>OX419707.1:5137500-9937500 GCA_948474745.1 Oligia latruncula | reverse complement strand
TAATGCCTTGGGCATTTTCTACCAGTCTACCTTAGGGTGATGCAGAGACAATACACAGTAGGTGCAAATACAGAAAACAACTTAGAGAATAACTAGAATATAAGAATAAATACTTAGATACATACATACAACAAAATATAATAAAATAAAAAAAGTTATGAGAGTTAAACAAAAAAAACCTGCAACAACTTAATCTTGAGACGAATCTGCCAACTTCTTGTGAATATGTTCTCGAGCTTTCATTTTAAATGTGAACTGATTGGTTACCGTCCTGATATTCTGAGGGAGCGCATTCCAAAGGAAAACCGCCTGGACAAAGAAAGAAGACTTTATAAAACCAGAGCGATGAGAAGGACAACGAAGAAGACGATTATTCTCTGACCGAAGATTCTTGCTGTGTGCAGAGCATAAATATTGACACAGAGAAGTCAGATAAGAAGGAGAAGTGGGTTTGTGAAGGATAGAAAATAGGGTTGTCAAAGCCCTCAACGCTCTGCGCTGCCGGATAGGTAACCACTTTAAAAGCGATCGATGTGCGGATACATGATCATACTTGCGGAGATTGAAAACGAATCGAATGCAGCTATTAAGAAGTCGGTCAAGTTTATTGAGGAGATCTGCATTCAGGTCATAGTAGCACACATCGCCATAGTCAATTATGGGGAAGATAAGGGACTGTACAAGCAATGCCTTAATGTGTGATGGGAGAACATTTTTCAACCGATAGAGCGACCGCAACGTTCCAGTGACCTTCCTGCTCACAATCGCGACCTGCTTACGCCAGTCAAGGCAAGTGTCAACATGCAAACCCAGATCCTTGACGTCAGAGCTAAACGGAATCACTGTGCCATCAAAGGTAACCGGTGGCACCGTTAACCCATTCAGCCTCCTCAAGCTATGGGGGCTCCCTACAATGATAGCCTGACACTTGGTTGGGTTAACCGCCACCCCAAAACGATCAGACCAGTTTTTTACAACTTGTAAATCCCGATTTAGCTCCTCGACCGCATCGGATAAGCTGTCAACACCTGCCTGACAGTAGAGCTGTAAGTCGTCAGCGTAAAGATGATACGCACACTGAAGCAAAGAAGTTATGAGATCTATAAAGATAGAGAACAAAAGTGGAGATAAAATGCCGCCTTGAGGGACGCCAGTTTCAAGATCACACCAGCTGGACTTAGAGTCACCAGCAAGAACTGATTGCTGACGCCCCCGAAGATAGGAAGAAAACCATTCCAGAACCTCGTGAGAGACCATGCGATAGGAGAGGATGGATAAAAGGACTTCGTGACTGACGGTATTGAAAGCATTTGAAAAATCGATCAACACTAAAACCGTAACTTTAGTGTCTTCCATTCCTCGCCTTATATCGTCAGTCACTTTAAGGAGAGCAGAAACGGTACTGTGCCCGGGCCTGAACCCGGATTGGAACGGACTGATGAGGGAGTTTTTGTGAATGAAGTTGGAGAATTGTTTATGTACACAGGCCTCGAGTACTTTAGATAAAAAGGGAAGGATGGAAATTGGACGAAAGTGACTGAGAAGAGTGGGATTAGGGATTTTAGGTAGTGGTCGAACATGGGCTTTCCGCCACAGGGAAGGGAAAACACCGGAGAAAAGGGAGAAGTTAACTATATGGGAAATAGCAGGAAGGAGCTGATCAACCGCTGTCACGATCATGTGTCGACTGATGTCATCACAACCAACGGCTTTGGATTTAATGGAAAGGATAATCTTTTTGATCTCTCCCGGGTCGACTGGGGTGAAGACAAAGGGGGTAATATTGGGTCGCGTCAGACCAGCAAGGTAAACAAGGGTTTGACATTTGGTTGGATTATCAAGGGTGGGAACAGTGGAGAAATGACGATTTAGATCATCCAAGCCAAATGTGTTAGGAAGGTCTGAATGCCGCGATTTGCCGATACCTAGAGTTCCAAGGAATTTCCAGATATCAGCAGGAGAAGCAGAAGTGATGTTATCAAGAATGTGGCGACGTTTGGCGTTGCGTATCATCTGATTACAACGATTGCGAGCAGTTTTGAAGAGGGTCCAATTATCATCCGACCGATCCTTTTTAAACCTCCGAAACGCGCGGTCCCTTCGTCGCATCGCCATCCGAACTCCCACATTCATCCACGGCGCAGGTGGGCGCTTTATCTTGACTCTCCTGATAGGAGCGTGGGTATCGTACAGCTTAATTACAGCATTGTTGAAAAAAGTAACTTTATCGTCAACTGTAGTGGCTTCCTCCAGGGGTGTCCAGTCAATATTAGCAGCATCTTGTGCAAGCTTTTCACTATCCATCCGCGCAAAGGCACGCCTGTACTGGAACGTAGGTTTGGGTTTAGGAGATTTAAGGGCATAAGACAGGAAAATAAGGTCGTGATGGGAAAAACCAGGAGCGTCAAGTTGACCATGTGAGACTAGGGAAGGATTTGAGGTGAGGATCAGGTCGAGCCAAGTATCATCACCGGCAGTGTTATGATGAGTTGGTTGGAGAGGCAGCACATGCAGACTAGCTGACTCGACCAGGTGTAGGAGTTTACGGGATCGATGGGAGTTGTGGGCAAGGAGATTGGTGTTGAAATCCCCCATGACTATGTGATGTGCATACTCCGAACCTAAAGATTCTAGGACCGATTCGAATTCGGTGAAGTAATCAAGTGAGGGGGGACAATACACAACGCCAAGAACGGTTTTAGCTCCTTTGACACAGACCTCTAGAAAAAGAAACTCAGCCGAAGTATTACCGGAAGAAGTAGAGAGAACTTTAAAAGGAAGATCAGCACGAAGGTATATAGCTACACCACCCCCTCTCCTGCCGACTCGGTCATTCCGCAAAAGAACGAATCCTGGGAGAGAGTAAGAGGTGGATAAAAGTTCAGGTTTTAGCCAAGTTTCAGAAATCAGGACGGCATGGACGTTGTTATTCGAGAAAGTTTCATACAACTCATTGTAATGGCTTGGAATGCTTTGAGCATTTATATGACAGACGTTAAACAGTCGGTCAAGATTTTGGCTGAATCTTTGACGTAAAAGTTCACCTAGGTTTTCCGTCACAGAACAAAAGCTATCATCACCAGAAGAGGCAGTAGATTCGTTGGCAGAGAAAAAAGATTCGTTATCAGATGTTGTCATGGTTACAAATATATATAAATACAATAAAACAGATATAAATACTAAATAAATATACTAGTATAATAAAAAGAGACCTACACGAAATACTGGTAGGACGTTTGCATCTCTGCACCACCCGCCAGCTAACATCATCTTTAAAGACAGTGAATACAATAAGAAATAAAATCAAGAAACTTTACATTACAAAGCGATAAAGGAATTGTTACGCTAATTTTAATTATTCCGAACGCACCCTTCAAGCATACAAAAGACATTTTTTCACATTTTCCGTGAACGTATCCAAACTTACAAAACGTCACTGCTGTTTCTTTGATTGACAACCAATAAAATAAACATGCATGACATTTGTTGACATTGACAATGACATTAGAAACATGAAAAGAACAAAAAGTGAAAAATATAAATCTGGTTGAGGGTAAAAACTAAAAATGCTGAGGTATGCGTTACTTGCGTCAACTTAGAGACTTGCGAGGAGGAAGAGAACAGAAACAAATACTTTACTAATAATTATGCAGAAATACAAAACTAGAGTAAAAAAGGTTATCAATAGCAAACAATGGAAGATGGCAAACTTTAAGGTAAGGAAATCCTAATTACTAAATGGGTGTCTAATGCGTAGATGTTATATTGTACAACAATTGAGGATTGATACTAACGCGTCTTGTTTTTCAGGCTATCTCCTGACGTTTGAACCCGAGGATACTTCACCAGCAGTGGACTCAGTTCTTCAAATGATGTCACCTTATGTTTGCTTCCATCGGGGGCTTTAATAACGATGACACCGTCCTGAGTCCAACACGACCGCATTGTAAAGTGAAGCCGCGCCTTTCCAAAGATGGATTGTCGGGTCTTAGTCAGAAACTCCTTGACAGAAATGGATGACCCCTTCAGTCCCGTCTTCGCTCTCCAGACCGCAGACCTGTCGTCATAGCTCGAGAACTTGACTAGGATGGGCCTATGGTGATCCTTTTTGGCGAGGCCAAGTCTATGGCAGACCTTTATGGAGGATGCAGTGATAGTACTAAGGGACAGCTTCTTGCTTATCACCTCCAGGATCACTGTGCTGCTGACTTCCCCTTCAACCTCTGGAATGCCCTGGAAAATGAGCGCCTTCCGCCGATGCCTGGTCTCCATCCCGTCAACCTGTCTAGCACACTCGCTGATTTGTCTTCTGAGCAAACTCAGCATGCTAAAGATCAGCTCCCTAAAGGAGCGAAACTCCTCGGCTACCCTCGCCACGGTGTCCTTAGCAGGTCCTGCACACTGTATCTGCGCTTCCAACTCACTCATCTTCCGGATAAAGCTATCTTCGAGGGTCTTCTGTGCTGATACTATCTCGTCGAATTGAGACATCTTGTGTACGGTGAAGTGAAAATAGTTTGTTAAGTGATGAGCTGGCAGGTGGTGTAATTATTGCTTGAGTCACATAAAAGTGCTGCAAACGTGAGTACACGTAGTGTATAGGCTATACACTGATAATTTATAAAAAATAAGTGAAAATACTGTAAATTACTATTTTAAATATAAAAACAATACACGAGTTACGTCTGTCTTCTTTTACACCTACCCGCGAAAAAGATGATGAAAGAGATTATAATACGTGTGACAGAAGTAGTACATTATTGCACGGTGTGAAATGAGCGCCCGAGTGTAGATATACTATTTTATAACTCTTGTGATATAAACCCGCACTTAAGTCACGCTTTTCGATCTAAAAATGGATTACTTAAGTCACAGAAAAGCGTGAGTTAAGTACGGATTTAGTTCACACAGTGATAATTTTTTTTATAGCCTAAATTTTAGTTTTTAATGCGACATGTACAATGAGTGTCCCGTAGATATAAATAGAAACAGACTACAAACGAAATAAATTTTATGTGAGAAAGAAGTAGGTATTTCCTAATTTAAAAAAAAACAGTGGCACTCCGGGAGTGCCGACAGAAGTGAAAACAAAACACAAACGAAATACTTTGCCATCACTCACTGACATATCGGATATACATTAAAATCGAGTACATCCCGAGGACAGCCGAAGCCGAACACATCAGAAGCGGGTATTTTTTTAATAGTCCTATAAACAAAACACGCGCGGTGTCGCTTACGATAACAGTGGCGCGAGTCCAATGGTTTTTTTTTTATCTCAAAAAAATGCCCAACTCGCCTAAAGAAGTTTTCACTTCATCAAAAACCTTTCGAAGAATTTTTGATTCAAGAATTAACGTCACCTCCTACGTTACGTTTGTTTTTCCTCGTGCTAGAAGCCTTTGTATTGTAGCAAAGGCTTCTCCTCACACAAAGGAGAAACATGCACTCATATAGATGAGTGCTTCGAAATTGCTGTCATTACATGCAATTATTATTATTGTGCATGCAATGATTTCTGACACACGAGTAAACTATTATTAGAACAAAACTGCAGACATTGTGATGTTCCCACAGCTGCGACAAAGGCCGACCGAGCGTCGCGACGCTCGGTGTGAGGGGTGATCAATCTCATATTGTATTGAAGTATAATAAATCTATATAATATGTATAGAATAATTATCCATACTAATATTATAAATTCGAAAGTAACTCTATCTGTCTGTCTGTCTATATTTTACGTTTTCACGCCTAAACCACTGAACGGATTTCGATAAAATTTGACAGAGAGATAGATTGCATCCCGGAGAAAGACATAGAATACTTTTTATCGACAAACCTCGCGGACGAAACCGCGGGCGGAAGCTAGTTCTTTCATAAGTAATAAGTAACAGCCGCACGGATCGATCGATCAGGTTAAGCTACGCTTGCCGCGGTTGGTCCGTGGATGGGTCCATCATGCATGGGACCATCTTTACATATCAAGACTATTCATGACTCCTCCGTGCCTCGGAAAGCACGTTAAACCTTTGGTCCCGGCTGTCATTTGTGGATCTTTGGCAGTCGGTAGGGATCGCCAGTAGCCCGAAAGTCTGACAACCAGTCTTACCAAAGGGTATCGTATTACTCAGGAGGTCAGATAGGCAGTCATTTCATGTAACTTATTCAGCTGCATCCGGTGAATCTGAAAGCTGACCCTTACATACAATACATAGTTGGGAAAGGGCTAGATAGATTGAATACAGAAAAAAAAAAAAACCTATTTGATATTGTCCTTTGTTTAATTTTCTAACATAATGCGTATCACATACTATTCTAAACTTATATTATTTCACACCCTTATTGCTTATTTTAATAATTAAATATACAAACAATTCTCTAATAAACGTAAAATTTTGGTCCTTGTGTCCCGAAAATATTACAGACTTTCAATTGTCCTTAAATTTTCTATGCACATGAAGTTTCCAAGTACTATAAAGTTTCCATAAGTTATATGCAATAAATGAGAATACTAGAGCAAATCCAAGAGCAATTGCTGATAGAGTGAGTACTAGTTCTAGTTCTAGGTACTGCGCCCACGACATGTTGGCGGCGGGCGCGCGCAGATGTCTCGCGCCGCCGTGACGCAGCACGTGCTCCGTCCACCACACGGCGCGCTCTAGTGGAGGCTGTGGCTGGTCACGCATCACGTTTCCAAGTTTAACGATGTTGTGATGAAAACTGCAAATCATGAATAAGAGATAAGCCTATCTATACAACATACTACAAATACTTACAAATAAATAAAATTGTCTGTTTATAAAGTAAAAATATTTTTTTTTTTTTTACTAAATGCATATGAAAGTATACTACGGTACAAAAAAAATATCTAAGAGACCATGTGTATTTAACACATGAAAGTCTCTTAGAGAAATTTTGTCTGTCTGTCTGTCTGACCGTTTATTCCGGCTAATCTCGGCTAAATCCCGTCAAAAACGGTCCATCCGTTTGGATAGACCGATTTTGACGGGATTTTCACTGGCAGCACGCGTAGCATGACGACGACGTTTTGTCGACGGAAGAATAGACAAAATGACACAATGCCATGCTTAGACGCGTAGAATGCGTACAAATATTTCTACAATCTGTCATCTTGTCTATTCTTCCGTCGACAAAACCCGTTTCCACGGCGGTCATGCTACGCGTGCTGTTGTTATAAGAAGTCACTTAGGCTACTTTTATTTTAGAAGAATACTTAGGGTTCCGCGCAAAAAAAAAAACACACGCGTGCGAAGTCGCGGGCAGAAGCTAGTCGAACATTCATAAATGTTGTAATGTAGGTACGGATTTTGATCTGTCTACCGATACAAAGAATACATGAACGTAGTTATTTACAATTTGTAAATACGCTTTCTGTCTATTATCAATGTACAGACGCCAGCACATTAAGCTACTACAATCTGTCAAATTTCTTTAATAGATTTTCAAGTTTATCACTGTAGCATAAGGTTAAAGGTTGATTGGGAAAAGTTGACAGTTTCGGGTAGCTTGATCTGCTGGCGTCTGTTAGTCTCCAAATAATTGAATAGGTAAGTCGTGATGATTCCCATGTTCATGACGATGACATGACTATCACATGACGACCACATGACGATGACATGGCGCGATAACTGTGTTTGAACGATAATGACCGAAATCAAAAAGCCATAATTATATCATTGTTATGTATTCACACACGGTGACAAGGAGTAAAATTCATAAATTATCTTTAACGCGATAACTGTGTTTGAGCGATAATGACCGAAATCAAAAAGCCATAATTATGTCATTGTTATCTATTCACACACTATGACAAGGAGTAAAATTCATAATATTATCTTTGTCTTGGCTTTTTCAAATTCGTAATGTAGTAGGTACCCAAGTTTATCTTGGACATCACTGATATCGATAAAGAAAAACATCGTAAGGAAACCTGCACTCTTAATTGCGTAACACAATTACTCTCAATTTGAATCATTTTATTTGTTTATCGACACACCAACGACTTATTCGCTAAATCATTACATTAAATATATTCAATTATATATATATTTTTTTTTATTTTATTTATTATTTCTTTTTATTTTTTTTTATATATTTTCTAACATATTGCTAATCCATTGCTCCATAAGTTCGAAAAATGTGTCTGCTCAACAAAGTAAATAACGCAATGAATGTTGTTGAACTGTCAAAATGAAACCCATTGCTACTGATACTGTGTTACGCAATTACCTTGCTGGACTCGTCTAATGTAAGTCTGAAATTGCCAACCCGTGTTGAGTAAGCGCGGTAAACAAATGCTCAATACTCAAAATTTTTATTGCATTTCACATGTAGGTGTTCTTATGTGGTAAACTTATAGTTAGATGATTATGGACCCTGTCGGGCACAGCAAAATAAGTGAGTTAGGAAAGAGGAAGCATCTGTTAATTTTATAACATTACTTATCAAACTACTATATTATAATAATGATGTAGGTATGTTTTTAGATAAATCTATTGAGAGATGTAATAATCCATACTAATATTATAAACGCGAAAGTGTGTCTGTATGTCTGTTCGTGTCTTCTCTGTATGAGAAGACGCCTTTTCCTTGCAGTTGCAGTCGGACAATAATAGCTTGATATTATTAACATTCTTAGGTACTAAATTTCATTTTAATTTGAATATATACAACGTGAAACACTAATTATATCAGGCATAATTGAGTCATTGGATTCGATACCATGATTGCCGCTTTATTGCATTTGTTATTTTTACAGCTGTCCAGAAGAACCTTTTCAATTATATGGAGAGTAACAGAAAATTATTTAAAATTATTAGAGATTACAACTACCCACCTTTTATCATCAATAACAGTGGTAATAGCATTCTTAAAATCTTCCTCAGTCATCGTAAGCAAATCAAGTTGCTTGCCTATACCATGATGCTCATATTTTTCAACATTGTACCATTGATCGCCCAACATTGGTACACCAATCAGAGGTACTCCAGCTGTGATAGCCTCGTCTGTTGATTGTAGACCTCCTTGTGTTATGAATACTTTGATCTTTGGATGCCCTGAAAGTACATGTTTGTTTATTATATTTTTAACTAATTTGACAGTTTTTCCTATCATCACCGGTTGGATACAATGTCAGGGGCTTGTTAGACTTTCAGCACTTACTTAAAAGGTCCGACTGTGGAAGCCATTTGGATATCCTTATATTCTTAGAGCGACCAGGAAGTTCATCCTTATCCCACTTCCACAGCACGTCATATGGCAATTGGGAGAAGACTTTGGCCATCAATTGTACCCTATCTGTGGGAAGCAGTGAAGGTTGCACATTTGTACCAAAGCTAATGTAGATCACGCCGTTCTTTGAGGAGTCCAGATACGTTTTGAGGTCCTGTAATTGTACGTTATTTTGATAAAAAATTTAAGCAAATATTAATTAATAAAAAGATTATACATAATTAAATATTGTTTTTAATCTGACTCTCATACTCCATGAATTATCATGAAAACCTAAATAAGTCCAGCCCCAAACTATATGACATGGCATTTTGAAAAATGTAACAGCTTTGTACCTATAATGTTTCGTTTCTATGCATGATTGACAAAGCAAATTAAACTATTATTGCTTCCTAAGTTAAAAGGAAACAAACACGATGGAACGACGGCGATGCCGATGTACCCATCTTTCGAACCTGTCCCAACCGGCCGAAGTTCCCAGAAGGGCAATAATTTCCGTATATAAAAACGTTTAAAATCTTCACGTAATTTCATCTCAGCGTCATTCAATTTCAAAAACTTGTTAAAAATGTAGGTAGAGAATTTTTGACAGATTGAGACTAAGATTAAAATGCGAACGTTTGCCTCTCTAAATTCGTCAGTAGGTTGACAAAAGGTGGTGGTCAATGCTGACATTTTAGTTGTTTTTTTTGTTTAAATCTAGTTTGCGAAGACATGATTCTTCTCGAGTCTAGAAGTCATAATAAAAAAAAGATTTTTTATTACTTTCAGTTGTACAAAAACCCCTATCTAAACAATATGCAGCGTTACAACTAAGGGAACGAGTGTTTTCGATGAACTCTGGCACCCAAAGTAAGATTTAACTTGTGTTTAGGGTGCCAAAAAAAAGAATCCGTATAATTCCAAAATAAACAAATACCAACATGGTATATTTTGAAATGGAAAAAAATGAATTGACTTTGAATCAAACATAGGAAGCTAACAATTTGTACCTAATCTTGAGAATCAATGAATGAGTACTTATTCTGAAGATGTGTAGAAAATTATGTATCGTAGTGGCTATAATTATTGCAATGACAATATTGCATCGTCACGTCGCTTGACATGAGTCTTTATAGAATTTTTACATTATGCTGTGGTACCTATGTAATGTTCCACCCAAAAGTCCTTGAAAACGGCAATAATACCTAAAACATAATTATTTTACATAATCATAATTTTACAAAGTGAACTAAAAACCATTGCTGAATATTATGGCCATACATATGGTACATTGCGTTATAAAAAAAACTTGCCAAGTGCAAGTCGAAATCGCACACGAAGGGTTGCGTACCACAAGGCAAAAACGCCGAAAAAAACACGTTTGTTGGTATGGGAGCCCCCCTTAAATATTTACTTTATTTTAATTTTATTATTTATTATTAAAGTAAAAATACAACTGAGTATTTTGTGAATATTTCAAGTGCCTACCTGTAGCCATTATTGATATCGAGCAAAAAAGGGCAAAAAAATCGCGTTTGTTGTATGGGAGCTCCCCTTAAAAAATTATTTTATTTTTAGTATTTGTTGTTATAGCGGCAATAGAAATACATAATTTGTGAAAATTTCAACTATCTAGCTGCCGCGGTTCTTGAGATACAGCCTGGTGACAGACAGACGGACGGACGGACAGACAGCGAAGTCTTAGTAATAGGGTTCCGTTTTTACCCCTTGGGTACGGAACCCTAAAAATGAGTGAATGAGCGTGTGTGTTTGAGCCTAATAATAATATTCCCGCTACTGGGACACAGTCCTCCCCTCTTTGAGAGGGAGAGCCGTAATCAACCACGCGGGTCCAGTGCAGGTTCGTGGATGATACATATGTCTTCGAATTTTTAGTTTTAGGACATACGGCTTCCTCACGATGTTTTCCTTCACCATTTTGAGAGTGTCATTTTGGTGTCTGTTTGGGAACGAACCTACAACGCGACGTGAGAGAAAATTATAAGTATAACAATAAAAGCTTACCGTTGGCAATTCTTTCACTGGCTTCTGATGCAATCCACCCATATAAATAACACTAGGAGGTACTGGACGATTTCCCTCCCAAATAGGATGAGTATTCAAAAACAGCATTTCAACTTTATTTTTTAATTCACTTATAGTCGGAATATTTGGTCCAAACAATCTTTTGCCAATTTCATTTTCTAAATCTTCAATTTCCTGCATGATTCTTGACATTCTATAAAAGTTCCACAATTCTACTATTTTCTCCCACTTCGTTAAATTGTACAAGCGCTGGTTTAAAGCATCTGGGTATAATAGAGGATGCCAGGCTGATCCCATAGTTTCCACATTGAAGTTCATGGGACCCAAAGAAGACACTAGAATCACGGGCGCCTTAACAACATGTGACAGAAGCAACGCGGGTCTTGCACAAGCTTCCAACAATAGCAAATCATAATGTTCTTCTTTCATCAATTTTTGCACTTTATCTACTTTCAACTGCATCTCAACGATATCAGCAATCATACGAAATGCTATTCGCATTTGTATGATCAAATCATTATCGCCTGTCGAAGTTACTTCGTAAAGTGTTCTCCACTTTTTGTAAGAAAAGTCGTGGACGTCGATTTCTGTTAGATTCGCGGGTGTTCCTCCATTTGGGAAGGCAGGATCTGGTGTGATGACTGTCACTTCATGCCCTTGCCTGGCAAGTTCTTGAGTTAGTGGACGAAACACAACTTGATGACTGATAGATGGAACTGGGAAAAATGCCAGTATTCTTGCCGCATCATTAGAAGTAATTGATACCGCTAGTAACACTAAGGCTATCGTTACAGACATTATTCTACGGTATTTCAGATCGCTACTATGAGAGGTAAATGAATGCGTTTCCTTATATACCCAGTCATTACATAAAATAGACGATTAGATGAAACAAGCTATGGTCATGACATTGTCTCAATTTGTTTTGTGTTCGCATTTGTTGATAGAAGTTCGTTTGAACTAATGAGCTAGATAAGGATTTTGTTGAGTCACTTTTTAGTTTTGACGTTTTCATTAGTAATGTTTGTCCCTTTAATAATTATTGTTGTTTGTTTCTACGAGTAGGGAGATAATCTAAAGGTCTAATTTTAATCTAGGCTCCAAAGAGCGGAACTTCGTAATTATAATTACGTACCGTGTGATTTGCGTGTATGTAGCCTCTAAATTTCTTAATGCAACGGCCTAACGCGGCTGGCGTCTTCAGATATTATTAGCCTGTCCATATTTATCCATACTTCCGTAAGTAGTAGTTTCTTAAGTAACTCCGTCTGTTTGTTACCTTTTTATGCCTAAACTAAACTAACTAAAAATGGCATCCTGGAGAAGTGCATAGGCAACTTTTGTGTCTAAAATCCTAAAGGGGATGATATAGGGGATGAAAGTTTGTATGGAAAACCCAGTATTTCTTAAGTTAGGGAAATGAATATACATATGTATATTACTATATGCTTTTGGTAAGAACGAAAAAAAATACTTTTGCGTTTTTGAAAAATTATCGCCCAAGGGGGTAAAATAGGTGATGATTCAATAACTAGATTAACTAAATTAACTGATAAATTAAATGGACTTTTAAAATAACTAGATTTCATAAATCAAATTTATCGAGAGCTAGAAAAAAGATAGGCCATAGTAAAATAAATTGATTACTTATTTATATCAAAGCCTAGAATAGACTAGACTTGAGTTGATTTGTTTTTTATCAGATTTCTCGAAACCTAGAAACAAGATGGCCTATCTTGTTTCTAGGTACTTATAGCAAAAAAATTTTATGCGTTTTAAAGTCTAAGGGCTGATTTTTCAATAGATAGAGAGCACATCAAGCTACTACAATTTGTCAAATTTCTTTAATAGATTATCAACTTTATCGCTAAAACATAAAGTTCAAAGTTGATTGGGAAAATTTGACAGTTTCGGGTAGATTGATGTGCTGGCGTCTGCGTCTGTACCTATCTGTTTCCTATCTGCTCATCAAGTACTCCATCAGAGTATGGAGTAATTTATTTCTGTTTCAGCCCAACACGGAATATTTAATTCGTGAGTGATTGTCATAAATCTTGATTGTATGGCAAGCGACACCGACGCTTGGATTCAATTACACCGTTTTGTAACAACATTTTTGTGAAGATATTGTAATGTAGCGGTAACGGGTTATGCGGTCTGCAAATATAATGGCAATGTGGCAGCACGGGTAGTAAGGACATTTAGGGAAATTAATTGTTGAGCAAATTGACACCTTACGTCAATATGGCGCGTGTTACACCCCATTTCATACAACTGTCAAAGAATGACAGTTGTGATTTGAATATATATACGGACAATGTAAATTTGTAGTAAAAAACATTTGCTTAACAAATAATTGGCCAACTTTACCTACGAAAACCAGGACTATGGATTAGAGGTGTAGTTTTTTTTTTATTATTTGAACTTTGAATTTTGCCACTGGACAACCTGTATCACTCACCAATTACAATACGGTGTAACAACTTCTCCCGTACGATAGCTTTGTTTAGCAATTCAGCCGCTGCAGCGCTGAACCAACGATACGTAGGGCAACACGATAATTGAGTAGGTATACCCGCAGTAACGTTTAGAGTACACCAAACATAGTTTTGAAAGGAGACTGTGCTAAATTGATTTACAAGCCAATTTTACAAAATGTAACTTACATTTTTAAATGCGACTAACAAAAAGTATTGATAAATTAGATGTTAGTGAACAAGCCGGGAGAGGTCGCCCTAGAAGGACATATTAATTATACCGAGCATACATAATTATAGTGACCTTATTAGATGTTCTTTAGAATGGTCAGCAGTCAGCGTGCGTGTATAACCATAAGGGTGGAGTCTCTAAGAACGTCAACGAAGTTAAATGGGCCCGGCAGGCAGTATTAGTTATACGGTCAAAACAAGTGCCAAATTCAATTTTTCAGACAAGCAAATACACTTGGGGAGTTGACAAACTGTCAGATGGTGTTGTCAAACTGTCATGGCGCATTTACACAATCACGCGAACCTCGAGGCGAGCCACGAGGCGAATAACGAACCCGCATGTGTAAACAGTGCGCTCGCTAATCGCCTCGTGGCTCGCCTCGCGATTCGAGTGCTCGCGTTGTGGCTCGCGTTGTCAAAATACTTCACCCCGCGAATGTGTGAACAATAGTTCGCGAAGGCCCATGGTTAGTCGAATCGTTCGTCGAGTCACGAGGCGAATAGCGAGCACGATTGTGTAAATGCGGTATCAAATGGTGTTTTCATTCATTCATAGTTCGGGCCCCGCTCTAATCTTCTTATGTCCACATGTGATACGGAGTAGGATTTATGAAGCGCCCGTAACTTTGGACTAAAATACGGACATCGTGCTTAAGAGCGTTTACGCTTTACGGCATTTCATACAAACTTTCAAGCCTTTGTTTTTCGAAATGAATTAACTGATTTTAATGAAACTTCATACGCATAAGCAGGATACAAAGGTCTAAAAAGTTAGTAGAGAACATTGACGTATTTTTTAGAATGTTCCCAGCAGTGTAATCTGTTTCAATTTGCAAAAAAATACCTCAAATTTCCCTACAACTTTTATCATTTTTTGACTTTGAGTGTCGCTATTGCTACGGCTACATTGTCGCGACAAAGCGAACTACACTGCGTGCTCCCTGTTGTTCAGCGAGACGTGGAGCTGTGAGAGAGAGCGCGCGAAGTATAATTCGCGATTAGATTTTGCGACTATATTTTGAACGTTTCAAATCCTTCAATCGGTATTCGAATTGACTTTCGGTTCGCATACAACTTTTCTCAGTTTACCTCGAAACTGACGTTCATAGCTGTACCTATCGGAAACTGAACTGGCCTCTCGATTGTTTTGACTACAATAGGTGAAAAGGCTGCAGTAAACAATTATCGGTTTCAACCGAAAATGTTCAGTATTCGGTTACACTCTTCCATTGGCTGTTCGATTTTGGCTAATATTGGTTTGTGTTCACGTATTGTGGCGAAATTGTGGTTAACGCAAGTGTTGACATCAAACAATCAATAAAATCTGTCCAGCCTTTTCCCGACTGTTTTGTGGTCAGCTTCCAGTCTAACTGGATGCACCTGAATATTTTACTGCATATTTGACCACCATAACTCCTCCATCCAGTTACTGAGTAGCCCTTGATAAGACTGGTGGTCAGACTTTAGGGTGTAGCGGTATCTACAACGCCACATTCGAACAACGCGTCATACTGACGTCACGCAAAATCCTGTATCTCGCAAGCAGAGTTTACCGCGCAACTAGCATAGATACAACAGCCCGACATGAATCATTGGGCAGTTGCCCGCCAGACACAACACCCGTCTGGTCGAAGGATCCTCCCTTTTCTATAGAGTATGAGTGAACTTTACACCCTGTTCCTCATACCTCTACTTATAAGGGATTCTGACTACCCGTAACGACTGTCAACGATCTACGAATGACAACTGAGGCCTACGGCTTAGCGTGCTTTCCGAGGCACGGAGGGGTCTCGAATTCTCGATATGTAATGGATGGTCACCCATCCTCGAAACGACCGCGGCAAGCGTAACTTAACCTTCGATCGACCGGTGTGGTTATTATTATTTACCACGACGTCAAAGTAGAGATACGTAACAATATAATAATCACAACATAACGTTTGCTACAATAAATAATTATATTAGATGATAGACGCAGATTCTGACAGTTGACGTAGGTACCTAAACCTGTAAATTAATCTCTTGATGCCAATCCTCTTAACTAATTCACATCAAAGGATTTAACTATTGTCACTAACATGATAATTAGACAATAATTTGAGTACAAGAGGCCATAAGTACGAACGCGGGATTTAAACGTAACGTAAATTCAAACGACATTTGAATGGAACATTCAATTTATTCAACATAATCAGTCATGTTCCCACTGCTGGGACACAGGCCTCCTCTCAGTGAGAGGGAGTGGGCCGTAATCCAGCACGCGGGCCCGGTGCAAGTTGATAGATGTCACATGTCTTCGAATGTTTGGTTACAGAAAATGCCAGTTTCCTCGCGATGTTTTCCTTCGCCGTTTTGAGAGCAGTGGTGATGAAATAATTTACACAAAGTAAAGCGCTTGTTGGGGTTCGAACCTACGACCCGCAACTCGTTAGTCGCGACCGTACCCACTGGGCCATTAAAAAAAAAAAAACTTTGCCCCACACTAGGAATTTCTCCAGTATTGTGGGTGCGTTTACAAACATTTAAAGTCACATACACAAACAGCCAGACCCGGAACAACTACTTGTAGGTCAAATATTTGATCAGTGCGGGAATTGAACCCGCGACACGCAGCGCAGAAGTCAATCGCTTAACCACTGCGCCAACCGTGCCGTCTTATACGATTAGTATCACCAGTAGTAGTGTGTGTGTGAAGGGGGGGGGTGTGTAGTGTGTAGTAGTAGTGTGTGTAGTGTATTAGTATTAAAAGAGAGCAATAAGAGCAGTGTTGGCGCGGTTGTATTATTGTCTTACCTCTAACCTCCTTACTCACAAGCTTTAAAAATACTTCTGTTTTTGTCATTTCAATGTTAATAAAGTGAGACAGTAATATTCTGTTACACAAGAAGATTCGTATGCAGTCACTTTCAGCGTTGGAGCCATCTGTGATATAAAGTTTCTGTTATAAGTCAGACTTTCTAGAAATCTCAACTTTAATATTCGGGAAGGACTGAATCCGACTGAAAGTGACGCGTGTGAGCTATTCCCGACACTCTTGGGCGGGGCCATCCTGTAGACTTTCTTAGGGCCTGTTCATAGGATCAAAAATACTATATGATATTTTTATTGGTTCTTATTCTTGTCTGTATCTGACAGTAAAAAACAAGCATTTAAAAAAAAATTCTTTTACAGAAATATAAGTTCAATCAACTCAGCCTATTGCAGTCAACTGCTGGACATAGGCCTCTCCCAGGCTGCGCCAGAACATTCTGTCCTCCGCTTTCATCCAGTCCGTCCCAGTCACCGTCTTTAGGTCGTCCGTCCATCTAGCTGGGGGGGCGTCCCACACTACGCTTGCCGAATTACAAGTTAAACTGGTTTAAAAAACTAGAAATACTATGTTAAATAATTTGTAAGATTGATTTGATCATTTCAGTAGTGAAGTTTTAGTGCGTAATATTTTTTCTCTACTTTTTTTATTATTTTTTGTAAGGCAGATGGCGCTCGTGTAGCGTGATGAAGTTGACGACTGTGAAGATAGCAACGGGCGGGCGGCGCGTCTACCTGAGGGGCAATTCTCGTAATTTTAATAACGTTCACAGTCTGATCTCAGTCTCGATCTGTCAAAAATACCTCTAATTTCCCTACATTTTGACAAGTTTTTGACATTTGTTTGTCGCCGAGATGAGACTGCGACTAGATTTTGAAGGTTTTAAATTACGAGAATTGGCCTTCTGGTATAGTGCACCGAGGCGTTCGTTCTTCTCGCTTCGCGACCACCGACGACTTGACATCTACTTCATTTTGTACTACTACATAAATGTGTATTTTTAAATAAATATTTTATAAATCTTTATCTTGTTTTTCTGAGCTCTTACATTTTGTTTATGTTCTTTATTGCGTCATGTTTACCGCAAATAAACGTGTTTTCTTTCTTTCTAAGTATTTCACGTAGTTATTTTAAATGTTAAACATTTAGTAGATTAAAAGAAAATCCAAAGTATGAACTTGGCCTTAGCCAGTATAACTGTACCAATAGCTCAGAGAAAGGTCTCCAATTGAAGACACCATAAAACCATACTTATTTCCACATAAATTGCAGATAATAACAATTTGGTCCCGTCATTGTCCTTCCACACGACCTTTGAACTTCAAAGCAAAAGAGTACTTCAAAGTTTGAAGTACTCTTTTGACCAATAACTGGATCTGTACACTTTTACAAATTTAATTTTGCTGACGCTCAAATAGGATTCTCTTTTGTACTGACGGTTTTCGGTCTTTCGAGGCAGTGGAATGAAATTTGTATATTATTCTATACCACCTCCTTTTAACGAGGTTGTTTTGGAAACTACTTGTGGAATTAAAGTATTTCTATAAGGTTTGAGGTAACTGCTGTCTATTTCTACTTACTTTGTTACCTAGTTATTTGATCTGTTATTTTCATTTCCTCACAGCGCACTTTGTTTTTACTGTATGTTATGTTTTTACTGAATGTTTCTGTATAATATCTTTGGATTATTGGGACGGGAATTGCCTTTGTGCTGCGTGAACCATTTTATCTCTCGTAGTTTTAATAATATTTCAAAGAAATGTTTTTCCATTGAAATAAAATAAGGGAAATGATGGTTGCCATAATTTTTTGATGGTTGAGAGTTTTGTTATAATAATATATATATTTTTCCTGAAGAATTAAGCAAAGAAAAAACTCAAAATCTATAGTACTGTGAGAGAGCTTTACGAGGAAACAATTAAACTACGGTTTGTTAAATTTGTTAAAGCTGCCAAGGTGGTCTTTGGCTTGGTAGTTCTTGTTGAAGGAGTCCAGCTCAACCCACCATATCGGTTTGGGCCTCTCGCTTAATTTATGGAGTTCAAGAATTACTGAAACGTGACCTGTATTAAAGTCTGGGTACATATGTGTATTTTACTTTGATCAAATATTAATTTTAATATGTTTTGAACGAAGGAAGGTTTCACCGATATCAAAATTATTATCTAAGACCCTCCTTGATCTAAATTCGGTCGCAATTAAAATTAATTAAAACTTCTTGATACGAGTAAATATTATATCTTCAGAAGTTAATAATTAGTTGTAGGTACCTATATGGTGGATCCACGCGAAGGGGCGCAGATAACACGCCCCCAAGTATTTTTTTACATATAAATCCATTAAAAACGGGGAATTTGTCTTCGTTTCCCGCGCCCCGTCGCGTGGCGCGTTGTAGTGCGTGATCCGTCTATACTATGTTGCCTTAGAGAATGGAGATCACGAACAGTGTCTAGAACTAGAGGTAAAAAATTAAACAAATAAGCATCTTTTCTTCGTTATCTTGTTTTTAAGAATCGCTTAAAGTTTTCATAACATAACAATGTTGGGTTTAATGAAAAGAAGACAAGATTGATTTTATATAAAAGGGATTTAATAGACAACTATAAAGAACACAAACAAAGATTGCGTTCCGTTTACATTTCTAACACTGGCCCTTAAACAACGCAATCATTAAACTAAATTAATTAAACTAACCCATAAAATGAAAGCTATAGTTATACAAATTTAAAATTAAATAGGTCAACAACCCAAGTCCATAACTTATAACCTGTATATAATACTGTCAATATTTCATAATACACAGCATCTTTAGAAACAAAGAACTTATGAAAGAATTATGTTAATTACCACAACTTAACTATTAATTAGCTAGAAGTTACACTTTATTGCAGTATACATACACAGCACCTTAATTACTCAATGGTTATTTTTAACAATATTTAAATTATCTCTTTTAGACCAAGTTGACCAACAAAATTTACAGTTTTCTGTTTATTTAAAGGTTTCGTCAAAACATCCGCCGTCATTTGATCGGTAGACAAATATTGTAACTCTATAATACCTTTGTTTACAATTCCTCGAATGAAATGATGTCGTACATCAATATGTTTTGTTCTCGCGTGATACATCGGATTGACACAAAGTTTTTGTGCCGATTGACTATCATTATACATAGCAATTTTACAATCTATTCCTAAACATTCATACAAGAAAGTTCTGATAAACAAAGCCTCTTTACACGCATCAGATAGTGCCATGTACTCCGCCTCCGTGCTGGAAAGAGCAACTGTCTTTTGTTTTCTACTTTCCCATGATACTGTGGACTTACCTATTTTAAAGACAAACCCAGTGAATGATCTTCGATCAATTTCATTGGCGGCCCAATCTGCATCAACGTAGGCGCTAACAGCCATGCTACTCTTTTCATAAGTAAGACAATGATTAACTGTACCTTTTAGATATCGAAGCACCCGTTTTGCTGCCTTCCAGTGCAATTCAGTGTGACAATCATTGAACTGACTGAGTATGCTGACTGCATGAGCAATGTCTGGCCGTGTGCAGACTGCAATGTACATAAAACATCCAACCAATTCTCTATAAGGAAAATTATTTTCTTCACAATCTGCTTTTACAAGCTTCAGCCCAGATTCCATTGGAGTGCACGCTGGCCTACAATCAGACATCTGGAAACGCTCTAATACTCTGTGGATATAACTGGACTGATCCAAAGTTAACTTGCCATCCTTTCTGCATAGTTTCATGCCAAGGACGTGATAAGCTGGCCCTAGATCCCTCATCTCGAACTGAGTCATTAGGTTCTCTTTAATCTTCAATTTTTCCTGTTTGTTGCTTGAAAACAAGATTATGTCATCGACATAAAGTGCTATTATGATCATAGTTCCATCATGATTCTTCATAAAAACACATGGTTCTGAAGAAAACTTTCTAAAGTTTAGTTTTTCAATTAAAACTGTATTTATCTTCTCATACCAACTCTTAGAAGCTTGTTTGAGCCCATAAATAGCTTTATTTAGGCGATAAACTTTCCCTGGGTTCTTTTTGTCCTTAAAGCCCTCCGGCTGTTCCATATAGACGATCTCCTTGAGGTCTCCATTCAAAAATGCAGTTTTCACATCAAGGTGATCTATCTCCATATTCATCTCAGCAGCCAGAGCAAGCAGCATTCTAATTGTTGAGTACCTCACCACTGGTGAAAAAGTTTCATAGTAATTTACACCATACTTTTGTGTATAGCCTTTTGCTACTAATCGAGCTTTAAATTTCAATACTTCTCCATTTAACCCTTTCTTCTTTTTATAAACCCACTTGCACTTCACAGGTCTCTGCCCTTCTGGCAAGTCAGTCATGGTCCAGCATTTGTTATCCAAAAATGATTTGTACTCATCTGACATAACATCTCTCCATTTCTTGGATTCTGTTCCTTGCAGAGTTTCCAACACCGTTTCTGGTTCGTCATCAAAGGATCTGGTTCTGAACAAATGTTTGGACTGCGATGCCAAGTTCACAGCTTCGCTGTAGTCTTCTGAAGTATCTAACGACGTGTCACCTGGAATGTAAGTTTCATCGCGCGAATCATCTGATTCATAGCTACTCACTGATACAATACTGATCCGAGGTCTTAAACTAGATTCATCAGATCCCGCATTACTGGGTATCCCTGTTGCATCATTTGAATCTAATAAGGACTGATCTGGACTTGACTGCTCTGGTGATTGATCTGTCGCAGTTTCATTGCGAATGTCACCATTAATTTCATGGGGGGTTGAAGAAGAGTTTTGAGTGTGAGAATATGTTAACACTAGCTCAGTGAAATCATCATTTTCACCTCTTGATGAATAAAATTCATTTTCTAAGAATGTTACATTTCTTGCCTTTATGCATTCTGAGGGATGTGAAGGGTTTATTAATCTATAGCCTTTTGTCTCTTCACAGTAGCCCACAAAGATGTATTTCTTACATTTTGAATCAAATTTCTTACGTTTTTCTGTCAATGCATAAGCTAAGCAGCCAAAAGTTCTAAGGTGAGTAATATTTACCCTTTTATTTGACCACTTTTCCTCAGGAGTAGTACCCAAAACCGCTTTGGTTGGTATCCTGTTCTTTAGATACACAGCCGTGTTTACCGCCTCCGCCCAGAACCGCTGATCAAGGCCTGCATCGAGAAGCATGCACCTGGCCTTCTCCACTATGGTGCGGTTGGCTCGTTCAGCAACTCCGTTTTGCTGTGGCGAGTGGGGTACAGTGGTCTGGTGACGGATCCCACAGCTCTTCAGGAAGTCCTGTAAACATTTATTTACATACTCACCACCATTGTCAGTGCGAAATACTTTTATTTTGTTACCAGTCTGATTTTCAACCATAGCCTTAAACTCCTTAAATTTATCAAAAACTTGGTTTTTAGACTTTAGAAAATATACATAAGTTTTCCTGGTAAAATCATCAATAAACGTAAGAAAGTATCTCGATCCACTAAAGGAATTCTTTGAAAATGGCCCACAGAGATCACTGTGCACAAGCCCCAATGAGGCTTTTGCCCTACTCTTTGCCTTTTTAGGAAAAGGTAACTTTGTTTGTTTACCTTGAATACAAGCAACACATGGTTTGAAAGTTGAGTTATCAAAATCCATGCCTGTAGACATACCTTTTAAAAGCTGCATACTACGCACATTGAGATGTCCAAGCCTTCTATGCCAAACCTCCTGCGACTCCCTGGGCGCAGCCTGAGATGCTGGCACGGCCACCTCTGCAACACGCTCTGTGGATGAAACAAAACCTTCTCCCTGACACACAGACACAGTACATGGCCTCTCTTCAGTCACAAAAGAAGCTTCACCTTTGGTATTAAGTATATAAATACCATTCTGGCACCTAGCCGAGGCAACAACCTCCTTGCCATCATAAATTTTACACAAATTTCCCTGAAATGTTACATTAAAACCTTTACGAGTCATTGCACTAACTGAAAGCAAATTTGTTGCTAGCTTAGGTACATATAACACTTCACTTACAGTTCTTAAAGTGTTCTGTAAAGGAATTTTCACATTTCCTCTGCCAGATGACATCAGCTTCTCGCCATTGGCAACACTCACCGCAACCGGGGTATCACACACAAAATTATGTAAAATGTTTTTGTTGTTGCACATGTGACTTGTAGCGCCCGAGTCCACATACCAAACATTACTGGGCAGCTCAACTGATAAAGCAGATAACAAGGCCTTATCTGAGCCCTTGCCCTTTGAATGGCCATCATCCTTGGCTTTGCGAGGACAATCCTTGATACTGTGCCCCGGCTTCTTGCATCTGAAGCAACGGAACACTTTCGACTGCTTCTTGACACTCAATGCTGTGCCTGCATCATTCCGCTCCTGTCTCCGCTGATGTTCCTGAGTTAATCTTGATCTCACAAACTCCGTTGTGAGTTTTACCGTCGAATTTTTCAGTGTCATGATGAGTGGGTCGTAGTCTGATGTGAGTCCACTTAGCATCACGATAGCTAAAAAGTTATCTTCTACGCCGGCACCTATATCGTTAAGCTGTTGGCCTATCTCAGCCACCCTTGTGAGATATGTCTCCATGTTTTCGAAAGAATCAAGCTTTATTCCGAACAATGTGCGCAATAATGACAAGCGTCTGCTCAGTCCCTTACCTTCATACACATTTTCAAGGTTGCACCATGCTTCGTGAGCCGTCTCAGCGCTTCTAATGTGCGGATAGACACATGGCTGGACTAGGAGACAGATACGTGCTAATGCCTTTTTCTGTATTTTGTCATCTTTTTCCTTCTTTTGTTCCACAGCATCCCAGAGTTCTTCATGAATTAGTAACATCTTTGTTACAAACTTCCAAGTGCCGTAATTGTCGACACCACTTAATTTTTCAATGGTCGTCTTTATGTCGACCATGATGCTTGGAGGTAATTTAATAAACTGGGGAAAAACTATGACAATCTGTCTGAAATATTAAAAATAATACTTTAGTTATTTGTTGGGTAGCAATCTGGGCCCATAACCTGTTGGGTTTAATGAAAAGAAGACAAGATTGATTTTATATAAAAGGGATTTAATAGACAACTATAAAGAACACAAACAAAGATTGCGTTCCGTTTACATTTCTAACAAACAAAACATCAAGCCTTGTTTTCCCGAAGGGTTGAGCAGAGATGTACCTATTAGTACACCCACATTTCACAAAAAAGTTAGACGCGCCTAAAGCGCAGGCCACACCGCCAGCTAGCGGACGGGGCGGGCGGGCGAACATCGTTTCACCTCTTTACATACTTCGGTTCACACCGCGAGCTACCGACTAACCATGTAAAGAGGTGAAAACATGTTTGTTGTATGGGAGCCCCCCTTAAATATTATTTTATTTTGTTTTTAGTATTTGTTATTATAGCGGCAACAGAAATACATAACTTGTGAAAATTTCAACTGTCTAGCTATCGCGGTTCTTGAGATACAGCCTGGTGATACACAGACGGACGGACGGACAGACAGCGAAGTCTTAGTAATAGGGTCCCGTTTTTACATGTTACCACAAAACCATGTTTACCCGTTGTAGAGTTAAATTAAATTTAAACAACAACATACCCCGCGAAGTGTTTGTACGAAAACGCCACTATGTCAGTCCGACTCCACGATCCAGGTTGAATGATACACACACTTGTAATTTTAATTAATATAAATGAAAAATTTAAAAAAAAAATGTAAATTATTATTTTATGTCAAGATATTTTTCTAGGGCCTTTTCCTTTTCTTGAATTAAAATATCTATTTATTTCTAATATAATTATGTCTTAACTCCTGGTGAAATATTTCTTGTTTCTGATATATTCCTCTTCCATCAGCATAAATGCTTTTTCCTTTAATTCTAAATTGTTTTTTACAATTATATTTTTATTACTAACCGCTATAGATCTGTAACATCATATTCTAGAGAATGTAAGTTTCTTAAAAGATTTAAGAAAATCTTAACTAAATTCTGATAAAAAAATTATTAACACAGATACAATACTTTCTGAGATTTAGCTATGCCACTTTATGGAAGCGTCTGGATTGATTTTTTTAATATTTAATTGTTTGGATTACCAACGAAAACTTTCAATGCTGGTGTGTACTCTAGAGTCATGTTAGTATAAACTGTATCGACCAAAAAAATATTTTCCCTGGCACTCACAAAAAAATTTTTTTAGATAATGTCTTTTAAATTTTTTTTATTGCTGGATGGGCCTGCTCTTCACCTTGACATCTCATCATCGGCTCTCATTTCTCTGACATTAAAAATAATACCTAAAAATTGAGCTCCTTATTATTTCCTAAGAAGTTTTCCTTAGGTATAGCTTTTAGTTCGTGGTCCTTTTAATTTCATTTTCCTTATAGCTTTTAGTTCGTGGAAAATATTGTGAAATCAATCTTTGATTTCATGTAATTTAATAACGTGGAGGACAATGTTGGCTCCCTCAACAATAATTGATTAATAAAAGTTTTTTTTATTAGAATATAAGTACTTAATAGGATTTTAAAAAATAAAATTATAATTATATGTGTAGGCACGCACCTAGTTTAATAATACGTACAAGCAAACTTGCAAGGCAAGATTTAGTTTCTGGTCAATTTCTATATTTTATTGACCGTTATTGTTTGAATCTCAGGGTTGCTAAACATTAGTTCGACTCGGCATGATTCGGCAAAGCCAGGCAGATAAATCGTATATAATATTTATAACTGCCTAAGCCTTTTCCCAACTATGTTGGGGTCGGCTTCCAGTCTAACCGGATGTAGCTGAATACTATATATTTTACATGGAGCGACTGCCTATCTGACGTACACACAGCTCCTTTAAGTAGTTACCCCACCAAAAGACATGTGCGTTCAAATCCGTGATAGGCCCAAGTTGGTTTTTGTATTTTGCAAAAACATTTTATTTTAAATAATGTATTGTTTTAGTGAATAAAGAAGTTTAAGTAAGTATTTTTTTTTTAATTCTGTTTTTATTATTGTTTTTTTCAATAAAACAATACTTTTGCGACGACAAGCAACAATAATAGCGTTAACATTTACGACAACTTATTCATCGTCTAAATAGACTGGAGGTTTCAAGACCGCTTACCGTGCATAAGATTGGAAGTTCAAATCCTATATAGGCACGAAATGTGCTTTTTGTTCATTATATTATTTTGATATATTTTTCTATTTTGTTTTAAGTAGTAATTATTTATAAAGAATTAAAAAATCAAGAAAAATAAAATACTTTATTAATCATTTAATAATATTTATTATTGCTATTATTTAACAAAACTATGATCTTATTTTACAACAAACAGAACAACTATTTTAGTTCTCATAAAATCAGAAATCATTTAAAAAAATAATTGATAAAATTAGTAGTCGTTTACTCTTCGCCGTTTTAAGTGAACGTATACAAAGTTCTAACTTGAAGGTATGGATTAATTTTATAAAGACAACGTAAGTAAGTAAAATTAATGGATACCCTCAAATTATAACATCTTTCGATTAGACAGGGACCTAAAGATTTAGTGACTCAGCCGATAGTAGATAACAATTTCATCGCAATTCATATGGGCTCGCTGGCTAGTTCGTCAAACTGCCGGTATGAGTATGACGACGTTCGGTGATGCGATGGTTCGAATCCGAGTCAACACAATGGACTCTTTTTGAAGTATTCTTTAGATTATTCGTAAGGAATTCAATGTTGTAGCAGTGTAACATTTTAAAACTTGAGGGGTTAGGACATAGTGACGCTTTCTGTACACAACCCAGTAACTGGGTTATTATCCGATACCCCTTAGCTTCTGATTACTGGTCATCCATCCATAGACCGACCGCGGCAAGCGCAGCTTAACCTGATCGATCGGCCCGTGCGGCCTCCGTGTGTTACCTTATTAGGGTGCTAGACGTACTATAGTTATAAAAGGTTTTATACTTTACAAACCTTCCATCTTCAATAACAGTAGTAATAATAATAATAAAATAATAATAAAATCTTTATTTTCCAGTTTAACAATTTACATTTACCACTTGATTAATCATACCCGTATAAAATCTTATAAATTGTAGGTTTACACAGAGTTATAAACCTCTGACACCCAAGCTAAGATTGAACTTGTGTTATGGGAGTCAGGGCTCTCAAGTTATATACCAGGTTGACACATATAAGTTCGGAATTTCATAATGTAGGATCTATAGATCGAAAAATAAAAACATATTTTAAACTTACTTAAACAAAAACAAAATAAACTAATCAAAGAGAAAAAATCATCTGTATTGTGTTATTTTATGTGTTGTGTTGAGTAGTGTTGTATAGTGATTGTTGAATAGTGTTGTGTTGAGTAGTATAGTAATAGCATTCTTAAGCTGTTCCTCAGTAATAGTACCCAGGTTGAGTCGAACTCCAATCTTCAGGTCCACATATTTTTCCACGTTAAACCACTGGTCAGCTAACATTGGCACACCAATCAGAGGTACTCCTGCTGTGATAGCCTCGTCTGTTGATTGAAGACCTCCTTGTGTTATCAACAGCTTAACATTGGGGTGTCCTGAAAAACATTGAGATAAATACTGTTAGATACTATTTTAATGAAATAGGAAAGAAATCGTAGTACCTCGTTGGTCGAGTTTGTTTGATTTACTGCGATTGGATACCCAGTAATTACAACTTTTAATGGCAATGCGATGCGATATTTTTACACGACTACAAAAAATAAAATAATAGGTTATTTAAAGGGGAAAAAAACTTAGCGACGGAACACTGAGTCTGTTTTAATAACTTGAGCGGTATGAATATTGATTAATAATAAAATCCAGAACGAGCTTACAAAAAGTGGATTATGATTAATCCATTTCAGATATTAAAATTCTAGCCGTGCGACTAAATTTCTAAGTGAGCGACTAGAAATACAGAGAGGGCAACTTCAATATTAAGATAGAGACGATTATTCCAATTGAGGCTTTACATAACGAATTACTAAAAAGTTCACTTTAAGCAAAGGGCACCCCGAGGTTAGGGTTGGTCCGCCAGGGTCGCGGGTTGTTCGAAAGAGATACCGTGGCCCCTGGCACAGGCAAGTGAAGGAACACGGGTGGGTTTTATTCAGTAAGAGCCTGACACTCCCTTCCGCTCCGCCCAGAGCGGGAAAAAAAAAAAGGTTAGGTTTGGTTAGGTTACTTTATACCCTTCACACAGAAATAGTCGACATAGGATGCAAGAGCGAAAATACCGTCATTATGACTTTGTGACTGGTTTAGAAAATGTATTATAAAATGATATTTAAAATAAAATGCCGTTCAGTATAAATAAATCATTTGCCAAATATTGAAAAAAATGCAGGACGTAACGTTGACATTCAAACAAATATTAGGTCGCTCAAATATTATGAAGCTTCTCATTTTGTATTTTAAGTAACTCAAATTAATATTTGCACTATAAAGTAAATTAATTACTTTTGTCACTTAAAACTTTAATTTACAGTCACTCGAAATTCTACCCTATTTATTTAAATCATAATTCATACAACAAAACCGCCAATCAACAAAAAAATAACCGATCAATCAAATGAACAACAAGAATATAAAGTAAAAAATACACCAATATGAACTTACTAAGCAGATCAGGCTGCGGCAGCCACTTGGATATCCTAATGTTCTCACTTCGTCCTGGCAGCTCATCATTGTTCATCTACGTTGGTGCCAAAGCTGATGTAGATCACGCCGTTCTTACATGAATCTAAGTACGACTTGAGGTCCTTGAACAAACAAAATAAATTGTTAGATCTATTTTAGAGTTTGTAAATGATGCTGGTGTTTGTAGGTAGGTACAGTCACGGTATCTATTGAAACTGAGTACCTACGACTCCTAAGTGTCTACGTACTAGGACTAAGTGTGCAACATACGAGCAGCACTCGTCAACGGCAGAGGTAAAATCAGCCATCGACACGCGTCGACAACATGCCGCTCGTGTATTTGAGCACCGTACTCAAATACGTGAGCTTCAGGTAAAATACTGGTATTCAGCTGCATCCGGTAGACTGGAAGCCGACTCCAAAATAGTTGGGAAAAGGCTAGGCAGATGATGATGACTCAATAACAATCGAAGACATGTGACATCTACCAACCTGCATGGGCCCACGTGGTGGATTGTGGCCCATTCCCTCTCACAGATAGGTGGCCTGTGTCCCATCAGTGGGGACGTTATGGGCTGATTATGCAAAGAAAATAATGAACAATAGTGTCGAAAAAAGATCAGCGATGTCATTCGAGTGTCATAAATAGGTCGTCTTCTTATCATGTCAAAGGTTTAGTTATACAACGTTTTTTTTAGTATATTCGAAACCTGAATATTGTTTGATCAGCGGATATACCGGGTGTTTGGGAGAAGGGTACAAACCCTGAAGGGGATGATATCTTAGACCATTTAGAACATATTAGGCTAAACTTGTCTATAATTTTTTTTGTAAGGTTTGAACAATAATACCCATTTTTTTCAATTAATTGTTAATAGTGTCCAATATGAGCTGTTATGTTATTATTTTTTATTTATGTGTTGTGTGATTAAATAATTCCCAAGCATCTGTGTCATCACAGAAACATTCTACGCAATATTCAAATTCAAGAAACTTTTAAAAATCAAGAAAATGTTTTGTTTATGGCATAATAAAAATAAATAAAAATAGCCTCAGTTAATCAAACCTTTTTAGAAACATGCTTGGTTTTTGCCCTTTTTTTTAGTTATTATTTACGCAGATGTCTCATCAATTCTTGGAATTACGATGTACAAAGTAAATTGAGTATGAAAAATGTTATTTTTGATCAGATCAATAAAACAGACGCTGAAAACTGATTTTAACGATGGTTCAAATATTATGTGCGAACGAAGCAGCGGACAACTATCTACTAATTAGTAGATAAATAAAATACTGCACCGTATTATTGAATGCGAACTTGGAAAATAATAGCCTAATTGGAACGATTATTCGAAGAAGGTAAGTTACATACTAAAGGTTTGAATTAAGTACTCACTGTTGGTAGTTCCTTCGGAGGTGTCTGATGCAGCCCTCCCATATACACCACAGATGGAGGAACAGGTCTTATCCCCTCAAATATCGGATGCACATTCAGGAATAACATATCCACATTATTCTCTAACTCTTCGACAGAAGGTATCTCAGGACCAAAATGTTGTCTCAGCGCTTTATTCTCAAGCAATTCATTGTTCTCATACAGTTTCACAAAGAGGTAATGATTGTACAATTCTGGAATTTTCTCCCAAAGACTAAGATTGTACAGCTTCTGTCTTAAGAAAGATGGATATAGGAGCGGGTGGTCAGCTGCTCCAATCAAATCGTAGTTCCCAGGAGCAGCTCCCAAAGAACTCACTAGAATCACAGGCACGTTCTTGTAAATATAAGAAAAGGCTATTGCTGGCCTCACACAAGCTTCAAGCAGTAACAAATCAAACTTTTTGCTCTTATCATTTATAAGATTTTCCACCTCTTCAGATTGGATTTGTGCCTCAAACACCGAAACAAATGAACTGAGAATTATGTTCATGTGAGATAGTACATCGTCTGTACTTCCTTTCAAAGCTGCTTTGATGAAATTCTCCTGCCATATATTGTAGGAAATATCATGGACATCAATTTCTGTTAGGTGGGGAGGTGCTCCTCCATTCTTGAAGACTGGGTCTGGTGTGATAATGGTGATTTCATGTCCTCTCTTCGCTAGTTCTTGAGTCAAAGGACGGAAAACCACTTGATGACTGATAGATGGAACTGGGAACACTGCTAAGATTCTCGCCGCTTCATTCGAACTTATAACTAAAATAGAACACGCGACTAAATAAAAAACTGACATTATTACTCGAGCAGCAATGTCGGTATACTAAGGTGAGTTGGGGTCAAAAGCTCTTTATATGCACTTCAATGTTACGTTTATTAGTGATCCGTGCGAGACTCAGGAAAACGGAACATTATTTAGAGGAAATACTTTATTTAATTTAATTAGATTAAAAGCTTAGGTGCAGTTGTTTGAGACTTAGTTCTAACTTATATGAAAGTTATTTGGCTATTTGCATGTTTATGATGTAAGGGAAAAGCGGAGCCTTCAACTACAGGCATTTTCTATGCCTAAATGGAGACTCCTCGTCATGCAATGTAAGCCAAAATGATATGAAATAAACTTATTTTTTTTTTTTATGAAAACTATGTTTTATGATTTAATTTAGAAATTAGCCATAGGTAGGTATTTACAATTGTCTTGTGCCTTCATATACCTAACACAGTCAGAAACTGAGACTTTGTACGCGCTACAGAATACACACAATCTGATTAATAAGTTTTCAAAGGAGGAAACACAATTATCTTTATCACATCACACTAATAATAAAGGCGAAAGTTTGAGGGTGTGTGTGTTTATATGTTTGTTACATCTTCATGGTTAAACGGATGAACCAATTTTGATAAAATTTTGTATGGAAGTAGCTGACACCCTGGATTAACATATAAGAAGAAATTTTTTATCCCGATATTCCCATGGTATCGAAATTTATGCTGGTGAAACCGCGGGGCGCAACTAGTAGGTAATATTATAAAGGCGAAAAAAATATAAGTACATATATTTTTATTTCTTTCTTATTTGCAAAATAGTTGGGCAAACGTCATCTAAAACTATTCCAAATTTCACGTTGATAGCATTTGTAGTTCTTGAGATTGCCAGCTGTGACAGACAGACAGACTGAGTCTCACCATAAGGGTTCCGTTTTTACCATTTTGGTACGGAACCCTAAAAACCTTTACTTTTCATTGTTAATTAAATTCTTTATTGCGAGTAACCATGAGACTCCTGATAACAATAAAATAAACTTACAACTATGTTAGTGATACAATTACAACAACAATTACACAAACGCACACAACAAAAGAATCACTGCTTCCGCATTCCAGCTGAGATACTGGAGCAACGACTGTCCAGCCTATCAACAATAACTCCCAGAATGCTGTTGGAACTGTCTCGCACCCTGCGCAAAACTAGTAGGATTATATATATTGCAAACGATAATAAACTTTATGTGTCAAAGTTAAGGTTAAACTTTGTAATCAAATTGTATGCAATCGCAGCTGATTGATTTACCGATGTGTTTTTGTTTCTAACCCCGAGGGCTGGCCATACACGGACTGCTCGTGCAGTCAAATTCAACCGCTTGAAGCTGCCATGTATACCTGCCTGCTTGCTGCTGGAGCAGTCGCTAGTCGGTATCAACTGCTCTGTGGTTTTTATTGCCGGCCTGTGACGTGGAATGAAGAGCGCGGGCTGAGCTAACTGCGCGAGAGCAATCGACAGCTCGAGCAGTCAGTGTATGCCTGGTGACTGCTTGACCGCACGTTGAAATTTCACCGCGCTGCCGACCGTCCAAAGCAGTCACGGCTGCTCGAGCGGTTTCGTGTATGTGTGTACGTAGAAGACTATAGTTTGCTATGCAGTCGCAGCTTGAAGCAGTCAATACTGGCTGCGTATGACCGGCCTAACTTGGTGCTACTGTTGGTCGAAGTAAAACCAAGTAGCGATTCGTAACTGTATATGTGACCGTTTAGAATCTAAGCGGTAGTTCAGAAGATCTAAGCCTTACATCTTCTGAACTACACAACGGATTATGCGGTTTTCAAAATCATTTCGAGAATTCATTCCAAAAGATTTGTAGGTACAAATATAATATCATACCTGTTTAGGGATACCTCTAGTACACCCACAGTTGTGTTTTAAGTCCCATTCATGTGGTGAGTCTATTGCCATCAACCGAACACAAATCCAGACCCCGGGTTGCTACTGAGAAATTCTTGATAGTAAAACTCAACCACACATTGCCTGACCCGGGAATCCAACTTAGGATCAGCATACGCTTGTGAAGTTGCGCACTAGACTAACGAGGCAGTACAACCTCTTCGTGATAAAACTTCGAAGCAGGAGGCGTCGATAGTAGGTATTATATAATGTTCCCACTGCTGGGACACAGGCCTCCTCTCTCTTCAAGAGGGAGTGGGCTGTAATCTACCAACGGCCCTAGTGCGGGTTGGTGCGAGGCTAGTAGGTATTATTTTCCCACTCTTGGGACACAGGCCTCCTTTCTCTTCAAGAAGGAGTGGACTGTAATCTACCAACGACCCTACTGCGGGTTTGTGCGTCGCTATTAGGTATTATATAATATTCCCACTGCTGGGACACAGGCCTCCTCTCTCTTCAAGAGGGAGTGGGCTGTAATTTACCAACGGGCCTAGTGCGGATTGGTAAATGTCACATGTCTTCGAATTTTTGGTTCTAGGACATGGCGGTTTCCTCACGATGTTTTCCTTCACCGTTTTGAGAGCAGTGGTGATGAAATGATTTACACAAGTTAAGCGCCTGTCTGGGTTCGAACCTACGACCTACAACTCGTAAGTCGTGTCCGTGACCACTGGGCCACCACTGCTCTCCTTTTTGTGCGAAATGTTTAAATACACAAATAAGTGGGGCCCATTCCCACTGCACCCTAAATATTCATATTTATTTTAATAACACGTCTCTAAGCTATTGTGTGAGAATAAATTTATTCATTCATATTTATACCTTACCTAACTTGGTCACCGTTTAATTTGCGTTTTGCCTAAAAGTTTTTAAGTTGTTATAACTGAATTTGTTTTTGTACGCATTTAGTTGGGCTTCGAAAATGGCGGGGTCGCGGTCCCACAGGTAAATACAAATAGAGGTACATTGTCAAAAATTATTACTCGTGCGGACGCCAGCTTCACATCAAGCTACCCGAAACTGTCAAATTTTTCCAATCAACTTTGAACCATACGGCTCAAAGTTGATTGTGCATAGCTTTAGCAATAAAGTTGAAAATCTATTATAGAAATTTGACAGAATGTAGTAGCTTGATGTACTGGCGTCTGTACATTGACGCCATTGAGAGTAGGTATTTCGATTTTGAACCTTTACCATACGAGTATAGAGAACTTTATTGCCAATTTCTCCCACTGGAGAGACCATTGGACTATAACGTGTACTGCTGCAATGATCTTTTGGTGGTCGAATGTCCTTTGACAGGGGTAAATATTTGAGCAATTGTTTTCTGAAATGCACAAAAAAAATAAACAAAACACAAACAATAAGATCTCGGCGCTATTTGTGATTTGGGCCACGCGCCAAAAGATTCTTGTACGGGTTTACACCGATGTACTTAAGCAAAAAAAAACAGTGGCACTCCGGGAGTGCCGACAGAAGTGAAAACAAAACACAAACAGCATACTTTGCCATCACTCACTGATATATCGGATATACATTAAAACCGAGTACATCCCGAGGACAGCCGAACACATCCGAAGCGGGTATTTTTTTCATCTTCTTATGAACAAAACACGCGCGGTGTCGCTTACGGTAACAGCGGCGCGCAAAAGCTTGTCAGAAATGTAGGGAAATTAGAGGAATCTATTTTTCACAGTTGAAACAGATCAGAATATGAACGTTCTTAAAATTACGAGAATTGCCACTCTGATCATTTTAAAGCTGAAAACTGTAAGAATGAAGGAGTTTTACAGGTCAGTGTTTAAAGATAATAATTTAAGGTATAATCACCATATTTATAGCGCTGTTTGCTTTTAAAAGTATATTGTAAAGTATCACATAAAAAATGTGTTTGTAATACGGACTTATGTGCATTAACGTATAACCTTTTGGTATTGTTTTAAACCAAAAAACATTTAAAAAGCTGACATCTTTTGTCGCGTGGTTTTGACAGCTGGTTTTGTTTACGTTATTTATAGGTGACGCCAGCTTTGCGTTAGATTTTCTATCGGTCAAAATGTCTAAAACAATTCCGCTGTTTTTACCATCTTGTAAGTTTTTTTTTGTCCTTGAACATGTTTGGGGGCAAGATGTTGTACAAAATTCAAAATGGCGGATACAAGACATCATGTTTCATACAGATTTTAAGCACGTATAATTTTTAAAAAATTAGTATTGAGTCAAAAGAAAATATTTTATTTCAAATAAACCTACATGGGCACTTATGAAACGTCAAAAGTTAGTTAATTTCCTATGGAGAAGAGCCGGCAAGAAACTCCACGGTTACTTTTTTTTGATAATTGGCTATTATCTAGTTATTGGCTATTATTCTTGTTCTTTCCGCCAATTTCAGAGCCGCACAACACAGTGCAAATACCTTTGTTACTCCCAAAAAGAAATTCACACGAATTTAGCTCGAAATTTCTCTACGAACGTTATTTTGGAACTTTTGCTGTTAAAAGAAAGCCACAAAAAACAATTTTCTTAGAATGAGATGAAACAGAAATAGATAATGAGATAAAAGTATGAATTTTGTTTAAATATGCTATAAAAAATATCTAATAAGTATAATTATACAAGACGTAGCGTTGGAAGGCCTCCCACAAGGTGGACCGACGACCTTGTGAAGGCCGCAGGAACCCGTTGGATGCGAGAAGCACAGAACCGGTCGAAGTGGAAGTGCTTGGGGGAGGCCTATGTCCAGCAGTGGACGTCTTTTGGCTGAAATGATGATGATAATTATACAATGTCCCGACATCAATCGTCAGGCGGTTGCCCACCATACACAATACCCGTGTGTTTGAAGGATCCTCCCTTTTCTATGGAGGATGAGCGAACTTTACATCCTCATATACCTCTATAAGCACATTATTCCTACCAATTTAAAGTACTTATTGATAACTTAGGTACGAGTCGGGTTTGTTTAAATTCAAAATAAAAAAACTTCATTATTTAAACTTGGGTCATGAAACCATGGAACCTTTTTTTAACCGACTTCAAAAAAGGAGGAGGTTCTCTATTCGACGGTATGTTTTTTTTTTTTTTTTTTTGTGTGTTTGTTACGCGATTACTCCGCCAATTGTGGATCGATTTTCAAAATTCTTTTTTTGTTCGAATGGGTATACTCTCGAGGTGGTCCCATTATCATCAAGTTGGAATCTGATGGGAGGATCCCATGGAAATCGAGGGAAACCCTCAAATTTTATAGGCAAAGCCAAAGCCGATTTGGGTATTTTTTAAAGTAAAATGAGCATTTGTTCTCGGAAATCATCATTTTGTAAAGTGGAGCTGATGATGAAGACCACAGATGGCCATCGGAACTACTCAATGACAAATATTTCACGGGTTGCGATTCGATTACTTTACTATGGTTGTTAAACGATTTATCCTCGTCACAATGCGTATGGTATGTGGTTGTTGAGAAGTTCTCCTGGTTCTTACCAGGAGAACTCCTCAACAATTAACGTCCCTGCATCGGGAAAAGCAATATTTTGTAAAAGGTGATGAGCAGTTGACATTAGGCTATTGTAACTTAGATAAATTACAAACTGACCCACTAAAAAGTGAAAAATAAAAACTTTTTTACAAAAAAAAACAACCGACTTCCAAAAAACACTATAAAGTGAAAAATAACTTTAATTTCGGAAGCCGGTGGCAAAAAACTAAAATACTAATCCAAAGACACCGACTTCCGAAATTAAAGTTATTTTTCACTTTATAGTGTTTTTTGGAAGTCGGTTGTTTTTTTTTTTTTATAAAAAGGTTTTAATTGTAATAAGATCGAAGGTGTCCGCTTAATAGGACCTCTCCAGCGATGCTTGTAAACCAGCGGAGGATGTCTATTGATTATTACGATGATGTTAAGCAAATAATATAGATTCCATCAAACCTTTAGAGTAAACTAGTCGCGAGCTCGAACTCACTGGTGTTGATGGCCAAAAAGTACGCTGTCTCACCTAGCTTCGTGTCCGACAGAGCTAGTATCAGTGATGAGCAGTTAGACGCTAGTCTATACGAACAACGTCTAGTTCTTACGCAAAGAAACACCGATCTGACCGATGGGCGTGTAAAAAAATTCGAAAAGTGCGTCGGAAAATTGAGTTTTAGGAAAAAACCACTGCATAAATTAATTACAAATAAAGTTTATTGAACTCTTCGATAACTGAGCTTTGTCGGTACGGACTTGGTTTTGAAGATTTTTACAGTTCTTTTATTACTTATTTACACCCAAAGTTACGTTCAATATAGCAAGAAAAACGAATCTTTGTTAGCTCATAACTTTTTAATGGCTTTTTATTATATACTATTCTGTTTCCTTCCAGACAAAAGTAATAATAAGTCAAAACGATGTCATGTTTAACTTTGGATACACAATATGAAACAGTGGAGTAATACTCTCCCGAAATTTGTATGGAAAAAATATCGACTTGGGGCAGGACCTAAACGCAAAAAACGCAAGTTTTATAATGCCTAAAAGTATATGATCGACTACAGTAAACAAAATCAGAAAAATATATGATATTCTTCAGGATATATGCTAGTTAGATAGCGTATTGAAAATATAATACAATCAATTTGATACGATAGAAAGAAATCATGAAGATACCTCTAAAAACTTTCTTTTTACAATAAAAATCATACTAATATATACATACAATCATTCTGATTTTTTGTCAGATACAAGCAACATATAGCACTGTTTTAATTTTTTAATATTCTGCAATAAATTATCAGCGTTGTGTCATCGCGCTTCTCTTTCTTTTCTATGCAGTCCGACAGTGACCGCGCTTTAGGTCATGTAGTCCCCTTAAGAGCAATGGTGATTTAGTGGTAATGGCTCCGATTTACGAGTCATGGGTTCATGGGGTCATGGGGTCATGGGTTTGAACCCAGGCGCTTTACTTTGTGTAAATAATTTCATAAACAGTGCTCTCAAAACGGTGAAAGAAAACATCGAGAAAACCGGCATGACCTAGAACAAAAAATTCGAAGACATGATATTATAAACTAAGTGCGGGCATCTAAGCCCGCGTGGTAGATTACAGCCCACTCCCTCTCGAAGAAAGGAGGAATGTGTCCCAGCAGTGGGAACATTATAGGCTGATTATCCATCAAGCCGAATGCTTTACGTGAATAAATAATAATGTAAATTCATTTACGTACTTTGGACAATAACGATACCTATTGTAGTATCTTTTTATAGTATCGTAAAAGGGCGACGAGGCCTTCGCACCTTGCCCGTTTAAAGCTGAGTGCTGAGATCAGCGATCTGGGGGCCTAAAAAGGTCACTTTGGCAGAATTATAAAAGGATAACATTATGAATCATAATGGACAGTCAACTGTTAAGTTAATCGTACCAAATCCCATTGGTGAAGGATTTTTCAGTTATTTTTTTTTGTCTGTGCCAAAATACCAATCAATCCAATCCAATCCCAATCTCTTTGATTATACCTACGTAGTGCAGCGAAAAAAAAAACACGGACTGTCTTCGCCATAATTTATGATTCATAATGTTATCCTTTTATGATTCTGCCAAAGTGGCAGTTTTTAGGCCCCTAGTATTCTGAGTAGGAGTGATGCATTTTTGGTTGCTCATTTTCTTCTGTGGTTATAGCAGAAGAGATGATAGCTGTGAGACAGGAACGAACGAAAACGTAGTAAACCTAAAGTGAATTCGGACGATTTTAAATTGGCAAAATACTCGTTCGCACATAATATTTACTAAGATTTTATTTTTAAGGGTGGTAGTTATTCAGCTTGTTGCAATGCTACAATATTTGTGTTTAAAAAAACGTTTGAATTTACATTACGTTTACGTAGCGCGTTCGTGCTCTGTTTGTGTAAAAAAAATTGTCAGCCAGCAAATTTGCCCCCGGTTGTCGGACCTATGATAATATAATATGGTAAAGTGGTAGATTCACTGTTTTGCAGAAAATTGGTTTCAATCTACGTAACAACTTGTTCGTTTTCTTAAAGAACTTACGGCTTACCTCCAAAGACTTCGTCAAAATGTTTGTCTTCCTGTAATTTATTCGCAGCCATTCCTACTAACGTTGATTGGAAATTTAGCAGTATGTCCCAGTAAATTGTTGTCTGTAATTCTATTTCAACTACACGCGAAATTTCGCATAACTATCGATGTCGCCCGCTCCTCTCTACACTAAGCTACATCCCTTCCCATCTTGTATTTGCATTAAAATTTAATAAAACGCCCCGTGTATTTATCCTGCCATTTGCTGTGTTGGGTAAAATTAACCCCGCCTGAGAATCAGCGTTATTCTCTTCAATGAAAAGATATCATTGGCCCGGATTCTTAGGGCAGTGATTAAATAAAACCTTATAATAATATCTAGCAATTATAATTCATACGAATATTATAAAGCCAGTAGTGTAACAATGGGTGCCTGAAGATGGACGGCGCCGCCGAGGCCGGCCCAGAAAGAGATGGCGAGATGACCTGGACGCGACTACACCTTAGTCAAAATATGTGGCTTGGCCGTTTCGCTAACATCACATGGGCGTAACGTGAATTTATTCACTGTTCATTACTTTTCTGCACAATAGTTCTTGTAGTAACGAAACGGCCAAGCCTCATATTTTGGCTAAGGTGTAGAGTTTGTGAAGTTAGGGCGTGTAGAGTCAGAAGCTTGGCTCTACATGAGATCTCATAACTTTTTGACAGTGCGAGCCATATGTGGTCTCGTCTTGCCAACATTTTACATGAAAATGTTTTTGGTGGTAATTGTGTTCATTTGTATAGAGATATTTTTGGCTTGTTAAAATTAGCTTTTAAGGACCTTACATTTATGGCGAAATGTGTCATTGCACTAACAACCTACCATTTTTGTACTGCATTTACTGCAAATGACTGTGATACAAATGTGCAGACACAGGTTCAAAAATGTTAAGAGCTGTGCTGTTTTTTGGGTTTCGATATCCTACTAATATTATAAAAGTGAAAGTTTGAGTTATTTTGTAAAAAATTTTGTTATTCAATCACGCGTAAACCGTTGAACAGATTTGGAAGAACCTTTAACAGACAAATAATTGTTATCATCATCATCATGTTCTTGACCTATTTCCATATTACTTGGGCGGCTTGGGTTTGGTCGGCGCAACACGTTTTCTTCTTCCATTTTCCCCTGTCAACCGTCACGCTATCATCACTCCCTTCTCTTTCATATTGTTGGATCATCATCATTTCTCACACAATCCATCTTCAAAAGTAAACCTGTTGTATTCTTAACTATTTCTGGGTTCCCGAAGATCGGTAAAACAATCCTTTTCTTCAAGTTTTTTCACCCTATTTCCAACTACCTGTCAATTTTTACCTTCTTTCCCGAAGTATTTTGTATTTATCTATATTTCATCGTAAAACTTTATCGCAGGACTCCAGTTGTGTTTCCAACTCAAAATATCTTCGTTACAATGTCAAATGGTTATAGGAAGGCCTTTTTCACTGGAGGAATAAGTATGGGTAAAGTTTTTGAATATTATGGACATGGTATCTGAATTTGTGTTCTGTATCGGAAAAGATAAGGTTTAAATTGCGTTGGTGGTGAAGTTTGTGAAGTATAGCAAATATTGACTGTGATGAGTGAAGTTTGTAAACGAATGTGAATACGTCATTTTGTGATAGAGTGTTATGGAAAAAGTAGCGAAATGTTCTTACAAGACTTTTTAAGAGCTGCGTAAGATATTTGGCAGAAGATTGTGTTTATTTTATATTAGCTGTGCCTGTGACTCCGTCTGTGTGGCAGTTGGAAAAACTAAATAATAATGACATTATTATTTCACTAAATGGAAAACCATTTTTCTTTTGAAGGAACGGAACCTTCAGAACGCGAATCTAACTCTCATTTGGCCGGTTTTTATCATCTACTAACGCCATCTGGTTACGCGTTTGTACACAAACTATGTAGAATGAAAACTCTTTATATTGGAATCTCTAAATTTTGGGAGGCATGAAGAAGCCTCCTCCTTTCCTCCTCTTTATTCTGCCAGTTACTCAACTGAACCGAGCGCTCGGCGCATCCTGGACAGTCACACCCAACACCTTATTTGACTGGCCAATTCTTCCCTTGCGGTGGTAGGGCTAACGCCCCCTTAAATATTTATTTTATTCTGCTTTTAGTATTTGTTGTTATAGCGGCAACAGAAATACATCATCAGTGAAAATTTCAACTGTCTAGCTATCACGGTTCATGAGATACAGCCTGGTGACAGACAGACAGACGGGCAGTGGAGTCTTAGTAATAGGGTCCCGTTTTTACCCTTTGGGTACGGAACCCTAAAAACATCAGCGGTTTCATAGAAGCGTGCGATACCTATGCGGTCAAAATGTACGAAACAAAATTTCAACACGGTTCAAAATCATGTACTGAATCCTTAGTCGTCGATGTCTACCCGTACAAGAACTCAACTACGTCGACAACGTAAACATTGGCCTTGCAGTTTGAAAAATCCAGACAGACGCACACATTCCAAGACTTCCTTAAAACCTAATTTTGGCACGGAAAATTAAAAAGAAAAACTGTCACTTGTCCAGCTTATAACTTAGGCTATGGACACATAAATCCCAAATTCTTGTTAACAAAAAGGCCTTAGGCCTTGCCTTATGTAACAAAAAGGCAATTGTGTTCCAGCCATCTGTAACTACTATAAAGGTATGGCCAATAAATTTTCAATGGCTTTTTATGGCTTTTACGAGGAAGGGACTGACCCAGTCCACTTTTGTTGGAGTTTTATTATGAAGACATATTTTTATATTGTTATGACATATTTCAAAACGGTGAAGGAAAACATCGTGAGGAAACCGGCATGTCCTAGAACCAAAAAATTCGAAGACATGTGACATCTACCAACCCGCACTGGGCCCGCGTGGTGGATTACGGCCCACTCCCTCTCACCGAGAGGAGGCCTGTGTCCCAGCAGTGGGAACATTATAGGCTGATTATGATGATATGATGATGATGACATATTTTGTATACAGAGTGTTTTTTAGCGTTGCATGACAAAATGGTGCCAACGGGACCCTATTTCTAAGCCCCCGCAGTTCGTCCGTCCGTCTGTCAATGGGCTGTTTCTCATGAACCGTAATGAGTAGACAGTTAAAATTTTCATGGAGCGTATATTTCTATTGCAACAAATAAAAATAAAATTAAGTTAAAAATTAAAGGACTCTCTCCATACAACGAGTTTTTTTTCCGCCTTTTTGTTGTCCGACTCGCATTTGGCCGATTATTTAACTGGGACTGTTTGGGAAAATCCGAATCCATAGGAGATGCGCAAAAACTGTCTACGGGTTCGGGAACATTTCCCGTTTTTTCGTGACATTATGAATGCGAGGATCGCATATTCGTGCGTCAATCACTTTGGTTAGGATACGGCCTTTGAATAAGAGGTAGGTTACACTATCACATACAATTTTGTTGATTGATTATTAGTGATTGGCAAACAGGCCGATAGTCCATCTTTTGCAAAGTGGTTACCTTAATAAATAAGTTAGGTATCAATATTGCCTTGGCCTTATTCTTACTTTGAAGAAGACCTTTATACATATAGCAGGACACAGTCCTTTTACTTCACCTCCGATTTTGCATCACTGTCAAAATCACAATGATCTTTACTGTCGTTAAAGTAAGGTTGCTTTTGTGTTGCTGCTGTCAAGGGCAAAATAACTGAAAAAAAAATTGAACTATTACATAAAAAAAATATTTCTTTCTTTTTTTTTTTTCTTTGTTCGCTGTAAAGACGAACTGATGAAATAAATACATGCATACTACATATAGTAGAAACCATGGTTTACATACATATTTGGGTCACTTTCAAAGTCACATTGTTTTCGTATATTATTTCTTCGCGACCAGAATATTCGGCATGTTATTGGCTAAAATCCGAAAAGCAATATATTGGAAGGGAGCCACGATATGTCTACGAATAGTCTCATTCCACAGAAGCGAATATAAATCATAGAACTATAGATACGTACTTATATAAAACGGAGATTTTTCTTATGAAAAAACCTTTCGCTTATATATTTGGATATTTATTCGCGCTGATTTTGAGATGAGACGGAATGAGGGATGGGTCTGAATTCAAGAAAATGTTTGGCAAGGTCAGTTTTTTTTAGCAGATTTTTATTAGAAAAAAAATACGTTTATTTGAGGCAAACATGACGCATAAGAATAAACTATAATATACACACATATTAGATTTTTCTATCAATTTGTAAGCAAAAGAAAAAAAAAAATACAAAATATTGTAACAGCCAAATTAGACCGATTTTAAATTTTCCATAGAAAAAGCGATTTTCATTTATTTATTTTTTAAATAAGTAAGACATTTCGAAAATGTTCCGAAGTAAATTTTTAGACCTTTGTATCCTGCTTATGCGTATGAAGTTTCATTAAAATCGGTTCATTCATTTCGAAAAACAAGGGCTTGAAAGTTTGTATGAAACGGCGTAAACGCTCTTAATGAATGAGTAAGAAAATGTAAATAAAGTAATAAATATTCATAGGGCTGTTAAAATATAGGCAAAACAATAAAAACAACCATTCAAAATGAAGGTGAAATGGCAAATTAAGATGAAATAATTCATGAGCATTTGCGTAAAGCAATAAGATGGTACCTTTGCATAATGTTGGTCAGATTATTACTATTCCCATTTTTAGGGTTCCGTGCCAAAATGGTAAAACGGAACGGAAATTTCAAGTTGATAGCATTAAATGCTATCAACTTGAAATTTGGAATAATTTTAGATGACGTTTGCCCGTTTTGCAAATAAGAAAGAAATAAAAATATATGTATCTTTTTTGCAACAGGGACTGAAAGGGGGTCTGAAAATTCGAAGTGGGGCTACTAGGGCATGTGTGGTGGTAGTATCATATGAAATAGCAAAGTCTGCACATTCTCAAAAAAAAATTTTTTTTTTTAGGTCCCATTGTTTTCGACTTTTGATGAAAAATGTAAAAAAATACCGTCCGTTCCCCTTATCTCCGAAATTTGCAAAGAGAAAAATCTGAAATAATTATATGTGATAGAAGTTTATGTAAAGGTTACAGAAAAAATAAAACGAAGTATCTTATTAGCACACATTTTCAGAAATCATCAATAAAAGTTACATTAGTTCCACTATCGGTCAAGAGATGGCGCTGACATAAAACTGCAATATTCTACACCGCAGTGCACAATGTTAAAATTCTCTGAGGAATATAGGCCTCGCCGATGAAAATTTAAAAACATATGATGGTACGGAACCCTCGGTGCGCGAGTCCGACTCGCTCTTCCCCGGTTTTTTTTTGTATGGTAAGATGCTGCCTATTTCAAATTCAAAATATTTTATTTCACATAAACGTAGATACATCACCTAAATGGGCACTTATGAAACGTCAGAAGATAGGTGCACGGTCCAATAGGCTATTTGACAATGTAAAAAATAAGGTCATAATTATTGACACTCGTATAGATTATCGCTTTTAAAATCGATTTGCATTAATTTTACTACAAAACAATGTATTATTTATTAAAAAAATCCCGAAAAAACTTCATCTTTTTAAATCTGGCGCCACGTAATCGAAAACGGTCTGGATTGGCTGAACTTATGATGACGTCATGGTATAGTCAATTACTGTCTATCGTTGACAGAACAGATGACTTTTGTCTAGTATCTCGACCGCTTCAACGTTTGTTTACGTGTAACAATATGGCGTCGTGACGTCACAATACGTCACGACGCCATATTGTTAAAGATAGCGTTTTGACGGCTTATTTAAACAGTACATTTTTATTTACTATTTTCTAAAAGAAATACATTATGCAATTTGAAGTAATAGGTTTTTGTGGGCTCGTTAGACACCATTAAATAATCTGAGATGTTTATCAGAAACCAGTCAAATAGCCTATTGTTCGTTTCCTGTGAAAGAAGAGCCGGAAGAAACTCCACGGTCTTGGTCTCTATGTAGTTGTTGGATCAATCTACCGATTTATAAGTTTTCGAAAACACACCAAATTAATCTGAACTAATTGTGCATCCTTATCATTGTACACACGCCAGCACATCAAGCTACTACAATCTGTCAAATTTCTATAATAGATTTTCAACTTTATCGCTACGACATTAGGTTCAAGGTTGATTGGGTAAATTTGACAGTTTCGGGTAGCTTCATGTGCTGGCGCCTATATACAATAATGGTGGTATACCAGAGGATATTACTGTGGTAATTCAATCGAACTTCATTGAGTGCTTTTATAATTTCTAACATGACGGTTATTGTCGAAGTCCACGTGTCACGGCATCATGATAACACAGGGAAGTAAAATGAATGCAAATAATCATGATGACGTCATCATAATTATTTCCATTCATTTTACGTGCACGTATTTCCATACATTTTTAGACGTGAACGTACACGTCTACGCCAATATCTTCGTGTTAGAAATTTATAAAAACGCACATATAATATAATTGCCACTCCATGTAATTCAGCTCAGGCGAGAGAACAGTTACTGTTAATACTAAACTCGGGCAAGTTACATCCACAGATCGCTCACAGTCTGTTAGTTATTCAACGTGTGTAAAACCATCCGTAACTTATATGTCATTTTAAAAGTTTTATCGGAACACACCTCTTGGGAGGTTAGTCAACGGGTAGAGGGGATTTATAATTTGCTAGTCTGAAGTTAGTTAATTTGTTGGTCAGTAAGTTAGCCTGTCGTAGGTATATAAATACTAGTAAAATGTTACTTTAAGATCTTCAGATCAGGTGGGTAGATAAGAACATTTTCGAAAAATAGTGTTACAGCGAAATCAGACCGATTTTAAATTTTCCATAGAAACAGAGATTTGCAGATAATTTTTTTTAAATAGGACATTTCGAAAATGTTCTTTACTAACTTAAAGACTTTTGTGTGCTTAGGTGTATGAAGTTTCATTAAAATCGGTTCATTCATTTCGATAAACAAGGGCTTGAACGTTTGTATGAAATCCCTCCTATAAGCTCTGTTCATCAATACTGGAGATGCTACAGATCGGATAAAATATTTAAATGGTAGGCTACAATGAGATGATTAGGTAAATAATGCCTAAATTATTCACAAACCGCGGCGTGACAAATGGCGTGAATATGAATTATTCAATGTCAATAATAGCTTCCAATTGGAAGCCAGCATTAAAATGAATGGAAATAATCATGATGACGTCATCATGATTATTTCCATTCATTTTACGTGCACGTATTTCCATACATTTTTAGACGTGAACGTACACGTCTACGCCAATATCTTCGTGTTAGAAATTTATAAAAACGCACATACAGGGTTACTGGTAATTCGACGTATATCCGTCAGGGGCTGATAAGGGGGCCAAAATGCAACAAATTGAACCCCCCATATGTATGGCCGAAATTCAATAGTTTTCGAGATATTTGAATTTTAAGGGTTTTTCGATATTTACCCAAAATTTGACATTTAATTCCAAATAAAAAAAAAACTACATATTTGAATGGGTACCATTAAAAATTATGTTGTAGCTGGCACTTCAATTAAGCTATGGACATAATTAAAACTACTTAATTAAACAAAATAATTAAAATAATGAGCGATATGAGAATAATATCTTACCAATATTTTCATTTTACGCTTCATAAATGTTGTCTCGTCACAAAAATTTCTATGACATTAATCGTACAAATAACTAAAACAACTTAATTTAATGTTTAATTAAGTAGTTTTAATTATGTCCATAGCTTAATTGAAGTGCCAGCTACAACATAATTTTTAATGGTACCCATTCAAATATGTAGTTTTTTTTTTATTTAGAATTAAATGTCAAATTTTGGGTAAATATCGAAAAACCCTTAAAATTCAAATATCTCGAAAACTATTGAATTTCGGCCATACATATGGGGGGTTCAATTTGTTGCATTTTGGCCCCCTTATCAGCCCCTGACGGATATACGTCGAATTACCAGTAACCCTGTATAATATACCTAGTTGTACGAGCGGCTTTGTCCAAATAAAGTGATAAAACTGTTAGGGATACCCTGAATCCCTCCTTAAAAAGTCTCCAAACAATGCGCCTGCTCCACTTATGCTGGGGATCAGTTTCTCGAAAGACAGATTCTCTCAATAAATTCTTACCTTGAGAAGCAATACACTGCAGTCCCCTACCTCACTGTAAACCAACCTAATCTAACATAGTGCGATTGACAATTTGTTTCAGTAGGTCCACTCAGCGGCGGCGACCTCTCGCGTCCGGCCCTAGTGCAAGCCATGGTCCGGGGCGAGAGGGAGTGGGAGGCAGTCACCTCCTTCTGCGAAGCAGTCATGCTAGCGAAGGAGGTGGTGGGACGACTCAGGGAGAGAGCCTCCCGTCCCAGCCGCCGCGGGAAACGCTCCGAGCGTCGGCGTTGGGAGCCACGGGACGACTCCCGGCCACCGTAGGCGCGGGCCTGCGGGCGGAGAGTAATGAGTAGCTCACCGTCCGATCAGGACCAGGCCCGTGCCGGACGGCGCGTACGTGTTCCACGCGCGCCTGAAAGAGATGTCAGCATCGAGGAGGGGCCCCATAGGGCCGAAGCCTGCCGGGTCAGCGGGATTGTCCGAAAGGGTTACCGCTGGCCCGGAACATAAAGGGAAGGAACACGGGTGGGTTTTAGTCATTAAGAGTCTGACACTCCCATTCTGCTCCACCCAGAGCGGGAGGGGTCATAATTGATGATTTACCATCCAAAAAAACAAAAAAAGGCTGGGACCACGCTTGTATCATCTTGAAGTTCAAAATCAGGCATATCGTATCGAGTATTCATATCCTAAATATGGACGCCCATTTCGACCGCATCGTATCACTATCTTGTTGGTGTTGCTCGCCGATCGGGCCAAAAACAACGTCCATTATAACGATACTGTATCTTGTCAGCGGGTCAGCAACGCGTATCCCGTTTGATGATCGGAATTAAAACCGCCTGGAGATGGAACGCGGTGCATCATGTTTCAAATGACATAGTCATATCGTGACGCAGTATCAAAATGCGTCCATACTGCGTACATACTGCCGATCACGACACACGTATCCGATACGAAAATCAGATACGCGGTTACATACGGATCGGGGTGTATCAATACGGCGCGTAGCATGATCGCGTATCATTTTGCGTCCAAACTAGCGACAGTTATACATGTCGATGGTACGCGACGGAGATCTGATTCAGTCTGGACTTAGCTTTACAGCCTTTTGTGCACGGCACTAAACCAAGTATCCAGTTAATAAAGAATAAATTAATCATTTAAAAATATTAGAAAAACACGCTTTTTTAAATGCACGTAAAAACAAAAAAGAAACCTCATCGTGTTCAAAGTCCATTACGTGGCCTTTCTCACAAGTGCAAACACGACTATGATACGATATTCTATCATGGAATGCCAGTGCCTATCTTCCGGCTTCATCATCAGACCTTGAAAAGTAATCGTGGTCAAAGTTCATTACAAGACTTTTCTAAAAAATCCAAAACAGCTATAATACGATTTTCCATCATGAAGTTCCAGTTCATATCTTCCGGCTCCATCATCAGATCAGTTCGACAGTACCATATTATTGTATTGTCATCAGAACTACATACAGCTGCCAATTTTCATTACGCTACGACCCTTGGAAGATGGTTAAATTAGTTACCTTAGAGTCCATTACATAGTTACATACAGATCGACCTAATAAAAGCGTGTTAAAAACTCAAATCATTAATGAGTACTGAGTAGCCAGAATGTCACAACACTAGTATTTCAATCGGATATCATGTGTTCGACCAACTGTTAAAATAATTACAGTATTTAAATCCGGTAGTTAGGTACATTAAAAGCCGTATTTCATGAATACGACCACTCCTTAATTAACATGACAATGATCTGTAATTAAATTCGAACACAATTCTTGGAATTAATAGAACGTGAATATCGAATGTAAAAAATATGTAAAACATGAAAATGTGAAGTCTAACTTCCGAATTTTGTTGCAAGTGTTACTTGCATTGGTAATACGATTTCTGACGAAGCATTGTCCATCCCACCTAATGCCGTGGGTATTATAATTAAAATTATCAGCCGAGCGCGGCGGACTATATATAGTTTGCAATATTTTTGTTTTAAACTTGACAAGTGTGCGTACACACCAGATTGTAACACATTACTTTAGATTAGCGTTGGACAGTTTAGGCCTAACAATATTACACAATAAACTTGAAGGTGTCCAACTAAAACTCATTCAGAACTGGGGTATAATTCAAACTCACAACTGAGCCTAGACAATCCTGGAACATTAAACTATCATATTGTTGTGAGCTTAGTACTGGCACTCGTCTATTATCCGCTTTAGAACTCAGAACTTTGTTAAAACTTCTTTACAGGGTGACATGTCATCCCCACCAACTTATATCTACCATCCCTGAACACAAAATCAATGGATTATATACCTTACTGGCATGGAAGAAGGGACGTTGTCATATGGGAGAAATGTCAAGTAAGTTGGTCATTTGTAGCGCCCAGAACGCTTTACAACGCAGACAATGTTCGTATTTTGGGACATACGGGTGTGTACGATGGCAAGTCGGTTTATTTAAGTCTAATTGAATTACTAGATATTTCCCGCGGCTTTATTCTTTGTCCTTACCCAGTTCACGATCTATTGGTGTGCAAAATTTATTCGAAATCTGTTCAGCCGTTAATTTGTGAAAAGAGACAGACAGAGTTACTTTTGCATTTATAATACCTATTAATAATTATTATAGTATGAATTACCCCATTCTAACTGATTCTGTATATTTTTAATATAATTTCCACGATTTTAATTAATTAAATTGTAATTGTCGTGTCTTTGTGAATAAAGGTAATGATTAATTTCAAATTAAATATAATTGAATTTGCTAATGCTGGCTTCCAATTGGATGCTATTATTGACATTGAATAATTCATATTCACGCCATTTGTCACGCCGCGGTTTGTGAATAATTTAGGCATTATTTACCTAATTATCTCATTGTAGCCTACCATTTAAATATTTTATCCATTCTGTAGCATCTCCAGTATTGATGAACAGAGCTTATAGGGGGGTTTTCATACAAACGTTCAAGCCCTTGTTTTTCGAAATGAATTAACCGATTTTAATTAAACTTCATACACCTAAGCACACAAAAGTCTTTAAGTTAGTAAAGAACATTTTCGAAATGTCCTATTTAAAAAAAGTTATCTGAAAATCTCTGTTTCTATGGAAAATTTAAAATCGATCTAATTTGGCTGTAACACTATTTTTCGAAAATGTTCTTATCTACCCACCTGATCTGAAGATCTTACAGTAAAATTTTACTACTAATTTATATACCTACGACAGGCTTACTGACTGACCAACAAATTAACTAACTTCAGACTAGCAAATTATAAATCCCCTCTACCCGTTGACTAACCTCCCAAGAGGTGTGTTCCGATAAAACTTTTAAAATGACATATAACTTACGGATGGTTTTACACACGTTGAATAACTAACAGACTGTGAGCGATCTGTGGATGTAACTTGCCCGAGTTTAGTATTAACAGTAACTGTTCTCTCGCCTGAGCTGAATTACAATGGAGGGGACGGCCGACCGGACGGTCAAATAGATTTTGTGAAATAGATTTGTGGGTTGATTTGTTTTGGATGGTTCCTGGGTTCAAATAATCACTATTTGGCATGGGTACAATAATAATAAGCCCTGCTGTAGCTTGGACCCTGTTTCCGATACTACTGATAGGCTACTTTTTTTATATTCTACTACGCGGTTTCACCCGCATAAGTTTTGATCCCGTGGGAATATCGGGATAAAAAGTAGCCTATATGTTAATCCAGGATGTCAGCTACCTCCATACAAAATTTTATCAAAATTAGTCCAGCCGTTTGAGCGTGAAGAAGTAACAAACATATAAACACACCCCCACACCCCCCACACACTCACACACATACACTCTCAAACTTTCGCCTTTATAATATTAGTGTGATATGTAAAAAAATAAAGGGGGCCCGTGGTTAAATAATAACAACCTTTACATACCGTGACCCCTCCGTGCATCGGAAAGCACGTCAAACCGCTGGTCCCGGCTGTCATTCGTGGATCTTTGACAGTCGTTACGGTTAGTCAGAAGCCCGAAAGTCTGACAACCAGTCTTACCAAGGGGTATTGTATTACCCAGTAACTGGGTTGTGGAGGTCAGATAGGCAGTCGCTCCATGTAAAATACTGGTATTCAGCTGCATCCGGTTAGACTGGAAGCCGACCCCAACATAGTTGGGAAAAGGCTAGGCAGATGATGATGTAAAAAAATATAATTTGTATGAACATAAATAATGAAATAAAGGACATAATAATAAGTATATTTATTTTCTCTCACAATGATTTTGAAGCTGGTGACTGAAGTAGGTTTTAGAAAACCTGTATTACAGGTCACCGGGCTCTACTTAGTGACATCACACAACTAAACAGGCAGCTGACTTGTATTTCTACTAAGCATTATAAATAAAAAGAAAACAACAAAAGCAGTCAAAGGGTGTGTTGGTGGGATCCACGCGCGCCGCAAAGAGATGTCAGTATTAGGGGTCCGGGCGTCGGGAGCCGCGCGACGACTTCCGGCCACCGTAGGCGCGGGCCTGCGGGCGGAGAGTAATGGGTAGCTCACCGTCCGATCAGGACCAGACCCGTGCCGGACGGCGCGTACGTGTTCCACGCGCGCCTCAAAGAGATGTCAGCATCGAGGAGGGGCCCCATAGGGCCGAAGCCTGCCGGGTCAGCGGGATTGTCCGAAAGTGTTACCGCTGGCCCGGAACATAAAGGGCTAAGGAAGGAACACGGGTGGGTTTTAGTCAGTAAGAGTCTGACACTCCCTTCCGCTCCACCCAGAGCGGGAGGGGTCATTTGATGACTTCCCATCCGCAAAAAAAAAAAAAGGTTGAATGGTGGTCAATGTGAAGGTGTATGGTGGTGAATATGTAGGTGAATGGTGGTGAATGTGTAGATGAATAGTGGTGAATGTGAAGGGGAATGGTGGTGAATGTGTAGGTAATTATTTGAATACAAGTGTTAATTAATTTTTTCCCTTTATATAGTAGCACAATTAGTGATACTTTATTTACATTACAATCTACCAACCACAAACTGCATCAAAATCCATTGAGTACTTTAGAAAATCTAAGCAGTCACACAGAAAGATACGAAAAGCGAGTTTGTTTTATCTATCTATATATATATATTGTTTTATCTATATATGTACCTATATAAAATTCAAAGTCCTGACTGACTGTAATAGGTATCAACGCACAGCCTAAACCGCTGGTCCTAGAGACATGAAATTTGGAGGGTGTGTTCTTTGTGAAGAGAAGGTATAGAATAGAATACAATATTCTTTATTATGTACACCATTAAAGTTGAGGAAGGAAGGAAGGTAAGTTATCCACTAAGAAAGGGTTTTTCGAAATTCCACCCCTAAGAGGGTGAATGGGGGGAGGGTGAAAATTCATGCGGACGAAGTCGCGGGCAAAAGCTAGTACATACTATGTAAAGATAATAATTTTCGTGGTAATCATTATTGATTACCGACTTTGCCAGAAATTAGCTCGTTAACCTTGAAAAATATAATATACAAGTAATAACAAAAGGCCCTTTGAATAATAATATTTTGCAAAATATTCGAGTTTTTATTCGAAGAAAAGAAGTTATAACAAAAAAAAATACAAATAAAAAATGCTATACATTATCTTGATAGCCTTGTCTTCTGGCAATGTCCTATTAAGGTGCCACTAGTCGATTTTTTTTCCATACAAATTTCGGGAGAGTATTACTCCACTGTTTGACATTGTGCATCGAAAATTAAACAGGATATCGTTTTGTCTTATTATTAATGTTGTCTGTACGGAAACAGAATAGTTAAAGAAAAAGCCATTAAAAAGTTATGAGCCAACAACGATTCGTTTTTATTGCAATTTTTAACGTAACTTTGGGTGTAAATAAGTAATAAAATAACTGTAAAATCTTCTAAACCAAGTCCGTACCGACAAAGCTCAGTTATCGAAGAGTTCAATAAACTATATTAGTAATTGATTTATGCAGTGGTTTTTTCATAAAACTCGATTTTCCGAAGCACTTTTCGATTTTTTTACGCGCCTATCTGTTTGGAACGGTGTGCGTGAGAACTAGACGTTGTTCGTGTAGACTAGCGTCTAACTCATCACTCATACTAGCTCTGTCGGACACGAAGCCAGGTGAGACAGCGTGCTTTTTGGCCTTGACCACCAGTGAGTTTGAGCTCGCGACTAGTTTATTCTTAAGGATTGATCTTTAGCCTCGTGATTCGCTACTTACCAACGAAGCAGCTTTCTTGAGAAATTAAATAATTAATGACTCCGTTCAGCTTTGAATTGTATAAGAAGTACATTGTTTCGCGAATTCGCAGAATAAACAGGAGCTGACCTGTATCAGATTTATTATTTCGATGTTTATTTATTGGAATATACGGTTCAGAGATTGGGAAGAAGCCGCAATGATTTATGATGATTAAATGAAATATGAGAGAGGTTTATTAGCCATGGGTAATTGGGCACCCTGTTGAAACGGATCAAAGCTCAGGAATTACTGCTAGACGAGAAATTACAAAAGAGGCCACAACCAACATCTCAGCTCAGCGGGGCGGCTATACTCGACCGCTTATTGCTGTTATAAACACAAAACAGTTAAGGGGCTTACGGGACCTAAACGCAAAAAACGCAAGTTTTAGAAACAATAAAAGTCGACTCCAGTAAACAAAATCAGAAAATATATGATATTCTTCAGGATATATGCCTGGTAGATAGTGTGTTGAAAACATAATACAACTAATTTGATACGATAGAAAAAACCATGATACCTCTAAAAACTTTCTTTTTACAATAATAACCATACTAATATACATACAATCATTAAGATTTGTATGTTGATCAAAATATGATACGCGACCGTAAAAAACATATTTTTCTCATTCAAATTATCAATATACAACTCCCTAACTTCATATTGCCCTTTTGAATTACTATTTCATAAAATCATGACTTTTATGGAGAGATTTGTACTTATGATTTTAATGGTTATTATTCCATAAATACATAGGTATTTGTTACCGTTGGGAGTCATGTTTTGATCAACACAACCCGATATTGAACGTAACAAAAACGAATTTCCCGGGTTACCGTGGCGCAACCCTCTTAAATAAACGTTGTTAGCGCGTCTCACAATTGCACAGAATAAAGTTCCCTCGTAGAGTTTAAATAAATGCACTTTTCCCGTCCATCAAAAATAACTATATCTAGAACTTTACCAGCCTTTAATAAACCCTAATAAATTAAAATAAACCTTCTTACTCAGTAAATCTGGAGCCGTCACTACATGGGTGGATCTTGAAATCAGTGTGATGGATCACCACTAAAACCCTAGCCGTTTGGTCCCGGATTTTATAGGGATCCAACGACGAAATGTACGTATAAATGTAATGATAGGGACTGGGTTTAATGATTTAATTTTAACTTGGTTTTAGATGTTCTTTCTAAGTTTATTTTTGAAAATAGTGAAGGGAACTATTTTATAGCAGTATTATTTTAATCTTAGTTTGGTGAGGAAATAAGATAGAGAAAAGAAAAAAGAAAATTTGTTTCTTCTGCACAAACTAAACGCGCATTACAAGAAAAAGATAAAATACACACATACCTATATTTTGCACAAAACTTCCATAAATAACGAAGGTGAGCACTAAGGAACGATTTTCAAAAAAAAAATCTGGGGTTTAAATGTGGAATGAAAGTTTCTATGGAACTTCGTAATTTTGCCGACCGGCTGTCCGATCGGACACTCAACTTGTTACTATGCAATAATTTAAGATACAAATAAAAAGAAAAGTCCTGACTGACTGACTGACTCATCAACGCCCAGCCCAAACCCTTGGAGCTATAAATTTGAAATTTTGCACAGAGGTTCCCTTTATAATGTGGACAAGGAATAAGACAGGATTTTTCGAAATTAACCCCTAAGGGGGTGAATGGGAAGAGGGTGAAATTTCACGCGGACGAAGTCGCGGGCAGAAGCTAGTTTAAGATATTGTAAAGGTTCACAATTTTGTTTTCCAAATCCTTATTCATCGTCATCAACATTTCAGCCGAAAGACGTCCACTGCTGGACATAGGCCTACCCCAAGCACGCAAGCAAGCAGTTCTGTGCATCTCGCATCCAACGGGTTCCTGCGGCCTTCACAAGGTCGTCGGACCACCTTGTGGGAGCCTTCCAACGCTACGTCTTCCGGTACGCGGTCGCCACTCCAGAACCTTTCGGCCCCGTCGGCCATCTGTTCTGCAAGCAATGTGCCCTGCCCAGCGGGCAATGCCCACTGCCACTTAAGTTTGGGAATTCTTTGAGCTATGTCGTTTATTTTAGTCTATGCTTGGAAACTCCAAGCCATTGCCCTTTGGGTGACTTTTAGCTTTCTTATAAGGCACATTGTGAGCGACCGCGTTTCAGTGCCGTGAATCCTTATTACTGGAAAATATGTTGTATAAAAATATGCCTGCAAAACATTACAAAGTGCGGTATGTTCTCGCAGGTTGTTAGTACAAGTAATGATATGCAAACAACACAGCGTCATAACGAGATAGCTAGGAACGTTGCCCGACCTCTGTACGTGTACAACATACTTAGGGTTCTGTATTTTAAAATAAATAGAAGACATACCTTTTTTTTTTTTTTTTCTTTGAACCTGTTTCCAACGGTGAAGGAAAACATCGTGAGGAAACCGACATATCTTAAAACCAAAAATTCGAAGACATGTGACATCTGCCATCTCGAACTGGGCCCGCGTGGTAGATTACGGCCCACTTCCTCTCACAGAGAGGCCTGTGTCCCGGCAGTGGGAACATTGTAGGCTGATTAAGCTTTGTAGCTATTTTATTTATTGGATGGCCTACAAAGGATCCCAGGGATGTCCTGGATGAGACACGCATGGACCAGGGAAGCATGAAACAAAGAGGAGGAGGACTATACTCAGCAATGGGTGGTACATGGCTACCAATGATGATGATGTATATTAAAAGTGCGCAGTGCAGCACACCCCTACCCTATTTCAAGTAAAACAAATATCAACTTTATTTCAATGACAATTAAGTTTATTTCAGAGTGACTAGCACTACTTATTGAAAAAGTTATAAAAATGTTTGAAGTTTTAGCGTAAACGGAACTTTATTGTGTAGGAATTAAAGTTGTTTTTTTTTCTATTAATTCATTATTGTTTACATTTTTGGCAAATAAGTCGCGAACGCAGATTAGAAGATGAATTTACTCCCAATGATATCTCAACGTTCATTCCACTTCTCTCTATTTGACATTGTAAGAACCAGTCTTTTTAAAGAGTCCAGCTCGCTGGTTAAGGGCCCATTCACACGTACCACAACCACAACACATCGCAGCGACAAAATGTGGTCAAGCTGTGGTTACGTGTGCATAGTGTCGCTGCGGTATGTTGCAGTTGCGTGGTGGTCCCACGCAACTGTAAGATACCGCAGCGACACCTATAAAATGTTGTGTTAACGTTGTGTTTGCAATGTGGCCGGCCGCTAGTTCGCAGTGTAGCTGGTGGTTGCGACGTGGCTACGATAGTGTGTGATACCAACGAAAAAAAGTGTGTGGTATCACACACGGAGTCGATAATAACGACAAAATGTGGTGCGTGTGAATTTAACTATTAATTTACATACAAATTAGCGCCCGGCAACGTGTTGTGGTTGTGGTAGTGGTTGTGGTGTGGTTGCGGTACGTGTGGAACAAGCCTAACACATATTCAATTACAATCCCAAGGATTTCAAAGGAAATTCCTAATCCATTGCTTCATATTATGTTTGAAAAATTCGGCTGCTTGGGAATGTAAATAACGCAATGAATGTTGTTGAACTGTCAAAATGAAAGGCATTCCACTGAAGTCTGTTATACAATTACCCCGCAGCTCAAACATTCCATCACCACATTATCTGTTGTAATGTTGAAACCTACATACATATTTTAATAAGGTCGTGACTTTAGCCCGTTTTGTTTTGTTGTGGTTTTATATACCTAGGTACGGTAGAATGTGTCAAACCCTATTCTATTTTAGCAAGTCAGCAAGGTAGTTGAGTAACACACATATATACGTACATATTTGTGTAATACACCATCTGACTAGCCTTTTCCCAACTATGTTGGGTTCGGCTTCCAGTCTAACCGGATGCAGCCGAACACCAGTATTTTACATGGAGCGACTGCCTATCTGACCACACACGATACACGTATTTGTGTAATTACAAAGCAAAACCTTTCATTTTGTCAGTTCAACAACATTAATTGCGTTACTGACGTTGTCGAGCAGATAATTTTTTCAAAAATATTTTGAAGGATGTATTGGGAATTTCTTTCAAAATTCTTCAGATTGTGAAAGAAAGTGTATTACGCAATTGGGGTGCAAGTTACTGAGTGACAATTTTATTCAGTTGTGTGCGTTTGAAACCGAAAAGGAAATTCCCGTAGTTTTAAGAACGTTCACAGTCTGATCTCAGTGTCACTCTGTCCTTAATTTAAAAATATCTCGAATTTCCCTAAATTTTCGACATTAATTGTCGCTGAGATAAGATTGTGACAATATTTTGAATGTTTTTAATTACGAGAATAAATTGGTTTCCGAATATTGAACAAAATGAAAGATAGTCATATAAATCGATAAAGTACGGAGCCTTTGACTATCTATCGAGTACCTACCTTTCTCACATGACAAGAGATGAAAGAAATTGAATGCAACTCATGTCAACAAGACGAAATAAACAAAGCAACCAAGAAAGCAGTAGCTCTTCGAATCATCCGTAACCAAGATAAATAAAATATTATAAATTGGCATCTGCAGTAGCGGCAGCCAATTACCTATATCCAACAAACGAAGTCTACTTGCATATTTACAATTACAATTCTCAATGCTTACAATTCTCTGCGCATCCAGTTTAACAATGCCTACAGGGCGCTGTTACGTCTGCCACGCTTCTGCAGTGCGTCAACAATGTTCGCTGAGTCGCGCACAGATGGCTTTGATGCCACCTGGCGCAAAAAAACAGCCTCACTGCTAAGCAGATTGCGTGGGAGCAGTAACAGCATCCTGAAGGTAATAGGCAATAAGTTAGACAGCCCACTGGTGTGGAGCCTCACCCAGAGGACTAAGTCTCTCTTAGTAATTAAGTACTAACATAGTTTTGAGTTCATACTAACAATATAAATGTAATGTTAATTTTATGGATCATTAGTTGTCTGTATGAATAAATAAATTATTATTATTATATAACAGATTTTTTAAGACTTTCTAACTATACTGTTTAACTTGATGTGGCTCACTAGGGTCAGTTGGGGCTGGTCATCACTTAGCTGCCTCGGCTTATTTTTATTTTAAATTATTTTATTTTTGGATTGTTGTTTTCTTGCTATTTGCTGTACCTACTCTGTACGTCTTTTTTACATCGTTCTCACATGTAATTGTAAATTCAACATTAATGATGTACATAACTAATATTTTTGTAAAAATATAATTTAAAAGAGTGTCCATGGAGTTTCTTGCCCGTTCCTCTCCTTAAGTACCTAAGCTTTGGAATGAGCAACTAGCTTCATATTTTCTGACTGACTGACTTCTTGACAATTTAAAAGTGCCTGTAAATGGTTTAATTGAAATAAATGCTTTGAGTTTGAGTTGAGTTTGAGTAGGTACTTGCATGTAAAACATTACCAGCGAAATGAGTGCATACGTGGAGTGCAACGATTAGATCGAAACGCATCCGCAATTTCACAGGTCCAATACTGCTGGTAATGGAGGTAACATTCGCAGTAATGTGGCCCACGTTGAATAGCGACCAAGCTAGCATAAATGTGTTCAGGTAACAGCTGGAATTAGTACAAATTTTGTGTCGATCGAGAATTTTAACGTGCGGTTACGAGAAATAGCTGTTCATCTGCATGTTTTGTTTTTGTTTTCGTGTTATTTTTAGGATTGAAAGGAAAAAACGGAACCCTTTTAGGATCACTTAATTGGCCGTCCGTCCGTTTGTCTGTCTGTCTGTCAAGACCCTTTTTCCTAAAAACACGTGAAGATATCTATATACATAATATATGTCGCAGATGGGTTGTAGAATCCATGTTTTTAAGACTACCAAACAACTCCGTTATGTAAAACAACTGAACAACAAATACTAAATAACCGAATAAAAGTATGTCACAAAAAACTACGCCAGCGATGACGCTGGGTCATATTTACCCGTTTTGAGTTGATGCACGTATATCTTGCTGTATAGGCGGCATTGCACTTAGCTCACCCGCCGCGGTCCGGGTAGAGGGATGCCGTATCTTCAGCTACACAAACGCTAAGTTATATAATAGTAGATTGTTATATTAGGGTGGAAAGGAATAATTCCCATAAGAGGCATTTAGACGCCCGAGCGCAGCGAGGGCGGCTATAGTCCGAGTGGGAATTGATGACTTTCACCCGTGTTAAACACTCTACTTTTCATTTCGAATATAAGGAAAGTAAAAAATTGCAGTTTTTCTAAAATATTAATTGATAATAACATGAATAGTAGATACCTATATATTAGTCTTTTTTAAATTTGAAATATGGAACACACCGCGTCACTTTTTAGTGCTGACCGTCTACAACTTTCTATTTCGATTCAAAACTTGCATTCAGCCTAATCGATACTCGCAATAAAAAAAAATTGTAGAAACTGAATAAAAAACTCTTTTAACGAAAAAAATGTATTGAAATGTTAAGTGTTTGCAGAATACCCAATTTATAGAATTAATTTATCATCATTCTCAAATAAACTTTTGCTAAGCCTACCTAAAAAATGTTTGTTGGGATTTCTGTAGCATACTATTAGAAAGTATCAAAAATAAAATCCACAGTCAATAATTGTCCAATAAATTAAAATAATTTTAAACAGCGAGCGCTTTCCATAAATTCAAATATAGAAACATTTTGGCGCGAAATTCACCTAAATAATTTTATTATCATGTCACTAGACATGATAATAAAATTATTAGAACAGATTGAAATGATATTTATTAGAAAAGCATAAATCATTAAAACAATGCATGTATTTATTGCTTAAAATAATTTTATTTAATTTTCAAGTATCGATTATATTCCTCATATTATTTACTCGTCAGTGAAAATTAAAAAAAAAAATGTTTGAATAATTTGCTTTCGCACATCATTGCAATAAAAAAAACAATAATGGTCGACGATTTTGAACACAAATTGAGTAGTGGTAATTTGAATATTACGTTAAAACCTGGGCATTTTCGTGTTGTTTATAATATTTTCAATAATATTTGTCACATTTTAAATCTTATCTAAGTAGGTACATCTTTGTGTGAAATTTGTGAAAAGTAACAATGAAAACACGCACGATTGGCGCGAAACATCGACATTAGATATAAAAAAACTTCATTACCACTACTTATTTACCTTAAACTATGGATAAATTCGACAAATAATTAAATGATGTATATGCACAGCCCCTATGGTGAAGTCAGGATGTTCGAAATCCCCAATTTTTATGTTTTTTAGCCTCGACCACAACTGACATAAAAATTATTATCGTACCTTTAAGTATGTTGAATTTATTCAAGGTAAATTATTAACTAAACTTGTGCGCTAAATATGAAAGATTTAATGGCGTTAACATAATTATGAGCTTTTTATCCAACTCTCCTAATTAACGCACATTTATAAGATTTGATGGGTAGCCTAATAAATATTTACATAATCAATTAAGGGTGTCTGACTGAGCTGACTACCTAACCAAATTTAGTTCCATTTTTAAAATTCATTCCCGCCCTAAGGAGGGAAGCAATTACTATGAGTCTTTCCCGCCCTTTGGTGGGAAGCAGCGTCTTCCACCCGCTATTCGGATCAAACAAACACTACTTTCCGAACATGAGAGATGAAAATACAATTACAGACCTTATCTACTACAAAAAAAGGTACACGATTCAGTGAGCTACGCCGCGCGGCGGGGGCGCCGCGCTGCGTCTAGGTCTGTAATTGTATTTCTATCTTGAAAACTGCGCGTCGCGTCGCGTCTCGGTGTGAACTGACCCTAAAATTGCACGATCGGCGTAAGAAATAATAATGACAGATTTAAGTCGCCTCGGGTCAGTATGACCCAGCTTCATTGGCGCCGGGTTAATCGAGAAATGACCGTGACTCATGTATATGACATCAATGTATATGAGGACATAACCTTTTTCAACTACAGTGTTAGGTTTGTTCTTGGGATAAATTCATCCCAATTATAGAACCCTTCATTGTGCTGGACTTTTGACACGCATTTGGCCGGTTTTTTTATTATCATTTCACGCTTTTAAATTATGTATTATTTCATCTCTCTTGTCTTCCAATAAACCTAAATCAAAATAAACCATTTCACTATGTAATATTTTATCACAATATTTTATAAACACGAGACTATCGCTAGCCTGTTAGTCTATCGCAATATATCTTCATATAAAGTTAGCGAGGCGCAGTTGAAATCGCGCAATGGAAACAGAAATAATCCTGAATCATCGTGTCCCATTCAAATATGGAACACAAATTGTGAGCGGCCAAAAGAAGACTTATGCCAGGCAATTTTAGTGATAAAATAGTAGATTGTTATGCAAGGGTCGAAAGGAATCAATTCCCATACGAGGTGTTTAGACGCCCGAGCGCAGCGAGGGCAGCTATAGTCCGAGAGGGAATTGATGTCTTTCACCCGCGTTAAACACTCTACTTTTCATTTCGAATATAAGGAAAGTAAAAAATAGTAGTTTTTCTAAAATATTTATTGATGACATGAACATGAATACTACCTACTTAATAGTCTCTTTTAAATTTGAAATATGGAACACACCGCGTCACAGCCACATAAGTAGGTAGATTCTGTTCACCGCCGCGGCGGGTCGTCCCACTTACTAAGTTTTTTTTTTTAATTAACACTGGCTGTTTATAAACTCAGAAGACTGCTGCAATTTTCTTAATTATTAAAAAAAAAAAAACGTAGCTGACTACCTAAGCAAATTTAGTTCTATTTTTAAAATTCATTCCCGCCCTAGAGAGGGAAGCAATTACTATGAGTCGTTCCCGCCCTAAGGTGGGAAGCAGCGTCTTCCACCCGCTATTCGGATCAAACAAACACTACTTTCCGAGCATGAGAAATGAAAAAATATATTGTTGGCCTTTTTCGAGTGATAGTAGGTCCTTCTTCATGTGGCTTTACTTGTGATTGAGTTGACTTTTCTTTCAAGTTAAGAAAGTATATAAAAATCATCATCTGCCTAGCCTTTTCCCAACTTTGTTGGGGTTGGAATTCAGTCTAATTAAATGCAGCTGAATACCAGTATTTAGCATGTAGTGACTGCCTATCTGACCTTCACAAAGCAGTTGATGGGTAACACGATACCCCTTGGTAAGGCTGTCAGACTTTCCGGCAACTGACTACTCAACTGTCAAAGATTTACTTATGACAGCCAGGACCAAACGGTATAAAGTGCTTTCCGAGGCACGGAGGGGTCTCGATATATCTATAATGGACGGTCCGTGGTCATCATGTGGTCACCCATCTACAGATCGACCACAGCAAGAGTAGCTTAAACTGGATCGACCCGTGCGGCTGTTTTTACTTATCCAGCGAGCCCCTAAGAAAGTATTCACTTTTTTCATCCCTTTCAATGAATTGTATCAAGTAATTTAAAGAGAGAAATATATGGCTAAAAAGGGGGTGATGAGTAAAAGAGATGTAATGGAAGATCGCCGACCCGGAAATAAATTGGGATAAGGGTAATAGAATGATGAATGTATTTGTATACAATTATTTGGTTCACTCTTAAGAGGAAATGCGGTCGGAAAGACATTTGAAAAATCCTAAGTAAAAAGTCGTAATTCGAGGTTTGGCTTTGGCTGAAATTTTGCATATACGTTGTCGGGTGTACAGAAATGGACTTAGGACCCACCTTTATCCCGAAAAAAAGTGCTGTTCCTGTGGAAAACAACAATAACGTTATTATGATAATAGATGGCGCCACGTGTCTTTCGAATCAAAAACAGGACAACGTCTGTCGGTCAGCTTGTAATAGTTATTTAATCTAAAGTAAGTGTGTTGAATTGTACGGTCGGCTGCAAAAATGGATGGGCAGTTCAGTTTCAAAATCCTATGAATCAAGAAATGACGGTGTTCTTTTTGTCTCTTCAAACATTCAAACAATTTATAATTAATAGTTTCTTTTAAAGAAGAAGAGGAACAATTCCTAATTATTAACCTATTATGTTCAAATTGAATATCAATTTATTAATAGGTAGGTACCTACCCATTAGTTTAACAGCGGTCCATAGAATTTTTTTCTGTACGAGTCGTGTATGAGTGGCGAGGGCGCCCCGCGGCGCGTCGAAAAAAATGTAGGTACACTTGTGATGACGTAACCTTGGGACGCGGGACACCCAACCGGTTATGCTAAGTGATAATTATGTCTGTTAAAATTGTGATAATTTCAGAGAATTTCGAAGCTTCTATTTGTTGCAGGTCATCATAAGTTAATTTATATCAAACAATAATACAATAAAAATGTCACCCAAAACTTTCTACGTATAATTTTAATATACGGCACTCTGCCGACTGCGCCAATTGTATGAACCAAATGAAATGTATTGAGCCCGTATTGAAATTTATACCTCCGAGAATTGATACGATTTTATTGTTTTTATTTATTTGTGTAACGAGAAGAAATGGGGCCCGTGGCTTAATAATAACAGCCGCACAGGTCGATCGATCAGGTTAAGCCAAGCTTGCCGCGGTTGGTCTGTGGATGGGTGACCATCTTTACATACCGTGACCCCTCCGTGCCTCGGAAAGCACGTTAAGCCGTTGGTCCCGGCTGTCATTCGTGGATCTTTGACAGTCATTACGGGTAATCACAAGCCTGAAAGTCTGACAACCAGTCTTACCAAGGGGTATCGTATTACTCAGTAACTGGGTTGTGGAGGTCAGATAGGCAGTCGCTCCATGTAAAATACTGGTATTCAGCTGCATCCGGTTAGACTGAAAGCCGACCCCAACATAGTTGGGAAAAGGCTAGGCAGATGATGAACGAGAAGAAATGGGGGCCATTATTTATAGGGTTTAGTGGACAGAAATATGTTTATGGAAATTGGTTAGGGATGAAATCTAGATTGATTTTTTCATCATCATTTCAGCCGAAAGATGTCCACTGCTGGACATAGGCCTCCCCCAAGCACCTGCACTTCGACCGGTTCTGTGCTTCTCGCATCCAACGGGTTCCTGCGGCCTTCACAAGGTCGTCGGACCACCTTGTGGGAGGCCTTCCAACGCTACGTCTTCCGGTACGCGGTCGCCACTCCAGAAACTTTCGGCCCCATCGGCCACCTGTTCTGCGAGCAACGTGCCCTGCCCACTGCCACTTAAGTTTGGCAATTCTTCGGGCTATGTCGGTTACCTTGGTTCTCCTGCGGATCTCATCAGTCCTGATTTGATTGATTTTTTAAGGCTGATAAAATATGAAAAGCTAGCTTTTTCTCGCGGCTTCGCTCAGGTGTAAGAATTATTTTGACTTGTGTGTGTGTGTGTGCCCTGAGGGGCAATTCTCGTAATTTAAGGAATGTTTACAGTGTCAAAAACACCTTTAATTTCCCTACATTTTTGACAACTTTTTGACATTGATTGTCGCTGAGATGAGATAGCGAATAGATTTTGAACGTTTTTAGTAACATGAATTGGCCTTCAGGACATGCAGGGTAATTGCGTAACACACTATCAGTAGCAATGGGTTTCATTTTGACAGTTCAACAACATTCATTGCGTTATTTGCTTTGTTGAGCAGACACATTTTTCGCACTTATGGAGCAATGGATTAGCAATATGCTTCAAAATGATTCAAATTGAGCGTAATCGTGTGTTACGTAATTAAGGTGCAGGTCTATCCTTGTGCCAAATTTCTTCTTAATCCATTTGACTGTTACTATAGCGTGAAAACGTATCAGACAGAGTTTCATTCACATTTGTAATTATTATAGCATGGATGGATGTTCTCAGGTATCCTAAAGCTAGATTAAATGAATATGACGATGAAACCTAAAAACTCCTTTTTTCACTTTACCTCTTTTAAATCACAGAAAGCTGTTAATACACCATTACAGTTTATGCAGCATTTTTCTCCAAAAGATATGCCCCGGGTGAGGATCGAACTCACGACCTTAAGATTATGAGACTTACGCGCTGCCTACTGCGCCACCGAGGCTGACGATAATCTACTGCAATTAACAGATCAGCATCTTAGTACAGACGCCAGCACATCAAGATATCCGAAACTGTCAAATTTTCCCAATCAACCTTGAACCTTATGTTTAAGCGATAAAGTTGAAAATCTATTGAAGAAATTTGACAGATTGTAGTATAACTACTATAAATCGTAAATGTACCTAATTGCGAAACGGGGTTTTAATCACAATCTGAATCATTTTGAAGGACGCTAATACATCGCTTCCTATTTTCGAAAAAAAATTCTGCTCAACAATGTAAACAACGCAATGAATGTTGTTGAACTGTCAAAAGGAAAGCTATTCAAAGTCAAAGTCAAAGTCAAATCATTTATTTCAAATAGGCACATTAAAGGCACTTTTGAACGTCAAAAAAAAAAAAACTAAATAGAAATGATTCTAGTCGCCCATTCGAAAAGGTAGTTTTCGTATGGAGAAGAATGGGCAAGAAACTCCACCGTTACTCTTTTAAAAATGTTTTACAAGGTCTTGTATACATAATAAAAATTATATGTGAACACGATGCACCCATAATAAAATTAGTCTACCACAAAAGGTAAAAAGAATTAAAAATTAAGCAATGACAGGTAAATCAAATAAGTGATAGATACATGGTGCTCACATATTTACAAGTTATTTAAAAAAAAATGCAAAAGTAGTTGAACTTTAACAAGTGTGTGAGCCACTGTAGTCGCAGATTGTAAAAATGAATTAGAATAAGATGTCATAATTAAAAATATATATATAAATTAAATTAGGAACAAGTTTGATTTTGTCTAAACTTTTAGATTGTCCTATGGAGCAGGACCAGCATGTTTCCAAACATTCTTATCTTGGATATAATCCTCTAATTTGTAATATCCTTGTTTACAAAGTGTACTTTTAATATGAGTTTTAAATTTTCTTTCATTTAATTGCAATATGTCACAAGGTATTTTGTTGTAGCATTTAACACAGTACCCCATAAAAGATGTATGTACTTTAGATAATCTAAAAAAAGGTTGATCTAATTTATCTTTATTTCTAGTATTAAAATTATGCCGATCACTTATTTTATTAAAAAGATGTTGATTTTTTCTTACATACATAATATTTTCATAAATGAATTGGCAAGGTACCGTCATGATATTAACCTTTTTAAATAGTTCCCTAAGAGATTCGCGACGACGTAGATTGTAAATTGCTACTGTTAGTGTGTTGCACAATTATCTAATAAATTTTTGCCTAGTATTAATGAATGTAAAATGTATGTAGGTACCTACAGGTTGGCATACCTATTTTAAATAAATAAATAGTACAGACGAAAATATGTCACCTAGATTTAGAGAGGTCCGTCGAGAGAACGCGTTTCCGACACCTGTCTGTGCGACAATTCTAGTAACTAATAAAAATCAAATTCGCAAAACACGTGTTCTTTTTATAAAACTGTCAGGTGTCAAAAACGTATTCTCTCGTCGGCCGCACTGTGGTTATACACTTTAAAAACATTGTACTAAGATGCTGATATGTTAATTGCAGTAGATTATCACCAGCCTCGGTGGCGCAGCGCGTAAGTCTCATAATCTTAAGGTCGTGAGTTCGATCCTCACCCGGGGCATATCTTTTGGTTAAAAATGCTGCGAAACTGTAATACAGATTCAGGAACCCTGCATTGCAAATTACGTAGGATTAAAAAAAAAACACTGATCTAGACATTTTGACCGCGTAGTTATTGCACTTTTTTATGAAAAAGCATTTTTTTTGTATATTTTTTTTTTTTTTTTTAATCATGTGCTGAATTCATTGTAACATTTTGCGCGTCGCGTCGGTGTCCCCGCCACCCCGTACTAAAATTTCATACCGATCGGTTCAGTGGTTAAGGTGTAATAATTTAACAGATGTGCTTTCGCATTTATATATTTTAGTATGAATGTATAAAAGATTTAGTTGTTTGGGTAACAAACAACATTCATACTGATAATTATCCCATAATTACTCGTATATTATTTTAAACAAAGTGTATCCTGGCAGTGAGCCAAGGAAATCCAAAATCTAAATACCGGCCTAATACTTAGCGTCTTCATTATTTATTTATAGGTAAGGCTAGGGAAAAGTGTGTCAACTTTCATAGTGAAATTGAATGAAAATGTCCTACTTTTACTGCCACCATTGCTGTTTCGCGTTATCTTATTATAAACGCAAAAGTTTGTGAGTATGGATGTTTGTAAGTCTTTTACGCAAAAACTACTGAACGGATTTTGATGAAACTTTGATTCGGCACTATTAGTTGAATAACAAAACCGACCCAAAGCAATTACTACACATATTTGGTTTTCATTCGTCTCTCGTCGATGGGCAAACTTCTTTCGGAACCTCACTGAATCATGTCATGTCATGTCATCACGTTCGGGTCGGCTCGGCACAAAAAAATACCTATGTCATTAAATCAGTAAGTAAATAAATAAATAAAAAAACAATCAGTAGTATATTTAAAAATATATATAATATAAAATAACCTAATATTCAACTTTAAAAATATAAAAAATATACTACTTGCTATATTTTCAACAGATTATAACTTAAATTATATACAAACTAATGCCAATGTTGTTGTAGTCAGGGCAAAATCAATAAAATAAACAAAATAAACTAAAAATATCATAACAAAACTGTTGTTTGTGTATTTTATCCTACGGGTCCTATAATAATAGCCAATCGCAATAATCAAATTTTACAGCGTATTGCAGAAGTTTACCCGCACTTGACCATAATTTGTCACATTCATTTTGCAAATTGCAATCATTTTCGTTCGAGAAACGTATTAGTTGTAGGTACTTGTCTTAAAGCGGTGAAAACACCTTCTTACTACGTTAGTCTCGACCATTTGATAATAAAACAAAAGTCCAAAATAATTGAAAAACATAAAAAAAAAATTAAAATTTAGAAACAAAAATAAACAAGTGATTTTGTAGGGATGGGAGGTTATTATAAATAGCAGCAAGCTAACTATTTATTTTATTGAACCCCAGAAAGCCAATTTTCGTACATAGATAGAAAGTCTATCTAAGCGAAAAATATAGTTATGTCAAAAACTTGTTTTTTTTTAGACGTAAATTCGAGGTATTTTTACAGATCGAAACTGAGACTAGAAAGCGAATGTTCTTTAAAATACGGCAATGACCCCCTCAGCTAATATCCTCGGATTTCAGACAAAGAAACAAGAACAAATAATCCAAAAGATATGCCCCGGGTGAGGATCGAACTCACGACCTTAAGATTATGAGACTTACGCGCTGCCTACTGCGCCACCGAGGCCGGTGGTAATCTTGCTAAATAAGCCATGTGCTTATTTTTCTCTTTGTTTTTTTTGAATGGGAGTATGGTAAGCAAAGAGAATTAATGTTGTACGTTGGTTGACTCTATACAGACCGGGTGCGGGGACTTGACAAAGACGAAAATGAGGAGTCGCTGTTCCTCAATACATACACTTATCCGTTACAATAAGAAATTACAAACTTATGTACATATTTCAATAAACCCTGTACTTATATTTGTTGCTGACGATCCTTCAGGAATAAAAACAAAAGAAAAAGCGGATCAAACCGGAATGAGAAAGTTTATAGTGGATAAGACAGAGATTAAAACAGAAGACGAACAAGCAGGGGATCGAGGAGCAGGGTGTGGAGGGGGGGTTCAGGGGATCAGAACGGAATGACTCAAATCAACGTAACTTTTTTACCACTGCCCTGGGATTTCTTCTTCTTCTTATCCAGAGAAGGAACGAGCCTAGATCACCACGCTGGCTTGCTAAGTGTTGGCAATCAGGAATTGCTTTATGATGCCGTGGTAAAAAAAACACCAAGTTAACTGTTATTATTCATTAGAATCACAGCTGTCATTACTTGACAGTTGTATGAAATTTAACAGTTGTTGACGGAGCGTCTCAATTTTATAAAAAAAAACTATTTTCTTCCCGCGACTTCGTCCGCGTGAAATTTCTTGTACCCACCCCGTCGCAACACTTCGTATTCGCTTAGCGTTCATTCTGACTTTTTTATTTTTGCTCGGCTCCTAAGGGTCATAGCGTGATATTAAATAGCCTATAGCCTACCTCGAGAATTGGGCTATCAAATGCAAAAAGATTTTTCAAATCTGACCGGTAGTTCCAGAGATTATCGCGTTCAAACAAACAAACTCTTTGGCTTTATTATTAGTATATTAGTAATAATATATAGAATAAAATTACCCGTGACTGTGCTAAGATTATTTTTTGTGCAGTGATCGCTCTTATCAATATAATTGAGTGGATTTTCTACATATTTTTGTTTATTGTAACAAACCAGGTGGTGACTGGTGATAAGTTATCGCCGAATTCGTCATCAATACATAACTTTTATCTACATTTGACTGAGATTACTGTAAACATTGGATTTAAGTGATAAGTATTTTTAGGGTTCCGTACCCAAAGGGTAAAAACGGAACCCTATTACTAAGACTTCGCTGTCAGTCCGTCCGTCTGTCTGTAACCAGGCTGTATTTCAAGAACCGCGGTAGCTAGACAGTTGAAATTTTCACAAGTTATGTATTTCTGTTGCCGCTATAACAACAAATACTAAAAACAAAATAAAATAAATATTTAAGGGGGGCTCCCATACAACAAACGTGTTTTTTTCAGCGTTTTTGCCTTGTGGTAGGTACGGAACCCTTCGTGTGCGAGTCCGACTCGCACTTGGCCAGTTTTTTTTCATAATAATCACTGTGTAAATAATACAAGAGCTAACACGAGTGACGTTAATGAGGTATCATGTCCGACACTTATGAACTGTAAAGGTGTGTCCAGACCTGACAAATGTGTATGTTGCGTCGTGTACGAACCGCCACTGATTACCTTGAGTAGCGTCGTGGACGAACGGTCTAAATGCTCATTTACACGAGCAGCCGGTCGATTCTGTAAAAATCTCACCGTGAAAACTTAGGTGAAGTGAGTTGATTTTTGCTAGGAATTGACACTATTGACAGCTCACTCCACGCTCACTTCACCTATGTTTTCACGGTGAGATTTTTACAGAATAGAACCGCAGTACGTTGTTAACAGGCAGAAACAACTGCAGCGACGCGTCGACAACTGCACTGTTGCCTCCGCCGTTGACGCGTACCGCTCGTATATGCACACCAAAGGTCATACGTAGCACACGTCATATCAACTCTGAAAGGGATTCTTTGTATGAAACTCCCTACAGTCCCTACTGCAACGCACATTAATCGGAATTGTAACTCGGGACAAGCTCACGAACCGCGATGCGGTGCGTGGTCAACTTGCAGTTCCCGCGCTTATGGATCGTCCACCCTCGCCCCTCTCACCCCTCCCACGGCCTGCCTGCAGCACCATCAACCAGCGCTCGGCGAGCCGAAAGCGCGGCGTCGTCGCCTAGCCGTAGCCGAGTCGACGTATCGGAGCTTCTGATCCGCTTTGGTTACGTGCTTACGTTAAGTTGACGCCTGTTTGACGGCGAGGCGAAAGGCGACACGGTAACGATCCCTTTCCGAGTTGATATGTGTGCCTTTAGAGTGAAAAGATTTAGCAATCCGTAATGTTAATATTTGACCAATCTACAGACTGCCTAATTCTTTCACTACACACACACACACCTTTCACAAAACTTTTGAAAGTCTTCAACTCCAGTAAACAATTCTAGTACAAAATATGTAAAATTTTGGAAGTTTTCAAGAAAGAACTTCAATTTTCCAGCCATTGATATTGGGAATGTAACTAATGTATGGTTATCAAACGTCAACGCGTCTGAATAAACTGGAAACAAAAGAATTATTTAATGAGAATTTCCAAATCTTAAGAATTCGAAATTGGCGAAATATCTTTGGAGCTGACATTGAGTTATTACTTACTGGTGGATGGTCTAAGCATTCAGGAGAGAGTGTTTTTCTGAACATTTAAATGCGTTCATGATTGAATTAGAATAATGCCATCAGATTTTAGAAACAGATTATTTCATAATTTTTTTATATACATTGAATGTATATAAAAAATGTATGAAATAATCTGTCCCATCCCTTTAACAACTCTACTCTAGAGGAGGAATTTTTCGTCGGGTATAAAAAAAAAAGTCAGCTGTTTCATAGAAAAGTGCAATTCCTACGCGGTCAAAATGTATGGCAGAGCTAATTAAAAATTTAAAAAACCCCCGACAAAAATAAAATTAAGGAATCCCTACAAAAAGTATGAAATAAAAAAAAAATCTTATGGAAGTCGGGGGACCGTTCTGTGGAACAGCTTCTATTCTGAGGTCCCCCGACTTCCATAAGATTTTTTTTTTATTTCATACTTTTTGTAGGGATTCCTTAATTTTATTTTTGTCGGGGGTTTTTTAAATTTTTAATTTAATTTTTTATTTCATGCTTTTTGTAGGGACTCCTTAATTTTTGTATTTCATTTCTTTCATTTTCTTCCGTTTTAAGATTCTGGTAATTTGGTGTTTAATCAGGTTTTTTATCCGTCAAAAAATATTGATTAATAAGTTGTTGAAGAATAATTTTTAAGACTAAACAGATTTTTTTGTTTTATTATATTTTTCAAGTTTTTAGTTTTCATTTCGTTAGGTAGTTAATATTACTCATTCCCTTTCAATATAGTGTACATTATTCTACTTGTCAAGCCCTTGCATTTGATACCTAAATTGAAGGAGTTGTGAAAAAAAATGTAATTCGCCATTTTGTGGTGGCGGCCATCTTGGATTTGAAATTTTTAATAGTGTATAGTATTCTACTAGTCAAGCCCTTTCATTTGATATCCATACTGAGGGAGTTGAGAAAAAAAAAATGTAATTCGCCACTTTGTTGTGGCGGCCATCTTGGATTTGAAATTTGTTATAGTGTATAGTATTCTACTATTGAAGCCCTTTCATTTGATACCCATATTGAGGGAATTGTGAAAAAATATGTTATCCGCCATTTTGTAGCGGCGGCCATCTTGGACCGATTTTCATCAAACATAGCTAAGAACACTCCCGACTAATACACCTTTCAAACAAAAAAACTAAATCAAAATCGGTTCATCCGTTCGGGAGCTACGATGCCACAGACAGACACACACACACACACACACACACACACACACCCCCACACAGACACGTCAAACTTATAACACCCCGTCGTTTTTGCGTCGGGGGTTAATTAAAAAAAAACCGATGAGAAATTTCAACGTATGGGGGTTCACAATCATGTACCTACCAACTGAATCCATGGAAATAGGTTGTGCGTCGATATCCCTGCCAACATGTAGGTATATCAACCTGGTTGTGTTAGCAGATTCACCTACGTCCAGTTTTTTGTTGTGATGTCCCTCATATGCCGTCTAAAGTTAAAGTGCGCAGTGATGCACACCTCTACCCTATTTCATGTTAAACAAATATCAACTTTATTACAATGAAAATTAAGTTGATTTTAGAGTGACTAAGCACTATTGACAAAGTTATAAAAATGTTTGAAGCTGTAGCGTAAACTGAACTTTATTGTGTACGAATTAAAGTTATTTTCCCATTAATTCATATTTGTTTACATTTTTGGTAAATAAATCGCGCACGCACGGTAGGTATCCGAAACTGTCAAATTTTCCCGATCCACATTGAACCTTATGATTTAGTGATAATGTTGAAAATCTATTAAAGAAATTTGACAGATTGTAGTACCTACCATGATGTGCTGGCGTCTGTACAAGAAGCTGACACGGTTATCAGGTAGGTAGGTACCAAGCGTATGGTCAAGCTGGTCTGGATGCGTCAAGCTGAAGACAGGGCGCTATGGCGCTCATTAGGGGAGGCCTATGTCCAGCAGTGGACTGCTATAGGCTGATGATGATGATGATGAGGTACCAAGCTACGTCTTACCCACATCTGTAAAAAAATAACCATTCCCATTTGATTTCCCATACACCTACATGATGGGCACTTCTGAAACGTCAGAAAGCTAGGTGCACGGTCCAAATGGTCAATTCCTAAAAAAGCAACAATTTGCAGTACTATGTATGTTGATTTTGCATACCTACCTAGTAGTACTAGTACCTAATTCTCTACTTTTTGTTTTGCTGATGCGATATCATCAAATGAATCCTCCCGCTCTGGGTGGAGCGGAAGGGAGTGTCAGACTCTTACTGACTAAAACCCACCCGTGTTCCTTCCTTAGCCCTTTATGTTCCGGGCCAGCGGTAACCCTTTCGGACAATCCCGCTGAACCTAGTTCTCTACTTCATCTTTCATTTCTTTTTTTTTATTTTCATTATCTAGACCATCTCCTTTACGCCTTGTACCACATCCGAAAGGCGTGGCATCTTTATGGGTGTCTGTTTAACTGCACTGTCCGTTTCATTCCTGCCTTTTGTTCAAACGTCACGAATGTTCGCAATATCCTCGTTGACTTTCTACAATCTATCCTGCTCCTTACGAGTTAACGGTTTTATTCAAAAGGTCAGCCTCTTTTTAGGGTTCCGTACCCAAAGGGTAAAAACGGGACCCTAGTAAGACTTCGCTGTCTGTCCGTCCGTCCGTCTGTCTGTCTGTCACCAGGCTGTATCTCAAGAACCGCGATAGCTAGACAGTTGAAATTTTCACAAATTATGTATTTTTGTTGCCGCTATAACAACAAATACTAAAATCTATCTCTCCGCTCCCATACAACAAACGTTTTTTTTTTTTTTCGGTGTTTTTGCCTTGTGGTACGGAACCCTTCGTGTGCGAGTACGACTCGCACTTGACCAGGTTTTAGTGTGTCGACAATTTGGAATCAAAATGGGATTTGCGATGTCACGTAATCTGAAAATAGAATGTCGTCGATTGGTATGAAGAAATGAGTCTATTATTATGACGGCCTGACTCGCCATCTATATTTAGGTTTCTGTTATCACTTGGCAGATAACGCCCCCAGACGTGATAACAATAAAACGCGATCTACACGGTTTGAAACCAGTCTACAAACCAAGGTGACCTTGAAGTTGTTGTTGTTGTTTGAAACCAGTCTACAAACCAAGGTGACCTTGGTTTGAAACCAGTCTACAAACCAAGGTGACCTTGAAGTTGTTGTTGTTGTGAAATGCTTGCTACACGGTTTAAAACCAATATTTTCTTCTGCCACTGGTTTTTAACGCAGGCCTTTCTACCAAGGACGTTTACAGGTCATACGAAATTGGTTTCAAACCGCCGTCTACACTGCACTGTTTTAAACCAAGGTTTGAAACCACTGTTTTAAACCGTGTAGATCGTGCTTAAAACTTCTATTGTGTCTCGTTCAGTGTCCTTCAACCGACTATCTTAAGTACTTAGCAATTTTATTTATTTGACTTATTAATTTGTTTCATCTAACCTTATAGGAAAATCCAATGAAATTCTTTTTCATTATCTGGGGGCACGGCAGTGCCCCCGCCAAGTCGAGCAAAAAGCGGCACGGCCGTATTATTTATTCGGTGAGTAGATAGTGGCTATTCGGACGTCGCCGTCGTCGCGTCGTGATAAAGACTCATACACCTGTGTCTATTCCAATTCGTTTGGGGTCGAGGTGGTAGCACTTGTTCTTATTTCTTACATCTCACCTTAGTATTGACTGCTCCCATTACTGACCTTATTTTCATTTTGAAAATTAATTGATTTGATCTTTCCCTACTTTCATAAAGTTATCCACATTCATACTCAAAGCTATCCTCACGACCTATCCCTCATTGCTCATTGCCCACCAACCGACAACAGACACCGTTTACTTCATAAACGTGACAAAATAACCAAGTTTATTTCTACCCTAAATAATAATAAAAAACCTTGTAATTTCCATGGTAAAGCCTTTCGTTTAGAGACGTTGAAGGGCCCAGTCCACATAATTTAGTACAACTTTGTAACAAAAAATCTTAAAAACAAGCAAGCCTTTAATTACGAAAAACTTTCACCCATTCTTCAGAGGCTGACAAAGCTAAATTAAAATTTTATGAAACAAGAAAAAAACAGGAGTTAACGAAGGGTTCTTTATACTAAATTGTTTGAAGTTTCACGATTTTCACGATCACTGTCTTTATATAGGGTGACTGGTAATTAGTGACCGATACTTAAACGCGTGATTTTACTCATCATTATGAACAACTTTTACTATAGGACCAAACCTGAAATCGTGAAAAAAAAAAAGCTGTTCTCTACATTTTGACGAGTTAGACGAACATAAATGTAGGGATCAGCTGATTTCAGGTTTGTTCCCATAGTAAAAGTTGTTCATAATGATGAGTGAAATCACGTGTTTAAGTATCGGTCACTAATTACCAGTCACCCTATATTATCAACAATATTGAAATTGATATTATTTTCGGTCCTCAATATTTGATGCGTTTTGAAACGATGGGGCTTGCGGTAGGAGTTGACTGGTAGAAATCGTCACATATGGAAAAAGTTATGTCCGACCCTATGCGACTTTCTCTCTCTCTATAATACAGGGTGTCCGGTAATTAATGGATTGTACTTACTATTATGAACAACTTTTACTACGGGACCAAACATGAAATCGCGAAAAAAATCAGCTATTCCCTACATTTACCTCGTTTCGTGTTCGCATAACTCGTCAAAATGTAGGGAACAGCTGATTTTTTTTCACGATTTCATGTTTGGTCCCGTAATAAAAGTTGTTCATAATAGTAAGTACAATGACCCCCTAAAAGGTTATCCATTAATTAGCGCTGTATACGAGTGTGTGTGTGTGCGTGCGGGCGCGGCGGCGATCCCTCGACCGCACACGTTTTATTTTTTAATAGTATCATCTTCATCTGCCTAGCCTTTTCCCAACTATGTTGGTGTCGGCTTCCAGTCTGACCGGATGCAGCTGAATACCAGTATTTTACATGGAGCGACTGCCTATCTGACCTCCACAACCCAGTTATTGGGTATTACGATACTCGGATGGTAAGACTAGTTGTCAGATTTTCGGGCTTCTGACGACCCGTAACGACTGTCAAAGATCCACGAATGACAGACGGGACCAACGGCTTAGCGTGCTTTCCGAGGTGCGGAGGGGTCTTGGTATGTAAAGATGGTCACCTATCTACAAACCAACCACGGCAAGCGTAGCTTAACCGGATCGATCGAACCTTAAGGCTGTTATTACTTAACCACAAGCCCACCAATGTTTAGTACCTACTAGCTTCCATAATCAGCCTATAATGTTCCCACTGCTAGGACACTGGCCTCCTCTCGATGAGAGGGAGTGGGCCGTAATCCACCACGCGGGCCCAGTGCGGATTATCAGATGTCACATGTCTTTGAATTTTTGGTTCTAGGACATGCCGGTTTCCTCACGATGTTTTCCTTCACCGTTTTGAGAGCAGTGGTGATGAAATAATTTACACACAGTAAAGCGCCTGTCTGGGTTCGAACCTACGACCTACAACTCGTAAGTCGCGGCCGTTACCACTTGGCCACCACTGCTCTGCACCTACTGTTGTTTTTTGTTTTCCTTCACCGCTTTGAGAACGCAGTGGTGATGAAAGTTCGAACCCACGACCTACAACTTGTAAGTCGAGGCCGTTACCACTGGGCCGCTATTGTTCATATCACCACATATATACCACTGTTATGTCACCACCACTAAAGTTGCTTATGATACTCGTATATTTATTTAAAGATGAGTAAAGTTATATTATAACAAGACGTGCGCTAAGTGGGATTTCCCTTCGACAAAAATGACGAACTTTCATACAAACTTTCATCCCCTATTTAACACCCCAAAAAAACCGTGCCGGACTAATAACCCAGGATTTTTTTTAATGTGGGATACATTTAAAAAAATCCTGGATCCATTAGTCCGGCACGGTTTTGCACAAGAAATTTTATGTAGCAAATGTGAGCACTAAGGAAGGATTTTTGAAAATGTATCCCCTATGGCCCTTTATACTAGGCCTTAGGGGATTTTCAAAAATCCCGAGTTATTAGGGCTCACATTTGCTACAAAAAATCCTTCCTTAGTGCTCACATTTCCTACACAAATTCACTTGTGCAAAATTTCATGCTTCTAGTAAGCGAATGAATATGTAAATAGCTCGTAAGATCTACAAGGAAAGCATATCAGTAATGCCTATAAGCTACGGTTTCCATGAATAGCGGTGAACCGCCACATGCAGCCATTATGTCCAAGTACAGAGTAAATGTAATGAGAAAATGACAGATTTTCATGACGTTCGTTATACTTAAGTGTGACGAAAACGCTGTTCTTGGTCCCGTAGCCTTACAGATTAGATATAAATAAAATCAAAAACATGACAGCTAAAAGTTTAAAACAAGCTCATTTTTCAAGCAGTCTGATATAGTTGCTGGCAGTTGTAAAATACTCTAATACCATCTCACGTCAATCGATCGTACGACTCATATCAATCTACATGATCTTCACAAATGATCTGCCCAAGATTATGTCTGGACTTTAAAAGAGACTGGTGACCTCTGAGTTTGTTCCGGTCTTTCTTCTCTGAGTAGTCAGATAGGAAACGCAGACCTCATCTACATACATATCCTATTTTTTTGAAATAATATGACTTATAAAAGTGGTTCCGTTATCCTATTTACAGAACAAACAATTTCATTTAATTTCACTGATGACGTTGATGACTATTAAATTCTTCGCGCATCGAGACCGTTGCTTCTTCAGAATTATAATAGTCGAGAAGACAATGATGTCCGAATCTATATTGCCTCGAATCTAGACAAGACTGGTTACTTAGTTAGTAGACTAACAAACCACTTTTGTAGGCTAATTTACTTTGTTTCAAAGTCAAAATGGTTTCATCCCCAAAAACCCACTTGGGAGAAAACTAACGCGTTAAATTGTCAACAGACTACTTAAAATGTGTTAAAATTTTTACCCCTACCAGTTTTATGCGCCAAAGTTTTGGAGGCAAACTCAAACTTAATTCATTAGAGCCTGCTGATGCCACTGGGGTAAAAAGTGTTTTATAATATACGATGGTGGAGTTAGGATAGGTTTTGTGAGGGGTTATTCAACGGCCCAGAATTTTGTGAACTACTTTGGCGTGGGTGTTGAGGCACCCAGAAGGGGTTGAATATCTTATAAAAGGCGTGTTTGACATTTGATGAGGCACGAGGGTATCACACCGCAAATTCCAAACTCTGGGCTGTTACTAAGAAATTCCACAGTTGAAAACCCAATAACACTTTGTTCGACCCGGGAATCGAACCCAGGACCCCATGCTCAGCAGGCGCACTTACTACTTACTACGAGACCAACGGGGCAGTCAATGAACAAAAAATAAAGTACCGCCGGCCAAAATAAAAAGTACAGGCAGGCAGGCAGGTTAAAAAGGAAGTCATGTTAGTTACACTATTTATAACTCAAGAACAGCTGAACCGATTTGGCTGAAAATTGGTGGGGAGGTAGCTTAGAACCAGAAGACGGACACATGATACTTTGTAACCGTTTTTTTTTAAATTTATCCGTTTTTAGACGGACATAGTATTTAATACTTTTATTTACTTATAGGAGTAGGGTAGGAGTAGGGTAGGAGTAGGGTAACAGTAGGGTAGGAGTAGGGTAGGAGTAGGTTAGGAGTAGGGTAGGGGTAGGACACCACGCGAACGAAGTAGCGCCCGGCAGCTGGAAATAATTTATATGGCAAAACAACGTTTGCCGGGTCATCTAGTAGATTTATAATTGCGTCTTTAAACGAATGTCCAAAATATTGTTGGCAAAATTGTTGGCATATGATTTTTGATACTTTCAGCTCTAACAGCAGCAGTTAACATTATAGAACCATGTTGTGTGACTAATAGTCAAAACATGTTCGGGATGTTATATACAAAAAAAATTTGGTATTTTTTAAATGTTATGCTTAAAACACACACTTGTTGTGAAAATATGATTTTAGGCATTTTCAATCTTAAATAGCAGGCGGGGGGTTAATTATAGACTTTCGTAGTAATAGTAAAAATGCCAAGATGTTATTTCCCGTAAGAAAACAGTACTTTTTTCTTTTGGCTTTAAACTTCTGACTTTAATTTTTGGGTACGGAATAAATGATGTCCTTCACTATTATTAGTACGTGTGTGAAGAACTATGTATGTACTTACCGCCCTTCAAAAATATCAAACACACACGGCCTATTGATGACTGTTGTTCTCAGTGACAGCGTCATTACGACAGCTAAATTAGGCTTGGTTAGGGATTTCCGTAGTATCGATATCAGAGTAACATCGATCTTCGGTTCATTTTTCTTGGTTTCACAAGCAATTCTTAAGCACCTTATTTATTTGTGAAGAACTGATTATCACATCATAAAAAAACAAACAAAAAAAAAACAAAATACAGGTTTAATCGAGATTTTACCAGTAGGTAGTACCTAGAGATTCTAATATAGATGCTTGCATAATCAGTCTAAAGCATAAAGTATTTCTAGCAAATAAACGTTTGATTTGACTTGAGTCTAAAAGGTTTATTTATTTATTTATTTATATATACTTTATTGTACACCAGAAAATACATAACAAAAAAAAAAATACGGTTAATACAAAACATACAATGGGCGGCCTTATCGCTTTCTGCGATCTCTTCCAGGCAACCTTGGAATGGACAGTGATTGCGTGGATATAAAAAATGGGGTTGTCAGTGGTGCCAAAATAATATACTATAATAGATACATAGATATATACATGTATAATGCTGTATAATAGATACATAAATAAATACATACTAAAAACCTATACATATAAGCTACGAAAATAAATGACGACTTTAGATTATTGCAGCTACGAAAACAAGATCACAACAACAAGTAATGTTCCTTCACGAGTCTCTTAAATACAGCTAACGATTGCGCGCGTTTTATTTGAACTGGCAATGCATTCCATAAACGAGCGGCCTGAACAGAAAAGGATTTGTCGAAAAACGTTGTAGAATGCATTGGCATTTTAAGCTTTAAATTATCCGATGATCTCAAAAACTTCGTGTGGGAGTCGCAAAGATACTGAAAACGTTTTTTAAGATAGAGAGGGGTGGAAGGGGAAAAGAGCACATTATACAATAAGGACAGAATATGAGCATTCCGGCGAAGGCGAATTGGTAACCACTTGAGCTTCACACGAAATTCGGAAACATGGTCATATTTGCGCAAACCGAATATGAACCTTATACAGACATTTTGAAGCCGCTCAAGTTTATCGAGTTGGTCTTGGGTAAGGTCAAGATAGCTGGCATCAGCATAATCAAGAATGGGTAGAAGAAGTGATTGTGCAAGCGCAATCTTGGTGGCAGTTGGTAGAAAATTACGCAGTCTCTTCAAAGATGCAGCGGATGCAAATAGCTTGCGGCTAACTTCCTGTAGTTGGGCAGTCCAAGAGAAGTTCTTGTCAATGAATATCCCCAAGTTTTTCCCAAGGTTCCTTCTGCTGGGACACAGGCCTCCTCTTAGAGAGGGAGTGAGCTATAAAGTCCTCCAGACCGTATTTCGGCCACGGCGGCGGCGGCCAATCTCAACGGAGACTAGCCTTCGGCGCGGGAGATATTATAGTGCACAAGTGTGCGCGCAGACACAGGTGCACTCCCTCTTCCCTTACTCTCATTGTCCGATTGGACTGCAATCCGACACGACCGGAGAGAGATCAGGCGCAGGACCAACGGCTTAACGTGCTTTCCGAGGCACGGGGGTATCACACCGCCAACTTCCAAACTCCGGGCTGCTACTAAGAAATTCCTAATGGAAAAACTCAATAACACTTTGCCCGACCCGGGAATCGAACCCGGGACCCCACGCTCAGCAGTCGCGCTTGCGACCACGAGACCAACGGGGCAGTCACGAGTGAGCTATAATCTAGCACGCGGGCTCAATGCGGGTTGGTAGATGTCACACGATGTTCACGATGTTTTCCTTCACCGTTTTTAGAACGCAGTGGTGATGAAAGTTCGAACCCACGACCTACAACTTGTAAGTCGAGGCCGTTACCACTGGGCCGCCATTGTTCATATCACCACATACCACTGTTATGTCACCACCACTAAAGTTGCTTACAAGCTTTTATTTAGCTTGCACTGTTCGTATGTATGTAAGTTGTCCGTCAAAATTTGCAAACCATTTTTCGACCATTTGTTGGTATCCGATTGAGCCGAAGAAAAATATCGATACTTTTGATTCGACACCGCATCCCTAAGCGTAGGTGGACAAAGCTTTTGTGACTACATACATAAGTTATTATTGGTACACTATTGTTCACGAAATAAGCTGACAAGGAGTAATAACTTCGGATAACAATGGACTTCATATTGGGTGACCTTTCTCTATTGAGTATGGGATATTATTAGAATCGAATAATAATGTTTAGAATGGAACGAAGGGCTTATGGCTAAGTTATAACAGCCTCACGGGTCGATCGATCAGGTTAAGCTACGCTTGCTGCAGTTGTTCCGTGGATTGGTGACCATCTTTAAATACCAAGACCCCTCCGTGTCTTTGAAAGCACGCCCTTGGTCCCGGCTGTCATTCGTGGATCATTGATCAGTAACTGGGTTGTGGAAGTAAGATATACCTACAGTCGCTCCATGTATGTTGGGATCGGCTTCCAGGCTAACCGGATGCAGCTAAATACCAGTATTTTACATGGAGTGACTGCCTATCTGACCTCCACAACCCAGTTACTGGGTAATACAATACCCCTTGGTAAGACTAGTAGTCACACTTTCAGGCTTCTGTCGACACGTAACGACTGTCAAAGATCCACGAATGACAGCCGGGACCGACGGCTTAACGTGCTTTCCGAGGCACAGAGGGGTCTTGGTATGTAAAGATAGTACCTATTCATTGACCAATCGCGGCAAGCGTAGCTTAACCTGATTGAACGACCCGTGTGGCTGTTATTATTTAGCCATAAGCCCCTCGTTACAAGTAACCTACTATAGATTAAAAAGGCTATTCCAAAGATAGACCAAATCAAGCATCTAACGTGCAGTGCAATACAATATTTGTATGTAAGTATTTCAGAATGTAAATATGAAGACTTCCATATGCATAATTCCTGTAAATATGAAGACTTCCATATTCATAATTCCTCCCGCCATTTCACTGGAATTATTTAAAACTTTAACTAGAAACTAAACTGGAGTGTGCTAGACTCTGCTCGATGGTTTAGAATAACACCCAGTTTGTAGTACAACTCACAAATATTTATAAGCTGTTAAACTTTTGTACGTTTGTTTTGTAACTTTAACATGCTAACTAAACTAAAAGGTACGACTAAATTCCGTGAAGTTGGGCTTAGAGGTTGGTGTGTAGTACATTAAAGTAACATTATAATGTTATGTACATTAACGTAACGTAGTACATTATGTACCGAGTGCTAGTAAAAAAGTTGCTTTGTGAGAGGAAAGTGGTCGAGAAGCCACATGATACAGTTCCCCAGGTCGTATTTTGGCCATGGCGACCAATTTCAACAGAGACTAGCCTTCAACGCGGGAGATACTATAGTGCAAGAGTGTGTTTGGCAACACAGGTGCACTTTTTTTTTTTTTTTGATAAATGGCATCTCGCATTTCAACCATAGGGGTTGTCGACTGCTTAACCGGACTTTCCTGTGGATGCCACAATAAAATGGGCCTCCAGCCAGGGCATAAATAACTTAAAACTAAGCGACTACACGCTAAGGGCACCCCCCGTGGGGTTCGGACCTCGGCTTAGGGCGTCGCTGGGATAGGAAAGCAAGGGACAGGCTGGATTGGAATTAATTGTTGGGGACGAATTTAAAGCTACAGGCTCAGCGGCGCGGGCTGGCTCGAGCAAGGGTCGGGGCGGATATGGTACGGGGTGTCGCGACGGGCCTCGACGGCGAGGACGGAAGGACGGATGTCGGGACTTGTACTTCTTGAGAGTACTGATGGCCTTACTACTCTCCTGGAGGAGAGTAGTGGCGTCGTCGGGGGTGGTGAGGGTATGCCTTGGTCGGCGAATCCTACTTATACGGGAGGGAGTGTAACGGGAGGCCGCCGCAATCAGGGGATTGGGATGCTTAATAGCAGAATCGAAGTAGCGCTTGGAGAGGCGCTTCATGAACTGCTGGACGGTGGGGAGTCTGAGATCGACGTGGAGATTCACGTTTCGGACATAGAAGGGGGCTCCCGTGACCTTTCTGAGGAAACGGTTCTGGAGGGTCCACAGGTGCACTCTCTCTTCCCTCACTTTTATATTCCGATGGGACGGCAAATCTACGCGACCCGAGAGAGGTTGGGCGCAGCGGTACCACACCGCCAACTTCTACACTCCGGGCTGTTACTAAGAAATTCCTAATGGATAAACCCAATAAGACTTTGCCCGGCCTGGGAATTAAATCCCAGACCCCACTCTCAGCAGTCACATTTGCAATCACGAGACTAACAATAACGTAGCAGTATGACTTAAGTGGCAGTGGGCAGGGCACATTGCTCGCAGAACAGATGGCCGATGGGGCCGAAAGGTTCTGGAGTGGCGACCACGTACCGGAAGACGTAGAGTTGGAAGGCCTCCCACAAGGTGGACCGACGACCTTGTGAAGGCCGCAGGAACCCGTTGGATGCGAGAAGCACAGAACCGGTCGAAGTGGAAGTGCTTGGGGGAGGCCTATGTCCAGCAGTGGACGTCTTTTGGCTGAAATGATGATGATGATGACTTAAGTAGTAAACAAAAGTACCCCGTATTCATATTCATGCCACACATGATCTGATCAAGTGAATTTGTTTCGGTGTTTCTTCTCAAAGCAGTCATTTATGAAACACCGAACTCATAATATAGTTAAAAAAAAAACGGTCAAGTGCGAGTTGGCCTTGCGCACCGTACAAATTTGTAAGTATGTAAATAGTTTATCACGGGATTTTTTTTTGTAATGTAACTACAAATTTACGGTTTTCTGATTTTCAGGGTTCCGTACCCAAAGGGTAAAAACGGAACCCTATTACTAAGACTTCGCTGTCTGTCCGTCCGTCCGTCCGTCCGTCCGTCTGTCTGGCACCAGCCTGTATCTCAAGAACCGCGGTAGCTAGACAGTTGAAATTTTCACAAATTATGTATTTCTGTTGCGGCTATAACAACAAATACTAAAACAAAATAAAATAAATATTTAAGGGGGGTTCCCATACAACAAACGCGATTTTTTTGCCCATTTTTGCTCGATATCATTAATGGCAACAGGTAAGCACTTGAAATATTCACAAAATACCCAGTTGTATTTTTACTTTAATAATAAAATTAAAATAAAATAAATATTTAAGGGGGGGCTCCCATACAACAAACGTGTTTTTGCCTTGTGGTACGGAACCCTTCATGTGCGAGTCCGACTCGCACTTGGCCAGTTTTTTCCTTTACATGTGCTACAAGACATTGGTTGTTGCAAAATTTTATGAATCTAGGTCTACGGGAAGTACCCTATATATTTTTGATTCCCTTGAGAGTGTCGAAATATACGTTTTTTTGTGGCATAAACGAAAGTTTCATTTGTTTACGTTCACTTATAAGTTTGATCTTTTAAAGGCCTCCCCGTGTTCCTTCAAAACCTCCCTGTTTTGTGCGATCCTCGGTCATGTTGGCCCTGCAATCCTTATCAGATCGTCACTCCACCTTCGCCATGGTACATGGTACTTCGACGGCGATGTCCTCTTTCAAGCGTCAAGTGACTGACGATCTTTGCCCATCTCTCCGGCTGCATTCGGGCGACGTCTCTGGGTGTTTTTTCTCCAAACTACTTGAGTTATGGACTTATTTACAAAAATAAATTATTATCATTTGTGACGGGGGTTTGTAGGTCGTAGGTTCGTTTGTAGCCAGACAGGCGCTTTACTTTGTGTAAATTATTTCATCACCACTGCTCTCAAAACGGTGAAGGAAAACAGCGTGAGGAAACTGGCATGTCCTAGAACCAAAAATTCGAAGACATGTGACATCTACCAACCCGCGCTGGGCCTGCGTGGTAGATTATAGCCCACTCCCTCTCGAAGAGAGGAGGCCTGTGTCCCAGCAGTGGGAACAATATAGGCTGATTATGGATTTATGATATATTTTTTCAGTATTTACTGGAGTCGCATTGTGGCTTAAAGTATCTTTATATCCCATAAGAATTATAATACACATGCATGACAAAAATTAAACTTAAAAAAAAAACGAAAAATTAGAAAATATGCAGCTTGATGTGTCGTCGAGTCAGTGGCCTGCATTATCTGACCTTCTGTTCCCTTCGTCTTAGTTGTAAGAGGGGTCATATAATGCAGGGCACTGACTACTATTCCTATATTATACATAGTTCATGGAGGTTAGCTCAGTGACACATCGATTTCATTACTTTCATTGAATAAAGTTGCTCGTTAATCTTTCTTATGACGTCACACATATTGTGACATAATCTTCAGACGCATGATGACGTAAGCAAACATTCATTGTGTATCAGAAGATCCAAGGCAGTTTAGAGATCTTTGTGAAGGAGCTTTTCCGGGAAACTGCAGTTAGGGCAATATCATTATTGTTAAGCAAATTGACACCCTACGACAATTTTCCGTGTGACAGCTGTCAAAAAAAGACGATTTGAAAATCCGGACACTTTAACACATTGAAGGACACTGATTGAGACACAATAGAAGTTTTATTGTTATTACGTCGAGAGGCGTTAAGTGTCCCGCGAAGTGTTATGTAGTAACTTATGAATAATTTTAGCCTATAATGTTCTCACTGCTAGTACACAGACCTCTTTGTGAGAGGGAGTAGCTATAATCCAACATGTGGTTCCAGTGTGGGTTGGTGGATGTCAATGTCTTCGGATTGTTTTGGTTAAGGACATTCCGGCTTCTTCACGATGTATTCCTTTACCTTTTTAAGAGCAGTGCTGATGAAATGAAATACACAAAGTAAAGTGCCTGCCTAGGTTCGAACTCTCTAAAAAAAAATCTGCTGTTCCCTACATTTATGTTCGTATAACTCGTCAAAATGTAGGGAACAGCTGATTTTTTTTTCGCGATTTCAGGTTTGGTCCCATAGTAAAAGTTATTAATAATGATGAGAACAATGACTTCTTAAGAGGTACTTAATGTTTTACCAATAACCCTGTATATATACGTTTGTAAAGCAAGCCATTTCAACTTTCCACAATAGAATTAATAATAAAATTCATCGCATAAGCTCCTACCTACATTTGCAGACTCTGGTCACAGCAGCCATTTATGTAGGAAGCTTTCAACATCTGCTTAATCACTACAATGCAAATATTTATTCAACTAGAATTTAAGTCTGCATAAATACATGGAATTGAATACGCGGTCAAATGCGACCGGGATTTATTTATTTGCATAAAAATTAAGGCGCCACGTAAATAAAATAAAATTGGATTTCATTAAAAATGTATTATCTTCTGAAAGAGAAAAAAAATAACTTTTAAAATTATGTAAAGCTAGGGAGATTAATTCTTTAGCAAAATGACCACGTACCTAAGTTATATTTAAATGCACACTCAGACTCACGTTTTCTCTTTGTTTTTGTGTTTATTCTTTGTGTACATTTAAGTGTAGGTATAAGTTACTGTAAAAGCCCGAACTGCGGTAAATCCTAAGATTTACCAAGTGTCACCGGTAAAAGTCCGAATTGTTCTATAATAATCCTTAATTTCAAACTTTTACCGGCATTCAGTCGGTAAATCCTAGGTTTTACCGCAATAACATAGTATTACAATATGATTAAACAGGCCAAGTGCGAGTCGGACTCGCACACGAAGGGTTCCGTACCACAAGGCAAAAACGCCGAAAAAAAACACGTTTGTTGTATGGGAGCCCCCCTTAAATATTTATTTTATTTTAATTTTATTATTTATTATTAAGGTAAAAATACAACTGAGTATTTTGTGAATATTTGAAGTGGTAGGCTGTTGCCATTATTGATATCGAGCAAAAAAGGGCAAAAAAATCGCGTTTGTTGTATGGGAGCCCCCCTTAAATATTTATTTTATTTTGTTTTTAGTATTTGTTGTTATAGCGGCAACAGAAATACATAATTTGTGAAAATTTCAACTGTCTAGCTATCGCTGTTCTTGAGATACAGCCTGGTGACAGACAGACGGACGGACGGACGGACGGACGGACAGCGAAGTCTTAGTAATAGGGTTCCGTTTTTACCCTTTGGGTACGGAACCCTAACAATACAAAAAGTTTACAGAACAAAACGGATTACCCTATTTACAGTGTTTAAAGTAATCAAGAAACAAATGAACATATTGGCGCGTGAACAATATTGTTGTTCGTCATTGATTCTGGAATTCATAATTAATTTACTCAGTTTGAATTTCCGCACATTATTTGTGAAAAATACTATACAAGCCTTGGCCACAACTAGGCATCGATGGACTTACGTATGTGTGCCGAGGCCGTCAATCAATGCCTCTTTTGCTGGCCGCTGCAGTAATGTACATATTATTAATTCAAATCACAAGGTGATGATTTTTTTCTATCTTATCAAATTTGTTGTTTTATATTTTCAACACACTATCTACCTAGCATATAATCCTGAATAATATCATACATTTTTCTGATTTTGTTTACTGCAATCGATCATAGACTTTTATTGTTTCTAAAACTTACGTTTTTTGCGTTTAAGTCCTGTAAGCCCTTAATGCCCTAAATTTACTATATAACACGTTGAATTAGATATTTTAATTTGGCGCACCTATTCAATGTCATTCTCTAGTACACAATCAAGTATAATAATCGTATTAGCACTAAAGTAGTTGCATGCTTCCGAGAAAATCTCTCCGAGCTGAAAACAATTATTGAACTACTCGTAATTAATCCACGTTTTCTAGGATTTCTGGCCATAATATACTCAAAGCGCCCAGAGCCCTGCATTACCCGTGAACCGATCGTTTTTTTGTCAAATTATTGAAACGGTAATTATAAGCACTTCTTTTTGTTTCATAACAATGTTTTTTTCACAAAATAGTATAGATCCTTTAAACTACAACTTGCCTAGTAAACACTCTTGTTGCAGCTTTGTCAACTTTAAACTGATCCTTACCTAATATTTTTTGCAGAAGTCAACTGCACGGCGTCGTGTGTTTTCCGGGTAGTAGAATATAATCAACCCATCTCATACCATGGTGTCGTAAAAGGCGACTAAAGAAACACCTGGAGGTTCTTTTTGTTTCCACTCACAGCCAAGCCAGGTGGCCGTGCCGAGAGCTGCATAGCTAAGGGGGGGCCTAGTCGCGTGCGTGCTTATTGTCTGGGACCGAGCGCCCCCAGGCACAAACAAACCATAAATCTGCATGCGGGGCTCTGTAGAGTGTGGATAGATTTTTCCTCTGCTTTTCGTGGAAGCTAAATTAGTACCTACATCAAATAAATATTCTTCATCACTTCAGTTGTTTCAACAGGACGAAAAGCGAGCGGCGGAATGTCGGTAAGCTACGCTGAATGTGCAAGGAGGTATAAAGGATAATTATGATGGATGAAACGTGACGCCAAAAAAAAAAATATGATAAGCTTACTGAGATCTTACTCGTGAGGTCTGTTGATCGATGGGACATTCTCACTCATTGTCCTTTTAAAACATTTGTATGAAATTATTCAATACATAAGATACACATATTCAATAGATAAGATATCAACACTAACATATTGCGTCAAATAAAAAAAAAATAAGTGGTTTTTTAGATAACCCTTGTTGTGCAAAAGACGTACGTGTGCTGATTTATGTAAGCTGCAGTACGAACGTAAGCAGAGCAAAATTTTGAAGAATTTGATATTCTAATCGTGTGTTTTGACTAAAACTCCTAGCGCTCCGTAGTAAGTGCACTACCTAGTACTTACAAGCATGCAGGTATGTGCTGAATACGCAAAATCGGGAACATGACTACCTTAGAATGTGAAACATGAGATGTTTCAACGCATTCAATATATAGGATATCTTAACTTATACGATATGGCTAGAAAGGGGGTTGTAATGTTGGGGTTGACAACAATGACGTCACGTTGAAAGAAATCGGAGGCCACGTGGAACGGCTTAGCATTGTGACCTACATTGTTCTGGCCATTATTGGAATCTTAGCAATTTATGTTGGCCTGCGGATGTACAAGAGCTGCCATCGCACATGGATCCTGGCAAGGTCGCCATGTAATGTTGGGGTTCCTAAAGGGTGGTTTCAAGGAAACAACCACATCTGTTAGGTACTATTTAATGACTGCCTGAATAAGTATACAGTAATCGCTTATGAGGTATAGTGCAAACTCAGCATGCATGATCAGTTATAAAGGAGTGTACTTACTTACTAAAGTAATGGAGCATACATATTATATTCTTACACTTCAGGGTAACTACCGAGTTGACGGCTAATATAGAAGTATGGAAGAACAAGACATGTTATATCGACCAAATAAATTAAGGAGATAAGAAGAAGAAGAGAGAGAATGATTATGATGATGATCTTAGCACTATGAATAATGATGAAAATAGAAATATTTTTAGCGTTAGTGTAAGGGTAAAAATAGTAAAGAAATGACTGGTGTACAAACCGTTAAAAATTTAAGTGGAAGACGACAATATAGTGGGTGTAGACGGGTCTTCTCAAATCTAAATCTCTGAAAGACCATTGTTCTATTCGCTTGCTCAGCTCGGGTCCGGTTTGTTAGAGTTCTAACCTAACCTAACGTAGTAATTTGGTCGAGACACCCTAGATAAATTACTGTGACTATGTTTCAGGAAAGTTCAGAAATTTAAAAAGAGGTTAATATATTTTTAAAAGGAAGGGGAGGAGGGGGAGGGGGTTTGTTTAGAAGACCTTAAATTTCTTAGAGACATATTAATTTAAAAAAAGCGTACATCATTAGATGGTCAATAATGGATGGTTTTTAGAAGATCAAATAAATATTGAATATTATATTATTTATTTTAATTACAATATCTGTAATAGCTAGATATCGCAAAGTTCATTAGAAAATTTTCCCCTCCCCATTTCACATCGTTATTTGTAATGCAACCGATGAAAGGGTTCCGTGACAAGTTCAGAATCTCATTAGCAGTGACCTGAATTGTCGGACAGAGATCTCTATAGTGGTGTAATTAGAGCAGGGTGGGTGGGACAATCCACGTCCGTGGTAATTGTGTGGTAGGATTTAGAAATGTAGGGAAAAAAGGTTTAGAAATATATTTTATTTTATTATAGTCGTATAGCGAAGTAAAAAAAATGTGTATGTAAATTATGTAGGTTTTCGTTAAAACTAGTATAGCGATGTTTCTGGTTTTAAGACCACAGCATTAGTTTTGTTATCTCCTATTAGAATTATGATGTGTTTTACTTAACTGTTAGATCATTATGTTCTCTATAAAAATAATTGTGTTTAGGTATTATTAAAATAAACCCTGTAAATCTACTAAAGGTTTTGTTGATATACCTACGAAAAAGAGGAATATTAAAATCAAGTAAGTTCTATGAATACCTATTATACGAGGTAACACAAAACATATGTATATAGGTAAAAAAAGGAATACCTCATTTCTGGCTTAAAAAAACTTCGTCTGTACCGATATTAATGGGATAAGTGCCCAAAACAGATAAATTGAATATCAATGTTGATTTTTTAGCCTAAAATTACCAGCCAGGCCAGCCTTTGAGGCGACCAACCACTTGACGATGTAAAGAAAAAATAGTACGAAATAAAATATAAAAAGAAGTTACTACAAAACCATCGATTTTTTTTAAAAGGTACTATAATACTATCGAACGTGATACGAAAATGATAATAAAAAAACGTCTTACAAAACAAATAATGAAAAAATCAGCCTGAAATATTTGTTAAACAAACAAAAAAAAAGCAAAAAAAAACTTTCAATATTAGCTTTAACAAACAATATACCAGCAAACCCACATACATGATACATGAATATCAAAATACATATTGACTTGGCTAACGACTAGACTGTATTTGTCTTAAATTTCAACTTATGTACTAAAATCAACAGGGCCAAGGGGCTCGTGGCTAAATAATGACAGCCACACAGGTCGATCGATCAGGTTAAGCTAAGCTTGCCGCGGTTGGTCTGTGGATGGGTGACCATCTTTACATACCGAGACCCCTCCGTGCCTCGGAAAGCACGTTAAGCCGTTGGTCCCGGCTGTCATTCGTGGATCTTTAATAGTCGTTACGGTACGGGTATTCAGAAGCCCGAAAGTCTGACAACCAGTCTTACCAAGAGGTATCGTATTACCCAGTAACTGGGCTGTGGAGGTCAGATAGGCAGTCGCTCCATGTTAAATGCTGGTATTCAGCTGCATCCTGTTAGACAGGAAGCCGACCCCAACATAGTTTGGAAAAGGCTAGGCAGATGATAATACTAAAATCAACAATGCAATTGTGTTTCTAAATAGCCGACAATGATGTAGCCTACCCCAATCTTTTATCTCGGAACAATAATTGCTCGCGTGGTAGGATTGCGATACAAATCTACGATGTATGTATACGATACGATAAAGTGGAAAATAGAAGTAAGTTCTTGTACCTTTAGTACATGTTCAGATGGGCGAATGGCATAGAATTTCTCTAGAATCATTTATCCTGAAAACTCTATTAATGAACACGAAAACACTAAACTGTCACTGTAAGCAAACTGAAGTGGCAGTGGGCTGGTCATGTTTGAGGAAGGATCGATGGCCGGTTGAGCAGACGAGTCCTGGAGTGGAGACCGCGTATCGGCAAGCGTAGTGTGGGACGCTCCCCAGCTAGATGGATCGTCAACCTTATGAAGGTGGCTGGGGCAGATTGGATGCGGAGAGCGGAGGACAGGATTTTGTGGTGCAGCCTGGGAGAAGCCTATGTCCAGCAGTGGACTGCGATCGGTTGAGTTGATAAAGCACAAACTAGGGACACATTTTAGAACTATAAGTAGTAGAGAACACACTAAGTCACAATCCAGTGAGAGTAAACTCATAGTTCTTTCTCCATTATAATCATCTATTCCAAAATACAAAGTCTCCGATCGTTTTCCTTTAATGAATCATTGAAATCCCGTGCTCTTTGTTAACTTTTTCCCTTCACTTTGACAAGTTGCAATCTGACAGCTGTCAAACCCTTGACGTTATGCTAAAACGTAATAAATGTTTTTTCCTGTGTAGCAAATTCTGTTACTTTGGTAATAATGCTTACACCAGCTAGTGAGACTCATAACTCTCCCTTTAAGCCGTAGTCGGGTAAAAAAAACACTGCATTTCAATTAATTCTAGTAACTCACGTCAACATCGGGGTAGAAAAGCTTCTCTAAACTTTAGGTGAACAAACATAGTGCAAGAGAAGTCTGACGAAGTTTGCACTTAATAAATCGATAAAGATAGATTATTAGTTTTAGTTATTCATAGAAATAGTACTCCGAAGTAGAGAGCCATGAGAGAACAAGAATATTTAAACTCCTTACTTTAGAATTCTGAGTCATCATCATCATCATTTCAGCCGAAAGACGCTGGACTCCACACTCCACTGCTGGACATAGGCCTCCCCCAAGTACCTCCACTTCGACTGGTTCTGTGCTTCTCGCATCCAGCGGGTACCTGCGGCCTTCACAAGGTCGTCGGTCCACCTGGTGGGAGGAACTGAAGAATTGCCAGACTTCTGAGTAATGGCAATTAAATACTTTTTACCCTACCGCGGGGAAGCATAGAGGAGTATCTTTTTAGTATATCTATCATAGCAGTAAAAAAACTCAAAATTTTAAAAATGTTTGGATATGGCCAATGACCCAGCAGCGGACGTTTTTCAACTGATATGATGATGATGATGATTTACTCAGATAGAACTCGACTGCGGTGGAGCAAAGTAAAGGCTAAAGCGTAAAAGGAGGAAGATGCGTGCGAGGTCCAAATAAATGGTACACAGGTGTGGAAGTTAGATTCATCTAATCTACTAGTGTATCAAATAAAAACTAAAAAAGTCAAAGTTGAGTACCTGCTTAACATGTCTGTATGTTTGTTCAAACCGGCAAGGTAATTGCATAAAACACTATCAGTAGCAATGGGTTTCATTTTGACAGTTCAACAACATTCATAGCGTTATTTGCGTTGTTGAGCAGATAAATTTTTTGAACATATGGAGCAATGGATTAGAAATATGAAATTACATCAATTATAAAATTGTAAAAATATTTATAAATTATTTAATCTTGAACAATAGGAGCAGTGGTGGCGTAGTAGTAACGGTCACGATTTACGAGCTAGTAGGTCATAGGTTCGAACCAGACAGGCGCTTTACTTTGTGTAAATTATTTCATCACTGCTCTCAAGACGGTAAAGGAAAACCGGCATTTCGTAGCACCAGAAATTTCGAAGACATGTGACATCTACCAACCCGCACTGGTTCCGCGTGGTGGATTCGACTCACTCCCTCTCTCAGAGAGGAGGCCTGTGACCCAGCAGTGGAATCATTATAGGCTGATTATGCATTATTAATATACCATTGTTTTTAAGTCATTAACGTAACTAAATTATTGTAACCCTTTGTACAAACATAACCTTTCATCCTTAACAAGGGTTTCGGGGTAACTAGGTACCTACCTCTCGGAAGGACCTTGAGTATCTATCCCAAAGTTCAGATGGTACATAAAGGAAACGATATATTTTATTTATACCAGTGGTGCCCCACGATTTCACCCGCATAAGTTTCGATCCCGTGGAAATATCGGGATAAAAAGTAGCCTATATGTTAATCCAGGGTGTCAGCTACCTCCATACAAAATTTCTTACTAAAAACAGAATAAAATAAATATTTAAGGGGCCTCCCATACAACAAACGTGTTTTTTTCTTCGTTTTTGCCTTGTGGTACGGAACCCTTCGTGTGCGAGTCCGACCAGTCCGGCCAGTTTTTTCTCATACTACAAGCCACTTTACGTCATTTCTATGAAGTCAATAAACAACCATATCAGTAATTTAACAACATCCTTTCCAAATCGGATCAAATATTTACAAAATATAGGAAAAAAGACGATATATAAATAAAATTTCACAATTGCTGGCCTTCAATACTAACTGCAGTTTTCGCAAGCAATAGTAAACTTTATTCTGAAGAGGTAAGGTTGACAGACATAAGTGAGATATAAGTGTGTGGGCCAAGAAAATAAATATCAATGTCACTCTCAGCCTCTCTGTATTTTATCAATTTCGTTGGGTGCAAATAGTTGAGCAAAGGGATTTTACAAATCTATCACAGTAAATAGGCAAGGCTTTCTTGATAAACATGTTTTTTAGGGTTCCGTACCCAAAGTGTAAAAGCGGGACCATAATACTCTTCTTCTTCGTGTCGCTGGCACGACTGTATTTTAAATCTTGTTTTCCCAAAACTTTGCCACTTCCACGGCGTTGTCGGTGGCAACAACCTAAGACTCCATTTTATTTTGACCCTATTAATAAGACTCCATTGTACGTCTGTCTGTCTGTCACCAGGCTGTATCTTATAAACAGTGAAAGCTAGACAGTTGAAATTTTCACAGATGATGTATTTCTGTTGCCGCTATAACAGAAAATAATAAAAACAGAATAAAATAAATATTTAAGAGGGGCTCCCATACAACAAACGTGTTTTTTTCGGCGTTTTTGCCTTGTTGTGGTACGGAACCCTTCGTGTGCGAGTCCGACTCGCACTTGGCCAGTTTTCTTGATCGCATCTCTCTGCACACTGCGAATAAGAGCTATACCGAAAATGCGTTACATTTCCATTACATAAGTGTGTAATGGGAATGTAACGCTTTTCAAACGCGTATCAAAAGTGAGCAAACGGGAACTTCGTGCGAACTGGGTTTCCCACGACACCTCTCGTTATTTTATGGGAATAGGGTGGAAAGGGATGATTATTATGAGATTCAATAAAATCACAGTAGGTATCAATTTTCACCATAATTTAGAGACGATATTCCGGAAGGTTTATATCTTTAAACAGGGTTATTGGAAAAACACCAACAACCTTTTAAGAGCTCATTGTGCTCATTATTGTGAAAAACTTTTACTATGGAGCCAAACTTGAAATCGCGAAAAAACAATCAGCTGTTCAGTGCTCCCCACATTTATGTTCGTATAACTCGTCAAAATGTAGGGAACAGCTGATTTTTTTTGTGAAAAAAATTAAATCTTTTAAGTGTTGTTCGCAAGCGGCCGTAAAACTAAAGACGCCGCTAGCATTACTGCTATTTCTCTATTTTATGAGTGCCATAAATCTACTTTAAAGATGTTTACTGTTTGTGGTCCGCCATTTTATCTGCGAGTGCTAACAAATGATTATTGGCACCGTCGCGTCGGATAATAGTATACGAGGAGAGACCTCGAATACCTGAGTACCTGAGTGTAAAATTTCACGATTTTAAGTAGGTGTTTATTGAGATGGATGTGGTGGAGTGACCAGAATGGATAAAGTAAGAAATCTATAATGTAGTTACTAATCATAAATCTGAAGATTTTGTTTGTTTTTAGGGTTCCGTATCCAAAGGGTAATAACGGGACCCTATTACTAACACTTCGCTGTTTATCCGTCCGTCCGTCAGCCCGTCCGTCTGTCTGTCACCAGGCTGTATCTCAAGAACCGCGATAGCTAGACAGTTGAAATTTTCACAAATTATGTATTTCTGTTGCCGCTATAACAACAAATACTAAAAACTAAATAAAATAAATATTTTAGGGGGGCTCCCATACAACAAACGTGTTTTTTTCGCCGTTTTTGCCTTGTGGTACGGAACCCTTCGTGTGCGAGTCCGACTCGCACTTGGCCAGTTTTTTTTTTAACGCGCTAATCTTTGTCCAATCGGATTTGGATAATTCTTTTTGCATTTGATAGCCCATTTCTTAAGCAAGGCATCACGCTTAGGCGGATCCTTGGAAGGCTTTATATTAAACATCACGCTAAGACCCTTATTCTATTAACTATAATAATAGCGGTTGTTTTTGATATTATGTCATGTCAAGATGAGCTGGCTTAAATGGGCTTAAATGATCAACCCGCAGAGAATAAGCGACGCCGTGATTAATGTTCTTTTCTTCACTCTGCAAAAAGAGGTCATTGCTCTATAGTGATAAAATACTAGCCTAATATTATTACAGAATAGAATAGAATATTTCTTTATTAGAGTGACCAAAACTCAAACAAGATTGTTAGTAAAAGTTCCGACTATGTTAGTAAGCACAGACACTAAACAAAAACACAAGAAATAATGGTTGGTCACCGTTGCGACATCCCATGAGATACGGCACAACAGTGACCCACGTAAACACAGTCCAGGCGACTCGCAGCCATGTTGTTGGAGCCACAGCACACCCTGCGCACTATCAATCTACATGCACATCTGCGAACATCCCTGACGCACTACAGAAACGGGGCACCCCCACCAGTATCCTAAACGCATTGTTATATTGAACGCGGAGAGCGCTGTACGATCTTCGCGTATATCTAGCCCAGAGGCTGCACGTGTAAAAACCAGTACAGTTGGCTCGAATGAGCGTGATTTTAACAGGAAGTGAGCATCGTGCAAACCTGCGTGCCAGCATGGTCGCTCTAACCGACAACGCTCTCCGCTCCCGTTCAATGTCATCATCGTCTTTGAGGTTGGGAGTCAATATATGACCAAGATACTTAAACCTGTAGACAAATCAGCATAATCAACATAGCATAATCAGTCTATAATGTCTCACTGCTGAGACACAGGCCTTATCTTTGAGAGGGAGGGAGTGGGCCGTAATCTACCACGCGGGCCCACTACGGGTTTGTAGATACCACAATATGTCTTCTAATTTTTAGTTTTTGGATGTTCTAGTTTCCTCACGATGTTTACCTTAACCGTTCTGACAGAAGGGGTGGTGAAATTATTTACACAAAGAAAAGCGCCTGCTTGCCCACGACCTACAACTCGTAAGTCGCAGCCGTTACCAACCGGGCCACCACATCAAGCTACTCGAAACTGTAAAATTTACCCAATCAACCTTGAACCTTATGCTGTAGCGATAAAGTTGCTTGATAAGCTGGCGTCTGTAACCTAGGCCTCTCAATTATCGCAACGGCGACCTGTCCTACGCTTCCTACATCCAGCAATTTCTCATGATCTTCGAAAGGCCATTTTGATTGTATAATCTTAATTTTCATCACAGCCACAAAACTCAATCTTCAATGCAATACAATAAAACCAATTTCTTCTCGCATTCAGGAAAAGAAATATATTGATCTTATCTGTCACGCTTCATTATTCGTTCATGTTATAAATTCTAACTCAAACAAAATGGCTTCAAAGGAGAATCGTCCTTATACTGTACCTACCATGTAATACGTACAGTTAACAAAAAAAATCAGATATGCGGGCAATAATAAACATTTCACGTCGTGAAAACTTTTGAAACATTAATATAAACATAACATCACGCCTTTAGGAACTCTCCAATGGTTTGGGCGGATGTTTGTATAATATGTAAATTCAGGCATAATTGACACCCTACGTCAATTTGCCGTGTTATAGCTATTTCATACAACTTTCAAAGATTGACAGTTCTGATTTGTATAATTATAATTATACCTACGGATAATTTAAGTTGGAAATTGTTAGCACGGGGAACAATGAAAGAATGGATTGTATTTTAGGGGCAATGGTTTAATGCCGGTTTTACTAACAATATAAAATTTTTCGGACAAATAATTTATAATTAAGGTTAGTAGTGGTGGTGGTTTATCCTCCGTCGCGGTGGAGTCCGTTGAAGCGAGTGGTGATGTGTTCGATTCCCAAAAGTAACCAATTTTCTTAACAATTACTATCCCTGTCTACACAAAATATAAATTGCATTCAATGTCAAAACTTGCTTTCTCAACACACGCAAAATCGGGGTATTCCACGAACACACACCAACTTTGAAACGCACCAAATGAAACGTCTATCGATATCATTTATTACGAATCCTTCATACGATCTTCTCTATTTTTTTATCGTTGATGCATTACGAGGGATTTTTGAGAGTAACTTTTGGTGCGTTTCAAAGTTGGTGCGTTTCGAGGAATACCCTGCAAAGTCATGTGCCTGGTTGAAGTTGAAGCCTGTATCTAATTTGCTAACTGTACACACTGGCTGGTTGCTGACAGTTGCAACGTAATTGTCTATACTTAACCACAGTCATGTATGTATGAGGGAACTCAAATATGGGACGTTCATGTAACGTTCTCTTGTATGTAGAGTACAAAAGTCCTAGCACGAACGCGCGACGTAGACGTAACGTAAATTCGAACGATTTTTTAATCGAACCAACCCAACCCAAATTACCCATTAAACATAATCAGCGTCAGGTGGTACCTACACTTTGTGTTGTCATCTGACATTGTGCTGCCCATTTGGCATTATAATCTTTGTTTTCTGTTTTTTATAGTTTTAAGGTGTATTTTTTTGCTGTAAAGCCAATAAACGCATTTTTCTTTCTTTCTTTTCCCTCCATAGATGTAAATAAAGTCTTAAAATTACGTAAATGAATATAATTTTAAACTCGTTCGAATTTACGTTGCGATTACTGCGCGTGTTCGTGCTAAGCTCAATGTTTAGCTATGTTTTATTTGCACATATATTTTGTTGGAGACTGTGACTATATCAACCACGTGGTTTAAATGATCTGCAGGCGCTAATTCACATGACCACTCAATGATTCCTTACTTCGTCAATTCCTTAGCTAATCACGCCAACCTCGCGATCATTTCGCGCGGTTTCATTAATTGTGCCATAGAAAATACAGCCCCGGGCTAAGGTCCGGTGCACGGGAAATTCGCCCCCGCCCGTGATTTTCTCCATACACATTCAATAAAAATGCGGGGCATTTTGATCCGTTTCCCGCGCCCCGTCGGGTGGCACGTTGTAGTTTGAGATCCAGCTAATCTGTGATTGCCGCGGTCAGTTTTAGGATAGGCGACTGTTCATTTGAATTTCTACATTCGGATTTATTGTCTCCAGAAGTATTTAGGTTATAACATAATCATCCAGCCTGATGGTAAGTACTTGTTCCTTTGTATTGGAAACCTTTGCTGAACAGTGCAATAGATCCATGTTAACCCAACCATATGGTAGCTCTGATAGCTCTCATGGTATTTACCCCAGCAAATGTTACTGTAGGAAGCACAATCAACGTTATAGCAACATCGACTGTACTTCAACTGAATTCGAGAAATTCTCAGGTTGACCCACTCGAACTCACAATACCTGCTTCAATTAAACATTACATGACCGCAAGCGAATTTCAACCTCATTTCACTAAGACAAGGTTGGTTTTCCTTTACAAGTACTTTCGCCTAGCTAGGCTTTTGTTTTCTTAGGTAGGTGTTTGAATTCGGGCCGAGTTTAACAATGGAATTTTAAGATCACTTATGCCCTATTTGTTTGGTGTTGCTATGGATGGTATTACCCGCTATTGTTCCAAGCAAGTTTTAATAATATTGGAGAAGTTTTAAGTAATTGGTAAACAGAATATTAATTGGCTTGATGAAGGAGGAAAATCAATACATAAACATTAAGGAAACCCCAGACGAGCTCAATCACGAAGCACTTTCCTTATTTTTATCTAAATATTACGAAACAACGCGCGCTTTACTTGTGGTTAGCAAGTGTGCAAACGCGCTGTGAATGTGTAAGCGTCCGAGACAATGGCAAAGTCGGAAGTGTGTGTGTGTGTGTTATGTGCTGACGCGATGGAGCTCTCGGTAACATCCGAGACAATGGCAAAGTCGGAAGTGTGTGTGTGTTATGTGCTGACGCGATGGAGCTCTCGGTAACATCCGAGACAATGGCAAAGTCGGAACTGTGTGTGTGTTATGTGCTGACGCGATGGAGCTCTCGGTAACGTCCGAGAAAATGGCAAAGTAGGAAGTGTGTGTGTGTGTGTGTGTGTTATGTGCTGACGCGATGGAGCTCTCGGTAACATCCGAGACAATGGCAAAGTCGGAAGTGTGTGTGTATTATGTGCTGACGCGATGGAGCTCTCGGTAACATCCGAGACAATGGCAAAGTCGGAAGTGTGTGTGTGTTATGTGCTGACGTGATGGAGCTCTCGGTAACATCCGAGACAATGGCAAAGTCGGAAGTGTGTGTGTGTTATGTGCTGACGCGATGGAGCTCTCGGTAACATCCGAGACAATGGCAAAGTAGGAAGTGTATGTGTTATGTGCTGAAGCTACTCGTCTTCACGCCCACACTCACAACCTGTTTGTACACTTAGTTACCACAAGTAAAGCACGCGTCGCTTCGTGAGAGAAAACACTGTTACTACTACTATACCTCGCCTCATATAACCTTGACGGTAGAAAGAAAGAAAATTAAGTTTATTTGTCACAGAAACACGTGCACATAAAAATATACGTAAGTTAATTCGAATAAAAAAACAAAATGGACCTTGTGACTGTGACAAGAAATGAAGAAAGCTTCCACTCAGTGTGATGCTGTGCTGTGTGGAAGCAGCCCTGATTTTCACCCGTGGCCACCCGAAAACGACGTACGAACGGTGCTGAAAACCATTTACATACTCCCTCGGGGCAATTGCGTAACACGTTATCAATCGGAATCGGTTTCTATTTGACAGTTCAACAACATTAATTGCGTTACGTGTTGAGTAGACAAATTTTTCGAACTTATGATTTATGCGTGACATGCATTTTGAAAAAAAAACAAAATGGCGGACAGCAGGTCGGTACGCCAGGCTCCGTATAAAAATCTACAATCCCCTTTGAATTTTGAATAAAAAAATGTTATGGAATCTTTACAAATAAAATGCAGGGTGACTCGATTTAGGAGTCCGGTGTATTTTCGTCCATCCACTCTTTGTATAATTATTCCTAAATCCATACATTGTTCTAAAAGTGGACAATACAGACATAGTTAACGGGAGCTGTATGCCAAATCGGCGTCCCGAACACGATGACTCTCAACCTCGATTCAATGGAAACGCCTTTAAATTGATATCGTCTAATACAGGTTAAGGGTCAGTTCACACCGAGACGTGACGCGACGCGCAGTTTTCAAAATAGAAATACAATTACAGACCTTATCTACTACATTAAAAGGTACACAATGCAGGGTTTACTACGTCGAGCTACGCAGCGCTGCGCCGCGCGGCGCTGCGCCGCGCGGCGCCGCGCTGCGTAGCTCACTGAATCGTGTACCTTTTGTGTAGTAGATAAGGTCTGTAATTGTATTTCTATCTAGAAAACTGCGCGTCGCGTCGCGTCTCGGTGTGAGCTGACGCTAAGTGGTTCGTAGAAATGTCAATCTCAGATCAATCTACACTCATAGAATATGAAATTCGTTTAGAAGCGAAACTCATGTAGAGTAAGCGAAAGTAATTGTTAGGCAAATTGACCACCAACTTAAATTGTCCGTTTAATTAAATCACAACTGTCACTCTTTTTGACAGTTGTATGAAATGACTTTAAACCTGGAAAATTCACGTATGGTGTAAATTTGCTTATCAATTAATTTAATTTCTGAAATCATAACCTTTCATTATGAAGAACCCACTACAGCCGGCACTAGAGTACTCATCTGCCTAGCCTTTTCCCAACGATATTGGTGTAGGCTTCCAGTCTAACTGGATGCAGCTGAATACCAGTATGTTCCATGGAGTGATGCTTATCTGATCTCCACAGTTACTGGGTAATACGTTACCCTTTGGTAAGACTGGTTGTCAGACTTTCGGGATTCTTACCACCCGTAACGACTGTCAAAGATCCACGAACGATAGCCGGGACCAACGGCTTAACGTGCTTTCCGAGGCACGAAGGGGATCTTGATATGTAAAGACGGTCACCCATCCACGGACCAACCGCGGCAACCGACCATGACCAACCGACCGGTAGACCGTTTATGAAGCCGCGAGCAAAAGCTGTTTAGAACAAATTTCGATGAAGGAATGTCGCTTCTACACGTTCTAATTCTATAGTAAAAATTGGGAAAAGTATTACGATTGATTTCACTATGGCTTCGCTCCATTTGGTAAACCTACTTAAAAGTTGTGAACAGTTATTTGAGTACGTGTATTAAGAATTTTGCAAAGGGAAGTTGTTTAAAGCCTACCGATCGATTACCTATAAATAGAGTTTTCCGTTTGCCCTTTAGGCACGTGTATAAGTACGAGAACATTTCATTTTGCGGTGGGGTTTATTATTTTTGGGTTTAGACATAAGTCTGAAAGTCACTTAGAAAGTAAGTTAGTTTCGTTTATTTTTTTTTTTTTTGGTAAGAAATGCAAGGCGTTTTTAACCGACTTATAAAAAGGAGGAGTTTAAATTCGGATGTTTATACAGGGTTATTTGAAAAACACCAACAACCTTTTAAGAGGTCATTGTACTCATCATTATGAACAACTTTTACTATGGGATCAAACCTGAAATCGCGAAAAAAAAATCAGCTATTCCCTACATTTATGTTCGTATAACTCGTCAAAATGTAGGGAACAGCTGATTTGTTTTTCGCGATTTCAGGTTTGGTCCCATAGTAAAAGTTGTTCATAATGATGAGTACAATGACCTCTTAAGAGGTTTTTGGTGTTTTTCCAATAACCCTGTATATTATATATATATTTTTTTAAATTTATTATTGTAAGGCAGACGCGGTCTCACACTTTTGCCTCAGTAACGAACCATTATAATTATCTACGAGTCTAAAGAAGGCTTTACCCTTTTCTTTTCACGTTCTAGTCCGCTTCAGAGTTTCATCCACCTAATTTAATAAAGTCACTTCCTTTGAGTGCTCCCGCTGGTTAAGAGGGTCTAGCCTTTTGCGTCCTAGAATTCATGAATGCTAGATGTTCTTATAAGTTTTTCGATATTGGTCTCTCGCAGCGACGTGCACTATTCTCGTGGTTAACAAGTGAACAAAAACGCTGCGAATAAGTAGCAATGTGTGTTTGTGTGTGGGGGTGTGTGTGTGTGTGTGTATGTATGCGCAGGAGCTCTAGGTACAGTGCGAACTATTATATTTTTGAAGACATAGTCATGTTTTGCCTTGGACATGACGTTTAAATTCTGTCTTAATTTGTGATGTGTTAGATATAACATTGATCTATATTTTTGATGTAGAATGTTTTGTACTTTTGTTCTCTCTTCTTTTATCTCTAAAATTCCAGTCCAGTCCTTATTAGTTTAGAAGAGATTTAAGACGATAGTGATAAGAAATACATTTTGATACATTTTCATGTTTTCAACATTTTTGCTTTTTAATTTTGTTCTATTCAATTCTTCCTTTAGGTACACGATCCTTGTTTTTAAAAGACGAGTCGCTCATCTTCATGTTTAACGTGAACTAATTATTATATTCTACTAATTGGGACGTTTTTCTGTTTTTACCTTTTATTTTTATGTTATTTACACATTTTTAGGTTATGTTTCAAGATCTTACGGAATGCTGCTGGGCAAAGGTCTATCTAGTTTAGGTACTTCCAGTATTTCTCTAATTAGTTCCGTTTCTGCTTATATTTTAAATTATTTTGTCTGCTTATATTTTGTATCGTGTCTAAAAAGTTGTCCACAGCATGCCGCTTTAATGTGCGATATTAATTTAACACACGTAGGTATAGGTTTCGCGATTTCGTTTTATGAACATAATTATTAGCTGACCCAGCGAACTTTGTACCGCCATCTATCGAAATCAGACAATCCGTTCTTAAGATATCATCAAAAAAGCCGTTCCATACAAAATGTACGAGAAAATGAATTATCTTTTTTTTCGTGAATTTTTCCCATGTTTTAATAGTTATTCTGCTATTCGAGGCGGAGACGAATCCAACAAATCAAAAGATCATAAAAATCGGTCCAGCCGTTCTTGAGTTATAAATGGTGTAACTAATCAGACTTTGTTTTATATAATATATGTATATAGATTTTAATTTCATTAAACGTTATTATTTATTTAATTTTCTCAAATAGCATCATGGAGCAACCTTTACTTATAGAACTACAAAACATCGCCTCAATGAAATTTAGCCTTACCCGTGTGTTAAATGAATGTCGCCATTGTAGCGGCACGTTGTATAGCTACTTCTTCTTAGTGCCCATGTTAATTTGTGTTACTTTTTCAATTCATATGTACCTCCTAAGTTTATCTCTGACATCGGTAAAAGAAAACAGCACGAGGAAAGATAAAGGCTAATTCTCGTAAATTAAAACGTTCAAAATCTAGTCGCAGTCTCATTTCGGCAAAAACAAATGTCAAAAATGTAGGGAAATTAGAAATATAAGGTTACCCAAAGAACAATGGAGAGGGCTATGCTTGGAGTTTCCCTGCGGGATCGAATCAGAAATGAAAAGATCCGCAGGAGCACCAAGGTAACCCACATATCCCGAAGAATTGCCAAACTTAAGTGGCAGTGGGCACATTGCTCGCAGAACTGATGGCCGATGCGGCCGAAAGGTTCTGGAGTGGCGACCGCGAACCGGAAGACGTAGCGTTGGAAGGCCTCCCAAAAGATGAACCGACGACCTTGTGAAGGCCGCAGGAACCCGTTGGATGCGAGAAGCACAGAACCGGTCGAAGTGGAGATGCTTGGGAGGCCTATGTCCAGCAGTGGACGTCTTTCGGCTGAAATGATGATGATGAGCTTGAAGTGGGCTGTCAATAGTGTCAATCTCTAGCATTAGGTGGAACCTCACACTGTACAGTACTGTACACTGTACAGTGGACAGCTCACTTCACCTAAGTTTTCACGGTTAGATTTGTCAGAATAGAGCAGCTGGTGTGATGTTATTAAATGTTATTAAAAAATTTTTACTCATTCAATTCTTAAGTGATGTCATACTTTTTTGTTATGATAGGTAATTTTAGTAATTTATTTCCAGTTTCCTTTATAGAAATATCTCATAAAAATATTCAGTACACAAAGCACATGTATGTTTCCCACATCTTCTATAAACTTAAATGCATACATGTTTATCTACAGTACGCGTAATGCATTTCCCGTGTATCTTTCTAGGACGAGTTCGTTTTACGTCTAATAAAACGTTAGCACCATCTCTTTGACGACTGAGTTTGGTTTATTTAATGTTTTGTCTTAGATTCTTGTGAAGAAAATTTAGGAGGTTAAAAATTGAAGATTGAAGATTTTGTGGAAAAATTAGAGTTGCAACGGAAAAATTTAAGTTTTTTTGTTTATAAATATAATAAAACATCGGCTCATAGCCTTTACCAGAAGTGGTCATTATTATTATATTGGTAAAACATTAACAACCTCTTAAGAGGTCATTGTACTCATCATTATGAACAACTTTTACTATAGGACCAAACCTGAAATCGCGAAAAAAATATCAGCTGTTCCCTACATTTTGACGAGATAAACGAACATAAATGTATGGAACAGCTGTTTTTTTTTCGAAAAAATTCTTGATTGTATTTTCAATAACTATTTACTTCTCTTGGGTCCAGTAGACTCGTTTGTCATGACGATACGAGAAAAGATTCTGTTATATTTAATCTGTGCATTGAAATAATATGTTTAATCTGTGTGTAAAATAAATGAATGTTTAGTTGTTGAAAAAACTCTGCTGCGTTTTATTACGTTATGGGCCCAGTCCCTTAAATAATTCGCAAAATTCGTTAGTTTTTCCTAAATATCATTAACTTATCGTGGACTATCTGTCTCAAAGGAAGGATCAAATCTCATTACGAAACGCGCAAATCTATACTAATATTATAAATTCGAAAGTAACTTTTTCTGTGTGTTACCTTTTCACGCCTAAACCACTGAACGGATTGTCAAGGAGACAGAATAGCATCTTGGGGAAGGACGTAATCTTTATCCCAGTAGCACGTTCCAGTGAGATAATTTTCGATATCCACGCTGGCGAGCAGTGGTGGCCCATTGGTCGGCCCCGACTTACAAGTTGAAGGTCGTGGGTTCAAACTTTCATCACCACTGCTCTCAAAACGGTGAAGGAAAACATCGTGAAGAAACCGGCATGTCCTATAACCAAAAATTCGAAGACATGTGACATCTACTAACCCACACTTGGCCCACGCTGTAGATTACGGCTCACTCCCTCTCAATGAGAGGAGGCCTGAATCCCAGCATTAGGTAGGTAACATTATAGATTGATTATGTAACGCGGGCGAAGCCGCGGGCCGAAGCTAGTCGTAAATAAATAACGGGGCCCTCTTTCTAAAATTACCAATATAATTCGGATTCAGAGAAATCCGAAGCTGCAACATTTCACCAATTATATTTCTAATTTCCGAAACACTCGTTCCTTACCGTCGGTCGGGATAAGCGCGACTTGTCACAATTACTGAAGCAAAAATAATTTCCTTTGGAATTTTTAACGGTTTCCTGATTAATGCGGTTCAACTTTGGCGGTTAACTGAGTATCGTTTTGTGCGCTAACTGGATTATGAAGAGAAGTTAGACAATTTAACTAACCAAATACCAGAATTAAGTTAGACAATTTAATGAACCAAATAATTGAATTTGTGTAATTAAATTGTCATTTTAAGCATTCAAAAGCGAGAGAAGAACACACGTAACAGATGTAAGAATAGCATTAACTGTTAATACCTACTGTGAAAGACAATAGAGAAAAATTGTAATTTGAAACCGACGAATGATAAATTATTTAAATCTTGTTATTTTTCTACTGCTATGAACCTCTTCATAGACCTGTACCTACAAATAGAAATAAGCAATAGTCACCTACCTCACTACGTGTTGGTGATTTCAGATCGATCAAGTCAATATTTCTTTTAGATATTTTCCTTCGACATTAATCCGTAGTGCCTGAAATTTCTCAAAAAATATCAAATTTCTCTAAACCCTAAAAAAATCCACGAAATTGCTTATCAAGCCAGATTACGTAAATACGTGACAAAAACTAAACATTTTTTCTAAATTAACGCCTTGAGCCACATCTTTCTCGCGAACCCTTGCCCCATTCTGCTTTAATACTGTCCCTAGATTCTTAACTTTTAACCTCGTTACATCTTTATCCTCATCTCTTTCTTCGGCATCATCTTTCTCTATGTCTATCCCTGTTACGCTTATACAATCTGCAAAGTTTGGAACTAACAAACTGCTGGTACCCACCGGTGCAGTTTACGCCTGTGATAATGAATTAACTTTTGTTTATTTGTCACTCCGTAACTTCATGACTTTGATGTAAGTATATGTGGTCCTGCCTTTTAGTAAACAGCTTGTTTGCGTTGAATTAGTAATCTCGGGGAAGATTGGATTTTGTTCCCGTGTTTATTTGAGTTTATAACTTTATGTAATTAGTTTCTTGCAAGTGGGATGGGACTTTGTGTTTAAGAGAGAATCTTGGTGGAATATCGTTAATAGAATCTGATGAAGTTTGCTGGATAAGTTGTCAACAAGTCCTGTTGACCTGGATTTTAGTACAAAACTAAACTAAAACTAAACTTTGTGCCCTCATCTGACAACCAACCGATTAGAAAATCGAAAGGTATCGTGTTACCCAGTAAGAGGGTTGTGAATATCAGAAAGGCAGTCGCTCCAATCAAAAAAATACTGATATTATGGTGTATCTGGTTGGACTGGACATATTAATCATACATGTAGTTGAAAAAAGGCTAGGCAGATGATGATGAGCCTCTCATCTGCCTAGCCTTTTCCCAACTATGTTGGGGTCGGCTTCCAGTCTAACCGGATACAGCTGAATACCAGTATTTTACATGAAGCGACTGCCTATCTGACCTCAACAACCCAGTTACTGGCTAATACGATACCCCTTGGAAAGACTGGTTGTCAGACTTTCGGGCTTCTGACTACCCGTAACGACTGTCAAAGATCCACGAATGACAGCCGGGAGCAACGGCTTAACGTGCTTTCTGAGGCACGTAGGGGTCATGGTATGTAAAGATAGTGACCAATCCACGGACAAATCGCGGCAAGCGTGGCTTAACCTGATCTGTCGACCCGTGTGGCTGTTATTACTTAGCCACGGGCCCCACGTAAAAAAAAAGTGTCTACTAATCCTACTTCTTACTAATATTATAGATGTGAAAGTTTGTGAAGATGTTTGGATGTTTGTTACTCTATCGCGCGTAAACCGTTGAACAGATTTGGATGAATATTGGCACATAGACCATCATAGGATACTTTTTGTCACGATATTCCCACGAAACTTACGCGGGTGAAAACGCTAGTAACTTATATATTCTCATTCTATGCTGAAAGGCCAAATACCTAAGCATAAACTGATTTATACCGAAGAAGTCTTGACCTTGTCTGATCTATCTGTCATTCAAGAAGAGGAAAAAATAATTAAAATCTGTCCATACGCTCAGAGCAAGTCCTCGGAAAAACAACACGCTTCATGCTTTAGAGAGAATATTGTTTGGGTTCCATAGAAACATTGCAAAACTATATTTTTCGGGGTTCCGTACCTCAAAAGGAAAAACGGAACCCTTATAAGATCACTTCGTTGTCCGTCTGTTGGTCCATCTGTCAAGACCCTTTTCTCAGGGACGCGTAGAGTTATCAAGTTGAAATTAAATATCAAATACTCAAGACTGCAATCCCTTGAAGCTGTGAAAAAATCAAACTTCTAAGTCAACGCAATCAAAAGATACGGGCGTATATCGTCGTTGCGACTTTAAGACCTCTTATGTGTCACTTTTGGCAAAATCACTTTTTTACGCCAGCCGATTCTATATTTTGAAGCTCTATCGAATGCAAAAATTCTCATGTGTATACGACGTTTAAATCGTAATTTATTTACGAAATTCAAGATTTCCAACGTGCTTGCTAATTAAAAGTTAGTGCTTAAAAAATCTTATGTGTCAACTAAAATTGTTTAAATTTTTTTTACAAGGAACTACTTTTCATTCCAACTAACAGTGGCAAAGTTAAAAGCACGAAAATCATGTGGCTGATACCTATATTTTTGTTGTAGTTGGTTTCACTATATTTTTTTCAGTAGACGGTTTTTATCGATTTTCTCATAAAATTGATTTTTACACATAAGAGATCTTAAAGTCGCAACGACGATATGTGGAATCAAAACGTCGCGGTCGTAGTGTCGTATAAATTACAGTCGCTTATCGCATGTGTCTCTGTGCGACCGCGTTGTTCTTCTAAACTACTCAACGGATTTCGATGCGGTTTTAACCATCATTTAGAAAATATATTCCGAAAAGTTTATGTGTACGTACAATGTAAATTAATTAAAATGTGTTTACATAATTTAAAAGCTAACAGTCTTAAAATAATAATAATTTATATACAATACAAGTATATAAAAAGGAGGGGAAATAATCAAATCGCTTCAAAAAATGTTCGCATTGCTGCCGACAGGAAACGAAATGTAAATTAGTTAATATTATACTAACAAAATAAGTACGACAGCGCAGGAGATTGCAACAAAAAAAAACTTAATATTCTAATTAGTATGCCAATTATCGTTCTACAATAAATACAAGAGTGAATATTGAAATCTTAAACCTTATTACATTTCCGCCGTTCGAGCGTATTATGCTGTAGCGGTATCTACAACGCCACATGCGAACAACGCGTCATACTGACGTCACACAAATCCTGCATCGCGCAAGCAGAGTTTACCGCGCAACTAGCATAGATACAACGGCCCGACATGAATCATCGGGCAGTTGCCCGCCAGACACAACACCCGTCTGGTCGGAGGATCCTCCCTTTTCTATAGAGTATGAGTGAACTTTACACCCTGTTCCTCATACCTCTTTAATAATGCTGACAATGCGGCACGTGTAAGCGACGACTTTGTTACTATGTGTTTGCTTCACGCTATTCGGAGCTACTTAGGCGTTCAGTAGAGTGAAGATATTTCAATGTTTTGTCAAGTCGTAAAAACCGTGCAAAACAGGAACGAATCGCTAGTTATAAAATAAAGTTACTTTTGCATTTTATTAAGTAAAGTAAAAAATATAGGAAGTGATGTCTTACTCTATTCTTAGAACTTCCGTACCGTCTTGCGAATTTTCTTTAACTTGTATAAAAGATAATAATATTTTTAAGAAAACAAACTTTATAATTTCCTTGTTAATATTGTGGACTTTTATGACTTCGCCGTTGCAATTTATTCTGTTGCTCTTTCTATAAACATTTTAATTGGCTAATTAAAATCTTGTTTAGAGAGTTAATTTGACTTCTTTTGTATTCTCTGAAATTCGCAGCAAAGTCACTAGAGCGTAGCTTAAGCTTAGCAGTATGTAATGTACCCACGATTGGGACAGGTCTGCTCTCCGTCAGGGTGTGTGTGGGAGTAATGGGGGATTTACACTAGGTCGATTTTCGCCGTGCGGCTGATTGCTTACCAAATGGCCTACAAGCCGAATCACCACCCCATTTACAATGATCGATAAAAATCGCAGGTGACTTGTCTTATTCATTTTGCATCAAAACGTCAACTTTCATGTGCGACTGAGAATTTTCTTTTCACAGTCGATTTTAGTCACTCGCCGTATACGACCAGGGCCTCAAGACTGTGTTGATTTTGACAAGTTTGGTATTCTACTAATATAATGGCGTCATTGTGACTTCGCAATGGTCAACCACTGACACTCCATTGAAATAAATGACATAGAATGGTAATCTCGTACATAATGACACATAAATGACTGACTTAGGTGGTAATCTGCCAAAGTTTTGACAGTTCTTTTGATCAGTGACCTACCATTAGAACGTCATTGTGCAGTCATTGCTTTTAATTTGTTACGAGTATAGTATATGTTCTGTGCCATTGACCAACCAATGATCGACCATTATGAATTTAGCAGATTACGAACTTATACCAAAATGACAATGGGATCGTGTTGGAATGATGAATTTATAAAAATAGCAGACTTGGGCCCCTGTCGCTTCACGACAAAAGTCTTTCTCACTTTACTTTTTGTAAGAAAATGAGCATGGATATTGGCACAAATTTGATTGTCCAATATCCACGCTCATTTGCCCATTGTTTCTCTTTGAGAGGCATAATTATATTCCACTGTGGTTGAGATCTTCCTGCGGTTGATTACAATAAGGCAAAAAATCTTTTTTTATGATCTTTTTTTGTGTTAGTATTAAAATAGGTTAGCTTGTTATTTGCAACACCAAGGGTTTTATTAATCTATACAAATAAATGAAATTGAAGTGTCTGTCTGTGGCCGCGACTTACGAGTTGTAGGTCGTAGGTTCGAACCCAGACAGGCGCTTTACTTTGTGTAAATTATTTCATCACCACTGCTCTCAAAACGGTGAAGGAAAACATCGTGAGGAAACCGGCATGTCCTAGAACCAAAAATTCGAAGACATGTGACATCTGCCAACCCGCACTGGGCCCGCGTGGTGGATTACGGCCCACTCCCTCTCACTGAGAGGAGGCTAGTGTCCCAGCAGTGGGAACATTATAGGCTGATTATGGTTATGGTTATGGAAGTGTCTGATTGTAATATCAAAATAACAGCTTTTTACTAAATGCATATGAAAGTACACATATAACAAAAAAAGTTTATTTTTTATTTTTGTCAGTCTGTCTGCCTGTTTGTTCCGGCTAATCTCCGAAACGGCTGAACTAATTTTGACGGAACCTTCAGATAGCTGATTATAGGGAGTAACATGTAGGCTTTTTGTCCCGGTAGGATGTGCTTGTGGGATAATTTCCGACATCCACGTGAGCGAAGCTGCGGGCAGACCTAAGTTAAAAATAACGTCTGCCTTTTGTGTCTATAAAACTAAACCGATTGAGGTACTATTTGTGAAACATGCCTCTGCTTAGTGACAGAAACAATACAGTTATAGTACTTTCCAGAACAAGTCCTGGGCCATAATTTACTAAGATCACTTAACGATTCTTTACTTCGAAACCACGTCAATTCCTTACCTTGTCAGGACATTTACAGCTGCCTATTAACGTATTCTCTGTCACAATGGCGTGGTTTGAACTGTCAAAATACATGTCCATACGGTTGACATTTCGATTCCTTGCTGTTAACAAGACACCGTAGACAGAGTAAACTATAGACTGCTGCATATCTTCTTTTCCATTCGCACAAGAAAAAGAGAAATATATTAACGTCACTAGCAAAGAAAAGAGACAGAGTAAGAATATTTCTGTCCCTTACTGCGTGTCGGCTAAGCACATCAATGTGCACAACAAGTTTGACGTTTATGAATGAAATAATAAAAACTCCACCGAAGATCTTTTTCGTGCATAATTCAATAATAGTACATTTGCGCAACTGTGAAAATGGTAAAGTGCAGTGTAATAAGCTGTAAAAATGATAGTATGATGAAGATTGCCGGAATTTTTTGTCCCTTTCGGTGACACGGATACCATGAATCTACAGTGTGAGTCTTCATAATGTGCACATAACGAAATGAGGGAAACATAGCTTAATTTTATCAACGGAAAAAATATTTGAAAAAATAAAAAAATATTTAAAAGGATCTTTACCTGCTAAAGTATGGTGATTGCAAGGCGTTTCTTTAACAGTTGATAGGAAATGTTGTGATTGAGTTATAAACATAGTATTTTACGTTTAGAAATCTGATACGATGGAGAATAATTTAAAGTAATAAAAAAGAGTAGGTAATCGGGGCTTTTATTGAGTAATTTTACAATTATTGTAAAAATGTATGAAAAAATATCTGATTTTTGTTAGAAAAAAAACATAATTCTCAATTGAGGGCGATTGTTTACACAGGGGTCACAGCAGCGAACAAGAATTTTAATAAAAATTCTAAAAATTTTTTTTTTTTAGATTTTTTTACATATTTTTTTCGTCGATAAAATTAAGCTTAGTTACCCTCATTTCGATATGTGCACTTTATGAAGACTCACACTCTGTATAGATTCTCTGTCGCAAGACACGATATTGACGTGGTTTACACGTGGTAAGATTTCGCGAGGAATAATACAGAATTGGGGCCCTGAATAGAAGAAGCACTTATACTTACATTAATAAGGTTATACAAAATTACTTTTCTTGGAAATCCAATAAGGCGCTGAAATATTGTTTACATTACAGTCTGTTTTATTAAAAGTAAACTGATCGGTTATTGAGATACGATGGAAATAAGAATACCTATTTAAGGGGATTACAGGACCAAAACGCAAAAAATGCAAGTTTTAGAAAAAAAAAAAAAAAAAATTATTTATTTATTTATTTATTTATTTATAACAGCTTAAACTACCATTACAGGGTTTTACCCTAATGCGACAGTTAAGAACTTAAACTAATAACCTAAGCTACATATTTACAATAATTAAATTATAAAAAAATTAAAAACTAACAACATTATTAAATTATTACACCATTAAAATCACAAAAAACATAGTATACACATACATATAAACACAATCATACTTTACTTACAGTTTAAAGACAACAACAATAAAACACAACAACAAACACATCAATCTGAGTTTGAAGGTCGTTGATGGTACGAATAGCTCTGGTAAGGGGTGCCTTGGCAAGCAGGTTAGTTCTGGCTGTAGGTACCAGTAGCAGTGGCGGGCTGCGCCGCCTCCAAACGTAGCGGTCAGGCACACACAGACTCAAGCGCTGCAATACTCCCGGGTTACTCTCCACTCCACGAAGCACCTTCACCATGTAGGCAACCAGCGTAAATTCCCGTCGGACATGCAATTGATTATAGCCAACCATGCCCAGGACAAACAGAGTGGGATACATCAGTGGGTAAAACGGATATACCCCATATAATTTCCTGTACAAATGGCGCGTGAACTTGTTCTGAACACACTCCAACATTACAGAGTACTTAGCTTCATGTGGAGCCCATATGACTGCACTATGTTCCAGATGACTCCTGACTAGTGCATCATACAGGACCCTAACTGCTGTAATGTTTGTGAAGCTTTGTGTCCGTCTCAGAACAAATCCCAAGTTTCTGTAGGCCTTCTTACAGATTCTGGTTACATGCTCACGAAATGTCAGATCGGGGGTCATGAAAACACCCAAGTCTCGCACCTCCGTGACTCGTTGCATTGGTGCCGCGTCCATCTCGTACTCATAGAGCAGAGGTGTACGAGCACGGGTGAAACTCATCAACGAGCACTTTGATACGTTGAAGTACAGTTTGTTTTCATGGCTCCATTGTACTATTCGACCGATGTCTTCCTGTAGGCGCCTGCAATCAGACACGGACCTAATCTCTAGCAGCAACTTGAGGTCATCAGCAAAAATATGATCGACTACAGTAAACAAAATCAGAAAAATATATGATATTCTTCAGGATATATGCTAGGTGGATAGTGTGTTGAAAACATAATACAACTAATTTGATACGATAGAAAAAAACATGAACATTCCTCTAAAAGCTTTCTTTTTTACAATAAAACTTTATCATAGTTGTGTTTGTATTTATTATTTGATTACGTTATATTTATTAAAATTATAGTGATATTTATTTTAGAAATATGTATGTTTGTTTGTATGTATGTAAGTATATTCTCATTGTTTTTAGATTTCATGTATTATTTTTGTCTCCTTTACTATTTCACACGCTGTCTACATCTCTCTATTAATTGTCCTATCGCAGGTATGCTGGAAGAGATTTCTTATGAAATAAGCATCACCTTTGTACCTATTTTTCTGTTCTGTTTTACTTGTCTGTTTATATGTGTGTACATAAATGGTTAAATAAATAAATAAATAAAAACCATACTAATATACAATACAATCATTCTGATTTTTGCCAGATTATTCTACAAGCAAAATACTAAAACACTAGTATTTTAATTTTTTTGTCCAAACAATAGATTCTTTTGTAATTAAATAATTGCTTCATATTTTGCAATAAATCACCAGGGTTGTGTCATCGCGCTTCTCTTTCTTTTCTATGCAGTCCGACAGTGAGTGCCACAAGTGAAAACAAAACACAAACAGAATACTTTGCCAACACTCACTGACATATCGAATCGAGTACATCCCGAGGACAGCCGAACACATCCGAAGTGGGTATTTTTTTAATCGTCTTAAAAACAAAACATGCGCGGTGTCGCTTACGGTAACAGTGGCGCGAGTTCAATGGTTTTTTCCAATCTCAAAAAATGCCCAACCCGCCTAAGGAAGTTTTCACTTCAGAAATAAAATAACTGCTTTCCTCATCAGTTGGACAATAATTTATCTGAAGTATTGCAAATTGAAGAAGAATTAATTGAAGAAGCATTAATGGCACAGTGATGTCGGCCTCGACTCACGAGTTGTAGGTCGTATGTTCGAACCCAGCCTGGCACTTTACTTTTTGTATTTAATTTCATCACCACTGCTCTCAAAACGGTAAACGGCATGTCCTAGAACCAAAACAAAATCGAAAACATTGTGACATCCACCAAACCCGCTTGGTGGATTATGTCCCACTCCCTGTTACTGAGAGGAGGCCTGTCCCAGAAGTGGGAAACTTATTAAGCCGATTATGCTATGCTGCAAATTGTGTATTTGGCAAAAAGTAATCATTGAATTCAAAGCTTATTTATGAATAGCTATTCTCAATCTGTCAATACCACGTGTCTCTGACTCCTGGGCTGGCTGGTTTGAAAAGGGTTGACGTTAATACAAAGGCAGAGAGAATTAATTTACTTTGTACTCGTGCAAGGTACTTATGAAAGGAATCATAAGTAATAATCTTTAATTGGGAATTAATATCAACATTTCAATTGTGGATAAGTATTATTTGTTGTAGGTATCTGTGAATTGAGTTTTATTCATCATCTGCCTAGCCTTTTCCCAACTATGTTGGGGTCGGCTTCCAGTCTAACCGGATGCAGCTGAATACCAGTATTTACATGGAGCGATTGCCTATCTGACCTCCACAACCCAGTTACTGGGTAATACGAAACCTCTTGGTAAGACTGGTTGTCAGAGTTTCGGGCTTCTGACTACCCGTAATGACTGTCAAAGATCCACGAATGACAGCCGGGACCAACGGCTTAACGTGCTTTCCGAGGCACGGAGGGGTCACGGTATGTAAAGATGGTCACCCTTTCACAGACCAACCGTGGCAAGCGTAGCTTAACCTGATCGATCGACCTGTGCGGCTGTTATTATTTAGCCCCTCTGAATTGAGTTGTATTGTAATCAAAAATTAGCTATGGTAAAACAGATTCAAAAGTCGAGTCATTATTCTGCCAAATCTCATTTCATTTGGGATCGGCGCAACATATCATTTTCTTATAATAGTCATCCTTTTTTTTATTTCAAATGTGTTTGCTCTTGACTCTAATCTAGGTCAGAGGTGACAAAAACAAAGTCGACTATGGAGTGAGCTTACGCAGAAGAAGCCTGTTCGCTTTCACTTTGAAGAGATTCGGGTTGTATGCGCTTGGACACACAGACGCAGGTAGATCATCCTCTCAGTAGTCACCCCCTTTTTATTTATTTTTTTGCGGTTGGGAAATCATCAAATGACCCTTCCCGCTCTGGGTGGAGCGGAAGGGAGTGTCAGACTCTTACTGACTAAAACCGACCCGTGTTCCTTCCTTAGCCGTTTATGTTCCGGGCCAGCGGTAACCCTTTCGGACAATCCCGCTGTAGTCACCCCCTTTCTAGCCATATCATCTTTCACACAGTCCATCCATCCTTTCTTTGGTCTTCCCCTATTCTTACAGCAAGAGACATTTTCCTTATTCCTCCTCATCGCATGCCCATACCATGACAAACCGGATTCCGTATAACTTGTCAGTTACAGGTGCCACTTTCAGACTTCCTCTTTTATACTAATTTCTTATTCTAGCCATTCTTATAACACCACATCTCCCTCTTAGCATTCTCAACCACGCTGCATGCAGTTGCCTTTCTTTCATTTCTTTTCTAACCCAACATTCTGATCCATACAAAATTGCAGTTCTAACCATTGTTTTATACTTCCCCTTAAGTTTAAGAGGAATGCGGGAGTCGCAGATTGTTCCCGTGGTGGAGTATTAAAAAATTAAGAAATTGTTAAAATTATTTTGTAGTTTTAAATGTGGACCATTTATATTCCATGTATCACAGAAAGCTCCTAACCAGGAAACGGCAAATGATAGAAAAAGTAATTTTCGCAACATTAACTTTTTACGAGTAAATGTGCTGGATTATTTGACATGTTGCCAGTCAGTGAAAGTAATTACAAACTCAATCGTATTATCCACTTCGTTAACCAAACTTTGAATGAAAAAGGCAATCAGTATTTCGTAAAAAAAAAAAACTCGAAATCACTTAGAGGTCGTCAGCAAACAAACTCCTGGCTCCATGAAAAGGCCCTTTATCTTGACAAAAATTAATTTCAAATGGTTTTCAGACGTTTCTGTCCAATACATTTGAGCTGTTAAATTCAATTAGTTTATTTGAACAGGTTTCTGGTTCTCAGATACAAATCAAATCAAAGGTGATTATTTTGTCAAACTTGGGAATCAACGTTAGGTATTGATTCTATGTTGGTTTGGTATTGGTTTCATCTCTTGGAGTATTTTTGAAGAGAGGTAGATCATCATTAGATATTTATTTACCTTATACTTTGTTGAATTATGTGTCGATCGATCAGGTTAAGCTACGCTTGCCGCGGTTGGTCTGTGGATGGGTGACGATCTTTACATCATTACCGATAGTCAGAAGCCTGAAAGTCTGACCAACGGGTATTGTATTACCCAGTAACTGGATTGTGGAGGTCAGATAGGCAGTCGCTCCATGTAAAATACTGGTATTCAGCTGCATCCGGTTAGACTGGAAGCCGACCCCAAATAGTTAAGAAAAGTCTAGGTAGATGATGATGACTTTCCAGGTGGTCCCATTGTCATCAAGTCAGGACCTGATGATTGGATCCTGGAGAAATCGAAGGAACTCTTCAAATACCTATTATAGGCACACCTATAGCGATTTGGTTATTTTTTACAGTAACTCGTGCATTTTCTCTCGGATAGCACCATTTGGTGAAGTGGAACTGATAATGGAGACCACAGATGGCCACCGCAACTACTCAATAATAAGTATTTCACGGGTTGCGATTCAATTCCTTCAATATGGTTGGTAAGCAATTTAAGCTCGTCACAATGCGAATGGTGAAATGGAGCTGATAGTGGAATACCAGAAGAACTCTTCACTCTTTTTTTTAAGTCAGTTTTTTTTTGTTAAAAACTTTTTATCAACTCACACCTACATTCTATGCATAATATGCAGTTTTAATAAACTGAGTAGTGAACATGATTTGGACATTTTCAATGTCCGTGTTTGTTGGTGAAAAGCATCTTTATTTAAATGTAATTGTTTGATTTTTAGTTTGTAATTAGTCTTTTTTTAGGTTTTATTTTTTTTCATTGACTGCCCCGTTGGTCTCGTGATCGCAAGCGCGACTGCTGAGCGTGGGGTCCCGGGTTCGATTCCCGGGTCGGGCAAAGTGTTATTGAGTTTTTCCATTAGGAATTTCTTAGTAACAGCCCGGAGTTTGGAAGTTGGCGGTGTGATACCCCCGTGTCTCGGAAAGCACGTTAAACCGTTGGTCCTGCGCCTGATCTCTCTCCGGTCGTGTCGGATTGCCGTCCCATCGGACTATGAGAGTGAGGGAAGAGGGAGTGCACCTGTGTCTGCGCGCACACTTGTGCACTATAATAATATCTCCCGCGCCGAAGGCTAGTCTCCGTTGAGATTGGCCGCCGTGGCCGAAATACGGTCTGGAGGACTTTATTTATTTTGTTGTCTTTTTTGTTTTAATAATAATAATCGGGATAACCGTTGGTTGGTGCCGCATCACAATAAAATTTCCTAAGTGGCCTCTGCGAGTTGGCTTCCAAAGGATCGGGACCCCATGGTCCCGAGATATGTAAAATAAAACTGGCCAAGTGCGAGTCGGACTCGCACACGAAGGACTCCGTACTAAAAAAAAAAAAACTAAAAAACACGTTTGTTATAGGCTTTTGACTACCTTGTGTGTATATATTTTGTCGATTTTTATTTTGTTTTTATTGGCAGCGTGCGTTTTGTTTGTGCAGAATAAACAAATTTTCTTTCTTCTTTCTTTATTTTATTTTTAGTATTTATTGTTATAGCGGAAACAGAAATAAGTACATAATTTGTGAAAATTTCAACTGTCTAGCTATCGCGGTTCTTGAGATACAGCCTGGTGATAGACAGACGGACGGACGGACAGACAGCGAAGTCTTAGTAATAGGGTCGTTTTTACCCTTTGGGTACGGAACCCTAAAAAATAATAATAACTTTGTGGCATAGACCCATAGAAACCTTAACCTAGTAGATACACATTTCATAAACTTTTATACATAATTTGCCATGACTCGCCACACCTACACAAGACCCACTGATTCTGAAAGGGACAGTGTGCAAGTGTTTATCAGTGGAAACTTGTAAATGGCTTTCAATTGCATATTGTTTAAGAACACTGTTTATATTAGCTGTAAGTTTCCCGAACAGAATAATATAAAATAAATAAACATTCTCTGTTCTATTCTAAATCAATTAAAATTTTCTGGTCTCTCGATTAATCACTAAACGGAGTCGCCAACCATTAATCTTATAATTCTCTTCCAAGTTCTCAATTTCTCACTCTTCATTTAATTAAATTGACTGTTCTTCTATTTCATTATCTCGTTTCTTTGGCTTGACAGTTCACTGGGAGCCGAAAATATTTCTAACTTAGACAATGTTTATTTCTTTTACTGAGATGCTTCGGAATTATCAGTTAATTAACTTGAAGAATTTTTGTTATTAATAAACTTTGTTTATCACTATGAGCAGTAGTAATTGCCGTGACTAACGAGTTGTAGGTAGTTTCAAATCCAGACAGACGCTTTACTTTGTGTAAATTATTTCATCACCACTGCTATAAAAACGGTGAACGAAAACATCGTGAGGAAACCGGCATGTTCTACAACCAAAAAATCGAAGACGTGTGATATCTACCAACCCGCACTGGGTTCGCGTGGTGGATTACGACCCACTCCTTCTCACCGAGAGGAGGCCTGTGTCCCAGCAATGGGAACATTACAGGCTGAATATGCTATTTAACACTTGACTTATCCTATAACATTATAAATTACCGTACTATTTTTTTTGGTCAACCGACATAATTAAATTTAGTCTTGATACAAAATATAAACAAAATCTTTTGTAGTAGCGTCATATAAAAAAAACCAGATCCAATAAAGCTCAGTCAAAGTCCATTATCTTAAAGAAAGTTCGACGAAACGACTTCAGACCAACATCATTCGTTTCAAAATGATTTTAAAACAAAGCCTAGTTTAGCCGCTTCTTTAATAATAATAATAATAAGACTGGCAACACCAATGTCAACGAGTCGTCATTTTGAACCATTTTCCGAAATCAATTTATAAAAGCAGTTTTTAGAAGTATTTTAAAATACTACAGCCATAGCCCAAATACCATATATATATATACCAAAATAGTACTTACAATGACCATAATTTTGATAAATTTAAATCAAAAATTGCCGAACCAGAGGAGGTGACATTTGTCATGTCACCTCCGATAAAAACGAAGAAGGAAAATAGAAAATACGAAAATGTTGACAAGATCTGCCGCCGCTAGACGTCTCGCACGCCTTCCACCTCCGGACTCTTCGCTCAGCTCCGCCTCGCCGCCGCCGGTATCCAGCCCCACTGTGAGCGCTGTGACGACACCGACCGCGGCAGTTGCGTCGAGCTCGAGCGACGAGTATTTCTCCCCGCCCACGACGCCACCACCTGCTCGTCGACGGGGAGGACGCCGGCCGCCGGACGGCTTAGGACCTCGAGGCCCACCGGCCTCTGATAGGGTCCCAGCTCCCGGCGGAAGTGTGCAGCGCATGAGATGGACACGATCCATCAATGAAAATGTCATGCGCTCATACTATGGGGCTACAGAGGGGGGAAACAATCTGACCGCGTACCGTGTTCGGATGCTCTCTCTGTTTCAGGTGCTTGAACCAGCTGTCAACGTTTCGGCACAACGATTATCGGATCAGGTGCGTGTCATTCAGCGTAACCATATGTTGGACGACACTGTACTTGATCGCCTGCGAAGTGAAATGCAGAGTAGCCATGTCATCACTCCCCAGTCGCAGACTGCTGTACTACTACCGCAGTCTGATACAAGTCATGCTGACGAGGGGAGTAATGACAGGGCTACAAACGTAAGTACCCAATGTAATGAGGAATTGAGGAGTGCTTTGGAGGATGCGATTCAGGAATATCGCTTCATGTCACCCGAACTTAGGCCACGCTTACCTCGTTTGCCCATGCATAACAAAAATAGGGCGCTGGTGGCGGTTCTGGATTCGCAGTTGTCAAACTATTTTGATGGCTGCGAAGACCTCACCGATGCTCATTCGATTCTGTACTGCGCGGCTGCAGCGGCATGTCGTGTAGCTCACGTAAAATTTGCCAATGACTCTAGAGCTACACGACCGAAACCAGCCGTACCAGCTTGGCAGTGCAGAATTGAACGCCGTATTGGTGGGGCCAGAGCGCTCATTGGCAAACTAATCTGCTTCAGGGAGGGCAATACTCGCCCTAGAGTGATGCGCTTTGTGAGACGGGCATTCTTGGGGACTGATATCAGTCCTCAAGACTATATGTCTTGTGTCACGGAGCGCATCGACTTCCTGAAGCAGAAAGTGTATGCATGGGCGAACCGTATTCGTCGGTACAGGCGGCGAGTGGAGCGATACACTCAGAATCGCACATTCCAGAGTGATGAAAGGTGGGTTTATAGGGCTTGGGAGCGACCGGACCAAGGTGTTACTGACACGTGCCTACCGGATGATGACGCCATGTGCTCGTTCTGGCGAAACATCTGGTCGGTGCCTGTCAGTCACACCGAGGGTGATTGGACTGGGAAGATTGAGCGAGCGTGCGATCTAATACCAGAAATGGGGGTACTTACCATCAGCCCCCAAGATGTTGCTCGTGCAGTCCGACCGTTGCCTAACTGGAAATCTCCAGGGCCGGACGGGCTGCACAACTTTTGGATAAAATGGTTCCAAGGGTCGCACGCCTGCTTGGCATCCCAGTTCCAGTCAGCCTTAGAGTCAGGGTCGCTGCCCCAGTTCCTAACGACAGGAATAACCCACCTGCTCCATAAATCAGGTAGTACCGCGGATCCCAAAAATTATAGACCGATCACTTGTTTACCGACGGTCTATAAAGTTCTTACATCCATTTTGAGAACTAAAATTAACAAACATATAGACACCAACTCCATCATGTCTGTCTCTCAAAATGGATGTAAGAACGGGTCCCGGGGTACTAAGGAGCTACTCCTCATTGATATGGCCATTAGCCAACAGGTTCGTCGTTCCCGAAAGGATCTGTCGACATGCTGGATAGATTATAAGAAGGCCTATGACTCGGTGCCACATACATGGCTCATGAGGGTGTTGGAGTTGTACAAAGTAGATGCAACTCTGCGCACCTTCCTGATGTCGTGTATGGGGCAATGGAGGACGGTCCTTCGATATCCAGGATGTCGAAATATTCAGAGGAATAGCGAACCGATAAGGATCGAGCGAGGCATATTTCAGGGTGATAGTTTGAGTCCGCTTTGGTTCTGCTTAGCCTTGAATCCTCTAAGCACGCTGCTGGAGGATTCAGGTCTAGGCTATCGGCTGAGGAGAGGTGGTCAGGTTATATCGCACCTCCTCTACATGGATGACCTAAAACTCTTTGCCCCCAACAATTTGCAACTGATGGAGCTACTGAAAGTAACTCAAACTTTCAGTAGCGCCATCAGGATGGAATTTGGTGTGGACAAATGTGCGGTCATGCATGTAAAGCGAGGGGAGATTGTTGAATCCGTGGGAACCCAACTCTCGGATTCCACAAACCTTAGAACCCTCTCCGCATCCGAAACCTATAAGTATTTGGGTATGTCGGAAGCGTTAGGCATCAATGTTACTGACATGAAGCAATCGTTGAAGGAGCGCTTCTTTGGCCGCCTGAAAAAAGTACTTAATAGTCTTCTATCAGGCGGAAACAAGGTGCGCGCCTTCAACGGTTGGGTCATGCCGGTTTTGATGTACTCTTTTGGCATACTCAAATGGACTCAGACCGAACTCGACGCCCTGGATAGGAGGGTCCGTACGTTGCTGACTGCAAATCGAATGCATCACCCACGGTCATCGGTAATGAGGCTGTATATCCCGCGAAAGTGTGGAGGTCGAGGGTTTTTAAACGCTAAGACCCTCCACAATCGCGAGATATGCAGTCTCAGGGAATATTTTCTAGAAACCGACGTGGGGATGCATCGAGATGTAGTCGCCGTGGACAAGGGCCTCACCCCGCTCTCCTTGGCTAAAGAGAACTGGCGCAAGCCAGTAGTGCTTGACACTAATGATCGCATGGAGGTATGGCAGAGTAAGGAGCTTCACGGACGCTTTTTCCGGGCCCTACATGGACCCGATGTTGATCTACTAGCGTCCGTAGCCTGGCTGCGTTTCGGTGACCTCTTTGGGGAAACCGAAGGTTTTGTCTGTGCAATTATGGACGAAGTTATGATGACGAACAATTACCGGAGATTTATTGTGAAAGACGGCACGGTTGACATCTGTCGGGCATGCCACCGGCCGGGAGAATCAATCAGGCATATTATCTCCGGGTGTTCTCGTCTAGCTAACGGAGAGTACTTGCATAGACACAACCTTGTAGCCAGGATAATCCATCAGCAACTTGCTCTGAAATACAACCTTGTGGAATCGGAGGTGCCGTACTACAGGTATGTGCCCGACCCAGTTCTCGAAAATGGTGATATCACATTATATTGGGATCGATCCATCATCACTGACAGGACTATTGTTGCCAATAAGCCTGATATAGTGGTGGTGGATCGATCAGAGCGGCGCGCAATGATTGTTGACATAACCGTCCCGCATGATGGGAACCTCGTGAAAGCCGAGAAAGATAAACAAATCAAGTATCTTGACTTGGCTCACGAGGTTGTCGACATGTGGGATGTGGACTCAGCGATCATTGTGCCGATAGTCGTGACAGCCAATGGTCTAATAGCCAAGAGCCTCGACCAACACCTGAGGAGGCTCTCGTTGGGCAGCTGGATCAAGGGCTTGATTCAGAAAGCGGTACTTCTGGACACGGCCCGCATTGTTAGGAGGTTCCTCTCTCTGGAGCCCTGACCGCCGGTAGCTTGGACCCTGTTCCCGATACCGGTGGGCTACTATTTTTTATATTTTTAAATGTTTTTATATTTTTTATATTCTAATATTTAAAAATATAATTTATATGTGTTATTTAATGAAATAAAGGAGATAATAATAATAATAAGCCCCCTAAACAACCACACGTCCTGATTGACCATCTAATCACGTGGGGGGCGGACACACGAATGAGAAATTACTGGCGTGGCTAACGTGGCTCTGGAAACCCATTCAAAATGGAGACACGATCGAAAAGTAAACGTATAGGGCCGCTGCCCGGGGGCGATCGCCGGGGCGCACCTGGAGCTGACGCTGGGTGTCTCAGCATGCGAACCGTCAGCGATGAGGAGTTGAACAGGCGGGCTCCCACCGACAAAGATACTACAGCCGAAATCATTGACGATGGTGACAGACTGACGGACAGGACAAACACCCCTGTAGAACCGTATAGTCCAAGCACAGTATCTTACACACCTTCTAGACTATCATCACCATCTATACCATCGTCACCCACACTATTATCACCTCCCACTACTAGTTTAAATTTAATTTCACCCACTCCGACCTTGAATGTTGCGCGGGAGGTTAGTTCCTTTTTACCCGCGTCCACCAAGGCTGGAAAAGCAAGAGTTCGCATGAGATGGAGCAAAGAAGTTAACCTATTTATCATGCGAACTTACTTTTATATCACTAAATTAGAGACCGACATGACCACCTACAGACAACAATTGCATGAACTTTTTACCCGACAATATCCTGAAATAACCGTCTCAGAACAAAGGATCTCAGATCAGAGAAGAACCATAGTTAGAAATAAACTTTTATCTCGAGAAATAATAGAACAATTAAAAGAAGAAACACGAATACAATTACAAGAAGCAGAAAATAATACAGACGGTAACGCTATTCCACTATCACAAAACACAACCGAAATTGCTGAACAATCACATGCACAATCGTGCTCCCAAGTACAACCTTATACTCAGTCTCAATCACACAACCAATCGCAAGCTTACACGCAAACGTCACACACGTCCACACAAACTGAATCTATAACTCTAACCCTGGCAAATGATATTGAGACCTTAACCGTTGCTGATCAAAATCTAACAACAGATATATATATTCAAGAAATACATGACAAATTCAGAACAACCCTAGCACAATACTCTGGGATGGACCCAGCCGTTCGACCAAAACTACCTAAACTTCGTTATAGTCCTTGTCTTTTCCGGTTAGTTAACTTATTTAATGAAAACATACTTAATCAATTTATTTCCGATGACACACAACTTATAGATATACACACACTTATATATTGCACAGCGGTAGTCGTATCTGAAGAGCTTAACTTTAAAATCACGCAACACACAGGAAACACTAGATCAAAACAGAATATCAAACCAGCATGGCAACAGAGGTTAGAAAAAGATATAGAAAAATTAAGAGCAGATTGTGGTAGGCTAACACAATACATTAACAACATCAGGTCAAGTAAAGTAGTAAGGAGAGTTGAGGCTATATTTAGGAGTAGTGTCACGCACACCAGACACGAAAATAACAACAGAAAACCTGAAGAGTTCCTAGACACCTTAAAACAAAAACTAGCTCTTAAAGTTCATAGGCTCAGAAGATATAAAAAAGCACAAAAGCGCAAAAACGATAATGCCATATTTGCCACTAATGAAAAAATGTTTTATAGAAACCTACACAAACCAAACACCGATACAAATGATGAGAATAACACAGTCGCACCTGACCAACCTACAAAAGAGCAATTAGAAACATATTGGTCTAGCATTTGGGAAGAACATGAACAACATAACGATAAAGCAACGTGGATAACAGAAGAAGAAACAAAATGGAAGGCAATAGAGGAAATGGAATTTGTAGAGAAATACAGAGGCGGATATCACACACCTAACAGGCAGATTACATAACTGGAAATCTCCTGGGATAGACAAAATACACAATTTTTGGTACAAAAAGTTAACTTCATTATACAAACCCATAGCTAAAAACTTAACAGAAATAATATTAGGACGACAAAATATACCAGATTTTATTGCAACAGGTATAACATACATGTTGCCTAAAACTATTAATTCACCACAACCTTCCCAATATAGACCAATCACATGTCTATCCACGATATATAAAATATTAACATCAGCAATAACAACTAAAATAAACTCACACATTGAACACCACAACATAATGGCAGAGGAGCAGAAGGGATGCAGGCGGGGCCATATGGGATGCAAAGAGCAGTTAATTATTGATTCTACTATCCATAAACATGCCACTACAAAAAATAGAAATCTTCATTGTACCTATATCGATTATAAAAAAGCTTTCGACAGCGTTCCACATTCCTGGTTAATTAAAATACTAGAAATTTATAGGATAAACTCAAAAATCATAGATTTCCTACGAACTATAATGCCACTGTGGAAAACCACACTTCAAATAAATTACAATCACAATAATGTTACAACGCGACAAATATCCATCAAAAAGGGTATCTATCAAGGTGATTCACTAAGTCCCCTGTGGTTCTGTCTCGCACTAAATCCTCTGTCTCATCTGCTGCAGCGCTGTAAGGGCGGATATTGTCTCAAACACAATGCAGAACAAACAACAGTCTCACATCTCATTTACATGGATGATATTAAACTATATGCGCAAACCGAAAAAGATATGAAGAAACTAGTAGAAGCTACAGCAGAGTTTAGCCTAGATATAAACATGCAATTTGGTCTGGATAAATGTAAGACATCCAGCATCTTTGGCGGAAACAAGTCTGTCGACTTAAAACATTCTTTCACTCAAAATCTCGCACTAGTAACATTCATAAAGCCATAGTTCAAAATGATTTCAATTACACCCCACTTAACTTAAATGAACAGCTAGATACTCCACAAATTACTAACGAGGACCCGCAGATACAAAAAATTGAGAACTGGAAGAAAAAGGTACTGCATGGCCGACATCCTCATGACCTAGAACAATCCCATGTAAACAATGTAGCCTCAAATAAGTTCCTTAAAATAGGTAATTTATTCCCAGAAACTGAAGGATTTATAATTGCGATACAGGACCAGATTATTAACACTAAAAACTATAGAAAATTTATTATCAAAGATCCTTCAGTAACAAATGATAAATGTCGTAAGTGTCACAGCCAACCAGAAACAATTCAACACATAACAGGAGCATGCACAACTCTCACGCAGACAGACTACACACACAGGCACAATCAGGTGGCGAATGTAATTCACCAAAAACTGGCACTCAAATACACACTCATACAAAACACAAACACTCCCTACTACAATTACACACCACAAACAATCTTAGAAAACGACACACATAAACTTTACTACGACCGCGCCATTCTCACCGACAGGACAATTCACTACAATAGACCGGATATAACCCTACAGGATAAAATAAATAAAGTAACTTACCTAATAGATATTGCCGTCCCCAACACACACAACATTCAGAAGACAATTTCTGACAAAATTAGTAAATACGCAGAACTCAAAGATGAAGTAACTAGAATATGGCGCCAACAGAAAGTTTATGTAGTCCCTATAGTCCTCTCCACAACAGGCGTCATCCCAAATTACCTTCTCCATAGCCTTAAATTACTAAACCTAAATGAAACCCTGTATATCACCCTACAAAAAGCTGCAATTTTAAATACATGTCGCATTGTCAGAAAGTTCATGCAAATAGATGAAAATGAAATAGGTCCTCATCACAACACATCTTTAACATAACACACCACAAGCTGCATTTACTTGACTTCGGTCCGTAAATGTTGCAAAAACCAGCCAAAGAGCTGAGAAGAGGAAACAATCTAAAAAAAAAATAATAATAATATTCCACAACTATCACACAACGCCGTCTAGTCTCAAGCTAAGCAGGAGCTTGTGTTATGAGTACTAGACAACTGATAAACATACTTATATATTTCTAAATACATACATATATAGATAAATTACACCCAGACACAGAACAAATGATCATGCTCATCACACAAACATTTGTCCTGGGTGGGAATCGAACCCACGACCTCCGGCATAGCAGTCATAGTCACTGACCACTAGACCAACAGGCCAGCCAAAAGCTTTTGTCCGTTCGCGTTAGTAACTTTCGTTGACATAATCAGCTTACAATTCTAATTTAAGGCCCAATCTAGTTTACCTATGTAGTCCTCCAGTTTGTATTTCTCCAAGGCAACCAATTAGCGCACAAGTTTAGTGTGTGCGCAGACACACTCTAACTCACCCGAGTTAGAGTGTGTCTGCGCACTCTCTCTCTTCTACTAACTCTCTCTTCCCTCACTCTCATAGTCCGATGGAACGGCAGTTTGACAGGACCGGTGAGAGATCAGGCGCAGGACCAGGTGCATAACGCGCTTTCGGAACCACGGGGGTATCACATCACCAACTTCCAAACTCCGGGCTGTTACTAATAAATTTCTAATGGAAAAATCCAGTAACACTTTGCCCTCTTTGCCTGGGTTCAAGTTTATTTATAAAAGAGTTTGCAAAGCTATTGTAAGACTCTATTATTTTGATATCAAGACAGAACACCAAAATCTACTTGAACTTAAAAGCTGCTCTAATCACTCAAGGCTTTAAGTCTTTTACAAATCAAAATTAATTTACAAATTATTGTGTAAAAGTTGATTACAATTCAAAACAACAATCTAGCCAAACGTTTGGATTACAAACTTATGATTAGTATCAACATGTTTATTTATCAAGCTGCTTTAAGCTTCTTTGAAGATACATATTTTATGCAAATAAAATAGACAAGACTGATTAATATGAATACTAGAATCAGAAAGCTTATAAGTAGGGTTAGAACTAGTTCTATTTCTAGGTATTGCACCCAGGACATGTTGGCGGCGGGCGCGCGCAGAAGTCTCGCGCCGCCGTGACGCAGCACGTACTCCGTCCACCACACGGCACGCTCCAGTGGACGCATTGGCTGATCATACATGAGAGCACGAAGTTTAGCAATGTTTTGACGATACCTGAAATCGCACTAATATTATAAAGGCGAAAGTTTGTGAGTGTGTGTGTGTGTGTCTTTATATGTTTGTTACTTCATCACGCTCAAACGGCGGGACCGAGAAGCTGACACCCTGGATTAACATATAGGCTACTTTACATCTCAATATTACCACGGGTCGACCCTTATGCGGGTATGTCACATCCGCCAACCGGGCCCGCGTGGTGGATTATGCCCCACTCCCACTCACAGAGAGGTCTGTGCCCAGCCGTGGGCTGATTATATACACTCGAGAGCAATGAATTAGGGTCACATAAAGATACCTGAGAGTCTCAGAAACTAAGAATGCTAGCTTAGTGAAATAAATTGTGCTTAATAGACAAAAGCAAATACCAATGATTGGTATTTGCTAAACAAACCGATTAAAGAATATCATACGGTGGAAAAGTGGGAATGGAGGCATTTGCCCTGAAGTGGGATAACACGGGCATATAATAAAACGAAACATACCTTTCGTCTCCAATAACAGTAGTAATAGCATTCTTAAACTGTTCCTCATCAAGTGTTTCCAAATCCATTTTGATTCCAATCTTGTGATGTTCATATCTTTCTACATTATTCCACTAGTCTCCAAACATTGGCACACCAATCAGAGGTACTCCTGCTGTGATAGCCTCGTCCGTTGATTGTAGACCTCCTTGTGTTATGAACAGCTTTATATTCGGGTGCCCTAAAAATGAGATAAATAAAAAAAGTAAGACTGCTGAAGTAAAACGTTAGTTCATTGATATTTTTGGATCATTTGAAATTAAAACCGGTGAAAGAAACATCGACACGCAAACTGTTACCATGCATATTGTTACTGTCATCATCATCATCATTTCAGTTAAAAGATGTTCACTGCTTGACATATGCCTCCCCCAAGCCCCTCCACTTCGACTGGTTGTGTTGGACTGGGGTGCTTCTCGCATCCAACGGGTTCCTGCAGCCTTCACAAGGTCGTCGGTCCACCTTGTGGGAGCCCTTCCACCGCTACTTCTTCCGGTACGCGGTCGCCACCCCATACCTTTCGGCCCCATCGGCCATCTGTTCTGCGAGCAATGTGCTTGCCCACTGCCACTTAAGTTTGGCAATTCTTCGGGCTATGTCGGTTTCCTTGGTTTTCCTGCGATCTCTACATTTCTGATTCGGTCACGTAGGGAAACTCCAAGCATAGCCCTCTCCATTACCCTTTGGGTGACTTTTAGCCTTCTAATAAGGCCTATTGTGAGCGACCACGCTTCAGTGCCATAGATTATCACTGGCAACACACGCTGGTCAAAGACTTTCGTCTTGAGACACTGCGGTATGTGGGACGAGAAGATATTGCGTAGCTTCACGACCGATGCCCAGTCGAGTCGATTTCAACGATTGACCTCTTTCTCGAAGTTGGACCTACCTAACTGGACAGTTTTTCATAGCTAAACATACTCGTCCACGACATCGAGAAAGAATTATGTCATTTTAACGTTACTATAACGACTTATGTCTTAACGCAGAGCAGACATTTTAGGTCGGTTATTTAAAAAAATATGCTGTTTTATTAAACAGAATTTATGGTAACAATTTGCGCGTCATGTACCCTAATTAATCATCTTTACATTGTTTTTTATTTTTAAGCCTTGCCAAGGTTAAATCTTGAATAATTTTAAGGTAAAATGAACGTATTACTATGTACCTACCTACTTTATTTCCATCAAATATTTGAACAAGAAATAACTTAAAAAATCGGCCGTTACCTAAGACTAAAGAATCAGAATCCATACTAATATTATAAATGCGGAAATAAGTCGGCCTGTCTCTTATACCTTTTCAAACTTAAACGGCTAAACGGATGAAAGTCACATAGAACTTAGAATAGGTACTTTTTATCCCGGCAGTACCGTGGGATAATTTCCGACAGCCACGCGAACGAAGCCGCGGGAAAATATCTAGTATACTAAAAGCTTACGAAGCAGATCCGATTGCGGCAGCCATTTTGATATTCTGATATTATCAGAACGACCAGACAGTTGATCTTCATTCCACTTCAACAGAACGTCGTACGGTAGCTCAGAGAACACTTTAAGCATTTTCTGAAGCCAATCGATCCGTATTCACATTTGTACCGAAACTTGTATAAATAACTCCATTTTTGGAAGCGTCTAAGTAAGATTTGAGGTCCTGAAATAAATAATGAACAGAGATTAGCTTATCCTATCGTACATTCTTTGTTCGTTTCATATCTGTATGCGAAGTTCTTCGCTGTGCAGTGGAACACTATTAATTAATCATAATTTATCTCGTCTGATTTCCCTGAAAAGATAGGCAGAGGCACCTATGAGGCTACCATTTCACCAGTTATGTTTAATTTATTATTTATTTATTTATTTATTCTTTCTTTAATTATAACGGTTTACAACCAATTTCAGTAATTAAAGTCACTTTACACATGGGTCATATTCAAAATAATTGTAAGTTACGGATAGGAAACAGATATGAATATTATTTGATTGTAACAGAAAAATAACAGAAAGGAATTATTAGGGCAAGTTTAAATAGCACACGTTTATAACAGGCTACGAGTGCGAAGTCGGTGTGGGTCGCTAGGTGGGTACATAATGAAATAACATTTTGGTGATCGTATTTTAGTTGGTATAATTGCCATAAATTCATCATCATCATTGCCATAATGCCTTATCTCCGAAACTACCGAGCCTAAAATTTTGATATTAATATTAAGGCAAAAGGATTCTAATGATTAGAATTATGTATAGCCATATTTGTTACGGTCGTGAATCATATTTTAATCAACATACAACTTTACACTGACCTGTAAATTGCAAAAAACCTGAGTCAATTTGAATTTCGCGGGCTACCTTGGCGCATCCCCCTTAACTGATACTGAGACGGCCGATGAGAGGCTGGGTACGCCTCGGCGAGGCTGCGCGGTTAGTATAAAAGGCTCAAGCAGTGAGGACTGAGGATACGCAGTAAAACATGCACACACAGACAATACATGGCACAGCAATGCAATACATGGCACAATATACGCAAACTTTACATACTTCAAATAAATTTAAGTAAGTAAAAAAAAATGTTTTGGCTAACCTGCGGTGCACTAAGTACCTATTAATATTTTATTTTCATTAATTCATACATGAGACAATGTGAATAACGCCTAATCATTCATATCTGTTACGTAACGGAAAAAAGTGACAGATAAAATAACGTATATGAATTAATTGCACGTGTCTATCCTACAAATCTATTTATTTCCACACCAATTCACATGATTATACGAATATTTTATAGTTATAACAAATATCACAATACAGCCCTTTCCTAGTATGAGTAATAAAACAGTAAGTACTTACCGCTACTGTAAACGACTCACATTGAATATTTACTTTTAAAAGTCTAATTTTCTTCGACAACGAAACGAGCTGAAAAACTATATTGAACAAAATGGCAAAGCGTTTATTCTTACGCGTCGTGTAGTAACAGCTAGTGAACTAATTTTGCCAGTATTTCAAATTTCTTTATTGCCATGGAAATAATGTTAAAATAGCATAACAGAGAAGAATAACAGATATGTGCAAAATCAGGACACTCATTAATAAATTAAATTTGGAGTACACTAAATAGTATTTTATATTTTGTTTAGGAAAGTGTTGAAAGTTTAAACAATATTCTCTGAATATATATATTTTTTTTAACTTTTGTGTAGGAATGGTTAATTAAATTATTTTTTTTAGTTTACCGTTAAAGACGTGGACATAGAATACTTGTATGAAACGGATCCTACGCAATGTCTGGTTTAATTTTTTTAAATGAATTGTTTAGGTTTACCAAATGTTTCGTTGTTTTTTATTAAGCTCAAATAAATATTTTATCTGTTTGTTTATGAAATTCTAGTCAGTTGCATCTCGTTATGAAAATAATTGGGTTGGACATTAAGACAGTAGTAAATATACAATTATTTTGAATATGACCCACATACACATAAAACATTAAATATAAAATCAAGTAAAAAGTTAACAACACTTTCATACATCCCTCTCACAGTACTCCTGACATGCCGACAAAATCTTCGTCCATTCGTCCGCAAACAGATCGTTTGTTGGATTAGAGTCCAAGAGATCATTAAGTGCGGCCAGAGTACGTGGTACTGGGGACTTAGCACGCGCAACTGTGCGACATGGAGGCACAGCAAACAGCCTGTGCTTTCTGCCGCAGCAGTAGGTGTCTGGCACAAAGAAGCAAGCCAGCACAGCATGTAGATCAGGCGCATCAATAGTGCCACGGAGCGTCTTACAGGCTATGGTGAGCTGATCTTTTGCTCGCCTTTTAGGGGGCAACAATATTAAACACGTATATTTTATTTAATTGCAGCATTCGCACTTACCGCTGGTAACTCCTTAACAGGTTTCTGATGTAAACCACCAGTACAAACTACACTTGGAGGAACCGGTCGAATACCTTCAAACACTGGATGAACATTCAAGAATAACGTAAGCACATTCTTATACAATTCTGACAGACTTGGTGTATCTAGTCCTAACTGTTTTCTAATCACCTCAGTTTCAACATCTCAGGTACAACAAGGGATGGTTGGGTGCACCAATACCTTCTAAATTGTCAGGTATAGCTCCCAATGAACTCATTTGGATAACAGGAACTTTGTATATATAGGAATATAAAAGTGCTGGTCTAACACAAGCTTCTAAAATCAATAAATCAAACTTCTTGGTTTTGTATTTAATCAACTGTTGTATTTCATCTGTTTCCAATTGTTGCATTACTATGTCTAATATAGTTGTATAATACGTTTCAATTTGTTCTTTCAAATCATTTTTATTTCCCGTTCCTATTTTCTTCAACAGTTTCTCTGACCATACCTTGTATGAAAGATCGTGGACGTCAATTTCTGTGATGTTAGACGGCGTATGTCTTTTCGGGAAAGAAGGGTCTGTTGTAATAATAGTGACGTCATGTCCTCGCTTAGCTAGCTCCTGAGTCAAAGGACGGAATACCACTTGGTGACTGATGGACGGTGTAGGGAATATAGCCAAAATTCTTGCTGCATCGTTTACACTTATTAAAACACTCACTTTAAACAAAACTATCGACATCTTTACAGTTTGACTGCAACTTGGCAACTGACAGTAAAAGTGATTTTACATTTTATGATTCCTTAAACATCAAATAATATCCATATTTATTCTTGTGTTCATAAAAAAGAATACAATTTTTATTCATGGTTGATTTAAAAGGTCACCATGTCATGCGTGCTAAAAACTTTGATATATTATGTATGTATTTAAGAACATTTTTATAAAAGTCAGTAAGTTTTATAAGAGGGGCCCGTGGCGAAATAATAACAGCCGCATGGATCGATCGATCTGGTTTAGCTACGCTTGCCGCGGTTGGTCTGTGGGTGGGTGACCATTATTACATACCGAGACCCCTCCGTGTCTCGGAAAGCACGTTAAGCCGTTGGTCCCAGCTGTCATTCGGGTAGTGAGAAGCCCGAAAGTCTGAAAACTAGACAAGGGATATCGTAAAATTATGAATTATAATATGGCGAAGACAGTCCGTGTTTTTCTTTTTTTCGCTGCACTACGTAGGTACAATTAAAGAGATTGGGATTGGATTTGGATTGGATTGATTGGTATTTTAGCACAGACAAAGAAAAATAACTGAAAAATGTTTCACTAATGGGATTTGATACGATTAACTTAACAGTTAACTGTCCATTATATTATCCTTTTATGATTCTGTCATAGTGGCCTTTTTAGGCCTCCAGTTCATTGCATCCATGCGAAGCGAGAAGAAGACATATGTGACTCTAACGTCTGATTTACTTTGATTTAGTTCATGTAGGAAGATTTGTGTCAAAACGTCAGTCCATAAATGAAAATTTTGTTATTGCCAAGTGCCAGCCCAAGTACAGACGTCAAGGTCAAAACATGACTGTGTTATAATAAAATTTATGTAACATCTTGCATGCCATGTGTATGAATACTTATGTTTTGGTCAAATAAATGATCTATTCTATTCTAAGGGATTTGTTACTTATGTACCTAATGTAAATGTAAAGCTACTTTTATGTTTATTTTTTTCGGCTGTCTTCGGTTATACCTTCGTAAAAAATCCGACGTGTAAATATAGCAGGGACCGGCCATATTCTTCGGTTTACTGTGCGTCTTTTGGATTTAAATGGATTTCTTTATATCCGGATGGATTTATTTTTTACCGACTTCAAAAAAGGAGGTTATCAATTCGACACGTATTTACACAGATATCCGTGTGTATTTATGTAATATTATTGGAACTGCATTATATATGACAATCTATTAGGGCTTCCAAACAAATATACAAAATTTTATAATGTATGTATGTATATCCACGCATTTCTCCGCAACTATTAATCGGATCGTGACCATTTTTTTTATTGTTATTGGCTTTCATTTACTTCAACTTAGGGAATAGTGCAAGTTTCATCAAAATCGATTCAGTAATTTTCAAGATAAGGTGTAAGTGTGAAAAAAAAAAAAACTAAAACTAAAAAAATACATTACATTACCCATCACTTCTGTGATGGTTCATCATCATCATTATCATCACTGAAGCTTGTAACAGTCACTGTTAACCTATAGGACCCACAGAGAAAAACTGTAGTCTATGGGAACCACAGAGAAAAACTGTAGTCTATGGGAACCACAGAGAAAAACTGTAGTCTATGGGAACCACAGAGCATAAACTGTAGTGTATGGGACCCACAGAGCAAAAACTGTAGTCTGTGAGAGCCACAGAGCAAACACTGTAGTCTATGGGAGCCACAGAGCAAACACTGTAGTCTATGGGAGCCACAGAGCAAACACTGTAGTCTATGGGAGCCACAGAGCAAAAACTGTAGTCTATGGGAGTCACAGAGCAAAAACTGTAGTCTATGGGAGTCACAGAGCAAAAACTGTAGTCTATGGGAGTCACAGAGCAAAAACTGTAGTCTATGGGAGTCACAGAGCAAAAACTGTAGTCTATGGGAGTCATACAGCAAAACCTGTAGTCTATGGGAGCCACAGAGCAAAAACTGTAGTCTATGGGAGTCACAGAGCAAACACTGTAGTCTATGGGAGCCACAGAGCAAACACTGTAGTCTATGGGAGCCACAGAGCAAACACTGTAGTCTATGGGAGTCACAGAGCAAAAACTGTAGTCTATGGGAGTCACAGAGCAAAAACTGTAGTCTATGGGAGTCACAGAGCAAAAACTGTAGTCTATGGGAGTCACAGAGCAAAAACTGTAGTCTATGGGAGTCACAGAGCAAACACTGTAGTCTATGGGAGCCACAGAGCAAACACTGTAGTCTATGGGAGCCACAGAGCAAACACTGTAGTCTATGGGAGCCACAGAGCAAACACTGTAGTCTATGGGAGTCACAGAGCAAAACCTGTAGTCTATGGGACCCACAGAGCAAACACTGTAGTCTATGGGACCCACAGAGCAAACACTGTAGTCTATGGGACCCACAGAGCAAACACTGTAGTCTATGGGACCCACAGAGCAAACACTGTAGTCTATGGGACCCACAGAGCAAACACTGTAGTCTATGGGAGTCACAGAGCAAACACTGTAGTCTATGGGAGCCACAGAGCAAACACTGTAGTCTATGGGACCCACAGAGCAAACACTGTAGTCTATGGGAGCCACAGAGCAAAACCTGTAGTCTATGGGACCCACAGAGCAAACACTGTAGTCTATGGGAGTCACAGAGCAAACACTGTAGTCTATGGGAGCCACAGAGCAAACACTGTAGTCTATGGGAGTCACAGAGCAAACACTGTAGTCTATGGGAGTCACAGAGCAAACACTGTAGTCTATGGGAGCCACAGAGCAAACACTGTAGTCTATGGGACCCACAGAGCAAACACTGTAGTCTATGGGAGCCACAGAGCAAAACCTGTAGTCTATGGGACCCACAGAGCAAACACTGTAGTCTATGGGAGTCACAGAGCAAACACTGTAGTCTATGGGACCCACAGAGCAAACACTGTAGTCTATGGGACCCACAGAGCAAACACTGTAGTCTATGGGAGTCACAGAGCAAACACTGTAGTCTATGGGAGCCACAGAGCAAATACTGTAGTCTATTGGAGTCACAGAGCAAAAACTGTAGTCTATGGGAGACACAGAGCTATTTATTTATTTATTAGCTTTATTTTATCCCTTACATATTTTAGTTTTCGTGCTGTGTACTTATTTATTTGTTAGTAATGTTAGTTTTGTACTTAAATAAGGTTAGTATTGTTAGGTGTAAGGTAAGGTTTTGTGGTGAACGTCTCCTTCAAATCATTCCAGGTGGCGCGCCTCAAAGAGATGTCAGCACTAATGAAGTGGCCCGCTAGGGCCGAAGCCTGCTGGGGCAGCGGGATTGTCCGAAATCTACTTACAAAAATAAAATCATTTATCATTTTATGGGTTACCGCTACCCCGGAACATAAAAGGCTAAGGAAGGAACACGGGTGGATTTTAGTCAGTAAGAGTCTGGGCACTCCCTTCCGCTCCACCCAAAATGGGAGGGTCATTTGATGATTTCCCACACAAAAAAAAAAAGGGGGCAGCCTTTTGCGGTGAAAGCCTCCTCCAAACCATTCCAGGTGGCTCTGTCCTTCGCCCGTCTGGGCCATAAGGCTCCGGCTATTTGTATACTGTCGCCACTCCATCTTTTAGAAGGTCTTACTTTTTTCTTTTCATAATGGAATATCATTATGAAAAGACTTTTCATAATGACCCTACCCTTCCTTCCTTCTTTGAAGGTCTACACTTCTTTTTTTATATATTGGGTACCAATTTGAAATAATTTGTGACCATCTCGTAGTTTAAGGGAGCCACAGAGCCATTCGATATTTCAAAAATAATTCCGCGCCATACGTATCGAGCACCAGCTGCATATTCCGAATAACTTGCTAAGTAGAAGTAATTAAGGCAATCTGGGCCAGTGATGGCCAGCTTGCTGAAACTTGTACCATACGTATCTATGTATACCAGACTCCTTTGAATGCTAAGTGGTTGCAAATAGAAATAAGTTTGGTAACTAGGTTGACTGTTAGGCTTTGACACAAGTTTAGTATCTATTTCAGTCCCATACAATTTTAGGGTTCCGTACCCGAAGGGTAAAAACGGGACCCTATTACTAAGACTCCACTGTCCGTCTGTCTGTCTGTCACCAGGCCGTACCGTGATAGCTACATAGTTGACATTTTCACAGAAGATGTATTTGTGTTGCCGCTATAACAACAAATACAAAAAACAGAATAAAATAAATATTTAAGGGGGGCTCCCATACAACAAACGTGTTTATTTCGGCGTTTTTGCCTTGTGATACGGAACCCTTCGTGTGCGAGTCCAACTCGCACTTGGCCAGTTTTTCACTGATAGAATGTCAGTTTGTCTTGTCTCTAAAGTAGTTCTCTTGTTGCACTCGTTATAGTTCTTAAATCGCGTGATGAATACAGTGACGTAAATGTTTATTCGTGTATTCGTCACGCGATTCACAGACACACACACACTCACACTTTCGCATTTATATTATTAGTATGGATATTATCCATACTAATATTATAAATGCGAAAGTGTGTCTGTTCATCTGTCAGTTACCTAAAAAAAATAAAACTAAAAGATTCGGGTTTACTCAGTGACTGTACTAATGATGAAATTGGGCGGTGGGTCCAGTCGAACCTATTCAAAATGTGACTAGATTGAGTGATCACGTGGGTCCAGTTGACCAAAGATTCTCGCTATGAAGTATGCATGCTTGTTAAAAAGCATAAATACTTTTTTTAAAAGGCAGAGGATGTGAATCCTCGAAACCGGCCAGATCCTAAAAGGCTCATATTAAATGACTTGCCAAGACTGGCTAAAAAATTATAGTAAAAGCTGTTTAGCCATGTGTGTTCGGATATACAATAATAAAATTCCAAGTGATTTTAAAACTTTAGATCTTGTAGAGTTTAGACAAAAACTACATAAATGGTTGAATAATTTTTACAGCATAAAATAATTTGTTGGCGGGAAACATTTTGTAATGTTTTTTTTTTTTCATTTGCATTCTATGATGTTACGAGTTTAAGCAAGACATGTAATGCTCTATGACGTATTTTTAAAACCACTTTTTATACCATGTTTTAAGCAAATAAATATTATTTCTATTCTATTTCTATTTCATTAACCCCGAATGAAACACCAAATCATTTTTGTTTGTTTTATCATGATTAGAAATGGATACCTATCTATTACGTCTGTGGTGATTCGCTAGCTAATGTAATTTGACTCTGTTTATATTTGTAAGTAAACATCATGGAAATGAGAGTGAAATTCACAAGTATCTTACAAACTTCAATGATTAAATCTGAGGGATGGTTCCATCCGTCAGTCTCGCAACTCTAATTAAGAAAGTTCAGCCAAATAGAATTATAATTAATATACATTCCAGAGATATTTATGCGTTGAATAAGACTCGAGGAATGGCGGGAGTTTCACAACTATCCGCCATTTTAAAATACTTCCCGTTAGTTAAATTATTTGAATTTAAAATTGAATTCGAAAATCAAATAAAATCAGCGCCATCTAGTTTTGAAACATAAAAATAAGACATAAATCTTTCAAGATTAGGAATTAATCTAGACTAAGCATAAGCATAATCAGTAATCACACACAGACCTCTGTGTGAGAAGGAATGGGCCGTAATCCACCACGCGGGCCCGTTGCGGGTTGGTAGATGTCACATGTCTTAGAATTTTTGGCGCTAGGACATGCCGGTTTCCTCATGATGTTTTCCTTCACCGTTTTGATACTGAAATTAATCTATACTAATAACAATATTATAAATTCTAAAGTAACTCTTGTAACCTTTTCACGCCTAAACCACTAAACGGTTTTCGATAAAATTTAGAAAGTAGATAGATGGCATCCTAGGGAAGCACATAGGCTACTTTTTTTGTCCTGGTAGCACGTTCCTGTGGGATAATTTTCGACATCACGAGGGCGAAGCTGCGGGTCTTTACTGAAATTCATAAAATTCGCTAAGTACTTATTTTTTTTAATCTGATTCTTTAAATATTTGTGTGTCCACTCTTGATACTTAATATTTATTAAATGTTTAACGGAAACCATTTCTTAAAGATTTTCTTTTTGAAAACTAAGTAGTCATAGGAAAATATTATGTGAAACAGTGAATGGCACTTAAATAAGAAAGAAGCTGCAAAGAACCAAAGCCTCCAAATAATATATAAAATCTAAAAATACGCTAATGTGAATCATTTTATATTCACAATTTTCTCTCTAAAATGCGAAAAGATTTAGGTACTTTTCAAAGAAAGAAAATAATTAAGTACTATATTTATAGAACGATTCAAATTCAGGCAGCATGAATGTGCCTTTGCTCACCTTTTTTCCCTCGACATAACCTTTGCCGGCCTTATTCCAGCCTCCTCCGTTTTTTGCCAGGTTTTCCTGGTCCGTAGGTAGTCCACCCACATACTTGAACCCAAATCGTTACTTTTTAAAACCCTTTTTTTATTCCAAAATGGGTTCCAGCTCTTGAGCTCAATCCCACCTGGTGGAAAGCGATGAATGAGGTCTATGTAGGATCGAGCAATCCCAGAAGAACAGAACAGAATAGAATACTCCTTACTATGTACACCATATAAACTACAGACATAAATATGGAAACTGTACAAAGGGTGACACAATGGGAAGAAGAATTTTTAGAGAAGATGCCTATTATTCACTCTTTTCGTAAAGAATCGAATTTTTAAGCTGGATTCATACTACTGTGTCGTGTCGTGTCGTGACGCCTCCTGACGCAGTGTTAGCCAATCAAAACTCGTTGTAATTTGGCGTAGTACTGAACAGATTCGTTTGATTGGTGTATCCCGAGTCACGACACAACACGACACAGTAATGTTTCTGTAGCTTTAGAGGCTGGCTATCGAAGTACATGAAACTATAAAGTTACGCAAGATCTATTGATATCGTCTCTCAAGTAGAAGGTGGAGCGATTTTCGCACGCAAGTGTATTTTATAGTTTGCAACGAATGAGCTCAGCTTCAACTTAAGACCGTGACCAGGCTCTTCAAATACAACACACGCTATCAAATCGCCTTTGAGACTTCCCAGCTAAAACTACATCTCTCTTTGTGGACCATACGGTTCATCCACCCATTATTGCACTTAGTAAACAGATCCAACAATGGTTTGAAGCCACGTCTTTCATCTATTGAAGACGATCTATTGAAAACGTCTGAGACCAGTTTAATAGATTCCTGATGATGATAGCATATTGTTCGAAGTTTGGAATTCGAAGTAATGTTGTAAGTACTTTTTAGGGTTCCGTACCCAACGAGTAAAAACGGGACCGTATTACTAAGACTTCGCTGTCTGTCCGTCCGTATGTCCGTCACCAGGCTGTATCTCAAAAACCGCGATAGTTAGACAGTTGAAATTTTCACAGATGATGTATTTCTGTTGCCGCTATACGAACAAATACTAAAAATAAAATAAATATTTAAGTTGGGCTCCCATACAACCAACGCGATTTGTTTGCCCTTTTTTGCTCGATATCAATAATAGCAACAGGTAGGCACTTGAAATATTCACAAAATACTCAGTTTTATTTTTACTTTAATAATAAATAATAAAATTAAAATAAAATAAATATTTAAGGCTCCCAAGCTCCCATACAACAAACGTGCTTGTTTCGGCGTTTTTGCCTTGTGATACGGAACCCTTCGTGTGCAAGTCCGACTCGCACTTGGCCAGTTTTTTACTTTTCCATCATCGCTGATAGAACGTGAATGTCAAAAGTCTTTGATTTTTTTGGTTCTAGGACATGATGGTTTCCTCACGAAGTTTTCACACACCATTTTGAGAGCAGCAGTGATCAAATATATAACACAAAGTAGTGTGCTAGCCGGGTTCGAACCCATGACCTACGACAAGTCGGCCACCACTGCTTACAAGGTAATTGAAAATAACAATTCCCTTTATCCAATCAATATCCAGTTACGCGAAGAAGTATACTATTAACAAACATTCGAACCAGTCACGGTAAGTAAACGCAAAAGTTTGCGTTAAGTTTAAGTTTTCCCGGCGACGTACTGCAAACACATGGGTGCTACTGGTACTGTGAGTTCCAAATTCATTTACCTTTGCGTATGAAGATTATAGAGCGCGTTTGATAATACGAATGATTGCCTACGCATGAGTGATGGACCCAAGGGCGGTTACCAATTTATGTTACGCTGTTTTTCCCTGCAATGAAGATACTTAATTACTGTGATTATGATTATTTTCCCGATAAAATTAATAATTACGGTGGTACTTCATTGCTCAGTTTCTACTCTCGACTAAAATCTTAGCTGTTTTATTTTCTTTTTAGGGTTCCGTACCCAAAGGGTAAAAACGGGACCCTATTACTAAGACTTTCCCAACCATGTTGGGGGTTGGCTTCCAGTCTAACTGGATGCAGCTGAATACCAGTATTTTACATGGAGCGCCTGCCTATCTGACCTCCACAACCCAGTTACTGGATAGTACGATACCCCTTGGTAAGACTGGTTGGACTTGTTGTACTGGGTGTGTAAATAAATGAACTTGACATGACTCTTTAAGCGCTCTATTTCTTATTCATATTTTAACATATTCCCAAATTCAATGTGTGACCAAAGTTTGTCGCAAGTTCAATTTTAAAGTTGCGTCTAGTTTTGTAATGAATTTCCGTCATTTGTTACTCTGTACTGTATCCAAGTTGCGAACTATGTATATCCGAGCTAGAGTAAGTAATCATCGTTATCAATTGAAGAAACCTTTCAGCTGCAGTGATCTGCTAATAGATAAGATATTAAAAATGTACCTATGTAAAGAATTACAGTTATAGAAGTACCTACTTGAAGTTATCTTATCGGTGTTTTCAGCGCGCGTAGTGAGTAGGTAATTTTTACATAGTATGAAAAACATATTAATTTATGTAAACTGGGTGAGTTTAGCTAAGTTTAAACAATTTTCATTGTAGAGGTTACTGTGAAAAATCCAAAACTGAAAAAACCTTGCGCAATATGTACTACAATAAAGATTACTATGTTTACCTAATTGGTTCCATGATTTTCCTAATTTTTATAATTTATAACTCATTATTAGTAAGCCAATTACCGTAATTAAAAACGTTCAAAATCTAGTCGCAATCTCATCTCGCCACAAGAAATGTCAAAAACTTGTCAAAAATGTAGGGACATTAGAGGTATTTTTTGACAGATTGAGACTGTGAACGTTCTTAAAATTACGTGAATTGCCCCTAAGATACATGAATGTAAACGAGGCAAAAGGAATATGTAAGGATCTAAAAAAAGGCGTGAGTTTATATATTTTTTCAAATGTCTTTTATAATGCGCACAGCAAAAGAGTGGAACTCTTTACCTGCGTCTGTGTTTCCGAGCTCATACAACCCGAATCTCTTCAAAGTAAGAGTGAACAGGCTTCTTCTGGGTGAGCTCACTCCATCGTCGACTTTGTCTCTGTCAACTCTGACCTAGACTAGAGTCAAGAGCAAACACATGTCAAATAAAAAATAAAAAAAATTATGAATCTATACATAATTATAATAATATAATCTGTGTAACGGAGACTGCGTATGTATGAATGTAGTATATTTTTAGATATGCATATGCAGCATATGTATATATGCACCAAGTATAAGTGAATAGCTCCATTCAGAAATACAAGCCATCACGACCTAGGGGAAACACTGGTCTCGATGTTGCAATAGCTTCGATCCCCGGGATTGATTTGGATTTCCATCAGAATACAGAAGTTTCCCAGTCTTCGGCAATTGCGTAACACACTGCAGTTAATCTCAATCTGAATCATACAGAATATTGCTAATCCATTGCTTTATATGTTCGAAAAATTTGTCAGCTCAGCAACGTTAATAACGCAATGAATGTTGTTGAACTGCCAAAATGAAAGTCATTGATGCTGGTAGTGTGTTACGCAATTACCACGTAGGTTTATGCTCAGTTAATGACAATAGGTTTAACAGTAGGCAGATACATAGTCAGAACCAAACGTAAGCCAAAAATTCTACCATGCTTAAAACGTTAGTCAAAATATATTATTTTTGTCGTCATAAATACTTAGAACAATGTGTAACCAGCAATCCACGTAGAAAATTATCACTACCTCTATATTTCACTATGACAGGGACGTTTGGCTTATCGTTAACTCCTGTAACCCTTCATAACTAACGGGAAGACGCGGAATATTTTTACATTCTGCCCTTTTAGGGTTCCGTACCCAAAGGGTAAAAACGGGACCCTATTACTAAGACTTCGCTGTCCGTCCGTCTGTCTGTCACCAGGCTGTATCTCAAGAACCGCGATAGCTAGACAGTTGAAATTTTCACAAATTATGTATTTCTGTTGCCGCTATAACAACAAATACTAAAAACAAAATAAAATAAATATTTAAGGAGGGCTCCCATACAAAAAACGCGATTTTTTTGCCCTTTTTTGCTCGATATCAATAATGGCAACAGGTAGGCACTTGAAATATTCACAAAATACTCACTTGTATTTTTACTTTACTAATAAATAATAAAATAAATATTTAAGGGGGGCTCCCATACAACAAACGTGTTTTTTTCGGCGTTTTTGCCTTGTGGTACGGAACCCTTCGTGTGCGAGTCCGACTCGCCCTTGGCCAGTCTTTTACTGTTTCATAAATCAAATCAAAAGTCTATTTATTCAAATTTGGCTGAGAATGAGCACTTTTCGAAATGCTTGTGTGCTTGTTGCAGAAATTTAAACCAAAATCCTATAGTTTTATAGTTGTATTTACGATTCAAAAATCGATAAAATATATGTTACACTTTTACGTTACACGGTTACACGTTCCTACAAGGACCTTAGATTGTAAATGGGCGTTAATAGTATGAAACATCAAGCTTTCAGACACAGTAATCATTGCTGTCCTTGGCTAAACTACGCACGTATTCTTAGCTTCGCTTTGTATGAAAATATAGGCGGGATCATCCACTGCGACCCACGACCACGTTACGCACGGATACGTGGCTGACAAACAAATGAACCGCGCAACCAACGTGCGTAACCTGGACGTCCAACGTAGCAATGAAATGCCTCTAAAGAGACTGTCATTCAAGTAAGAGTAATAAGGGATCCTGCCATTTTGCCAAAATTTCACTACCCAAACAAATTTTAGCAACCTTTTTTTATACCAATACAATGTTTGGAATGATTTTAGTACGCCCATTTTCATTTGGTATAATTTTTACTTGGCAGAATATTATCAAGGATAATGTCATTTAGGCATTTGGTCTTTAATCAAATGATTTATTACAGCAAACAATCTTTAGACAATAAACAATATTTTTTTGGGAATTACATGGTTTTACTTACATAATTACTTTTTTAATTAGGTACATTGCATGGTTGCGGTCGGTCGATAGGCGACGTAGGATGCAAGAGCGAGCGAAGGGCTTCCCGAGGTTCGGTTTTGTTAGGTTCCTATAAACCCTTTTCACAGAAATAATAGAAATACCTTTACCTCATATCATGTTAAACAGGGCCAATTGAAATCATAGGCAGACAGAAATAGGGAGGCCTCGACGGTACTAAATATTTGGCTTATTTTATTTTGCGTAAAATATGTTATACCAACTGAAATATTTGAATACCTACATAAAAATTGGTAAAAGTACTAGTTAGTAAACAAGTTATTGTTTAAACGTTCACTTGCCAAACATTAGGTTTGGGTTACAATTTGGCAAATGAAATTATGCGGAAAATTGTTTGGGAACTGATAATTTGGCAATTTCGTTTCGATGAAACAAGGGAGACCCGAGTAATAAAGATCGCGTGCAATAGAAAACTGACCCTTTTATTTTACTTGAATAATGAAATTGATGTTATTTAATGTTAAATAATTATACAGAGTCAAATTAAAATAGCTAGCGAAACTCGATCGCGGTCTGCTATGAAGACATCAAAGATTATTCAGGTGTAGAATAAAAATAATTCTTGAATAACTAATAATATTTATAGTTAGGTATATTTTGAAGATAGGATACAATATTTCGTTGCTAATCTTATATAATTTTAAAAGCTAACAGTCTTAAAATAATAATAATAATATTTACAAGTATATAAATAGAGGGGAAATAATCAAAGGGCATAAAAAAATTCGTCGCATCGCTGTCAACAGGAAACGTGCCCAAAAGGCTGGCAGCATTGCCACGTTGTATAGCAATGCTGATTCTTTGGCCAAAAATAGGTCAGCCCTCTGGTTACCTGAAGAGTCGACTAACCGCTTGGCGATGTCTCGAAATACTAAGTGGGCACTCGGGCCCCATGGCCCTAATATTTCAAAATAATCTTATATAAATTAACTTATCATAATAATTTAGAATCAGCTAGGTACGTTTTATTTTAATATCAATCACAGTACTTCCTAAAGTTATCTTATAAATAAAACGGATAATTAAAGCCAGTGCTGCTGTAACTATCAGAAGTCCCACCAGTAAGGTAAACATCAGTTCTAGTTCTAGGTACTCTGCCCACGACATGTTGGCGGCGGGCGCGCGCAGATGTCTCGCGCCGCCGTGACGCAGCACGTACTCCGTCCACCACACGGCACGCTCCAGAGGAGGCTGTGGCTGATCTCGCATCAGACTACGTAGATTGACTAAATTCTGGCGATAATACCTAGAAATAAAGGTAAAGTTTTAACTTGATTAATCATGTTTTAAATTAACTTGCAAGGTTCATTTATAATACTAGCAAGCCTTGTTCGTGTCGCTGGCACGACAGTTATTCAAATTTTGTTAGCCCAAAACTTCACCACTTCCACGTTTTTATCGGTGACAGCGCAAAGGTCACTTGGCTGCTTGTTTTGGGGTACAGGAGCAGGGCAGGAAAGGACACGGAACATAGAATGTGGCTCAGCTCCAAATCCACACCCTGCTGCCGCTCCGTCGAGGTAGCCCCACTTTACGATATTTCAAAAATAGAAGGGAGTGAAAGATAGCGTGACATTGCCAGGGGAGAATGGAAGAAGAAAACGTTTTGCACCGACCCCAAGTAACATGGGATAAGGGCAGGAAGATGATGATGAACTTACAAAAATAAAAGTTATCGTTTAAAGCTGATATCCGACGCTTCACTCGAGTGAATTTTTATTTTTGTTTCAGTCCACGTTCACATGACACCGCTAAAATTACATAGGAATGAACGTTCATCTGCCCTGCCCCTTTCATTTTATTTTTTGATCATTCAGTAGGTGAGTGAAAGATATCGAGTGCCGAAATTCAACGTTGGATCGGTTCACTCATGAATTATTTTTTCTCTTTTGATTCATCATGATTCTGTTCAGACGTTTCATTTTAAGTTAAAAAGAGAAATGAACAAAAAGTGAAGCTTCTTATAACGGTTCTAATTATTCTATGACCCCAAAATTAAAATACAAAAAATGTTTACGTATTATTCCTGATAATTTTGTCAATTGTATTAGTTAGATCTTCTTCGGTCAATGTTTCCATATCCAGTCCAAGTCCGATTTTGTGGTACTCATATCTCTCCACATTAAACCATTGATCGCCCAACATAGGAATACCAATCAGAGGTACTCCTGCTGAGATAGCCTCGTCTGTGGACTGTAGACCTCCTTGTGTTATGAACAGCTTTATTTTTGGATGTTCTGCAAATGGAAATTTACTCATTAGAAATTAGCTGGCTGTTGGCATACAAACTACGATGACTCGTGATGAAAGTTTGAGTTGCCCCAAACAAGTAATATTGGTGCCTCAACTTTTAAAATTGTCTAAGCCTCCACTGCTCTATCCTGAGCCTGTGTGAGTTGGCTTCGGCCTCTCGAACGCATTCTCATCATCATCATCATTTCAGCAGAAAGACGTCCACTGCTGAACATAGGCCTCCCCCAAGCACCTCCACTTCGACCGGTTCTGCGCTTCTCGCATCCAACGGGTTCCTGCGGCCTTCACAAGGTCGTCGGACCACCTTGTGGGAGGCCTTTCAACGCTACGTCTTCCGGTACGCGGTCGCCACTCCAGAACCTGTCGGCCCCATCGACAGTGGGCCAGAATAGACAAGAATAGACCGAGTCCTTCCAGAAACTCTTTTCCCGTGGCACCTAAAACCAGCCCTCGCGGTGCTTGCTTGCTTGTACGGTGCCGTCCATCTTGAGGCAAAGTGCAATAACAACAACATCAAAACTTTTTTTAACAACCGACGAAAAATTTCAACTCTGGATGGCTAGAATTAGGTGCTGAATACTGGATAACAGTTTGCGCGCTTATGTCCTTACACCCTGTATATCTAGCAGTGGACTACGATAGGCTGAGTTGATAGATTGGTTGAAGCAGAAAAAAAAACTTACTCAGTAAGTCTGCCTGTGGCAGCCACTTGGATGTCCTGATGTTATCACCTCGTCCTGGTAGCTCATCTTTGTTCCATTTCCACAGTACATCGTACGGGACTTTAGACAACGCAGTCACCAGTGTTTGTATAGTTTGTGGAGGTAGTAAAGATGGATCCACATTTGTACCGAAACTTAAGTAGATAACACCATTTTTTGAATTATCTAGATACGATTTGAGTTCCTGTAAGCCAAAAAATATTGTTATTTTATTACCTTTCGCAAATGGCATAACATAATAAAATTGTTATTGGTAAAGTCAATGTCAAATGGTTTATTTCAATAAGACCATTAAAATGCACGTTTTAATATCAAAAGCCATTCAAACTAGGTTGAGAATCAGCTCCTTTTGAATGTTAAATTTACATAAGCCAGTCCCCCAAAACGCCCGCCCTTCACCACATTCTAGTACTTTAGCGGGGATGAAGAAGTGGAGCAACAAACTTCCCAGCAGTACAGCTGTCTGTACACTTAGAAAAACTTGATTCTATACGTAAGTAATTAACATTACGAAACACAAAACATTAAATTTAATTATTTGCCATATGTCAGTTAACACACGCTAATATACAAAAACATTAAAACCAAAATAAAAGACTCCAGGCATAAGAAAAAACAGTAAAAGTAATGAATACTCACTTTTGGTAATTCTCTTTCAGGATTCTGGTGGAGACCACCCATGAACAACATAGTAGGAGGTACAGGCCGGATGCCTTCAAACACTGGATGTAAATACAATAAAAGTAATGAATACTCACTTTTGGTAATTCTCTTTCAGGATTCTGGTGGAGACCACCCATGAACAACATAGTAGGAGGTACAGGCCGGATGCCTTCAAACACTGGATGTAAATACAATAAAAGTAATGAATACTCACTTTTGGTAATTCTCTTTCAGGATTCTGGTGGAGGCCACCCATGAACAACACAGTAGGAGGTACAGGTCGGATGCCTTCAAACACTGGATGTATATTAAAGAACATCATATCCACATTATTGTTCAGTTCTTGAATCGGCGGGACGTCTGGTCCAAAATGTTTTCTAATCAAAGCATTTTCTAATGTATAGCTACGTTGATGCTTTATTTCCAAATTGAAGTGCAGATACATTTCCTTCATTTTGTCCCATAAGGAGAGGTTATTCAGTTTTTGACGAATATATGTTGGATAGAGCAGTGGATGGACTGGAGTACCAATTACTTCGTAATTATCGAAAGAAGATCCGTAGGAGCTCATCAAGATCACGGGCGCCTTGTAAATATGCGACAAAACCATCCCAGGTCTGACAACAGCTTCCATAAATATTAAATCAAACTGCTTGGTCCTATTGTTAAGCAGATTTTTGACAGTCTCATCTTTCATCTGCGCTTCAAACATCAGCCGTACCGATTCTAAATAGGACTGAAATTGCAAATAGAGATCCTGCTTATGACCTTTTGGAAGCGACATAAACTTTTCTTGCCATACCGCGTATGATACGTCGTGGACGTCGATTTCTGTCAGATTGGCAGGTGTTCCTCCTTTTGGGAAAGCAGGATCTGGAGTAATGATTGTCACTTCGTGGCCACGTTTAGCTAGTTCGTGAATTAAAGGTCGAAACACTACCTGATGACTTATAGAAGCAACTGGGAACATTGCTAAGATTCTAGCCGCTTCACTTTGATTAGAAACTATAATACAACTAAAACAAATAAATAAATAATTGAACAAAGACATTTTGATACAAGTATTCACTTTGAATTTGCTTACGGAAATGATCTGTTTATTGCAATGACTCCTATTTAAATGCTGAGTATATTGAGAATCATGGTGATATACTTGTTTTAAATATATGTTCATAAGTCATCATTTGTTCAAAGTAGGTACAGTCAGTAACAAAAGTCGATTAACACTTCAGTTTTCTTAATCTCAGTTATTGAGCAAAATATGAACACTTCAGTTTTCTTAATGTCGGATAATGAGCAAAATATTTGTTCAAAATTGCAATACAGGGCGTCCCACGGCTATGCCACATGGAGGGAAAGTACCTTGAATATACAGATAGCACATTTTACTGAAAGAAGACATTATTCTAATTTAAAAAAACAATTTAAACTGCATTCATAGATTTTTAAATAAATACATGGTTGAACCGGGAATCGAACCCGCTACATGAGAAAAAAAAATTACCCTGTAGCTTTATCATACCAATCGAAAGGCTTCATCATAAGGATTATTTTTTGCTAAATAACATAGTGTCAGAAATAAAAGGAAGACCATGAATTTTAACATTTTTAATACAAAATTAATCAATTTATCAAATGCTCAAAATGAGTCCCATATATACTGTTGAATACAAAGTCGCACTCTTTTGATTCTGTCTTCTGCTGCAATTTTGAACAAATATTTTGCTCAATAACTGAGATTAAAAAAACTGAAGTGTTAATCGACTTTTGTTGCTGACCGTACATCGCCATGATTTTCAAAGCAAAGTTATCTCGGTATTACATAACTTCAACGTTATCGTACCTACTTGACTACTTAGCCTTTTGACCGCCATTTTTTTACAATCATGTATAGATGACAAACCAAAATGTTTCCAGCACGCCACGGTTTGGCTACATGACAGACTTTGACACCGAGGGCACGTTTTTGATTTTTTGACGTGTGGCTGTCAAAAGGTTAATAACTGTTATTAATATAGGGATTACTACATCTGTGCCTGACTAGACTGTACTCTTCGAAACGTGACATTTTCTATGCATTCATTGTTTTGCTGTCGCTGGTTTTTTTGCAGCCTATCAAACTGATGGGCTTTATAATTATTTCTATTGTTTGTTTATTGTACTTAATTTGCTCATTTTCTCACAAAGGCACGTACTCCAATACACACATCTTAATTCTCAATTTTTCACACTCATACCAACACACACACCCCTACAAAGGTACTCACACATCTCTACACTACATAACTCATCTCATGGAAGAATCTTCTGTAACATAAAAGAAATAAAATCTCTTGCAACAACAAATATTCTACAAAAAATCACCTCACTGAGTTTCGGTTTTCATCTTTATATTATAACACTTAAAAATGGCTTTACTTAACGTATCCAACGACCTAGATGAAACCTTTAATATAGAATGTCACACAGTAGAATCTCTTGAAATCTGCAAGAGTATCTTAAATGCTTCCAAAGACAATATCAAGGTGCTAACATACAACATCAGAAGCTATCAGAAAAATTTTGATGATTTTGTAATTGCTTTAAATCGATTAGACTCAAATATCGACTTTATAGTGCTCACTGAGTGTTGGTTGTCTGACGGCTCCATTATTGAGGATCTGCAGGGATACAGCGCATACAGAACAACTAAACAAGTAAACAAAAACGGGGGAATTGTTATCTACACAAGAACAGCCTGGAGCAGCAATATTGTCACTGTAGAATCTATCCTGGCTGACGCCGACAGTATATTAATAAAAACCAACAACAACTTAAGCCTCCTAGCCATCTACCGATCTCCCTCTTTTACAAACACAGAGCAATTTCTTAATTCCCTTGACACCACCCTATTTGACCTTAAAAACTATCAAACACTAATTGTGGCTGGCGACATAAACCTAAACATTAATGACCTAAGTAATAACCAAGTATCTAACTACGCTTGTCTCATGGCCTCCCACGGTTTATCCGCTGCTATAACTCTTCCAACGAGATGCGGAGCATGTATTGATCACATATTTATAAAATCACCAGCAATACCGTTTGGTCTCGTTTGTAGCTTATCCATCACCGATCACGATCTAGCCTTATGTAGTGTTCCCATAAAAACAGAACGCTCTAAAAACAACAAACGCTGGAGAGTCAAAACTGACTGGTCCTCTGTGGCTGGTGAGATCACTGATACCAATTGGGATTCAGTTACTAGTTCATCTTGTGTAAACACTGCTTTAAAGCACTTCAACGACGTTATCTCACTTGCCACTGACAAACACTCAAAAAAATTTTAAATTAGTCGTACAATGGTTAACATCCAACCCTGGGTCACTCCTGGCTTAATTAGGTGCATGAAGCAACGCGACAAGCTTCACCTTGAATGCAAAGCCAACCCGCACAATCAAACAAAACATTTAATTTACACCAGATACAGGAATTTCATGTGCACACTACTTCGGAAACTTAGAAACTTACACAACAGACAAGAAATCGAAGGGAACCAGAAAAATCCAAAAAAGCTATGGACGGCTATAAAAGATATTTGCGGAACTAGTACTCGCAATAATGTGTCATCTCACCTACTTGCGTCCAGTACTTCCCCAACATCATCACTTGACAACTGCAATCAGTATTTCGCCTCTGTCGGGGAAAAACACGCAGCCAAGATCCTAAACAAACTCTCAACCACTCACCACTCACTAATAGAATCAAACATAGCTCCGGATTCCAACTCACAATCCTTCTTTATGCATCCGACTGATGAAGAAGAAGTCTCCAATATAATACGCAACCTTAAAATAGACAGCGCACCAGGGCCAGATCAAGTAACAGTCCCTTTACTCTTAAATTGCCGAGAGAGTATAATCAAGCCACTTACGCACATCTTTAATTTAAGTCTAGAATCAGGTGTCTTTCCCGATTCCTGGAAAATTGCTGCAGTGTCCCCAATTTACAAAAGTGGTCCCAAAGACATGCCAGAAAATTATAGACCTATCGCCCTATTGAGTATAGTCTCTAAAATTTTAGAAAAAATAGTAAACAAGCGACTGGTACATTTTGTAGAGAAGCACAACATTGTCTCAGATAGGCAGTTCGGATTTCGCCGGGAAAGATCCACCGAAGACGCGGTATCACTTCTGACAAACCAAGTCTCTCACCACATAGAAAATGGAGAATGCTGTATTGGTGTCTTTCTTGATTTGGCAAAAGCATTCGATACCGTGTCTCCTGGGCTGCTTTTGAAGAAACTTGAGGCAATATGTATAAGAGGTACTCCTCTAGAATGGTTTTACAGCTACCTAACATCACGGTATCAATACTGTAAAATAGACAATCACCAAAGCAGGCTGCTCCCAATCACGTTTGGAGTTCCCCAGGGCAGTACCCTTGGCCCGACGTTGTTTACGCTGTATATTAATAACGTAGTAAATCTCCCTCTTAGAAACGCTGAAGTGATTTCCTACGCTGACGACACAGCCATCGTTTTCCATGACAAGTCATGGGACCAAGTTTATCAACTGGCGGAACAAGGCCTCTCTCAGATAGCGCAATCCCTAGACTCTAACCTACTGACACTTAACGTTAGTAAAAGTAAATACATTGCCTTTTCCAAAACTAGCTCCTCCAGTGCACCTCAATCCATGTCCCTAAAAATACATACCTGTCCACAGAAACACATTACTTCCTCACAACTGCCACCCCATCCCTGCGTATGTAAAGTCCTTGAACGTACTGACACGATCAAATACCTCGGAATAATCATAGACAACAACTTAACGTACAAAGCCCACATTTTTGCCCTTTCCTCCAGAGTACGAAAACTAATACACGTCTTGAAAAAACTCAGGGACTGCACCCCTATCGATATTTTGCGAATGGTCTACTTCGCACTTTGCCAGTCAATCATAAAGTACTGTATTTGCATTTGGGGACGCGCTGGTAAGAGCACATTTATAACGCTAGAAAGGGCGCAACGGGCACTGATCAAAGTCGCACTGAAAAAACCTTTCAGATTCCCTACTGACCTTGTCTACCATGAATTTCAAGTCCTCAGGGTAAGACAAATATTTATACTACAAGCAACGCTTAAATATCATGCAACAATAAAAAATCGGCCTGATTACAGGGACATATTAAACAAGCGTGTCTTCAGAGTACCCATACCAAATGCTAAATCCGAACTAGCTAGACGCTGTACCCATTTTTCCCATCCCAATACTTACAATAAAGTTAGCCAAATCTGCGACCTAAAAGACTGTTCAACCTCATGCTGTAAGAAAACCCTAACTTCAGCTCTTTTAAAATTATCATATGAAGCCACCGAAGCTTTGATATAGCACCTTTACGCACATACACACACCTCCTCACACACATACACACACCCCCATACAAACATGCACACACACAGACAAACACAGACACCATAGTACAAGCCTTATGTTAAACCAATACTATTTTATTTTGTGATCAGAATTGCACGAATGATTTATTTTATGTTAACTCTTTAACTTTTGTAACTATTTAACATCCTCAAACTGTAATGTATTCATTAACATTGTAAAATCGCACCCCAGAGCCAGAAGATACAAGCGATGCTTAGTTTGTGGCTCACCGAATCCGTCATATTGTATACTTTTACTTTTTGATGAATAAAACTTATTATTATTATTATTATTATTACGGCACGCGAATTACATATCATTTGGACTCGCACATTAAGATTTCCGTACCACAAAAACTAGAGAATTTACAGTTTTTTTTATTATTTGCCATGATAGCTGTCTAACGTGATGACGTGATACTGCGTGATGGCTGTTTTTGGTAAAACTGACTCATAATTTCACGGTTAACAAGATACATGGATATTTCATTGTGAATGTGAAGACGATGTGGGTCATTTTATTCATTTTATATATTTTTTTATTATTCTCTCTGTTCTGTTTGTTTTTTTTTTTATGGTCTGGCAGTTTGAGTAATTTATGTGGCCTACCCAAATGTCCTTTCTTTGGTATTGTTCGTCGAATCGCTGAGCTGCTTAAGTCTTGAGTTGAGCTGCACGATTTCTGACAAATGCGTGCGCTGACTGGACAGGTCCTCTCAATCTGTGTGGTTCTTTCCTCAAAAGACCATCTCAGACATCGATCTACATGGTCTTCATATAACCTGACCAAGATTATGTCTGGAATTTAAAAGAGACTGTGACCTCTGAGTTTGTTTCGGCCTTTCTTCTCATAGTAGTCAGTTAGGAACCGCCGACTTCATCTAGTTTTAAAAAACATGATTGACGTGTAAAAGTGTTTGTACAAACCTACTTACAAAAATAAAATCATTTATCATTAACAGCTCTGTAACAGCAAACAGAGGGCGTAGACTTAGTAATAGGGTTTCATTGGCACCACACATTGGTCATAATCATCAATAGGTCATAATTGAAACTGGGTAGTTACCTAAGTCATGTACAGCATTCTTTCTGTGTGTGTAACTCACAGTCTTGTCGTATACAAGTCTCCACAGCGACCGACGACGGCTGGCCTACGCACGTGTATGCTACGCTTTGTAAGAAAACCTAAGCAGGATCTGCCACCCACCACGATCACGCTACGCAGGAATGCGTTACTGGCAAACAAATGAACCGCTCAACTAACTTGAAAATCCACTCGGTGCACATCCTTCTTAGCAGTGGACGGTCGACTTACAACCCACTCAAAATAAGTACTAGGTTTAACTAAATTTACTAGTAATTTGTTAGATAGAGAGTGATTTGCACAGATACTAAATTATGCTTTTAAAGCTGATCCACACGTTGCATCTTAGAAGCATAGTATGGAAATATTTGGAAACGTTCGTGAACCGCCAGCAGCCAGGGGTTTTGCGTGCAGGTTGTAATATTCACGACGTGCAAACATTTGTTGTTACATGATGGGTTATCAAACGCATCCATGCTAAATTAATGACGTGCGCAGAGTGTGACGCGTCCATACCCGTGAGAGATGCGTAGAGTGCGCGTACGCTAGTTTAGATCCGCCTTTAGATAAGACTAGCTTCTGCCCGCGACTTCGTCCGCGTGAAATTTCACCCTCTCCCCATTCACCCCCTTAGGGGTTGAATTTCGAAAAATCCTTCCTTATTCCTTGTCTACATTATAAAGGGAACCTCTGTGCAAAATTTCAGCTTTCTAGGTCCAAGGGTTTGGGCTGGGCGTTGATGAGTCAGTCAATCAGTCAGTCAGGACTTTTCTTTTTATTTATATAGATAGATAGATTTTACTAATATTCATTTTTTATAAAAAAATATAATGTTAAGTGCTTCTCCCAAATAAATGGTTACAGGAGTAGTCGTGGAGTGGGTCGTAAGAGCCAGCTCAGCCTAGTAGAGCAGTGGTGGCCCAGTGGTAACGGCCGCGACTTACGAGTGTAGAGTCCTACAGTCATTCTACTTACGAGTGTGGGGAGTCGTAAGCAGGTGCTTTACTTTATGGAAATTATTGCAACACCACTCCTCTCAAAACGGTGAAGGAAAACATCGTGAGGAAACCGGCATGTCCTAGAACCAAAAATTCGAAGACATGTTTCCAACCCGCGCTGGGCCCGCGTGGTGGATTATGGCCTACTCCCTCTCGAGAGGAGGCCTGTGTCTCCAGCAGTGGGAACATTATAGGCTGAGTATTAGGTAAAAGTCGAAATTATTTTCATAACAATAAAATAATATTTCTTTGAAAGGACAGGGTGGGGTGTCGTGCTGATTTAGGTATGAAATAATATACGTAGGATTTTTTAATATATTTACATAAAATATGGTCTATCTAAACTTAATTACGACAATAATAATGAATTTACTAAATTAATTTATCGCAATTGAGTATCAACTACGTTTCACTTTGGCAGAGGCATCATTCCCGAAAGTAATCCTATAAAGTGAACGGAGAATCAAAATGAATACTGTTGCAGTTATCAGAAGTCCTAGCAATAAGGTAAGTACTAGTTCTAGTTCTAGGTACTGCGCCCACGACATGTTGGCGGCGGGCGCGCGCAGATGTCTCGCGCCGCCGTGACGCAGCACATGCTCCGTCCACCACACGGCGCGCTCCAGTGGACTTTCAATCTCATCACGCATCACGCTGCGTAGTTGGATCATGTTTTTGCGGTAACTAGAAATTAAAAAATATGTTTTTCAAGTATCTTTTCTGAAAACTAAACGCAATCCGCAGATCTAAACTGCGTTCAAGAGCTGTCAGTGTTATCATTACTGTGGAATATTGACACTGATAGCTTTTGAATGCGGTTCAGATATACTAATCGAGTGCAGTTTTATTGGGAAATTCATTCTAGTGCTCTAGTTGCACATCAGTCATGGCATTCACTACTTCCTTAAAAAGTTCAGGTGTATTATTTGTATGGACACTTGGGGAACTTCTACTGGGACAATTTTATATATCTCCAACCACTGACCTCTATCATACAACTGTATAATAAAGATCAGTGTCTCCAACTGAATAAAACTGTAGACGATGACAGAACAACTTTACAAATTGACGAGATATCATGGTAGATATTATAGTGAAATCAGAAACAGACCATGAAATTTTTTAAATGGGAACGAAGAAATATATTTGTTTAGATAGTGCATTTTGAAAGTTGGCAACGTCGTAAATGCTGTCAAATATTTCGCTGTTTTGATTAATTTTTCAACATTACTAAATTAAATTATTTAAAATATCGCTCTACAAAAATATTGATTATGAATTGCAACACCGAATATTTAGTTTTAGGTGTAAAACATATTTCGAAAATTTCCAAACACTTTTTGTGCACTTAAAATTTCAATATTTTCATTGCAATAAAAATTCATAATCAATATTTGAGTGCACTACAGCGCGATATTTCACAATTTCATTTAGAGATATTTGTCAGCCATTTGCGACGTTGTCAACCATCAGAACGCATCTTCCAACCATTTAATGGTTACCTTTCATCCTTAATGACAGTTTCAATGGCGTTCTTAAACTGTTCCACGGTAAGCGTTTCCATAATCAGCTTTCTTCCAATCTTGAAGTATTCATATTTCTCTGAATTATACCACTGATCACCAAACATTGGGATAGCTATTAGAGGCACTCCTGCAGTTATAGCCTCATCTGTTGACTGGAGTCCTGCTTGTGTAATGAACAGCTTGAGTTTGGGATGTTCTGTGAAAAATTCAAATCAAAGTTTTACTGTAGATACATCGAAAAGGATGTCAAAGTCAGGAAAATTAATTGTTATGTAAATTGACACCCTACGTTAGTTGGCCGTGTTATAACCATTTCATACAACTGTCAAAGAATTACAGTTGTGATTTGAATATATGCACAATTTCAGGTTGGTAGTCAAATTATTTAACAATTAATTTCTCCGATTTTTTTAAACTGTCTGTATTTTATTTTTTAATTAGCATTAAGGATTAAGTTATTAAAATTTCATAGTTTGCTGTGTAAATTCAAATTTGTAATTCTTTTATGGTTTACTCTAAGCAAAAAATAATTATGTTGTTTTGTACGCTATAAATGGCAAAACATGCACCTGTTATTTTAAGACCTTGCACATATTATTTGATGTATACCTACTCATGTTTTACAATAAAAATATATTCCATTCTATTCTATTCTATTCTGTGTCCTACTCTATTGTGAAACGAAGCCAAAAAAATAAAATTATTTACGTAAAAGATCTTGTTGTGGTAGCCATTTTGATATTCTGATATTATCGGTGCGTCCAGGCAGTACATCATTGTTCCATTTCCACAACACATCGTAAGGCAATTTAGAGAAGGTTTTCACGAGAACTTCAATTCTGTCTACAGGAAGAACTGTTGGATCCACGTTTGTACCAAAGCTTATGTAGACTACACCGTGTTTTGAAGAATCCAGATATGATTTGAGATCCTGAAAAAAAAAGGTTTGATATTAAATTTTTAATTGTTCGCCGGTTTGTTTTTCACTTACACTTTGTAAGTGAAAAGTAAGTGTAAGTGAAGTAAATTTCTATCAGTAGACTATTTATCTAAAGGATTAGTTTTTAGTTTAGTAGTTTAGCTAAGTAGGTGTATAATTAAATACCATGATTTTGTTGTCAAAATTATCATTTTCAAAAAATTTTTAATATAAGTAGATAAAACTAAAACAATAATTCATTTCGGTACTGTTCAAACCCCATTGTACGAGTGTTAAGTTTTTAATCATTAGTTACACCACTTATAACTCAAGAATGGTTGAACCGATTTTTATAATCTTTAATTTATTAGATTTGTCTCCACCCGAATAGCTGAATAACTCTTACCACATGGAAAAATATCACGAAAAAATAATGAAGGTAATTTTCTTTTTCTCATACATTTTGTAAGGAACGGCTTTTTTGATGATATCTCGAGAACGGAGTGACTGATTCCGATAATGATTCTGAGGCGGTTTAATTATAGAATACTAGCAGCGCCCCGCGGTTTCACCCGCATAAGTGTCGATCCCGTTCGAAAGGCACGGTCATTTATAATCATATAACGTTATTGTTGTTTTCGTCGAGAACAACACTTTTTTTTCGGGATGAAAGGTACTCTATGTCCGTTTCTGTACACCTGACAATGTATATGCAAAATTTCAGGATGCTGGTGTAGTGGTTTAGGCGTGAAAAGGTAACAAACAACAACAACAACTTTCGCATTTATAATATTAGTTAGAATATGAACAGGCTTTTGCCTTGTACTGGGGCAATAATAGGCTGTCTTATTATTATTACTCATAGATATGAAATTTAATTACTTACTGCTGGTAATTCCTTTTGTGGTTTCTGATGCAGACCACCCATATACACCACAGCTGGGGGCACAGGTCGAATACCTTCAAACACTGGATGGACATTGAGGAACAGCATATCTATATTATTATTTAACTCTGCTACCGGTGGAATATCATCACCGAAATGCTTTTTCAACATCGCATTCTCCGCTTTTTGACTGTATGCATACAATCTGTTTGTCATATAGTCGTAATACAATTCCTTTACTTTCTCCCACATAGTGAGATTGTGAAGTCTCTGCCTAGTAACTGAAGGATAAAGAATCGGATGTACTGGAGCTCCAATATTTACATAATTATCAAGCGCTGCTCCTAAAGAACTCATTTGAATCACCGGTGCCTTGTATATATGAGAATATGCTAGTGCAGGCCGTACACAAGCTTCTAAGAATAGTAGATCAAACTGTTTACTTTTATCGTTTATCAGATTTTGCACTTTTTCATCTTTGAGTTGCACATCTACTACCAGCGTCAACGCTTGTAGAATCACGTCCATCACCATGATGACATCATCTTTATTACCTTGTGTAGATGCCATAAATGTTTTTTTCCATAAATCGTACGATATGTCATGAACATCGATTTCTGTCAAATTTGGTGGTGTACCGCCTTTAGGGAAGGCAGGGTCTGGTGTAATGACTGTCACATCATGTCCTCGTCTTGCTAGTTCATGGGTTAATGGCCGAAATACCACTTGATGACTGATAGACGGTATAGGAAACACTGCTAAAATCCTTGCCGCGTCATTGTGACTTGCAAAGAATGCACAACACAGAATTAGACACGAGAATAGTCTCATGTTAGTATTTTATTATCACTTGCCGTCCGTCATCAATCAATGCTTACGATTTACTGAAGTTATGTTTATACGTTTTGAAGTTCAATGAGTATTTCACAATATTGTATATTATCTAATAGGTACATAATATACTCCGTTGGTTTAGATAGTTAACTAATGGCTGAGTAGATACAAATGAGCAGGATATCTTCATACATACGCACCGAACACGGTTTGTAAAAAAAATTTATCGCTGCTAAAGGTGCGCCAGTCGTGACTACGCCTAAAAATGAAAAAATCGAATTGCCTAAGGTGGGAATCGACCCCCGGTTTGAGATGCGACTCTTAACGCCAGAAAATTTTAATAACCACTTTAATTAATGCCTATTATTTGAGATTATCGTAAAAATATATTCAATTTCCGAATTTAAAGATTATAATTTTCATGGTAAATGAAAAAGTAAAAAATACTTTATAGTGTAAAAAATACAATTTCATAATCATTTTAGTGCCTACTCAAATGAAGTGTAAAATCTTCAAATAATTTACAAGTAGGTAGGTAGTTCAAGTGTTATGAACTTAACGCAAAGTGTTATATTAATGTAAACAAACTTCCTATATTGATGTTTATTATATAAACTCAGTTACCACGTGTAAAGTGTATCAAGATTAATTGTTAATCTTAGATACACTTTACCCTCTTGTGGTAACTCAGTATGACTTGATAAGTAGGTAAATAAGTAATGAGTAGGTACGGATACGTATTAAGGCTCCTTCAAACAGGCGCGACACGCGACAAAATCGCGCGCGACACAAAGGCACCGCAAGTCGCGCAACGAGCGGTGCCTTTGTGCCGCGCACGATTATATCGCGGGTCGCACCTGTTTGTAGGAGCCTTTACAATAATTTAGAAGTGTCTGCTTTATGAGTTTTTATTAACTCAAGTAGGCACAACAAGCACAAGATAAAAAGTAGCCTATATGTTAATCCAGGGTGTCAGCTACCTCCATACCAAATTTTAGCAAAATTGGTCCAACCTTTTGAGCGTGAAGAAGTAACAAACATATAAACACACACACACACCCCCCCCCACACCCCCACACACACACTCACAAACTTTCGCCCGTATAATATTAGTGTGATTGGTTAGGCAGGGGCATAATCTTTCCATAGTCCTAGATAACCAGTTAATTTTAGCCAACGTAATTCGTATTCCAATATCTTTGTTTCCATATATCCTGTAATAGTCCTACACCAACCGGGGATTCCTTGGCTGGACTTGCATAGTGCGAACAGGGATAACAGTCGATTGGTGCGTCATTTAATTAAAAACGTCTAATGGGCCTCTGCAAGTTGGCTTTGGTCCCTCGTACGCCTTCAAAAGTTCCGGGACCCCAGGGTCCTGAGAAATGTCATGAGACATAAAAATATAAATAATTAATAAACTGCTTTTTGCAGTATCATGTTGTCTGCGAGTGGTGATCTGAATAGTTAATGCTTTGACTGTTAACTGTCCACACGGAATTACCTACTGTCGCCGCCACCGCAGTCAAAAGTATGCTTTCCTGACACTTGTTAGTGCAACATTTCTAGTAGCTAACAAATATCATACATCACTGGGTAAGGGTCAGTTCACACCGAGACGCGACGCGACGCGCAGTTTTCAAGATAGAAATACAATTACAGACCTTATCTACTACAGTAAAAGGTACACAATTCAGTGTCTACCTACTACGTCGAGTTACGCAGCGCGGCGTAGCTCACTGAATCGTGTACCTTTTAGTGTAGTAGATAAGGTCTGTAATTGTATTCTTATCTTGAAAACTGCGCTTCGCGTCGCGTCTCGGTGTGAACTGACCCTAAGACTGGTTGTCAGACTGCCAAAGATCCATGAATGACAGCCGGGACTAACTCCGAGGCACGGAGGAGTCAAAACCGCGGCAAGCGTAGCATAGCGTGATCGATCAGACCCGTGTTATCAGTTAGCCACAAGCTAAACTAATAAAGATCAAATTCGCAAAACACGTATTCGTTTGTATGAAACTGACCGGTATCAAGAACGCATTCTCTAGAGATTACAGGAATGAATTAAAGAAAACTGGCCAAGTGCGAGTCGGACTCGCACACGAAGGATTCCGTACCACAAGGCAAAAACGCAGAAAAAAACACGTTTGTTGTATGAGAGCCCCCCTTAAATATTTATTTTATTTTGTTTTTAGTATTTGTTGTTATAGCGGTAACAGAAATACATCATCTGTGAAAATTTCAACTGTCTAGCTATCACGGTTCATGAGATACAGCCTGGTGACAGTACAGTAGTTGTTCCGGGTCTGGCTGTTTGTGTATGTGAGTTTAAATGTTTGTAAACGCACCCACAATACAGGAGAAATTCCTAGTGTGGGGCAACGTTTTTTTAAAAAAAAGAGAAAGAAAGAAAGAAGACGGACGGACGGACGGACAGCGAAGTCTTAGTAATTAAAAAAAAAAAATATATATATTAATATATTATTATTATTTTATTAATTTTAAATGTTGGAGTATAGCAAAAACAAATCGATACTACCATTCTAACTCATAAAATATGTATCCGTGCCCGCCCTTAACCACCTGACCGAAATCCTTACTTCCCATAGTGACTGTACTACTTTACTGTGTGTCTATAAATTCACTTCTTAAAGAAACCAGCTGGAGAAGATAGGTTCAGGTGCCCTGAACGCGGAAGGCAAGAATATCTTATCCTCATTAAGAAATTGCTAAGTAATCATCACTAGTGATAAGAAAAGTGCAAATAATATTCCACTGTATAAAAACACTATCTTAATATCGTATAAATACATCATTATGTTATCTATATGTTACGGTAAAAGCCCGAATGTTGGTAAATCTTTGGTTTTACTAGTAAATGTTAAGATTTACTAACACGAATTGGTGAATATGTCTAAGCTTCGATATTAAATATGACCCATTTTCGGGCTTTAGAATTTGGCATATTATATTACACTAGGTTTTACTAGTCGTAAGCTAAGTTACATAGTACGATGGCTAAGCCATTTACTAAGTTCGTTTGTTCACTAACCCCCGCCTGGCCTTACCTAACCTATCCTATCCGAGTCGGGGTGCTCCGATATCCGAGCTCACTTCGCTCGCTTATATATTTTAGGTTCTCTTATTACAATCACTTTCAACATTTACCATGTGTTTGAGATAAATTCTAAGAGTTACCGAGTCAATCTCAAATTAACGATTCTCACAGAACAACAGGGTAATTGCCTTAGAAGTGGCGAAGTTTTGGGCCGATATACGACTAAATAACTGTTGTGCCAGCGCCATGAAGAAGAAGCAGAAGAACGCGCTTTGGCCCGCAAGCGTAACGTATATTTTAACCGATTAAAAAAATAAAGTGGTCATTCCACGACGGCGACGGTACGCTTGCACTGTAAACAGAATAATAATAGGTATGTTAAAAAAAACAGAGTAAAGTTAAGTTCAGTAAGTTATTTTTTTTTTTCTATGTTATCGCTGTTATGATGTAATACCAGCTGAAATTAAATGACTTGCACTGTGTACCAAAATAATCAGGTAGGTATTTCACAACATTGATCAATATACTTGGCCTATATATAGAAATCATATTATCAATGCAGCGTTCATTTCCAGAAGTAAATTCAAAGTGAGTGTATGTGTCAAAATGTCTGTGTTATACTTTATAGTTACTTGTGTTATTATAATTTTAAATCAAAATGAAGCGGCAAGAATCTTAGGGGTGTTTCCAGTTGCTTCTATAAGTCATCAAGTAGTGTTTCGACCTATTACTCAAGCTCTCGTAAAACGTGGCCATGAAGTGACAGTTATTACTCCAGATCCTGCCTTCCCAAAAGGAGGAACACCTGCCAATCTAACAGAAATTGATGTCCATGATATATCATACGCTATATGGAAAGACACATTCATGGTCATTGAGAAAGGTCACAAAAAAGACCTCCTGCTAAATTTTGCTGGATATATAAAATCAATACGTTTGATGATTGAAGCGCAACTAAAAGATAAACAAGTACAAAATCTGATTAATGATCAAACTCAAAAGTTTGATTTGATTTTAGTGGAATCACATGTCCGATCTGCGCTAATATTTTCTCATATTTATAAGGCACCAGTGATTTTAATTAGTTCGATGTGTTCATTTTTCGATAACGACGAAGTAATTGGTGCTCCAACCCACCCTTTTCTTTATCCACATGGTATTCGTCAAAAACTTAATAATCTATCCTTGTGGGACAAAATTAAAGAATTGTATCTTCACTATACCATTCTGAAAATGGGAAAAGACAGCCAAGTATTAGAAAATAAAATGCTTAAATCAATTTTCGGACTTGCAACCCCGTCAATTGAGGAACTTAATGAAAATGTTCACATGCTGTTTGTAAATATACATCCAGTGTTTGAAGGCATCCGACCTGTACCTCCCTCTGTATTGTTCATGGGAGGTCTACATCAGAATCCAGTAAAAGAGTTACCAAAAGTGAGTATCAATTAATTTTGATAGTCGAACAATGATACCTATGTAAAAAGAAGTTGTATATGCAACATTCGATTCGTCAGAAACGGTACACTTTTTTTTTTTTGGGTGGGAAATGTGTGAATGTGTAATCAAATGATCCCTCTCGCTCCGGGTGAAGCGGAAGGGAGTGTCAGACTCTTACTGACTAAAACCCACCCGTGTTCCTTCCCCTAACCCTTCGGTCAATCCCGCTGACCACCCTAATATACACTTAAATAAAGTTACATTGGAATGTATATTAGACTAGCACTATCCGGCAAACGTTGTTTTGCCATATAAATTATTTCTAGCTGCCCGGCGCTATCGTTTGCGTGGTGTCCTACCCTACCCCTACCCTACTCCTACCCTACTCCTACACTACTCCTACCCTACTCCTACCCTACTCCTACACTACTCCTACCCTACTCCTACCCTACTCCTTCCCTACTTCTACCCTACTCCTAACCTACTCCTACCCTACTCCTACACTACTCCTACCCAACTCCTACCCTACTCCTACACTACTCCTACCCAACTCCTACCTATAAACCTCACGGAGCCCGAGACCTTTCCGACGAATGCAAAACCGTGGAAATCGGTTCGTGCGTTCTGGAGTTATAGCGTCAGGAATGAAAACCCGACTTATTTTTATATAGTAGATGACACGCGAAAGTAGGACCTTATGTTGTAATAACCAGGAGCAACCAAGAGACAAGCATACGTTGCTTCCGTTGACGCCGGAGCGATACTGAGTTCCAGTTTGCTAACTAGCCAACGTTTAACGTGACACTTGCGCGTATAAGCTGTCTGCCTCTTTTTACTTATGATATCATTGGGTATAAATATGACCATATTAATTTTCAAAATGACAACTGTCCTTATACTCCAATATAGAAACAATTTAATCATACTAAAATGGGATGTTAATGTTACTGTCATATGGCCTTCAAGTAACAATTCTAAAATTTTTCTTACAGGAACTCAAATCGTATTTAGATTCATCCAAAAACGGCGTTATTTACTTAAGCTTCGGTACAAATGTGGACCTCTCTCTGTTACCTCCGCAAACAATACAAACACTGGTGAAGGCGCTCTCCAAAGTCCCGTACGATGTACTGTGGAAATGGAATGAAGATGAGCTACCAGGACGAGGTGACAACATCAGGATATCTAAGTGGCTGCCACAGTCAGATCTACTGAGTGAGTTATTATTTTGTTCACTGCTGGTCGATTCTGTAAAAATCTTGAAAACTTAGGTGAAGTGAGTTTGTTTTTGCTAAGAATTGACACTTTTGACAGCTCACTCCACGCTCACTTCACCTAAGTTTTCACTGTGAGATGTTTACAGAATAGCACCGCTGTTATTTGTTAGATGCTTTGTAAGGCACGGTTTCTTTACCCTTTATACACACACGTTTTTCTTGCCGTGAAAAACTACGGTTTATTCGCCGTGTGTAAGCACGGTCGTCCGTGTTGTATGGATCACTATGGAACCTTGGTGACGGAAACTGCGGTTTATTCGCCGTGTGTAAGCACGGTCGTCCGTGTTGTATGGATCACTATGGAACCTTGGTGACGGACACGATTTTTTTACGGCGCGGTTATATGCCGTCTGTTGGTACGGTCGTTAGTGTTGTATGGATCACTATAGAACCTTGTTCATGGACACGTTTTTTCCACGACGCAGTTTATGCGCCGATACCGTAGTGAAACCGTGTCATGTACAAAGGGCTTTTGTGTGCGAGATGGTCTAGTTAGTCACGTATACTCGCACCATGTGACATCATGCAACTTACTGTAACGTGTGAGTCGTTGTAGCTCGCGTCTCAATTACTACATTCTTTTGTTTTGGTTTTTAAACGCCACTCGCCTTCCCTCACTACGCAGCTATGCAACAGCTACAGCTCCTAAGTATCAAGTAGAAGCTAGTATTTCAGTGCTACGGCTCATTATAAAACTCAGATCAGTCGGGGCGAACCAAGTTACACTGCCATGCCAGTACATAGTCGCAGTCTATCTAAGCTGTAACATCAGCAGTGGTGCAGTGGTTTGCATAACCAAGCCTTTTAGCAGTCCACTAAACATTCGTAAAGACCTCTCCCATTTTGTCCACAATAACTGGTCTGACATTGGTTCCAAGTTGCTCACAAGTGGTTGCTCACAAGTGGACCGGCGGTCCCAGTTTTTTTAAAGTCATTTTAGGCCATCAATCAGGGCATAGCTTTATCGCTTGCCAATACGCGTTCTCCATTTGAGGACTGGTCTTTACAAAAAATATCGGTCCTTCCAAAAACATGGTCCGTCCACTGCCACTTAACTCGCTAACTCTGCAAGCTATGTTACTAACTCAAGTTATACTGATTGTAGGCTGCCACGCACATCATTAGTTGAGCTACATGATTACTGACAAATTCTTGCACAGAATGGACTGGATCATTCAAATCTGTGTGGTACTTTCCTCAAAAGACCTTCTTAGACATACACATAGTCTACTTGGTGTTTACATGATCTGATCAAAATCATGTCTGGACTTTAAAAGAGACTGTGACCTCTGAGTTTGTTTCGGACTATCTTCTCAGAGTAATCGGCTAGGAAACTCTAGGAAACTCATCTAGCTTATTTTTTATAATATGACATGTAAAAGTAATTCACATATCCTATTTACAGAATAAACAATTTCATTTAATTATAACTCGTATGCCACTGAATACCAATATTTTACATTGAGTCAACTTATATCCATAACCATTGGTTTGGGACCAATAAGACTTTAAGGTTTCCGTTTCTGGCATCACATAACTACATTTATTTTTGCATGACAACCACGATTTTATTTCTAACACGTGAATTTTATTTCTATATGCAGAGCATCCTAACGTAAAACTGTTCATAACACAAGGAGGACTCCAATCGACAGACGAGGCTATCACAGCAGGAGTACCAGTTATTGGTATACCAATGTCGGGCGATCAGTGGTATAATGTGGAGAGGTATGAGTACCACAAAATTGGACTCGGGCTACATATGGAAACATTGACCGAGGAGGAAATTATAAACGCAATCAACAAAATTATCGGGGACGACAAGTAAGCACAATTTCTTTGTTTTTTATCTTTGTTCAAATTAACCTATAATGTTGTATGCTGGTACATAAACCTCCTTCCTCTAAGTGAGAGGAAAGATAAATACCATTAGGTGGTAAATAGATAACATTTATTTTCATATGGGCTGATTTTTCAATCATCTGATAACTTTGAATAATTTTGAAATTTTGACAGTTATTACATACAAAAACTATCAAACGTCAATTTTATTCCTCGAATAAGTTATCTGGCGATGGAAAAATTAGCCCTAAGGGCTGAGTTTTTCAACGCCAGATAATTTTATCCGAACAATAGTTTTAAATTTGTGACAGGTCTTCCATACAAAATCTGTCAGACGTCAATTTTATTCTACGAATAAAAATTATCTGTCGATTGAAAAGTCTGCCTTAAGTCAAATAAAATCTCATTCTTGGTTCATTTGTAAGTTAATATCATAGAATCAACATAATCATCTTCATCATTGGGAACCGTCTTCCTCCAACTGCTTAGTATAATAGACTTCTATACTAGACTATAATAGACCCTTCTGTGCCATGCTGCGTGTCTGTATTTATCAACCAGGTCAATCCATACTAATATTATAAATTCAAAAGTAACTCTGTCTGTCTGTCTGTATGTTACCTTTTCACGCTTAAACCACTGAACGGGTTTCGATAAAATTTGGCAGAGAGATAGATTGCATCCCGGGGAAGGACATAGGATAGTTTTTTATCGACATACCTTGCGGGCGTAGCCACTGACGGAAGCTAGTATCATATTATATTACATGCTAATAAAGGCTCCTCTTGGTGTGCCTATAATAAATTAAAACGCTTTTTCTTTATTTCTAGTTATCGGCAGAACATCAAAAAACTACGCAGCGTGATGAACGATCAGCCTATGAAACCACTGGATCGCGCCGTATGGTGGACGGAGCACGTGCTGCGTCACGGCGGCGCGAGACATCTGCGCGCGCCCGCCGCCAACATGTCGTGGGCGCAGTACCTAGAACTAGAACTAGTACTTACCTTACTGCTAGGACTTCTGATAACTGCAACAGTATTCATTTTGATTCTCCGTTCACTTTATAGGATTACTTTCGGTACTGATGTCAAAGTAAAACAAAGTTAAATCTCAATTTTAGTAAATAAAACGTTAAATCACGACTTTATATTTAGTTTTAGTTAAATATAGTTTAAAAAATCTATATACTATTAATAAAGCTTAAAGGTAAAGAATAAATTAGTTGTTTTTTTTTTGTTTCTTTGAACGCGCTAATCTCTGGAACCATGGCCATGGCATAAAGATGGCCAATGGAATATGGTTTTGGCCAAAAATCAGCCAAGGTAAGGCCATCGCAATCAGGCGTATCTTCAAAGTGGCGTAAAACACTAGTAGGCTATAGGTCATAGCACACAACACAATAGTATCAACTCGAGCCGTTCAGTATTCTTTATAAGAAACTCCCTACTGCAACGTGCAATAATTGGAATCGTAACGTAATCGCCTGGCCAAGCTCACGAACCGCGGTGCGGTACGTTACGGCTCGTCTTCCCTGCGCTTACGTCTCTCCGTACCCGAGCGTAAGCCTCTTCGTCCAGCCTTGGCCCTCTTACCACTCCGGCTTGCCTGCTGCACCATCAACCAGCGGTGGGCGAGCCGTAGTAAGCGCGGCGTCGGCTAACCGTAGCCGAGTCGACGTATCGGAGCTTCTGACCCGCTTTGGTTACGTGCTTACGTTAGGTTGACGCCTGTTTGACGGTGAAGCGAAAGGCGATACGGTGCCGATCCCATTCCGACTTCATAGGTGTGCCTTAATTCACATCACAAAAAAAGTTCAGTTGCTGTTCAATTTCGATCAAAACAACGCTTTTCATATTTCCCCCGCTGTCAGATACACTCCTAGCATGCGCAATAAGAGCACATTCTACTGCTTAGCGAAGTTCAAAGATAACAACATTAGGGTTTGTCACTCAAACTTGATTTTTTCTGCAGCTAAACCGCACCATGATCAGCGATTCCAGGCGTCATGAAATTACGGAAATTAGCTTAGAATCAGGGACACACAAATGCGTAGAATATAGCATAATCAGCCTATACTGTTCCCACTGCTGGAACGCAGACCTCCTCTCTGTGAGAGGAAGTGTGGAGCCCGTGGGCCAAAATCCACCTATGGGAAGATATTACCTACATGTCTTCGAATTTTTGGTTCTAGGACCTTTCCTCGTGATATTTTCTTTCACCGTTTTGAGAGCAGTGATGATTAAATAATTTACACAAAGTAAAGCGCCTGAACCTACGACCTACAACTCGTAAGTCGCGGCCGTTTCCTCTCGGCCACCACTGCTCAGTAGAATATGGCAGAATGATAAGGAGAACTATACCTACCCATCAGTGGGTGGGCTTGCCACACATAACTGTCATGTAGATACTAAATTAGTGTAGTCTCATTTAATGATGTTCTTATTACTATCTCATGTTTATAGATAAATGCAAATCATTTATCTGGATGGCAGTTTGATCTCGAACGTGACCACAATCTAAGAATTGCATGTCATCGCACTAATAAAACGTTATCACTGTGTGTACATTTATGAGCGGTAGGAATTCCTTATCTATCATGCCACTTCTGAGGCTTACTGAAATCATTATTAATGTTATGAATGCATGCGATTTGTGTCTTACCAAAATCCATAAAAAATGTGCTGAACAGAACCAAACGAAAACAGTACAAGCAACATGACGTGATAATAATTATGAGATTACTTTAATTGAATGAATCGAGTATTCATGTGTTAACGGTGGGGACTAATAGTAATATTAAAAGTCATGAGCATAACATTTTAATATACGGCCAATAAATAGACGGAGACAATGTCCCACGGCAAAGTTGATCTCCTCTAGTTAACCAAAGTGGTTGTACAAATGTACAGCATGTCAATACTTCTCCATATAACCTTAATTACGTGTTTCAGTTTAGTAGTTAATCAAAATGAAGCTGCGAAAATATTGGGAGTTTTCCCATTTCCATCTATCAGTCATGAAGTCGTGTTCCGCCCTCTTGTGCATGAACTAGCTAAGAGAGGACACAAGGTTACAATCATCACAATAGATGCAGCTTTCCCTAAAGGAGAAGCATCTGCCAATCTGACAGAGATTGAAGTCGGTAAGGTATATTATGTAAGTTTGCGTTTGGCCGAAGCCACAAACTACTGAAGTCCTTTTACGTATTTTTATATTACGTCCGATTTTGCATCACTGTCAAAATCACAGTAATCTTTATTGTTGTTACCACGGATATCGATACAATAAGGTTGGCTTTGGGTTACCTACTTCTGACAGAGGTAAAATAAGTATCATCATAGGACACGTATCAAACAAAGTTTCCTTATGTTCTTATCACGAATCAATTTCTGCGCATTTATGTATCCTTCAACTGTACGTCGACAACTTTTGCCATCAATTTGAATATAACAGCATATTCTGTTAGTAGAACATTTTTATTGCCAATAGGTATCATCATTAAATCCTCCTTCCATACATATCATGAACGTCAATATCCGTCTTTGGAGGCGTTCCACCTTTAGGGAATGCCGGATCTGGTGTGATGATGGTAACCTGATGTTCTCTTTTGGCTAGTTCCTGAGTTAAAGCACGGAACACAACTTGATGACTGATAGATGGAACTGGGAAAACAGCCAGTATTTTAGCAGCGTCATTTGGACTTATCACTAAACTGAAGCACGTTGATATAACTATAAGAGGTATCATTATTCACTGGTTGGAATGAGAAGCTGTATTGATTAATTTTATTATTATTACACAATGTTGTGTAATACGAAAGACCGTTTTACTTTGAATTTCAGATAATATTTTTGTTAAACTATTTTATATGTAACAATTTTATTGCGTAGCAATATTTATCTGTATGTGTAGTTAAGCTGTTTAAAATTGCTTTTTATTTCGATTAACTTACATGATTGTGATAAAAAAAAATATGTACGCATCTACCTGTTTTGAATGGATGGACCTGACAGTTGTTACGGCGCCAACTTCAAGAGGCGGCAAATTCAAGCGTGGCAGACAAGTGCACCACCCAGTGCTGGCGGCAGTGCACCGCAACTAGGCGATCGCGAAGCACCTATTATATTTCTCTGCGGGTGGCGCACTGAGGTATCACTACGTGACTAGCGTAGCCATAGGTAGTTAAACGGTCTGAGTAAATTGCGCCTGCGTGGTGAATTATGGCCCACACCCTCTCACGGATAGGAGGCCTGTGTCCCAGCAGTGAGAACATTAGGCTGATTGTGTAGCAGGGGCGCCCTTTCCGACGCCTATAAGTGCAAAGGCGACACGATTTCCTATAATTTTTTACCATAGCGCCAACAACAACAGCCAATTCAATTCAATAGCCAATTCAACAGGAACGCCAGTTCCTGTTAAATTGGCGGATTAGAGATCGATATATTCTGAGATTTGAATAATATATTGCTGGCAAAATAAGCTCTTGCAGCTTTGACTCTTGATTTTTAAAAGTTTTCTCTATAAGTCGATTTTTTGTCGGCATTTTTTCCGCGTCTCGAAAACATTCTCGATGTACCGTTGAAGTTTCGAGCACTTTCTCTTTACGTAGGCCTCGCTCAAGCTGCGTCACAACACTGTCCTCCGTCTCCCGCATCGACTCTGTCCCAGCCGACTTTTAAAGGTCGTCGGTCGGTCCATCCAACCAGATGTCGTCACGCTACGCTGCGCTTCGCTTTTGTTTCTTTATTATTCGAAAATCTAATTTCAAATTCGATAGTCATCTTCATGGCGAACCTCAAAATTACTGTCCATGCTTGGATAGTTAATTACAAGATTACAACATGTTGATAAAACCAGTCTGACAGGCGCTGTTAGAGATTCATTTTACATAAACGAAATAAAGGCGTTATCATCGCTATCTGTAATATTTACTAAACACGAGTGAATTCTTATCTATAATCACACACGACACATTTTCACTCGTAACTTTAGGGCTTGTACATTTCTCGCAGAACAGACAGCCGATGGGGCCGAAAGGTTCTGGAGTGGCGACCGGGTATCGGAAGGCGTTGGAAGGCCTCCTACAAGATGGACCTTGACCATTGTACCTTGTGAAGGCCGCAGGAACCCGCTGGATGCGGGAAGCACAGAATCGATAGAAGAGGAAGGTGAGGTGAGGTGGGTGAGGTTGCCTGGGTGAGGTCTTTGTCCAGAGTTGTTTGTGTCATTTACATGGACATTCATTATACAGTACAGTGTAGCACTGTACTGTAGCAGTGACCGTACGCCCGTACACCATACTACATGCGTATATACGAGGACCATCAGTAAAGTTGCTCGGGAGTGGGTTGCGACACTTTTTTTTCCTAGCTAAAGTACTAGGAAGTGGTGAAAGGTGGGCGTTTTGCGGGACTGTCTTATGCAATTTTTGACGTACAAAAAGAGCTGATTCTCAGCCTAATTTGAATAAACGTCGTTTGTTCTTTTTTATACAAAGAGTCCGCATGCCGTAGACAGTCAGCAACAAAAGTCGATTAACATTTCAGTTTTTTTTAATCTCAGTTATTAAGCAAAATATTACCAATAAGTTTTTTTAATCTCAGTTATTGAGCTAAATATTTATTCATAATTGCATTGTACTTTTGCGGCAATTTTGAACAAATATTTTGCTCAATAACTGAGATTAAGAAAACTGAAGTGTTAATCGACTTTTTTTGCTGACCGTACGTCGCGTATCGATCGACAGACGCACTATGAAAACAATTAGCGCATTTAGTACTGCACCGACCGGTGAACCGACCGCAAGTAGAAGAGCACTGAATGCTACAAACAGATGGTCGGTCAATGCACCCTCGTTAGGACCGACGCTACATTCCGGACGGTCGGTGAAGCACTATAACTGGCCTTATTTGTTAATCTGTACGATAATGAAGTTTGAAGAAGAAATCAGAAACATTATAACTTAGTCGTCATCGTTGACAGTCATGTCAGTGTTATTTAATTTAGTTGTATTAAGTGGTTTATTTGTAAATATAATTCAAGCGGCGAGGATTTTAGCGGTGTTTCCAGTACCATCTATAAGCCACCAAGTTGTTTTCAGACCTTTCACGCAGGAACTAGCCAGAAGAGGTCATGATGTCACGGTCATCACAACAGATCCAGCCTTTCCGAAAGGAGGAGCACCACCTAACTTGAGAGAAATCGACGTCCACGATATATCGTACAGAATATGGACGGAAAAGTTCATGTCGATACCAAAAGACAACAAAGGAGGTTTGACGGATCAAGTCAGATTCTTTCTGGATATGGCTCGCTCACTGGTGGAGGCACAGTTATATCACAGAGACGTTCAAAACTTGATCAAAAACGAAAATGAAAAATTTGATCTGTTAATATTAGAATCTTGTGCGAGATCTCTTCTTGCATTTTCTTTTGTTTATAAAGTGCCTGTGATCCTAATGAGTTCGTTTGGTGCTTCATATGGTAACTTTGAAGCAGTTGGTGCGCCCGTTCATCCATTCCTCTATCCTTCAATAAATCGTAAGAAGAACTACAATTTGACAATGTGGGAGAAGATAACGGTAATATACAACGAATATCAGATAGCAAGATTCAATGATGAGTATGAGAAAATTGAAGATGTCTTTCTTAGAAAACATTTTGGACCTGAAATGCCATCGGTTGCAGAATTATGGAACAATGTTGATATGCTGTTTCTGAATGTGCACCCAGTGTTTGAAGGTATAAGGCCTGTTCCTCCTTCTGTGGTGTACATGGGTGGTCTGCATCAGAAACCCGATAAAGAATTGCCAACGGTAAGTTTTATTTTCAACTAGCTGCGCCCCGCGGTTTTACCCGCATAAGTGTCGATCCCGTCGGAAGATCGGGATAAAAAGTAACCTATATGTTAATCCAGGGTGTCAGCTACCTCTATACAGCATTTTATAAAAATTGGTCTAGCCGTTTGAGCGTGAAGAAGTAACAAACATATAAACACACCCCCACACACACAGTCACAAACTTTCGCCTATATAATATTAGTGTGATAACCTTATGACTTCCAGTCTAACCGCATGCAACTGAATACCAATATTTTACATGGAGCCTGTCTGATCTCCACAACCCAGTTACTAGGTAATACGATACCACTTGGTAAAACTGGTTGTCGACTGTCAATGATTCACGAATGACAGCCGGGACCAACTGCTTATCGTGCTTCCCGAGGCACGAAGGAGTCTTGGTATGTAAAGTTGGTATCTCATTCACGGACTAACCGCGGCAAGCCAGATCGATCGACACGTGCGGCTGATATACTAGCCCCTGGCATATGACTTACATTTATCTAAATAAAAAATAACTCTCACAGTTTATTTTCCATAATGTCTTATTTGGTAGATAAACACCATAGCATGAACAATTGAAAATAATGAGATTCATTGTAAGTTTAGCAAAGTACGTCAATGGAAAATAAAAGAGAGAAATTATATAGTTTATTCTGCACAAATAATGAAATTAATGAATACTAAGATCTTTTTTTAAAAGCATTGCATGACAATGCCCCATTTATTACTTTCATTATTATTCATTTTATGAATAGGTAAATATGCGAAAGAGAATTTCACCGCTGCTGCCCGTTCCCTCTTTTTAACCGACTTCAAAAAAGGAGGAGGTTCTCAATTCGGATGTTTATACACAGGGTTATTGGTAAAACATTAACAACCTCTTAAGAGGTAATTGTACTCAACAAAAAACGAAAATGTAAATCCAACGAAACCGACTTCCGAAATTAAAGTTATTTTTCACTCTGTAGCGTTTTTGTTGGAAGTCGGTTGTTTTTTTTTTATTTAACACCTATATTTCAACGATGTTAGTATACTTAATTCATGAATTAAAATTCATTTAATCTTTGCTATGCATTACAACTAAAACGATTATTGAAAGTTCCATTCATTAGCAGTTTGAGAAACATGGAAAGCGCTACTTACTACTCACTTATCTCAGTTCAAAGTTCACTTGACCGTTCTCGCCGTGTTTACGTTCGGATTTATTTTGTATCAAAATGTGTAATATATTGTTTTTATATATAGATATATTCAATCGTTTACTAACAAATGTGTTTTGATCGATACTGACGCCGATTCCCTTGTTCACAAACTAAACTAAATTTAAGTTCAGTGCATCTTTTTCTTTCATTAAGAAAAGGACAGAAGATAAAAATTAGTTTAGTCCTGTTAAATTATGATACTCCATAGCAAGTTTAGACGTGACGTGATTAAAAACATGGCTACTAAAAACATGGCTACTAACAAACTGAAAAATAACTTTAATTTCGGAAGTCGGTGTCTTAGGGATCAGTATTTTAGTTTTTGCCACCGACTTCCGAAATTAAAGTTATTTTTCAGTTTGTAGTGTTTTTTTTGGAAGTCGGTTTTTTTTTGTTAAAAAGTTTTTATTTCTCGCTTTTTAGTGGGTCTATTTATAATTTATCTAAGTTACAATAGCCTAATGTCAACTTGCCCATCGCCTTTTTATAAAATATTCCTTTTCTCGATGCAGGGACGTTAATTGTTGAGGAGTTCTCCTTTTATTAGTTTTTAGATTAGATGCTGATAATCCTGGCTGCAGCATCAGGCCAGACTTATGTCAACATTGCATTGAACTTATAATTAGTCCTGTTTAAAATGAGCCCAAACACGACTACGGTGCTGTAATTTAAAGGTTTGTACTTTTTCTGATGCTCCTGGCTTCAGCATCAGGACTTCGGTGTTCCTCAGTAACAGTACGTTTATCCACACATCGAGCCCTTTTCAATGAGCCTAAACACGATATATCTGCTGTTAGTTGTCGAGGAGTTAGGTACTCTGCAGACTATCCTGACTGCAGCAACAGGTCATGACTTGATGATCATGAGACCAAATGTGGCAAATGCCCTTTCAAACATCAAAACAATTTACTAAAACAGTCCTTGCCTGTTCGAGTAACTTCTTACTGTTAAGGAGTTCTACCTTCCATCATCAGCCCAGCTACCTGAGATGGTGACAACCATACACAAATACACAAGATACTTCATAAAATATGCGAAAAACAATAAGTGAGCCTATAAAATTTGAGGGTTGCCCTCGATTTCTCTAAGATCCCATCATCAGATCCTAACTTGGTGACAATGGGACCACCTCAGAACTATCTACTACTTAAATGTGGATATCACGTTCTATAGTGCAATATTTTTTTTTTCAGGACGTCAAATCATTACTAGATTCCTCCAAAAAAGGCGTGATATACATAAGTTTCGGAACAAATGTGAACACTTCTCTCCTTAATGCAGACAAAATGAGGATTCTAGTGAAAGTCCTTTCTCAACTACCGTACGTCGTGTTATGGAAATGGGATGCAAAGGATTTACCTGGACGTACAGAGAACATCAGAATTTCTAAGTGGTGGCCACAGTCGGACTTACTAAGTAAATATTTTGTGTATAAGCATCTTCTACATAAAGGACGATGGGCAAGTACTCCCCGTTCCCAATTTTTTTTATCCAACAGACTTCATTTCTGTCTCATATTTTTCGTTACGGACTACAAAACAACAAACCGTTTATTTCAAATCTAAAATGTATGGGGTTTTCTGAAAAAAAAATCTTTCAGTTTCATTTATCTAAAGAAAATTATGGATGTTTGTTTTCTATTTTTCGTCACAATAAAGGAGATAAAACATAATAATTGCCGACTTATTTATAAGGGAACATAAAACAACAAAGCTTATATACCACGAAGAAGTAGGTAGAAGTGTGTGGAACATTCGTAATCTTTTCTAATGTCTATTCAAACTTTTCTTTCAAAAAAAAGTTAAACAAATATCAACTTTATTTCAATTGTTATTAAGTTGATTTCAGAGTGACTAGCAGTATATATTTACGTCTGTAATTTATAAGGTGTACAACAAAAGATATAAGTATGCAGGATCATCGGATATTTAGTAAGAAACCGATGGATGTTCTCGAAATAAATTTTATTTTATTAATAGAAAACAAACAGCTCATTTTATCAAGTTAAATTTCAATCGACAACATCCATCGGTTTCTTACTAAACTTCAACTATTATTATATCTATTTTGTTCACTGTACATACTAAAGAGTATTAGTTTCAAACGAAGACATCCTACTTTATGTTTCGTCAAATCGAAAATAAAGCAACGGTGTAGCAATAAAAGTCTCATCTTTTCAGAGCATCCAAACGTCAAGCTGTTCATAACACAAGCAGGTCTGCAGTCAACGGACGAAGCTATCACAGCAGGAGTACCTCTGATTGGTGTGCCAATGTTTGGTGATCAATGGCTCAATGTCGAAAGATATGTTTACCATAACATTGGTGTGAAATTGAATATGGAAACGCTTACTGAAGATGATTTCAGGAATGCTATAAACACAGTTATTGGTGATGCAAGGTAAGAAATTGATCATTGTTATTTTAATATGAATTCATCATCATCATTCGCCTACTGCAGTCCACTGCCGGACATAGGCCTCTCCTATTGCACGCCATTCAACTCGATTTACGGCAACTCCCATCCAGCTGCTACCAGCCATCCTGCGAAAATCGTCGCTCATCCTAGCCTGAGGGCGTCGTACCTTACGTATGCTGATTCGCGGTCTCCGCTCAAGAAAACGTCTACCCCATCGGTTTTACGGATAACATGCCCGGGCTCATTGTCACTTCAGCTTGTTTATTATGTGAGCTATGTCGACAACTTTGGTTCTCCGCCGGATCACCTCGTTCTGGATCCGATACCTGAGTACTTGTTTATGCACAAAAGGTCAGAGAAAATAAAGGCTATTTTCATTTATTTATTAATCTCTTGTTTTCAGCTACCGCCGCAACATAGTCAACCTTCGTAATTGGATACTGGATCAGCCCCAGCCTCCACTGGAGCGCGCCGTGTGGTGGACGGAGCACGTGCTGCGTCACGGTGGCGCGAGACATCTGCGCGCGCCCGCCGCCAACATGTCGTGGGCGCAGTACCTAGAACTAGAACTAGTACTTACCTTACTGCTAGGACTTCTGATAACTGCAACAGTATTCATTTTGATTCTCCGTTCACTTTATAGGATTACTTTCGGTACTGATGTCAAAGTAAAACAAAGTTAAATCTCAATTTTAGTAAATAAAACGTAATATCACGTCTTTAAATTTTCCTTTTCTTAATGACCTCTTTATGTGAAAACCTGTTGCTCTAAAAATCTAGCCTTTCATAAAATATATAATATGGAGGTAAGTATGTACTTTTTGTTTTAACTGAGATTGAAAACCAAAAAAATATTTTAAGAAATTATTATGAAGAGAATTCGTTTTCTTTGATATGCGTTTGTAATATCTCTACCTACACTTACAAGTAAAACCGGGGCAACCTACAATGATAAGACTTTCAGAAAAACAGTTGACTAACTTGTTTGTTAAGTATCTTAACATTATAACACGCAATTAGAGATTATTCTAATAGCACCATTGTCAGCCATACATGTTTATTAACAAACGTAATTATCAAATGCTACTATTTGTGTAGGCGTTATAATAGCTAAGTCTTTATACATACGAGAATGTATATACAATTCGCCTTATACCCTTGAATCAACGAAAGGACATGGATTTTTTCTGGCCTCGTACGGACAAAAAGTTAATAATATAAAAAAAAACTAATGATATTTGAAATCCCACCACAGCTTTCGTTACTTGGCAAATCTTTGCAGAAAACATTTCAATTTTCAACATTATTATTTTGATTCTAATATTCGGGGAGGTCTTTATGTTGCCAGTTTCGGAAATAAGATGGTAACTGGGACACGCTTATTGTAAGAATTGATATGATTTCACGAGTATTTTTATAATAGGTATATGTAGAACCAATAAAAATAAATATATGACCGTGGTGACCCCAGGGACATACCTAAGTCATATATTTTGGAATCGTCTCTTCGAGTCCTTTATTTTTACGTAAGTATCAAAACTGTTTTTCACGACTAGGTATTGCGTTATTAAGTCAGCCATGTTGATTTTTGTGAAACCTCGTGACTATTGAATTAGGAATTTCCTTCAAAATCCTTCGGATTGCGATTGAAAGTGACGTGCGTTACGCTGGGCTGTCACCATAATCCTAACGACATGTAAATCATTACAATGCATCCAGACAGACATCTCGGGGGCTCGTGGCTAAATAATAACAGCCGCACAGGTCGATCGATCAGATTAAGCTACGCTTGCCGCGGTTGTTCTGTGGATGGGTGACCACCTTTACATACTGTGACCCCTCCGTGCCTCGGAAAGCACGCTAAGCCGTTGATCCCGGCTCGGCTGTCATTCGTGGATCTTTGACAGTCGTTACGGGTAGTCAGAAGCCCGAAAGTCTGACAACGTCTTACCAAGGGGTATCGTATTACCCAGTAACTGGGTTATGGAGGTCAGATAGGCAGTCGCTCCATGTAAAATACTGGTATTCAGCTGCATCCGGTTAGACTGGAAGCTGACCCCAACAAAGTTGAGAAACGGCTAGGCAGATGATGATGCATCCAGACAGACATCTGGATGCTATGAAAAAATAAATAATCCTACATAAATAGAGCATAACTATTTACAAATAAATATATGCGCTAAAAACATAACCCTTTTTGTGAGCCGAGTTTGATGTTCTATTTTATTTATAACTCTGTGGTGCCGCGTGTGACTGCATCATGATTTTTTGTTGTGATTTCTTGTGATTTGTTAAAAAATATCATTGGCTGTGTTTCTGGTTACCTTTTTTACACTTCTGAGTGACCTTCACCTTTCTTGGATTATGGATTTTGGCATTGCAGTTTACCTCGGCTACAATAACAATACCTATAACTCGCAACTCGGACAACTCTGATTTTGCCTGGTTTCCAACCGACGGAGGTCCAACGTTCTATAAACTGAGGCATAGCAAATGAATCATTTGTGATACAATCGTTAGATTTGGGGAAATTCAATCTGCTGGACTTGTACGGTAGTGAGGCAGGGGACTACTCCTTGATCGACAGTTTTTTTTTTTTAACGGAACGGAAGGGTATTATGGCCCTTCACCAAGTTTTACTATGAACAAAAATATACAGAGTTTTTAAACACTATTAATGCTTCATAATTCCTACATTTTGTTTTATTTTTGTCCACTACTGGGCCAAGCTTGTTGGGACCAGTGTCTAACTCCTTTAACAGTTCTAACGTAGACAACGTTGCCCAGGAATGGGATAGTGCAGGTTAAAAAAAAACGTAGATAATAAAACATTGGCTATATTGTTTATTTCTTCTGCGCCTGCTCATTAAAGTGAAGCAATTTATTTGAGCCATGTATTATTGCTATTGTTTTAATATCTGTGGCGGACCCAAAACTGTAGTTTTAGGAATTTTGTTTCGGGATGATATTTTAGAATAAGACATTAAAAGAAAACCATATAGAGACTATTGTTATATTATATTATCTCCTTTATTTTATAAATATAATTATTATGATACTAGCTGGCCCCGCGGTTGCACCCGCATAAGTTTTGATCCCGTGGGAATATCGGGATAAATGTTAATCCAGGGTGTCAGCTACCTCCATACCAAATTTTATCACAATTGGTCCAGCCGCTTGAGCGTGAAGAAGTAACAAATCTATAAACACACACACATACACACCCCCTCACACACACACACTCACAAACTTTCGCCTTTATAATATTAGGGTCAGCTCACACCGAGACGCGAAACGACGCGCAGTTTTCAAAATAGAAATACAATTACAGACCTTATCTACTACACTAAAAGGTACACAATTTAATGCAGGGTTTACTACGTCTAGCTACGCCGCGCAGCGCCGCCCGGCGTAGCTCACTGAATCTTGTACCTTTTTGTGTAGTAGATAAGGTCTGTAATTGTATTTCTATCTTGAAAACTGCACGTCGCGTCGCGTCTTGGTGTGAGCTGACTCGTGTGATTTAAATTAATAACATTTTTTATATCTTTTTCCTTTGTCTTGTTAGTCAAATCTGACGCTTACTGCTTGTCTGCGTTCTCATTTTATATTAGCGTTTATCTTATAATGTTATGCCATCTATACTAATTAATAAAGCTGAAGGGTGGTTTGTTTGTTTGAACGCAATTTTTTTTAGGGTTGCATGAAGAAGCCGCCTCGTGTAGCGCAGTTTGTTCCGCTAGTCACTCAACTGAATCGAGCGCTCGGCGAATCTTGTACAGTCAAAGTCAAATCATTTACTTATTTCAAATAGGCACATTAAAGGCACTTTAGAACTTCAAAAAAAAAACTAAATAGAAATGATTCTAGTCGCCCATTCCAAAAGGTAGTTTTCGTATGGAGAAGAATGGGCAAGAAACTCCACCGTTACTCTTTTAAAATGTTTTACAAGGTCTTGTATACATAATATAATTATATGTGAACACGATGCACCCATAATAAAATTATTCTACAGAATTTCTTAGTAGGTAACAGTCCGGAGTTGAAGAAGCCATACCTACGTCGAATCGGCTACCTATAGTCGGGTAAAATAGTAGCCCCCTTACTTACAAACGTTTAAAATCTACTCGCAATCTCATCTCAGCGACAATCGATGTCAAAAACTTGTCATAAATTTAGGGAAATTAGAGGTATTTTTGACAGATTGAGACTGAGCTCAGACTGTGAACGTTCTCTGAGAAATAAACATGAGTGCTAATTTTCCAAAACAGGTAAAAAAAAATACTGGTGTGACGATAATTCGTGCTTACTTGAAGGCTATAACTTAGTTAGTAGACTTAGGTAGAATTTATATTTGGCAAAATGACAATTAATAGATTATGTAACAGTTACTGCACCTCCTATTTCGATTTGTCGCATGTTTTCAATTTCATCCTGTATAATGTAACTTATAGCTAAATGTGCATACAAATAGACACTGGATATCCTTGGCAGGCTTGGCACTTGCCGCGGTTAGTCTGTGGATGGGTGACCATCTTTACATACCGTGACCCCTCCGTGCCTCGGAAAGAACGTTAAGCCGTTGGTCCCGGCTGTCATTCGTGGACCTTTGACAGACGTTACGGGTAGTCAGAAGCCCGAAAGTCTGATAACCAGTCTTACAAAGGGGTATCTTATTACCCAGTAATTGGGTTGTGGAGGTCAGATAGGCCGTCGCTCCGTGTAAAATACTGGTATTCAGCTGCATCCGGTTAGACTGGAACCCGACCCCAGCATGGTTAGGAAAAGGCTAGGCAGATGATGATCCATGGCAGGCTCATTGACTTTATCTATCTGTCGTGCCTATGTTCCATAACCGTCATTTGAATCTACAAACTAGAGCTTGGTTAGTAGACTACCAATGGCAGTTCCGCAACACAAGGCATACAGTAAAAAAATGTAAGTTGAATTAATTTCAAATTAAATTAAAATTCATAAAAATTAATTAATATGAATCAAATATGTATAGGTACTTAGATTCATAAAGTTTAATTTTATTTATGATGATGAACATGAGGACGAAGTGTTATTGTGCAGTGTTAATAATGTGCAGGTTATATCAGTCTTGTAAGGCTTATGGCGCGGTTAGAAGCATGATTTTAGGTAATTTACAATATCGTATCGCGTCAACAAGATAAATAAGGTTCAAAACAGCCAGCGGTGAGTTTTATGTATTGTTGAATCGAATGACCACCAAAATAAAAGTAGGTACTTACTTTACTTTTTAATTTAATTGAAACTGCAAAATTCAGTTTCAATTAAATTAAAAAGTAAAGTAAGTTACATCCGTACGCAAAATACGCGCATTGATGTGGAGTTGCGGGAACCCGCCCGTATTACCTATTACTTATTATAATTCCAACAGTTCACGCTCAATAAGTTGAGACAGACAAAATATATTTTTACCGACTAAAAAAAAAGGAGGTCATCAATTCGACACGTATGTATGTAATATTAGGTATTGGAACTGCATTATATTCACATATGACAATCTATTAGGGCTTCCAAACAAATATACAAAATTTTATAGATGTAAGTATGTATAAATTGGGGCATACGAGTCGAGAGGAGTCGTGATGTTATACACATAAATCTCTCGGATTTAATTCTTTATTTATGATTGTAAAGACCGTATAATCCGTTGTACAGTTTAGAAGATCTAAGCTGTCACACAGGCAGATAGGAATAGTGACTTTGTTTTATTACTATTTATATTTACAAATATACATAGATAATTTGTTTCTTCCTGTTAAAACTTTACTTAAAAATTATCTTTTAAGTATCTGTAACGTGCATGACGACCTAGTAACTTGCTGTGTTGGTTTTACGAAGGCATAAGACAATCCTTACTACCTAACTATGACCAATCTCTAAATTAAATAGTAAAACAAATTTTTCATACAAGTTGGAACTTAGTCTTCAAAAACTGCACCTACGCATTTAATCAAAATAAGGGTTGATTTTTCCAACGCCAGATAATTTTACCCGATGAATAATTTTGAATTTTTGACAGCTATTCCATACAAAATTCGTCAAAAATTATCTGTCGATTGAAAAATCAACATATTTACAACGTATTTCCTCATATTATTGTTCCGTTTTCCTGAGTCTCGCACGGATCACTAATAAACGTAACATTGAAGTGCATATAAAGAGCTTTTGACCCCAACTCACCTTAGTATACCGACATTGCTGCTCGAGTAATAATGTCAGTTTTTTATTTAGTTGCGTGTTCTATTTTAGTTATAAGTTCGAATGAAGCGGCGAGAATCTTAGCAGTGTTCCCAGTTCCATCTATCAGTCATCAAGTGGTTTTCCGTCCTTTGACTCAAGAACTAGCGAAGAGAGGACATGAAATCACCATCATCACACCAGACCCAGTCTTCAAGAATGGAGGAGCACCTCCCAACCTAACAGAAATTGACGTCCATGATATTTCATACAATATATGGCAGGAGAATTTCATCAAAGCAGCTTCGAAAGGAAGTAAAGACGATCTACTATCTCAAATGAACGTAATTCTCAGTTCATTTGTTTCAGTGTTTGAGGCACAAATCCAATCTGAAGAAGTGGAGAATCTTATAAATGATAAGAGCAAAAAGTTTGATTTGTTACTACTTGAAGCTTGTGTGAGGCCAGCAATAGCCTTTTCTTATATTTACAAGAACGTGCCTGTGATTCTAGTGAGTTCTATGGGAGCTGCTCCTGGGAACTACGATTTGATTGGAGCAGCTGACCACCCGCTCCTCTATCCATCTATCTTAAGACAAAGGCTGTACAATCTTAGTTTTTGGGAGAAAATTTCAGAATTGTACAACCATTACCGCATTGTGAAACTGTATGAGAACAACGAATTGCTTATGAATAAAGCGCTGAGACAACATTTTGGTCCTGAGATACCACCTGTCAAAGAGTTAGAGAATAATGTGGATATGTTATTCGTGAATGTGCGTCCGATATTTGAGGGGATAAGACCTGTTCCTCCGTCTGTCGTTTATATGGGAGGGCTGCATCAAACACCTCCGAAGGAACTACCAAAAGTGAGTATTTCATTCAAGACTTTATTATTTAACTAACCGCTTAACTTTTATTATTTAATCGTTCCAATTAGGCAAATATTTTCCACGATCGCATTCAATAATACATAATATTATAGTATTTTATCTACTACTAGTAGTTTGTTCGCACATATGCTTTGAACCACCGTTAAATTTAGAAAAATATTTTATTTTATTAAACTACTGAGAAATATGTAAATTAAACACAACAAATACTTATTCAAATTTTGATTTTTTAATTCAGTTTTATATTTATTATAAGTTTTATTTTGCATTCCGGGAAGAGATTTACGAAAATTCGTCAACTTTTGTTGGTAATCCAGAGGTAATTTCATCAGCCGAAAACAATGTTGGATAAGAACCAACTTTGAGCCGATACTTTTCACTGATGAACCTTTTTTTAAAGTGTTTCTGGCAAACATATAGTTTTTGAAGTTCTTACGCGCTTAAGCTATGCAAATAATCACTGATAACACCGTACGCAAAATACGCGCTTTGTCGTGGAGTTGCGGAAACCAGCCCGTATTACCTATCACTGTTAACAAGGAAACGGATGCATTTTAACGTCCTTTCGTTTAGCACCACAATATTCGATACAACACTTGTTGTACATCTTGCACTACCGATGCAAAATATTACAGTTTAAAATCACTGAGAGAAGTACCGAAATTAATCAAAGCAGATTTCACTCGATCAACAACAATCAACAAAACTCTAATGGCGGTAGCGAAAAAGTCAAAAACTTAGCCGTCAACCGCCTTAATTTGACAGTGACATTTGTAAATTGTCTATAGTTTTGGCACCGGGTGTAAGAGGGGTGAAGAATGATAGAAGGGGGTGAGGAGACCTGTCATATTCTTTTCTTCCAACCATAGAGTATACGGTTGAAATTTTTTGTTCTAAGTTTGCGTGCCGTGCTCGTAACTCCACCAAAGGTCCAAATTGACGTTTTGATGGCAAATTGCTGCATAAAAAAAATAGATTTTTTCATTGTAAACGTCGTTACTTTTTAGGGTTCCGTACCCAAAGGGTAAAAACGGAACCCTATTACTAAGACTTCGCTGTCCGTCCGTCCGTCCGTCCGTCCGTCCGTCTGTCTGTCACCAGGCTGTATCTCAAGAACCGCGGTAGCTAGACAGTTGAAATTTTCACAGATGATGTATTTCTGTTGCCGCTATAACAACAAATACTAAAAACAAAATAAAATAAATATTTAAGGGGGGCTCCCATACAACAAACGTGTTTTTTTCGGCGTTTTTGCCGTCTGTCTGTCACCAGGCTGTATCTCATGAACCGTGATAGCTAGACAGTTGAAATTTTCACAGATGATGTATTTCGGTTGCCGCTATAACAACAAATACTAAAAACAAAATAAAATAAATATTTAAGGGGGCCTCCCACACAACAAACTTGTTTTTTTCGGCGTTTTTACCCTTTGGGTACGGAACCCTAAAAATGGATGTCAAGCACACCTCGTAAATGCACGATAATTTTTTTTCAAAAGCAAACCTGATAGCTCCTTTGGTAACGTCTTTTTTTTTTCACTGACCTCTATCATACAACTTGTGTAATACAGGTCAGTGATTAAATTACAATTTCTTTTTTATAAATCTGTTTTATTGCTCCTGTAAAGTTGGTCAAAATGGAGATACAAGTTTTTCGTATTAGGGTGACGATATGACGTTTAACCTTCTAACTTATTTCTTGGACTTGGCAAGGGCTGCTTAGACGAGATAAGACTACTTAAGTTCTACATTACGAGTAAGAATAAAGAAAAAATATAATATCGTTCCGGAACTAGTAATACCTAACGTTACGGTGATGACCGTATATTAAACCGGTTAATTATACCGGTTCCTTTTTTAATAGAAGCACAACGTACTTACCTATAAACTGACATTTAATTCAAATCCATTTAATTTTGTATAATTAGATGATCGAGCAAAATAAAGAAGCGCGTCGAAAACGTGCCGCTCGTGTATTTGAGAACGGTGATCAAATACACGATAGTGGCACGTTGTCGACGCGTGTCGACGGCTGATGTTACCTCTGCTGTTAACGAGTACCACTCGTATGTTGCACACTTAGTCCTAGTACGTAGACACTTAGGCGTCGTACTCAGTTTCAATAGATACCGTAACTGTACCTACCTACAAACACCAGCATCATTTTACAAGCTCTAAAATAGATCTAACAATTTGTTTTGTTTGTTCAAGGACCTCAAGTCGTACTTAGATTCATGTAAGAACGGCGTGATCTACATCAGCTTTGGTACCAACGTGGATCCTTCAACGTTACCACCAGAAAGGATTCAGGTTTTCGTGAAAGTGTTCTCTCAATTGCCTTACAATGTGCTGTGGAAGTGGAACAATGATGAGCTGCCAGGACGAAGTGAGAACATTAGGATATCCAAGTGGCTGCCGCAGCCTGATCTGCTTAGTAAGTTCATATTGGTGTATTTTTTAAATATACATTCTTGTCGTTCATTTGATTGATTATTTGTTTCTTGATTGGCAGATTTTCTTGTATGGATTATTAAAAACATCGCATCGCATCACCATTAAAAGTTATTATAACTGGACTTCTCATGATAGCAAATCAAACAAACTCATTAGAGATTCCTGAGCCCACTTTTTAGCTCCATTTGAGATTAGTAATTTGGAGTGGTTCGAAATCACAATACCTAGATTTATTTAAAAAACTGGCCAAGTGTGAGTCGGACTCGCACACGAAGGGTTCCGTACCACAAGGCAAAAACGCCGAAAAAAACACGTTTGTTGTATGGGAGCCCCGCTTGAATATTTATTTTATTCTGTTTTTTGTTTTTGTTTTGTATATCAGCAACAGAAACCCATCATCTGTGAAAATTTCAACTGTCTAGCTATCACGGTTCATGAGATACAGCCTGGTGACAGACGGACAGTGGAGCCTTACTAATAGGGTCCCGTTTTTACCCTTTGGGTACAGAACCCTCAAAACTAAGGGGCGTGTGGGCATTTAAACTGATTGAATAAGATCGCTTCAAAGGTTAATTAGAGCTTATATGCACAGGCAATTTCACCCTGTCATCGACGTGAGCTATACAGGAATGCACATGCCGTTGTCAAAATTAAGAAAATCAGCAAAGTTGATAGCGTAGCTAATTCCTCAGGATTCACCAGCATTACTTAACCACTAAAAGGCTTCCTTTTAGTACTATAGGTACTACGACATACAAACATTTATAATACCAAGCCTTGTTTCACCGAAGGGTTGGACAGAGTGGTACCTACACTCAAATTTCGCCATTTTTGTTTTTTTTTTTAAGCCCCATGTAATAGGGGGCAAGCCTATTGATTGTCATCAACCGGGTACAAAGTCAGACTCCGGGCTGCTACTGAGAAATTCCAGATAGAAATACCAACAACACTTTACCCCACCTGGGAATCGAACCCAGGACCTCATGCTCAGCAGGTCGCGCTTGCAACCACTAGACCAACGAGGGAGGTACAGACGCCAGTACATCAAGCTAACCGAAACTGTAAAATTTTCCCAATCAACTTTGAACCTTATGCTTTAGCAAAAAAGTTGAAAATCTATTAAAGAAATTTGACAGTTTGTAGTAGCTTGATGGCGCCTGTACTACGATAACTTTCTTATTTCATTAAAATAGTATCTATCTCAATGTTTTTCAGGACACCCCAATGTTAAGCTGTTCATAACACAAGGAGGTCTTCAATCAACAGACGAGGCTATCACAGCAGGAGTACCTCTGATTGGTGTGCCAATGTTAGCTGACCAGTGGTTTAACGTGGAAAAATATGTGTACCTGAAGATTGGAGTTCGACTCGACCTGGATACTATTACTGAGGAACAGTTTAAGAATGCTATTACTACTGTTATTGAAGATGGCAGGTTTGTAAAATTTTAAACTAATGAAATAGTCTATTATAACGTCCAGCACCTTAGACTGCGTAACACACTATAAATTTCAATCTATGAATCATTTTGAAGGAAATTGCTAATCCATTGCTTTATATGGTCGAAAAATGTGTCTGCTCAACAGCGTAAACAACGCAACGAGTGTTGTTGAACTGTCAAAATGAAACCCATTGCTACTGATAGTGTGTTAGAAAATTATCCCGCAGAACCTCATGATTTCCATTACCGATGTCAGTGATGCCCAAGATAAACTTAGAAAGTACATAATTCATTGAAAAAGTGACATTGGTAGTTGATCGGATTTCAACCCTTTCATGCACGAAGTTGGCCTCGTGCAGGAAAGTGCATGTATCTACCAACCCGCACTGGGCCTTTGTGGTGGATTACGGCCCGCTCCCTCTCACCGAGATGAGGCCTGTGTCTTGTGTGTAGCAGTGGGGGACATTATAGGCTGATTATGATGTCATCTCTATCAGTCATCATCACTATGGTCATAATACCACAGATGGCTTACTTGAAAATTATTTGCTTTAACTAATCCATTCAGCATTTTAAATCTATTTCTTTTCTTATAGCCATCCATATTTAAAGGTGCTAAAAACTTTTCTAAGCAAAGGACCAGATTTTTTTTTACCTTCAAATATGGTTGATTCAAAAGGACCAATTTTATCTATTTTATAAACGCTTCTGAAACCTGAAGCTTAAGCTAAGTTTTAATGACTTAGCTTTGATAAAGGTAGATTAGAGACATTAAGGCGTACTACACACCTGTTCGGATCGGTACATTCGGTTTGGCAGTATTTGTTGAACAACAAAGTAGACCCGAAGCAATTACTACCCATACTCGGATTTCATTCGGGTAGTGCCAATCGACAGTCCGTTTAGTTTTTAGACCCTCGCTGAATCATGTTTGGGCTGGCTCAGTATAATTCAAGCTGGACCGAGCGGCTTCTCCCGAACATAAATATATTTAGCTGAGGGGCCTGTGGCTAAGTCATAACAGCCATACGAGTTTTGTCTGTAGGTAATATTAAAGTGGGAATATACATTTATAATTTTGTATAAATATTTTTTTCCTATTTTATTCTCACAAAATATACCTTTTTTTATTCATTGTTTTGTGTTGTTGGAGCAAATATTAAATGACATTAAATCAATGATTGATTTCACAATTTTCCTCAAACCAAAAGCGAAAAGGAAAACCTCTTAGGAAATTATAAGGAAGTCAATCTTTGTTATTTTTGATGTTAATAGACGTTATCGAAAAGAAAATATTGTGAATGCCAGGGATTTTTTTTGTCGGTACAGTGTGTAAGGACCATTACATAGATATATGAAAGAAGGAGATATGCCCGGAAGTTGAAAATACATCAAATAATAATAATAATAATAACGGGAACCTCGTGAAAGCTGAGAAAGAGAAACAAATTAAATATCTCGACTTAGCTCACGAGGTTGTTGACATGTGGAATGTGAGCTCGGCTATCATTGTGCCGATTGTCGTATCGGCCAATGGACTGATAGCCGAAAGCCTCGATCAACATCTATCGAGGCTCTCGTTAGGCTGTTGGATCAAGGGCCTGATTCAGAAGGCAGTACTCCTTGATACGGCTCGCATTGTGAGGAGGTTCCTGTCTCTGGAGCCCTAACCACCGGTAGCTTGGACCCTGCTCCCGACACCGGCGGACAACTATTTTTTTATATTTTTAAATGTTTTTTATACTTACTTTTATTTATTAAGAAATATTTAAAAATACAATAAAATAAGATTTATGTAAATGAATAAAGGAGATAATAATAATAATCATTTTATTATCAGGCTACTAAGGCCCATAGATAAAATACACAAAATAATCTTATACAATAATAAACTAATACATATTATTAAAAACCTTAAAACTATGAACTATACACGTAACATTGTCGGCGTCGTGTTCCGCTGCGTGGTGTCGCGTAACATCAAAACCCGATGTCGCTAGGTTGGCCCCACCACCGCGCCACTACTACACATGTAGTTCAGTAAAAGCAATAGCTACAAAGTCGCGCACACACTTGCAATTCATAAATCAGAACGTACTACACAATCGATTATAAACCTTAACTCATCAAAAACAGCGTGCATTTACCAGCACCTTACAACTTATAGACATTACTTATACGATAGATGTTTTTTGTGTTTTTGTTTCAAATTAAGAGAATTGACCTTCTGTTATCATTTCAAAAATTACATGTCGACTAACGAAATTTTTGCATACCTACAATAATTTGTTTTATGGCTCCTACAAACAGGCGCGACATGCGATCATTATAATCGCACGCGACACAAAGGCAACCGGCCGTTGCGCGACTTGCGGTGCCTTTGTGTCGCGGGTGATTTTATCGCGTGTCGCGCCTGTTTGAAGGAGCCTTTAGGCGGTTTTTATTATTTTACAATTGGTCTTTTTGATTCCAGCTATCGCCGCAACGTACAAAAATTACGCAGTGTGGTACAAGATGAGCCTATGCCTCCACTGGAGCGCGCCGTGTGGTGGACGGAGCACGTGCTGCGTCACGGCGGCGCGAGACATCTGCGCGCGCCCGCCGCCAACATGTCGTGGGCGCAGTACCTAGAACTAGAACTAGTACTAACTGTACTGATAGGATTATTATCCATACTTGCAGTATTTCTCGCTGCCTTGTATGTTTTATATAAATATTTCACCGTAGGAGGTGCGAGTGATAAGATTAAACGTAGCTAAGAAAATTGAATGTATTTTTGTTTTGTTAATAATTTTTTTTTAATGGAATTTGTAAAAAAAAATCCCTATGATCATATAGCCGTTTCGACCCACTGTGGGCCGGACCAATTTTGATAAAAATTGAATGGAGGTAGCTGACACCCTGGATTAACATATAGGCTACTATATCCCGATATTCCCACGGGATCGTAACTTACGCGGGTGAAACCGCAGGGCGCTGCTAACTTTGCATAAGTGAATGATTATAAGAATCTTCGATCCACTAACAATCGACTTCTACGATGTCCTTCTCACCGTTCTGGCTTCATTCGGTCTTCTTTCTTTGTCCAAGCGGTCTTTCTTTGGAATGCGCTCCCTCTGAACATCAGGATGGCAACCAGTCGGTTATCTTTTAAAGTGAAGGCACGTGAACATATCCGTCAAAAGTTGGCCGTTACATCTCAGCGCTGATTTGCTGGATTCGTTTTCTCCTCTACCGATAATTTGTTTCTCCTCAAAGATTTTGTTTATATGTATGTATGTATGTATGTATCTATGTATTAGTATTTATTCTTGTATTTTATAGTCATTTCTTGCTATTTATCCCTTTTGTTGCACCTGCCATGTTTTGTCTCTGCATCACCCTAAGGTTGACTGGTAGAAAATGCCTCAGGCATTAAGTCCGCCTTTGTACAGTATTTCTTTTACTTGTGCATAAAGTGTTAATAAATAAAATAAATAAATTATGGACATCGACACTAAAGGCACACCACAGGCAAGTCACACCATAATTTTTTGTATGAAAATGCTGCTACCCGTTGCGACTGTAAGGGCCTGTGCACACCACATTTTTTAAACGCGCGTTTGTAGCGATACAGATGCGATACGCACGCGCGTCAGTCGCAGCCTGTAGACCGTAGACAGAGTAAACTATAGACTGCTGCATATCTTCTTTTTCATTCGCACAAGAAAAAGAGAAATATATTAACGTCACTTGCAAAGAAAAGAGACAGAGAAAGAATATTTCTGTCCCTTACTGCGTGTCGGCTAAGCACATCAATGTGCACAACAAGTTTGACGTTTATGAATGAAATAATAAAAATTATGAATGAATTAATAAAAACTACACCGCGATTAAACGGAAAATAAGATCTTTTTCGTGCATAATTGAATAATAGTACATTTGCGCAACTGTGAAAATGGTAAAGTGTAGTGTACTAAGCTGTAAAAATGATAGTATGATGAAGATTGTCGGAATTTGTTGTCCCTTTCAGTGACACGGATACCATGAGTCTATAGATTACTCTGTCTACGCTGTAGACCTTCTATAGGATAAAAGCGCGCAGTCAACGCGCGTTTCTAAAACGCGCGTCGACGGCGCGTTTAAAAAACGTGGTGTGTACAGGCCCTAATGTGCGCTTGGCTAGCTTGACTTAATTATACGTGTCTGGTACCTTGAGAACTTAACCTTGTGCATTGTCACAGATTGTTTTGTAAGTAGTAGGACATACCTCCGAGTAATTACTAGATTAGAAATCGCCAACACGCAATGCTCAAACGTAATAAACGATGATGATTCTTCTCTGAATAAGGGGAGGTACTTGCTCTGCAGTATCTCATTTACAGGTTTTTTTTTTCTTATTTATGTGGTTAATGTTTATCTTATGGTCAAACAACTCAGGCTCAGGCTTCTTGGCTAACTAACTGAGCTATCGAGGTCATATGATATACCTACATATGATTATGAATACAAATGATAATTCTTCATGTCGCACTAGAGTAATGTCACAGTATAAAGATCATACAGTATTTCGACTTCATACAAACGGACGAAACGCGAGCTATACCTACGCGCCTCGACCTCGGAATGCGCTCGGTATGCAGACACTCGCGACTGTGCCGCAGTGACGAACGGACGGTGTGTTGTTTTTTTTTAACAATAACCGCGCCATTTTTTCACTAAAAATAAATTGAAGTACATATTTTATATGGTGAGTAGGCTATATTGTGCTGTTTTTGGTTGCATGAATTCGTCAATAACACATCCAGAGATAACTTTTTTTAAATTACCTGGAAACTCTGAAAGGTAAGACTATAAAATAAATTTTACTTACTAGTAGGTAGGTAGGTACATAATGTGTGTCTTTTTAATGGATAAGTATTTCCTTTCATCTCTGGTAGGTACATAATGTGTGTCTTTTAACTGTCTTGATTAACAAATAAAGTAAATAGAGTAAAGGAAAGTGATAGACACGAGTGAAATAGGTAGTTATAGGCGGTTCATGAATCATTATACGGTAGGTACGCTTGTGTTAAAACCTCGGGGCATGTGTGTTTTGTTTGTATAAAATGATTTTTTAATTAAATCTACCAATCAAAAAACAACACGCATTTTTATTAAACACTTCCTATTTAATTCAAAAAGTATTTTTATTTATTTATTTTATTATTTATGTACACACAGTAAAATACAATAACAAAACTAAATGTAAACACAAAGTAGGAAAATGTAATTAAAATGCTGGAGGCGGGCAGCCCTATCGCATGTTTACGTACCACGCGGCTGTAGGCATTTATTTCAAGGTTACGGCCGAGTTACAATACTGTACGTTCTTTATACTGTGGTAATGTCGAGCGTCAGTGCATCGCACAAGCGTGCTTTCGAACTATGGTGAGTCGCAGTTCAGTTTTGTCGCACAAGCGTTAATCGCACATCCATTTGTCGAGTCCACGTAGTACACTCCAAAGACTACAATATGATGCCTCTGACTGTTGACTGTGACTTTAAATTTAGTGACCATCTTTCATGGCATTAAAATAAACACATGAACAACTTCTACAATGGTACCAACACAAAAATAGCGAAAATAAGAACTTTGTATAAACAGAGACATTTCATAAAAGGCGCAAATAAATTTATTTTCTTTCAACAATTTTTCACCCCTTAGAAATTGCCAATGAATTCAAAGTCAGCCTGTGACGCGGCCGCAGCCAAAACCGCCGCGTGTCAACTCGACATTCACATTCAAGTACAAGGTTCAACGATAAGAAGATGCCCTTACATCACCATCAGCACAATACCTAGCCATCTGAAGGTTCGTTTAATTCCAAGATATCAGCTAAATGCGTTCAATTCTCACCCTTATCTCTATAATGGTGGAGGAAACTTTACTCATGAGCGGAACTGGTGTGGCCTTAATGCAAGCGTGGAAATTATTATGACTGTGATTATTTTTGATGAACGATAATGAGTGTTATTTGTTGGGGTGAAAGTTAAAGTCGTCTCGAAATTTTTACAGGGTGTTCTACCCATGAATATGAACAACTTTCATTATGGGACCAACTCTGAAATCACAAAAAAAAATCAGCTGTTTAATACAAAAGTTCAATAGGTACTTTTCTTATACCTAAAGGTGTTGTTTTTCATAATTTTGTGGCTTTTTATATGTCAGAGTAACAGGCAAAGAGGGGGTTTAGTCTCTTAGTTAATCGTCGAATCTATAGGTACTTATTACCTTTCTAAAATGGACCTAATAGTCCTGGGTTCGTTTCCCAAGTCGGAAAAAGTGTTAAGGACTCTGCAGACAGGCGCAACACGACGGTCCTCTAAGAACTTATTGATCTTCTAATAATAGGCACTTTAAAAATTAATGAACCTCTAAAAACTAACACGCAAGCCGTCTTTATTGCAGTTCTTAAGCCAGGACAGTGGTGCTGAGAGCAGTGGTGGCCAAGTGGTAACGGCCGCGACCTACGAGTTGTAGGTCGTAGGTTCGAACCCAGACAGGCGCTTTACTTTGTGTAAATTATTTCATCACCACTGCTCTCAAAACGGTGAAGGAAAACATCTTGAAGAAACCGGCACGTCCTAGAACCAAAAATTCGAAGACATGTGACATCTACCAACCCGCACTGGGCCCGCGTGGTGGATTACGGCCCACTCCTTCTCAAAGAGAGGAGGCCCGTGTCCCAGCAGTGGGAACATTATAGGCTGATTATGTAAGTTATTGGCTTCAATTAGACACGAATTATTGTAAAACATTTAGGAAAATTAATTGCCAGATAAGATAACATTTAATCAGTAATGGGTAATTTGCCTTAATTACACTAAACATTATGATAACCTCTAATGAACTCGTGTCATGACAGGTTTAGGATAACCTCTGTCTGTGCCTCTGTTATCCTCTGTGTTTAGTTTCGGCTGGCTGAGAATAGGTACCTAAAGTGTGTTTTATACATAGGTCTGAAATTGCTAGTTTTTAGTACCTCTTCTTCTTCTGCTTCCTGCCCTTGTGCCATGTTACTTGGGTTCGGTGCAACACGTTTTCTTCTGCCATTCCCTCTGTCAGCCGTCACGCTATCAGCTAGTTATTCAGCTAGTTGTTAGAACCTATCGAAGACATTAATAAAGTAACACTTTACCCGACCTGAGAACTCAACTCAGAACTCGTACTCAGCACATCTTTCCCGCTTGAGATGACTAGACCAAAAAGGCAGTATACTTTTTTTTCTACCTTAAATAAAGTCCTCCAGACCGTATTTCGGCCACGGCGGCCAATCTCATCGGAGACTAGCCTTCGGCGCGGGAGATATTATAGTGCACAAGTGTGCGCGCAGACACATGTGCACTCCCTCTTCCCTCACTCTCATAGTCCGATGGGACGGCAATCCGACACGACCGGAGAGAGATCAGGCGCAGGACCAACGGCTTAACGTGCTTTCCGAGGCACGGGGGTATCACACCGCCAACTTCCAAACTCCGGGCTGTTACTAAGAAATTCCTAATGGAAAAACTCAATAACACTTTGCCCGACCCGGGAATCGAACCCGGGACCCCACGCTTAGCAGCCGCGCTGTTTCTACCTTAATAAGACGTCAAATACTTAGAAGAAGACTGGAAGCCGACCCTGACATAGTTGGGAAAAGGCAGGTGATGATGACCTGTCACTTTAATACAAACCAATACGTGTTTTCCGATTTTGATCTTTATTAGCAACCAGAATTTTATTGTCGTACTCACAGGTGTCAGGAAGGCATTGTCTCCACGGCCGGACTGTAATGTTATTTTGCCAAAAAACAGCGGTAAGTACCGACCGACGTAACTTGGCGATCCTGAAAATAGCCTTTGCGAACTTTTGCGCATGTTCTCTCACTCACACTCGGCTCATGTCACCATTTGGTTCCTAAAAAATCTTACTGCGCAGCCATCTGCGCGAAGTTCAGGCTCGCCAAGTAACGTCGGTTGTATTGTACCCGCTTCTACTGAAACCACATTCTTAGTACGAAACAAGCGCCTTTTATATTAAGTGCGATGCTAAAAGCATGGAGCTTACATAATATTATTGGTTTTGTTTTTACTTACATTGTAAGTGTTTTGCTTATCTTTTATGTTGTGGTTTAGAAAATAACTTTATATTAACTGTCTGCAGCAAGACACTTAGGTGCGAAAGGTTGCTTTAATATTTTTGACAGGCGTTACTAAGAATAGGAGTAAGTATGTTCCGTGTTCCGCACCAAATGGTTACTAATAAATTATTATTAGAAAACATTCTAAAGTACTCGTATTTTGGCACTTTATACCTAATAAATTAATCAAAATAAAATAATTTTATTTACTTTATGACTAACAAACTAAATAAATAAAAATACAAAAAACAAAAGGACACTAATTAGGCGCCGAAGTACTCCTCCGCATCGCTGTCCCTCTTTATTAATTCTATATTCTGGGTAATATTGTTTTTACTAACGAGAACTATAATAATTTTACTGTCTGGTGCTTCTTTTCCAAATAAGGATCAAAATTGTGTTTAGCACAGAAACATCCCATTTTTATTACGAAATTGTAAATTAAGATTCAGTTTTATTCTTTACGGTGAAAGAACTTTTTTAAGTGGAAACTTTAGCCAAGTGATACCCGAAGGATATTACGGAAAAAACTTTCAACCGCTCCTTGTTAAAGTAACCTTAACTTACAGATAGGTAGAACTTAAAGTTTAAATGATAGTTTAAAAGGTAAGTACCGAGTTTAATGTAAAGGAAGAGATAATACCGCAGAGAGCAAACATACTACGATAGTTCTAAGATACTGCGTACGATTCATTACTTAAACGATTACAGGATGGGTAGGTATATGACACACACACACACATTGTACTATTATAATATATATGTTAGTCTGTAAGGTATTTATCTATGGGCCAAAGTAGCCTGAAAATAAAGGTTTTATTATTTTTATTATTATATGATGGCGAACTGTGAAGCCTTTGGTTTCAAAGCGCCTATGCACGTGAACAAATAAGTCGGAGGACGTAGTTTTGGAAGGCTTCCCATAAAGTGGACTGATGAGCTTGTGAAGACCACAGGAACCCGCTGGATGCGAGAAGCACAAAACCGGTCGAAGTGGTGATGCTTAGGGGAGCCCTTTGTCCAGCAGTAGACGTCTTTCGGTTGATATGATCCGGTACATTCGCAATGCTGGTCTACAAAGGCTGCAAATCTGAAAACTATGACACGTTTTTAAGTGAAAAAGTATTACAGAATACATTTTATTCTGTTACACGGCGAGCGTCTATCTCAATAATCAATGCAAAAACTATGAACACTCTGTTGAATATATACTCTCATGGTCTGTAAACACTCCACACTAATTAGCACGATATTCCGTAGAAGCACGGAATAGATAATAATACAAAACTTGAGTAAATATTGGCTTCTTTGCCGTCGTCCTACTTTAAAAGTTCAAGTTATTGGCAAAGTCTGAAATCAAAATTCGGGTTTCGCATATACTAAAAATAATGTTGTATAATTAAGCAGCCAACCCAGAATGTGGCTACGAGCTTGGCATCCTCAGTAGACGCTACAGTGGGGTAATTGCGTAACACACTAACAGTAGCAATGGCTTTCATTTTGACAATTCAACAACATTCATTGCGTTATTTACGTTGTTGAGCAGACAAATTTTTCGAACATATGAAGCAATGTATTAGCAATATCCTTCAAAATTATTCAGATTAGATTATATATATTATATTTATAATTAAATTTGATTAATAGTGTTATAGAGGTGTGAGGAACAGGATGTAAAGTTCACTCATACTCTATAGAAAAGGGAGGATCCTCCAACCAGACGGTTGTAATGTCTGGCGGGCAACTGCCCGATGATTTATGTCGGGCCGTTATACCTATGCTAGTTGCGCGGTAAACTCTGCTTGCGAGATGCAGGATTTTGTGTGACGGCAATGTGACGCGTTGCTCGCATGTGGCGTTGTAGATACCGCTACAGTGTGTTACGCAACTAGTTTATGGACAACTCATGTAGCGTGTAGGGTAGGTACTTATATATCTCTCTACATTTTTTTTCAAATCCATATAAAGAAAATAATTCCTCGAAATCTGCCTACAACGTAGTTATACGAAACAAAATTGGCGCTCGTTAAAAAAAATCAAACAATTTTTATCGTCAAATTATTCGAAGTTAACTAAGTTCGCTAGGTAATTTCCCTCAACTTTCACACGAAATAAATTGGATTCTTTTGTCCCTCGACATTTTATACTTTAGGATACTTTACTTTACTTACATAATCTTAGTTCTGAAATTGAAGTTTGGTAATCTTATGTAGGTACCGCTCAAAAGTTTTGTAGTTACAGGTGAAATATGTATTTATAACACTGTGTGACCTAAAACCGCATTTCAGTTACGCTTTTCATTTTTACACAGAAAGCGTACTAAGTTATGTGTTACGTTCGTGAATCATATTTTGATCAACATACAACCTGGACCTGACCAGCGGGATAATTACTTGACACACTATCAGTAGCAATGGGTTTAATTTTGACAGTTCAACAACATTTATTGCGATATTTACGTTGTTGAGCAGACAAATTTTCCGAACATATGAAGCAATGGATTACAATATCCTTCAAAATTACTCAGATTGAGATCAATAGTGTGTTACGCAAATAGGGTGCTGGTTACTGACTATAGTCCGACTACATAGATTTTGCCCAGTAATTGCGATGTTATAGTGAAATGGCGGTTGATCCAACTAATTTATCGAATTCCAGCTACTAGTGCGGAAAAGTATGATTGAGATGAGGTAGCCAAGTGATTCTTTTAGATAGATTGCAAGCCATATTTACGTGTTCCACGCGCGCCTCAAAGAGATGTCAGCATCGAGGAGGGGCCCCATATAGGGCCGAAGCCTGCCGGGTCAGCGGGATTGTCCGAAAGGGTTACCGCTGGCCCGGAACATAAAGGGCTAAGGAAGGAACACGGGTGGGTTTTAGTCAGTAAGAGTCTGACACTCCCTTCCGCTCCACCCAGAGCGGGAGGGGTCATTTGATGATTTCCCATCCGCAAAAAAAAAAAAAAAAAAAAGACATATTTATTCATATAAATCTGAAGTCCACAGTTTGTACCAAGTTATTTAGGAAATGCAGTGACTTTATTCATCATCACTGCTCTAAAAACGGTGTCCTAGAACCAAAAATTCGAAGACATGTAACATCAGCTACCAACCCTCACTGGGACTGCGTGGTGGATTACGACTAACTCCCCTCACTGAGTGGAGGCCTGTGTCTCAGCAGTGGGAATATTATAGGCTAATTATTATGCTATGCTACTACTGTAAGGAATTAGGGATGCCTGGGTTTAGCAGAGATTTTCACCTGTTAATGAGCTGATTTTGGGTTGCTAAAGGCTCCGCCAGCCAGTAACGCTTAATTACAGCTAGCGCAATTTGGATAGACTGGCCCTACTCCAGCTGCCAAGTCTACTGCATGCTAATTTTTCTATTTTCCTGCCCTCTGTGCCCCAAAAAGTGTAGCCATAGCGACCTCTGTAGGTACTTACTTTATTCATTCGAATAAAAACATTATTTCAATGTTTTTGCTCTGTAATGTATCTTGTGTTATCTTGTAGGTACAATTTTAAGTAGCAGATTTTGTATTCAGTTACAGAATACAATGAAAACGGCTCTCTCATTTAAGAGCTAAAACAAGAGCTTTAGATGTTAACTTAATGAATTTCAAGCCATTTTGTAAGCGAGAAACATTGTCGAGTTAGGCTAGGGGTGGCTAACTTTTTGTACTTTTGTAAGCTGAAGGTGATGCACAACAAATTCATTCTAGATCCTTACTACGTAACGCATACAAAATACGAAGGTCGATTGGTATAGCTATTCAGAACCGTTTCGATACGCTTCCGTGTCAAATAGACATCAATCAATATTACAGAAGGAGTCCTTAAAGCGCTGTACACAAATCCGAAACCCGAAAATATTGACAATTTAAACCAAATAGACGACCACGGCTATTCGCGGTCGAAGAATAAGCAAATCAGGTAACCGAAAATATGTCATTTTCGTCTCGAAAGTCTGTGAAACGGTTGTGAGTAGCTATACTGCACACACTTGCAGAATAGGCTCACTTTGCAGATTTCGCCTACAGAGATGCCTGTAAGTGTAGGTACAGACGCCAGCACATCAAGCTACCCGAAACTGTCAAATTTGCCCAATCAACTTGGAACCTTATAGTTTAGCGATAAAGTTGAAAATCTATTAAAGAAATTTGACAGATTGTAGTAGCTTGATGTGCTGGCGTCTGTACATCTCAACCTTACCAAATGTGTATTGTTTTTGGATGCCACGTATAATTTCATCAGATGAGATTAAATCTGTACCACCAATGTAAATTTCAATAGGTATTATCTGTCGATCTTGAGGAAGACGTTTTGTTTCGCAATAGGTCATAGTGTCTCTAAGATCAAGGTCAAGATAAGCAGGCTAAGGATAAGGGCTTATGTTGGATCATTCGGTTCCCTACAAAATGGTTGAGCTGGATGGTGCTGATCCACGCGTCATGTTCGTGAACGGGCGCCGTCGGTTGAGACTGGTCATCTCTTAACTGCCAAGGCTTATTTTTAATCTTATGTCTTGAATTGTTTCTTCATTTCTGTCTTTTTTACATTGTTCTCACATATAGAAGCAACAAGAATAATGTACCCAGGATTTTGTAATATCTTGATTTAAAAGAGTGTCCATGGAGTTTTTTGCCCGTTCTTCTCCATAGAGATCTACGCTTTGGAATGGGCAACTAGCTTCAACTTTCTGACTAACTGACAGACTATTTAATTTTGACAATTACATGGTTTAATTGAAATAAATGATTTGAGTTTGAGTTTGTCCAAGAGAGCCGCTCCACCTCGCTGCTCGCTCTCCTTGACTCCCCACGAACTCAGGCTAGACTCTGCCAAGCGCCACCAGATGGCGCTAGCGTTCCGAATAGTCAAACGCATGACTGGATGCGACAAATAAATTATGGTGAATGCTAGACGTTATAATGTGGTGGAAAGTCAAAAAATTTATTGTTTATCAAAGTGACTACAAAGTCAAATTGTTCATAATAATTATATTAAATTCACAACGGCCAAAGTGTGGAACTCTCTGCTAGCGTCTGTGTATTCCCCGTATACGGTATAACCCATCTTCAAAGCAAGAGTGAATAGGCATCTTCTGGGCTTCCTCGTTCCGTCATAGACTTTATCCATCGCCTTCCACCAGGCGAAATCGAAGTCAAGACCTGGCCCATCTTGCAATCAAAAAAAAAAGAAACTTTTTTATGCGTAATGTGTCAATTTGAAGAACAATACATTTTTTTGGCATCAATTTCTTATTTCATCATTTTCTTATATTACAAATCTGACCTCTGATGTTCAAGGTTGGCCATCCCTACACGAAGCCATTATTTGTGGCATTTCCGTCCTTACAAAGGGTGCTGCCGTGGCTTACACATTGTTGTGGTCAACTCCCAAAACGTAATTCTTTCTGTTGTCTGTCCTAAGTTATGGGGCCGAATCTCTTTTGATTTTGTTCGTAGGATTTGTTTTGATAGGTACCTTATTTAAAGCTATGTAGGATGTGTCCTTAATAGGCTGTGTACCTAAACGTTTGTAAAAGCATGTTTGTTTAAAGAGTGATTGGATGAGTGATTTGAACGAGTGAAAGGAAGGAAGCAAGTCAAGATGGCGATTCGGCACTTGTAAGGTGCATTCTTTAAAAATAAACTGTTGTTTTGGGGAACTCTGAAGTTTTCCTGGAGATCCCACACACTACAACTATGTGGAATAACATAAAGTTTCCGTCACGAGAAGCTATAAATTCTGTAAAACATATTCAGGGGTTCGCAACCTTTGGATCAAATAAAAAAACAGTTTTGTAATGATTTTTTTAAAGGGATATAATTACGTTAACACACACATGTAATTACTGTTGTCAGACGATTATGAGTATTCTGCATCTGCATTCTGCAGCATTGACAGCGTCTGCGTGAACTTACTTCAAAATGGTGGCCCAAATGTTTACGTTCCATGAGTCAGACGCGTCCCAATACCACAAAACATTAGACGACAGCGCTTTACATCGCTAAAATATGACCCGATCAAGTGAAATTGCTTGTTAGTTTCGTATTACACGTATCTATGTTACTTTGAGTTGATTGAATTTGGGATCATTTGTTGTTGATTGAATTGTCGCTACGTAATTTAGTCTAATTATATATGTCTTCAAATTATAGTAACTTATTCTTCTAGTAGTTTCTTATTCTTCTTGTTGGTAGTTTTTTCACTTCTTTAAATGCCAATACTATACGGTTGGATGAAGTTAATTCACTTTGATTGAAAATAAATCCATCAATATAGGAAATTATTTTTACGCCTAAATACTTACATTGATGGGGCTTTTTTTTTGAGTTTGGTAAGTCATTAAATGACCCCTCCGGGTGGAGCGGAAGGGAGTATCAGACTCTTACTGACTAAAACCCACCCATGTTCCTTCCTTAGCCCTTTATGTTCCAGGCCAGCGGTAACCCTTTCGGACAATCCCGCTGACCCGGCAGGCTTCGGCCCTAAGGGCCCCCTTCTCTGCTGCTGACATCTCTTTGAGGCGCATTGATTGATTTATTTTTTCTTTCGGTGTTTTCCTTTACCGCTTTGAGAGCATTCCTGATGAGAGAAATAAAATTGCAATATACCATAATCAGCCTATAACGTTCCCACTGCTGGGACACATGCCTTCTCTCTGTGTGGCAGAGTGGTCCATAATCCACCACGCGGGCCCAGTGCGGGTTGGTCACATGCTTGCGAACTTTTGGTTCTAGGACATGCCGTTTTCCTTCACCCCTTTGAGAGCAGTGGTGATGACATAAAGTAAGTACTTACCTACACAAAGTTTTAAGTGATTTACTGGGTTCGAACACCCGACCACACGTAAGTAGGGTCCGATACCACTTTGGCTATCTCTGCTCGCATAAAGTATCATGGTCGAAACTGGTTCCTACCACCACTGGGTTATCACCGCTTACGCTTTCATAAGAGCACTGCCACTGTCACTAATGCGGCATAATTTCTCCTTCTATTGTTACCGGACTTAAGGTGCCACTAGTCGATATTTTTTCCAAACAAATTTCGGGAGAGTATTACTCCACTGTTTGACATTATGCATCCAAAGTTAAACATGATATCGTTTTGACTTGTTATTAACTTTGTCTGTACGGAAAAGAATAGTAAAATAAAAAGCCATTCAAAAGTTATGAGGCAACGAAGATTCGTTTTTTCTTGCTATTTTTAACGTAACTTTGGGTGTAAATAAGTAATAAAAGAACCAAGTCCGTACCGACAAAGCTCAGTTATCGAAGAGTTCAATAAATTTTATTTGTAATTGATTTATACAGTGATTTTTTCATAAAACTCGATTTTCCGAAGCACTTTTCGATTTATTTTACGCGCCTATCAGTTGGGAACGGTGTTTCTGTACGTGAGAACTAGACGCTGTTCGTGTAGACTAGCGTCTAACTGCTCATTACTGATAATACCTCTGTCGGACACGAAGCCAGGTGAGACAGCGTGCTTTTTGGCCATGACCTAGTGGTCATGGCCAAAAAGCACGCTGTCTGTCACGCGAGTTCGAGCTCGCGACTTGTTTACTCTTAAATAAGCTTGCCTAACAGACAAGAGGCTAAACTAAACCCATCACTATACATTTTTAATCCCATCACAAACTTCATTATATCGTTACGTAGCAACTACCCTACATAATATTTAATTACTCTAAAATCCTCTACAAAGTTACTCAGATAACTATGTTGGCCACATGTTCCGAACTTTATAGACACATCATTTATTAGGCAGTCCCTTGTGGAACGCATCTAGTTTGGGTTAGATCCTCAAGCTGGTGTTTGTAAGTGCACATCAAGCTACCTGAAACTGTCAAATTTTCCCAATCAACTTTAAACCTTATTCTTTAGAAATAAAGTTGAAAATCTATTAAAGAAATTTGGCAGATTGTAGTAGCTTGTTGTGTCTGTACATACATACATACATAAGATCACGCCTGTATTCCCCGAAGGGTTAGGCAGAGGTGCACCTATAGTTCACCACATTTTGTCAGTTATGTTTACGTCTAATGTAGTTTATAGGAGACGAGTCTATTGCTATCAACCGGGCACAAATCCAGACTCCGGGCTACTACTGTTGCTTTTAATTAAGTGAGCACCATGTATCTATCACATAGTTGATTTACCTGTCATTGCTTAATTTTTAATTCTTTTTACCTTTTGTGGTAGACTAATTTTATTATAATAATAATAATAAAATCTTTATTTCAGACTAAGTCCATAGCTAATTATGGGTGCATCGTGTTCACATATAATTTTTATTACGTATACAAGACCTTGTAAAACATTTTAAAAGAGTAACGGTGGAGTTTCTTGCCCATTATTCTCCATACGAAAACTACCTTTTGGAATGGGCGACTAGAATCATTTCTATTTAGTTTTTTTTTTGACGTTCAAAAGTGCCTTTAAGCCGATTTAGCCGATGTGCTTTCCATATCCAAACTAATATTATAAATGCGTAAGTAACTCTGTCTGTCTGTAATTTTTTACGCCTAAATGGCTAAATGGATTTCGGTGGGCATACAGGCGAGTTGTCAATAGTGTCAATAACACAAATCAATTCCTAGCTTAATGGAATGTGAATGACAGATCACTTCAAGCTGACTTCAACTTTCACGGTGGGAATTTTACAGAACAGATCGGCTGAGTTAGGACATAGGATACCTTTATCCTGGAGTACGTTCCAGTGGGACAATATCCATACTACTCGACTCAAAAGTATTGTAGGTAGAGCGTTTATGAGTAATAGCCCTAATGAGAAGTAGCCCAAGTGAGAAGTAGCCCAAGTGAGAAGTAGCCCAAGTAAGAAGTAGCCCAAGTGAGAAGTAGCCCTAATCAGAATTAGCCAAAGTGAGAAGTGGCCATAATGAGAAGTAGTCCATTAGCGAGTCGGTTGCCAAAATGAGAATTAGCCCTAATGCGCCTAAACCAATTTTATACAAACTTTCAAGGCCTTGGTTTTCGAAATGAATGAACCGATTTTAATGAAACTTCATACGCATAAGCAGGATACAAAGGTCTAAAAAGTTGGTTAAGAACATTTTCGAGAAATAGTGTAACAGCCAAAGTAGACCGATTTTAAATTTTCCATAGAAACAGAGATTACCAGTTAGCTTTTTTTAAATAAGACATTTCGAAATTTAATTTCGATTAAGTAGTTAAAAGATAAGCCAGTCAGCCTGGTTGGTAGCAGCTGACTATCAAAGGTTTTCAAAGGGATTAAGACGTAACTTCTGAAGATTTAAAGAATGGGTTCAAGGAAAGGTTGTTTTAAATAACATAATTATATTATACTAATCCGCTGTATATGGGAAGCGCAGAACCGGTGGAACTAGCGGTGCTTGGGGGATGGGAGGAATATGTCCAGCAGGGAATGTTTTTCGGCTAAAATTTTTAATTGATGATGTTGAATTACATTATAAGAAGTAGTAGTAGGGTAGTCAGAAGCCCGAAAGTCTGACAACCAGTCTTACCAAGGGGTATCGTATTACCCAGAAACTAGGTTTTGGAGGTCAGATAGGCAGTCGCTCCATGTAAAATACTGGTATTCAGCTGCATCCGGTTAGACTGGAAGCCGACCCCAACATAGTTGGGAAAAGGCTAGGCAGATGATGATGATGAATTACTTTATAACTCAAGCTCATGTAAACTATGTCTTATGGTAATCCGAAAAACTTATAATATAACATCAAAAAGTTAAAATAATATAGGTATTTCATAGGACATTTTCAGCTCGATATCCGTGTTTTCAGCCATTTTATTTTTATCAAAACGCAAATCCGATGCACCGCCATCAAAAACTATTTCCAACGGAACATTACGTCCTTTTTCATGACCATTATATTCCTAACAAAACTAACTTTTCCTATCCCAAGAACCCAAAACAGCCTATTATTGTCCCTTTATTTCAACATCAACAAGGATTTCTAAAGCTCTAAAACAAGAAAAGATTAAGAGATAAGATCCCATAGCCCGGGGCTATTTTGTGCCGCGCTAGTCGCTACAACGATGCGTCCAAGTATCCATTTTGCTGCGAAACATAAATTTTTATGTTTCTCATAGTTATAAAAATATATTCAGGGCTCTTTTCATTTTATAAGTGAAAAAAGAAACTGTTGGCACAGGATATGTTGTTTAGATTTTAGTTTTGCTGTGTTTCGACTTAAATAAGGAAAGAAAAATTGTTTATTTTGCACAAACAAAACGCACATTACAAAAAAGAGGATGACATATACACATACAGAGAAGTCAAAAGCCTCGTACTCAAGCATATAAAAAAATTTCAATATTGTACATTGCTTGATTTTAGGGCCAGGGACCAAAGACAACACACGTGTTACGGAAATATTTAGCGAAGTTTTGGACCAACAAGAACTAAAATAAAGTCGTGCCAGCGACATGAAAAAGAAACGGAAATATTTTATAAGTAATAAATCCACTGACCTGTATTATACAATGGTAGAGGTCAATGTGTATTATACATTTGTTTAATAGAGGTCAGTGTTTACACAGGTTGCAATTGCTTTCAAAGCGCTCGAATTTCTACGACTTCAACTCTTTTAACAGAATTGACATAAGCTTTTCGGTAGTCACACAGACTACTTAGAGATACTGGTAGTCTTCCAAATAATTTTTTGACTTTTCCAATATTTCTATCACTGATCTCACTTATCCTAGGTTTCCAGGTCATAATCATTAAATTATTATGGCCTCGTTGGTCTCCTGGCCGCAAGCGCTACTGCTGGGTACGAGGACCTGGTGGATGTGACGCACATTTTCCCCCAACTTGTTCTTTTTTGGGTTTCTATGGTAAGAACAATCAGAAAAGACCCCGGAAAATGTTTAAATTCGGGAAAAACGGTACGTTCTTTTTTTCTATGGGAATTTTGTATGAACTTGAAGACCATAACTCAAGATTTTGGACAGGACAAGGTCTGTCAGGTCAGCTAGTACAGACGCCAGCACGTCAAGCTACTATAATCTGTCAAATTTCTTTAACAGATTTTCAACTTTATCCCTAAATCATAAGGTTCAAAGTTGATTGGGAAAATTTGACAGTTTCGGGTAGCTTGATCTGCTGGCGTCTGTACATCTAATATAATAACCATAGCATTTTAAGACGTAATTTCCTTGAAAGATTTCCGAGTGTCGACGAGATAACACAGCTTTCATTATGCTGAACAAACTGAAATTAATTTAGATTACAATTATGATTTTAATCTTGTATTTAACGTTAAAATCGTTTCTGAGAAGATTCACGTGATATTTTAAACTAACATTGGTTCATTGATTCCGAGCCAAAGCGAATTTGTACATAATACCTACTTGTTGCACAGGTTATTTTCGTATGAAAGAAAATCTTTTTCGAAAAATCTACCTTTTTCATTAGGTACTGAGGATTCTGAGGGTATTTTGTTAACCATTATTGAGCTCATTACACATTATCAGCATATAATGTTCCTACTGCAACACGGGCCTCCTCTCTGTGAGAGGGAGTGGGCCTTAATCCACCACGCGGGCCTAGTGCGGGTTGGTAGACGTCACATGTCTTCGAATTTTTTGGTTTAGGACATGCCTGTTTCCTCACGATGTTTTCCTACACCGTTTTGAGAGCAGTGGTGATGAAAATTATTTACATAAAGTTAAGTGCCTGTATTGTTTCCCGAGCAGTGGTGGCCCAGTGGTAACTGCGGCGACTTCCGAATTTTTAGGTTGTAGGTTCGAATTCAGACAGGCGTTTTACTTTGTGTAAATTATTTCATAACCACTGCTCTCAAAACGGTGAAGGAAAAGATCGTGAGGAAACCGGCATGTTCTAGAACCAAAAATTCGAAGACATGTGACATCTGCTAACCCGCACTGGGCCCGCGTGGTGGATTACGGCCCCCTCCCTCTCACCGAGAGGAGGCCTATGTCCCAGCAGTGGGAACATTATAGGCTGATTATGTAAGCGCCTGTTTTGGGGTCCTACCTACGACCTACAATTCGTAAGTCGCGGCCGTTTCCACACGGCCACCACTGTTCTAAAGTTCATTAAGGATATTTAAAAATTTTACCCTCCTTTTAAGCTCCACCACCGTTGGGTAAAAACCAAAACCAATCAGTCATTTGTGATGAAGCGGATGAAACATAAATTCATCGACTTATCACCATTATGATCGTCTCCTGAAATTCTAGTCGAAAAGCAAACTTAGCTAAGATGAATCACACAGGTACCAGTTCCCAGTTTTCTTTCCTCAATTGACATCCTTACTAATAGCAAAGTTCTTCTCCAAAAGATATAGATCATGACAACACCCAAGCTCAAACTAATAAAAGTTTAAATTCTCAATGCACCTGCAATATTCGAGTTATAATAATCATGCCATCCCTTTCTCGGGAACTGTTAATCTGTACGAGTGAGGGAGATGGATATAGGAATATAAGTCCCGATAAATCCTGCTCAAGTGAGAGGCCACTGGAAAATAACGAGCCTCTAAATTCTCTTTGAGATGGGTTAAGCTTGATGACATACGGGCAAATCCTTCGGCGTTCTGTTCTGACTGACGGTCTCTTCTGTAGAAATCTGACCGCGAAAACTTTGTGCAACTGCACACTTTACCATAATTTTGACGTGAGATTTTACAGAACAGACATCTTTTTTTTTTTCGGATGGGAAATCATCAAATGACACTATAAGCTATCCAACCAGTCGTTAAGCTGCGTCGAGGGCTTACATAGGCATGTGTGAAAAATATAATCTTGTCTTTACTGTCAAGCAGTTAGTTATAGAGGCATTTCTTTTATATGTTTGCAAAGAATCTTTGAGAATAATTTCCTATGCATATTTGATTTCGGGAGGAAACCTTCAAAAGGCACCTGGACTTTGAGAAAAAAGACCAGGTAGTGTGGGATTCTTACCTCACTAAAATCACCCCGGTGATCACCATCAGCACATGGAGGGGGGCCCGTTACCTCTTAATAGACCAATCCGGGACCCCCTCAGTGCAACGCCTGTTAGGGCACATCTCTGGGGAGACTACAACCGACATACTAACCTAAAAAAAAAACACAAGTCCCGGCCTTACATCCACTCTCGAGACACATAAACAGCTGTTACATCTAAATATTTTTCGCTTTCAACTAAGTTCATACCAAACATAAGTTTTACTTTCTTCTTAACAGAAAATCTGGAACATTTTATCCTTCAAACTACACTCCCGTATTTCACGGTTGTAACTCATTCAAGTTTTGGCACACACCTGTTACCGAATTCCGGCGATGTGGATTTTTCCATGCGAACGGATTTCGGGAATAACCGACCTTATTTGAAAACATACCATCCATATAGTAAATGTTTTGCTCTTTATTAGACCGCGAGAATGTATAAGAAAATCTGTTATTTTATTATGTAAAAGATTACTTACATAAAAAAATTGGCTGCGCCCCGCGGTTTCCACCGCATAAAACTCGATTCCTTGGGAATATCGGGATAAAAAATAGCATGTGTTAATCCAGGGTGTCAGCTACCTCCACACCTCAAAATTTCACAAACTTTCGCCTTTATAATATTAGTGTGAAAGCATGGGTTGAAAGTACACATTAATAAGTACATGCTTTCAACCAAACACTCTATGCCGTTATAGTATTGTTTTCAGTACGTTCAAATCATGCTAAAATTACTATAGTCCGCGCGGAACTAGTTGGCCGCGCCTTAGGTGGGGTACGGGGGTGAGGGCGGCGGGGTTGCCTAGTGTTCGCAATGCACATACTGATAAATGACAAAGCGCCCCCGCCTCTCCGTCCCACCGCTCACATACCAGGCGCGGCCAACTAGTTCCGCGCGGACTACCGCCCGCGTCTTCGTCCTCGTGAAATTGTTTGTTTCTCCGACCCTCCCCGTCGCATTGCATCGTCCACCCGCGCTCATACTTCGATTTCGCTTAGCGTTCTTTTCGACTGTTTCTTTTTCTAGGTTCCTAAAGACCTTAGAGTGATTTTTTGATTTTTTGTGTTTTTTGATTTAAGAATTGGGCTATCGAATGTTTTTTTTTTCAGTTCAGGCCGGTTGTGAGCTGTGGTGGCCCAGTGGTAACGGCCCCGACTAACGAGTTGTAGGTCGTGGGTTCAAACCCAGACAGGCGCTCTACTTTGTGTATATAATTTCATCACCACTGCATCTGCATCTGCATCTTTAATTGCATCTGTAAGGGTGGAGACCTGGTGTCCTGAAATACAGGCTTTACGCCTAGCTTAGGCACCAGTCTCCCACAGTATAAGTTCAATTATTATGTATTGTTTTTGATCCCTTGATGTACCTATATATTGTGGTGAGAAATAAAGCATTATCTTATCTTATCTTATCTTGCTCTCAAAACGGCGAAGGAAAACATCGTGAGGAAACCGGGATGTTCTAGAATTTAAAAAAAAATCGAAGTCATGTGACTTCTACCAACCCGCACTGGGCCCGCGTGGTAGATTATAGCCCACTCCCTCTCGAAGAGAGGAGGCCGGTGTCCCAGCAGTGGGATCATTATAGGCTGATTATGTTAAACAAACAAACAAACCCTTCTGCTTTATTATTAGATCTCCACAATCCTAGTAATTATGATACCATAACACACATATATTGTGATAAAACCTCCTAATTTTGCAAAACGGGGCCCGGGCCCCTTACCAAAACCACATCATAACCGTTACCAGGGCAGGTTATGCGCAAGGCAGGTCAAGGTGACAGTAATAATTGGACCACGTCCGCTACGCGTAGCGTCCGTTTATGACCCTATTGTATTTGGAATACTCATTTTTTTAACCCCCGACGCAAAAACGACGGGGTGTTATAAGTTTGACGTGTCTGTGTGGGGGTGTGTGGGTGTGTGTGGGGGGGTGTGTGGGGGTGTGTGTGTGTGTGTCTGTCTGTGGCATCGTAGCTCCGAACGGATGAACCGATTTTGATTTAGTTTTTTTTGTTTGAAAGGTGTATTAGTCGGGAGTGTTTTTTGGCTATGTTTGATGAAAATCGGTCCAAGATGGCCGCCGCTACAAAATGGCGGATAACATATTTTTTCACAATTCCCTCAATATGGGTATCAAATGAAAGGGCTTCAATAGTAGAATACTATACACTATAACAAATTTTAAATCCAAGATGGCCGCCACAACAAAGTGGCGAATTACATTTTTTTTTCTCAACTCCCTCAATATGGGTATCAAATGAAAGGGTTTGACTAGTGGACCTCAGAATAGAAGGTGTTCCACAGAACGGTCCCCCGACTTCCTTAAGATTTTTTTAAACTTATTTTAAAAAAATCTTAAGGAAGTCGGGGGGTTCATGCTTTTTGTAGGGATTCCTTAATTTTATTTTTGTCGGGGGTTTTTTAAATTTTTAATTTAATTTTTTATTTCAAATCGATCGCACTACGGCCGTTGACCTTCATATTTTACGATTAGAATAATTGAACCGCAATGGTACAGATTTTCAACTTTATCGCTAAAGCATATAAGGTTCATAGTTGATTGGGAAAGTTTTACAGTTTCGGGTAGCTTGATATTACGCTGATGTATGTACAAAATCTCTTATTACTTTACAGTGTATATAGGGTTTCAAAGACATCGACGCGCAAGTTGATACCATGGGTTCAGTACATGATTTTCTTTCTTCTAAGTGAATTTAGAAGAATGCATTGTTTAAAATAGATGTTAGTATAGATAAGAGGGGGCCGTGGTTATAATAACAGCCGCACAGGTCGATCGATCAGGTTAAGCTACGCTTGCCGCGGTTGGTCTGTGGATGGGTAACCATGTTTACATACCGTGACCCCTCCGTACCTCGGAAAGCACGTTAAGCCGTTGGTCCCGGCTGTCATTCGTGGATCTTTGACAGCCGTTACGGGTAGTCAGAAGCCCGAAAGTGTGACAACCAGTCTTACCAAGCGGTATGGTATTACCCAGTAAATGGGTTGTGGAGGTCAGATAGGCAGTCGCTCCATGTAAAATACTGGTATTCAGCTGCATCCGGTTAGACTGGAAGCCGACCTCAACATAGTTGGGAAAAGGCTAGGCAGATGATGAGGTATTGCACTTTTGTAGGAAAGGGCAGGTTTTTTTTCTAATTATATAAAAATTTGCATGGTAACAGTTTGTGCGTTGTTGTAGCTGCCACCCAGCACCCCAATTGCTTAACACACTCATCATCTTCATCATCATTTCAGCCGAAAGACGTCCACTGCTGGACCTAGGCCTCCCCCAAGCACCCTCCACTTCGACTGGTTCTGTGCTTCTCGCATCCAACGGGTTCCTGCGGCCTTCACAAGGTCGTCGGACCACCTTAACACACTATTACTCTCAATTTTAACCATTTTGAAGCATCTAATAATTAAATAATGTATCATTTTTAATTTAATTTTAAACTACGTAGGTACGCTTTTTAATTCCTATATTTTTTATTTTTATTGTTTTATTTTATAAATGTATTTTCAAATCTTTTAAAGCATGTAAATCTCTTATTGGCACGTTATTGTTTTTAATATATTTATAATTCAATTATGTATTCAGAGCATGTGTACTCGATAATGTGTAAGCTGTGGTTACCTGTAATTGAGTGTGCATTACAGGATAATGTATATTATACAAGTTCTATAATGGTAAAAGATAATTGTAATGTATCTCGTTGGTAATCCTTAAATAAATAAATAAATAAATAAATCTTTCTAATTCATTGCTCCGTAAGTTCGGAAAATGTGTCTGCTCAATAACGCAATGAATGTTGCTGAACTGTCAAAATGAAACCCATTGCTACTGATAGTGTGTTACGAAATTACCCTGCTCAATAGTGTGTACCTCCAAGAATCTATTAATCAACTTTCCCTTATCAAATAAGACACCAAGCAACGTGTAAATTATATACCAATGTAAACAAATGACAAGCAATATAATATGTAGATAAAATCAAATGCCAAAAGGAAGACGGTTGCCTCATCAATAAATCTACTTCCCGAAATCAAAATACTTCAATGATCAAAATCACAAGACAAATGATTACGGACCAGCATGAATCTCGTTCCAAACACGATTGGAATAAAAGTAATTCCCCTCTGCAAAGGAGTAATTTTTAGATGACAGAAATGGGGGTTCCTCAGAAAATTGGGTCTTTACTTTTGACACAAGGAAAAGACACACCTTTCTGGATAGCGAGACAATACGAGTCATGTTAAAAATTAAGGAAAATTGCGAACAAGACTCGGTCTTTTAGGTAAGACGAAAGGAGGAAAAATGAGGATATATGATCTTGCTTTTTTCAATATTGTTTCCATATGTTTTGCTGGAATGCTCTTTCAAGATGCCTTAGAGCCTTGGGACTGCTTATTTTTTGTCCTCAATCTGTTGTCCATAAACAGTCATATTTTTAAATCAGTCTTTTCTTGGCGTTGACTGTGGCTATTTTCAGATTTCGCAGTAGCTGAAGAAAATGATAGGATAGTTTGCTAGAAAACCAATGAATGTTAATTTTGCCATATAACTTTTGTTAACAAAATAACCCCGCGAAATTATGATAACGGATTGTTAGAGATGTTTTAGAAATAATTATATCTTGATGGAGATAAGAGAACACGCCCTAGAAGGACATTATAGTCACCTTTTTGGTGATGTTCTTGAGAAAGGTCATGTGCGTAGTACTGTCAACCAGACCAATTCTACTAATTCAAAAAGTTTAAAAATCGAGTCGCAGTCTTATCTTGGCGACAAACAAATGTCAATAACTTGTCAAAAATGTAAGGAAATCAGAGGTATTTTTGACAGATTACAGACTGAGATCTGTGGCTTTAGTGCGAGTTGTTTCACTCACGTTCGATTGCGAGCGCGTTAGAATTTTATATGGGAAAAAGTTATAGCGCCACCTGGTGGTCACTAGGAGAAACCTAACTTCCCATACAAAATTCTTCACACTTAAGCCTCAGACTGTGAACGTTCTTAAAGTTACGAATATTACCATGTGTATGTAAGTATCGTAGCAGGTTGCGTTCTGTAGGTTCTGCGTACCCCAAAGGGAACAAGGTGGGAGCTATGTATGTATCTAGTCATAAGTAATTTATATAATTATCTTGATAACTTCTTAGTTTTGCATTTTTTGCATTTTTTATTACATTTGTTACAATCCAAACTCTACAGGACGGCATTGACGTACAACGTGTTGTAAAAAAAAAAAACTGCTGTTTCAAAATGTTCCATACATTTTGAAACAGTAGATTTTTATAACAGGTTGTGTGTCGATGATACCCAGTTTATTTTTACCAAAGCAATCTATTCATCAAGTCTATTCAAGTCAATTTATCAAGTTTATTCCAATCATAGATTCCGTGATTCGAATAAATTCTAAATATAGGATATGATTCTAAAACTATTTCAATTAAACTAGAAATGTACCTACTTAGTCAAAAATGATCTGAGTACAGTGTTAGTGGCTCTTAAGAGCTCTCAAGATCAACATTATCTTAGAACGGGACCCTAATGCGCTCTTGAGTATTATATCAAGTAGTTCTATGCTGAGGTTTGAATCTACGACGACAAATTCAATATTTCGTTTTTACAAAAAAAATTATTCAAAATTAAATAAGACAGTCCCTCAAAACGCCAGCCCTTCACCACTTCCTATTGCTTTAGCTTGGAAGACTTAATCTGCGTTTTGTATTAGATAACTATCATCATTTTTATTAATTATTGCTGATTTCTTATTGGAAAACTCTTGATCTTGAAGATCTTGGGAAGACTTCAAGATTTAAATCGTCGCGCCCAGCTTTAATCCAAAAAGCAAATAAGTAAACACAAAACCACCGCAAGGAAGAACGTCCAACAACTTTTGCAAAATCACAAAGGTACCCCATTTATATGACAAAAGATCCAACCCAAAACGTGTCGCCCAGTTACCCTCAGGGGTTACTTTGGAGATAACAGACACTTTATGTATAGAGAAGATACGTCAAAAAGGCAACATGCACTACTTTTTTTTTACCATTATTTTACGAGCGTGAGTCAGCGTGAAACATAAAACCCTACGTGGGCTATATAGATACAAATAAGCAAGAAAGGCATTAGGGTTTACGATAATAGTGTTCTTACAAGCTATATTCCTCAGCCGAAACCTCGTCGGAAAAGGAAAATTACAAGTCCGTGAACAAATACGACGCACGTTTTGCCTTATCTGATAAGTACTGTTTTAATATATTTTTATTAGTAAATATTAATCTCTTCACGACTAGTGATATTTTGCTATTTCTCTCAAAAGTATATTAGTCATGACTTGACATCTCCAAAGAACTCATGAAACCCTTTTACCCAATAGGTACCTACCGACGGAACACTATTACTAAGTCCACGCTGTCCGTACGTCCCGTCCGTCTATTTAACTGTCAGCGGGCTGTATCTCATAAATCGTAACAGAAAGACAGTTGAAATTTTCACAGAGTCTGTATTTCTATTGCTGTCAACACATAAAATAAAGTAAAAAAATATAGGACCCCCTTTCGTTTTTAATAATCCATACAAGCGCGTTTTTTTGACGTGACAACGTCTTAAATTAGGTTGCGGCTGGGAGTCACTTATGAAAAAGTGTAACGCTCGGTAACGTTACGATGAGTCACCGAACGAGAGAGAGGCCCGCCGAATGCCTTGCGTCTCTCTCCCACTCAACTATTCTACCGAGAAAAAGACGTTGTCACGTAAAATCTTCGCCCGTAAAACCGACTTTATTTTATAAACTTAACAAATGAATGCACTACCTACTAGCTAAAGATTAAATAATAATAAAAATATGGCCTGTCAGGTGGAGCAATCTTATAATCAAGCCATTCACTTCATTCATTCATTCGTCCGAAGCCTGCTGGGTCAGCGGGATTGTCCGAAAGGGTTACCGCTGGCCCGGAAGGCCCGGAACATAAAGGGCTAAGGAAGGACCACGGGTGGGTTTTAGTAAGTAAAAGTCTGACTCTCCCTTCCGCTCCACCCAGAGCGGGAGGGGTTAATTGACGATTTTCAAACCTCAAAAAAAAAAAGCCATTCACTCTGTCTTCAAATAGAGCTTCACTGACCAGCGGCCATCGGTTGGTGTCATCTAAACTAACGTAAAAATATCGTCACCCAAAATCACAACATCCCAAGTAGAAAATTATGTAGATATTTTAAAGCAAAAAGCTGAAGGATGACCTCAGCGGGATAGCCACACTTACGCGTTTACTTTTTCATTACTTTCTTTAACATTTCTTTCAAGTAAAATTCTAAAGTTGTGGCCTGACATAGGAAAAGAAGGAAGATAGTAGGACATAAGCGGCAGGATGATGATAGTACTGGACGATATTAGGGACGCCTTGAGTGCAGCACATAGAGGCTAAGAGGGGCTTATGCTCGGGAGAATGTAGACTTTTACTGTAAAAGATTCTTAGTAGCTACTTGGTGTAGACTTAAATTGTATAAGATTATGTCTCTCCCTATAAAAGTACTAGCATTAGGTACAGTCACGAGCACTAATATGTCAACACTCGGCAACTTTCAATTGCGATTTTTTCGTGAAATGACGAATGCAACGTTGAAATACGACACTTTACATAAACCTATGGGTTAGAAAATACTATGTTCGTAATAACATACAATTTCATTCAGAAATAAAGGAGAAAATTGCCTTTGAATAAAGCCAAGTGTATACATACTTATGCTCGTGACTGTACAAAAAAGGTTGGTAGTGTGATTGACTACTTAGATACGTACTAAAGTACATACATACAGTCCGTTCGCAGTGATCTATTTTACCTCTGATTTAAAAAATTACAGTGTCCCCTAAAAATTACAGTGATCTTTAATGTCATTATAATAAGGTTTCTGTTGGTCTGTTGACACTGGAAATTCTGTCAAAAAAGTTTGGACGTGATTAACAATTTGCCAATTAAAATTACGTCAATTTATGTCAGACGCTGATTAATTTGACAGGACTAAACTAAAATTTGTCGTCTATCCTTTTCTTAGTGAAATAGAAAGAAAAAGATGCACTGAATTTAAATATAGTTTAGTTTGATATCAACGGAATCGGCACCAATGCCATCCAATGTGGCAATGCTGCAAGCCTTTTGGGCACTTTTACCACTGACAGTGATGCGGACGAATTTTTTTAGGGCAAATGAGCTCATCCCTTTTTACCGACTTCAAAAAAAAGGAGGTTATCAATTCGATACGTATGTATGTAATATTATTGGAATTGCATTATATTCACATATGATGATCTATTAGGGCTTCCAAACAAATATACAAAATTTCATAGACGTATGTATGTATGTATGTATGTATGTTTGTCCACGCATATCTCCGGAACTATTAATCGGATCGTGACCATTTTTTTTTTTTATTGGCTTACATTTTCTTCAACTTAGGGAACAGTGCAAGTTTCATCAAGATCGATTCAGTAATTTTCAAGATATGGACTAATACGTGTAAGTGTGACGGCCTGGCTTATTGATAAGAGCTACGGGTGTAGTGTCAAAGGGAAAACATCTCAAAACCTTGGTCAAATACTAGTGCGAAAACTAAAAATTACGAAATAAAAAGTAATTTAAAAAAATTTAACCGACTTCAAAAAGAAATTAACTCAAAATTATGAAATAACTTTAATTTCGGAAGTCGGTGGCATAAAACTAAAATACAGATCCCAAGACACCGACTTCCGAAATTTTTTAGTGGTAGATTGTATATTGTACTTATGATTTCTTATTAAGCATTTAAAGAAATGAAAAAAAGTATAACATAAATTAAGTGTTATAGTAACTAACCGGCTAGATCCGCGTGGTGGATTACGGCCCACTCCCTCTCACCGAGAGGAGGCCTATGTACCAGCTGTGGGAACATTATAGGCTGATTATGCGTATGCTAGTAGGTAACTTCAAGTTATCGACTAAGCAATGACACATACATCAGACTGATAGATTTTATCCCTGAAAAACACTAATAAATTCCATTACAAAACTTTGAAGAGTTTTGTATAAGAATTTATTGGTTCTTTTATAGCCCACACATTTATGTCTAACTCCCGCCCAAAACCAACAACTTGGTGGTACATAACGGTTACAAACATCCACTTGTTCAGCATTACAGTCACGTAACAGAATGAAAAACAAGATGTACCCACCGATAGGAATTGGCCTCAACGTATTCTTACAAGGAAGCAGTAATTCCGCGTTCAAAGATGTTTCTTAAATGTAAATAAAAATGCTGTAACTAACGCACTTAAAGACGTCACTTGAAATTGATCAAGCATTGACTTTAATTGAGTAGCATAGTCATAGCACATTTGTCTATAGAATTGAAATGTTTTCAATCTGTCATAGTTTTGACTGACACCATTTACAATTTACCTAACACAAAATTACGTACCTATATAGGTACAGACGGCAGCACATCATGCTACTAGGTACAATCTGTCAAATTCACTTGCTGCTATACGACTAACAAAGGCGATACGACTCCATGACCGGACTTTTGTTTTTACGTTCGCTCTAAATGTAGGTAGATTTACAACGAATCTTACTCAGTACACGAAGCTCATTTGCATTTTAGTGTAATTATAGATCTGTCAAGGTTACAATTTAATTCTATTAATGTACTTTGTTACAATCTTAAAAAATAGTTTAATTATGTGTTATAAAGTGCGTTTGTGTCTAATCATCGCGCTGAACAGTACAATATTTAACTAACGTAAGTAATATGATAACTCTGATTTATAACAAGAAGTTTTTTGTACATTACATAATTTATGTATACGTAAATGTTTAATAAAGGCGCCATAGTCTGCACAAAACACCCAATTATAAGGTTGAAAGCTTTTAGAATAAGATCTGAATGTCATTTTATCTGTTTTGTTTATGTTAAAATAAAGAAATTTCAAAATCAAAATCAATCAATCTGTCAAATTTCTTTAATAGATTTTCAACTTTATCGCTAAAGCATTAGGTTCAAAGTTGATTGGGGAAATTTGACAGTGTCGGGTAGCTTGATGTGCTGGCGTCTGTACAGAACATTACACCGGATTTGAATGAAACTTCATACGCATAAGCAAGATACAAAGGTCTAAAAAGTTAGTAAAAAAACATTTTCGAAATGTCCTATTAAAAAAAAAGATAACGGGAAATCTCGTATCTGTGGAAAATTTAAAATCGGTCTAATTTGGCTGTAACACTATTTTTCGAAAATGTTCTCTACTAACTTTTTAGACCTTTGTATCATGCATATTTTTTTTTTTTTCATTAAAATCGGTTCATTCATTTCGAAAAATAAGGGCTTGAAAGTTTGTATGAAATGCCGTACGGCGTAAACCCTCTTAAGACGGACATTCCTTGAAAACGGTCAAAAAGTTGGTTTTTTAAAGCAGTGTAAACCGCATAAACCGTAAATGATTTTGACCAAAAAAAAATATTTTATTTTCAAGTCTTATTATTACAGAACTCAAATCATAATTTTTAAACATACATATAATGCATCAAAAAATCTTCAAATACGCCTCTTGATTGTCTTTAAAAGCAGGTTATCCCTTCAATAACAATTTTAATTCTAATTAAAAATAAGTATGCCATTAAATTTCTAATGCCAAACTGCATTCAGTGATGGATTATTTATTATTAAATAGTTTTGTAAATAGATAATTTCTTCATATTTTACAATAAATTACCTACCATGTGTCATGGCGCTTCTCTTTCTTTTCTATGCAGTCCGACAGTGACCGCGCTTTAGCCCCTTAATAGAATTTATTTTTAATGAATGTTGCGATGTCTTTTTTTGAATTACGCGACCGATGTCTTCTTTGTGGTGTTTGATTTCCCGGAGGAGCTTGTTCTCTTTGTTGATACTTTTTCGTGTTCCTCTGAAAGCACGAAGTTTTTACAGATTTTTGTTTTTGGCAGTCCTATTGAAGTATGAGATTTTCTTGAAGGTCACTGTGTTAGGCCAATGGAAATATGTTTTAATTCATTGGTATTTTGAGCATAAGTGATCGATTTTTCTTACCAATAGAATTAATCAAGCAGCTAAGATTTAGGTAGGTACTAGCAATTCAGCTGTAAGTAGATGGTGATTATTTCAATTTATCTTAGCAACCGTTTATTTGGCAGTCACAATAATCTACATAATATTGTGTCATACACTTAGTTCATCTACACTTTGCATCCAGTATCCCCGAGCCATCTTCAGATCGTCGCTCTAGCTGTCTATCCGTGATCTTAGAGATTCGTGTAATTTTTTCCACAGATAATGGTCAATCTGCTACTTTAGCTTGCTTACTATATTTAGTAGTCAGGGAAATTAATTGTTAAGCTAATTGACTAAAAACTTATAAATTGTATTGGTAAATATATCTAATGAAAAAAATACTCTTTAATTTATCTACTAAAGCCTTTTTTTAAATTTGAATACTTACTTTAATATTTGAATTAGGAATTTGAGATAATTTTCAAGTTATGAAAGAACGAAACTTTGTTAAGCATAACATTTAGTGCTTAACAAAAATCAAATTACATTGCAACCAAAAACTTATTAGGACCTTTTTGTTACAAATGGTCATTCAAAAATCAACTTAAAATGCATGTATCTAAAGTAGACAACTAAATGTAAATTATCTGAGATTGTGAACACTGCTATAGTGTCAGTTATCAACTGTTCTTTAATAAATGTCAGTTTTGTCCGTATATTCAAATCACAACTGCCATTATTTTACAGTTGTATGAAATGGCTATAATTAATTACTAAACTGACGTAAAGTGTCAATTTGCTTAATTTCGCCGACTGTACATCCGTGTTGAAAACAATGAAAGCACTGTCATAATATATAGAGTGCTAAAATATATTAATAATATTAGGCGACAAATAAATGCATAACAGGCCCACAAAATGGGATTTGATTTACGAGTTTTAAGCATGACCGCGTACGTTATGATTTATACGTAATTAAATGTACTAGGGCCGGTTTAATAGGTTGCAAGTTCAGTGAATACAACAACCCAATAAATACAATACGATTACGATACGATCAGCCGAAAGACGTCCACTGCTGACATAGGCCACCCCCAAGCACCCCCGCTTCGACCGGTTCTGTGCTTCTCGCATCCAACTGGTTCCTACGGTATTCACAAGGTCGTCGGTCCACCTTGTGGGAGGCCTTCCAACGCTACGTCTTCCGATACGCTGTCGCCATTCCAGAACCTTTCAGCTCAATTGGCCATCTGTTGCAATGTGCCCTGCCCACTGCCACTTCAGTTTGGCAATTCTTCGGGCTATATTGGTTACCTTGGTTCTCCTGCGGATCTCCTCATTTCTGATTTGATCACGCAGGACTCCAAGCATAGCCATTGCCCTTTGGGTGACTTATAGCCTTCTAATAAGGCCCATTTTGAGCGACCACATTTCAGTCCCCTATGTCATCACTGGCAACACGCACTGATCAAAAACTTTCGTCTTGAGACACTGCGGTATTGGGGACGAGAAGATATTGCGTAGCTTTCCGAACGCTGCCCAGCCGAGTTGGATTCGTCGATTGACCTCTTTCTCGAAGTTAGACCTACCTAACTGGACAGTTTGTCCTAGGTAAACATACTCATCCACAATATACAATACGATACCCTGAACGATAGTGCAGATACTATGACAAACAGTGGGATATACTGGAGATACTAAATTTTCTTCAATCTTCTTCTTCTTCGTGTCCCTGGCACGACTGAATTTTACATCTTGTTGGCCCAAAAACTTTGCCACTTCCACGGTGTCGCCAGTGGTAGCGCAGAGGTCTCTTTGACTGCATTTTTTGGGACACAGAGGGCAGGATAGGAGGTGGAGCATGGTTTGCGACATAGCTCCACAATCACACCTTACTGCCGTTTCATCAAGGTAGTTCCACTTTACCAGGTTGGACTTACATCTTCCCTCTTGTGTCCGGAGACGGTTCAGGGACTTCCAAGTGGACCACGGAAGGTTACACTCTGCAGGAAGACTCTCCTTTAGTAGTTTCTTCAACAAAGTGAAGGTTGAACGATTCAATTTCAGAGTACAACAAAATGGAAAACTCTATTGAGAATGGAATTGTTTATTTAGGTTTACTTTACATTGCCAACCCCAAATACAATATTGAGATACTAGGCAGAAGAACGATGACGGGTTAAGGTAAAACACACATATAAAACCGGAAAGGGATCGGCACCGTATCAACTTGAGCCGTTCAGTATTCTTTGTATGAAACTCACTACTGCAACGCACACTAATCGGAATCGTAACGTAATCGCCTCGCCTCGGAACAGGCTCACGAACCGCGGTGTGGTGCGTTACGGCTCGTCGTCCCTGCACTTACGGCTCGTCGTCCCCGCGCTTACGTCTCTCCGCACCCGAGCTTACATCTCTTCGTCCACCCTTGCCCCCTCTCACCCCCCCGCGGCCTGTCTGCACCATCAACCAGCAGTCGGCGAGCCGTAAGCGCAGCGTCGCGGTCGCCTAGCCATAGCTGAGTCAACGTATTGGAGCTTCTGATCCGCTTTGGTTACGTGCTTACGTTAGGTTGACGCCTGTTTAACGGCGAGGCGAAAGGAGTAGGATTTTGAGATTGATTATCAGTTTTTTATTAAAAATCTCTCCATTTTTTTTGGAATTATCCGGATTTTTCTAGACCACTAAATCCATAGAGTACGGAAACGCCGCGCTGCACCGGCTGTGTCTAAAAACGGCAGTACTAGTAATAATATTCGTGGCACTGCATATTGTGCGTTGATCGCATTACCTACTTCTGTCACATGTGTTTGAATTTTTTGCTTCTAAGACATGCCGGTTTCCTCACAATGTTATCCTTTTTCAGACCAGTGGTGATGAAATAATTTTACACAAAGTAAAGTGCCTGTGTGGGTTCGAACCTACGACCTACAACTCGTACATCGCGCCCGTTATTACTTGGCCACCACTGCTCCTGAGTCAATCTATCAAGAGTTCAGCTTTCTTAAAAGCCATATGCCATATTAAAAACACACTTTACTCTTTGTGATATCCTATACGAATCACTTACACTGGCGCCTTCCTGCCTTCCTCATTAAAACCTTAAAAGCATTTGAAATAACGACCAACGGCAAACAACTATTCTCGTTTACGCCAATAGTGTATAGTGTATGTGTGTGTAGTCTATTATATCAGATGAATAGTTACACACCAATTTCTCTCTTTCAGTCGTCAGTAAATTTGACTTTCGAAAGAAGAAGACAAAGCGTTGTGTAACTATACAGACGCTATACAACGTTGTAAGGGGGTTAGTGTTATTTGTACCAAATTTGTCCCTTGGCCATCGTTAGGACAATTCTCACGTACCTTCTTGCTTATTAAGGGCTTTTAGGAAAGCCCCATGTGGAAAAAATCCTTTGAATTTTATTCTCGCGGGAATAAAACTTTGGTTAGGTGCGGTTAGGGTTACCATTTCGAAACTTGAAAAGTCCTGACAAATAAAGAATTTCATTAGCACTAAAAAAAAATCAAAAAAGTCCGGACATTTTTTTTTTATAGTCCTTTCGTGGTTATTTTACCTCTGACAGCATCAACCTTATTATAACTTAGATCAGGATCACTGTGATTTTGAGAGTGCACTGTCAAAATCACAGTGATCCTTATCTAGTCAGAGGATAACTGCAAAAGGACTGTACTTTTTTATTCTTTCTTTTTACATAAGTCCTCATTTAGATTTTTCTACTTAAAACAAAACCCCTTGAATCGAAAATTCCGGACAAATGACATGTATGTCCGGGCAAATTCCAGACTGGTGGGCAAAAAGCCGGACTTATTCGCATAAACTCCCTACGGGGATTCAGGAAGCTGGATATCTCTGGACAAATTCCGGACTGGGTACCTACACTGGTACCCAGTACACACGCACACGAAGTGTCTGCGTAGTGTTTCGCTGACTGCAGCGAAACACGACGCGGACACTTCGTGTGCGTTAGTTTTTTAGTGTAATTTTATTATAATGTTGTATGTATTTATAGTATTTTTAAATTATGTTAATATTGTATTGTATGTGTTTTAAGGGCCTTGATGCCTGAAATAAATGGATAAATAAATAAATAATAAATAAAAAGCCGGACATCTCCGGACAAATCCGAGCGGATGGTTACCTTAGGTGCGGTCGAATTGATTCACCCGAATTTCTTAGTGGTCGTCCCACTTTCTTAAAAAGGGTACAGAATTACATTTTGATAGGTTAGTAGTTTTCATAGGGAAAAGCCGTTAGTTGTTATGTGTCGAAGTGGGTAGGTACGCCAGATGTTTACTTAGGAAGTAATAGGGCTAAGTTCAGATATATGCGCGAAGTAGTACTTAGAAGTTTTGGTGATTATAGCTGGATGGGAAAAACTGAAGGAAATATGGTACACGTTGTTGGCATGTTAATAGTTTTGGTGTCAATAAAAAAAAACGGGCCAAGTGCGAGTCGGACTCGCACACGAAGGGTTCCGTACCACAAGGAAAAAACGCCGAAAAAAACACGTTTGTTGTATGGGAGTCCCCTTAAATATTTATTTTATTTTGGTTTTAGTATTTGTTGTTATAGCGGCAACAGAAATACATAATTTGTGAAAATTTCAACTGTCTAGCTATCGCGGTTCTTGCTTGAGATACAGCCTGGTGACAGACAGACGGACGGACGGACGGACAGCGAAGTCTTAGTAATAAGGTTCCGTTTTTACCCTTTGGGTACGGAACCCTATAAAGATACACAAAAAAATCTGCTGAATAAAGAGATTATGAATTGACTGCAATGACACGCAACCAAAAAACTTTAACAATTTTAGCACGGCAATACAGGGTGGCAACGCAGGGGAATTCAGAATCATATGTACTGAATCCGTCGTAAGAAAAGAAAGAAAGAAAATACGTTTTATTTGCGGCAAACATGACGCATAAAAAAAAAAACAAAATAAAATACAATTTGGGAGAAAATATGCGTCACATTACGTAACAGGTAGCGCGTCGATTTCCCTGCCACCCTGTATAAAAATAAGAAAATCATTAGATACTTGTTACGGTACTAAAAAAAAAAACAGTGGCACTCCGGGAGTGCCGCAGTTCCACAAACAGAATACTTTGCCATTACTCACTGACATATCGGATATACATTAAAACCGAGTAGGTACATCCCGGGGACAGCCGAACACATCCGAAGCAGGTATTTTTTGAATGGTCTTATAAACAAAACACGCGCGGTGTCGCTTACGGTAACAGTGGCGCGGGTTCAATGGTTTTTCCCATCTTAAGAAATGCCCACCGCGCCTAAAGAAGTTTTCACTTAAAAAAAAACAACACTAAAACACTTCACAAAGAAAACACTAACCAAAAAATAAAAATAATTTAAAGCTAATTCAACAGAGCCTTATAATATCCGAGAGAAAGGAAATTGAACAACTTTTACAAAGTGTTCCCAGTTCCCAGTTACCCCGCCTAATTTCTTTATGGGGCCCATGGTAGCTCCGAAACATCTTGGCATTCAAAGAAATGGTACAGATGCCATTAAAGTAATTGCTTTGGGTACTTTTTTCTTTTTAATTTTTGACGGCTGTGGTTTGGATTGAGCGAAAATTTGTTATAGGTACGAAAGATGGAGATAAAGCACGAGGATGATGATAATTTTAGATTGGGAATGGTAAACCAGAATATGCGTAATCTTGCCTCTCTCATGTTAGCAAATGCCATACGAGAACAGCTCATGATTGTACTTGCGGATTAGCCAATTCAAAAAGTTGGTAGCCTTGCACAAGCGTAATGACGATAATTAGGATAGGCAACAGTGTCTTTCAAATACTCCAAGAAACGATGATCAACCTCCTTCAGTTGTGGCAATTCTTCTTTTGTCTTTCCATGCATAATAAAGTGAATAGGTACATTAAGCGCCTAGAGCAGTGATATTAAGCGCCTAGAGCCTAGCGAGTCACCTTGCGAGTAGCGAAATGAAACGAACGCTCTAGAATTTTAGCAACCAACCGCACTGCGCACTTGGCATCTTCGCTAGTCGCCTAGCGTGCATCGAAGGATGTTACGTCACTAGGCTCTAGGCGCTAAGCAAGCCACCTGCCAGTATGTACGTAGCCTTATAAATAGAGTCTTTAGGTACCTATTCACTTTATTATGCATGGAAAGACAAAATAATAATTGACACGACTGAAGGAGGTTGATCATCGTTAGTCTAATTGTATAGCCTAAGTGCGTACGTAGCCCGAGACCATTTGGCGTATTTTAACCCCCTTACTAATAAACGTTGTATAGCGTCTGTATAGTTACACAACGCTTTGTCTTCTTCATTAAAAAGTCAAATTACTGACGACTGAAAGTGAGAAATCGGTGTATAACTAATCATCTAAATATAAAATTCAGAGTCCTGACTGACTGATATATCAATGCACAGCCTAAACCGCTGGTCATAGAGAAATGAAATTTGGAGGGTGTGTTCTTTGTGAAGAGTAGGTATCCACTAAGAAAGGGTTTTTCGAAATTCCACCCCTAAGAGGGTGAAATTTCACGCGAACGAAGTCGCGGGCATAAGCAAGTCTGATATAACACGTTTATTACTAAGGGGGTTAATTATTGTATATGAGCTATGATATAATTTTACTACGGTTCACAGTAAAACGTAAGTACGATCTATTCAAGCATCTCGAAAAATTATAAAAATGAAAATAAAACAACAAAATATACACATATAACACTTTTACTTTAGCAAACCAGAGAGAACAAGAACAAGTAATACTATGCAATAAACGGACTTCGGGCGGTCAGAGGCACCACGGACACTGTTGAAGGAATCCATGTTCATCAGCTTGTAGAGAGACTTGCCTGAGGGTCGGGGGTCGCCACCGGGGCAGTTGTTGTACATCATGTTGACGTCACAGTCCTGAGAAAGAGAATGGACGTGTGTTACATGTATTTTAATATACATTTTTTCAAGTTATTGGATTGCAAACCAGCCAACGCCACTAGCACGAAAGCGTGATGTAATCGTGACGTACGATTTTTTAATCGATCGTACAGAATAAATATCCTATCATCATCATCATCATCATTTCAGCCGAAAGATGTCCACTGCTGGACATAGGCCTCCCCCAAGCACCTCCAATTCGACCGGTTCTGTGCTTCTCGCATCCAACGAGTTCCCGCGGCCTTCTCAAAGTCGTCGGACCACCTTGTGGGAGGCCTTCCAACGCTACGTCTTCCGGTACGCGGTCGCCACTCCAGAACCTTTCGGCCCCATGGGCCATCTGTTCTGCGAGCAATGTGCCCTGCCTACTGCCACTTCAGTTTGGCAATTCATCGGGCTATGTCGGTTACCTTGGTTCTCCTGCGGATCTCCTCATTTCTGATTCGATCACACAGGAAAACTCCAAGCAAAGCCCACTGATTTGCGAACACACTTAGAATACTATTGAAACTGCCGCGAACACGCGTCTTCAGGGATGCACATCTATTCCTAATAATGGCGGCAAAACCATTAATATTATTATCCGCAAACATGTCTGATGTAATACAACGCCACGGCGGCAGTCGCAGCAGTACTCTCAGTGCTTTATTATATTGAACGCGAATAAGTTTATGAATAAATTCGCTTTCAATTTTACAAACCGTTCGATCAAACGTGGGTTACATTTTTACTTCGCGCGTTCGTGCATTCCAGTGGTCAGATGCATTGCCATTCCAGAGACACAGCTAAATTGACCTTGATAAACGAACCTTGGTGAACTCAATAAAATATACAAATACAAGACTGCGTGTCCTGTTAACTGCACATTACAGGAACTGATGGACGCTAGTGATGATGCCAAACACGTAGCCGAATTCTGGGCCGAGTCCATTTAGATTGCCATCGAGAGGCTAAGAAGAAGAAGACAAGACCAGATATAAATCTTGGTTGACATACGAATGACTGTGACAGTTGATTAGTTAGAACATACTTGGGAATTCTTAGGTAAGTATTGGAGATAAACATTTCCTGAAACAGGTGTTCAAGTCCATTCCTGGAAACTGCACTGGATAATTTCCATAAACATAACAAAATTTCAAATGAAAACGTCGCATGAACAAGACAGTTTCACATTGCAACAAACTTTTATTTTTGTTTTCCAAAATTCAACCCTGGCATGAAGTACGCAAAGCAGAAGTGCCAGAAATTGTTAAAATTGTAGTCACTTTTACAAACAAAATTGTACGGTATTCCAAATTTGCCAGGAATTGCTCAGGCATGCTGGCGAGGCTCGAGGATGGACGGCGACGGAACAAATGGGATTGTGCATTAAGATGGCGTAACCAGAGTGCTGATTATTAAAATGTAGGTAGGTAGATATTTATTTTAAAGGGTCAAGGATAAGTCATAAATCATTTATTTATAAACAAGTTTGGAAATCCATCGGTTTTGATAGTGACGTGAACATAGCTTAGGTTTATTGGCTTTTTGACACACTGGCGTGCTAGATTACGGGCCACTCTCTCTCACTGAGAGGAGGTCTGTGTCCCAGCAGTACATTATAGGCTGATTATTCTTAGGCATGAGTATAATCAGCCCCATTAAGCCCTCAACCAGTCCCATTTAATCCCCTAAAGGGATTAAATAGGATGCCGAAGGAAAAGCCCATCGGCTCATGGCTTGCAAAAAAAAAATAGTGGTCACGCCATCTCAACGCACACCGTACGGTAGAAAATAAATGTAGAACAAGGTAAACTTTGTTCATAACTTCATTTACTAGTCAAACAAGAATGTAATGCATAGGAAAGGTAGTTTTTAACAAACTAAAACGTGAAACGTTGTAATATTAAATGCAAATGAGTTTGAATTGTTAAATGCTGCGCTGAGACCGGGTGATGATGTTTTTGAGGATTAAATTATTAATTTCTGCGTGTGTTTGCTTTTGTCGGCTATGGGATTTTATGTTAAAAATAATGGAGCTTTTTATTGTAAATAGCATCTCGCAGATGAACCGACTGACTCGGCGGCTGCTTAACGTCTCCAGCCAGGGCTTAAAACCAGAAAAAAGCGACCACACGCTAAGGGCACCCTCTGGTGGTACGGATATCGACATAAGGCATCGTTGAGGTCAGCACGGAACAGGCTAGATCGGATTATTATAAAAAAAAAAACTCTACTAATTTAATCTTTTGACGGCACGGTTGGCGCAGTGGTTAAGCGATTGACTGCTGCGCTGCGTGTCGCTGGTTCGATTCCCGCACGGAACAAATATTTGTATGACCTACAAGTAGTTGTTCCGGGTCTGGCTGTTTGTGTAAGTGAGTTTAAATGTTTGTAAACGCACCCACATACCTACAGGAGAAATTCCTAGTGTGGGGCAACGTTTAAAAAAAAAAAAAAAATCGTCAGTTTCTGAAGGCCAATTCCCGCAATTAAAAACGTATAAAAGCTAGTCGCGATCTCATGTCAGCGACATTCAATGTGAAAAACTAATCAAAAAATTATGAAAATTAGAGGCATTTTTGACAGATTGGAATGCAAACTTATGGGAATTGCCTCACTGATATGTTAAGAATGGTCACCCATCTACAGATTGGTCGCATAATAAGTAGTTGAACCTAGCAGATTGATTAATATGCGCAAAATATTGCCCCATCCTCCGGAGCTGATGCAGTTATTTCGTATTATAGTGAAAAGTAATTGAAAATCGTTTTTTCCAGCGATGACATTTTTATGAAAAATGAACATTGTTTAAAACAAAAATAGAGAAGAACGACACGAAACTATTGATCCGTTAAAAAAGCATGAATAAAATATTAAAATTCAAATGCAGATAGTATCGATAACTATAAATTGGCGAATAAAAATAATGGCGGACTAATAAACAATCACGCTTCCATGGGCCTTTGTTCGAATCGCTGAACACGTCAGCGAAATCAGAAACATTTTTTACAAACAGAATAAAAATGGCATAGAAATCCCAATGCGAGATTGTGTTGCGCTTTTCACACGCTACGCTTAGTGTGCATACAGATAAGCGACACGCGTCGACTACAGAGGCGACTGCAACCGTCGACGCGTGTCAGTGGCTGCCGCCGACACGCGTTGCGCCGACACTCAGGTGTTCCGTCATAATATAATACCGACCGTCATAAAAAAAACTGTAATTTTCACCAGTATTTGACATTAATGTGTTCAAAAATGTGTGTATTTGGATAGCTGTTATTGTGTGACCGTTCACCGCTTTCTTAAGGAACCAAAGCTTTAGACAGCCGGCTGTCTAAAGCTTTGGTTACCCGGGTACCCATTGCTGTACCGGTGTAGTCGTATAGATATGGATAAGTAATAAAGTATGACATCTTTTTTTTTAATATACGATTTCACCCGGTTTAGAGCCTTTATAGTATGGCAGGTACAGTCACGAGTATAAGTATGTATAGTGGCTATATACACTTGGCTTTATTCATAGGCGACTTTCTCCTTTAATTTTAAATGAAATTTTATGTTATTACGAACATAGTATTTTCGTACCCATAGGTTTATGTGAAGTGTCGTATTTCAAGGTTGCATTCGTTATTTCATGAAAAAATCGCAATTGAAAGTTACCAAGTGTTGACATTATTAGTACTCGTGACTGTACTACTCGAAATTAGCCCTGCATAGCTATTCACAACCATTCGATTCGTTTCCTTGCGAAAGTAACTTCAATCAATGCTATCGAAGAAGTCCTCTAAACACTGTTTAAAAATAAAAAATCCAAAAAAATTAACAGTTTAATCTGTTCTTCCGACGGCTATTTGCGGTCGGCGACTAGGCAAGCCAGCCGGTCGATTCTGTAAAAATCTCACCGTGAAAACTTAGGTGATGTGAGTTTGTTTTTACTAAGAATTGACACTATTGACAGCTCACTCCACGCTCACTTCACCTAAGTTTTCACGGTGAGATAGTTACAGAATCGCACTGCTGGTAACAGAATTGTGTCATTTTTTACTCTGAAGCCTGTTGTGAATAGCTAAGCTGATGTCATATTGTTGCCGGATACCCAGCTCCAGCTATTTGACAGTCGGAATGTGTGAAAAGATCTTTAGCGACACAAAGTAAAGCTAAAAAATATCACCAAAAAGTTTCCATACCTGGAACACGTCTCCTTCGGAGACAATTACTGAAAATTTCTGCAATGTGACAGCCTGTTCATAGGGGCAGACTCGGGGCATGTCAAAAAGTGAATCCAACGTGCATCGCCTGAATTGAGCTCGGGCACTGTGAACAAAAAAAAAAAGAAAGAAAAAAATTGCATTTGTCACTCGCTTTGGGATTTTTGTTGAAATATCTGTAGCGCTGTAGCGCTGTCCATTTGAATTCGCGCTTCATTGGTACAGCGGTTAGGGTGAACGGTGGATAGCTTTTGTTCAAAGGATTAGATAGAATAATGGTGGTATCCTTTTTAGTTGTACTGGAGTTTATGAGGACTTTGGGATAGCGTGTTCCGTACTGGAAAAGTTTTATTCTGATTTGCATGTATGCTATTGTAATCCTAATAATGTTAAACCTGAAACTGATGCTGTATTATTACAAAGTCTGGGTCCTTGTCAAATAGCGTTAGCTCAAGATGACATGCATCGTCAGTTATGTTTTAAGACCCAGTTGTAAATAGAACAGTATATCCCACCAAAAACATTCTGTAAAAAACTAGCCAAGTCTCAATGGAGTTGCTTGTTTATCTCTAAAAAGTAATGAAATCTAGACAAAGTCGTACCAAGTCTAAGGTTCCTTACTGCGATTTCTTTATTATTATAGTTAATGTTGTGTGACTTGGCCGTTGAACATTCTTTATATACGTTAAGTGGGTACAAGTCAATTTTGTTTACACGTAATGTTATATCTGATAAAACTACCTATGTTTGTTAAGCGAGATAATTGCCCATACTGGTATTGGTAATTGGACGCTAGTGTCTCATTTTAGGCTGTTGTTGATTGTGCAACACATGCATTCAGCATTGACAATGCTGACTTCTGCTCTCTTCTTTTTGGAGCGTCAAATCGACCACCGATCTAACATAAAATAGACGTACAGACGGACTTCTATCAATGATTATAAGTCCGTCTGTACTGGAAATAATTTTTAATACTGTTTATTTCAGGCTCGCCTATACATAAGTATTATTGAAATACGCAGCTTTATCAGCAACGTTTTCCAAGTGGCAATTTTCCATCGTCAATGGGTAGCGGTTCTGGCGACAGATTGGTGCAATGGTGTCATGGGGCACCTGGTTTTGTACCCTTGTGTACCCTTCAACGGCCAAGTCACACAACATTAACTATAATAATAAAGAAATCGCAGTAAGGAACCTTAGACTTGGTACGACTTTGTCTAGATTTCATTACTTTTTAGAGATAAACAAGCAACTCCATTGAGACTTGGCTAGTTTTTTACAGAATGTTTTTGGTGGGATTTCACTTCTTTTTGTAGAAACGTATACGTACGTACGTATTCTTTTTGTACGTATATTGATTTATTTTATTAGATTTTCTTATTAGACACAGTTTTTAGTTTTTTTATTACTACAAATCTTTATTTTCTTTTTTTCCGGTTCTGATTCTTGTACACCACTCACATAAACATTTCCCGCGCGAGGGGCATTGTTATGCCCATACATTTTTTATTTTGGGCCGCGCCACTTATACACGACTCGTACAGAAAAAAAATCTATGGACCGCTGTTAAACTAATGGCTGTTTCTTCAAGTGGATAGACCAGGGTAGATTACAAAACTTGTTTCGTAACTTTAAGAGACTTTGATTTTTTTTAATAATTGCTTATTTTTAATGTTTGTTTACATTACGAAAATTAAAAATTAAAGTAATTTTCATTCAAAATCGAAAGCGATGACCCTATTTTTTTATTTACCTAAAAAATAGCCCCATTCATACCGAATCGAATGACATATAATACATACCATTGTAGTTTCAAAGTTTATATAAACAATAACATTTATATCACGCGAGTATCCTATTACGCAAACGTCATCGCCGTCATTTGTTTTTTTTTATGATTTTCAACTACAGATAACTAATTTCGTAATGCTGCTACGAACTCACGGTTTTTGGCACACATGTACTACATCTAACCACTCGACTAAAGAAAATGGAACGCAAGCAATACTCCCATAGACAAAATTACAAAAAAATAAATACTGAGGGCTTGCTGTCACAGTTTTATGTTACGTGAGTTTTATCCAGTTGTCATTGCGGCGTATTTTAGGTTGCGTTAGTTTATGACGGCGTACACGTGAGTGGGTAGCAACAGTTTTTCGTATTGCCCATTCGCGTTCATAATTTATTATTTTAGACGGTTTAATTTCTGAAAGATCGGCGCGGTATTTACGCCTAAGCCGGTTGTATTCGGTGATCGCTGTAGCTTGAGCTTTTATACTCTTGAAGTCAACATTTATGATGTGCACCCCATGAATATTAGTTACTCGTGAAAGCGCCACGTAGGCTTGGCCACAAGAGAATATGGAGGTGCCAATGTCCATGAGGGCATTTTTTAGACTTAGACCTTGGCTCTTGTGAATTGTTTGGGCATACGCCACACAGATTGGGAATTGTTCTCTGTACACGTATGCCCGGGGTATGATCTAAAATTTTGACTTAAAAGGCAATAATTCGTGAATCAAATTATTAGCGAATTTTACTACCAATTGTTTAGGCTTTGTTTGGTCTTCCGGGTCCCACCTCACTTTTTGTACAATGCCTATCGACCCATTCACTAAACCTAAACTAATATCAATGTTTCTCCTAAGCATTACTTTAGCTCCCTCTTTAATGATTTATAATGTACTTACAGCAGTATCTGATGTTACAGAATTTAATGTTATGGGATCAAAGGGGGAAGATGGAGAGGCATCTCGTATAGGAATGAGTACATCGTAGTGGCCGCTTAAGTAACTACCGGTAAAACGTAAACACTTTTTTTGGCCAGCATCGCCAAAGGAACCTCTTAGTATACCGTTCTCATACACTTCAAAAGTGAAGGGTTAGATTTTTCCAGCAGCCATAAGCTCAGAAGCTGAGCCGTAAGTAGTGGGTTTCATCATATCGCTCGTGTAGGATTGCGCGCTCGTGTATACGTCACCATCAGCAACACACGTGTACACTTGCATTTCGTCCCAATGTTCAGCAACGTATGCAACTATAACAGATCTGATACTGCAAGTTGAGTCAGTTCTACCATACACCAAGAAAGATATTGTATGGAAGAGACAAGACCCATCTTTGGGCATACCAACTCTTGGTAGCCAATAAGTTCATAGTCGTCTTTTAATATTATCGACATTTTTTACGATATTATCTTGCGAAATCAAACACAAATAAACTCAACGACCTTTAGTATATGGACAACAAATCAGAAATACCGATAATATTTAGACTAAAACAATAATAACCTATATCTTTAAGACTTCTTTTGTCTTAATAAAAAAGAAGCTCACTATTCAAACTATTAACAAAACGTTAACTCTTAATTATTAGACAAGTGTCAATATAATAATTAATTATCAATGAACTTTCTACATACCCCGAACATAGCCCGAAGAATTGCCAAACTTAAGTGGCAGTGGGCAGGGCACATTGCTCGCAGAACAGATGGCCGATGGGGCCGAAAGGTTCTGGAGTGGCGACCACGTACCGGAAGACGTAGCGTTGGAAGGCCTCCCACAAGATGGACCGACGCGACGTAAGGAGGATGGACGTTTTGGTACCCGAAAACTAATTACATCCAAAGAAAATAATTTATAATATACAGATTGAAAGGTCTCATTATGTAGAACAATAGTTGTTATGGGGGATAGTCCCAGTTCGCTGTCCATTCAGAGATATACAACCTTTAACACTATACATTTATGTTAGGTTAGGTTAGGGCGTTTTGGTACCCGAAAACTAATTACATATAAACAAAATAATTTATACAGACTGAAAGGTCTAATTATGTAGAACAATAGTTGTTATGGGGATAGTCCCAGTTCGCTGTCCGTTCAGAGATATACAACCTTTAACACTATACATTTATGTTAGGTTTAGGTTAGGTTAGGTTAGGGCGTTTTGGTACCGGAAAACTAATTACATCCAATCAAAATAATTTATACACAGATTGAAAGGTCTAATTATGTAGAACAATCGTTGTTAAGGAGGATAGTCGCAGTTCACTGTCCGTTCAGAGATATACAACCTTTAACATTATGTAGGTTAGGTTAAGGTTAGGTTAGGGCGTTGCGGAAGGATTGTACGTTCCCGCGACCCCCAGCGTAGTGTAAATGGAAAAACGGGGTAAAAAAAAGGTAGATATAATTCAATCACGTCACGATAAAGCAAGAGTCTATTATTGTTACTTATGACCTAAACTAACGATAACCTAACCTTTAAAGGTTGTATATCGCTGAACGGACAGCGAACTGAGACTATCCCCCCTAACGACTATTGCTCTATCTAATTAGACCTTTAAAACTGTATATAAATTATTTTGTTTGGTTGCCATGTTTTTCGGGTACCAGCTTCCATATATTTTTGCCCATCCTCCTTTGTCAGATACTTCAGACCTTCGATTTTTCACATCAAATGAAGCAGCCCACCCAGTTAAATATTTTTTATAAAGGCGGTATGTCGATCTCTAATAGTTTGGTTGGGCTTTTGTGTTTTCTAATCAGGGTCACCAGGTACTCCAGATCTTCGATTATCCTAATTTTTATAGTTTTCCCTTTATGTGGCCATTAAACCCTAACTCTGTACCAAATTTCAGCACTCTGAGTTTATGGGAAGTACTAGTTCTATTTTGATGATGAGTGAGTGAGTGTCTTAAATGCGAAACTTTGCTGTCGCTTAACTTCGGAACTGAATAACCTACAGACTTGAAATTTTGGATTATAAGTATGTGAGTATAGCTTACTGGATGACGAAAATTTCTGCGTCCTGGTCTTATCCAGAGGTTCTCAAATAGGGGCCTGAAAATGCGGCGAAATGGTTCCTGTAAAGGATGGTACGGCAGTTTGCTTCGCGCTCGACTTGGCGGGGGCACTGCCGTGCCCCCCGATCAGCCTTTAATGTTCCACTACTGGGACATGGGCCTCCTCTCTTCGAGAGGCAGTGGGCTACTACTAGTAGTATACTACTAGCACGCGGGCCCTGCGGGTTGGTAAAAGTCTTCGAATTTTTGGTTCTAGGGCATGCCCGTCTCCTCACCGTTTCCCTTCACCGTTTTGACAGTGATGAAATTATTTAAACAAAGTAAGCGGCTGCCTGGATTCGAACCGTCATACATCTCGTAACTCGGAGCCGTTACCTCTGAGCCACCACTGCTCTCAATAATAGGACAGTGATTTTTCTAAAATAAAGAACACAATAATATATTCCATCCCCAGTGCGCCCAGAATCCCACGCTCACCAATTCACTTGCAATATTATAATAGACTTTGGACTAATAGCACCGAAACAGGACAGGACCGAAATTAATAGTAGATATTGGCGCCGATTCTGTTGTTCACAAACTAAACTAAATTTAAATTCATGCATCTTTTTCTTTCTATTTCATTAAGAAAAGGACAGAAGATAAATATTAGTTTAGTCCTGTCAAATTAGTCAGCGCCTGACGTAAATTGACGTATTTTTAGCAAGCAATTTTTTAATCTCGTCTAAATTGTCTATGGAGTATCTTAATTTGACAGTACTAAACTAATATTTATCTTCTGTCCTTTTCTTAATGAAATAGAAAGAAAAAGATGCCTGAACTTAAATTTAGTTTAGTTTGTGAACAACAGAATCGGCGCCAATATATTGGTTTCGAGATTGTGTCCACAAAACATTGTATTTGTAAGCAAACTGGAATCGAACTTCGTTTGATTGAAGCACGCTCACTATACCCCTGGTAAATAAAAACACGCATGCGTTCTAGTATCCCTTTGACCAATATTCTGTTTGACTAGTTGTAGGCAACATGTTACCTCAAAGGGGATGGTTGTCCTATTTTATTAGCTCACTAGGAAATCAATTCGAAAACACCGGTCGAGCTAGTTTGGTCGTTAAGGGTGGGAAGTGTCATTACACACACACAGTCATTACACAAAGCATTGTTGATACAAGGCAGAAACCACAGAACCAAAAGTGCTGTGATTCTCACCCCGCGTTTACATCGAGGTATATGAGTCTACTAGTTTCGTTTATCGTTTACACCTTACATCGAGGTATATGAGTCTACTAGTTTTGTTTATCGTTTACACCTTAAATCGAGGTATATGAGTCTACCAGTTTCGTTTATCGTTTACACCTTACATCGAGGTATATGAGTCTACTAGTTTCGTTTATCGTTTACACCTTACATCGAGGTATATGTGTCTACCAGTTTCGTTTATCGTTTACACCTTACATCGAGGTATATGAGTCTACTAGTTTCGTTTATCGTTTACACCTTACATCGAGGTATATGTGTCTACTAGTTTCGTTTATCGTTTACACCTTACATCGAGGTATATGTGTCTACTAGTTTCGTTTATCGTTTACACCTTACATCGAGGTATACGAGTCTACTAGTTTCGTTTATCGTTTACACCTTACATCGAGGTATATGTGTCTACTAGTTTCGTTTATCGTTTACACCTTACATCGACGTATACGAGTCTACTAGTTTTGTTTATCGTTTACACCTTAAATCGAGGTATATGAGTCTACCAGTTTCGTTTATCGTTTACACCTTACATCGAGGTATATGAGTCTACTAGTTTCGTTTATCGTTTACACCTTACATCGAGGTATATGTGTCTACTAGTTTCGTTTATCGTTTACACCTTACATCGAGGTATATGAGTCTACTAGTTTCGTTTATCGTTTACACCTTACATCGAGGTATACGAGTCTACTAGCTTCGTTTATCGTTTACACCTTACATCGAAGTATATGTGTCTACTAGTTTCGTTTATCGTTTTCACCTTACATCGAGGTATATGTGTCTACTAGTTTCGTTTATCGTTTACGCCTAAAACAAGTTGTAAAGACTAGTTAAATAACAGTTGTTGGTAACTTGTAGAAAACTTGTAAAAAAGGTGAACAATATAGTTAACAATACATGTTTGAAACAACGTCAATACATGTACGATACTTGTTCTAGACACAATATGGTTTTGACAACATTTGTCTTCTTGACAAGTCTTGTGTAACGCGGAGTATCAATACTTCGTTTACTTTTTCCTCATAATATAAGGCTCCCATACATAATCAGTTAAATTGGTCTCACCATGTGTAGATTAATGTATTTAATCAAACAAGCACACCGGTTGCATGTTTCTAGAACCTATACACTCATTCGAACCGCGATGACAGATTGCCCCAATATGACAAAACACACCGCTTTGACAAAAAACAGTGGCACTCCGGGACAACAAAACACAAACAGAATACTTTGCCATCACTCACTGACATATCGGATATACATTAAAACCGAGTACATCACGAGGACAGCCGAACACATCCGAAGCGGGTATTTTTTAAATCGTCTTTTAAACAAAACACGCGCGGTGTCGCTTACGGTAACAGTGGCGCGAGTTCAATGGTTTTTTCCCATCTCAAAAAATGCCCAAAGCGCCAAAAGAAGTTTTCACTTTAAAAAAATGGAAAAACAGTTTTGTTAATGTTACTATTTTGCTATAATACCTATTCATATTTTGAATAGCCTAATTCCAGCAGTGGACTCTTTTAGGCTGATGACGATGATGTTGAGGAAAATAGACTACAAGGACATTAATAATACTTTCTGAAAATCGTCAACTAGCCTATTATAATTTCAATCATCGTAAATTAACAAAATCATAATAATAACAAAAACCCCTCACATACAATTTTTTTTTATTCACTTTTGGCCACCAAAACAGTCTATATTTCTATTACAATTGCACCATTTACCAACACGAGAAGTGACAAAAATGTACACACACTGCAATGGTCCGACCATTGAATACGTCCTGACCGGAATATCCAAAACTACACACGAAATCCTAACGATGCTTTACAAATAAATGTAAGGTACGGCTACTCGGCTTTGAAATAAACCCACAGCAAGAGTTCGAATATTGAGGCTCACGGGGTAATTAAATATGTTTCAATCTAATACTGGAAAGAGGAGTGTTACATGCGTGCATTCAACACACGGAACGAGAATTCATTACTACAAGCCTCTTGTGATCTCCTTTGTGGCGCTTACTACAACTGGACAGGAAAGGCCTGCACCTGGTGACGGGAACCATCACGGAACACTGATCGATAAATAAACACTTTCACGCAATAGGCTTAACGGACAGTCCCCTGTGCAGGGCTTGCTTGGAGGCTGACGAAACCATTGCGCATGTGCTCTTTGAGTGCACAGGCGTCACCCAGATAAGGTCAGAATCCCTCGGGACACCCAGATCGTACACAGATGTTCTCAACAGACCAGGAGACTTAATCAGCTTCTGGAGGGAGGTGGGCTGGTTGGAATAACCACCGACGGCCGACATGGGCCACGCACAATGGTCCATTTGAAGGACTAAGTAGACCTCCTCCTCCTCTCGAAATAGGTACTGACAAATTGCAAAGTATTGCGAACGTCACATAATTTATGCTTATTCAGCGCGTTGTTTCTAAGCCCTAGAGGCTTGACCAAATTATAGGTGTAATTTTTTAACCTTTTCAGCAATCTCTCTACATTCTACATGGTCTGAACTACACAGCAATAAATTTGACTTTAGACTGACGTGTGTGTAAAAGGTAAAAGAGGAAGCTTTTGCTCAGCATTGGGATATGCGGGTTAAATAGATAGATAGATAGGCGCCGACTTAAGAACCTCCTCCTAGTTTTCGTTGGTAATATCACCTCAAAAAAATAACTTACTATATATTTTGCAGTTGGAAGCCTGCAAGCGTCAATCTTCCTTTCAGCTAAGCTTAGATTTTTAAACGCTAAAAATATACACCAAAAAATTTAAACAACAAACCAGCACATATGAAAATGCGTATCGAAGTGGGTCCATTCGTGTGTGGTATTCTTTTGTCCGTCTACCAACGTTTTGAAGACTGTGTAGCATTTTTCCCAAATATCGGAGGCGCCCTCGATGCAGTCTGGTAGTACGTCGTATCCTGAAACAATATTATGATTAATTTACTGCTTCGTTGGTCTAGCTTAGCTTAGCATAATATAGTTAATACATAACCTACATAATCAGCCTATACTGTTCCCACTGCTGGGACACGGGCCTCCTCTCTGTGAGAGGGAGTGGGCCGTAATCCACCACGCGGGCCCAGTGCGGGTTGGTAGATGTCACATGTCTTCGAATGTTTGGTTCTAGGATTTGCCAGTTTCCTTCAATATTTTGAGAGAAACAATATTTTGAACAAAGTAAAGCGCCAGTCTGGGTTCGAACCTACAACTCGTAAGTCGCGGCCGTTACCACTTGGCCACCACTGCTCTACTATATCACACTAATATTATAAAGGCGAAAGTTTGTGAGTGTGTGTGTTTATATGTTTGTCACTTCTTCACGCTCAAATGACTGGACCAATTTTTATAAAATTTTGTGTGTAGGTAGCTGAAATCCTGGATTAACATATAGGCTACTTTTTATCCCGATATTCCTGCGGGATCGACACTTATGCCGGTTAACCTCGGGACGCAGCTAGTACTTAATAAAAGTCTTAAATTCACTGACAGATAACGCACAGCCTAGACCGCTGGTTCTAGAAGCTTAACGGGGCACCGAGCTTTTTATACACAAAAACACGTTTTTCTAACGGTTGTTTGAAGTAGTAAACAATTAAATAAAAATCTAAGGAAATAAATTGGTATTATTGGGCATATATACTAGCCAGTATACACGATGGAAACACGATTTGATAAAGTTGGCTCGATAGAATAAATTCACAAAGTTATCTCTAAAAAACAAAACAAACGCTTAGTACGGCGTGAATACTTCGCGGAAGGTCATCAGTTTTTGAATAATAACAAAACTACATGTTTTATACAACGTATATACTTTACATTTTCAAAATGTGTATTTGTTTAACAATAAGAAGGAAATACCTAAAGACGCGCGAGTTTCTCCCAGCATACCCTGAGCTACCGCGCCGCCCTCCTATCCGCTTTAGTCCTGCCTCGGCCATCGGACGGGGAGCTTGTGTCGCTTGCGCTTACGCACGGATTTAATAATGTAACGAAGAAAATTGTATGAAAATTCACTGTAGCGTATTTGAAATGGGGAACAAAGTAAAGAAATCAAGGGAGAGAAGGGGTTGGCGAAAAACCAATGCGTTTAGCATTGGTTTTTCGCCAACCCCTTTTCTTGCCCCTTGCCCTTGCCCCTTCGCTTGCATGAAAAAATGAAGTAAGTAAAATTCGTATATTTACCTACTTATTTACCAATTGCGTCAGATTATAGAATAAACTGTAATCTGAGCTAATTGCCTTACTAGGTGGTGTTATTTTTTTTAATGGGGTATTTTAAAAACAATTTAATTTATCTTTGCTGAGAATGTTGAAGACAAAGAGAATACTCCTGTTGCTTCGTAAGTATACTCAGTACAGTACCTACCTACTTTCTAGTATCTGGTGACATTAATTCATGCAGCCAAATTCATACTGATGACTCGGTAAGTGCTCATATCAAGGGTCGATGACCGCCTTTGTGAATTTCGTAATTTATTTTTTCGTGTGGTTCAAACGCAATCCCAGCCCTTAGTCAAATACACAAATACAAATAGGTCAACATTTTATTTTGCATTTGCATAATATGTTGTGATGTTGTCGATCCGTGATACTCATCTATCACTTACCAAGCCCCTAGTATGAATTTGGCTGTATAAATTAATCTCGCCTTATTTAGAAAAGTACCGAGATCCTTTCAACCACGTATAGTGATTGCATTCTCAGCACAGCCGCCGTGCGCGCGGCACGCGGGCACAGTATAATGATCATACAGTATTGTAACTCGGCCGTAACCTTGAAATAAATGCCTACAGCCGCGCGGTACGTAAACATGCGATAGGGCTGCCCGCCTCCAGCATTTTAATTACATTTGCCTACTTTGTGTTTCCATTTAGTTTTGTTATTGTATTTTACTGTGTGTACATAAATATTAATAATAAAAACCACGTCTTTACTTTGAATTACACAAACTAACAAAACAAAACACACATGCCCAGAGGTTTTAACACAAGCGTACCTACCGTATAATGATTCATGAACCGCCTATAACTACCTATTTCACTCGTGTCTCACTTTCCTTTACTCTATTCACTTTATTTATTAATCCAGACATCTTTTTTTTCGGAAGATAAAAGGAAATACTTATCCATTAAAAAGACACACATTATGTACCTACATACCTACTAGTAAGTAAAATTATTTCATACTCTTACCTTTCAGAGTTTCCAGGTAATCTAAAAAAAAGTTATCTCTGGATGCGTTATTGACGAATTCATGCAACCAAAAACAGCACAATATTGCCTACTCGTCATATTAAATATGTACTTCAATTTATTTTGCGCGGTTATTGTTAAAAAAAACAACACACCGTCCGTTCGTCACTGCGGCACTGTCGCGACTGTCTGCATGCCGAGCGCATCCCGAGGTCGAGGCGCGTAGGTATAGCTCGCGTTTCGTCCGTTTGTATGAAGTCGAAATACTGTATATCTTTATACTGTGACGCGGGCGCGCGCGCGCTAGCCTGCGCAGCGATTTATATATAAAAAATTAATTAATTAGAATGTTTAAAAATGGAGTGACCTTTTTTATGAGTCGCTATTCTGAAGTTTTTTTATTTATTTTTAATATTATTTTTTAAATTTATTTGTAGAATGTATTACCTGTACCTGTGTGTGTATTATATCTACGAGTATTTACGATATTTCTGCAATACAGTTTACGTACGAAAGGTGGGTAAAAATCACTAAATTAAATCTAATTTTAATCATTCTCTGTATATTTTTTTCTATTTATAGTGTAAATGTACCAGTTGTTGACATTTCACTGCAAAATAAATTTGAATCATCTGATGACGAGAGAGAAAGACAAGTGCAGATAGAAACTACATTGGTACACTGGAATAGTATATTTCATTACAAGTGTACTGAACGACTATTTTTAATACAGTTGCGAAAAAATGAAGCAATTTAATAAAATAATAAAAACACAATATTGCTTTTTTCTCTTCTCTCCACGCAATAAATTAGTCGTATGTAGATATGTAACGACTTTTTGACTTTTCCGGTAAAATGTTTTCCAAAGCATTTTGTGCAATTATGCAATTATACTGAGTTCCGGTGGTGTTAATTTTAAAAAAATAAGGTTGAAATTACTCATTTTGTGCATCAAACAACTAAACTAGCAAAGAAAATTTCTGGAAAATGGCGCCAACCGTAGAATATAAGCAGAGTTTTTTTTTCTTCACCCATTTTGGTAGGCAAAGGGAACTATCCATACAGCTTAGTCTTCAGTATATTTTTTTTATTGATATGAAATGAAAATGAAATTTAATGAAATGAAACCTAACCTAACTCATTCAATTAAATCTGATATTGAAATAAATTAGTAGCTTCTTTTTAGAAATATACGTATTTGTATGAATCACAAAAACTCTTTAGTAAAAACTTCATGGTTGGTTTTTTCTTTTTAATAGACATTATTTTGACAGTTGGGAAAGAGAACGCACGAGTTCGGGAAAGGTAAAAAAAAGCACTAGTATGTCATAGCCCACATCCCGAACGCTATACGTCCCTGCAATACACCACTTTTTGAGCAACTGTATTAAAAAATATATTACCGAAGTGTGTAAAGTTAATTGTTTACGGCTACCACCAAAATGGTAGGACTGTATTTCTTCATTACACTTGACTGCATAATTTTCACTATAGTCAACATGGACAATACACTCACCTTCTTTAAGATGTTCTTTTAAACATTTGAAAGCCTTTTGTTGAGCAACTATATTACCACAATGTATAAAATATTCATTCAGTGTTGAATCAAATTTTTCAATACATTTCTTAGGTTCTTCTCTTTTTTTAACTTTCTCAGTTGTTCTTATTTTTCTTGACGTACCTTGAATTATGTCTTGTTTAGTCTCCCACTGCCAGTACGTGATTTCGATAGAATTATCAAATTCCTGATAAGATACTACCTTATTCTTGCATGCTGAACAAGTTCGATGCAAACAATCTGCATCATACACGTCGCAACATAGCAAAGAGAGAAGATTTTGAGAGTTCTTAGATGATAGTATCTTTCTCTGGTACAAACCCTGGATGATTAAATCCATGTTAGTATGCAATTTGCATAAACAAGTGTCTCGAGACCGAAAATCAGGTAGCAGCACCCAAATAGGTCTTAATTTGCAGAATGCTGAATAGCTGATAGTAAAATTTGAGTTTTTCAGAAACTTTTTATGCAGATTGAGAAAACTGTCACTGACACTGAGGTACCGCTTTTGTTTACGTATCTTGTTTCTTGCTATAAATTCTTTTTTTCCAGAGCATAGTCTACTATTTTCATCGTCCTCATAAAATATTTCGACTTCTTTTTTCAGTCTTTCAGGCAAAGAATTTAAATTATGATTTGGTGTTTCATTTGAATTTTTCACTATGCGTTTTATTTTAGGGACTATTCTACTTTGATTGGGCATGTCTAAAGCTGAGGGTCTTTTATTCATTTTTGCCGGTACTAATCTTTGCAGTTGTTTTTTATAACGTTCATTTTGTCGCTTCATGTTCAGTTTTATTTGTTTAAGATTATTTATTTCTTTTTTGTAACGGATACGTCTTACAGCAGAAGATACAGGTGAGATGTCAGCATCGAGGAGGGGCCCCATAGGGCCGAAGCCTGCCGGGTCAGCGGGATTGTCCGAAAGGGTTACCGCTGGCCCGGAACATAAAGGGCTAAGGAAGGAACACGGGTGGGTTTTAGTCAGTAAGAGTCTGACACTCCCTTCCGCTCCACCCAGAGCGGGAGGGGTCATTTGATGATTTCCCATCCGCAAAAAAAAAAAAAAAAGGGTCGACTACTGGGACTTTTACCCTACTTATTTAGCCGTTATGTTATTTTACGTTATGAGATCACTTTTAAGTTTCTATTGTACTTTGAATATTATCATAAAAGGTAATTAATTGTTAATAGTTAATAATTCGACTAAGTAAATTATACCTAATATTGGTTCATTTTTCATTGATCATAGATACCTACCTAACGACGATAAATTATAAATTGTGTAAAATCTGAAAAAGTTTTCATAACGTGAATATTTCCAATAAAAGTATTTCAAATCGTTATTTTGTAAATATTGGTAGCACCTCGCTAGTCGAACGGCGCGCGGCGCACGGCTCGACGCGCGCGGCGCGCGATTGGCGCAGTGCTCTTATCTATCTAGCCGTTCGATCTCTTGCCGGTGTGCCTCACGCACACATACACGGAGCGCATAGAATACCTAAAATCGATTAGCGCTAGAAGCTCGGTGCGCCCTTAAGTTCCCTCTATAATGAAAGAATTTTTGAAAATTCATCCTTTTGCGATGGAAAATCCTATCGGGCATACGGCTTGTCAGCCTATAATGTTTCCACTACTGGAAGGCCTCTTTTCTGTGAGAGAGAGTTAGCTGTAATCCACCACTCAAGTCCAGTGCGGGTTGATGGCTAGCGTAACACCTGCGAATCATGACCCCTGGTTTCAATCTCGAAACGGGACTCGAAAGACGCTGGATAGTTCTGTAAAGCAATTCACAGTAACAGTCTGGAGCTAACTCCAGACTGTAAAGGCAGTGAAGAAGTGTCACACCGCTGATTGGCATGGCTGACTGGTTAATATATAGATACAACTGCATGAGCTTACTAGAGCGATACTATAGGAGTCATAATATAGTATTTGAGCCTTAGTGTTCCAGCTGGGCCTTAAGGCTCCTCTTTATGAGAGGAAGTGGACGTAATCCACCACACGAGCCTAGCACGGCTCGGTGGACGTGACATGTCTTCGAATTTATAATGTCAGGACATGCCGGTCACTGGCCTGATAATGTTTTCTTTAACCATTATGAGTGTATTATAGCAGAAAGGAAACCTGAAAAGTTGTGGAAATGTCAAGGTATAGGCATGTGCTAAGGAGGAATGAGGAAAATGTTGTGATGAAAGTTTTGAGCATGAATCTCGATGGCTATAAGAGTAGGGGAAGACCAACGAAATGATGGATGGACTGTGTGAATGATGGTATGGTTAGAAAGGGGGTGACTACCGAGATGACGACATTAGGAGCAGGAGACTGATGATGAATAGCAGTAAGATAAACAGTAGTCAAATACGTACTAGTCAAGAACCACTCGTCATCACAGATATTGTTAAGCACATGCATGTGTCCACGGATACTTTCTTCGTTAAAGTGGCTTTCAGTGACGTCTTTACAATCCGAGTTCCAGTCTATAGCACAATTTGTGAGGTGGCGTATTGCTCTGGAAGAAAAAGTAGTTTGATGTAAGCTATAACAGTGTATTTAGATGGGACCTCATTATCACAAATTATGTACAGAAGGCTTCATACAACGAGTGAAGAAGCACGCACACAGATATGTTTCTTGTACGGATAACCCTCGCGTTTTAAGCATTATTTGCACTTTATACCAATTGCGTGCAACGACAATCCTAGCCCCAACAAAGTTCATCTTGATCGGTCAGGCAGGAGGAATTTCTGAAAAATTAGCTTGCAAGATTCAATCATAATACTTATCCAATAGTTCAGGCACCTAGAGTCATCATAGATGTGGCCGATGTGACTCAATTTCTTCTGAACCTTGCTACACTTGTTTCAGTTGCTATGATTCAGTACGGTTCGGCAAAGCCGGGTGGCAAATATATATTTTATTTTCTTACTCAGCTGGGCTGAATAATACCAAACTGAACAAGTGCGTAGTATCCCTGAGCCTGCAGGCTTTTGAGATTGCTGGCGAATTACCTTTTGTTTAAGGTATTGCTTAATAGAAATAACTAGAAGAATTTGGAAAACGCCTTTGCCAAGCAGTCAAACAGTATCAGCCTTAACGAAGCAAGGTTTATCTTGTTAAACCCGGGTCTGAGTTTTCAATTTTGTGTCAAAACTTTTTCCTAGATAAGTTTCGAAATATAAAAACTTGCTCAAAGGTCCCAGGCTCCCAGTGGTAACGGCCGACTTAGGAGTTGTGTGTTTGAACTCAGAGCAGACAGGCGCTTTACTTTATGTGAATAATTTCATCACCACTGCTCTTAAAACGGAGAAAGAAAACATCGTGAGGAAACCGGCATATCCTAGAACTAAAGCTTCGAAGACATGCGATATCTACCAACACGCACTCCGCGGCCCGCGTGGTGGATGATAACCCACTCCCTCTTACATACAGGAGGCATATGTCCCAGTGGTGGGATAATTATGGGCTGATTATCCTCAAAGGTCCAAGCTTGGACCAAAGTAAGAGCTCGTTTTGTAATGCAACATTATGGGTTTAAAAATATAAACAAAACTTACTTGCACCAATCAGTAACTTTAGCAGGCAAGGGTGGAGACTTCCTACTAGAATTATACATCAATGCAGCTTCAAAGGTACAGTTCATTGCATATTTCGGGAAGTCCTCACAATTTATGTTCTTCATTATAACTAGTTTTTCCTTGTCTTTTGTTAGTGTCAATAGTGGTTCAAATTCTAGGTCATCGGTCGATGGCATGCGAGGCTTGAGTATTGGATCATCGTCGTCGTATAAATCTGCAAAAGAAAAGAGAAAATAAGATAAGTATTTCTGTATTTCCCGATAGGGTAGGTCAGAAAGGTAACGATTGTTAAGCGTAAGCAAAACTTGTATGCATTACATAAAATCACGCCTATTTTCCCCTGAATGTTTCACGAACGTTCTGAACGAAAAGTTCGATCACTCCAAATATAGACCTATATTTGTGCTACCAGCATTGAGCAAAATCTATGAAGAAATCATGCTAGACCAGATGTTGTCACATTATAACTAAAATGGGATTTTACGTAGTCGCCAGTTTGGTTTCACGAAAGGTAATTCGATGACGGCGACGGACGCTCGAGTAAAACTCATCAGTCATATTTTGTAATCCTGGGAGAAGTCCCAGGATGCAATTGGTATTTTCTGTGACCTCTCAATTTTCATTTTACAAAAGAGGGCAATCCGCGCAATCTATAAAATGGGTCCTCGCGAGTCTCTTTTTTTTAATAAAAAAAAAAAATACAAATTCAACGAAATTGACATTCTAACTCTGTCTTCTCTTTATATTTTAGAAAGTATTTTGAATGTTCGAAAAAACTTAGGACTTTTCAAAATAAAAAAATATATACGGTCGAATTGAGAAACCTTCACCTTTTTTGAAGTCGGTTAAAAAGCGATTTCCATAATATAAATACACGTAGTAAAAATTAAATTGTGATACCTAGGTACCTTAGATTAACTAAAACTAGCAAGTAATTTCTTATAAACAGCATCCGCTTTTATAACAAGTTGCCGGCTGTGGCAACTTGTTATGTAGTTACAGAACTTAGGGATGGAAAATTCAATATCCTCATCAAATGTGTCCTTATCAAAAAAGAATATTATAAAATTAAAGGCTACGTCGAAGGCAGCAAGTTTGACAGTAATTCCTTCTGCACATGTGGCTTCCCTGGCACCTCATTAACGGCATAACTACGTAAATGTCTATTAACTGCTCTCAAATTACGATGTCTATTTTTTATTTATTTTTGACATACTTCTTTGACATAATCTTTTTATTATTTGACATTATATACAGACAATCCTAATTTCAACTCTTTATTAGTGGTTGTAATGGCAATCATATCACTTGGTTTTAATAGGTTTTATATTTTATTTATCCTTTTGATATATTCTTTTATATTTTGTAAATGTGAGGACTTTGTAGGCCTTGTAGACTTTAGAAAATTATTTTTAAAAGAGTAACCGTGGAGTTTCTTGCCAGCTCTCCTCCATAGGAAACGAACAATTGGAACCAAGCAACTAGCTTCCGACGTTTCATAAGTGCCCATGTAGGTTTATGTGAAATAAAATATTTTGATTTTGAACGGTTAGGCAGGGGTGTGCCTCTGGTACACCCACATTTCGCCAGCTGTTACGATTTAGACCTGTGGAAACGGGGGCGAATCTATTATCTCCAGACTCCGGGCATTTACTGAGAAATTCCAACTGGAATTACCAAATTATTTTTTTACTTCAGTAGTCGTGATTGGCACAAAAGGAGACCTTTCTCAGCCGTTTATGAGTCGTGCTTGCGGCCACTATATCAACGAGGCAGTCTCCTACGAAATGCTTCACATATTATGATGTAGTTGTCTATTTGTTAATGTTATAAACATTGGTACTAAAATTCTTCTGGACATAGACATTTCATATTATACATACGTGTATAGTCAAAATCGTCACGCGACATTCGTATTCGTCGTAACAGAACAAAGACGAAGGAACTCGGACGAGGAAACGCAAAACGAAACACTGCTTCACGGTAAAATACGATGTATGTAAGTGTGTTTACGTCCTATTTTGCCGTTAAGCAGCGTTGCTAACCACTCCTAAAAACTGTGAATAATTACAAGGGAGTTGTGCTCACAGGTGGCTTCCAAACATTCCAAAAGGATTGTTACGACGTAAAGAATTAGCATTTCTCATTTAAAACACAGTTATTCTATCATCTCTTTGAATTTCACATAGCTTTTTCTATTATTACCTATAAATAAATTTATAAAGTTAAGACTCTAATGTCAGGCTGACATGACAGTATGTCTTCAAGGAGAATTCTCTTCTGCTTTATGGTTTCTTGTTAAAACTTACCTTTTTTGAAATGTGTAGTTTTCAGTGACGACAGGAATTCTTGAACGGGTAGGTAAAAATGTAATGAGAGTTGAATGGCGGGAAAATAGACAACGCTACGCAACGCAGCTTTATAAGAAATCGATACTAATATTATAAATTCGAAAGTAACTCTGTCTGTATGTTACCATTTCACGCCTAAACCACTGAACGGATTTCGATAAAATTTGGCAGAGAGATAGATTGCAGCCCGGAGAAGGACATATGATAGTTTTTATCCCAATATTTTCACGGGATCGACACTTATGCGGATGAAACCGCGGGGCGCAGCTAGTAATTTTTATAAAAATTGCGACTTTAAATAATAAAAAATATAATTATTTTTGGTTTGCACCGGATATCTATGGTTTGCATACATGGGATGCGATTGCTTGAGTCGGTAGGTCTTATGGGTTGGCACCAGTTATACTTTTAATTTATAGTGTTAATAAATCAAAAGTCATTTAACCTTTTGACCGCCACACCACAGAGCATGTAACCTTTAGGAAAATGGCGGCATCGCGCCACACGTCATAAAATCGAAAACGTCAAAGTCTGTCATGTACAGACGCCAGCATATCAAGCTACTACAATCTGTCAAATTTCTTTAATAGATTTTCATCGCTAAAGCATAAGATTACCAGTATGTTTATTTGTTCAACAATGATTTGTAACTATTTGTTTTTGATTAATAAACAATAAAAAAAAAAAAAAAACTAATAAGTAGGCTTTGTCGCTAAAGAGTTTTTAATCACTTAGCAACTCCATCAGCGTACCTACGCGAAATGTTAATTTTAACCCAACCTGTCAGATATAATTCCACTAACACCATTTCAATCGCAAATTCCTTTCCTAATTCCTTAATCCCCATAGACATTTATACCAATACCTATAGAGTACGTACCCTAATGTTCAAGCTAGAGCGGCCCAATTGATGCTAATTGATTATAGAACCGCTGTATCAAAGGAAAGATATTAGATGACGATATTCTGATAACGTGGATCTTGAGGCAATTAAGTTTAATCTGTGATTTTGGGTATGCTTTTGATGTATTCAGTATTAGTAATGGAACAACATAATGAGCCTTTAATAAGCCACAACTTCCACTGCTGGGACACAGGTCTCCTCTATGATAGAACAAAAGTAGAATTCAATGAAAATAGGTACAGTCACGAGCAAAAGTATGTATACACTTGGCTATAATCAAAGGCGATTTTCTCATTTATTTTTTAATGAAATTTTATATTAGTAGGAACATAGTATTTTCGAACCCATAGGTATATGAAAAGTGTCGTATTTCAACGTTGCATTCGTTATTTCGTGAAAAAATCGCAATTTAAAATGGCCAAGTGTTGACATATTGGTGCTCGTGACTGTACATATACATTGTTTGACTTGTCGCTAAGCAATACCAGCCGCACGGGTCGATCGGTTAAGCTACACTTACCGAAGCCGGTCCATGGATGGGATGGCCTCTTTACATACCGAAACACCTCCGTGCCTCGGAAAGCACATTAAACCGTTGGTCCCGGCTGTCATTCGTGATTCATTGTCGTTTCGGGTCGTCAGAAGCCCGAAACTCGGATAACCAGTCTTATCAAGGGGTATTGTATTACCCAGTAATTGGGTTGTGGAGGTCAGATAGGCAGTCGCTCCATGTAAAATACTGGTATTCAGCTGCATCCGGTTAGACTGGAAGCCGACCCTAACATAGTAACGTAGTAGGGAAAAGGCTAGGCAGTAGTAGATGTAAACAGAAACAGACAAGAAAAAAGAAACAGAAAAATACGTACCGATCCTTACCCGTCTTTTGCCTTTGCCATTGTTTCCTTCTAAAATGAACCGACATGCACTGAAACATTATACTCCAGCACCATAGCTGCCTAACACAGTATCAATATCAATCTGAATCTCACACACACACACACACACACACACACCCCCTCACTCACTCACTCACTCACATACTGTTTATATCTAAGGTACTAAAAAAAATGATTGTATACTGCTGTGGAAGAGCGGAGTCTCCTAACACAGGCACAGGTGGCTCCAATCACCAACTAATGTAAAACTTTTTGGTTCAGAAATAAATTTGATTTGATTTGATTTTGATTTGATTTGATCTGAATAATTTTTAAGAATATTGCTAATCCATTGCTGTTGGAAAAATGTTTTTGCTCAACAACGTAAATGACGCAATGAATGTTGTTGAACTGTCAAAATGAAACCCATTGCTACTGATAGTGTGTTACGCAATTACCCCGCAGAAACCATTTACATAATTATCACATTACTGTAGCTGCAAATCATATGTCACACACATATAAGCCTATAGGTACGATTCTCGTTACTGTGAAATTGTCACGCCACTGTCAGTTACCGGGTTCATTAATATTTCATTAGCTGTAAACTTGTCGCTTATTAAGATAGAGATATAGTAGAAAACGTGTGTGGAAATGGGTCATTACTTGTCATTTTTACCGACTTAAAAAAAAGGAGGTTATCAATTCGACACGCCACGTAATATTATTGGAATTGCATTAAATTCACATATGACAATCTATTAGGGCTTCCAAACAAATATACAAAATTTTGTAGACGTATGTATGTATGTTTGTCCATGCATTTCTCCGCAACTGTTAATCGGATCGTGACCATTTTTTTCATTGGCTTTCATTTACTTCAACTTATGGAACAGTGCAAGTTTCATCAAAATCGATTAAGTAATTTTCAAGATATGGAGTTACACGTGTAAGTGTGACGGCCACTATTACACTAATAAGCCATATTGATACGAGCTACGGGTGTAATGTCAAAGGGAAAACATCTCAAAACCTTGGTCAAATTCTAGTGAAATATTTACAACAAAACTATTACTTACTTTTTACAAACAAATATTCCAAAAAATTACGAAATAAAAACGTAATTTTAAAAAATTAAACTGACTTCAAAAAGAAGTTAACTTTAAATTATGAAATAACTTTAATTTCGGAAGTCGGTGGCAAAAAACTAAATTTAAGACGAAATTTGAGATCTAAGATCATAAATCTACGTTTTAATAAAACAGAATAGCCACAATGACACGGCGGTAATTTACGACTCGACATTATTCATTTGACTTTGACTATTATCAGCCCTATGTCAATAGGCCAATATGGACATCTAGAATTTCGGGTTTTAGGTTTCAAGACTTTGTAAATGGCACTACAAATTGGCATCTTTTGGTACGTTTCCAGATTCATTTGTTTACATTTTAGGCAGATACTTTTGGAACAGACCATAGGTACATTTACAGTTTCACAACAAATGAGAATTGTGGTGTCATCACTTATAGCAAACATGAGAATATCATTAACGGAAACTGAAAATCCTCTTTCACGGTAAATAGTTTGTACGGTACCTACTTGAAGAAATTTCAGGTGCTGTTTAGTTTATATCAAGTTTTGTAATGATTTTGAGGGGCCCGTGGCTAAATAATAACAACCGCACAGGTCGATCGATCAGGTTAAACTACGCTTGCTCCGGTTGGTCTCTGGAGGGTGACCATCTTTACATACCGAGACCCCTCCGTGCCTCGGAAAGCACGTTAAGCCGTTGGTCCCGGCTGTCATTCGTGGATCTTTGACAGTCGTTACGGGAAGTCACAAGCCCGACAATCTATACTAGTATTCAGCTCTATGTAATAGACTGGAAGCCGACCCCAACATAGTTGGGAAAAGGCTAGGCAGATGATGACTTTGAGTTTGAGCAGTACCGGGATCGAAACCGTGAATTCAAACCCAGATCAGTTACGTGACACAGGCAATCTTTTTTTTTTTATTGAAATTGGTTTACTCTTGACTCTAGTCTAGGTCAGAGGTGACAGAGACAAAGTCGACGATGGAGTGAGCTTACCCAGAAGAGGCCTGTTCCAATTTATATGCAAAACAGTAACTACTTTTATTATTCCATTCATCATCATTTCAGCCAAAAGACATCCACTTCTGGGTAAAGGCCTCCCCAAAGCACCGCCACTTCGACCGGTTCTGGGCTTATCGCTAACAGCGGATTCCTGCGGCAGTCACCAGGTTATCAGTCCACCGTCTTCCGGTACACAGACGCCACTCCAGAACCTTTCGGCCCCGTCAGCCATCTGTTCTGCGAGCAAAGTGCCCTGCCCACTCTCACTTAAGTTTAGCAATAATTCTTCGGGCAATGTCGGTTACGTTGGATCTCTTACGGATCTCTTCATTTCTGATTCCATCACGTAGGGAATCTCCAAGCAATACCCCTCTCGATTGCCCTTTGGGTGACTTTCAGCCTTCTAATGACGCCCATGGTGAGCGAGCACGTTTCAGTGCCATAAGTCATCACTGGCAACACGCTCTCCTATCGTTATCCTTATTATTCAGGTATGCCAAATTCGAAGTGAACACAAACAATTGTTTCACACAAACAAGGATTGATTCCTTCAATTTAATTTGTAAGTTAATATCGGCACAGTGCTAAAAGTACACCAGCCGGTCGATTCTGTAAAAATCTCACCGTGAAAACTTAGGTGTTGCTAGGAATTGACACTATTGACAGCTCACTCCATGCTCACTTCATCTAAGTTTTCAAGGTGAGATGGTTACAGAATCGCACTGCTGCAACTTATATAAATAGTTTTGAAGAATCAGGTAAATAAGTAATCTTCTGATCCACCATAATGTTAAAAACGTAGGGTAACATAAATACTAAAACAGTCATTCGACTATTCCCGTATCAAAGGCCCATTGCAATCTAAAAAGTTCCTTATTCAAAAGACCACAGAGTAAATTTTCATTTAAATTTTGCTCTCACTTTATTTATATAAACACAAATGAACGAATTATGACCAAATTAATGTAATATTCACTTCGTTTGTATCAATTCGATGTGTTTGTTTTACAATTTAATACTTATTTTATTTGGGTAATTACCTGATTATTTTTCAGTACGCAAACTGAATATTAATTTTTAGGGACATAACATACGAGTAACTTTATGCTTGTATTTCCACTTTTTTCCGGTCCCCAAATCATATTGGATTATTTGCATGAACTCTATTAAAAATGTATGATAAGCTTTATTTTTCACGAGTACTATGGGAACCACAGTCTATCTGTGTGTCGCAGTTGGTCAACTACCCGTTTTACCAATCATCTGTGGCTCTTGATTGACGGAATTTATGCCCACAGCACCTCGGAGCGTGACATTTACGCATTCCGAGTTTGAATGCAGTTAGCTGTTGACATTCATCGTTTCTATGCTACAAAGGCAGTACGCGTTTGTTTGGAGTAGATACCTACCGGGTAGTAACAATGTTGTGGCAGGCAAAACATCACAGGACTGCTGCTGTCATCAATTTGTTTTGTCTCCTTACTAGCACTGTTTCAGTTTCGTGCCTGCAAAAGCTAAACAAAAATAGATAGAACACTATTTTTTGTGAATGTACAGTCACGAGCATAAGTATTTATATAGGTACTAAACTTGGCTTTATTCAAAGGCGATTTTCTCCTTTATTTTTGAATGAAGTTTTATGTTATTACGAACATAGTATTTCCGGTTTATGTAAAGTGTCGTATTTCAACTTTGCATTCGTTATTTCGTGAAAAAATTGCAATTGAAAGTTGCCAAGTGTTGACATATTAGTGCTCGTGACTGTACACTAAATAAATATCTTATACCGTAATTAAATTAGTAGACATGTGAGATCTACGATCTACTAGAAACAATATTATAGTACCACTAGCTACGTCCCGCGGTTTCACCCGCATAAGTTTCGATCCCGGGGAATATCGGGATGAAAAGTAGCCTATATGTTAATCCAGTGTGTCAGCAACCTCCGTACCAAATTTTATGAAAATTGGTCCAGCCGTTTGAGCGTGAAGAAGTAACAAACATATAAACACACTCACAAACTTTCGCCTTTATAATATTAGTGTGATATACAATTATTTGCCTTGCTATTATTATGTTTGTCTATTTTAATACTGAGATACTTACTTAGTTACTCTGTGGCAACAATAGCGTATCTTTTGTTTCGACGAGTCACAGATGTTCGATAGCGGGTAGAAAATGAAATTCCTCCGTCACCCGCTTCAGTTGACATTCTCAAACGACGTGGCCAGAATCCTGATTGTCGAAAATCTATTTTTCCCGCCGACATCCTCTAGTACTGCGTCGCTTTCATTTATCAAATCTTTGCAGAGTTCAAAGCCAGATGGAATAAAAATTGTGGGTACGCGGAATTGACTGTGATCGAGTTTCAAAGATATGTGAGTATGGGTGACTAAAGCGGTGCTTGAGTTCAATAAATCACGACGGCACGGTTGGCGCAGTGGTTCAGCGATTGACTGCTGCGCTGCGTGTCGCGGGTCTGGCTGTTTGTGTATGTGAGTTTAAATGTTTGGAAACGCACCCACAATACAGGAGAAATTCCGAGTAGGGCAACGTTTAAAAAAAAAAAAAAACTAAATAATATGTGTGGCCTGGTGTCATAGTTCGTATTGGCTGTCTTTTGATCTTTTTTATCGAGCGTATAAACACCGATATCCACTCTGTAAAATAGAAAGTGGTGGCTTACGATTTTTGAACGTAAGATGGTGCGATTTTTGACACGCAAAGAAGTTGCTCTTGCGTTATCTAGGTGTATCTATATCTGTGGTAACGATTTACGAGTAGTAGGTCGTGGGTTTGAACCCAGGCAGGCGCTTTACTTTGTGTAATTTATTTCATCACCATCATAATTTTTTTGTTTGTCTCAAAACGGTGATGGAAAACATCGTGAGAAAACACCAGTATGTCCTAGAATAAAAAAATCCAAGACAATTTGACATTTTATACCTACCTACCCGTATTGGGCCCGCGTGGTGCCCACTCTCTCTTACAGAAAGGTTGCCTATGTCCCAGCAGTGGGAACATCTTAGGCTGGTTTTGTGTAATGTAACCTTATTCACTTGCAAAACCTAACAAGCCTTATAAATAAAGCATTCATTCATTCAAATGCGACGTTACATTATAATGCTGCTATGTTTGCCATTTTCCCGGTAAAGTTTGAACTAATTAACAAACTAGATATTAGAACAACAATTTGTACGGCTGTAGCATGTCCCCGGACAAGTCAAATTACATAAGAAGGGTTGTCTACCCCAAATTTTGTGGTAGACTTTGTAACTATGGTAAGGGAATCAGGCGTTACTTTGCTGAAATACGTCACAATAATGTTATGTAAACACTAGCGGCGCCACGCGGTTTCACTCGCGTAAATGTCGATCCCGTGGGAATATCGGCATAAAAAGTAGCCTATATATTAATCCAGGGTGTCAGCTACCTCCACACAAAATTTTATCAAAATTGGTCCAGCCGTTTGAGCGTGAAGAAGTAACAAACATATAAACACACCCCTACACACACCCCCACTCACAAACTCACAAACTTTCGCCTTTATAATATTAGTGTGATATTTAGTTTAAATTCCGCAATATACAGAGTTAAATAAACTTAGCTAGCAAAACTCCGCAGAATTGGTAAACACAACAAAATGAAAAAATTTATGATATTTTTTTTGGGTCAACGACCGTTGTTTATGTTGTTGTTGAAGTATGAGTTAAGAAAATCTGTTTTTTTTTTGTTTTATCTTGTTAAGATTTCGATATTTATCACGTCTCATCATCTCATCTGCCTAGCCTTTTTCCAACTATGTTATGGTCGACTTCCAGTCTAACCGGATGCAGCTGAATACCAATATTTTACATGGAGCGACTGCCTATCTGACCTCCACAACCCAGCCTTAGTAAGACTGGTTGTTAGACTTTCGGGCTTCTTCACCAGTAACGACTGTCAAAGATCCACGAATGACAACCGGGACCAACGGCTTAACGTGCTTTCCGAGGCACGGAGGGGTCACGGTATGTAAAGATGATCACCCATCCACAGATCAACCGCGGCAAGCGTAACTTAACCTGATCGATCGACCTGTTATTATTTAGCCACGGGCCGCTCCTTGATATCTATAACATCTGTGAAGTTTAAACAAAGATAACTGATTTTTATACTGATATTTCAAGTGACTTCACTACCTGCGGTTGATAACCCCAAAAAAAACTCAACAAATTAATTTATTTCTTGTTTGATCAAGTTTATACCCCATACCCATCACGTCTTCGAAGTTTCGCTACCTAATTCAATTTGATCCTGTTTATCTAAATATTTTTCCATAACATTATACGATGTAATAAAGCAACTCTTCGTATATGGGGTTTCATGACCTAAAGCGCGATCACTGTCGGACTGCATAGAAAAGAAAGAGAAGCGCGATGACACAACGCTGATAATTTATTGCAAAATACGAAGCAATTATTTAATTACAAAAAATCTATTGTTTGGACAAAAAAATTAAAACACTAGTGTTTTAGTATGTTGCTTGTAGAATAATCTGACAAAAAATCAGAATGATTGTATGTATATTAGTATGGTTTTTATTGTGAAAAGGAAGTTTTTAGAGGTATCTTCATTATTTTTTTCTATCGTATCAAATTTGTTGTATTATGTTTTAAAAACACTATCGACCTAGCATATATCCTGAAGAATATCATATATTTTTCTGATTTTGTTTACTGTAGTCGATCATAAACTTTTATTGTTTCTAAAACTTGCGTTTTTTGGGTTTAGGTCCTGTAATCCCTTCAAGACACTAAGAACACACAGGCATCCAGCATTGTTTATAATTTAGGTATTCAAATGATGGCATTCAAATAAGATAGAATTCTTATAAATAGTTCCTATACATTTTACCAAGCAAACCTAGAAATGTCGTCGATAACACCAGGTTATCACAATCTGACCGCACCGTTAAATCCGATACCTCCATTTTAAAACTTCTACCTTTCTCAGCTGCATATGAAGTCCAGTCACGTGCTGCCGACTGCACAAATGTGCTCGTTACGTATGCAACCAGGCTTCAAACTCGGCGCTACCTACTGCACAAAAGGAATATCTTCGTGAATCCTTTATACAAGTTTTATATGGGGAGATCTTGATAGGAGAACTTGCCAGTCTGTGGGTTATGGAACTTTTTTATTGGTGAAAGTTTCAGGCTTATCTTTGTGGCCGAAGAAAAAATTAAAGCCGTTGGTTTACTTCGGAAGTTCGGACTTCAAGTAAAATAGAGTCAGATATCGTTTCACCATTGACTTAGAAAGTATTGCCGCGTTGTAATTTAAGATCGTGTTAGGAAGTAATCAAAAGTATCTTGGAACAGTTTGATATGAGGCAAAAAATCTTCACAAGCTAGTAGTAGCATGTTGATGAGAGTAGGAGAAGCCAATGTTCAAAAGAGGTCTGCAATAGGCTGTGGTCGTAGATGGCTTCCTCAGATAAGCAATTACACATTAAACGCGGAATGAAACATCTTATAGCAAAAAAAAGAAAGAAAATACCCTTATTTGCGGTAAATATGACGCAGCAAAAGAACACAAACACAAAAAATAACAATTTGGGGGAAAATATGCGTCACATCCACGCAAAACGACCATCGCTCAGCATAATGCTAAGACCCCATGCGAGACAGAGTCTCAGCGCTGGTTTTTCAGCAACAGCCGGCGTAGCACGACCAAAACGTTAAAGTATGGCAACATTGACACTGCACTAAAGCCTGATTTACAAACAACTAGTGTGTCTCGACCGTCTTCAATCACCTCGTACTTTTTGCCAAGTAGTCTGGCATGGACATTCTCGCTTTCCAGCTGTCAAGAAACTCTCCCACTGATCTATTGATTGAGGAAGGAATCAGAGTCTTTTGATTGAGAAAGGATCAAGTGGAATGACAGGTCAGAGATTTTTACTGCTCACTTCACCTTTATTTGCAGGGTGAGATTTATAAATAAAATAGACCGGCTGATGCTAGGGATTGACACTCTTGACAGCTCACTTCAAACTTCATCTAAGTTTTCATGGTGAAATTTTTACAGAATGGGTCTGCTCATAGAATGACAGCTCACTTCTAGCTCACAAACTCAAACTCAAAGCATTTATTTCAATTAAACCTTGTACAGACACTTGTGAATTGCCAAAATTAAATAGTCTGTCAGTTAGTCAGAAAGTTGAAGCTAGTTGCCCATTCCAAAACGCAGATCTCTGTGGAGAAGAACGGGATAGAAACTCCATGGATACTCTTTTAAATCAAGATATTACAAAATCCTGGGTACATTATTCTTGTTGCTTCTATATGCGAGAACAATGTAAAAAAAAAGACACAAATGAAGAAACAATTCAAAAAGATTATTAAAAGATCACTTCATATAAGTTTTGACGCTGAGATTATTGCAGAATGGACCGGTTGGTATCAACTAGACAAAGCAACAATAAGTCTAGACCAAGTTTAAAATACTGGCGGTAAACAAAGCAAGGAAAAAAACAAGACACTGAGTTAATTAAACACGGGCCTTACAGGCCGGAACTCAGGAATCAAATACAACGATCTTAGTGGAATAATTCTGTAATCTTTACACTCGAATAAATATCGCAGCTCGCCCGTTTGATAGAACTCTTCTCAAAGAGGATCTTTAGTGGTATGTGTTCAATGTAAAATAACATGAAAAAAGTTATAAAGAATAATTATTAACCGCAGATTTTATGGGATCGTAAACGTCACACATGGGATTAACCCCTCGTATGGAACGTACCTACTACGTACGGAACGTGGATCCACGTGAGACATAATAAATAGTCGGTCAGTCAAACATATGAAGCTAGTTGCCCATTCCAAAGCGTAGGTACCTATGGAAAAGAACGGGCAAGAAACTCCACGGACACTCTTTTTAAATTACTTTTTACAAAAATATTATTTATATCATTACTTTTGAATTTATAATTAGATAACTTAACGAGAATAAATTCTGGTATGTACTAGCCAAAATGTAAAATATTTGTATAAACACGATAAATACCGATAGTAGGTATTAGATTACCTTAATTAATTTGAATTGTACTGCTGACTGTACATAAGTACCATCTGACCCAAATCACGTTGGTCCCATTCAAGATAATTTTCTCTAGGTAAAACCATGGCTTTTCAAATGGGCATTGTTCGCAATCCGTAACCGAACGCAAATCCCACTGAATTTATTTGTTTTCGTTATGTTGACGCTTTTTGGCGGGGCTCCATAAAAAATTACAATGTTTATTAAAGTTTCTGGAATTTTATTTTGTAATCTATAGAAAGGGGGATTGAAGATATTTGTATGAAGCCTTATTACCAACTGTCGCGCCATTTTTTTTTTTTTTTTTTTCAAAACTGCATCTATTCATGAAACCTATAGGTAATAGCAAACTTTCGAAGTTCCGTACTTCGCGATGACGAACATTCTAAATTAAGTAATTCGTCATAGCGTACCTTCGAACTCACGTAATTCGTACTTGTAAACTTTCTGAATACCGTACATCGATATTTCGAACTTCGAAGTTCAGGATGACAGTCGGTACAGGGTTATTGGTAAAACATTAACAACCTCTTAAGAGGTCATTGTACTCATCATTATGAACAACTTTTACTATGGGACCAAACCTGAAATTGCGAAAAAAAAAATCAGCTGTTTCCTACATTTTGACGAGTTATACGAACATAAATGTAGGGAACAGTAGATTTTTTTTATCGCGATTTCTGGATTTCATATTAATGTCACGTGAACAACTTTACACGTTATGTCATGGAAACGTGACAATTTACGGGGTTTGGTATAATTATCTTTTCTGTTTGCATTGATGGCAGCTTTATATAGATATCTAGCGCGGCCGACATTTTGAAAAAAAAATTAAAATGGCGGACAAGTATGCCACCAAAATCCGTCCTTAGCGCTCACTTTCGTTATACATAAGGAACTCTAGTGCTAAATTAAATGGTTCTAGACCCAGCAGTTTAGACTGTACTGTGACTGAATCAACGAGTTTAAGATTTTTATTAACTATAGATTAAATTTAATGTAGTCAATCAATATTGGCGAAAAATAACATAATTATGTACATAATTATACAAACAATTTTCTTTTGTATGGACCCGCAACAAAGCGTATCTGCCCTAATGCATGTACTTACGTACCTAACACATTGCCCCACATCTTTACTTAAGCTCCCGCCATTTTGCTACTTTCAGTTGTTTCAAGATTAACCTTCGCACCTAGAGAACCTGAAAACAAAAGGTTTCCAAAGCTTTTGCATGTAGGTACCCCATATGTTGGTATAACTTTTAAATGTGCTCTTTGTCTGCATTTATTTTATTTAAAAAATTGTATGCAAGAATTTCCTGCTGCTGTAGAAAAATCGTATGACCTTGTATATGACACGGTTCTATGGTATACGGAGGCGGTGCCGTGCCATACTGTTGCCGTGTCGTCGACAAACTTCCATAGTGATGCATACAACACTGACGACCGTGCTTACACACGGCAAATAAGCCATAGTTTTTCACGGCAAGAAAAACGTGTGTGTTCATAGGGCCTAAGAGCAGCAGTAAAGAAGTCTTCTCCCTAGCGTGTCGATGGCAATAGAAAAATAAACATAGTTCTCTGGCTGGCTATAGCCCTGCGAAGTTCTGGAGACGCGATGCCAGTCAGTGGATACAGCATTCGCAACGGGTTTGGTTTTAAGCAACCAGTAATGATTCGGCATGTTTCATTTAGAGCTGTATCCACTAACATAGCGTGGGCAGATCGGCTCTATACTGGGCAGACATTATATACTGCACAAAAAGAAGTATCTGTCAATGAATCCCGCAAAATTAAAAATAGTTTTTTGGTTGTAGGTATGTTCATCATCATCATCATCATTTCAGCCGAAAGACGTCCACTGCTAGACATCGGCCTCCCTCAAGTACCTCCACTTCGACCGGTTCTGTGCTTCTCGTATCCAACGGGTTCCTGTGGCCTTCACAAGGTCGTCGGACCACCTTGTTGGAGGCCTTCCAACGCTACGTCTTCTGGTACGCGGTCACCACTCCAGAACCTTTCGGCCCCATCGGCCATCTGTTCTGCTAGCAAGTTGCAAGTTGTATGTTAATATGCGGCAATTATCTAAAAACAACCATTTAATTATAATCATTAAAAAACATAATTGTTATGTATTTTTTTCGTGCCTGACTCGATAAACAGTAATTTCTCGCACTAGTGTGGGACTGCAAAGTTAAAAGCACGCGTGACCAATATTGTATTGTGAACCTAAGCGCAGTGCATTATGAGCCAGTTTTCGAACAAGTACATTGAAAATGTTATACCTATTTTAATTGTTTATTCGCATTCAGTGAGAATTTTGAACTTTTGCGAATCATCATTCTCCTGGGATAAGGGCAGGAGAATGATGATTCGCATTCAGCGAGAGCAGAATTTATTTAAAATTTTGAGCGACCAACTCAATACTATAGACGAAAAGTCAATTCCGTCCCGGAAAATTTAACAAAATAATCAAAACTTGCAATACCAAAATGTGACATCCATTTTAGGTATAAATTTAACGCTGAATTGAACAAGTGGTGACAAGTGACGGGCTCTGACGTCACTCAAATATCCCCCTTATTTTTGTCAAAGTTAACTGAATCCCTTTAGATTACAACGTGTTTTTGGTTCTGTTTCTCCTATTACACCGCATTATACCTACCATGACAGTAACTGAGTAATCGTGTCGTGTAAGTGTAAGTTAACTTCTTAGACGGCGATTCGATAATTGGACGAGAATTTGGGAGTGAAATTCAAGGACGCGTCACGTTTAAGCACATTTCGTTACATGATAGTGAAGGAAGACCCTCCCCCCTCTCTCTCCTCTCTCTCTGTCTAAAATTGCGGCGCCGGCGGCAGTTGACGATGACGACGACCGCATCGACTGCCATCGATAATGTGCTGCTCGTGTATTTGATCACCGTACTCAAATACACGAGCGGTTTGTTGATCACGTTGGCAGCCACCGACAAACGAGTGGACGAATGTTGATGGCTGCCGTCGCGTCGACGCGTATTGATGGCTGCAGTTGCCGCTGCCATTGCCGCGTGCCGGTCGTGTGTATGCACACGTCTTCTTATTCTTTTTTTACTTTTAACACGTGCACGGTGCTGCACTTGTATTTTTTTTTATAAGTAATCTACTCATCTTTCTATTTCTATACACGTCGCTAGTAAGTAATATGAAACAATGCCCACCACTGCCCTAAATATGGTAAAGAAAGAAAAAAAGAAGTTAAGCCAAAAATTCAATAAAATTAATGACATGTGATATCCACCATCGGCCCACGCCTACTCACTGAGAGGAGGTTTGAGTCTTAGGGCCTGTGCACACCATGTTTTTTAAACGCGCCGTTGACGCGCGTTTGTAGCGATACAGACGCGATACGCACGCGAGTCAGATACTAGCAGGCACTGCTCTGTAGGATAAAAGCGCGAAGTCGACGCGCGTTTCTAAAACAGCAGTGATAAGATTATAAATAAAAATAGAATTCATTTAATTCAGACTAATTTTGTATGTCCATATGAGGTTAGTATTATGGAACTTAAAAACTATGTTAGTAAAACTAATTAAATTATAGGCATTTATTTTTATTTATTTTCATTTCCATTCTCAAACTTATTTTGCCCGGGCGGTGAGCAAAATTAGAGATTTTTTTTCTAAAGTCGCCATTTTTTTATTTACCGTCTATCGCGAATCTGGAGCAGCTATTGCCACGATTATATTTAAATGTGTAATAAATAATACATAGTCGTAAGATGGGATATTATAATTTTCTCCTACCTAACCTATGAGTTAGACCGTTCCGTCACTGACCAACACACATTTTTACGTCACATTTTTTCCGTTCGTTTCCGTAGGCCTCATTCACGGCCTCAAGCGATGAGACTTGCGAATTGATTCGCGTCAAGCGACAAGCGCACGCGCGTTACTTGTCTCCGTCCGTCGCGCGTCGCTCCGCAAGTCGCGGTGACTCATGGCATGCACTAAGCAGCTTCGTTCATTCGTTATCTCCAAAGTCGCTGTCGCAAGACGCTTGTCGCTTGAGCGTGTAACTCGTGGCTACCGACGGGTGTACGGTGTAATAGGTGCCTTAATAAATCCTCCTACTATGTGGGATGTCGAACAAGACTGACAGAGGATATAGGAAAAATAATAACGAAATTATTATTTTGATATTTTATTTGGATATAATAATAATAATATTATTTTTATGTGTATGTTTTCTTGTAAAAGCCGGATTTTTTGTGTGTTTGTAGATTGTCAACATGTAAATAGCAGATCATGGGATAATAATAAGGTGAACAGAATGGAATTTTATTAGATACATTATTATCTGTCGAATTTATCTTTAATAGATTTTTAACTTTATCGCTAAAGCATAAGGTTCAAAGTTGATTGGGAAAATTTGACAGTTTCAGGTAGTTTGATGTGGTGGCGTCTGTACAAACGACTCGAGGCTGTGAAAATGTTATAGTCTGCAGGAGTTTTTTCGTCATACTTATTTCTCCTGCCCGTTGGGCTACAAAAGGGATCAATGAAAGGCTGAGACGATAATGCTAAGAGCGATGTGTGGTGTTACACGAATGGATAGAATAAGAAATGAGTACAAAAGAGGAAGTCTGAAAGTGGCACCGATAACTGTGAAAAGTTGTGTGAAAATTGGTGTCATGGTATGGACATGTGTTACGGATGAATGAGGAAAATGTCGTGATAAAAGTATTGAGTATGAATGTCGATAGCTATAAGAGAAGGGGAAGACCCAAGAAACGATGGATGGACTGTGTGAATGATGATGGTTAGAAATGGGGTGACTACCGAGATGACAACTAATAGAGAAGTCATCATCTGCCTAACCTTTTCCCAACTATGTTGGGGTCGGCTTCCAGTCTGAGTACCAGTATTTTTACATGGAGCGACTGCCTATCTGACCTCCACAACCCAGTTACTGGGTAATACGATAAAACTTGGTAAGACTGATCAAACTTTCGGGCTTCGGCTTCTGACTACCCGTAACGACTGTCAAAGATACACGAATGACAGCCGGGACCAACGACTTAACGTACCTTCCGAGGCACGGAGAGTATGGAATAAAAAGACATGTTGCGCCGACCCCAAATAATTTGGGATAAGGTCAGGAGAATGATAGTGACTTATTTCTCTTACAAAGATCTGGAAACTAGGTTGACAATGAAGATGGTGAATACGGTATTCATCATCTTCATCATCATTGAAGCCTTGTTTGCTCTACTAAATTTAGGCAGAACTCACACTACCACGCGCTACGCTCCGGTGCGCGGGACACGCACACCACGCACATTTTAGCCGACTTCAAAAAGGAGAAGGTTCTCAATTCGACTGTACAAAACAACTAGTGGTGTTGGGTAGGTACTATAGCTAAAAAGTGAAAAATAAAAACTTTTTACACAAAAGAGGTTAAGTACCTACTCAAGATTTTTCCTGTATAACCACGCTCTTGACGCTAAATCCCATGGACGTAATATAATCAATGATTTCAAAAGTATAGTAATATATAATTATGTCAATGAATATAATAGTATGTCTATGCTAAATCCAAAATAATTTGTGGAATTCATCTTTTTGTCCAGAATAGAACAGGGCATAAACAAAGAAGGTCAAATACAAAGACATTAAAATATTTGTACCTATCTTAAATCTCTTTGGTCAAATAGAATTTGCTTACGTACCAAAATATATAGATACACATACAAGTTGCCAAATAGCCATTTCATTTATAACAAACCTATGATACACCCACGATATTCGGATTTATAATAACAAAAAGTATATATTATACGAGTACAGTGATTGGGGAATGAATCCCAAAAGGTCTTTGTTATTTTGTTTGGATTTATTTACATGTTGTTCTTTTGACAAGTTTGAGCTTTTTTTTAAGCTATAATGTTTGGCGTGTAATAACGTAATGGTTTTTACGAACATTGGTAGGTGCATACGAAAATCACGCTTTCTTTTCAGCAGGCGTACAATATACAAGATGGCAGGGATATTGACACGCGACTTAATGAGAGGTTTTCTTTTTGAGTATAAAAAAAAAATAGTTTCCAAGATCTCTGTAGATGGCGTTGTACTGACTACGTTACTAGGTGACAAAGCCAAAACGCTTGGAAAAAAAACATTGCGTCACGCCACATATGCGCCACATTCGTTCGTTGACTGACACTTTCGTTTGCTTTCGTTTTACGATCTCAAAATTACATCCAAGTGAAATAATCAAAAAATGATGTGAAGTTCCGTTCCTTGCAGTAACTTACCAAGGTCAGCGCCATCTATCCAGCGACTAGGGAAGAGTTAAAAAAAAAAAAGGAAAATCCCTCATTACCATGGATGCAGTACATGATTATGAAAGGTTCATCGCGTTGAAATTTTTAGGAGGTTATAAAAAAAAACCGGTCAAGTGCGAACCGAACTCGCGCACCGTACAAATTTGTAGGCATGTAACCAAAATTTACGGTTTTCGGATTGTTTCCTTTATTTGTGCTACATGACAATGTTTCTTGTCAAATTTCATGCTTCTAGGTCAACGGGAAGGACCATATAGGTTTTGATTCCGGAACAAAAACCGGTATCTTTTGATTGCGTTGACTTAGAAGTTTGATTTTTCCACTGCTTCAAGGAATTACAGCCTTGAGTATTTGATATTAATTTCAACTTGATAACTCTACGCGTTCCTGAGAAAAGGGTCTTGACAGATGGACAGACAGACGGACAAACGAAGTGATCTAATTAGCTCAACTGTCACTAATGAGACACAATTACTTTTCTATTGTTACCGATCTCTGGGAGATTTCTTGACAGAAGGGTTCCGTTTTTCCTTTTGCGGTATAGAACTCTAAAAATTGCCGTATTGCACTTTTCTGTGAAACAGCAGATTTTTTTTAATTCATAACGGACAAAAAAATCTACAAAGGGGGGGTCAATATCATATACTGAATCCATTGTAGTAAGTTGCGCGTCGATTTCCACGCCACCCTGTATAGAACGCAACATGCTATAATGAACCTTACATACATACAAATAAAAAATTATCTTATACTCCTTGCTTCGCATCTGACCTTTTTGAAGGACATCATCAGGTCAGTGTTTTTTTTTACTCATTGTATAGAGAATGCTGTTTTTCTTGGTTGTCCCATCCTCTGTCGTATTGTAGGAAGTGTTTCCGTAGTACCTTTCACGCGGCTCACGGGTGACCCCTATGGCTCGAATGGTTCAGTAAGATTAGGCTTACCGGTAAGCCCCATGGCCTGAATGGAAATACCCGATTTTTCACAAATGTTTCGAAAATATGAAGCAATGGTTTAGCAATATCTATAATTTAAAAAATATTCATATTGAGATTAATAGTGTAACGTGTTACGCAATTTATTAGGTTTTCCGCCCAGGCCAAACGTGTTGTAAACAATTAAAAAAACAGTAAGAAGCTTCCTACATTCTACTCTATGTAGTATCAAATCACAACAAAAACAAACAATTACTTTACAACCCCTGTATACTTCATTTACACCAAAGCTAATTTAGTAAATGCGCAAGCGGGCTTGCGCGATATTAAATCTGCTGCGTTGTCACTCAGGTCACGGCCTGCTGAAATTATCACTCTCATTTTGTAGGGGCCAATTTCTGTCAACGCTAGCCAGGAATGTTAAACATAGGGTGGGGGCAGCGAGGTAGCGGTTGAGTGGGTTTGTGCTTTTGCAGGTAATTATAATGCGTGTTTTGTGTGAAAAAAATTGATTTATCATCTAGGTACAGACACCAGCACATCAAACTGTCAAATTTCTTTAATAGATTTTCAACTTATCGCTACAGTACCTACTCGAATAAGGTCCAAAGTTGATTGCGGGTAGCTTGATGTTCTGGCGTCTGTACATACTACAGGTATTTATGATCATCATCATCTTCCGTCCCCGAGCTTACGTCTCATCGTCCACGCTTGCCCCTCTCACCCCTCCGGCCTGCCTGCTGCACCATCAACCAGCGGTTGGCGAGCCGTAAGCGCGGCGTCGTCGCCTAGCCGTAGCCGAGTTGACGTGTCGGAGCTTCTGGTCCGCTTTGGTTACGTGCTTACGTTAGGTTGACGCCTGTTTGACGGTGAGGCGAAAGGCGATACGGTGCCGATCCCTTTCCGATTTGATACGTGGGTGAGGCGAAAGGCGATACGGTGCCGATCCCTTTCCGAAATTATACGTGTGCTCTGTCTTGTGTGAGACTCACTGGCAAATAATATATTGTAACCTGGCTGTAGGTAGTACTTTAAGCTATTATGTCGCCTCAACTGCTATTAACCTTTGAACCTGCTTATTGTATTTATCATTTCAACCGAAAGACGTCCACTGCTGGACATAGGCCTCCCCCAAGCACTTCCACTTCGACCGGTTCTGTGCTTCTCGCATCCAACGAGTTCCTGCGGCCTTCACAAGGTCTTATTATTGTATTACCTGGGCATAAATATTTATTTTGTTTCTTTCAAGGCTTTTATTATTAGACATTCTAAAAAAAATCGCTATTCTCAAAGCCCCGTCTCAAACGTAAACTGTAAATCTTCCTAATTTTACTTAGCAGCGGGTACAAGGTGGGCTCAGAATTGTTTTACAAATTGTTTACACTGACAACAGTACTGATAGGTCCCTGGCCTGATGATCCTTACTTCTTCTTCGAATGCCATTTATTTGAATTGTATAAATTTCTTATATACTGATCAGAAGGTATACTAGTTGTTACAAAAACAGTATTGTCATTTATTGATCGAAGGTTTTTTTTTTTGTATTTTTGTTGCCAAGCAGAACTGCCTTGTTCCAATTTGAAAACTGGATGTCCGTGAGAGAGCAGTAGTGGCTCATTGGCAATGGCCGTGACTGTAGACTGTAGGTCGTGGGTTTGAACCCAACCATGCACTTTACTTTGTGTAAATTATTTCATCACCACTGCTCTCAAAACGGTGAAGGAAAACATCGTGAGGAAACCGGCATGTCCTAGAACCAAAAATTCGAAAACATGTGACATCCGTCAACCCACCCTGGACCCGCGTGGTGAATTTTGGCCCACTCCTTCTCTTAGAGAGGAGGACCATTATAGGCTGATATGGAAGTCGGTGTAATTACCAGCTACGTAAGACATTGTATCTCTTGCGTTAGTGTGCCGTTTTTGAAGATCGAATGTGGTGTAGGTAACCTATCTACACCTTTTTACTTATAAAACTCATTGCATTAGACCTCTTGTCACAGTGGTGCCAACTGGTGTCGTAAATTTTCACAAAAACCCTCAATCGCAGCAAAAATCTTGGGTAAATCACCACATTGACTTAGCAACCAGAAAGTGGTTTATTTAAGGCTTTAGATCCCAAACAGTACTTTAATACTTGACGGATTGTTTGGGTTGACTTCCAAATTCGAAGAAGGATTTCTGAAGTTTTGGGTCTTATCCCGTGGGATAGGAGAAATATATTATAAGTAATAATTTTTTTAGGGTTCTGTACCCAAAGGGTAAAAACGGGACCCTATTACTAAGACTTCGCTGTCTGTCCGTCCGTCCGTCTGTCTGTCACCAAGCTGTATCTCAAGAACCGCGATAGCTAGACAGTTGAAATTCTCACAAATTATGTATTTCTGTTGCCGCTATAACAACAAATACTAAAAACAAAAATAAATATTTAAGGGGGGCTCCCATACAACAAACGTGTTTTTTTCGGCGTTTTTGCCTTGTGGTACGGAACCCTTCGTGTGCGAGTCCGACTCGCACTTGGCCAGTTTTTTTTTATCTAGACCACTGAAAGTTTTAATTGCTTTGGACCATAGGTATTTTTTTACTCCCCCTATATATTTTTTGAGGTAGTGTTTAAAAAGGATCTCCTAGCGATTATACTTCAATCAACCTCCGATGATTACGATTTCTCGAAATTCGCCGGCGGCGTCGAACAAAGATGGGAATTAAATTTATTCTACCAGATATTCTAAAAACTTTTCTAACTGTGCTGAGGTGGTTTTAGTCGGTGGGTAGTAGCAAAACGAAGTCAGGGTTTATAGGTTTATAAAAGAAAAAGGAAAAGGGATTGGGCGGGTCACATCAGCCGTATGCACGATGACCGCTGGGCAAAAATCTTCACACAATGGATGCCTGAAGATGGACGGCGCCGTCGAGGCCGGCCCAGAAAGAGAATACCAGTATTTAACATGAAGCAGCTGCACCCACACACACCGACCTACTCCCATCCACACTCTAGAACTCATTTAAGTGTACTTAATCAATTTATCTTTTCTAATAACCAAAATACTGTAAGTATATACAGGGTTATTGGTAAAACATTAACAACTTCTTAATAGGTCATCATTATGAACAACTTTTACTATGGGACCAAACCTGAAATCGCGAAAAAAAATCAGCTGTTCCCTACATTTTGACGAGTTATACGAACATAAAAACAGGCGTTTAGTACATAACTACAGGCAAAAGAGCTCGCCCTTTCCCACACCCTCATATAAAACAAATTAAGGAGTGTAAAAAAACAACAACCGCCAACGATTCGTAAATACGAATTTTATTACTAGATAAACAAGCTAACTGGTCAAACTAAGGACATGAAAACACAATGTATTTCACAAGTAATACATATTATATTAAATTAGATTGTTTAGTGCGATTGCCAAGTCAATCTATTTATTCAAAACATAAAAGATTTTTAATATTGATATGGTCACTATAAGATGTTGTTAGGTTATATAGCTAATTACGCAATAACTTACGACAGAAGGTCCCTTAAGTAGGGACTGAATAAATTAACCGACTTGGTATTATATGGAATGATAGAATGCCGTAATTATTACAGAAACAATTAAAACGCCATTACTTATATCTCGCGTGGATCCACGGTCCAGCAAACGAAGGGTTAATTAAATGCGTGTTTTATATGAGGTATTATAACCTCTAAAGTACCGAATTCCCTTGTTTACCCAGTCACACAATATATACGAAACTTCTGTAACTTCAAACCAAGCGTGGAAGCATCCAGAAAAATCCAGGAAATTATTATCGAGTTCGCAACTAGCCAGCGAAGTTTTTACGGGACTTGTTTATAGTACCAATGGATACAAAAGTGTCCGGAAAATATTAAACTGTTGTTGAAAGCTGAAGTTCGGATAGTATTTTTGAGTTGGTTCCTGTTTGAAGGTTGTTAGTGAAAAACGGTGGTTTATGTTACAAAGGGTGAGGGGTCCGGGGCGAGAGGGAGTGGGAGGCAGTCACCTCCTTCTGCGAAGCAGTCATGCTAGCGAAGGAGGTGGCGGGACGGCTCAGGGAGAGAGCCTCCCGTCCCAGCCGCCGCGGGAGACGCTCCGGGCGTCGGGAGCCGCGCGACGACTCCCGGCCACCGTAGGCGCGAGCCTGCGGGCGGAGAGTAATGGGTAGCTCACCGTCCGATCAGGACCAGGCCCGTGCCGGACGGCGCGTACGTGTTCCACGAGCGCCTCAAGCCGGCCGGGTCAGCGGGATTGTCCGAAAGGGTTACCGCTGGCCCGGAACAAAAAGGGCTAAGGAAGAAACACGGGTGGGTTTTAGTCAGTAAGAGTCTTCCGCTCCACCCAGAGCGGGAGGGGTCATTTGATGATTTCCCATCCGCAAAAAAAAAAAAAAAATGGTGATTATCATCGCATTTTATATCGTAGAATGGAATAGAATACTTTTTACTGTGTACAGTCACGAGCACTAATATGTCAACAATTGGCAACTTTCAATTGCGATTTTTTCACGGAATAACGAATGCAAAGTTGAAATACGACACTTTACATAAACCTATAGGTTCGAAAATACTATGTTCGTAATAACATACAATTTCATTCAAAAATAAAGGAGAAAATCGCCTTTGAATAAAGCCAAGTGTAGACATACTTATGCTCGTGACTGTACACCATATGAATTATTATTTTTTTTTTTTTATTGAATTTAATTTATGGATAACAAATTCTCATGTTAGTATTAAGTGAACATGCATGCTAAGTACACTTCTGGCAAAACATGTAAGATCTTTATTGTAAATTATTGTAACACCATGTTTAACATGTTTTATGCAAATAAATACTTACTTACTTATAAATTACAGACATAAATATAGAAATTTGGATTTTTGATTTTTTGTCGGTAAGTATTTGGCCAATATTTCTTTCGTTACGTCGTCGTTTAAGTTTTTGGGGAACGATTCTAGGGACAGAGTTATTTAGAGAGTTCTGTACCCAACGGACTGTTAGGGCGCTTGTTAACGAAATTGTTTCTACCCGGGCCGGCCGGCGCGACGCCGGGCTCTGGTGCAGGCTAAGCTTGTTCACGAGCCGTTGTCGTTAACAAACCTCTATAGTGTCCCATAAGTACCTAAAGTTAGTTTTTTAATCCCAGAGACTAATCTGACAGGTGTAATGTCAAACTTCTGTACTAAAAAAACCATGGACGTAATATAATACATATTATAATAAGTCCATGAAAAAAACACAAAAATTTATATCAGATTAGTTTCTGGGATAAAAAAAAAGAACTAACTGACGACCGGACGCAGACCCGGTTTAAAACCGTGCCTAGACCCGGCGGAAAACCGTCTCGTTAACAAGCGCCCCTAGGGCGTTGGTCACCCTAATACTATGCCTATGGCGTCTTATATCTCAAAGTATCATATTAACCGTAATTGGTAGTCAGTTTAATTTTTCACAGACAACGTGTTTTTAAGTTTCTATGCTCTTAGTTCTCAAATGCGACTCGTACTTAGTCGGTATATAATCAAAATATGAGTTATACTACGTTCTTGTAATTACATGCAGTCCCTTTACTCAACAGTGCAACAGTGGGTCAGTGAAGGCAAAAAAAAAATGCGAGAAAAGAAAGAGAGAAAAGAGAGAGACATTACAAAAATAATACATAGGTACACTAACTAATACAAAGTACCCAAAAGCCTCGAATTCAAACGTTAAAAGTTTGACAATTGCTCTGTGGACAGGTCACAATTTACTCCAAGTGCAGCAATTTTTTGAAATTATGAAAATTCTTAAAGTTATGTATGGCCATTTTAATATTCTTGATTTTAAATTTGTACTAATCCAAATATCTCCATTAATGCGCGGATTACGCCTCGTAATAATAGGAATCTTGTTTATAGGGTGGATTATAAGGAAAAATCTGAAATAAAAATGTGCCAACGACGTAAATCCTCTGTTTCCGTACAATCACAATATTGGAGTAGGGTAAATAATACATGGCGTTGCTTTTATATAAAAACAAAAGAAACACGTTAGGCAGTAAGACGTTCTTTAGAAAAATTGCTATGAAAAAACCTGTAGGCGCTCTGTGAACCAACAAAAATAATAGGTAGGTATAATTTGTAAATATTATCAAAAGAGAAAATGAAAATAGACAAATTAAACTTCAAAAAATGTAATCATATTAATTTAAAAAGATTGAATATCAATAATAATTATTTTCAACGTAAAAACTTAGGTATACGTAAAGGACATAGGTACTTAAGTAGTAGTAGTTGCTGAAAATCAGCGCTGTGTACGTTGGTTCGTCCGAAGTCACAGCATTTTGCTGAGCAACGACCTGTTCTTGCACAGATGCGACGCACGGCTTAATTGTCCTTAATATTGTTGACTGTTACAAAAGCACTTAGTTAATTTTTTCCTCTCTGCAATTGGCATTTTGTTTTTGTTCTGATTGTTGTTGTTTTCACTTTGTTTTGCTGTCATAATTAGGCCAGGGACGCGGGCGCATCACCACAGAACACATATACTCCTATCGGATTGATTTGTGATTTGTATTGTCAAATGCCAATCTCAAATTGTCATGTCAATGTCAAGTAATAAAATAATGTGTGTTGTCTTTGGTCCCTGGCCCTGACATCAAGCAAAATTGTCAACATTTTTTTTTGTTTTTTTAAGCTTGAGTACGAGGCATTTGATTACGTCGTGTATGTACCTATATTTATCTTTTAATTTTTTTGTTTATTATTTTATTTTTTATTTTTATAAGTAATGTGCGTTTTGTTTGTGCAGAATAAACAGTTTTTCTTTCTTTTTCTTCTTTTCTTTCTTTCTTCTTAAGTACCTACATATATTTCGGAGAAAAAACATTTTCTTAAAGAAAAACTTTTTGGAGCTGCCGGACAAAAGCCTCATATTGAAACATCCATAGCATACTTATCATCAGAAATGACAGAAAACAGGAAATTCTCAGGAAACGTCGAAAATGAAGCTCCGTAAGACCCTAAAATATATATAAGGAAGGAACTGAGACATCAAAAACTGAGGGTCAGAAAAAAAACAAATGAATTACTTCACACCCCCATTTAATGTAACATTTTTCATTGCCACGGTTACGCTTTGACAAATGAACGAAATATGCTAATGTGGACAAAATAAAGGGTTTGCGAGAACATTTTTTTGTGAAAGGCTTTTGAACTAATTTGTTCCTTTTCGCTGTACGCATATTTTTGGGAGATAACTGCGTTGTTACATTGTTCTTACTGGGGGAAATATCTCTTATAGGCCGCAGTTTTTGTTGGGGATGTCACTACAGTAGAATATAAGGCACCGCCATTACATAGGCATATTATATCGATCTCTAAGACTAACCAGATAGACATTTATTGGCCATTTGGTAACTCATCGAAGAATCCTTGTTTATTTTAATACTTTGTATTTCTTTTATTTTTTTCCGGTTGATGTCAATAGGCTCGCCCTCGGGACGACACGGGACTTAAATATAACTGGCGAAAAGTAAATGTACGGTAAATACACCTCTGCCTTACCTATAGGTGATTACAAGCGTGATGTTATGTTTTGTATTTGTTTCAAAGAAGAGATAGTTTCACAGGGGGCTTGTGGCTTAGAAATAACAGCCGCACGTTTCGATCGATCAGGTTAACACAGGATCGATCAGCACGCGTAGCATGAACACTTCTATCTCTATGAAAAGTAGACACATTGCTTTCTATACAAAGTGACATTTCTTCTCTTCATTTTTGACATACCGCCTAGAAATCCTTCTACAATCTGTGTTTTTGTCTTTCGTTTCAAACGATCTTTGTCTAGATCCTTCTAAATGTAGACTATTTCAGAAGAAAGTTTTCTATCCCAACTGTCAAAATCACATTGACAACTGACAGTTGTCTAAGAGATTTTGTAATCGCCACAGACTACAATATAATGCAGTAGAAAACTTTCTACTCGACGGCCACAAAGTATAAACGGTTATCTACAAAATCCCGTAACGACTGTCAAACGTCCACGAATCACAGCCGGAGCCAATGGCTTAACGTGCTTTCCGAGGCACGGAGGGGTCTCGGTATGTAAAGATTGTCACCCATCCATGGACCAACCGCGGCAAGCGTAGCTTAAATTGATCGATCAACCTGTGCGGCTGTTATTATTTAGCCACGGACCCCTCCTTATAATGTGACTTAATATCAATAAAAATTAAGAATCAAAAAGAAAAAAAAATCTTATGACAACAAAGAATTATTATGTAAGAGTGAATTTCGTAAAAAGTGCAGTTGACTCTTTCTATTTGCTGCCGACGTACTGTCTACACCACAGACTAAGAAGAGAAGTACCCTTGTCTACACGGAACGTCATCATCTTTGTCTACTCTTTCGTCAACAAATCGGTGCTCATGCTACGCGTGCAGGACAGACAGAGAGAGTCTCACCATAAGGGTTCCGTTTCACCATTTTGGTACGGAACCCTAAAAATCCTTATAACACAAAATCGTTTAAAAACAAATGCCTGAAATAAAGTCCGTTCAATCGCCAAAATTCGAACAACCAGACAGAAAAAAAAAGAAAATCTATTAGCGCAAACGATTAGCGGTCGAATAAAATCGAACCGCAAACGCGTTCAGAGAATTTGTTCACACAAAATGTTGGAAAAGGATTTTTTCAATTAATTGTCAGATAAGTAAATAGACCGAGAGCTCTACGTCAGAGGCACAAAGTTGATTAGTACAGAAGGTCGGCTCTTCAGGGTCAAATTAAATTAGCGTAACCTCAAAAGTGCTTTTTACTGCTGTCAATCCAGCATAATCAGCCTATAGAGGTATGAGGAACAGAGTGTAAAATTCACTCATACTCTATAGAAAAGGGAGGATCCTCTGATCAGACGGGGATTGTGTCTGGCGGGTAACTGCTCGATGATTCATGTCGGGCCGTTGTATCTATGCTAGTTGCGCGGTAAACTCTGCTTGCGAGATGCAGGATTTTGCGTGACGTCAGTATGACGCGTCGTTCTCATGTGGCGTTGTAGATACCGCTACAAGCCTATAATGTTCCCACTGCTGGGCTCAGGCTTCTTCTCTGTGAGAGGGAGTGGGCTATAATCTAAATCTAACTCGCGGGTCCAGTGCGGTTTGATGTCACATGTCTTTGAAATTTTACTTTTCTGTGAATTTACTTTGTGCGTGCGCCTGTTTTCGCTCATTGTATGGAGCCGACCTTCTGTTCCTATCTATTTTGTGTCAGCGGTTCTTAATGTGTGACGTCTTTTAGAGCTACAACGCGTTTCAATAGTTCAGTGGAGCTATCCACTGAACTTCTCGTTCACAATATCTTTTGTTTTTTTTTTTTGTATTTGTTTTGGTTGGTCAAGTTTGTTTTAACGATGTTTTAGTAGACTGACAGACGGCTAAGCGGTACCCTAATTGCGTAACACACTATCAATAACAATCTGAACCATTTTGAAGATATTTTTAATCCATTGCTTCATATGTTCGAAAAATTTGTCTGCTCAACAACATAAATAACACAATGGATGTTGTTGAACTGTCAAAATTAAAGTCATTGCTACCTGTTAGTAGGTATGCTACGGACTTACCCCGCAGGTCTGTAATATGTTTATATGAAGTATTTTTGATTGAATGCTTTTTTAGTTTTTATGGTTCCGTACTCAAAGGGTAAAAACGAGACCCTATTACTAAGGCTTCGCTGTCTGTCCATCCGTCTGTCTGTCACCAGGCTGTATCTCAAGAAACGCGATAGCTAGACAGTTTAAATTTTCACAGATGATGTATTTCTGTTGCCGCTATAAAAACAAATACTAAAAACAGAATAAAATAAATATTTAAGGGAGGCTCCCATACAACAAACGTGTTTTTTTTCGGCGTTTTTGCCTTGTGGTACGGAACCCTTCGAAGACATGTGACATCTACCAATCAGCACTGGACCCGCGTGCTGGATTACAGTCCACTCTCAGTCAGCCTGAGTCCCAGCAGCATTACAGGCTAATTATGCAAGTACAGACGCGAGCACATGAGCCCTCCTAATGTATGCAATGCGACATGAAATGCAACACAACAACTAAGCGAATTTGTTTCAACGTGTGTAACGTTACATGTTACGTTTGCCCAATCTGTGCCCAGTATTATCAAGGCAAGTTTCTGTCAGAACGAACGCATTGTATGCCTTGATTTCCGTGAGCCAGTCAGTGTAATTCACAAAGGCTAGGTTTCGGCCTAAACATTTATTAGTTACACTGGTTACTACTGTAGTTTCCTTTGTAGTGGAAATTCAGGAAATGGAAACGTGATAGGGGGTGTAAAATGTATGACATCATAGTGGGTTGTTTGATTAGAATTGCAAGCCTGGTTGGATACATAGCGAATTTTGGACATACAGCAAAATGTATCCAGTAGTACAGACGCCAGCACATCAAGCTACAACAATCTGTCAAATTTCTTTAATAGATTTTCAACTTTATCGCTAAAGCATAAGGTTCCAAAATTTGACACTTTCGGGTAGCTTGATGTGCTGGCGTCAGTACATCGTATCCATCCAAGTAGTTGCGTCGAGAGAAGACTTTCAGATACAGTCAGGGTTTCTTTAGCCAACTGACACCCTACGTCAATTCGCCATCTTTTAGCCATTAAAAGCAGCTGTCAAAGAATGACAGTTGTGATTGAAATATATGGATAATTTAAATTGGTAAGTAGCCGATTCGCTAAACTGTTAATTATCCAGACTTTACAATTTTGCCGATATTTATAAACTACGAATAATAAAGCTGAAGAGTTTGTTTATTTGAAAGTGGTAATCTCTGGAACTGCCGATCGGATTTAAAAAAAAATCCATTTGATAGCCCAATTCTTGAGGAAGGCTGTATGCCATTTAACAACTTTTTTTTTTTTTAAGAAAAAAATCAGAAAGAAAGCCATGGTATGCTATGATATGCCTATGGCATTAAGTCTGCCTCTGTACATTTATGTGCTTGAAGTATTAAATAAATAAATAGAGCTAAGCGAAAACAAAGTGATATCACGGGTAGGCGATGCGATGCGACGGGGTGGGTCGGGGGAATTTCATGAGAGCGGAAGTATCTAATAATAGTCTCTTTTAAACAGGAACTAAAAAGATAACAGTTTAATTTCGTTGGAGCAAAATGAATAAAAATAAAACCCAGAAGTGTCCGTCGACAAACCAAGAAAAAAATTCAACCGAAATAATTTCAGTCGCAAAAAACGCGACAGCTCCTTCATGAATGTCACTTCTCTCATTGTTCCGAATAAATTATTCGAAACAAGACGCCACAGACAGCCAGATGTGAAACACAAAATAATTTTGGCCTAATTACCTTAATAAAGTAAGTGCCTACCTATTACGTTTTAACCACAGAATTACGTATGTAGTGATGTAACGATATTGTATTTGAGCTAGTCGATTTTTTTTTTTTGTCGATTGCGTAGTCAAGTCAAGTGTATCATTGGTTTTTGAAAGAGTTGAGAGAATGTATTGTTAGGGCTATTGATAGTAAAGCGTAAAGTTCGTCTTTTTGTTGTTAGCGCCGCAGTATTAATCGTAGTTTCCCAAAGGTACTGGGCACAGTTCTTAAGCAATCGATTGCATGTTCAAAACTTGGCATGACCTAAAAAACTGCGCCAAGTGCGAGTCGGACTCGCACAAGAAGGGTTCCATACCACAAGGCAAAAACGCCTAAAAAAACACGTTCGTAGTATGGGAGACCCTATTAAATATTTATTTAGTATTTGTTGTTATAGCGGCAACAGAAATACAATCATCTGTGAAATTTTAACCGTCTAGCTATCACGGTTCATGAGATACAGCCTGGTGACAGACAGACAGACGGACAGTGGATTCTTAGTAATAGGGTCCCGTTTTTACCCTCTGGGTCTAAAAAGGAAAAAAGAAAAGAAATTTATTTGCGGCAAACAGGACACAGAGAAAGAACAAACAAAACACAGTGAAATAACAAGTCGGGGGGAAATATGGAACAGATCCAAGAAAAATAGCCATCGCTCAGCATAATTCTATAGAGGTATGAGGAACAGGGTGTAAAGTTTACTCATACTCTATAGAAAAGGGAGCATCCTTCGACCAGACGGGTATTGTGTCTGGCAGTTGCCCTGTCCGATGATTCATGTCGGGCCGTTGTATCTATGTTAGTTGCGCGGTAAACTCTGCTTGCGCGATGCAGAATTTTGCGTGACGCGTTGTAGGTACACCCTAGCCCCAGCGCTGGTTTGGCGCTGGTGACCTTAATTCTGTAATGCGTTATGGCAATGACTAACACTCTACAGCCCGACTTCACTTACTGATGACCATGGGACTCTCTTTCCTTGTGCCAATCCCCACGCACCTGTACCAGCCTCATCCAGGCTTTGCCCGCGATGGCAACAATATCATCTGCCCAGTGCCCTTCTCGCTGCCAGAAGACTAAGTGCTAAAATTCATCAACTCATCACATAATGAGCAAGCGGGACAGGAAATAATGTGCGTTGACCACCAATCAATGCTCATTCCTTTTCTTATGAGAACAGGTGCTCGATATGACAAAGAAGTAATTAAAATCTGTCGCTGAATGGCGTATCATCTAAAATAAAACGTGGTAGAAAATATTCCATTTGTATTCAATAATTACATTCCAACTAGAGCATTCCAAATTTATTCCGATTGGAATCGATTTGGGAACGATTGCAATTTTGTCATTCACGAAATTCTAATAACGACATCGTCTGCAATTTAGCCGATTTTTTTCTTATTCGATTACGGCGCTTTCGAATTTCCTATTGTCTTTGTTTTTAGCCGATCATTTTAATCGAATATTTTGGGGTGCGCAGAATACTGGTTAGTATTTTTTGTTTTACTTTTAACGGAAGTGAGTGTGGTATATCAATTTTAGTTATCACAGATAGGTTGTATTGATAAAATGATGCTTGTATCTCATTGCATTTTTATGAATTTCGGCATAAGCTGCCCTGCGCCTGCGGTACCTAATTGCGTAACTCACGAACAGTAGGAATGGCTTTCGTTTTGAGAGTTCAACAAAATGAATGATGTTGAACTGTCAAAATGAATTTGTTATTTACGTTGTTTAGCTGACAAATTTTTCGAACATAAAATATGAGTTCAACTGTCACTAATGAGACACAATTACTTTTTCTATTGTTAGAGAACTTAATAAGCTGCCTACCAGACGATGTGAACCATGTATCTATAATTATATAAAATTCAAAGTCCTGACTGACTGACTGATATATCAACGCACAGCCCAAACCGCTAGTCCTAGAGACATGAAACTTGGAGGGTGTGTTCTTTGTGAAGAGTAAGTATTCACTAAGAAAGGGTTTTTCGAAATTCCCCCCTAAGAGGGTGATCGGGGGGAGGGTGAAATTTCACGCGGACGAAGTCGCGGGCGAAAGCTACTTAGCAATATTATCCTTCTAAATGATTTAGATTGTTGTGTGCTACGCAATTAGAGTGCTGCCGGTCGATTCTGTAAAAATCTCACCGTGAAAACTTAGGTGAAGTGAGATGACTTTTGCTAGGAATTGACACTATTGACGGCCCACTCGCTCACTTCACCTAAGTTTTCACGGTGAGATTTTTACAGAATAGCACCGCTGTAGCGCTATTCTGTAATAATCTCACCGTTATGAACTTAAAGTGAGCTGTCATTAGTGTCAATCCCTACCATTACATGAAATGACAGCTCAATTCACCTAACTTCTCACGGTGAGACTCTAACAGAATCGACCGGCTGCTCATTTGATTAAATCTTCATTAGCCGTGAATTTTTGATATTTATACCCTTTTATGAAACCCGAGTTGAACATGTTTTGTCACTCTTAAAGGGTTGAACTTTAACAAGGCAAGGCAAAAAACTAAAATACGAATCCAAAGACACCGACTTCCGAAATTAAAGTTATTTTTCACTTTATAGTGTTTTTTGGGAGTCTGTTGTTTTTTTTTGTAAAAAAGTTTTTTTAGAGTTCCGTACCCAAAGGGTAAAAACGGGACCCTATTACTAAGACTCCACTGTCCGTCTGTCTGTCTGTCTGTCACCAAGCTGTATCTCATGAACCGTGATAGCTAGTTGAAATTTTCACAGATGATGTATTTCTGTTGCCGCTATAACAACAAATACTAAAAACAGAATAAAATAAATATTATGGGGGCTCCCATACAACAAACGTGTTTTTTTTCGGCGTTCTTGCCTTGTGGTACGGAAGCCTTCGTGTGCGAGTCCGACTCGCATTTGGCCAGTTTTTCTCATAATAAGCCAACGGTAAATTAAACTACGTACACTTATTTACAGGAAAAAAAGGTGAGAATTTTCTCCCTTTCCTCGTGGTAGGGCCATATTGTGTTTAACATTATTTCTTTTGTCTCCCTGTAAGAGAAATTTATTATTGTTGTGGTACATACGAAAACCTTTTGTTTTTCGGTGGCGGTGTGTGTTTATTCTTGAAGTTTTGTAAGAGGTCTTTGAACCTGGGTTTACGTAAAGTGGAAACACTGAAAATGAAATGTTTAACATTTTTACAGGATGAAATTGAACAGGTGCGTCATATTAAAACATCTAATCAACGTGTTATAACGAAGAGCATGTCATTAAGACGCACATACGTGCGCGTAGGCAAGCGACTTGCGTCTTTTTTTTTTTTAGGAACGGTCATAATTAGATAAATACCGCTACAGGCCGACCGTTTAACTGAGACGTTGCCTGAGGTAGCCGCGCGGTCCCCCCCGGTGGGTTCCCGCATTGTCGAGGCGGGGGGGCTCGGTAGTGCGAGCATTTCTCCACGTTAAAAAAAAAAAAAAAAAGGTAGCTGCGCGGTGCGGGAGGGAGGGAGGTGATAGTTGTCACATGTTGACGAATCACTGAGCTCTCGCATCACGTCACCACACCCCTCCCGCATCGCGCTGCTACCCTAGCACATGAGTAGACAAACGGAACAGAGGCAAAGCTTCTTAAGAACGTGCAAAATTGTTACCTATTTTCGTAGGGTTGTCACAATTAGGTTAATACAAATTACGAGTATAATACATTTCATCTGCATGTGGTTGCTATTATTATTATTATTATTCATTTATTTTCAGATAAAACATCCATAAAATTGTTAGTAACACAGAAATACTTATGAGAAACTAATGTTAGTAATGACAGACATGAGACATTTAAAAAATAAATACAAAAATAAAATAAACATTTAAACACACATAACCCATTGGATACTCCGATACTCGTGCGCGTGTTTACTTGACCGTATGTAGTCGTATCCAGCGCTCGAGCATTGGAGAATCCCACCGGTCCGACAATACGCACAGGATGCCGTTGGTACTAGCACGCATGCGTGTTAAGACAGAGGTGCAACGCTTGCGCATGACTGCAGCGAAACTGTCTACTTGGGCCTCGGCAAACATGCCGGAGGCACTGCAATACCGCGGTAGCCCCATCAGCATCCTGAATGCATTGTTGTACTGCACTCTGAGGTCACTGTATGCCCTCTGCAAATAATCAACCCACAGGCTGCACGTGTAAAAGGACTGACAGTATGCTCTAAACAACGTAACTTTTACTTTTTTTGTACACCGTGCAAACCTGCGAGCTAACATATTACATCGTACAGACAATGACCTGCGCTCCCTCTCAATGTCAGTACTATCCTTCAAGTCATCGGTGATCCAGTGACCCAAATATTTAAATTTTGTAACTCTTTTTAAATAGTTACCTCCCAAGAAAACTTCAGGTACATTTTCATAACATTTAGTCCCCGACTTAAAAACCATCAGTTCAGATTTCTCTGAGTTATACTTAAGGCCATGGGCCTCCGCATAAGATTCACACTTATTTAAAAGTTCTCTCAATGCACAGACCGAAGGGCTCAGCAGCACCATATCATCAGCATAGCTTATATTATTGATACAAATACCATCTATGTGACAGCCGATCCTAGTGCTGCGGAGCTCCTGGATCAATTCATTCACATAAAAATTAAAAAGACGAGGGGAGGAAAGCCCCCCTTGCCTCACCCCGCAATCCAGCTTGTACTCATCCGAGAGTGTGCCTGCCCATCTTACTTGGTTTTTCTGTTTATGGATATTTGAGCTTATTGATAAAACTTCAGATAAATAAATACAAATTAAAAGAAACTTAAAATATGGTTTTCTTTATCTACTATTAAAATAAAGGTACTTACTTGAAAAAGTATTAATCAAATAAAAATAAACAACTAACTCGAAAATCTAAAATCCTCTAAAACCTACTAAGCGAGCGAAAGTGATGCAATTACTTTTGAAACGCAATAGAAGAGCGATGGCTATGGTTAACTTGCAACTAAAAAAACAAACAACGTGCGTTGCAACTCGCAACCCTGAGATTGTCAACTGGCTATGTCAGCGTAAACCGGTTTTTTCCAGTCTTGCCGCGTACGCGACAAGCCGCCAGTGGTCACGCACACATGCCCCGCGTGCTTGTAGTAGTGCAACCGATTCGTGCGGTTGTATGAAGCTTTATCTCTGTTCCGTTTGTCTACTCATGTGACCCTAGGCAACGTTTCAGTTAAACGGTCGGCCTGTAGCGGTATTTATCTAATTATGACCGTTATGTTGGAACCAGTACCACAGATTACTACCAGATAAATCACTCCATACAAAATGTTCAATACCTACCTGCTATAATAGCCTACACCACAGCCGCCTTCCAGTCACTAGACGCTGCGAACGAAAATGTACCTAACCTTACAAGCGTAAAGTGGGTTTTGCTTTGTAGCTGCGCCGCGTGGTTGATGTCAATATAATCTGTGCCAGTACCAGTGCCATGTACTGAACCCATGGTTTTGTTGCACGTCGATGTTCCTGCCACCCTGTATTTTTCCGGTAAACCGTAGACCCATTTTTTTTTTGGGTGGGAAATTATCAAATAATTTTTCCCTCTCTCGTGTCAGACTTTTACTGACTAAATCCCACCCGTGTTCCTTCAGTTGCCTGTGCCAGGGGCCACAGTATCTCTTTCAAACAGCCCGCGACAAGCCGTAGACCCTCACGTAGATATATTGTATTGTAAGAAACTGTCCATTTGGCATTTGGTCATCATCATTTGCCTACAGCAGTCCACTGCTGGACATAGGCCTCTCCTATTACACGCCACTAAACTCGATTTTCGGAAATTCTTATCCAGCTGCTACCAGCCATCCTGCGAAGATCGTCGCTCCACCTAGCCTGTCCAAATTCCATTAGAGTTGCGACAAGAAAAGGTTGGAAAACCACCTTTACTTGAGACGTAATTAGTAGCTAAACTTGCATACATTGATAGTAAAATGATGCTGCATTCATGCTTCATTATTAATTTGCAGTCACGTTCAACACATCTCCCTGGTTTGTGAGTGCACACGGTCGTGTCTGTGTACTTATTATGGTACAGTGGCGGACAATTTAATCACACACGAACAAGTAACTGAAGCTTTTTTAAAGTTGTCGCATGCTAATCCCGCTTGCATCACAAACCATTATAAATGTGTTTAGCAATAAATTGTTAAAAAAAAAAACACTCTGTCTCTGTCATCTACAAACAATTGACGGTAACAGAACGATATTTGAAATTTATTTAGTTATTATTTTTTGGATGCAAGCGTGCCTAGAAGATCTTCGTTGTCGAGTTTAGAATTAAAAACACGAATGCGCACCCAGAACTAAATCCACTGTCTGTTAGCCATATTATTAACATTGTGTGGGATCCCACTACCTACAGCAGCGCTGACTGGTGAGATGACAATCACACAGCTTTTACTCCTATTGAGTCGTCAGAAACAGTAATTTATGCACTCTCAAGGAAAACAAAGATGTATTTTATTATCAGCTGTAAAATAGAAAATAAAATGGAACAAACGTGTACCGTTTACTCCACATTACAGCTGTTCTGAGCTACTGAGTGCACCAGACGTACACTGGAGGACAATATAATGACCCATTTAGTCCGTAATATATGAACCTACTTAACACCACAGTATGGCGTAAATAGTTGTACTGTTGTGGTTCGTTTCAAATAATTATCTCACTGTATATATCTCTTTCACTTATAAGACTGCTCATTGTATTCCAAGATCTGTAATCTGGAGTAAAATAAATAAATTAAACCTTAATGGATTTCTTCCCGCTTATACGAGTACTTAACGTTTACACAGCAGTTTTCATGCTGCAATTGGTTCAAAACAGACTTAAAATCGAACTAGATCTGCCTAGTTGGGATTAGCTTGTGTGCGGGCCGATCTGACTAAACTAATATTTGTGTGGCATGCAGATAGATTTCGCCGAACTTGTTGTTAGTGAATTTGAGATTTCTGTTTGAAAAAGCACTCGACATTCAACGGAATTTCTAGTGTGGGCACTTCTTGTATCTGTGGTAGGTACTATTTTTAAAACAAAAGAAAAAGATCTACATGCGAATAAAATTACGCAAACTAAATTACAAATATAAAAGATTTTAAAGTCGTATAGTTTGTTAAGTTAAATGTTACAAGTTATTTCTTTTTATGTTTAATAAACTACTGTATGTTGTCTCTTGCGAAAAAAATTAAAAATTCATCTCTTATTTTTTGTGTTCCATTTAATCTGTCTCGAAGTGCATGTCTCAAGAGACAAAACAAGGTTCTCTGAACTCGACACATGCAAATGTGAAATGTCTGCGTTCATGCAATGGTTTGAATGAAAAAATTGTCATAATTATGTTCCCTTAGGACGTTCTTAGTACTAAAATGTTGTTTGTGTTCGAGTTTCAATTTTGACGTTTAGTTTTACACTGTGGGCAAGAATAATCGAGCAAGCAAGGTGGAAAGGTGTCTTATTTTGGGTACCCTTCTCAAAATTATCGGAACTTTGTCAAAAATACTACGTTATTTATAAACGCTGATTAAAGTTAAGAAAAGACGTTTAAACATCAAAAATGTATGATTAAGCAGTCGCTAATTATTACTTAACTTTATGCAAAGTTTATAAATAAAAGGGTACCTACCTAAGTCGTCGGCATATTGAATGATTCGGCATTATACAAATGGCGTCGTCCGTTTGCTAACACTCACAGTTATGTGAAATGCCGAAAGGAAACTGTCTCGGCATTATTGTAAAAGTCCTTGATACAAAAAAACCACTAGGTTGGTAAGCAGAAACATAGTCATGAAATTGTGAAAGGTTATTCCGCTGCCTTTTTGACAGCGAGTTTTAAAAAATGCGCAAACTTTCATAATAAAAATGTTCTAAATATCACTTATTAAACACAAAATACAAAAAAAAGTAGTTTTCCACGATTTAGACCACCATCAGAGACGAACCAAACAACTCAACGTCCATTTGAAAGAACGTGCCAATTTTAGTTCCTGAGGACCTCGAGCGGGGGCGCTTTGAATCGGCACAAAAACAACTGTCATTTGGTAGAGTATCGTTAGTCCAGCGTACTTGTATGATAGAGGTCAGTGTCTAGCTCCATCTATCAAAAATCACGTTTAGATGGCACTGACATAAGAATATTTTAACTCTCACATGATACTCTGAAAATATCTCGGACTTCGACCTTCATAAGGCGCAAGGTCAGTATGTTGTTTTAAGTTGATCGATATATTATATTATAATCGATAATGGCTCACTGGACCACTTACATGGGCCTGTGCCCTATCAGTGGAAACATTATAGGCTGGTTATGGGTGAACCTGCGGGTGGTCGTTTCTCCATAAAAACGCCCTCGCCTGTTTTCTTCCTGGTTATTACCATAAAGCAATGATTTACAGAATAATAAATATTAACTACTTTTATGTCCTTAAGTTTTCCTTTTTGAAGACAAATTATTTTTGTAAGCACTAGATCAAAAAATGCTCAAAATTGCCGATTTAAACCGCTGTCAACAGAGGCCTAGTGTACAAATTTGACAACTATTAATGAAAAAGAAAAACATAGGGACACAGTATAAGTCCTTCTTATTCAGTTTATGAAATATCTTTTAAATAAATTGTTCTAATATTGGAGGAGGAAATAGGCGAGAGCCAAATTTCGAATTATGACTTTTTACTTAGGCTTTTTCAAAATTCACTCCGACCGCATTTCCTTTTAATTAAACAAAAATTGTATTAGCGTCTGCTATAAGTTGAAAACCAAGCCACTTCCATACTTAGCCTCTTTGTCACTGAGAAGGTAAGCAATAAAACATCTCGTACCCATGCTGAGAAATTAATTTTCTTCGCTTCCCTACTACCTACATCCCGTACTTGGCTTGTTCTTGGCTGTACTTTCCTGTACTTGGCTATGGCATGCAAGACTTGGCAACGAGATACAATGTTATTAGCTTTTAGTAGGTAGTAAGCTAGTAAGTGGGTGTTTATTAGTGCAGTTTAGGACTTTAGGGTGATTATCGGTTTTGAGGAAGGTATTCGGTGAAAAGCTGACGACACAAGTGGGGATAATGCTTTTATTAATATGATGTAGATAATAAATTACACAGAGAAGAATTATTTCATCACCACTGCTCTCAAAACGGTGAAGGAAAACATCGTGAGGAAACCGGCATGTCCTAGAACCAAAAATTCGAAGACATGTGACATCTACCAACCCGCACTGGGTCCGCGTGGTGGATGACGTCCCACTCCCTCTCACAGAGAGAAGGCCTGTGTCCCAGCAGTGTGAACATTATAGGCTGATTATGCTTATGGTAGATAATAAATTTGTTACTTTCTGACTTGTATACCGATGTTAGAAGCATAATATTAAGGAACCTTAATAGGATTTCGATATCGGCAAACGAGTTATGGAAGTCAAATGGAGTTGGGCAGGACACCTAGCAAGGCGCATTGATGACAGGTGGAGTAAGGCAGTGAACGAGCGGCGTCCAAGGACTAGAAGACGAAATCGGTCGTCCGGCGGTGAGGACGACATTGTTACCATCGCGGGTAACCTAGATGAGGCTGCCACAGAGACGGGAGGATAAGCATATGAAAAGAGGGGCCTATGTCGCAGGGCTGTGGATGATGATGATGATGAATAGATAAAAAATAAAAGGTAAGCAGTCATTGGCATTGTCTCATTGTGAGGAAACCGGCATGTTCTAGAACCAGAAATTCGAAGACATGTGACATCTACCAACCCGCACTGGGCCCGTGTGGCGGACACTCCCATACCCTCTCACAGAGAGGAGGCGTGTCCCAGCAGTGAGAACATTTTAGGCTGATTATTATAATGTTTATGTTGGTCGTCTAATGACGACTAACATAAACATCACCAAACCTCATATCCACTAAGTATGTCATAACCACAGAACACGGAATCATCGCACCAATAGCGTTTAGAAACGGCAGTTTAGATAAAATTCGTGGGCTCCGAAAGCTACTTCTGTCGTGACCATCATTGAAAGCCGTCAGTTTCAATACGTCTTTTGTATCAAACTCAAAGCATTTATTTCAATTAAACCATTTACAGGCACTTGTGAATTGGCAAGAAGTCGGCCAGTCAGAAAATATGCAGGTATTTGCCCATTCCAAAGCGTACTATGTACCTATGGAGAAAAACGGGCAAGAAATGGACACTTTTAAATTATATGTTTACAAAAATATTAGTTACCTACATCTAAATAAATCGAGAGCAATTGTGGCCCGAATTACGAGTTGTACGCGTCGTGGGTTTAAAAACCCAGTCAGGCGCGTTACTTTGTATTATTTATTTCATCACCACAGTTCTCAAATCGTAGAAGGAAACATCGTGAGGAAACCAAAAATTCGAAGACATATGACATCTACCAACCCACACTGGGACCGCGTGGTGGGTTACGGCCGGCCCACTCCTTAAAAGAGAGAAGGCTTGTCATATAAGCATGTTATAATATATCTACTTTCCTTCCGTTTCACCTATTAACTCCATAAACACGACCTGACAATATTTCCATCCCACTGTTACGTGCTGTTTTGGTGGGTGTTTGACAGTGAAACTACTTAATATTCAACACGGGTTTATTCAATAACCGCAAGATGTGCCGGCCTGAAGGGCGGTGACAGCTGGGCACACAAACTTAACTAAATACTTAAAACTAACTTAATACTAAATAAGAAGGGCGCCAGGAGGGTTTTAGACAGATGGCGGTAGGAGCATGGAACCCTTCCAGTCCTCAGTACTGCCGGCTGCTGGCGTGAGTCTTCGCCACGGAACGGTAACAAGATAGTGGCGGATATATGAGAAATTGTACATACGGTTTAGCTGCTCGCTTGGGGAAATTTGCACAAGAATTCTCCAATAATTAAAGGGCGTGTCGGTATGCTGGAACAATTGACACAATATGTAAACCCAATAAGAACATTCCCGAATGGATCAACACGATTATTAGGTAATTCATAATGCAACTCACCCCTTCCTGGTCTAAGATATTCACATAAGCAAACAAAATAGATCTCCCGAATTTATTTCTGGTCACAATATTTATTATTTTGACATGGCGGTATCTCAAGAACATTTGCATATAAAGTGACACACGTCTGTTTCTGACTAGTCTTAGCGCTGCTCTGTCACCTTCAAACTCACCGTCGCCTTTTTAACTATTTCTTAATGTAGATAAATGATCTTTTAAATAATTGTAAATACAAAAAGACGATCCTGACGACGGCCGGGTTTGAACGTGCGACACATGACTTGGCAGTCCACAAGCAAAGCTTGTGTACTATCCGTACAATAACATTTTATTTAAAATTTAGGAATAGGTCATCTCTCGTCACATGACGTCATTACAAATATCCTCCTCCCCAAAACAAAAAAAAAAACCTTTTTTTTTTTTTTTTTTTTTTTTTTTTTTTTTTATCTTTTTAAATCTTTCGCGTGCCAAATGCCTATATTCTTGCCCTGCATATTTTGTAAGCGATACACATTATTCGAGAGCTTCTGTACAATTTTTACTTTTTCAAATTTTGGTGCGAGTTTGGCCATAAATTTGTCGCATGCTTTGGATAAGTATTTGGTTCTTTTCCACACAATGTCCCCTTCTGTGAATGTAGCGGGTCTATGATTCTTATTATAGTATTTGCTACTATTGTTATGAGCATTTAATAGCTTCATCTGAACCTCTTTGTACAATTTTTGTCGTTTCGAAATATCCATTAAAACATTTTCAAATTTATAATTTAACTCTTTGCTCAAATCTAGAGAATCAGTGTCTAATGCAGAAATATCAAACGGTGGAATTGAAACTTCCCTACCAAGGAACAAATATGAGGGCGTATAGCCTGTAGTCTCATGTACAGCTGTATTTATGGAATGTGCAATTCCTTGTAAGTGAACATCCCATTCGTTATGCTTTTTAGCCGATGAATTGGCCGCTATAAGTGTCCCAACTACTCTATTTACTCGTTCCGTCGGATTGCTTTGTGGATGATAAAGTGGTGTATACCTTAATCTACACTGATACTTAGTGGCTACTTCCTTAAATGATTGTGACTCAAATTGTTTGCCGTTATCACAAATGATTGCCGTGGGTGCCCCAAACAGTAATATTTGACGTTCTACTATCTCACAAATTTTGTCTGCCTTTCCCGTTCTCAAAGGGAACAGTAACACAAACTTACTAAACCAACACGATATGACTAATAGCATGGTATTTCCTATTTTGCTCCGGGGAAATGGACCCATTAAGTCTAAAGAAATTACCTGCCACGGCTGAGATACATCTCTATGTTGACCCATTAATCCAAAGGGATGTTGCTGTGATACTTTATATTTTGCACAAGTCTCACAATTGTCGACATGATCCTTAACATCTCTTAGCAAGTTAAACCAAAAGAAGTCCTTTTTGATTCTGTAATACGTTTTGCGAACTCCCAAATGACCAGCATTTATGTCATCATGACATTTTTTTAACACGTCGTTCTTGAGTTGGTTAGGAATGAATAATTTCCAATTGGAAGTATGACTAGGATATTGTTTTAATATGACTTTCCTGAAAAGTAACCCATTAAAAACAGCCCAATTGGCATGTTTGCTCGGATTTCCGATAATTTGATTCACTTTATTGTGATACCAATCATCCTTGTGTTTCTCTAATACTTTTATGAAATTTGACTCTAGAGTGGTAATATCTACCGACCTCGATAAGGCATCAGGCACAATATTAAGTTTGCCAGGTCTATGGACTATGTCAAATGAAAACTGCTGTAGTTTCATGGCCCATCTTGCCAATCTTCCATGAGGATCTTTCATTTTATGCAGCCATAATAAGGCCCTATGGTCCGTAATGACAGTAAAATGAACTCCATCAATGTAAGGTCGAAATTTCTCCACTGCATAAACTACACTCAGAAGTTCCTTCTCTGAGGCTGAATAGCGTTTCTCACAATCATTCAGTTTTCGACTTAGATATGCAACAGGTTGATCATGGTCGTTTGTTTTCTGACATAATACCGCTCCTACACCTTCATTAGATGCATCACACTGTATGGTAAATGGCTTATTGTAATCAGGACACGAAACTACTGGAGCCGACGTAAGTAAAGTCTTAAGGTTTAAAAAGGCTTCTTCAGCAGGTTGTGACCATACTAACTTTGTTTTCTTTTTACCTTTAGTGAGATTATGTAAAGGCGCAGCAATCAGAGAAAAATTTTGTACGAAACGTCTATACCAGCTGGCTAGCCCAATGAACCTTTTGAGTTCTGTGAAATTTGTTGGCCTCGGAAAGTTTAATATAGCCGTAACTTTCTCGGGGTCAGTTCTCAGTCCTTCTCTATCCACTATATATCCCAAGAATTTCAAACTAGATCTAGCAAATTTACACTTCTCTAGATTGACGCTTAAATTAGCTTCTTTCAAAATAGCCACAACTTTCCTCAATACTTCCATATGTTCATCAAAAGAAGAAGTGCAAATTATGATATCGTCTAAATATGCCCAAACTTTATCATCGTGCGCCTGAAATAGAATATCCATCAACCTTTGCTGTGTTTGAGATGCATTTACCAAGCCGAACGGCATAACCTTGAACTGAAACAACCCTCTACCAGGCACAGCAAAAGTTGTTTTTTCTTTGCTCGTTTCCTGTAACGGTATTTGCCAAAATGCAGATTTAAGGTCTAATGTGCTCAAATATTTTGCACTGCGAAGATTGTCAATAATGGTAGTAACTCTTGGCAATGGGTAAGTGTCTCTTTTGGTGGCCTTGTTTAATTGCCTGCTGTCTAGACAAAGTCTGTTTTCCCCATTAGGTTTTTTAACTAGAAGCACGGGTGAACACCAAGGACTGATTGATGGTTCTATCACATCATTCTCGAGCATTTCGTCGACTTCTTTCTCTATTAATTTTTTTATGGTTGGTGAGAAGTTATATTGTTTTTGGTAAACTGGTTTCTGATTTTCTGTGTCAATGTTATGTTTTAGAATATGCGTTCTACCTAACCCCGTGCCTATGCTATTTTTCATTTCTGTAATTAACCCAAACAATTCCTTTTGCTGACTGACACTTAAATCTTCCATAGGTATGATGGTTGTTTTGGAAGTTTCTAGAGGTGAGATCTCTTTGTTTATAAGCGCACAATCGCTCTTCAATTTTAATTGGATTCCGAACGCATCAAAAAAATCTTTACCTAGTAGCAGATCTTGTGATAATCCTGGCATTACTAACATTGAGATGATATGAAATTGGTTATCAAATGATACCGGAACATCAAAGGCCTCAGTTATGGTGTGACTAGTTCCATCAGCCGTAGACAACCTAGCCCCTGGTTTACCGTACGAACGTAATCCCAATGTGACCAAGACCCTAGCCAACTTAGGATTTATCACCGTTAGGTTAGCTCCACTATCTAACAAACCTATACAGTCGCAATCCATAACCTTAAACTTAATATAATTACGGTTGTCATTATCATTATGAAAAATTTTGCAGATTTCGTTGTATTTGAAGAAATGTTGTAATGTCTGTAACCAATCCTGCCATTCTTTACTTTGCTTTTGCAGGGGAGGCACTACTTGGCAGGTTTTGTGCCTTCCCCTGCCGCGTTTCCCTTACACGAACAATTTTTTGAAGTAACCCCAAAACGACCACATTTAAAGCAAAATAATCGTTGCTTAACTACAGTACAGGCTCGAAATAGGTGTCCTATTTCTCTACAATTCCAGCAGCGACTGCCTACTGCCTTTACATCTTTTATTTCTGCTACTACTGGCATTTCTTTTATTTCCTTGTTAACAATACATGCACTAGGTTTATAAGCCAAATCGGGCTCTAATTTAAACTTATGACTTTGTGGCTCTTGAAAGTTGTCACAATTACGTTTAGTTCTTTCTAATATCCGCAATATGTTAACCAGATCCTCCACTGATATGAAGGTATCCCTGCATACCGCTCTCTGAAAATATGGCTGCAGATTTTTTATAATGATCTGAATTTTTTCACTTTCAGTGATCTTATTAGGTAGCCTATTAAACATGTTTTGCATTACAAAAATATAAATTACTGCCGATTCATCTTTACCCTGCGTTCTAGACTTAATTTCATCTAATAAATCTTCCTGATAATAAGGAGATTGGAATGTGCGTTTGAGGAGGAAGACCAGTTCCTCCCAATCACATACACTGTCCTTGTTCGCCCTATACCATATAAGCGCATCACCCTCAAAGAAATCAATTGCATACCTCCACAAATCAATGTCACTAGCATTGCGTGCTTCTTTTATTTCTTCTACCCGTTCTATAAATGCATTTACACTCATATTATTTCCTCCGGAGAATTTTATACCCCAGCTACTGATCGGAACTAATTTTCGATTACCCACACCGTCATCTATAGTGGAACTGCGAAATAATTTTGTGACCTTATTTTGATCATTAAAGCAATCCTCGAAGGTACAAGTTTTCCTCTCGTTTTGTGGCTGATTCACAGTGTTTTGTGGTGTTTCCCCTATGATGTTTCTACTTTCTTCCATCTTTTTAATTATTTTGTTGCCGACCTCCCCTAATGTTTCTATTATATTACTTTTATCCTCAGCTGACAAATCAGCTTCTACAGGTGGCTCATCTCGTTCTTCTAACTGAGCTAATAAGACATGCCCCTTTGTTTTTAGTTCAGATTTTAATTTTGTTTCCCCATCTGATGTCGGTGTGATGAAGGCTAATCTGTTCTGTACATGAATTGACCTAGACACAAGTCTCCTAAATAAAGGTTTATCCGGCTTGTCCGTTAATTCTGAAATATATTGTGTTAATACTTTGAGTTTGGACGAGCAAGTTTCAAGTTCTACCGACGGAGTCTCCAAACTCTGTCTCGGCGCTTTAATTTCATGGGTATAGTCCCCGGTTTGTTCACTTAAAAGTACTTCCTTTAATAATCTCCTTAATACTGAAACAACCGCCCTCGATACTATGCCCCTACACGCAAGTTCAAATTCCAGTTCGTCTTTTAAAAGATAGTATGGATCCATGACGTTTTTTTTTTTTTTTTTTTTTTTTTGTTACTTCTTATTCTCAGAACGTGTTCCAAAGGAAAAAACAAAACTCGTAACAAAACTTGTAACGTAATAACACAGAATAAATGTATTGCTAAATTATATAGGTATGTAAGTATATCAATGATTGCCGGTAAACAGCACAGAATGATCGATATCGATGACAAGGATGTTTAATTAACAAACAATCATTTATCAATAATATTATTGCTCGAAACTAAAATTAACGGAGAATGGGTAAGATCCTCAACACCACAACTATAACCTAATCTGAAATTACACACACATTATACAAAAGAACATACACTGTGCAACCCACCCTATTTTTACGTTAGGCGCCATGTTACGTGCTGTTTTGGTGGGTGTTTGACAGTGAAACTACTTAATATTCAACACGGGTTTATTCAATAACCGCAAGATGTGCCGGCCTGAAGGGCGGTGACAGCTGGGCACACAAACTTAACTAAATACTTAAAACTAACTTAATACTAAATAAGAAGGGCGCCAGGAGGGTTTTAGACAGATGGCGGTAGGAGCATGGAACCCTTCCAGTCCTCAGTACTGCCGGCTGCTGGCGTGAGTCTTCGCCACGGAACGGTAACAAGATAGTGGCGGATATATGAGAAATTGTACATACGGTTTAGCTGCTCGCTTGGGGAAATTTGCACAAGAATTCTCCAATAATTAAAGGGCGTGTCGGTATGCTGGAACAATTGACACAATATGTAAACCCAACAAGAACATTCCCGAATGGATCAACACGATTATTAGGTAATTCATAATGCAACTCACCCCTTCCTGGTCTAAGATATTCACATAAGCAAACAAAATAGATCTCCCGAATTTATTTCTGGTCACAATATTTATTATTTTGACATGGCGGTATCTCAAGAACATTTGCATATAAAGTGACACACGTCTGTTTCTGACTAGTCTTAGCGCTGCTCTGTCACCTTCAAACTCACCGTCGCCTTTTTAACTATTTCTTAATGTAGATAAATGATCTTTTAAATAATTGTAAATACAAAAAGACGATCCTGACGACGGCCGGGTTTGAACGTGCGACACATGACTTGGCAGTCCACAAGCAAAGCTTGTGTACTATCCGTACAATAACATTTTATTTAAAATTTAGGAATAGGTCATCTCTCGTCACATGACGTCATTACACCACTTTCACCCAGCAACATATTTTCACGTTACATTTTATAGCAATTACCACCAACTGAAATTTATTCTGCTCATACAGCCGAATACACAAACATGTTTTCGTAATAAACAATTTTATTTCATCAGTGTTGATCAGACACAAAAGGTAACAGCCACGTTATGTTGAAATAGCAGGAAGCGAATACATACCACAGTATAGGACAGAAGGTTGTGTCCATACAATGAGAGAAAATGCACACACACATAGACATGCTTCACGTACAGCGGGTGCTAGCGCACTCGCGACCACGACTAGCATTTGTTTGAGATCTCTCATATAATTAACTTTAATCATATCCAGGCAATTGACAGTTCGAAGAACAATAATAATATTACCACACTAAAATTATATTGTTCGGGTAGTGAACGAATTTGCAAAAAGAATGAATGGTAAAAATAGGTGAATTTGAATAAAGCCCAAAAATATGAATGTGAATATTGCAAATAATGATTTGACCAAACCTAAAACGGCAAAATATGACACCATAATGCTTCAGTTTCTAACTATAAGTAAGTAGGTATATTCAGTTCATTGACTTTTTCAAACGTGAAATTTTAAAGTTTAAGTTATTAAATTCAACTATGCATTTTCAAAGTTTATTCAATTTCGCTCATTCTTTTTTTCAACTCACTTCCTTTTTTAACCCCCGACGCAAAAACGACGGGGTGTTATAAGTTTGACGTGTCTGTGTGTGTGTGTGTGTGTGTGTGTGTGTGTGTGTGTGTGTGTGTGTGTGTGTGTGTGTCTGTCTGTGGCATCGTAGCTCCCGAACGGATGAACCGATTTTGATTTAGTTTTTTTTGTTTGAAAGGTGTATTAGTCGGGAGTGTTCTTAGCTATGTTTGATGAAAATCGGTCCAAGATGGCCGCCGCTACAAAATGGCGGATAACATATTTTTTCACAATTCCCTCAATATGGGTATCAAATGAAAGGGCTTCAATAGTAGAATACTATACACTACAACAAATTTCAAATCCAAGATGGCCGCCACAACAAAGTGGCGAATTACATTTTTTATCACAACTCCTTCAATATAGGTATCAAATGCAAGGGCTTGACAAGTAGAATAATTTACACTATATTGAAAGGGAATGAGGAATATTAACTACCTAACGAAATGAAAACTAAAAACTTGAAAAATATAATAAAACAAAAAAATCTGTTTAGTCTTAAAAATTATTCTTCAACTATAAATTAATCAATATTTTTTGACGGATAAAAAACCTGATTAAACACCAAATTACCAGAATCTTAAAACAGAAGAAAATAAAAGAAATGAAATACAAAAATTAAGGTGTCCCTACAAAAAGCATGAAATAAAAAATTAAATTAAAAATTTAAAAAACCCCCGACAAAAATAAAATTAAGGAATCCCTACAAAAAGCATGAAATAAATTTGAAAAAATCTTATGGAAGTCGGGGGACCTCAGAATAGAAGGTGTTTGTTCCACAGAGCGGTCCCCCGACTTCCATAAGATTTTTTCAAATTTATTTCATGCTTTTTGTAGGGATTCCTTAATTTTATTTTTGTCGGGGGTTTTTTAAATTTTTAATTTAATTTTTTCGACAGAAACTTGTACCCCTTTAACTGTCAAGTTGCTGAATAGGATCAAAAGTCCAAGTGGGCCTGTTTTCGCTTGTTGCATGGAGGAAACCTTCTGTACTATTTTGTATACTAATTTAGTTACATAAATTTTTTATTCTCAGTTCTGCATTACAATGACTTTTGTTAAGTTTTGTTTATTTCTTTTCTATTGCCTATTCTTTGTTAAATCACGAGCGCGGTAGTTTCCTTTTTGAAGCGTTATTGAGCCTTAGGTTGGAATGAGTTTCCAAAATGTTACCACGGTGTAGCTACTTACAGTGGTTTATCGCATCTGACAGCACCAGAGACTGAATTATGACGATTAATTATAGCCCTTATTGTTTCAGTGCGAAAGAAAGATGGCGCAATACAGTAGGTACACATAGCATAATTTCATTTTTCGCAATACGGAACTGTGATGGCTTTCACACTGACTTCATAATACGGCTCCTGGTCTGCGAAAAAGCTCCTGTTGAACCAATGTGAGCAGTTAGGTACACTGTGGTGGCCCAGTGATATTGGCCGCGACTTAAGAGTTGTAGGTCGTAGGTTCGAACCCAGGCAGGCGCTTTACTTCGTGTAAATTATTTCATCACCACTGATCTTAAAACGGTGACGGAAATCATCGTGAGGATGCCTTAGAACCAAAATTCGAAGACATGTGACATCTACCAACCCGCACTGGGCCCGCGAGATGGATTACGGCCCACTCCCTCTCACAGAGAGGAGGCCTGTCCCAGCAGTAAGAATGTTATAGGCTGGTTATACTGTGATATTAATATGCATTTATTCTTATACAACCGTCGGAGGAATTGTATCAATGACTGAAAGGTTTTTGTGGGTTTTATAAACAGCATCTCTGCCATTGATTTTAGCTACTAAATTCATATTAGTATACACAATACAATGCGCTTCCTTTTGATCCTAATCACAGATCCTAATTTTAAAAGACAACTTTTTTCTTAAATTATATGAGTCATAATCATTATAACGAGTTCTGATAATAAGTAAATCTAATCTAATCTAATGTCTAAAGGTGAAGTAGAATGGGGTTTCAAGAACAAAGTAAATTAACAATGCTTTCCAGCATTCCAATGCATGTTGCATTGCATAATAACTCCGTTTTTTCACTCAAAATCACCAGAGAAATCAATAAAGACAACAAAGTAAATCTTTAACAATCGTAAACGTATAATCAACATCATACAAAACAACAACAATAACAACAGTAACAACAACAACATACAATAAATAAATCAACTACAACATGAAGACAGTTGAAAATGACTTAAAATTAACAACAACAATTATTTACAAGGCACTCAATTTTCAAAATCTTTGAAAAATTTAACAATTCCTTCCTAATTATTTTTATAATAGGGTCAACATAATAATGTATTTCCCTCTTTGAAGCTTTTCACGTGATAAAATCAGACTTATGGTTGTGAAACAGATAAAAATATACAAATCATAGTTCCAACTAGAAAAAAAATTGTTAATCCCTCCAAAGAACATCATTCGTTACTACTCCTTAATGATCCTTATGGTGGTGGATGGTTTTGTACACGGGGATCTTAACAGGGTAAGGATGGGGCACGTGCACTGTGACAGTCTTCTCGACCTTAATTGGCACGTGCTTCTCAACGGGGTAGGGGACGTGCCTGACTACAGGGTATGGCACAACCTTTTCAACGGGGATTGAGATTTCAGTCTCAACGGGTACAGCAACAGGCTTGTTGACGGGAACCTTGACTGGGTAAGGATGAGGTACACCGATCAGAATTGGTTTGGGGACATTAATGTGAACGGTCTTAGGAATTTTGAACGTAACATGTTTGTAGTTGGGTACTTCGACGGGGTGCTCTTCGTCAACGTGTGTGCCAACAAGGGTAGCTTCACCACCTCCGAAATCGTGGCCGTCACCTTGTCCGTATTCCTGACCACCGTCGTGAAGAGTGAAGGAGCCGGGTCCGAATCCATGCACACCTTCGCTTTGGCCGCCGAATCCGTGACCGCCCTGTCCTTGGCCACCGAAGTCGTGTCCACCTTGTCCCTGGCCTCCGAAGTCATGTCCGCCTTGTCCCTGGCCACCGAAGTCATGTCCGCCATTTCCCTGACCACCAAAACTATGTCCTCCTTGGCCTCCGAAGTCATGTCCGCCTTGTCCTCCTTGGCCTCCGAAGTCATGTCCGCCTTGTCCTTGGCCACCGAAACCATGTCCTCCATCACCCTGAGAACCACCGTCGTCTTGTCCGTGGTGACCAGATTCTTGAGCAGCTAAAAGATACGAATCTCCACTAAAATCCTGACCTCCCTGATTTCCGCCGTCATGGACAGCAAATTGGGCATGACCACCGCCGTTGCCGCCTCCGAAGTCTCCGTGGAATTGGCCACCAAATCCGCTGAAATCTTGGCCTCCATCGTGACCTTGGGATAAAGCGAGAGTATGGGTTTGGCCGCCTGAGAAATCATGGCCGCCGCCGCCGTCTCCAAAATGTTGTCCGCCAAGTCCTTCTAGACTATGTCCTTGTCCGCCTGAGAAGTCACCGCCTCCACCGCCGCTTGGTGCTGAATATTCGTATCCTGAGCCCCCACCTCCATGACCACCATCTCCTGCTATTTCGTTGGAGTAGCCGATTCCGGCCTTGCAAGAGGCAACTGCCAGCAACAAACACACCTGGAAAGAAAAAAAAGGTGATAAGTATTGAGGTTTTCTTTCAAAATAAATGTTTTAGGATAACATAACTTTTTGTTGGGATCTTTATGTCTGGGTTGTTAATACCTACTCTATTTAACGTGCTATACAGCATGTATGCAATGCGTATAGGTCAAAAATCGTCACAGTAATAAAATAAAATTTATGCGACATTTTCAATCGAATAACCTGGGAAAAGCAACCCAAAAGCATTTAGAAACTCCCTGAATTCAAAAATCGTACCCAAAATAACTGAAATCATTATATAACAGACTTCAAGGACCGAGAAAGACCATTAAAATTCATTTAGTACAATGAACGGACTTATTTAAATTTCAGATGTCTGACAACCAGTCTTACCAAGGGGTATCGTATTACCCAGTAACTTGGTTATGGAGGTTAGATAAACAGTCGCTCCATGTAAAATACTGGTATTCAGCGGACAGATTTCATAATACCAGAAGGATAATTAAAAACAAAAGAAGCAAGTCAGCTTAACAATCGGTGTCTTAATAGGTAATTTGAACTGAATGAACGCCTTAATTACGAAGTTGGAATAATAAAAAACACTGAAAACAACTTTCACAATTACTTTTGGAGTAACCTTTTTAAGACTTGTTTCGTGAATTGACTCGGACAAACGCTGTAGAGTGTATTGTTGTATTAAATGTCTGCTATTTTTTCGGTAGATGATTGTGAAGCTTTTTGAATTAAAGGGGAGTAAATAATTTTAAAACTGTTTATCTGTTAACGCCTGGTATTGCCATCGGGGTAATTGCGTAACACACTATCAGTAACAATGGGTTTCATTTTCACAGTTTAACAACATTTATTCCATTATTTGAACATATTTATGAAGTAATTGATAAGCAATATCCTTCAAAGTGATTCAGATTGACAGTTTGTTAAGCAATTAAGGATGCTGGTTACAATTAAAACTCGTGTGCACAGATCCCATAGTTTTGTTTATTGCTCCATTATAGGTTATCCTAAATAAAAACGCTTTAATCAACCATTTTCTCCCTTAGTTTTAGTTCGCCCAGACCTTTTGAACCATCAAAATTATTTTTAACAACGACTTCGGTCATTTCCAAAACAAAAGCATTCTTCAATTACTTTATTTCAGTCATAATTTTAATTTATTACACCGAAAAGAATTTGACGAGTAAATTGCATGCTTTACTTTGTTTTGTAATCAGCATAACAGCCTACTATTATCTGAATTAGATCACGAGTTCGCTAGACGAACTAAAAGTAACAAAAATAGCGTTTTCTTATCAGTTTTTACTGCCTAAAAGTTTTTATTGAAACAAGTTTGTTAAAGAAACAGAAGACCCAGTTCATATCAATGCTTGATAAACTAACATATTTATTTTATAATATTAGACGAACTGAACATTACAGCCCTTAGGTGGATGACGGAGGTATTCAGGATGGATTAACGTTAGAGTATAAGCGTAAGTGGTGCCAAAATGACCACCACTTTTCTTCCCCTGGGTGTCACATAAGGTATCACTACAGCCACCAACATTATTACTAACAAAGAAATCATTAGCAGCAGCAATGAATGCGCCAATAACTATACATAAACTACCAATTCTAGTCTTCTTTTTCTTAGAAAGAAAGAAACCTGCGTTTATTGGCATTACAGCAAAAAAACAAAACAATACACTTTAAAAACATAAAACAAAAATTTTAATTCGTTAGCCCAAAGGAACTGAGGCCAGTTCAGCAAAATGTTAGATGACAATATAAGATGGCAGGTGGTGATCACAGTCGTATCCATGATTACATTTCCGTACCTATTTTATATAACCTTCGACTAGAATTCGGCCATCGTTAGCATCTACGTTTAAGGCATCGCTTAATGATTTCGAAATCCCAATGTCAGTGAATGCTTTACTAGCATTATTGATGACGCTGATGTAATAAGAGCATGATCTGGTTAAGTTAGCGCAGTTACTTTCTGAATCGCTCTATTTTAGATATAACATGTTTTAAAAAAAAGGATGTATTGAGTGTCATACAATCTCCTTTCACTGTACGTTCACTACCTTTCTACCTACTTGTTCATTGTCAAATTAATTGGTTTTGTACCCACAAGAGCTCTTAATACAGTTATTTTGTTTGTATTACGATCTTCAGATCAAAAAATGGTGGCTATAGAAACATTACTGCTGATTCTGTATTTTCACTACCTTTCTACCTACTTGTTCATTGTCAAATTAATTGGTTTTGTACCCACAAGAGCTCTTAATACAGTTATTTTGTTTGTATTACGATCTTCAGAGCAAAAAATGGTGGCTATAGAAACATTACTGCTGATTCAGTATTGTGATTATTGCGGAAGTCTGTAATCTCATTTGGTTTTCCAGTCATTGGCAACAAGAATGGGTGTTTTTTTTGTCATGTTGTAACTAAATTCTGGTGACTAGTATACAATAAAGCATAGATATTCTACCTACCTCTCTCTAAAATAATGTTGATAAAAAGTTATCTTCGAACAAAAAATCCTTTGGCAAATTCTAGTAAAAAAATGTATTCAAGAGATATTAATATTAAGTTGAGTTTGAAATGTTTGATGACTATACAGAAGACTAATCATTATGTGTTTATTTAACGTAATATGTTTCTGACGAATAGAAGATATTTATAAAATGTTCTTTAAGTAGACAGCTACTAAATTTTCTAATTAGAAATCCTTTCATGCTTGTTAAATCAACAAGTTTCATAATAACCTCTCTACAACATTATCTACCTACATAACTTCTAAAATTATAGACCAAACTAGATCATACGAACATTCTATCTCAACATTATGTGTACTACATTTCTCTGTGCAATCAGGGTTTGCCAACATTGATGTAACAGTGGACGATTTAATGATCTTTTAATGTTCACCTCCACTGTCGTATTTCCGTATCCGTGTTATGTGTTGTCTGTTTGTCTTTCTCTGGCGACTCAAATGGTTTGCTACTACTGCCCTCTGTGTTTTTTAGCGATGGATTTGATGATATTTTGTTATGAGAAAGAGTCCATGTGATCAGTACATTGTCTAAGAGGAAGATTTTTCTTTTGGTAATGTTCACGTGTTTCACGTGTAATGCTAAATGTATGTATAACAAAATGAGGTTTTAAAACCTTTGTATTGCGGAATAACGACTTGCGATTTTGATTAGATATAGGGAGGAGGCAGCAGTAAATATAAATTCTCATTAAAATACTTGGATTATTAGAATCCCAGAAAAATACTAAATGAAATGATTAAACACAATGGCACATTTCAATTAAAAATGAAAGAAATTAAATCTTTTCATTTCTTGCAAATCAACGCGGACAATGCCGTATTATTTGAAGAGCCGAGATATAAATCGACAAATATTTTGCAATAACTAAGGAAGTATAATTATATTATTTTCAATATTTGCTCATGTAGCCATGGTTGATTAAACAATTATGTCGAGAAATATGACACAGTATAAAAATTACTGAATCTGAAAATCAGAGCAAGTATTGATGAACTCCAAGGGGACAGTCTACCAGAACCATCTAATTATGTCACAGTATCGAAAAAACGCTATACATATATGAGTTTGCATAACATTCTTTCAAGTACACTTTATACTATGCAATCGTTGGAATGGAAACAAAAAACGGCTCACACAAAAACCCCTCGTTCACCGAATTTGTGCCATTGAACTTTCAGATTTAACACAATGTCATATTTATGTAATGCAACGTAATAAATAACGAATTATGTTGGAAAGGAATTGTGCCAGAATCGGTTTTGCAATTTCCTTAGCGGAGAGCAAAAAAGGCTCAAATAGTATCCGAGTTATTCTAGCGTAGAATTTCTCGACGTACTACTTTTGTATGCTAAGACTGAGAGGACTTTGCTTTATCGGTATGATTTCCGTGCTTGCTCTCGTTGTAAATATAGTGGAATGGAACAATACTGCTTAAGAAGTTCGATTTCGGGAATTCAATTGTTTTAATCTTACAGTTCTCTTCTTTATTCTAGTGTATCTGAAATCTATTGCAAATGTCTTAAAGATTTAAGTATATTCTAAAGATATGCTCATTAAACCCCCAATATAAACAATGGACAGAAAAAAAATTGCGATAAATATCGCGGTTGACAGACAGACTGACATATACTGCTGATTGCAGTTTATATGTAGTTCTTAGCAGACAGGCAGACGCCGCGCGCCGCTGCTACTCATAGCGACAACGGGAAGGCTGTTCTTTACGGAAACTATTAATAACATTTAAATAACTAAACAGTTCTACTATGGTTGACTACCTATTTCATCTACAGCTGTAACAGACTGTCTACTTCTTTAAGCATTGAAATGTTTCTCAGAATCGAAAAAAACAGGAATCTTCCTGTTTCAAAGATAAAATTTATGAAAAAAAATCCACATAATAATTTCTACCCAACCTATTTCATAAGGAATCTGCTTAATAAACCCACAAAATAGTTTCGGGCACTCTGCCAGCAGACACGATCAGACGAATAAGGTGCGCCAAATGAGGTGTTGAAATTGTTCAAATGGGTAACAAAAGTTTGGAACAATACCAACGTGGGTGCTATATGAGGCAAAGTATAGGGCAATGAATTTAGAAGACTTTTGACTGCGGGTAAGCGCTTTGAGTGGGATTATAAAGACTTTATACAGACTGGCTAAAAGAGACTGAAAACAAATGCATTCCATGATTTACTTGATATTAATAAGTCTGATGGAATGGAAGCAGTATCTAAGAAAACTTCATCTTGTGTGCCTTAGAAATGTGCCTCCGTAACCGTGAATTTCATAAAAGATAATTAATATCCAATAGATGAGAAGCAGCTTTAACAAGTAAACTAATAGTATTAGAAGAGAACGAAAAACAGATCGGGCTGGAGATCAAACTTGACATACTATAATAATTTCGAACCATTTACTATAGGACAACGGATGAATTTTTTAGAACAAATATTATTACAACAGAAAGTTTACCGAAGGATATTTGTCTTCCAAAAAATCTAGTGTAGGATACGTATAATAAATCAGAGTATTTCCTTCATGACTAAGAACTTGGGTATGGGTAACTTTATGAACTATATATTCCCCGTGAAAAGCACCGGTAACTAGACGGAATGTAAGGGAAGAATGCCAAGGTTATATGTGAGGCTATGTCTATGTGAGACGGGATAGCCAAGTTATGGCTGTCACAAATTATCTTGAGGAAATTCCAGGTTTACGAGGTAATAAATCCCTCCTATCTGGACTCATAAGTGTAGGAAGTTTTGGGCCTCTCTGTAGTTCATTTACATTTCACTAATGAGATAACGCCAACAATATATTATTATGGTAAACTTAATTTGTGAGAGTGTTAGCATCTGCGACATTTTATAAATCTTGTGAAGTTTGACTCTGCAAACGAGTATGAATGGATTCCGTAAGAGCTAATTTTGCTTGGCAATCAACTAATCTCTTAAAGGCAAAACATGGAGAGTAAATACATATAATGAAAGAGAAAGGTAGCTTATGTGTCACAAAAACTGGTCTTAGAGATAGTGAAGGTGTTATCCCTTTTACTTATTCCTTGCAGAACCGGTCCAAGTTCGACGCACTGATTCGTAAATAAGATTAAAAGTTTATATGTACAATCATTATTGGCATTATTTATATCAAAAATCATTAAAAGCTTTTGAGAAAGGTCTGAAAGTCACACGCTTTCTTAGAAATAGTGATTGCTATAGAAAGAACTATTTGAAGATGTCTCTGAAGGCGAAAAAGTTCAGTTAGTTGTTTTTTTTTTATTGAAAAGTTAATGATGCAAAACTAACTTGCCCAGACAAAGGCAGATTTTAACTAAAAGTTTACCAAAAACTAGTATACAGAAGACTAAAAATCCTTCAAAAGAACAATATTGAACTAGCTTTTAACGATATTTGTTATCAATCTCCAGTATGTTAGTATCTACAAAGTTTTATATTTCAAAAGGGCAACACAATGTAAGTCAGACATTGATTACCATATAGCTAAAACATCTGTACTGTCTAAAACTTAAAAACCATTGGAATTTGAACTCTATCTGTATCCCGTTAAGGCAGTCAAAGATGTTTTTTGATGGCAAAATAAAGTTTCCTGAAGTAGCTAATAAAATTACATAACTTGTCTACTCCAAACTATGAAATTGATTGATGATGTGATTAAGTTAATTTAATACCTACTCGTTCTTGTCTGTTGAGTTTGTTTTAATTAACTTCTGTATAATTTTATTGTTTGTTACTTCCATATTAATACAACCCATCAAAGTTATTGAAGTTTCTGGATCAAGTCCCATTTCAGTTTTGGAGCAGCTTTTACTGGAATACATTTAGGATATTTTTCCATTTGATAAGAATATCACTTTTAATATTGATTGTAATATAATATTTTTTCTATATCTTGTTGTAACCTTAACCAAGCTTTCTGTCATTATACTGAATGATTGTGTGAAACATGGTATGGTTACGAAGAGGATGAATCCTGACATAACGGCTCAAAGAGGAAGAAGAAGGCATTCCAAATAAATTGAGATAAGGACAGAATTCTGACAGTGACGTTTTTGAAAGTTCATTTCTCACATAATTCGACACTTCTTAGATAATTTTTAATAAATTTTGTTTATCTACTTCTACTCATATGCTTGCATCCTTTCTTTTAATTTGGATACTATCCTGACCCAACTCAATATTAAGATCAAAACTAGGATCACATTGATCAACGAAACTTGTATCATTATCAACACTAAAATCCGTGCTATCTAGCATCTTATCCACAGTTTTAATAACACCAGCTTCTACATTATTACCTAGATGGGTATAATGACTGCCTTCATTACACGTAACAAAAACGTTTGGTAACAAAAAGATATCTTTATCGTGACAAAACTGTAATTTCGATTGTAATCAAAAGTCTATTGTAAAGGTATTTTATTAGACAAAGGAATGAATGTGGTGGTTTAACCGTGTTTTTTTAAATGCTTGTGGTTTGTTTTGTGATATCCTTAGTAGTTATCAGTTCTGCGGTTTTGATAAGTCTGTTTGGTTATCATGATTTGTCACGATTTTGTGTTAGTTTCTAGGGTATTTTTGGGAGCACTTTTGAATTGTAATAGTCACTAGGTATATAGTATTGTAATAGATTGTTATAAATTCGCGATTATTATAGTTACACTTATAACGGTTTTCAAATACTTAATTATATGGCGATAACGCATTTTGGAAGCTTTTTGGTACAGTTAAATATTAGGTAATTGTAGTTCTAGACTTGGAACCGTTATAAAGTCACAGACCTTTTTGAGAATACATCATTAAAACCGTACTAAATAATATAAATTATAATTTAACTTCCAATAACAATCCAAAACAAAATCACTGAAAATCTATGATCACCAAAATTCAATAAAAATCCAAAATCCACTAGCGCCATCTATGAGTCACAACACGCACTTATATCACTTTAAAGAAATAAATTTAATATTGATCACTTACAAAAGTCTTCATGTTTCTACAGCTTGGTATGGCGTATCAGCCGGCGTAGGTTGCAGTGATAGCTTCAGACAAATGCACAAACATTTTTATAGAGACCGGAAGTGACTGTCTCGGAGAGGAGTGCGGTAGAAAGGTGGAGGGAGTTCTATAGAGTTGTTGTTACCGATTATTTTAGATTATGATCTTATTACTGACGAGACTTTTTTTTGTTGTAATTTGTGTGTGTTGATTGATTTTTGTGTAATTTGGTGTTAATTATTTATCGTGCCAGGGTGAAAAATATAAGAGTAACAATACAAAAATCTGCATGGTGACAATTTTTACGATATTTTTAATAAAGTACCTAATATAAAATCGACTCGACGAATCGACTTTTTGCGGTCACGCCTTTCGATATCTTTTAACAAAAACATAAATCAACACCCAACTCCTGCGAAAATTTGTGCGTATTTTTTCCAATTTTTTTTTTTGCAGCTTCGATGTTTAATGTTTTATTTATTTCTCTTGTTATTTTTAATGGACTTCGCTTCTCAATAATAAAAGTAGATTTAACGATTACAACTGGTTTTGACAACACTAATTACTTAGACATTTCTCAGCACTTTTCTCAACAATACAACAGCAATTACTATCCAGACGAAAAATAAAGATACAATCCTTTAAACCACATGATTCATTGATATTACATAGTAGACAGCAATTTACTCAATCATCTCCAAATATATCGTCCTTAAGCCCTCATTAGTCTTTTGTGTCCACATTTTTCTTACAGCAATATTTTTGCGATGTACGGTGCGGTGTACTTATTATTGTTGTACTTCTGCTTATTTTGGCCAGATATTCATTTAACTGTGTGCTCTATAATATTAAATTAACGGCCTGTTTTATCACCTGGATAAGTTTCAGTTAACTTATTTGGACGTATTTTTGGGCAAAAATATAAATTAATAGAATTTATTTTATGTAAAGATCGTAGCAGGTGGCTTTCTGTAGTTTGTGCCTACCCCCAAAAGAAAAATGCATGACTTTATGTACGTCGACATATATATTTGTAAAAATCCTGTTCCCTAATTGCGCACTATTTATCTCAATCTGAATCATTTTTAAGAATATTGCTAATCCATTTGCTTCGTATGTTCGAAAAATTTGTCTGCTCAATAATATAAATAATGTTGTTGAACAACGACATTACAAAAACAACAACATTATTATTAATAATAATAATGTTGCTGAACTGTCAAAAGAAAACCCATTGCTACTGATAGTGTGTTACGCAATTACCTCGCTCTTTCATTTAATCTTTCTATATTGACACTTTGAAAGCTCTAATAAAATGCATAGTTAAGTCATTACTCAACTTTACCAGTGCCATCAGAAAAAGCAATGCTCACCAAAAAGCAATCCTTATCTAAATGAAAAACAAACTCGCAATCAAAATGAACAAACTTATTAAAACAAAATCAATCACGAATCACGCCACAAATTCGCTGAAAATGGAAAAGCCAGCTAATAAGTTTAAGAGAAATACACAAACCAAAATATCCCCAGGCCTTGGTAATCAAAGTTTCATTAGCTATACAAACTAATGAATATAAATAAGATGGTCAAATACAAGGGGCCTTGATAATTTCGCGCCGGTCAAATAAATTTACGATTCGGATCATTTGAATAAATTCCAAGTTTCAAGCCTTGTCCCTTAACAAATTATTAGATTTCCGGGAAATTTAGCAGGGAGAGGTCATTAGATTTGGATTGAATTGTAATGATTAATTATACAGGGTTATTGGTAAAACATTAACAACCTCTTAAAAGGTCATTGTACTCATCACTATGTACAACTTTTACTGTGGGACCAAACCTGAAATCGCGAAAAAAAAAATCAGCTGTTGTCTACATTTTGACGAGTTATACGAACATAAATGCAGGGAACAGCAGATTTTTTTTTCATTTGATTTCTGGCCAGCTGAAACACTATTAGCTATTAACACTTTGAGGGACGCCCAGGCGTAATAACACTAATTCGGCCAGAAGGTGTCAAATTTTTCAAGTAGCGGTAGGTTATATTATTTGATTTTGTTATTATATTATTTTCTCTATTATTTTGGGCATATAATTGCAAACTAAGTATTTATATTGCTTCTTAGTTCTTACTTTAATTTAGGCGATGTTTTTTTTTTTTTGTTTTTGTGCTCACACCATAAATTATTATTATAAGTCTATACGTGAGGATTTATAATTGGCTTTCGGGTGACTACGATTTGCTTTTTTGTTTGTTTTTATTAGCTGTAAGTCCTCCATGTACTAAAATAAATAAATAGACAGAAGTTTGTTACAATGTTTGTACCTACAGTAAATCATATTTAATTTCATACGAAGTTTCCTCAGTAATTTACTGTCCTATTCTTTTTCCTTATTTATTTTTGACGACGACCAAATTGTGTTACTATCGAAAGTTGACAAATTGTTATACTCCTTCTTACTACTCATTATCCTTATCAGTAAATTGTCACATTCATCATCGTGTTTTTACATTCACGAAAAAATACTCTTAAATTTTAAAACCAAACTTAATTTCAAAGTGCGGTATCACCAACTCTATACACATACCGCCGCCGTACCTTCTTTGGTACCAATTACCTTTACTTTTTTCATTTTTTGGCGCAGTTTGTGTTATGTGCCGCCGCGCGCCGTTCAGGAACTAGTTCTTAATTCAAACTTGTTAGAGCTTTCGATTTGAAGGGGTTCCAGGACCAAATTGGCTTTGTGACTCGTCGGATGATTTTTTTAAATATCGACGACGAAATAATATAATATGTAAGTAAATAAAATACCATTTATGATGAAGAGGCTAGAGAACCATCGGTGATGATTATGAGGTGAATAGACAATAAATATTGTTCCTAATTTATTCTGATCTTAATAATTGTGTTGGTACGAGCTTTATGCCGGCGCCACACATTGGATATATTGGCTCCAAGTTATAGTCTTGGATCCAATACACCAATGTGTGGATCGGTCTTGGCCCGATACTGGCCATAAACGTAACATTGCGTCCAATAGCCAATGTCGACCCGCCGTGTGTCGGTTTTTTGTACACGATTAAAGGCAAGGGGAGTGAAGGGGGTAGGCGGGCAGGCAACTTGGATCCAACGTCGCTCCCCGGTCCCCACATTGTTTGTATCAGCGCGCGCTATGCCGAGTGCGAATCGGACGTATGACATGGACTGAACGCAAGAGAATGACGAGTTGAGCTGCGGTCCAACCATCCAATGCTCTTGGCTAGTAAGTTTGCCAAAAGGTATTAGAGTTAATGTGTGGCCGCATTAACTTGGATACAATAATTAGCCATAAATTCGTAGCCAAGTTTGGACCCAATTTGAATCCAATCAGAAACTGTGGAAGCGGTAGGTACTGATGGGTTCCATACTTGAAATCGAATGACGTGAGATCGAATAACACTTGCTCGAAAACGTTAACTCGATAGTAAATGAAATCGATGAATTATGAGCGCGACAGTTCACTACCTCGATGAATCGAAATCTCGAATAACTAACTATAAGCTCGAATCATCGGCAGCGCGAAGGCGCATTTTCCTGAAACTTCATTTCTCGAACGACCATCTAATCGATTTACAGAATAGTTTTAAGGATTTCTATTTGGGGTAGGGGTGTGTGTGGGGGTGTGTTTATATGTTTGTTACTTCTTCACACTCAAACGGCTGGACCAATTTTGATAAAATTTGGTATGGAACTAGCTGACACCTTGGATTAACATATAGGCTACTTTTTATCCCGAAATTCCCACGGTATCGAAACTTATGCGGGTGAAACCGCGGGGCGCAGCTAGTTTTACAATAAGTTACCAGCGCGGCGTTGTGTCGTCGCGCTTCTCTTTCTTTTTTTCTATGCAGTCCGACAAAGACCGCGGTTTAGGTCATGTAGTCGCCTTAAGGGGGAAGCTCTAAGGTGGCCCGCGAAATTCAAATTTTCTTACGTTTTTTGCAATTTGTTGGTCAGTATTAAGTTGTACGTTGATTAAAATATGATTCGCGGTAAGACCATGTAATCCCCAAATGTCAAGATTTCATGAAATAGTCATTCTTGGGGATTACAACATGGTCTTAGAGAGTTGTGTTGATGACTTTAATGATTATAATTCTGTAAGTACATATTTGTTACGGCCGCGAATCATATTTTAATCAACGTACAACTTAATACTGACCAGCAAATTGCAAAAACCTAAAAAAAATTGAATTTCGCGGGCTACCCTGGCGCTTTCGCCTTAATAACACCCATCTTAGTCCATTCGTGCGTGTTGCTCACTCTAGTAATTGATCGCCGAGCTAATCACGTCATTACTCCTATCATTATCAAATGTATCGTAACTGTAAACAGTTCCTACTAGCCGTTTCAATGAACGCTTATTATAGGTATGCCATAAGCTCCTCCGTTTCCGATATTGGATTAGTGATCGCAGGTGGTATCGTCAAAAGGACAAAAGTCTGTGGATTTATAGGACCTGAAGGCCAACGACAAAGCATTATATCAGTGCTACATAACATAGACACACTTTTTATTATTATCCTGTGTCTCATATATTTTTTAATTTAGATGTTATGCATACCTGTTATTTGCATGGTTACTGAAATGCTAATTTTACATGATATTTAATTTGAATTGTAAGTGACTGTGCTGTTGGTGTGCTTATTATAAATAAATAATTATGATATTATTATTTATAATTAAAATTATAATTTTTCTGTCTTATTTATCTATTTATTTTGTTTTTATTTATGACCAAACCATGTGATTTAATATATATATTTTTTTAATAATTTAATTTATTTTTTTTGTTTAATAGGTGTGGTGGTGTGGTGTGGTGTTTATTGCTATTGACGTTGTTATTCCTAATAATTGTATGAATCTATGTTGATTGATGAATAAATAATAAAAATAATAATGTCACCACTGCTGGGATACACGCCTCCTCTCGGTGAGAGGGAGTGGGCGGTAATCAACCACGTGGGCCCAGTGCGAGTTGATAGATGTCACAATTAAGTCTTAAAATTTTTTGTTCTAGGTCGCGCTGGTTTTCTTACGATGTTTTCTATCAGTGCCGGTTTTTTAGCAGGTCAAGTGCGAGTCGGACTTGTGCACCGAGGGCTCCGTACAAAGGACGGTGGACAAAGTAGAATAGATCCCGTACCCATTTTTTTTTGATCCAACAGTCATTATTTTTGTCTCATATTTTTCGCTACGGGCCCGCTAGGGGCCCGTGGCTAAATAATGACAGCCGCACAGGTCGATCGATCAGGTTAAGCTACGCTCACCGCGGTTGGTCTGTGTGTCTTTGACGGCACGGTTGGCGCAGTGGTTAAGCGATTGACTGCTGCGCTGCGTGTCGCGGGTTCGATTCCCGCACGGAACAAATATTTGTATGACCTACAAGTAGTTGTTCCGGGTCTGGCTGTTTGTGTATGTGAGTTTAAATGTTTGTAAACGCAACCACAATACAGGAGAAATTCCTAGTGTGGGGCAACGTTTATTAAAAAAAAAAAAAAAAATGTGGATGGGTGACCATCTATACATACCGTGACCCCTCCGTGCCTCGGGAAGCACGTTAAGCCGTTGGTCCCGGCTGTCATTCGTGGATCTTTGACAGTCGTTACGGGTAGTCAGAAGCCCGAAAGTCTGACAACCAGTCTTACTAAGGGGTATCGTATTACCCAGTAACTGGGTTGTGGAGGTCAGACAGGCAGTCGTTCCATGTAAAATACTGGTATTCAGCTGCATCCGGTTAGACTGGAAGCCGACCCCAATATAGTTGGGAAAAGGCTAAGCAGATGATGATGATGGCATGAATATACTTATTAAAAAGAAATAAGACATACAATGAGAAAATATTATCGTTGTGATGATACTGCCAGCTTCTTGCGAATGTGCTCGCAAATCTTAACTTTAAACGATAACCGGTTGTTGTTTTTTATTTTTCGTCACATTAAAGAGATAATAAAAGACATAAAACTTATGTTTTATCTCTTTTATTACCTATCTTAATTGGAAATCATTAATAATCGGGAAATTATTATTAATTGCCAACTGATACAATATGGAACATAAAACAACAAAGCATCACGCCTATATTCCACGAAGGAGTAGGTAGAAGTGTGTGGAACATTCACATTTCGCAATTTATGTTATATTTCGCGATATAATCTATTCTATTCATTTTACCTACATACGATTTTTACTTATTTTTTAACAATCAAATATGTTTTGTTCTACAGTTGTACCATAGCATTTCCTTCTTTTCCCTGAAAACCCCTTACTTTTGACGGTCGTCGCCATAGTAAAGAAACCAGAACTTTTAAATGAGATGAGTCTCAAGTCTGTTGACTAAGTTTTGAATTCGGGTTGTAGGTACACGATCTCTACTTACCCCTACAGGGTATACAAGCGTGTCATGGAAAATTAAATCCAATATGAAGTACCTTAAGTAAAAACCAATACGATTTCAAACATATTTTGTGTACTATCAGTAAGCCTAGACCTTTTGAAATGAGATACTTATGTCTCCAGTCTTTTGACTAAGTTTCAAATTTGGGGACGCTAAGTTCCATCGTCCTTTGTAGGTATGTAAACAGTTTATCACGGGAATCGTATCTCGAACATTTTTTCCGTTTTCATTATTTTCTTCCCCTTAAATATTTTTTTTTTTTTTGCCGTTTGGCGGTGAAACACTAGGCCCCATGGCCCTAGTGTTTCAAACACTAGGGCCATGGGGCCCGAGTGCCCACTTAGTATTTTGAGAGATCGATATGCGGTTCGTCGACTCTTCACGTGACCAGAGGGCAAGCCCATTTTTAGTCAGGCGGGAGGAAACGCCCGGGTGTCACCATTGCCAGGATCGCCCAGAGGACACGGTGGAGCACACGGTGGAGGTCTGCCCCGCTTGGGCGGAGCACCGCCGTGTCCTCGTAGAGGCGATCGGCAGCGGCGGCGACCTCTCGCGCCCGGCCCTGGTGCAAGCCATGGTCCGGGGCGAGAGGGAGTGGGAGGCAGTCACCTCCTTCTGCGAAGCAGTCATGCTAGCGAAGGAGGTGGCGGGACGGCTCAGGGAGAGAGCCTCCCGTCCCAGCCGCCGCGGGAGACACTCCGGGCGTCGGGAGCCGCGCGACGACTCCCGGCCACCGTAGGCGCGGGCCTGCGGGCGGAGAGTAATGGGTAGCTCACCGTCCGATCAGGACCAGGCCCGTGCCGGACGGCGCGTACGTGTTCCACGCGCGCCTCAAAGAGATGTCAGCATGGAGAAGGGGCCCCATAGGGCCGAAGCCTGCCGGGTCAGCGGGATTGTCCGAAAGGGTTACCGCTGGCCCGGAACATAAAGGGCTAAGGAAGGAACACGGGTGGGTTTTAGTCAGTAAGAGTCTGACACTCCCTTCCGCTCCACCCAGAGCGGGAGGGGTCATTTGATGATTTCCCATCCGGAAAAAAAAAAAAAAAAAAAAAAAAAGCCCATTTTTAGTTCAAATAATCAGCATTGCCATATAACGTGGCAATGCTGCCAGCCTTTTGGGCACATTTCCTGTTGACAACAATGCGGACGAATTTTTTGATGCCCTTTGATTATTTCCCTTCCTTTTTATATACTTGTACATATTATTATTATTATTCTAAATCAGTCGCCAAAACGACGATAATATTCGTCTACCTACTTATACTACTCTGTCAAAAAAGTACCGGGAAACGATCAATAATAAACAAAATGTTAGTTAATCATCCAAATTTATTTTATCGCCTTCAAGACCCACTATACTCCTTCAGAAACGACACATTTACGCCAACGAATAATCCAATCATCAAAACACTTTACGCCTGGACAGCTTTTAACCCTCTACAAAGCGCAAGTCCGATCCTGCATGGAGTATTGCAGCCACCTTTGGGATGGCTCAGCGAAATATCAACTTGCCGCGCTTGACTCGGTGGAACGCAGAGCTAAGAGGCTCATTGGCGACGAAGAACTGGTGGATGCCAAGCTTCACAGCTTGGCTCATCGCCGCAAGGTTGCCTGCTTGTCTGTCTTCTACAGATTGTACTTCGGTGAGTGTGCCCAAGAACTCCACGACCTCATTCCACCGGCCCCCTTCTACCTTCGGACATCCAGACGCACTGCAAGTTACCATCCCTACCTAGTTGCTATTCCACCAATTCGCACTAAGCGTTTTCAAATGTCTTTTATAATGCGCACAGCAAAAGAGTGGAACTCTTTACCTGCGTCTGTGTTTCCGAGCTCATACAACCCGAATCTCTTCAAAGTAAGAGTGAACAGGCTTCTTCTGGGTGAGCTCACTCCATCGTCGACTTTGTCTCTGTCAACTATGACCTAGACTAGAGTCAAGAGCAAACCCATTTCAAATAAAAAAAAAAAAAAAAAAAAAACACTTTTTAAACTGTTTTTCCGGAATTGAGTTTAGTTCTCGCCGCGAATTCTCCTTTATGTCTTCTACCGAATGAAAACGGGTGCCACAAAGTGGTAATTTGAGTTTAGGAAAAAGAAAGAAGTCGTCTGGAGCCATATCTGGTGAATAAGGTGGTTGCTTGATGATATTTGTTGTATTTTGGTCAACAATTCGTTCACAATGATGGCCTTATGCGAAGGCGCATTATCGTGGTGCAAAATCCAACAATTTTCTTTCCACAAATCTGACCTTTTTCTTCGAATTTGCTTTCTTAAACGCCGCATAACGCTCAAATGATATACTTTATTTACCGTTTGACATTCCGGTAAGAATTCTGACTGCACAGCATCGCGATATTCAAAGAAAACAGTCAACATGACTTTGACTTTCGATCGACTTTGGCGTGGTTTTTTCGGTTTCAGTTCTGTTGGAAGGCGCCACTCCGAAGCTTGTTGACTAGTTTGCATGCCAAACTCGTAAACCCACGTCTCGTCACTACTAACAATGCGTTTCATGAATGTTGGGTCGGAATTGACTCGTTCTAGCATGTCTTCAGCGACTCTTATGCAATTGAGTTTTTGGAGAAAATTCAGGTCATTTGGGACTAGCCGAGCGGCAACATGTTTCATACCCAAGTGATTATTTAAAATGATACGGATCGACTCGTGTGTCACAGATAGTTCAGCGGCTATCTCTCTCAAACTTGAATGGGGATTTTCAGTCACTATTTCCTTCACTTTTGTGATGTTAACTTCAGTTAAAGACGTTGATGGCCTACCAGGGCGAGGAAAATCTTCCAGCATATCTCGACCACTTTTGAACGCTTTGTACCACTCATAAGCACGTCTTTTTAGGGTTCCGTAGTTCCTACAAGGAACCCTTATAGTTTTGTCATGTCCGTCTGTCTGTCTGTCTGTCTGTCCGAGGTTTTGCTAAGAGACCGTTAGTACTACAAAGCTGTAATTTTGTAGGAGTGTGTATATCAATTATACAAAGTGGTAAAATAAAATTTTGGAAAATATTTTTTTTATGGTAGCTCCCCTATATGTGAAGTGTGGATAAATATTTTTTTCGTCGTCTACCTCATCGTGTGGGGTATCGTTGGATATGTCTTCTACAATGACTTGGGGGTTGCTTAAATTATTTTTCGATTTAATGCTCCATTTGACAGATGCAACTCAAACTCCGCGCCGAAATGGAAAACAGTGGTGCCAATCTAACAACAAAAAGAAAAACAAAAAAAATAATTTGGAACCATAAACAAATCATCCATTCCCGATACTTTTTTGACTGAATGTACATTGATTTAGAGACAAATCTATGTACTTATATAATAATAAGTACGTATAACCGTGTAAGCAGTTAGGTAATGTACAGCTACATTCACCAAAATAATTAGGTAACATTATTGATGTTCATAAACTATGAAAGCACTGAATATTGCTATAACGACAAGATAAACTGGATTGAGGGACAAACTTAACTTTGCCGTGCGTAAACTATTGTCCCCATATACCGACATAGGTCGCGGTTAGTTTACGAACTGCAAATAAATTTGTAATCACATTTTTTTTTGTACCCTTTAGGTTTTGATTTCGGAACACAAACGTCCGTATCTTTTGATTGCGTTGACATAGAAGTTTGATTTTCTCACTGCTTGAAGGGATTGCAGCCTTGAGTATTTGATATTGATTTCGACTTGATAACTCCACGCGTTCCGGAGAAAAAAGCTCTTGACCGACGGACAACGAAGTTATCTTATAAGGGTTCCGTTTTTCCTTTTGAGGTACGGAACCCTAAAAAGAACAAAAATGCCTGTGACTGACATTAGATACCGAAATGCTTATGTCAATTCTGTTGAAAGTGGTACCTAGTAGAAACACGAAACGCTTTGAAAGCGAGAGCCTTTCTAGGCCCTGATGAGTGGCCCTCACTGTGTTGTAACTGCTTTTCGGAGAAATGTCCCCTGACCTACAAAATAGAAGCTTTCAAACCCCAACGTCATTGGAGATCAGGTGAGATAGTTGTCAAACACGGTCAGTGGCAGAAAAAGATCCGATTTGTATTTTTATTTGACGGCACGGTTGGCGCAGTGGTTAAGCGATTGACTGCTGCGCTGCGTGTCGCGGGTTCGATTCCCGCACGGAACAAATATTTGTATGACCTACAAAGTAGTTGTTCCGGGTCTGGCTGTTTGTGTATGTGAGTTTAAATGTTTGTAAACGCACCCACAATACAGGAGAAATTCCTAGTGTGGGGCAATGTTTTTAAAAAAGAAAAAAAAAAAAAAATTTGATGCCAGCATAGTTATTCACAACCACTCGATACGGTTCCGTACCGTATCGAAAATCAATCAATGTTATCTTAGGAGTCCTATAAACGCTGTTCACAAGTAAAAACCCGAAAATTAAAAAAAACTGGCCAAGTGCGAGTCGGACTCGCACACGAAAGGTTCCGTACCACAAGGCAAAAACGCCGAAAAAAACACGTTTGTTCTATGGGAAACCCTTAAATATTTATTTTATTTTAATTTTATTATTTATTATTAAAGTAAAAATTCAACTGAGTATTTTGTGAATATTTCAAGTGCCTACCTGTTGCCATTATTGATATCGAGCAAAAAAGGGGAAAAAAATCGCGTTTGTTGTATGGGAGCCCCCCTTAAATATTTATTTTATTTTGTTTTTAGTATTTGTTGTTATAGCGGCAACAGAAATACATAATTTGTGAAAATTTCAACTGTCTAGCTACCGCGGTTCTGGAGATACAACCTGGTGACAGACAGACGGACGGACGGACGGACAGACAGCGAAGTCTTAGTAATAGGGTTCCGTTTTTACCCTTTGGGTACGGAACCCTAATAAACGACCGCTATTCTTCCGCGAGTTGTTCGCTGTCGATACTGCATTTTCTCACACTGCATGATACTGTCATTTTCGATACGATAGCCTGTCGGATGGTTGTGAATAACTATGCTGGTCCCCAATCTTCTATATTTTGCTCTTATTGTAAGATATTTAGGTTTTGAAAGTAGATACGTTATCTATAAGAAAGTGATTTCGTCTGCCATCGCGAGTACATGTTGAGATTAAATAATGTAACCGTACTTATGTATCCATATTAGAGTTTCAGAACAATATCATTAAATACAATGTAGGTACATGCCTCGTTTGAAAGAAAGAAGGTCGGATCTTATTATATTGACAGTGATGGATCTTTTGCCGTCTTATTCTGATCTCAAGCTTAGCAGGAACGCGCGGAGTAAACGTAACGTACAGTATTTTTATCTCACGAAGCGACACGCGTTTTACTTGTGGTAATAAAACGTTCAAACACGATGACATGTAAATGTGTGCGTGAAGACGAGTAGTGACACACACACTTCCGACTTCGCCAATATCTCGGACAGTACCAAGAGCTCCTGCGCTTACACACATATTCACAGTGCGTTCGTATACTTGGTAAACACAAGTAGAGCTCGCGACGCTTCGTGAGATAAAAATACTATAAATTCGAACTATTTCATAATTGAAAAAAAAGTACATACTACTTATTTTGCACATAAAGTTTACTTGTTTTTTTATGTTTTTATTTATATCTGCGGGTTAATTGAGCTTGTCGCAACAGAATGATTTTTTTTTTATCTTCAATGGCAACTGAGCCAATGTCGACTATTCTGCCAGCGCGGCAGCGTCATGTGGTGACGGCAACGCAGTAAGGTGTGCCACAGCCGTCGCTTTTTGCACTCTGTGGTAGTTATTTGTATTTTAGATTCAAAAATCGTTCCAAATTACACCCCGATTCAAACTTTATGGCGACTCGAAACATAAGGCGAGTCCCTGCGCAGTAACAAATTTACCTGTCAGTAAGAGTGAGGTGTGCGGTACTGCGCAGCTAGTTAGCGCACTTCAGAGCTGCCATAAAGTTTGAATACGGCTGTACGTTACGTTTACGTCGCGCGTTCGTGATGCTCTGACTACGGCGAAGATAAAAGGAAGTGTTATGTTTGAGTTACACTAGATAAGTATTGTAACTACATAATTGTATGTCAGATGTTTCTAATAATAATAGCCTCCCCGACCGTTTTCGGTCACGGTGGCCAATTTCAATGGAGATTAGCCAGGTACGCAGGAGATATTATAGTGCACAAGTGTGTGCGCAAACACAGGTGCACTCTCTGTTCCTTTACTCTCATAGTCCGATGGGACGGCAATCCGACACGACCGGGGAGAGTTCTGGCATAGGACCAACGACTTTACGTGGTTTCCAAACTCCAGATTGTTACTAAGAAATTCCTAAAACCCAATAACACTTTGTCCGACCCGGGAATCGATTCCAGGACCCCACGCTCAGCAGTCGCGCTTGCAATCACGAGACCAACAGGGCAGTCGATTACTGCTTCTATTACTTAGACAACAAAACATGGGTGCTATTAAAAATAAACTTTATGGCAAACAAGTTAACTGCCCATGTCATGAGAATTGGTAAGACCTAGAGGCATCGGTCAGCGGGATTGTGGTCAGCGGGATTGTCCGAAAGGGTTACCGCTGGCCCGGAACATAAAGGGCTAAGGAAGGAACACGGGTGGGTTTTAGTCAGTAAGAGTCCGACACTCCCTTCCGCTCCACCCAGAGCGGGAGGGGTAATTTGATGATTTCCCATCCGAAAAAAAAAAAAAAAAAAAACCTAGAGGCATTGCAGGTGCATTACCATTTTAGAGACAAAGCTGAGAAGGAAAGTCTGATGTGCCTGTAATAACACAAGTACCTTTCAAATAGGACCACAGCAGCGCTGTTTGGTGACAGATCCATATCGACGCCTTAGACTGAAAGCGAAAACCTCGTAAGTGTAAAAGAAGTTACTTTTCAGGAGGAAGAAAGAACTGCGTATTGTAAAATTTTTGTATGGCGTCTTTTTTTTTTTTTTACCGAAGATTCTGTATTATTAATTAATATGGAAATTTAACCCGCTTTTACATCCAGAACTTAAACTTTATCGGATTATAGTTTGAAATTTAAAAATGGCTCGATGGTTTAAACCTTGCCTTGTAATATGGCCGTTATTTAGTCCTTATATAAACTTTATTAATAGAAGACAACTTTTACTGCTCTCACTAATAAAACTATGTAAGTACTTCCTAATTAGTAAACTTTACAGTAACCTAAACCACGTAACGCAGGTAATTAAAGCCATCAATTTTAGAAAGGCTCTGTGCGATTAATTACGAATGAATCGTAAAATACTATTATGGTGCTTTGTTAAAAGGATTAGTAGTAGTATCTTTCAATTAGCTATTTACAACAAAATGTTATAACCAATTCATCTGTCAAATGAAGTGATTGTTTGCCAAAGAGTAGTGAGATGATCCGTCATAGAACCTCGGTGGCAATGGGCTGACCATACAGGGTCAAATAAAATTAGGTAGCGAAACTCCAGAGACGTGTTTGGTATTCGATATCTAAACACGATAAAAAAAACGGTGAAGTGCGAGTCGGACTTGCGCACTGAGGGTTCCGAGGAAAAAATCCGAACCGTAAATTTTTAATTAATTAGTAATTCCGAACCGTAAATTTTTTGTAAAAATTTACGGTTTTCGGATATTTTCCTTTACTTGTGCTACATGACATTGCTTCTTGCCAAATTTCATGATTCTAGGTCAACGGAAAGTATTCTATAGGTTTTGATACCGGAACAACAACACCTGTATCTTTTGATTGCGTTGACTTAATAGTTTTATTTTTCCACTGCTTTTGGGAATTGCAGCCTTGAGTATTTGATATTAATTTTAACTTGATAACTCCACGCGTTTGAGAAAAAGCGTCTTGACAGATGGACAGACAGACGGACAACGATGTGATCTTATAAGGGTTCCGTTTTTCCTTTTGAGTTACGGAACCCTAAATATGATTTGCTGATAATATATTTAGTCGTCAACGACCGTAGATAATGTAGTTACTTGAAATATCAGTTTAAAAAACAGTTTATTTGTGTAAATTTCACAAGCTACCCCATCATGGGCATCATCGATATCAAAACACAATAAAACAAACTTAACTGATTTTCTCAACTTATACTTAAAGTAGGTACGTTAAGCCGTTGGTCCCGGCTGTCATTCGTGGATCTTTGACAGTCGTTACTAGTCAGAAGCCCGAAAGTCTGACAACCAGTCTTACCAAAAGGGGTGTCGTATTACCCAGTACTTAACTGGGTTGTGGAAATCGCGAAAAAAAAATCAGCTTTTCCCTACATTTTGACGAGTTATACGAACAGAAATGTAGGGAACAGCAGATTTATTTTCTTCGCGATTTCAGGTTTGGTCCCATAGTAAAAGTTGTTCATAATGATGAGTACAATGACCTCTTAAGAGGTTGTTAATGTTTTAAGTACCAATAACCCTGTATAATACAATTATCTTTAACAATAATAAAACTTGATCTTGACTTGGCTCGCGAGGTTGTCGACATGTGGGATGTGAACTCAGCGATCATTGTGCCAATAGTCGTGACAGCCAATGGGTTAATAGCCAAGACCTAAGGAGGCTCCCGTTGGGCAGCTGGATCAAGGGCTTGATTCAGAAAACGGTACTTCTGGACACAGCCCGTATTGTTAGGAGGTTCCTCTCTCTGGAGCCCTGACCGCGGCGCGGCGGTAGCTTGGACATTGTTCCCGATACCGGTGGGCTACTATTTTTTATATTTTTGAATGTTTTTTACATTTTTTACGTCATAATTATTTAAAATTAAACTTGTATAGTAATTACATTCTCCTCATAATCATCATCATCATTTCAACCGAAAGCACCTCCACTTCGACCGGTTCTGTGCTTCTCGTATCCAACGGTTTCCTGCGACCACGGCGAGGCAAGGGGTGCTAAGAATCCCCGGGAGAGACCGAAGACCTTGTGATACGTTATCCTGTAATATAATAATTAGACAGTAATTTCTCCATTCTTAATTTAAAAAAAAAAATATCAAACACTACCTGCGCCCCGCGGTTTTACCCGCATAAATCTCAATCTTGTGATTTATAATATAATTCAATCGGGAGTGATATGAAGATTCGAATGACGTTATTGCGACGCACGCTATTTCGAAAAAAATTAAGTGTGGTACGCCAGTTCGAAAACTCATAAAATCGAAAACCGCTATATCGAATGACGTTGTCGCGAACACGCTGATTCGAAAAACTGTTTGAATGGTACGCTAGTACGAAAGTCTTGGCATTGAAACCCACTGTTGCGAATAGTCTGATATTCCAATCTGAATTTGTCTGAGGATCGAACTCGCGACCCCCGACTTACTGGAAATTAAAAAGTTAACTTTTTAATTTCCAGTAAGTATAGTAATCAACACAGAAGTCAACAAATCAAAATTATATGTAGTATATATAATACTCATTAGGTACCAAAAGTTAACTTAAAATAATAGGTACTTCTTATTGCTCTTGTTTCCCAAAACCCAATACAAAGCTAAGGCTTTATCGGGGTCGCGAGTTCGATCCTCAGACAAATTCAGATTGGAATATTAGGCTAATCGCAACAGTGGATTTCAATGCCAAGACTTTCGTACTAGCGTACCATTCAAAAAGATTTTCGAATCAGCGTGTTCGCGACAACGTCATTCGATATAGCGGTTTTCGATTTTATGAGTTTTCGAACTGGCGTAGTACCACACTTAATTTTTTTCGAAATAGCGTGCGTCGCAATAACGTCATTCGAATCTTCATATCACTCCCAATTCAATCATGATTCGAAGGACACGTAGCGGCATCTATTATTATAATAACGTTCAATGTTGTTTTCCTCGGGAACAGCATTTCTTTTCAGGATGAGAGGTACCCTATGTCCGTTTCTATACACCTGACAACGTATATGCAAAATTTCAGGATAATCGGTTCAGTGGTCAAACAAACTTACTTTCGCATTTATAATATTACCTACATGTTACGTCGACCCATTGGATAAGGGTCTGCCTTTTTCCCATGTCATATTAGATTAAGATGTTGACTACATAAAATTCAAATATAATATTCATATTGCCGCTAAGTGCTACCTACAAAAAATAAAACATATCGAGTTCAACGACCTCTAATGACAAAGTAACGTTATCCTTCCATTATGTTTTTATCATTTTTTTATCCTTTAAACGTATTTGCTTACCTCTCAAAAATAATTTATTTATGATAGGTACGATATAAAAACTGCCAAGTTCGAAGCGATTTCTTGTCGTAGGTTCGCGTCTACGAAGTATTTGAAAACGAGCAATGGTAATAAAATAATTAAAATTTACAAAAAGTAAAATCTTGACCATTACCACTGGGTCACCACTCGGGTGTCGGCTACCTCCATACCAAATTTTATCAAAATTGGTCCAGCCGTTTGACCGTGAAGAAGTAACAAACATATAAACACACACACACACCCCCTCACAAACTTTCGCCTGTATAATATTAGTGCGATTATTAGCCTGTGATGTCCCACTGCAGGGCAAAGGCCGGCTCTCTTTCCACTTCTCTCTGTTCAAAGCTGCTAAACCCGTTCATGTTGAAGGAATCCAGCTCATCCCGCCATCTCCGTCTGGGCCTGCCGCGATGTCGTTTGCCATTAAGAGGGACCCATTGGGTTGTAAGTTTGGCCCATTGGCAGATGTGCCCAGCCCAGTTCCATTTTAGCGTGGTAGCTTTCCAAGTGACATCAGTTATCTTTGTGATGGAACAGATGGTTGTATTCCTAACCTGGTCTGTTAGTTTGATACCCAGAATACTCCGTTCCATAGCCCTCTGGCACACCTCGAGCGTGGACCCCTGCTGATTTGTCAAAGACCATGTTTCCACCATATGTGAGGATGGGAAGTATGCACACGTCAATGAGTCTTCTCTTATGGGACAAAGGAAGATTTCCCTTCATTAGGTCTTTCATGGCCCAAAGATTATAAACAAAATTACGTCTTATAAGAAAGAGCAAAAAGAACCAAATCTATCTATCTATATAAGTAAAAATTAAATGACGTTTGTTAGTCTCACTAAAACTGGAGAACAGCTGGACCGATTTGGCTAATTTTGGTTTTGAAATATTTGTAGAAGTCCATGGAATGTTTAAAAGGTGAGAAAATATGAAGAAGTTGTAAGGAAAATAGTAAAAGCAACAATTTTGTTATTCCCATACCAACTGTTCGTACCTGTCAAACAGTAATACGGAGGTAATAAGATTGTATAGTTTGATTTATTCAATTGTTTGGTCTGTCCTTTACTCTTTTATTTTATTTCTAAGAGTCATCATAATCAGCCTATAATATTCCCACTGCTGGGACACAGGCCTTCTCTCTGTGAGAGGGAGTGGGCCGTAATCCGCCACGCGGACCCAGTGCGGATTGGTAGATGTCACATGTCTTCGAATTTATCGTTCTAAGATATGTTGGTTTCCTCTGGATGTTTTCCATCACCGTTTTGAGAGCACTGGTGATGAAATAATTTACACAAAGTAAAGCGCCTGTCTGGGTTCGAACCTATGACCTACATACAACTCGTAAGTCGCGGCCGATACTACTGGGCCACCACTGTTCTCATTTGTAAGAGTATTTCAGTTTATTATCAAGACAGACATTTTTTAAGTAGCTTGATACATCTTTTCTTGATATTTTTTTTCTTTTCGTGTAGGGTAGGGTAGTGGTAGGGTAGGGTAGAAGTAGGATAGGGGAAGGGTAGGGGTAGGGTAGGGGTAGTAGGGTAGGGGTAGGAAAGTAAGGGGTAGGACGCCCAGGTCAGCGGGATTGTGCCGGGTCAGCGGGATTGTCCGAAAGGGTTACCGCTGGCCCGGAACATAAAGGGCTAAGGAAGGAACACGGGTGGGTTTTAGTCAGTAAGAGTCTGACACTCCCTTCCGCTCCACCCAGAGCGGGAGGGATCATTTGATGATTTCCCATCCGGAAAAAAAAAAAAAAAAAAAAAGGGGTAGTACGCCACGTGAACGAAGTCGCGCCGAGCAGCTAGTCTAAAATAAAAATTAAAAGTAAAAAAAACTTTTTTAATTATAAACAAGCTTTTATAAATGCGCTAAAAATAATTCGAGATTTAAGTAGGTACTCGTATTTACTTAGTTTGAACCTTTAAAAAGTTCAAATCAATCAAATTATGTTATTTAATTTACTTGTTTATCTAAACAGCTAAATCTCGCGACAAGCTTTTATATCATATAAATTGTGTAATGACGTTATAAATTGATAGGTAGTAAAAGTTTTAAAGGGAAAGTTTATTTTATTATTTTTAGCGCATTTATAAAAGCTTGTTTTGCCGAAGCCTGCCGGGTCAGCGGGATTGTCCGAAAGGGTTACCGCTGGCCCGGAACATAAAGGGCTAAGGAAGGAACACGGGTGGGTTTTAGTCAGTAAGACACTCCCTTCTGCTCCACCCGGTAATTTGATGATTTCCCATCCACAAAAAAAAAAAAAAAACTACTACCGTGAATTGTTTCACAAATCTAAATGAAAATAAACATTTAGCTGGCAGGGGGGACACTTTAGAGTGCTCTTTTTTGTTAGAGTCAAGTCTTGACTCTAACAAAAAAGAGCACTATAAAGTTTAATATTTCGCAAACGGATCCCTGAATCGAAAAAATAAAATAAATTTACGAGGTTTAGTGTTAGTTAGTGTTTACTGTTTGCATTGATGTCACCTATAAAGGGTTATTGGTAAAACATTAACAACCTCTTAAGAGGTCATTGTACTCATCATTACGAACAACTTTTACTATGGGACCAAACCTGAAATCGCGAAAAAAAAATCATCTGTTCCCTACATTTTCACGAGCTATACGAACATAAATGTAGGGAACAGCTGATTTTTACCAATAACCCTGTATAAAGGACTTATGCGTGGCCGCCAGCACATCAAGCTACTACAATCTGTCAAATTTATATAATAGATTTTGAACTTTATCTCTAAAAAATAAGGTTCAAAGTTGATTGGGAAAATTTGACAATTTCGGGTAGCTTGGGTCTGTACATGGATAGACCATGACCTGGATTAGGACCTAGAATACTTTTTATTGCGATATTGCCACGGGATCAAGACTTATGGCTCCTTCAAACAGGCGCGACATGCGATAAAAGCGCGCGCGACACAAAGGCCCCACAAGTCGCGTAAGGGTCAGTTCACACCGAGACGCGACGCGACGCGCAGTTTTCAAGATAGAAATACAATTACAGACCTTATCTACTACACTAAAAGGTACACAATTCAGTGTCTACCTACTACGTCGAGCTACGCAGCGCGGCGCCGCCGCCGCGCGGCGTAGCTCACTGAATTGTGTACCTTTTAGTGTAGTAGATAAGGTCTGTATTTGTATTTCTATCTTGAAAACTGCGCGTCGCGTCGCGTCTCGGTGTGAACTGACCCTAACGGGCGCGGGCGGTGCCTTTGTGTCGCGCGCGATTATATCGCGTGTCGCGCCTGTTTGTAGGAGCCTTTATGCGGATAAAACCGCGAGGCACAGCTAGCGTATTATACACATAAACCTTCCGGAATACGTTTTCTAAATGATGCTGAAAACCGCAACATAGTCTTTTGCGTGCTCGTTTTGGTGGTTATTTAATTAAAAAGAACAACGCGGTCAAACAGACCGACAAAAAGTAATATTCATTGACAATATCTACCTCTAGATATACAATTATAGATATAGTGAACAGCGAAACAAATTATTTAACGACCTGTCAATCATTTACACAACGCTTGAGTTCCGTTGTGGTTTTGCCCGTCACTTGACATTAAAATTTAATGTCAAGTCAGTCAGCAAAAGAGATAAGTATGCAGGGTCCTCGGATATAGTTGAAGTTCCATAAGAAACCGATGGATGTTCTCGAATAAAATTTAATGTAATTATTAAAAAACAAACAGCTCATTTATCAAATTAAATTTCAGTCGACAACATCCATCGGTTTCTTAGTAAACTTCAACTAGGGTATATCCGTCAATCCTGCATACTTATCTGTTTTGTTGACTGTACTTCACATCAAACAAAAGCCGAATTACATTCTCTTCGTCTGGAGATCGGGTCTTGTCAGTCACAATACCCGAAGCCATTCATGGGTAGGTAGGTCTGAAGTGGCTCGTGGCTAATGGGGTATTTACGCTAAGTCGATTTTCGCCGTGCGGCTGGGCGCTTCCAAAATAAAAAGAAAGAAGGAAAGGAAAAATATTTTATTTGGGACAGCCACAGGAAATATTAAATAGTAATAAAGGAGCGTTTAAAACTTTCAAAGTTAATTTTTTTTTTTTTTTAACTGGCCAAGTGTGAGTTGGACTCGTTCCGTACCACAACGCAAAAACGCCGAAAAAAACACGTTTGTTAGCCCCCCTTAAATATTTATTTTATTCTGTTTGTAGTATCATCATCATCTGTGAAAATTTCAACTGTCTAGCTACCACGGTTCATGAGATACAGCCTGGTGACAGACAGACAGACAGACGGACAATAACACCTACAATAAACCTGTGCGAGGCAAAAAAGGCTCGCCACCCCATTTACACATGTCGATAAAAATCGCAGGTGTGAGGTGACTAGTTCAATTTGCATCAAAATGCCTTCATGCGGTGGGCGATCACCTGCGACTGAGCACTTTCACGATCGATTTTTGTCACCTGCTGCATGCGCCCATTCGCCGCACGACAAAAATCGAAACCAGAAAAGGTTTCGACTTCAGAATTGATGCAGACTAGCCGAATTTCCATTTAGACAGTCGATTTTTTCCGTGCGGCAAAAAGCTTGCATTGACAACAGATCAGGGGGCCTAAAAAGGCCACTTTCGCAGTAGGTATTATAACAGAATAACATTAAGTTAACTGTTAAGTTAATCGTATCAAATCCTATTGGTGAAGGATTTTTCAGTTATTTTTTTTTTGGCTGTGTTAAAATACCAATCAATCCAGTCCAAATCCAATCCCAATCTCCTTGATTGTACCTACGTAGTGCAGCGAAAAAAAGAAAAACACGGACTGTTTTCGCCTTATTACGATTCATAATGTTATCCTTTTACGATTCTGCGAAAGTGGCCTTTTTAGGCCCCCTGCAGATAGACACGCACACTGATCTCCACGCAACCACGAATGTCCACCAGACCGTGGGAGTGTCATTCGTGGTGGCCACACAAAAAAACAGTAGGTACTTATACATAATCAACAATCATGTCATTATTGTTAATTCGATCCGAATTTCGTGTATGAAAAAAGTGGTACAATTTGGTAAGTTTTGGAGGGGCGACCGCGTATCGGAAAACACAGCTGCGGTAGGCAGGCCCCACGAGGCTAACTGATGACCTGGTGAAGGTCGCTGCAATCCGCTTACTGTTAGAAGCACAGGATCTGTTGTGAAGCGTTGCTTAGGGGATGGCTGTGTCCAAGAAGACGTCTTCCGACTAAAGGATTATACTGTCATATTTTAGAACCATAGAAATAGCTCATACCGAAACAAAATAATTAGTTATAACAGTAAGTTTGTTATCCAGGTTATTCCATGTAGGTTTCTTTGTCATGGCTTTGTTTGGCTATTCTTCGGGCTATGTCGGTTACCTTGGTTCTTCTGCGGATCTCTTCATTTCTGATTCCATCACGAAGGGAAACTCCATAGCCCCTCCATTACCCTGTGGGTGACTTTCAGCCTTCTAATAAGGTCCACTGTGAGTAACCAGGTTTCAGTGGTCATAGGTCATCACTGGCAACACGCACTGGTATTGCGTAGACTCCCAAACGCTGCCTAGCCGTGTCGGATTTGAGAATTGACCTCTTTCTCGAATTGTACCTACTTAACTGGGCGGTTTCTTTGTATCTCAATGGAGTTAGAGTTGTTAAATAATAAAGTAATTCAATTATTTTAATTAACTAAAACGTGAGAACTCAATACTTCTTCATGCGTAACGGACGCGTCGTTAGCTGCTCCAATCCCAATTTCAATTCCGCTTCCGAATTATTTGGCCAAGAGTTACAGATTGTCTGTTGGCTATTGTGTGATGTATTGTCAGTGATGCAGCGTGTCCTATAATAATAGGTATCAGCTTATTGCTACAGGTGAAAGTCCTCTTCTCGTGCAAATAATAAAAACAGAGAAATAAACAAATAAGTTTCCGTATCTTGCAATGTTTGCGTTATAGATTTCTAAGTTGTCGGCATAGCTCACAGAGTAAGCAAGCTGAAGTGGCAATGGGCTGGCCTTAAAAAGGTCATCATTCATTATAACCGCGCCACTCCAGCGCAGTAACCGGCCGTCATTGCCTCGAAAAATTTCACCTGCTTGTCGTCTTGCCAACACCCCGTCAGCAAGACGACACTCACTTGAAACGCGCGGTGGACGCGACGCTGCCGGGGGCGGCGAGCTGTCCAATAAACTGTGTTGCCATCGTAAAATTTACTTTAATTCATTTTATTTAAGATCTTAACTTCAATGACAAGCTGTGTCGGATTGGTGCTGTTATAATGAGCATTCGGTGTCTTTTTGGCGTCGAATAGATGATCGTTGGACTAGACGCGTACTTGAGTGGAGAGTGCGAATCGGAAAACGTCGCTCAGACTAGGTGGAGCGATAATCTTCGCAGGGTGGCTGGTAGCAGCTGGATGAGAGTTACCAGAAATCGAGCTGAGTGGCGTGACGATGGAGAGGTCTATGTCCAGCAGTGGACTGCTGTAGGCTGTTGATGATGATGAAATTTCAAAAAAAGATCATTATCATCTTCGTTTTCCATCCGTCACACATACCAATTTATTTGGAGTCCGCTTGGCATATGGCCATACGGGTTTATAAGTCTCTATCATACGTCAGTTCAGTAGGTATTCATTTTCAGATACATTAAAGATTAAGTAATGCGAATTTAATTCGAATTAAAATAAAATGGTCATAAATAACAACTAGGTAATGAATTAATCAAACTTAAAATATAATAACCTAAATTACTAGACTGCTTCGTTGGCTCAGTGGTTGCAAGCAATACTGCTGAGCATGAGGTCCAGGTTTCGATTCTCAGATCGGGCAAAATGTTATTAGGTTTTTTTATGAGGGATTCTCAGTAGCAGCTCGAAGTCTGGATCTGTGCCCGGTTGATGGCAATAGGCTCGCCCCCTATTACATGGGACATAACGGGCCCGTGGCTAAATAATAACAGCCGCACCGGTCGATAGATCAGGTTAAGCTACGCTTGCCGCGGTTGGTCTGTGGATGGGTGACCATCTTTACATACCGTGACCCCTCCGTGTCTCGGAAAGCATGTAAAGCCGTTGGTCCCGGCTGTCATTCGTGGATCTTTGACAGTCGTTACGGGTAGTCAGAAGCCCGAAAATCTGACAACCAGTCTTACCAAGGGGTATCGTATTACTCAGTAACTGGGTTGTGGAGGCAGTCGCTCCATGTAAAATACTGGTATTCAGCTGCATCCGGTTAGACAGGAAGCCGACCCCAACATAGTTGGGAAAAGGCTAGGCAGATGATGATGATGATGATAAACATAAGTGGTGATATTATGTGGGTGTACTTTAAGTGTAGCTACACCTCTGCCTAACCCTTTGGGAAAAAAACATGGGCGTGATGTTATGTTTTGTGTTAATATCCTAACTTACGTGTGATAACCTGAAACAGCGTGTCCTTTAACAAAGCCAGATGGACCGAGTACCATTGTTTTTTTTTTTTTGGTTGGGAAACTTTCAAATACCTTCTGCAGCTAAAACCCACCCGTGTCCCTTCAGTTGCCTGTGCCAGGGACGGGCCGGATGGTTAACGTCACATAACGTACGTCAAATAATAACGAGTAAGCAATCGTAATTATTTGACGTACGTCAAGGTCATAATTTTGAAATTGTAATTTGAAACAACGCTTTTTTTGGTTTGACGATACTTAGCGCCATTTTTGACGTATACGCGTGCGTCAAGTGCACGTGAAACAACCCGCCCTAAGAAAGTAGCTGGGACAGAGCGGAGGACAGGGTGTTGTGGTGCGGCTTGGGAGGTCTATGTCCATCAGTGGACTGTGATAGGATATTTTGATTGATCCTAACTTAACTAAAACTATTAAGGGGCTTACATGACCTAAAGCGCGGTCACTGTCGGACTGCATAGAAAAGAAAGAGAAGCGCGATGACACAACCCTGGTAATTTATTGTAAAATATGAATTATATAATTACAAAAAATCTATTTTTGGACTAAAAAAATAAAACACTAGTATTTTAGTATCATCATAATCAGCCTATAATGTTCCCACTGCTGGGACACAGGCCTCCTCTCTATGAGAGGGAGTGGGCCGTAATCCACCACGCGGGCCCAGTGCGGGTTGGCAGATGTCACATGTCTTCGAATTTTTGGTTGCACATTACATGCCGGTTTCCTCACGATGTTTTCCTTCACCGTTTTGAGAGCAGTGGTGATGAAATAATTTACACAAAGTAAAGCGCCTGTCTGGGTTCGAACCTACGACCTACAACTCGTAAGTCGCGGCCGATACCACTGGGCCACCACTGCATCACTGTATTTTAGTATATAATCTGACAAAAAATCAGAATGATTGTATGTACACACATCAAAAGTGTCTAGGGATCAAGCATTTTTATGCGGATTTCTTGAGATTGAGATGTGGCTTTGTAATAAATTTATGATTTTATAAATTTATATGGATCCTTTTTGGTGCATTTCATAATTTGAATCAGGAACTGTGAATCAAATTCGAGTAAAAGATGAAAATCAGCTGTCAATATTTTCCCTATAAAAACATACAACGCATTGAAGACATTATTAGTGCTACTGTTTCCCTACTACTGATTAAAACCAACGTTATTATGGAGCGGCGACGTCATTTAAGCAGGGAATAAATGCTCAGAGCCGTGGGAATGATAGAAGCTGGTTCCCGGCAACGTACTGTGGCTTTAGCTCTGAATACAAGTCAGAGTGTTATCAGTCGACTTTGGACACGTTACCGAAGCACTGGTACCGTGGCTGAGCGCCATGGAGGACGGTATCGCTGCACCACACGGAGACAAGACCGATACATTCAAATCTTAACTCGAAGAGCTCCAACAATAACCGCCATGATGTTAGCCGTGAGGCTTCATCACTCTTCAGGGAACTTAATTAGCGACCAAACAGTCAGAAACCGCTTGCATGAAGTGAACCTTCATTCCCGAAGACCGCTACGGGTACCACCTATAGCAATGCACAATCGTAGGATTCGATATCAATGGGCTCTTGAACACAGAAATTGGGCAGAAGAACAATGGCGTTTCGTGTGCTTTTCTGATGAGTCTCGTTTTGGTATGAGACCGGATACAAGACGTATACGACACTGGAGAACCCCTGGACGCCAACAGCGATTAAAATCCTGCCAGGAAGTCCATCCTTATAGTGGTGGAACCATCATGGTATGGGCGGGTATTTGGATCGGCGGAAGAACTGAGTTGATTTGGATCAGAGGCAACCTCAACGCTCAAATTTATGCTAAGACGATTGTATCAGACGTCATCGTTCCTCTACAAGTGCAAATCGGTCCCTTATTTCAGTTAATGCATGATAATGCACGACCGCACACCGCAAGAGTTGTAAGACAGACTCTCGCCGCAGCTAACATCAATGTCCTGCCCTGGCCTGCTCAGTCGCCAGACTTGAACCCGATTGAGCATGCATGGGATATGCTACAGAGAAGAGCTCTGCCGAATATGGAGGGTATCCAGTCGCAAGAAGACCTTTTTTTGTTGTTGCAACGAACATGGGCGGCCATTCCACAGCGTGATTTGGATGAACTCATTTTGAGTATGCCAAACCGATGTTCTTGTGTTGTTAGTGTTCGCGGTAGAAACACGGATTATTAATTGTTTAAGTTACCCAATAAAATTTTAAAGAAAACTGTTATTTCAGTCTTTTTTTCGAACTTTTGTGTTAGTGGTTCAAATGTCAAAAATCCCTTTATTAGGAAAATGGCAAATTTCTTTATTAATGCAAAGGTGACTTGGTTTATCGTTACTGTGACAAACGAAAACACTTTATTTGATGAATCCTTAAAGAAAATTTTAATTAATATCAATCAGGAGAAAAGTTATTGCAAAAATATATGTTGATCCCTAGACACTTTTGATGTGTGTATATTAGTATGGTTTTTTATTGTAAAAAGAAAGTTTTTATAGGTATCTTCATGATTTTTTCTATCGTATCAAATTAGTTGTGTTATGTTTTCAACACACTATCTACCTAGCATAATTATATCCTGAAGAATATCATAATAGTTTTCTGATTTTGTTTACTTTAGTCGATCATGTACTTTTATTGTTTCTAAAACTTGCGTTTTTTGTGTTTAGGTCCTGTAAACCCCTTAATAACAAAAATATGGCGTCGAAAAATTGTTCCGCATCGTTCTCGACTGATAATAATTATATCCGAGCCGCGGCTTTGCCACGTGGTATGGTAATGCTTAGGTAACCTTAAAGCAAGCCCTTAGGTCAAGGGAAGTCTCAGCCAGCCTCTTGAAGAAGCCTTCCTTAATTGGACCATGAGTACTCACGACCCGAGGGTTTCAACCCCAAACGGCTCGAAAATATAAGCATATGTATAAGCACCGACAAGCCGCCACTTGAGGTTTTCCCTTGCCGCAGCTGGAGCGCCAGCACAGCACGCCAAACCAGGAAGATGGTATGACACAAGAGTATCGACACATATTGCGACCCACACTCAAGTCCTACCCACCTTCCATGGAAAGAAATAAGATACCTACTTACATTAAGAAATTGAATCTACCTTTTTAATCCCTTAACCACTTTCGTTATTACAGCATGTTGACATTCCAGAACAAGTTCTGGAAAAATAGTTCTGTTCAATTAGTAGCTAGGTAATTTTATTACTAATTTTGACATTCGCATATTAATTTGGACACCCACAAAAGTAATTCAAGTTTCTAATTTGTTAACCGAGTTTTAAAACAGCTTGGTTAAAAATAGCCTCATTATAATTTCAATATTCTAATTTTAGTTGAACGAGTGACTCAAAATCTTGTGTTTCTTTTTTGTGAATGTCGATTACATTATGTTAACTTCAGTTAGGTAAGCAGTAAAAGGTGTTTATTTTATGTAATATTGTATATTGTAATCTTATTATTGTGCGAGTTATTCAAGTTCTACCGGAATACATACAACATGGAACCGAAAGGTAGAGAGGCCCCCTCTACCTTTAAAAAGGCCACTTTGGCAGAATCTTTAAGGGATAACATTATGAATCATAAAGGCGAAGATAGTCCGTGTTTTTCTTTTTTTCGCTGCACTACGTAGGTATAATCAAAGAGATTGGGATGGGATTTGGATTGATTGGTATTTTAGCACAGACAAAAAAAAATAACTGAAAAATCCTTCACCAATGGGATTTGATACGATTAACTAAACAGTTAACTGTCCATTATGATTCATAATGTTATCCTTTTATGATTCTGCCAAAGTGGCCTTTTTAGGCCCCCTGAAGTGGCGACCGCATACTGTAAGTAGTAGCTTTGAAAGGCCTCGCACAAGGTGGACCGATGACCTTGTGAAGGCCGCAGGAATCCGGTGGATGCAAGAAGCACAGATCCGGTCGAAGTGGAGGTGCTTGGGGAGGCCTATCATGATGATGACACACACCATTTTTTTTTCCGGATGGGAAATCATCAAATGACTCCTCCCGCTCTGGGTGGAGCGGAAGGGAGTGTCAGACTCTTACTGACTAAAACCCACCCATGTTCCTTCCTTCCACACACCATTTGATTGCTGCTAATTGAGGATAGAAATAGGTATGGCAGTAATTTATCATCAGCCTGTGGGCCTAGTACGAGGTCGCAGAGTCAACGTAACGTAAACAGGAATTACTCGTTTAGAATGTGTTGTGTTTGCGGATGAATGGAGTAAAATTATGCGTAAACAGGGTCAAAATAATTTTTTTTTGAGCTGTTATTTAAATATTCGAGATGTTATTATGATCAGTTGAAAAACATTACAATGCCAATTCAAAAAAATAATTGAGCAGTCCAATAACTGAATGAGCGGTAAGCGGGGCGCTACGTCGACATAGAATGCAAGAGCGAGCGAAGGGCACCCCGAGGTTCGGTTTGGTTAGGTTACTTTACACACGTAACCGCTCGTTCAATAATTTTTACCGTCCATTTAATTATTTTCCTGCTCAATTATATATTCACTGATCCATTTTATTATTTTTTATTACTCATTTTTGTTTACTTTACTGCTTAGTTTTAAGTGCTGAACTAGTTATTAAACGTGCCATTTATAATGTTTAACTTACCAAAACCGCTATTTACAACTGCCTCTTTAAATCAGTGCCAATTAAAAATAGCTAGCGAAGCTCCGCAGACGTGATGGGTATCGATATCTTAACTTAACCACTCACGCGTACGCCGTCATAAACTAACGCAACCTAAAATACGCCGTCAGCGTCAGGTTGTATCTTGATCAAAATATGATTCGCGACAATAACAGGTATGTATTTAGAGAATTATAATCATTAGATACATACCTACATCATTTAATACATAGGGTAGGTACTTCCCGTTGACCTAGAATCATGAAAGGCAAGAAGCACTGTCATGTAGCGCAAGTAAAGGAAAAAATCTGAAAACTGTAATTTTTTTGTGTGTATACCTACCTACTTACCTACAAATTTGTGCGGAACCCTCGGTGCTCGAGAGCGACTCGCACTTGACCGTTTTTTTTTTTTTTTTTGTTTCGACTTGTTTACATAACGATACACATCACTTCAGGCGAGTTTCGCTAGTTTATTTAATTTGACCCTCCATGTCTGGTGTTCAGTGAGAGAGTGTTCAAGGGAGTCCACTGTTCCATGTTAGTTTTAAATTTAATTATTGTTATCGTAATCATTTTATCTATTTTAAATAATTTAATTGACGTTGGACCGTTTTAATTAACTATAAATAAATAAATTCCACGTAATTACCGTTTTAATTAACAATAAATCAATTAATTGACTGGACAGTCTCAATCTGTGTGGTTCTTTCCTCAAAAGACCACCTCAGACATCGATCTACATGGTCTTCATATAACCTGACCAAGATTATGTCTGGACTTTAAAAGAGACTGTGACCTCTGAGTTTGTTTCGGCCTTTCTTCTCAGAGTAGTCAGATAGGAAACGCCGACTTCATCTAGTTTAAAAAAAAAACATGATTGACGTGTAAAAGTGTTTGTACAAACCTACTTACAAAAAATAAAATCATTTCATTTCATCATTTCATTACATTTCATCATAATTAAACTTATTTAATTTTAAGACTTTATTTATCATTTTACCCACAGATATGTGGGTAAAATGATAATAAATTGTGCTTGTCGCCCTGGCAGTTGTATTTTCGATTGAAAAAACGTTCGAATTTACGTAACATTTTCTACGAGTTCGTTCTGAAGATTCTGATGAGACTGTCATATTATCAAAGAGCTGAGTACCTAACCATCTGCCACAAATGCTGAATGCCCGCAGTTTTTAGGGTATTTTAGTGATACTGATACTGGTTCAAAATCTTAAAACATTGCCTTTTTATACACTTAGGAAATTATGGTTAAACAGTCGCTAATTATTAACTTTAGAAATAAACGGGTCAGTTATTAATTTCGTTGAAATAACTTTGTTGAATCATTATTCTATTAATATTCTATTAGAATATCTGAAGACCCTAAAAAAATGGGTATGATTTAGTAACAAAACCAAACTATGCTCCACCTCCTCTCCTGCCTTCTGTGTCCCAAAACTTGTAGTCAAAGTGACCTCCTGCGCTGCCATCGATGACGAAGTTTTGGGCCAACAAGCTATGAAAAAGTCAAACGAAGAAGAAACAAAAAAAAAACAGTGGCGCTCCGGGAGCGTCGACAACGAAAACAAAACACAAACAAAATACTTTGCCATCACTCACTGACATATCGGATATGCATTAAAACCGAGTATATCCCGAGGACAGCCGAACACATACGAAGCGGGTAGGTATTTTTTTAATCGTCTTATAAACAAAACACGCGCGGTGTCGCTTACGGTAACAGTGGCGCGAGTTCAATGGTTTTTTCCCATCTCAAAAAATGGCCCAACACGCCTAAAGAAGTTTTCACTTAAAACAAAACAGACTCAAACAGTTGCTAACAAAGATTAGGGTATAACCATCTAGCATTGGAACTACTACACAACAGATTTATGTTAGAGAAATTGAATGTAAAAACGAGCAATCTAAGATTCAAACAGATATCCAATCTCTCAAATCTTGCTCAGTAAATCTCTCGCTATTTCCATCAAGATTTACGGCTACCTAACATCAGTTAGGAGTGGTGTAAACGCCCCTTCGATAAGTACTGACATTCACTTATGTAATCCTGTTAGACGATTTTATTATTTAATTTTTTTTTTGTAATACACTAAAGACTTCTACAAACAGGCGCGACACGCGACGCGAATCGCGCGCGACACAAAGGCACCGCCTCGTTGCGCGACTTGCGGTGCCTTTGTGTCGCGCGCGCGATTCGCGTCGCGTGTCGCGCCTGTTTGTAGGTAGGGCCTTCTTAGAGGTGATTATTGTAGAATGTAATTTGTAGCAATTTTTGACCGCATTTTTTTTTATTATTATTTTAGTCTAGACATATTAGCTACTATAGGTGGGTAGCACGGATATATCTATGGTGGGTAGCTACTCAGAACGCTGCGTCAGCATATAAAAAGTCACACAACGAAAACAATAGGTAAACAGTTAGAAGCAATTGGAACACTGAGTATAAGTTTGCACGGACGCAAAAATATCTCGGCGGGATTTTATCGTGCAGTGGATTTTCAGCTCTTGGTGTTGAGCCCAGCATTGAGAATCCAACAGAGTGCATCGCAACATTCGAAAAAAACTTGTACGATTTTCAACTGTCGGTGCTAAACTGTGAGTTGAAAATCCAGTGAGCGAAAAATAATGACCAGGGCTTAATCAGTAGTCTTGGAAGATGCTGCTGTTTAACTGCAGGAAGACTTCTTAGCCCTTTTCAAGCCCCAGGGGGCCTAAAAAGGCCACTTTGGCAGAATCATAAAAGGATAACTTATTGGACGGTTAACCGTTAAGTTAATCGTATTAAATCCCATTGGTGAAGCATTTTTCAGTTATTTTTTTTTGTCTGTGCTAAAATTCCAATCAATCCGATCCAAATCCAATCTCTTTGATTATACCTACCTACGTAGTGCAGCGTAAAAAGAAAAACACGGACTGTCTTCGCCATTTTATAATTCATAATGTTATCCTTTTATGATTCTCCAAAGTGACCTTTTTAGGCCCCCAGGGCTTAAGGTCTTGGAAGACGCTGCTGTTTAACTGCAGGAAGGCTTCTTAGCCCTTTTCAAGCCCTAGATGTGGATACGATTCTTACTTTTGAACGGCTGTGTAAAACGTCCTGAATTCTTAGTGCCCGAAAACGGCTACTGGCCGGCAGCACCCATTCTCTTTTGCGTTTTAATGTTTTTTATGCTTTATAATGACGAAATCCTCAAAAAAGACTACTAATCTAATCCTCGTTTTCACTAACGGAAAGCGGCGCACCTAAAAGTAAATAATTATTAATGAACATTGGATTTTAAACTCTCGGAGCTAAGCTTAGCGTTGCAAATTCATCAGTGCGCTACAAATAGGTACAATAAAGTAGATACATTTTTTGTCATTAAATAGGCGTAAACAGAAACCTATAGTTAATAAATCAGGCACGGTGAATCAATTATTTGTGTGACGAAGTCATGCTTGTACCGTTAAAATCAATGTTTTAAATACTACTTAGAAAAAAAAAGATTTCGAGGATTTATTGAGAATCTTCTCCTTTTTTGAGATAGATGGTCAAATTCTGATCATTCTTTTGCAATTTGACAATGGTGGAATTGTAGAAATTGCAGCTGCAGCGTGGAAGGCCCTGTGTTGTGTATTAAATTTCTAGGGTGGCCTGAGTTTAGTTAGTTTAATCTAATTAGAATTTCCTTTCAAATAATTCTTGCATGCCACCTGGCGAGCGCTGAAATAACTTGAAACAATTAATTTGAACACAGTGCCATCTAGTACTGTTTAATTGAACTATTATGCTGTGTAATGCGTTCGTTTGTTAGCGGCAACAATAGTTTATACATATATTTACAGATGGCGCTGTTATTGGTAATATTTTGTTGTAAATCCGTGTTCTAAAATTATAACTCCACAACAAAATGGTGTGAAAGGAATACAATCTGATTAAAAACTTAGATTTATTTTTCTTTAGCAATTAATCTTTAGCAGTTTTTTTTAGGAAACCCATGCGGAAGTATTGAAGACTAAACTCTAACTTGTCGTTTCTGACACGATTCTGATTTTTTGTAATAGATGGCGCTGATAGAAACATTTTCTTCTGAACTGGTACTGCATTTGCAGCATCGTCCACGCTAGGACTAAGCAATCAACAATAAAATTCAGGGGATCAGAACGGAATAACTCAATATAACAATGTCATTTATTAAATAAATAAATAATAATAATAAAACAACACATAATGAAGATTATTGCCTTTTATTTTCCTCATAGGTAGGTATAGTAGAAAGCACTATATATCACTCAGAATAAAGTGCGATTCCAAATTCGTGTGTCAAAAAAACAAACCTTTTGACCGCCACAGTCATGTTTAAATTACGTCAACTGGACCCGCGGGTCCAGTTCGAGTGGGTCCAGTTGACAAAAGACTCAAGCAAAATGTGCCCAGAACGCCACGGTTCGACTGCTTATTAGCCTTTAGTTCGACTACATGACAGACTTTAACGCCGAGGGTAGGTACCTATGTTTTTGATTTTTTTACCTGTGGCGGTCAAAAGGTTAAGGCCATCGGCTAAGCCTCCGAGCCTAAAACTACAACTTCGTTGGTAATCGGTCCTCGGTGAACAATGTAGTTACTATTAATTTCGGAAGTCGGTGTCTTTACTTTGGATCTGTATTTTAATTTTTTGACACCGAACAACAATGACAGGAATTATTATAACAGCATCAACACAAAGTGGATTAGGTAAATACGTATTACGGAAGCTAACTCAAAAATTGCCCAAGCTAAGTTAATAAAATTTATATGGCACCACCTGGGAAGTAAGTATACCCTGTCAAACAAAAAAAGATTTTTCCAAATCGTTCCGGCTGTCTTCGAGAAATCGGGGAACATTCTTATAAAAAAAGATTAGAAGAGAAGACGAACTGGAGAACCTCCTCCTATTTTGGAAGTCGGTTAAAATTATTCGACGATTAGTAAATACTACAATCTTAATTTAGGTATTCCTTTCAATTTTGAACACATTCTTACCAACAGCACTGCAACAAAAACATACAAATTCTCCACTCGGAATGCTAGTAATTATCAAAGTTTTGCAGTTTACCGAGCTCGCCCGAGTATCCACGAGTATTTCCGAGCGTCGACGGTTGAATAATTAAATAAGTTTACAAGTGAGAGCATGTATGTATGTAGATAAGTGTGGACTGTCGACTTTTGGGATTGAAGGGCAACAAAGATTACAATACCTTATCTTCGTGGTAAAATTTGGTTGATGTGGATCGCTTTGTTGCAATAATTATAGGCAAGGGTAGTAGATGGGGATGCATGAAGAAGTTTCCTCGTGTAGCGCAGTTTGTTCCGCCAGTTACTCAACTGAACCGAGCGCTCGGCGCATCCTTGGCACCCCAACACCTTATTTGACGGGCCAATTCTTCCCTTGCGGTGGTAGGGCTAACGCCCGCCTGGTTTGCGAAGGGTGGTCACAAACCCACCGGAGTCCGGCGTCAAGCAGCCTGCTGTGTTTCGTCGATTCGTGGGAGTTCCAGCGCCAGACTATCCATCATAGACCTCATCCATCGCTTTCCATCAGGCGTGATCGAGGACAAGAGCGGGCCCCTTCAGCAATTTTTTTTTTTAAATAATCATTTCTAAGCTTGCCCTTCCACCGCCATCAGAGTAACGTCTTCTTCCGAAATCGGTCTCACAATCCTCCTTCCTTCTTCTTCTTTCTTCCTTCTGTTCTTCCTTCTTCTGCTACTTAGTGCATGTACAGTCACGGCCAGAAGTCCACTTACACCGCAATGACTATTATCGCCTGCGATATACGGGCTGCGGCGCCTATACACACATACGCATTTTTATCCGTGTGAGTGATGTTCCAACGCTAACAAACTAACATGTCGTGTAGCATCGCGCTACGAGTACATAGATGTGATCAATGCTAGACAAGGATGACAATATCAATAACTTATTTCTTTATCGCAGTCTGATTATTTTTTTCATAGTAATGCAAAATTTCAACAAGTGTATATGAGTTAACGTTAGCTAGATCGGTAACGAGGCTGCACTCGCTAATGTGAACGCTAAGGTGTAGGTTCGAATCCTAGTCGAGCCAGTTTTTTTTATGTTTTATATAATTATTATTATTTGTATGTTTTAGAAATTTATTTTAGTAAATTACTTTGAACAAATAGATATTACAATAAAGGTAATTTATTATTATAATATGATAATAAATTAAACAAATTTTGATATGGTAACATTGTAATATTTTTTATACAAAAGAAATCCTTTACACTTATGTTATTATAGGGCCACAATATTTGCCTTGGCTTCAATACTAATATTAGCCTGCATATTGAATTCAGAAGAATACTAAAATAGCAACAACAAGATAACACAAACGCTCGTAACTATGTTCACCAATATAATATAAAACCAACCAATATAATATGTTCAATAGTGGAATAATTTAGGTAAACTAGTAAAGTAGTTAAAATATGAGGGTAGATTTACAAAGTGAACTTATCACTTTGTTTCAAATCTACCCTCATATTTTAATAACGACGCTAAGATTATAATTGTAAAACGAAAGAATATTCGTTTAGTTGTGGAATATTTAAAATATTTGTTAGCAACTCGGCATTCTTATTTCACATGATTGTAATACTTAAAAAATATTTTTCATGTTTGATGTGAGACTCGAACCCGAACGTTCGCCATGCGAGGCACAATGCTAACTACTTTGGCCACCGTAACGCTCACTTAACTCATTGAAATTTGTAATAACAATCATAAGCGGCCAACAAGTTGCCAATGTGTAGTGTTGTCAAACGTTCTTATAGAAGAAGGTCATAAGTACAACTAATATTCTTATGCCATAGTTTTGTGAGATTGCTAGTCGACTTCTGACTGTTATAGTACCTAGTGGCTTTTCATTCGTTCTGTAACATATGGAAAACCACTAAATGGCGTGCCATTAAGCCCTATTATTATACCGTTCTATTAGAGCTTGTTTACGCCATGTTCACCGTGTCTTTCGGGTAAACACGGGGGTATTAAACCGCCAATTTCCAAACTCCGACCGTTGGTATGAAATTCTAAATGGAAAACCCAATTACACTTTGTCCGACCTGTGAATCGAACCCAGGACCCCAATGGCGGAAATAATGGAATAGATAACAATTCTAATGGTAAAAAGTAGAAATTCAAATATGAATAAAACTAGCTTTTAATTAGCTATAAAGTACTTAATATAAAATAAAAAACCCCCTACTCAAACAGAAACCTTTAAAACTAAAAGAAAATAATATATTGGCCCTTTAAGTTCAATATAAGTTGAAGGAAATGAGAGGCTTGTGGCTAAGTAATATCAGCCGCACGGGTCGATTGATCAGGTTAAGCTACGCTTGCCGCGGTTGGTCCGTGGATGGGTGACCATCTTGACATATCAAGACCTCTCCGTGCCTCGCAAAGCACGTTAAGCCGTTGGTCCCGGCTGTCATTTGTGGATCTTTGACAGTCGTTACGGGTAGTCAGAAGCCCGAAAGTCTGACAACCAGTCTTACCAAGGGGTATCGTATTACACAGTAACTGGGTTGTGGAGGTCAGATAGGTAGTCGCTCCATATAAAATACTGGTATTCAGCTGCATCCGGTTAGACTGGAAGCCGACCCCGACATAGTTGGGAAAAGGCTAGGCAGATGATGATAAGTTGAAGGAAATATTTTGATCCAAGCATCCTCGCATCCAGGGACAGCTTTTTTTTTTTTAGTTTTTAGAGGTTTTTGTTTGAGTTGGGGTTTTTTTTTTTTAATTTTATTTTGAGTACTTTTTAGATTTGTTCTATTCTATTACTTAGATTTGTAAAGTTTAGGACTCCCTTGACCTTGGACACCGCCTATGGCGCTGCCAGTCTGGCCAAGCACGAAAAGATACCTTGTTTTTCTTCACAAAATACTTGTTCTGTTATGATAGGCACCCAATGAACTCAAAGACGAGGCTGCTATTTTGTTTAGTTGAGAATCCTCAACTAGATAAGATACCATCATCGTGTTTCAGTTCCTATGGCCACTTTCTGGCTCCATCATCAGACCCTGGACACCACTTAAAGTAATAACACTTGTCAATACATACCTAATGAGCCCAAATAAGATGGTGCTATATTATCTTGTTTAGTTATGGAGTTCCTATAGCCAATTTCTGGCTCCATCATCAGACCATGGACACCACTAATTAGAAAAGCACTTTTCAATACATATCCAACGAGTCTTAAAACCGTAGTGCTCTCTTGTTTAGTTGAGAAGTTCCAATAGCAGCTTTTGACATCACAATGTTAAATTATGGTATTTAAGCGTACAAATTACTGTCAAGACATCTTTTCAAATATCGAATGCATCTTTACCATCACAAGTAGTGTTTTTAGTTTTATATAACAAAGACCAAATTCCTCGTTCGGCCATTCAGTCTCTTTTGTTATATATCAATTTATAAGTTATAAGTAGGTAACCATAACTAAGCAGTATGATGTTGAGTAAAAAGCAAGTCGTTCATTCTATGGATTTTATTTACAAAACTATTAATAATATTTACAATTACACATAAATAAGTACAATCTATTTACAATACAACACAGTTTGGCACATTTAAACTTCATAGTTAAGTAGAAATAAATATACTGAAATAAACACAATCAAGTAACCTACATATTATGCAAATATAAAATTTAACATAAATGCAGAAAAGGCATGTCTAATGTTGACTATTGAAAGCCCCATCTAGAAAGATCTAGCTGAAAATCAGCAATATGACTTTAAACTTTTTTAACTCTACTTAAAAGTCGTGTTCAACTTTAGCTTCTAATCCAAGTTGGGGCTTGTCATGTCCGAACGTCTTCTCCACGATACCTCCAGCAACGAATCTGGTGTTCTTGTCGACTTTCCATACTCCATCACCGGTCACTGTCACCTGAAATATGGATAATATTGCTTAAACTCTTGTCACATCTCGATCATAATTTTTGCTGTTTATATAATATTGGTCATAAATTCATAGATGAATAAACACTATATCGTGGTGAGGTTTCACACTGATTGATATTGGAATCAACGCTCTCTTTGACAGCAGCTTGAGTCAACAATAAGTAAACTTTAGATTATTTTCCAAGGAACAGTCAGTCATTTTAAATGTTATGAATCGGCTTTTACAAAATGTGGATTCTTCATGGGTCTCTTCCACCCTTAGGCAAAATGGGAATTGACAGAATCTTACTAACTATAAGACTTTGTTATTCCAAGTGCTTCTGGATAAATGTGCGAAAGACTTCCAACCCCCCCGGTTGGAAGTCTCGCACATTTATCTACACCCTCGACAGGTAGGCAGTAATCTGTAATGTTCAAGTTCGTTTATCAAAAAATAATACTCACACCACTACTCTTTCCGAGTTCCTTATGCAGATCGACGGCAGCTCTTACGTTGTCGTTAGCATTGTTCCACTTAAACTTGCTTCCTAGGACACTGCTGTCACCATCAGCACCAAGCGTTCTCTGTCCGTATGCTTGTCCCTCGAGATGACCTCGATGGTCATTGAAGACGTCAGCCTTATAACCGCCTCGACCCTGTGGAAATACATTTTGATTAGAAATGTGGCGCCATGCGACGATAAACCGCCGAAATGAAATCAACCTGGTGATTATGAAGAGTCTGTTAGAGACATGATTGTTTTGTTGTGAAAAAGGGATGGAGTCTCTCTCTCTCTCTTGCATTGAAATAATTACGGTTGTAACACGACATAATACAACCACAGCGGATAAAAAGATTTAAGTTTAGTAATAGTAATTATTACTATTAGCAGTTACGATGCTAGATCTTTCTCGAGATGAAGATTGATGATGATATTGATGAGCTTCTAAAATATATTGGTCCTACAAAATTAAATAATACAATATTTCTTACGAAGGCATTTACAAAACAGCGGAAAAGATATACGTGTCCGTCTACTCAAACAAAAACGGCATTCCTACTATTTGCGTTCGCTGTGAGCCATTTGAGAATCATTGCTTAGCATCCCTAACGGGGTGAAAAGTCCCCTGATAGTAAGTAATACTTACGAATAACCCAGCACCATTGGCGCCCAATCCACCAAAGACTTTGCCTGCACCAGCGTTACGCTCAAAATGCAAGTCTTTTAACCATCTACTTTCATCCAATTCTGGTAGTCTGTAATGGGCGTATGAGCAAGCCACGAGAGCAGCAAAACACAATAGAACGGTAGACTGCATCTTGAACTGAAACATAGAGTAAAAGTAATTTATAAAAAGGTCTAACTTAATAAGTACTCGCAGTTAAGACCTAGGCTGACACAATTATGAATGTTTGATAGTCATCATAATTTCATAAACACACAACGAAGAAGTTGACAGCTTCGGGGTTCCTTGTTGTTGAGGATTCAAGTGTGACTGCTGGCTGGGTTCGATATCCCTAACCTGGACATCATCATCATCATCTGCCTAGCCTTTTCCCAACTATGTGGGGGTCGGCTTCCAGACTAACCGGATGCAGCTGAATACCAGTGTTTTACATGGAGTGACTGCCTACCTGTCCTCCACAACCCAGTTACTGGGTAATACGATGCCCCTTGGTAAGACTGGTTGTCAGACTTTCGGGCTTCCGACTACCCGTAACAACTGTCAAAGATCCACGAATGAGAGCCGGGACCCACGGCTTAACGTGCTTTCCGAGGCACGAAGGGGTCACGGTATGTAAAGATGGTCACTCATCCACAGACCAACCGCGGCAAGCGAAGCTTAACCTGATCGATCGACCTGTGCGGCTGTTATTATTTAGCCACGGGCCTCTCTGGTAAGGATATTAAAATCGCAATTTTCATCGGAGCAAAATGTTATTAAGGTCTTCCATCAGAAATTGTCAATAGCAACCCGAAGTATGTGTGCATGGTGCTGGATGCGTGGGTCCAAACCACCACCAGTGCCATAATTGAAAAATGTGGTTATAGACTTTAGACACTCTTGACTTCGAGTAATACAGGGATGATGAAATTATTACATCTCCATCAGACCGTATATCCCATAGGACACTCATAAATGACGTATAAGTAGTAATACATACCTTACTAAAACTGTGACTTCTTCTCTCCACAAGGAACTGTTGTAAACTATGCCTTCCTCAATCCTGAACCGATCATTTATACTAGCTTCAGTATCTGAGGTAAATTCCCTGTCCCGAGAGCAACAGGGACTTATTTGAGATCAAAAGAGTCATAGAGTTCATGTTATTGTTAACTAACCGATTAAAATTTTGTAAAAGGATAAGTAAATACGGCAGTGTGTGTGGATGTATCGTAGTACGGAGATAAGATTGACTTGTAACAAATGACATCACGTGTGTTGCATACGACATAGAGATATTTAGTGAAATGTTGGAACTATCGCATTTCGCCAGTTATGTTTATTTGTGTCAGTGACATTATGGCTGCTCATTAGTGATTTATGTGTGAAGCGTCGCGGTAGATGAGCTTACACCTGGCTTCCAAATAACTAACACTGGCGCCGATTCTGTTGTTCACAAACTAAACTAAATTTAAGTTCAGGCATCTTTTTCTTTCTATTTCATTAAGAAAAGGACAGAAGATAAATATTAGTTTAGTCCTGTCAAATAGAAAGAAAAAGATGCATGAACTTAAATTTACTTTAGTTAGTGAACAACAGAATCGGCGCCAATGTCAAATCTAATTCAACCTAATTGATAACGAATTAACCGAAATTACCACAGTAAAACAATTTTTGATATGAGATCAAACTGATTACATTCATATAGATTTCAAAACTGGCTGTTTGTGTATGTGAACTTAAATGTTTGTAAATGCACCCACAATACAGGAGAAATTCCTAGTGTGGGGCAACGTTTTTTTAAAAAAACAAAAAGAAGAAACCGGGGTTCCGGGGTTGCGTACAATACCCTAGACAGATCGTGACTGTTCACATAAATTACTTATGTAATACGGCCTGCAAAAACGCCAAAATCTATATATTTATATAAAAATCAATAGCCGCATGTATAATCATCACTTGAAATAGACTCGACCGATTTGGCAGATTTTTTTGAGTTTCTATTTGTTTTTCGGCCGTGACTCATGGTAATCAACCCGCACCGGGCTTGCGGGAGGCCCGTGTTCCAGCAGTGGGAAAATTATAATAAAGTCTTCCAGACGTATTTCGGCCTAGTCTTCGGCGCGGGAGATATTATAGTACACAAGTGTGCGCGCAGACACAGGTGCACTCCCTCTTTTCCTCACTCTCATAGTCCGATGGGGCGGCAATCCGACACGACCGGAGAGACATCAGGTGCAGGACCAACGGCTTTACGTGCTTTCCGAGGCACGGGGGTATTAAACGGCCGACTTCCAAACTCCGGGCTGTTACTAAGAAATTCCTAATGAAAAACTCAATAACACTATGCCCGACCCGGGAATCGAACCCACGCTCAGCAGTCGCGGTTGTGACCACGAGACATACGGGGCAGTTAAATAAACATTATAATATAATTATACTGCACGGCACGAACAGTTAGTTGGTAATAAAAACATGAGCAATTATTTTCTATTTCGAACGTTCTCAAGCTGATCAAATACAGAATTCGCCGCACATTTGAACGTGACCTTCACAGTCATAATTATTTTATGTTAGTAAGTACTTCGTTTCGTATCTACAATATTAATTAGGTACATAGTTACATAAATAAGCAAGCACTTCTGCTGATCCTCATGATCAGCCTGTCTTGGGTTCGAATAAGTTGATTACAGGACCTAAACGCAAAATACGCAAGTTTTATAATGCCTTAAAGTATATGATCGACTACAGTAAACAAAATCCGAAAAAAAATATGATATTCATCAGAATATATGGTAGTTAGATGTGTGTTGAACACATAATACAACTAATTTGATACGATAGAAAAAAAATCATGAAGATACCTCTTAAATACTTTCTTTTCACAATAAAAACCATAAGTACTAATAATATATACATACAATCATTCTGATTTTTTGTCAGATTATTCTACAAGCAACATAATAAAGCACTAGTGTTTCAATTTTTTAGTCCAAACAATAGATTTTTTTTGTAAATAGATCATCATCATCATTTCAGCCGAAAGACGTCCACTGCTGGACATAGGCCTCCCCCAAGCACCTCCACTTCGACCGGTTCTGTGCTTCTCGCATCCAACGGGTTCCTGCGGTATTCACAAGGTCGTCGGACCACCTTGTGGGAGGCCTTCCAACGACGCTACGTCTTCCGGTACGCGGTCGCCACTCCAGAACCTTTCGGCCCCATCGGCCATCTGCTCTGCGAGCAATGTGCCTGCCTACTGCCACTTAAGTTTGGCAATTCCTCGGGCTATGTCGGTTACCTTGTAAATAGATAATTGCTTCATATTTTGCAATAAATTACCATTGTGTGTCATCGCGCTTCTCTTTCTTTTCTGTGCAGTCCGACAGTGACCGCGCTTTAGGTCATGTAGTCCCCTGTAGTTATATACCGAGTGTTATTGGGGTTATCCATCTGAAATTTCTCAGTAGTAGCCCGGAGTCTGGATTTGTGCCCGGTTAATGGTTCGCCCCACATGGGACCTAAACATAACGGGTGAAATGTGGTTGTAGGACGCCAGCACATCAAGCTACCCGAAACTGTCAAATTTTCTCAATCTAATTTGAACCTTATGCTTTAGCGATAAAGTTGAAAATCTATTAAAGAAATTTGACAGATTGTAGTAACTTGACGTGCTGGCGTCTGTACTATAGGTACATACCTACACCTCTACCTAACTGTTTAGGGAATTACAGACGTGATGTTATGTTGTTATTATTTATTGCATTTAAGATAACTGGGACTCCACTTATCTTAAAACACACACTAATTTCACATAATTTTGCACGTGTTTCTTTGACAAATATACCTATTTTTCTTTCTTTTCTCTCTTTCCTTCTTCCACTAGTTCATACTCGTATTCGACTAGTATAGGTTTCTGATGATGTAACGAGTCAGAATTTCTTAATCTGACGAAAATAATATGTCAATTCTATTCCACGAACAAAAGTTATCGGTCGATTGTAAAATCAGCCCTGGATGATTTTCCAACGCCGGATAATTTTATCCGAGGAATAATTTAAAATTTTTGACAATTCTTCCATACAAAATCTGTCAGACGTCAGTTTTATTCTACGATTAAAAATTATCTGTCAATTGCAAAATCAGCCTTTAATGATATTTTGAATTCGTGCGTTTCTCATGCTTTTGACAGACTTCTAGGTAGGTACCGAAATAACACATCATTATCAAATTTCATGTTGAATGCTGTGATTGTTTGTGATGGATGACGCAATCGATTAAACAAAAAACTTGGGTTGCCATAACTGCCGTAAGACATTGATTCATTAACAAGTAACAATATTTAGGTATGACACTGGATCCCGCACTAGGATACCCTGTGTCGCAGGATCCAGTCTCTTTCGACAGATAATATGTATTATTTAAGATATGTTAACAAATGCAACGGTATCAGTAGATATAATTAATTTAAACATGGAACTAAAAGGTAACCAAATGTATGTGTGATGAGTGTAAGTATGTATGTGATGAGTGTGAGTGTGTACGTGATGAGTGTAAGTATGCATGTGATGAGTGTTAGCGTGTATATGATGATGAATACTTTATTAGTTGAATGATAAAAGATTTTCCGTTTCAGCATAGTTAAGCCCAAGCAGCCAATCCTGGACCTGTTTTTTGCACCCAAACTTTGTCAGGGGGTGGATAACAAGCTTTTTGTTGACTTTTTCATACAGGTATGGTCCAATAAGAGAGAAAGCCTTCTTGCCAAAACACACATTATCAAAACAATCAATACCTACCATTGAAATATCTACATACATATCTACATAAATATACCTACACAAAACAAAATAGTCTTTAACAAAAAGCCATGCCAAGCAAGTCAATGACCTAGACATTGATCTTACCTGTCCAATTAAATTACCTATATGCCAGCGAGGTAATTGCGTAATACACTAACAGTAGGAATGGCTTTCATTTTGTCCCTTCATTGCGTTGTTTAAGTTGTTGAGCAAATAAAATTTTCAAACATATGCAGCAATGGATCGCATCGCGTCTTAACTATCACAAGTAGTATTTTTGTTAACCGTAACAACGACAAAATGTCTTACCCGATTAATTGATCGCTTTCTGCATATACTTGTTGTTGTTATGTTTGTTTTTTTTTATTGTTTGTTTTATTGAACGAGAGTATCTGTAGAACTGGCGGTCGGATTTGAAAAATTATTTACATAATATTATGACCCTTAAGAGTCGAGCAAAAAGAAAAAAAGTCAGAAAGATGGCTAAATGAAAACGAAGTGACAGTGCGAGCTGGTGATGTGATGCGACGGGAAATGAAATCCCCACCATCGACCCATCGGGGGAACAAGAAATTCCACGTGAACGAAGTCGCGGGCAGAAGCTAGATAGAAATATCGGCTTATCATTTGTAAGAAAGTAAGCAGTATGCACTGCTGGGACCCGCACTGGGCCCGCGTTGTGGATTACGGCCCTCTCCCTCTCACAGAGAGGAGGCCTGTGTCCCAGCAGTGGGAACATTATAGGCTGATTATGATGATGATGATGACTGCTGGGACACAGCAGACACAAGCAGTATGATGATAAGTAAAAAGTAAGACATTCATTCTTTGGATTTTATTTACAAAAACTATTAATAATATCACTTTTTTACAACAAAGTACAATCTATTTACAACACAAAACAGTTTGGCACATTTAAACCTATAAGTTAAGTAGAAATAAATAATACAGCAACAATCACAATCAAGTAACCTATGTACTTATTAGGTATACAATGAACATAAATGCAGAAAAGAGATTTGTCAAAAGCCCTACCTACGAGTAGAACGATCTGACAGGAAATGATCTAAGTGATCAATATTAACAAGGCCCATTTGCACGACAAATCACTAAATACGTTTAGCGCCAAACATAATATCTTTGTATATATAACTCTTCTGTACTGTGTGTCACTGAATTCCTGCTAAACGGCTAGACAAATTCGAATGTTTTTTTTTGTGTGTTTTAATGGGCCCCTGGATGGTTTAGATTCGCAATTGGATCTGGTAGGTGGCACTGCGATCAAGTTCCAGTAAACAGGACAACGTTTGTCCGGTCAGCTAGTTTAAAATATAATAATTCTGTCTCCAACATCTTCAAACGAGTGACAGAAATAGAACGATGTTTTATATTCGTTACGCGCTAAACGATTTTATTATTTGTGGTGGAAGCCTAAATAATAATTTGACCACTCAACAAAAATATTGAAGAAAGGATGAAAATAGAATGGTGATAAAGTTTACATTTAACTCTACTTAAAAGTCGTGTTCAACTTTAGCTTCAAGTCCAACTTGAGGCTTGTCATGTCCGAAGGTCTTCTCCACGATGCCTCCAGCAACTACTCTGGTGTCCTTGGCGACTTTCCATACTCCATCACCGGTCAGTGTCACCTGAAATATAGAAAATTCGTTGCTATAGATTTTTGTGAAGTCGTTGACATATATTGATTTGATTATTATTTTTTTTTGTCTGTAAGAGAGAAATAGAGTATACTTTGATGATAAAACACAAAAGGTTGAATCGTGAAACCTATATTGGTTAATGCTGACGTAGGAACTCCTTATTTCCAGCAAATATGAACAGTAATTTTCATAAAACTTAGCAACACTAACAACCGTTTCATCCTTTAGGTTTCATAGCAATACTCCAACTATTACTGAAGACTGGTCCACAGACAAAATAATCTTCAACAAACAGAAATCTAAGGGCTGATTTTTCCAATGCCAGATAGTTTTATCGGAGGAACAATTTTGAATTTTTGACAGTTTTTCCATACAAAATTTGTCAGACGTCATCTTTCTATTCCACTTAGGAACCGAGCAAAAGTAAACAGTCTAATAACACAACGATCGCTGATAAAAAAGTTATAATGAAGGTACTTACACCACTACTCTTTCCAAGTTCCTTGTGAACATCAACGGCAGCTCTTACGTTGTCGTTTGCATTGTTCCACTTGAACTTGCTTCCTAGGACACTGCTGTCACCATTAGCACCGAGCGTTCTCTCTCCGTACGCCTGTCCCTCGAGGTGACCGCGCTGGTCGTTAAAGATGTCTCCTCTGTAACCGCCTCGACCCTGTGGAAATATGGTTTAGTTAGAAAAACGTCTGAATATTTTCATCGTGAGCATTATATTATTCTTATCAGTAAATGAGGCATATGTGAAGTATTAAAGCCATCAACATTTGGTGGCGTACAACTGGTAGACCCCAAAGCGAAAAATACGTATCAACAAAATCGAATCATGTTCTTCACAGTACCTAGTTTCTCTATCCTTCTGAGGTTACCATATTTTTCTATAGGTACTCAGTTAGAATATAAGGTAAGTATAGGGAAATAGCTCATGCGTTGGTGTAAAGATTAGGTAGACAATACACTGGGTTTCCTTGAGTATTGTCTATAGCCTTCAGGCTCTTTACAACAACCTTGTTCATCTTTTGACAAATAGACAGTAAAGTAAAGGTACTTACGAATAATCCAGCATCATTGGCGCCCAAACCGCCAAAGATTTGGCCTCTACCAGCATTACGCGCAAATTGCAAGTCTTTGAAAAATTGGTTTTCATCCATTCCTGGTAGTTTGTAGACTTGAGCGAATGAGCAAGCCACGAGAGCAGCGAAACACAATAAAACGTTGGACTGCATGGTGATCTGGAATATGAAGAAGATATTATTAAAACAACATAACAATAATTATGCTTATAACAACAACAACATAATCAGCCTATAATGTTCCCACTGCTGGGACACAGGCCTCCTATCGGTGAGAGGGAGCGGGCCGTAATCCACCACGCGGGCCCACTGCGGGTTGGCAGGTGCCACATGTCTTCGAATTTTTGGTTCTAGGACATGCCGGTTTCCTCACGATGTTTTCCTTTACCGTTTTGAGAGCAGTGGTGATGATATAATTTACACAAAGTAAAGCGCCTAGCTGGGTTCAAACCTACGACCTACAACTCGTAAGTCACAGCCGTTACCACTGGGCCACCACTGCTCTCATTATAATATTGATAATTGTGCTTATAGATAGGTATTTTAAGTATGACAGGCAGAAGTGTTTTAAGTATTCATACCTTTCGGCTGTTTTGTTTTGAGTCCCACTAAGGGGTGAGCCAGAAAAAGAATTTCAAAAAATGCTAGATCCTGGTATCGAACAGTCTTTTCAAGTTAATTTGAATGCCCACCTAAACCAACTGTTTCCTGTATGTGACATAAACGGTAATAAAGTAAGAATCTATTTAAACTCAACCCAAAAATACCAAAAGGGTTATATTGGTTTGGCAACGCAAGATCGTTAGCATATAATTACTATAAGAGCCAATAGTCCATAGGACTCCCATAGGGCTCTATCTATTGTGTACTAGTAATTAACAAATACACACCTTAGTAAAACTGTTAGGTACTTCTCTCCACAAGGAACTGTTGTAAACTGTGCCTTCCTCAATCCCGAACCGATCATTTATACTAGCTTCAGTATCTGAGGTGGATTCCCTGTACCGAGAGGACCGGGGACTTATTTTGAGACGACCTGAGTCATGCGCAGTTCATCATAATCTTTATTTGTAACGGGGTAATTTGTACGGTAGTGTGGGTCAATACATCGTAGTACGGAGATAAGATTGAGGAGTCAATAACACATGACATCACGCCTGTTACCGAATATGGTGATAGGTAGAGACAGTAGACAAAGATAATTTTTTCGTAGTAGGTACCAGATACCCACATTTTGCCAGCTATGTTCGTTTTTGTGCCGTGTATTCCCGCCATCCCACTTAATATTTTTCGCCCCTAAGACGACCCACTGACCTTCGTGCGTTTATCATGCATTTGACAGACGTTCTGCGAGCTTCCGAAATGACTAACAAATGATCAAATATATTATGCCATTTTCATTAGTATATATTATATCAGTTTATTAGTAAGGGGGTAGGTAACTAATTAATTCCATAATTAAAGATAACCCGGGGACTCCGTACTTAATCGTATCTTACACGACGCGGAATAACGTGGAAATGACGTCTACATATCCGATGACGTTGTACCTATTGCGTTGGATTTTTTCGCAGCACAAAGAAATTTACTTAATGTCCTTTTTTTGCTGATCAACAAACCGTGAAGTTAACTTAATGATAGCTTACTTATTTTGCTAACGGTAAATATTTATTACATCGCCTGTTGGTGCTCAGGAATTCCCTGATTCTGTTTTTGTGATGATACGGTCTGCTTTTTATTCGCGATTACGATATTGGTCCCATGGAGAAAATAGTTCAGTTTGATGGTATGTAATTTGGCTGGTCTTTGAAAACTAAAGCTTTACACGAACACTTAAACGTTCAACAAGGTTAAAAAAATACCACTTGATACCAAATACAAAAAACAGCCGACCGCCAACGGTAATGACTTGCTATTTTTTTTTTATATAAAAAACGTCTGGTTCATCATTAGTATAACGTAACATCACGCCTTGTTTCCGCGAAGAGTTATGCAGAGGTATACCCATAGTACACCCACATTTCGCCAGGTATGTTCAAGTCCCATGTAATAGGGGGCGAGCCTGTTGCAACCATTGGGCACAAATTCGAACTACATAAGTACCTACATTAAATTACCTCCAATCAATTATTTTTAGTGAACTTGATCTTTCTAAACTGAAACTAAAATAGGTGTCTTCATTTTCCTAAATAGGTTACTTGCGCATGCGTGCATTTTAGCCAACCGCATCGCCAGTAAGGGACGATGTGGTTGACTATGGTGCACGCGTGCATCAGGCGAGATAGTGCTGCAACCGGGAACGTATGCCAAAAAAATCCCCAATAAATCTTATCTCAGCCACAAAATACAGAGAGTTGTGTCTCAGCTGACTAAAACAAATCTAAAAATAAACATTTAACGTGCTAATTATAATTACAATGATAACAAGGTCAACTGAAGTCACCTATGTTGATAAGGGGGATTCACTTCTTCACAGAAACTAAACGTTTTGTTTGACTGTCCGTGAGTCACGAGAAACGTGCCGAGGATTTCACGGGGATTTATTTTGACTTTTAGTGTTTTGTTTTCCTTATGCTATTCTTAATTAACTGCTATTATTTCCGTGATAATGGTTTGTGCAAATTATTTTCCTTGTGTTTTAATGAACTTAGTTTTCATTTTATTTTGAGGTTTCTTCTTGATTCTGTCTGGCCTTTTCCCAAATATGTTGGGCTCGGCTTCCAGTCTAACCGGATGCAGCTAACCACCACCAGTATCCAACCAGTATCTAATCACACGGAGCGACTGCCTATCTGAAATCCACAACCCAGATACTGTGTAATACGAAACCCCTTGGTAAGACTGGTTGTCAGGCTTCTGACGACCCGCAACGACTGCCAAATATCCACGAATGATAACCGGAACTAAAGGCTTGACTTGCTTTCCGAAGCACGAAGGGGCTTGGTATGTAAAGATGGCCACCTATCCATGGACCAACTGCGGCAAGGGTAGCTTAACCTGATCGATCGACCCGTGCGGCTTTTGTTACTCAGCTACAAGCTCCTCCCACAACCTAGGTTTCTTCTTAACTGTAACTAAATGGTCAAGACCACTGTCTTCATCATTGTCAAGGGTATTTATGTCATATATGACTGTTTCGTTTGTCTAGTTGTCGCAAACTCTACTGCTAAGCATGAGGTCCTGGGTTTCATTCTTGCTCGGGTAAAGGTGAAAATATCAGTAGCAGCCCGGAGTCTGGATTTGTGCCTGGTTGGTGGCAATAGGCTTGCCCGCTTTCACACGGGACTTTAACATAACTGGTGAAATCTTACAACTGTGCCTAACGTTCCCCGATTATGTATATCGAGCAAAACTTTCTTTTGGTAATCTATAGTTTGTCTCCCTCGGGGTAAATCCTCCCTTTTCTCCCTCCAAACAAATTTCTAAATTCTACCCATGTTTGCTGTGAATCCCCCGAATGCATGGTCCCCACCCCACAAACTTCCCGAATCATAATTCACAGGCTATCACACAATATCTGTATAACAGCCTACAAAACATTCAGTATGCCAACCGCTAGTATTGTAGCCTCTATAATAATTAAACAGTTAATGTAGCATTATCGGTTTGGCATAAATGCTGCCGGCCTGCCGTATATTAATAATGAAATATGGACGTACTGTTCTAATTAATCTGTGGGGATGGTTGGGCGTTATTTGGTTTAATAATAGTCACATAGTTGGATTTTGGTAGATTCAGTGGCGTAACTATACCGGCTGGGGTCCGTGACAAATTCAAGGGATGGGGCCCTCCCTCAATGTACAGAAGCTCAACCAACGTTATAGTTTTTTTTTTACTAGCACTTCTCCCGCGACTTCTTCCGCGTAGATTTAATATTTTCTCCTACAAAATTTAACACCTGACTGCTTCATTGGTCTAGTGGTCGAAAGCGCTACTGCTGAGTATGAAGTCCTGTCAAAAAAATTAGACAAACAATGAGAAAAAGGTACAAAATTTTTAAATCCTGAATGGTGTCCTTTGTTGCACATTTTTCAAAAAAAGTTTGCATTTTCAAACTTATGTTAGGAGCCTCCTGTGCTCATGGCCCTCTCGGGCTGGGGGCCCCATAAGGCTGGGGCCCGTGGCATTTTGTCCCAATGCCACTCTATAGTTACGCCACTGGGTAGATTCCTATAACACATACCATCACGCCTCTGATCCTTCAGCGTTTGGCGAGGTGTAGGTACTTATAGTAGGTACACCTGCCTTTCGCCAGCCAATTGTTATTAATAATAATAATAAGATATTTTTATATTTTTAAATGTTTTTTTTTTATTTTTATATTCTAATATTTAAAAATATAATTTATATCTTTAAAGTAAAATGAAGGAGATAATAAAAATAATAATAAATTCATTTATTTCAGGCAAGTTTTCAGTTTTTTTAAACCACGCTCAAATCCTGATTGAAGAACGCACGGAACCTGGAATTATGTCAGAAAAAAAATATACAACCGAATTGAGAACCTCCTCCTTTTTTTGAATTGGGTAAAAGGGGAGGGCTGTACCCAGCAGTGGGTGATTAAAGGACGATATGAAAAGGAGTAACATTTTTTTTTTTCGTTTTCATTCGGGGAGCTTCCTATTAGGGGAAGTCCGGGCATAGTGGATAGGCCAGGCAAAGTGAATACGCTTTATTTCTCGTCAAGAACGTATCGGAACACGCACCCCTCGCGCCATGACACTCCCCCACCCGTCCTCATTCGCGGGCAAAAAGAACTAGCGGAAGATCGCGGCGCGTTCGAGGGAAAAATCGAAAAAACCAAATATTGAAGTTTTCTTATTACTTTTCGAGTTACGTAATACTTTAATAACTCATATAAAAGTTAACTATATTGTTTTGTCCGATTATGTCCTTTAAGTGCATATTTTCAAGTATAAATTCTGAGAGTTTTGTTACTTTGTCGTCACTTCATTTGGTTTTAGGTTAGGTTGAATGAAATGAATCTGTGTAAGGCAAAGTGATCACGGGCAAAGTGGATACGGTATTAGCTTTGCCGTTGGCTTACAAGCCATCCAGATTTTTTAATTTTTTTTTAGATTTTATCTAAATACAACAGGAAGACAAATCAAGCCCAATGGAGTAAGCATATTGAAATTCTGGCATTCCTGTGAAAACAACCGCAAAAAATATGGTCTTCCTTACGCCACTCTTTATAGGCATTGGAGAAAAGATAGTCCGAATGCTCAGCTTGGTCGTTTTCGTAAAGTTTTCAACGATGAACAAAAGGGAGACTATAATTGGCTTATTTCTTTGTGATAAATCTGCACTGATTAGTTTAAAACTATCCTAAGTATTGGTGTTCACTTTGCCCTATCGTCCTATCCACTTTACCCGACCTATGGGGCAAAGTGGATACCGGCACATGTTGCAATAATATTGACAATTAAAATTAAAGAACTGCTATTAGGCATTTTTTGTTGATTATATTAAACACATTAATAAACGTTGATTCTCATTGAACCTTTGTTTTATTTCTGTGCCTATTGGTTATCTTCCTATAGCCCATCAAACGTTAAGGTGTTCACTTTGCCCGGACTTCCCCTATACGTATGCATTGAGCAAGGCAGCCTTACATTGTTTATGGCACAGACTGGCGAGCCTGTTATCGTAAGTTCGGTCCTCAGCCTTTGCAATATTGACGAATATTCCTAGCCTAGTACACATACAATGCTTTGTAGGAGGGGAATACTGGAATAGGTACTGCCAACAGCGACATCAGTGGTATCAAAACCAGTATAAGCTGACCTCTTATTCTATTGAAACTTTGAACTACTCTAGGTCAGCTCAAAGTCAAAGTGACGACGTGCAGTCGACTCTACAGTAACGTTACCGTGCAATATAGAATAGAACCTGAAAAAATACTGGCAACAAAATGTTAGTATATAAAAAAAATATGTTACTCCTTTTCATGTCGCCCCCGGAGAATATGCTCCTATTAATATCCTCCAACATTTGGAACGTATCGATATCAAAACATAGGAACAGTTCGGAACATTAGACAGGTACATAATATACTGGTACATACTGTATCTAGCAGTAAATTTGGGCGTTCGCCAAATGCAATGCTCATCCATTATGTTGACTCGGCGCTGCACGGGAAGTAGTGCGTTTTCGTTGTCGTACGACACGATATTTTGGGAATCATGTTGCAGTTTTTGTGGTGTGTGTAGTTATTTTTGTGTGTGTTGTTGATGTAGTAAAGGTCTTGCTCTTGTAGGTTCATCATCATCATCTATCTAACCATTCCCAACTGTGACGGGCTCGGCTTTTAGCGGCATTGACTGCCACCTCGGTCACCGGTGACCGCGAACAGTAGATTTTGTATTGTGTCTGTTGACTGGCTGTCAAAGTGTTCAGATACAACTGAATCCCTGTATGTACAGACGCCAGCATATCAAGCTACTACAATCTGTCAAATTTCTTTAATAGATTTTCAACTTTATCACTAAAGCCAAAGCTTCTTTATTGCTGGTTCCAAGTTGATTGGGAAAGTTTTACAGTTTCGGGTACCTTGATGTACTGTACTATCAGTCTATAATGTTCCCACTGCTAAGACTGCTAGGCTGCTGATCTGTGAAAAAGAGTGAGCCGTAATCCACCACGCGGGCCTAGTGTGGGTAGGTGTATGTAGGATAGCTAAGAATTATTAACAAATTGATGAACAACGCGTTTGGCTCATGAATTGATGATTTGGTATGCGTAGTCTGTCGTTCCCGTAATCAATTTCAAATATCGTACCTATTGCTTGTCAAAGTTTTTAGAGGACCATTTAAATATTCTCCAAGATAATCATTGATATTGATGACCTCTTAAGCTTTACGCAGACAGTTTTTTTTACTTATTGCATAAAAAAGCAATTAAAAACAACAAGCACACGATGAATTTCTCCTCTTTTCTTGCCTCTAAAACAGCTGTGGCGTTGTCGATGCCGCTACGTGCAAACTACGCACCAAAAACCTGACGTCACACAAATCCTGCATCGCGCAGGCAAAGTTTACCGCGTGACTAGCATATTATACAACAGCCCGACTCCAACCGTCAGGCAGTAGAAGGATCCTTCCTTTTCTAAAAGGATGGGTGAACTTTTTTTAAGGGGGCGCCGACCAAACGCCGACCGCGCAGTGGCGCCCTCATCGTTTGTTTGGTTATTTCTTTTATTTTAGAATGAAAATGAAGAAAATAAGCATGTTAAGTTGTGCTCCACTAGATTATACGTTAATATTATTATAAACGGTAGTTTTACATTGTTTAGTTTTATTATAATCACTAAAACGGATAATAGTGGCCACTGTTTTCCGTTTTAGCCAACACTGTTCCTAAAGCCAAGAGGTTTTGTCAAGTAAACTTAAGCCTTTACCGTACAACTACAATGGACACTCGCCCCCCTACATACAGAGTAAATACAGCTCTCTGGAGTGTGCTCTGTGATTGAAGCATGTTACATGTCCGGTCGGGTCCATTTCACAAAATGCATGGATTTGGGTTACATAGCCGTCCTGGCCTATGGGGCTATGATTTCTAATTATATTGAAGAGTATTTTAGGCTCTTTGTGAAAGAGTTCATTCGTAGTTCTATTTCCCATCTTCTTCTTTTACCTTGCGTGTTACTGTATGTTTGGTTTCTTTGTAATGTTACCTACATCATAAAGAAAGGTGTGGTCAACTTCAAGGGGGTGGTACAGACCAACAACTGAACAACTTTCTCCATTTTTTTTCCTTTTTTTCGAAGTCTATTGGTACCAACCGACTTTCGGGCTTCTGACGACCCGTACCGACTGTTAATGGTCAGCCGGTACTTATCTGTAGTAATATTGTACCTAAAGAGGTGTTGAGTTTGAATGTAATGTAGTCATCGGAACTATTGAATCCGAAAATTCTTTCACCGATAGAAAGATTTTTGCTGAGTACCTTAAGATATGTTTTATGTTGGTCAGCGGGATTGTCCGAAAGGGTTACCGCTGGCCCGGAACATAAAGGGCTAAGGAAGGAACACGGGTGGGTTTTAGTCAGTAAGAGTCTGACACTCCCTTCCGCTCCACCCAGAGCGGGAGGGGTCATTTGATGATTTCCCATACGCAAAAAAAAAAAAAAAAAATCACGTTTTATGTTAAAACGAGAAAATTCACGCGAACGAAGTATTAGGGATTTTTATTAATTTGGTAATAAGTAACCGTCCCTTTTTTGCAGTCATCATTTCAGCCGAAAGACGTCCACTGCTGGACATAGGCCTCCCCCAAGCATCTCCACTTCGACCGGTTCTGTGCTTCTCGCATCCAACGGGTTCCTGCGGCCTTCACAAGGTCGTCGGTCCACCTTGTGGGAGGCCTTCCAACGCTACGTCTTCCGGTACGCGGTTGCCACTCCAAAACCTTTCGGCCCCATCGGCCATCTGTTCTGCGAGCAATGTGCTCTGCCCACTGCCATTTAAATTTGGCAAATCTTCAGGCTATGTTGCAGTAAATGTTTCAAATAACAAGTAAAAGCGCATTCATGTTTTTGTTTCATTTCGTTTCCTTCTTCGTCACCGGTTCTTTCCAGTCCATTAGACCGTATTTAATTTACGTACAGACGCCAGCACATCAAGCTAACCGAAACTGTCAAATTTTACCAATCCACTATGAACCTTATACTATAACGATAAAGTTGAAAATCTATTCAAGAAATTTGACAGCTTGTAGTAGCTGCATGTGCTGGAGTCTGTACATTGAAAATTCAAAAGCTTGAATATAATATGCAATGCAAACAGACTGGACTTCGATGACAATTTGATAATTGGCTAAAAAGAAAAAAAATAAGTTGATTGACACAAAATCCCTTTCTATACAATACCAATACATTTCACGGCTTATCACGGTTTTCGTTTGTCAACTGCGTCCGGTTCACGTCGAAATGAGATATTCTACTCAGAGCACTGATTTGAACCGCACTTGGACGAACCGCACCTGAGCACTTCCATCATTGGAAATTTTTGAAACAAAAGAACAATCTCCTTTGATTATCATCGATGATTTTGATTTTTCTCATACTAAGCAATATGTAAGTATAGCTCGAAACAATGAAAACTAATACACAACGTAATATAATACACGTAATACATTATCCACTGATATTGAGTGGTTAACCAGTAGGTACCTACTAGTTTCCATTTCAATCGCAAACTTCTCGCACATACATATATACAGTTCATGGAACATTCGACGTAAGCACTCTGATTGAAGCGTGTTAGCTGTGGTTCGAGTCCATTTCACAGAACTCACACATACGTAGCTAGCATACATAAACGTAGATTGGTACATAATTTTGGTAGCATGTAATTGCAGTATTCAGATGAATTACGCCGTTTCAGTCTTACTAGTCGCAGAGGCTCCATTTATGATGGTTCCGTACTTCAAAAGGAAAATACGTAACCCTTATAGGATCACTCGTGTGTCAGTCCCTCCGTCTGTCACAGTCAATTTGCTCCGAATCTAATGGACCGATTAAGTTGAAATTTGGTACACATATGAATTTCTGTGACCCAAATACAGACGTATAACGTAAATAAATGAATTTTGAATAATTATGTCTGTCTGTCTGTAACCTTTCCACGGCTTAGCGGCTGAAAGGTTTCGATAAAATTTAAACATGACCTGCGTTAGGATAAAGCATTCTTTTATCCCGATTAACCATGGTAACCATGTGTGCGAGGCCACCGGCAAAAGCTAGTGACAAATACTGGTATTCAAGTGCATTCGGTTAGGCGAGAAGTTTGATATATGCACGTAAACGAAGCAAAAGAAGTACATAAGGATCGTGGCAGGTGGCGTTCTGTAGTTTTTGCCTATCCCCATGAAAAGAAGATATTAGTTACATAGTAGTAAGTATGCGTGTGTGTGGTTAATTTCACTAAATTTTAGCTATTTTCCCGGCATCAACCCAAGCTATACATGGAGAGTAAATATAGCTCGGAAACACAACACGCTCTGTGATTGGATGTACAATACGACCAACGGTCCTGAACATAGGCACTAAGAACTTTCGCGCATGTTCTCTCCCTCGTACTCGCCTCATGTCACCATTAGGTTCCTAAAAAATCTTACTGCGCAGCCTTCTGCGCAAAGTTCAGGCCACCCAAGTTACGTCGGTCGTATTGTAGCATGTTCCTCTAAACTTACGTCGAACGGAAACATAGCAAGGATTTCGGTTATAGATAAACTACGATAGCCCCTCCAAAATTCAAAACGTTTGAAAGTATTCGTGAAAGTATTTACAATGCACCACCAAGATTCACAACGCATGTGTGCGTAATGAGACGGCCGTCAAACCAAAAAAAAAACCACGGATTTGTTGCTCGACTAGTCACGTCATTAATCGCTCATTATTATTAGTAATGGAGGGGCGCGCCATGTTATCGTAGTTTATCTCTACATGCAGATAAACTCGTATTGGTTGAAAATTTGATTTCGAATTTGGGGAATTAATTTAATTTAGACGTTGATTTACGGAGCACCGTATCAAATTCGTTGATATGACTATGGATTTGTTCTGTAACTTCTCAACGGAAAATCTCTGAATAAAATATTGTACAGACGCCAGCACATCAAGCTACCCGAAACTATCAAATTTTCCCAATCAACTTTGAACCTTATGCTGTAGCGATAAAGTTGAAAATCTATTAAAGAAATTTGACAGATTGTAGTAGCTTGATGTGCTGGCGTCTGTACATTATTTGGTTTAGGTTGCTTTTTTTTTACAACCCGGAAAAAAGACCTACTTAGTCAAAAATCTTCTCAGATTCTTTACGTTGTCAACTGTGTTTACCGCTTTTTAACAGAAATAGACTGAAAGAAAAATATTTTATTTGGGACAAGCACAGGAAATATAAATAGTAAAAAAACTGGCCAAGTGCGAGTCAGACTCGCACACGAAGGGTTCCGTACCACAAGGCAAAAACACCAAAAAAAAACACGTTTGTTGTATGGGAGCCCCCTCAAATATTTATTTTATTTTGTTTTTAGTATTTGTTGTTATAGCGGCAACAGAAATACATAATTTGTGAAAATTTAAACTGTCTAGCTATCGCGGTTCTTGAGACACAGCCTGGTGACAGACAGACGGACGGATGGACAGACAGCGACGTCTTAGTAATAGGGTCCCGTTTTTCCCGTTGGGTACTACGGAACCCTAAAAAGGAGCATTTAAAACTAAGAAAGTTACTTTAAAAACAAAGAAGACTCTTATCTCAGCATAATACTGCAATAGTTAAAAAATAAATACCGCAGCGCCTAGTATTCTGAGGCCCGACCAAACAGAACCACGTTGTAGTGTTCCGATTTGAAGGGATCAGAAAACTAACTTATGAGACACGTCTCTCGGATGACAACTGCTGTGCTTCTGGTATTGTTGATGTCCTGCTACTTTGCCACCCAATAACACAAAATAACCGATCGAGTGCGAGTCGGACTCGCGCACCGAGGGTTTCGTACAATTTTGTAGGTATGTAAATAGTTTATTCACGGGATTTTTTTTGTTTTTGTTACGTAACTACAAATTGATGGTTTTCGGATTTTTTCTTTTAGTTGTGCTACATGACAAATGACATTGCTTCTTGCCAAATTTCATGATTCTAGGTCAACGGGAAGTACCCTGTAGGTTTTGATTCCGGAACAAAAACGCCCGTAACTTTTGATTGCGTTGACTTAGAAGTTTATTTTTTTCACTGCTTTAAGGGATTGCAGCCCTGATTATTTGAAATTATTGTCAACTTCATAACTCCACGCGTTCCTGAGAAAATCTACCATCAACCAGCGGTTGGCGAGCCGTAAGCGCGGCGTCGCCTAGCCGTAGCCGAGTCGACGTATCGGAGCTTCTGATCTGCTTTGGTTACGTGCTTACGTTAGGTTGACTCCTGTTTGATGCCGACGCGAAAGGCGATACGGTGATGATCCCTTTCCGTGTGACCTTAAACGTGCAATAAGGAACGTCATTCCAAAATCTCAAACAGATTACGTGTCCTCGTTTCATTGTAAATCTAAGTTCCATCACATCATATCTAAAAATGTGCCAATTCAATTTCAAAAGATTTTTCTCCTCTCTTTCTTCGGCACGGATCGTAGGACACCTCATTTGTCAAATCGAATGAGTGGGTTACGAAATGCGGAGTGCATCCATTTTAGTTGTGCATTCCTTAGGAGGATTTGTTATTCTTGTCCGTTTACTATTTTGATATTTTTGTGATAGTAGTTCCAAGAGATTTAAGAAAATCAAACGCAATACCAAATAATTAATCCACTTTATTAGTTCTTGGTCTTTGACAAACATTCAAAAGTCCAAAGAAAAGGATAACCACCAGAACACAGTGGTGACCACCAAAAAATCGCTGAGACAATGAAGCTTGACGAGTGCCAAATAAATGTTTCAATTGTCTTGGAACCCGCATCGAAACTAAATAGAAAAGATAGTTTCCACTCCCATCAATATCAAGCAGGTGACAGAAAGAAGCTGGGCCATAGGCAAACCAATGCTTCCTCTCTGGAGCAAGCGACAATGTTCCATATACACGCTTACCGCATGACGTATAGCAAACACTTACCTACCAGCCGGTCGATTCTGTTAAAATCTGGCCGTGAAAACTTAGGTGAAGTGAGTTTGTTTTTGCTAGGAATTGACACTATTGACAACTCACTCCACGCTCACTTCACCTAAGTTTTCACGGTGAGATTTTTACAGAATCGCACCGCTGTATCCTAATGAATGTATGAAGTATGTGTAATCCTAAAACCTTTGGCAAAATAATTTGTGATCGCAGTTATTATTAGACGACGCTTCCATCCGTCATCTTTGGGCCTAGCACGAACGCCTGGAAAAACTTAACGTAAACACGAATGTTTTTAAAATTGAAAAATACTCATTACTCTCATAATATTTACTTAGTTTTAACTCTTTATCCATATCTATTGGGTATTACTCATTGTGACTGTCGCGAAAATTTCCCCATAATGCTACAGGATAGTTGGTATTTTCTATTAAAAAATTGTCCGAATTCACGTTGCGTCTACGTCGCGCGATCAAGTCACCTTTCAAGAAGAAGTGGCAACTGTTTCATGTGACTCATTGTTCTAAAAGACTTTGCCCAAGCGTGTTTTGGCCCTTTCAATTGCCAACCATGGCAAAAGGATTGGTTAATGTCACTTTGTAACCGCTTAGGTGAGAGCGTCCACGATTCTGCCTCGTGTGCACATCCGCTTAGTGAGCCGGTCCTGAACTAGACCCGGAAAAAATTGTGACAGCAAGCACGTTCCACGGCTCAGTATTTTATTTTTCGTAATTTTGTCTATGGGAGTATTGCTTGCGTTCCATGTTCTTTAGTCGAGTTACTAAATAGAGTACATTTGTGCCAAAAACCGTGTGTGCGTAGCATTATTACGAAATTAGTTATCTGTAGTTGAAAATCAAACAAATGACAGCGATGACGTGTGCGTAATAAGATACTCGCATGATATAAATGTTATTGTTTATATAAACTTTGAAACTACAATGGTATGTATTATATGTCATTCGATTCGGTATGAATGGGGCTATTTTTTAGGTAAATAAAAAAATAGGGTCATCGCTTTCGATTTTGAATGAAAATTATTTTAATTTTTAATTTTCGTAATGTAAACAAACATTAAAAATAAATGGTTATTTTAATAAATCTAAGTCTCTTAAAGTTACGAAACAAGTTTTATAATCTACCCTGGTCTATCCACTTAAAGAAACAGCCATTAGTTTAACAGCGGCCCATAGAATTTTTTTCTGTACGAGTCGTGTATGAGTGGCGAGGGCGCCCCGCGGCGCGTCGAAAAAAATGTAGGTACACTTGTGATGACGTAACCTTGGGACGCGGCACACCCAAGCGGAGAATAATTGACTGTTTTTTTTTCTAGAAACTTCTTTAAACTTAACAAAATCAAACATTTCTAGGTCATGTATACTTCAAAAAAAGTTCTACCATAAATACTAAAACTTTGAATGAAACCTACCAAAATTCTGCTCGAAATTCAAACACACAGCGCTGCATTGCTAAGTAAACATTGCCTTCCGTGTCCCAGATCCACGTTCACCGTATGACGTTTTACAAACACTAGTGTATAATGTAGCGGCTATCATTCTATTTGATTTGCTTGTTAAATAGCAGGGGTTCGAGCTTTCACTATTCAGGATTGGTTCAATGGAATTGGTAATGGAGATTGAAGGCATTGGTAGTGCGTTTGTTGGAAAAAGAATCGAGTCACTCAGAAACTGGGTGTAACGGAGTTAGGAAACGCCAAGGCCGATTGATTTGTTTGATGGAAAAAGAATTGATATTGACTGTTTAATTGTTGATGTTAAAGAAACGTTGAATGGGTTGTATGAAAGATGATATGGCTAAAAAAGGAGTCTCTACTAAGATGAAAGGGGATAGAGATGAATGAAAGAAGAAGACAAAAGAAATTGGTATAAGGTCAACAAAATAATAATCATGATGATTAAATCACTCATCGTTCCCAAAGGGTTTGGCAGAGGTATGAAATGTGTACACTTTGCCATTGTAGCGGTACCTACAACGCCACATGCGAACTACACGACATATTGGCGTCACGCAAAATCCTACATCTCGCAAGCAGAGTTTACCGCGCAACCAGCATATATACAACGGCCCGAGATGAATCGAACCCGCGACACGCAGCGCAGCAGTCAATCGCTTTACCACTGCGCCAACCGTGCCGTCAATTAAGTACGAATTCCACTGCTAAGTACAGTGTTGTGGCGATTATGACCCAAAACTACAGTGGTGGAAACCACTTTTTATGATTAAGCCGATTCACACGATGCGATTGAATTGCCAGTGGCACACCATACGTTGAGGTAACAATAAACGTTGCACCGTCAAAACAGTGTTTAGAAGATTTGTTGCTTCAATGTTATGCTTCTTCTTCTTGTTCGTGTCTCTGGTACGACTGAATTTTAGATCTTGTGCCAACAAGATCTAAAATTCAGTCGGTTTCAGTTCAGTTTTGGGCCACCAAAACTTCGCCACTTCCACAGCGTCGTCGGTTTTTTCAGGCAAGAAACTTGCGTCGTGTAAACGGGTTTCAAGGCGCTCGTTCCACTAAAATACTAGCCCAGTCCCCCAGGGGACTACACAGCACTCAATGGCTGTCGTCGTTGAAAAAATCGATTGAATAAGTAATCAAGTCCCATGTAAAGCTCGCTCTCAAAATAAACGGCGTAAGACGAAAAAGACATTAAAACCGAAACGCGATAAATTTTAAAAGCAATAAATACAGCCGTTACATTAAATATAATATCAAGACTAAATTCAAAAGCAATTTGTTAGGAAAACACTCAATGTGACTTAGTGAGGGCTCGCTCAAATTTAATGGGCCTTTCGCCCTTCACTCTTTACATATTTATTACAATCTTGAGTTTTGTTTTCCTTGTGGATGAGAATTTTGGGATTCTGTAGATGTGTGAAAACGTAATGCTCCAGCAGTACTATTCTGTAAAATCTCTCACAGTGAAAACTTAGGTGAAATCAACAATCTGACGCTCCAATTCAAGCTGTTTTACAAAACCTCTAATCGTTGAATCGCTGCATTGACAAATGCAAAACGTTTATGCAATTTTGAGTGTTACAGTTCAATAATTATGGAAAGTCGCTAAACGTAATTCAGTTGTTTTACATAAACGGAGCTGTTTTGTAAAACCACTAGCAGTTTTGTAAAACAGTGGATTGGATAATCCGTCTGCGATATACCTATGTCCAAAATATTCAGTTTATTGCTGAGAAAATTTTTGCTAAAAAAAATTACTGCCTCTTTGGTCTAGTGGTTGCAAGCGCAACTGCTGAACATGAGGTCCTGAGTGGGATTCCCGGGTCGGGCAGTGTTATTAGGTTTTCCTATCTAAAATTTCTCTGCAGCATCACGGCGGCGGGCGTCTTTTTTTTTTTTTGTGGATGGGAAATGCGGATGTGATTTATATTCAGTTGCCAGAAATAGGCTCGCCCCTATGAGACTAATACAGAACTGGGAAAATGTGGGGTTTACCGGTCAAGCCCCGCGCTTACTACATGTGGCACAATACAATAGAAAATCAATTGTGTCTCATTAGCGGAACTTGAGTCATGCACATCTCTATCAACCCTTCGGGAATACAGGCGTGACGTTATTTTATGTTACAATTGTAGCCAATCAGCAAGGTTGGTAGTAGAATGGCCCAGGATGCACTAGAAGAGTCCGGAGGTACTTAAACATAATCCCTCGTGGCCTCTTCAAATGCATCTCATCCCAGCTTATACTAATAGAAATAACGCAGAATCGTTTATATATTCAAATGAAAGGTTTTATCATAAACGTCCGCCATTAGAGCTTATTTCGCTAGCGAAATATTAAAACTGAATAACTCTCATAAAGTAGACTTTGTTTAGTGGTCGGTTTTACTGTCGCGATTTTGTTATTAAAGCGGTTTAATTAAAATGGAATTGCTGTGTGGTTTATGCTGATGAGTAGGTGTGGTTACTGTATAGATACATGCATACACACCTTTGGGTCTGAAAAGGTTTAATTGGAAACTGAAATTAGCTTAAATACAACGATCAATCGAATGTAATTCCACATTTCTTTTATCTAATGATACCTACAAGAATTTAAACCAGAAAAGTTTACTTGCCAAAGCAACAACCTTGGTGATCTTTTCATTATAAGTAGCAATTTTTGAACTAAGTAACACTTAAAGTTACTTAACATAAACAGCCTATAATGTTCCCACTGCTGGGACACAGCTAGTCTCGGTGAGAGGGAGTGGGCCATACTTCCTCACAATGTTTTCCATCACGTTTCGAGAGGTTCCAACCAACAACCTTATTATAAATTATTATACATAATATATATTATATAACATTAGTTACAACTGAGCCACCACTGCTTCCAGTCAGCAATCAGGTGCAATAAAATATGCAAGTATTTTTTTTTAATCTCAAAAAGTCGCACCAACGAAACCGTACCTTAAGCAATTTCAATTTCCAAGCGGCGCGACTGCCTCTCCACGGATACATTAAGCACTTAACTATCACTGTCTGCTTACTCTCAACTTGTGTCGTGCCATTATAAAATACAGCTTTTTTATATCTAGTTTTTTTATATCCAATTTCTTTTTAGTTCGTATTTTTTATACGGCTATTTTCATTAAAACAACATAAGTATCCCGAAAGCAGGTCCTGGCTGTCATTCGTAGATTTTTGACAGTTGTTACGGGTAGTCAAAAGCCCGAAAGCCTTGTTTTTTTATCGTGGGGAAATGCTCATTCTGCACTACCACGGGGAGATAGTGCAGTCACCAGTCTTATCAAAGTAGGGAGTCTCTCTATGCCGCTGCCCAGATTCGATGCATCCCATTAGACTGGAAGCCGACCCATCATAGTTGGGAAAATGATGATAATCAGACGAAACGATGATGACACAAGCCCCCAAGAGTGTGGCGGGTGGCCGGTTGATGGCAACAGACTCGCCCCCTAAAACATGGGACTTCAACATAACCGACGAAATGTGGGTGTACTAATAGGCAAACCTAACCCTAACTAACCCTTTGAGGATAATAGGCGTGATGTTGTGTAATGTTAGATATTACAAGCAAGCTTCAATAACTTATCGCCCGGGCCCCAGGTATATATATTATAATCAAAAATCCACTCCCAACATCGTCCAAACAATTCATCACTAGCAAACCAAGTCAATAGCTTTTCTGAAAATCCTCCCATTTTTCACAGCACCTTTCAAATCGGATGAGTTGCTCCATTTACTTCAACCAACTTATAAAGTTTATATATCTCATCTTATCCGGTTTAAAATTCTATCGAAAACTGAACTGAGTTTAAAGTTCTTTGGAATGAGATTAGGGAAAATGTTTAGAATTTACAAGTAGTTGGCTATTTTGATAGTGAGAATTTTTATGATAAGGGTGTTTCTTTTCAGCACTCTGGTGGACTGAAAACTTTGCATATATAAATTTTTCTCGTATTTTTGCGTAGTTTATGGTAAAAATACGACACAAACATTGATTTATACAAGGTAGAGACGACAATATGACAGTAAATTAAACTTCGTAATCCTAATGACGTTCCCAGTACAAACAGTTTAGTTACTTTATCTAGTCAAAGATTGGCAAAACGGACGGTCGGACCATCACTGCTATTTAGATTGTTTATTAAAATCACTTTTTTAATTTAGATGCTAGATGGTTTTGACGCAGAACGCCACTTTCGCAAAATGTCATCGTGAAAAATTTGGTCACTTTCGCATAGTCACTTTCGTAAAACGTCATTTTCGCACAACGTCATTTTCTCAAAATGTCATTTTCACACAATGTCACTTTCGCAAAACGTCTTAATTATTTAATTTGATGGTTCCAAAATACTCCTATGCTTTAGTATGGCCACTGTTTTCATCACGGAATAGATAAATAAGGTTATTCCGTGGTTTTCATTTATTGTCGTATTGTTATCTCCATATTGTATAAAGAATAGCAGAAATAAGAGTAGGAGTCAGATTATTTGACAAGCAAGTGATATCATAGAAGAATATAAAAATGTATTGAAAGTAGAACCGTTTTTAGGAATATTATGGAAGTTATTTGACAAACCCTCGTTTAATTTATTCATCCTGGTACCGCGAGCTCGTAAAGGGCTCAGTTTAATTGCTGACTAATTTTGTCACTGTAAATAAAGCTTATCATAGTAGAGACAAATAAAAATTCTAAAAAAGAATGACATAACTATCGGAATATTTTTTTTTTGTGGATGTGAAATCATTTATGGAACTATAGGCACTAAAAAAAAATAAAATTTAATTAGGTAATAAAATTTAATTTTATTAATAGAAAACACACAAACAAATTAAATTTCAGTCGACAAAATCCGTCGGTTTCTTACTAAACTTCAACTATGTCCGACGATCCTGCATACTTATCTCTTTTGTTGACTGTACATCATCGCCCTAGCCGTAGTCTTTCATCATCTGACGAGGAATCGTTATCAAAACTATGTAGAACGCATGTCAATACGTCATAGAGTTCTTTATACGATAAGTCAAGAGTAAATCCCGCTTATCTTGGTTAAAAACTGTGCAGTTAATATATAAGAAAAGTTGCTAATTGGCTGAGAAGGCCAAGTTCCATATTTGTTCAGGAAGTCAGGACTGGTGGAATATTAAAAAGAAAACTCCACTTTGCAATGGACAATTCAATTCAATTTAGTTTTTTTTAATATTTACCAAGACATGGTGTTAACTATACCTACCTAATTAACTATTTACTATTTAGAAAAAATAACAAGAAACGGTTTTCATTTGTGTAAAATTGTTGACTTCCTAAAATGCCTATTAATGATCTAATTGAAATCAATGGTTCTATTTTGACTTAAAACATTTTTAACAACGACTCTAATGATTGCTTATTGATTCGTAAGGTAAATACTAATATTTAGCCGCATCTGGTGAACTTATCAAAACTATTACTGCAAGGTCAACATGATGGATCAAATACAGGGTGATTGGAAGATGGGTGCAAAGCTTTAAGGCGAAGATAGTACAGGCAATTCAGAACCATTTAAGCCATGGTTGTCTTAGACGAAGTCTTACCACTTTTTTTTTACCAATTTCTTAAGATTTTTTTCGAAAATTCCCAAAGTTTTAACTAAACTACTTATTTATGGCCAAATTGAATGATAAACGAATTCATTTTTATTGCATTTAATTAAAGTAATGTGTAAGCAATCTAGCAAAACATGTTTTAGGCCTCTGTGTCGTTAGACATTTTTTTTACAGACATTTAAAGTTCATAAAACATTTTAAAATTCATAAATATTTTTTGTAAACCTTATTTAAAAAAAAACGGAGCGTGCTTTTTTGTTCAAACCTTTTTGAAAACATGCTTGATAATCGCTTTTTCTATTGAGGTAACATTTACGCGGATATCTTACAAATTATTGAAATTAGGACCTAAAAACCAATTTGAGGGAGAAATTTTAAATTTTTGGCAGACTAAATAAAACAACATTTGAATTTAATTTATTTATGTTTCATGTTCAAAATGTTGTCCGTGATTTCTAATACAAGCACGGCTCCGTCTTCTCACTTCTGTTGTTGTTATTTTCAACATCATCTCCAGCTTCATTGTTTCAAACTCTGAATTCATTTTCTCTATCGTTTCTTCTCTCGTGTTTATTTCAACATTCGTATACACTAGCTCCTTGGCCCGGCCCCACACGAAAAAGTCCAGCAGGGTCAGATCTGGTGAGCGAGCGGGCCAAGGGATGGGTCCATGTCTGCCAATCCAGCTGTCAGGAAAACAATTATTTAAGTGTTCCCTTACATTTAACATCCAATGCGTTGGACAGCCGTCTTGCTGGAAGATGACTGTACTGTCTCTTGCGAATATCGGGACACCGGTTTCCTCTATCAGCTCTGGTACCTAAATCCACTTGTAGAAAGTGCAAATCATTTTCACCATTGAAAGTCTCCGGTAAGAAGTGGGGCCCAATCAACGTCCTGCAAATTACTCCAGCCCAAACATTGACAGAGAATTTCCTCTGAAACTACACCTGCTTCTTATTTAGACTGCCTAAAATTTAAAATTTCTCCCTTAAATTGGTTTTTAGGTCCTAATTTCAATAATTTGTAAGATATCTGCGTAAATGTTACCTCAAAAGAAAGAGCGATTATCAAGCATGTTTTCAAAAAGGTTTGAACAAAAAAAGCACGCTCCGTTATTTTTAAAATAAGGTTTACAAAAAGTATTTATGAATTTTAAAATTTGTTATGAACTTTAAATATCTGTAAAAAAAAAGTCTAACGACACAGAGGCCTAAAACATGTTTTTCTAGATTGCTTACACATTACTTTAATTAAATACAATAAAAATGAATTCGTTTATCATTCAATTTGGCCATAAATAAATAGTTTAGTTAAAACTTTAGGAATTTTTGAAAAAAATCTTAAGAAATTGGTAAAAAAAAAGTAGTAAGACTTCTTCTAAGACAACCATGGCTTAAATGGTTCTAAATTGTCTGTACTATCTTCGCCTTAAAGCTTTGCACCCATCTTCCAATCACCCTGTATGTACCTACTCGTAGTTGGCTTTGAATACCCATGCATTTATTTTATTCTAATCTCATATTTATTTGTTTTGTTAGTAAATAATTTTAATTATTTTATTATCTTACTTACTAAATTTGAATATGGGAGAATTTCAACAAACCTTTATAGTACCTACCTTACCTTTTTAAGTCTTATCCTGAGAATAAATTTTGATTTTTTGTCAGTTTTTCCATACTAGAACTGTCAGACGTCAATTTTATTCGACGGATAAAAGTTTTGGTAAATCCTTATAAAAATATCATAGGGAAACATCCAAACTTGGCTCCCCACTGTCATGCATCTACGCATATTAGCTTACTTTTATCCTGTTATAAAATGATTTAATACTTCAGTCAACAAAGATAACACTATTTACAAACAATGCTATAATTCTCGTGGACGCAAATAAGTCCCTTTTCCTCTCGGTACAGGGAATTCACCTCCAACATTTAAGCTAGTATAAATGATCGGTTTGGGATCGAAGAAGGCACAGTTTACAACAGTTCCTTGTGTTGCGAAGAAGTACCTAACAATTTAAATAAGGTATGTGTTTGTTAATCACTTATACAAATTAATCTGTAGATGTAGCATGCAATAAATACATATATTTATTTAATTTATTTCACTTCAATTAAGATATTTGTAACCTTACTACCATTGCGGAGTTTCAATAAAACCAAAGTTTTATATGGCTTTTCAACAACAGAATACAAATTAAACGCTCTCTTGTTTCTGGGTGTTTTTTATCAGAATTTAGATCATAAAAGACTAAAAAGATTCATGAACTAATCCACAATAATATTTGAGTATTTATAGACGAAAGAGACGCTTATGTAGCACTCATCTATCTCATATAAGTATATATAAAATTCAGAGTCCTGACTGACTGATATATCAACGCACAGCCTAAACCGCTGGTCCTAAAGACATGAAATTTGGAGCGTGTGTTCTTTGTTAAGAGTAGGTTTCCAGTAAGAAAGGGTTTTCCCGGAACATAAAGGGCTAAGGAAGGAACACGGGTGGGTTTTAGTCAGTAAGAGTCTGACACTCCCTTCCGCTCCACCCAGAGCGGGAGGGGTCATTAGATGATTTCCCATCCGAAAAAAAAAAAAAAAAAAAAAGGGTTTTTCGAAATTCCACCCCTAAGAGGGTGAATGGGACGTTTGAACGTTAAATCTCACCCGATTTAACGTGGACGAAGTCGCGGGTAGAAGGTAGTCCAAAATATTGCGTTAGCCACAATTCATCTTCTTTCTCCCACTCTACGTCAGCCATGCCTTCTTACACGTATATACTATTAATCCAAGATCTTTCAGAATTTGAAATAAATATTTTTTTTTATTTTTTTTCAGTTCACCATGCAGTCCTTCATTCTATTCTGTTTCGCTGCTCTCGTAGCTTGCGCCCAAGCTAAAGTGCACTACCGGCCACCACGCTATCCCCCAGGCTTTGTAATGGGCCACCCAGATGCGGCCTTTTACTACCCTCGAGGACGTCATCCTAGGGATACGACTTGGGAGCGTAATGCTGGTGGAGGAAAAGTCTTCGGCACTTTAGGCAGCACGGATGATTCGCTATTCGTAAGTAAATTTGACTGTTTTTGTCGAAGGCTGGTTTACCACCTTAAAATAAGACTCGGTTAAGTTTTGACTGACTGAAACACCAGGAGACAGAAAAGGCTCTTTGAAATTTGTATTGGATTTAAAAATGTTGTCAATAACATGACATGATACCTGTTGCGGTCCATATGCTTAAATAGTGGCGTCACAATTTAGCAGAGACTTGAGATCTTATATGTCTTCTCTTACAATGGTAAATCATCTGACTTTGGTGAAAGAGATAGATAGAGCTACACAGGTCGAATAGCATCGTTTCTTCTTCGCAACAGAACAGTGTGTTGTAGCAGCACGTACGGCCTCTTCTGAATTTTCCAACTAAAATATCTGTCTTTCCACAGGGCCGGGCCGGTTACAGGGGAGACATCTTCAACGATCACCGTGGTCGTCTTCAGGGACAAGCGTACGGAGAGAGAGTGCTCGGGGCTAATGGTGACAGCAGTGTCCTCGGAAGCAAGTTCAACTGGAACAATGCAAACGACAACGTGAGAGCCGGCGTCGAACTCCGAAAGGAGATTGGAGGTGGAAGTGGTGTAAGTATTCTAAAAAGTTCTTTGATCATTTTTTTTGATGGATTAGTGTCATTGATCTAGTGAATGCAAGTGGATTTTTGGGCTTCATCCCAAGGGCTGGGAAAGGTTTCATTGGGTTTTTCAATAAGGAAATTCTAGACAGCATCCCGGTTGATGGCAATAGACTCACCCGTGAAATGTGGGTGCACTATCAGGCTCTGTCTACCCTTTGCAGGCTATATGTTATGTTGAATTTCCTGTTGTCTAGTTTAAAAAAGTAGAAACTCTTCTGGCTTCGGGAGGCCTATGTCCTATGTCCAGGACTCTTTCAGTTGAAATGATGATGAGACATTGTTCGGGAATTTTGGGGAGTTTTCGACACTTAATTGAATTGGTTTTGCCAGAAAACATTATTTTAAAATAAATCATACCATTTCAGATGAAGGCAACCGGTGAGGGAGTATGGAAACTCGACCATAACACCAGATTTGTTGCTGGCGGTAACTTGCAGAAGAAGTTCGGACATGACAGGCCTGAGGTCGGAATCCAAGGAGCTATTGAACATGACTTTTAAATAGAGTATTTGTCTTCTCCAAAATTGTTTAAAAACATTAATTTCATAGATTTTGTGCCAAAGTTATGTTTTGTTAAGCATTTAGGATACTTATCAAAAAACTGTATATAAAAAAATATTTTGTAAATTATTAAGAATTAAATTAGTATTTATTAAATTATATTAATAGTAACTAAACTTTTTTTTCTCCCTACTGCCATCGTATTTCGTTATTATATAGCAACTTTATATAGAAAAGGCTAGGCAGATGATGATGATGATAGCAACTTACTTAAAATGAACACAGTGTAAACAAAAGCACACATACAAAACAATATTCTCTTACATCACACAGAAAGTTCGCATAACATCAGAATTACAAGGCATAACACCCCTGTTTTCGCGGGGGTTAAAAATTATTACCACTATTCACCAGTCAGATGTAGCATAAAACAAGACAACCACACAGAAACTTATGCTCAGTAACTACTAGGGCATAAGACTCATCTAGCTCCAGAGATCAACGGTATGAGTGACAAGGACGCTTTACAATGCAAACTTTTTCTTAAATTCGATGAGCCATACAATTATGCAGCAAAAAGAAACTGCAATTGCTGTGGCATTATAGACTAAAACCAAATACTTATAACGAATAACGCAATCTTAAACTACAAAAAAAAGTTTAATAAAATTATGAAACCCTACATTCGTGAAATATATTTCAGTCATATATATTTCAGTATAGAAGTAAAGAGATTCGTAATTATTTAAAAGAAAGACAAAAAGAGAGAGAGTTTTGGCAAAAAAAGTAATTTTCATAATGGATTTCATTAAGTAACATCCGTTTTATTAATTTTCTTTAATTAAGAATGAAAAACGTCTTCATAAAGATAATTAAGAATAATGAAATATTCATTCAAGAAAAGGTCACAAAGTATTAAAATTGATCACCAATCCCCAGATTGACCTCGAAAACCACAGCTTCACTTCGATCGCTACTATTATCTCTACTGAGCTATCAAACCCAAGTAATATTTTATCATTAAAAATACGCAATAAATAGCTTTAGAACGACATTAAGTGTAGAATTGGTAACAAAAAGGTAACGCCTGATATAAAATAGACACTAAAGAGTTTTATAGCAATTTTACGATTGTCCCTTGATGACGAGAAATGATGGCCGGCTCGATTGCTTCATAGGGCCAGGGGGCCTAAAAAGGCCACTTTGGCAGAATCATAAAAGGATAACATTATAAATCATAATGGACAGTTAACTGTTAAGTTAATCGTATCAAATCCCATTGGTGAAGGATTTTTCAGTTATTTTTTTTGTCTGTGCTAAAATACCAATCAATCAAATCCAAATCCAATCCCAATCTCTTTGATTATACCTACGTAGTGCAGCGAAAAAAAAGAAAACCACGGACTGTCTTCGCCATAATTATTATTATTCATAATGTTATCCTTTTATGATTCTGCCAAAGTGGCCTTCCGCTGGCACTACTCTCGCTTTCAGACAAAAGAAGAAGCGTCTAATAAACCGTTGTCCGTTGTGAAGCGATTATCATCATCATTGCATCATCATTTTTATTTATTTTCCAGATCCTAAAATTCAATTTGTTACATACATACACAACTTAAACACTAGTATTAGTACTTCCTTATTAATTGTTAGTTACAAAGGTCTTAAAACTATGTTTGTGTAACCTCCTTAATAAACGTTGTATAGCGACTGCATAGTTACACAACGTTTTGTCTTCTTCTTTCGAAAGTCAAATTACTGAAGACTGAAAGAGAGAAATCGGTGTTTAACTATTCATCTGATATAATACGTTTATTAGTAAGAAGGTTACACTACAAACTAAGGTTAACAAAACAATGAGATCAGTTACATATATTCTAAACAATGAGAAATATTTAAAAAAGGTTAAAAGTTGGACACTAAGTAGGACACTAAGTAGGCTATCCAATCTCCGCGCCGAACGGTTAGGTAACTTAACAGGCTTTTATCTTTGTGATTTTACATGATACAGTTTAAAAAAAGTGTACATAGATTCTTTACACGTGTTTCGGGTTTCGCATATACTAAAAATAATGTTGTATATGTTAGTTGCGCGGTAAACTCTGCTTGTGAGATGCAGGATATTGCGTGACATCAGTATGACGCGTTGTTCGCACGTGGCGTTGTAGATACCGCTACAAGCATGAATGTGGATGGTTATTAATTCGAGTAGGGGAAGATCAAAGAAACAGTGGAAGATGATAATGTGTGGAAGATGAAACCATCCCGCTTGACGTCAATAGACAGACCTGTGAATTAATATGGGTGTACTATTTGCAGGTTCATGTTATCCAGTTTAAAATAGTAGAAACTCTTGTGGCTTGGGGAAGCCTATGTACGGCAGTCTTTCAATTGAAATGATGATGAGACATTTTTCGGGAATTTAGGGTGTTTTCGACACTTAATTGAATTGGTTTTGCCAAAAAACATTTAAAAAAATCATACCATTTCAGATGAAGGCAACCGGTGAGGGAGTATGGAAACTCGACCATAACACCAGATTCGTTGCTGGCGGTAACTTGCAGAAGAAGTTTGGACATGACAGGCCTGAGGTCGGAATCCAAGGAGCTACTGAACACGACTTTTAAATAGAGTATTAGTATTCTCCAATCTAGATCTTCTGTAAAATTCTTGCCAAAGTTATGTTTTGTTAAGCATTTAGGATACTTATTTACAAACTGTAGAATACAAATATATGTTTTGTAAATTACTAAGAAGTAAGTCAGTATTTATTCAATTATATTAATAGTTTTTTACTCTCAGCTTTGCCCCCGTAATTTCGTAATCATCAAGTTACGTAAATGGACTCAGTAAAGTAAACAAAAGCACACTCAAAACAATATTCTCTTCCATCACACGGAAAGTTCGCTTAACATCAAAATTACAAGGCAAAATGATTACTACCAGCCCGTCAGATGAAGCATAGAATAAGAAAACCGTACAGAAGCGAAAGTCATGTCCTGTCTTATGAATAGCGCCTATGCCACAGGAATATGTAATCACCTACCGCTCATACCAGGCCTTCCTCAAGGTTCGATATTGGGTCCATTCCACTTTTTAGTTTACATTAATGATTTATACTGGATGTAACTGCTATCGTTGCATAATCTGTTACCATGAATTCAGGACATGATTCAGAAGCCCCAAGCGTTGAAATTGTTAGTCGTTTATTTTAAAAAAAATTGCTTAGCCATACAATTTGACCGCGTAGCTATTACACTTTTTTATGATATAGCTGTTTTTTTTTTCGACGGATAACGACGACGACAACTAAGAGTCGTTATCAAAACTAGGTAGGAATGACATTACGTCATAGAGTTGTATACACGATATGTTAGAGTAAATCCCGCTTATCTTAGGTCAAAAAAGTGTGCAGTTAAGAAGTAAGAAATGATAATATTTTGATAATCGACGAAAATTTTCTATAAGTACTCACTTGTGTTTATACCGCATTCGGTATCATAATGGGATTACTAGCATTTCATCAGAAACGCAAGTGGTCAAGTACGCATTTCGCCAGAAAATGCATGTTGACAGAAACGCATCTCGTCAGATTTGCACCACGTCAAAGACGCAGCTCGACAAACACGCAACTTGTCAGATGCGCGTCTCGTCAGTTACGCAACTCGGCAGTTAATTAATAGTTTTTCATTGTTGTGTAAGTTTTTACATGACACCGATTAAATCAATTATCACAAATTCGTCTGTTCACATTGATCTGTCCATATTACGACCCAAAACTATAAGAATGCAGGCATTTGAAATGCATACGTAGTAAGAGTTTCACTTCTACACAAATCTTGTTCTATGTCTGAAGCCAGGATACTGATTAGCGTCACCCGAAGCCAATTAGAACATTAAAAAAGCTTACAATTGGATTCAACCTAGCATACTACTAACAATTTTAGACAATTGCATTAACAATCACGCTTCGTGATGGTTCAAAAAGCTTACGAGTGTTTTGAGGAAGAGTTTTATATGGAAAACGGTTGCGAAGTTTGTGTGTTGGTATTTGGTATTAGTTGGTAATAATAATATAGAAGACGGATGAGGTATTGTCAGAAAGGGTTACCGCTGGCCCGGAACATAAAGGGCTAAGGAAGGAACATGGTTGGGTTTTACTCAGTAAGAGTCTGACACTCCCTTCCGCTCCACCCAGAGCGGGAGGGGGGGTCATTTGATGATTTCCCATCCGAAAAAAAAAAAAGGAAAAGAGCCAAATCGTTTGTCAGCGATGTTATCATGTGACAGTTGTTTGGAAATACTGCAATCTAGCAGAGATCTGGAATATTTTTTTTAAGACATAAAAATAAAATTTTGAAAACCAATTACGTAATGAGAAAAGTGTTTTGTCTTCTATCTCTAACTACTTCACTCTGACTAATTTAATCAATACAATATCGGATACTCGTATACATTGCCGTTAGACCGACATAAGTTACGAGACAGACTAGGTACAGCCGTATGTACAATTGATAAATATCACCAGTTCACCACACATAACTGGTCAACTAAAACTATGTAGGTATTAATGTGCATTTTGGCCCAACCACTACTAGTTCCTTTCCGAAAAAATCCCGAGCAAAGTCGGATACGTTTTACTAGAGCAACATAATTCGCAAAATTGCCGCGAGACGGGCTTACTAACGTAACTTGATAATAGGTTACGAGACACGCAACACTTTATAATATACTTCAAAGCCAGTGGGCCTACAAAACTGTCTAATATAGTGTAAGATATTTTCATAATTATCTATTACTAGCTGACCTGACAGACGTTGTCCTGCCGGTCGATTCTGTTAAAATCTCACCGTGAAAACTTAGTGAAGTGAGTTTGTTTTTGCTAGAAATTGACACTATTGACAGCTCACTCCACGCTCACTTTACCTAAGTTTTCACGGTGAGATTTTTACAGATTAACACCGCAGTTTTTGATTCGAAAGACACGTGGCGCCATCTATTATCATAATGACGTTATTGTTGTTTCCCTCGGGAGCAGCACTTCTTTTCGGGATGAAAGGTACCCTATGTCCGTTTCTGTAAACCTGACAACGTATATGCAACATTTCAGGATGATCGGTTCAGTGGTTTAGGCGTGAAAAGGTAACAAACAGACAAACAAATTTACTTTCGCGTTATTTTCCGGAAAATATGAGCAAAGCCAAACCTTTTCACTAGTGTGTCATAATTCGCACAAATTGCCGCGAGACGCCCGCGAGTACTGACGTAACTTGATAATAAGTTACGAGACAGCCAACAATTTTGCTAATTACTAACATCAAGGGATTAATGCTTGACTTTTTATATTGTTTCATTATTTTTTTTTCTGATGTTAAGGTTTTTTGGCTGCATTGTATTGAAGAAGATTTGTGGGTTCGTGAAAGATTCTATTGTTGGCAAACGTAGTTTTTTTAAACTTGGATGTTATTAAACTACAGTCAGGGAAATCATTTGCTTAGCAGACTGACACCATGCGTCCATTTGACATGCTATAGCCGTTTCATAATAACTGTCAAAGAATGGCAGTTGTGGTTTGAATATACGGGCACATAATCACTCATTTTGACTGGAATTTAAGAAGCATGAATGAGGACATTGCTGATAACCATCATATTAGTAAAAGCTAGTTGGAAATTAAATTTCTATAGCCACTCTCGCTAACGTCACCTACACAGATTTTACGCTGTATCAAGCCTTTTTCCACCGGCCTTTAAAGAAATCGCAATTTTGTAATAGTTTTCAGAAATTTGAACTTCTGAATTGTAACGAATGTCATGGATAGTCGTATGACAACCAAGATTGCCACTTAAACGTTCTCCTTGGTTAGATTTCTAGACCCGTATATGCAAGGTGTATTTTGAAATCTCGATGTGTCATGAGTATTCATGTCTGTAGCAGGTAAAGTACTTTCACAGTTATTCAACCTCTGACAGCAGCAACCCAGTATTCTTGTAACTACAATAAAGATCACTGTGATTTTGATAGACTTGTCAATGGCAGCAACCCAACAGCAACCCTATTACAACAACGATAAAGATCACTGTGATTTTGACAGTGATTTAAGAGCGTTTACGACGTACGGCATTTCATACAAACTTTCAAGCCCTTGTTTTTCGAAATGAATGAACTGATTTTAATGAAACTTCATACGTAGAATAAAAAGATCTAAAAAGTTAGTAAAGAACATTTCGGAAATGTCTTATTTAAAAAAAGATAACTGGAAATCACTGTTGCTATGAACAATTTAAAATCGGTCTAATTTAGCTGTAACACAATTTTTCGAAAATAAAAATTAAAAACTTATATCTCCATAACCAGAAGGTTCCCAGGTATGTAACATGGACCTCCGCGCGAGATTCCTCTACCAAATGAAAAAAGAATCGCGTAAATCCGCATACCTACACATTATAACCTTCTCCTTTTATTCAAGTCATGAATGTACTGAATAGTTGTTCTTTTTCGCGATTGACAAACGTCCTTTATTAAAATAAATAGTTAACAATAATGAGCACAATGACCCCTTCAAAGGTTTAAGGTAAACAAGAAAATAACTTATATAATTTAGCAACAAGCCCTTTCTTCTATATTCTTCTTAAGTTGGTACTTACGTTAATTCAATCAAAACGGAAGAGTCCAAGCTTCAACGGAATATCCACTTGGCTCGGATACAGTTTCACAGGTCAAATACAATCCTATCAAAATATTTATAATATCGACGATCTGATCGCAATATCGGGCCGATTCACACAGTACACGGAGCTTCGACAGAACATCAATTACTCTGTGACATACTGGATTCACCCCTACTATGGGTCTGTGATGTTTTCGTCGTGAAAATCTTTAGTGTAAAAAAGTGGCACTCTAGGAGTGCCGGCAGAAGTGAAAACAAAACACAAACAGAATACTTTGCCATCACTCACTTACATATCGGATATACCTACATTAAAACCGAGTACATCCCGAGAACAGCCGAACACATCCGAGGCGATGTCGGTTACGTAACAGTGGCGCGAGTACAATAGTTGTTTCCCATCTCAAAAAATTCCCAACGCGCCTAAAGAAGTTTCCACCGCTATTTTACATAACCACTAGCCGTTTTACAAAAGGGCTCCGTTATATAAAACTGCTGAATGACGTTCAGCTGGATTGTCATCAGTGTTTTAATGGTCTAGCTCTCATTCACCAAGTGTGCAATAAGGACAGTACCGCCTGATTCGCTCTGACCTGTGACTCGCTGCGCAGTACCTCACTTCTCACTCAAACTCAGACTCTATATTGCATTCACTCCCGCTGACATGTGAATTTGTTACTGCGCAGCAACTCGCCTCATGTTCCGAGCCGTCATAAAGTTTGAATCGGGCTGTAACTCTCACAGTTATCTAGATTTGGAACGAAGTTCTTCAATGCGGCTTGCGGCTGGGGTTAACAGGTACAAATCGCCACGTAACGAAAAAGCGTTATGCACCCTGCATGCGACTTTCTCTATAAAGAGATAGATTTCATGGTTTTCGAGAGTGCTAAAGCCGTTAGGTCAAAATGGGAATCGAAGATGAAGGCTGCGAATATTTTTTTAAATTTCATCATGGGTGTCGTTTTCATGGTTTTTGAGGGCATTAAAAGCGTATAGCGAGGTCAAAATCAAAATTGAAGACGGCGAAAAGTTTATGAGAGCTTCAAGAAACTTATATTAGACGGCTCAGTATTCAAAACGCGGATTAAATTCACTGTCTCTCTCTGTCTCTTTGTTATACGAATGTGTGTGCGTGCGAGTATTGCGTAAGGAACTTTGATCCTGGTGTCCCCCGCCCCGCCCACACACGTTTACTTTTTGAATAAGTATGAGTGGTGGGTGAGTTATTTTCTAGTGAGTTAACTTCGAATAAGACACATAGTAAGGCAATGCTGTCACGGCAAAGTTTTTATATCTACAGCTCGCGACCCGGATTCCAAGAATTTAATCATGGAATGGCTTGCTTAGCAGATTTAGAACATGAGACGTAAAACAAAAGCGAAATAAAACTTATCTACTTATGCTATCATTTACTGTAGTGCCTTAGTTTATTGATGTCTCGCTAGAGTGATAAAGAATGATGGGCATTTTTGTATGAAGCCTGGCCTGATGACCAATAGAGTTCTAGATGAGATCCACGAATGACAGCCGGGACTAACGGCTGAAGGTCATGTACACGTATCAAACCGGAAAGGGGTCGTTTTTACCTTTAACGTGCTTCACCGTTTTGAGAGCAGTGGCGATTAAACAATTTACACAAAGTGCCTGCTTAGGTTCGAACCCACGACCTACAACTCGTAAGTCGCGGCCGTTTCTACTGGGCCACCACTTTTTTTTGTTAGCCTATATTGTGTCCCACTGCTGGGCAAAGGCCTCACCTATTTCTTTCCAAACCAAACTGTCATGTACAGACGCCAGCACATCAAGCTACTACAATCTGTCAATTTTTTTAATAGATTTTCAACTTTATCGCTAAAGCGTAAGTTGATTGGGAAAATTTGACAGTTTCGGGTAGCTTCATGTGCTGGCGTCTGTACGATCTTTGTACAAAGCCAAGCTCTGCAAACGTTATCAGATCGTCACACCAACATCTCCGTGGTCTACCTCGAAGGCGACTTCAAATTTTCCCAATCAACTTTGAACCTCACATTTTAGCAATAAAGTTGAGAATCTATTACAGAAATTTGACAGATTGCAGTAACTTGATGCTGGCGTCTGTACCTTGCCATCTTTGTTGGTAACAACCAAGGTATCTACTTGAAAGTCACACTGTGTACTGCATATCAGTCGTATTCCGTAGTAGAGAATATTCAACAGTCAACGTGTCCACGTAGCAGCAATAGATTATGTCTTGTTGGCAGATGGCGTTACGTAATAGTGTTCACTACTGGCATGAATTGTGTGATAACAGTTTACAAATACAAACATAATGAAAATGTATGTTGGGTTTTAGAGGAAAATTGTAAGTATTCCAAACTCAGATTGTAAGTGATCCCAGATAATCATACTGCTGCTTAATAATATTCCTCCTTAGTACATTTTTTTTTAATTGTGCATAAAGTTTTAATTAATAAAATAAATTATACTAATTTTTGCTAGCGACTTCGCCCGCGTGGAGGTCAGAAATTCTGCGTACTAAATACCGAGGCCGATGTCAGCTATCAATTTAAATATGTTGCATGCGTGGCCGCCATTTTGAAAAAAAAAACAAAATGGCGAGGCAGTAGTTATGCCAGGCTCTTTATAAAAATCTTCAATCCCATTTATTATTCTTTATTTAAAATAATCCTATGGGGAAGTTTTAAGTCCAGCAAAGAGTGTCCAGTTATGCTATTCACAATCATCCGACACGCTATCGTAATGACACTTCGATAACCTGCACCCTAATTGCATAACACACTATTACTCTCAATTTGAATCATTTTGAAGCATATTGCTAATCCATTGCTCCATATGTTCGAAAAATGTATCTGCTCAACAACGTAAAGAACGCAATGAATGTTGTTGAACTGTCAAAATGAAACCCATAGCTACTGATAGTGTGTTACGCAATTACCCAGCTGATTTGCCTTGCCCCCGACAGCAAACAGCTGTCGGAAGAATAGTCACTTGTGATCGTCTATTTCATTTTAAATTTTCGTGTTTTGGACTAGTGAACATCGTTTATAGGACTCCTACGATAACATTGATTGATGTTCGATATAGTACGAAAGCGTATCGAGTGGTTGTGAATATATGCTGCTAAGAATACCTACCCTTTTCTGCAATGCTCCTATTATTTCCGAAATTTCGTAGATATTCCTACAGACTTATCAAAATCATCCGCTAGCACATCAAGCTAGCCGAAACTGTGAAAAAATTCCAATCAACTTTGAACCTTAAGCTATGCTTAGCGATAAAGTTGAAAATCTATTAAAGAAATTTGACAGATTGTAGTAGCTTGATGTGCTGGCGTCTGTACGAGTACATGAGCAAAAGCTTCATACAAATGAGTTCGTACCAGAATTCAGTCTTTAAATTCAATATAAATCTGCAACATTTTATCGCTACCTACACATCAGGGTCTGGTGTGAAAAATGATGCTATCATTAACCCCTTTTGAAGATGCGATTATCAAAAACGATAGACGTTTCCATTGCCTCAGTCGTTGCGATATTTTTCCAGTGCAGTAAAAAATCACATTACTATACGTGTGACTAAAGTAGTAACGATTTGATCAGCTTCTGGAGGGAGGTGGGCTGGTTAGAATAACCACCGACGGCCGCCATGGCCCACGCACAATGGTCCACTGAAGGACTAAGTGCGGAAACCAAACCCAACTACTTGAGTCAAGCGTATCGTACCTAAACTATTTTATAGCTCGTGTGACCTAAACCCGTACTTAAGTCACGCTTTTCAGCTGTGTAACCTAAAGCGCGGTCACTGTCGGACTGCATAGAAAAGAAAGAGAAGCGCGATAACAAAACGCTGGTAATTTATTGCAAAATATGAAGCAATTATCTATTTACAAAAAATCTATTGTTTGGACAAAAAAATTAAAACACTAGTGCTTTAGTACGAGTAGGTATGTTGCTTGTAGAATAATCTGAAAAAAAAACAAGATGATTGTATGTATATTAGTATGGTTTTTATTGTGAAAAGAAAGTTTTTATTAGAGGTATCTTCCTACTCAGGGCTGTTATTGAATCAGTGAAAAAATGAAACTTCTAAGTCAACGCAATCAACAGATACTGCGTGCCGCATATTTTGACACTCGCGAGGCCGAGGGAATAAACCTATACTTAGGGTACTTCCCGTTGACCTAGAATCATGTTTGGCAAGAAGCAATGTCATGTAGCACAAGTAAAGGAAAAAATCCGAAAACCGTAAATTTGTAGTTACATCCCTACAAAGTACGGAACCCTCGGCGCGCGAGTCCGACTCGCACTTGACCGGTTTTTTAATATCCTATTTATATACAGCCATTAGTAGGTAGTTAGGTACTCGTCCATAAGGATCGATCTCTGAAGCCATACTTATGTAGGTGGGAATTATTGAGAGGCACAATCTGTGTTGTAATTGTTCGCGTGGAAATTACGGATGATAAAAGATAATTCAAGCGAATATTAGGCATGGCTATTCAAATTATATCTAGTAGAAACCCCATTCGAATTACTCTGTTATCACGGTTTAGTGGAAAGATACCGCAACCTTATATACTGGACTCTCCACGCAATTATCAATTCTTACGAGGTATTTGCTTAACTCACTGACAGTAGCAATGGTTTTCATTTTGACAGTTCAACAACATAAATTGCGTTATTTACGTTGTTGAGCAGACACATTTTTCGAACATTATGAAGCAATGGATTAGCAATATCCTTCAAAATTATTCAGATTGTGATTGAAAACGCGTTACGCCACTAATTGCGTAAATCTAAAAAAAACTACAGTCGAGTTCAGAACCTCCACCGTTTTGAAGTAGGATAAAAATTACATAAAGACGCTTTAAAAATTGAAAAGCGTTGGTACGCGCACGCGGTCTCTATATCGTTATAACGTGCGAAAAAATATGTTTTTTAGAAGCCGTCGTGTATCAATGGAAACACTGTAACAGATTAACCCGACGCTTGGCACCGACAGGTCATCCATTATAGAAAGACGATACTCCTATTGACACAGACGTTTATTGAACGTTCTTACTCTAAGAACCTTACTTTCAAACGACCCAATTATCTTTTAAGAATTTGAGATTTCGTTGCATTAGGTTTGGTAATGTGAGAGGCTCATTTTATTCGTGAATTTTATAAAATAACTAGCTGTTCCCCGCGGTGTCACACGCTGCGCGGCTCCTAAGGGTCGTAGCGTGATGTTATATAGCCTTCCTCGATAAATGGACTACCCAACACTAAAAGAATCATTCAAATCGGACCAGTAGTTCCAGAGATTAGCGCGTTCAAACAAACAAACAAACAAACAAACTCTGCAGCTTTATAATATTATAGTATAGATAATATTTTCACAAAACAAACTTTGACAATAATTTTAGTCAACAGAAAGGTATGCAAACATAAATAAATTTTATAGAGGTTGGATACAAAGGTGTTCCCGTGTTGAAATTTTTCATAGGTTATTAAAAAAAAAATGCCGTTCCATACGTTTTCGCGCGTAGGTTCACTTTTCTATGAAACAGCAGTTTTTTTTTAATATTTTGTGCTGAATTCATGGTTACAGTTAGCGCGACGACGTCCCTGCTACCCTGGATAGAAGCAACAAGAATAATGTCCAGGATTTTGTAATATTCTTGATTGAAATGAGTGTCTTTGGAGTTTCTGGCCCGTTCTTCTCAATAGAGATCTACGTTTTGGCATGGGCAACTCGCTATTGAAATGAGTGTCTTTGGAGTTTCTGGCCCGTTCTTCTCAATAGAGATCTACGTTTTGGCATGGACAACTCGCTATTGAAATGAGTGTCTTTGGAGTTTCTGGCCCGTTCTTCTCCACAGAGATCTACGTTTTGACATGGACAACTCGCTATTGAAATGAGTGTCTTTGGAGTTTCTGGCCCGTTCTTCTCCACAGAGATCTACGTTTTGGCATGGGCAACTCGCTTCATATTTCTAACTAACCGACTCTTTGACAACTCAAAAGTGCCTGTAAAAAGACTGTTACCTGCCTGCCCGCTGTGTGCCTGTGGACTGTAGTTTTTGAAGTGAAAACTTCTTTTGGCGCGTTGGGCATTTATTGAGATGGCAAAAAAATCATTGATCTAGCGATACTTTTACCGTAGCCGACACCTCTGTTTTAAGTTTTGGCCATTATAAAGACATCAACGCGCGGTACTTTTTGTTTGGGAAGAATGACCTTCAAGCATATTTATAAAATTACTATGCTTTTTCAAGTTTTCACCTCTGTCGGCACTCCAGGAGTGCCACTGTTTTTTTTTATCATTGTTCCTCTCAACCAAAGCACCTGCCATCTAATCTCTTCACCACCCATTGTTGACTGGTAGAGAAAATCTAAGGCATTAAGTCCGCCATTTTAGTGCGAAAAGTTTAAATAAATAAATAAATGGATTACTTGAAATAAACGCTTTGAGTTTTTTGTGTAGCCCATGTCGGTTATCTACCACATTCTAATTGATGGGCAAGACTCCCATTAGATTCCCAAATTGCAGGGTCGATCGTGGGCAATAATGCCAGTAATCAGTTTAAGTCTAAAGATGTTAAGTGGCCAATTTTGTGCCCACTTACTAGGTATAAGATAGGTAAATTAATACCTCGCTATCTACCAATAGATGAACTGCCTCATTGGTCTACTGCTAGGCATGAGTTCCTGGGTTCGATGCCCGGGTCGGCCAAAGTGTTATTGGGTTTTTCTATCTGGAATTTCTCAGTAGCAGCCTGGAGGCTGGATTTGTGTCCGGTTGATGCCAATAGGCTCGCCCTCTATTACATGGGATTTACGCATAACTGGCGAAATGTGGGTGTACTACCTATAGGTACACATCTGCCTAACCCTTCAGAAAAAACAGGCGTGATGTTCTACTTATTACACTTACTAAATTTTGATCAGTTAATATGACATTAGGTTACAAAGATTTCAAAATTGACACTGTGTTACCAGTTTCTGTTCTTTTACGTTCAGGCCTTGTAAAGATATCGATTAGATTATCATCGTAAGCCATTTTCCTCAGTCAGGCACTTAAGTTTTATGAGCCTTTAAGCTCATTTCTAATTCAGTCTAAGATATAAGGGATCAAACGATAAACCTTTCATCAGGAACCTCGTTCTCAGCTTATATTTATTACTAACAGACTTTTTATCGATGGATGTTGTGAAACAGATTGGGGGACATATATATATGTCCCTGTATGACGAAACGTCGTAAGAGCGGTTTGGGCCGTCGTCATAAAAATCGGTCGTCAATAAATTCAACATTAATGATGTAAGTTATTTTTGTAACAATATAATTTAAAATTTGGCCAGATGAAGCAAGAGACAGGAAAAAGTGGAACGACGGAAGGGAGGCCATTATAATAATAACAATTTAAAAGAGTCTCCATGGAGTTTCTTGCCCGTTTTTCTCCATATGTACCTACTACGCTTTATAATGGGCAACTAGCTTCATATTTCTGACTGACTATTACTATTTATCATCTGCCTAGCCTTTTCTCAATTGGGGTCGGCTTCCAGTCTAACCGGATGCAGCTGAATAAGTACCAGTATTTTACATGGAGCGACTGCCTATCTGACCTCCACCATCCAGTTAATGGGTAATACGATACACATTGGTAAGACCGATTGTCAGACTTTCGGGCTTCTGACTACCCGTAACGACTGTCAATGATCCACGAATGACAGCCGGCAGCCAACGGCATAACGTGCTTTCCGAGGCACGAAGGGGTCCCGGTATGTAAAGATGGTCACCCGACCACAGACCTACCGCGGCAAGCGCAGCTTAACCTGATCGATCGACGTAGGCGACTGTTATTATTTAGCCACGGGCCCCTCATATTTCTGACTGACCGACACCCTAACAATTCAAAAGTGCCTGTAAATGGTTTTATTGAAATAAATGCTTTGAATTTGAGTTCATCATCATTTCAGCCAAAATATGTCAACTGCTGGACAGTTGCCTCCCCTGAAATCGCCCCTTTTACCGTTTGTATAGGTTCTGGTGATGGTAATACATCAAGATCATCACATAAATTAGCAGAACCTTAATAACATCCTTACCTATGTAACTAAATATTTCATAAGAAAAAACCTAAATGTGAATTGAAATGATAAAAGAAGTGATAAAATCAAAACATTCCTCCCATAAAATATTTTTATTTCGCATGAAATTCATTTAAAAAACGTATTTCCTCATTGTAGAGCGCCGTCTACGTAATCTGATAAAGTCCACGGCTACTCGGGGCTGGTAGACCAGTGAAAGCTGAAAATATAACAGTTTTATTTTACTTCTCTGCCATTCTTCTCTGCCTTAACACCCTTTGCACGACAACATCCTTGTGCCACAAAGGCTAAACAGCCGAAACAGTTTTTTAAAGTCTGTCGTTCCACTCACTGGCGAACCATCACAAGAGAGATTGAAGCTGTGGCGAGACAGTGCAAGTGCTTCCTTACCCAAACCGTTCGTCCCACTCGCTGAAGACCTCCCACCTGGACATGAGTTACCTTGGGTAACCTGGAGGTCTTTAAACAGAGTGGACCCAGGTTGGCCGACGCAAGGAAAACCTGTTCAGGTGGAGATTCATAGACGACTCCGCCTTGGACTGTAAATGTGGTACTGTTCCACAAACGATGGGACACTTAATATCGTGCCCTGCCTGTCCTGTCAGCTGCATGTTACAGGAACTGGTAGACGCTGGTGATGGCGCTAAACAAGTAGCCGAATTCTGGGCCGAGTCTATTTAGATTGCTATCGACACGCTAAGAAGAAGACTTCTCTGCCTCGTTGCTCTAGTAAGCGATTCTGCTGGACCTGGGTTCGATTACTAGGTCGGGCAAAGTGTTTTTGGGTTTTTCCATCAGGCATTTCTCAGTGGTAGCCCGGAGTCTGGATTTGTGCCCGGTTGATGACAAAAAGCTCGTCTCCTATAACATGAGACTTAAACATGACTGGCGAAATGTTAGGCAGACGAAGGTGTACTTTATGTTGGTACTTACACCTTTTTTTTTCATGTGCATAACCTTTCGGAGGTTGTCGTGATGTTATTTTATGTTATTTCACTTCATTAAAACCGAGTACATCCCGAGGACAGCCGAACACATCCGAAGCGGGTATTTTTTAATCGTCTTATAAACCAAACAAGCTCGGTGTCGCTTACGGTAACAGTGGCGCGAGTTCAATGGTTTTTTTCCCATTTAAAAAAATGCCCAACGCGCCTAAAGAAGTTTTCACTTCAAAAGTGGGTCCCGACGATACTATTGTTACGTAAGTTTCGTTACGGCGAAACTGCGGTGCTATTCTGTAAAAATCTCACCGTGAAAACTTTGCTGAAGTGAGCGTGGAGTGAGCTGTCAATAGTGTGAATTCCTAGCAAAAACAAACTCACTTCACCTAAGTTTTCACGGTGAGATTTTTACAGAATCGACCGGCTGTACATTTTTTCAGTCGTGCCGTATGGAACTCCGTTCCAAAAAAACATGGATGTTACAAACGTTACACCAGAAAGTAAACGTTTATTAGAGCAACCAACATCCCAAACATGATGAATACAAACGTAGCTACATCATGCTTCGCATAGTATAACTTTCGCAGCAACATCGCCCTATTGTAGAGAAAAAATAAAAATACAACGTAAGCTTGTTTCAGTTTTGCGAAGTAATGCTTTTTGCTGAATAACTCGGATCTTGTTTTGTAAGTTAGCAAGTAGGTAGGTACTTCGTACTTGTTGTTTCCGAGTTTACCTATTTTTATCTTCAGTAGAATTTCTTCTAAGGAAATTCCGTTATGAAGTAGTGTGACGTTGGTTTTAGGAGGGAAAAGGAACCTTCTATCTTACTCAAGGGTTGGTGACAGGCGGCTCAATGGGGATTGTCCAAAAATTCTAACCATTAGATTTTATTTTATTTTTTGAAAATTTAGAGCATTTTGAGAAACTAATTTGAATATTTTGATGATTGGTTCAATAGTTATTTTTTAAAAAAAAAATTAATTATTTTAAGTTTTTAAGGTAGGTGACGTCATCTTTGGCTTAAAAAGATTGTGCCGTTGCTTCACTAGTACATAATTAAAAATTTAAATCTGTCAACACAACGTCATCCATATCACATCTGTCAAAGTGTCAATACTGAATACTCAAATACTGTTATATAATCGAATTCGAATCCTATCCTATTATCGTATTTGTTTACAAATGGTTTTTTTATGAGTAAGTGTCGTCCAAGGAATATACTACTATCTGTCGTCACTAGAACAATCTACGCGGCGACTTAGAAATAGAATAATAACGCACGCGGCGACATAATTTTATTGTTCGTTTTCCTGAACCACAAATGACCACAATGAGCGATACTTTTGTTAAAGCTGACTCGCGAAACCTGCCTAAAGTTGAGACCGTTATGATATTAGAGTATATTTCTAATAGCAGCCATCATAGCGTAGCTGAAATAAGGGGAGCAAAAATAATAATATAATAAATATAATTTGACACTTGACAGATTGTAGACAATACTTGCCTCTTACTTTTTAACGATAACGAGGTAACGATACAAAACTGTACAGCCAAACCAAAGGGCAAACAAGGTCAATCGTATTTTATCAAAAATATCAATAAAATATGAATATTTTTCGTAATTAATTAGTCCGTAATGATCAGTAACGCTATTCTTCGAAATGGTTTTTCAATTACAACATTTAAAAAAATATGAACAATGCCCATTGTCGTGGTATGTATCTGTGTATAATTATGTTGATTTTTCAATTGATTCGAACCAGCGGTGCTATTCTGTAAAAATCTCACCGTGAAAACTTAGGTGAAGTGAGCGTGGAGTGAGCTGTCAATAGTGTCATTTCCTAGGAAAAACAAACTCACATCACCTCAGTTTTCACGGTGAGATTTTTACAGAATCGACCGACAGCTGGTTTATTCTGTAAAATAAATCTCATCGTGAAAACTTAAGTGAAGTGAGCTGTCAATAGTGTCAATCTCTAGTATCACCTGGAATGACAGTTCATTTATTTTTTTTATTATTTGAATGGCCTGGTTGCTGGGACCTTTTAGACAAGTCTTTATTTGGTTTAGACAACCCACTGACTGGGATAGTTATTTCAATTACCTACATCGGTTCAGTAAAGTAAAAATACTTTTTTAACAAAATTAAACCGATGGGAAAAGAAACTGAAAAGCATAAAAAAACCTTTTATTCTAAGTCCCTATTATTGTAAGTAATATTTTTTAGGCAGCGCCAAACTAAGTTTTTGTTAAAACGTTGAAAACCTTCTCTTTTTTTTCATCTACAATCAATCACCTGAATAGAACACCATAAACAGGTAAAAAACTGGCAAAGTGCGAGTCGGACTCGCACACAAAGGGTTCCGTACTACAAGGCAAAAACACCGAAAAAAAAAAACGTTTGTTGTATGGGAGCCCCCCTTAAATATTTATGTTATTTTGTTTTTAGTATTTGTTGTTATAGCGGCAACAGAAATACATAATTTGTGACAATTTCAACTGTCTAGCTATCGCGGGTGAGATACAGCCTGGTGACAGACTGACGGACAGACAGCGAAGTCTTAGTAATAGGGTCCCGTTTTTTTCCAAAGGGTACGGAGCCCTAAAAAGGTAGCAAAACCTATCTTAATCCCCACAATAGCTCAGTCGTCGGTCAGTTAATCTTCAATATGATGCGGATGATATCACTCTCCAACATCCTCGTTGCTTTGTTCCCCTCTTGAGCGTCATTCAGACAGGCTGGAGCACACCGGGGGATGAGATAAGGGTGGAGGACAAAAAGGGATATTTTTTAAGGTGAGTCTGGTTTGTGATTGATTTCGCTACATTTTAGGTAGCTAATATTTTTTCTGCTTGTTTACTGTTTCGAAATCTCAGAGGGGAAACTCCCGTATTTTTTAAAAAGATCGCAATCTAATCTCAGTCTCAATCTATCAAATTGATTGTCGCTGAGATGATATTGCAACTCGATTTTAACGTTTTTAAATACAGGACTGAGTTGAACGGAGTCAATTTTAATTGATATTTAAATATTTAACGGTCGGTGCCTGAGAACGAGCTGGCCCAGGAAGAGGTGGCGAGATGTGACGACGTAGACGCTTATTGCAAAGTTTGGATCGAGGTGGCTCTAGAAGAGGTGCCTGGAAGGGATAATTTGGGGGAGGATTTTGCTCAGCAGTGGGAAAGGGTAGGCTAAAAAAATCTTGCCAAAAATTTACGGGAGGCTTATGTATCAGTGGACGTCTTTCAGCTGAATAATGATGTTGATGACGATTTCCGAATACTGTGCGGGTATGACATATGTATGAATTGTCTGAGGAATTATATGAAAGAGAAGGGAGTGAATGATAGCGTGACGGTTGACAGGGGAGAATAGATAGTGTATCTACTACCCTACTTAGGGTAGATACACCCTACTTAGGGTAGATACACCCTACCTAGGGTAGATACACAGGACAAGGGCAGAAAGATGATGGTGATGATGTCTGTGTGGCTATGACAACGTTTTTTAGAGTTAGGAACAGCCCGAATAATTTTGATCTTTTCCAGCACTCTGAATCTCGATAGAATTATCTTAGTCTGCCCAGAATTGATGTCATGGTTTCGTCAAATTGAGGGACTGATATGGTGAAAATCGATTGACAAAACAGGCAAAGCAGATGTAAGTGAAAACCCCGTATGGAGAGTAATGGAGACGCCCCTGAAGGACATAAAAATATGGTGACCTTATTGGTGATGTTCTTCAAAAGTCAGATGCGTAGTATCTACTCGCAACCGGCGTGTCAAAGTCAAAGTCAAATCATTTATTTCAAACAGGCACATAGAAGGCACTTTTGAACGTCAAAATGTACAAAACATAGAATTGATTCTATGACCGCCCCTTCCAAAAGATACTTTCGTAAGGAGAAGAATGGGCAAGAAACTACACCGTTACTCACGTGCGAGTATGAACATAAGATGTATGAACGTAAACGAAGCAAAAGGAGTATATAAAGTATCGTAGCAGGTGGCGTTCTGTAGTATCTACCTACCCTTATGGGAAGACAACGTCAGTTTATCTTTACAAAAAATCTGAAATCTCAAATTATAAGTTCTCGGTGTATCCCAGCCATGTGGTAGCGCTAAGTAAAAACCACTATAACAATGTTTTGTTCGTCGTACTAGTGTAAATGAAGTGTTCCGAATCAAAAGGGGACGTAGCGTATATCTGTACTTGTCTTGTCGCAGTCACCGCGGAGCTTAGAAGTGTAGTAGGATATGACTGCACATTTAAGTGCATATGGCTGGGCAGGAGAGATTTTAGACACTTACGGAAAGTTTTAGACGAAACTAAAAACGTGAAACTGATTGGTGAATGGGTAGTTGAGACCGCTAAATTCAAATTTTCTTACGTTTTTTGCAATTTGCAGGTCAGGAGGTTGTATCTTGATCAAAATATGATTCGCGACAATAACAGGTACATATTTAAATAATTAGAATCATTAATAGGTACATCTTTCTAAGTTAGATTTCTAACATTAACAATTTTCCACAAGATATTGGTGGTTGGTGGTAGAAATCTAACTTATAAAGATATATTAATGTTTCTAATGATTGTATATAATTCTCTAGATAAATATGTACCTGTTATTGTCGCGAATCATATTTTGATCAAGATACAATCTGACACTGACCTGCAAATTGCAAAAAACTTAAGAAAATTAGAATTTCGCGGTCTCTACCACTATCCATTCACCATAAGTAGAATATTAAATTTTATAATATAGAATTTTAAATTTTTCTACATGCAATGTATGTATTAAGTAAATTTTTATTTGTTTAAACGGTGTACATATGTTTAAACAAATAAAAAATTACTTACTTACTTACAAACAGAATGCACGGATTGAGCATATTCCAGTGTCAAACTCTTTTCATTGTTCTATTATGATCTCGGATGCTTACCTACGCGCTAGTGTGACTATCCTCTGCTTCCCTACGTATTGTTCGGTGTTTAATTGTTTTAAATTGCTCTTCACTTCCACTCTGTTTGGTTCTAGTCGAGTGAATAGACAAAGAACTGATACGGTGCTGATAGAGGTGTTGTTACTTTGTGGAAACACAATATGAGAACTTGGGATTAATGCGAAGTCTTCGTCGTATCGATGATTCCATTTGTTTGGTTTTAGATAAGCTTCGGCCAAATTGGGCAGAAGCAAGTTTATTCTATTTTTTTTTTTTTTGAGACAGTCGCGTTTCTAATACATGATGACGCAGTAACCTGACTTGATTGTCATGGAAACGCTATTATTATTATGTGTGAGCTCACTATTCTCAGTAAGGATACATTTTCGCGTCACTATGTACGGCGAGGGAAAATCTGGCGATTCAAATCTTTTTGTGGCGGAGTTTGACTTTAGGGTGTCCGAAGTGCTCTCTAGGAAAACACAACTTACTTTCATAAATAATGTTTCAGTGACGTCATTGACAAGTACCGCTCAGTCACCGCTGTTCTAGGAAATATTGAAAAAAATGTGGTTTTTCTATTTCGTGTAACTTGTTAAATAAGTGGAATAGGGATTTAACATTTTGGTACATGTTTTTTTACTCTTTGGTCTAGTATCAAGTAAAAGGAATAATAGGACAATTCAATGATTTTTTCTCTATAAAAAAAAAAGTTATATCTATTTTTTTACTTTTTTCGGCGTAACGCTTAAGAGTTAAGAGTTATTCAATAGAATTTACTTTAAAACAGAATTATCATATCTAAATTTACTCAAAGTAGTTTTAAATTTAATTCATTAATTTTGTTAAAAAAGTAGTAAATTCGTTTAGGCACATACCTACGTCTTCTTTTGCGTTTCAAAAGTAATTGCATCACTTTCGCGCGTTTAGTAGGTTTTCGAGGATTTTAGATTTTCGAGGCAGCCCCTTATTGTTTATTTAGGTATAGTCAGGGAAATCAATTATGAAGTAAATAGAGACCCGACGTCAATTTGCTGAGCCATAGCGATTTCATACAACTGTCAAAAAATTACAGTTGTGGTTTGAATATAGGTTCGAACTATTTGAACAATTAATTGATAGTCAATTTAGTTAACAATTAATTTCTCTGAATTTACTTTAAGGTCGTTACTTCCTTGGTTTAACTCTAACAAACTACTAGAGTCCTGCATCAAATAATGACAAGCGATTTATACTATCTCTAACAGCGACACGGGTCAATCGAAGGTTAAGCTACGATTGCCGCGGTCGGTTCGGGGATGGATGACCATCCATTACATTTTGACGGTAAGCCCTTGGTACCGGCTGTCATTCGTAAATCTTTGACAGTCGTTACGGGTAGTCAGAAGCCCAAAAGTCAATTCAAATAATAACACAATGAATGTTATTGAAATGTCAAAATGTAAGCCATTGCTACTATTAGTGTGTTACGTAATTAGCCCGCAGGTTTCCAACCTGCAACCAGATTAACGATAAACCCTCCTTAGATTTAAACAGACATGTGCTCATAATAATCAAGAATATTACCACACAATTAATAACAATTAGGAATGATAGAAAACAGACTAATAATCTAGTTTTATGCTGAGGCGTCTCGCTCATGAATATGCAATGTGTGTCCGCTCAGAGATATTAATTATGCACGGTTTTCGTCCTCCGTTCTTAAGGCGAAGGTTGATTTTGAAAACCGGGTGGAGTTTAATTTTATCCGGGAAAGAAAAAAATTATATACACACACGTGACACACACTATAAAACTGATTTACATTCGTAAGAGGCCCTTTTACCATAAGGTCCAGTTAAAAACCAGCGTCAGGCACGAGTTGTCGGGTATTTATTCTGAACTGAGCCTATTTGGCGCAGCCGTGAGGCACAAAATACTGTTACAAGTTTACAACTAAGTTTATTCTGTTTTCTTATTTTGTTTGTATATTGTTTGTCTTAAACTGGGTCAAATAAATTGGTTTTCTATCTTACTTTATAGCCGGGTATTTCGTTTCTATATTTTTGTGCTGTAGAGAATGGTTAAAATTATAATCACCGAGTAATAATGGGGTCCTTGATTCCAAAATTCCAGGCTCAACAAAGTGTTCTGGGTTTCCACATCAGGCATTTGAAGTTGTGCTCGCATATGATACTAATAGACAAAGTTGAGACATCTCTTTTACTAGCAAAAGAAATAGCGGAATAATTCGTAGACGTTTAGGCGTACCTACCTACTTAAATGCAATCTGCCTAGAGATGCTCATAAGTCGTTGTCTAGCGCTACTGATTTATCGCACCGTTCATTGTGGTCTCTTGGGACCATTAGTTATTGTGCTGTATCAGTGAGTCCAATGACAATTACAATTCACCGTAACTTAGCATATTATTTTCAGTTTAAAATCACAATAAACACATCACCATGTTTCATACATAAATCTTACGAGTTTGAGTTTTTAGAAGCACCTTGTTTTACTTTTGGATACACATCATAAAATCTGGCAGTATACGCAATATACCCTTACTAATAAAAGTTGCACACCGAGTTCTCTCTTTCAGTTGTCAGTAATTTGACTTTCAAAAGAATAAGACAAAGCGTTGTGTAACTATACAGACGCTATACAACGTTTATTAGTAAGGGGGTTAGAATTCAGTTAATTTGACATTTATTTTAAAAATTTGCATTTGTTTGTAATAACTATATCAGCCAAACCACATAAAAAAAAATCCAAAAGTCATAGAGCAGTAGCGCTTGCGACCACTCGACCAACTAGGCGATTTATTATCCTAATAATAACAATGTGATGGCATCCACAATGCCACATGTGAACTACGCATCACAGAAAAAATGTTGACATGTGAATGGGATATTGTTGTATATCCCATTCACATGTCAACATTTTCTCCTACAAAATCCGAAACAACTTCCCCTTAAGCAGGCACATAACGTTTTAAAGCTCAGATTTTAAGCGGCACGAAGCGACGGAAACTGCTGAGTGTGCGAAAAAAGAATGTTACTACAAAAATGTTCGTCCAGTGGAAATAATTTAGAGCTAAAAATATTTTGTTGCGACTCGAAACTGTTTTAGAGTGTGCGTGTGTGGCGGGGTGATTGTGCAATTGTTAATGAGTGTGTGTGTGATTGTGAGGGGCTCGTGGCTAAATTATAACAGTTGAGTAAATCAAAGGTAAAGCTATGCTTGCCGTGGTCGGTTCGAGAATGGGTGACTATCTATTACATATCGAGACCCCTCCATGCCTCGGAAAGCACGTTTAGCCGTTGATCTCGGCTGTTATTCGAAGCCACCCAAAAGTCTGACAACCAGTCTCACCAAGGTTACCCAGTAACTGGGTTGTGGAGGACAGATGGGCAGTCGCTCTATGTAATATACAGGTATTCAGCTGTATCCAATTAGCCTGAAAGCTACCTCAACATAGTTGAAAAAAGGCTACGCAGATTGATTGGTTGTGTATGATAGACAAAGAGAAAACAAAGTGTTGTATTTGCAAGTGGTAGGTATCGGTTTTATTGACGATGTCATCGGATTTGGGTAGACCACGTTAAAAAATTGAATTTTGAATTTATTGAACCAATGTTATAAACCAATGTTACATGTATTATCTTAAAATTAACTTAACGTCGTCGGTCTGTAGCTGTTAGCGATCATCATTTGGATCTTTACGGCGGTCCTCAAACTAGGCGGCGCCTGTAACTTGGGGACCAGATTTGTGTGAAACTGTTAAAAAAAAAAATCAGCAGCAAAATCAGCAAAAAGTTGAAATACTTTCTCAATATTTCCCACTTTTGCTCGGCAAATATCTCCCGTAAATGTCTGTTATCCGTAATGTTGCAATGTAGCATACCTATTTAGACCAAATTTTGGAATCACAACTCAACTCTTGGTGCCATTGTTTCCTAAACCTTAGCGAAGACTCTTGCCTCCATGCAACCACTGCATGGACACTGTGGCTTACCAACATCGATCTTTTTTTTAACCTGTAATGACCCACTTCTAGTCAGGGGTCTCCAATGTGAAAGCTTTCCAATGTTCTTTGTGCATTGCCTTCTCCGACCAACCTCCCTCTAGGTCGTCACGCCAGTGTTTCATAGGCCTCCCTCGACGACGCGGACGCCTATCTCGATCTTATGACCAAAATAATAAGACATTTTAATAAACAAAGACTCCGCTGACACAAAAGCCCAGCCCTACCGCGACATTGTCTGTGCCAAAAATATGCAACAAAGAAAAAAAAAACTTTCACGAGTCCACAGTTCAAAGTGCCCGCAGAATTATACATTTCTGACATTTATTTCATTATGCTCTTTTTGGTAGACCGCCGACCAGCCAGTGTTTTTTGATAAATAAAAACCTACATGTAAATAATGAATACTGGGCATTTCCAAGGCTTTGATTCTGTAGAAGTGTAGAGGTTTTCATTTCTCGAAAAGAAACGTAATGTAGAAGATTTCCTATTCCTAAGGGGCAATTCTCGTAATTTTAAGAACGTCCACAGTCTGATCTCAGTCTCATCTGTCAAAAATACCTCCAATTTCCCTACTGAAATTAGTTTGTCGCCGAGATGAGACAGATAGATGCGACTAGATTTTGAACGTTTTAAATTACGAGAATGGGTCTTCAGGTTTTTGAAGTGAGAACTTCTTTAGGCGCACTTTGCGCTCTTTCTGAACAGTAACCGAAACAACCGTTACGCTCGAATCGGTATGCTCGGCCGCAATCGGTCGGTGACGCTGAATTACGTCGTCGCTCGCATGACTAAAAGTCCTATCTCATTTTTAGCTGATCTGAGTCAGGACAACTACACTCTTCTATTCGTAGAAAAATGTAGCCGTCCAAACCCAAATCAGCTAAAAAATGAGATAGAACTTTTAGTCATGCGAGGGACGACGTATTATACCTACTCGACCCATCCATTGCTTCATAAGTTCGAAAAATATTTTTTTTTCCCTTATATATCGAGAAGTATGGAAGAAAAAGAAAAAATAAATTGGTATAAGGGCAGGAGAATGATGATGATGATGATAACGCAATAAATTTTGGTGAACTGTCAAAATGAAACCCATTGCTACTGATAGTGTGTTACGCAATTACCCCTCTGGGTCGGACACATACTTGTAATATGGTAGGTATCTCCAATCTCTGAGTAGTCTGTGGTTACCTCAGAATCTACAAGTTTATATTTCAAAGCAAGTTGCTGGTGAATAATCCTGGCTACTTGGTTATGCCTGTGCAAGTACTCGCCGCTATTATTGCGGGTTAGCTTCAAAACCAAGTAAGTACCTACATTACATTACATTAGTAAAGCTGTAAAGCTGATCAAACAGGGAGTTGAAGTTTGAATGCAATCAAATTCGCTGATAACAACTTCCATCTAATAAATTAATTATTCCGAGCTCATATCCTATCCTCGTCAATTGAGATGCTAATGGAGAATTTCTAAATTCTCCATTCCTTCAAACTGCTTACTACAACCGATCTGCCTAGCCGTTTCCCAACTACATTGGGGTCGGCTTCCAGTCTAATCAGATGCAGCTGAATACCAGTATTTTACATGGAGCGACTGCCTATCTGACCTCCACAACCAGTAACTGGGTAACACAATACTCCTAAGCAAGACTGGTTTTCAGAATTTTGGGCTTCTGACTACCGCACGACTGTCAAAGATCTACGAATGTCAACCGAGATCAACGGCTTAACGTGCTATTCCGGGCAGAGAGGGGTCTCGATATGTATTGGATGGCCACATTCACCAATAATCTTGAGACGTACTTTTTCATTAGTAGATAACACCAAGCTTTCCCAACCTTCGTTTTCAAAACATTCCAATTCATTACGATCAAAATTGAGAACCATTAACGAAATTATCTATCATAACTCAAACGCTTGGCATTCTACCCAGAATGAGTTATTTAAAACAATTCATTAAATAAATTGTTTTACCCAAAACGGCAATTCACGAAGATATTTAGCTCTCTAACAATTATTAAAATTATCAGCGAGGACCTTTTAGGGAAGATTAAATTTTCGACAGCGTAAGCGCGCCATCTTTTATTTTTAATTGTACTGTAGTAAGCAGTTTGCAGGTGCCATCATGATTCCAGTATGAGAGAGAGACGGAGCTATACATGACCGATAGCACCATCCCTTTTTCGCACTAGAATCAAGTAATACGGCCCCAGGAATGGAGAATAATCTATTGGCATCACAATTTAGGAGGATAGCTTTTGACCTTAGATACGCTCGTGGCTAAATGATAACAGTTGCACGGTTCATTTGAAGGCCAAGCTACACTTGCCGCGGTCATATCGTGGATGGGTGACCTTTACATATATTATGAAGACCCCCGTCCGAGTCTCGGATACCTTGGTCGCGGCTGTCATTTGTAGATCTTTGACAGTCGTAACTTGTAGTCAGAAGTCCAATTTTAATAATAATCAGTCTTACCAAGGTCTATCGTATTACCCAGTAACTGGGTTGTGGAGGTCAGATAGGCAGTCGCTCCGTGTAAAATACTGGTATGCAGCTGCATCCAGTTAGACTGGAAGTCGACCCCAAGATAGTTGGGAAAAGACTAGGCAGATGATGATGATGACTCGCCCCCTATTACATGGGACTTAAACATGACTAACGAAATGTGGGTGTAGCAGAGTCTTCAGGGATTAAAGGCGTGATTTCTACAAAAAGCCCCGAAAGAAAACCCGAAAGTCTGACAACCAGCATTACCAAGGGGTACCGTATTACCCAGTATCTGGGTTGTGGAGGTCAAATATATAGTCGCTCCATGTAAAATACTAATATATAATATATATAATAGATCTTAATTTTAAAATTTTTTGGATGTTCAGGTTTCCAACCTACAACCAGATTTTTGAGAAACCGTCTTTACATTTACACAGACTTAAATTCATTATAATTATATTACCATCCTTCACTATTATATCCTAAGGCCACGTCTTCCCTACCATTACGGCGCCCCCCGGTCTACTCCTCGATATGCAATGGTCTCTGTAGCACCATAAAACATGAGGCTACAGGGCTAGTGCAAATCTTCAGGCTCATTCGATTGACCGTGTTTGGTCAGACTGTAGCGGTATCTACAACGCCACATGCGAACAACGCGTCATACTAACGTCACGCAAATCCTGCATCGCGCAAGCAGAGTTTACCGCGCAACTAGCATAGATACAACAGCCCGACATGAATCATCGGGCAGTTGCCCGCCAGACACAACACTATAGAGTATGAGTGAACTTCAGACCCTGTTATTCATACCTCTAAAAGATCAAACCACTCTGGGGTCGGTGCATTTCATTCATACCACACAACAAAGTAATTAAAAAAATGAAATCGACTTCCAAACGAAATTAACTCAAAATTATGAAATAACTTTAATTTCGGAAGTCGGTGTCTTGGAATCTGTATTTTAGTTTTAGTTTTTTGCAATTGACTATATAATATACGTCTATAAAATGTTGTATATTTGTTTGGAAGTCCAAATAGATTGTCATATTATTATGTGAATATTTTTGAAGTCGGTAAAAATGCAAAGAACACACAAGAACATTACATTACAGTAAAAAAAAAACCCTGCAAAATACTACCCTTCAAAAGTCCTAGAATTTTTAAATGACTGCGTTACTAATATTCCATTTCAAGTATAAATCCGACGTATGTACTTATGCTAATAGAAAACTTTCAAAGGAAATTTAATTTATGCTATTAGTTTCTTTTGCAGGCAGACTTTTACGGTTCCGTAACTCAACAAAGAAATCCTGAGTATTAAAACACAAGTAAGATAGATTATGAACAGATGAATATTATATAAAAACTGTATGTAATCAAGGACCTGATTCAAAAGGCAGTACTCCTGGTTACGGCTCGCAGCGTGAGGAACTTCCTCTCTTGTAGGTTGCTCTGGAGCCCTAACCACCGGTAGTTTGGACCCTGCTTTTAAATGTTTTTTGTTAAAATATTTAAAAATATATTCAATATGTAGGTAAGTAGATTAATAATGAGGAATATTATTCCTACTACGGAACCCCATAGCGCTGTCCGACAAACACTTAGCAGAGTTTTTTTTATTAATTTCGCTCAACTGACTGAACGGGAATATTACAAAATTGCAGGGAATTTGTTATGAACATTATTCTTTTTCTCTTTGATCTACAATTTCTTTGCCAATATCCCTTATATTGGCAGCATGGAGTAAGAGATAGAGAAGTTCCACTTTATCTTAGTAGATCTAAGTGTGCATACTGGCTAGTTAGATTACTTCATCATCATCATCTGCCTAGCCTTTTCCTAACTATGTTGGGGTCGGCTTCCAGTCTAACCGGATGTAGCTGAATACCAGTATTTTACAGTTACTGGGTAATACGATACCCCTTGGTAAGACTGGTGGTGGACTGCTGGTGGTGATGGTGGTCTGCTGGTGGTGGTGGTGGTGGATAGTTAGACTATTTATTATATAATAATATCAACAAATAAACATGCGAACCTAACCTGTCAACATCCTGATTGCGGAACCCTCTTTCAATTACAATCTGAATCATTTGGTTTGAATCATTTCGATCTGAATCATTTAGTTTGAATCATTTCAATCTGAATTTCTTTAATCTCATCATCATTTTCATCATTTCAGCCGAAAGACGTCCACTGCTGGACATAGGCCTCCCCCAAGCACCTCAACTTCGACCGGTTCTGTGCTTCTCGTATCCAACGGGTTCCTGCGGCCTTCACAAGGTCGTCGGTCCACCTTGTGGGAGGCCTTCCAACGCTACGTCTTCCGGTACGCGGTCGCCATTACAGAACCTTTCGGCCCCATCGGCCATCTGTTCTGCGAGCAATGTGTCCTGCCCACTGCCACTTAAGTTTGGCAATTCTTCGGGCTATGTCGGTTACCTTGGTTCTCCTGCGGATCTCCATTCCTGATTCGATCGCGCAGGGAAACTTTAAGCATAGCCCTCTCCGTTGCCCTTTGGGTGACTTTTAGCCTTCTTATAAGGCCCATTGTGAGCGACGATCTCTAATCTATTGCTTCATATATTTGAAAAAATCAACAACGTAAATAACGCAATGAATGTTGTTGAACTGTCAAAATTTTACAATTACCCTGCATGTGTTCAGTCCCCTGTATCGTAGGTGAAGTGGTACCTATTATACTATAGTACTTATAGTGTATCTAGTAGCGGAGTATGTTTCACACATCACTGGCGGCGCTCGTAAACGTTCGTGAGCCGAGACGTTTGTGTCACCGCAGCGCTGCCGTGCGCTGAAACCTATCAGTAAATGTGCAAACTGGCTGGATTGAGCAGTAGAAATCTAAAAATAAACGTAAAATGAGCGTAAATAAAAGTTAATGTGAATGCAAAATTACGTAAATGAACGAAGCAAAAGAAGTGTTATTATCGTAGTAGGTGATGATCTGTAGTTTCTGCTTGTTTCTGTATGTATCATGTATGTATGTAAATCTAAAAATATTCGCTGCTCTCTTGGTGTGGTTAAATGATTATTACGACGCATTCCTGCTCAAGAATTGAATGACAAAAAAACCGGGCAAGAGCGAGTCGGACTCGCGCACAGAGGGTTCCGTACCATCATATGTTTTTAAATTTTCATCGGCAAGGCCTTTATTCGTAACGTAATGTAACTTGCATCTCTTCAAAAACAAAAACTACGGACAGTCATCTTCAAAACCGCCCAATATCACTGACATGCCTGCTACAAACGCATACGACACTTTCAACATCCACCATACACGTATAAATACAGAACCACAGATAACCTACCTTGTTAGAACGCAGGTTTATGTATCGGATACCCTACAGCAGGGGTGGTGAACCTATGGCATCTATGACACAATTTTCAGCGGCAGAAAATGAGTTTTCATACGAAATCGTTCGAAAAAAATGTCATAACTTTTCCGTAAACTCGGAACTATAGCGAATTCTATCATTTACTTGTGTTAATCCTAAATTCCCACGGCTGGGACACAGGCGCCTTCTCTGTGAGAGGGAGTGGGCCGTAATCCACCACGCGGGCCCAGTTGGTGGATGTCACATGTAACCGAATTTTCGTTTCTGGGACATGCCGGTTTCCTCACGATATTTTCCTTGACCGTTTTGAGAGCAGTGGTAATGAAATAAATTACACAAACTAAAGCCCTTGCTTGGGTTCGAACCTATGACCACGACTCGCAAATCGGGGCCGATACCTCTCGGCCACCACTGCTCTCTTGTGTTAATAATAATCATTGATATAAGATTATATTTTTTTAATGATAAGTTAGTTTTATTTTTTTAATTCGCCGTAACTTTTGTCAGATTTTGAAGGTTTTTGGCTGTGACGAGGTCACGTTTCGGTCACGACATCACAAGTAAAAAACATTTCGTTTTAATAAATCACACATAATTATGATTTGCATGGTTCACAATCCCTGCACTCCTGCACACACACACCATTTTAGACGTACGGACGTTGCCGTCGCGTCGCCTCGGTTGGTAGGTCGGTACGCCTCAAAGACACGATATTGGAATACTGTACAAATTATGATCCTGCTTGCTTGTAATATTGGAAGTATTGGTTTTAATCTATTACCTATATTGGATACTGTACGTTGAGTTATGGCTGGAACATTAATTTCTTTTGTCCTAAAGTCTTTAGAATCCGCATTATTATTCTTTAATTTTAGACGGCGAGAAACTCCACGGTTACACTTTTAAAGATTATTCGCTTTTTCAAATGTCGAATTACAGTGTTAACAGATAAGGGAGGACAGTGTAGGCCTGTCAACAAGTACCAGTTATGTATGACAAAATAGAAAATGGTCTACAAATTAATGTCAGGAGAGGATTACTCTTACCCTGCTTTTTTTTTTGGGTGGGAAATCATCAAATGACCCCTCCCGCTCTGAGCGGAACGGAAGGAAGTGTCAGACTCTTACTGACTAAAACCCACCCGTGTTCCTTCCTTAGCCCTTTATGTTCCGGGCCAGCGGTAACCCTTTCGGACAATGCCGCTGACCCGGCAATACTCTTACCCTTACTTTGACTTCTGTCTTCGTTTGGTCTTCAGACGCCTAACTTACTCATTCTGCAGTTCATCACACACCCACACGTAGGTATACTAGACATGTACCTATGTTTAGGAAACGTTAATATTTTCCATGGAAAATATTCCAATATTGTCGCCTCAGAAATCATACCGACTGATTATATAAATATGTGCCTACAGTAATCTTGTAAGACGAAGGCACTAGTCTGTGCCATTTGAATTTGTAAATTCTCTCTTGAACAATAAAGTTTTTTTTTCAGTTGACCTAGTATGTTGTCCCACTGCTGGACAAAGGTCTTCCCCATATTGTTCCACTTTCCTCCTTACCTATGGCGCTCAGCTTTGGTCTTTGACCGAAGTTCAGAAGTGCAAACTCACAAGGTTTGCCAAAAAGCGATGGAGCGTAACATCTTTAAAACCAAACTAACCAACCAAATTCGCAACACCACAATACGCACCAAGACAGGTCCCCGCACATGGGCCACCGGCCACAACCACAAAACGACGCCACCGGCATATTTCCTGTAGTTTACATACATTTTATATGGACTCGCCGCACACGGTTGACGTACGCCGGTGGCCGCCACACGCTACGAAGTCCATATAAAATGTATGAAAACTACAGTTTTGTGGTTGTGGCCGGTGGCCCGTGTGCGGGGACCCTAAGTCTGCGAGGCTGATGTGGAACTGGGCGGGTCACATGGCACGGTTAGTGGATGCATCCAGACTCGATATCCGTGATCCAGACAGATGAGCCAGGATCACGGATATCGAGGATCGTCACACAGTCGGTGCCTCTGCCTGAAGACAGGTGTCGTCACCGAGGCAGGGCTAAGACACGCTGGCGATTGACGGAGAAAGCACAAGATAAAGTTTTTATTAATATTAATTAAATTACAATATTCAAATGCTAAAACACAAACATTACTGTTTCGTATAAAATTGCTTAGTTACATTCGGGAAATGCAGCTGGCACTGGAATTTTGGTAGTTTCTATACTGCGGTTTGTAAAGGAATGTTGGCCTTTGCTGGTTACACAATATTCCTTTTCCTACTGGCCTGGCTTTCATACCTACTTGGTTTATAAGTTCCTACCTTCTGCCCGCGACTTCGCTCGCTTGGTAGTCAACTGTGCTAAAAATCGTACCCTATGGCACTCCGCAATAGTGTACGGTCAGCAACAAAAGTCGATTAACAATTCAGTTTTTATAATCTCAGTTATTGAGCAAAATATTTGTTTAAAATTGCAGCAGAAGTACAATGCAATTTTGAACAAATATTTTGCTCAATAACTGAGATTAAAAAAACTTGTTAATCGGCTTTTGTTCCTGACCGTAGCTTTCTGTCAGTGGAAGAATATTCGAAATCAAACTTACCAATTTTACCCCTTTAAAATGTTACAATCCGGCCGTCGGGAGAATGCGTTCCTGACAATAATTCTAGGTAATAAAGATCAAATTCGCAAAACACGTTTTCATCCGCAGCACAGTAGAGTAGAAGTATTGTCTTAAAAAATATATGGTGTTTATTTGCACAATGTTAAAAGCCTATTATTTGGTAAAGTGAGATCTGTCAGGAGTTCTTTTATGTATATTATCCACAATATCCACTAAAGAAGCATCAATAAAAGTTGTTTTTGGAAGGAACACTTTTTTTTAAATTTTCTGTTTTTATGAAGTTTCTTGTCCGTTCTTCTTCATAGGAACCGTCCTGTGCAGAAGAACGGCCCCCATATGGTATGGCCCTGACCCCAACATAGTTGGGAAAAGGCAGACTGATATTATTGGGAATCGAATTTACAAGCCGTAGCCCGCCATGTCACGCTTGTAAATCTTTTTATTGCAACGACCAGAACTATTGCACGCACGTTCGCGCCATCTTTCACTACCAACCGAACTGCAGAATTCCAAGATGGCCGCCCCGATGCCGGAATGAAATAGGTAACATAACTTCAAAATAATTTACGGCGACAGACATAATAACGTAAGTTTTGGAGTTACGGTTGACAACTTTATACTGTACTATGTTTGTGGACTCGGTAGGAATTTCCTTGTTATGTTAATTAGTTTCAGTAAGGGAAATTAGAGGTGTGCGTCACTGCGTCCTGTTTTATGAACAAGACTGTTGAGATTATGTAACTCATTTGAAATTCCGAAAGGGTTTCTTGTTGCGTAGGCTATGATTATGAAGGTACTGCGAACCTAGCACGAAGCCGTGGTCGTATGCTACCTACTCTAACAAAACAATACATTCTAACAGGTAAGCGATCAAGAGCTTTAGGGCAAAGTGGCATAATATGCCCACGGCTATCCTCCGATCATCACTATGAATACGTATTACAGTTCGCGTCAAATAACTTTGCCGCTCCGAAGTAGGCAACAAGTCACTGCGCAGTAGTTAACCCTATGAATACAACAGCAGCGCGCATGGCGCGGATTGGCGCGGCTAGGAAAGAGCCTAGCTTCAGAGCGGCAAAGTTATTTGACGCGAACTGTACCTAACCTTTTGACCGCCACAGTCATTATAAGTATAGATGACAAACCAAAATGTGCCCAGCACGCCACGGTTCGACTACATGCTCTTGAGTATTAATGTTCTGTGACTACATGACAGACTTTGACGCCGAGGGCATGTTTTTGATTTTTTGACGTGTGGCGGTCAAAAGGTTAACCCTTCCGCCGGTGACGTCTATTAATTTAGTTTTAGCGCTAAAGTTGAAATTCTATTAAATAAATTTGACAGATTGTAGTAGCTAGATGTGCTGGCGTCTGTACTTTATGTTTGTTGAGCTTCTAACTCAATGTATATTGAACTGAAATTTAATTTCCGTGTAAACCTATGAATCATCATCATCATCATCATTTCAGCCGAAAGACGTCCACTGCTAGACATAGGCCTCCCCCAAGCACTTCCACTTCGACCGGTTCTGTGCTTCTCGCATTCAACGGGTTCCTGCGGCCTTCACAAGGTCGTCGGTCCACCTTGTGGGAGGCCTTCCAACGCTACGTCTTCCGGTACGCGGTCGCCACTCCAGAACCTTTCGGCCCCATCGGCCATCTGTTCTGCGAGCAATGTGCCCTGCCCACTGCCACTTAAGCCCGGTTTCACCGCGAGCGGAACGGACCCATTAATGACTTCGTTAAACTCGCAAACGCAAACTACATACTTGTATTTCCACCAACGGTGCAAATACAAGTAGGTGCGCAAGTGGAAATACATGTAACGCAAACTGCATACTTGTACTTCCACCGTTGGTGGAAATACAAGTATGTAGTTTGCGTTTGCGAGTTTAACAAAGTCATTAATGGGTCCGTTCCGCTCGCGGTGGAAACCGGGCTTTAAGTTTGGCAATTCTTCGGGCTATGTCGGTTACCTTGGTTCTCCTGCGGATCTCCTCATTCCTGATTCGATCACGCAGGGAAACTCCAAGCATAGCCCTCTCAATACCCATAACCTATGAATACGCTGCATTAATGAAGAGCTCGGACCCAAAGTCCATATTAGAATAATTATATCATCATAATATTGGGTGGCTAGGGCTGGGACATCGACGTGCAACCTGCACCCTAATTGCGTAACACATTATTACTATCTATTTGAATCATTTTGAAGCATATTGCTAATCTATTGCTCCATATGTTCGAAAAATGTGTTTGCTCGACAACGTAAATAACGCAATGGATGTTGTTCAACTGTCAAAATGAAACCCATTGCTACTGATAGTGTGTTACGCAATTACCCTGCTGGATCCTAATTGCGTAACACACTATCAATCTCAATCTGATTAATTTTGAAGGATGTTGCTAATCCATTGCTTCATGCTGCTTCATCCATTGCTGTTACCATGGATTCAGAAGTACATAATTCTGAACCACACTGCCTTGAAATTTTTCGTCGATTAAGAAAAAAAAAAATAACTGTCCAATGTTTACATATTTTGACAGGATAAGGACTTGTTAAATTTGGCAGATATTGATAAAAAGAATGTAGGTAGGTACATTATTGCAAGGACTGGCTTTACCCACGGCCAAAGAAGGCTCTACGCTTTGCCAAACTCGTCTCTTGTCTCTCTCAGTCTCTTGGGTATATTACCCAAGGATTTTTTCGACGCCATATTTAGTTAGTAGTTTTAATTAAGTTAGGATTAAGTTAGTTATTTTTATTTCATTTATTAATTATGTGTACGTTTTTATTTATGTAAGTACAGCTCATTTTAATTCATAAACAAAACTAATGTTCTATAAACTTTTCCACAGATAATTTTTCCCATTAAAAATGTTGCCATTACAAAATAAAAGTGCTTTATTATTACAACCAACATCCTATTTTCAAAGCAAAATGAATACAGACTAACGAATACGATTTTCCCAAAATAGACTCAAAAAAATACATGGTAGGTATTTTCCTACCTACCCGCGTTACTTCCTGTAATATAATAAAGACAACACGTAAAAAAAGTCTGCGCCATTTTCTCCGACGTCACGCAGTAACAAGCCTATAGTTACATTACATAAATCCACTTTATCACATCACGTTTTGTGGGAACACTCCAAGATGTACCGCGGACAAGAGTTAAGTAATGTTAGGCTTTCAAAGAATTATTGTACAAGCATTAGGGAGGGATTTTGTTAGAACTATGTTGAGAAATATGTAGGTTGGATTTTTTTTTTTATCGGACGAAAATGCGGAGGAGGTTCTCAAGTCGACTCGTACTTAGATAGATTTTTTTTTTGTGAGAGGATTTCAAAGAATTATTGTACAAGCATTAGGGAGGGATTTTGTTAGATCTCTGTTGAGAAATTGTAGGTTGGAATTTTTTTTTTATCGGACGAAAAAGCGGAGTACCTAGGTTCTCAAGTCGACTCGTACTTAGATAGATTTTTTTTTGTGAGAGGAAAGTGAGCTTGTATTTGGAAGCTAACTGCTTCGTTGCTCACGTGGTTTAATTATTCCATGACATGGGACTTAAACATAACTAATTAACTACCTTCACCTTCGGAATATAGAGGGTGGCAGAGACACCGATGCACAGTCTGTTACCATGGATTCAGTTGATGATCCTGAACTTGTCTATGGAGAAGCAGTTTTTTTTTTTTTAAAAAACCTACTACGCTAGTGGAGGTCTAGAATTATGTACTGAATTCATCGTTACAGTTTGCGCGTCGATGTACAGACGCCAGCACATCAAGCTACTACAATCTGTCAAATTTCTTTAACAGATTTTCAACTTTATCGCTAAAGTATAAAAGAAGTCTGTAGAAGCCAAATCCATTTAGAGATCCAGTCCTATGACTGGATTAGTGGTAGGTGCCTATGCTTTCCATATTTTCAGCGTGTCCAATCGAGGGCAACTGAAATCGTCAAGAAAGAAAATGCGTTTAGTTGCGGCAAACATGACGCAGAGAAAGAACACAAACACAAAAAAGGAATCAAGAGTTGAAACTGGACGATTTCCCACCAACACTCGATTGGCTTAAAAAAACCGGGCAAGAGCGAGTCGTACTCGCGCACCGAGGGTTCCATACCATCATGTTTTTAAATTTTCTTCGGCGAGGCCTATATTCATCAGAGAATTTTAACACTGTGCACTGTGGTGTAGAATATTGCAGTTTTATGTCAGCGCCATCTCTTGACCGATAGTGGAATTAATGTAACTTTTGTTGATGATTTCTGAAAAAGTGTGCTATTTAGAGACTTTGTTTTATTTTTCCTGTAATCTTTACATAAACTTCTATCACATAGAATAATTTCAGATTTTTCTCTTTGCAAATTTCGGAGATAAGGGGGGAACGGTATTTTTTTTACATGTTTCATTAAAAATCGAAAACTATGCAGCCTAAAATAAAAAGAAAAAAATGTTTGAGAATGTGCAAACTGCGTTCTTTCATATGATACCCCACATGCCTTAGTAGGCCAACTTCAAATTTTTCAGACCCTCTTTCAGTCCCAGTTGCAAAAAAATATACATACATTTTTATTTCTTTCTTATTTGCAAAATAGTTGGGCAAACGTCATTTAAAAGTATTCAAAATTTCAAGTTGATAGCATTAGTAGTTCTTGAGATATCCAGCTGTGACAGACAGACAGACAGACTTAGTCTCACCATAAGGGTTCCGTTTTTACCATTTTGGTACGGAACCCTAATTAAGGCATACAAAACTAACCATTTTCTCCTTAAAAAACTCATATCTAACTCTAATATAACCCTCATGTTAGCCGGATACTGTAATATACTATATCCGAGAATCCGAACTACACTCCCTAGGGAATTCTCTAGATACCTACATAAAGTTTAGTGTCAGTAAAAATGAGTACAACACTAATAACAATAAATTTTCTTTAGATGCCCCAGAGAGTGGAATGGGGCAGTGTACCTACTTATTGTTAGGTTGATGCGAAGTAGAAGTTACATGTGTGACGATTTAAGGCTCCTACAAACAGGCGCGACACGCGATAAAATCGCGAGCGACACACAAAGGCACCGCAAGTCGCGCAACGAGCGGTGCTTTTGTCTCGCGCCTTTTTGCATTATGCAGAGAAAAATATGTTTTCAAGAGTATAGGTCGAGAGATCGATTCTCAGTCATAGTACTTTGACGTCGTAACTCGTATTAATCCCTACCTACACACACCCACTCACTCCCCTCCCTTACACTCCCCCACTCCCTCACACTACCCCACTCCCACACACCTCTCTTTATTCCCGCACTTTGTTTTTGTTCACTTTAGCATACTAGAATCGTAATCAATAATGAGCCTATTTTGTTCCCACTGCTGGGCCTCCTTTCTTTGAGATCCAGCCAAGAGCACACAGCCATCGTCAATCGCACCATCAGCGCTTATCATCAATAATCGTGATCAAACGCAATCAATCTGCCTAGCCTTTTCCAGACTATGTTGGGGTCGGCTTCCAGTCTAACGGATATCTGACCTCCACAACACAGTTACTGGATAGCACGATACATCCTTGGTAAGAATGGTTGTCAGACTTATGGGCTTTTTAATACCCGTTACGACTGTCAAAGATCTACGTGCGAGTCACCCCCTGTCATTTTATCTGTGTAATTTATACATATAGAACATCGGTCTGGCAGGGGCTATAGTTTTTCCATTGTCCTAGATAACCTGTTCACTTTAGCCAACAAAACCCATAATCCAATATTTTTGTTTCCATGTTTTGCAATAGTCCTACACCAATCGGGGGTTGTCCTTGGGTGCACTTGCATAGTGCGGACAGGGATAATCGTCGGTTGGTGCCTCAATTGAAAACGTCTAATGGGCCTCTGCGAGTTGGCTTCGGCCCCTCGTACGCCTTCCAAAGGACCTACCCCATGGTCCCAAGATATGTTAAAACATAAAAATAAATAATAATAATAGTTTATTGATGAGAGCAGATTATGAGAGCAGTGGTGGCCCAGTGGTCACGGACACGACTTACGAGTTGTAGGTCGTAGGTTCGAACCCAGACAGGCGCTTTACTTTGTGTAAGTTATTTCATCACCACTGCTCTCAAAACGGTAAAGGAAAACATCGTGAGGAAACCGGCATGTCCTAGAACCAAAAATTCGAAGACCTGTGACATCCACCAACCCGCACTGGGCCCGCGTGGTGGATTACGGCCCACTCCCTCTCATTGAGAGGAGGCCAGTGTCCCAGTAGTGGGAACATTAAAGGCTGATGATGAATAGTTTATTTCAAAAATGGGATTACAAGTTTAAAAAACTCATTCCCTTTACACTCAGTAACTTCGTTCTCACGTCGCACAAAACTAAGGGGTTGAATACACGCCGGAGTCATAAATGTTAGTAACATCGTGTAAATGACTAGTTCAACATAGGGTCCCGTTAAGGGAGGGCCTGATTTGCTCAAGGAGCGTTTTCATGATTATTATTATTATAGAGGTACATTTTAGGTTTATTTTGGTGAATAAATAGACGGGGCTAAAATAAAAAAGTTATGCGTGGTCATACATAAAAAAAATATACGCGTCGACTTGAGAAACTCCTTTGTTTTTTCGTCGGTTAAAAAATAAGGACAAATTGGTTGAGGAATTGACTTTCTACAAATTTTTTATGTCGTTTTAATGACTATCAGAAAGATTAAATCAATGTAGATACCTACAGTGCGGTCTACGAGAGACTGCGTTCTTGAAACCTGTCAGTTGATACAAACGAGTATGTGTTTTGTGAATTTGATCTTAGTCAGCTGCTAGAATTGTCGCACTGACAGCTGTCAGGATTGCATTCTCTTGACGGCCGGACTGTAATGTGCGCTTTTATCATTAATAACGTGACTATATTATCGTGGACGTCCACACCCACGTCAAGGCATCACGATGACATGGGGAAGTAAAATGATGGAAATATTATGAAGACGCTTATTCTTGGACAGATCATGTGAAGACCATGTAGTTTGGGTTGGATTTCCGCCTTTTTCGTGTGTAGAGGTACTTTTCTCTGAAAGAGCATTGCTTATCTGCCTAGTATGTGCCTATGCCTACCTACGCACTAGGTACGACATAGCCAGCTATTCTACATTTCCAGAACGCCATTCTACATTTCCAGCTATTTACGAAATGTTTACTTGACAATAAAATAGACATCTGTAGGTTAGGTAAAGTAAAAAGAAGAAATAAACGTCATGCCAATAACTTCAGCTCTCCAAACGCTAAAAAGATCACGCAATCTCGCATTGTCTCAAAATATCTTTCTCCTCAAAAAATAGATTGCCAGTAAAGAAAATTGGATTCGAATAAGTACAACAGTACGGATAGCAATCAAATCGGGATTGGTCCGGTTTGTCCCGATTCTTGGAGCCAATGTGATTAGATTGGATGCCATTTTGATTCGAATATGGAACATAATTGGCGCCAAAGTGTTATGATCTGGGAGAAAATGGCGGGCGTATTGGCGGGTCAAAGTTTTGTTGAGAATAGGTACCTACTTACCTGCTTTTAGGCCTGAACCCTGAACTCATTAGTTGATACGTATTGTAGATAATAATGATCGCATGGAGTTTTCTACCTATTAATTGCGGATCAACCACACATTTTTAACTAGCGTCAAATTAGCCTATTCTCGCAGAGAGGAGGCCTGTGTCCCAGCAGTGGGAACGCTGTAGGCTAATAATGCTTATTAATATTTGCCTTTTCATTCTCTAGCGAGATTTAAATCGACAATTTCTAGTGGTATAAAAAGTGGTGTTAGACAAATCTTGTCTCAAAACAAAAAAAAAACCTAAACCTAAGATTTGTGTCTGTTGACACCAGATATTGGAAATACAAGAGTTAGGCTTGATTATTTTTCAAGCTACCCGGGTAATAAATCAATCATTTAGCTAGCTACCACACACTACAATACTTAGACGCCTTTCTAAGAAAAATCTATTGTCGCAGAACTTGCAGACCTTAGGCTAGTGCGAAAGTTAATTCAAATAAATGGTTTCTTTAACAAAGTATGTTAAATTGCTGTTGTTTTATGTTTTTTGTTGAAGTAGAAAATGAAGAGGAGCAATGGTGGCCCAGTGGTAACGGCTGTGGCTTACGAATTGTTGGTTCGAACCCCGACAGGTGCTTTACTTTGTGTAAATTATTTCACCACCATGACTGCTCTCAAAACGGTGAAGAAAAACATCATGGGGAAACCGGCAGGTCCTAGAACCAAAAATTCGAAGACATGTGACATCTACCAACCCGCATTGGGCTTGCGTGGTGGATTACAGCCCACTCCCTCTCGAAGAGAGTAGGCCTGTGTCCCAGCAGGGGAACATTATAGGCTGACTATGGTATGTTTCTAACTTATCATATTTTATGTTATGTTAGACCCTGAAACCGCGGATTTCTATAGTTTTAAAAGGGTAGGCAGTAGGTACCTATCTATACTTCACGCACATTCGCCTTGACAGTTATTGCTAAGCGGGCGAGCCTATAGCTAAACCGGATATGTCATCATCTGCCTAACCTTTTCCCAACTTATGTATGTTGGGGTTGGCTTCCAGTCTAAGCGGATTCAGCTGAATACCAGTATTTGTCATGGAGCGACTGTCTATCTGACCTCCACAACCCAGTTACTGGACCATACGATACCACTTGGTAAGACTGGTTGTCATATTTTTGGGCTTCTGACTACCCGTAACGACTGTCAAAGATCCACGAATGGCAGCGAGGACCAACGTGCTTTCTGAGACACGAAGGGGTCTCGCTCGGTATATAAGATGGTCACCCATCCAAAGACCAACCGCGGCAAGCACAGCTTAACCTGATAATTATTTAGCCACTAATCCAGGCTGCTTCTGAGGAATTCCTGAAAATGATGCTTTGCCCAACCTACGTAAATTGAACTGGCTTTTTCTTTTTACTCGGCTCCTAAGGGTGCTAGCTGGATGTTATAGCCTATTATAGCCTAAATGCAAAAATATTTTTTTTAATCCGACTGGTAGTTCCAGAGATTAGCGCGTTCAAACAAATAAACTCTTCAGTTTTATTATTAGTATAAGTAGAAAAAGAAACACACAATACATGAACCCTGAAAACCTAACATTCCTTTTTCGGGCAGCCGTGTAAATACCCAATGAATGACGGTTTAAATCCGACACGAGACAAGATTATACAAGAACTAAATTTGCATGACCCAGAAGCGTCCACATTTCCCTAGTAACTTCATTTCCAGCGAAATATCTATCTATCAAGTCACCATCCAAGCTTAAATAATCCCTCAAATACCTTTCTGCTCCCACCCAGTGACCGAGAAACTGGGGCTCATTTTAAGCCACGCTTAAATCACTTTCCATTCGCAATTTCATCTAAAACTCATTGATATACAAGGGCCACATGTGTAAGTACTGTTGAGGCTTTTAAGTCCCTTTTAAAACTCTTCAACACGGAGTTTCAAAGTTCAGGGACCTAACATTGTTCCTTGCGGAACAGAGAGGAATGTATACTTCTGGTGCCATCTCTTTCCCGTATCAACGACTATAGTTTCAGTTCTATTGAGCGGAAACAGAATACCTATAGTGACTTTAGAAGGTCCATTGAGGTCCATTGACATGGAAAGTATAATAAAATAATCTTAGGTATAGGTTACCTACCTACATAGAGATAAGGTAAGTAGGTAATCCTGGGAATTAATTTCTGTAAATTTGGCACGGTTCATCTGTAAACGAAGGCAATATTTTGTAACAAAATTTGATTCAAGAGTGTTCGTGGAGTTTCTTATCCGTTCTTCTCCGTAGGTGCCTACTGCGCTTTGGAATGGGCAACTAGCTTCATCTTTCTGACTGCCAATTCAAAACTGCCTGTAATTGGTATAATCCCCTTTATGTATAACCGTTGCTTAAGGGGCTTACATGACCTAAAGCGGTCACTGTCGGACGTCGTTTCAAATATTTGCCTTTAAAACCAGAAAAAATGGTCATGTTCTTCCTAGTTTGTGAAAAATGAATTTGAGGAAAAAATCTACGCGGAATGGAACTTCTGTAGCTCCTTTCCTCGTGTCACAGCCCACAAATGTGTTGAAACAATAGAAGTTTAGAGTACACTCCGCAAGTTGTTCAAATACCACCAGATTTACATGCAGTACGGAACGGTCCTTAGTTTTAGAATGATACCTATTGATTCGTTGGCAACAATTGACTTTGGATGGTACTTACTTACATACTTACATTGTTTTATTCATTGAGAGTTGCAGATGTTAGACTTTGGGCTCGAAGCTACATTACGGGATATTAATTGGAAAGCAAATTGGCACCTTACGTCAATTTTCCATGCTATAGCCATTTCATACAACTGTCAAAGAACGACAGTAGTAGTAATTCGAATATAGGTACAGACTATAAAAAAAAAATTTACAGATAAAATTTTCCCAATCAACTTTGAACCTTACGCTTTAGCGATAAAGTTGAAAATCAATTAAAGAAATTTGACAGATTGTAGTACCTACTAATACTGTAGGTACCTACGGACGAATGAAGTTGGGAATATTTCGTAAGAATTAATTGTCCTGACATTACGTGTACCTATAGTTAAAATTGCAAGGATCGATCGACTTATTGTAGGTATGATAGTAGCAGCCCGGAGTCTGGATTAGTTCCCGTTAAATGGTATGGGAATTAGCAACCTCTTATTAAACGTGACTGGTGGAATGTGCGTGTAGTACCTACTTACCTATTCCTACCTGTTTGCCAACCTCTTCGGGGAATACCTACAGGCGTAAATTTTAAGTCTGGCGAAGAAAACCGTAACCTTTTTTTTTTTTTTTTGTTGCGGGGGGAAAATCCTCATGGATCCGCCGCCCTGGGGTGGGCGGCGGGGTCTGTCAGACTCTTACTGACTAAAAACCACCCCGGTGTTCCCTTCCTGTACCTATTGCCGGGGGTACGGGTATCGCTTGCGCATTCATCCGCGCCCCCGACAGGTATTGGCCCGCCAGATGTTTGTAGGCGGGCCCCGTCACCCTCTGCGGCCGTCACCCAGCGGCCGCAGGTACTCCAACTGAGAGGCGCCGACATTACGTCCTCACAAAAGGAGGCGACGGCCGTCCAGCCGCTCTCGCTCCCGACCATGCATGAAATGACGGCCGGAAGCGAGAGGTCGCCCGCAGCATCGACTGCCGCGACTAAGTCACGGCGCTGCTCTGCCCAAGCTGGGCACTCTTCCAACGTGTGCAGCGCCGTGTCCTCGCGGCAGCTGTCACAGTGGTGACATTCGGGCGTCGGCTTCCGGCCTATCCGACACAGGTACTTCCCGAAACACCCATGTCCGGTAAGCACCTGCGTCAGCCGGAAGCTGAGGGCGCCGTGGCGTCTCTCCAGCCACTCCTTCATTACGGGTCTTACCGCCGCTATCGCGGCGTGCCCTAAGAAAACCGTACCTACTTCTATTCCCTTCGTCCACGACACTGCTCAAAAGTAACGTAAGTAAGTAGGTAGGCACTACTCATTGGTGATTTTAGTTTGTAACGACAGTGGGTTATTTGCGTATCACACTAACAGTAGGTACGATTGGTTTTCATTTTGACAGTTCAGTTGCGTTATTTACGTCGTTGAACAGATATTAATATACCTAATAATAATAAGAAGCAATGGATTAGCAATATCCTTCAAAATTATTTAGATTGTGATTGATACCTAGTGTGTTACGCAATTAGGGTGCTGCGGTGCTATTCTGTAAAAATCTCACCGTGAAAACTTAGGTGAAGTGAGCTGTCAATAGTGTCAATTCCTAGCAAAAACAAACTCACTTCACCTTAGTTTTCACGGTGAGATTTTTACAGAATCGACCGGCAGGTTAGTTTTGAGTAGCGTCGTGGACGACGGGCCTAATTCTCGCCATTAGATACCTACCTATAGCATAAAACGCGGTCCACCGCGTTCAGCATCCATTCATTCTAAAACGTGCAAAAAGACATTGTGTTGTTGAACATTATGTCCACCCATAAGGTTACGGCACCATTATTGTCCTCCTACTCCTCATCTTGTTTTCCCTAATAAATCGTCGGTCAGTCTATTAAAATACAAAGGACATAACAGAGGTAAATGGCACCGAGATGGGCTGAAATTGGACAAATTATTGTTTTTTTTTTCATTCCATGTTTTGGCGATTTCGCTTCATTATTACACAATGAATAGGTACCTACATGGTGGTTTTTAGGTCAGCCTTTTAATAAGATTTCTTGTTTACCTACGAAAGTTATTTTTAACGAATGCCAAATTACTTTTTGTCATCAGTGATTCCCTACCACTGCTGGAAATCGGTTTCTCTGGGAATTTCCAGAACGACCGTTATCTGCAGGTTCTAGGACTTTTCTGCATAAGTACCTACCTAGGTTGTTGTTCATAGGGCTGATTTTTCATTCGACAGTATAACTTTTATCTGTGGAATAAAATTGACGCCTGACAGTTTTGGTATGGAAGAAATGTCAAAAATTCAAAACTATTCCTCAGATAAAATTATATGGCGTTGGAAAAAACAGCGTATAATTTCAAATTAAATTTTGTTTGCTGGTAGGCACGGTAAGTGGGCCTACCTTTTTTTATAATGTTCGTAATAGTCCGAATAAACTTTTTAGAATGATTGTGGACAAGAGCTAGCTAGAACCATGGTGGCGAGGTGGCGAGTTTTCACCATATCCTTATTCCGGAATATATTTACGTGTATGTCTTCCTCTTCACTTCGACAGTGGTCGTGATCACGCTGGATTGTGTCCAAACGCAGGTGTAGTCGTGGCTCGCCTCACGATCTCTCTCCCATCAGCGGAGCAATTGTATTATATTATTATTTTTTCATTGTGAATGTGAAGACGATGTGGGTCATTTTACATACTTATATATATTTTTTTATTATTCTCTCTGTTCTGTTAGTTTTTTTTTTTCTTTCATGGTCTGGCAGTTTGAGTTATTTATGTGGCCTACCCAAATGTCCTTTCTTTGGTATGGTTCGTCGAATCGTTGAGCTCCTTAAGTCTTGAGTTGAGCTGCACGATTTTTGACAAATGCGTGCACTGACTGGACAGGTCCTCTCAATCTGTGTGGTTCTTTCCTCAAAAGACCACCTCAGACATCGATCTACATGGTCTTCATATAACCTGACCAAGATTATGTCTGGACTTTAAAAGAGACTGTGACCTCTGAGTTTGTTTCGGCCTTTCTTCTCAGAGTAGTCAGATAGGAAACGCCGACTTCATCTAGTTTTAAAAAAAAAACATGATTGACGTGTAAAAGTGTTTGTACAAACCTACTTACCTACAAAAAATAAAATCATTTCATTTTTAATTTCATTGCGTAACACATTATCAATCGGAATCGGTTTCATTTTGACAGTTCAACAACATTCACTGCGTTATTTACGTGTTGAACAGACAAATTTTTCGAACTTATGAAGCAATGGATTAGCAATTTGCTTCAAAATGATTCAGATTCCGATTGATAGTGTGTAACGCAATGAGGGTGCTGGTTCTGTTAGATGACATTCAGGCCTCCAACCGCTGATTTAATTTGATCGGTCAACCTCTTCGGTGAAACCCCCACCACGTCGTGCCCCTTCGTCGCATTCGCATACACATTTATAATTATGTATTAAACACATAAACTTATATTAAATAAATATACCTAAATCTAAACAAAATAAGAATGAAATTATCCGGAAAAGAACCGGAGTTACCGACATGGCTTGCAGAGTAAGCAAGCTGAAGTACTAGTGGGCTGGCGGCCATGTTTGTCGAAGGACCGATGGCCGGTGGAGCAGACGAGTCCTGGAGTAAAGACCGCGTATCGGTAGTGTGGGACGCCCCCCAGCCAGATGGGCTGACGTCCTTATGAAGGTGGTTGTGGCTGAGACAGCCTAGATGCGGAAGGCAGAGGACAGTGTTGTGGCACAGCCTGGGAGAGGCCTAGTAAACTGCTAAAGGCTGAGTTGAATCTTACATTTAGGTACCCAATAAAGGAATGTTTTATCAAGTAGTAAAAACCTTGCGAAGCAGAGGCGGGTCGCTAGTGATCTATAAAACAAGTTATTTGGATTGACAGCAAAATGGAATAGGACTTTTTTTGTACATTCTGTTGTATTGTAACTACTAGTAGGTATAACTAGATGGACTGACCCAAACAATTACAGAACATGGAAAAGGTCAATGCTATTTTTTTTTATAGGCAAACTAAAAACGGATGGTATTGTTATTGCTGAATTTTCGTGGTTTAGTTGTTATTTGTTACTGTTTTTCTGTTGTTATTGTTTTGTTATCGTTATTAGACTCAGGGAGCCCAGAGGGTTTTTGAGCAAGCATACCTATGCAGGGCGAAAGTTGATACCTGTGTAGGTGCGGCATAATAAAAGCCTTGTGGTCAGGAGTCCACTTTCACAGTTCATTTGAAGACCGCTAGCGTTAACGGGCAATAAAAATAACCTAGTCTATCTACATACCTACCTACCTATTTTAAAAAGTGGCCAAGTCCAGACAGACTCGCACACGAAGGGTGCCGTGTGCCGTACCACCAACACCACCGTACAAAATTTAACAGTATATTATATTATGTAGGTACCTACATATTTTTACCGCCAAAAAAAACACGTTTCTTGTGTGGGAGGGACTCTCTTTAATTTTTAACTTTATTTTATTCATATTATTTGTTGTTATAGCAGCCATACACTCTGAAAATGTGTGCTAAACTTTCAAAGTGATTATTTCAAACATGATTGCAACAAGAGGTAAGCAAGATAAAAAAATATGGGTCACGTGATCAACTTTGAACGTTAATATCTCTCATCGATTAATGTAGGTTTCATGCGTGGCCGCTATTTTGAAAAAAGAAAACAAAATGGCGCGACATGTAGATAGATGCCAGGCTCCATAGAAAAATCTTCAATCCTCTTTCAAGTGTCTACATAATTATATCGGTTCAAGATACAGCCCTGTGACAGACGGACGGACGAACAGCGGAGCCCGTTGCACCCTTAGCTACGGAACCCTAAAGACTACAGCTCGTACCAGAAACAATATTTACTTTCTATTTCGCTCTAGCGCGAAGAACGAATGGTGGAAGTTTTTATACCGAACGCTTAATCAATTCAGTTTGAAAAGTTTTTATTCTTTTTATTTTAAACTGCGATCGGGAATGGAAGAAAAACATTGGTTACAGGTTCTGCAAATAAAATTAAATCGTTAATTTGAGTTGGGTACCCTACTAACATCACGCTGTAACTATTATTCGAAGGAGTAGGCAGTGGTGTACAGTCAGCAACAAAAGTCATTAATACTTTTTAAATCTTAGTTATAGAGCAAAACATACATACTCAAACACATACTACACACTTAACACACCCCACTTCATACTTAATTGGAATCATAACAGAAGTTAAATATCTATACATATAATAATACAGTAAAAAAACTGTGTCTGTACATTGAATATATTTAAAAAAAAATAACTGAGGGGGGTTTAGTAAAGAATAAAACAAAGAAAAAAAGACAATGTTCTTTATTCTTCAAAACATAAAATAATCTAAGTAGGCAAAAACGTTGTTTTCGACTACAAAAATAATAAACATAAAACAGCAAATAATTGTTAAGTTTTATAATTGATACATACCTACCTTAGATGAATATATTTGATGTATTTTGTTGCCGAGTGTAACTACTGCGGTATGTAAAGACGGTCACCCATCCACGAAACGACCGCGGCAAACGTAGCTTAACCTTCGATCGACCCGTGCGGCTGCTGTTATCAAATAATAGTGCGGTCAGTCATTTTACCTACTATTACAATTACAACATGTGGTGTTTTTTTTTTTTTTTTTTGCGGATGGGAAATCATCAAATGACCCCTCCCGCTCTGGGTGGAGCGGAAGGGAGTGTCAGACTCTTACTGACTAAAACCCACCCGTGTTCCTTCCTTAGCCCTTTATGTTCCGGGCCAGCAGTAACCCTTTCGGACAATCCCGCTGACCCGGCAGGCTTCGGCCCTATGGGGCCCCTCCTCGATGCTGACATCTCTTTGAGGCGCGCGTGGAACACGTACGCGCCGTCCGGCACGGGCCTGGTCCTGATCGGACGGTGAGCTACCCATTACTCTCCGCCCGCAGGCCCGCGCCTACGGTGGCCGGGCATACCAATATTAAAGACTATAACAATAAATAAATAAAGTTCTCCAGATCGTTTCCGGCCACCGCGCGGCGGCCAATCTCAACGGAGACTAGCCTTCGGCGCGGGAGATGTTATAGTGCACAAGTGTGCGCGCAGACACAGGTGCACCCTCTTCCCTCAATCTCATAGTCAGATTGGACGGCAATCCGACACGACCTGAGAGAGATCAGGCGCAGGACCAACGGCTTAACGTGCAATAACAACTGCTAGAATGTGGGTGTTACACTTCTGCCTACCTTAAGAGGCGTTATATTGTTTGAACATACCATCACTTCTGCGAGGCAGAGGTCAGGCAGAGGTACAGTCAACAGCAAAAGTAGATGATCAAAATCAGAAATTCAATAGGAGTTAAAACTGATCACGAATATATGGCAGCTGTACTAGTAGTAAATGTTTGGTATAATTTAAAATCACATACTTTCGAATCACTTCGACGCCACACAGTTCTGACGCGAACTCCGTTCATTAGTATTGAATTTCTGATTTTGATTCATCTACTTTTGCTGTTGACTGTACACCCACATTTCATCAGTCATGTTTAAGTCACACTTATAGGGGGCAGTGGCGTAACTATAGGGTGGAATTGGGGCAAAATGCCACGGGCCCCCAGCCTGAGGGACCCCCGGCCCGAGAGGGCCATGAGCACAGGAGGATCCTAACATAAGGACAGAAGCAGTCAAGTGTTAAATTTTGTAGGGGAAAACATGAAATGTACGCGGAAGAAGTCGCGGGAGAAGTGCTAATAAAAAAAAAAAACTATAACGTTGGTTGAGCTTCTTTACATTGAGGCGAGGACCCCATCCCTAGAATTTGCCACGGGCCGCGACCCTATTGCCATTAACCAAGCACATCTCCAGACTCCGGGCCGCTACTGCGAAATTCCTGATGAAAAAACCCAATAACACTTCGCTTGGCCTGGGAATCGGACCCAGGACCACACCTTCTGACCACTTAACTAGATCAACGAGGCAGTCAAATTCAAAAATTATTTAAGAAGGTTCAAAAACTAAATAAATGTTTCCAGAAGACAGCGTACAGACAGTCCCACAGGCAGGACTTCAACGCTTAAGTGTCCTTTTTAGGGTTCCGTACCCAAAGGGTAAAAACGGAACCCTATTACTAAGACTTCGCTGTCCGTCCGTCCGTCTGTCTGTCACCAGGCTGTATCTCAAGAACCGCGATAGATAGACAGTTGAAATTTTCACAAATTATGTATTTCTATTGCCGCTATAACAACAAATACTAAAAACAACATAAAATAAATATTTAAGGGGGGCTCCCATACAACAAACGTGTTTTTTTCTGCGTTTTTGCCTTGTGGTACGGAACCCTTCGTGTGCGAGTCCGACTCGCACTTGGCCAGTTTTTTTTCTATCTATTTGTATAGGTAAGTTAGTAATTAAATTTAGTATCTAGTGTAAATTATTAGTTATCTAATAATTAAGAAGAAAAAGAAACATCTGCCACATTTACCACACATTACCTACCTAAAAGTAATATTTTCTTTATTTTAATTTAAGTACTATTAAGTTGCTACTGCTACCTGTATAATAAAACAAATGAAAAAAAAATTGAAATGTTGAAATGTGTCTTTATTAATAAATAGAAAAAGGTTAAATAGAAAATCCTAATTTCCTGTTTTCTAAGGGATTTTTTTTAATATTTAAGTACCTAAAACCTCTTTTATTGTCAACCTTAAATAACAATTTGAAAACCCTTGAAATAAAAAACGCAAAACAACTGTCACTTCGTTTGGGTATTTTGGTATTATAATGTCAAAAAATCATTAATTTGATTGAATAGTGTTTTTAACTCTGCTGATTCATCATAGAGGTAAGTTATTTATTTTATTTTATTCATAATTCATAAATGATCTCTGCCCAACACACGCCTTCTTCCCATAGGGGTAGGCAGAAACTACAGAATACCTGCTATGATCCTTCCATACTTCAAATGAAGTGTATGTGCGTGTATGACCAGATGGTCATACATGCATGCTGGTTGCAAGTACACGCACCTGGCCTTTCTGAAGAACATCACAAATAAGGCTACTTTAATATCTCATATTATTTGTGGTTGTCGCAGCATGATTTCTTCCATACATGTGAGTCAGCGGTTATCTTAATACCTATTCACCCACTTTCTGGTCATTCTCTCATTTTTAAACAATCTGTCAATCATTTCTTTGGTCTTTCCCTACTCTTACAGCCATCTATAATCTTCTAAGTTACATGCCCGTGTTATCGGAATTAATTATTTATTACTAGTCTAAATGTTGAGGGGCTTGTGGCTAAGTAATAACAGCTGCACGAGTGGAACGGCTTGTCGCTGTTGGTCCATGGATGGGTAACCATTTTTACCGACTTTACAAAAAGGAGGAGGTACTATGTTCGGGTGTTTGTATGTTTTTTTTTTTTTTTTTTTTTTTTTTTGTATGTTTGTTCATCGAATACGCCGCCAATTGTCGACGGATTTTCAAAATTATTTTTTTGTTCGAAAGTAGATAGTTCTGAGGTGGTCCCATTGTCACCAAGTTAGGATCTGATGATGGGATCTTAGAGAAATCGAGGGCAACCCTCAAATTTTATAGGCTCACTTATTGTTTTTCGCATATTTTATGAAGTATCTTGTGTATTTGTGTATGGTTGTCACCATCTCAGGTAGCTGGGCTGATGATGGAAGGTACAACTCCTTAACAGTAAGAAGGACTGTTTTAACCGACTTCATTAGTAAATTGTTTTGATGTTTGATAGGGCATTTGCCACATTTGGTCTCATGATCATCAAGTCATGACCTGATGCTGCAGTCAGGACAGTCTGCAGGGTACCTAACTCCTCGATAACTAACAGCAGATATATCGTGTTTAGGCTCATTGAAAAGGGCTCGATGTGTGGATAAACGTACTGTTACTGAGGAACACCGAAGACCTGATGCTGAAGCCAGGAGCATCAGAAAAAGTACAAACCTTTAAATTACAGCACCGTAGTCGTGTTTGGGCTCATTTTAAACAGGACTAATTTTAAGTTCAATGCAATGTTGACATAAGTCTGGCCTGATGCTGCAGCCAGGATTATCAGCATCTAATCTAAAAACTAATAAAAGGAGAACTCCTCAACAATTAACGTCCCTGCATCGAGAAAAGGAATATTTTATAAAAAGGCGATGGGCAAGTTGACATTAGGCTATTGTAACTTAGATAAATTATAAATAGACCCACTAAAAAGCGAGAAATAAAAACTTTTTAACAAAAAAAAAACCGACTTCCAAAAAAAACACTACAAACTGAAAAAAAAAAACACTACAAACTGAAAAATAACTTTAATTTCGGAAGTCGGTGGCAAAAACTAAAATACTGATCCCTAAGACACCGACTTCCGAAATTAAAGTTATTTTTCAGTTTGTAGTGTTTTTTTTGGAAGTCGGTTTTTTTTTTGTTATTAAATACCAAGACCCCTCTGTGCCTCAGAAAGCATGTTAAGCCGTTAGTCCTGGCTGTCCAGTCTTACCAAAGGGTTTTGTATTACCCAGTAACTAACTGAGTTGTGGAGGTCAGATAGGCAGTCGCTCCATGTAAAATACTGGTATCAGCTGCATCCAGTTAGACTGAAAGCCAACCCCAACATAGTTGGAAAAAGGCTAGATGATGACTAGTCAAAATGTTACTAACTTTCATAGGTATACAAACTTACAACAACATGACTAACTTGTAAGTAAGTACCTACCTATAATACTTACAAAGTTCTCACTGTCTTATTACCTAGTTATTTTTCTTTAACAAAACGCAATGCCAAAAGAGGTAATTAAGTTTCTCCATGAATGACACACTTTTTGGACTTAAAACTGAATAAAATTATTGACATTTTCATGTGCCAATATTACCTATTACATTACAACTTCAAATAACTATAGGAGCGTATTCCAATAAACTTTGGGCTCACTGACACATTGTTCACATTGTACTTTCACTCCAAAAAACCATACCTGATATTTCAGCACTTCCTTCGATTCACTAGCCGTGTTCCCACAAAATTGTGCAATGCCCTTCCGAGGTTAAATAAAAAGCGATAGTAACATGATTCAGAAAAGCTAGGGGGTTATTTACTGGCTGTTACATTCACTGCAATCACAATCATTTACTAGGTATATTGCTTATTTCATACTTTCCGTGTAGGACCAATGTTTTCCATCACATACAAACAATCTTCTATAGCACATTCGTCAGATAATCATTTACCTATTTCGTTAATTCAATGACATAAAAATGAACTTAAAAAGTTAAAAGTTATTATAACCTCAACTGAAACAATAACAAACATGAAAATAAAAACTTACGACAAACAGAATGCTCAGTATACTGTATAACTTCATATTGTTGTGAACGGCGCTGCTGGCAACGGCAATGTCAAACACAGTACATTTATGCCTAGTTTCGAAACTTACCGTTTCTGTTGATAATCTGGGCATTCTGTATAGGAAATCTTTTTGACTTGGAACGAAATGACAATTTATCTCGCTCACTCTTAAACTCTAATGTTGCTATTTCACTCTCTCACCAGCCAGGACGCAATCGTATATGTTTCTCTCTTTATCTTACTTAAGTACACGTGTGTTGCACATCCTACGTTTTGTTTGCATGGAACATTTTCTTAATTTCATCATTCTGTCGTCTGATTTCAAGTTATTACAACGTTTTCACTGTGTAGTGTTTTACAAGATGGCGTCAACAAGCAAAGATATACCGGTAAGAATTGCCAGTAAATACGAAGATAATTGGGATTTGAGCGATTCAGATATAGAATTAATTAAAACAGAATTCAATGAAAAATTACATGACTATTTTTTGACAACGAGAAACTCGGAAGCATGCTCAATAAATAGTGAGAATTCTCTCGATCCATTGTTACTAATGATAAAAACAGAAGAAGAGAAATCGCGTCAGGATAGCAGCTACATTAATACGTATCTAGATAAATATAAGATTGTTGAAAGACTGGATGGAAAAGAACAGTTGTTGTTAAAAGGCGATGATGACAAATTCAGAGTGTTCCTTCCTTGGGAAGAAATGTTTGACATTTTTTGGAAAACACATTTAAAATATTGCCATCCAACAAATGAGACGCTTAAGAACATTTTGCAACATGACTACATAGTAGATGATTTTGCGATTCAAAATATTCGCGAAGTCTGTTACACTTGTTCGGGATTTAAAAAGCCTTACTATCGCTTAGCTCTAGATATATTAGCAATGAGTGGAAGTCCAGACTTTGCTTTTACTCACATTATGACTTGCCAAGACATGTTGACAGGGTTCATTCACTTAAGACCACTGAGCGTTGATAATAAGGAAAGCGAAATTTGTGTGGAGCTGCTTAGAATCTTTATGGATTTTGGGCCACCTAAAGAAGTAGTTATAAGCAGTAACATTTTTGAAGTAGCACTAGATCAAATAAAACACCTTACTACATTCGCACCGATTTCAATTGCAATTACTAAAGTAAATCCAGACTTAGATAAATTAAATCGTTTAAGAAATAGGATCACTATATGGATGAAGAAGAACAACTTTGAAAACTGGGGTATTGCCTGTTACGGAGTACAGTTGCATTTGAATAACGAAAGTAAAGGACTATGTAACAAGTCAGCATATGCCAACGTTTTCAAAAACATTGAAAGTCGTGCAATGGAAGATTTGCCCGAAATGGATGTAAGAACAGATGACGTGGTATTTACATCGTCAGCGGTAGACATCAGTGCTATAAGTTTGTCTGGTATAGAGCGTGCAGAACCAGCAAGTCTTGCTACGTCTTCATCTGAAGAAGCACAATTGATTTGCGATGGAACTATTGCTGGTGTTGAAACTGTATTCAAGGCGACTTCCGATGACGAAATGGTGCTATTTGAAGACAATGATCCCCTTGCTATTGATGACCCTTTGAATATATAGATAATCGACTGAAGAGGAGTTATGCTCAAAGCAGAAAGTATGTTACCTAATGGCAAGGTTTGATTTAGTTTCGATTCGAGACATCCCAGCTTATAGAAAGCACATAGTAACTATGGAGAAATGTTCTCAACAAGGGCCTGGGTTATAACCACGATTCTTCGTTGTATGTTAGATCGCATGTGCAATGTGATTAAACCCGAAAGAAGAGAAGTTTATCTGATACCTAAGTACCTACACGAGAAGACTTAAGGCGAATAAAAATAACTAAGTGTGTTTAGTAGCGTGTATCAAACTTGCTCAGTTGTTAGAATTTCATTAGTTTCTATCTTATGATTATATCATTACCTACCTGCTAATAATGTTGTATTTTTTACATTTGAATGTTAAACTAATGCTGAAACCTTGGGTCTTTAAAATAAAGTAGGTAGGTGTTCTTATTGTTTTTTTTATGTTAAGTAATGTTGTTAATCTGTATCTTATTTCTGATTTTAGCTTCAGAAACCTGCGTTTATGATAGTAGGTACCTACTTTTATAAAGTAAATATTATTAAGCAAATAAATAACAGTGATTTATTTTTGTTTTTGTACAATTATCTATTTGCCGTCACATCCCGGTGGTAGCTATTAACTAAGTAAGTAAGTAAACCAAGTTTAAAATCATTCCAACACCGTGAGAGCCTTACAAAAAAGTATACAGGACATTTGTTTGTGTCCAAAGAGCAAATGCGTAGTGATTATCGTATAGGTGGTCATCCAATGAATTATTTTCTTTTTAACTCCCTTCCTTTGAATCATTTGTCAATAGGTCAATCAATGATTTAAAATTCAATAGAATAACAATTTATATCGATAGGCTGCTTGAGGCGCCCAGTCAAAAAAATAACAATATCTCTTACCATACCTACTATTCTCTCTCTTCTTATTCACTCTCTCACGGCTGAGATTCGTGAATCTGTTTCAATTTGTCAACGGTTTTTCTCCATTTGTTTCGATGGAGAAAAACTATTTGCTCGAATATTTTGATCTGACTACCGTTTTGGGCTTCGGCCTCCAGGTCTTTTGCCCTCTCTATAGGTTACCATTAAACGTTCCATGTTGTTGGTACCTCTAGTCTGCGAGCAATGTACAGACGCCAGCACATCAAGCTACTACAATCTGTCAAATTTCTTTAATTGATTTACAACTTTATTGCTACAGTATATGGTTCAAGCTTGATTGGGAAAATTTGACAGTTTCGGGTAACTCGTCTGTACCATACTCATAGTGACGTTTTTAAATCTATGAGGAATTCATCCACTTTTCTTCGCTGTAAGTACCTGTTGTACATACCTATCTATAGTCTTTTCACAGTTATTTTAAATTATGACAGCAGCAATCTAACAAGAACCTAACATTGACGAGTATAAAGATCACTTTCATTTTGACAGACTTGTTAGTGGCAGCAACGCATAGACTGTTAGGTACTGTTAGCTTGCATCATCCCACTGCTGGGCAACGGCCTCTCCCCATGACTTCCAGCTCTTTCGACCCAGTGCTAAAATGGATCGCACATGGTCGTCTGTTTTCTCCAGCTCGTTCCGCCATCTTCTACGAAGTACCTAGTAACCTTATGGTAATGAAAATAAAGATCACAGCTGTGATTTTGACAGTGATGCAGATCAGAGGTGAAAGGACTGTAAAATTCGATCGAATTCGAATTTAAATCGAAAATCGTATTTGAAGCGCCTTATCGAAAAAAATACCAAAGTCTCTTGTCATACTATTATTGACATTATAAAACTGTCAGGAAATCATCTACTTTTATATAAATATGGTGCCTGTTGTGCATACCTATCCACACTTATAACAAAAACACTTTTGTTACGTACCTAACAAAAGTGTCGTGAAGGTCAAAATGTTATAACACTATTTTCAGTAGAAAGGGACAAGCACACCCTATTATATCGTCAGTTAACAAGTCGTCCAAATGCCACACTGCCTACCATTTTCACAGATTATTCACGAACCAATAAAGCGTATTTTCGTAGTAAAACATTCCATACTTGAATGACGTTTGACGTTAATTCAATATTCAATACTCTGCGATTCTCGGAGACGATGACAAGCGCCGATTCTGCCTTTTGTTTCTTTTTTTGCTTTCGATAGGCGTTGATACGAAAACTTTTTAGGAACGTTATTATTTTTGGGACAAGCGAAATCCCTAGTATAGGTACCTACATATAGTCAATTAATCTGCCTACTAGCCATTTTCCAACTATAATGGGGGTCAGCTTCCAGTCTAACCGGATGCAGTCAATGCATTACTTTAATAAATGATCGTTTAATTATTACACAACACCCTGTCCTCGGCCTTCCGTAGTCCGTCCCTCTAGCCGAGGAGCGTCCCACACTACGCTTGCCGATACGCGTTCTCCTCTCCAGGACTCGTCTGCCCCACCGGCCATCGGTCCTTCGGCAAACATGGCCAGCCCCATAGATATCCGACCAGCCCACTGCCACTTCAGTTTGCTTACTCTGCAAGCTATGTCGGCAACTCCAGTTCTTTTCCGGATCATTTTATTCCTGATTTTACCCTTCAAAATGATTCCTATGTTGGGGTCAGCTTCCAGTCTAACCGGATGCCGCTGAATACCAGTATTTTACATGGAGCGACTGCCTATCTGACCTCCACAAGTCCACAACCCAGTTACTGGGTAATACGGTACCCTTTGGTAATGCTGGTTGTCAGACTTTCGGGATTTCTTTCGGGGCTTTTTTTAGAAATGACTACCTACATAAATAAGAATGTCAAATGCTATATCACCAAGACATAATTATTTAATAGGTAAGGTTAAGTAGGCTTCAAACAAAAACAACGGAGATTTGCAAATCTGACAAAATATAAACAAACTGAAGAAGTAACAATTTAAATTCTATTAGACAAGAGTGTCTCGCTGCTCTTTTTTCGAAGCTCTTCCTATAACAGCGAATTTTAGACATCGCGTCGCGTCGCTCTGATATAAACGAGGTTAGTGTGGATGTGACTGTTTATTTTATACCTACTTACTTTATTTTAACTCTTATAGCCTTCTGGGTCTGGTCTTCGGTGGTAGCATACGAGTAACTTATGCTAATATTCAACTAAAGTGTATATGTTGTATTGTCAGTATTCTCTATAACCTAATCCATACGCCTGGCTGAAAAGTAATAGCAATGTATCATATCATACTATGGTAACCATTAAAAATTTGTAAGGGCTTCGACGAAGTGCTTTCTTTGATTATAGTATCCGTTGTATCTACAATATGACCTAGTTCTCAGACCCAAAAACCAATCCTTAACGCGTTGAGTTTTCAAAGCGTACGCATACGCACGGTACGTCATTTGAACGGTTTTATGACTAATAGAAACATTTCAAGGCGTGCGCTTCGGAAGCGCATGTTTTCTTGCATTGTCATAGCAACAAGCCTAAATCTCCTAGGTACCTAGAACTCGGCTTAGTACTGTCTCTGGAATAGCAACGTATCTGCGATACCTTTTGCAGATACCTATTTATGGGCGACGGTAACCAGTTACCATTAGGTACTCGGTCTATTCTAAAAACTTATGTGATGTGAGCGGTCATTCCATGATGCTGTCGCTGAATTAGTGTCACCGATCGACTGGAGCCGAGTATATTCGATTCAGCGTCACCGACCCGAGCGTGACGGTTCAGTTTCGTTCACTGTTCAGCGCCTAAAAAAGTTTTCACTATTCACGTTACGGTGAATCTGGTTGAAAAAAATAAAGAATACTTATTTACGTCATATCCTCACAAATGCCATCTCCACCCCTACTTCCGTACTTGTTTCGCGAGCCTCAGACTAGAGACAGTTTGAAATTGAAAAAGAAAACTCCAACAGGATTCCCTCTGAAGAGAAATGGCTGGAAATATTGTTACACAGCACTGCTGGGAAACGCTATGAATATATTGATAGTAGCTCTGATTGGTGGGATCAACTGATTTTGAATAAGGGGTTTAGTTTTGAGAAAGAAGGATATTATGGCTTTATCACACTATCACACTAATATTATAAAGGCGAAAGTATGTGAGTGTGTCATGTTTGTTACTTCTTCACTCTCAAACGGCTTTACCAATTTTGATAAAATTTTGTATGGAGGTAGCTGACACCCTGGATTAACATAATTAATATACCTAGGCTACTTTTTGTCCCGATATTCCTACGGGATCGACATTTACGAGGGTAAAACCGCGGGGCGCAGCTAGTTTACTACTAAAGTTAGTTTTTTTGTCCCAGAGACTAATCTGACAGTATAGAAGTTTGACATTACACCTGTCAGATTAGTCTCTGGGATTAAAAAACTAACATAATATTTAGAAAATTAATATAATCAATAGAATCATTAATAAGTACATCTTTCTAAGTTAGATTTGTACCATAAGTATTTTTTCCTAAGAGATTGGTTCTTATGGTACAAATCTAACTTAGAAAGATGTAAGTATTAATGATTCTAACGATTATAATTCTCTAAATATGTACAGTCACGAGCACTAATATGTCAACACTTGGCAACTTTAAATTGCGATTTTTCACGAAATAACGAATGCAGCGTTGAAATACGACACTTAACATAAACCTATGGGTTCGAAAATACTATGTTCCTAATAATATGAAATTTTATTCAAAAATAAAGGAGAAAATCGCCTTTGAATAAAGCCAAGTGTATACATACTTATACTCGTGACTGTACCTGTTATTATCGCGAATCATATTTTGATCAAGATACAACCTGACACTGACCTGCAAATTGCAAAAAGCGTAAGAAAATTTGAATTTCGCGGTCTACCACTACCCATTCACCTTAATACCTACCAAAAGCATCTGTTGACAGAAGCATAGATAAAATACTAGGAAGCAAGCACGGGCTTTTGCACGTTCCACTACCTACAATTTTGTCTTGAAAAGGAAATTGCTTACTAAGATATTTTTCATGCTTTTATTCTAACGATGTGCTAAAATTGTCGTCTGAAATGTTGACTGCATCTTTAGACTGCGCTCCAAAAGTTTGTTGACATTTTTCCACTTCAGCTCAAATTTTTGATTTAAAATTATAGTGTGCAAATGTTTATGGCCGTTATAATATTAATATGACGTAAACGCTTTCTATATAAGAGCGGTTTCACACTACGTCCGAATCCGAGTGAACGAAGTGACCATAGTCCTATTTGTATGACTTGCGCACTAGATCCGAACTCTATCCGTCCGAATTTAGATCATTCCCAGTTCGGATTGAAGTCGGATCTTTAATTCGGATTCGGATCGGATGTAGTGCGAAACCAAAGCCTTCCTTCCTGCCTTCTTTCTTGCCTAAAAAAAAGAGAAGAGAGAGAGAGAAATAGTGAAAGAGTGTGCCAGACCTATAATAATATCATTCAAAATTTAGAAACCGAACGTGGGGATGCATCGAGATGTGGTCGCGGTGGACAAGGGCCTCACCCCGCCCTCCTTGGCTAAAGAGAACTGGCGCAAGTCAGTACCGCTTAACACTAATGTGATCGCATGGAGGTATGGCAGAGTAAGGAGCTTTACGGCCGATTTTTGATACACACGCATCATCTAAATAACTGCTAGTGTGTCTAAATTAGTATCGCCACATGTACAGGCTATTTAAATGACTTAGATATAGGCTGATTAAATTGATTGCGTATTATTAACTTACGTGTTGATCGCAAATTTTATTGATAAGATAAAAATATGTTAATAACAGGGAATTAACCTTTATATATTTTTTTATTATCATTTAGTACCTAATAGGTAAGCTTGTTTGGGGAAGTACCTATTTAATTAACACCAATACCAGCACCCTAATCACTACTTATATTAATTATTTTGAAGGATATTGCTAATCCATTGCTTCATCCGTTCGTAAAATTTGTCTGCTCTACAACATAAATAATCAATGAATGTTGTTGAACTGTCAAAATGACAGCGATTCTTACCGTTAGTGTGTTACGCAATTACCCTGCTGCCTTCCTAATTCTGTTACTATTTAAGCAGCGTTGCTGTTCCGGTTTTGAAGGTATGGGTGCCGGTGAAACTATTCACAAAATAATGAGATTTTTTGTTTTTTCTGAAGGATAACAAACGCACCTGCGATGCCTCTACATAATCAGCCTATAACGTTCCCACTGCTGGGGACACAGGCCTCCTCGAGAGAGAGAGTGGGCAGTAGTCTACCACGCGGGCCCGTGAGGGTTGGTTCATGCTGGACATGTTGGACATGCCGGTTTCCTCACGATATTTTCCTTCACCGTCTTGACGGTGTCTTGTCTGTGAAACTTGTGACAACAATTCCCAGTAAATTGAAACTTCACCAAGGTTGAAACTTTTGACAATTCCAAGTAAATTGAAACTTCACCAAGGTTGAAACTTTTGACAAAAAATCCCAGTAAATTGAAACTAACTTCACCAAGGTTGAAACTTTTGACGAATCCAAGTAAATTGAAACTCTTCACCAAGGTTGAAACTTTTGGCAAATCCAAGTAAATTGAAACTTCACCAAGGTTAAAACTATTCCACATGTGACTGTTCCTAAATTACCCTAGGCTGATAAAGTTTTTGTTTATCCTAATTATGTTAAAATCAATGTTTCATAGCCGCGATGATTGCGCTACGAAAGTGGAAATGAGCGGGCCACATAGGGCGTAGAACAGATGGCAGATGGGGTAAAACAGTGCTGGACTGGAGACCGAGACCTGGTAGTAGAATTGTGGGCAGACAGCTGATGAGGTGAACCGACGACCTGGCCAAGATTGCTGGACGACTCTGGCTTGGGAAGACTAGAGAAGAGTGGCGGGTATTGCAGGATGCCTATACTCAGCATTGGGTGGCAAAATGCTGAACAAGAAGAGAGTGTTAAGGTCTTTTCCCCCTTGCTGTCACATAGACAAATAGACCTTGTCATTTTACGACGTGCATGTGATATTCAACCTTAGGAGGTACGAGATTGAGTGTTTAGTCAATCTAAGATTAATTTTGCGAACAACGATGGCTTATCATGAGTCATTTTGCAAGTGCTTTTGGCCGATAAGACAGACATACCTACTAGCCTACACAGGCAATTGGACAAATCTTCAAGTAGCTAGGAACTTAGATAGGTACTTATGGCTTTATTTCGGTAAGGAAACTACCGGGATTGTGGGGCACGGGCAATTAAAGTTCTAAACGACATGTACCTCTTCAAGTGGCCTTTGAGCTACGAAGAATGTGGAGTAAACTGGTGTGAGGTACCTAAATAATGTAGGTAAAAGTTGTATTTAGGTTTTTATGTCAGACTAGCTTCCGCTCGCGGCTTTGCCCGCGAGGTATGTCGATAAAAACTATCCTATGTCCTTCCCCAGAATGCAATCTATCTCTCTGCCAAATTTTATCGAAATCCTTTCAGTGGTTTATGCGTGAAAAGGTAACATACGATGGTAAGTTAATGTACCATCTGAATTAAAAGTATTATAAAGGGTGGATAAAAATATAATTACTAGGTAATACGTTACCCCTTGGTAAGACTGGTTGTCAGACTTTCGGGTTTCTGACGACCCATATGTATGTTGTATGTATTGCTCCATGTACCTAATATTATGATTTATTATATCTAGTTAGACTGGAGCTTCCAACCTAGCTATAATATTAAGTATTTATATAATATAGCTACGAGTATGTTTAAAGAAAAACGCTGATTCTACCTATTCGAACTTCACAGTGACCTGAATCCTTCAGTGTAATTTAAGCGATGCGGCTTCGTATATGCTCCGTTTAAGTTCCTGATTCATTTTGTATGGCTTTAATCTCCGCTTCAGAAGTTGATTGGGCTTTCTGGAATCGGTCTAAGAGTTTAAGAATTTATGTGAAACAATCCGGTTAGGCGTAAAATATGTGAAAAGTAAGCTTTTTACCTCATATCATCATCTGCCTAGCCTACCAACCCGCACTGGGCCCACGCGGTGGATTACAGCCCACTCCCTCTCACTGAGAGGAGGCCTGTGTCCCAGCAGTGGGAACGTTATAGGGTGATTACGTATCATCTGCCTAACGTATTCCCAACTATGTAAGGGTCATCCTTCAATCTAAGTGGATGCAATTTCAGCGGGATTGTCCGAAAGGGTTACCGCTGGCCCGGAATATAAAGGGCTAAGGAAGGAACACGAGTGAGTTTTAGTCAGTAAGAGTCTGACACTCCCTTCCTCTCCACCCAGACCGGGAGATGTCATTTGATGTTTCCCATCCACAAAAAAAAAAAAAGTTGATCCAATTGAATATTAGCATTTTACATGGAGAGACTGCTTATCTGACCTACACCTGTTTGGTAAAAATGTGCATGAAGATGCCTAGCTTTTTCCCACCTATGCAGCGGCGGTGGCGGCCCTAGAATTTTTTTAGGTGGTGCCAAATCTTAACGTGGCGCTCCTCTATGTACCACGTTCCTATGGAAAATTGAGCAGTTGCTTGCTTGCTTTTGGACGATCGTGATTATATAAGTTACTATCTATCATCAATGACTGGTGCCTGTCGAGGCGCTGAAATCAACCGAAATGCGAACACCAGCCGGTCGATTCTGTAAAAATCTCACCGTGATAACTTAGGTGAAGTGAGTTTGTTTTTGCTAGGAATTGACACTATTGACAGCTCACTCCACGGTCACTTCACCTAAGTTTTCACTGTGAGATTTTTACAGAATAGCACCGCAGTGGTGCTTGCATTTCGGTTGATTACAGCGCCTCTCCCATGACGGGCGCTCGGTGCCGTCGCACCGCTCGCACCGCTTTAGGGCCCGCTACTGCACCTATGTTGGGGTTGGCTGGTCCACGCGGATGCAGCTAGTCACTCATAGTGCGGCTGTTATCATTTAACCATGAGCCCTTCCTAGGATTTTACCTTAACAAGTACCTACTTGTGTACAGACCGCTGACAATCAGACGGACAGACGGACACGGACAGCGGAGGGCTCCGTTGGCACCCATTGGGTACGGAACCCTAAAAATAACAGTAAATATGAATAAAGCGTCTCCTAGATTAATAATTCAAAACAATTTAAACAGCAAAATCAACACCAGACTCTCGAAACTGTATGAAAAATATTGAGAACAGATTTTTATTAAAAAAATAAGAAAAAAACGCAAACGCTATAGTAAACAACTCGAAGTGGGTAATAAAATAAAACGGGAAAACAAAACACGGTGCAACAGCAACAGTGGTGGAAATCTGGCCCTGACGTGTATTGTACATACGTGCACTGCAAGCCAGAATAATTGGTACCTACACGATGTACGACAATGTTTTAAATTGTATTTTGTTTCGGTTTATGTTTAATGTTGTTTCTTTTATTTTTTTGTTTTGTTTGAGGGGTCGCTTGATTGTGAGCGTCTATAGCGAGTCAGAAAATCCGTCTGGCATGTTCGAAATGTTTTAGCGTTTTGGATTTTACTCTGTTGGCAAGTATTCGAAGGCTGTTGAGTAATAAGTGTCATCTGAAACTTAATAAAATACTGGAATTCAGCTGCATCCGATTAGACTGAAAGCCGACGCCAACATTATGCAGTTGAGAAAAGATTAGACAGATGATGACTTGTTTAGTTTTAACGGGTCTGCGAAGCGCGAACATTGAAACTTTGAAACCACTGACCTAACTCAAAAAATCTGTGCATTCTGGCGTCATTTTGACAGATCGAAGCGTAAGTTCAGGCTAAGTGTCGTCTCTCTATCTTATCATACGAAACATTTATATGATCATCTCATATTTCTCCTCTTATTTTGTTTATACCTTCAGCTATCAGTCACTTAGCCACGGGACTCATCATCATCATATACCTACCCTTATGCCAATTTATTTGGGGTCGGTGCAATATGCGTTTTTCTTCCATACTTCTCTATTAGTCGTCATCTCGGTAGTTAGCCACGGGACTGCTTCCTATAAATAATTAAAAGTAGGTTAAAATTGACTTCTAAGATGTTAGTTAGTTATAAGTGAAGCTAAGTTACATAGTTAGTAGTAAGTGAAGCTAATAAAAGCGTGTTCAAAAGATGTGTCTATTTATCTTGTCCTCAAGTGTATTCAAACTCACGTTGTAGCCTGACAAAATAAAAAAGGTATTTATTATTGAATATTTTCATAACAAAATGACCGCTCGAATCTGAAATCATAATAGAAAAGTTTTTAGTTCGAATAGAAAGTTTATAATCGCTTTTAGGTATACTTTTTGTATAGTACTAGCTTCTGCCCGCGACTAAGTTCGCGTGGATGTCGAAAATTATCCCACGGGAACGTGCTACCATACAATACCTACCGACGTGTTCAAAATGTATGAAACACAGAAAGAGTTATTTTTTTTTTTAATAACCGTTCAGAATCATGTACTGAATCCATAGAACCTAGGGTGCGGGTCGATGTCTTACTGTCTGTATTTTATTTGCCCTTTGCACCGTTTCCCGATACAGCGTATAAACCACGCCGTAGAAAAAAAGTGTCCGTCAACAAGCTTCCATATTGATCCATACAACACTGACGACCGAGCCTACACACGAAAAACGTGTGTGTATAAAGGGCTAAAGTTATACAAAATACCCCCTGACTAAAAAACGTATTATATCAGATGAATAGTTACACACCGGTTTCTCTCTTTCAGTCGTAAGTAATTTGACTTTTGAAAGAAGCTTTCTGTAACTATACAAACGCTATAGGTAAGTACAACGTTTAATAATAAGGGGTATATAAAGTTCTTCTTGAAGCCCGAAAGTCTGACAACCAGTCTTACCAAGGGGTATCGTATTACCCAGTAACTGGGTTGTGGTGGTCAGATAGGCAGTCGCTCCATGTAAAATACTGGTATTCAGCTGCATCCGGTTAGACTGGAAGCCGACCCCGACATAGTTGGGAAAAGGCTAGGCAGATGATGTTAGTTCTGTCTTCGCAAAATTTTACAGTTCCCAATTTCTTCATTATCCTTATTTTCGTCACAGGCCGCATATTCATCGGTAATATACTTGGAAAAAAAATACTACTTACCTCTCTACGACAAAAAAAATCACGATAGTCGATCGTTTGTTTATTTTTTCTAAAACTTGCGTTTTTTGCGTTTAGGTCCTGTAAGCCCCTTAAGGGGGATGCGCCAGTTTGCCCGCGAAATTGAAATTTTCTTACGTTTTTTGCAATTTGCAGGTCAGTGTCAGGTTGTGTGTTGAACAAACTACGATTCACAACCGTAACAAATATATATTTACAGAACTACAATCAATTAAATCAACAAGCTCATTAAAATCCTATTGCATGACTATTCATGAAATATCAATCAATAAAATTATATAAACTTGTAGCGGTATCTACAACGCCACATGCAAACAACGCGTCATACTACGTCACGCAAATCCTACATCGCGCAAGCAGTGTTTACCGCGCAATTAGCATAGATACAACGGCCCCGACATAAGTCATTGGGCAGTTGCCCGCCAGACATAACACCCGTCTGGTCGGAGGATCCTCCCTTTTCTATGGAGGTTGAGTGAACTTTACACACTGTTCCTCATACCTCTATAAACCAATTTGCAAAAAACGTCAATTTTAATTTCGCAGGCTAACTTAGCGCTTCTCACTTAAATCAGCAAATATTCCATCAAGGATATTTCAGAGAGGGATATTCTTTAAAATAATATCAGTAAAGTAATTTGCCTGTCTCAACGTTCATTAATTCTTCATCTTCTTACAAAGATTATGATAAAATTCATTTCCTCTCATTTCCGTAAACATGGCATTAAGGTGGGGCCATGAAAAGCGGGCTTAGGAGATGTAACAGTGGCAGTTTAATTTTCTTCCTGAGCAAAGCAAAGCAAAATAAGTTTTAAAAAATTGTTTCGTCAGTAACTCAACTGAACCGAGCGATGTGAGCATAATTGCGTAACACACTAACAGTAGCAATCAATGGCTTTAATTTTGACAGTTCAACAACATTCATTGAGTTATTTAAGTAGTTGAATCATCATCATCATCAGCCTACAGCAGTCTACAGCTGGACATAGGCCTCTCCTATTCCAAGCCATTCAACTCGATTTTCGGCAACTCTCATCCAGCTGCTACCAGCCATCTTGCGAAGATCGTCGCTCCACGCGTCCTACCTTACGTTTGCTGATTCGCGGTCTCCAATCAAGAACACGTCTACCCCAACGGTCATCGGTTCGACGGCTAATATGGCCGGCCCATTGCCACTTCAGCTTGCTTATTCTGTGAGCTATGTCGACAACTTTGGTTCTCTGCCGGATCACCTCGTTGCGGATTCGATCCTAAGTTAAAAACATCGTTGAGCTCAAACTTTAGCATGAGCGTATAATTTTATACAGTACAATCGCTGACCTCAGAGCTCCAACAAAAACGGGGTCCTCATCATAATATGTAACAGAAATTACTTTGGAACTTATGTACATATTTATAATGAAGTAGAACATGTCATATTGCTAGCATATAAAATTAATTTCAACGTTTCTGTGTGGTGTGGTAACATTGCAATAAATTATTAAGCATTTCAATGTTCAAGCATGCTTCATTTAAGAGCTAGAGTGAGCATTAATTAAATACCTTCAGTTGTGCTGAAATGTACAGTTAAGGAAATTATTTTTTAAATAAATTGACACTCTACGTCAATTTGCCGTGCCATTTTAAACGACCTGCAAAGACCGACAGTTGTGATTTGAATATACGTACCATTTAAGTTGGTAGTCAATTTGATTAACAATTGATTTCTCTGACTTTACTATTGTTAAGTATTTACCTACCAACATTTTATTTTGTCTCTGTACATTTAAAACTTACTTTTGATAACATAATCAGTCTATAATGTTCCCACTGCTGGGACACAGGCCTCCTCTCTATGAGAGGGAGTGGACCGCAATCCACAATGCGGGCTTAGTGCGGGTTGGTAGATGTCGGTTACCTCACAATGTTTTCCTTCACTGTTTTGAGAGCAGTGATGATGAAATAATTTACACAGAGTAAAGCGCCTGACCCGAACCCACGACCTACAACTCGTAAGTCGCGGCCGGTACCACGGTGCCACCACTTCTCATTTCATGAAGGAACAAGAAACTCCATGGACAGACAATCTATATGTACGGGGATAAGAAGGGGATCAGAGCTAGGTAAAGTGGATAAGACAAAGATTAAAACAGAAGAATAAATAGCAGGGGGATCCAGGGGGGATGTGGAGGGGGGGGTTCTGGGATCAGACCGGAATAAATAATAAAATATCATGCGTAAGATACCTTAGCAGCTTTTGTTATAGGTAAACTCTTTGTGTATCTTTCAGACTATTATCTACCTACAGTGCATCGAACGCAGACATTTTGTACGATGTATAGTTTGTGAATATAATACGGTATAATGAAGTGTCCGGCTCGTAGATAATCTATTGTCAATGAAGAGGGGGACAGGCAGATGGATAAGGCTTAGGTTAGAGTGGTGAAAGAATAGCGGGAAGTTTTTGTTAAAGACTGAGCTCGTCCGGAGAAGTTATACTCTAAGAATCTTTAGGCGCCTGCATAACATTGACAGGGTGCGTTGCTGATAAACATTTGTGTATTTGTCACAGAATAGTACGGTATTTTTATCTCACATCGTGTGGTAACCAAGTGTACAAATATGCATTTCTGTTTTCCTTCTTAGTTAGTTTTAATCATGATGTGGCAGTTTGAGTAATTTGTGCGGCCTACCCAAATGTGCTTTCTTTGGTATTGTTCGTCGAATCGTCGAGTTCCTCAAGTTCTGAGTTGAGCTGCACGATTTTTGACAAATGCGTGCACTGATTGGACAGGTCCGCTCAATCTGTGTGGTTCTTTCCTCAAAAGACTCTCCTCAAAAGACCTCTGAGTTTGTTTCGGCCTTTCTTCTAAGAATAGTCAGTTAGGAAACGCCGACCTCATCTAGTTTAAAAAAATATAATTGACATGTAAAGGTGTTTGTAAAAACCTACTTACAGAAAATAAATCAGCTATCATTTATCATTATCATGCTGTGAATGTGTGTGTGAAGACGAGTAGCGTCAGCACATAACACACTTTTCCGACTTCGCCATTGTCCGAGCCCCTGCGCTTACACACAAATGTTTTCCGACTTTGTCTCTGTCACCTCTGACCTAGACTAGAGTCAAGACAAACCCATTTCAAACAAAAAAAAAATCACAGCGTGTTTGTACATTTGGTAACCACAACTAAAGCTCTTCATGTGATAAAAATACTATAGGTATCGAAAAAACAAGATGGCGGCGCTGGTTCTGATTGGTCACGCGTTAAAAGATCCTTGTACCGTTTGTATTCCCGATTTCTTCTGCCAAGCAGTGTTGTTGTTTTTCGGTTTGAAGGGTATGGGTGCCGGGGTTACTGCAGCTGCATGAGATATTCCAGCTTCGTCTCTATGATGGCAATATATTTGCAATACTTCTGGTATTAAATTTTTATAAGCACCATCGTTGGAAGTCCCTGAACCGTCTCCGGAGACAAGTGGGAAGGTTTTACTCCAACCTGGTAAAGTGGGGCTATCTCGATGGAACGGCAGTAGGTTGTGGATGTGGAGCTATATCGCAGACCATGCTCCACATCCTTTCCTGCCCTCTGTATCCCAAAACATGCAGTCAAAGTAACCTCTGCGACCGACGACGCCGTGGAAGTGGCTAAGTTTTGGGCTAACAAGATCGGAAGGCGAAGTAATCTTGTACGTTCAAAATTTAGTCGCAGTCTCATCTCAGCCACAAACAATTATGTCAAAAATTTAGGGAAAATGGGGGTATTTTTTACAGATTGAGACTGGTAACGTTCTTAAAATTACTATAATTGCCCTTCTGCTGGAATACAGTAGTGCCAGCAACAAGAAGAAGAAGACGCGTCATCATTCTAATTTCAGTCGGAGGGTTAAATCGCTCTCTCATGCACTAAAATCGCTACCTGTACGTTCACCGACCGGTGAAACAAGAGGCCCTATTGTCAAGTCTACTATCTACAGATACGGAAAAAACCACATTAAAATCTACACTTCAATCACTCGAAACTCAACCTTGCGCCTTTAAAATTATAGTCCTCCCAACCGTAAAACTAAAATAGTCGTCAAGTATCGCGATACAAAGTTACTAAGCACACACAAGACATCTAAAATAGACTTTATGTCTTAGATTTTAAAGTGCAATTTAACTGTAAATGTAACATAGTCTTAGCCAGACACGATGGTTAAGCACTCAATGTACCCTTTATCTTAGATTAAAAATGGGGGGATCCCCCCTTTCCCTAGTCAGGTAGGTAGGTGTTGATATTTATCGAAAATCGACGCTTCTCTTTAACAATGGTGTCGGAAGGTATTCTTTTAGCTTTTGCACTTAAATCATAGGAGACTATTTAGGTACTATTTTGTTTTTGAACGGAAAAACTTTGAGTATAGTTATAAAGCATGAATCGCAATCAAAATAATGGGAGAAGACACTGCCCCCTGTAACACAGGTCTTTGAACCTAGCTCAGGAGTCAGGGACTTCATAGGTCTTGTGTATTTTTTTATATGAATAAATAAATATTATTATTATTATTAATGAATGCAAATATATACAGGATGGCAGGGACATCATCGTAGGTACAACCTGTTATCAGCAGCGGTGCTATTCTGTAAAAAAATCACCGTGATAACTTAGGTGAAGTGAGTTTGTTTTTGCTAAAAATTGACACTGTTGACAGCTCACTCCACGCTCACTTCACCTAAGATTTCACGGTGAGATTTGTACAGAATAGCACCGCAGGTGTATAATATACAGCGAAAGGAATTTCGTTCCACCCGGGTATCCCACCCTCTCGACTTTTCGTTCTTTCCTTCTTTCTTTCCTAAGATCAGCTGCCCGAACTTCAGCTGCGTTACTTCAGCATGAGTCACAACACTATCGTACAAAATCAACATAGATATTCTAAAGTCAATAGCGAGTGAAGTTCGTACGAAGTTAGTGACCTCGTGAAGCGAATGATTGTGCTTAGACTCCGAGCGCTAACTAATGTTGTTTGCTTTCCCCTCGTTTTCAGTTGTTTGTGGGGAAAAGGTACGGATAAGTGCTTAATTTCGTTTGAGTATTTAGTTAGTGCGGTCTGGGAAATTAATGGACACCCTAATCTGCGTTCGCGAATTATTTGCCAATAATGTAAACAAATATGAATTAATGGAAAAATAACTTTAATTCCTACATAATAAAGTTCAGTTTACGCTACAACTTCAAACATTTTTATAACTTTTTCAGTAGTGCTAGTCACTCTTAAATCAACTTAATTGACATAGAAATAAAGTTGATATTTGTTTAACTTAAAATAGGGTGGCGGTGTGCAACACTGCGTACTTTTACTATAGGTACGTCAACAGCCGTGTTATAGCCATTTATTTACTTACTAGCTGCTGCCCGCGGCTTCGCCCACATGGATCTCGGAACTTATCCCACAGGAACGTGCTACCGGAACAAATAACCCAGTAACATCAGAATATACCCTCTAAATAATTCATCTATAATTCCTATTGATTGATATTTCATGGAAATAGTCATTTAGGCTATGCTTCGAGCTTCCCGCGTGATCGAAACAGAAATGAGGAGATCTGCCGGAGAACCAAGGTAACCGACATAGCCCGAAGAATTGCCAAACTTAAGTGGCAGTGGGCAGGGCACATTGCTCGCAGAACAGATGGCCGATGGGGCCGAAAGGTTCTGGAGTGGCGACCGCGTACCGGAAGACGTAGCGTTGGAAGGCCTCCCACAAGGTGGACCGACGACCTTGTGAAGGCCGCAGGAACCCGTTGGATGCGAGAAGCACAGAACCGGTCGAAGTGGAAGTGCTTGGGGGAGGCCTATGTCCAGCAGTGGACGTCTTTCGGCTGAAATGATGATGATGATGATGAAATATATACAGGATGGCATGGACATCAACGTAGGTATAGGTACAACCTGTTACCATGTTCAGCAGCGGTGCTATTCTGTAAAAAAATCACCTGTGAAGTGAGTTGGTTTTTGCTAGGAATTGACACTGTTGACAGCTCACTCCACGCTCACTTCACCTAAGTTTTCACGGTGAGATTCGTACAGAATAGCACCGCAGGTGTATAATATACAGCGAAAGGAATTTCGTTCCACCCGGGTATCCCACCCTCTCGACTTTTCGTTCTTTCCTTCTTTCTTTCCTAAGATCAGCTGCCCGAACTTCAGCTGCGTTACTTCAGCATGAGTCACAACACTATCGTACAAAATCAACATAGATGTTCTAAAGTCAATAGCGAGTGAAGTTCGTACGAAGTTAGTGACCTCGTGAAGCGAATGATTGTGCTTAGACTCCGAGCGCTAACTAATGTTGTTTGCTTTCCCCTCGTTTTCAGTTGTTTGTGGGGAAAAGGTACGGATAAGTGCTTAATTTCGTTTGAGTATTTAGTTAGTGCGGTCTGGGAAATTAATGGACACCCTAATCTGCGTTCGCGAATTATTTGCCAATAATGTAAACAAATATGATTAAACGGAAAAATAACTTTAATTCCTACACAATACAGTTCAGTTTACGCTACAACTTCAAACATTTTTATAACTTTTTCAGTAGTGCTAGTCACTCTTAAATCAACTTAATTGACATAGAAATAAAGTTGATATTTGTTTAACTTAAAATAGGGTGGCGTTGTGCAGCACTGCGTACTTTTACTATAGGTACGACAACAGCCGTGTTATAGCCATTTATTTACTTACTAGCTGCTGCCCCCGGCTTCGCCCGCATGGATCTCGGAAATTATCCCACAGGAACGTGCTACCGGGACAAATAACCCAGTAACATCAGAATATACCCTCTAAATAATTCATCTATAATTCCTATTGATTGATATTTCATGGAAATAGTCATTTAGGCTATGCTTCGAGCTTCCCGCGTGATCGAATCAGAAATGAGGAGATCTGCCGGAGAACCAAGGTAACCGACATAGCCCGAAGAATTGCCAAACTGAAGTGGCAGTAGACAAGGCACATTGCTCGCAGAACAGATGGCTGATGGGGCCGAAAGGTTCTGGAGTGGCGACCGCGTACCGGAAGACGTAGCGTTGGAAGGCCTCCCACAAGGTGATCCGACGACCTTGTGAAGACCGCAGGAAGCCGTTGGATGCGACAAGGCAGAACCGGTCAAAGTGGAGGTGCTTAGGGGAGGCCTATGTCCAGCAGTGGACGTCTTTCAGCTGAAATGACGAGTCATTTAATAGGAAATGAAATTAGAGGGTTGTATTGTATTGATGATTTTAATGATTACCTATAATTCTGTAAATACATACTTGTTAGAGAGAGCAATGGTGGCCCAGTGATTAGCGGATGGTGAGTAACGAGCTGTAGGTTGTAAGCTTGAACCCAGCAGGCGCTTTACTTTGTGTAAATTATTTCAACCACTGCTCTCAAAAACGGTGAAGGAAAACATTGTGAGGTTTGAATCTTCGAATTTTTTTTGAATCTTCGAATTTTTGGTTCCAAACCAAAAATTCGAAGATATGTGACATCTTATATTTTTTGACTTCTTTACTATTTTTTATTACTTGCTTGCATAGATTTTAATGATTGAATGGCTTTCACCTTACTTAAGAAAAAGTGGGTAACACATGCATTGCCTTAATAAATAAAAGAGACGAAAAAGGTAAAAGTTTTTAATTAAAAAAATTATAAGTAAATTATAATCTATACTAGCCCCCTTACAAATAAACGTTGGGTCTGTATAGTTACACAACGCTTTGTCATCTTCTTTCGAAAGTCAAATTACTGACGACTGAAAGAGAGGTGAGTAGAGAAGAGGTGTGTAACTATTCACCTGATATAATACGTTTATTAGTAAGGGGGTAGAGATATTAATGAAATTTTCTTTCTCATTTTCCTAAAAAAGATAGTTGATGTTTCTATTTTAGTACCGTAACTGTCTGTATAAGTTATAATACTGTGTAAAGACCTTGGACCAATCAAATCGCTGTTTAGATACCACCTCAAAATAACTGTATAGCAACGCTAGTAGCACCAGTATAAATAAAAATACTTTAATAGCTTGCATAGTATTGTCCAACTTATTCTGTTGGTCCAATAAGGCATGTCTCAGAGCCATAGTCTCATCATTCCTCGAATTGAACCGACTTTCAAGTCTATCAAATTTTCTACCCATAGTTTCAGACAACGACGAAATTTTTCCTTCGATAATCCAGTTCTGTTGTTTGATATCTCGCATTCCTTCCGTAAGCATTCGAAATTCGGAGGCAAGTGACGTTTCTGCGTCCAAATTTTTCGATGGTGATGTAGTGGCCATTTTGATGTTGTCGTGCTGGGCCGTTTGAAGTTCTGATACTGTTTCACTAAACGTTTATTAATATCACTTAAAAACGTTTTTTGTTTAATCTCCGACACTGCACTGTTTACTGTTAGTATAGTAGAAAACTTCTGGAGAGGCGACCGCGTACTGGAAATGCGTCGAGGTGAACCGCTGTCTTGGGGGAATCCTTTCGACGCGAGAAGCACAGGACCGGTCGTAGTGACGACCTTTGTCCACCAGTGGAAGTCTTTCGGCTGATTAATGATGATGACGGTAGTCAGCTGACGTAAGTAGTACCATTAGTTTATACGTCATTGAGTACGATGATACGGTAAAAGTCACTATACGGAACGCTCCGGGATCTGAACACACGGGCTTCGCAGCGAATGAAATACGACTGTTTTTATTTTAAACTTCTTTATGATTTTATTAAGTTTGTTTGCCAACATTAATTTGTTTATCAAAAGATAATACGAATAAGGATTGATAAGTAATCATACTGTATCACAACTTTAATATTAAACCGACTTTAAAAAGGAGGAGGTTATCAATTCGATTGTATGTACAATATCATCATCATCATCATCATTTCAGCCGAAAGACGTCCACTGCTGGACATAGCATATATTCACTTATTAAACCCTCGTATCTTTATTAGAGATTAGTTTCCGCCCGTGGCTTCGCCCGCGAGGTATGTCGATAAAAACTATCCTTTGTCCTTCTCCGGAATGCAATCTATCTCTCTGCCAAATTTGATCGAAATCCGTTCAGTGGTTTAGGCGTGAAAAGACAGACAGAGTTACTTTAGAATTTATAATATTAGAATTATAACGAATTGCTATCGTCACCGAACTCGAACTCGAATTTAGATGATATGATTCTTTGACTGACACCCATGAAGTGAACTGCAAAATTTTTGTCAGCTCATTACCTTCGGAGAATATTGGTGGCGGCCACCATCTTAAATTTTAATTTCGAGTCATAAACTATGAACATGACACTCAAAGACATTTGGATTCCTAAAATGAGGACCTTTAAAAACTAACACCGCTGAAATGATACTACCAAACGTTCTGATAATAATTACATCCCAAGTAAAACCTAATTGGATATTTCACTCCTTCATTCCACAAACTACCCGATCCCGAATGTGTATAAAGACCAACTAACTCAGATCAAATAATATAGGTACAAACTTACAAAGTACAACTGTAAATATAGACATATGTAATTCATACTCAGAGCCCTTACAATTAAGCTTTGTAAACGAGCTGGTTTTGCGAACACCAAACAATGGCAGGGAACAATAAATTCTGGTCCTTTGTACCGCGAAATTATATCAATAGAGGGTAAGGACCATATTGACGCCGGAATGGGAAGGTAGCTTGAGAATGTGTGGGAATGCAGAAAGGGTCAGATGATGATAAAAATAGAACTTGTGTTAATCTTTATTATGTAGGTATCTATGGTAACTGCCCCGTTGGTCTCGTGGTCGCAAGCGCGACTACTGAGTGTGGGGTCCCGGGTTCGATTCCCGGGTCGGGCAAAGTGTTATTGAGTTTTTCCATTAGGAATTTCTTAGTAACAGCCCGGAGTTTGGAAGTTGGCGGTGTGATACCCCCGTGTCTCGGAAAGCACGTTAAGCCGTTGGTCCTGCGCCTGATCTCTCTCCGGTCGTGTCGGATTGCCGTCCCATCGGACTATGAGAGTGAGGGAAGAGGGAGTGCACCTGTGTCTGCGCGCACACTTGTGCACTATAATATCTCCCGCGCCGAAGGCTAGTCTCCGTTGAGATTGACCGCCGTGGCCGAAATACGGTCTGGAGGATTTTATTTATTTTATCTATGGAAAAAAAAACAAGACGAACATAAGGTTTTTAATACCAGATTATTGGCTAGAGAGAGTCATGCATGAATGACACAAAAACGTCATTATAAAAGCGTGTGCCTTATAGGCACACTCGTGGCATGGTTAATCTTTAACGTTCCTTCTTTCTACGGTTAAAAGAGAACTTGTGGTGATTTTTAAGGAATGAAAAAAAAAACTAGACATTTTAGAAAAGAACCAACAATGTACAGTCACGGCCAGAAGTCCACTTACACCGCAATGATCATTATCGCCTGCGCTATACGGGCTGCGGCGCCTACACACCCATACGCATTTTTATCCGTGTGAGTGATGTTCCAACGCTAACAAACTAACATGTCGTGTAGCATCGCGCATTCGCGCTACGAGTAGTCATAGATGTGGTCAATGCTAGACAAGGATGACAATATCAGTAACTTGTTTCTTTATCGCAGTCTGATTATTTTTTTCATAGTAATGCAAAATTTCAACAAGTGAATATAAGTTAACATTAGCTAGATCGGTAACGAGGCTGCACTCGCTAATGTGAACGGGATAGGTGTAGGTTCGAATCCTAGTTTTGCCAGTTTTTTTTAAATGTTTTGTATAATAATTATTATTTGTATGTTTTAGTAATTTATTTTAGTAAATTACTTTGAACAAATAGATATTACAATAAAGGTAATTTATTATTATAATATGATAATAAATGAAACAAATTTTGATATGGTAACATTGTAATATTTTTTATACAAAAGAAATCCTTTACACTTATTTATGTTATTATAGGGCCACAATATTTGCCTTGGCTTCAATACTAATATTAGCCTGCATATTGAATTGAGAAGAATACTAAAATAGCAACAACAAGATAACACAAACGCTCGTAACTATGTTCACCAACCAACAATAGCGAATAGTGGAATAATTTAGGTAAACTAGTAAAGTAGTTAAAATATGAGGGTAGATTTACAAAGTGAACTTATCACTTTGTTTCAAATCTACCCTCATATTTTAATAACGACGCTAAGATTATAATTGTAAAACGAAAGAATATTCGTTTAGTTGTGGAATATTTAAAATATTTGTTAGCAACTCGGCATTTTTATTCACATGATTGTAATACTTAAAAAATATTTTTCATGTTTGATGTGAGACTCGAACCCGAACGTTCGCCATGCGAAGCACAATGCTAACTACTTTGGCCACCGTAACGCTCACTTAACTTATTGAAATTTGTAATAACAATCATAAGCGGCCAACAAGTTGCCAATGTGTAGTGTTGTCAAACGTTCTTATAGAAGAAGGTCATAAGTACAACTAATATTCTTATGCCATAGTTTTGTGAGATTGCTAGTCGACTTCTGACTGTTATAGTACCTACTACCAGATTGTTTTATTTATTAAAAACTTATGCACAAGTAAAAAAAAAATCTGTACAAAGGCGGACTTAATGCCTGAGGCATTTTCTACGGGTCAACCTTAGGGTGATGCAGAGACAAAACATGGCAGGTGCAACATACGGGATAAATAACTATTATTGCCTAGAGAGAATCATAAATGACACGAAATTTTCTAAGCGTGTGCCTTGAAGGCGCATCATACCTTGCGTTATGTTTATCTTTCTCGGGTTAAACGAGGACTTGCGGTTATCTTTAATAGGAATGGTAAAACAAGACGGTTTAGAAAAGATCCTTTGATACCTTATACCACATTATTGGCTAGAGAAAGTCATGTATAAGAGACAATTAATGACATCAATGTCACTAGCATAACTCAATATCATAAATTCATAACAAAATCACTTGAAAAAACGATGAAGATCAAGATTTTTACCTAAATGCTGATTGGACAAGATAGAAATGAGTATAAATCTGAACAGACATGAGGAACACAAGCATAACTTTAAAATTTTCACACAAAAAACGTTCGTATTTTTGGGTAGAAACTGCAGAACGCAACCTGCTGCGATCCTTACATACTTCCTTTGCTTCGTTTACGTTCATAAATGTGGTCATACACGGACCTAACCTTTCTGAAGAACATCACCTCAGTAAAGTCGGTAAACGTCCGTCTAGGACGTATTTAAAACATAAGGTGAGGCTGCGGTGGAGGCCGTGGCGTCGTATTGCATCAGAGATGTTTGAGGATAATAATATTAAGGGGCTTACATGACCTAAAGCGCGGTCACTGTCGGACTGCATAGAAAAGAAAGAGAAGCGCGATGACACAACCCTGGTAATTTATTGCAAAATTTGAAGCAATTATTTACAAAAAAAATAAAACACTAGTGCGAATATACGACCATCCGTTCCATCACAAAGATAACTGATGTCACTTGGAAAGCTGCCACGCTAAAATGGAACTGGGCTGGACACATCTGCCGCATGTCAGACGAACAATGGGCCAAACTTACGACCCAATGGGTCCCACTTAACGGGTAAACGACACTTTATGGGTAAACGACATCGTGGCAGGCCCAGACGGAGATGGCGGGATGAGCTGGACTCCTTCAACAAGAACTGGTCCTTAACAGCTTTGAACAGAGAGAAGTGGAAAGAGAGTAGGGAGGCCTTTGCCCTGCAGTAGGACATCACAGGCTAATAATAATAATAACTAGTGCTTTAGTATCTTGCTTGTAGAATAATATAATCTGACAAAAATCAGAATGATTCTATGGTTTTTATTGTAAAAAGTAAGTTTTTAGAGGTATCTTCATGATTTTTTCTATCGCATCAAATTAGTTGTAATAAGTTTACAACACACTATCTAACTAGCATATTATATCCTGAAGAATATCATATCCTTTCTGATTTTGTTTACTGCAATATACTTTTATTGTTTCTAAAACTTGCGTTTTTTGCGTTTAGGTCCTGTAATGCCCTTAGTGGTTTTGACGCCATTATTATGAATAGATGTGCATCCCTGGTGACACGTGTTCGTGGCAGCACCAACAAGTCTTCTCAGTATGTTAGCAGATCGATGGGATTCCCATTCCCTGATGTTGCGGTGGTGGATGCAGTGTCTGTAACCTACCAACACTAGGTTAAGTAAAATTGACACTAACCCTATGGACTCCTGTCTATATATAAATTTTTTCTTTCCTTTAAGGACACTCATTTAAACAATATTCCTCAATCAGTAACAACTACAAAAACAAATAACTACATCCCATCCCATTTGATCCAAGGATCAGATAAATTATATAGAACAAAAACCTTTTTCCTGGAAATCAAATAAATACCCCTCATAACGGCGTAAGCCTCCAAAAATATACCTCTAGAACATAGTTAGGGCTGGTCCAAACAGAAAATCGTATGAAATCGGGGTACAGTGGGCCAAAAAGTTGGTCTGGTGCTCTTAGTTTCAAATACGTTTGAGCGTCATAAGACAAGGAATTCTGAAATACTAACGCTGTCTTTATAGGAGTCTTGTAGTAATGCTTTGTATTCTTAGTTTAAAGTGACGTCATGGCAAGGTAACATAACGGCTAGGACCAATCTGAGTGAAAGACCGATAGTTTGCACTCATGATTCCGCTCCAGTGTGAGAGGCAGCCGCACGGGTCGATCGATCAAGTTACATTTGCCGCGGTCGGTCTGAGGATGGGTGACCATCTTTACATACCAAGACCCCTCCGTGCCTCGGAAAGTCGTTGGTCCCAACTGTCATCTTGGATCTTTGACAGTCGTTACGGGTCGTTAGAAACCCTAAAGTTTGACAACCAGTCTTACCAAGGGGTATCGTATTAGGTACTCCGTAACTGGGTTGTGGAGGTCAGACAAGCAGTCGCTCTGTGTAAAATACTGGTGTTCGGCTGTATCCGGTTAGAATGGAAGCCGACCTCAGAATAATTGGGAAAAGGCTAGACAGATGATGATAATTCTTCTCCAGTGTAGGAAGCGAAAATATTCTTGAAATGCCATGTCTGAGTTGAAAAAATTGCGTTGCTACGATGAGTGAAGTTCTACGCAACATTCTGCTTTGTATTTTCGCCCAGATTTATCCCTTGCAATATTTTGATTTGCTTTTGGAAAATCTTCTCGAAACTCCACCACCACTTTCTTGGCCGACCGTACCCAATCAATGAAAACAATCCAAAGGAGAGATTTTATTCTGTTCATAGTTCATACATATTTCACCTGGCGTAGTATTCGCGGTAATCACGTTGGAATCGAGCCAATCGTATGAAAAATTGCAATTGGTCTCCGTGTCGCCGTGTCGGTTTCATTATAACATTGTCTTATACGTTTTTTAATGGTTTTTCGTCTTTTTCTCGTTGAATTTTTTTTGGCTTCGTGCTCAGTTTGTGAAATGTTTTTGGACAGTTCGTTTTATGTGGTATGAAAACACGATTACTGCATTGAAATGATATTATTATAATTATATATTACTATTATTATAATATTCTTTTTATTTTAATCTAGTTTTCTATAATCGCTTGCAATTACTCATCTACTCCTAAATAAACTGCTGTGGTAAAAAGCACGAGCCGTGGTGGCCAAGTGGTAACGGCCGCGACTTACGAGTTGTAGGTCGTAGGTTCGAACCCAGACAGACGCTTTACTTTGTGTAAATTATTTTCATCACCACTGCTCTCAAAACGGTGAAGGAAAACATCGTGAGGAAACCGGCATGTCCTAGAACCAAAAATTCGAAGACATGTGACATCTGCCAATCCGCACTGGGCCCGCGTGGTGGATTACGGCCCACTCCCTCTCACCGAGAGGAGGCCTGTGTCCCAGCAGTGGGAACATTATAGGCTAATAATAATAATAAGTTAATTATAAGATAATACATGTAACATTGGTTTGTAACATTGGTTCAATCAAATCAATTCAATTCAATATCTTTAATATATCGGAAGAGTTATAGTTGGAAGGCCTTCCCACAAGATGGCCCGATGACCTGGATGGTAAAGGCCGCAGGAATCCACTGTTTGCGAGAAGCACAAAACTGGTCAAAGTGGCAATGCTTGGGATAGGTCTATGTCCAGCGGAGGTCTTTCAACTGAAATGATGATGATGTGCGTTGATATAAAATTGTATGATCATCACACAGAGGGCCTGCACAAAGTGACATTCTACCAGCGATAACAATGCTGGAAAAGTAAAAACTGCAGGCGACTTAGTAACAAAACGCTTCGAAAGCGATTGCCACGTGTCTAGACCAATCATTCTGTGCGCCTGGCGGCAAAAAGTCCATGAAAATCTTAAGCACTGTAACATAAATTGTCTTCTTTTTCATCGTGTCGATGATTCGATTAAAAATAAGTACATTAAATCAGCTTCGACCAGATTACAACCAAAACCATACGCTAATGACTCATTTTCATCAGTCGATAACTCGCTCGATTTACTTACAGCATGCGGGGACTCCCCGCAGGCGAGGTAATGACTAATGAAAGTCATGAGTCCATAACGCGGTCGGTACTCAGTCTGCGGGGAATCCCCGAGGATCTCACCCAATGAAAATGACCACTCAAAATAACTGCCAAACGTGCGGTGCAGGCATACCGGAATCGTTCCCGATCAATTAATGAAAACAGTTCCCTGCATGCGGGTCCTATGGTACAGAAATCTTCCGCACCCCGCATACAAGTCCTATTTTATAGACTTATGAAAATGATCCATTGAGACAAATTAATTAGATATTCAAAAGATACTCTATGGTTGAAGGATATAAAAGAAGGTCTGCTACTAATCTACAGATCTGGAAACTATCTATGGTCGTACAATGATTTGCGATGTGATCAAAATTAAATGTCGCCTGTATATAAACTACATATAATTTTGACAATTTCCAGGCTCCATTAACAAAGAAAGAAAAAGGAAAAAAAATACGCTTATATGCGGACAACATGACCCAGAGAAAGAACACAAAACACAAAAAGAACAAGTTGGGTGAAAATATGCGTCACATCCACGCAAAATGGCCATCGCTCAGCATAATGCTACGACCCTATGTGAGACAGAGCCCCAGCGCTGGTTTCAATTACGCAGGTCTGTAAACATTTAAAATGGAAACTAGAGCGAAAAGTTTCGAAGTAATTCAAACGAAATAATAAAAAACAGTGTAAAATAAACAAATGTGTTGACAGTATCGCGAATACAGCAAACGAAGCAGAAGTGAAAACAAAAAAGTGGAAAATAAAAGAAAACAAGGTAAACACCGATTCGTATTTTATATCGGATTTATTGGACCGCCGATTCGTACTTGTGTTGTGTTGCCAAACCGAAAAACACTACAGTTTCCAAGGGAAAAATGTTTAATTAGAATTTTTGGTGTTTTTATTGCGTTTTATTATCATGTTTCATTGTTTTGTTTAAAAATCTTTTTGCTGTCTGATTTGTTTCGTGTTTAATAAAACAGATAAACAGGGTTATTGGTAAAACATTAACAACCTCTTAAGAGGTCATTGTACTCATCATTATGAACAACTTTTACTATGGGGCCAAACCTTAAAATCGCGAAAAAAAAATCAGCTGTTCCCTACATTTATGTTCGTATAACTCGTTAAAATGTAGGGAACAGCAAATTTTTTTCGCGATTACAGGTTTGGTCCCATAGGATAAGTTGTTCATAACGATGAGTACAATGACCCCCTAAGTGGTTGATAATGTTTTACCAATAACCCTGTATATGCTTCATACAATATGATTTAGGTATGTTGACGTATTTTTTAGGCCATAATGGTTTCGGTATGCATTAATATAACCTTGATAATAACTTTGTCCAGCGTTTATTAGATTTGTGAAGTTTCAAGGATTTTTTTGTGATTACAAAACTGCTTTTTATCAACTACACACATCAAAAGTGTCTAGGGATCAAGCATTTTTATGCGGATTTCTTGAGATTGAGATGTGGCTTTGTAATAAATTTATGATTTTATAAATTTATATGGATCCTTTTTGGTGCATTTCATAATTTGAATCAGGAACTGTGAATCAAATTCGAGTAAAAGATGAAAATCAGCTGTCAATATTTTCCCTATAAAAACATACAACGCATTGAAGACATTATTAGTGCTACTGTTTCCCTACTACTGATTAAAACCAACGTTATTATGGAGCGGCGACGTCATTTAAGCAGTGAAGAAATGCTCAGAGCCGTGGGAATGATAGAAGCTGGTTCCCGGCAACGTACTGTGGCTTTAGCTCTGAATACAAGTCAGAGTGTTATCAGTCGACTTTGGACACGTTACCGAAGCACTGGTACCGTGGCTGAGCGCCATGGAGGACGGTATCGCTGCACCACACGGAGATAAGACCGATACATTCAAATCTTAACTCGAAGAGCTCCAACAATAACCGCCATGATGTTAGCCGTGAGGCTTCATCACTCTTCAGGGAACTTAATTAGCGACCAAACAGTCAGAAACCGCTTGCATAAAGTGAACCTTCATTCCCGAAGACCGCTACGGGTACCACCTATAGCAATGCACAATCGTAGGATTCGATATCAATGGGCTCTTGAACACAGAAATTGGGCAGAAGAACAATGGCGTTTCGTGTGCTTTTCTGATGAGTCTCGTTTTGGTATGAGACCGGATACAAGACGTATACGACACTGGAGAACCCCTGGACGCCAACAGCGATTAAAATCCTGCCAGGAAGTCCATCCTTATAGTGGTGGAACCATCATGGTATGGGCGGGTATTTGGATCGGCGGAAGAACTGAGTTGATTTGGATCAGAGGCAACCTCAACGCTCAAATTTATGCTGAGACGATTGTATCAGACGTCATCGTTCCTCTACAAGTGCAAATCGGTCCCTTATTTCAGTTAATGCATGATAATGCACGACCGCACACCGCAAGAGTTGTAAGACAGAATCTCGCCGCAGCTAACATCAATGTCCTGCCCTGGCCTGCTCAGTCGCCAGACTTGAACCCGATTGAGCATGCATGGGATATGCTACAGAGAAGAGCTCTGCCGAATATGGAGGGTATCCAGTCGCAAGAAGACCTTTTTTTGTTGTTGCAACGAACATGGGCGGCCATTCCACAGCGTGATTTGGATGAACTCATTTTGAGTATGCCAAACCGATGTTCTTGTGTTGTTAGTGTTCGCGGTAGAAACACGGATTATTAATTGTTTAAGTTACCCAATAAAATTTTAAAGAAAACTGTTATTTCAGTCTTTTTTTCGAACTTTTGTGTTAGTGGTTCAAATGTCAAAAATCCCTTTATTAGGAAAATGGCAAATTTCTTTATTAATGCAAAGGTGACTTGGTTTATCGTTACTGTGACAAACGAAAACACTTTATTTGATGAATCCTTAAAGAAAATTTTAATTAATATCAATCAGGAGAAAAGTTATTGCAAAAATATATGTTGATCCCTAGACACTTTTGATGTGTGTATGTTGGGATCGGCTCCCAGTCATACCGGATGCAGCTGAATATAACCCGCGCGCGATTAGAATGGGACGAAATCTCGCATTTATATTGAGTAGTAGGAATAGTAGGCTGCTCGAGTTTTATTTTAAATGCGAGATTTATATATTATTCTGTAATAATTTTACTTGAGAACTGTCATTTTCGATTTACATCGACAAGGTTCCATCCCATTCTCATCGCGCGCGTAACCAGTACTTTACATGGACCGACTAACTGGGTACATGATATTGACAGCGTAACACCATAGTACGAAGTTATAAACAAATACCAAGATTCTCACATCGTAAGTTAAAGCAACGATATCACTTACTTTAGCTCCCTCCCCTTGCGATCACGATACCTGAAGCTGAAGTACTAGTAAGTACCTCTTAGGGTACCTGAGGGGTTTCCTATGTATAAGTACATAGGGTGATATGATATTACAAGATGTTTGATAACCTTTGTGGTTGAGATCTTGATTTTATTAATGACTAGATTTTGCCCGGCTTGATCTGTGTAGAAGTCGAAAATTATCCTTGGGTCTACCGGGATAAAAGTATCTTAGGTCCTAACCCGGGTTGTAGTTCATCTGTGTGCCTCTCGTCGAAACCAGGGAGCCTAAAAAGGCCACTTTGGCAGAATCATAAAAGGATAACATTATGAATCATAATGGACACAGTTAACTGTTATGTTAATCGTATGAAATCCCATTAGTGAGGGATTTTTCAGTTATTTTTTTTTGTCTGTGCTAAAATACCAATCAATTCAATCCCAATCTCTTTGATTATACCTACGTAGTGCAGCGAAAAAAAGAAAAACACGGACTGTCTTCACCGTATTATGATTCATAATGTTATCCTTTTATGATTCTGTCAAAGTGGCCTTTTTAGGCCCGCAGTTCAGTTGTTAAGGTGTGTATAGTTAACAGGCAAACAGACAGTAATTTGCACATATAGACAATTAGTATGGATCACGCCTGTTATCTTTGAAGGTGTCAGCAGAGGTGTATTCACTAGTTATGTTTTATAATGCATAATCAGCCTATAATGTTCCCACTGCTGGGACACATGCCTCCTCTCTTAGAGAGGGAGTGGGCAGCAGTCACGCTTGCGACCACAGGACCAATAGTTAATGATAACATTTTTAAGCATAGTACCTAATTAATTGGCTCCCGTGGCTAAATAATAACAGCCGCACAGGTCGATCTATCAGGTTAAGCTACGATGGGGTTGCGTCGTTTAATTACGGAGTTCCTATGGCCACCTTCCATCTCCATCATCAGATCAGCTCTATGTCATAATAATATTGTATTGTCATCCGACTAATACATGCATGAAGAATTTCAGCTCAATCGGAAACCGGGAAGGGGATCAAATTTAACTTGCAGGATATGATTACAGACCGACAGACAGACAACGGTACAGGTGAAACCAAAATAAAAGCTTGTAAAAAGCCCCGAGAGAAAACCTGAAAGTCTGACAACCAGCATTACCAAGGGGTACCGTATTACCCAGTAACTGGGTTGTTGAGGTCAGATAGGCAGTCGCCCCATGTAAAATACCTACTGGTATTCAGCTGCATCCGGTTAGACTGGAAGCCGACCCCAACATAGTTGGGAAAAAGCTAGGCAGATGATGATAAGTAATTAATTTATACTTTTAAATTGTTTCTATTGAAAGCATTCGAAAGAAACTTGCAAAAGGCAATAAAAAGTTTCAAAACGTTTTTCGAAACCTGGTAACATTGCACCCACACAGAGGAGATACGCACAGAAAAAAATCAGGTATGAATAAAAGATGAGTCGAAGAGACCTGGGGCGTCCGATAGCACCCGCCCGCCGTCGGGATTTGATACTATTCACCTAAAATGGATTGTTTCTTAAACAAGTTATTACTGAGATTTTTCCCAAAGAGTTTTTATAAAAAATAGGATTGAATTGACGTCAATAGGATAGATACTAAGGCCCACTGGCATAGGATCGCCCAGAGGACACGGTGGAGCACACGGTGGAGGTCTGCCCCGCTTGGGCGGAGCACCGCCGTGTCCTCGTAGAGGCGATCGGCAGCGGCGGCGACCTCTCGCGCCCGGCCCTGGTGCAAGCCATGGTCCGGGGCGAGAGGGAGTGGGAGGCAGTCACCTCCTTGTGCGAAGCAGTCATGCTAGCGAAGGAGGTGGCGGGACGGCTCAGGGAGAGAGCCTCCCGTCCCAGCCGCCGCGGGAGACGCTCCGGGCGTCGGGAGCCGCGCGACGACTCCCGGCCACCGTAGGCGCGGGCCTGCGGGCGGAGAGTAATGGGTAGCTCACCGTCCGATCAGGACCAGGCCCGTGCCGGACGGCGCGTACGTGTTCCACGCGCGCCTCAAAGAGATGTCAGCATCGAGGAGGGGCCCCATAGGGCCGAAGCCTGCCGGGTCAGCGGGATTGTCCGAAAGGGTTACCGCTGGCCTGGAACATAAAGGGCTAAGGAAGGAACACGGGTGGGTTTTAGTCAGTAAGAGTCTGACACTCCCTTCCGTTCCACCCAGAGCGGAAGGGGTCATTTGATGATTTCCCATCCGCAAAAAAAAAAAAAAAGGCCCACTGGCACACAACTGATACATACATAAGATAAATTGGTAAAACTGTAACTGCCTCGTGTTAGGTGTGGTAACCAAACATTCAAGCCTGTCAATGTAAATGCAAAATGTAAGTATGCAGAAAAATTTCAAGAAAATGCAAGGAATGTCAATGAATGCTCAACGGGCATGAATCTAAATAAAAATGCAAGTTGTCCGAATCAAACCAACGAGACCAACAAAGCAGATATCGCTTAAAATGTTTGGGAACAGTTTCCCAGTGAATACACAACTTTAACTGAACAAAATCCTCAAAGGAGACACAAGCAAAAAGTATTAATACCTCTAAAACCACTTTTAAAAATAGAAAAAACCTCCGCACGATTTTACTCTAGGCCCTTCAATCTTCTCAAAATAACAAGGGCTATTCAGAAACAGCCGAATCGCAAAATCCTTTTAGTGATATTGAAATTTTCAGACGCTTGAAAACTTTTTCATCGTTTCAGAACGGGTACGAGTATGATGCTCTCGACTCGAGTCGAAAGCTTTAAAAACTTTAGATTATAGTAATAACTTAGTGGTTAGCTCGAAATTTCGGAACGAACTCGCAAGTTTTTGAACAATACCAGTTTTGAATTTAGAAACTAAGAAGAATTTGAATTTTACTGGTTTTGGGTTTGAGTTTTGGGAAAATTGGAATGACAGTTTTCGAGTTGATTTTTTATTGCGTGTGTAGTTCTATAGACTAAAGGGTTTATTTATAAACGATGATTAAAGTTAAGTGAGGTTCAAACGTCAAAAATGTATGGTTAAACAGTCGCTAATGACTAGTTAACTTTAAGCAACGTTTATGAATAAAGGGGTCAATGATCAATGATTTACTGCTTCTTTTTCTTACTCTCTTTCACATTTTGCGAAATCAAAAAAGTTTATAGGGATACCATAGAAATATGCAAAAAGAAAACTAAAGTGCATCTTAAGAAAAGATACTCTGTGGCGTGTTGTTAGTACCGCGATCGCTTTCGGCCTGCTTTCTTAGACCTCATATTTTAAAAATACATTACATACTTTGCAAAGCTTCCAGGGGTAAGGATATAGAATATTCTTATACAGCGCCCGGTCTTTCTATCCATTCCTACGGGTAATGCTCCAGCATCTGACATAGCTACTATTCGTAATAGCTTGAAACCTTACTCACTGCAAAATGCTACATAGGTCAGTTACTTTTTATTTATCAAACGGAAATGGAAGATTTGGAAAATATAGGTGAAAATTACTTGGTGCACACTACAAAAAAGGTATGCTTTGTAGTACCAAACTTTAAGGGAAAAAAAAGATGTGTACGGTCGGGGGACCCCCGTCAGAACCGAAGTTCCTTGCGAAATACTAGCACGCACACACACTCAATAAATATGTAATAAATATATACAAAAAAAAGGAACGAAATCGGTCGCGAAAAAAAATCTGCTGTTCCCTACATTTATGTTCGCATAACTCGTCAAAATGTAGGGAACAGTTGATTTTTTTTCGTGATTTTTTTTTATATCGCCAGAAAAGGCGATAACAAGTATGTGGTATAATTTATTGCATATTATGTGGTTTCCATAAAAAAATAGAAAGAGAGAGAGAGGTTTGAATTTAATACGCGTTTTTAATACAGACTCATTTAGTATAAGTTTTTAAGAAGCCATAAAATTGTTGCCATCTTAGATTTTCGTTTTGTCCTCGCTATTGGCTTCAGGACCGTCGAAAACTATGAAAACGACACCCATGATGAAAAAGGAACACGGGTGGGTTTTAGTCAGTGAGAGTCTGACACTCCCTTCCGCTCCACCCAGAGCGGGAGGGGTCATTTGATGATTTCCCATCGGAAAAAAAAAAAAAAAAGTATAATAATTATGACGAGAGCTATTTTTCGAATTTTGTACGTTATCTAGTAGAGATCTTTAAACTACGCACAACAACGCCCTAATTGCGTAACACACGATCAAACACAATCTGAATCATTTTGAAGAATATTGCTAATCCATTGTTTCATATGTTCGAAAAATTTGTCTGCTCAACAACGTAAATAACGCAATGAATGTTGACCTGTCAAAATAAAAGCCATTGCTACTGTTATTCATCATCATCTGCCTAGCCTTTTCCGGACTATGTTGGGGTCGGCTTCCAGTCTAACCGGATGCAGCTGAATACCAGTATTTTACATGGAGCGACTGCCTATCTGACCTCCACAACCCAATTACTGGGTAATATTGCTACTGTGTGCCATTGCTATTGTTATTATGTTACTTATACGCAATTACCCTGTTGGTTAAATCATTAGGTATTATGATATCGGTTGGTAGGTATTGTTCAGGATTAAACTTGCAAACTTCTTTAACAGTTTCGCTTCACGGAAATCTTACTAATCCTACTTCCTACTAATATAAACGCGAAAGTTTGTGAGGATGGATGGATGGATGGTTAATGGATGTTTTAATGGATCTTTCACGCAAATATTACTGAACGGATTTTGATGAAAGGACCATGCGTCATTTTGGGCCCACTTTTTCAACATTGTTCAACAGTGATAAATTATATGTCATATGAAAGCTCATAAAGTGTACGTTATTTCATTCTATGGCAGCTAAGTTCAAATCCAGCGCGAAAACGGCTTTTTTATGCGTTTTATAAAAATGTTCAACATTGTGCAACAGTAATGAAACCTATGTCATATGAAAGCTCTTAAAGTGTATTTTATTTCATTCTATGGCAGCTAAGTTCAAATCCAGCGCGAAAACGGTCTTATATGCGTTTTTTAAATGCGTAATTTTGGGTTCATTTTTTCAACATTGTTCAACAGTGATGAGTTATATGTCATATGAAAGCTCTTCGCGTGTACTTTATTTCATTCTATAACAGCTAAGTTCAAATCCAGCGCGAAAACTGTTTGCGTTTTTTAAAAATGTTCAACATTGTGCAACAGTGATGAAACCTATGTCATATGAAAGCTCTTAAAGTGTACTTTATTTCATTCTATGGCAGCTAAGTTCAAATCCAGCGCGAAAACGGTTTTATATGCGTTTTTTAAATGCGTCATTTTGGGTTCTTTTTATAACATTGTTCAACAGTGATGAGTTATATGTCATATGAAAGCTCTTGGCGTGTACTTTATTTCATTCTATGGCAGCTAAGTTCAAATCCAGCGCGAAAACGGCTTTTTTATGCGTTTTTTTTAAATGTTCAACATTGTGCAACAGTAATGAAACCTATGTCATATGAAAGCTCTTAAAGTGTACTTTATTTCATTCTATGGCAGCTAAGTTCAAATCCAGCGCGAAAACGGTTTTAAATGCGTTTTTTAATTGCGTCATTTTGGGCTCACTTTTTCAACATTGTTCAACAGTGACGAGTTATATGTCATATGAAAGCTCCTAAAGTGTACTTTATTTCATTATATGGCAGCTAAGTTAAAATCCAGCGCAAAAACATTTTTTTTATGCGCTATTTAAAATCTGTTTTGTTTTGATATTAAATTATAATTAGCTGTCAGTCAGTAGCTAGGATTATAAATAGCTCTTGTTTGACTAAAAATACACTAAAAAGATCATCATAGCCCGTATATTGCCGTATTTATTAGGGCTGATTTGAACTTAGCTGCCATAGAATGAAATAAAGTACACGCCAAGAGCTCTCATATGACATATAACTCATCACTGTTGAACAATGTTGAAAAAATGAACCCAAAATGACGCATTTAAAAAACGCATATAAGACCGTTTTCGCGCTGGATTTGAACTTAGCAGCCATAGAATGAAATAAAGTACACTTCAAGAGCTTTCATATGACATGTAAATCATCACTGTTGCACAATGTTGAACATTTTTAAAAAACGCAAATACAAAAACATTTTCGCGCTGGATTTGAACTTAGCTGCCGTAGAATGAAATAAAGTACACGCAAAGAGCTGTCATATGACATAGGTTTGATCACTGTTGCACAATGTTGAACTTTTTTAAAAAACGCATAAAAAACCATTTTCGCGCTGGATTTGAACTTAGCTGCCGTAGAATGAAATAAAGTACACGCAAAGAGCTGTCATATGACATAGGTTTGATCACTGTTGCACAATGTTGAACATTTTTAAAAAACGCATAAAAAAAGCCGTTTTCGCGCTGGATTTGAACTAAGCTGCCATAGAATGAAATAAAGTACACGCCAAGAGCTCTCATATGACATATAACTCATCACTGTTGAACAATGTTGAAAAAATTAACCCAAAATGACGCATTTAAAAAACGCATATAAGACCGTTTTCGCGCTGGATTTGAACTTAGCAGCCATATAATGAAATAAAGTACACTTCAAGAGCTTTCATATGACATGTAAATCATCACTGTTGAACAATGTTGAACATTTTTAAAAAACGCAAAAAAAAAACCATTTTCGCGCTGGATTTGAACTTAGCTGCCGTAGAATGAAATAAAGTACACGCAAAGAGCTGTCATATGACATAGGTTTGATCACTGTTGCACAATGTTGAACATTTTTAAAAAACGCATAAAAAAAGCCGTTTTCGCGCTGGATTTGAACTAAGCTGCCATAGAATGAAATAAAGTACACGCCAAGAGCTCTCATATGACATATAACTCATCACTGTTGAACAATGTTGAAAAAATTAACCCAAAATGACGCATTTAAAAAACGCATATAAGACCGTTTTCGCGCTGGATTTGAACTTAGCAGCCATAGAATGAAATAAAGTACACTTCAAGAGCTTTCATATGACATGTAAATCATCACTGTTGAACAATGTTGAACATTTTTAAAAAACGCAAAAAAAAAACCATTTTCGCGCTGGATTTGAACTTAGCTGCCGTAGAATTAAATAAAGTACACGCAAAGAGCTGTCATATGACATAGGTTTGATCACTGTTGCACAATGTTGAACATTTTTAAAAAACGCAAAAAAAAACCATTTTCGCGCTGGATTTGAACTTAGCTGCCGTAGAATGAAATAAAGTACACGCAAAGAGCTGTCTTATGACATAGGTTTGATCACTGTTGCACAATGTTGAACATTTTTAAAAAACGCATAAAAAAACCATTTTCGCGCTGGATTTGAACTTAGCTGCCGTAGAATGAAATAAAGTACACGCAAAGAGCTGTCATGTGACATAGGTTTGATCACTGTTGCACAATGTTGAACATTTTTAAAAAACGCATAAAAAAACCATTTTCGCGCTGGATTTGAACTTAGCTGCCATAGAATGAAATAAAGTACACGCCAAGAGCTGTCATATGACATAGGTTTCATCACTGTTGCACAACTTTGAAAAGTGGGCCCAGTGTTCATTCAAAAGTGCCCATGGTCCTTTGGCACACATATTCCCGATATTCCCACAGAATCGAAACCTTATGCGCGTGAAACCGCGGGGCGCTGCTAGTCCTTAACATAATATACGATAGTCGGGCAAAAACTGTATAAGTTGCATAAAACTTAAATAGTTTTTGCCCGTTTATTAAATTATACCTTTTTAACTACACACCCGCCGCGAATGTTAACTATCTTAATAATTGAATAATCACGGGCTTAACTTCGTCTAAATCCGCAGTTCCTTTGCTTGTGGTCCAAGTTAGAGAAGAAAACTTCAGAGAGGAAAACTTCTCATACTGACGAACATAAAAAGTGATTTATAATAATTATTTATGTATTTATGCTATCTCTAAGTGGACTTCGAACTAAAGTCGGCCAGAGCAAAGAGAATCTCCACAGATGGAGGTTCACAGAAGGGTTAAGATCTCAAGTGCATATGGGGCACCTCCCCACAAACAACAAAAACAACAGAACAACAACAGAATCATAAAAGGATAACATTATGCTCATCAAGTGCACAGCGGGCCTCCTGTGCACTTGATGACCTTATATGAGTGCGTCACTGAGCGGAGTTCGCGCAGCTGAATTTTGGGCCAAAAATGTTTCAACTTTTTGCCACCGATACGCTACAAAGAAGAAGATGCTATTTCTTTCACTTTCATGACCTCCTCTCTATAGTTCTTAAGGCATATTATGCAATTCGTCCCACCAGCTTCTTCATGATCTGCGGCGACCCCGTCTTAAGGTCTAAACAGACGGACTGCATTTGAACGGCATGCCAGCTGCAACTTCGCAGTTTGGTTGCAGTTGTCATAACTAGGTTTCGAAGTAGTTAAGGTCAACTGCATCCAAACTGCGAAGTTGTAACTGAAACGCAGTCCATCTGTGTAGACCTTTACTGTCTCAAGGCACCAGTTTTATGCTATTTCGGCCCACAGTTTGTCCAGCAGTGTCTGACATGTCCTGCTAGTTCCATTTAAGTTAGACAGTCATTTATGCCATTTCAACCTACACATTTGAAGTAAACTTTTCAAACTAGACCAAAAAATCTGAAATTTAAAAAAAATATATACCTAATAAATCGATTAAAAAATATAAAAATTTTAATCATACGCACACTAAATACTACTAAATGCGCGGAATTTATCAATGAGTTAGCACGATCCTATACTTTATTTGCAAATATCCTCATGTATGGCTTTTTTTTCACTTACACAACACACCGTTGTATTTTCGAGAGGGTAAAAAATTGCATCTCGTATGCGCATCTGCGATAATCATTTATTTTTCATTAGAAAAAATGGTCAAATATATTTTGAGGAAGAAAGAAATTAGGCTTTATGCTTAAATTCTTTTATTTGAATACTTAACATCCTTTAACTGGCATATTTTGTCGTCGTCGCTTATGTTTCGTACCAAAGGCTTGTTAAAAACAATCTGCCACAAGTCAGATTTATGCAGCTTTTAAAACGTGCGCCGAAACTAAGAAACTCAGACTTGGCATATAACTTGTTATTCTCTAAGAACTTCGCTGTGCATTATTAGTTTGAATAGAAGGAAACGATAATCTTCCAGTCTTTGTTTTGAAATATTACGGTGAAGGAAAACAGCGTGAGGAAACCGGCATGTCCTAGAGCTAAAATTCCAAGTCTTTTGTGACATCTACCAACATGCATCACGGATATAAATGACATGCACAGATGGCCGATGGGGCCGAAAGGTTCTGGAGTGGCGACCGCGTACCGGAAGACGTAGCGTTGAAAGGCCTCCCACAAGGTGGTCCGACGACCTTGTGAAGGCCGCAGGAACCCGTTGGATGCGAGAAGCACAGAACCGGTCGAAGTGGAGGTGCTTAGGGGAGGCCTATGTATTATTTTAAGTTAACTTTTTAATTTCCAGTAAGTATAGTAATCAACAAATCAAAATTATAGGTGGTAAACTCATTACCAAAAGTTAACTTAAAAAATAGGTTCTTCTTATTGCTCTCATTTCCCAAACCCAATACAAAGATACCTAATGCTTTATCGGGGTCGCGAGTTCGATCCCCAGACAAATTCAGATTGGAATATGCTATTCGCAACAGTGGATTTCAATGCCAAGACTTTCGTACTAGCGTACCATTCAAACAGTTTTTCGAATCAGCGTGTTCGCGACAACGTCATTCGATATAGCGGTTTTCGACTTAATGTGTTTTCGAACTGGCGTACCACTCTGAATTTTTTTCGAAATAGCGTGTGTCGCAATAACGTCATTTGAATCTTCATATCACTCCCAATTAATAAGCTAAGTGCACAAGAAGCTACCAATAACATTCTTATCTTTCCTTTTACGTAACCTAAAGAAAACTTTAGCTTCCTTAAACTTGTCTTATTTATACTCAAACTAAAACTTTCCTAGTCTTTGGCTGGAAGGAAGCAGTAATCGTTTCTTTCCTTTTAATGTTATAGGGGAAATTTAAAAAAGTAGTAAGTGAGAAACAATTAGTGTTTAAGTTTAAACTTTATGCTTTTAGGCAAGTAGGTAGTTTTCGTGTCGATGTAATTTTGTTAAAACTGTAGTTTGTGAAGGAGAAATTGGTGTAAGAACCTGCACTCCAATTGCATAACACACTTTCTTTCACAATCAAAGGGTTTGATGGAAATTCCTAATCCATTGCTTCATAGGTTCGAAAACCTCTTCTGCTCAAGAACGTAAAGAACGCAATGAAAATATGAACTGTCAAAATGAAAGGAATTCGAATCAACTGACATTTTATGTGTGCCCAGTCAGACGTGGCAATAAGGTTGATATTGGTTTACTGCCATTGCCAAGTCTGTCAAATCACAATGGTCCTGATTTACGTTGCATTATCCTTATTGCAACGTAAATCAAGATCATTGTGATTTAATAGCAATCTTGATAATCGGTTGCTGCTGTCGAAGGTAAAATAAATCTGAAGGGGCTGTAAACCTCTTTGAGTTTTGGAATGTGACAGACAGACTTTCAGACACTTTAGACAGAAGAACTTTTTCTGACATTATTTCGTTTCTCAGATTACCAAATTCTGTTTACACTTTAAGAGCGTTTACGCCGTACGGCATTTCATACAAACTTTCAAGCCCTTATTTTTCGAAATTAATGAACCGATTTTAATGAAACTTCATACGCTTATGAAGGATACAAAGGTCTAAAAAGTTAGTAGAGAAAATTTTCGAAATGTCTTATTTAAAAAAAGATAACTGGAAATCTCTGTTTCTATGGAAAATTTAAAATCGGTCTAATTTGGCTGTAACACCATTTTTCGAAAAATGTCGAAAATGTTCTCTACTAACTTTTTAGACCTTTGTAGCCTGCATATGCGTATGAAGTTTTATAAAAATCGTTTCATTTATTTCGAAAAATAAGGGCTTGAAAGTTTGTATGAAATTCCGTACGGCGTAAACGCTCTAAACTGCAACATAATGTCATGTACTGCATCGAACCCTTAACGTTTTGAAAACCTTGATATACCTAGCTTTTTTGGTCCGAAAATGGAAGAGATTTCATCTCAAAATGTTCCGTGAGGTGTCCTAGATCGACCGAAAGCTCAAAGGAACTTTTTTCAGATATCTTTTTTGGTGAAGCTTCAAAGCATTACAAGCTCCGATGGATTTCGGCGGAGTTTTTGGCATACCAACCAAGGAATGCACTGAAATAGAATAGAAGAAATAAAAAAATCAAAGTGTTGTTGTGAACTTGTAGATGAAAAATAATAAATAAATAAAATAAAAAGCCTTTTATTTCCGTTTTTTTTTTACAGATTAACATAAAAAAGGTTGTATCTACCCATAAACTTACAAAATAATTAAAAAAAATAGAGAAATTAATATCTATGTAACTTAACTAGACATACTTAGAAATACTTTAACGAGAGTCAAAATGTTCATTTGTGACTGGTACCGTGCCTAAAAGACAAGCACCAAAATTTGGCCAAAACAAAAATGTTACCTAACGCCAATCCTACCCAAAATATAACACAAGACCTAAACAAGAACATAATTACACCGTCTCCTCTCAAGAATTAACAAGAAAATCTAATAAAATGAAACCGGAATTTTTCTCAGATTTTTCAAGCGTAACTCCCAAGTCATTTGAACCGGGTAATTGGCTAAAACACGTCTATACAACGACTATACGACGACGTCTATACGACTTAATGCTTGTACGTAATCTCTCGTAAGGAAATGACAGACACAGGTGGCTCCGTCGCCAACTGCTAATAGCTTTTAGACAGCTAGATGGCGTAGTGAGGGGAAACAGTCGATAGTTTAGCTTTTATTGAAGTTTCATTTGTTCGTATGAAAAATGGATGTTCAGGACTAGCTTTGCCTTTTTAATGAGAAGAGTGATTCTCCGATGGTAGAGAATATCACTCAGATTTTAAAGGAATGTGTCCGGAACGAGGTTGAGAGGAAAACATAGAAAACAGTTTTAATTCTATTAATGCTGGCATGTGTCTTGTCTGCTCCCTTGTCCAGGACTGCCAAAAAATTATAAAAAAATTGTAATCCTAGGTTTAAAACGTAAATATAATGCTCCTATGAGGGTGACATGGTCATACTGATCAAACCCTTCCAAAAAGTAATATGATAAGTACATATATTATTGCATAAGGTTTTTGTGGCTATTAGCTTGCAAGGTTTTAGATACAGCGGATCGCATTTATCGGATGCATCTGGATAATTGGACCAGGATCGTCACAAACAGATGGTGTCTGAAGGCGGGCGTCGTCACAAAAGCAAGCCTACAATTTCCTAGAAGAGCGTTGATATCCCATATAGCGTCCTGAATTTACCGGTGAATGACGTCACTGAAAAGTTATAATATGAAAGTAAGTTGGTGTGTTTTCCTAGACAGCGTTATGTGCAGTCATCGCTTTTCTGGGTAGCCAGCCGTACAATATGACCGACGTAACTTGGTGGGCCTGAACATAGGCACTAAGAACTTTCGCGCATGTTCTCTCACTCGCACTCGCTTCATTTGCCATTTTGTTCCTAAAAAATCTTACTGCGCAGCCTTCTGTGCAAAGTTCGGGCCCGCCAAGATACATCGGTCGTATTGTAGCTTCATAGACACGCCGCCGCGCCGCCCGGCGTGACGATTAGGACTCGTTCTTGAATGGTTGACCGAAAAAGGCATCCAATAATGTATGTTATTATAATCATGTTTATGGGTTTATTATATTTAGGTATTTTAGGGCTGATTTGTCCAACGCCAGATAATTTTATCCGAGGAATAATTTTGAATTTTTGACAGTTCTGTAAAGCATAGAAAATCTGTCAGACGTCAATTTTATTCCACGAATAAAAAATATCTGTCAATTGAAAAATCAGCCCTTAGTCGAAAGTTCTTGTGGTTTCGTCATAAATTCCGTTTCGCAATATCAAACAGCAAACAGGCGTGATTCTATGTTTGTATTTTCCTAGAAGAGCTATAAATAAAGTGCGCAGGATGTAGAATGTAGACGGCGTATTAATATTTTGTATATATATTTTGTAACATAATAAAATGATTATTTTGATGGCATATCATCTGGGAATATTATTTATGGAAAAGAAAAAACGAAGGCTCTTTAAAAAAGTAAGAAAAAATGCCACTGGCTTTTAAATCAAAGTGTACCATTACAATTTGATTTGCTACATGAAAAAAGTTAAAGCTACGTACTGTCGTTGCCCGTAGCCGATCTACAGCATTGCGTAGCACTGTTATGTGCTACGGCGTAGCTGACGTAGCCGTGACGTAGTCATTGCGGAACTAACAAGCGGTGCGCAGGTAGTTAAAAAATTTGATCTGCGGTCCATTGTGTAAGGTTTTATACGATTATTGTTGTAAGCTTAAGTTATTTATGTAGTTAGTGTGCCTACTGATTACATAAAATGATAATACATACATATTTTTTGCTAGTTCACATAGATAGCTTCATAACATCACGTCTGTATCCTCCAATAGGGTGAGTAGACAAGCCTATTGTACCTAACGTGGCCCATAACCAAACTCTGGGTATACTGCGAATATTATAATGAAAAAACCAGTCAAGTGCGAGTCGGACTCGCGAACCGAAGGTTCCGTACTTTGTAGGTATGTAAATAGTTTATCACCGATTTTTTTTTTAATGTACCTACAAATTCACGGTTTTCGGATTTTTTCCTTTACTTGTGCTACATGATCTTGCTTCTTGCCAAATTTCATGATTCTAGGTCAACGGAAGGTACCCTATAAATTTTGATTCCCTTGAGAGTGTCGAAATATACGTGTTTTGCAGCATAAACGGCCGTATCTTTTTTGTACGTTAACTTGGGTATTTGATTTTTTCACAGCTTCAAGGGACTGTAGACCTGAGTATATGGTTTTAATTTCATTTCGATACCTTCACGCGTTCCCGAGATAAAGGGTCTTGACAGACAGATGGACGGACGGACAACAAAGTGATCCTATAAGGGTTCCGTTTTTTTCCTTTTGAAGAACCCTAAAAACACATGAACACTGTCCGAACCAGGGATCGCATACAGGGCCACGGCCACGTTCAGCAGTCTAGCATACGACACCAAGACTCAAAAGAAATTTGTATTTAGCCTGAAATGCTTATAACAATAACGTTAAGTTAAGTTATCGATAACTTTAAAACGTATCGACCTTTTCCCCACCCTAGTAGAGATGACATACAGTAATGGCCGCCTGCAACATCTGCTACCAACATTACAACGTGGTTGTCTTTATAGCAGAATTGGTACATGTGATATTTTAATTAGATCACGCGATTATGACTCCTATTTCTTTACTCTTAAGGCGGGGGTTGGGGTAGCGGTAATGCGCTTAAGTGCTGAACTTAAGTGGTGCAGGTGTACTATTTTTATAGTTTGTTGTAGGATGGATGCATTAGGTTTTAAGTAGGCTAAAAGGGATGTGTTGAAGAGTAGTTTCATAAATTATTAATGTTTTTGGAGTAGGTTTTCCTGCTGGTCGTTTTTTAAGGCCTCATCTGGTCTTTCTAGGTCAAAACTTTGCACGTACCAATGTGATTTTTTCAGTTCATTATAATGGGTGTAAAAAGACGCTTAATGAAGCGGGATTCACTCTTGATCTTCGCGTCATTGAGATTTTTTTGTACTGGAACATGCCTGGGAATCTTCTGGTTATGGTGATATTGAAGAACCAACTTCCCTTGACGTTTCTTTACAAAAACCAGTTGTTATTAATAAAACATTTAGGTATTATTATTTTATTTATCTTTTTGATAAATTCTTTTATTTTTTGTGAATATGAGAACAGGCCTTGTAGACTAGATTTGTAGACCATTTTCTATTTTATTACGTACCTGGTACTTGTTGACAGGCCTACACTGTCCTCCCTTACCTCACTGTAATTTAAAAACATTGTAAAACCCAATTATTAAAAAAAAAGTAACTTTGTAGTTTCTTGCCGGTTCTTCTCCATAGGAAACGACCAATTGGAACCGTGCACCTAGCTTCTGACGTTTCATAAGTGCCCATGTAGGTTTATGTGAAATAAAATATTTTTGATTTTGAACTGTTGAAAATCCAACAGTGTGTTTTTTGACGCGCTGGGATGATTTCTGTTGGATTCTCAATGCTGGGCTCAACACCGAGAATTGAAAATCCAGTGCGCGATAAAATCCCGCCACGATATCTTTACTGGTGTGAACGTGGGCCCGCTACCAACCTACTATTTGGCTAAGCTTGTCACCACGGCATGAACACTAAATGTATGACTGATGCTACGAAGAAAGTAGCGTGGTTGAATCTATTGTTTATTAAAGGGATCTATTTCAGGCTCCGTAAGAAGCTGAAATGATTATCATCTACACTATATCAATACCTGGTAAAAAAAAAGCTTTTTTTTTTGAGGGTGGGCAATCATCGAATGACCCCTCCCGCTCTGGGTGGAGCGGAAGGGAGTGTCAGACTCTTACTGACTAAAACCCACCCGTGTTTCTTCTTTAGCCCTTTATGTTCCGGGGTAGCGGGGTAACTGTGAGTGCCCTTAGTTCTACTTAGAACTACACTATGGACTAAGATGCGATTTTCGACAACATTTAGAAAATAATCCGGGTCGTTTATGTGTACAATATTTAGCTTCGATATCACAAAAATCGCGATATTTTGTTTGCCATATCAGAGGGACATTTCACGTAGTATTTTTTTTGATAATTCTCGTTTGCATTCAAATCTGTCTCAATCTGACAAAAATACCTCTAACTTTCCTACATTTTTGACAAGTTTTTGATACTGATTGTCGCTGAGATGAGATTGCGACTAGATTTTGAACGTTTTAAATTACGAGAATCGGCCTTCTGTATACATTTCACCATTGAGGGCGGGTTCCTAGATAGGGTAGGGGGGGCATAGTGAGGTACCGTAAAATGGGGTGACATTTGAATAGCGGGGTGTCTTTGATGATTACTGATGGAGTGTTTTAATTCAAAAACTAATGAGTGAACAATTTTTTTAATTTTTGTTTCTATTTCCTGTTAGGGGAAAGATAGGCAGTCGCTCCATGTAAAATACTGGTATTCAGCTGCATCCGGTTAGACTGGAAGCCGACCCCAACATGGTTGGGAAAAGGCTAGGCAGATGATGATGATTTCCTGTTAGGGGCTACTTTCTTATTACATACAAAAAACGGGGGCAATCAAAGCGACCCCATATCAAGTTTATAGATGATAAGCCACTTAATGTTTTTTTTCTCGGAACCTACAGGGCGTAAAAATTAAATAAATATATAGAGGTATGAGGAACAGGGTGTAAAGTTCACTCATACTCTATAGAAAAGGGAGGATCCTCCGACCAGACGGGTGTTGTGTCTGGCGGGCCAACTGCCCAATGATTCATGTCGGGCCGTTGTATCTATGCTAATTGCGCGGTAAACTCTGCTTGCGCGATGTAGGATTTGCGTGACGTAGTATGACGCGTTGTTTCCATGTGGCGCTGTAGATACCGCTACATCACTCCCCCCCGGAGACCGGAGGTCGATAGTGGGCTGAGTCTTGTATCTTGCGATGCTTGCCAGGCCAGCTGAGGTTCCAGTGAGTCGGAACCGGTTGCCGCATAGTTCACGGTGAGTCGGAACTGTCTGCGAAGATGTCCCCAGTGAGTCGGGGTGGCGCTGCGTTATGCTCCAGTGCGTCGGATGTGGTACAGCGCCGGGTTGAGGCTGACTGCTGGCGTCGACCAGGAGAGCGTATTTCAAGGGCTCTGCTTGTGGACCGGCCGAAAGTGCAGTGTGCTGTGCCGAGGTTGCTGATGAGGCTGTGGGTGATGACCAGGAATGCGCGGTCGCTGCATGCTGGTGGTCAGGATACCCGTTGAAGCCGTGGAAGCTGGCTGGCTCGCTGGGTGACTCGCCGCTCTAAAGCTTGCGGGAGTGATGATGATGACGTCACGCTGGAGTAGGTGCACGAAGGCTGCGCTGACGTTCATTCTCGGGGTCACCAGTATAGAGGTATGAGGAACAGGGTGTAAAGTTCACTCATACTCTATAGAAAAGGGAGGATCCTCCGACCAGACGGGTGTTATGTCTGGCGGGCAACTGCCCAATGATCCATGTCGGGCCGTTGTATCTATGCTAATTGCGCGGTAAACTCTGCTTGCGCGATGTAGGATTTGCGTGACGTAGTATGACGCGTTGTTTCCATGTGGCGCTGTAGATACCGCTACAAATAATTTTATCAATAAAAAACCATGAGTCGCCATTACAGTATTTTTTTTGTATTTTTTTATAAATAACTGAAGAAGTTACAGTCAGTTTTATTTCAAAATTAATCAATGTAACCCCATTTTACCGGTACTTAAGACTCAAGGATACCTAAAAGATAAATTTCACAATTGAGGGCGGGTTCCTAGATAGAGTAGGGGGGGCATAGTGAGGTACCTACTTAAGACTCAAGGATACCTAAAGATAAAATCTTTTGAATAAACAACAAATTTTAACTCAATATCATGGAAACAACAAATCGATTCTTAGAATCGAATCTATTTCGAACAATGATGCAGAAAACATTACCATAATTTGTAATTTGATAACTTTGGTTGTCAAGGTTACGGGTTATCTAAATAACCTCAGGCTAAGTACAGTGACGATATTTGTAAGGTGACTTTCAGCGATTTACCTGTCGATCAAAGCTGAGCTCTATCAGCCTACCCACCTACCACCTCCTACCTCCCTCTGCTGGAAAACAGGCCTCCTCTCTGTGAGAGGGAGTGGGCCGTAATCTACCACGCGAGCCCAGTGCGGGTTTCTAGATGTCACTTGTCTTTGATATTTCGGTTCTAGGACATGCCGGTTTCCTCACGAGCATTGGTGATGAAATAATTTACACAAAGTAAAGCGCCTGGGTTCGAACCTATGACTTACAACTCGGTAAGTCACGGCCGTTACCACTGGGCCATCACTGCTCCCAATAGTTGAGTCCAAAAGCATCCAACTTTGCCTGCAATAAACTCAACTCAAACTCAAAGCATTTATTTCAATTAGACCAATTAGAGGCACCTTTGAAATATCAAGGGGTCGGTCAGTCAGAAAGATGAAGCTAGTTGTCCATACCAAAGCGGAGGTACCTATGGAGAAGAACGGGCAAGAAACTCCATGGACACTCTTTTAAATCAAAATAATATGGTTACAAAGTCTTGGTTACATCATTCATGGTGAAAATTATGCATGTGAGAACGATGCAGAACGTTAAAAACGTCCATAATGAAAAGACGAAAAAAAAAACAATTCAAATATTAAATTAAATTAAAATAAGCCGCAAAGAGATTACCATGCAGTCCCTACTGACGGCGCCCATTCACGAACATGACGCATGTATAAATATACGTACATACAACCAGGGACTCAAACTGTAACCGTAATGAGTGTTTTTAACACTGTTTTAAATAAAAAACACTTCTAAATGTAACATATACAATAATGTTACAAAATCAAAGTGTAACCTTATATATGTGTTAATAAGTGTTAATAATATGTGTAACAGAAATAAGGATTAGGTAAGTTGTACGGTACCTACAGCGAAAACGCGTGGCGGATAGACAAACGCGGCAATGGCAAAATAGCCTCAATCCAGTCGGGATTGCGGCTATTTTGGCGCCGCGTTAACCGGTTACACTGTTAACACTTTTATATCAGTATCATTTAGCCATCCTACTAGCTTCTACATTACTGTTACACTTTTAAAAGTGTTTTGGGTTAACACATTGCAAAACACATTTATAAGGGTTACATAAGTGATTCTGTTATCAATTCAATATTTTGTAACGCTTATAATTCTGTTACCTTTGTGAAGGTGGTTTTAAGTCCCTGCATACAACAAGGTTGCCTGAAAGAGATTTCAAAAAGCGATGAGGTCGCTCATGTTTGCAGAGTTTATTTTACTGCCGGTATATTGAATTTCGGTGTTTTGGACGTCGGTATTTCAATCATCGGTATTATGAACTTTCGGGATTTTGATACGTACCCAGGCAAAGATGTACCCATATCAATATACGCTGGTGATATTCAATCAAACATCAATTTCTAGCCTTTACGAGGCTTGTGTTAACTTATATTTGGTAGGTATAGTTGACCTCGTAATTGCTTTACCACCCTAAGGTTGAATATCACTTACACGTGTAAAAAACATTGTGTAGGTGACGGTTTTAACCCAAAGCTACAGTTTTCTAGAAGACCGGTGGCCGCCACATAACGGCCGCATTGACGGCTGTCATGAATATTATAACCGGGGTTTTACTTTACGGTGTCGAAAAACTCTCTAGGAAAACATACCAACTTACTTTAAAAAATGACGATTCAGTGACGTCTCTCTCTCTCTTTGCCTAGCTTTATCCCATTTCATTTGGGGTCGGCTCTCCTCGTCATTCTTCGCCAGACGTTTCGGTCCTGCGTCGTCGAGTCGTTCACTTGGGCTTGCTTCAGGTCGTTGTTGACTATAGACATCGAAGGAAAGGGGGTCTACCTCGGTTCGTTGACCTGAATTCATGTTGAGGACTTGCTTAGTCATGTGTTCTTCGGGCCTTCTCATTACATGACCATACCACCTCAGCTGCGCTTCAGAGAGTTTTTCTTCGGTTGGGCGGACCATAAAACTGTGAGCGTTTCAGTGACGTCATTCGACGAAAATTACGGACGCTACTGCAGTCTTAGGAAACCTTAGCTATAGTGAAGTTTCAATTTACTGAGAGTTTCTGTCAAAATTGGTAAAGGAATTACGGGGTTGAGTATGCCTGTTTTTACATTCTATCTTTAAGTAGAATGAAAATACGTTTTCTTACCAAAATCTTCTGAACATAAAAGGAATAGCAATAAAATATGATAATACCCACTTCGGGACAATCAGAGTTAAGTAAAGACAATTGTTACAGAATATTATGTATATAAATAATATGTAGGATAGACAGAAGGTTCATTTAAAACTTAAAGGGGATGCGCTAAGGTAGCCCGCAAAATTCAAATATACTTACGTTTTTTTGCAATTTGCAGGTCAGTGTCCTAAATATCAATTGCCGTACCCCTAGCGCGCGGCTACAAATCAATAAAATAATACCTACAATAAATAAGGAAGAGCAATCGTTGAATAGAACGAAAAAAATCATGCATGTTCTCTGTCGCAGAAATACGACACGAGCGGTAGGGGCACGGAAATATGTGTCGCATAAATGCATGATTTGCGACCGTGACAAAAAAAACTTTACAGAATTATAATCTTTAGAATTAGCAATACTACTCCCTGTGTTAGAATGGGCCTCATGAAATAGTATTTCAATAGGGTAACTCTAGGTAGGTTGAAACTCTCGGGCAGTGGGGTCCGAGTGCTCATGGTCTTTTTAAAGAAATTTCGAAACGGCTGGTTGACACTTCCCGTGACCCAAGGGCTGGCTTTTATCTTGGCCACAGGCTAAGCATCGCCATACAACGTGGTAATGCCGCCAGTCTCTTGGGTACATTACCAGTCGACAGCGATGCGGATGAATTTTTCGACGCTATTTTTTAGTTTCTGTATAGTTTTAGTTAAGTTAGGATTTAATTTTGTTATTTTTAGTTTTTTAGAATTAGTTAATGTTATAAATAAATAATAAATAAATAAATAAAATAGGGTAACTTAAACAGTTGTATTTATCATTTTTTAATGATTAATGTGGTCTTTAGTGATGACTGCGACTCGGCTGATGACGTAAGATATGATACGAGTCCCGTGGCTCGTAGCAACTGGATGAGAGAAGCCGTAAATCGAGTAGAGGCATGCGTAGTTCATACAAACGTAATACCAAAGTAATTTGTAAATCAAATATATTCTTACGGTAGTCTGTATTTATTTCGATTGGATTACAGAATATCTAGGTTCCCAAATATATATTTTGAAAGGACACTGATTTAAGGACGAGTTATGAGGAATTTCAAGTTTCTCTAAAAAACTAATTTCTCTCATAACTCTTCTTTATATCAGTGTCCTTTCAAAATATATATTTGGGAACCTAGATATTCTGTAATCTGTAATCCAATCGGAATAAATACAGACTACCTGAATATGTTTGATTTACAAATTATTTAGGTATTACGTTTGTATGAACTACGCATGCTACGCCTAGGAGAAGCTTATCCATCAATGGCCTGCCTTACGTGCGTGTGTGTCTATTAGCATGCATTTGTTTCACACGGAGGTGACATCGAGATAGCGAGCTAAACCGCGACCGCGAGCTATCGCAATGAGGCATCATAGGCATGTAATTACCCTTTAGGCTGATGATGATGATTATTTGTGATGATGACTCTGGCCTTCACCATCTCGTTTTCTGCCTAACATTATTTTCCTCTATAATTTTTCTTGTTTGAGGATTATGTTGTAAAGTTAAACTTCTGTAATCTTCCTGCGTTATCTATGACTGCTTTGAAGCGAGAGCTACAAAGATGATCCCACAGTCTCCTTACCCAAGGGGGTATAAATATAGAATTGTAACAAGTACCCTCTAATACGGATTGTCGATGTGTAACGGAGTGGAAAGCGATGCGATCCTGAAAGGAATCCATATGGGACTGATTGTGATGTTGATGTTCATTTGTTAAATTACAGAAGGGTCTTGTCATCTTGTGCATTGTTTGAATTGATGGAACAGTGGATTTTGAATTACACGCATTCTTTTGTTTTTCTTATTGTTTGGGGTTTTGTAAAGCAGTGTTTATAATCTCACATAATTTTACATTCCAACGCCACAGTTATCTACTATAATGAAATGTATTCTAAGTTGATTTTTGAGTGAACATTTGTTACAAAAGGGTCCTCGTAAGAAGCGTACCTATATACTTTCATATATTATGCATTTAGAAAAAGCTTTTATTTTGATATTACAAACAGACACTTCAATTTTATTTATTTAATGTATGTATGTATTGATGATTTCCCTGATTATGGGAAGTCTAATGCCGGCCATCCACGATACTTCCTATCGTCCAATCGGCATGACGCACACACACAAACACAAATTGTTATTGTTTTCGCAGTCATGACTAACCTTTTATAGGGTTTATTTATAAACGTTGCTTAAAGTTAATAGACGAACTTCAAACATGTATGGTTGAACAGTTGCTAAAGCAACTTTTATAAAAATAATAAACCCCTTAATCTATTGGTTCGCTTACCCATATTCACAATCCAACAACATTCATTACTACGTAACCCTTATTTATTCGACCACAAAATTTTCCCAAACATTCTAAATTTCAAAGCGTACTGAAACTATCGCTTCATCAAATTCTACGAACGGGAGGGAAATACAACTACGATGAATAGGATGTAGGACAGATTATACACCCGTAGTACGCCGCGAAACGGACCACCCTCAGTTTGCCGCGAATCGCGATCGAGGGTAGACGTATGCGCTCCGAAGACGCGAGAACCCGCGAACTAAATTACGCGACTCGAAAAAGAAAAAAACATTCTTCTTTTCTTGTCTGTGTTAACGTGTGCATAAATGTATTTATGAAAATGGAACTGTTTATATTGTGTTTCGAACTTTTTTAATTTAAGTTTTTTTTTAAGTGTTTTTCGAAATGGATTTGAATTTTTGGAGGCGTTTTGTTTTTGTTTTAATAGGTGAGTAAAAATAATTAAATTTGCCTTATTAATTTTAATAAAGCCATTTTATCCGCGTTTTCAACTTCAGGTTGCCATTTTCCTGAGTATTTTTCCTCTCAATGTTTCTTTAAATTATTTCCTGTTGGGTAACTGGAGCGGAATGATTATAATACTTTCATTGTTTTCAGGAATATTAATTTTTTTGAAAAACAAGAGCGGCAGTAGGGACAGAAAAAAAATATTTTGTGTATTTTCCGGAAAAAGCGGTTACATTTCAATGGCAATGGTTTGATAAAACTTGTTAATTTGGTGTTAAATTGATTGGGACATATTTATTGAACAATTTCTACTTCATTTTAGTTAGTTTTTGTGATGTAGAAGTGTTCATAATCTCAGATAATTTACATTCCATCGCCACTTAATCAGTTATCTACTTTAGTGAAATGTATTCTAAGTTGATTTTTGAGTGACCCTTTGCAACAAAAAGGCCCTGATAAGCATTTAGTTGCAATGGAATTTGAACTTTGTTAAGTATGACATTCAGTTTGTTGTTCCATAACTTGAAAATTATTACAAATTTTCCTTCCTTCCTTCATAATATTGTAACACAATTCCATTTATTCTACAACCAGCAACCTGCCCCAGCTACACACGGTTTCTGCCATAAAACATCGAGATTTATTATTTTATCTAAGTTTGTAATTGATAATATATTATACATTATAAACGTTCCAAAATAAATTCTCTAAATAATGGTGGAAATAACATCAAAATCAAGCGAATTAAATTTATAATATAGAAGAATAGAAGATGGAAATTGTTTTATTGTAGTGCACCATAATAATATAATACAGCTCCACAGTATTAAATAAAATAATAATCATTAGTCGAAGCTAGATTTCAACTAGCCCTGGCAAAAACAAAACAGAAATATAGGATTTTTATCACCCACTATCCTACCTATTACAAAAATAAATCCACTGAACCTTTTTCCATAATGCGAAAATCGGCTCCATTCCTTTCCCTATCCAACAAACGTACAGATACAAAAAAAAAAAACAAAAACCCATTTTTGTCGCATAAAACTCTTGAACAATCTTGACACTTTCCTATTTTCACAAAACATTCGACGGACGTTGAAACGGAAAGTGCGATGAACCGTGTATCGGAAACTCACTGAGGGTTCTGTTGCAAAAACGTGTTTTTTGTGTATTTTTTTCCATTTTGCAGAGTTATATTAATCATTCTTTCAATATGTTAATGTAAGTGCTAACTACAAGCATGAACACTTAAGTATAATTATCAAAACAGTAATTATATATTTTTTCTTGTTCTAATCTAATAAGCACGTTAGGCCGTTGTTCCAGGCTGTCATTCGTAGATCCTAGGCAGTCGTTACGGGTAGTCAGAAGCCCAAAGGTCTGACAACCAGTCTTACCAAGGGGTATCATGGTACCCAGTAAGTGGGTTGTGGAGGTCAGACAGGCAATCGCTCCATATAAAATTGGTAACATAGTTGGGAAAAAGCTAGGCAGATGATGAAGATATTGATGTTTCTAGTTTTAATCTCAATGTCATCTTCACAAGCTATCGAATGTAAAAAGCAAAAATAAACGCTATGTTTATTTTTGCTTTTTACTTACTTAAACTGTGAAGTTTGACTAACAAATCCATTCCAAATACTTGGGAGGGATTGTTTTATTCTAAAATCTGGACCAAATAGTTTTGGATCCCCAATTAATGTGAATGGAGCAAGTTAAATGAAATTAGAGTTAGCTGAAAGTTCTTGTACATTCGTCTGGGCCACAATTTGCGCAGTTGAATACTTACACATTTCAAGTTTAACCCAATCTCAACCAAATCAAGTTTAAATAAGCAAAAACAGAATAGTCTAATAGTTAAATATCATAATTATATGGTTTCCATTATTCCATTTCTGTTGCAGAACCCTAAAAACTTATCTAAACCCTCCAAAACGCGAAAAAAATAACTATAAATGTTTATTATTATTGTGTACAATTCTCTGGCCGCCAGTGTAAGCCGTGAATGATATTCATTTCCCGTGGGAGCGATTCAGCTAAACATTGCCTAAACGTCTGTGGTGCTATAAAATCTTTTGTCGGATTGAAGCGCTGCAGCGCTGTATGGGCAGATATATATGTAAATGTTTGTCATTTGTTTATGAAGTGTGTCCTCAGATATACACAAATATTTAAGCGCTATTGTGCTTTATGGGAAGATGTATAAGAAATGATTGTCATTTGTTTAAAACGTTGAATGAACTTCAGAAGGTACTTTTTTTTCAAGATTGTACTCTTCTTTATTCAAATTATCGAATCTTTTTTATAACAAAGACTAAAAAAAGGTTTAATATTACTGCAAATTGGGTCGTGGTTCTCTGGGGTCCTATTAAATTTTATTGGATATTTCGCGCGAGAAATAATAAAATGGCTGCTGTTTTGGTCTCGTCGTCACCAGCCTGTTCGCTAAGCTTGATTCCTGGGTTTGGTAAAAGTGTTACTGGGTTTTGCTTTTAAGAGATTCTCAGTAGAGATTCGTGACCGGTGAATGGCAGTAGGCTCGCTTCATAACTTTGTGACATCACCAACTAAGTGTATAGGCAGTCATCTCCTTATTTTTATAATCTACGAGACTAGGTAGGTACTTAAGATTCTGCACATCCCCTTGTTTATTCCTCGACATCTCAAGGAAGTAATGGAAATTTTGCATTAGGGACTAATAGGGAAAATTGAAGGGCACAGGAAATATTTGGGGCAAAAAATTGAAATAAAGAATTTTTTGGGACACACGGCAGAAAAGGTCAAATTTTTTGTTTTTCCAACAAAATAGGTATTCCCACTGTTTTTGTGTGTTTGATACTAAAATGCAATGCATGTACAGTCAACAAAAGAGATAAGTATGCAGCATCATCGGATATAGTTGAAGTGTAGTATGACACCGATGGATGTTGTCGACAGAAATTTAATTTGATAAATGTGCTGTTTGTTTTCTATTAATAAAATAAAATTTTATTCGAGAACACCCATCGGTTTCTTACTAAACTTCAAGTATATCCGACGATCCTGCATACCTATCTCTTTTGCTGACTGTACACAGTATGAAACAGTAGTTTTTTTTTGTATTTTGTTATTGATTCCATTATAGAAGTTGTTCATATTTGTACCTACCTACGTACTTTTGAGAAGTAATAATAATAATGCACTCAAAATGCCAGACCATCATTCAAACTAACTGAGAAAAGAGAAAAAAATTATCCACATAGACCTCACATTCAAAATAATTAAACTACTTAAATACTTTACATGTCATTTTGTTCATAATTTATTCTTCAATGTCAATGTGCGTTGATTGTGGGACATGCTGTATACAACAACATGTCCCGGAATTAACGCACAGCACCAAAAAAACCCAATTAGAATAATATATCATAATCGAAATACATACACTGAATTTTTACTTATTAAATTATTTTTTACTTATAACATTGTTTATTTATTAAATTTTACAGGGTCCCATTAAAATAGATGAACAAATTTGAACACAGCGCTCATTTAGTCGAACCAAAGATATCCAAGTAAAAAAAAACACTGATTAAAGTGGTTTTATTTTGACCTAAAATAATACATTGCCGGCACATTAGTGTATTTTCGTTAGCTGATTATTTTTCTTGTAAGTATCTATGCGTTTTTCTTATATATTTTTTTACCATCGTCCTTATTTTAGTGGTCTGAATGATTTTGAAAAGTTTGTCCTACTATTTTAATGGGACCTTATATACTGATAGCGGAAGTAATAAAATTGTGGTCACATTACAAATCTACATACGCACACAGTCTCACACACTTAAAAGAATCTAGCGTAGTAGGTGATTTGGTCCTTTTTGGTTTATTTTTAATGTACATCGGAAATGTGACTGTAATTTACATATTGTTAATTATTTTAAGGACAAAAAAAATACCTATATTAAAAATTACAGATTTCCATTCAGTCAACGATTCTAAACAAATGATAAATGATTTTTTTTCTGTAGGTAGGTTTGTACAAACACTTACACGTCAATCATATTTTTTTAAACTAGATGAGGTCGGCGTTTCCTATCTGACTATTCTGAGAAGAAAGGCCGAATCAAACTCAGAAGTCACAGTCTCTTTTAAAGTCCAGACAAAAATCTTGGTCAGATCGTGTGAAGACCATGTAGATTGGTGTCTGAAATGGTCTTTTGAGGAAAGAACCACACAGATTGAGCGGACCTATCCAATCAGTGCACGCATTTGTCAAAAATCGTGTAGCTCAACTCAGAACTTGAGGAGCTCAACGATTCGACGAACAATACCAAAGACAGGACATTTGGGTAGGCCGCATAAACTACTCAAACTGCCAGATCATGATTAAAACTAAGAAGGAAAAAAACTACCTACTTTCATAATGTGCATTAATTCAGTTACACATTGTTCAAAATGATGATGTCATCCTGTATTTCATAATTTATTTTATTATGAGGCCTATTAACAAACTTGAAAAGCCTACTTCAGAGCCCCTTTGTATCCAAACTTCAGGTAGGTAGGGCGCTTAGTCGCCTCAAAGGCCTCTATGAATGCCGTTATCTAGGTTACATCTCTACGTTCCTCATTGAAAAGTGCTCTGAGAAGCACTACTCTTAAAAGCGTCTACCGTTTGAGGCCAAATAACAGAGCCCTCTTTAAAGATTGAAGTTGGATTCCCGAATCCGTCTTTCTTGGAGGAAAAAATTGTATTTTGGCTTTGGTTATTCTGTCCATGAGCTTAGTGTCCATGGAGTTTCTTGCCCGTTCTTCTCCATAGGTACGCATTGGAATGGGGAACTAGCTTCATATTTTCTGACTGACCGACTTCTTGACAATTCAAAAATGTTTAATTGAAATATTTTGAGTTTTGAGTTTGACTTTATGTTATGCTGGAAGCTGTTGTGGTTTTAGCTGCAAACTTTTATACTTTTTTCGCTTTGAGTAAAAAAAATAAAAAGTAACGGCCGAGACTTACGAGTTATAGGTCGTAGTTTCGAACCCAGACAGGTGCTTTACTTTGTGCAAATTATTTCATCACTACTGCTCTCAAAACGGTGAAGGAAAACATCGTGAGGAAACCGGCATGTCCTAGAACCAAAAAATTCGAAGACGTGTGACATCTGCCAATCCGCACTGGGCCCGCGTGGTGGATTACGGCCCACTCCCTCTCATCGAGAGGAGGCCTGTGTCCCAGCAGTAGGAACATTATAGGCTGATTATGTATGTATATGATCGACTACAGTAAACAAAATCAGAAAAATATATGATATTCTTCAGGAAATAATTGCTTCATATTTTGCAATAAATTACCATGCAGCGTTGTGCCATCGCCGTTCTCTTTCTTTTCTATGCAGTCCGACAGTGACCGCGCTTTAGGTCATGTAAGCCCCTTAAGTTGTTGGTCCCGGCTGTCATTCAGTGATCTTTGACAGTTGTTGCGGTTAGTCAGAAGAAATTTTTACGCAGGGGCGTCTGGAATCATGTGCCGAATTCATAGTTACAGTTTGCACGTCGATTTTCCCTGTGACTCTGTATTGAATAAGGGACTACTCACACTTATTCAGCTTTTGTTCATAGAAAACAACGATTTTGTATGGAGTCCGTTCAGCTTTCTGCGGCTGAACGTATCTCATACGTACAGTCACGAGCACCAATATGTCAACACTTGGCAACTTTAAATTGCGATTTTTTCACGAAATAACCTATGGGTTCGAAAATACTATGTTTCTACTAATATAAAATTTCATTCAAAAATGAAGGAGAAAATCGCCTTTGAATAAAGCCAAGTGTATACATACTTTTGCTCGTGACTGTACGCATCTAATAGAAAATTGTTGTTTTCTATGGACAAAAGCTGAACAGAGCTGAATAAGTGTGATTAGTCCCTTAATCTGTAAATGTACCGTTGAAAATTAATAAATCTTGTTTCATGAAAATCAACACACATTCAACATTCTATTTTTACCCTAAACCAATTAGACGGTCTAATTACTGAATCATTCTACAGCCGCCTGTCAGTCCCGTGACGAAGCCTTTTGAATCCCATTTAATTTTCTTCTTTTCTATATTATATCATCCTGTTTGATGAATTTGCAACAAAACTGAAAAGCCTAAAATTAAGTCAAAAGTCAAAATTAGGAAAACAATTTTTTAACCTACTTAGGTAATACCTATTACTAATTTAAGGGTAGATTTACCTACGCCAGATAATTTTATCCGAGGAATAATTTTGAATTTTTGACAGTTCTTCAATATAAAATCTGTCAGACGTCAATTTTATTCCACGAAAAAAATTATCTGTCGATTGAAAAATCAGCCCTTAATCAACAAACTAATTGATTGATTAAATTAATATTTGCTTTAATAATGAAAGTAAACATTAATTACTGGTATCATTATTCTTTGAACCTATAAATTCGTTTGTACTTTAGATAATATTTTTGTTTTACAAGTATTTAATTTTCAACCGGCGGCGTCGTAGTCAAAAAAGCTAGAAATCTGACAACCGGTCTTACCAACATGTATTGTGTCACCCAGTAACTGGGTTGTGGAGGTCAGATAGGCATTCGCTTCACATAAACTATATAATTATCGATCGCAAATAGCTCTTTTTAGGGTTCCGTACCCAAAGGGTAAAAACGGAACCCTATTACTAAGACTCGCTGTCCGTCCGTCTGTCTGTCACCAGGCTGTATCTCATGAACTGTGATAGCTAGACAGTTGAAATTTTCACAGATGATGTATTTCGGTTGCCGCTATAACAACAAATAGGTACTAAAAACAAAATAAAATAAATATTTAAGGGGGGCTCCCATACAACAAACGTGGTTTTTTTCGGCGTTGTTGCCTTGTGGTACGGATCCCTTCGTGTGCGAGTCCGACTCGCACTTGGCCAGTTTTTTTATTAAATTTCTATGCCTACTTGTGGACAGTGTAGTGTTCTGGGTTACTTTATAACCAAATTGCTATTTTGTTAAACTAGTTGTAAGTCCTTATAATGTAACTGTTTGCTGTTCCTCTCAATAAATAAAATAAAATAAAATTAATCAGATGCTCAGATGCATTCGGTTAGACTGAAATCCGACCTTAGCATAGTTGGAAAATGACAGATATTCGGCAAGCCAGAACACCAAAATAAGAGGAAAACACTGAATTTTTTCTTATTTTATGCCAACACCAATACTCTTTTTCAAATTAAGACTTCAAAGACCAAATCCTAGATAGAAATAAAATAACGTCATAGAGTAAAGAGATAGTGCTGTATACACAAATAGTTTGAACGATTCCACGGCGAATTCAATATCCTGATGGCCCTCGATTTGCAAAATAAACGAGTGTAGTCGCTCTCAAACGGTCTAAAGTGTCGTCTATGTCAATTTTATAGACGATTTCTTTTCAAAAATATCTGTTGATAATATAAAAACTGTATGGCTTTTTAAATAGCTATAATATGTATTATATTTTTTTTTATTCAAAAAATTACAAGGTTAAAAAATTTTACAGTTTTGCATAAAAAAGTAGCCTATATATGTTAATCTAGGGTGTCAGCTACCTCTATACAAAATTTTATGAAAATTGGTCCAGCCGTTTGAGCGTGAAGAAGTAACAAACACACACAGTGGTAGCTAACGAGAATAATTTTTAAAAGTTTTTTCGGTGTCCCCCAGTGGTGGCCAAACAGTGATGGACTTCGGGAATATCGAAATATTCTATGCCTTGCCATTGCAAGGCACAGATAAAGCAGGCGGGCAGAACATGCAGTGAGCAAGCGTGGTGTTCAATGCTCGTTACTTGAGCTAATTTAAGACGAAAGATAGCAAGCGAGAGATCGTGAGTTGAGTCTCTAATGTTAAACTGACTTGCATCCACTCCTGGCTACATAACTAAAGTTTAAGGTTCAATCAATGTACCTGGAAACTTCAACTGAAGTATACAATAAAACGGCTGTCCCATACGAAAGCGCAATACTAACACTATCAAAATGTATGGAATAGAATTTCTTTTAAACTTTAAAGCCGATTCTATAAGTTAAAGTTGTTCATATTCATGAGTATAATATATAGAATTATATAGGTATGGGGAACAGGGTCTAAAGTTCATTCATCCTCCATAGAAAAGGGAGGATCCTCCGACTAAACGGGTGTTGTGGCTGGTGGGCAACAGCCCGACGGTTGATGTCGGGATGTTGTATATGCTAGTTGCGCGGTAAACTCTGCTTGCGCGATGCAGGATTTTGCGTGACGTCAGTGTGATGCGTAGATTGCATGTGGCGATGTAGATGCCGCCACACGTACTTTCTATTAAGTTTGTTCAGGTACTTTGCACCAACCCACATTGACCCTAGCTTTTATTCCACAACCTTTCGAGGTACATCCATCAACAAAAATCCCCTCCAATATATTCACAATAGTTTCGTTATTAAAGCGAACAGCTTTTGTACGCCACTGTACGTGATAGATGACGCGATGACGTCATAACTGAGCTCGTGCGTACCGCGTGCTCGTGACGTCATTAAAATACCGTCAATTATCGTGTAGAGTGAATATTGTTGTAATGCTTTCGATTGTACAGGAGAACATCAAAGGGCGATAAATCCTTTAAATTAAATAAAAATATACTTTTACGACATACGGCATTTCATACAAACTTTCAAGCACTTGTTTTTCGAAATGAATGAACCGATTTTAATGAAACTTCTTATGCATACGCAGGATACAGAGGTCTAAAAAGTTAGTAAAGAACATGATGTTGTATTACTTGACCGTTTTGAAACCACATTCCAGTCTCTTTTTTTTAAACTAGCCTTTCAAATTACTTTCTCCGCAAGATGCGGATTATACAATCCGACTGCGACAATATATAGTATAGAAGAAGGTCGTGTTAGTTACAATAATTATAACCCAAGAACGACTGAACCTATTAGGCTGAAAATTGGTGGGGAGGTAGCTTATAACCAGGAAACGGACATAGGATATTTTTTTTTTTAATAATTTTATTTACTGGAGTTGGTTAGGAGTAGGGTAGGTGTATGGTAGGAGCAGGGTAGAAGTAGGGTAGGAGTAGGGTAGGAGTAGGGTAGGAGTAGGTTAGGAGTAGGGTAGGAGTAGGGTAGGAGTAGGGTAGGAGTAGAGTAGGAGTAGTGTAGGAGTAGGGTAGGCGTAGGGTAGGGTAAGGCGTAGGACACCACGCAAACGAAGTAGCGCCGGGCAGCTTGAAATAATTTATATGGCAAAACAACGTTTGCCGGGTCAGCTAGTAGAAATATAAAAGACAGATGTTCACCCTTTAACGGACTAACCTCGGCAAGCGTAGCTCAATCTTCGATCGACTTATTATTAAATTGAAAATTATACATTGATACATAATTGATAGTTTTGAAACCGCGCTCAAAATCCCATTTAAAACTAGATTTTCATATTACTTACGAATATCTTAGCACATCAAATTTGAAACTTGAATGTTACAGTCTCGCAACTAGTTACAATCTCTATTAGTGAAGTAACAAGTCTGTATTCAACTTGATCACAATATTGTTAAAGTTTTAACGACTTCGAAGTCTGCTCGAAGTCATGTGATGTTGGCAGTTTGTTATGTCACAGCGATATGTGAACCTAATTATAACACACTTGCTTGGCACGGATTTTATGACTTGACAAAACGTCGGGGTCTCTGTAATAGTGTAGGTATATACACGTCGTAACGTTGCGTATTCCACAGAGCCTAAATATTTAGGTCTTCAATCAGTGCGTCCTGCCAGTTATCACTTACGGAACCGAAATGTGGACATTCACGGTAAGGCTGGTCCATAAATTCAAGGTCGCTCAGCAAGCTATGGAATGGGCTATGCTAGGAGTCTCTTTGAGGGATTGAATCCGCAACGAGGTGATCCGGCAGAGAACCAAAGTTGTCGACATAGCTCACAGAATAAGCAAGCTGAAGTGGCAATGGGCTGATCATACTAGCCGTAGAACCGGTGACCGTTGGCGTAGACGTGTTCCTGAGTGGAGACCGCGGATAGAATGTAAGGTAGGCCCTCAGGCTAGGTGGAGCGACGATCTTCGCAAATCGAGTTTAATGGCGTATAATAGGGGAAGCCTATGTCCAGCAGTGGACTGCTATAGGCTGATGATGATGATGATTATACACATAAACCTTCCAGGATAAATTCCTTAAAATATGGTAAAAAACACATCATAATCCGTTGTGTAATTTAGGAAATCAATGCGGTGACACAAGCTTCCGGAATAAATGCTATAACGTTTTAAATGGTAGTGAAAACTGCATCAAAATCCATTTTGGAGTATATAAAGTCTAAGTGGTTACAAACACGAAAACCAAACTAGTTTTGTACCAACAAAGATACTACCTAATATATAGATTTTCAGGTCCCGTAACTATTTTTAACATAATTAAATTCCTGTCACTTCAAATACGAAAAAAACATAAATAAAATTACCTTATAAAATCGTATTACACAGCAAGTTCTAGTAAATATTAAATTGTCTAGTTCAGAACCTCGTTAACCGCCTGACTTGCTTCAAAGCGGTACTCGGAAACAAATATAGAACTTTGAAGTGTAGGACTAGAGCCAAGGCACTGGGACTGGAAGTTTTAAATGTCATATTAGCGTAGCAAAGTAACCGTAAAGTAATTGGTTCTTGTGGTGAAGGAAAACATCGTGAGGAAACCGGTATATCCTAGAATCACAAATTCGAATACCTGTGACATCCGCCAACCCGCACAGGGCCCGCGAGGTGGGTTGTAGAATAGAATAATTTAAAATCCATCCATCCATCCATCTTCTTCTTTTTTTTCTATTCTATTCTATTCTTGTTAGTATAAATTAGTAACAATATTAGCTTACAGTGATGTTAGTATTGTTAGTACTTATCTTTATGTAGACTACTATATAAAACCATTCACTACCCTTACCCAGGGGTTTTTAATAGGGCAGTCAAATCGAGCAGCAATGGCTTTCAGAATGCCATTCTGAGCACCCCGCAGACGCTGCAGCAAAGAAGCCGATTTTTTGCTTTGAAGCCGTCCGTGTGGGCATCTGCAAACATCCCGGAGGTAGCACCTCGATGATGTTATGGCTTATGATTATCCCATTCACAGAGAGGACGCCTGTGTCCCAGCAGTGCGAACGTAATAGGCTGATTATTCGCATTGGGTGTCGGTGGGGTCTATAATCCCCGATTTTGCTAGATCTTGCTTGCAGAGGCTGAAAAAAGAAACAACGAAGCTGCGACTACAAATTCGTGGCGTTAGGTTTGTTTAGACCAAACGAGCAAATGCAAATTCTACTAACTCCTTTTTAGGAAAACAGAAACAAAGCATTCATTCGTATCTTTCCATACTAAAATGTCAAGAATAATGAAGGAAAGAATTCTTTTGCTCTTGTTCTGGTTCTGTATTCGTTGTGTCTAAAGCCACCTGTAGGCGTTCGTTACGTTGTGTTACCCGTCGCGCGTATAATAAGCAGCCATAATAAATATTTTATTATTATCGGTTCACATGGTGTACATTCGACGTGGGAAGAGTTAAGAAATAATAGCCAATCGTTAGGATAACACCGAGCAGTGGTGACCCAGTGGAAATGAATGCGACTTACGAGTTGTTGATCGTAGGTTCGAAACCGGAAAAGGAAAACACCGTGAGGAAACCTTTATCCCAGCAGTGGGAACATTAGAGTTGAATAAGCTGTTAGTACAACAAGCGATTTATTCTTAACAGAGATCCACTTACACGTAAAGAGTAAACTAGCAATTAAAAGGGGAACAGTCATTGACATATATATTACTAGCGTAAGGACCGGGCTAACGGCGCGACTAAATGGCACCAACGCGCTGGCCCTAAAATGACGGTTTTAGGGCCAACGCGACTCAGTTGACAGTGGTGCGCGCGAACTTCGAATTTCGAACGAAGAACTTCTTTGTAAAATGTTCAGACGGGCGTATCCTTACTTTTGAAATCATTGGGAACAGTAAATAGTAGTAGCGACGGAATTCCTTTTTAGTTACAACATTTAACTATCACCGCTACCATATTCGTGAAAACTTTGGTGAAATAAGCTTGATCTGTCAATTGTGTCAATCCCTAGCATCATGTGGAATGACTACTCACTTCAACGTCACTTCGCCTAAGTTCGCATTGCAGGGTTATTCCGTTTATCCACCCCGAAAATCCACCTTAAGGTGGATACGCTGAAACTCAGATCCGAGAATCTACCCTAGCCCTAGTTGGATAAACGGAATTTCAAGGCTTAGGGTGGATTCTCGGACATGCGTTTCCGCGAATCAACTTAAGGTGGATTTATTAAGGAGGATAAACTTTTCGATTCAATTTACTGGTTTTTTTTTTTAACAAAAAAAAACCAGTAAATTGAAACTGCACTAAGATTGAAACTAACTAACTGTCACGTAGACAAATAGACCTTGTGGTTTTATGACTTGCAAGTAACATTCAACCTTAGGGTGATACAGCAATTGCGTGGTCGACTATACAATAATACAATAAGTGTAGGTACAGAATGCCAGGGATATCTACGTACAACCAGTTACCATGGATTCATAAATCGATTCGGAACGCCATTGAGCTGAAATTTAAAATAAATTGCTGTTCCACACATTTTTACCGCATAGGTTACCCTTTTTCTGTGAAACAGCAGATTTTTCGTTTGATAACCGACGACAAATATCTACGTCTATCTATATCTACAAATATCATGAATTTAGCACATGATTCTAGACTTCCTAAGTCTAGAATCATGTGCTAAATTCATGATTATATTTTGTTTGTGTGTTGATGTCCCTGCAACCCTGTACTTATTATGGACCTTCTACAAGAAACCAGCAATAATGTCGTAAACAAAACATCCTCAAAACTTGCTCAATTAAGTCTGCAGTTACGGTCCCATGTCATCTGCGAACACTCGAAACTTGTAGATTTGCTTCAGTGAGTTTCATACTTGAACTGGGTTATGATGTAAAACTAGACCACGTTTTCAAGTGAAACTGGAATAATTCTAGCTGTTAAGGGAATAATTAATGCGGTAAGGGGCCAGTTGCATCGGGTTGATGTTTTACTAAAAGTGCCTTCGATTCTAGCATTCGTGGATGCGTCGACGTGATTGTATTGAAACGAAGGCTAGCCGATTTATTCTCTGAGATGAGCTTCTGAGAAATGAACTTGAAAAGAGCTGTAATTGAGTGACAGTGAGTCTGACGTGAGCTGTCAATAGTTTGACAGCTCACGTCACGCTCACATCGTCTTAGTTTTTACGGTGAGATTTTTAAATTTCTACGCTAGGAAGTCTAGAATCATGTGCTAAATTCATGATTAGGTATAGTTTGTTTGCGTGTACGCTTGCCGCGGTTAGTCTGTGGATGGGTGATCATCTTTACATACCGTGACCCCTCCGTGCCTCGGAAAGCACGTTAAGCCGTTGGTCTCGGCTGTCATTCGTGGATCTTTGACAGTCGTTACGGGTAGTCAGAAGCCCGAAACTCTGACAACCAGTCTTACCAAGGGGTATCGTATTACCCAGTAACTGGGTTGCGGAGGTCAGATAGGCAGTCGCTCCATGTAAAATACTGGTATTCAGCTGCATCCGGTTAGACTGGAAGCCGACACCAACATAGTTGGGAAAAGGCTAGGCAGATGATGATGGGAGACTAGCAGCGCCCCAGTTTTTTCCGCATAAGTGTCGATTTCGTGAAAATATCGGGATAAAAACTATTCAATGTCCTTTCCCGGGACTCAAACTATCTCTATACCAAATTTCAACTAAATCGGTTCAGCAGTTTAAGCGTGAAGAGGTAACAGACAGACAGACAAACACACTTTCGCATTTATAATATTAGTATGGATCTCATCGGGCATATTATAGCCTGTAATATCCAGAAAATATCACAAAACCAATCTACTATGCAACAACCAAGTTGCAAGTAGATTGTGTAAGTTTGAAGCACTAACAACTGACATGCGATGTAACTGCAGACTTAATTGAGCAAGTTTTAACGACGCTCGGTTGTGACGTCATAGCTTGGGTTATTGCGCCCGTCTTTGAGATCTCTTTACGTGATTGAACAAATTGTTGTTGCTTTACAAAGTTCATAGCAAATAGGGTAGTGGCAGCTCCACAGCGGACCACAGCTAAGCTACTCATATATAGGTACTTCGCTTTGTTTTGTATGAAGAAAATGTAATCGGGATCGTCCACTGCGATTAGGGATACCATTTCGAATTTTGAAAGTACCGACATAAAAATGTCCGGAAATTTGCAAAGAAATCCGGACATTTTATCTTTTAATCTTTCTTTTTGCAGTGCCCATTTAACTTTTCTTATTTTCAAAAAAGTCGCCTTAACTTGAAAAGTCCGGATGGAGGGCCAAACATCCGGACAAATCCGGATGGACGGTAATCCTAACTGGTACCAATGGCCACGCCGGGGGTAGGTTATTCGTCAATAATCGGATACAAACTAAGACAGCTGCTACCTAACGAAAATCCAAACGGGAAAACCCAATAACACTTTGCCAAAACTGGGGATCGAACCCACAAGACCCCACTTCTATACCTAGAATAAGTCGTCCTGACAATAAAGTTTGAATTTTTGACAGTTTTTTTTTATGGTACTAGAACTGTCAGACGTTTTAATTCCACGTATAAAATAAATATATCTGACTTTGGTAAAATCAGTCCTTAATAGTATAGCGGTTATTGCAAGTAGTTATCAGTCTGTTAAAATAATACAATAAACAGTTTTACTAAAAATGGAAAACTGATTTTTTTAAACAAAATAAATTGCTTAAAATATTGGCATGAAATAAATCACCCTTGATAATAAGGCACTAAAAACGCCCTGAGCGATGGTATCAACAATTCAATAAAAACTTTATGGTTATTGTTAATAAATAATCACAAGTTAAGTTTCATCATCATCATTTCAGCCGAAAGACGTCCACTGCTGGACATAGGCCTCCCCCAACTCCACTTCGACCGGTTTTGTGCTTCTCGCATCCAACGAGTTCCTGCGGCCTTCACTAGGTCATCTGTCCACCTTGAGGGAGGCCTTCCAACGACGCTACGTCTTCCGGTACGCGGTCGCCACTCCACACATACCGCAGTGTCTCAAGATGAAAGTCTTTGACCAGTGCATGTTGCTAGTGATGACCTATGGCACTGAAACTTGGTCTCTTACAATGGGCCTTACGCCAATGGGCCTTACGCCGGAAGACATAGCGTTGGAAGGCCTCCCTCAAGGTGGACAGATGACCTAGTGAAGGCCGCAGGAACTCGTTGGATGCAAAAAGCACAAAACCGGTCGAAGTGAATGTTGATGATGGAAAAAAAACGTAATGTAGAATACGTGGTTTCAATTAATGTGATAATCTAATCGTCACCTGCATAAACTCACTCCTTTTCCCTATAGGTTACGGAACTAGACACCACTCTTCAAAATACATAAGCGCCAACTGTCACACCACATATGATACATAACCTCGTTATTTACCACATTCGATTCCACAAAATCGTTTTTGCATTCCTTGAAAACCTTTCTAACTGACTCAATTTCCTTGTTTCAGCCGTTCTTCGAACTACGGATGCTGTTCGATTTCCTGACGCTGAAAGGGCCCGATTTAATGAACGGTAAGAAACAATTTTTGGTTGTAAATAGACTGGAGGCAAGATTTATAAGTTTCTTGGATTATTTATTTGAAAAGGATGGTACGTGGTCGGAGTGCTAAGTAAGCCTTAAGTAAGCATTCGATTATGTCATCGTCCTTAGATACTGCTTTTAATCTTTCACTGGTAATCGTCAATTCCCATGATGTCCCAGTCCCCACAGAGGTAGGTCAAAAATATTGTTACCACACTCTTGGCTCTTTTGCTGCAGCATCTTGTGTAAAAAAACATAGCGTAGGCACTACTTACTTAAAGCTGGTACCTACTTACTTACGCAAGTCGCGCGCAGGCGCAAGTTGACGAACAAGTCAAGAAAATGTAACCTGCGTATAATAAAACATCCACCTTTCTCGAAAATTAGAAATTACAAAATATACGAAATATCTTAAGACTGCGAAATGTAATTTGCTACTTTTCCTTGAAGTATGTCAGAAATATCTTATTTAATATAATTTTTTCAGTGAGACGACCTACGTATCTACCCAATTTCTTTCTCATTTAGATATAAACATATACTTTTTAGCCTAGCTATTTAATTTGATCTACATAATTATGCTTCGTAAGTTCGTAATGTCAATTGCTAATCCATTGCTTCATATTTTTGCAAAATTCTTCTGCTCAAAATAAAAGTCCTCCTGTTCAGAACAAATTTCGGCCATGGCATACAACCTAAACGGAGACCAGCCATATACGCGGGAAATATTATAGTGCACACGTGTGTGCGCAGACACAGGTGCACTCTCTCTTCCCTCACTCTCATTATCCGATGGGAGAGATCAGGCGCACGACAACCTTAGCGTGTTTTCCGAGGCACGGGGGTACCACACCACCAACTCCCAAACTCCGGGCTGTTACTAAGAAATGGAAATACCCAACATCACTTTGCCCGACCCGGGAATCGAACCCAGGACCCCACGCTCATCAGTCACGCTTGCGACCACGAGACCAACGGGGCAGTTCTGTTCAACAACGTCAATAACGCTATGAATGTTGTTGAATCGTCAAAATGAAAGACATTGCCATTGTGTAACGCAATAACCCCGCTTTTTTCTAAAGCTCTATGTCCTTGATAAAATTCTGGAGGCAATATTCTACAAAGAACTCAACATTATAGTGAATCCTCTCACAGTTTACAATGACCTTGCAAAACCGTCCTCCCAGAATCTTGAAGCACCCAAATCCTTTGTAATCCCTTTTCCCTATTTACGTACTTCTATATACCCTAAGGGCTGCCGCTCAACAAATAAGCAAAAAATCTCCGCATTCCATTACAGCACACATCAGACGGGTAATAAAGCGGATTCCTATATATAATGATATACGAACATTACAACAAGTGTAGGTGAGAGAGGGAGCACTCTAAACATCAGCCGAAGGACGCCCCTACTATGGGCTTCGTGAAACTTCGTGAAACATCGGAAAATCTCTGAACTGTTATACTTTTCAAGTATCATTGAGGGTATATTTAATTTTGTTATTGAGATCTGGGGATGTTATTTAAAGAATGGATCGTAACTTTATTTTATTGATGTTTTGATTGGGTTCCTTCTATCTGGCAGAATATTGATGTTCCGAAATTTATTTGGCATAACACACTTGGCATAATTGTTCACAGTCAGAATCGTGTTTTGGCACGTATGCCAAAAGACGATTCTGACTGTGAACTTTCTGCGATATGATGGTTCTACTTTTTAAGTATAAGGGATATGAAATTTATGCCTAAAGATGATTCTGACTTACAAAATTATGAGTTTTGAATGTATGATAAATGTGTGTATGCTAAACCATTTTCTGCGAAATGAAGTTTATGCTATCCGTTGTTATGCAAAATAATATTATGACATAAATAGTTCTGCTATAAAGAGGGGACCGGTTTTGATTTTATAGCAGCCTTTTGTATAATAATTTTGTTGCATTGTCAATAATTGGGCATAATAAGGATTTTTTTAAAGTTCTCTGTTTTCCTGAAGTCTTTACGCAGCCATGCCATCAGGCCTTTTTAACGTCACTAACAAATTCCTTTCAATTCTATGGTCAACCACCTGAATGCTGAGATAGGAGCCTTTTTGGGCTCGCACGAGCTTTTTTTTAAAGTGAAAACTTTTTCAGGCGCGTTGGGCATTTTTGGAGATGGGAAAAAACCATTGAACTCGCGCCACTGTTACCGTAAGCGACACCGCGCGTGTTTTGTTTATAAGACGATTAAAAAAATACCCGCTTCGGATGTGTTCGACTGTCCTCGGGATGTACTAGGTTTTAATGTATAATATCCGATATGTAGGTGAGTGATGGCAAAGTATTCTGTTTGTGTTTTGTTTTCACTTCTGTCGGAACTCCCGGAGTGCCACTCTTTTTTTTTTGGTTGTTTTAATGTAACTTTGTTAGTTTTAAAAGCTCTCTTTTTACTATTTGCATATCCAGCGCGCGTCTTAAATAAAAAATTGTTCTTTCTTTACTTTAATGTTCATTTTTGTTTCATTCCAAGATCACAAGACACCGACAAAGTTACATAGAAATGAACGTTCATTTGCTCATTTCGATTATTTGGAGCAAGTGAAAGATGCAGAATGCTGATGTTGAACATTTCGTTTCGATTTCATTCTTTTTCACTTTTATAAGTAAAGCTTCATATTTCGGATTTAGATTCTAAACAAGGTAATTCATTTAATATACCCGTAACATTACAATAATATTCTCGTACCACTTTCTAAGGCTTTCTACAAACCTAAACAAAATGTTATCGCAAAAATTCGAAAAGTCTACTTTCCAAGGTAAGGGACGCAAAGAAACTCGCCCGAGTTTTACAACAACAATAAAACAAGTGACGCTCGTACTCGCTTACATCCACGAGATAAAACTTATGTTCACACTTAGTTGTTCTTGCGAAAGACTTGAAAAAGTAACGTTTAGCTGTGGTTTTAAACCCAGGTTATTTGTGACTCTTTAGAATTTTCTTCATCATTTAGCCGGAAATCTTCAAATGCTGGATAAAGGCCAAATATCGCCACATTGACCGGTCCTATGCTTTCCACATCTAGCGGATTCCTGTGACCATTATCAGGTCGATGGTCCACCTTGTGAGGGCCTACCCACACTGCACCTTCCGATATGCGGTCGCCACTCCAGATTTTTTCGGCCCCATTCGCCATCCGTTTTGCTAGCAATTTGCTTCGCACACTGCCACTTAAGTTTGGTAATTCTTAGGCCTATGTCCGTGGCTTTGGTCCCCCAGCGAACACTTTATTATTCATGGGAAAGTAACATGAAACCATAACTTTGGAAGATAAAAAGATATGGTAATAAAAAGCTGCTTATAATAAAATATATGGGACCAAATATAGTCCCTTGTGGCATTCTACTCAACGTATAAATTTCCAAATAAAACTCCGTAACTAATGGGCCATTATATGCCTCTTCCGAATATGTATTGTCTTACAAAATGGAACGATTCACTCGCTTACTAATTCGTATGCATCAGTACCTTTCTACCTTTGATAAAGTACTAAGTACCTTATTAGGTACTTCTTACAGAAAATAAAAGTAAAAAAGAGACTAAAATTATATTTAAATCTGTACCAAACAGGTTCAGCTGTTATCAAAGCATCGAATACCCAAGTCTTGTTTGCAAACTCGACGCAGGTATTCGAAGCAGCGTTTGATCGACTCCGATCATAATAATGCAGGCTCAATAAATCGGTTGGGTGCGTCCCTGCAAACCGTGTCACGTAAAATAGATAGATGCAGAAGCTCGGCTCCATACAACGAGCGGTAAATAGACGCACGTACACATACACATACAGGTAAACCAGAAAAAGATTGCGCTTCGGTAATCTTCGTGTTTCCGAATTAGTACGAACGGCGCATCACTTTATTTTTGTGCACCTTTCATCGTGCGGTTGTATAAAGTTTTCTCGTTCCGCGTTACCTACGGAGATCGTCGTTTGTCACTCAAAAGTTTTTTTTTTATTGTTTTGTTATTCTATAACTTTGTAATCATAATAATACAAAATAGGCACATACTTTCATTGTTGTATATTTAGATCTGATCATCACACTTTTTTATTTCCGTAGTTTGTTTGATGATTATTCCCGACGATATACTATTATTTGGAATGCTTGTACTCGTTGTACGTGAAGCGTGTCTATGTGTGCGTGTGTTTCTTGTATGCAGCCGACCTTTTGTATCTATCTATTTCGTGCCTGTAGCATCTGTGGCTTCAAAGCAAAATCGATCAGCTGGTTACATGTCAGTTATAAAGCTATTTCGTGTTACAAACAGATGGACAAAAAGAGGATGAGAAATAGAGTGGTTTCAAAAGTGGTTGCGGTTAATGCTAAATTCTTTTGTTTTTCTGGTCCAACATCACGCCTTTATTCTCCGCAGAGTTTGGCAGGATCGAAGTCCCATGTAATAGAGGATGAGGTTAAAGCCACGACCGGGTTCATTCTATCAATGACAGAGAAAGTCCAGAGACTAATATGGCCGATTAATAATGGAATCACCTACTTTCTATGATAACTTTGTGATCAAATTCGCCAGCAGTACCAAGTAAATTAATGACCTGTGGGCTCGAGCACGCGACGTAATCGCAACGTAAATCCGATCGTTTAAAAAATTTAAAATACTCGATTTTCTCATAATATTTATCTAGTTGTAAGACTTTTTCATATCTATAGGTGAAGGGGGGGGGGGACGTTTTGCGACTATTTTATGTAATTTTGACGTTCAAAAAGTGCTGATTCTCTGTCTAAGTGTTTTGATTTGATACTAATTGTGCTTGTCGCATAAATTTCAACCAAAATCCTATAGTTTTCTTTCAAAAGTCGTTTGAATTTACCTTAGGGCCTGTGCACTTATATCCTATAGGAAGGTCTACAGGCTGCGTCTGACTCACGTGCGTATCGCGTATGTATCGCTAAAACGCGAGTCGACGGCGCGTTTAAAAAACGTGGTGTGCACAGACCCTTACTTGCGATAGCGTTTTTGCTAGAGCCTCTGAACAGTAATTTAATAAAGCTTGTAAATAAGGCCAAAACTGAGCACCCCTTGTGATTTACTAAGGGTATTTAAAATATGCTTACATTTCTACAGTCTAAGTTCAGCCCACTTTAATCCATTTTCGTACGCACTAGAAGACAATAATTTCATTATACCTCTATCGGATAATCTAATATAACCGAACCAAGTCTATGTATATACTCGTATATAGCCTTTCCAATATACCACCTTTTAAATTGAATTTTGAAACTATGCTTTTAGAGATTAAAGGCAAAGAGTATCAAAAAGTGGACTCCCGTGAAAGTAGCGCGGAAATTCTCTTTGTCCTGTCTTTTTATAAACCTTTTTTCGTGCAATGTATGTCAAAAATGTTGGGTTTCGTGTCCTGATTTTTGTCATGCATAAATCTTATTTAATAATGTTTATTATCTTAGTTCTATATAATTTGTATTGTGTATTTTTATAACTAACTGCCTCTATATGCCTAGAGCACTAATTGCTCATTGTAAGATCTGCGGAGGTAATTGCGTAACACACCAATTGCAATGCCTATATTTTGACATTTCGACAACATTCTTTGCGTTATTTACGTTGTCGAGGAAGCAATGCATGTAATTTCTTCCTAAATCTTTTGGATCCTGTGTTACGCATTTGGGGTGTGCTGCTCTATTGTTCAATAGCCATGTTGGGTAAAGCCTTAGCTTGTATTCCCTTTTCTATTCGTCACGAGCATTCATTTGTAAGCAACTTTTAAAAGTGATTTTCTCCTTATATATTAATTGTTACGAACATAGAATTTTGGGCTGAGAGGCTTGTGGCTAAGTAATAACAGCCGCATAGGTCGATCGATCAGGTTAAGCTATGCTTGTCGCGGTTGGTTTATGGATGAATGACCATCTTTACATACCAAGACTCCCTCGGTGCCTCGGAAAGCACGTTGAGCCGTTGGTCCCGGCTGTCATTCGTGAATCTTTGACAGTCGTTACGGGTCGTCAGAAGCCCGAAAGTCTGACAGCCAGTCCTTACCAAGGAGGTCCCACTGCGTTGTGGAGGTCAGATAGACAGTCGCTCCATGTAAAATACTGGTGAGACCGGAAGCCCACCCCCATATAATTGGCACAAGGCTAGGCAGATTGATTGAGAACATAGTATTTTGGAACCCTTACTATTATAAATTAGGACACATCTCAAAGTTGCAATCGCAATTTCACGAGAAAATCGGTTTTGAATTATGCGTGTGTGTGTTTGTGAAATGTGTAGGAGCGCTCGTAACTTTACACGCAGATTTTGCGGATTGTGTATACCTTGAAAGGGCGAGTCTATAACCAGGCACAATTCCAGGTAACAATAAGCTGCTTCTGAGAATTTGATAATAAGAATCACAATAAACGATTTCTACAAATAAGTGAAAGGAATAATCATGTTACATACGCCCTTAAAAACATGTCATACAAATGAAGTCAACAGAATTTTCTCAAATGAAGGCACTGACGAGATATATTCATCCTCAAACTCTCAGCCTTTGCACTCCGTACCGTGCACTTCGAAACAAACTGAGTTAGGCAAACCAAGTTATTGGGAAAACGCCTGCGCTCCCAACCAACCAGTATTTTTTTTAGTTTAGTTCTAAGAGAAGGAAGGGCTTTGCCAATATTGCTGGCTGACTGTTAGATTTTGTGTTTCTGGATAAAAACATAGTGGAAAACTTTGGAATATATTTAAAATTTAGTAAGGCCGTTATGATTTATATTTTTTATTTGTCTTTGAAGATTGGCTATAATCATCATCTGCATAGCCTTTTCCCAACTGGGTTGGGGTCGGCTTCTGGTCTAACCGGATGCAGCTGAATACCAGTATTTTACATGAAGCGACTGCCTATCTAACCTCGATGATGATAGTCTATAATACACATCGACGCGCAACCATGAATTCAGTACATAATTCAGAAACGAGCGTTGAAATTTTTCGTCGGTTTAAAAAAAAAACGCTGTACAATACATTTTGACCCCGTAGGTATTGCAGTTTTCTTTAAATTGGTGATTTCGTTGTTTGATAGCCGACGAATAATTTCTACGCAGAAAAGTGGAGGATCATGTACTGAATTCTTGGTAAAAGGTTGCGGGACCATGCCACCCTGTTTATCTTCGTCAATATCGTTTCATTGCTTAGATCAATCCCTGTCATCTTTTAGAATTTTGTTAATCGCTTTTAAAGATCATTGGACCCGCTCGACGTTCGCGCACCATCGCATCATTCACCCTTTCTACACAAGGTCATATATACCCCTTTAGGTCCACATCAAAGACTATTAACATTATGAAATAGATAGTTTCAGATAGTATACATACAGTATAAAGTATCATAATATTGTAGATACACCGTCTATGCTTCTAAATACATCTTCAAAGACCCTCAAGTGACTTCAAAGTGTATTGGAGAGTAATAAGCTTTTTCGACTCAGTGAGTTTCCAAATTATTTGGTTGATAATCTTCAAAGGATATCTTGGTCTTATCGGGTGACTAGTGACTATAGATGTTTCTGTAATAGTTGGCGTTTCTAGTTTCTGTGCTCTTGTTTCCGAGATATCTTTGTTGAGTGACATGGTTGGCGCTTGGCAGATTTGATTTTCGCCTGCCAGGGTCGCGGGTTGTTCGAAAGAGATACCGTGACCCCTGGCACAGGCAACTGAAGGAACACGGGTGGGTTTTAATCAGTAAGAGTCTGACACGCCTTCCCGCTCCGCCCAGAGCGGGAGAAGTTATTTCAAAATTACCCGCCGAAACAAAAGAAAAAAAAAAAGGTTGATTTTTGCAGTACTACAATTTCTGTGCAATAATTTTGATTATTTAACTGTCTGTCAAGAATTTGAATAGTGGCCTCTTGCAGTGATCAGAGAAGGCAAGGTTATTTAAAGCATGGCGATTGTAAATGATAATGGTTCTCTAGTACAAGGGGTAAATGATAATGGTTTTCTACTGTAATTTTTTTTAATGAATTCTAATTATTTCCATCAAGTCGAGAAAATGATATCGGTCAAGTGGCCGCCGTCGAGAGATTAGACGACGCGGACAATTATTCCACGTTCTTGAGGAGTATAGCGTTCCATGGCTTATTGTCGTGTATTCTGCCTCTGTTTACTTCAGAAATGTCAAAACAGAATTGACATTTGCCGCCATTTGCAAAACTTATAGCGCATTCCAATAGGGTGATTACTTTTGCCCCACCTTGTATAACTTAACTAGCTTCTTCCGCGGCTTCGCGTAAAATTTCGGCCTCCGAACACCGCGTCAAATCCCGTCTTCGTTTTCAAGATAGAAATACAATTACAGACCTTATCTACTACACAAAAAGGTACACGATTGAGTGAGCTACGCCGCGCTCCGCCGCGCGGCGTAACTCGACGTGGTCGACACTGAATTGTGCTAGCGTCTCCGTAAATAATATGTATGAAATATTGTACAGCGCCCCTAGCGGTCACAGAAAGAATTAAAATTCGTACCATGAGCACTATAGATTTCGATAGGTAAGAAACCTAACGTTTCGATAGTCACTAACGTTTTTTAGCTGTCGCCATTAATGTCGCCATGACACAATGGCCCACGCCATGTGTCATGGACCAACAGTTCAAACCACTGAACTGTCAAAATACATGATGTCCGTTGACATTTCGAACACGATATTGAAGTAATTTGCACGTGGTAAGATTTCGCGGTGAATAATACAGAAATCCGCCCTGGGCCACCCTTAACATTATTAACATAAATTCCTTCACGTATTTTAATAAAAATACCCTTCATTAAAGCTAAAGTTTCGTCTTTCACGTCATTATAAATAATTAGGATCTTATAGCCATGTTTTTTTTTTCAGGTCGCATTACAGTATCGGGGAGTTTACGTTCAGGAATAAACAACGCGATGTAAAAGGTAAGTTGAACAAAAATCGTTATTTTTCTTCTAGCCTTTGCCCGTTCTTCTGCTACTCGTTTGGACATAAATAAAACATCCTATCACACGTAAGAAAAGTGTAGCTTTTTATCTGTGAAATATTTTTTCTGATCGTATCAGTACCTACAACCAGAGATTATCTCTTACCAACAAACAAACAATTTGACCTCTTTCTATATTTTTTCATCGGGTTCGTTTTTTCTATTTATTTGCACGAACATCTCACTTGAGAAATTGAGATAAGTACTTATGTTATATTTATGTAATTTACAAAGTTAACACTCTTAAAATAATAATAATGTACAAGTTTATAAATAGAAGGAGAAATAATAATCAATACTTATAATTAGATACTACTTATAGTAGTTGAGGGCATGCCTATTGTCAATTATAGGGTAACGACCCTGTAAATCTAATAGGAATATCCATAGATATAGATACACCTAGATAACGCAAGAGCAACTACTTCGCGTGCCAAAAATCGCACCAGCTTACGATAAAGAATCGTAAGCCGCCACTTTCGCGCTCAGTCCTGTGTACTGCTGGCTGGGTAAGCGTGAGCGAGAGCGCGAGCTTTTGACGTCATAGTAGGTAGTCAAAAAATGACACGCTTGGTTTTCATACAGTTCGTGATACTTGCGTTATCTAGGTCTATCTATATCTGTGGGAATATCCGATACCAATCCTCCGATCAAGGGGCCTAAAAAGGCCACTTTGGAGAATCATAAAAGGATAACATTATGAATCTTAATATGGCGAAGACAGTCCGTGTTTTTCTTTTTTTCGCTGCACTACGTAGGTATAATCAAAGATATTGGGAATGGATTTGGATCGTATTGATTGGTATTTTAGCACAGGCAAAAAAAAACTGAAAAATGCTTCACCAATGGGATTTGATACGATTAACTATACATTATGTTATCCTTTTACAATTCTGCCAAAGTGTCCTTTTTAGGCCCCCTGGATGTCGAATCAAACACCTCATGCTCAGCTATCACGCTTGCGGTCACTAAACCAATGAGGCAGTCGGTAATGTGATTTGTTCCGCATTCGCCTCACAAAGTTTACCCCACATTTGATATTCCTTGTTAGCCCCACATATATTTCCTTTTTTAACCGACGAAAAAACGGAAGAGGTTCTTGATCCCGAAAGTCATTTATTTTGTAATTTTCAATTATTTAATACTAGCTCCGCCCGCGGCTTCGCCCGCGAGGTATGTCAATAAAATGAAAAGGTAACATACAGACAGACAGACAGACAGATAGACAGAATTACGTTCGAATTTATAATATTAGTATGGATTTTATGTGTGTTTTCTTTACAGAACAACTTAATGATATTTTCTACATTATTGCAGATACGTACGATGTCCAGTATCGATACAGAAGAAGTTTACAAATGATTATATCACAACACTTCAGCGAGACTACTGTTATGCCCGGAGTTGATGTAAGTATGTAGAAAGGAATTAATTATCTTTACACTATGGATCGCAGTTTTTTAAACGCTAGAATATGCCACCGAATATTCCAGTGTTTAAAAAACCCGCCGGTTTGCTGACATAAAATACCCCAACCCAATCAAATATTTGTTTTGTGCGATATTGAACTGGGTTTTGAAAGCCAGATAAAATTATTTTTACAGTTAAATGTGGTCAACAGTCATCTGCCTAGCCTTTTCCCAACTATGTAGTCTAACCGGATGCAGCTGAATACCAGTATTTTACATGGAGCGACTGCCTATTTGACCTCCACAACCCAGTTACTGGGTAAGACTGGTTGTCAGACTTTCGGGCTACTGACAAATCGTAACGAATCCACGAATGACAGCCGGAACCAACGGCTTAATGTGCTTTCCGAGGCACGGAGGGGTATTGGTATGTGAAGATGGTCACCCATCCGCGACAAGCGTAGCTAAACCTGATCGATCTACCCGTGTGGCTGTTATTACTTAGCCACAAGTCAAAATTTTATTTCTGTTGTCATATGTAACTATGTCTTGATCTGATTGGCTCTTCTCATTCCGGTAAACCAATCATAGCTGACTTCGAAGGCCACACCATGACACATAACATCACCTCTATTTTTCCCGTAAGAGTTAAGCAGAGGTGTACAGTCATGAGCACTAATATGTCAACACTTGGCAACTGTCAATTGCGATTTTTCGTGAAATGACGAATGCAACGTTGAAATACGACACTTAACATAAACCTATGGGTTCTAAAATACTATGTTCGTAATAACATAAAATTTCATTAAAAAATAAAGGAGAAAATTGCCTTTGAATAAAACCAAGTGTATACATACTTATGCTCGTGACTGTACCTATGGTGCACCCACAAAAAAAAAACAAATTTGAAATATTTACATGTCCAACCTCATCTAGTTTTAAAATAATACTTAACTTTTGTAAAAAAAATTTTTACATCCAATTTACAGAAATAAATTATCATACATCATATTTTGTCAGATTTGTGTCTGTACCCAGAACTCACATTACCGACAAATTACAAGTAGCGGAATAACTCAAAGCGAGGTTTCTGACAGAAAAATCCAATATGGCATTCTTGGAACCGGGAATCTACCCTTTTCGTTCACGGCGGTATCACTCGCCCTATTAATTCAATGTCATTTAAGAATATTCATAATGTCATTTGATTTATTTGGGCATGTATTTAATGGAACTTCTAATAATTCCCATTTTGCGCACCTAAAAATATTATTGAATACTCTAATTATTGCGCCACTTTTTCCAAAAAAACCGAAAAGCCAAGTAACTGCGATCAACTTAGATGACGCGGTTGGTATTCTATTTGCGGTTTTTTTTGCGTTTTTTTTTTTGTTTTTTTGTGTGTCTTTTTGTTTTTTCGCGGTTGGTGGTTTTTTTTGGGGTGCCCTAGTTTAGATATTGTGACCAATACGGCGCGCGCGTGGTTGTCATGTTCGTGAACAGGCGCCGTCAGTTGGGGCTGGTCATCACTTAGCTGCCTCGGCTTATTTTTATATAATTTTATTTTTGGATTGTTGTTCTGTTACTATTTGCTGTACTCTGGATGCTCTTAACGCGCACGTCTTTTTTTAACATCGTTCCCACATATAATTATAAATTCAACAATAATGATGAAACTAATATTTTTGTAAAAATATAATTTAAAAGACTGTCTATGGACTTTCTTGCCCGTTCTTCTCCATAGGTACCTACGCTTTGGAATGGGCAACTAGCTTCATATTTTCTGACTGACCGACTTCTTGACAATTCAAAAGTGCCTGTAAATGGTTTAATTGAAATAAATGCTTTGAGTTTGAGTTTGAGTTGATCACAGTTCTAACCTAACCTAACCCAAACGTGTGACCCTGATCAAATGTTCAAGGTATCCATCCTAGCTTAGTAACTGTAAGAAATGAAAAACGAGAAACAAAGCTGTGAGAAAAGCCCAGAAAGTTAAAAAGAGGCTCAATTGTTAAAAAAAGAGCATCGTTAAAAGCGCAAAAAGTTTGAGAGGTTCACTAATTTAAAAAGTGTCTATCGACGACTGTCCCGACCCTACATACGGGTTTTTAAAATAGGTATGGCTGAACTTATTTCACAAAGATAGCTTCCTAACGATACTAAATAATAATACCTGCAAAATCTGCAGTCGTAGCACGGCACTACGGCGTAGCTTGCTGGCGTAGCACATTGCTACGACGTAGGTGTAGTCTGTTTCAAAAGTATCCGATGGAAGTGTAAACAAACCCTGTTCAAATTAAATTATTACGCAATCACTTGCTAAAGGAAATTATTAACTCATTCATCTGTATTTACATTGTGACGAAAATTGAGGTAATTGAATAATATCTTTAAGACGATTTAACATTAGAATTTCAGGTTTAAGTATTAAAATAATCAAATCAAAGCAATCTATTTATAAGTGGCACTATAAATTTGTTTCTATAGGAACATTTCTGATCTGATCCATTTGTTTGCTTTTTCATTAGATACTTTTAGAACAGACTATAATCTCGCGTAGCACGGCGATACGGATTTCCATCTTTCATGAGATACACGAAAAAGGCGTTTAGAATTTAACTAAAGAAGTGGATCGTTTGTTTATTTTTAGTATTTTTCGACTAAATTTTGTTCCAATTATCGTCAACTAGCTGCGCCCCGCGGTTTCACCCGCATAAATGTTGACCCCGTGGGAATGTCAAGATAAAAAGCATCCTATGTGTTAATCCTGGTTATAAAGTATCTGTGTGCCAAATTTCATTCAAATCCGTTCAGCCGTTTGTGCGTGAAGAAGTAACAACACACACATATAAAACTCACAAACTTTCGCCTTTATATTATTAGTGTGATACATCAAGAGGTCAATAATTCCATATTAGAATAAAAAATAATAAAACAACATTCCATTAAAGGTACTTCACTCCAATAAACATCAAGTATTTGCCTAATCAATTTAAGCATTTCTTATTTTTCTACCCACGGATTCTATCTTTGTAGTCAGCCCAAGGGAGCTGTAAGTTTTCCCGGGAAAAATTAGCATGTCTTCGTTCCCCGGTACAAAATTAAATTATGTTGCTCCGCTTCGTTCAAACGTGACTAAGCAATGAACAACAGGGATTCGGGATTTTTCGGCCTTTAATTGGAGCTCAAATTATTCATAAGTACTTGAACATAAAATACCTGTTATTAATTTTTCAATCCGTAAACATCCCTCGACAAGCATGGGGTGATAGAATTTATAAACGACTGATAGAATTTATAAACGACTAGCTTCTTCCCGCAACATCGGCTGCGTTATATTCCACTAGCTGCGCCCCGCGGTTTCACCCGAATAAGTTTCGATCCCGTGGGAATATCGGGATAAAAGTAGCCTATACAGGGTTATTGGTAAAACATTAACAACCTCTTAAGAGGTCATTGTACTCATCATTATGAACGACTTTTACTATGTAACTACTACTTGTACTATCAAACCTGAAATCGCGAAAAAAAATCAGCTGTTCCCTACATTTATGTTCGTATAACTCGTCAAAATGTAGGGAACAGCTGATTTTTTTTTTCGCTATTTCTCTGACATATGTTAATCCAGGTTGTCAGCTACTTCCATACCGAATTTTATCAAAATTGGTTCAGCCGTTTGAGCGTGAAGAAGTAACAAACATACAAACACACAAACATACCCCCACACACTCACAAACTTTCGCCTTTATAACATTAGTGTGATGTTCCCACTGACCCACCCCGTCACATCGCATCGCTGCCTGGTCCGCGCTATTTTTTCGTTTTCGTATAGCGTTCTTTCTGACTTTCTTTTTGTTTGCACGGCCCTTAGCCTTAGGGTCCAAGCGTGATGTTATTTATATAGCCTGTAGCCTTCCTCAGAAATTGGGCTACTAAATGCAAAAATATTTTATATTTTAATTTTAATATTTTTTTTTATTTTAATCTATGAAACTTCATAGATTAGTGTGTTCAAACAAACTCATTAGTTTTATTATTAGTATAGATGTATAAATAAGAGCAGTGGTGGCTCAGTGATAAATGCCTCGATTTATGAGTAGGACGTGGGATCGAACCCAGGCAAGCACACTTCAAGCTTGCTTTATAATTTGACGGCACGGTTGGCGCGATTGACTGCTGCGCTGCGTGTCGCGGGTTCGATTCCCGCACGGAACAAATATTTGTATGACCTACAAGTAGTTGTTCCGGGTCTGGCTGTTTGTGTACGTGAATTTAAATGTTTGTAAACGCACCCACAACACAGGAGAAATTCCTAGTGTGGGGCAACGTTTAAAAAAAAAAAAAATATATAAGTTTTTCAATTTCAATTGTTTGACTTTTCGTTAAGTTTACATCACTCGTTTGCGCTAGGCCCACTGTTTCACCGTCTAGTTTCTGGAAACCTGCGGAGTGATTGAAAAACAAGAGGGGCTCGTGGCTATGTAATAACAGCCGCACGGGTCGATCGATCAGGTAAAGCTACTCTGGCCGCGGTTGGTCCGTGGATGTGTGACCATCTTTACATACCGAGACACCTCCTTGCCTCGGAAAGTACGTTAAACTGTTGGTCCCGGCTGTCATTAGTGGATCATTGACAGTCGTTAAGTGTCGTCAGAAGCCCGAGAGTCTGACAACTACTCTTATCAAGGGGTATCGTGTTACCCAGAAACTGGGTTGTCGGGTCAGATAGGCAATCACTCCACGTAAAATACTGGTATACAGCTCCATCCGGATAGACTGGAAGCCGACCCCAAAAATAGTTGGGAAAAGGCTAGGCAGATGATGACTTGTATATAAACTGTGAATTAATATGTCCGAAAACGTTTTTCTTGGGACTGCAAATAATTAAAAGAAAACGTTTTTGCTTATCCTGTAGAAGTATTGAGTCTTTGAAGTACTACAATCCTCAACTTTAAACACACCCAACTATGAAATTTATAGAGAAAATATTCAAGCAAACAATATAAACCTAGGTCTTTCAATTGAAGTGCCATTTTAAATTCAACATTGTATTATATTCAGAACCGTTCTTTGTTTCCCGATTTCAATTTTATACTTCTCATCTTGCCACTTAAATTTCCACCTTGTTTCTGGAAGGTTAAAGTAGATTCTTGGTTGCAGGTCAGTCTACAATGTACGCTGAATGGTCCACATCCTGGGAGATTCGTGTGGGAAAGAGATGGTATTGTTATATCATCTAATACTGATTCTAGGTAAGTTTATTTTAATAATGGTATCTTAATAACAACAATTATGATACTGAAAGGCGTTGGTAGGCTTCTAACAAAGTGGATCGATGATCTAGTAAAGATTATGGGAATCCGCTGAATGTGAGAAGACCGGTCGATATGGTGTCGCTTAAGAGACAGATCGCAGACATCATAACGGTAGAGGAGGAGAAAACATCGTGGTGAAAATGGCATGTCCTAGAACCAAAACTATAAAGACGTGACATCTACTAATCCGCACTGGACCCGCGCGTAGTGGTTTAAGTTCCACTCCCTCACAGGAGGCCTGTGTCACAGCAGTGGGAACATTATAGGCTGATAATGCTTATTCTTGTGCATGACGTCTTCTTCTAGCGTCATGCACGTCATGACTGACATCCTGATGCTATCGTAACGTCAATCAATATATATTATAAAATTCAAAGTCTTGACTGACTGATAGCAGATCAACGCATAGCCGAAACCGCTAGTCAGAGCTAGAGACATGAATTTTGGAGGGTGTGTTCTTTGTGAAGAGTATGTATCTACTAAGAAAGGGTTTTTCAAAATACCACTCCTAACCTAAGAGGGTGAATGGGGGGAGGGTGAAATATTACGCGGACAAAGTCGCAGGCAGAAGCTAGTATATAGTAAAATGGTAACTCTATTCCAGTAGCTCTATCGAATAGTCAAATCACTTTAGAAAATAAACGTAAAATCGATATCCTCGAGCAGTTCTGTAAATCCCGGATAGTCTGGCGCTCAGTAATGGAATCTATTCCTGGAATGTGTAGAATAAAATGACAGCCATTTAAAAACTACAGTGCGGAACGTAGGAAATAGCTGTAAGCGTTTATCATATGGGAACGTTAATTTTGCTTTGAGTGATGCGTTATCAATGTATTATTATATAACAGCGTCGTGATAGCTATGTAATATACAAAATAAACGATTCAAATTGATATTTAACCTAAAAAATATAAACTAATTCTTTCCATCTTAAACTTAAATACAAAATAACTTATTATTCGTACTAAAATATTATTGTCTCGTGCCCGCATGCGGTTAAGGACGGAAAGTCAGCAGGAAAACTAGGTAATTGATGTAGTTTCATAGAAAGCAATGTTATGGTGCCCGCATGCGGTTCCATGCCGCAACCGCAGTGCAACAACATTGGTTTTGTTATACTTTCTTACAGAGATGCGGCCTCACGCATGCGGGCGAATATGAAAACCAAAACGCAGTAACGTAAGACCAAAAAATATAATTGTAGACTCACAGATATGAAAACGTATGGAAACATACACTCGTTAATTACATCGCAAACATCATCTGCGTCTGCAAATACGGCTTAATTAAATAGGTACTGCGGAACCAAATATTTATTTTCGTAAAAATATTTTCTACATTAAAAGGAATCTTTTTGTACGGGAATTATTTCAATAACGGACATATGGTTGGATAGTTTCGACGTATTAAATCAGTTGATTATTAATTTTTTCCGAGCTCGTAAAAGTTGGATTTAAAATCGGTAGAAACGAAAAAAAATACATGAAATCTTGTAGTAAGTACTTACAACTGAACTTGTGCTATAGCATAATCAGCATAATTATAATGTTCCCACTGCTGGGATACGGGCCTCCTCTCTTTTAGAGTGCACAGTGCGGATTGGTAGATGGCTTATGTCTTCGAATTCTTGGTTCAGCACGTTTCCTCGCGATGTTTTCCTTCACCGTTTTGAGAGTAGTGGTGATGAAATTACTTACTCAAAGTAAAGCGCCTGACTGGGTGTAAACTACGACCTACAACTCGGAAGTCCGGGCTGTTACACGCACACTGTACACTGCGCAGCTTGAGCTATGATCATCATTATCTCTGTCAAAAGACGACCACTGCTGGACAGATGAGGAGCTAGCCTACACAGACTGATTGCTGACACGCAGTCAGCATAGTGTTTCATTCTCGTAGCCTTTGAACTGTTGGCTTAAACTACTCGGGTACAGGTATTGTGCAGGCAGTGTTGCAGTGTCCCGGTTTTAATGCTGGTTTTAAAGATATGAGGGACAGGGTGGAAAGTTCCTCATTCTCCAATGAAAAGTGAGAAATCTCCGACCAGAAGGGTGTTGTGTCTGTTGGGCTACTGCCCAATGGTTGTTGTCAAGCTGTTAGAATCTGTTTTCGCGGAAAACTCTGCTTGCGCGATCTAGGATTTGCGTGACGTCAGATGTAGTTTGTATGTGGCGGTATAGATGTCGCCACATAATTAATCGGCTTTATCTCTGGTATTGCAAATGCCCGTAGTCATCAATAACCAACTTACAGCCTTTTTGTTTGCCGTCTCATAACATTTTTGTAACTATCTGTTCGCTGAAATATTCTTCTCTTTCAGATACATTATCGGTCAGACAATGGCTCCAGAAGGCGGAGTCATCACTCAACTCAACATATCGCACCTGAGAGTGGATGATGGTGGGCTGTTTGCATGTGTGGCCCACCATGGTGATAGTGTGGTGGTACACCATGACCGGCTTAATGTTTATGGTAAGTTTACTTATAGTTTTTTTAGGGTAACTCAGTTTGTTGGGTTCGCCCAAGGGTGACTTATCAACATCAATATGTACGCTGTATTATGCTGTGCTCTATCTAATTCCCTCCAACAACCTAACGAGAAAATCAACAAGAAGTGATTTTTTTTTTTTTAAACATTGCCCGACACTAGGAATTTCCCCTGTATTGTGGGTGCGTTTACAAACATTTAAACTCACATACACAAACAGCCAGACCCGGAACAACTACTTGTAGGTCATACAAATATTTGTTCCGTGCAGGAATCGAACAACAAGCAGTCAAACGCTTAACCACTGCGCCAACCGTGCCGTCGTTTAATATTGGCCCTTTTAAGCCAATATAAGTCAATTACAGGGGGAAACCGTAGTAGTCAAGTGAAAACGGCCCCGAGTTAATAATATATTAATGAGTCTTTATTATTATAGCTAAAACTGTTTGCATACCTTAGTTAAGGTAGTTAGTATAAAATCTTTTTAAACTTAACATCTGTAACTTATAGCAAATAAAGGACTATCCTATTCTATTCTATAGGAATTTATACTGGAGACAGTTTGTACACTCAAATTTAGGAAACCGACCAAGTCCAAAGTTGTCTTCGCCATCTCATTTCGCGTTTCAGTTGACAATTTCGCGCTATAGCTGGTCTTATGCAGGCTACAGCTCTTCTAAGAAACACGAGGGATTGTAGTTCTGGTATCAAAGTTAGGACTCTGCGTATTTCATTAAGGCTACGCTGACCGCGCAGTGGCGCCCTCATCGTTTGTTTGGTTATTTATTTTATTTTAGAATGAAAATGCAGAAAATAAGCACGTTAAGTTGTGCTCCACAAGATTATACGTTAATTAATATAAACGGTGGGTTTACATTGTTTAGTTTTATTATAATCCTTAAAACGGAAAACAGTGGCCACTATTTTCCGTTTCGTTTTTTAAATTTGACTCTGTGATGAATATAATACGTATAGAATGGATAGTCAGCCATTGTGCCACTGTAGGTTGGCAAGATAATAGCTTTAAGGCTCCTTCAAACAGGTGCGACACGAGATAAAATTGCGCGCTACAAAAAGGCACCGCAAGTCGCGCAACGAGCGGTGCCCTTGTGTCGCGCGCGATTTTATCGCGTGTCGCGCCTGTTTGAAGGAGCCTTTAGTCTTAAATCTACCCAGTTCCTTTAAAGTTCTTTACAGGAAATTACCCTTCAAACCGGTATAAAAGAACGTTCATGTAAAAATGCATGATACCCCTTACTGCGAAGGTACGACAGCATCCCACAAGTTTTATGAAGAAACTCGAAGCTAAACTGTATTATAGTAAAAATAGAATAACAAAGAGATAAGGGTAGTTCACAAACTTTATTTTCTTCATAAAGTTTTTGTTTTGTGGATGATATTGTTCTTAGGGTGGGTTCAGACTTAATAACAACTTACAGCTGCATCTGAATTTTAATGGCCTTGTAGTGTTACTAGCTGCGCCCCGCGGTATCACCCGCATAAGTCGCGATCCCGTGGGAATAACAGGATAAAAATATTCTATGTCCTAATCCAGGTCAAGGTCTATCCATGTGCCAAATTTCATCAAAGTCCGTCAAGCCGTTTTGGCATGAAAGCGTAACAAACAAAAATCAAATAATTTCTCTTTATAATAGTAGTGTAGTTTAGATTGAATAACCGTGGAGTACCCGTAGTAACCGTGTAACCGTGCAGTTTCTTGCTGGTTCTTCTCCATACGAAACAACCAATTGGAACCGTGCACCTAGCTTCTGACGTTTCATAAGTGAATATATCCTAGATAATGATGCCTATTTCCTTCTCCAGGCCCCGGGCTACCTGTCTGTAACGACCTGCTTAGTGGTTTATGCGTTAAAAGGTAAAAGACAGACAGACAGTCAGACTTACTTTCCCATTGTTTTATAATATTATTTCCATTAAAATGGAGTAACCATGCCTTTACGATTGATGATACTAAGGTACGTTGGGTGCACTGTGGCAGTAAACTCCGCTTCTAACGTCCTCACTGACAAGCAGATATTGCAGAAATACTAAAATTAATACCTACGTGACCACAAGCTACCGAAGCAATTTCCTGGAAACAAGCTATTCGATCGATTCTAACTGGACGGTAGATTTAACTAGGTAATAAGGTTGAAATGGATCCGAGTGTACGCTAGAACGGGGGGTAAATATCCTGATCAAATTACTCTGTAGGTATACTATATTACCTACTAGGTTTCGTCCGCGGCTTCGCCCGCGAGGTATGTCGATAAAAACTATCCTATGTCCTTCCCGAGATGCAATCTCTCTGCCAAAAGGTTGTTCGACCGGTTCTGTGCATAAGCCAATTCTGTGCCTGTCTGTGCCTATGTCCAGCAGTGGACGTCTGTCGGCTGAAATGATAATTATGATGATGGACTACACTACCAGCGGCCGTTGACCCCGTCATCAGTTGAAGTCACCCGAAGTATGAGTTTAGTTTCTTTTTTGTTTTATCCAGTTTAGATAATAATATTATGGATATCCATCACGTCTATGAAGTTTCTTCAACTCGTATAATTTTGTAGGAACTTTATTTTGCCTCGTTGAACTAGGGGTTAACACGACTCAGTAATGATCCTGGGTTCGATACAGGGTTGGATAAGGTGTTTTTTGGAGTTATTACATTGGAATGTTCTCAGTAAGTTGCAGTCTGTGTCTGAAGTAGTGCTCGATTAATGGCAATAAGCTGATCGCCGCTTACCGAGTTACAGGACTTATAGTGTAATTGACCATAAATAACCGTAAAGTTTCTGCCTACCCCCAATGGCAAAAAGCGTAAGCTTATGTATGTATGTAAGTGTAAAGTTAGCTAAATTCATTGTTAAGCAAATTGACTAACAACTTAAAATATCCGCATATTCAAATCTCAATCAATCTCAAAATGCCATAACAGAGCAAATTGATGTAGGTACCTAGTATATCAGATTTCTTCACAGTCAATTTCCCTGTTTGTACCTACATCTCCTCTTTCTAGTTTTTTTGGGAAAACAGTCGTGGTACTAATATGTTGTTTAGTTTGTTATAAATAATTCTGTAATCCTAGAACCAAAAATTTCGAAGACATGTGACATCTACCAACCTGCACTGGGCCCGCGTGGTGGACTATGGCCTACTCCCTCTCATCGAGAGGAGGCCTGTGTCCCAGCAGTGGGAACATTATAGGCTGATTATGCTTATGCTTAATTCAGTAGGTATCACAAATAAACTCCAATTTATTTTGGTTGCATACGACCCACATGTGTTCGAGGAATCAATACGGTAAGGGACGGGCATTGATCCCCACGCCTACCATTCGCTTTGCTAATTTTAAAAGCGGGTCTTGTCCAAAAAGCTGTAACTAACGATAAGAACGCGCATACCTAATATAAAGAAATTCCTATTGGTTCCTCAGTAGGTGTAGTCATTTGAATTTTGAATTAACTGGGTGCATTATTTATTATTGGTTTGCACGTTAAAATCGCAATTTTCAACACGTGCAGCTTGTAGGTGGAATATACGCAGAGAGCCTACTACGTCCTGCGCGTGCAGTATCAAAATCAAAATATTTTATTTCACATAAACCTACATGGGCACTTATGAAACGTCAGAAGCTAGGTGCACGGATCCAATTGGTCGTTTCCTATGGAGAAGAACCGGCAAGAAACTCCACGGTTACTCTTTTTAAAAATAATTGGATTTTACAATGTTTCCAAATTACTGTAGGTATGGGAGGACAGCGTAGGCCTGTCAACAAGTACCAGGTACTTGATAAAACAAAAAATGGTCTACAGACCTAAAGTCTACAAGGCCTACAAAGTCCTCACATTTACAAAATAAGAATCTATCAAAAGGATAAATAAAAAATAAAAACCTACTAAAACCAAGTGATAATTATGATAATGGATTTAGGATGTAGATAGGGCTTCCGCGCTTCTGCAGTGCTTCGCAAATTTTCGCCGAAGCCGTTTTCAGACTGTATTCATATGTATGGATGGGTACTTAATTATGAATTAAGTTTGTTTGCAAAATTTTAAACCAAAATGCTAGATAGCTGTACCTACCTTTTTTCGATTCAAAAATCGTTCGAATTTACAATATGTTTACATCGCGCGTTCATGCTAAGGCAACTGCTTTCAAAGGACAAAGTTCACGCCAAAAAAAAATTGTGGCAAAAAGTTACCACAGCTTTTTCATTTTCCTCTGCATTTTAAATGAATATGGGATTAAAACGAATTTGACTAAAAGGCAGGCTGCTTATTCCAGTACTAGAGCATAGTGATGTAACCAAATGATGCTCGCAGGCTAACGATCCAGGGCTAATTGGACTAAATCTGTACCAAGCACACGGATAACGCAAAATTAAGCAGAAATTCAATTGGAGAGATCCGTATTTAGTGAAACTAAAATGTTAGTTGTACTTGTTACTATCTCATTAGATCCTTCCGTTCTGAATTTGAATGTTTCACCGATGTGGGTTTGAGTGGTTATTTATTTATTCAGCAGTACACATACATTTTTTTTTCCCCTTTATGGAGTAGCACAGTTGGTGATACTTTATTTACATTACAATCTAGCCTATTAGCTAATAAGTAATTTAAATATAACTTAAACTGCTAAGTAACCATAAAATTAAGAAATCGTCCAATAACGTCTTTCTTATTCACTATAAGTTAAGGGGAAGACACTTGAGTCACACACATACATTTGATGCCAACATAAACTCATTAAAGTTTTCCCGTGCACCAAAATCATCGACTCCATAATTTAGAAAATTGTAACTTAACCACTTAGGTACCTAGGTACTTAGGTAAAAAGTAACAACAAGAAATAAAATTACAACGGGTAAGCGAAATATTATCTATTATTAACCAGTTCACATCAGTGACCAATATGGCCGTCCATCCTTAAACAAAGGTGGTGGAGAGTATTTGAATTGACACAGGTTGTTCCTAAAACTACCTGTAAATATTAGCAGGATAATGTAGACTTTGATGTGTGCAGGAGCTAAGGACCATATGACAGGGTTCGTCACTTTTGGACTATGTCACATTAAACTGGTTACTTTCCAAGTTATGTGCGTACAGTACCCAGATGTATATACATACAGTGGTGCCGATTCCCTTGTTCACAAACTAAATTTAAGTTCAGTGGACAGAAGATAAATTTTAGTTTAGTCCTGTCAAATTAATCAGCGCCTGACATTACTCCATACAAGTTTAGATGTAATTAAAAGCTTGCCTACTAATTTTTTTTTTTTTTTTTTTTCAACGTTGCCCCACACTTGGAATTTCTCCTGTATTGTGGGTGCGTTTACAAACATTTAAACTCACATACACAAACAGCTTGACCAGGAACAACTACTTGTAGGTCATACAAATATTTGTTCCGTGCGGGAATCGAACCCGCGACACGCAGCGCAGCAGTCAATCGCTTAAACACTGCGCACCGTGCCGTCAATTTACGTCAATTTACGTCAGGCGCTGATTAATTTGACAGGACTAAACTAAAATAACTACCTTTCAAGTCTGCGAAGTTTCGCCAGCTATTACAGGGTTGCAGGGACATCAACGCGCAAACTACAACCATGATTTCAGCACAAATGATTCTAGACTCCCCTTTTTTTTTGCGGGTGGGATATCATCAAATGACCCCTGCCGCTCTGGGTGGAGCGGAAGGGAGTGTCAGACTCTTACTGACTAATACCCACCCGTGTTCCTTCCTTAGTCCTTTATGTTCCGGTGAGCCCCACCCGTGTTCCTTCCTTAGTACTTTATTTGTTATTGTAGACCCCCTAGCGTTGAAATTTTTCGTCGGACGATAAATTAAAAAAAAAATAGTTGTTAGTTGACCGCGTATGTAATGCACATTATATGAAACAGCAGATTTTTTTCACTCGTCTATTGTAACTGTCTTTGCCGCTTTGTATACCTAACTTTTGACGTCATCATTTGCGTGCACAAGATTTAGAATATGGTCAAGGTTTCCTTATGTTGACTGAACACAAAAACCTATTATCCAGATTTTCACAATATTGTTGTCTTTTCGAAGCAGTAAAGCTACGCAAGCTTTGCCTTCCCGGATCTAAACTCTAGTATGCAAATGTGATTTAACGGTCTGAATTTCTGAAATAGCCAACACACAGTGAGCAGTCTTCGCCCTGAAGTGGGATAAGCTGGTTTTATGCACGGTTCACTTCCTTTCTATTTCGTAAAAGCAACCAAATAGAACTGTTCAAACTTAACTATAAAAGTGAATCATTAAATGTGGGCTATAATAACTTTAACTTCTATGCTTTTAAACTAATTTAGGATGTGAACTAATTTTGATGTGGAGGAATATTTCGACGCCATATTTTATTTTGTTAATAGTTTTAGTTAGGTTAGGATATTTTATTTGAATAGTTTATTTAGTACTAGCAGCGCCCCGCAGTTTCACCCGCATACGTGTCGATCCCGTGGGAATATCGTGATAAAAACTATCCTATGTCCTTTCCCGGGACTGAAACTATCTCTATACCAAATTTCATCTTTAAGTTCAGCGGTTTAAGCGTGAAGAGGTAACTAACATACAGACAGACAGACACTTTCGCATTTATAATATTAGTATGGATTAGAAGTTTGTCCATTTAATAAATAAAGAATAGATGTTATTTTGAATCTTGTTCTTTTCGAGTCGATAGTACTTTTTAAAATTAGTTACTTCACCGATTTTGGTTGAACTGCGTAAATGCTATGCAAAGTTCTCCCTTCTTTCTGAGAAAACTCGTACTTAATTAACTGAAACCCGATATTTAATTTATTAATTACATTGTTCTTATAATTTCTGTTACACCTTTTTCTTTAAAGCATATTTTTCATCCTTATAATTCAATAATAATAATTTTAATAAAAGCTTGTTTCCAAAAAGATTATTTGGTTTATTCAAGTTGTTGTCGCATCGTGTTATCCAGTAACTTGTTTGTGGAGGTCAGATAGGCAGTCTTTCCATGTAAAATACTGGTATTCGACTGCATCCCGGTTAGACTGGAAGCCGACCCCAACATAGGAAATGGCTAGTTAGATATTATTTTGTTTGTTCAAGTTTATCACACTAATATTATAAAGGCGAAAGTTTTTGAGTGTGTGTGTGTGTGTGTTTTTATATGTTTGTTACTTGTTCACGCTCAAACGGCTGGACCAATTTTGATAAAATTTGTATGGAGGTAACTGACACCCTGGATTAACATATAGGCTACTTTTTATCCCGATATTCCCACGGGATCGACATTTACGCGGGTGAAACCGCGAGGCGCAGCTAGTATTTTTATAAAACTCTTGATCGCTATACGTTCTGAAGTGCACCAGACTGCTGAAGTCTGGTGCACTTCAGAACGTTTTCTTCAAATCAATTTTCTTCAAAAGCTATAATATTTTATATCCAATTGGAATATTTAATGCTACGCTGCATATACCGATAAAAGATGGTCGTCCTCGTTTATGTACTGTTTAAAACTCTTCGTGTAAAAATAAATGGGACTCAAAATAAATGGGTTGGAAGTTGTTTGGATCAACTTTAATGGAAAATGGTCTTGTCTTAACATTCATTTTAAGTTCTGCTCACTGATGTTCATTTGTTTCTAAAAAGTTTTGGTTTTCTGCGTTCCCTTCGACAAGGGTGACACAAAATGGATTTTTTATCTTATGATCTTTGATTCAAATTATATGAATGCCATCAGCAAGTGGTTAGCTCAAAGGTGTTACGACCATTATGAGCGTGTACGACGTACGGCATTTCATACAAACTTTCAAGCCCTTGTTTTTCGAAATGAATGAACTGAAACTTCATACGCATAAGCAGGATACAAAGGTCTAAAAAGTTACTTCAGAACATTTTTTAAATATCTTAAAAAAAGATAACTGGAAATCTCTGTTTCTATTGAAAATTTAAAATCGGTCTAATTTGGCTGGCATACTATTTTTCGAAAATGTTCTTAAGTAACTTTTTAGACCTTTGTATCATGCTTATGCGTATAAAGTTTCATTAAAATCTGTTCATTCATTTCGAAAAACAAGGGCTTGAAAGTTTGTATGAAATGCCGTACGTCGTAAACGCTCATATTATCAAATTATAAGTACCTAATATTGGTTATTGGATTTCATAATTATCCTTCTGTAAGGGTATTGCATTGAGGCATCTTCGGCATGTAATTACCCTAAGTGGATTTACATAATTCAGTAGTACCGATCTCTGGACCCCACTCAAAGCTTTGAGTTAGTGCCACTTAATCTCGTTGGTGTAGTGGTCGCAAGCGATACTGTTTATCATGAAGTCCTGGATTTGATTCCCAGGTTGGGAAAAGGGATATTGGGTTTTTCCATCAGGAATTTCTCAGTAGCAGCCCGGAGTCCCGAAGAATTGCCAATATAGGAGTACATACTATAATCAAATCATTTCAATATCAAATCATTTTATTTGCATTAAAACATGGTATTACAGATGTTACATTAAAATTGGTGCTTACATGTTTTGCTATACATACATATGATGCAAACTTTTCGGTTTGCGTACATCATATTATAATGGTAAATACTATTGTTGGAGCATATTTAATCTCTATAAATTCTTTAATATAATAAATATTTTGTGTATTAAATGGAATAAATATTTTGGTGGGGCCCGTGGCTAAATAATAACAGCCGCACAGGTCGATCGATCAGGTTAAGCTACGCTTGCCGCGGTTGGTCTGTGGATGGGTAACCATCTTTACGTACCGTGACCCCTCCGTGCTTCGGAAAGCACGTTAAGCCGTTGGTCCCGGCTGTCATTCGTAGATCTTTGACAGTCGTTACGGTCAGAAGTCAGAAGCCCGAAACTCTGACAACCAGTCTTACCAAAGGGTATCTATTACACAGTAACTGGGTTGTGGAGGTCAGATAGGCAGTTGCTTCATGTAAAATACTTGTATTTAGCTGCATTCGGTTAGACTGAAAGCCGACTCCAATATAGTTGGGAAAAGGCTAGGCAGATGATGAAAAGAATAAATATTTTATAGGTACACTTCTGCCTAACCTTTGGGGTTAAAGGTGTAATGTGATGTTATATATTTATTTTACTTAAATACATTTTACTCAAATAAATGCACAAACTTCAAATTTCATAAATATTACGAAAGTACTCCGAATAAATTCAATACCGTCCCCTTCAATGCATCACAAATTTCAAAAACAATTTTATTCCCGCATATAAATTGTTTGAAACAAAATGTTTTGTTCTAGGACCGCCGTATATACGAACGTTGCCGCCTTTCAAAGTACAGAGTGGCCAAAGTGTCACGTTAAAGTGCCCGTACTATGGGCACCCAGTAAGGTAAGGTTTCAAGATTATTTTTATTATTTAAAACTATATTTATGCTAATATTTAAAATAATAATAATATGTACATTTATATGAAAAAAAATAAGCAAAATGATCATAGGGCATCAAAAAATTCGTCCGCATCGCTGTCAACAGGAACAGTGCCCAAAAGGCTGGCAGCATTGCAACGTTGTATGGCAATGCTAATTCTTTGGTCAAGAAATAAGCCAGCCCTCTGGTCACGTGAAGAGTCGACTTAAAACTTGATATTCATCTGTTTTATGACGTAGAACTATCGGACAGTACTTTCACAGTTATTTTACCTTTGATTTTGCAATACTGTTCAAATCACAGTGATCTTTATTCTCATTCTAATAAGGTTGCTGTTGGGTTGTTGCTGTCAGAGGTATAATAACTGTGAACGGTCTATAAATGTATTATTGCATAATATTGGCTGTCATTTTGACACCTCACCTGAAGGCCAATTCTCGTAATTTGAAACGTTCACAATCTAGTCTTGTGAGTAGGATTTACTATATACAAGTTTTCGTTTCATTTCGTACCCAACCAAAGTCCGTAACCCATTCCACTGTAGTTTTTTATATTTCTCATAGTTTCAGATTTGGCCATCCAGGCCCATTGTTTCACAAGACAAAGCATTCCAGAGAGTTTTTCAACAAGAATGCAAATATATTTTAGTCTAAATTCTGTTGCTGAATAAAAAAGGAATTATAGGTTATCTTTAGATGGTATGGTAGTGCTAGATAAGTGTAAAGAAATAAAGCGCTTTTTAAAAATCTAGCGTTAAAATTCCTTGTGTGTTTCTTAAGAGCGTTTACGCCGTACGGGATTTCATACAAACTTTCAAGCCCTTGTTTTTCAAAATGAATGAATGGACCGATTTTAATGAAACTTCATACGCATAAGCAGGATACGAAGGTCTAAAAAGTTAATTAACCTTTTGAACGCCAGAGCATAAACGCACGCGCGTACCCTCCACGCCAAGCCACAATTTTAAATATTTAAGGTATACAAATAAAAACACACAAAAGTAATGATTTAATTGTTTATTTCGTGATAAAGTGCACTGCATATTTTGTCACATATTTGTGTCGCTGGCGTACACGCCACAAATACACGGCACGGACACGCGCTTGCTTGTCACGTATATGTGACAATGGCGTTCAAAGGATTAAGAACATTTTCGAAAAATAGTGTTACAGCCAAATTAGACAGATTTTAAATTTTTCATAGAAACAGATTTCCAGTTATCTTTTTTTCAACAAGGGCTCGAAATTTTGTATGAAATGCCGTACGACGTAAACGCTCATAAGACGAACCGAAAATGCCTGGAAGAGCTACTGGTCCATGAAAGAGCATATGAAAGGAAATCTGCCTTTGACACTAAAGCGAAAAATTATGGACATGTGCATCCTTCCCATTCTGACCTATGGATCCTAAACTTGTCTTTGACAAACATTCAAAAATCCAAACTCAAGGTTTGCCAACGTGCAATGGAGCGCAGTATTCTAGGAGTCAAATTGACAGACCATATTCGCAACACCACACTGCGTTCCAAAACACAGGTTACTGACGTAGCTCAAAAACCCGCTAAGCTGACGTGGGACTGGGCTGGCCACGTCTGCCGTATGCCCAATAAGCTCGCCAAAATAACCACCACGTGGAGCCCTGACACAGGTAGAAGGCGTCACGGCAGACCTCGTAGAAGATGGTGAGACGAGCTGGACAAAAGAAACGACCAGTGGTCCACTTTAGCCCTAGATCGATAGAGCTGGAAGTCATGGGAAGAGGCCTTTGCCCAGCAGTGGGATGATGCAGGCTAACAGTAACAGTAAAATTCCTTGGGTTCAGCTAAATGTAAATTTCTTCTGAAGTTATACATAGGTAACTTATTGTCATTGGTTGCACGAAGCTTATTGAATTATCTTACTTCGGTTAACTTTATAACAAAACCTTTTCATTTCCATTCCTTTCAAAATCACAATTAAAATCAATCAATTGAAATCCTTCAACGCCACCGAATTTATCCTTCCATCATGGGGATCGATTTCTTTTGTCGTGTCCGATATTCTTTTGTCTTATTCCATTTTCCCTTCTTTTCTGCTTCAAAACATTATTTATAAACAATAATATTCAGTAGATTTATGAAGAACACTTTTAGCTTTGATGTCATTTTTATGATCTCTTCCCGGGAACTCCATCAAATATTTTTATGGCATATAAAGAACGAACGTGTACAATTTTTGTTGAAAAATTTTCCAATATGGTTTCTTTGTTTTTTGGCAGAGTATCGCTGTACCGCTATACCGCTAATTGGGAAAAAGTAGAAAAGTTGGACGCTGAATCGGTTTTTGCTAACTTTGTTGTAGTTTTGTGGCATCGGAAATCGGAATATATGTTCATGTTTATCAAATTCTGTTGAGTTGTATAATCTCTTATCTGAGAGGGATTTTGGCACAACGACTGGAAGCAAAGCTTTGTTATGTAGTAAATTTTAACAAATATTTCGTTCACTTCCTGGTTTTTCATACTGCGTAGTCGATAAGTTCTTTAAATTTAATATTATGTATAGGTACCGTTCACAAATACAGTGGTATAAACGATTTATTTATTTGTAACATAATCTTTTCCACTCAAGTTCTGAAGTTCTTATCTTTAATGCTTCTTTCGCAGAACTACTTAACATAATTTCCTTTCACTAAAGACGCTATTATATAATCATGTATCCCAATCTTTACTAAAGCAAATACTTCCATTTACAGAGAAATAACATGGGAATACAAAGGAAAGGAAATAAACACAGATATAGCAGCACAGAATAATCGCTACAAAAGATCAGCTAACAAAACAGCAAGTACAGAAATATTTGGACGAAAACCAAAGTTAAGAAGGAAGAGAGAGGTACCGATAGTCTCAAACGATGGTACACTAAACATACCGAAAGTGTCTAAAACTGATAATGCAGCTGCATACTCTTGTATCGTCAGAAGTCCTTCGGGTGAAATGGCTAAAAGATCTTTCGAGTTACATGTAGTTGAGGCACCGCAGTTGGAAGAGATATTACTACCGTCGGATTTACAGGAAGGACAGATTGTTCAAATACATTGTAATCTTAAAAGCGGAGACTCGCCTGTTTATTACTCGTGGTTGAAAGATGGGAAGAAGATTCCAACACATTTGAAGGTAAGTTTTCTGTTTTGTAGTTTGAAATTATTTGTTTTGTAGATAAAACAAGGATGTCTGGTGTTGTTGACAATTGTATTCAGTTACACAGTTGCACGACAACATTCTTGTGCCACAAAGGCTATAAAGCTGAAACAGTTTTTTAAAAGTGCATCGTTCGACTCACTGGCGAACGATCAACAGAAATACTGAAGCTATGGCGAGACAGTGCTTCCCACCAAAACCATTCGTTCCACCCGCCGAAAATCTCCAACCTGGACATGAGTTGCCTTGGGTAACCTAGAAGTCTTTAAACAGACTCTAGGCCCAGGTTGGCCGTAGCAAGGACGACTCTGCCTTGAAGTGTAAATGTGGTGCTGTTCCACAAATGATGGGGCACTTAATGTCCTGCGTGTCCTGTCAGCTGCACGTTACAGGAACTACGTTACGGACGCTAGTAATGGCGCTAAACACATAGCCGAATTCCGAAATTCGAGTCCTTTTAGATTGCCATCGACATGTTGAGAAGAGGAAGTTTAGTCATCATTAGAAATGAAAATGCTGCTGATTTTTATCGTATCCATTTGTCTACTACAGAGAGGTTTCATTATAGGAATGAAAGGTTTAAAAAGAAATTATGTAACACAAATTTTATGTTTGCTTTATGTTTGCCATAATTTTATTAAAATGAAAAGGTATCAAATATTTCCCTCCGTCAACAATCTCAACATCTTAATGTACCTATCTCCTAAAATTTTAATCAAAATTCTTCAAATTCTCATCAATTTTCAGATCGTGGAGAGGAGCTTAGAAGTATTCAGCGTTCTTATAATAAAGAATGTCTCTTTGGATCACTGCGGTACCTACACTTGCGTCGCTGCAAACCACGTCGCCAAAGTAAACCGAACTGTGAACCTCTACATAAAAGGTAAAGTTACAGAATAATACAGAAGGTTGGCTCTATAGAAGTATGGGGAACAGGGTGTAAAGTTTACTCAGCCTCCATAGAAAAGGGAGGATCCTCGAACCGGGTGTCGTGTCTGGTGGGCAACTGTCCGACGATTGAGGTCGGGATGTTGGATATATGCTCGATGCGCGGTAAACTCTGCTAGCGATGCAGGATTTTGCGTGACGTCAGTGTGATGCGTAGTTCGCATTTGGCGATGTAGATGCCGCCACATTGAACTAAAACGCACGCACACACACACACGCTTGACATACAGCGGGTGCAAGCGCACTTGCGACTGGCATTTGTTTGAGATCGCCGTACGTACGCGTCTGTGTGCGTGCTCCTGTTTTCGGTCGTTGTATGGAGTCGGCCTTCTGTACTGTTCTGTGATAAATTGAAGGACTAAACTCATTTGTATCGAATAGATGACAGCCATTAAAATTAAAATCGAATTTACAGTGTATTGTGGCAAGACGATGTTTCTAGCGACATAATTTTATATGAAAACAGTTTTTAGGCTATTATGTTCTGTGTTGTGTATAATTTAGATGTGTTTCGTTTAGGGGTTTTTGGTTTTAATAACATGTTTTCATATTATTCCGAATTTGAGATATACTCCGGATTTCATTTTGTACCTCATTCGTTCTAAACTACACATAAAAAGCGGTTATTTGGTAAATGAAGAAATATTTCCTTTTCTAACTTAGGCATAATCATGTCTACATAAAAAAATGATTTGCATGCAAAATTATGTAGCTTTAACGAATTCTGAATTTTGCTAATTAATTTTCACTAAGCTGTCCTCTCACATTATACCACTTGAATATGCAAAGAGTTTTGACATAATACTAAATATTCGTCTCATCTTTTAGCATTCTTTATACCGAAACACTCAGTAAAAATGAGTTTTATCATGAATATTTAATATTAAATCCAAGTGCCTGATCAAAGGTGAATTGCGATTTTATTTCCTGATTTTTCTTTCTTTATTGAAAAGGACGCATAAATGATTTCTCTCCACTCGCTCGGTATCTGATTGAGAGTCAAGATGGTATTTCAGGGACTTTTAAAATAGAATTATATTATCTTTCTACCAAAACATTGATTTAATTTTTAATTTTAACTTTTTCGTTTCAAAGATGTTTGACTAGAAGCTGATTCATTTTACATAAATACGGTTTCAAAGGGAAAACATGTTTTTTTCGTTAAATATACATTTTTTCGTTAAATATACATTTTTTCGTTAAATATACATTTTTCGTTAAATATACATTTTTTCGTTGTGCGAACAATGTGATAGAGACTAATGTTCAGATGCCACTATTTCTTGCCCTATAATGATGTATAGCTTAAAATACTCAATTAATTATAGAGTACCTAAATAAAGAAAAGTTTGTAACAATTTTGATTTTTAATGAAAACTATTTACTTACAAGGAAAATAACACACAAACAAAAATAAAACAACTCAAAATCAAACAGAGTAAACACAAATAAACAAAAACAACCACGCTTAATACACGAACAAAAACAAAAAAATATATAAAAAGTCTTTACAGCAAAAATCTCGAAATAAAATTTCGCTTTATTTTCACTATGACCACTAAACAGATAGGTATAGAAGGTCGGCTCCATAAAACATGCGCACAGATATTTAAAACACACTACTAGTAGAGTCTATTTCAAAAGTGTCTACTAAAATTGTGAACAAACCCTGTTCAGGCTGAATTCTTACGCTATCACTCACTAATGCGAATTATTGACACATTCATTTCATTAATAATACAATCTTGTTTGACTTACATTATTAAATTGTAATTAAAAACTCATTCACGAAAATTGAGGTTATTGAATTATTGAATTAACTTTAATTGTCAAACGTTCATAATTCATAAAAACTTTTGTCAATTGTCGTGACACTACATATTGGCATCTACAGGTACATTTTCTGATCCATTTGTTTAGATTTCAAGAAAGGGAAAGGGTGCCGTATTATGACGGTTTCATGCCATCATGATCCCAGTGTAAGAGAAAGACGGAGCTATGCATGACCGATAGCACCATCCCTTTTTCGTACTCATCATAATGTCATTATTACTTCGTAATACGGCCCCCATACGGTGACAAATGACAATCGCAAGTGCGCTTGCACTCTCTGTACGTGAACCGTGTATATGTGTGCGTGTTTTTTCGCTCGTTGTATGGAGCCAGCCTTCTGTGCCTATTTATTTTCTGCTGCTCTACGATATTGAGTTTCATTACTCCCTGCAACTAATTAAAGCGTTCGCTAGGTGTTTTTAATAATAAACCGTTATATGTTTTTATTTGGGCTGTTATAAAGCTTCGCTGACTTAATGGTTTCTGTACAGTACCTATATTACGTAGACGTGTAATTAATATTTTGCTAGTTTTCCTAATAAGAAGAAACATTTTTTTCTGAAAGGAAATTGTTTTTATTAACTTTTTAGACTTTTGTATCCTGCATGCGTATGAAGTTTCATTAAAATCGGTTCATTCATTTCGAAAAACAAGGGCTTGAAAGTTTTTATGAAATGCCGTACGTCGTAAACGCTCTTAACGAACCAATAGCACACAAGAAACGAACCCCTAAGGGTTCCTATTAACGGAATTGATATCATCGTACAAATTGTTCGTTAGTATTAATCTGGACTTATTTGATGAAACATGGAGTCGGGTGCAAAGGTCGTGGGAATTAAACCTTATGGTTTGTGAATAGGGTTTATAATTGAATAAGAAATAATGAATTTATTCATTCATTAATTTCTATAGAATAGAATACCCTATATTATGTACATCATATAAACAGGGACATAGGATTTATGCTTGAATAGGAAAATCTTATAGATATACTCCAATTAAGAAACTTCAGATTCAACACTTATTCCCTGTGATATGTCTTAAATCTGAACTCGTGTACTATATCTAAATTTAGCGATATAATGGTTTTAATTTTGACGCAGTTGCCCCCAAATGGAGTGAAGAACCTCAGAACTCATCTCTCCTCCTTGGTCGAGGAGGTCACATATCCTGCAGCGCAAATGGCTACCCACAACCACAAACACACTGGCTGAAGAAAGACAGTAAGTATCTCTATAGCCTTATACTAAAAGAAGTTAATATTCAAACCACCACGGCCATTTTTCAGATTGATAAATTGCAGAACGATGCTATAAAATTGTCGACTGTCTCTGGGTCCTGAGTTACCAAAGTCAGGTAAAGTGTTATTAGTTTTTTTTCACTAGGGCTTTCATAACAGCTGCCGGAGACTGAATTTGTGCCCCACACTTTGAGGTTTATTCATAATTATTGCTTAAAAAACAACACAAATGGTACTATAGATTGCCCTGAGCTGTTTGGCAGTTTAGGATTAGTTACACACTGCAAAATGTTTCGCAAACCTAGCTTGTTGCATGCACCTCATTCCAGGTCCGCGTACAGGCAGAACTCGTTTCTAATTCGTGCGAGCGGAAGTTTTAATAAAAAGTGAACATGATTTGGACATTTTCAATACCAGTGTTTCTCGGCTTAAGCATTTGTTGGTGAAAAGCTTTTTTACGGAAAAGTAATTGTTGGCTGCTGAATGTTTTTTAGTTTGAATTAATCGATCGTGTGTGTAAATGCATATTGCTTAGTGTTTGTTTGTTAAGTTTCCCGATTAGAATAAAATAAAATAAATAAAGTTAAGAGACATTTAAATGTCAAAAATGTATGCTTAAACAGTTGCTATCATTAACTTTAAGCAACGTTTATAATTAAACCCCTACATATTGTTACCACAGTTCTGTTAAAAGATCGTTACATAAACAAACACGTTGTCACTAATGTGGATAGTTGAAACATTTAAATGGTAATTAACTCGCTGCCTTGTTAACATAACTTGCAAAATTTAGTAAATACACATCGCATTCGCAGGACGACATAGTCAAAGAGACAAAATATTAGTGTAAATACACACTAAAATGTTGTCTCTTTGAGGAATAAGGAACGTTATACTGCGTTTTTAGATAGTGCTAAAATAAAAATATGATCAAGCGCACAAAATTTATTTATTTTTTTTTTTTTTTAAACGTTGCCCCACGCTAGGAATTTCTCCTGTATTGTGGGTGCGTTTACAAACATTGAAACTCACATACACAAACAGCCAGACCCGGAACAACTACTTGTAGGTCATACAAATATTTGTTCCGTGCGGGAATCGAACCCGCGACACGCAGCGCAGCAGTCAATAGCTTAACCACTGCGCCAACCGTGCCGACGCCAAATGTGGGGACGCTCTTTCCATCAAGCGTAATCTAGCTCAAGAGCAGTCCCAATCGCAACAATAAAAAATAAAAATGTATCATTAACGATCCTCAAGGCGGTGAGTGTTCTTTTACTCATCCTATTAAAAAAACTGACTGCCCCGTTGGTCTCGTGGTTGCAAGCGCGACTGCTGAGCGTGGGGTCCTGGGTTCGATTCCCGGGTCAGACAAAATGTTATTGGTTTTTCCATTAGGAATTTCTTAGTAACAGTCCGAAGTTTGGAAGTTGGCGGTTTAATACCCCTGTGCCTCGGAAAGCACGTAAAGCCGTTGGTCCTGCGCCTGAACTCTCCCCGGTCGTGTCAGATTTGCGTCCCATCGGACTATGAGAGTAAAGGAACAGAGAGTGCACCTGTGTTTGCGCACACACTTGTGCACTATAATATCTCCTGTGTACCTGGCTAATCTCCATTGAGATTAGCCACCATGACCGAAAACGGTCGGGGAGGCTATTATTATTATTAGTAAAAAAACAGTGACGTGCAACTAAAACATACTAAAACTTCAAAGTCGTTCTCTGTTTAAAAAAAAGTAAGTGAAATTTCAAACAGGATCTTGAAACTCTGCCAAAATTCTGAGAATTTCTTGTACGGTGCTCTCTTTACAAAGAGTGTTAGTACAATCCTTTTAGTATTTTTCTTTGTTCTTTTACCACTCATAATCTGTTTAGAAATACCAGTTTTGAAAGGTTTTTACGTACGAGAGTTTCTCGTAAACGTAGAAAAAGTCTATCTTTATGTCCATACATGTAAAATATTTGCCAGTCAGTACGATGACAGCAAAGCTGGTAGGCCAGGGTCAGCCAGCAGTCTTCCTAGAGAATAATCAAAATTATGATACCAATGCGGTATACATTTTCAGAATGTGCAAGCGTGCCGCTTTAAGAAGAAATGCAAATGGTCGTTTCTCCATAGAAACGCTCTCGCCTGTTTTCTTTCTGGTTAATGACCAAAAAGCAATGATTTTCTACAGAATAATAAATATTAACTACTTGTATGTCCCTATGTTTTCCTTTTTGATGATCATACATTATTTTTATAAGCACTAGAACCCTCAAAAATGCCGATTTAAGCTGCTGTCAACAGAGGACTATTGTAAAAGTTTGACAACTATTCATTAATAGTTGTCAAATTTTTATACTAGGCCTCTCTGTTCATTAAAAAGAAAAACATAAAGCCACAGTATATATCCTTCTTATTCAGTTTATGAAATATCTTTTAAATTGGTCCAATATTGGAGGAGGAAATAGGCGAGAGCCAAACCTCGAATTACGACTATTTACTTAGGATTTTTCAAAAGTCTCTTCAACCGCAATTTCCTCTTAATGGCGACATTAATTTAACACACGTATACGGGTTTTGCGTTTTCGTTTTATGAACATATTTTAATTTTATTAAACATTAGTTATTTTCAATTTTCTAAAATAGCATCTATACTTTTATGTTGTTATAATTTTAATGATTACTGGCCACTAGTTGTATTGCATTGCAAAGACTCGTTATCATCCACTCTATTTGTATAAGTTTATCGTTTTTGCTCTACTACCTCGGAACCCAGGCTAGTATGGCTAATAGCACCATTAAAAGTAGTTACAGGTGCCTATTACATCTACAAAACCATCATTGTATTTACTTATGCAGCAGCTTATAGCAAATGCAATGGTTTTACATGATCTAATGGTTTTACTTGGTCCCTTGTGTTAAGACCCAGTTGAAAGATCTCAGTACCATCATGTAACTCTCATATTGACATCTCCTATAACATTGTTTTAGCCGTATCAGAAGCGTGGAGACCAGTTCTAGAAGTCGCCGGAGGTGGCGTCCTGAGCCTCTCCAACGGATCCCTGATATTCGACTCAGTAGCACTGTCTGATGCTGGTCTATACACCTGTCATGTGGAGAATGGCGTCGGCGAAGCCCTCAGTAAGACTGTGTGGATCTCCGTTAACAGTAAGTGTAAGGTTTTTAGTGAGGATTGTTGGTATATTATGTTTTAATAGTTTGCCATTTACATTTAAGAAGGGAGAGGGAGGCCTTTGCCCTGCAGTGGGACAGTACAGGCTTGTTAGATTAGATTAGATTAGATTTAGGAATTGTTTGATTGCTGATAATTTCTTAGTTGTTTGGAAATGACAAAAATAGATTAACTTTGTCTTAATTTCTACCATAGCAATAAGTTTGGCCTCTTTTTTTTTTTTTTTGGTGTGGGACATTATCAAATGACCCCTACCGCTCTGGGCGGAGCGGAAGGGAGTGTCAGACTCTTACTGACTACCCACACCCACCCGTGTTCCTTCAGTTGCCTGTGCCAGGGGCCACGATATCTCTTTCGAACAACCCGCGACCCTGGCGGGAATAAGTTTGGCCTGCCTTTAGAACACTAGTATTATCTGACAAATTTGAAGGACATGAATCTCAGGCCCTAAGTACCTACTTCACTTTCTCCAGATAGACCTCATTCATCAGATAAATTAAAAAATAATATCCTGTGGTTAAAGAAACCCTACCAGAAACCATGCCGTGTACAGTCACGAGCAAAAGTATGTATACACTTGACTTTATTCAAAGTGGATTTTCTCCTGTATTTTTGAATGAAATTTTATATTAGTAGGAACATAGTATTTTCGAGCCCATAGGTATATGTAAAGTGTCGTATTTCAACGCTGCATTCGTTATTTCGTGAAAAAATCGCAATTTAAAGTTGCCAAGTGTTGACATATTGGTGCTCGTGACTGTACAAAGGGTCTAAGTCCACGGACACGGTACGGATTAAAAACGTGTCTGTCAAAAAGCTGCCATAGTGGTCCATATAGTTTGGAATTCAGGAGTTCATATAGTTTTAGTCTACTTACTTACATTAATTGTATCCTAGTTCTTAGGAATATATCTAACTGTATTTAGACTATATTTTATTGAGTCCAAATAAACGTTATTATTCTAATATAACACTGACGTCTGAATCGTAGATTTCAAGCCAAGAAAAACATAAAGGACCTGACATGAACATTGAAATAAACATCGAAGTTTTTCGTTGTCCTGTAATTAATGAGTCTAGTTTAAGAAGTAAAGCCTGTATTGTATTAATGTAAAGCTCCTTCATTCATCATAGTCATGTCAAGTTTCTAATTTGTTACAAATAAATCTTTTCATAGAAATATTTACACAACTTCTGTTGGCATTCAATGTAGAAATAGACTTCCATAATTAATCATTCAGAAACAACCCAGATATGAATCGGAATTCATGCTAGCTAGCAGTGTTCTTACTAGTAAGACAAAAACAGAAGTTCCATTCTGTATAACTTTTAACCTTAATTAACTCAAAATATGTTTCTTCCTCTATAAGTTAACTAATAAAAATGATTTCTTCCTGTTTGAGTTAAATCAAAATAATTTTCTTTCTCTATCAGATAAGTCAAAATAATTTTCTTACTCTATGAGTTAAGTCTAAATAATTTTCTTCCTCTATGAGTTATTTAATTCAAAATAATTTTCTTACTCTATGAGGTAAGTCAAAATTATTTTCTTCCTCTATCAATTAAGTCAAAATCATTTTTTCCTTTATAAATCATTTATTTCAAAATAATTTTCTTCCTCTATGAGATAAGTCAAAATAATTGTCTTCCTCTATAAGTTAACTCAAAATAATTTTCTTCCTCTATAAGTTAACTCAAAATAATTTTCTTCCTTGAGATAAGTCAAAATAATTTTCTTCCTCTTTGAGTTAAGTCATAATAATTTTCTTCCTCTATGAGTTAACTCAAAATAATTCTCTAATAAAGCAAAACAAAACTCACACTTGTTCTTTTAAGCAAAATGGTCTGGTCCTTCAATGAATACGGATTCATTGAAGGACCAGTTTCTCCCGTCTTGCCTTGTGTGAAATCTTTCGTGATGTCTCTACACATTCTAAGTGCGCTTTCACATTTAGGCGACTTTAGCAGCGCGACTGACGCGCGACCGTCGCCCAGTCAGAATTTCATATTATAAACAGAAGCGTGCGTGAAGGTTTCTGCTTCTGCCGCGCTACTGTCGCGCTGCTAACGTTCTAATGTGAAAGCGGCCTAAATGTTGCTGGACGTCTCCGCAGAAAAATACATTACCATAATAATGTCCCGCTGTGACATAATCCAGAACCATTCCGTAACACAATGTCAATCTCAATCTGAGTCATTTTAAAGAGAAAACGAAAATGGAAAACGACCTTTAGATACTACGCGAGTCTTTATACAGGGTGGTCAAAAAATCGTGTATCAAACAAAATAAGGAGATAAAGGAGGTAATTTTCAATGCTTTTAAAGCGAGAAAGAATTTTTGGTAACGCTTCAAAATTTTTGGAAAAATATTAATTGATCTTGTTTGGTATCCAGACCCGCAATAGAACTTTTGTAGTGCTGATACATTATCTAGTAATAATACAACACTGTTTGTTTTATTCTTTTATGTCACATTTTTTTAAATAAGTCTAATTGTAAAAGAACTCGGTATACAAAAATATTCATAAGTTTTAGGGCAATTGAATTACCCTGTTCGAAATTACCTCCTTTATCTCTCTATTTTTTTTTTTTTTTTTTTTATTACTAAATGGGCCCGCTCTTTGTATTTCGTTTGATCTAAGACTTTTTGACCACCATGTATAAAAAAACTGGCTTAACGTTAGTGTACTTTACACTTCTGCCAATCCCTTTTTGGAATACAAGCGTGAAGTTATGTCTGAGCCTTCTATTCCTACATCTTATAGTGGTAATACTCAGTAATAGAAATTGTACCCTAGCACAAATCTCAAAGCAAAGCTGATTGTAATCGTTCCGAAGTTTGTTCAATAAGTCAAGATCTTTGAGCGGTGCCAATGAATATTAAGTCTATTTCTCGGTAATACAAAGTATAAGATTGATTGTTTCTTTGAATACTGAGGCTTCGTTCAATATCAGGTTTCGGTAAAGAGGTAAATCATTCTAGATTTATCTACGGTCGTTAATATTAGACTAGTTGTCTCTATAACTATGGGTGAAGGATAGAATAATTTTGTTCGTTTGCTTACTTAAGTTTGGCAATTCTTCGGGCTATGTCGGTTACCTTAGTTCTCCTGCGTTTCTGCAAACCACCATGGAAAGAAAGCGTGAGTTTATACAGACGGTCCCAGATGTCCACGTCAAGCCGGAATCGGGTAATAGGCCAAGACATAATAGATAACAGAAAAATATTATTTTATTTATTTTTAGCCGTTAATATCCCACTGCTGGGCAAACACCTCCCTACTCTCTTTCCACTTCTCTCTGTCCAGAGCTGCCAATGACCAATATTTATCAAAGAAGTCCAGCTCTTCCGGCATCTCCGTCTGGGCCTGCCGCGATGTCGTCTGCCATTAAGCGTTAAGAAAAACGTATAAAAAAAAACTCATTTTTTTTTCGGTAAACTCAGTCAAAGTTGGGCAAAGTATCATTTTTTCCAAGCTGGAGTAGTTGGCTTTACATTTTAGGCTTACCTAAAATGTAAAGCCAACTACTCCAGCTCCTTTAGGTTTACAGAAACAATGTTCAGGATCCCATAATATATATTATTTTTAAAGTTAAGGATTGTAGCAACAGGAGTGAGAAGACGGTCACATGGTGCAGATTTCCGCGATTTTTTGTTTAAATGCCAATTATTTTTAAAATACACAACTTAGATTTTTGTGTATATTTTTCTGATACCTAACTATTATAACTTGGCGTATTATCCGATTCCGGCTTGACGTCGACTTCTGGGACACCCTGTATATGTATGTGTCAATACTACAAGTATGATCACCCATAGCCAGATCTAGTTTCAAGATCAACCTACTTAAACCAATACCAATCTGTAGGTAGGGCTACTTTCATTTTAGTCTCAATATCCACTTTTCCTTTAAATCGTCCATTCTTTCTCCCCTTATCTTTTAACCCAAATAAAGCATTTCATACTTAATAGAATCGTTTATTCAACAGACAAAGTTACGATTTAAATTCATTGCTGACGTCATCCGATTCAACCTCAGATCTTAATTAATTCTAACAACTTGCAAACGGAGTTCTTTGCGAAACTTTGTTTTTCTTTCTCTCCCTTATTACTTGTTAGGGAATGTTGCTAAGCTCTTCCTTAAGAACTTAAGACAAATATACTTTGTAAACATGCAAATGTAAACGGTTTTGTTTCATGAGAAAAGCGGGAATTGTATGGATTTTTTTATGATATAATACTGTTATTATTTTCGTCTCTTTATCTTTATTACGCTGGTTGTACTGTCCTTTATCAAGGATCTCGGTAATAAAACTATGTTGTACGTAAAGCATAATAAAATATTTAGATTAGTTTTTACTGTTTGACATTTCAAAATTCTAGTAATTACCTACAGTTTTGATAAGGTACAATATTTTTTTCAGAGTACTACTATTATTTACAATATTTTATGCCAACTTTTATCTCTTGAAGTATACCCTCTGCAATGAGAAAATATGGGGATACCTACAACATCGCGTGACATTTCTCTTTCACCTCCCTGAAGTTTTGAACATCAGCTCGCAGAAGTAAAATTAAAGATTCCGATTAATCTCCTGATCAATGGAGCTCCTTCTTGCATTTTCGCGCAGAAGTAAAATTAAAGATTCCGATTAATCTCCTGATCAATGGAGCTCCTTCTTGCATTTTCGCAGTCGCTTATAACATGAAAAATTATGTTGACAGTTTTCAAAAGTCGGTATCTCTTTCTTTGACATGCTATGAGTGTATGGTAACTGCCAGAAAAAGAATTCGCGAGTTGGTGTTTTGCCAAAAATCAATTTAAGTAAACAATCTACTCGAAGAGTTACAAATAAGTCTACAGCAAACGATGAATTCTAAAAAGATCCCACTCTAGCAATTGGAAAACAACGAGATATTCGACCAATAAAAAAAAAAAAAAATACAACAGAATTGAGAACCTCCTCCTTTTTTTGAAGTCGGTTAAAAATCACTGATGTGTAAACTAAAGGGCTAAGGAAGGAACACGGATGGGTTTTAGTCAGTAAGAGTCTCACACTCCCTTCCGCTCCACCCAGAGCGGGAAATGACCCCTAAATTGATGATTTCCCACACAAAAAAAAAAAAAAAAGTTTTAACGGAATGTAGACGGTTACATTTCTACCCCAAACTAAATTTACTTAGTATTAGTTTTCTTCCAGAACCAGTGACTTTCGATGTCCTCTCAAGAAACATGACTGCGAAACTTGGACAGCATGTCACTGTCGAGTGTCAAGCTAAAGGAGACGATCCTATAAGGATAATGTGGACGAGGAATGGGAAGCCTATCAGTCCGCTAACACAAAGGTAATTACTTTTTCTAAACTTGTATTCACCGCAACATGGAACATAGATACAGACACAAACATACGGTTTGTGAACATATACAATACTACTTGCGCCCCGAAGTTTCACCCACGTAAATGTCGATACCGTGATAATATCGGGATAAAAAGTAGCCTATATGTTTGTTGCGAATCGAACTCGTTACAGTGCAGCATATCACCTTCTTTTGGAACATTAATTGTATTCTAAATTCTAGTAGGTCTGTCAGGTTTGACATCTGGTTGATTTCACTTTTGGATTTTGCGATTGAATGTGAAAATAAACTGTGGTAACCTACCAGCGCGTTTTAGTTACATTATATTGTAGTCTTGGTTACAATCAGTAATATTTTGCAAAACAATGTTAATCCAAGACGCCAGCTACCTCCATACAAAAGTTTATCTAAATTGGTCCAGCCGTTTGTGCGTGAAGAAGTAAAAAACATATAAACACACACAATTTTTTGCCTTTAATATTAGTGTGATATAACGCACTTTATTATTTACATTTTTACTAAATTAAATGATTATCTTACTAAATATACAAATTAATAAAAAAAAACAAAAGGACACCTAGGCGTCCTGGTGGATCGGTGGCATCCGAAAACACGCAGAATTACCACGTTGAATGGCAATGCTATTTCGTCGCCAAAGAACGAGCCAGCGAGTCACGTAAAGTGTCGATCAGAATTATGTTTGTGAATTGAGAATTTGAAGATGAGAACTTCTCAAACTCTTCAATGTAGCCCACGAAATACAATTATTTTTACGGTTTTTGCAAAGAAATTTTGAATGTTAAGAATATTTTGACAAAAGTATTAGTAAATATTACAATTATTTTGTATTTTACGTTATAAATAAAGGTATAAATATCTTAATTAACTATTATTTGTAACGCCGACCTGTCTTTAAATTATTGTTGTTGCAATAAAATAACGCAAATTAAAAAAAAAAACTGACGTTCCTTCCCCATACTTGCTCAAATACTCACACCCTAAGGTCATAAAACAAAAGCCACCATAACAAAAAACATTGAAAACATAACTGTAGCTTGAATAAATAATTAAGGGGCTTACATGACCTAAAGTGCGGTCACTGTCGGACTGCATAGAAAAGAAAGAGAAGCGCGATGACACAACGCTGGTAATTTAATGCAAAATATGAAGCAATTATCTAATTACAAAAAATCTATTGTTTGGACGAAAAAATTCATATATTTTTTTCTGGTTTTGTTTACTGTAGTCGATCATATACTTTTTTTGTTTCTAAAACTTGCGTTTTTTGTGTTTAGGTCCTGTAAGCCCCTTAAGTTATTTCTTCATAAATAGAAACGAGATACTTCTTCAAACATAAATAATCCAGCGAAGAGATAATTAGTTCATTTCATTGACACTGTTTATTTTGCCTTCACCCATCCATTAACTAGGTCAACTTTGTTTACAGGAATAAGCAAATTATCCAAGGAATTAGCACACTTTATAAACACATGGCTAGCTCTTTCCAATTTCTCAACTTTTTAGAACGATTGCAATTCTTGGAAAAACTCTAGATTTTTTCTGACTGGTGTTTTTTCGTTGAATAAAACTGCATGTCCTTGGAGTTAATCTTGATATTAATAATGAACGTTAGGTATATTTATTGCACAAATAATAAAACTAAAACAAGATTTGTAAGCCGCACCAGTTAAAAATATATAACAACTAGCTGCGCTCTGCGGTTTCACCCGCATAAGTTTCGATCCCGTGGGAATATCGGAATAAAAAGTAGCCTATATGTCAACAAAGGGTGTCAGCTACTTTCATACAAAATTTTATCAACATTGGTGCAGCCGTTTGAGCGTGAAAAAGTAACAAACATATAAACACACACACACACACAAACTTTCGCCTTTATAATATTAGTGTGATATTAAATTTATTGAATCAATGTTACAATTATTACCTTATAATTAACATAACGTCGGTCTGTAACTGTTAGCGATCATCATTTGGATCTTTACGGCGGTTACCAAACTAGGCAGCGCCTGTATCTTGGCGACAAGGGTTGTGATATATAATGCTATATACTTTATACTCCCGATACCGAAGTCATTATAACGTTAAGCCGTTGTTCCTGCACCTGACCTCTCTCCGGTTGTGTCGGATTGCGTGACGTCCCATCGGCCTATGAGAGCGAGGGAAGAGAGAGTGCACCTGTGTCTGCGCGCACACTTGTGCCCTACAATATCTCCCGCGCCGAAGGCTAACCTTCGTTGAGATTGGCCGCCACGGTCGAAATACGGTCTGAAGGACTATTATGATAACGAAATCTTGCAATCTCTCATGAAGGTTTTGGAACACATTCTTAACAGGGCCTTCCAACAATACTATTCATTCCCAGTGCTAAATATATGTTACATCATACACTTAGTATGTTCATCATCATCATCAACTGCTGGATATAGGCCTCCCCCAACCACCTCCACTTCGACCTTCTTCGGGCTATGTCGGTTACCTTGGTTCTCCTGTGGATCTCCACATTTCTGATTCGATCACGCAGGGAAACTCCAAGCATAGCCCTCTCCATCGCCCTTTGGAAAACTTTTAGCCTTCTTAAAAGGCCCACTGTGAGCGACCACGTTTCAGTGCCATAAGTCTCAGTATACTAATGGAAATTAAATCATTCACGCGTGTAGACTAGAATCCACTGAATACCAGTATTTATCATGGAGCGGCCTATTTGACCTCTAGCTCAGTTATTGGGTAGCTCGATACTCCTTGGTACAACTGGTTGTCAAACTTTTGAGCTTCTGAGTACCCGTAACGACTGTCAAATATCTACGATATGGCAGTCGGGTCCAACGGCTTAACGTGCTCCGAGGCACGGAGGGATCTCTATATGTAATGGAACGGTCACCCATCCTCGAACCAACCGCGGCAAGCGTAGCTTAAACACGAGACCCTTCATACAAGACTAATAAAGAATATTCATTCACACTCCTTTCTTTCCCAATTGTAACCATAATAACGATAGTTTTTCTTCCAGAGTAAAAATATCAGAAGCGAAATCAGAGGACGGGATCACAAGCATACTGGAACTGTTACAAACAGAAACAAGTGACGGTGCACTATATCAGTGCAGAGCCGGCAATCCATTTGGAGCTGATGTGTTTAGTGTACATCTTACTATACTGGGTGAGTTTGTTTTTTTTGTTGGTTGTGGCTAGCATACAGGGTAGTAGGGATATCCACGTGCAACCTGCTATCATGGATTTAGTACATAACTAGCTGCGCTCCGCGGTTTCACCCGCATAAGTCTCGATCCCGCGAGAATATCGGGATAAAAAGTAGCCTATACGTTAAGCCAGGGTGTCAGCTACTTCCATACAAAATTTTATCAAAATTGGTCCAGCCGTTTGAGCGTTAAGAAGTAACAAACATATAAACATACACACACGCATACACACAAACCTTCGCCTTTATAATATTAGTGTGATTTAGTTGGCAGTCAATTCGCTTCAAATTTAATATAAAGTTCCGAAAACATGAGATTGACTTTCATGTATGCATGCATACGTTAATGTTTATTACACCTATTGTAAAGTTTTGTACTAGGTGTAATAGAGCTATTAGTAGCAAGACCCAACGGGGGTAATTAATTGTGGTATTCAAGCCATTATAATGTGTAGATAAGGTCCTGTTGACCGATATTAATGTGTAACATCCACAAATATAGATAGACCTAGATAACGCAAGTATCACGAACTGTATGAAAACCAAGCGTGCCATACTATGACGTTACAAGCACTATTTAGTAATGGGAAAATCAAATCGATTCAAAGACGCCGCCGCGTGCGGCACCCGTCTCGCCCCACCCTCGGGGCCTAGCGCCAGCGCTCACGCTCACCCAGCCAGCAGTACACAGGACTGAGCGCGAAAGAGGCGGCTTACGATTTTTGTACGTAAGCTGGTGCGGTTTTAAGCACGCGAAGTAGTTGCTCTTGCGTTATCTAGGTGTATCTATATCTGTGGAAACATCTAAAATTGTAACAAAATATAAAGATTAAAAACAAAAGCATAATGTAGTAAGTGTATCCACACACTTCGTCAACGTTGACACAACAGAAAAGAAGATAGAACTTCGCAGGCCCACTCAACAGAGCATTGTGCAAGCGAGATTAAATGCAAAAATTAGGTTAAAAGGAATGAGATCTTGTTACCACCAACACAAAGCAAGGGACCAACCCGTCGTGATTGGATCAAGGCTGTTGGTATCTACTTAGGATAATTATGTACACATACATACATACATAAACTCAAGGCTTCCTCCCATGGGGGTTGGCTGAAACTACGGAACCCACCTGCTACAATCTTGACACACTCCTTTTGCTTCGTTTACGTTCATTTATATGGCCATACACGCACGCCGGTTGCGAATACTACGCACCTGACCTTCCCAAAAACATTACTAAAAACGTATCCTTCTAGGGTGTCCCTTCGGTCAGCGGGATTTTCCGAAAGGGTTACCGCTGCCCCGGAACATAAAGAGCTAAGGAAGGAACACGGGTGTCTTAGCGCGGGGAGCATTAAAATAGTCTACTGTATTTAGGGGCAATGGTTTAATGCCGTTCTTAATTACAATTTTAACTTTCCCGGACAAACAATAAGTTAATTTTAAGAAAGGAGTATCGTCCGTCGCGGTGGAGTCCGTGGAAGTGAGTGGTCGTCCGTCGGGCCGAGCCGTGTCGCCACCACGCCGCGTCTCAACTCGCCGATGACGCGCTGATCACGCCGCGCTGCCTAGACATGCAGATCGCGTGCAACGCGCTGTGTTGGGTTCGATTCCCAACAGGTGGGTTTTAATCAGTAAGAGTTGGTTGCTTTAAAGACTAGATTCCGAAAGCAGTTTTTCTTGACACGGTACATATTAAATGTAAGGTTCTTTGAGGACCTAACTAACAGTATCTTTGACCCTTTTCCATATACAAGCAATTCCCTATCAATTTATTTTTCATAATTTGATACTTTTTCTCTATCTAGCTCTCTCATTCGCCAAGTGTGCAAAGTATTTATAACGAGTAACAAAGAACTTCGTTCCAAAAATAATTATATGTCATTTTATACTTCTAAATGCTGATTTTACCAAAGTCAGATATCTTTTATACGTAGAACAACATTGACGTCTGATAATTCTTGTATGGAAGAACTCAAAAATTATTCTCAGGATAGACTTATCCTTATAAAATTATGGTGAAATTCGCCCTTATTTCAATAAAATATTCGTATTAAATGAGATGATAATTGGATTACTATCTCAATATCCATTCAAAAACTGATTTACAGCAAAACACCATATGAAACGTAAACAAACTCCCAGCTGAACATAATTCACGTAACATGATTAGCCAGCTACAGCCAAACAGATTTATGGTACCGTTCCCAATCGGTTTGGGTTTAGCGGCAAACATACTGCCCGATTACCTTAATGAGTTTATGTACTTAAACTGAAATTCGTAGTACGCACACTGTGTGTAATGGTATACCAAAATAAGGGGCTACCGCAACCTGGGCAGACTTACTGATTAACAAACACTTAAGCCGATATACAGCGGGCCCTATCAGAATATCAGCGCATTATGCTGATAGAGGTGAAGGAAAACATCGTGAGGAAACCGGCATGTCCTAGAACCAAAAATTCGAAGACATGTGACATCTGCCAATCCATCCGCACTGGGCCCGCGTGGTGGATTACGGCCCACTCTCTCTCACCGAGAGGAGGCCAGTGTCCCAGCAGTGGCAACATTATAGGCTGATTATGGTTATGCTGAGAGAGGACCCTTGTTGGGCTCGCACAGCCGGTCGAAGTCTAAGTTTTCACGGTGAGGTTTTTACAGAATAGCACAGCAGGTCTTTTTTTTTTCTTATTTATTTTGTTTTGACTCTTAAAAATGTAATTTTGTTCGTTTTTAAATGCTCCTTTTTTACTGTTTGTATTTCCTGTGCGTGTCCCAAATGGAATATCTTTCTTTCTTTCTTTATGAAATGCTTCACTTTTTGTATTTTTTTTTTCATTTATTAGGCATCTTTCACTCGTGTAGCGCCTGAACATAAATCAATCAAAAGTAAAAAATGAATTCATTAGTGAACCAATCGATCGGTGTTAGAGTTCGGAGCTCATCTCCCGAATGGTCGAAAAATAAAAAATGTAACGAGCAGATGAACGTTCATTCGTATGTAACTGTGTAAACGTGGACTGAAACATAAATTAGCATTCACTCGAGTGAATCGTCTTTTAGCAACTTTAGCTGCGCGATTCATTTGTTTGCCAGCCATGCATCCTTGTATAACTGTCTAAATCACAATGATCTTTATTCTCATTCTGATAAAGTTGCTGTTGGGTTGCTGCTACTGACAGTGTGCCAAAATCATTGTGATCTTTATTCTCGTTACAATAAGGTTCCTGTTAGGTTGTTGCTTTCAGAGGTAAAATAACTGTTAACGGACTGTAGCGTGGCTCCCGTCTACATTTTCATACAAAGCGAAGCTAAATACACGTGCGTAGCTTAACTGTGAAAAAAATTAAGATATTTGTCCTAGCTCATAATTTTTCTTCTGATTTAAACCTAGTACATACGAATAATATAGGGAGCCGTTAATTGCGGTTCCGGACGTTAATTGGTTTTGGGTGAAGCCGGTGCCTGTGGTAGAGTTTATCGGTTTCTAGTGATTAATTGTTTGTTATATTTGCACGAATATTTCAAACTCCATGTTTTGCGTTTATTTCTACAAGCGATGTTAGGTACTGACATTATTTTGTAGTCACCGGCACGCGTGGCGTGACAGAACGGAAGACTACATGACAGATTGTATTGCGATATCAAAAATAAAGTAAAGAAATGTCACTTTGTATAGAAAGAGCTGTAACGGTACAAGGATATTTTGGCGCGTGGCCAAAATCAAAACCAGCGGCGCCATTTTGTTTTTTCAATACATTTCACGAAACAATGGCACAAATGTTTACCAACAACGCCCCCTTGTCCGCGTCATTCGAGCGCTAAAAGATTATTGTAGCAGTGTTTGTCTATTCTTCGTAGAGTGGAGATAGGCATAGAAGTAGTCATGCTACGCCGTAGCCAGACGTGTCACGCATACAGATACCGTCTCTTTCTAAAACAAAATGTGACAATATAAACTCCATCCTTCAACGTAGATTCAACAATAACTCAACTTTCTCTTACAGAGCCGCCAGCTCCACCAACGGACCTATCAGTGGACTCAATAAAGAGCAGATCAGTGAAGTTATCCTGGAGAGACATGACCAGATCTCTGGCACAGTTCTACAGCCTACAGATCAGCAGCAGCCAGAGATTGTCCTGGAATAACGCTAGAGTTATTAATATAACCAGGTATGTGTGACAGTATGACTTTCTAAGCTTAAATAAATAACAACAACAATAACTGGTGGAAAATATATTTGCTAGGCAATTAATAATATCATTCAAGGCTTGTGACTAGTGTACTCAATATAACTAAACTAAATTCCACCAAAATTTTAACCATAATAAAAATCGAAATAATAATCGCAAAAATCTTACTCTAAAACACAACAATTCTAATATGAAGTTGTGAAAACTTGCTCCAATTCCAGAAAATACTGTATTTAATATGGTGTCCCACAAGGTGCAATATTAGGTCACCTTGAATTTCTGCAAATTTGTAGACTTATTGACCGTAACGCTCCCTCTATTTTTTATTATTTACATAGATTAGAAGAACTAAGGCACAGTATAGAAGTAGACGATCTTCTACCAGCAACCAGTTATACAGCAAGGGTAGCTGGAGGAAACCAAGCGGATCTTAGTCATTTTTCTACACCGGTCAGATTTACTACTACTGAAGAAGGTAATTATGAAATACCGCTTAACAATTACAAAGTAATATAAATAAACATCCATCATTAACATTGTTATAATATTCATTACGTTTTTTATTCAGAAAGTAACTTTAAAAGTACAATCATAGAGACATTTTCGGTGAGCCACAACCTAAGCTTCGCGTATACATATCTAGTGGCTCAAAATTCTGACTCATTAAAGCAGTACACTGCTGGATATAAGACTCTTCATTCGCATGCCATTATGTAATCTTATGCATTTTAATGGGTTTTTATCACCAGCCCCATCATCACCACCTCTTGGAGTACAACTAGAACAAACAGAATCACCAGGAGAGCTCAGAGTAAGATGGCTACCTCCACCAGCTGATACACATAACGGACTTATAATAGGATATCGGTTGAAGGCAGTCCCTCAGTTGACGGGGATCAAAGGTAAGTGGAAATGAATTTCTATTGATCTTTTAGACCAAAAATTAAGTTTATCTTGTAGACTTTGTGGAATTATTTATTTAGGTAAACGATCAGCAACTATGTAGATAAGTTTAGTCAGGAGTCACGCAGCTTGATTGATAAGCAAATTGACTATCAACTTCACTTGTCAGTCTTTGTTTATTGTCTTCTTGACGTAATAAGTAAATTTGCTCAACAATCAATTACCCTAACTGTACTGTATAATAAAGTGTATTTAGTAGTGGTATTCGATTAAAAGGAAAATTAATTATTTTTAGAAACAGAAGAAACAAGTGATAAAACAATTAAAACTGCATCGTTGTACGCTAAACAAGAATCCATTGTTTCCGGATTACTCAAGGGAGTGAGGTAAATATTTGTACAATTAATTAACTTACAACTTACTTAGCCCACGGGCGATTTTTGACGCGCACTGGATTTTAAACCCACTGCTTAGCGCCGAGAGTTGAAAATCCAACATTGTAATTTTTTGACGCGCTGGAATGCACTGTGTTGGATTCTCAATGATTGGCTCAACACCGAGAGTTGAAAGTCCAGCGCGCGATAAATAATCGCCTGTTTGTACGAGGGCTTAGACACTTGCGGCCTTATTACAAAACAAGATTTATCTTTAGAACCAGGTTTAAACCATCCAGCCATTTTAAAATTTCGAACTATAATCCGACGAAGCTAAAGTTCTTTTTACAAAAACTGACGTCAAACCCGAGTCTAAGTTGTCAATTTTGCATTAAGAACTTCACGTTTGTCGGAATAAAGTACAAAATAGATTAACTGTCTCGAAGGTTTAGGCTAGGTCTAAAATTAGATCTCGTTTTGTAATAAGACTGTATCAGTCTTATTACAAAACTCGTTTAACTTTAGTTCAAATCCAAATCATTCAGCCAGTTATTTTATTTTGAACCTTATTCCCACAATTGCACAGTAGGAATCTTAATTGAAAATTGTCAATCTAGACTCGGGTGCTGGGTGTAACGTCAGTTTTTTTGTAACTAGAACTTTAGGTTTGACGAAATAAAGTTCTAAATTCAGAAACAGCTTGTCTAAAGATAACCTTGTTTGGTTATAAGGGCGTTACTGTACAGCCCACTGAAAGATTGAGATAATCCCTTTCTATAATACAACGTTAAATGAAATGTATTTCCATAATAATGAAAACGCAGAAAATTGCATTACCTTTTTCTAAATATACAAGCACAATAATAAGCGCGCAATTTCATTAGTATCGTAAGAAATATCATGACTGGTCGTACTAATTAGAAATCGTAATTACTTTTTGTAGATAAATTGTAGGAAATAATAAAACGAATCAGTTACTGTGATTAAATTCCAGCATATTTTTAAAACGTGTTTTGTTTTTTCACGACCTAAAGAAAGTGTCTGGGACATACTGGATGCGGAAGGCAGAGTGTTGTGGCGTACCCTGGGAGAGGCCTATGTCCAGCAGTGGACTGCTATAGGCTGAGATTTATTAATTGATCTCATCTCAGTGACAAGCTCAAAAATTTAGATAAATTAGAGGTTACTTTGACAGATTAACGGGCAGTTTCTTCAATAGTAACAGCCAAAGTAACGTCACAAAAGTCAAAGTAACGGTTAAATTTATTTCTTCACTATTTTAGCTGTTACTTGAATGAAGAAACACATTTGCCGTCTTCGATCAATTACTTCGTACTAGATGAATGATTAGGAACAAAAATAAGTCGCTAAAGTGGCCACGTTTGCACACAAACATTTATACTTCTTACTACGAACTATAGAAAAAAGTTTAATAATATTAACAACTTCAGACTATATAAACCTTAACACTCTAGCATAAAGTTTAATTACGATAGCAAATGATTAATATTTAAGTCCTTCTGTCATCGAAGCAATAAATTTAAAATGTCACTTGAAAATAAAAAGTCATTTTTATAATAAGTACAAAAATATTTATTCTAAAATGAAACTTAACGTCTAAGCAATAAGGTTAAAAACATTTTGTTGACCATTTCGTACTTACTCGAATTTGGAATTAGACGTAGTTCATGGAATTACATTTCAATGCTTCAATGTTTGTTAGAATAGTTGGCGCGTTGTCGCAAACATTGGCCAACAATCATAATATTTGCTAATTGATTTATATTTACTATTTAACTGTGTTACTATTTTATGAAAAACATTTAATGATAAAAACTTACCGAAAAAAAGATATTCCTTCCAAAATCTTGGTGTTACGGTGGTTATTTACACAACTTTTGAACGCGCACTGAGCCATTTTGACGTCTTAACATTGGCTATGATTGGACCATACTAATTTGAAATAAGAGCACAAAAGTATTCGTGCTCGTATTTTTCGGGCCGTTTTTGAAGCGCTTATCGGGCATCTAGTACTATTATTGATCGAAGTTTGCCGTAGTATGAGTAATGGTCAAGTAAAAGTCAAAACTTTGACTGATTACTTTAGTTGTTGATGAAGAAACTGGCCGTGAGACTGAGATTAAAATGCGAACAAATGGAATTACCCCTCAGAAATAGGTCCATATAATTATCCCCTGACAAATTATAATCGCAGCCTAAACCCTGGCACAGACCTTTCATTATCTACATCTATTTTACATATTATCAGGTATGCAGTGTCAGTAGCCGCATTTAACAGCGCCGGGTCGGGACCTTTCTCAGTTCCACTATTTCAAGACACCAGAGAAGGAGGTAAGTGAAATTGATGATCCATCCAAATGATACCCTCGTACCGGTACAAAAATGAAGATAGAATATACCAAGGCGTGAAAAGTTAACAACTATTTGGGACGTAAGAATATAGATAAGGAACTTGAATGATAAGCAAATTGACTATAAACTTAAATTATTTGTTAATTCAAAATTCAAATCACAAAATCAAAATATTTGATTTCACTTAAACCTACATGGGCACTTATGAAACGTCAGAAGCTTGGTGCACGGTTCCAATTCGTAATTTCCTATGGAGAAGAGCCGGCAAGAAATTTCACGGTTACCTACTCTTTTAAAAATAATTGGCTCTTACAATGTTTGCAATAAACCAATTACAGGCACTTTTGATTCAAGGGGTCGGTCAGTCAGAAAGATGAAGCTAGTTGCCCATTCGTTGAATGTTTTAATGATCACGAAGTCACGCGCCATCGCCAGCTTGAAAATCTCCAAACACGTTACGTGACACAATCACCATGTGCGAATTTCGTATCGCATACCGCTCTCCTACTTCTTTTTGGCTAGAGCAATTATTTGTAAATTCAAATCTGCAACTGAATTCTTTGCCAACAGTATGAAATGGCTATAACTCCTCAAATTGAAGTAATGTGTCATTCCACTCAACAACCAAGTTCCCTGACTGTACCTTGCAATCGGTGGATATAACTTCGAAGATTTTAGCTAACTCTAATTTGGTTTGCGATACATTATATCCCGTTAGGATCAATTAGTCTTCATTAACCTTTTGTCCCCTCCGGTTGAGTTTTCCTCGTTTTCTTTTTAGTTTAGAGGCAACTTTTGTTTTGTGAAGAAGTTCGACAGCTACAATGATTGTAGGCGTCGTTTGTGTTTTGTTTTGAACACGGCATCTAAAATTAACATTACAATTCTGGCAATGCTGCTAGCCTTTTGGACCCTTTTTATGTTGACAGCGATGTATACGATTTTATATAAGTACATAATATTATTATTTCAAGACTGTTAGTTTAAATCATGTAAATATCTTGTTTGTAAATAAATAATACTCTTTACAATTTCCATCATATGTTTAGTTCGTATTTTATTCGCTCATTCCAGTATCTCAATTTCAATATATACTCGTATAGTACACAATCACCAGTAGAGGTAAACACCCACCTCTCTTAAACCCATTTTAATGGTCCCCCTCAACTAACATAATATATTTCTTCACAATCCATTGAAAAAACTCTTTTAACCTCCCCAAAACCATTTCCTTCTACAGTTCAGCAGCCTAAATCTCCAAATTAGTCAGTACCTATCTGGTAATCTAACATCTCGAAGACCATTATCACACCGTTCATTCCGAGTTGCGCCAGAATTTTATCTAACATCAACTATGTAAATTGCCGAAAGTTTGCCAGAACAAACTTCATCTCGTAATCTTTATCGTCTTCGTTAGCATTCTTGTAACTTTTATGTTGTTGTTATAATTACCATTTACCTTTTATGCTTCTGTTTTAAGACGTTTTGGACACATTTTGCTTTATTGTTTAGCTTTATTTTGTCTGCATGGAAAATTTAATGTTCATCATCTTCCCGCACTTTTTTTCAACCTATTTTTTGCTACTGTTGGGCAAAGGTCTCCCAGCTTTCCACTCTTCCCTGTATGTGGCCTTCTCAGGTCAATTCTGCGGGGTTATGCGAAACACATTATCATTATCAATGGATTTCATTTTAACAGTTGAACAAAATTCATTGCGTTATTTACGTTGTTGAGCAGACAAATTTTTCGAACATATGAAGCAATGGATTAGCAATATCCTTCAAAATTATTCAGATTGAGATTATTAATGTGTAATCTTAATTTATTTTCATCATCTAATCTGTCTCAATATTATTGTACTCGTTTCTCAGCGTGGTCAAAACTGTATCATACATAAATGCCTATGATATGGTTTTTAAATAGTCCCTTTCTCTTGCAACAAGATTACATTCTGAACCAGATAATCAGTATTCTTTGTTATATTACACTAGCTTCTGCCCGCGACTTCGTCCGCGTGAAATTTCACCCTCTTAGGGGTGGAATTTCGAAAAACCCTTTCTTATTGGATACCTACTCTTCACAAAGAACACACCCTCCAAATTTCATGTCTCTAGGAGCAGCGGTTTAGACTGTGCGTGCAGTCAGTTTACCAATTTATATATATAGATACACACCTAAAAACAAAGTATTTCTCAGTATTTCATCAAATTCTACATGAGAATTCTACATGTATTCTTCTTCTATTATACTTCTTCCTAAAAGTCTTGTTTTTAGAACGAAATAAGTAGCTCACAATGTCAATTCATAATGCTTGGCAGAAAACTTTCTTCAGTAAAACTTGGGGTTTTTCTTCGCTCGTTTCCAGGCTACCTACTTTGTTTAAGGAGAAAAGTTCAAAACTGTTTTAGACTACGCCTCCTTCTTCATGCTTTCAAGGCTTTTTGTATGAAACTTTAGCTGTAAAATGTCAGCCAATTTAGACTTTATTTTATTTATGTTTATTTTTTTTGTTATCGATACGAAATATGATGAAGTTTGGGTCTTATTATTTCTTAGTATTAAGATTACAATCAATCTGCCTACGTGTTCCTAGAGGGTGAATTTTTGGGTTTAGGAGGTTTCTCAAACTTCACAAGAACATTAAATTCAAGCTATCCAGTATAACGCCGAAATATCATTGAATTTCATTAGACTTGCACCGTGATTGCACAATCTGAATCATTTTGAAGGATATTGCTAATCCACTGCTTCATATGTTCGAAAAATTTGTCTGCTCAACACGTATATAACGCAATGAGTGTTGTCAAACTCTCAAAATGCCATTCCTACTGTTAGTGTGTTATGCAATTACCCGAGGAATTTTTAGAGGGAATATAGATTAAAAACTTGACTATCGACTGTTATTGAAGTCAAGAGCGAACATTTGGCAATAAATAAAATAGTAACTAAATAAACAATTATCAGCTGTGACCGATGACCAAGATGAAGCCAAAGAAACCAGGGCTGTTTAAAAGCGCGTTGGTTTGATGATATCGTCAAAATCACGGGAACATCTAGATGAGGGACGCATGGAACCAGGAAGTATTGCAGAAAAAGGGGAGGCCTTCTATACCCAGCAGTGTGTGATACCGGGCTGAAATGATGATGACGATGAATTTTAAACACGGCGAAGACTGACAGTCTTAGTCAGTTGTATAAAAGGGCTATAGCACGTCAAATTAACGTAGAGTCTCGATTAGTTTAACAATAAAGTTCCATGACTGTACAACGATAAAAAACAGTATCTTTCCAAGCAAATTAACTCCAGTATAAAACCGTATAACTAGACAATGCTCTAGAAAATGCTACTGTTTTTACTTAAGCAAACTTCGTTAACAGTTCCATACATTTGGTTCAAGTGCTATAATTTACGGAATGTTTGACTTGAAACTCCTTGCTTATACGGAAAGTTTTCTCTAATTATCATTACTGTGTTTTGTTTAACTGCCAACTTAAGTCGCCCTGTTTATGTATGAGTTGAGGAACAAAATGGAAGACGCTCCTGCATTCTGGTTTGTTTTGTTTGTGTGTAATTTGTTTTATTACTACTGTCGTATTTTCGTGAAGCCTGGTTGTTTTAATTAAGGAGATACTGTTATTTGTTTTTTTAAGATTCTCCAGTATCCAATAATACCTATAATAAATATACATATAATATCAAAGTCATTAACAATATTTATCACCACTGCTTTCAAAACGGTGAAGGAAAACATCGTGAGGAAACCGGCATGTCCTAGAACTAAAAATTCGAGGACATGTGATATCTACCAACCCGCACTGGGCCCGCGTGGTAGTTTATAGCCCACTCCCTCTCGAAGAGAGGAGGCCTGTGTCCCAACAGTGGAAACATTATAGGCTGATTATGCAACAATATTTTAGATAGGTGTTATAACTAAAGTTTCCTATAATCTAATTTGTTTTAGTTTTTTCTAATCTCTAAATTACTGTTTTTTTGCTGGTAACTTAAGATAGACGGCGCTCCTGCGTTTTGAATTATTTAGTTTGTCATTTATGTTATTATTACTTTTTTATTTTGAATGTATGGTTATTTTAATGAAAGAGGCAAAAAAACAGATATGATATATGTCTTTTTTGCAGTCTAATTGAAAAGCACCGTCTTAGATCGAATCGAATTGATAACATACGCTTGATTAGTAATGATTTGGCATGTCTGATATCGATGTGATTGAATTTTTGTTTTTATCTTTGGTACACATCTTTCTACATCGTTCTCACATAATATATAATTTCAACATGAATGATGTAACCAATATTTTCTAACAATTGTATGATTTAAAAAGAGTGTTCATGGAGTTTTTTGGCCGTTCTTCTCCATAGGTACCTACTACGCTTTGAAATGGGCAACTAGTATCATATTTCTAACTGACTGACTCCTTGGCAATTCAAAAGTACCTGTAATTGGGTCATTTGGAAATAAATGCTTTAAGTTTGAATTTGTGATTCAAAATGGAACGTTTTAAACGGCAAGTATAAATACGAATGTGTTATCGGATGGTTCTAAATCTTATGTTCCCACTTTTGTATCTCAAGATACATTAGCTCCTTTTATACATAAATATAAATATACTTTATAAATAAATACTTATAATTTTCTATCATACGAATGGGTTTGAGGAACAGAATAGAATAGAATAATTATTAGGCTGCTGGCGGAGCCGCGAGCTCGGACCAATCTTTTAAGTGAGGCGCCACTGACGCGTGCACTCCGCACTCTCAACCTCATAGCTAGTGACACGGACCTATTCTGTTGTTGTCTGAGTGAGTTCACAAAGAATGCATTGTTTGTAATAAGTTACAAAATTTAATAAAATTATATTAAGAAGTTAGTAATAAGTTAGGATAAGATAAGATAAATGTACACTATCGCAATAGGTTTCCCTGTAAGGATAGATGTAAGTGGAGAAATAAATAAATAAAAATTTATTTGCATAGAAAGTAGGTACAAAAAATGCAGATGTTTTTATAATTAGAGATCCTTGTACATTCTACCTTAGATTAGGCATGCAAACATTTAGCACAACAGAGTGTAAAGTTCTCTCATCCTCCATAGAAAACGGAGGATTCTCCGACCAGACAGGTGATGTGTCTAAAAAGCGGTTCTTTAACCACTTTTAGGTCCAAAATGCAGTGTATTGAACACGGGTGCTTTTTCTTTATGTTACCACACTAGTGCGGTAACGCCACAGATAACTATTACCGCCTCGGGTGCAATGATCAACATAGCACCCATGTATCATAATGTACTATTATGGTGTCGTTGCTACATGTGTCGTTTTCCCATACATACGAGTATATATCAGCCGTCATAAAAAACCCCGTTTCTGTCATTATCATCTATTTGCAATTCGGTGCCTTCCCAAATAAATCTACATGATCTTTATAACCGTAAATCTTCGTATTTAATAGAACACAATCATTTTCTTTGACACCAGCTCCTGAAGAAGGTCCATCATCAGTAGAATGTGGCGGTGTGACGTCAACAGCGTTACGCGTCAGTTGGCAGCCGATACCCCCGCACAAACAGGCTGGGGCGCTCATTGGATATACTGTGCTATATGCTGCTCAGGGTAAGTACTCAGTGGACAATTATTTTCTTTATTTTTACCTACTGAAATTTTTATTACTAGCTTCTGCTCGTTACTTCTTCCGCGTGAAATTCCTTGTCCCCCGACCCATCACACCGCATCGCATGACTTTGTTTTTGCCTATCGTTCTTTCTGGCTTCTTTTCTTCTTGCTCGGCTCCTCAGAGTCATAACGTGATATAAAATAGCCTTCCTCAAGAATTGGGCTATCAAATGCAAATAGAATTTTCAAATCAGCCCTAAGTGACATTGGCAGGATTTTCCTACACGTTCCCGTATAGGTACCCCATTATCCATGCGGGTAAAGACACGGGCAAGAGCTAGTTTTAGTAATAAAACTTATGCACGGCGTAAGTAAAACTGATCTAAAAGTGATTAACCTTTTCATTCCGCGTCTGTACGTCACTTCCCCAAACTCCTAACAAAACTCCCAACATTATTACCATTGCTTCCAACCCGTTGACCATAAACAAAAACAGGACTCTACCAAACTCTACACAAAGCAATCGCTAGTGAACCGCACCGTCTCTATCATTATGTAAATCTATCCAACAGGTCGACAATGGCTGAACTCTACGTCGCTTGTGACTGAACTTCGGCTACAGGGGCTCTACAAATTCACTAACTATACTGTCAAAGTGGCCGGGTTCTCTAACTATGGGCTCGGGCCATACTCGTTTCCTATTGTCTGCTCTACGTTGCAAGATGGTGAGTTTTTAGTAGCTCTATGTAGAGTTAAATAGAGAATTTTTATTTTTCTTAACATAAATTAAATTTATTTTACTAACTACATTTGAAATAGTGTCCTATTATTACTTTTTGTATAGATGTTTTCATACTAATTTGAAGGCTCTTATACAATAAATAAATAAATAAAATAAAATTTATTGAAATAATAAGTTTACAAAAAGTGGTTGGTTAGTATGGTTCAGTAGTATATATTAATCTAGGGCTATAATAGGATTACAGTCAAAAATAAAAACTCTGAAGGTAATGTAGTGCGTTGCCTGATCTAGGTTTATTTACACCTGTGTTTCAGGCCAATTTAACCAAACGGTGTCAATCGTTCAATTTGGTAGAAAATATAGACAAAATTTTGTCTGTTTGACTTGGGGCAGGGCTGATTTTTCAATCGACAGATAATTTTTTATCGTGGAATAAAATTGTCGTCTGACAGTTTTTGTATGGAAGAACTGTCAAAAATTCAAAATTATTCCTCGGAGAAAATTATCTGGCTTTGGAAAAATCTTTTTAGTTAAACGATGAGGGGTTTTACAGTGCCTGAATTTGTTGTAACTACCAGAGAATTCAAATTAAGTGGAACAGAATTTATATGAAATTATGTAAAAAGAAAAAAGCCAAAACAAAACTCGTTTCTATCAGCATATTTTAAACCGACGAACAATATACATGGTTAGTCTTCAAAGACCAGCCAAATTTAAGGGTGTGGTACAGACCATAAAACTGAACAACTTTCTCCATGGGACTAACATCGTAATCGCGAATAAAAATTCAGCCGTCCCATATGTTTAGGTCGAGTAGGTATTGAAGTTTTCTATAATAAAAAATAAAATAATAATAAATCATTTATTTTCAGGTAACAAAGACCCATAAAAACATACCTTAACCTAACATACATATTAATATAGTAACAATTTTGTTAGTAAATAAAACTTAATAACTATGTTAGTATCACTATAGTTGCACTAAGTCTTTGTGCGTTCCGGTGGCACTTGTCCGCGAAAGCGGCGGAATACCACACCAGACACACAGACAGTACAGTTGATACATTTTTCGCGATTACGATATTGCTCCCATAGAGAAAGTTGTTCAGTTTGATGGTCTGTACCACACCCTTAAATTGGGCTGGTTTTTAAAAATAAACCCTGTATACACAATTCTTTCGTTTTTAGTACCCGAGGCACCAGCAGAAATAAAACTCCTAGCACAATCGTCAACTACCCTCTTAGTCAGTTGGAAGAGACCTCGACAACCGAATGGAAGGCTCCTACATTATACCGTGTATTGTAAGCCTACTGCTAGGTAAGTATCTTTTATTTACTTTTAATTAGCTTTTTTACACACACACAATGGGTGCCTGAAGTTGGACGGGGCGCGGTGCCGCCGAGGCCGGCCCAGAAAGAGATAGCGATATGACCAGAAGGCCGATTCTAATTTAAAACGTTCTAGTCGCAGTCTCATCTCGGCGACAAACAAATGTCAAAAATGTAGGAAAATTAGAGGTATTTTTGACAGATTGACACTGAGATCAGAATGTGAATGTTCTTAAAATGACGAGAATTGCCCCTCTAGCCGCGTACCGTGAGGGCTAGTTCGAGGTGGCGCGGGAAAAGAGTTCCAGGAACGATTTGGGAGAAGCCTTTGCCTATAAGTGGGACAGTATTGGCTAACAAAAAAAACGCATTTGTGTATATAAAACACGATGAATTATAATTTTAACCGTCGCCGATAGTTCAGTTGAAGAATGTTTGTGGGTATGAGGAACAGGATGTTATGATCACTCGTCCAGTCATCCTCGATAGATATGGCGACCAGACGGGTGCCGTATCTGATGGGCAATAACCCGAAGATTGATGTTGGGAAGTTGCATATATGCTAGTTGCGCGGTTAGCTCTACTTGCGCAATGCAGGTTTTTTCGTGACGTCAGTATTATGCGTATTTCGCATGTGGCCGTGTAGATGCCACTACAAATGAAAGTTGTAGTTTAAGCTTTAAATAAAAATATGTCAAACCATCATATTTATTCTTCAGATAAAAGTTATCATACGATTGATTGACAAATCGGCCCTTGTATGTAATGTAAAAAAAAAACAAAAGTGTTCTAGGAATAGTTTGTACTGGGCTTCACCTCTTTACATAAAGAAAATTATAATAATATGAAACCTTTTTCTACCAGCAACGACGGCCCCCAAGCAATAAGAGTGGACGTCCAAAGCACTGCAGAAGCCTACGAAAAGTCCCAGACGTTGGAACTAAAAGGGTTGATTGAAGGAAGACAGTATGACGTGTGGGTGACTTCCAGTACTGCCGTCGGAGAAGGACCAGAGAGTAGGAGAGTTACTAACACTCCTTCGCAAAGAGGTAATATAATCGTCATCTTTTATTACCCTTATCTCAGTAATTTATTTAGGCGCTTTGCAGATGGAGCCACTATTGCAGCAACTGGCAACTAGCTGTTTTACATACATCTCGGACTATTTGGTTGTAGAAACTGGCAACTTTTAAAGGAAAATTTCAAAATGCTCAACTAAAGTTGCTCCATCTGCAAAGCGCCTTTACAGTGCAGCGCAGATGATTCGCTACGCGCATACAGCTACGTCATGCTGACAAGGTCGTTCAGCCGTACGTCGGTCGACTGACGCGCTATGTCGATATATGCGAGTGACGCTGACCGAGCGACCGACCGATGTGCGTACGCGTCAGCGCGTACCGTACACGCTAAACCGTCGGTTGAACACTTCGCACAGTGGCGCCCTCATCGCTTGTTTGGCTATTTCTTTTATTTTAGAATGAAAACGCAGAAAATAAGCACGTTACGTTGCGCTCCACACGATTATACGTTATTATTATTACAAACGGTAGCTTTATATTCTTAAGTTTTATTATAATCCTTAGAACGGAAAATAGTGACCACAATTTTCCGCCTATAAACTGTAGTGCGATAGCGTGGTAATAAACGCAGTCGCAAATAACTTGTTTATTTACTTTTCTACCTGTTGAATTTTAAATGTAAAAATGTCTTTTTAATTAAGAAAAAAAATAAAAAAAACAGTGGCATTTTTTTTTGTTTGACGGCCGTCTCATTTCGCACACATGCGTTGTGAATCTAAACTAATCTAATCTAATATTTTCACAAATACTTTCAAACGTTTTGAATTTTGGAGGGGCGCGCCATGTTATCGTAGTTTATCTCTAGCACGGTGTCGGTAACAGTGCAGCAATGTCGCGAGTTCAATGGTTTTTTTCCCATCTCAAGAAATGCCCGACGCGCCTAAAGAAGTTTTCTCTTCAATAAGCTGTAATTGAGAGTAAAAAGAACATGATTATGGATGATAGAAAAGTGAAGACACGGGAAAGTTTAATCTCAATGATATAATGAACGTGGGTCTTTTGATACAATAATTAGGGTTCCGTACCCAAAGGGTAAAAACGGGACCCTATTACTAAGAAAGACTTCGCTGTCTGTCCGTCCGTCTGTCTGTCACCAGGCTGTAATTTGAAACAGTTGAAATTTTCACAGATGATGCATTTCTGTTGCCGCTATAACAACAAATACTAAAAACAGAGTAAAATAAATATTTAAGGGGGGCTCCCATACAACAAACGTGTTTTTTTCGGCGTTTTTGCCTTGTGGTACGGAACCCTTCGTGTGCGAGTCCAACTCGCACTTGGCCAGTTTTTTTTTCTACAGGTAAACTACATGTCATGTATTTATCTTTGTAGGTAAGGATGTTGTGTAAACCGAAGTATTTATCTTACCATCGGCTCGACAAATATTTGTTCATATTAAAAGTAGTTCCACAAGGTCTCTTTCGGTTTTATGTTTGTAAACGAACACAGGACAAATAAAGGCGAAATTCGGGGCAACATTGAAAAACAAAGGAATAAAACAAAAGAATGTCTGCTTTGGTATTTCGTTGGCTAACCGTATTGACTACGTATGTTATTAATAACGTTCGAAAAATCATTCCGTACGTTTTATTTAAAAGCTAAATATTAAGGGTATTTTTGTTGTTTTACATGCCAGTGCTTTCACACGCAGTTATATATGTATCCAAATTGATCTTTATTATGCACAAACTGATATGAAATAACATGACAATTATACATACAAATACATAAAATTGAAATGTCTGTTTGTAATGTCAAAATAACAGTTTTTTTTAAATGCATATGAAAGTTTAAACGGTAAAAAACATTTCCAATATATTTTGTTTGTACTAATCTCCGAAATGGCTGAACCAATTTTGACGGGACGTTAACTGGCAGATAGCTGATGTTATAAGGAGTAACGTAACGTAATGTAAAGGCTTAACCTACATTTAAGAAAAAGTTTTAGGGTTCCGTGCAAAAAAATTAAAACCCATGAAATCCAATTTGTTTTCTGACATGCACATTGCACAAGTCGCGGACACGATTTATTAGTTTTCTTTAATAAAAACATGTACAAAGCCCAGCTTTACCCAAAAAAGAATTTTCGACCAATAAACAAGAGATCCATAAAAAGACGATTAAATTACAAGGAAGGGAGGAAAAAACACCTAAAAAACATGACTATTTTTATTAAGTTTCCATAGAAACTACAGGTTTCCATAGAAAATACAGGTTTCCATGGAAACTGTAGGTTTCCTCACTTTCCTCAACTTAATAAAAACCTGTGAGAGCAGTGGCGGCCCAGTAGTAACGGCCGCGACTTATGAGTCGTAGGTCGTAGGTTCGAACCCAGACAGGCGCTTTACTTTGTGTAAATTATTTCATCACCACTACTCTTAAAACGGTGAAGGAAAACATCGTCAGGAAACCGGCATGTCCTAGAACCAAAAATTCGAAGACATGTGATCTACCAACCCGCACTGGGCCCGCGTGGTGGATTATAGCCCACTCCCTCTTGAAGAGAGGAGGCCTGAGTCCCAGCAGTGGGAACAATATAGGCTGATTATTATTATTATAACTGGCTGCGCCCCGCGGTTTCACCCGCATAAGTGTAGATCCCGTGGGAATATCGGGATAAAAAGTAGCCTATATGTTAATCCAAGGTGTCAGCTACCTCTATACAAAATTTTATCAAAATTGGTCCAGCCGTTTGAGTGTGAAGAAGTAACAAACATATAAACACACACACACACCCCCACTCACAAACTTTCGCCTTTATAATATTAGTTCACCTAAATAACTAACGCCCAATCCAATACACACAAACTTACATACAATTGTGAAAAAAAAACTAATATGAACCAACTATTTCTCCACAGCCAATGCGAAACTTTCTACTAACTTATTCTAACACAAAAACTTCTTCATTCAGTCGTGGCCGGAGTTGCATCCCTCGGAGGCGAGATAACTGTAGCTGTTAGAAACTCTCTGCTGTTGGAGTGTAGGAGTGTCGGGTCTCCGCCTCCTAGGACCGTGTGGTATCATAATCAGAATATCATCACTCACCATCCGAGGTTCACCAGGAATCGGGATGACAGTTTGCTGATTAAGAGTAAGTAAGATTTTGAATAAGTCAAAATATTTGTAACATTACCAGCGCACCTCTAATCCCCAAATGATTAGGTAGAGGTGGACCTATAGTTATACAGGGTACGCTTACGACCACGAGACTAACGGGGCAGTCGACAAGGATGAGTATAAAGTATATACAGGGTTATTGGTAAAACATTAGGTCATTGTACTCATCATTATGAACAACTTTTACTATGGGAACAAACCTGAAATCGCGAAAAAAAATCAGCTGTTCCGTCATAATGTAGGGAACAGCTGTTTTTTTTTTTTAATCATTCTGATTTGTTGTCAGATTATTTTACAGGCAACATACTAAAACAATAGTGTTTTAATTCTTTAGTCTAAACAATAGATTTTTTGTAATTAAATAATTGCTTCATATATTGCAATAAATTACCAGCGTTGTGTCATCGCGCTTCTCTTTCTTTTCTATGCAGCCCGACAGTGACCGCGCTTTAGGTCATGTAAGACCCAAAAGGATAGAAAATTTAATTTTTATTTCGAAGGAAATTCCTAATTGCTTCATTGGTTTGAAAAATTCGTCTGCTCGACAGCGTAAATAACGCAGTGAATGTTGTTGAACTGTCAAAATGAAAGACGAAACAATATGAGTGTGTTACGCAAATGCCCCGCAGGCTTTATAAATAGATTTATGATCGGCTTGGACAACTTATTGTACCCGGTCTCCTAAACTAGGGCCTATCATCTGACTTAGGAGGCAGTATGTGTCGCTTATAACGGTCGAGTTATAGTTTGTGTATCAACCCAAAAGTTGTAAACATATAGTGTACTTACGAAGACAAAAATTATTTGTTTTCTTTCCTACACTACCCTTTACTTATGAAGTATCTAGACGTCCCTTTTCGCGCTAGACTTACAAAATATAAACTTTATGAATGTTTGAAAATACAGTCCCTAATTTTACTCTATTTGAATGGTTCATGTTTTAACTTATAAATGTTTGACGTATCTAATTAGATAAAATTTCGCAAACACTAATGGATCCTTGAACAAATTTTCTCTAAAGGTCTTATCTAAATATCATTATGCAAAAAGACTGACACCCAGTTTCTGAATTTCGCGTCACTTTACGTATTAGCATTATTGAGGCGGGTATCACACCTCCGCCGCAAAACCATCGCAGCGAAACCACAGTAGTTCCACCATTACTTGTCCGTTCGTCCATACGACAAGCGAAACTGCCTGTTCTAACGTACTGATTTTTTATTATGATTTTATCTCGTTTCCGCGTGATTTCGCTGATCTGCTCAAAAGCCCGTTACACCTACATGCTCAGTTTGTTGCGGGGTTTGCGCATTTGGTTTGCACAAGTTGACAAAACACTGTTTAAGGCAGTCGGACAAGTTTATAAAGCGAAACTGTAATTTTTTTTTTTGGAAAATGTATGTTGATTTTACGGAAAGCTAATCCAACAAGTCCGGAGTAGACCTATACTGTATTTACTAAGTCAAAAACGAGGACATTTTGCTCCGTTTGCTACAATTCAACCGTTGTTCGATGACATTTCGCTACTCGAGACGTGACATAATGTAGCAATGTTTGACAACGGAATTCAGTTAGGGGCTTCTCATAATTATTTTCGCGTCGGAAGTTCGGAACTGTGCTAAGGCCCTAAAAGGTGACGACCGCGAAATTCGAAATTTCTTTGCAAAAAAAGATAAGAAATTTGGAATTTCGCGGGCATGCGGGCAAGTTCTCAACTTCAAATATTCAAAAAGAGCAATAATGTTTTAATTCACACATTTTTTTCTTTTAGGCATAGACCAATCATTAAGCGGGAATTACACTTGCTTAGCCAAGAACCTGTACGGTTCTGACTCAGTCGTTTTCACCGTCAAAGTGTTACCGTTGCCTGACCCGCCGACGTTGAGAGCTACGCCTTATAAAGACTATATTGTGGTGGAGTGGGACGAAATTAGGTCTTATGGAAACGACTCAATGGGATTTGGAATAAGTAAGTATTTTTAGTATGGTTTGTACAGACGCCAGCACATCAAGCTAACCGAAACTGTCAAATTTGCCCAATCAACCTTGAACCTAGTGCTTTAGCGATAAAGTTGCAAATTTAATAAAGAAATTTGACAGATTATAGTAGCTTGATGTGCTGGCGTTTCTACAAAGGACACGTTAGTGGTAACCTTGAGCTGACCTTTTTTTGTTTTTGTTGTCGAGGGGAAACCTTCAAAAGGCACCCGACCTCCGGAGGGGGAGGTCGGGGAGTGTGGGATTTTTACCTCACTAAACCCGGTGATCACCATCAACACATAGGGGTGGTCCCGGTTCATCTTAAAAGACCAATTCTGTAACACCCCCGTGCAACGCCTGTAAGGCACATCCCTGGGGAAACTGTAAACCTTGACCTGACCTAGCGTAGTACGGAGTTTCAATAGAACAAAAAAAAAAAAAAAAAAAAAAAAAAAGAACACGAGGCCAGCTTATACTTATTTTGTTTTGTGCTGTACTTATAGATTTATTCGGTCGTAAACTGAACTCAATCAGTAACTTTACGACCAAAGCTGCTTGTTCATTTTTTTTTGCTAGCCTATACTTATTGTGTATGGGTCCCACTGCTGCGCAAATGCCTTAATATTTATTTTCTAACATGTAAATAAAACAATGGTATGGCATGCATTAAAATTTCATGACGCAGTGTATGTAAGGTCACTGCAAATTTTGTATATCAAACCCCTTTCTTCTCCTTCCTTTAATCTTTATCTTTTCCTCCTAAACCTCTTTATCTTGTTCATTAGTATCATACAAAAATGATTGCTATATACAAGCAAAGTTCAGCAGAGGTTCAAGCTTGAGGTTTTCCAGCAAGCAATGGAGCGCAGCACTGTTGGAGTCAGATTACGGACCGTCTTAGCAACACCCCAGAACATAAACTAACCACACTTTCGTTCCATGTCAGATAGTACAATAATGACTGTCAAACTCACCACCACTGCCTGTTTCAACAACACTTTAGCACAGACAAAGATCATACAGTATTGTAACTCGGCCGTAACCTTGAAATAAATGCCTACAGCCGCGCGGTACGTAAACATGCGATAGGGCTGCCCGCCTCCAGCATTCTAATTACATTTGGCTACTTTGTGTTTCCATTTAGTTTTGTTATTGTATTTTACTGTGTGTACATACATATTAATAATAAAAACCACGTCTTTACTTTGTATTATACAAACTAACAAAACACACATGCCCCGAGGTTTTAACACAAGCGTACCTACCGTATAATGATTCATGAACCGCCTATAACTACCTATTTCACTCGTGTCTATCACTTTCCTTTACTCTATTCACTTTATTTATTAATCCAGACATCTTTTTTTTCGGGAGATAAAAGGAAATACTTATCCATTAAAAAGACACACATTATGTACCTACCTACTAGTAAGTAAAATTATTTTATAGTCTTACCTTTCAGAGTTTCCAGGTAATCTAAAAAAAGTTATCTCTGGATGCGTTATTGACGAATTCATGCAACCAAAAACAGCACAATATAGCCTACTCGTCATATTAAATATGTACTTACACACCCAACACACAACCAACACACCGTCCGTTCATCACTGCGGTACAGTCGCGACTGTCTGCATACCGAGCGCATTCCGAGGTCGAGGCGCGTAGGTATAGCTCGCGTTTCGTCCGTTTATATGAAGTCGAAATACTGTATGATCTATATACTGTGACTTTAGTGTGCGTGCGTACAAACGACCGACACGCGTCAACGACTGAGGCAACTGCAAGCGTCACGGCATGTCGCTCGTGTATATGCACAATTGTACACTTAGTTTCATTTAAACTCCCTTTCAACAAGTTGAGCTCCATAGGTTCCAGTGGCGAAGGTTCCATACAACTCGATTCCTACCGGCTTCCCTTTGAAAAATGGCACGGTCAGTATTCTATAGACAAATAATTTGTCTTACCTCTTACAAAAATTTACCCTTCGCTACTGATAGGTTCTGAGTTGAGCTGCACGATTATCTACCTACTGACAAATGCGTGCACTTACTGTACAGGTCCACTCAACCTGTGTGGTTCTTTCCTCAAAAGACCATTTCCGACACCAATCTACATTGTCTTCACTTGATCTGATCATGATTATTTCTGGACCTCTGAGTTTGTTTTGTCCTTTCGTTTCAGAGTAGACAGATAGGAAACTCCGATTTCATCTAGTTTGAAAAATATGATTAACGTGTAAAAGTATTTGTAAAAACCTACTTACAGAGATAAAGTCATTTATAACAGTTACAGTTATTAACAAAATGACTTCCCATCCAGGTTACAACCTAACTTGGAGAGAGAACGACGGTCTCTGGCAAGAAGCATGGCCAGTGACAAGAGAGAATCGTCTACAAGGAGTACAGTCACACACACTGGCTGGTCTCAAGTGTGGGACCAAGTATTCTGTAAGAGTGACCGCCACTGATAGTGTTGGGACTTCGGCGCCTGCGCATATTGATGTTACTACGCTGGGTGGAGGTTAGTTTTTATTTGCTAATGTTTAAGCTTTTCTTTTATTATAAGATTCCTCATTTTGAGGTTAGTCTTCAAATTAGGTATAGGCGCAAATTTCTCTCTGTACTTACTAATAAAAAAAAAATAAGTATATAAGTACGAATGTTTGATATATACATGACTCGAGGATTTCTAAAAATAAAACCAGAAAAACTGCTTTTAATATATTTTTTATTTGCTACTTATGATGTATATTTTACTCACATACACCTATATATTAAATTCTAATGAGATGGTTGGTGTTGCCTTTTTGCAACCAAAGTCGTAATCGCGACTTTATTTTTTTTGCTTTATAATTTTAACTTTGCTTTGTCCGCGGGCCCCCTAGGATAAGTTGGGAAACCCTTCAAGGATTCAAGATCAGTCACAATTTACCGTTTGATGCAAATATTTCCGCTGAATAGAAATAATAATAAGGCCCGCTAAGAACTATTAATAAATAATGTTTTCCCACGGAAAGACATAACTTTCAATTACTGAGAATTTGCTAAATCATAATTTATTTATTTATTTTGTATAAACTTTATTGTACACCAGGATCAGACCTAGATAAAGTGGAGAAATTACAACAGAAGAATAACTAGCAGGAGATCCAGGGGGGGTGTGGAGGGGGGTTTAGGGGTTAAGACCGGAATAAATCCACAAAAATACATAAGATAAAACAATACATCAAACGCTACAAAATATAAGTATATAATCTTACAATATATAATCTTACATCCACGTCCCAGATTGCTTCTTAATATTTTGGCCAACCAATCATATTAATAACTAGAATGAGATGTGACACCATTCGAACAGATGATGCTATCCGAAACAGAAAAAAGTAGGTTAGTTAGTTTTATTCTTTCTCATCGAAAACAAGCCTCCAATTTCGGGACTATAGGTACGAATTACTACAAATAAGTTATAGATTATCATAGAAAATCACCGAACATTTATTCTAACACTAGCTTTTCCGCGGCTATGTCCGCGTTGTTTGGAAAATATCCTATGGGAACGTACTGTTGCGATAAAAATTTCCCTGTATAACCTTATTGCGTAACACACTTTCAATCCGAATCTGAATAATTTTGAAGAATATTGCTAATCCGTTGTTTTGTACGAGTATGTTCTTAAAATTTGTCTGCTGAACAAAGTAAATAACACATTAAATGTTGTTGAACTGTCAAAATGGAAGCCATTCCTACTGTAAGAGCGTTACGTAATTACCCGGCCGCTCATGGTCTATCTTGTGGTCTATCCGTGTGTCAAATTTCCTCTAAATCTGCTCAGCCGCAAACCATTAATTTGACATAATTTTATTATAATAATAATAAAAACTTTAATTCAGACTAGGAGGTTATGTACAGACGCCAGCACATCAAGCTACCCGAAACTGTCAAATTTTCCCAATCAACTTTGAACCTTATCCTTTATGCTTTAACGATAAAGTTGAAAATCTATTAAATAAAGGATAATGGCCAAAAAAACCCAGTTAAAGATAACTGACAGACAGAGTAAATTTCGCATTTATAATATTCTTCTTCTGAGCATGTCGATGCTCAGTAGCATCCATCAATTCCTGTAACGTGCAGTTCACATGCGTGTCCTGTGGACATGATATTAAGATTTATTCCGGACTGATCACCTGAACCAACACTCCCCCTCCACTCCCCCTCCTCGATCCCCTGCTAGTTCGTCTTCTGTTTTAATCTCTATCTTATCCACTCTATCTAGGTTACTCTTATTGACAGGTAAGTACAGTCAAGAGGAAATAACGTTTCATGTTTTAGAAAATTAAATATTGGTGCCGATTCCCTTGTTCACAAACTAAACTAAATTTAAGATCAGCGCATTTTTTTCTTTCTATTTCATTAAGAAAAGAACAGAAGATAAATTTCAGTTTAGTCCTGTCAAATTAATCAGAGCCTGACACTTCTATAGACAGGTTTTAGACGTGATTAAAAACTTGTCTACTAAAATTACGTCAATTTACGTCAGGCGCAGATTAATTTGACAGGACTAAACTAAAATTTATCTTCTGTTTTTTTCTTAATGAAATATAAAGAAAAGATGCAGTGAACTTAAATTTAGTTTAGTTTGTGAACAACAGAATCTGCACCATTCTGGGGTTTATTTATAACGATGATTAAAGTGACGTTCAAACGTCAAAAATGTGTGGTTAAACAGTCGCTAATCATAACTTTAAGCATCTATGAATAAATTCGTTCATCGTTTGTGGAACAGCATTACATTTACACTCGATCTATAATATTAGTGTGGACAAATTACTGTATTGGAGTGTCTTCCTATAAGTAATTCCCGTACGTGCTAGTCGACTGGTCAGAGAAATTAGGACAGAGCCGTTTATATACGGTCCTACATCAACACTAATGTTTATACGTGATTCTCTTCAGTGTAAATAAGGACTAGATTTTTTATTTTTCTAACCCTATTTGTCATAGTTTTTTTTTTCTGGTTGGTAGAAAGATTCAATGACCTCAAACTGCCATTAGGATTTTACCAGATTGTAGGATACTCCTACACCATAATTGAGTAACACACTATCAATCACAATCTGAATCGTTTTGAAGGGTATTGCTAATCCATTGCTGCATATGTTCGAAAAAATTGTCTGCACAACAACGTAAATAACGCAATGAATGTTGTTGAACTGTCAAAATGAAAGCTAATGCTACTGTTAGTGTGTTACGCAATTAACACCCTGGTTATCTTACACTTAGACTTTATTATATACTTAAGTGTTATTTTCATGGGATTTAACTTTTAGATCTTGATTTTGGGCCAAAAGGACCATTTTTAGCAGTCAGGTCTTTCATCTATTACACTAATCATGCTTAAAGTCGAATAATTTATTTAAAGTAGGCCATTAAAAGCAACATTGAACTACATTTACAAGTAATGATAAATTGATTCTAGTTGCCCGTCCTAAAAAGTAGTTTCGTATGAAAAATAATGGGCAGGAGACTCCATAGTTAGTCTTTTAAACTATCTTGAACTACAGTCTAAGTAATAACGATCAAATTCGCAAAACAAGTATTCGTTTGTACGAAACTGACAGGTGTCAAGAACGTATTCTATTTCGTTTCGATTTTAATATTTTATTTGATTTATTAATTACTAGCTTCCGCCCGCGGCTTCGCCCGCGAGGTATGTCGATAAAAACTAACCGATGTCCTTCCACGGGATGCCATCTATCTGTCTGCCAAATTTTACCAAAATCCGTTCAGTAATTTAGGCGTGAAAAGGTAACAAACAGACAGAGTTACTTTCGAATTTATAATATTAGTATAGATTATGTACATCTGTCAATAGATACCTGTTTATATTTTATATTAAAGCTATTAATTTATTTTAGAAAATACTTACATAATTCATCATCATCTGCCTAGCCTTTTCCCAACTATTTTGGGGTTGGCTTCCAGTCTAACCCGATGCAGCTGAATACCAGTAGGTATTTTACATGGGGCGACTGCCTATCTGACCTCCACAACTCAGTAGTTTGCTAAGTATCTAATGGTTTTTAATTAACAAACTTCCTCTCTCTCACTTTTTTTGCTGTGCCTGACATATGATATAATTATAAGTTTACCACCTAAGAATACCTACATGTGGAATGCAATAAAAGTATTGAGTATTCTCACGACGACTGGGGGCCCAAAAAGGCCACTTTGGCAGAATCATAAAAGGATAACATAATGGACAGTTAACCGTTAAGTTAATCGTATCAAATCCCATTGGTGAAGCATTTTTCAGTCATTTTTTTTGTCTGTGCTAAAATACCAATCAATCCGATCCAAATCCAATCCCAATCTCTTTGATTATACCTACGTAGTGCAGCGAAAAAAAGAAAAACACGGACTGTCTTCGCCATAATTACGATTCATAATGTTATCCTTTTATGATTCTCCAAAGTTGCCTCTTTAGGCCCCCTGGACTGTAGCATTTTTCTTCATATGCCTTTAACCTTTATTCGAAGACATGTGACATCTGCCAACCCGCACTGGGCCCGCGTGGTGGATTACGGCTCACTCCCTCTCACCGAGTGGAGGCTTGTGTCCCAGCAGTGGGAACATTATAGGCTGATCATGTATGCCTTTAACAATTTTCTTTCCACACAGCACCAGTATCACCACCTTCAACCGACTGGCTGTGGAGCAACGCCACCCACATTTACATCCAGCTAAGTGGATGGGATGACAGTGGCTGTGACGTCACAAAATGGGAAGTGGACTACCGACTCCTTGGATCCAACCTTTGGCAACGAGCAGAGAATAAAGCAGTAAGTCAGAACCTTTTTATAGTGAATTTCACCAATGAAACTGAACTGAATCGGTCTAATTTGGCTGTAACACTATTTTTAGAAAATGTTCTTAACTAACTTTTTAGACCTTTGTATCCTGAACATTTTAGAAAAATAGTGTTACAGCCAAATTAGACCGATTTTAAATTTTCTATAGAAACAGAGATTTCCAGTTATCTTTTTTTTAAATAAGACATTTCGAAAATGTTCTTTACTAACTTTTTAGATCTGTGTACATGATACACAGGTCTAAAAAGTTAGTAAAGAACATTTTACTTACGCGTACGAAGTTTCATAAAAACGATTCATTCATTTCGAAAAACAAGGGCTTGAATGTTTGTATGAAACGGCTGATTTACATTTGCATTAGTTAGATAGCAAAATGAGGAATCCGCGGCATGTTTTAGAACCTAAAATTCGGAGACATGAGACGCCTACCAACCCGCACTGGGCCTGCGTGATGGATTACGGCCCACACGCTCTCACCGTGAGGACGCCTGGGTCCGAGCAGTGGGAACATTATAGGCTGATTATGCTAAACGCTTATAAGCGTAACAACGATAAAACTTCTATTGTCTCCATCAGTGTCCTGCAACCTATTAATAATAATTTCTTCCTCTCCTAGCCCATGGACCTGAACCTCGGCTGGAGCTACATAGAAGGCCACTACCAGGCCCCACCTCTTCGATCCATACCCACGTCATACGCAGTCGGATCTCTCGCTCCCGCAAACTGGTACCAGCTAAGAGTGACTGCGATGAACGATGCTGGGACTGCTTCTACTGTTTATACTTACGCTACCAAGACTTTGGATGGAGGTGAGTTTAATGTTCGTTTGCTTGTAGGCAAGTCTTTAATATTTTTGTAAATAGTCAGTGGTACCCCATTTAACGAGTTGTAGGTCGTGTGTTTGAATTTAGGCAGGCGCTTTACTTTGTATACATTTTATCACCACTGCTCTCAAAACGGTGAAGGAAACTGGCAACACATGACATATGACATATACCAACCCGCACTGGGCCCGCGTGGTGGATTACCGCCCCTCCCTCTCCCGCACTGGGCTCGCGTGGCGGATGACCGCTCCTCCCTCTCCCGCACTGGGCCCGCGTGGTGGATTACCGCCCCTTCCTCTCCCAAAGAGGAGACCTGTGTCCCAGGAGTCGGAACATTGTAGCCTGATTATGCTATATTATGCTTACACTGATTTTGTTACCACTAACTCGTTGCCCACACATCATCACCTGCCTTCCGTTTCCCAATTGTTTTTTTTTTTTTTAGTTTATCTGACCTCCACAACCCAGATTCTAGGTAACACGATACCCCTTGGTAAGACTGGTTGTACACCTCTAAAATAGTAAAGCCTGAAAATTGTTCCTCTAACTTTCCAAATAAATATCCTTCTATAAATAAGCCAAGCCAACAGCTTCAACTGGAATATCAAATAAAGCTCTTCCACAACTTTACGTCCTAAATAACCAGAGGGTTAGCACGAACGCGCGACGCGACGTAACGTAAATTCGAACGTTTTTCAATCTAAAATACGACTATCCTATAGCATTTTGGTTTAAATTTTTGTCACAAACACAATTAATAACCCATAGATATGAATAAAGTGCTAACATTAAGTAAATGTTATGACCAAAACGAGTATTTACAATTTTAAAATTATTCAAATAAATTATTTCAAGCTTAGCATTGCCATACAACGTGGCAATGCCGCCAGTAACTCAAGTAAATTGTACCATTCGACAGCGATGCGGAGGCATTCACCGCCATATTTCAGTTTCTTCATAATTTTAGTTAGGTTATTATATTTTTTATTTAAATAGATTGTTAGTTAATCTAGCATAATAAGTCTATCCAGTGTACATATTTTTATCCTCTTTAATAAATAAATAAGCCAACAGATAAAACATTTAAAAAATATTTCAAGTAGGCCATTAAAAGTCACTTGAGAATGTTAAAATTTACAAGAAAATAGAATTCATTCTAGATGCCCTTCCAAAAGGTAGCTTCGTATGGAGAAGAATGGGCAAGAAACTCCATAGTTTCTCTTTTAAAATGTTTATAGCCCTGAGACCGAAACCCGCATTTAAGTTAAACTTTTCTGTGACTTAAGAGGAAATGTGGGTGGTCTTTTCTCCATAGAAACGCTCTCGCCTGTTTTCTTTTTGGTTAATGACCATAAAGCTATGATTTTTTACAGAATAATAAATATTTTCTACTTGTATGTCCTTAAGTTTTCCTTTCTAATGATACATTATTTTTATAATCACTAATACCCTAGCCTCAAATTACGATATAAACCGCTGTCAACAGAGGCCTAGTGTACAAATTTGACAACTATTAATGAAAAGAAAAAACATAGGGATACAGTATATATCCTTCTTATTCAAATTGTGAAATATCTTTGAAATTGGTCCAATATTGGAGGAGGAAATTGGCGAAGGCCCAACCTCGAATTATGACTTTTTACTTAGGCTTTCTCAAAAGTCTCTCCTACCGCATTTCCTCTTAAGTAGTCCATTTTTACATAGAAAAGCGTGACCCACGAGAAAGTGCGGGTTTAGGTCACACGAGCTATAAAATAAATAAAAGTCCTCCAGACCGTATTTCGGCCACGGCGGCCAATCTCAACGGAGACTAGCCTTCGGCGCGGGAGATATTATAGTGCACAAGTGTGCGCGCAGACACAGGTGCACTCCCTCTTCCCTCACTATAAAATAGTATAAAATAGTATACGATACGTGTGATTTAATATACTATTTGTATACAAAGTTACGTGTTCGAATTTACGTAACGTTTACTCGCGCGTTCGTGCTAGACCCACTGAGGATAGTTCCACCTGTGATCAAGTGCAGCCAGTACGACCAAGTTCGGTCCAGCAAGACACATTAAGGTACACAAAGTTGGACAGCGTTGCAAGTGACTGGAACTCCATTAATATTAATTTTCAGTAGAATTCTGTCTAGCTTAAACATAGTCTCTGTCTTGGAAATAGGTTCTGGGAAATTGATTTACCTGTGTTCCTTTTACAGATCAAGCAAACTGTTATATTGCATGACTCATAATTCGAAGCATTAGAGAGTGCTTTACGATCGAAATTTTTACGACACCTGGCGATGCTTCTAGTATTGTCAAATGCCATAGACGGCAATGCCATAAAGCAGTGGTGACCCAGTGCTAGTCACGGCCACGACTTACGAGTCATAGGTCGTAGGTTCGATCCCAGACAGGCTTTACTTTGTGTAAATTATTTCATCACCACTGCTCTCAAAACGGTTGTGAGTTAGCCCTTAGCCCCCTACAGGTGGTGGATATAAATGAATACACAAATTACTTTGCAAAGACACGTTACGACGTTTATTAATCAACTTGCTACAATGACCTACTTAGTCCGAGGCGTGAGGCTAACTGCCCGCGTCGACAAGCCCCGCGTCGAACTATTACAATAATGTGTGCGTCAGCACCTTACATCATTCCCCCCCGTATTTTTAAATTTTTGAATTACAAAAAAAACTATAAAAAACTTATTTGCTAATTTCCCGAAGCTTTTTACTTACACTTTGTTTCATATTTCTGTTCTTAGTTGTACGATATATTCTCTATTTATGATTACATGCTTCATTGTTACATACTTGTACTGGTTTTAATTATCATTAAAGTGTTTTCATAGATCAACATTTCTTTTATTATCTGATACCAATAATGGACATTTATTTAACGTAACATTGGTCATTCAAATTTCTTGTATCTTATATCTATGCCTTAATTAACAAAACACTAAACATAATCGTGGTAATCTGGGTCTTGCTTCCCATTACTGCTGTGGGTTAGACCGCCCTTTAATTACATACATTGCATTACATTTATCCATGATCTTAATATTCATAACTTTAATCCTAAAAATTCATTTATTTGACCTTTATATGTCTATTTCATTTAGACATTTACTGTGTTTATTTTTACTTAAGGGTAGTTGCCATAATGGAATACTCTGCTATACTCAAATTATCGCCGCTTAGGGCCTGCAGTACCCATTATGACAACGCCAACAACATACATTCATTGTACTGCTCATTTGTACATACTATTACATCAATAAACACATTTAGTACTCACAATTGCACTTTTGCATTTAACGTCATCATGGTATTAGGGTTGCTGTAACATGCTTCCGAACCCGTCATTACTAATCTTTACTGTGTTCGCGTTTTACCTTACTGCGAATGACCTGTGTACCTACATGAATCGCACAGGTTTTTTGCTGACCCGGCCTGATCGTGTAACGCGTGGTACCGGTGACACGCTACGGGCGATTTCATCATTATTGCTACTAGTGCTTTCGTTTATTTCTTGGTTTACTAAATACGCCGGCTTAAGTCTATCTATCGAAATGTTGGTCTGTCTATTTGGCAACTGTATCGTATATACTTTATCTTTCCTTTGTAAAACTCGAAACGGACCATCATAATTAGGCTGTAACGGTTTCCTTACCGTATCATTTCTAATAAATACAAACTCCGCTTTTGGTAGATCTGGGTGCACAAACAAACTTTTTGTATTCTTATACCCTATTGGTACCGGTTTTAATTCACTAATCGCCTGACGTATCCTGTTTACGCATTCGTAATCGGACGTATAACCACCTTTATTATTCTCTACGTAGAAATCCGCTGGCATTCTTATCGTTTGACCATACACCATTTCCGCCGCGCTTATGCCGTTGTCCGAGCGTAATGCTGACCTAAGACCTAGCATGACTGTTGGCAACTCGGTTACCCATGATGATGCAATCGAATTTAATCTTGCTGTTAATGCTACTTTTAACGATCTGTGCCATCTTTCTACTGCCCCATTAGACTGTGGATGATACGGTGTAGTTCTACATTTGTGTATACCTAACATTTTTAATAGTGACATGAATAATGCGCTTTCGAACTGTCTCCCTTGGTCGCATGTCATTTTCACCGGGCACCCAAAACGTGCAATCCACCCTTCATAAACTATTTTAGCTACCGTTTCTGCCGTGATGTCCTTGATAGGAAACGCCTCTGGCCATCGTGTGCGCCTATCTACTATCGTTACTAAATACCTAAACCCCTCTTCTGTAGTAGTCAGTGGACCTACAATATCCACATGAATGTGTTCAAAACGATCGCAATTACTAAAATTCTCTAATTCTGAGTTAGTATGCCGAATGACTTTACTGCGTTGGCAATGTACACACGTCTTCGCCCATTGCCCTACATCTCGATTCATGTTTGGCCAAAAGAATTTATCCTGCATTAACTTGCGCGTGGTTCGAATGCCTGGATGACTTATGTTGTGTGTCGCATCGAACGCTTTTCTCCTTAAACTTTCGGGTAGGTACGGCCTCGCGTTTTTGGTTGATATTTCACAGGAAATTGTTTTCCCGCCTGTTTGCGGTACCTCAATTTCCTTAATAACTACATTGCTATTATTTGTTGGCCTTAACAAGTAACTATCCTTTGCCTGAGCTTCAGCTAATTCTGAGTAATCAATAGCCTGTGGGCAATATATTGTTTCTATTCGCGATAAGGCGTCTGCTACTGGGTTCTCGGAACCGTTGATGTGTCTTACATCCGTTGTGAATTCACTAATGTATGCCAACTGCCGTGTCCGCCTAGGTATTTCTTTACCGGAGTTACTTTTTGTAAACGCGAAGGTTATGGGCTTGTGATCAGTATAAACTATCAGTTGTCTGCCTTCCACCTGGTTCTGAAAATATTGGATCGCTAAGTATATCGCTAATAATTCCCTATCGTACGCTGAGTATTTTTGTTCCGTCTGACTCATTGCCTTAGAAAAATAACCTATAGGTAACCATTCATTGTTGCTACGTTGTTGCAAAACTGCACCCACACATGTATCCGACGCGTCAGTCATAAGTGCTAGCGTTGTATTTGGCAATGGGTGCGATAATGTGACCGCATTCTGTAAGCATGTTTTACATTGCAAGAATGCCTCGTCAGCTTCCGTTGACCATTGTATGAGTGTTTTGTCCCGTTTCTTTGCGCCTTTTAAATACTGATTTAATATTCTCTGCGATTTGACTGCCCCTGGAATATGCGTCCTATAAAAATTTACCATCCCTAGAAAACGTCTTAATTGTTCTACCGTTTTTGGCTTGGGATATTTCGAAATTGCCTCTACTTTCTCTTTTAATGGCCTGATGCCCTGCGTGGATACCTCAAAACCCAGAAATTCAACGCTCTCTTGCCCAAAACTACTTTTAGCTAGGTTAATAGTTATCCCATAGTCATTGAAACGCTTGAAAACTTTCTCTAAGTCTGCTTCATGTTCCTCCCTCGTGGCGCTAGCTATTAATACGTCATCTATGTACCCAAAAACATTGCCTAAATCCTTTAAAACCGTCTGATCCATAAACCTTTGGAATGACTGCGCAGCGTTACATAAACCAAAAGTCATGCGGGGGAATTCAAATAGCCCGAATGGCGTTATTATCGCGGTTTTTTCGATGTCCTCCGGATTAATTGCTATGCAATGATACGCCCTATTTACATCTATTTTTGAAAATATCTTTTTATTGGCTAGCAAATATGTAAAATCATGAAGTCTGGGTATAGGGTACCGATCCGGTTTTGTAACCGTGTTTAACTTCCTATAATCCCCGCACGGTCGCAACTCGCCGTTTTTCTTCGGAACGACATGGAGTGGACTAGCCCACGGACTTTTGGAGGGCCTACAGATCCCCATTTCCTGCATTATGCGGAATTCTTCTTTAACTTTCCTATATTTATCGGGCGGCAACGGGCGCGCCTTGGCATGCACAGGTGGACCCGTTGTTTCTATGTGGTGTAACACAGAGTGGCGTGGCGTTTCTTTAAAAAACAATGGTTTTGTTATCTCCGGATATTTATTTAACAATTCTGCAAAAGCATGACCGCCCTCGACGGTTTTAATTGACTGATCCTTACAACAAACAACAGAGGCTATTACATTCAAGCTAGTTTCTTTATCTATTAGTCTTCTAGCTTTTACATCAACCAAAAGGCCATGATGACTTAAGAAATCTGCCCCTAATATTGGTTGCCTTACATTCGCAACCACAAAAGTCCACGTGAATGCCCGCCTTAATCCTAAACTTAAGGTCAAAGTCTTAGTGCCATACGTTTCTATAACCGTACCGTTAGCTGCATACAGCCTATAATCACTAGATTTCGAATACGTGCGCAATCTACTATTTATTGGGATCACTGAAACATTTGCTCCCGTATCTATTAGGTACCTGAATCCGCTGGCCTCGTCTGCTATACACAGGCGGTGAGAGGGTGTGACAGTGCAGGTGTCCGCCGTCGCTTGCACTGTTGCTAGTTTCCCGACGTTCCCTGCGTCCTCTTCCACGCACACGGCTCCAGACATCTATTTGCTCGTTGTCCGTACCTAAAATGATAATCACACAACCAATCAGGATCATTGCTGGAGCGTCGCTTCGGGACCGCCCCCTGTCTGCGCCCTGAGCCTGATCGTGGGCGGAATCGACCTCGCCCTGTTCCGCGCCATGGCTGTCTTCCTCGCAGCTGCACCACTTCCAGCCGCAGTTCCTCCAGTTCTGCTGCCAAATCTCGCTCCTGTGGCTTTGATTTTTGAGATACCACTTCCGCAACTTCTATGGGTCGTGTCGTCTCCATGATTTTGTCAGCCAACTCCGCCAGTTTATCTAGTTCCTGTATTTCACTTACTGCTAGTACCGCTCTGACGGACGACGGTAAATGCCCCGTCCACATCATTTGAAGTGTCTCGTCTGGCAATTTCTTCCGTGCCAAATCCTTCATTTTCCTGAGTAGTTTCGACGGTTTCTGATCGCCTAACTCCATTTCGGATAGTAATCTCTGGAACTGCTTAGTCTCTGATTCTTCATACACTGTCATGAGCCGATTCTTCAATAATTCGTACCTTTTCGTTTCTGGAGGTGCTAGTAACACGTCACTTGCCTGCTCCACATTGTCCTTGACGAGTTTCGTTACAAGCATGTTGTATTTATCCCCGTCTGACATCTTTTGGTTTGCAACAACAGCCTCAAACTGTACAAACCACAACCTGGGTTGATCGCTCCAGAAGGTAGGGATCTTTGACGTTAGAGATACCGCCGCAACCTCCGTGTCATCTTGTTTCACGCTTTTCGCCATTTTATATTTCACTTTACAGTCCGTCACTAATTACCGTTTCCACCACCCTTAATTCTTAACACAGGGGTCACCAGTGTGAGTTAGCCCTTAGCCCCCTACAGGTGGTGGATATAAATGAATACACAAATTACTTTGCAAAGACACGTTACGACGTTTATTAATCAACTTGCTACAATGACCCACTTAGTCCGAGGCGTGAGGCTAACTGCCCGCGTCGACAAGCCCCGCGTCGAACTATTACAATAATGTGTGCGTCAGCACCTTACACGGTGAAGGAAAACATCGAAAGGAAACCGGCATGTCCTAGAACCAAAAATTCGAAGGAATGTGACATCATCAGACCCGCAATGGGCCCGCGTGATGGACTACGGCCCACTCCCTCTCACTAACATGTGGCCTGTGTCCCAGCAGTGGGAACATTACAGGCTGATTATGCTTATGCTACACACGGTGAAGACCAATTACTACATTAAATGTGCGGCCTGCTAGTGGGATTACCTCATCACTATGAGCTTTGCTACACTTGCTAATAATGTTACTTAGCATGAAAACAATCCATGTCCATCGTGTACATAAATCATCTCAAAACTTGCGTCCTCTGAACGCGGTCAGCTAACGAACCATCTCGCTTATTGCCTTAATGTAAATAGTTTGTAAGCCATGATCGATCACCCCGCTTATGTAACAACAAACCGATCTTAGGGCTATTTCACAGAGCGTTAGCAGTGGTGGCCCAGAGGTAACGTCCGCGACTTACGAGTTGTAGGTCGTAGGTTCGAACACAGTTAAGCGCCCTATAAAAAATAATTTCTTACTACTACTACTACTACTAGTAAAAGACAAAACTAACTTTGAACATAACATTTACTAAGAAAAAAAAAAGGAAATCCACCATTACTGTAATGTAAGTAAATTTCAATGGTTTAAACGATATTACCATTGAATAAAGACAGTTAATTTTGTGACCTTTTAGCTACATAAAACGTTAAAGTTTACTGTCCTGACGGTAACATGTCATGTTGCCTCCAGCTTTAACTGTTTTCGGATCAGTAATAAATACTGTTTTGAACGTTAGGCTCTTATGGAACTGTTTAAAGCAGTTCAGATTTATGTTTTTTCATTTTTATTTACAGCTTATTTCTTTCAGTGCGGTTTACTTTGTGTAAATTATTTCATCATCACTGCTCTCAAAACGATGAAGGAAAACATCGTGGAAACCGGCCTGTCTTACGCGGGTTGCAGACCAAACTAAACGAACTTAGCTTAGCGCATTAATATAAAAAATTTGAATACGTGTGATATCCACTAACCCGCACTTGGCGGTTCTGGTGGATTACGGACCACTCCGTCTTGCAGTGAGGGTGCCAGTGTCCCAGCATTTGAACATCAAAGGCTGATTATAATAAGACCGACGTAACTTGGCGAGCCTGAACTTCGCGCAGATGGTTGCGCAGTAAGATTTTTTAGGAACCAAATGGTGGCATGAGTCATGCCACCATTTGGTTCCTCATGCCGCATGAGGCGAGTGTGAGTGAGAGAACATGCGCCAAAGTTCGCAACGGCTATACTCAGGCTCGCCGAGTTACGTCGGCCGTATTGTACATTAATGCATCACTGGCAGTGGATCGCTAAATTCAATGCATTAGCTCTGCTGATCGGTATACGAAGAGTGGATTGTCGTGGATACCATACCAATCAGTGTTCAATTTCACGATGCTTTTGACATTTACAGACGTAAATTTTAACATGAATCTAATACAAAATGTTTTCAAAAGTAGGTACAGTCAGCAACAAAAGTCGATTAACACTTAAGTTTCTTTAATCTGTTATTGAGCAAAATATTAACACTTCAGTTTTTTAAATCTCAGTTAATGAGCAAAGTATTTGTCAAAATTGAATTGTACTTCTGCTGCAATTATGAACAAATATTTTGCTCAATAACTGAGATTAAAAAAACTGAAGTGTTAATCTACTTTTGTTGCTGACCGTACTTGGTCTACGACATCATTAAATAATTTCAAAGCAGCATCAATATAAACTTTAACATTAAACTAGTCATATTATTCTCAGTTTTGAAGCAAACCGTCGTAGCCTTGTACAACAGCCTTAATAGTTTGTTAAGAACATAATTGTTAACAAATGACACAAGTTTGATCCAAACTTTGATGTTCAGTATCAAAAGTTTAGTTATCTACCGTGACAGGCATGAGATGAAATTGTCATTGAAGTGAAGTTAAGGGTTATGGTTTAGTAATAAGCGGGAGCGGAGTAAGTGGAGGCCAGTGGTAACGGCCCCCACTTACGAGTTGTAGGGCGTGGGTTCGAACCCAGCCAGGCGGTTTACTTTGCGTAATTTATTTCATCATTTATGTCAGATACGCAGTCGCTCCATGTAAAATACTGGTACTGGTGAACGAAAACATCGTGAGAAAACTGGCATGTCTTAGCACCAAAAATTGGAAGACATGTGACATCCACCAACCCGCACTTGGCCCGCGTGGTTGATTATGCCCCATCCCATTTCACAGAGTGAAGGCCTGTGTACCAGCAGTGGGAACATTACAGGCTGATTATGCCATGATCACAGCACACGTATCGAATCAGAAACGGATCGGCACCGTATCGCCTTTCGCCTCCCTGTCAAACAGGCGTCAACCTTACGTAAGCACGTAACCAAAGCGGATGAGAAGCTCCGATACGTCGACTCGGCTACGGCTAGGCGATGCGGCGACGCCGCGCTTACGGCTCGCCGACTGCTGGTTAATGGTGCAGCAGGCAGGCGGGAGGGGTAAGAGGGGCAAGGGTGGACGAAAAGACATATGCTCGGGTACGGAGAGACGTAAGCGCGGGGACGACGAGCCGTAAGCGAAGGGACGACGAGCCGTAAAGGCGGGGTGACGACGAACTTAAAGCACGGGGACGACGACCCGTAACGCACCGCACCACCGTTTGTGAGCTGGTCGCGAGGCGAGGCGATTACGTTACGATTCCGATTAGTGTGCGCAGTAGGGCGTTTTATACAAAGAACACTGAACGGCTCAAGTTGATATGGTACCGATCCCTTTCCGGTTTAATACGTGTGCTATATATATATACCTTTAAGCTTCAGAATGTCACAAGACAAAAATAGTCCTACTCGTACTCCGATCCAATATTGAATGACAAAATTAAATGTCACTCATAAGTCATAAATATCTCAACGTTTTCGGCTTCCCGGAATTTTCCCTTTGATCTAAGAGAAAAATATAAGCAGATGGTATCATCCTCTTGGCCTTGTTTTATCTTATTTGAGGTCCGTGCAGCATAATATCTTTTTCTTCCATACATATTGTAGCGATATTTTAAGGAAACACTTCATCGCCACTTAAAAACGTATAATTTGATATATTAAAAATAACCGAACTTACAAAAATTACAAAAAACTTAAAGAGAAAAAAATTTAATACTTGAGGTTTTTTTGTTGTTCATTGAATTATGTTTCAAAATTTAGCTAGATTACCTACGCGTCGAGTTAAACTGCAGTTGCAACTGTAATTTTGGCTACGATCGCGTAGCACCAATCGTGAACGAACGATATAAAAACCTGTTGTATTCTGCAATTAAAGTTACACGAAACAATTATTTATAAACGACAGTAATATCAGTAAAAAATCAATAATAAAAAAATATCTGTAAAATCCTGGATTATTTCTCTCTGGATTATATCTTGTATTCCATTTCACGTCTGGTCGGTATGGTTTTGAAACTGCTCCCTCGAATAGATCTCCACTCCTCAACTCGTTCAAAATCCGGGAACGGATTAGTGCATAGGGGTAGGGTAAGGCCGAAAACTCGGCTTGTTACGTCTTATATTTTCAGGCGTATCCTGATAAGATCAAAAGATCAACATATAACTATATGTCGAAGACTTCACATAAATCCAATTTAGATGATTAAGGACGTATTTTCCATAATATCTTTACGATTATAAGCAAAGAAAAAATAATTGCAGCCTTCAGCAATGAACTCCAAAAAACCTCTGCCAAACTTCAAGAGAAAATTTCACTTGACAGCATCAGTTCAAAATTCAAAAGTTTGATTTTTTAATCAGAAAAACGACCAAAAAAGGTTGTCTAAAAATCTTAAAGAAGGATGGAATGTTGAAAACATAATATGCAGTAATTAGTAATACTGCAGTACCCCCTTTCCAAGAAAAAAAAGGAGAAACCCGATGAAAGAAACGACTAATGAAAGAAACGACCTAAAACAACCAAAGGACTTACGTCAAACAAAAGACATAAGTAAAAAAGAACATTAAATCTAATAGAGAACTAAAGCCAAACGAAGGACTGTTAGTCAAAGATAGAACTTCGGTGAAATACGAAGCTAATGCTTGCTTTATAGACAAAGAAAAAACAGGTAATCAATAATTGTAATGATGAACACAATGGATAAAAAATAAAAATTAAAACCTTATATCATTGTGATCTATAGATAAGAGTATGTCGACTATGTCTCGTCCCTAAACTAAATTATCGTTACGTGTTAATCATCCGTTTCCCAACACTAAGAGCTGTCATTATGTCATTGAGGGAATGACAGTCGTAACGACATCTGTGGGCGAAAGCCAGAACTATAAGCATTGATAGTTAAGAAAAAGTTTTAAACAAAATGTTTCAATTAGGCACAACTAGATGTCGCAATTAATATTTTTACTATAGGAGCTAACTTCTCGGAAAAATAATCATCACCAGAAGATCTGGAAAAATTCTTTCTCCATACAATGTCACCAACATTCAACGTGACGGCTGAACGATGCGAATTATAAGCTCGCGAATTATGGAGGAAAGCCATAGAAAGATTGTCAGCGACTTTCGCATAAACTTCTGTTAGGGATGATAAGTTCGATGCGTACCGAGTCCGACTTTCAGCTAAATTTACGCCTTGAGTCTGACTATTAGTACGAGTAGGAACCATGAGAAATTCTCTACCAAACACCAGGAAGTTTGGTGTGAAACCCGTTGCTAAAATAATACAAGAGTTGAGATAAACTTTATGCAATATTCTCATAAAACTTGAAAGGGGAGGGATGATTCTACGCGTGTTTGAGCCCGACTTTCAGCTACATAGACGCTTAGAGTCTGACCATATGCACGGGTAGAACGCATAAGACCTTCCCTATCATATATAGAGAATAGAACTAGTGCAGGCAAAAAAAAAACTTGATGAGGGAAGAATTATTCTACGCGTGTTTGAGCCCGACTTTCAGCTACATAGACGCTTAGAGTCTGACCATATGCACGGGTAGAACGCATAAGGCCTTCCCTATCATGATACCATACATAGAGAATAGAACTACTGCAGGGAAAAAACTGCTGGGTTCTCAATAGACCTGGATTTCAAAATGAAAGAAAGAATTAGACCATACTCTGATGACGATGATGAAGCTCACATTGACAGGTGTATTAGCTAGATTAAGGAAATCGTAAATTAAAAAATAGAACCTCCTTCTTTGAAGTCGGTTAAAAAAAGGAACAGACTCAAAGTACGAACGATCTTATAAGTCTTTCGTATTAGAATCAGTTAGGAATAATTAAAGTAAAAACTTTGAAAATTTTAATGTATTAAGAAAAATGAGAATAATTACGTAACTTGAAAAAAAGGTTTTTTGTTTAAAGGAATATTCACGTAATTATAGTGCCATATGAGAGGATTACGTTTAAAACCAATAATCCCGTTGGAATTAAGTCAATAAGTCCAAGGTTTTTAGAGTTGGAAAGAAATTAGTAAATTGAAAAAATGTCCGAAGACGAATTCTCTAAAATAAATGTTTTGTCTAAAAAGTTTTTAATATAGAGATAGGAATAACCTTCGTCTGCTATGTTAGGATGCAAAAAGGACAAAACAAAGTTAAATAGGCAAATGTGATAATATGAATGTACTTAGAAAAAGCTAGAAATGCAGTGATCAGTCTGATGGGAAACTGAATGGCAAAATAAAAGCATCAGTCCCTAACAAACTAACACTAAACGAATCACAACGCTGAAAAAAAAAAAATCAAAAGCTAGCTAAGGCAGTCAGGAAACAACAAAAAATAACCCTCAACTGCCATAGTAAAGACAAAACCAACAAATATACGGGGTTCCACGTAGCACGAAAGTGTTAGGTAACCAGCAATATATGACTGGTAGAGGAATGGTAAGACGACGTGACATCACAGGAACGGTTGGGCTAAGAATTCAAAGAAAAACAAATAGAAACTAGTAAACCATCTGCACCAAAAAACAAACAGCGTAGGTACAGGTGGACTAGAATCACAAAAAAAATCAAATAGAATCTAGCAGACAACCGTGCAAAATCAACGCTTACCTTAGCCACGAAGTCTAAATCATTCGCACACCAATCATACACTACAGGATGTTAACTACTTCTAACTAAGGAGTGGAATAAAACCCAGGATAAAGATGTATTTAACGGGAAGAAATAAAAGCGTTTTATATGTTTTAAGGTTCTACAAAGTTATCATTTATATTGCATCATAACATAGCACATTATAATAACGAACACCATCAGCAATAGAAGAGTTAACAGAAGTTGTCAATCACAGCCACAGAGTACCTTTTGATAGATCACAGCATAACACTGGTAACCATAGCAACGATCTTGTTTGACAGAATGAGAAATAAATTTCTGAACTCCTGAAACATATAGAAATAAAACATTAAAATTTGCTCGGATGAGCAACCATCCTCACAGAAACAGAAAAAAATGATATTTCAGTAATCAGAATCAATAAAATTACTTACTTTTACTTCGGGCGCCATTTTGTAGCGATATTTTAAGGAAACACTTCATCGCCACTTAAAAACGTATAATTTGATATATTAAAAATAACCGAACTTACAAAAATTACAAAAAACTTAAAGAGAAAAAAATTTAATACTTGAGGTTTTTTTGTTGTTCATTGAATTATGTTTCAAAATTTAGCTAGATTACCTACGCGTCGAGTTAAACTGCAGTTGCAACTGTAATTTTGGCTACGATCGCGTAGCACCAATCGTGAACGAACGATATAAAAACCTGTTGTATTCTGCAATTAAAGTTACACGAAACAATTATTTATAAACGACAGTAATATCAGTAAAAAATCAATAATAAAAAAATATCTGTAAAATCCTGGATTATTTCTCTCTGGATTATATCTTGTATTCCATTTCACGTCTGGTCGGTATGGTTTTGAAACTGCTCCCTCGAATAGATCTCCACTCCTCAACTCGTTCAAAATCCGGGAACGGATTAGTGCATAGGGGTAGGGTAAGGCCGAAAACTCGGCTTGTTACGTCTTATATTTTCAGGCGTATCCTGATAAGATCAAAAGATCAACATATAACTATATGTCGAAGACTTCACATAAATCCAATTTAGATGATTAAGGACGTATTTTCCATAATATCTTTACGATTATAAGCAAAGAAAAAATAATTGCAGCCTTCAGCAATGAACTCCAAAAAACCTCTGCCAAACTTCAAGAGAAAATTTCACTTGACAGCATCAGTTCAAAATTCAAAAGTTTGATTTTTTAATCAGAAAAACGACCAAAAAAGGTTGTCTAAAAATCTTAAAGAAGGATGGAATGTTGAAAACATAATATGCAGTAATTAGTAATACTGCAATATATATTAGTCACCTACAGAGCGTAAACATGTCCGTCTCTTTCATGCACTTGTAGTTTGACAGTTGTGCAACAGTGACAGGAATAACGCTTAGCCAAAGTACGTGCTAAGCAAGGTTTATAGATCTTGGCCTTATTGCTTTTCACGTTCTTAATCAAACCTTTTGGCACGATATGCCCGTCATTTTAAGCCCTTAGAAGCTAATAAAGTAGGTAGAGCTTGGTTATCAAAAGCATGACTGCTAAGCTTTGGAGTCTTGGGATCGATCACTGGAAAAAAACTCATTAAGAAATTCTCAGTAACAGCCCGGAATCTGGATTGGTGCCTGTAACGGAAATAGATTCATCTCTATGACATGCGACTCAACAACTGGCGTAATTTGAGTTTTCTCTGACAATTCAAGTAGGCCTGGGGTTATATAATTATGTAGAAGCTCTTTGATAAAAAGTTCGACAACGTACGTTTTTGTTTGCCAGAACAGTGAAACCAAAGGGTGCCAACGGAACCCGATTACTAAGGCTCCGCTGCCTCTTTTGAACCGTAATAAGTAGACACTTGAAATTGTTACAGTGCTCGCGACTAGTTCCACCTAAAGTTCAAAAGTTTAATTTAATTCATACTTGAATAGAGGCCATGAAAGTCTTAGAGGTGAATAATTAATTAATAACTAGCCAGGTGAAGTGAGCTGTCATTCCACTTGAAGCTAACGAATGACACTATTGACTTCCCTTGATTGATGTGAGCTCTCTTCAAGCTTACTCACCTAAGTTTTCACGGTTAAATGTTTCCAGAATACATAGGCTGTGCCACCGTCCAAATGCTGGTTCGCTAAAAGTTGACAAAGACCATACCTAATTAAAGTCTGAAAATCAATGCTGAACGTTGACCTTTATTTAGGGTAACCTAGATTTCATTTGAGTTGGGCGCTCTGAGATTTAATGAAAAGTTTGGGAAACATGTGATTAATGTTTCGACTAATGCTTACTTTGAGCTGCTCCTTTCACACAAATATTTCATTCTAATTCTAAAATCGTGTCTATCATATGGAGACATATCCTACAGAATTGCTTGATTATCAATTTATTGAAATTATGGTCAAATATACTCGAGTAAATGTGTAAGCAACAGACCATCGACATCGTATTTTTTACAGGCGACCTTCCCGATCGATTAAATCGAAGTAATCTGCCAGACCATATTGATCTTCAAAACACAGCACATAGAGCGACAGTAAAGATCGTCAAAATACGAGGAAATCTATCGACACTTTTAGATTGGTTCTTTAATTCAGTCTCAGTACTGCTTTGTTAACTGTATGAAAGATTCATGCACTATTATCTTTCAACATTATCTAACCGTCACCAGAGCTGAATCCCCAGTATGTTGCACTTGAAAGATGCTCAACGCCTCGCGCCCTTCTGACTGCCAACCCTGAATTTGATGTGTTTGCAGGTGAATGGAGTGAAATTATGCGTATATGTCTGGTCTTCTAAGAAAGAAAGTATGCAAGGGAGTCCAGTGCTCCATGTTGGTTTTCATTTAAATTACATACAACATAAATGTTTCTATTTTAATTCATGTGATTGGTGTTGTACCGTTTGAATTAATTACAAATAAATACAATTAGTTCTTAATAACATAATGAATTACGAATGTGAACTCAAAACTTATTTTCCTATGTCACTATAATGTTGATACCTACTCTTACAATCTGCCAACACTGCAAATTAATTCAGTCAACAATGTTTTGCAAATACAGTTTATTTATTATTATTTATTTATAAAAAAAAAAAAAACATTGCCCCACACTAGGAATTTCTCCTGTATTGTGGGTGCGTTTACAAACATTTAAATTCACATACACAAACAGCCAGACCCGGAACAACTACTTGTAGGTCATACAAATATTCCAAATTAGGTTATTCAAATATTAATAAATTAAATTATTAATAATTGTAAAATTACTCAATAAAAGCCCCAATTACCTACCCTTTTTTATTACTTTTTATTTTTTTTATTTTGTAACTATAATATTTACATAATTTATGCTAATACCTATTTAAAATAATAATAATATGTACATTTATATGAAAAAAAATAAGCAAAATGATCATAGGGCATCAAAAAATTAATTAAAATTATTATTTATTATTAATATTGTTTAATTAGGTTATTCAAATATTGTTATTATTTTTTTTTTTTCCTAAACGCTTACCAAACGCACCATAACCAAACCTTTACAAACAAAACCAAGCCATCCAGTTCACCAACTAAGAATGTTTTGGCGCGTCAAACAAATTATTTCATCAAAATCTTGTCGTAAAGCTGATTATGGTTGCCCTGTTTTGGACTCGTGGCGTAGATTCTTATTCGAGTATATTTTAGGATCGTTTTATAGTACATCATTGTGTTTTTATATAATGGCTTTGATGAAATTTTGTTGTGGTTTCTGAAGGCTTTGCTAAGGGGTGTTTTGAAACTTGTTTTCTACTTATAATACTCGTATTGCTGCTTTTAGATTTAAGCCCAAAGAAAAAAGAAAAAAAAAGAAAAGCCCTGTTATTATTATTGGTTTATAATCTTTGGCATTAGCATTGAATCCAAATCTAAAACCTTCATTTTTAAATTGAGCAACGTGATGCTCACACGTTGCTCAACATAACTTAGTGGTAAGATTTTTCTTCATTTTTCATAATCAAGAGATACAATAAAACACAACAACAACGTAGCAATATAATTAGGTATACAGTGCCCTGCAAAAGTTAGTTGAAATTTTTCCATTTCAGCTGCAAAGCAACATTATGATACCACAAATGAAACACGGTTATAAAAAAAAACTGGTAATCCCTTATCATACGTAGGTACCACGTAGTTGAGCAGGTCAATAAAAATTGTATAGTGTACAAGTTCAAACATTTGAAACAAGAATTTTAAATCATACAGTGGGTTTAGGTACAGCTGAAATAGAACAATGTCAACTAACTTTTAGAGGGCACTGTATATGAACTTAAAAATATTCCAACATGTTAAAATTGCTAGGTATTTCGCAGAACATATTTTACTACACTTAGAGCTCATTATTCCAACGCCATATAACTTTATCGAAATAATAATTTTGAATTTTTGAAAGTTCTTCCATTCAAAAACTGTCAAACGTCAATTATATTCCATGAATAATAAATATCTGTCGATTGAAAAATCAGCCCTTTGAAGAATAAATCGTGACGTAATCTACGTAATTCTCTTAAATTTATTTCTCTAAACAAACCTTATATCACGTCACATTACGAGAATACTCGAATACAATATGCCTGTAAGACAAGAACATTCAAGCACATTCAAACCTCCATATAACAATATCTATCTAAACATCAACGATACTCGTGTACATTAACAATTCTGGAGACAAAGATTTAAATTGTTAGATTCGCCCTACACTGTCAAAAGATGGTCGCTTTTCTGTTTTGTTTTGACAATAATGTCGTAGTGAGTTGACTTGACTGCCATGCAATCGCCATACACGTTTTGTGTGAGCTCACTCTTCTTAGTACTACTGTATGTTTATTTATTTGCATACATGTACAATTTATAATTTCCTTATGTCTTTAGTGGGATAAAAAGTTAGGTACATGCGCCCTTAGGGCATTTGCAAATCAAGGGGCCTACTCCCTAAGCACGAAATCCGTAGTTTGGGCCGAAGTTACGGCCGTTTCCTACTCCGTATCGATTAGTTCGTTGTCTGCGGGGTAATTGTGTAAAACACTAACAATAGAAATGGCTTTCAATTTGATAGTTCAACAATACTCATTGTCGTATTTACGTAGGTGAGCAGACAATTTTTTCAATCATAAATGAAGTACTCCCGATATGTATTTGCCCCGTCAAAAAATTGAATTTCAAACTTGTTTTGATAGATCAACTACTTTCGGACGGGCCCGTATCTTCATTGACGAACTTAGAGAGTAGACCTTCAGTGCGATTTGCTTTTCGAGCAACGGAAGTACGGTCTAGGCAAATCTAACGATTTAAATCTCTGTCTGGAGGAGCGATATAATCGTACTACGCTAGGGTCGGATTGATGGCTTCAATATATTGTTACACAATATGACTGTTTTCTTATTCCCTTGTTCAATTGTATTATATGGTTATGTTTCGGATATCTATGGTTATGTTCATAGTAAGACTACTTCGAAATTGACTTGATTGTACAGAGTGTAAAAAGGCACATTGCATAGCCGTCAACTACACATTCTGTACATCAAACTATACTCCATTTGAAATAAGATTACACATTTAAATAAACCTTTGTACAAAAGGTTTATTTAAATGTTCGTTCGACCGATTTTCACTTCTATACTGTAGGCATAAGAATGGCATTAAAAGCAAAAAAGTGGTTACAATACCAACTGTTTATGTTTACTGCAGCTGCAATTTGTCATGCCACCAACGCAATAGAATTCAAAATCGGTTGAACGGACTGTAAAAAAGGTTTATTTAAATATCTAATCTTATAAGTTCAAATGGAGTTTAAAGTAACGTTGCATAACTCTTGTTGTTATTAAAATTAATTGCTGAAAAACGATTTTTATTTCAATCTGAAAATTTGCTGATTGCGGTAGTGCACAATGGTACAGACGCCAGCACATCAAGCTACCCAAAACTGTCAAATTTTCCCAATCAACTTTGTACCTTATACTTCAGGGATAAAGTTGAAAATCTATTAAAGAAATTTGACAGATTGTAGTAGCTTGATGTGCTGGCGTCAGACACACGCAAAACATTGTGCTTATGGGTACATGCAACAGTACAGTACTAGGTCGTGGAGGTACCTATTTAAAGTTGTGTTATAACATGAGTTTTTCATGTTATAACACAACTGTTTTCGTAAAAAAAAGGTTAGTAAAAGTTGGAATTTTGACCTTCAGTCTAATCAGAAGGTTCCCAGGAATGGTCCAGTACAAAAAAATGACTACAATGAAGGGGAGTGAATCTCTGCCTCGTTAAGTGTCTTTTTACACCGTTCGAATCAAGTCAATTTTCAAGTAGTCTAGTAGTAAACTTTGTAGGTAAGCGAAATTGAGCTTTAGCCTATTCAAGCTTTAGCATAGGCTAAAGCTTAATTTCGCTTACCTACCAAGTTTATAAACAGAGTCAAAATTTCAGCTTTTAGTTGACTAAATCCTTATAATATATTAAATACTGCCATCAGACTCCCGCAATTTCCTCACTTAAACTTCTCGAATTTGAACATTCTAAAATTAGATCGGGCGTCAAACTTTTGGGTTCTAATGTCCACGACTAAAATCATAAAAATGTTTCCTGAAAAAATATGGACTACCGTTCCTTAAATTAACCCATGACAACCGCAGTTTAGCTCGTTGAGTGAATGCCAGTAACTCGTTGAGTGAATGCCAGAAACTGATATTAACATTAAATAATTTGTTGCAGAGGAAATCGGTCCCCCATCAGAGCTGTTTGACCTGAACATGCTGGTCATCATCTGCAGTTCTATTCTTCTCGTCATATGCCTTATGGCTTTCTTCTGTATACTGTTTAGAAGACATCGGTAAGTGATGCTCATATTGACTGGCAACCATCTTGTTTTGAATTCAGTGGTGTTTTTGTTCTACTGTGGGACCAAATTTTGGAACGAATTTCCTTATCGCTCCACTTGGCGAATGAAAGCTAACTGAAACAAGTGTATCATTTGGGACGTCGCGACTCTATTTCTCGTGACGGTTAAAATATACTACTAAAGCGAAAGGAACTTTGTTCCAACCGGGCTTTCCACGACTCATCTCGACTTTTTTTTTATATTTTGTAATTATTTTTTCCTTCGCAATAAATTGGGTCTGTAAATGAGTGATTTATTATTTATTTATTGCATGGAAGATTTACAGGCGAATAAAATCAAATTAAAATCTGAAATAGTCCTGTACCAGTTACAAATGTTCACAAGACAAAAAAAATGTATAATGTATTTTTGTTAATAGTTATCAGGGTTAAGTAGAGCCCGTGAAAGGACCATACAAATATTCGTACTGAAAGAATCACCATTATTTTCTACCAATCCCAGAATTTTCCATTAACAGCAAACCAACAGGACCAGTTATTGTATTCAATAATTACTATCAAACAGAACAATTTGTGTTTACACGCCCGGAATACTCCCAAACAGTTATTAATTATCTGTCTATTATCTGAACCAACATGATTACTCATTGATTACTGTCATTCGATTGCCATGAAAATTAAATACTTAAAGAGAATATAATGATAATTATTCAGTGGCTAGTCTTTCCAACCTGTCTGTCTGTGATATCTACCAACACACACTGAGCCAGCATGGTGGATTGTGGCCCTTATTGAAAACAAATGATAGCTATTACGCTATCAAGACTCCTGCTAAAATTATCGACCAATAGCGTTCCAAAGTCCTTAAAAAAATATTGTGTTGAAGCTAATAAAAACAAAGTGGATTTACGCCAACGTTATACCTACTCCGGAACTTTGTTCCGAGGTCAAATCCATAATTCGAAGCGAACAGTTTTGAATACTAATCAGTGTTTACTTTCCAAACAGGCAAAATTATACATCCCAGTACCGGCACTCCATTGCTGATGAAGTTAAATCCCGTAATGAGAGCGTAGCGTCTCAGTCAGAACATAAGGAGCGGTACGCACACGCGCCAAGGATATACACCTCGCCTGTACATAATAGAAAGGCTAGCAAGAATGGTAAGATAATACCGAAGTTAAAATTACCTCTTCGTTGTCTATCTTCGATGATTGAACGACGTCTATCTGGATGGCTCGTAAAGCTTGTCCCCAATTAGCAATACTAGTTCGTAAATCCAACACTGCCAAAATATCTATCGAAAGACTATAATCAAGCCAAATTAATACATTTAGCCGTTGGTTTTCGGTGTTATTAGTAATTTTCTGACATTTCGAAATAACGGACACCTTTCAGCCAATCCAATATTTAAGTTGCGATACTGAAATCAAGAATTTGCAGCTTGCTTGAGAAATCACGTTGTATTGCAATACTTAGCCTTCGGCCAAGGTAAGAAAAAGCCAGCCTTTGAGTCACGGGAATTATTAACCAGCCATTTAGAATATCGTTGAAAATGAAAAAGATAATATCAAAGATAATAGCAATTGCTGCATAAAAGTGTATAGGTATTTATTATAAGTTTTAAACCTAACTTCATGAAAAACATAGTAGTCAATAGTATTTTATTCCACAGAAATGTTCGAGATAAGTCCTTACGCGGAATTTGCGTTGGGCTTCAGAACGTTTGATCACGTGGAAAACCAGGACCTACCAAGCAGATTGCCTAGTAGACCAAGGTTTGATACCGGTAAGTGAATAAATACACTGTATTAATACCAGTAACTTATCGTTTTACCTTATTTAAACTTAATACAATAGTCGTTCAATAGTAATGAACAATAATAAGACTCGGTGTCCCCCAAGGAATATACTTTGGACCAGTAATGATTTTACTCAGAACAAAACTTTGACGAAAATTTCTAAAATATGTGACGTCCACAAACCCGCACCGGGCCCAAGCTGTGGATTATGGCCCAGTCCCTCTCATAGAGAGGATGCTTGTGTTTCAACAATTGGTTGCTGATTATGCATAACAAAACATATGGAAATAGTTTAACCATTATTCTGCTTAGCAACGCGCTAGAACCGAAAAACAAACGAACCAAGAGAACCTCACTGACAGAATATTGAACACACAGTAATAGCTTTCCATTAGTTTATTAACGCACTACGAAAACCAAAACAGAAACGCGTACTATTCACTCATTACTAATTCATATTATGTGCATAATTAGGCTTTTCAAATAATATGATTCCCGTCCATACAGTTAAATACGTTACTATCGAACGTTGTATGTTTACCCTCCATGCGAGCGAGATAAAATGGAATTTGATAACGAATTTTGCAAATAATGCAGGTAATTGTATTTTGAGGCGGACGCTTTGAACATTTGCGAATTGGTTGTGCTTGTGATTCAGGGCGGCAATAATAGGCTTATTAGTGTTTTGTTTGACAGTAGTGAATCTACAGCAGGAATAATTATGCTGCGCCTAGTTCAGTGGGGCCCAGCGGTAACTGCCGCGACTTACGAGTTATAGGTCGTAGGTTCGAACCCAGACAGGCGCTTTACCTTTTGTAAATTATTTCATCATCACTGCTCTCAAAACGGTGAAGGAAAACATCGTGAGGAAACCGACATGAGCTAGAACCAAAAATTCGAAGACATGTGACATCTATTAACCCGCACTGGGCCCGCGTGGTGGATTAAGTCCCACTCCTTCTCTCCAAGTGAAGGCCTATGTCTCAGCAGTGGGAACATTATAGGCTGATTAATGATTATGTTATGTCAGTTCTTGGGTCAGCTAAGTTTTACTGGATAGCTAGTTGGATAAATTGGATTAATCTATAAATCACTTGGATCATCCTAATCTACATGCTCCTCACGTGAACCATAACAATGTCTGGCTCCAAAAGACCCTGTGACCTCTGAGTTGGTTTCGGTGTTTTTCTCAGTAGTCGGATAGGAAATACAGACCACATCTTGTTTCGAAAATATTATTGGCGTGTAAATGTGTTTTCTAAAACTTATTTACAAACAAAACATCACTTATCATTAAACAAGATCACTAATTTTGGATTTTAATATTCTAGCCTCGCTCAGAAATATATTAACAAGAAACTAGGTTAAAGAAGCTGTTCATTCTATTCTGTGACCTTTCTAATACCCTAATATTAAACAGAAATGTTTGCCTTTCAACAAGAATTCAATATCCGTAATGAAAATTTTCATTCTTAAGAAAATTGCTCAAACTCCAAGTAGCGTGCATACAGCGTGCCGCTCTAATGGTTTTCGTTTTTTTAAACATATTTTAATTTCACTATCCGTTATTATTTATTTATGTACAATTTTCTAAAATAACATCTTGGAACCTGTACTTCTGTAGTGCAGAGGTCATTTTCCGGGATTACAGTACCGCGAGGACTGGTTCGACGTGGTGCGGGAAAAGAGTTTATGGAAGGATTTGGCAGAGGCCTTTGCTCAGCAGTGCGACAGTATAGAAGAACAAAAATAAGGCGGTAGTTTTCAAATTACGAATTATTTTATGTTGTTATAATTTTTATAATTACTGGCCAGTAGTCCTATCCGTGTGTTAAATTAAAATAGCCATTGGCATGTTGTATCTGGTCCTAAGATCCGAGAAACCATATTTTACTGTAAATTGCCTTTAATTAAACATAAACAATATGAGTTGGACAGGCAACACAAATCTGTTTAATGCGTTGTATTCAATATTCAGGATTTGGTATGAGGCAATTTGACAATAAATTGTTACGTACCTTACAACCGCTTGGGTACATTGTCACATGGATAATCTAACTTGTTTTCTGGATGGGACTTTATTGTTCGTTTCGATCCAGGTAGCTTGGAAATTATATTTTAAGTGATTACTAGATATTCGTAAATGGTATAAAACAGAGACACTTTTTTGTTCTGTGAGTGCGCTTAGTTCTCGTAAACTACACAATGGTTTTTGATTTAGTTTTCACCATCATTTATAGAATTCATTCCGCAGTGATGTTTTTAATGTAAAGCGCAATAATCCGAAATTTTCGCCTGTCGCTAGATCACCGGTTCTTTAGATCGCACCCACAGATATAGATACACCTAGATAACGCAAGAGCAACAACTTCGCGTGCCAAAAATCGCACCAGCTTACGTACAAAAATCGTAAGCCGCCACTTTCACGCTCAGTCCTGTGTACTGCTGGCTGGGTGAGCGTGAGCGCTGGGGCTAGGCTCCGGGGGTAGGGCGAGACGGGTGCCGCACGGGGCGGCGTCTTTGAATCGATTTGATTTTCCCATCACAAAATAGTGCTTGTGACATAGTAGGTAGTCAAAAAAGACACGCTTGATTTTCATACAGATCGTGATACTTGGTCTATCTATATCTGTGATCGCACCCATTCGAAGCAGGAGCGAGTGCTATTATAAAATACGAGCTGTTGCCCGTGACTCCGTCTGCGCTCCAGTATGAAAAGTAGCCTATGTCCTTAACCAGGTCATGATCTCTCTGTTTGCCAAATTTCATCTAAATCCATGAAGCTGTTTTAGCGTGAAAGCGTAACAAACAAACTCTCCATCGCATTTATAATATTAGTTAGGATAAGATGTGGTGGAGGACGGGAGTGGAGTGAAGTTATTGGGTTTTTCGGCGGAAAGCACGTTAAACTGGTAGTTCTGCGCCTGATCTCTCTCCGATCGTATCGCATTACTGTCCCATTGGACTATGACAGTGAGGGAAGAGAGAGTGCATCTAAGACTGCTCACACACTTGTGCACTATAATATCTCCCGCGCCGATGGCTAGTCTTCGGAGACCAAGATTGGCCACCATGGCCGAAATACGGTTTAGAGTTTAGGATTGTAATCTGGGCAAATGTTAATTTGTGATGAGAGCTCTCTCGTGGTCCGCTTTGCTATTCACATAAAGTAGGAAAGTACCTACTCAAGTTGGCGGTTCGGTGACCATTCTTTATATCTCTAAAGTTTGAAAATTAGGCGATCCCTAAGATATAAATTTTGGTCAGTAAAGCAGTTAGGGAGGTCTGACGGCAGTAGTTTCACGTAAAATTATGATGTTTGACCGCATCTTGTCAAAATGAAAGCTGACTCAGACAGTAGGTAAATGGTTATTAAAGCTTAGATTATTTTGACCAAATTCTTGAGATGATCTTGTTCTTTGAAGGCAAAGTTCCTATCTTTCGCAAAAGTAATATAAACAAAGATTTTGTGTCAACTGATCGAAAATCGAAAACAAGTGACTATAACTAGCGAAATTTGGATGTAGGTACTATGTAAAGTCCCCGTCACGAGAAGCTATAAATTTTGTAAACACACATTCAGGGGTTTGCAACCTTCGGATTAAATAAATACAGAACCTCCTTTTTTGAAGTCGGTTAAAAAAGAACAATTTTGTAATGATTTTTATTTTTATATGGGGATATAATATGTTAACACACTAATTAGATTTGTGTGTTAACAGACTGTCGTCAGACGATTCCGAGTATTCTGCATCTGAATTCTGCAGAATTGACAGCCTCAGCGTGAACTTCTTCAAAATGGCGGCTCAAATGTTTACGTTCCATGAGTCAGACGCGTTCCAGTACCACAAAACATTACACGACAGCGCCTTATATAGCTAAAATATAACTCGACCAAGTCAAATTGCTCGTTATTTTCTTATTACACGTATGTTACTTTGAGTTGATTGAATTGTCGCTACGTAACTTAGTAGAAGTTCTTTATTTACAAAATGTATTAGCTTCTCATGACGGGTACTTTAGGTACACCTTTGCCGACCCCTTCGGGGAAAAGAAGCGTGTCATAGAACAAAAGTTGTTGTTTATGATGTTAGTAATATAGTCCTGAGAGGTTGTTAATGTTTTACCAATAACCCTGTATTGATATGAAGGAATGACTCACAAATACTAAAGACACATCCAGCGACGATCTACAAACGCTTCCAGTTCTCACGTTTCGTTTGAATTATGAGACAGTCCCTCCCCGTATATTTCAGCCTGACATCTCAAATGAACGCTATTCAAATTCTAGACGCTGTTATCATTAATTGAATTCCCTTCAAAGCTCCGCTAAATTATTATTTAGTTATACCAAAACCTTTCAAGTTGATTTTTAGGATTATTTTCCTTTGACAGGTTAAATATTTACGGATTGAGAGGAAGTTTATGTTTGATTTAAATTTAAATTTAGTTGAGATGGTTTCTGTCTGTGGATTTTGAGAAGTATTCCTTATTTATTTAAGTCAAAATAAATTAGCGAAACTATGCAGAGATAATGGGTATCAATATCTAATCACGCTTAAAAATTAATGATCTGAGGGCCAAGACAAATGGCATTCGCTTCAGAGCGATTCTATTTCTACAATCGCTACAGCTTCAAAGTGACATTGACATGATCACGTGACATTTCGATAGTGTCAACCCCATAATTTTCGGCTTTTCTACTGTAGTCTGTTGTTTTTAAACAAACGAGTACCGAAAATTTTACTGCGTTTCTACTGGTCCACGTAATCAACATAAAGTCCGTTCCACACAAACGCTGTAGTTACATGTAATTCAGTTGAGTCATCGACTACCTGCGCGTCGCACGTGTTTTAGTGAGTGAACCAGACTGCGTCAGTCATGGCGGACATGTCTCCTGTAGTAAGCGTACTAAGCGCCCTTTGCAATCTTCAGAAAAACAAATGATATAAGTACAATTTGTTTAAATCATTTAAAAAAATAAAATTATTAAGTATACTATTATCATTTATGTTTAAAATTTTGTTACGAATATACTAAGTATACAAATTTAAATCATAAAATAATAATTCAATATTATCTACAGTAAATTTTAGAAGTATTCAATATGATAATTGCGTAACACACTATCAATAGCAATGGGTTTCATTTTGACAGTTCAACAACATTGATTGCGTTATTTGCGTTGTTGAGCAGACATATTTTTCGAACATAATGGAGCAATGGATTAGAAATATGCTTCAAAATTATTCAAATTGAGAGTAATAGTGTGTTAAGCAATTAGGGTGCTGGCCTTAACAATTTCAAAACAAGAACAAAGGCGTTGGCCCCACCCCGACCAATGACCCATCCCACTCTGTCAATATCGGAAATGTGCGAGAGACATACTCAGTACTCTTTTGTTAAAAAAAAAACAGACTAATAGCCTCATTGCTAAACGAATGTTGAATGTTTTTTTATGCCCTCTGGTGTTTTTTTTTGGGGGTTCAATGACTTCTGGTAGTGTTGTTGCTTGAAGTCACCGAATCCGTCACATAGTATTTTTACTTTTTGATGAATAGATTTTTATAATCATTATTATCTTCTTCTTAGCGTGTCGATAGCAATCTAAATGTACTCGGCCCAGAATTCGGCTACTTGTTTGGCGCCTTCACCAGCGTCCATCAGTTCCTGTAACGTGTAGCTGACAGGACACGCAGGACACGATATTAAGTGTCCCATCGTTTATGGAACAACGCCACATTTACACTCCAAGGCGGAGTCGTCTATGAATCTCCACCTGAACAGGTTTTCCTTGCTTCGGCCAACCTGGGTCCGGAGTCTGTTTAAAGACTTTCAGGTTACCCAAGGTAGCTCATGTCCAGGTGGGAGGTCTTCAGCGGGTGGGACGAACGGTTTGGGTAAGGAAGCACTGTCTCGCCACAGCTTCAGTCTCTCTTGTGATGGTTCACCAGAGAGTGGAACGACACACTTTAAAAAACTGTTTTGTTGCTGTGTTTCAAAATATTATTATTATTATAGTATGAGTTAAGAAAATCTATTTTTTTGGGTATGGATATCTGTACATTCCCATTACGTCCTAAAAGTGTCACTAACCAATTTAATTTGACTCTATACAAAACATTGCGTTAAAATTTCAGAAAATTGCCAGGCCTTCCAGCTTAATATTTTATTACTGACAAAATAATTAATTAATTTTCAATTTTCCATTTAGATAGATAGATAGATAGAATACTCTTTATTATTTACATCATATAAATTACAGACATAAATATAGAAAATTTACAAAGGGTGACACAATGGGCGGTCTTATCGGTAAGAGCGATCTTTTAAAGACAACCTTTGGATGGATTAAGAAGGGGAAGGACAGACAAATACTGTAGGTAGTCTGTGGTGTACCATTTACATAATACAATAAATACATACATAAAGTATATTATACTTATCAAAATAAATAAATACGTAATATAATAATAAACATGAAACAGTAGCAAAGAAAATATATTGATGATTATAAGGAGAGAGGAAGTGCTTTTTACTAGAGTTCCTACATCCTTCCAACCATTATTGTTTAGATCTTTTTCTGTGCCAAGTATGTATTTACTAACCCCCTTACTAATAAACGCATTATATCAGATGAATATTTACACACCGTTAAGTCTCTTTCAGTCGTCAGTAATTTGACTTTCGAAAGAAGAAAGCGTTGTGTAACTATACAGACGCTATACAACGTTTATTAGTAAGGGGGTATATATTTATCTCCTAAATAGTTGACTTTAGTGTTGGTTAATAGAAGAATTTATATGAAAAATTGGTATACCTCGTGAGAGCAGTGGTGCCCTAGTGGTGCGCCCCGACTTACGAGTTTTAGGTCGTGAGTTCGTACCCAGGCAGGCACTTTACTTTGTGTATTTAATTTCATCACCACGGCTCTCAAAACGGTGAAGGAAAACATCGTGAGGAAACAGGCCTGTCCTAGAACCAAAAAATTCGAAGATAATCATCCACGAGCCCGCACTGAGCCCGCTTGGTGGAATATGGCCCACTCCCTCTCAAGAGAGGCGGCCTGTATCCCAGCAGTGAGATCACATGCTATAGAAGTATATAATTATATATCAGCATTACCATTATTAACCCTTTGAACGCCATTGTCACATATACGTGACAAGCAAGCGCGTGCCCTGTACGCCAGTCGTGTGTCGCCTATCCTATTACGAGCGACACAAATATGTGACAAAAAATGCGGTGCACTTTATCACGAAATAAACAATTAAATCATTACTTTTGTCTGTTTTTATTTGTATACCATAAATATTTAAAATTGTGACTTGGCGTGGAGGGCACGCGCGTGCGTTTATGCTCTGGAGTTCAAAAGGTAACACCAAATGATTCGTCTAACTGTTTTTAATAACTGCTTTGCTGCACCAATGAAAGCCCTGTATTACCACAATATCAAATTATGCTCCTTTAGAAGATTTCCCTCATCATATTTTCCTCTTATATTTTTTCTAGTTACAATTTTTACGTCCCCGTCAAAAACAATTTCGCTGTCACTGCCCCACAAAAACTTTGGTAAATTTCGTGAAGATTTTCAGTAAAGGCAATTTTTGACAGTTATGCTAATCAATTTTCATTGTCCAAGTTAAATAAATCTTTTTTTAATTACACGTCTGCTGGCCAAAGTTAGATTGCTTTCTGAGATTACTAATCAAAGTTTTGTCAAGTGTGTCCTTTCTCTTAACTTTGTCGGTGCGAAAAATTAAAATCTCTTCGAGTTTTCAAATGCAGGCCAATGAAGTTTGTTTTGTTGAAAAGGCATTCATATCATCATCTGTCTAGCCTTTTCCCAACTATGTTGGGGTCGGCTTCCAGTCTAACCGGATGCAGCTGAATACCAGTATTTTACATAGAGCGACTGCCTATCTGACCTCCACAACCTAGTTACTGGGTAGTACGATACCCCTTGGTAAGACTGGTTGTCAAACTTTCGGACTACTGACGACCCGTAACGACTATCAAAGATCCACGAAGGAAAGCCGGGACCAACGGCTTAACTTGCTTTCCGAGGCACGGAGGGGTCTTGGTATGTGAAGATGGTCACCCATCCATGAACTAACCGCGGCAAGCGTAGCTTAACCTGATCGATCGACCCATGCGGCTGCTTCTGCTTTTGTTGCTTTTGCGTAGTGTTGAGCTTAAGGGTAATCTATATATCTATACAAATAAATAAAATAGAAGTTTTAATACCAAAGTAACAGCTTTGTACTAAATACATATTAAAGTACTACGCAACAAAAAAACATTTTTTTTATTTTTTACTTTCTTTTAACAAAACAATTTTTTTTTTTTGTTTTTTTGTCTATTTGTTCCGGCTAATCTCCGAAACGGCTTGATCGATTTTGACGGAACTTTTACTAACAGATAGCTAATGTTATGGAGTAACATCTAGTTTAAAAAAAAACAGGATTGACGTGTAAAAGTGTTTGTACAAACCTACTTACAAAAAATAAAATCAAATCATTTTATCATTTCATCATTTCAACATATAGGCTACTTTTTCTGCCGCTAACACGTTTGCGTGGGATAATTTGCGACGTCCACGCGGGCGTGGCCGCAGGCAGAAGCTAGTCTATACATCTATTCATATAATGAAATCGTAGCGAAGTCAAAACTCACTGAAAAACCCAATGTTCATTGAATATTTTTGAAAAATGTAATTACCTCGGTTGAGAACGATTCTGATGGCGAAAATATAAGTTTTTAGATTTTTTTTGACCGTTTCTCTGGATGTATGTTCCAGATTGGCGCAAAAACAGTTTTTATTCTGGATTAACACACAATATACTTTTAATCCCGGTTGTAAGGTACAGTGGGATATTTTTCGACTACTTCGCGGGTGAAGTCGCGAGCAAAAGATAGTTTTTAATATCATTTGATGAAATCATTAGGTATGGCTAGCGGAAAAAGTCGAGTGCTAATACTACTGCTACACATCATCTAAATTGTCACAAAAATATACGATACATTGTAAGCTGGTATTACGTAGAAGCATACTGAAGCTGGCATCATTTAGTTGTATCTGAATGTTTTCAGGCTCAACTGTAAATCGGATGTAATTACACATTTCATATTATTCTTGTTTATTTCATATTATTATAGCAAACAGTTAATCTTTTTTATATTTTTAGTGTTGCTTGAGGTATGCGTGCGTGTGGAGATAAATAAAAGTTTGTACACCGACACAGTAAAGTTATAGTTTATTGAAAAGAGGTAAACACTCAGCACAGAAGGTACACAGTTTATAGTCCACAGCACAATAAGAAGGAAGAGTAGCACTAGATATAGATAGATAGATGGAGTAGACAGATAGGAAGCAAAGCGAAATATTACAATAGGTAGCGTAAGCGCGATAGCGGATCGAGTGACACAGTGGTCTCACGAAAGGCGGTAAGCTGACTGGCGGGCCGCCGGAATCAACTCATGCGCGGGCGCGGCTGTGGAATGCGAGCCCCCACCTCGCGTGCTAAACAATGGAGCGATCAGGCGGCCGGCCAGTTTGGTCACTACTAACACACATGGTTTGTTTGTCCGTCCGCGTATACATTTTTTATTTTAATAATATAATGTGTACTATTATTATTAATCTACGCCACATATTTAACTTTAGTTCAGGTTTTAATTAAATATTTAGCTTAATAATTTATTATGATTTATAAATCTGAAAAGTTAATCAACTTTTATCGCTGACTGTAGGTAAGTACCTACGTATGGTGAAAAAGAAGTAAAAAAGTGAATGGAGTAAAAGGAGGGTTGTATTATAGCAGCATATTCCTCTTTTGGCTTTGAGTTGGTTGGGTATAAATGAACTAACAACAGTCTAACGATAAACATCAAGGCTACAATGTACAAACTCGGTGACTACGGCGTAGGTGTTGCTACGGCGTAGACGGTGCTACGGCGTAGGTGTTGCTACGTTTCTCGTTACAAAGTTTATTGGCAATAAACTTGGGCATCCCTATGAACGAAGTTAGTAATAATATTGCAATCACTATTATTTGCATTACTTGGGATTTTATTTGATGTAGAAACAATGTTGTAGGTACGGAATGTGTTTAAGTTTTTTTCATTTCAACTAAGGTCTTTTGCCAAAAATAACATCCAATTTTAAAGTGTTTCATAATGAGAATGTCACTTAGAGCGTCTTCACCCTAAGAATTCAAGTAACATAATAATAAACAACATTGTTTGAAAGGAGACCTTCCAAGGTAAGCTGTTAATAAACTGTTAATTTTAAGTCAAGAAAACTGAAATCTCTAAACGGCTTGTTGACACTTTCCGTGACACAAAGGCTACCTTTTACCTTAGCCAGAAGCTAAGCATTGCCATACAACGTGGCAATGCTGCCAGTCTCTTGGGTACATTATCATTCGACAGCGATGCGGACAAAATATTTCAACTCCATATTTTAGTTTATTATTAGTTAAGTTAGGATATTATATTTTTTTTTATTATTATTATTAATTAGGTAAAAAGGTATTGATGAAGTTGTTGTTTAAATTCGTTTCATTTTCTGATTATGAATAATTATTACTCTATTGTAGATTATTTTTATTGAATTGATGTTTGAGGCGTGGTATATTACAAATTGGCTAAGTGTCAAAAAAACAACACCAAAATTTTGTCTTTCAAAAGTGCTATGTTGGGCAATAAATAAGGCTTTTTTTTAAATAAATGTCTTCACACTAATGTCATTAACAGGTATATGCACAAACAGGACCTATTTAATTTCATCATCATCATCATCATCATCATCATCAGCCTATAGCAGTCCACTGCTGGACATAGGCCTCCCCTAATGGGGGAGGCCTATTTAATTTAGTTTTCATAAAATATGCCCAAATAAAACGCTGACTAAGAAACTAATGCAATTTTATTTAATTTATCAACGATTGTGTTTTGGTTGTTAACCTAGCCCAATTGTAAATTCCACGCCTCGTTTATAAAAGAGTCACGCTATACAATAATATAACTTAATACATTATGAATAAATTTTCCTTACGTTCAAAATTAAAAAAGAAATAATATATGTATCCTTCATTTATTACATCGTTCCACTGACATCTTCTCCCCCTGTTTGTTTCGTAAAAAAATTTACTAGGGAGTCGACGAAAACATTTATTTCTTAATTTAATTAGTTTAGATATTACTCTTCCTGTCTATGCTTTGTAGGGCCCCAAAACCAGCTGATTTTGTATAAAATGTTTATTTATTATTATTTAAAACTTTATGCACAAGTAAAAGGAATTCTGTAATAAGGCGGACTTAATGCCTGAGGGATTTTCTACCAGACAACCTTAGGGTGATGCAGAGACAAAACATGGCAGGTGCAACATACGGGATAAATAGCTGGGAAATGACTATAAAATACAAGAATAAATACTAATACATACATACATATAAACAAAATGAACTGTGAGGAGAAAAAAAACATCGGTAGAGGAGAAAACGAATTCAGCATCAATCAGCGGTGGACAGTTACGGCCAACTTGTTAAAATGTTGTTGTTCTTTCGCCATTTCTATGAAAATTATAATGTTAATAGACGATGTATTATAACTAAAAACATGAATGATTAGTTGTAGTACCGTTTTCGAATTGAATGTACTGATATTTTATAAATAAAGTGTTTTGTGCCGCAAGATGTAGCGTTGGAAGGCTTCTCACAAGGTGGTCCGACGACCTTGTGATCATCATTTCAGCCGAAAGACGTCCACTACTGGACATAGGCCTCCCCCAAGCACCTCCACTTCGACCGGTTCTGTGCTTCTCACATCCAACACTACGTCTTCCGGTACGCGGTCGCCACTCCAGAACCTTTCGGTCCCATCGGCCATCTGTTCTGCGAGCAATGTGTCCTGCCCACTGCCACTTAAGTTTGGCAATTCTTCTAAACATCATATAACATGATAAATGTATGTTTTTATTTGGTCAACGACCATAGATAGTGTTGTTCTTATTATAAAAAAATAGCTGTATGAGATCGGCGTTTCCTATCTGACTACTCTGAGAAGTAAAGCCGAAACAAACTCAGAGCTCACAGTTTCTTGTGAAGTCCAGACATAATCTTGAACAGAACATGTGAAGACCATATAAATTGATGTCTGAAATGGTTCATACAGATTTTAGTAGACCAGTCTAGTAGAGGGATTGGTGATATGATAACAGTAAATAGTATTAGCAAAAAAGTAAACTTAACTACACCCCATCCACTTTACACGATCCCTAAATCGCCGTTTACGACACCCGAAAGTGTTAAACCATAAAATTCTCCAAACCATTTTGTTGAAAGTCACTCTGTCTATAAAACTCCTTATCGCGAACTTCGCAGCCCCGAAGCATCGTCTCGTTTGACCATTACTCTTGATCTAATTTAATAAAATTGATGACTCTCTTCTTCCGTTTAGTCTCAACATTTCGGAAGTTTACTTTGAAATAAGAGAGAAAACAGTAAAATACGATAGTGGAGGATCGAGACGAAACGTACAAATTGGAAAAACAGGGATAATGATTTTTTTTTAATCTTTTGTTCATCTTTACATAATTAAAAAAGCTAACAGTCTCAAAATAATAATAATAATGTAAATATAAAAACAAGGGAAAACAAAAATTAGTCTGCATCTCTGTCAACAGGAAAAGTGCCCAAAAGGCTGGCAGCATTGCCACTTAGGCCAGCCCTCTGGTGAAGAGTCGACCAACTGCTTGGCGATATCTTGAAAAACTAAGTAAGCACTCGGACCCCATGGTCCTAGTGTTTTAACCCCAAACGGCTCGAACATATACGAGTATTACCCAAAAAGATAGGAATAATTGTTGATTAGCAAATTGACTATCAACTTATTTTTCGTATATTCAAGTTACAACTGTCATTTTTTAAATAAGTAGTGTACGACTTATGCAATTAGTTTACGACTTCAAGCAGTGTGTCGATGAGCTGACCAGTTTATTACCCGAAATACTGTTTTCAACATACATTTCTGCCACATCTCCCATCCTTCTTTACTCCCGTTAAGAGGACTACAGGACCTAAACGCAAAAGACGCAAGTTTTATCATATATTTTTCTGATTTTGTTTACTGTAGTCGATCATATTAAGAGTATATGATCGACTACAGTAAACAAAATCAGAAAAATATATGATATTCTTCAGCATATATGCTAGGTAGATAATGTGTTGAAAACATAATACAACTAATTTGATACGATAGAAAAAAATCATGAAGATATCTCTAAAAACTTTGTTTTTACAATAAAAACCATACTAATATACATACAATATACTGATTTTAGGTCAGATTATTCTACAAGCAACATACTAAATAGATTTTTTGTAAATAGATAGATGCTTCATATTTTGCAATAAATTACCAGTGTTGTGTCATCGCGCTTCTCTTTCTTTTCTATGCAGTCGGAAAGTGACCGCGCTTTACGCCATGTAAGCCCCTTAAAAGTGTCAGCGGAATTGTCCAAAAGGGTTACCGCTGGCCCGGAACATAAAGGGCTAAGGAAGGAACATGGGTGGGTTTTAGTCAGTAAGATTCTGACACTCCCTTCCGCTCCACCCAGAGAGGGAGGGGTCATGTGATGATTTCCCATACGAAAAAAAAAAAAAAAAAAGTCCCTTCAAAGTCCACGTCTAGCGCTACAATTGGACCTTCCTAGCTTCTATTTAATTGATCTGTCACGAGGTTGTAAATGTAAGAAAATGTCTCTTTTATCTCGTCTCTTGATTGTTTTACTTCTCCTTTATTGGATGGCCAAACGACTTTAGGGACTCTAAAACAGATACTTATGTATTGTGTTTCTTTTATGTCCTTATCTTTCATGTAATTTTATAGTTATTACGGAATTGGGAATTTGAATTATAAAGGTCTTCCTTTTGACCCTTAATTTTTTTTGTGTTTTTATATTTTTTTTTGTTCTATTTGTCTGGTGGATAATGCCTACATTATCCACCAGATAAATTGAACATAAGCTTCTGCATTAATTACTGTAAAGGTTGTCCACCAAAGTCAACCTTATGTAGTTCAGGCTGGCTATAACTTAGGCAAGTTCCATTCGAACATTTAAGCAAGTTTAGAACGGGGTGTAAACATATTTTATTAGGTTTATTTATTTAGGAAAAGACAGTGCTAGTTTAATCGGCAATATGTAAAGTCGTTCAGTCAATCAATATAAACGTAAACAAATCGTATCGTTGTTTGATTCCTTTGATGGGCTCATCCGCCCTTCACAGTACTGCTATACCATGCTACCGAGCACCTAGGCTTCTGACGTTTTAGAAGTGCCCATGTAGGTTTATCTATACTTACTACAAAAATAATAAAGCTGACGAGTTTGTTTCCTTGTTTGTTTGTTTGAACGCGCTAATCTCTGGAACATCCAGTCAGATTAAAAAAAAGTACGTTTGCATTTGATAGCCCAGTTCTTGAGGAAGGCTATAGGCTACTTAACGTCACGCTAGGACCCTTAGGGGCCGAGCAAAATCAAAACAAGTCAGTCATCAAAACAAATCAGACGGGGTGGGTCGGGGGAACAAATATTTACACGCGGACGAAGTTGCGGACAGCTCATCATCATCATCATCATCATTTCAGCCGAAAGACGTCCACTGCTGGACATAGGCCTCCCCCAAGCACGTCCACTTCGACCGATTCTGTGCTTCCCGCATCCAACGGGTTCCTGCGGCCTTCACAAGGTCGTCGGACTGCTAGTGCGAAATAAAATATTCTGATTTTGATTTTACAAGAACTCTTTAACAAGAAAAGTTCTTATCTGCTTAATAATTTCGCGTGCTTTTATCTGGAGGTACACAACAACAAACAAGGACCGTATTACGAAGTATTAATGCCATCTTAATTCCAGTGCGAGAAAGAGATGGTGCTATCGATCATGTATAGCTCCGTCGCTCTCTTACACTGGAGTCAAGATGGCATTTAGCCGTCATAATTATGGCACCAGGCTCTTAAAGTAATTATTTTGAATTAAAAGTATTATGCTTAATTAAACCTACATTTTGTGTTAATAATTAGTTTCAATTTACGAGTATAGAAGACATTACTTTCTAACGTTTTGGTATGGTGTTTCACGACAAAGTAAAGCTTCTAGAATTATTTTCTGATTCCTTTAGTTAAGTGTTAAAATATATTCAAAATAAAATAAGGGGTCTACAGGACCTGAACGCAAAAATCGCAAGTTTTATAATGGCTCAAATTATTATGATCGACTACAGTAAACAAATTCAGAAAAATATATGATATTCTTCAGGATATATCCTAGGTAGGTAGTGTGTTGAAAACATAATACAACTAATTTGATACGATAAAAAAAATTAAGATACCTCAAAAAACTATCTTTTAACAATAAAAACCATACTAAATCAGAATGATTGTATAATCATTCTGATTTTTTGTCAGATTATTCTACAAGCAACATAGTAAAGTGTTTTAATTTTTTATCCCAAACAATTTTTTTTTTTGTAAATAGATAATAGCTTCATATTTTGCAATAAATTACCAGGGTTGTGTCATCGCGCTTCTCTTTCTTTTCTATGCAGTCCGACAGTGACTGCGCTTTAGGTCATGTAGTCTCGTTAATGTATATACGAAATCATAATATACAGATCTCAAATAAACAATAGTAGGGCAAATGCCTCTTCATAAACGAGCATTGATCACCACGCTTGCTTAGGACGGGTTGGCATTTCAGACTTACATAATTAGCCTATAATGTTCCCACCGCCTGGGACATAGGCATCCTCTCTGTGAGAAGGAGTGGACCATAATCCCCCACGCGGGCCCAGTACGGGTAGTTGAATGTCATATGTTTTCGATTTTTTGGTTCTAAGACATGCCGGTTTCCTCACGATGTTTTCCTTCACCGTTTTGAGAGCAGGTGGTGATGAAATAATTTACACTGTAACATTGTATCGCGTCACAACACCAAGTAAAATGCCTGCTCGGATTCGAACCCAAGACCTACAATTCGTAAGTGGCAGCCGTTACCACTGGGCCACCACTGGGCCACCACTGCTCCTTTCAGACTTATATTAATAATAAGTTCAGGTTTCCTCATGATACTCTCCTTCATAGATTTCAGTAATGCCCAAGATAGACTCAGAAAATAAATATTGAAAAAGTCACACTCATTGGTACTTGTCTAGATTTGAAACGGGCCATCACGACATAAGCCCGTCTATAAACGTTATCAGAAGGCCAATTCTCATAATTAAAACATTCGAAATCTAGTCGCAGTTTCATCTCGGCGACAAACAAATATCAAAAACTACTCAAAATCTAAATTCGAAAAAAAAAAAGATAGGAAAGGGAAATTCGAGGTTTTTTTGACAGATTGAGACTGAGCTGTGAACGTTCTTTAAATTATGAGAATTGCCCCTCTATTTTATCAATTTTATAATGCTTACTAAAGTTCTTTTGTTCACAGAAACAAGTTTCCAGACTCGATCGGAGTCTGATGACAGTGACAGCACATCCAAAGCTACAGTCACTGCGGTGCCAAGACGTAAGTATTTCTGCGTACAGTCATCATCATCGACTAGCATATATACAACGTTTCGACAAGAATCGTAGGGCAGTAGTTTGTCCATGTCATCATCTGCCTAGCCTTTTCCCAACTTTTTTGGGATCGGCTTCCAGTCTAACCGGATAGAATTAGAGAGAGAGGAAGAGAGGGAGGGGGGGGGGGGTGGCGAGTAGTGTGGAGTTGTTTGTCCATGTGTGAATATTCTATAGGTTTAGTCATAAAATAGAATAAGAAGTATTTTATAAGCGTTGGAAAGCCTCCCACAAGATGGACCGATGACCTGATAAAGACCGCAGGAATTCGCTGGATGCTTGAAGCACAAAATCGGCCTATGTCCAGTAGAGGACGTATTTCGGCTGAAATGATGATGATGATGAAGTACTTGTTAATTCTATAGTTTAATAATTAACAATAGGCTATTTGACAATGTAAAAAATAAGGTCATAATTATTGACACTCGTATAGATTATCGCTTTTAAAATCGATTTGCATTAATTTTACTACAAAACAATGTATTATTTATAAAAAAAATCCCGAAAAAACTTCATCTTTTTAAATCTGGCGCCACGTAATCGAACTTAACTTAAGATGACGTCATGATTTAGTAAATTTCTGTCTATCGTTGACAGAACAGATGACTTTTGTCTAGTATCTCGACCGTTTCAACGTTTGTTTACGTGAATCGTGACGTCACGACGCCATATTGTTAAAGATAGCGGTTTGGCGGCTTATTTAAACAGTACATTTTTATTTACTATTTTTTAAAAGAAATACATTATGCAATTTGAAGTAATAGGTTTTTGTGGGCTCGTTAGACACCATTAAATAATCTGAGATGTTTATCAGAAACCAGTCAAATAGCCTATTTTACCTTAAATTTTTTTTTTATCCCTACATTTTTCACTTGTACCCAATTGTAATTACTGTTCTTAGTAATTACAAAGCGCTCTGGGACTATTTCACCAAAATTGTTTTGTTATGTTAATGAACCTTAATTACGGCGAATTCCACCAAACTTTTATACCTAGAATAAGTGTTATCCTGAAATAAATTTTGTATTTTTGACAGTTTTTCTATACTAGAACTGTCAGACGTTAATTTTATTCCACGGATAAAAAATATTGGTAAAATCAGCCCGTATGAGTTTTTATGTATTTTTTTTCAATCCCTAGATTTTTAATCCTACGTAAGTATATTAAACCTTCCTTAGCTTCTTTTGTTAAATAAATACAATAGCTACTTTAAAAACCAGATGAATAACACCTAGGTATAGATACGTCTACATCAATAGAGTCTAAATAACAGATGACTTGTACCACAATCATACATGAATGCTTTATAACTACACATCATACCGCAACGCCATACTATGAAACTAACATAATAATTACACAAAACGCATAGGTACAGAAGGTCAGTTACATACATCGAGCGATAACAAGCGCACGCACACATAAACGAGTCATCATTTCAGCCGAAAGACGTCCACTGCTGGAAATAGGCCTTCCCCAAGCACCTCCACTTCGACCGCTTCTGTGCTTCTCGTATCCAACTTGTTCCTGCGGCCTTCACAAGGTCGTCGGACCACCTTGTGGGAGGCCTTCCAACGCTACGTCTTCCGGTACGCGGTCGCCACTCCAGAACCTTTCGGCCCCATCGGCCATCTGTTCTGCGAGCAGTGTGCCCTGCCCACTGCCACTTAAGTTTGGCAATTTTTCGGGCTAGGCATAACGTGTTTGCACTCGCTGTAAGTGTAGCGTGTCTATGTATGCGTGCGTTTTCGTTCGTTGTATGGCACCGGCCTTCTATACCCATCTGTTTTGTGTTAATAACCCGCTAAACAGACCAACAAATCATTTTAGAGTTAATTAGAGACGCCTCCAACTATAAATTAGTTGAGTGGAACTAACAGTGTTGCCGAAATTAGGCACAAATTCAATGACTATTTTGGCTGTCGGTCATTGACATGTGGGCGTTTTGTCCCGGTCCATTTACCCTCTATAGTCCATCAGTTCGTTTACCTGTGATTTTGCATGACTGTCAAAATCACAGTGGTCTTTATATTCCTCCTTGTCTATATATACTTTACTAGCTGCGCCCCGCGGTTTCACCCGCATATGTTTCGATCTTATGGGAATATCGGAATAAAAAGTAGCCTATATGTTAATTGTATCAGCTACCTCCATACCAAATTTTATCTAATTTGGTCCATTTTGAGCGTTTGAGCGTGAAGAAGTAACAAACATATAAACACACACACACACCCCCACACACACACATACTCACACACACATACTCACACACTCACAAACTTTCGCCTTTATAATATTAGTGTGATTTTTATGTACGTTTATTGCACTAGTCAGGACGATTATGACCAACGGTTAAAACCTACAGGCTGGCGACGATTTCGATTTTTTATTGCACTAGTTGAGTGAACTACGAGTACCTCATCCCGAATCTTTCGCTCAAAGAGAGCAGTGCGTGAAACACGCCACAAAAACTTCATTGTATATCGAACAGAAACATGAGGGGCAATTCTCGTAATTTTAGAAACATTCACAGTCTGATCTCAGTCTCAATCTGTCAAAGATACTTCTAATCATGGACGTAATATAGAAGAATGCTTCTAATTTCCCTACATTTTTGACAAGTTTTTGACATTTGTTTGTCGCCGAGATGAGACTGCAACTAGATTTTGAACGAGATTTGACCTTCAGCTGTTAAACTCTCGTATCTCGTGCCTTCAGGAAGTGTTCTAACTGTGTGACGTTTATGATGCCTTGTTTATTTTCATTTCGTTTTCAAGTTATATGATAGCGGAACAAAAACGTCATCTTGTTTGGCGCAGTCAGCTAACGATTTAAATCTTTGTTTATGATTTTTTAAAAATGTTTTTGTTTGTTTCAGGACACTGTCGGACCCCACATCATAGATAACAACAGAAATAGTCATAAAAATATACATATTATTATCAATAAAATATTTAGGTAATTATAATTTTTACTTTAAGCATATCAAATTGTACCCATAAAGTTATGAGAACATGTAAAAATTATTATCTATCATTTATGATTTTCTTTGTAATATGACGAAAAGAGATAAAAAAATCTTCTAAATGATGTGTATTTTGTCTTCAAGACAATATCAACCTAGAATTTTAAGGTGATCAAAACATAACGATTCTGAGATGAATATTATTCAATTTTGAACTCTATTTTCCACGCAATATAGAACGTTATCAGTCTCACTTCAAGGCACTGAGCATTGTTGGTAAAAAGTAAGTAGGTACGGTAGGAAAAATAGTCGCGAGCAACGTTTTTTTCTCTCTGGTAAAGTCTTGTGCTGACAGCTGAGTTAATTTCATATAAAACTTGGTTGTCTGCGCGAATCTCTCAACTATGGCATATTTTTGTCACTAAATATACAACTCTAAGAAAATCTTTGAACAGGTGCCAAAGTATTAGGTAATACTTCTCGTGTATAAAAGAAGTCATTGATTAAATTGTTCGTCAAAAAGGTGTGGGATGTAACCGCATAAATCTTAATTCCAAAGATTTTCTCGATTTTTAACGATCGACATATTGTGTTTCCTTTTGTATTTATATATCATGATGTACTAAAAAAAATTATTGTCATCAAAAATCAAGCAAATCTGCGGGTTAATTGCGTAACACACTTACAATGGCGATGCCATTCATTTTCACAATTCAACAACATTCATTCCATCATTTACGTTGTCGAGCAGACGAATGTTTGGAACTTAAGAAGCAATGCATTGGGAAGTTCCTTCAAAATACTTCGATTTGTTATTGAAAGTGTGCACAATTGGGGTTCTGCAGGCACCGTTACTAGCCTGTACCCTGACTTTTAAAGAAGTACCATCAGTATTACGGACATGAGATCAGCTTCAATACAAAACATGCTATGACTTGTTAAGGCAACACTTGAATGGTAGTCTAAAAGACTTGTCTTGCTTCGTGTATTCGCTTTCTGTATAGTCATTCACCAAGAAACTCATACTTAAAGTGTGCTCTGTATAAATGAGTAATTTGAGTAGGAAACCAGTGACGTAACTATACCGTTTGGGGCCCGTGGCATATCAAGGGATGGGGCCCTCCCTCAATGTAAAGAAGCTCAACCAACGTTATAGTTTTTTTTTATTAGCACGTCTCCGCGATTTCTTCCGCGTACATTTCATATTTTCCCCTACAAAATTTAACACCTGACTGCTTCTGTCCTTATGTTAGGATCCTCCTGTGCTCAGGGCCCTCTGGCTGGGGGCCCGTGGCATTTTGCCCCAATGCCATCCTATAGTTACGCCACTGAGGGAAACAATGAAGTCGTTAAAAATAATCCCTGTGATCGTTTTCTTCTAGTATTTCCAAAAGTCGCATTACAATAGTCACTTGACTATGAATCAAGATTTCGGACATTACTTATATTCAAACCACAATTTATACTATAACTGTCACGTTTTAGAATCACAATAGCGGTCATTGGCCTTTCCCTAATATCTCTCCGTAGGAACCCAAACACCAAACTATGTATGGGTTTTCGTTATTAGAACATGTTGACGACCACGATAGATATTGAACATCCTGAATGTTAAGAGAGTTTGAAATAGAATATGTATGTAGGTGGGTCAATGACCGCAATTGCTACGCTATAACGCGACAACTCTATATCGAGTTCACTGCCCGTATGCTTCAATCGAAGCAACAGACTTATAATACATAAAGTAATGAAATTAATAATAATATAAGGACAAAAATATTCGTCTCGAAGTATCTTTATTAAAAGACTGATGTTTTAAAAGTATAAATAAGTTTTAAATGTTTGTGTCAAAACTAATTATAAATATGGTGACGTGCTTCGGTAAGTCGCGTGCCGCTTAATTGAATTCGCGAACTTGTAATTCAATTTTGTTTACACACTTAACTAAAATGTAAACGTTAGTTATAGTTTGTTTACATTTCGTTAAATATCCGAATTTTGTGGAATGCACTGTCTAGGCAAAACTAGAAAAAGTAGTATATTTTGTTATTAATATAATGGAGCAGATAATTTGATGACTCTAAAACAAATATACCATTTATAAAGTTCTTCTTTATCTTACAATTTAACTCTAAAATATACATATTATATAGTATATACAAGTATATAAAAAAAAAGAAGGGAAAAGAAAAAGAGAGGAGCTCATTGGGCATCAAAAAATTCGTCCGCATCGCTGTCAATGGCATAAGTGTCCAAAAGGCTGGCAGCATTACCACGTTGGATGGCAATGCTTATTCTTTGGGCTAAAAATAGGCCAGCCCTCTGGTCACGTGATGAGTCAACCAACCGCTTGGCGATGTCCCGATATATTTGAGGAGCACTCGGACCCCAAGGCCCTAGTGTTTCAACCCCAAACGGCTCAAACATATAGCTCCCAATAAGGTTGTTATATTTGCGCCGTTTGAGGTTTTCTGCTCCTGCAGCAGCCGCCCCAGCACAGCCCACCGTGCTAGGAAGATGGGATGGCGCGAGGGTGTCGACACAGGTAGCATCCCACACCAAAGGCCTACCCAACTTCCAAGGCATTATGGTCATTCCATCTGGCCTCTTCCCATCGTCGCGCGCCAAGCCATTGGGTTCTAAAACAGCTGGCACCCCGGCGGTGACAAGAGCCCGACGGATGATGTCGTTAATGCTGGCGTGCCGTGCCATCCGACCAGCGCTCTTGCTGCAGGATAGGCCATGGTGTCCGAGGCAGTCGACTGCTTCACCGCATTGACAGCGATGTGGAGCTCCGCAAGGAGCACCCAGACGCAAACATGTAGCGAGCCGGAATGTGGTGTCACCCAGCATAGTGCCTATGTTGGGTGACGGTAGCGCCTGAAGCCAGAGGCCCGACTCCCATTCACCCACAGCCAGCAGGCGGGCTCGCTCAGCAGTATTGGTGGACGTATTAATAAGTTTATTCCGTACCAACCTGCAGAGCGGCTCATCCCACTGTCTCTGGGAAGACGGGTTCTCGGGCTGAACCGTGTCCGGGCAAGCCATTTTCCAGGCGTTCACTGCATCGGTCAAACACGGCACTTCAGAGTCAACCTGAGCAGGAATCAAAATTCGTGTGGTTTACTTTTCTGTGCTGTGGAAGTTCTTCTTTTATGTTATATTTGGTAAACAATATTACGTTTTTTTTCATATGGTATGGTGGTTATACTAGCCTGTTATTCAGGGCATAGGACTCATACAGAGGGGGCACAAGCATTGATCACCATACTTGCACAAGACAGATTGGCCCATGATCAAAAACAACTTTGAAACTTAAGGCGAACGTATTGAGATTTCGATTTGAGTGAAGTAGAATCACATTAATCCTCTCAAATCGACATCTCAATACGTCCTCCATATTTGTTTACCAAATCAGATAAATAAATAAAAATACATTTTACTTAGTTCTGCATCCCTGGAACGTGACAATTTCTTGCCATTCTTTTCCACAAGTAACCAAGTTGCTACGTTTTCAAGTTCTGTACTGTTGTGTTAGACATTTTCTTATGAGATATATTTTTTTTTTTAACTTTGCCCCACACTATGAATTTCTCCTGTATTGTGGGTGCGTTTACAAACATTTAAAGTCACATACACAAACAGCCAGACCCGGAACAACTACTTGTACGTCATACAAATATTTGTTCCGTGCGGGAATCGAACCCGCGACACGCAGCGCAGCAGTCAATCGCTTAACCACTGCGCCAATCGTGCCGTCAAATTATATATTTTCCTTTTGTGTTGTATATTTTAAAGTTTGGATTGGATGATGGTTGAATGGGATGCCGCTGCATTATATTTGTGTTATTTTTTCTGTGGCCTTAATGTGAGTTTTTTCGACTCACGTTCGATTGCGACCGCGTTAGAATTTTGTATGGGAAATTAGGTTTCGCCTAGTGACCACCAGGTGGCGCTATAACCTTTTTCCATATAAAATTCTGACGCGCTCGCAATCGAACGTGAGTGATAAAACTCACACTAAGGCCACTGATTTTAACATAACACCACGCCTGTTATGCCCTAGGGGTTAGGCAGTGGAGTACCTGTAGTACCAGTTATCTGTACGTCCCATAATAGGGTGCGAGCCTGTTGCCATCTGCTGGGCACCAATTCAGTCTCCAGGCTGCTTCTGAGAAATTCCTGATGGGAAAACTCAATAACAATTTGCCCGTCCTTGGAATCGAATCTAGGACCTCGTGCTTAGCAGTAGACCAACAAACAAAATAATAATTTTAATTGCTCAGGTTTTACGTGCATTTGAGAGCTATGGCAGTATCTGCCTAAGTAAACACTCAGGCAATATCATAGTATGAGACAATAGTATTTAATTGTGGCGGTAACTACATCGCCATATGCGAACTACGCATCATACTGACGTCATGCAAAATCCTGCATCGCGCAAGCAGAGTTTACCGCGCAACTAGCATATTTTCAACACCCTTCTGATTCTCAGATCCTCCCTTTTCTATAGAGTATGAGTGAATTTTACACCCTATTCCTTATACATCTATATATTATAGAGAAACCTATTCATTACGATGTTTTTATACCTATTTATTACGATGTTTTCAATACTTAACTCATAATAATCGAAACACACACGTTATTATCGAAGCACATCACCATCAGTAGTTCGTAACTGCCAAATTAGTTTTAATAGGGGTTGTAGGATCGACCTACGAATTGTTGTTAACGGTTCGTAGTTCGTAACTTTTGTCGACAGTTAATAATATGAACTAGAGCTAAGTCTTTTGTTGATTCTAGTCATTGACTTGTGAAATAAATGTTTGAAGTATCTACTTTGGTGTTTTATTTATATTACCAACTGGCTGCGCCCCGCGGTTTCACCCGCATAAGTTTCGATCCCGTGGGAATATCGGGATAAAAAGTAGCCTATATGTTAATCTAGGGTGTCAGCTACCTTCGTACAAAATTTTATCAAAATTGGTCCAGCCGTTTTAACGTGAAAAAGTAACAAACATATAAACACACGCACACACTCACAAACTTTCGCCTTTATAATATTAGTGTGATAGTGTGATACTACTACACATACATAATAATTATACCAACCTCCTTACGAATAGTTACACACTGATTTCTCTCTTTCAGTCGTCAGTAATTTGTTTTTCTAAAGAAGAAAACAAAGCGTTGTGTAACTATACAGACGTTAAACAACGTTTATTAGTAAGGGGGTTACCTACTGTTTATTTATTTTACTTCGATGGTCCTAGTTTATTATTTGTGACTTCGAGTGACAGCTATGTGAACATAACCCAGCATTGCATAATGTAAGCTGTCACGCGCTTTATGGCTCTTACAAAAAGGCGCGATGCGCGACGCGAATCGCGCGCGACACAAAGGCACCGCTCGTTGTACGACTTGTCTGTCTCGACTGTCGCGCGCGATTTTCATAATCATAATCATAATCATAATCATTTATTTGCACTAGGTATTGGTACAGCGTTGGTCTTAAATTTTAAGTAAGTTTCCTAATACATAGTCAGACATTTGACATGCAAAATTTTACAATATTTATCAGTTTATGTCCAATGGCATGCCTTAAATACTAATTTCTAATAATTATTACTTTTTACAATACAGTCAATATTCATTAAGATTGAAAACACATTATTTATCATTATTAATTATAAATTCATTTATAGAATAAAATCGTTTTTCCAGTAGCCATAATTTTAACTTTACAAAAAATAAATTATTTGGTAAATCTTTAAAGTTTTTCGGTATTTTATTGTAGATAAGTCCACTCATATTGTAGCAGTTCTTTTTATACAGAGAAGTCTTTGGTGCCCTAGGCAGAACTATTCTATCTGGATCTCTTACTTTTATCTTTATCTTTTATCGCGTGTCGCGCCTGTTTGAAGGAGCCTTTATTCCTGGTGGCTTTTATTTAGATATTAAATTTTGTTTACAATATTTATTTTTTGCTTGAGTATAGATTTCATTGTATTTGTTGGTACAGGTTGAAATTAAAAACTTGCGACAAATCGAAACGGAGATTGTACTTATCATTATGAAAAACTTTTACTATGGGACCAAAGCTGAAATCGCGAAAACAAAATCAGCTGTTCCCTACATTTATTTATGTTCGCATAACTCGTCAAAATGTAGGGAACAGCCGATTTTTTTTCGCGATTGCAGCTTTGGTTCCTTAGTAAAAGTTGTTCATAATGATGAGTACAATCTCTCATTTCTGTTTGTCGCATGTTTCTGTACCAACAAGCATAAAGCATGGAGCTTATATTCCTATTAATATAAACACACTTCCGATGATATGACAGGCATGCTTCAATTTTCACCAACACATCCCGTTTGAAGTTGATCAGTACGAATTAATTGATTGAATACATTCGGAAATACCATCAAACCGCAGTGTTAAATAGAGCTTGAAATCGAATAATTGTTTACTGAAACGAAAGTGTGGTTAAAAATAGGAATAATTACCCTTTCTCTAAACGTGGGTTTGTGACCTACGGACAGACGAGTTGGTATCTTTATTAACGTCATCTGCCTAGCCTTTTTCCCAACGACACGTTGGACGTTGGAGTCGGCTTCCAGTCTAACCTGATGCAACTGATAACCTGTATTTTATACATAGATATAGTCGACTGACATCTGAACTGAAATGAAATGTTTATTTCTGTAAGTAGATATTTTAAGATACTTTTACAAGTTAATATTTTGATGGTCAATATTTTAAAACTAGATGACGTCGGCATTTTCTAGCTGACTGATCCTTGAGAAGAAAATAATGCTGAAACAAACTCGGAGGCTATGGTCTTTTTTAAAGTTCAAACCTTATATTTTTAGGGTTTTATGTGAGTCTAACAATGCAGGGCCATGTTTGGAAGAGTCTTTTGAAGAAAGAGCCATTGCAGCTTTGTGTTGACCGTCTCAACAGACGTGCATGTGCATGCATCAGTCATCGTGTAGCTCAACCCTTTTTTAGGGAGCTCAACGACCCGTCACACGACGCTACCAGATCTGCAGGACATTTGCGTAGGCCCTAAACAAAATACTCAAAACCATAAGACAGTTATAAAGTCATGTATTCAATCTACCCTGCATGGTACTCACATTGAGCTCTAACTTCCACAGCCCAGTAACTGGGTAACACGATACTCCTTGGCAAAACTGGTTGCCAGACTGTCAGACTTCTGACTTCCTGTAACACGTGCTTTCCAAGGTCTCGGTATATAATGGATGGTCACATATCCACGGATAAACCTCGGCATAACCTTTGAAGATCATACGGCTGTTATTATTTAGCCAGGAACCCAGGAGGAGGTGTCTTCAACTGGTATCCTATTTTGGAGCGGCGACAATGATTCTGCAAGCGTTCTCCGACAATCGTTTCTCCTTTAGACTGATCACCGACAGAACGATTCGTTTTTGAGAGATTCGTCGATAGAACGTTTCACTTAAGGATGTTTCGCCGACAGAATGGTTCGCATTTGTTTGTTTCGACGACAGGACTTTTCTGCAGTACAAGAAACATCTGTAAAAGATTTATGTCTATCTAAACACCACCAATTTTCCAATTCCGACATCCGAAATGAATTATTACTAAAACAACAGTGTTAGAAACAAACACCTGTTTTTTACATTGAAAACTTTGAGCAGGTCGAAGCGTGTTTCAACGGAGCTACAAAATAGTAGGTACACAGAAGGTCGGCTTTATACAACAAGCGAAAACAGGAGCTCGCACACGTAGATGCATATGATTTGTTCCAAAAGTATCTTATGAAAGTGTAAACACACCCTGGTCAGGTTGAATTCTTACGTTAAACTAAAGGAAAATAGTAACACATTCATCTGTTTTTAGACGGTTTTAACTTTATATTCCGCCACTTTTTTCCAAAATATCGTTTGAATAACATAATTATATTGTAATTGAAAAATCGTCGACGAAAATTGAGGTATAAAATTACCCTAACTAACCTCAATCGTCAAGTTAAAAACATCTTTAAGGTGATTTACAATTTTAATTTCGTGTTGAATTATTCAAATTATCAAATCATAGCACTCAATTTGTAAGTAGCACGATAAATTGGTATCCACAGGTAAGTTTTCTGATCATTTGTTAACATTTATTCCATTTTTCTCCTAACCTTGATCTCGCCTGGTGGAAAGCGATGGAATTTTCACTGGAATAAGGAATACGTACGACAATCTCAAACAAAAGCCAGTCGTGAGTACGCTTGCACTCGCTGTAGGTACGTGAAGCGTATCTAAATATGTGTGCGTGCATTTTAGCCCATTGTGTGGAGCCGACCTTCTGTACTATTCTGTGACTAAGCTATGACCGTACCCTTGGAAGTTAGTAAATAAATAAATTAAGGTGTGTGAGAATTTATGTTTACAGTGGAATTCCCTGAAGACGCTGGACGCACGTTTTCAATATTTTAACAACTATATCTAGGTTAGAATTCCTCTGGTGATGGCGCGTGGAAACTATAGTAATTATATCAAAACCTCGTGTAGAGCATATTTGCTCTACACGAGGTTTTGATATATTTGGTTTGCAATATTTTACACCTACTTTTCCGGATTAAAAAAGTGCTTTCATGACATCATGCAATCCAAGGTTACCTAAGTTTTGTGAATGATTTACGAGTTTGGAGTTACTTATTAGACCTTTGTCAGTTGTTTCAGGTAGCCATACGCCCGAAAGTCTGACAATCAGTCTTACCAAAGGATGCCCGTGTTACCCTGTTACTGGGTTGTAGAGGTTCGGTAGGCAGTCGTTAAGTGTTGAATTAGTATTCAGTACTAGTAGTGAGAAAAAAATAACACCACCACCACCAGCCCATACTTCCTGTGGGTGTCGTAAAAGGCGACAGGATCGTACCGGAGAATGGGCAGCAAGCGTTCTCTATGCATTTAACCACCATACTGCGATCGCCAACCCGCCTGCCAAGCGTGGCGATTATGGTAAACCACCCCCCCCCCCCCCCCTTGGGGAAGGCCTATGTCCAGCAGTGGACGTCTTTCGGCTGAAATGAAGATGATGATGACGAGTAGTAAGTCCAGTTAGAGTGGAAGCCGGAATATTCGAGAAAACGCTAAGCTAATAATTGTGTAAGAGTTCTTAGCAAAAAAGCAGATGATAATTATTGTGAAAAAATTCACCTAACGAAATATCATCTCCAAAACGATTTCATGATTACATTGCCGTGTTCCTCAAGACCCAGTCTTCGTAAATATCGATACAATATCCGAAAAAACGTAAAAATTGTAAGGAAATTGAATTTGGCATAGGTACAGACCCGGCACATCAAGCTACCCGAAACTGTCAAATTTTTCCAATCAACATTGAACCTTACGCTTTAGCGATAAAGTTAAAAATGTATTAAAGAAATTTGACAGATTGTAGTAGCTTGATGTGCTGCTGTCTGTACCTACTCAATACACTTCACATAATACTATCTACCTACCATTTACACACCCACATAACTTGAACCTTTTTATTTCCCTCTCAAATTCATTCCTTCGCATATTGCAGCAAGTTTGCCTTTAATCACATTAAATTTTTAAAAGTTGGCTATGGTGGAGAGCTCTCTTTCTCGGATTCTGTTGGTACAGCTCTTGTGGTTGTTATATTTGTGTTTCTAGTTGAAAGTTTGAAACTGTGCGTCTAGATTGGGAAGAGTTGGGAAAATAGTGTGGAGGGCTGTGGGAAAATACTGGATTTCGGTGATTAGGTTATTTTGCCAGTATTGCTTTCAGTATATAACTAGCCTGTATTGTCCCACTGCAGGGCAAAGACGGGAGGTCTTTGCCCTGCAGTGGGCTCTCCACACAATTCTGTCTGTGTCTTGCTTGGTTATCATTATTAGTTGATTGTGCACTTTTTTCGAGTCAAAGAGACAACCATTTAAACCGCCACCTTAGATTTTCATTTCGAACTCATTATTGGCTTCAGCACTTTCGAAAACCATGAAAACGACACCCATGACGAATAATTTGAAAATTATCGCAGACGCCATCTTAGATAATAATGTAGATTTGGACCCCATTCCGTTATCAGCGACCTCAAAAGAAAATGACAACCTTATTCATGGTTTTTAAAACTCGGCTATACTGGGGAGCTCTCTTTCGCGGTTTCTGTCTGTTGGTACAGCTCTTGTGGTAGCTGTATTTATTTTGTGTTTCTGAAACTGTGCGTCTGGGTTTTGAAGAGTTGGGAAAATAGTGTGGAGGGATGTGGATTTCGGTGGTTGGATATTTTTTGTGCTGTACAGTCACGAGCATAAAATAAATAATAATTATCTTACACTTAGGTATGTTAAGAGCCTATACTACCTCAGCTAAAATTCACTCTTTATCTCGCTCGCACGATACTGCTCGCGGACTGTGTGAAAGCGAGACTGAGTGCGGTGCTGGGCGGGAGGCAGCGCCAATAGTTTAGGTATTTGCTTTTTACGGTGAAAATAAAGGTAATTCAAAAAAACTAACTAACATAAGACCTGCTTTATAGTTAGTTCAGTTAGTATGCAAAGTTTCATGATCTAATTTGAAGTATTTTTTGAATACCAGCGGTTTATTGTTCGGTTTGTAGGTAACTTTGGAATTTTTTTCTATCGAGAAAATTTTATGGAATCGTGTTTTCGTCTAACATAAGACCTTACATTAATCCTCAACTTTAGCATATATTTATTTCAAAATTAATGCTGCAGTATTTTCGACATAACGGAGGATCATGCTAAGCCATTTGAGGTAGTATAGGCTCTTAACATCAAAACTGATTTTTGCTACTTTGAGAAAAGACCTATTTCATAACATATTCAGTAGAGAAGCTTAACTATTTCATTTCCCAAGTGAAACTTACATGAAATTACTTGTAATAATAAATAATACTAAAATCAAGTATCTTGACTTGGCTCGCAAGGTTGTTGACATTGGATGTGGACTCTGCGATCATTGTGCAGATAGTCGTGACAGCCAATGAGTTAATAGCCAAGAGCCTCGACCAACACCTGAGGAGGCTCTCGTTGGGCAGCTGGATCAAGGGCTTGATTCAGAAAGCGGTACTTCTGGACATGTTTCGCATTGTCAGGAGGTTCCTCTCTCCCCTGACGTTTGTCGCACTAGCGTGATGTCGAGCTTCAGTGTGTCGCACAAGCGTGCATTCGAACTATGGTGAGTCGCATTACAGTTTTTTCGCACAAGTGTTATTCGCACATTAATTTATCGAGCTCACGTAGTACACTCTCCTGATACCGGTGGGCTACTATTTTTTTATTTTTAAATGTTTTCATATTTTTTATATTCTAATATTTAAGAATATAATTTAATGTATTTGATTAAATAAAAGAAATCATAGTAATTTTATTATTCTACTATTGTTAACATTGCTAGGTCAAAAGCCGAAAGGAACGACCAATAAAATTAAGACACACCATACAACATTCACAGTTTTCGAAACTAAAGAAAATCATATTTATTCGTCACAATACCTTTCCGACATACAACTTCCTCACCTATCTCATTCATCTTCAATACTTCCAAAGAATTGATGCAGCTCCACCGAAAATACCAAAAGTTTCCCAATCTTCAAGTTTTTGCGACTAACCATAGCTTTGTTGAAACCCCTCATAAATCACTACATAGCCTTTGCCAGGTAATTTCCTAACCAATTTCTATTGATTCCCTTTGTTAATACCTGTTTGGGGTCTATCGACATTCTTAAGAGGCAGAACAGCAATTGAAGCTTAGGAAATTATGCAGAATTCAGCAGACACACGACTCCACGACGACACACGACACGACTCGACTCGACTCGTCGATCACGACTTCTTCTTCCGCGGATGAGCAAAAGGCGACTCATGGGGGATTTACACGGGTTCATTGCTTGATTTGGAATGTCATATCCTATAGCTAATTCCCCGAAGTCATCAGATCGAACGTCCGAATTGCGGAAATTCCATACACTAGGTCGATTTTTGCCGTGTGGCTGGTAGCTGAGTGAATCGCCTCATAAGCCGAGTGTAAATGGGGTGGCTATTGGCACTGGTCGATAAAAATCACAGGTACTTATTTATTTTTTGTTCCTTAATGTTCCTTACTAACTTTTAGACCTTTATATCCTGCTTATGCGAACGTAGTTTCATTAAAATCGGTTCATCCATTTCGAAAAACAAGGGCTTGAAAGTTTGTATGAAATGCCGTACGTCGTAAACGCTCTTAACTGGGGACTAACTATTCTGACTTCTTAAAATTCCCAAAGGTGAAGTAAGATTAAGATTTGAAATTACTGCTTTTGACTTTGCATTTGACGTCGAACCGGAAAAGAAAGTTGGTTAAAAGCTACACAATGATAATATCATACGAAACAAAGCCAAGGTTTTTAAGTTCTGGATTGAACTGCATGGTTACTGACAAATGCGTGCACTGACTGGACAGGTCCACTCAATATTCTGTGTGGTTCTGTCTTCAAAAGACTATTTCAGACACCAATCTAAATGGTCTACACATGATCTGACCAAGATTATGTCTGGACTTTAGAAGAGACTGTAGTCAGATAGGAAACCCCGATCTCATCTAGCAAAAAATAAGTAGGTTTGTAGAAACCTACTTACAGAAATAAAATCATTTATTATGATCAGGGTAGGTACGTGAATTAATTGATAGAAACAAAACACAGTTAAACGAAAGAGGGAAAAACTAAATTAACCCCTCAAAGTCCGCTAATGAGACACAATTGATTTTCCATTGTTTCGTGACCCATCGGTGACGCGCGGAGCTTTACCGGTTAATAAGAAGATCCACACCTAAGCCTGCTACAAAATAAGGACCGTAATATTAACAACCTCACAATCACAAAGACAGAGGAAGACAACCTAAGGAAACTAATTCTCCAAAGAGTCCAAATAGATGCTAGTAACATAGCAAAGAGAAATCTAATAACACCTCTTAGTTGTAAGAACTCACGTTCTCTCGTCGAGCTCGTCCAATCTCGAATAATATTAATTTATCCGAAGAAAAGTAGCTCTTTATCTGGCAATGAAATGACTTAGCACTGATTACAGTGCGTGCCGTCGCCTTTCGACTGCCCACAATGTTACTTTGCAAGATTTTTAATTACCGGCAAAATTGTGGGCAAAATTCTCAGGCTCAAATCCATTGCTGGTTCTGCTAGAAGTTGGTTGAAACATTTTGGTAGGAAACCAGCAATGGATGGTTTGTGATGTTCGTGGGTCATTTATATCGACGGTTTTGTAGTACAGGGTCTAAGCGGATTAACTTAATAGCTCCTCACAGGTTCTTTCCATTGAATGGTGAAACAAATCGGCCTTCCTTTCCCCAACATTAAGGGTTTCAGAGTATTTCTTCCCGCGTTTAGTTTTTATTGAGCTACGGAATCAATTAGTGAGCATTCTCGTTTAGTTTGGGTCCTTCATACATCGCATTCGTGATTAAATGTTAATCAGGGAACGTCAACGATTAGAGAACTTCTTTCAGGATTGCCTTTTGTTTTTCGCTGTTCTGTTTTTGTTTCTTTTTTTTTTATGTCGGTTTCTGGCTGGTGAGAAATCATGTTGTATACCGCGTGGCGATGATATTAACCCAATTAATGAAACCAAAAGAAGAATTGCCAAACTTAAGTGGTAGTGGGCAAGGCACAGCAAAGATGGCCGATGGGGCCGAAAGGTTCTGGAGTGGCGACCGCGTACCGGAAGACGTAGCGTTATAAGGCCTCCCACAAGGTGGACCGATGACCTTGTGAAGGCCGCAGGAATCCACTGATCCGGGAAACACAGAGCCGGTCGAAGTGGAGGTGCTTGGGGGAGGCCTATGTCCAGTTGTGGACGTCTGTCAGCTGAAATGATGATGGATGATGAATGAAACTACGAATGTAGGATTTGTGGTTTCTTTAATTTTTCGTTTGACGTTGATTGATATTCTAGTCGCGGTAAAGGTTCCGCTGTTGCGTTGTTCTTGTTAAAATCCTTAAATCCTTAAGTCGGCTAAAATCCTTATTTTAGCCGCCTTCATTTGTTTAATATTTAACAACATCATATAAATGCATAGAGATCCTGTGACCGAATACAAGTATTTTACATGGAGCGACTGCCTTTCTGACCTCCACAATCCATTCACTGGGTTACACGATACCCCTTAGTAAGACTGGTTGTCAGACTACTGGGCTTCTGACTACCCGTAACGACTGTCAAAGATCTATGAATAACAGCCGGGACCAACGGCTTAACGTGCTTTCCGAGACACGTAGGGGTCTCGGTATGTAAAGATGGTCACCCATCCACGAACTGACCGTGGCAAGCTTAGTTTAACCTTCCATCGACCCGTGTGGTTGTAACTATTTAGCCACGAGCCCCTTGCTTACCGAACCACATCAAAAACAACAAAAAAAAGAAAATCCCTATTCAGAAACGTAAACACATAATCCAAACAGAATCCACTTCCTAAAAAGCGTATAAAAATAAAAAAAAGCGTCCAATGAATAAATGCTATCCTTCGATTTATTGTCCGTAGTAGCTGCGAGTAATGAAACTGAATAATGCAAGTCAGTGAATATTGCGAGGGTATACAGGGCTGGCGCGGGAGGGTTAGAAATCTTTATTGAATTTTTTGGTTAAGTAAAAATTGGGTTTTTCGGAAGTTTGATTCGGAACGACGAAACGTAAAATCTTCAAAACCAAGTCCGTAATGACAAAGCTCAGTTATCGAAGAGTTCAATAAACTTTATTTGTAATTGATTACTGCAGTGGTTTTTTCATAAAACTTGATTTTCCGAAGTACTTTTCTAATTTTTTTACGCCCGTAACAGTTCGGAACGGTGTTTTTGTGCATGAGAACTAGACGTTGTTCGTGTAGACTAGCGTCTAACTGCTCATTACTGATACTAGCTCTGTCGTACACGAAGCCAGGTGAGACAGCGTACTTTTTGGCCATGACCACCAGTGAGTTCGAGCTCGCGACTAGTTTACTCTTAACCTCATATTTACATGCATCACCGATACCGATATTGCAGAGCGAAATTCAAGCTTGCCAACCCTAGATCTAGCATAATTAGTCCCAAACAACTATTTGTACGTGAACTATGAATACGACCACGCGAACAATCTATCCAATATCAGCAATATGGGCGGAAATAATATACACTGTCATTGATCAGATATTTTGTGATCAAATTGTGGATATACTATGGTTGTTCATTTATTTATTTACTAGCCTATCCGGCGAACTTCGTACCGCCTCAGAATGAATAAGAACGAATGTGTGAGAAAATGAATTTTTTATCTTATTTTTTATTCGTGAATTTTTCCCATGTTTTAATAGTTGTTCTGCTACTCGTGGCGGAGACAAATCCAAAAATAAAAGATCATAAAAATCGGTTTATCCGTTTCTGAGCTACAAATGGTGTAACTAACCCGACTTTGTTTTATTTTTATTTATACACGGTTATTGGTAAGGTTATTGGTGGTTGGTAACGGGTAAACTTTTGACAAAACGAATACACTAAAACAGACGTGGCCCAACACACAATGATACGCGGCTCCGTACCCAGTGCCTTACAAAAGGACTGTCCACTTTGTCTATTAATGTTTTTTAATCAATAATTATAGCCTTAAGGGGTTAAATACTTAGAGGATGACAAATTTTATGGAAGTTCGTCATTTTCACTGATACTAATATTATTTTTCAATCTTGTACCATCCCTACCCACTACACCAAAGCCGTGATCACACAACGATTAGATTTTCATGAAGCTTTGACTGCATAGATGCGCCTGAAACGTATCAATAGTGAAGACTGATTCCTTTCATATCGGCTTAAAAGGAATCCTCTGACGTAGACGAGTTCAGTGATCTTAGAATTAAGCTTAAAGGAAATAATAATTATTTAATCGAAGTTATTAAATTGCAACATCAGGGTACGATTGTTATGCGAGAGTATGCGTTGACGTCTTGTGGAGAAACTATTTTTGGTCCTTTGGTACCGCTAACAAGAGTTGTTCCTTTTTTTCGCACGGAACAGAGAATATATTTTTAGTCCTTTAGTACAATTACCTAGAGAGGCTCCTTAACGGTTTAAATGGAATTCTCATATGGAAAAGAGTTCAGTAACTGAATTAAGCTTGAAGGAAGTAAATATTTTATCAATGACGAAGTTACCAAATTGCAACATCAGGGTATGATTGATATGCGAGAGTATGAGTTGATGTTTTGTGGAGAAAATATTTTTGGTCCTTTGGTACTGGTAGGTACCCAGAAATGTTCATTGTCTTCGCTCTGAACGGAAAGTATTGTTGGTCCTTTAGTACAAGTACCTAGAGAGGCTTCTTAATGGTTTAAATGGAATCCTCTTAGGGAAAAGAGTTCAGTGACCTTAGAATTAATCTTGAAGGAAGTAAATATTTTATCAATGACGAAGTTACCAAATTGCAACATCAGGGTACGATTGATATGCGAGAGTATGCGTTGATGTTTTGTGGAGAAACAATTTTGATCGTTTGGTACCTGTTAGGTACCCAGAAATGTTCATTGTCTTCGCTCTGAACGGAAAGTATTGTTGGTCCTTTAGTACAAGTACCTAGAGAGGCTCCTTAACGGTTTAAATAGAATCCTCTTAAGGAAAAGAGTTCAGTGACCTTAGAATTAATCTTGAAGGAAGTAAATATTTTACCAATGAATGAAGTTAGCAAATTGCAACATCAGGGTACGATTGATATGCGAGAGTATGCGTTGATGTTTTGTGGAGAAACTATTTTGATCGTTTGGTACCTGTTAGGTACCCAGAAATGTTCATTGTCTTTGCTCTGAACGGAAAGTATTGTTGGTCCTTTAGTACAAGTACCTAGAGAGGCTCCTTAACGGTTTAAATAGAATCCTCTTAGGGAAAAGAGTTCAGTAACCTTAGAATTAATCTTGAAGGAAGTAAATATTTTACCAATGAATGAAGTTAGCAAATTGCAACATCAGGGTACGATTGATATGCGAGAGTATGCGTTGATGTTTTGTGGAGAAACTATTTTGATCGTTTGGTACCTGTTAGGTATCCAGAAATGTTCATTGTCTTTGCTCTGAACGGAAAGTATTGTTGGTCCTTTAGTACAAGTACCTAGAGAGGCTCCTTAACGGTTTAAATAGAATCCTCTTAGGGAAAAGAGTTCAGTAACCTTAGAATTAATCTTGAAGGAAGTAAATATTTTATCAATGACTAAGTTACCAAATTGCAACATCAGGGTATGATTGATATGCGAGAGTATGCGTTGATGTTTTGTGGAGAAAATATTTTTGATCCTTTGGTGCCCAGAAATGTTCCTTGTTTTCGCTCTGAACGGAGAGTATTGTTGGTACCTAGAGCGACTCCTTAACGGTTTAAAAGGAATTATCTGAGGGATACGAGTCCAGTGATCACAGAATTGATCTTAAAGGAAGTAATTATTTTGTCAATGATGAAGTTAGAGAATTCATTGAAACACGAGTGTAACTTTCATACGCGAGAGTATGAGGAGATGTTTTCTGGAGAATATATTTCTGGTCCTTTGTTACCGGTACCAAGAGATATTCCTTTTTTCGGCACGGAACCAGTGTACAGACGCCAGCACAGCAAGCTACCCGAAACTGTCAAATTTTCCCAATCAACTTTGAACCTTATGCTTTAGCGATAAAGTTGAAAATCTATTAAAGAAATTTGACAGATTGTAGTAGCCTGATGTGCTGGCGTCTGTACCTTCAAAAATATGATGTGTTTATGTGTGGCGGTAAAAATATTTTGATCCTTTAGTACAAGTAGGTATACTTTTTTCTGCACGGTACATATATTTTTAAATCTTATACTTTCAAAATAAGGTGGCTTAAGAGATAAGTATTTGTTAAAAGCACCGACTATGAAATCTTTTAGTGGATCATCATTTTTCTACAAAGAATCTTTGAAAGCTGTTTTACATAACGTGCTTTAGACTATCTCAAGTAATTTAACAACACTTTTTGCTCCTATCTCGTAAATTAAACATAACTTTATAGTCCGTCTCAAAGGGAGTTTATAAAACCTTCTTTCTAGTTTCCTCGAGAAATAATTAATACATACCCAGTTATCTTTTCAGAATTTTCATCTTACATTAATATAGAATTCTTCAGTGTTTAAAATGTTTTATGACCCTTGAAATGAGGTAATTACTTACAGGTTTAGAGATGAAAAAATTGTTAAATGTTCAGACTGAAAGAATTTTTGAATAAATTGCTTGAAGTAACTCATAAAGCGCTACATTTTATTTGAGACAAGTTATAACAAGTCGAACATTTTTTTACTTACCATATTTTTAAGGTCGTGATGTGTCCTTACTATTGTGTCGGCATCTACATCACCACATACGAACTACGTATCATACTGACGTCACGGAAAATCCTGCATCGAAGCAAAATTCCCCTCGCGACTAGCAATTATATACAACACAACGATATGAATCGTCGATGTATTGAGTGTGCGATGTATTGAATGTTCGATTTAATAACCATTCGATATTATGAACGTTCAGGTATAGCTCGCAGAACAGATGGCCGATGGGGCCGAAAGGTTGGAAGCGTTGGAGCGTTGGAAGGCCTCCCACAAGGTGGTCCGACGACCTAGTGAAGGCTGCAGGAACCCGTTGGATGCGAGAAGCGCAGAACCGGTCGAAGTGGAGGTGCTTGGGGGAGGCCTATGTCCATCAGTGGACGTCTTTCGGCTGAAATGATGATGATGATGATGACCCGAACTAGACACGACACTCGTCTGGTTGGAGGATTTTCCCTTTTCTATGGAGGATGAGTAAACTTTACACCCTGTTCTTCATACCTCTATATTTATGATGACTATAATCATAGGTGTTAATCATCTGGCTAGCGTTTTCCCAACTGTGTTAGGGTCGGCTTCTGGTCTGACCGGATACAGCTGAATACCAGTTTTTTATATGGAGCGACTGCATATCTGACCTCCACAACCCAGTAACTAGGTAACACGTTACCCATTGACAAGACTGGTTGTCAGCCTTTTGTCAGACAGGCTTTTGACGACCCGTAACGACTGTCAAAGATCTACTATGACAGCCGGCTTTACGTGCTTTTCGAGGCATGGAAGGCTGGATATATAATGGATGGCCACCCATCCACAAAACAACCGCGGCAAGCATAGTTTAACCTTCGGTCGACCTGCTGTTATCATTTAGCCATAAGCCACTTTACATGTTAATTGTGTGTATTTTAAACACCAAGACCCCAAAAATCTCAAAAGAAACAGCTGTTCCTTACATTTTGTCAAGTTATGTGAATATAAATGTATGGAGCAGCTGATGTGGTTTTGTGATTTGAGAGTATAAAAGCCTTTCCAGATTTTCAGTTATATCAATTACACCTAATAGAATGGGAGATCTGACAGCGCATAAGCGATTTGTTTTCATGCTAATAACATAAAATAACATCTTTGAAGGGGAAGTCTTTTCACGGAGGGGCCCATGGTTAAATAACAACAGCCGCACAGGTCGATCGATCAGGTTAAGCTACGCTGGCCACGGTTGGTCTGTGGATGGGTGACCATCCGAGACCCCTCCGTGCCTCGGAAAGCACGTTAAGTCGTTGGTCCCGGCTGTCATTCGTGGATCTTTGACAGTCGTTACGGGTAGTCAGAAGCCCGAAAGTCTGACAACCAGTCTTACCAAGGGGTATCGTATTACCCATCAGTAGTTACTGGATGGCAAAATATTTTGTTTGTGTTTTGTTTTCACTTCTGTCGGCACTCTCGGAGTGCCACTGTTTTTTTTTTACAAGTTTTTTTTTTAAATTTCAAATAATATAATATCAAATATGCTATTTACAGCAATTAGTGTAAGTTTAATATCACTGAAAGAATGCTTAATGAGCACGTGAGCTGTGCAAATGGAAAGCAATCATTTATTATTCACAAAGAAGCTTTTAGTTTTTATTTTAAATACATTTTAATGGAAAAGCATTTAGTTGTTTTTAAGTACTCGTGGGGTTATTCATTTGTACTTTAAAGCTATGCGCACATTAAAGTCGAGGCGGCCGCATCATGCAGCATTGAAAAATGCTTCAAAACACAAATAGTTACATGCTGAAGATACGTCAGAGCGATGCCTCGCGCGCGGTCGTGGTTTAGCTCGCTACTTCGATGTCACGCGCATGCACATGCCGAAGGATACCTCGCAGAGATACATCGCGGGCTGCTTGGTGGTTTACCTCGATGCCTGGTATGCGCGTGCGCGTCTATTTACATGGAGGTGGCATCGAGGTAGTGCGCTAAACCTTGCATCATTACCTAGCATCTTCGGCATGTAATTACCCTAAGAAGGTGCACGCAGCAAGGCGAAACGAAGCAAAGCTCTTTTTTTTTGTTTTTATTTTAGCCTCTACTGTCCTACGGCTGGGCCTCCCCCAGATCCTTCCAGGAACTCTTTTCCCGCGCCACCTCGAACCAGCACTCACGGTACGCATCCAGGTCATCTCACCATCTCTTTCTGGGCCGGCCTCGGCGGCCCCGTCCACCTTCAGGCACCCTTTGTGTGGAGATTTTTGCCCAGTGGACATCGTGCACACGGCCGATATGACCCGCCCAATCCCATTTGAGCCTGGCAGCCTTCTTTCCGACATCCAGTGTGCCCGTTTTGGAACGCAGCGTGGTGTTCCGAATTCTGTCCTGCCTTTTAGCCTTGTAGCGTGAGTATATGTAGGTATGTATTATAATTTGCGAGTACCACCTACTCTAGTCAAATTATACTACTAGTAAAATTATAAGCTTTAAATTTTAAACTTTGCTTATCTTTTTCACAAAACCGTATCAACGAAGAGCCTTTGCGTAATTTTCTTCTTCAAAACCTAAGTACCTTCTCCGAAGGCTGAAAGTATAAAGATTACTAACATAAATGCAGAGCTTAGCATATTTCAATTTCCTGCAGGAAAAATTAGAGACCCGAGATGCGCTACCGAAGTTATTTCATTATTCATAAACACATTCAGAGACAATGTGTGGAGGAGCTAAAAGTAGTTTCAAGTTCTTTAGAAATGAGATCTTCTCATCTAACAACATCAATAGTATTAAAGGAGACAGAGTCACTGATTTCGATAAAATTATTTTCTATTTAATGTCTGTTCCAGCAGTTTTAATATCTGATGCAAACAAAAGGATGAGAAAACGTACTTGTGGATAAGTGCCACTTATGGATTGAGTGCTTTGATTTGATTATATTATTATTTGAACACTTGAGGGGCCCGTGGCTAAATAATAACAGTCGCACAGGTAGATCGATCAGGTTAAGCTACCGGTTGGTCTGTAGTTGGACCATCTTTTCATACCGAGACCCCTCCGTGCCTCGGAAAGCACATTAAGCGGTTGGTCCCGGCTGTCATTCGTGGATCTTTGACAGTCGTTACGGGGCGTCGAAAGCCCGAAAATCTGACAACCAGTCTTACCTAGAGGAATATCTATAGGTCAGATAGGCAGTCGCTCCATGTAAAATACTGGTATTCAGCTGCATCCGATTAGACTGGAAGCCAACCCTAACTTAGTTGGGAAAAGGCTAGGCAGCTGATAATGATATTTTTTTGTGTTTGCCGGTTTCTCTGCGTCATGATTACCGCAAATAAACTTATATCTTTTTTCTTTTTCTTTACATTAAGTTCCACTGCTGAAAAGAGACCTCTCTTTATTCGCTTCACCATACTTCAGTCTACCAAAAACATTCTCTGCCCCCATTAATATATAAAAATCCAAACGAAATCCCCCCCCCTTCACCCCCTTAGAGGTTAAATTTCCAAAAACCCCTTCTTAGTGCTCCCCTACATTATAAAAGGAAGCCGTGTGCAAAATTTCACATTCCTAGACCCAGTAGTTTCGGCTGTGCGTTGATATGTCAGTCAGTCAGTCAGTTTCTTCTTTTATTATATAGATATAGAAAAAGATAGAAGAAGAAACTGACTGACTAGGTTTTTATATATCAATGTCTGCCCTGATATAATAACTGATTGGATTTTTATAGATAACAATGTCTGCCCCCCACTTTGTAAGGAGTTCTTCACGCGTCATCCGATGTTACTGGCGATAATCTAACATTTTTTTTGTCAATTTGCTCTAAGGAACACTTCAGCTCACTGTCATAGCACTTCAAAGCTAACATAATGGGTAGTTCACAGATACTGCTAAGGGACCTAAAGGTAGCTACAGAGCGTATTGTAGGTATCATTGTCGTAGCGTCCCTTAGGTAATTAAGCTTCGCTACTAATCTAACTGACTACGCCCTGTGTAGAGGGGGAGGTGAATTAACTTGATAAAATTTTATCTCTGCAAATTTGAACTTGGCTTTAATTTTGCCAGAACAGAAACTAAGCATTGCTATACAACATGGTAATGCCGTCAGATTCTTGAGTAGGTATTTTACCAGACATGGAGCGAACTGCCTATCTGCGCTCCATGACCCAGTTACTGGGTAATACGATACCCCTTAGTAAGACTGGTTATCAAACTTGGACTATTGATCCGTAACGAGTGTCAAAGATCTACGAATGACAGTCGGGACCAGCGTGCTTTCCGGGGCATGGAGGGGTCTCGATAAGTAATGGCTGGCCACCCATCCACGGACCGACCGCGGCAAGCGTAGCTTAACCTTCGACCGACCCGTGCGGCTATTATTATTCAGCCACGAGCCTTCTGTAAACGAGTATTCTATTATCTAGTACATATTTTCGTGTCTGGTTGTTAGATCTAAACTGACGATGCTAGAACCAGAGTGATCTAAGTGATATTTTTGGCAAAAATGTTTTTTTTTACACAATTGCATGGAAAAATCATAATTCTTTCATGCCATACTGATCTAAGTGCTTTTGCAAAAAATGTCACTTAGATCACTCTGGTTCTAGCATCGTCAACTACGCAACGGATTTTGATGCAGTTTTCTGACTCTCACAGTCAGATCGATGCGGAGAAATTTTTCGACGCCATATTTGTTCGTTATTCACACTAATATTATAAAGACGAAAGTTTGTGAGTGTGTGTGTGTTTATATGCTTGTTACTTCTTCACACTCAAACGGCTGGCCCAATTTTGATCAAATTTTGTATGGAGGTAGCTGACACCCTGGATTAACATTATAGCACTTTTTATCCCGATATTTTCACGGGATCGACATTTACGTGAATGAAACCGCGGGGCGCAGCTAGTAGTTTTCATAAAATAAGGATATTGTATTTATTTTTATTTAGTAATTATTATAAACTAGCTGCGCCCCGCGGTTAACAAAATTAGTCCAGCTGTTTGAGCGTGAAGAAGTAACAAACATATAAACACACACGCACACCCTCACACTCACACACTCACAAACTTTCGCTTTTATAATATTAGTGTGATAAATTGTTATTTATGTACATTTTATTTTAATGCTGAATAATATAAGCTATAGTTTTGCACAATGTGAAACTTCTGTGAGATATCTGCGGCACGTAAAATCTTACGCAAATCACATTGTCTTCTGTGGAATTACAGAACACGTGTCTTTAAATGAGGTTTTATTTACGTAAGCTTCTAAAAGCAAAGCAAGTTAGTTTATAGACTAGATTTATGGGCTATTGTTATGTAATTGTTGTTTTGTGTTAGCCCAAAAATATAATTATTGAATTAGGTAGGTATATTATCTTAGGTACAGATCTGTCAAATTTCCTTAATAGATTTTCAACTTTATTGCCTAAGTAAGTATAGGGTTCAAAGTTGATTGGGAAAATTTGACAGTTTCGGATAGCTTTATGTGCTTGCGTCTGTACATAATTATATTTTTGTTAACACATGGGAGCAATATGGTGGCCCAGTGGTAACGGCTGCAACTTACAAGTAGGTCGTAGGTTCGAACCCATACCGGCGCTTTACTTTGTGTAAATTATTCCATCACCACTGCTATCAAAATAGTGAAGGAAAACATCGTGAGGAAACCGGCATGTTCTAGAACCAAAAATTTGAAGTCATGTGACATCTATTAACCCGTATTGAGCCCGCGTGGTGGATTTCAGCCCACTCCCCTCTCTCATAGAGAAGGCCTGTGTCCCAGCAGTGGGAACATTATAGGCTGATTATGCATACATTCATTCTGGAAAGGACCATTTTGTGCAGAATTGAGTTACTTATTAATTTCACACTAACCTATAAGCAATAGAGAGACACAAGAGAGCAGTGGTGGCCCAGTGGTAACGGCCACGACTTAGGAGTTGTAGGTCGTAGGTTCGAACCCAGACAAGCGCTTTACTTTGTGTAAATTATTTCATCACCACTGCTCTCAAAACGGTGAAGGAAAACATGGTGAGGAAACCGGCATGTCCTAGAACCGAAAATTCGAAGACATGTGACATCTGTTAACCCGCACTGGGCCCGCGTGGTGGATTACGGCCCACTCCCTCTCACCGAGAGGAGGCCTGTGTCCCAGCAGTGGGAACATTATAGGCTGATTATGTATAAGCAATATTAATGCAAAACTTTACAATTTATATTCACAAAAAAAAAACAGTGGCACTTCGGGAGTGCCGGCAGAAGTGAAAACAAAACACAAACAGAATACTTTGCCATCACTCACTGACATATTGGATATACATTAAAACCGAGTAGGTAGGTACATCACGAGGACAGCCGAACACATCCGAAGTGGGTTTTTATTTAATCGTCTTATAAACAAAACACGCGCGGTTAACAGTCAGTGGCGCGAGTTCAATGGTTTTTTCCCCCATCTCAAAAACTGCCCAACGCGCCTAAAGAAGTTTTCACTTCAAAAAGTGATTTTGCGTCTTTTCGGACAGTATTTTTTTTTTTTTTTATTTGTAATCTATATTTAAATAAAGAAAGAAGAGGGGCTCGTGGCTAAGTAATAAAAGCCACACGAGTTGATCGATCAGGTTAAGCTACGCTTGCCACGGTCGGTCCGTGGATGGGTGACCATCTTTACATACCGAGATCCCTCCGTGATCGGAAAGCAAAGTTAAGCCGTTGGTGCCGGCTGTCATTCTTGGATCTTTGACAGTCGTTACGGGTCATCAGTAGCCCGAAAGTCTGACAAGACAACCAGTCTTACATATAGGTATTGTATTACCCAGTAACTGGGTTGTGAAGGTCAGATAGGCAGTAGCTCCATGTAAAATAAAGGCCCCAACATAGTTGGGTAAAGGCTAGGCAGATGTGTGATGTATCTAAAGAAAGAAAGAAATCTTATTATCTTCTAACATCTAGTTACTACATAGTATGTTACTACATACTGTCCCACTAGGCTAACAAAAAAATGTAATAATAAAAGATGATTCCGACGAAAGTAACAGCGACTCCAAATGTAATTATTTTGTTTTTTATTGCCCTCAGTCCTTTCATGTTTTTGTCTTTATAATAATTATATTTTTATTAACAATATTACTTTCGTTCTTCAAATAGAAATAAAGTCCTCGTAAGATTTTTATTGCAAACGGTACCTAGGTTCACGCACACAAATACGCATGTCGGGAAACGTCACTACTACAACCGAGGCTGAGCGGACTTCGTAACATCACATCATCAACACAACACAACAACAACACAACACAACATCAACAACATCAACAACACAACATCACATCAACAACAACAACAAACAACAACAACATCAAACACAACAAACATCAACACATGAACATCATCATGATGGAACATCTGTACCAGACTAGCAGTAAGTCCTTGCTACTACATACTATTACTTACTACTAAGATACCTAACTAATTTGACAAAATAACGGACTTTCAAAATAAACCCGATCAAAATACATTTCACTAAAATGAATTTAAATTTTTCAAACAATATCAAAGGGCTCAGACTCTGTAAGCTGAGTTTAGATAAGTTTTAACAAACCAGTCCTATTTACAAAGAAAATTGTAACTAAACGTATAGTGAGAGGGTTGAAAATCAATTAAAGGTAGTCAGAAAAATATGGAAGAAGAAATCCGATAAAAAGCGGAAGGAATTTGAACACGAGAGGCCGATGAAATAAAAAATCTATGATTAGAAACTTTTTACCGTAGACCTTTTTGTTTTCATTTTTATAGAGGGTATGTTCATGAGTTTTTTAATTAGTTATTGGAATTTTGTTCATAACTTTAAAAAGGCCAAGACTAACATTTTGGGATACTGCACCCTTATTGCGTAACACACTATCAATTTCAATCTGAATCATTTTGAAGGATATTGCTAATCCATTGCTCCATATGTTCGAAAAATGTGTCTGCTCAACAACGTTAATAACGCATGAATGTTGTTGAACAGTCAAAATAAAATCCATTGCTACTGATAGTTTGTTACGCAATTATCCCGTTGGTCATCATTTTCTCAACTCAACTAGGGAAGCGTATGATGGTGGCGGATAAGGTGGCAAATAACCGACGAAAAGTTTATAAGCTTTCCTTTTCGTGATGGTGGGTACCATCGATACGAAAAGAAGATAAAGCTAAGGAAAAAGCTAAAACAGAAATAAGGAAGAGTTTCCTTATTTTTTTTATATGGTTTGAGCCCAATTAAGTAGCCACGTTGATTGCGGCATCAGTGGCATTCTTTAAGTCATCAGAGGTGCTGGTGAACGGGCACTTAGGACACTCCAGCAAGTGGGGAATGGTACGAACAGAAGCACCGCACTCGCACTGGGTGTTGGATTGGTGGGTAATCCCCCACTTCGATAAATTGAGTCTGCAGCAGCCTACTTAGGTATGCAATCGATCGAGAGCTTTCCATATAGGCCACTGCAGATCTAGCCCAGGAGGTATATGCTTTTTTTTTTTTTGGGGTGGGAAATTATCAAATAACTTCTCCCGCTCTAGGCGGAGCGGGAGGGCGTGTCGGACTCTTACTAACTAAAACCCACCCGTGTTCCTTCAGTTGCCTGTGCCAGGGGCTACGGTATCTCTTTCGAACAACCCGCGACCCTGGCAGGCATTGGCCCTAGCGGACCCCGTCAGTTAGTGCTGACATCTCTTTGAGGCGCGCGAGGAACACAACGCGCCGTCGACCCGCGCCTGGTCCTTACCGGACGGCGAGCTGCCCATTGCTCGCCGTCTGCAAGCCCGTGCCTACGGTGGCAGGGAATCGGCTATCGATTCCAGTCGGCATCCGCTGATACCGGAGTGCCTCCCTGATGCAACTCCAGGGCAGGGTATTGAAGACATTGGCGATTCCAGAGACCCCGCCAAGACGACCTCACGGAGGTATATGCTCCTGGGGTTTAACGAAGTCGGGAGGTGGTGGATGCTTGCCTTCCTATATTTCTAAGCTAAAATTTATTTCATCACCACTGCTCTCAAAATCTTCGTGCGGGCCCGAGCGGGCCCTTTTGATTCTAGGAAATGCCTTTCCTAGAACCAAAAGGAGCCGCTTGGTGGATTATGGCCCACTCCCTCTCACCGAGGAAGCTTGTGTCTGAGCAGTTGGAACGTTATAGGCTGATGATGATTTGAGGCGCGCGCTTATCCGCTCTTTGCTACGACCTCTAGTCGTACAAATGCGAGTGAACGGGCACCTCTTCACAGATTACCCAAAATATATAACGAACATTTTGTTAAAATAGACATATTTACGTTAGCTCATAATGTATATAAAAAATAATTAGTTAATGCACTTAAAATCTAATAATTAAGTATACTTAATATTAAAATAAACCCTAACTTTCTTCCATACTGTATGTAAGTAAATTAATACTTATAGTAATATGTGGAGACGTTGTTGATTGTTATTGTATACTTAGATGTAAGACAAAATGTACAAATTGTTTGTTCTCCCTAATAAAATAAAATAAAAATAAAAATAAAAATAAAAATAAAATAAAATAAAATGATGCTTATGCTTATATTCTATAGATGGACATGGCTCCTGTGATATTATTATGCTGAAACGGTATTTTTTGCACAATTTTTTCGCATATCGGATAGGAGATCTTAGAGATTCAGTACGACAGACGCGTAGAATATCCCCATAGCTATTGCAGATGATAAAATCAACAAAAAGAGTAGCAAGTACTCATACTTGCTACTCTTTTTACCAGAAATTCCAATAATAAAAATTAACATCTCAACTTCTCAATCACATAAAGCCATAAGCTCCCAACACAGACTTTCAAAACAGCAATTTAAACTTTTTAACATAACCTATAACCAGCTGGCTGCTGGCTACATAACCAACTGGCTACATGGGTGACTATTCTAGCGGAAAAAGCCTCGCCGTTCGTACCCAACTGCACGTAATTATAAATGCAACAGATGGACTAGTTTTGATACTAATTAACAGTGATTCTGGGTACTTTCATTATGGTCATAGCATTCAGTCTTCATAAATACCCGGAAGTATAGGCAGAGTTGTATAGTAAATATACTTACATTTCGCCAGATACATTCTCATGTGAAGGAATCAGGCTATTGTTTTTTTAACTACAAATCCAGACTCAGGCAGGTAGATACTTATTAGGCTAATTGAAAAACCCAATAACACTTTGTCTGAAACGGGAATCACAGTCAGCAGGGGCACCTAGGAACACTAGATAAATATGGCTTTCCTTTTAAAAACAAGCCTGATCCCAAGGTAGGATTTCTAATTGGCCAAAAAAATTATTAAGTTATGCTAATTAATATAATGATTAAATTATTTGATGATTTTTATTATTTAATTATGTTAATTTTATTTTTTTAATTCAATGTCAATCAAGGGTACCTTTAGGAGATGAATTTTCAAAAATCATTTCTTAGTGCTCGACTTCATTATACCCATAGGTTATGGAACTCTAATGCAAAATGTCATGCTTCTGAACCCCGTGATACAAGTAAAAAAATACTCTACAAAGGCGGACATTTTGTAGCAGTAAACCTTATGGTGATGCAGAGACAAAACATGGCAAGTACAACATACGGGATAGATAGCTCGCAAATAACTATAAAATACAAGAGTAAATACTAAACAACAACAAATAAATATTTTTTTATTTTATTTTAAAACACATACACTATCATCACAGGCTTACCTAATACAACATACACACACACTAATAGATACATACTTATACAAAAATACAACAAAACAAAGTTTACACACACTAACACACCCCAATAGATACGTACTTATACAAAAATACAACAAAACAAAGTTTGTTAGGAGAAATAACGATCAGTGGACGAGAAAAGGAATCCAGCAAATCAGTGCTGGTTGGTGTCTGCCAACTTCTTTCGAATATTTTCACGTTATCAAAGTGCGACAAACGGTTCGTGCTACAAATTTTAATGAACATGACTATCTTGTCATATCGATTACCATTTCAGTTGTATTGGATAACTATAGTTTTGCCAGCAAAAGCTAACTAAACAAAGCTAACAAACATGCGCAAAAGATATAATTTCGAAATAAAAAATATACCAATTTTTATCGGAAAATACTTCAATAAATTTATCTAATCCGCCGAAAATTTACGAAATACGAGCTTTGTATTTGTGAGTTGTAATTTGTATAGACAACGTTTTTGTTGTTTTATCATAACAAAAACGTTGTCTCTGCAAATAAATATACGTCAAATAAAACATTTTAAAAATGTATTATGATCAACATCAGTAATCCGATTCGCACTTCGCTGTTTATAGGAAAACACGTTAAAAACAACAGGGAAACAGCGACGAAGTGCGAGCCAGACTCGTACCCGAAGGGTTCCGTACCACCGTAACTTAACACTACATAGTACATATTTCTATAACACGTTTCTTGTTACATGTTTAACTTTTTACTTTTTATTATTATTTCTTTTTATAGCGGCTATAGTAGTACACATTCTGTGGAAATTTCAAGTGTCTACCTATTTAGGGTCAAAAGATACAGCCCAAGTGATAGTCGGACAGTCGGATAGCGGAGCCTCGCGAAACTATATCTTACCGGTTCCGTCGCAATCCGCCCGCTTCTGGCGAAAACGCCTCTCCTTCCTGCTCGGCCAATGAAATAGAGTAGAAGCTTCTAGAACATTCTAAAAGCTTCCTTTAAAAACATTTGACGCGCACCTCTTTTGACAAGTAATAGTTCAGTTACTCGTTGGCATCCTTTGGGTACGAAACCCTAACAACGACGGTACTTAGATTTTTGCAAAACAAACAAACTCTAAATACGAGTATACAGCTAGGAGCTTTCCCGTTGAAACAAAGGTAATTTTAGAGCAATTAAGCACGGTTTTTACAAAAAAGACGGTAAATTTGCTCTCAGGGGCGTACGGTAAGCAAAGCACTTTAAGAATATTCGCGTTACTAACGGCTGGATGGAACTGTGCAGTTGATTTTCTTAACAAAATGGGCATTCAAAAAGTCTTCACAATTTAATCATATAAAGCATGTATCAGAGCTGAAGGATTCTCGATTACTTTGGTCACATTGGCCATTGGGAACCAGATAATCTAGAAATGTTGGTGGTGATGGGCAAGGTAAATGGGAAAGTCCTCACGGGCGGTCACCTAACCGCTGGTCAGAAGTAAACGACCTCACTGGACTCTCTGTTACGACCGCCCTGAGAAGCTGAGAACCGAACGAAGTGGAAGAACGTCGTGCATAAAACCACGAAGGCCTTTCAGGGACACGACCTTCAGTAATGAAATACGCGACCAAGAAGAGATGAGATCAGAGCTGAGCCAAAATAACCACTACGTGGAGCCCTGATACAGCTAGAAGGTGTCGCGGCAGATCTCGCAGAAGATGGCGGGACGAGCTAGAGAAAACAAATAACCAGTGGTCCACTTTAGCCTGGATCGAAAACAAATGACCAGTGATCCACTTTAGCCCTGGATCGAAAGAGCTAGAAGTCAAGGGGAGAGGCCTTTGCCCAGACTGACTTTTGATCTTTCAAATCGCCTTCAGTCGATCACTATGTTAATTATGTGGACGTCACTGACAAACAATTGAGGAAAGCACTGTGGGAGAGTCAGTCTAGGTTTCGAAATTGATAGCCACTTTCTTATAACGTGACGTGGCGATCCTTGCTCGTTCTTTATTTTCAGGTCCAATTACAGCCCAGGGAGAGTTGGCGAGACGACCAAATCTGTTTCCAATTAAAAACTACAAAAAACACACACACACAACACAAAAAAACACACATTTACATCGCATTCGCATTCGCGTTTTTTTTCGCATTTTTTACATTATGGAAAAATTTTTACTCTTTAAAATTTACAGCAGCAAATGCTCCCACGTTACCGCGAACTACTCTTTACTGCAGACTAATGACCGAATTCACTGAGTGTCGCTTCCATATTCATGTGGTCTGCATGACTAGCGGTAATTGATAGCGAGAGACCGCTGTGGCACTGTGTGCCTCATCTCATATCATTTTGGGGGTGAACAGAATTGCTGGAAATAATTTTATGACCTACGAACACTATTATTATATCGTCCTACCAAATAATAATTAATAGGTCTTCTACATACATCAGGGTTGTTCAAATCCCGGACACCGGCTTGAAAAGCAGTGGTCCTATTTCTTTGTGTGACTGAGCTAAGGGCGGATTGGCGAGTACCAGGCTTGCATAAGGTGTATGGAAACGTTTGACTCATTGCTCTTTAAATCACCACAGATAGAGAAGGGATGACGTATCTACTTGACTTGAGTCATACCGGGTACCAGGATAACAGAACTTGCATGGAGGTATTGCTGGTACTTGATTGCCCAATGAAAGAACTGAGGGGAGGTGGGGAGTAGATAACTTCAGAGGGGGAATGACTTCCATATTCATGTAGTCTGCGTGACTAGCGGTAATTGATAGCGAGAAACCACTGTCTAATATCATTGTGGGGTGACCATCAATATTTTGAGGATCCTTTTAACAACAGTGCCACGTATGAAGGGATTAGTCTATTTTATCGGCAGAAACTACTTGACTGCATTCCCGTTGGTGACCAGGCTGACAGAAATGACACAAAATATGTCAATGACACGAAGCCAATGGTGTCGTAGCATCATGCTGAGATAGGAGCCTTTTGGCCTCGTATAGGACTTTCTGTTTCATTTTTCTTTTTGTTACTTGTTTTTGTGTTTAGTTTCGTTTGTGATCTTCTGCACGAGTCGCAATACATACTTTTTCTTTCTTCTTTCTTTGAAGATCTTTCTTGTGACTTGCTTGAAGCACCCGGTGAGGTTACAGTAAAACATTGCCATCACCACTTTTGGCGATACGATGATCACTTAACGAAGAATGTTGTTGGAGAGAGCAAATGGTCTGTTTCTCACTACTACACCAATATCTTTCTGTATCTTGTGCAATTTTTTAACCACCAACTCGCGTATGGAAATAAACTGCATTTATCTTCCATAAAAAAAAACAAAACGACATCGCCAAAGATTCTAATTAACCACCTATTGAATAAGCCCCATTCTAGCCCTAATTAAGAACAAAACAAACAAAAACTACCCACCTTTTGTTACGGCTAGGAAGCCAATGAAAAGCGTCCATTCAAAAAAACGCCTTAGGCCTCGACCCAGCAATTATTACTGTAGCGAAGTCAACAATGAAGAATGGTGAATTAAAAGCTTTAGAATTAGCGAACTCAGAAACTAAGTTTAAGCCGAATATGAGGAATGGATTGTTAAGGCCGAGTTTGATTTACGCGAGTTTTTTAAGAAATTCTGTTTTTTTTAAGTTTGACATGCCTTGTCCTAACCTCTTATAAAATAAAATATGAGAATGAGGTATAAAACTGTAAGTACCCAATTACCTACTTTCCCATTTATAAAAGTTTGATAAAGTGTAATGATTTATTTAAGTATTAGCTGCGCCCCGCGGTTTCACCCGCGTAAATGTCGATCCCGTGGGAATATCGGGATAACATAATATAGCCATAAGTTAATCCAGGGTGTCAACTATATTCATACAAAATTTGATCAAAATTGGTCTAGCCGTTTGAGCGTGAAGAAGTAACAAACATATAAACACACACACACTCACAAACTTTCGCCTTTGTAATATAAGTGTGATAGCTAATTAAACCAGTACAACGCCAATTATACATTAATTCGCATAGAAACCTTTATTACATACTAACTTCTATTATTTTTATTAATCAAGATAAAATTTACATAAATTTATTAATATATTATACTTTATTGTATATCAGACAAAATATAACAAAAAAAATACGATTATCACTACCTACGAAACGTACAATTAGTGGCCTTATCGCTTTCTGCGATATCTTTCAGAAAACCTTGGAATTACAAATACAAACGGCAAATACAAAAATTTTAAACCAGTTACTGGCGCCGATTCTGTTGTTCACAAACTAAACTAAATTTAAGTTCATGGATCTTTTTCTTTCTATTTCAATAAGAAAAGGACAGAAGATTACTATTAGTTTAGTCCTGTCAAATTAAGATACTCCATAGACAACTTTAGACGAGATTAAAAAATTGGCTACTAAAAATACGTCAATTTACGCCAGGCGCTGACTAATTTGACAGGACTAAACTAATATTTATCTTCTGTCCTTGTCCTAATGAAATAGTAAGAAAAAGATGCCTGAACTTAAATTTAGTTTAGTTTGTGAATTACAGAATCGGCGCCACTGTCAAACTCACAGACCGCAATAATAATAATAATAATAAGTTCTTTATTTCATTTTGCAATAAGAACTCTATACTTCGTTCAAAAACACAAATAGCGGACGCTGTCCACACAGCTGCTGGACTAAAGTGGAACTGGGCTGGCCATATCTGTCGCATGTCGGAGCAGAAATATGAAAAACCAACTCAGTGGATCCCCAATGGCAGGAAACGACTGCGCGACAGGCCCTGAAAGAGATGGCGGGTTGAGCTGGACTCCTTCTTAAAGGATTGGCCCACAATCGCAGTAAACCGAGAAAAGTGGAAAGAGGAGGCCTTTGCCCTGCCGTGCGACAACACAGGCTTATAATAATAACAATACATAATTCATTAAAAACCGGAAAATAACATAATACAGCCCATAAAAAAATAGCTCGAACACATAAAATTCCATTCTCATTCAACTCAATAAAACACATTACAAAAGCAATATTTACTCTAAATACGAAATAACGCAACGAACTGACCACCCCATAACTCGTTGCGGCAATGTTATCATTGCCAAAACGCATCCCGGCCAGTTAGCAAAAGAACCACAACACAAATACTGCTGTGCGCATCGAATGCTACAAAACTCGAATAAATAAACAACGAATAGGAATTCTGCACTGTTATTTTAGGCTCACCCCTATTACATGGGACCATAAATATAACTACTATAGTACACCTCACTATAGGTACACCTCTAGCCTAACTCTTCAGTAATTACAGGTGTGATGATAAGGTAAGTTATTTTAATAAAAATGCGGTTTTAGTGAGGCTAAATAGTAGCCTTTTTTGTCTGTGGTAATCCTCATTGATGTCCTCCGCCTTGGGGCAGGCCTGTAAAATGACCTGGACTATATCGTCATCATCTGCCTTTTCCCAACTATGTGGGGATCAGCTAGTCCAACCGGGCGCAGCTGAATACCAGTATTTTACATTTGGCATTGTTTTATGAATTCCAAGCCAGCCAAGAGCATTCAAAAGCTCTTACCCAAGGGGCCACGAAATCTGACGCTCCAAGCGAATTCGCCTTGCGCTGCAAGCTTGAGCGTCGAGCGTCAAAAACAAATGTATAGTCAATTATCTACAAGACCACAAAGTAGCGCTGCAAGCAGCAGCGAAATTTCCTACGAGCGAATTTGCACGAGCGTTGGATGATCCGACGGGCGTTTTTTATGAGCGTCGAAAACAATTGTATGAGAAAATTCCACAGTGTGCACGAAACAGTCGCTCCACACGCTCCGATAGAAGCGGTACCCGGCGGTAGCGGTCGCCGGCTGTAGCTGATGCATTCCCCCACCGACATACACGCTACAGGCGAATATTTGAAGTTCGTGGCCTTGCTTTTGACGCTTGTAGCGTATTGACGCCTCAAGCGTGGCGTTATTTTCGTGGCCGAGGCAGAGTTTTCCAAAAGAAACTGTTTCTCTTGTTCCGCATTAAATCTTATTTATATTGTAACTTCGCCCACTTTGAGACAGTGCAGGTTATTTATTAATACTTAATTATGTCTCTCACCACAGAGGGGCCCGTGGCTACATAATAACAGCCGCACAGGTCGGTCTATCAGGTTAAGCTACGCTTGCCGCGGTTGGTCTGTGAATAGGTGACCATCTTTACATACCGAGACCCTTCAGTGCCTCGGAAAGCACGTTATGCCGTTGGTCCCGGCTATCATTCGTGGACCTTTGACAGTCGTTACGGGTAGTCAGAAGCCCAAAAGTCTGACAACCAGTCTTATCAAGGGGCATCGTATTACCCAGTTATTGGGTTGTCGAGGTCAGATAGGAAGTCGCTCCATGTAAAATACTGGTATTCAGCTGCATCCGGTTAGACTGGAAGCCGACCCCAACATAGTTGGGAAAAGGCTAGGCAGATGATGATGAGTTACTGGTTCTCAACAACTTGTTCAAAGAAAACGTAGTTAACGTTTTTTTCTTAAATTTCGGTGCTGAGATTAACAAAATAATGAAAAAATAAGTTGAAGGTCTCAAAGTTAAAGCTTTTTAACTGAACCTGCTGTTGTTGTTGAACTGAAATTCTGTAAAAATCTCACCATGAAAACTTAGGTGAAGTGAGCGTGGAGTCAGCTGTCAATAGTGTTAATTCCTAGCAAAAACAAACTCACTTCACCAAGTTTTCACGGTGAGATGTTTACAGAATCGACGAAAAACGATGTTCACAAAATTACGTTTTCGTGATATCTAAAATAGTCCTCCAGACCGTATTTCGGCCGTGGCGGCAAATTCAACGGAGACTAGCCTTCGGCGCGGGAGATATTATAGTGCACAAGTGTGAGCGCAGACACAGGTGCACTAGTCTCTCTTCCCTCACTGTCAATCCGATTGGATGGCAATCCGTCACGATCGGAGAGAGATCAGGCGCAGGACCAACTTCCAAACTCCGGGCTGTTACTCAGAAATTCCAAATGGAAAAACCATTAACACTTTGCCCAACTTTGCTTTGTTTAACGGCTCCGTAGGTCTCGTGGTAGCAAGCGCGACTGCTGAGCGTGGTCCTGGGTTCATGATATCTATCGGCGAATCAAAACGAATCTAATGATGCGTCATTTGTTAAAATCTGTCAAGGCGTTTAAATCACAGAGCGTGCAAAATAAACACGCAAAAAGAACATTGCCCTCCTTCTGAGTCAGTCGGGCAAAAACTAGCAAATACCAACCGATCTAAAAGAGAAACATCTTACCGTGAAGACTTAGGTGAAGTGAGCTGCCTATATTCTATTTTTCTCTTTGGCAATGATGCCCATATCGACAATTCTGCCAATGTCAGACGTATTAAGAGAAAACGTGCGAAGGAGAACAAAAACTAAAAACCTAAATCCAATACTAGTTGATCAATAAATAATTGAATTTAATGTGAAACTTGCTGACGAGAATTGGAACACTGAAATAAACAGATGAAAAATATTGTTATTTTTATAGGGTGTTCCCAACAAGAGCGCCACCAGATTTAAATTTGCCGCCATTTTGTTAATACGCATCACGCCATTTAAGAATACGGAGAATTATTCAAACCAACAACGTTTAATTATTGTAAAAACACATTACAAAAATGGTGAAAGTTTTGCGAAAACAGTTCACCAATTACGTCAAGTTTTCGGTCGCAATAATGCGCCAAATGAATCGACACAAACAATTGAACATCCTAAAGGGGAAATACGGCGCGTTATTGGTGCAATACAGCCACATTTATGCGAAAACGTTATTCAACATTTCAACAAAAGAGTAACCCTGTGCCAGAGGTTTCGTGGTGACCATTTGCCTGATGTTGTATTTCACGTTTAGCCGGAACTATTTTTCTTTATGTTGAAATCAAAATGTTTGCTTAATTCAAAAATAAATGTGTTTTTCTTTAAAATCAAATCCGGCGCTCTTGTTGGAACAATCTTTATTATTAAACTAGATGCGCCCCGCGGTTTTACCCGCGTAAATGTCGATCCCGTGGGAATATCGGGATAAAAGTAGCCATATGTTAATCCAGGGTGTCAGCTACCTCCATACAAAATTTCATCAAAATTGGTCCAGCTGTTTGAGCGTGAAGAAGTAACAAACATAAACACACCCCCACACCCCCTCACACACACACACACACTCACAAACTTTCGCCTTTATAATATTAGTGTGATATGTCTGACATAAAGGATCCCAAACCACACAAAAATCATCATAATTTTGATATCATTGACGCGGATAAAAAAGTGAGCTGTCATTCCACCTGATTGACAACTATTGAATGCTCACTTCACCTAAGTTTTCACGGTAAGATTTCTACGGAATAGATCGATCGGTGGCTAGATAGCAATCACTCAAACACTAACGACATCATACTGTGGCTACCGAATCGCTGCCAACCGTGTTAATTATGCCAATATCGGGCTTAGATAATTTGTTGGACCAATCTGTGGTATCGACTCAATATGGGACAGGACGTGTAGGGTAAATTGTGTAATACTAAGTTTGACTTTTATTATTTGGTTGAAACTTGTGTGGAAACTCAGGTCAATAGATATTGTCATTTGACGGCACGGTTGGCGCAGTGGTTATGCGATTGACTGCTGCGCTGCGTGTCGCGGGTTCGATTCCCGCACGGAACAAATATTTGTATGACCTACAAGTAGTTGTTCCGGGTCTGGATGTTTGTGTATGTGAGTTTAAATGTTTGTAAACGCACCCACGATACAGGAGAAATTCCTAGTGTGGGGCAACGATTTATAAAAAAAAATATTCAAATTAGGCTGAGAATTACATTAGTTCTTTAACTGTGAATGAGTGGCGCAACGAAAGTTTTTACTAAAACCAGTAATCTAGAATCTAGTTTCAACTAGGATTCATGAATTTGGTTGTAAATGTGAATGGTAGGTACGAAATGTTTTTTTCTTCTTATAAAGTTCGCGGAAAATAGACTAAACCCTTACAAAACGTTTTAACCTTAAACAGAATTCAAATTGAGAAACTTTGAAAGCTTTCGATTCCGAAAATAATTAGTAAGATGAAGACGGATTCCAAGGCTTTACCCCGAACTCATAATAATGATGAATGGGAAAATTCTCTATAATATTAAATTCTAATGAATTTCTCGAGACTGTGGTGAGTTGAAAGTTTTATTAAAATTATCTAAGTGATTCACGCTTAGATAATTTTAAGAAAGACACTTCAGAGATTAAACGAGGTTATGCCAGAACAGGCACACTCCTCATTTTAGGTATGAAGCTACAAGCATGCGGCGGGCTTGACTTGCCGGGCCAATTCAGTAGGGCTGCCGCACGCCGCCCGCCTGCCGGGTCGAAAATAAAATAGTGTTCTGATCTACATAAGTACTACTAAGTAAGTACCGAGCCTATGTTTATTTGAAAAGTCATTTGTTCACAAAAGTAGAGTAATAGGCACATAACTAGTAATTACTTTCAAATTAATTGTACTTTAAATGAAGACGACTCTAACGTAGTCAGAAGGTATAAGAGTTACGCGGTGGAAAGAGTGGCACTTTATGGTCTCTCATCTAGTCCACTAGTTATGTCGATAAAAATATATAATAAACTACCCGAGGTACTTAGAAATGAGACAAAGATTGCTATTTTTACAAATAAATTAAAAAACATATTACTAAATAAATGTTATTATAGCATAAATGAATATTTAATTGACAAATCTATAGAATTGACATAGTAATATAAATTGACATAATAATATAAATTAATAGTTTTTTTTTTAATTTAGTTAATAATTAATAAAATGTTACCTTTAATTCATAGTTTAATAATAGTTTGATTATTAATTGTACTTAGATTAAGTTAGTTTGCATGTTCAAATAAGTCCTCTTCCAAAAAATGTTTTGTTTTGCTGTGCTCGACAGGGTCCACGATTGTTACAACAAATGTTACCTACCACCTAAGCATATACATTGTGGAATGCAATAAATGATTGAGTATTGAGTATTGAGTATGGTGTCGTAGCAAGAGTCGCTATTCCTTTTAATGATTTTGCGGAGTGAATCTCCTGTACTTGTACTACGAATACCTAGTACAAGTACAGGATAATTTTCATGTAAAATCACAGAACACATAATAATGTGTTCTGTGATTTTACATGAAAATGAAAAAAAAAAACTGTAGATAGACTACTCATAAATACAATAAAAGTGTAAAAACATAACCCTCCTTCTGACACAGTCGGGTAAAAAGGTATGTACCGTATTTTATTTTTCTTTCCAGACAGCCCTAGTACTCACAATACACTTAGTTTTTGATGACACATCTTCACGCAAACATAATTATAGCATTATCACAATTTCTATTCAAGTCTGGTTCCAGGATCCTCCTTTTTCCATGGAGGATAAGTAAACCTTACACCTTGTTCCTTAAACCACTATAATACTATAAGTATGACTATACTATAAGTACTATATTTTATTTATGTTCATATTATTACTTTAGCTGTACAAATACGTAAAGATACATACACAGATTTTTTTTTAAACCCTCTATTTCCAATACTTTAACCTCGCAGTACCAATCCACTTAGGATTATAGGAAAAAGTATAAAATAGATAGAAATACGTCAAAAGTCAATAGATTAAAAGGGGAACCAGAACACGGGCTAATTAATGTGAAACATTTGGATTAATTACTATGGAAACTCACCATAAGCATGAACTCACAAATATCTCAGACTAACTATCAACGATTTCTCGCTCAAGAAACGTATAAAAGTTTGTAAGTCCCGTGTAAGTAAAAGAGATACATATTGGTCGCTAACTGGTCACACCTCGGTCGAGTAGTTATTTTTCGCAGCAACAGGAACTATCAAAGAGAGTGTAGCGGTATCTACAACGCCACATGCGAACAACGCGTTATACTGACGTCACGCAAAATCCTGCATCTCGCAAGCATTTACCGCGCAACTAGCATAGATACAACAGCCCGACATGAATCATCGGGCAGTTGCCCGCACACACAACACTCGTCTGGTCGGAGGATCCTCCCTTCTCTATAGAGTATGAGTGAACTTTACACCCTGTTCCTCATACCTCTATAGGAGTACCCGCTCAGCGACCTCGCTTGAGGGGCATATACACAGCATATTCAGCCTAAACGTTGGGACACAGGCCTCCTCTAGGTAAGAGAGAGTGGTCCGTAATCCACCACACGGGCCCAGTGTGGGTTGGTAGATGTCACATGTCTTCAATTTTATGGTTCTAGGACATGCCGGTTTCCTCACGATGTTTTCCTTCACCGTTTTGAGAGTAGTGGTGATGAAATATTACACAAAGTAAAGCGCCTGTCTGGGTTCGAACCTACGACCTTCAACTCGTAACCGTTACCACTGGGACACCACTGCTGAGACATACACATACCAGTGAGTAATCGATTGTCGCCATCGCACATGCTGCTCGTTACTCGCCAACTCTTTTTAAATGCTATGCGTGCTTCACGTAAATCGAGCAGTTCATTTGACTTACGCGTGGTGTATTATGACCCACTCCCTCTCATAGAAAGGAGGCCTGCGTCCCAGCAGTGGGAACATTAAAGGCTGATTGTGTGATGAAAATCTGTAATTTTCACCAGTATTTGACAAAAACCAATAAGTAATGATTATAATTCTGTAAATACATATTTGTTATGACCGCGAATCATATTTTAATCAACGTACAACTTAATATTGACCAGCAAATTGCAAAAAACGTAAAAAAAAAAAATTTTTTACCTTTAACAAAAGCACTCTGAATTCCAGGGATTCGAAATCGACATAAAAACTCTTCTCACATCTTTATCACTTCACCTACACTCAAATAGTAGCAACCATGATACCCTCATTCAATTTATTAAAGCAAAAGGATCCAAGGATGCTTACTTTGCAATTCGTACGGCTTAACCTGACGGCGCGGGGGCTTTAAGAAAATGAACTTAACATAAAGGTACAGGACTCTAGGCATTCTACTTAATTACTAACACTCTTAGAAGATTGCTTTTACCAAGATTTTTTTTTTTTTGTATTGGATAGGTTTGCGAAAAAAATAAAATGAGATAGAGGCCAAAGCCTCTATCTCATTGTAATTTTTTCACTAGCTTTCGCCAGCGGCTTCGTCCGTGTCGAAAATTATTCCAGGGGTACTACCGGGATCCTACTCGTATGTCCTAATTCAGGTTATGGTCAATCGGTGTCCCAAATTTCATCCAAATCCGTTCAGCCGTTTAGGCTTGAAAAGGGAGCAAACAAACAGCGTTACTTTCGTATTGATAACATAGCATGTATGGATGGATTGGGTGACAAACAAGCGGTTCACCTAGTGGTAAGTGGTCACTGCTACCATCTGCAATACCAGAGTTACTTTACCAAACCAGAGACAAAGTTGAAACGTCTCAGGCTCCCATAATTTCCCTGAAACCCTTAAAACCAGAACAGAAAGGGTGCTTACATAAAGAAATGTCAGGTTACCTGTGCAGGGGAGTCTGTGCGGGTCGGTACCGATCGCTGCAGGGATAATATTCATGTGCTCTCATATGCGCTCACTTATAAAGAAACAGGTAAAACATGTAACCGTTTCCTTCCGCTCTGCAGAGACCTGTACCAGGAGTCGGGACCGAAAACCCGCTTCTTTATGTAAGCACCAAGCAGTGTTACTGCTTACTTTGAGCCTATAATGTTCCCACTGCTGGGACACAGGCCTCCTCTTGGTGTGAGGGAGTGGGCCGTAAAATCTACCACGCGGGCCCAGTGCGGGTTGGCAGATGTCACATGTCTTCGAATTTTTGGTTCTAGGACATGCCGGTTTCCTCACGATGTTTTCCTTCACCGTTTTGAGTGTTACTGCTTGCCGGTGACTAAAAATAGGTATAGTGGCAATACCTCCCCGGACGAACTCTTTCACTAAGAGCTATTCTAAGTACTACCAACACTATTCATCCAGTCTAGATCCCTGGACAAACTCTTAAACAGTAAGTTCTATACCAACTTCTAACAGGCCGTGCTTTCCATGCCTCGGAAAGCACGTTAAGCCGTTGGTCCCGGCTGTCATTCGTGGATCTTTGACAGTCGTAACGGGTAGTCAGAAGCCCGAAAGTCTGATAACCCGTCTTACCAAGGGATATCGTATTACCCAGTGACTGGGTTCTGGAGAACAGATAGGCAGTCGCTCCATGTAAAATACTGGTATTTAGCTGCATCAGATTAGAGTGGAAGCCGACCCCAATATAGTTGGGGAAGGCTAGGCAGGTGATGACCTACTTCTAGCAAGATTAAATGGTTAATTGACTCAATCAGCCAGCAAATTGAGTTTGACTTCGCGACTCGTTATTCCCAAAGGGCTTAACGTGACCTGCCCATACCCGGCTCCCCTTGAGCCTTTCACCTTTAACCGATAACTTATATAAAGTGATAATATAACTCTGATTTTAAAATCGGCATTCAGTCTTGTCTCGTCTCTTCTAACTAGCCTTTTCCCAAATATGTTGGGGTCAGCTTCCTGTCTTACCAGATACAGCTGAATAACAGTATCTTGTCGACGTCACATAATCAGCCTATAATGTTCCCACTAAGTACTGATACTCCTCCTCTCCTCCTTGCCTCCTATCTGGGAGAGGGAGTGGGCCCTAATCCACACAGATCTTTGAGTGATTGGTTATACAATAAACCTGTTTTCTCACGATGTTTTCCTTCACAGTTATCCCCCCCGTGTTTTTCCTTCATCGCAGTATCTGGCTTAAAAACTAATTAAATCGATTCCATAACAAATTCTATAAACAAACTCCTTTCAGTTCTGAACAACGTTGCAGAACCATTTTCATATAGAACCACACAAATGCTGAGAAATTGTATAAATCCGCTTTACTTTATATTTACATACAACCTAGTACTGTGCAAAGCAAACACGCTACCGGTAGAACAAACGTGCTGACTGCTGCGTCGCTCCACGATGCAAATATCTAGTTTGTTTAATTACATGACAATTTAATGTACGAATTTCGTTGCTGGGTGTTTATAAATACAAACGTCACTTTCAAAAACAGAAGAACAAAGAACTAACTGTAGACTATACAATAAAATCTTGGAATTCATTTAACTTTCAGTAGTAATGTGACTGAAGCACAGCCTTTTATGCTTGGCTTTGAGAAATATAGATAACCAGCTTCTGAACGCCCGCGACTTCGTCCGCGTGAAATTTCACCCTCCCTCCATTCACCCTCTTAGGGGTCGAATTTCGAAAAAACCTTTTCTTAATGGATTATTTACTCTTCACAAAGAACACACCCACCAAATTTCATGTCTCTAGGACCAGCGGTTTAGGCTGTGCGTTGAATTTTTTAGATATATAGATTGAAAAAGTAGTTAGAATCAGGGCCGCACTTCACCAGGCTACCAATCGTAACAGATAGAGAAAGACCGTTGATAATTTGAAACATAGTCACGATTCTCAGCAGTGAGAGAGCGATCTAGAAGAGAAAGAGAAAGAGTTAGAACCATCGAAAGCGATGACGCAACACAAGCTCACACACAAACACGCTGTGGTAGTATTCACACACGTAAGCTGTAACACGCTACTGGTACGACAAATGCTGTAACTAAGAATAAGTATATCCTATCTCTGCAGCAGGACATACTACGGTACAATTATTGAAAACGTATAACTATTTAATCTGATGACGCAGCACAAACGCTACGCTCACACACAAACACGCTGTGGTAGTATTTACATCTGCAAGCTGTAACACGCTGCTGGTAGAACAAACGTCTCTTGACGATGCAAATATCTGGTTGGTTTAACTACACGGCCATAGTATTTCATGTATAACTATTGAATCTAATGACGCAACACAAAAGTTAAGCTCACACACAAACACGCTGTGGTAGTATTTACACATGCAAACTTTAACACGCTTCTGGTACAACAAATACTGTAACTACGAATAAATATACCCAATCTCTGTGTTAGGATATACTTCTAATGGGTATATTTTTGAAAACGTATTACTATTAAATACGATGACGTAACACAAACGCTACGGTCACACACAAACACGCTGTGGATGCATGCTGGGATACGCTACTAGTAGAACAAATGCTGTAACTACGCATAAGTATATTCTATCTCTGTTGTAATCCTGTCTCTTCATGATTGAAAACGTATAAAGGCTCCTTCAAACAGGCGCCACATGCGATAAAATCGCGCGCGACACAAAGGCACCGCAAGTTGCGCAACGACCGGTGCCTTTGTGTCGCGCGCGATTATATCGCGTGTCGAGCCTGTTTGTAATAGCCTTAACTATTTAATCCGATGACGTAAATGGTCGCCGAAACGATCAATCGCAATTGTCAATTGCAATTGTATTTTGTATACATATTATTGTCAATCACTTTAATTGCGTTTGGCAGACGATCAATTTGCGCATCAATGCGTATCAATCACGTAAAAAATTACAGTCAATTGATTGTTTCGGGGACCCTTAACACAAACACGCTGTGGTAGTATTTACACAAGCAAGCTTTAACACGCTGCTGGTACAACTAACGTTCTAAGTGAACTAGGTACGTCTCTCAGCGATGCAAATATCTGGTCGGTTTAATTACACTATGGTGGGATGTAAGGTAATTATCACGTGATTTAGTAAGGTCGTAGCTACGGAGCTAGGTCGTGTTTCGGTTACGGGTCGACCGCAGAAAGTGGAGCGCTGGGAAGTGGGTAATGTATTGTGATTGGTGGCAATACTACTACGTAAATACACTGGAAATCCAGAAGGTGGGCAATGTAAATTACACTTCTGAATTCTACACATTTAAAACCATTAATCGTTTCTGTAGTAGAAGGTGACATTTTTTAATGTAGAATGAAAATTCACACATTCTGTCAATTATGCTATTTTATTACAATTTTCAATTTATCTAAAACGTTGATTTATGGCGATTTAAGGCTCCTTCAAACAGGCGCGACAGCCGTGCCTTTGTGTCACGCGCGATTATATCGTGGGTCCCGCCTGTTTGTAGGAGCCTTTATCCTTCACAAACTATTATAAAAATGCGGTAAGTAACATTGACAATATCTTATCGCGCCAACAATTAAGGCTCAAAACATCGATCTGTTTGATGCTAGTTGAATCGAATGACCACCAAAATAAAAGGATTTTTGCAGTGGAATATTTTTTAGATATTCCCTTTAATATCATTACATAAAATATGATCGTTTACGTTCAAAGTTTCAACAAAAACAAATTGAGCTCTGTTTTAACGATTGTTTTATCATGATAATATACCTATTATTTTATTTTTATTTAATATTTTTAAATAAGTCTTTTCTTTGAACATGTGACACTACACTCAATTTTTTTTCTGGCTTGTAATATGTACCAATACTCGTAACAGTGCGACAAAAAACTGATCATTTTACGGTGTCCTACGTTTGGGCAGCGCCTTATTAAGGTAAGTAGCAGTCACCTAGTTTTTCTAAGAAAGCTACTCTATGTATATTTTAACCCAAAACCTACAGTATTGTCGGAAATCTTTTCCGGAAATTCTTAGAACTTCTACCTCCTTTACAACGAACCTCTAAGTATAATTCAAATGTACACTTCAACCAACAACCCCTTACCATTAAACCAACACGAAAAACCTTTACACTGTACAAACCTACACAGATTTAAAGGTAATCCAATCACTACGCCTCCGGACGGGCATGGCGCAAGGATACTCAAATAGAAACGTACATAGCAATCAGCTTTGTGAATGGGCCGGTTCATAAAACGGCTTTCCACCTAACCCGAACTGGGTCAGACGGTTTCGGATCGTAGTTTCACGTTGCAGTTCTGTTTTTTAAAGTTCGGGTGAATACTATTTCGGTTATTTACAAAAATGTTTGGTTACATCGAATGGTATTTTTTTTTTATTTTGATCCTGACATGATATCTATGTTTCTTATAATTTATTCCTTTGTTCTGTTCAGTTTGAATCACCAGACAAGAGGGCATAAATGAAACACCATAGAATAGAATACTCTTTATTATGTACACCATATAAATTACAGACATAATGATAGAAACAATACAAAAGGTGACACAATGGGCGGTCTTATCACTAAAAGCGATCTTTTAAAGACAACCTTTGGATGGATTAAAAAGGGGAAGGACAGACAAATACTGTAGGTAGTCTGTGGTGTACCATTTACATAATACAATAAATACATACATAAAGTATATGATGATGATGTGGTGACGTCGAGTAAAGGTTTTAAATGAGATTTAAGAGCTTTGGAGGAGGCCTATGCAGTGGGAACATTATAGGATTATGTATGTCTGAGTTTTCTTCTTTGTTGTGATTTCGTGGTTTGCGCCTTTACATTTTGTTGCCATTTATAATATTAGGCGGCCAGCATGTTTAAAGAAAAACGTTTGTTTTGCTTAGTAAGTAACTATGCAAAACAAACGTTTTGCTTTAAACACGCTGGCGGTAGTATTAATACAAAGGCAAGTTGTAACGTGCTACGTACAGCGTGTTTGTTCTGCCTACGACTCCTGACAATACAAATGTCCAATTTATTTACATTGGTGACGACGTTAGGTTGTTTATGCTTTGCAGATACTTTTGGGAGATTTTAATAAATAAAATAACGCGACTGTTTGCTAGCTCTGTATTGTGGCAACTAACATGCAAAAACGATCGGACATACCGCCCACCAAAAGGACCCTGTGTCCTTTTACAAATACTACTACTGCTACTTTTGCATATAATAAATTGGGCTTAATAACTAACTTAACGTTCTTTACATTTTAAAACTGATCAAATCATTATAACAAATCTTTTATGTGTGGACTGTATGTAACAAAAATAATAACAGATTAACTAATAGTAAATAAGTAAGTAGTAACCCACATGTCAGTTCATTTCATTTTCATAAAGCAAAGTAAACAGCATGACACATTAAGGTAAGTACCTACCTATCTATTTGTTTGACGACATCATTAGTTATTAGTTGTACATTGTATATTATTATAGTTTTAAGCAATAGCATGCAGGTGGGAAGTTACTTATCGTAAACTAGTTTAGGAACTTGAATCATTGAATGGTAAGTATGTATGTATACATATAACATCTCAGTAGACTTAAGTAGTTAATGTAGTTAGTATAATAAACTTACTTTGATAATTTAGTGAATAGCAATATTTAACATTACATAAACTTAGAGACTAGGTTGTAGCTATGTAACATAAAAATAGGTAAGTATGTTAATAAACCTATTAACAAACTTCGTTTCAAATAGCGTACAATCATTAATTAGGCATCTTTAGGTAGGAATATTAACTTAGATAAAGGTCTTTTTAATTCACTTTGTCCCTTACACTGCACTGTAACCACTCTAATTAAATTGTCTTTTCCAGGATGCAGCGTTTTTATTTTTCCCATGAGCCATCTCGTGGGTGGCAGGTTTTCCTCTTTGATGACCACAATATCTCCCACGGTAGGTGACTGGATAGCTGATTGCCACTTCGTCCGTTGTTGCAGCGTGTGCAGGTACTCTGAATGCCATCTTCGCCAGAAGTCTTGTGTCATTCGCTGTACTAGTTGCCATCTAGTTAGAAGGTTGATGTTGGATTTTTCATAGTCATCATCAGGAACACTGAGTAATGACTCACCTATCAAAAAGTGCCCAGGTGTGAGTGGTGACATCGTCTCAACAGTGTTGTCTAACTGGCATAATGGACGGGAGTTAAGACAGGCTTCTACTTGTGTTAGCAGTGTCGCCATTTCTTCATAGGTAAGTTTTGTATCTTTGCTAACTCTTGCTAGATGTCTCTTTGCAGATTGCACTCCAGCTTCCCAGAGGCCCCCACAGTTTGGCATTCGCGGCGGGATAAAATGCCACGTAGTTCCATCGGTTGCCAAGTGTTCCGAAATTTCTTTTGAAATGCTGCGTTCACCCACATTGAAAAGGTCTTTAAGTTCTTTTGCAGCACCAACAAAATTGGTGCCGTTATCGCTGAACAGATGAATACATCGACCTCGACGTGCGACAAATCTCCGAAATGCAGCCAGGAATGCTTGAGAAGTTAAGTCTGTCACAGCTTCTAGGTGTATGGCACGGGTAGCCATACACACAAATAGACAGATGTACCCTTTAGTTGCATGATGCCCTCGCCCCTTTGATGTTCTTAACAAAACTGGACCGGCGTAGTCGACTCCACTGTTCAAAAAGGCACGCTGTAGACTCACCCTTACTGCTGGTAATTCACCCATTAACTGGTTGTTTGTTTTGCCTTTATTGACAATGCAAACCGTACAATTTCTTATGCACTTTCTTACTGCTGATTTTAAGTTAACTATCCAATAATTACTTCTTAGGTACGTCATCATAACTTGTATACCGCCGTGTAACGTTTGTTTGTGTGCTTCGTTGATCAACAATGTAGTGATATGTTGATTACTCGGTATTATTATTGGATGTTTGGTTGTGACTGGCAAATTAGCGTTTTGTAAACGACCTCCTACTCTCAGCAGATTGTTTTTATCTAAAAATGGTGTCAAGCTAATTAGTGAACTTGATTTTCTCACCTTGCCATTTTTCTTAATGTACTCTATATCTGTTTCATACACTGTCTGCTGATAGTAATTTATGCAATTTTGCAAAATTGTGTTCATTTCACCAGTAGTTAAATACTTCTCTTTGTTTTTATAGTTTAATAGTCTTCGGCAATACGCGAGTACCCTTTTCATTTTTGTCAGATTAGAAAATCTTTCCCAAATTGGTTTTTCTTCATTTTCTTTATTTTTTGTTGTAAAAGTACAAGATGTTATTTTTAACTCTAAATCTGTCTCTGTATTTTCTGATTTTCTCAAATGAACTTCCCTTTTTGATAGCCATTCTGGCCCTTTCCACCACATCTTCTCCTTCTTTAGATCTGTTAAGAACATTCCTCTGGATGCTATGTCAGCAGGATTTTCTTGTGATACAACATGATGCCACTGTGTGTTGTTTGTATTGTCTTTGATTTCCACCACTCGATTTGCTACAAAAGTCTTCCATTTGTGAGGTTCCCCATGAAGCCACGCCAGTACAATTGTGGAGTCTGTCCAGCAGTAGGTTTGATTACAAGGAATTCTCATGGCTGATGTGACTTGTTTTAGAAGCCTTGCAAGCAATAGAGCTCCACATAGCTCAAGACGAGGAAGCGATATTGTTTTTAATGGAGCAACTTTGGTTCTCGATGCAATTAAACTTGTGAATACAGTACCATCCTGTTGTTCTACTCTGCAGTATACAACGGCTGCATAGGCCCGAGTTGAGGCATCGCTAAATCCGTGCAGCTGTATTGCTTTTATGTTGCTGCTGTACGAGTGTAACCATCGGTCTAGGGAAATCTGGTTGACATTCTCGAAATCCTTTCTTATCTTCAACCAATCTGAGGTTAATTCTTTGGATAATGGTTCATCCCATTGTGTGCCAACTAACCATAGTTTTTGAATGAGCATCTTAGCGAGCACAATGCTTGGCGATATCCATCCTAATGGATCGTAAAGTTTTTGTACATCGGATAAAACGTTTCTCTTCGTAATGGTAGATGGAGGTGAAGGGAGACTGATTTTGTAAAGAAATTGATCAGTACCAAGATTCCATGCGATACCCAACGCCTTCACAGTACCATCTAGGTTTATATCAAGTTGGATGCTTGAAGAAATGTTGCTTGGATCCATTGACTTTATCAACTCAATGTTGTTTGATGACCACTTCTTCAACTCAAAACCTCCCTTGCTTAGCATAGCCTTGAGTTGATTACTAGCTTCTATGGCTTCTTCAACAGTGTCACAACCCGACATTACGTCATCGACATAGAAATCTGACAAAGTAATGTCAGCAGCTATTGGATAGCTATCTCGTTCATCATGTGCGAGTTGGATCAAGGTCTTCACAGCTAGATAAGGTGCGGAAGTAGTCCCAAAGGTCACGGTAAGTAATCTATAATCTTTTATTTCTTCATTACTATCATTTCTCCACAGTATTCTTTGAAAATCGGCATCTTCCTTGTGTATCATGATCATTCTGTACATCTTTTGTATGTCCGCAGCGAAACAGATGGCGTGCATTCTCCAGCGCATGATTATACAACGTAGGTCTTCTTGGAGCACTGGACCAGGTAAGAGTTCATCATTTAATGATATGCCATTTGTTCCTTTACAGGATGCGTCGAAAACTATACGGGTTTTCGTGGTTTCTTTTTCTTCACGCAGGACTGGATGATGGGGTAAGTATACTGATTTTCTTAAATATATTTCTTTTTCAGGTACCTCTTCTATATGACCTAAGTTTTTGTAGTCTTCGATAACCTTTTCATATTCCTCTTTCAACTTAGGCTGTTTTTTAAACCTTCTCTCTAATTGTATCAATCTTGTTTTAGCTATGTCTCTTGTATTTCCTTCAGTTGATTGTATACAATTTGTTTTAAACGGTAGTTTCACTATAAATCTTCCTTGATCATTCCTTGAATATGTTTTGTCATAAATGTCTTCACATATTTGTTCTTCTTTTGTATTCTTTCGCCTTGTAGTTGTGTCTATCTCCCAGAGAGTTTTTAACATGTTATCGACGTCTACTTGGTGATGCATGACAAAAAATGAATGTTCCTTTTGTGTTGTATTTATTTCTCCAAATAATATCCATCCTAGGGTTGTTTTCTGTGCACATGGAGACCCTGGCGGACCCTTGATTAACTCTTGTTCGACTATTCGTGCATACTCCTTAACACCAAGCAGCAGATCTATCGGGCCTGGTTTGTTGTACTCTGGATCTGCAAGATCGAGACCCTCCAGGTGCTGCCAGTTGTGAACAGTCATTGTGTGGTGTGGAATTCTCGTGGTCAGTTGCCTGGACATGACGTAAGCTTCGACGTGCATGTTGAATTCTGGTTTCCTTCTTGATAATATGTTTAGCTGAACCACGTGTTTAATTGGTGCTTGCATAGAACCCACACCTGTTACAGTACCTTCAATTGATTTTCTTTGTAGCTTCAGTAATTGAGTTGCCTTTTCACTTATGAAGCTTGCTTGTGAACCTTGATCTACAAGAACCCTTAACAGTGTCGCATGTCCATCTTTTCCTTTTGCTTTGACTAGTGCAGTTGCTAATAATGCTCTTCCAGATACTCCGATACCAACATGAAGAGTTGTTATGGCCTCCTTGTTGGCTTCTTGTTGAGATGTCGATGGTTGTATTGGTTCTGTCTCTGTGGTATCCTTCGACTTCTCTGATTTGTGAAGTAAAGAATGGTGACGTCTTCTACATACGCGGCAAGTAACTGGTACCTTGCATTTGTAAACTGAATGACCCGGAAGCAGGCAGTTGAAACAAAGCTGTTTTTCTTTCACATAATTGTTACGTTGTGTAAGGTCCATTTTAATAAATTCTTTGCAATGACATAAGGTATGCTTTTCACTACAAAGTGCACAGCTTTTATCTTTAACAACATTTGCGGCATGGTAGGATCGCTCTTTGACTGTACGATCTTTATTTGTTACGGGTTGAATCATTTCCAGTGTTCTAAATTTTGATTCCAAAAATCTTTTTAACTCTTCCCAAGATGGCACTTCTTCTGACTTTTCCTTATAAGCAAAGTTTTCCCACTCTTTATGTGACTCCTGGTCCAACTTCTGAATCACCAGAAATATAATTAAAGGATCCCAGGAATCGGTGTTAATTTTCAAGTTTTTTTAGGTTATTTATGCACTCTGTCGTAGTATCTAATAAAGTCTTCACACTGTTAGCTGTCTGTGTTGTGATTTTCTTTTGATTAAAAAGTCTTTTCAAAACAGAGAACACAATAACACGTTTGTTCCCGTATCTGTCTCTTAACAATTGCCATGCTTGCTTGTAATTACTGTCCGTAACTTGAATGTGCCGTAATATTATTTCTGCTTCACCGGTAACACTAGACTTTAGGTAATGCAGTTTTTGAACGTCACTGATTGCAGTATTTGTGTGCACAAGTGATGTAAACATGTCCTGGTAGGTGGGCCACTCCTCGTATTGTCCCGTAAAAGTTGGTAATTGTATCCGAGGCAGTTTTACGATCGAACATTGCCCTTGACCACTAAATACTGAAGAGTTTGAGGTTTCCATTGCTGTTTGTCGCTGGTTACTCAACATATCTGTCAAGTCTGCTTGTAGACAAAGGTACAGGTCTTCAATGACGAAATAATCTTCATTGAGAAAGTAAGAAACTTCTCCACGCTTTTCTCTCGGAGTACACTGTGTTAACATCTCATGAGCTTGCTTAAAGGAACTCCAATACTCTTCAATGCACTTCAATCTAGCCCTTATGTAACCGTCTGTAAGTCTCACTTTAGGGCATTTTTTTAAGTTCGATTGTGCCTTTTGTATCAATTTTGCCACGTCTTCTAGCGTATTCAAATATTTTTGTTGTTCCAAAGTTAACGTAGCCATGATTGTAACTTTCTATTATGTTAACTATTACGTATCACTTGTGCTATGAATTCAACCACACTGTCCACACTTTATTAAAATGTCTAACATCATAAAAACTGCACAATTTTGCGTAAACAAGTCGTCTTATCTCTGGAATGCGGCTGCCTTTTGTTCTCAGCTCGCTCGGACTCCGATTCACTAATGACCCACAGGTGTGCCAGTAGTAATTATGCGGCTCGATTTGCGACCATATGGTGACGACGTTAGGTTGTTTATGCTTTGCAGATACTTTTGGGAGATTTTAATAAATAAAATAACGCGACTGTTTGCTAGCTCTGTATTGTGGCAACTAACATGCAAAAACGATCGGACATACATAAAACTACATTATGAAATATTCTTATCACATGCAATTATTACATTTAATTATCGACAAGATTTGAAGATTTCTAGCTCTTTATAGTATCATTTACATATCAAATCCCAGCTTGCTAGCATTGTTTTAATTTTCCGTGACGAAAAGTTCTCGCCTATTGTACAAGCCACATCATTGTCTACCTTATCTCTACTGATTAGTTTTAATATATACCAAACAGATACTGTGTATGAGAGTAAGTATTTGTTATATTATACCGTTGTAAGAATTTGAATTTATTGAACCAATGTTACATGTATTACCTTATAATTAACTTAATGTCGGTCTGTAGCTGTTAGCGATCATCATTTGGATCGGCGGCGGCGCCTGTATCTTGGGGGATTGGTAGAATAACAAACGCTACATTCACACAAACACGCTGGTGGTACTGTTGACACTCCGGCAAGTTGTAACGTTCTACGTGCAGCGTGTTTGTTCTGTCTACGACTCTTGACGATGCAAATATCAGGTTTGTTTAGTTACAGCAGTGTCGGCGTCCGTGTGTAGTCGAATTTACTACTGTATTTAGGGCATAGTTACAAAAAGGTTTTTTGAGCGAATTTACACACACTGATGAAGTCAAAGATGGCGACCTTTGTGCCCCTTGCGACTAACGTGGTTTTATTGTAAAAGGAATCCATAGAATTTACAAACATCTGCAATAGTTTAGGTTCACGTATAATGTATCTATGTTCCTAAGTTCTTTTGAATTCTCAAACAGAGTAAAAAAAAAAATTAAAAAATTCGGGAAAATGTCTGTAGGACTTTTCTTTACTAGCTCATGTTTTACCTCTCTCATAGCACTTACTAACAAAAAACATATTTCTAGCAAAATACTTAATATCTTTGTCGTAATATATAGTTTGAGTTTTTTTTTTTGGAGTTTTTTTTATAGTTATAGTTTAGTTTTTTTTTCTTGGTTTATCATTTCTGTATCCTACCTTTTTTGTAATTCTTAATGTGTAATTGTTTGTTTTCCCGAATAAATAATATAAATAAATAAATACGAAATTTTGTAAATAAACTCACGATACAGGACACAATCAAGAGGGAAAAACGATCGGAAAATAAGAAAATTTCTGCCTGTTTACTATCGCAATCATCACACCATTCCTTCTCACTGACCCTCATTCCATCAGGAACTAGAATCACATCACAACCACGAAGTGCGCAATAAATAAAATAAATTGAACACGGACTCCATACATAAACATCGATGTATATAAAATTATTCATTGCCGGTCAGGTGGACTGTACCAGGGACTCATGTTTTATTCGCACGTCTTGTTACTCTAGCGGCTCATATCGGGTCCGGCAATAAATCCTATATACCTACTTGGTATAACGCTTTAGTTTGTACACCGCACTGTAACAGTCCATAGACTCATGAAATCCTAGTTGCTGGATAGATTTATTACGAAGCGATTTTTTTTTTAATAATTTACCTCGTCTAACTTATTCGGTTCTCGACAGCCTGCTAAAAATAATCTCTTTTTTCCATATTTTTTTTTCTATATAATCTAGTCGTTTCTGATTTTCTTAGCGGCCATAATACGGCTGAGAAACATTAAGAATATGCCAAAGCTAAACGGGAAATAGTCATTCAAGTTAGCCATTTAATATTTTAGAAACCCAAAATAGGGATTATTTGAGATTCATAAAAAGAGGCGCAATCATTATATTAGAGTGTTTATTAATATTTTTAGGAGCGCTAAATAGGAAGTATTTGAGATTCGATAAAATAATTAATGCTGTTTTTCTAACAAGGCGAATCGTTAACGGAAAATGATAAATCATCGTCATGATGTCAGTGTGAACAGACCACATGGCGTAGGTACATTGATTTACTAGCCCTTGGTCCAGTAGAAATTATAGCCTATTTGGTGCTTAAATCCTTTGAAAAGTAGATGGCAGAAATACGAGACAAACATTGATTTATATAAGAACTAGCAGCGCCCCGCGGTTTCACCCGCATAAGTGTCGATCCCGTGGGAATATCGGGATAAAAACTATCCTATGTCCTTTCCCGGGACTCAAACTATCTCTATACCAAATTTCAACTAAATCGGTACAGCGGTTTAAGCGTGAAGAGGTAACAGACAGATACACTTTCGAATTTATAATATTACTAGCTGACCCAGCAAACGTTGTTTTGCTCCTACACTACTCCTACCCAACTCCTACCCTACTCCCACAATACTCCTACCCTACTCCTACACTACTCCTACCCTACTTCTACCCTACTCCTACCCTACTCCTACCCTACTCCTACTCTACTCCTACACTACTCCTACCCTACTCCTACACTACTCCTACACTACTCCTACCCTACTTCTACCCTACCCCTACCCTACCCTACTCCTACACTACTCCTACCCTACTCCTACACTACTCCTACCCTACTCCTACACTACTCCTACACTACTCCTACCCTACTTCTACCCTACTCCTACCCTACTCCTACCCTACTCCTACTATAAAAAAAAATAATAATAATAAAAAAGTATCCTATGTCCGTCTCCTGGTCCTAAGCTACCTCCCCACCAATTTTCAGCCAAATCGGTTTAGCCGTTCTCGAGTTATAAGTGGTGTAACTAACAGACTTTCTTTACCGACTTTACAAAAAGGAGGAGGTACTATGTTCGGGTGTTTGTATGTTTTTTTTTTTTTTTTTTTTTTTTTTTATGTTTGTTCATCGAATACGCCGCCAATTGTCGACGGATTTTCAAAATTCTTTTTTTGTTCGAAAGTAGATAGTTCTGAGGTGGTCCCATTGTCACCAAGTTAGGATCTGATGATGGGATCTTAGAGAAATCGAGGGCAACCCTCAAATTTTATAGGCTCACTTATTGTTTTTCGCATATTTTATGAAGTATCTTGTGTATTTGTGTATGGTTGTCACCATCTCAGGTAGCTGGGTTGATGATGGAAGGTACAACTCCTTAACAGTAAGAAGTTACTCGAACAGGCAAGGACTGTTATTAACGACCACATTTGGTCTCATGATCATCAAGTCATGACCTGATGCTGCAGTCAGGATAGTCTGCAGAGTACCTAACTCCTCGACAACTAACAGCAGATATATCGTGTTTAGGCTCATTGAAAAGGGCTCGATGTGTGGATAAACGTACTGTTACTGAGGAACACCGAAGACCTGATGCTGAAGCCAGGAGCATCAGAAAAAGTACAAACCTTTAAATTACAGCACCGTAGTCGTGTTTGGGCTCATTTTAAACAGGACTAATTTTAAGTTCAATGCAATGTTGACATAAGTCTGGCCTGATGCTGCAGCCAGGATTATCAGCATCTAATCTAAAAACTAATAAATGGAGAACTCCTCAACAATTAACGTCCCTGCATCGAGAAAAGGAATATTTTATAAAAAGGCGATGGGCAAGTTGACATTAGGCTATTGTAACTTAGATAAATTATAAATAGACCCACTAAAAAGCGAGAAATAAAAACTTTTTAACAAAAAAAAAACGACTTCCAAAAAAAACACTACAAACTGAAAAAAAAAACACTACAAACTGAAAAATAACTTTAATTTCGGAAGTCGGTGGCAAAAACTAAAATACTGATCCCTAAGACACCGACTTCCGAAATTAAAGTTATTTTTCAGTTTGTAGTGTTTTTTTTTTCAGTTTGTAGTGTTTTTTTTGGAAGTCGGTTTTTTTTTTGTTATTTATATATATAGACTAGCTGACCCGGCAAACGTTGTTTTGCTCCTACACTACTCCTACCCAACTCCTACCCTACTCTCACACTACTCCTACCCTACTCCTACACTACTCCTACCCTACTTCTACCCTACTCCTACCCTACTCCTACCCTACTCCTACACTACTCCTACCCTACTCCTACACTACTCCTACCCTACTCCTACACTACTCCTACACTACTCCTACCCTACTTCTACCCTACCCCTACCCTACCCTACTCCTACCCTACTCCTACCCTACTCCTACACTACTCCTACCCTACTTCTACCCTACCCCTACCCTACCCTACTCCTACCCTACTCCTACACTACTCCTACCCTACTCCTACACTACTCCTACCCTACTCCTACACTACTCCTACACTACTCCTACCCTACTTCTACCCTACTCCTACCCTACTCCTACCCTACTCCTACTATAAAAAAAAAAAAAAAAGTATCCTATGTCCGTCTCCTGGTCCTCCCCACCAATTTTCAGCCAAATCGGTTCAGCCGTTCTCGAGTTATAAGTGGTGTAACTAACAGACTTTCTTTTATATATATAGATATGCATGGATTAGTATGGCTGGTTTTTGGATGGGCTGATTTTTCCAACGCTAGATAATTTTATCGGAGGAATAACTTTGAATTTTTGACAATTCTTCCATACAATCACTGTCAGGCGTCAAATTTACTCCACAAATAAAAATTATAGTATAGATTGAAAAATCAGCTGTAAGAGAAAAACAAGTGGGCGTCTGCTTTGACCGACAAGCCAAAAGTGACAAGGTTATAATTGAAAAATTGTAGAAGTATCCTATAGTTTATTATTGAAATAAAATGACAAGCTTTGGTTTCGTCCCGGTACTGAGAGCTCGTAAAGTTTTTACAGTACTGTCTCTGCCACTATTCCATTATTGCCTTCGAGTATCACACTTTTATTATAAAGGCGAGTGTGTTTGTATGTTTGTTACGGCTAGACCAATTTTGATAAAATTTGGTATGGAGGTAGCTGACACCCTGGATTATCACGTAGGCTTTTTTTATCCCAATACCTATTCTTACGGGATCGAAACTTATGCGGGTGAAACCGCGGGGCGCTGCTAGTTATACATAATTATTGTATTAAGTATTCTTCTCTTCGAGGAAACAGGTCATCATGACGTGTTTCTTCTTCCATACGTCTCTATGTTAGCCGTCTTCATCAGTATTCACCCCCTTCTAAGTCTAACCATAATAATAATATCATCTTTCATATAATATAATCCAATTATTTTTACCTACATCTAGTATAAGGCCCTATTTTGTAAATATTTATGTAAATCAATTATTTCAATAAACAAAAAACAATAATATGCATGATTTCAATGGTCTTCCTCTGTCCTCATTCCTGTAATGGTCGGTAAAGAACTAGCCCAAATATTGATATTGCGTTGACATTCTACGAGTACATTACTTACAATATTTTACTACACACCACAAAATATACAATTTATGGCCTCCATTCTACCAATTGCAAATAGTTTTAGGCTGAGTATTATCAAGATAGGTAAACTGCGTTCGCGATTTAGTTTCCAAAAACGAAAACAAATATATATGTTTTTGGAAATACAACTTTAATCCTTACTCGGTTCAATTTGCGCTACAACTTCGACCAATTTTATGAATGTTTCAAAAACAATGGCATGAAGTTCATTTTCTTTTAAGTAGAAATAATATCAATTCCTTATTTCCACAAGGATTTGTATATAAAATAGTAACACATTTCTAAAAGATTTGTAATATTATTGACTAGCGGTGACGTAGTCGGTTAAAAAAAACTAGCTCAAATGCATACTATGTTACAATATTTTACTACACACCACAAAATATACAATTTATGTCCTCCATTCTACCAATCGGAAATAGTTCACAATGTTGTGTAAATAAATTGCTCGCTGCCTCCAAAATGGCAAAGTTGTCTATCTACAAATATAGGCCTTGTCGATATATCTACCCATTTCTCATAATAACTGCCAACTCAAAAATAGTCCAGCCTCGAGGGAATAACATCAAGACACAAATATCTTCAGAGTCGAAATATCGTTTTCGTCTATTATTAGAAACATCTTTTCTCGTTTGAAGCGACTAATGTATCGTGTCTTTTGACGGGTATAGTGACTGTCTGAAATGTGTAGTGTCTATCAAGATAGGTAAACTGCGTTCGCGATTCAGTTTCCGAAAATGTAAACAAGTATGTGCTTTTGGAAAATCAACTTTAAACCTCAATCATAAAATTCAATTTGCTCTACAACTTCGAACGTTTTTTTAAGAATTTTGCAATAATCAATCAATCAACTTAATTTACATTAGCATAAAGTTCATATTCGTTCATGTGGAAATAACATCAATTGGATATAATGTTTTGCGTGTGTAAAAAGTTGTACAGCCACGAGGGAATAACATCAAGACACAAATATTCAGGGTCGAAATACTTTTTTCGTCTAATAATAATAGAAACATCTTTTCTCGTTTGAAGCGACACTAATGGATCGTGTCCTTTGACATTAGTGACTGTCTGAAATGTTTAGGCTCTACTACAGTGTGACTGAGCTTTTATCAGAGAAAAGAATTGAATTGCTCTGGATTGATGGATCTGGCTTTTGGCTAAACTTAAGTTAATTTTAATAATATAAAGTTGCATGCCAAATGGCGAAATTTGGTTAAGCTTTAATGTATTTTAACACCTATTATGTATAACCCTTTTTTTTGCTAAATAAATGACTATTCAATTCTATCAAGATAGTAGGTAAACTGCGTTTGAGATTCAGTTTCCGAAAATACCTACAAATGAATATATGCTTTTGGAAAAACAACTGTAATCCTCAATAATAAAGTTCAATTTGCTCTATAACTTTGAACATTTTTATGAATCAATCAATCAACTTATTTTACATTTGCTTCGCGATTTCGTTCGCGTGCATGTCGGAAAACAAATTGGAACACAATAGGCTATTTGACAATGTAAAAAATAAGGTCATAATTATTGACACTCGTATAGATTATCGCTTTTAAAATCGATTTGCATTAATTTTACTACAAAACAATGTATTATTTATAAAAAAAATCCCGAAAAAACTTCATCTTTTTAAATCTGGCGCCACGTAATCGAAAACGGTCTGGATTGGCTGAACTTAAGATGACGTCATGATTTAGTAAATTTCTGTCTATCGTTGACAGAACAGATGAATTTGTCTAGTATCTCGACCGTTTCAACGTTTGTTTACGTGAATCGTGACGTCACGACGCCATATTGTTAAAGATAGCGTTTTGGCGGCTTATTTAAACTGTACATTTTTATTTACTATTTTTAAAAGAAATACATTATGCAATTTGAAGTAATAGGTTCTTGTGGGCTCGTTAGAAACCATTAAATAATCTGAGATGTTTATCAGAAACCAGTCAAATAGCCTATTGTATTGGATTGGTAAGCAGCCTAAGTTACTTCTTTTAACATCAGCTATTTGCTAGTGATAGTCCCGTCAAAATCGGTCCAGCTATTTCGGAGAGTAGCCGAAACAAACATACAGACAGACAGTAATTTTTTAAATTGTTTTTTTTTCGTTATAGGTACCGTATATACTTTCATATGCATTTAGTAAAAAAAACTGCTATTTTGACATAACAAACAAACACTTCAATTTTATTTATTTGTATGTATGTATGTAATACTAATTAGGTAAGTATGTATAAATAAACATGTTTCTGAAATTTTGTGCATGACATGAGAATTTGACAAGGGTTAGGGACTGGCGACCGAACGACGGTGGGAATTTGAATCAAGCCTGCAGCACTGTTGACGTCATGTATTTGTGTAAAAGAACTTGTTTCTTTTACGGCCTCCACGAATAGATACGATTGTAGGAGTTAAGGCTCCTACAAACAGGCGCGACGTGCGATAAAACTAACGCACACGAAGTGACTGCGTCGTGTTTCGCTGACTGGTGTCATGTAGCAGGCACGAAACCGGCGGTACACAACACCCTTCGGTCACAACTCTTCCTTGAGGAACTTCTCGAGATGCTGTGTCGCGATATAATCGCGTGCGACACGAAGGCACCGCTCGTTGCGCGACTTGCGGTGCCTTTGTGTCGCGTGCGATTTTACCGCGTGTCGCGCCTGTTTGAAGGAGCCGTTAGGTTTTATACAGGGCTGGCATTTCATACAGGGGACATCGACGCGGAAACAGTAACCATGAATTTAGCACATGATTCTACACGCCCTAGGGTAGCAACTTCTCGTCGGTTACCAAAAAAAAATCTGCTGTTTCATAGAAATGAAAAGAAAGGGCTACCCTGACGCTTCCCCTCTAAAACCTACTTGTAAATAAGAACTCAGTTCAAAGTAGGTAAGTACAGTTAAACCAGAAAGGGTATGCGCTTCTGAAATTAAACTGTGTTTACGAATTAGCAACGAACTTCGCCACTAAGAGACAAAGTATTGCGCGTTTGGTATATATTTGAGTCCGCGTAAGATCACTGGTCAGTTTCCCTCAGTCGTCAGTTTACTTAATTCGCCAGTTTCGTTGATTAGTTAGTTTCACTGATTTGTCAGTTTTGCCTTACCTTCACGCTTAAACCGCTGAACCGATTTAGATGAAATTTGGTATAAAGATAGTTTGAATCCCGGAAAAGGACATAAGACAGTTTTTATCCCGATATTCCCATGCGATCGATACTTATGCGGGTGAAACCGCGGGGCGCTGCTAGTAATCAGGATAATACAAAATAGGCAAGTACTTCCATGGATGTAACAGCTCTATATTAGATCTCATCATAGCGCGTTCGTATTTCCGAAGAAAGGCGATGATAGCCGAAGCACATTATTTTTCTGGGAGATGTGTAAGTACGGTGTAACAGGCGGTCAATTAGACTTGTAGAAAAATCTCACCGAGATCCCTAAGTTGGAAGGACGTCGCAAGGGAATTGAGCCAATCCCACTATTAATTAGATTCTGCGGACATCCAATATCATTTTGTACTGACACAATAATTAATTTCACTGTTTGTTCCCAATAATTATTATTTCTGTTAGTCAAATAGATATTGAAAATAATGTAGTTCGTAATTAATTCTCGTTGTTTGCGGAGTAAGATAATTATTTCATACAGTTTGATACCTACTGCTTTTCACAAAGAGACAGACTGTACTCGATTTCATACTGTAATTAAATTTCCTAACGAAACCTGTGCACATGTAATGTTGAGCGTGCGCTAGTAATGGTTATCTTGGACCTGAATCTTTTTTAGATTAAACTAGTTGCGCCCCGCGGTTTCACCTGCGTAAATGTCGATCTCGTGGGACTATCGGCATGAAAAGTAGCCTATATGTTAACCCAGGGTGTCAGCTACCTCTTTACAAAATTTTATCAAAATTGGTTCAGCCGTTTGAGCGTGAAGAAGTAACAAACATATAAACACACACCCACACACACCCTCACACACTCACAAACTTTCGCCTGTATAATATTAGTGTGATACTATAGATAGGTAGTAATTTTTTTGATAATAAATGCTTTTTTGACACAGGCTTCCTCTCGACGAGAGGATAAGCGGGCCGTAATCCATCACGTGGACCCAGTGCAGGTTGGTAAACAACAAGGACATGCTGGTTTCCTTGCGATGTTTTCCTTCACCGTTTTGAGAGTAGTGGTGATAAAATAATTTACACAAAGTGCCTGTCTGGGTTTAAACCTACGACCTTCAACTCGTAAGTCGCGGCCGTAACCACTGGGCCACCATACTGGGCCGTCTACTCTCACTACGACACCAACAGTATAAGCATCATCAGCCTGTAGCGGTATCTACAACGCCACATGTGAACAACGCGTCATACTGACGTCACGCAAAAATCCTGCATCGCGCAAGCAGAGTTTACCGCGCAACTAGCATAGATACAACGGCCCGACATGAATCATCGGGCAGTTGCCCGCCAGACACAACACCCGTCTGCAGGGCTAGCATGGGCTAGGGATAAAACTTTTGTCCACCGGTTATTTCCACTGACAAGGGATAAAATTATTTTATCCACCTGCCAAAGCACGGCAACAGGGGGAAAGAGAATTATATCACTTTTTGTAATTAGACGTGGATATTCACCCCCCGCCTATAGCATGGCGACTAGTGGAAGACAAAAATTACAGATATTTTGACATAACAAAGGGAGAAATTTGTCATCGTCTTTAGATGGTGGGTTTAAGTATATCTCTTGGAGAAAATATAATTAATTGTAATATAAAAATGTCTCGTGCTTACTGGAGCTTAGTGTTGTCGTCGGAAAGGGAGAAAATCGAGCGAAAAATACACCGGCGTTCAATTCGCGATTCGAGCAAAATTGACAGAGGGGAATAGTATTTTGTCCTCTCCCCGTAGATAAAATGTCTCCGGCCATGCTAGCCCTGCTGGTTTGTCCACCGTGAATAGTTTATCCACCCATGTCGCCATGCTCGGAGGGTGGACAAAATTGACAGAGGGGAATAGTATTTTGTCCTCTCCCCGTGGATAAAATGTCTCTGGCCATGCTAGCCCTGCTGGTTGGAGGATCCTCCCTTTTCTATGGAGGTTGAGTGAACTTAACACTCTGGTCCTCATACCTCTATCAGCCTATAATGTTCTCACTGCTAGGACACAGGCCTCCTCTCTCTATGACATAAATGAAGTATAGAAACTGACGGGTTTGAATGGCGGTCCGTAACAGAAGTAAACACTCAACGATCTTTCGGCGCCAGCTCTCTGTTTGTAACACTACCACAGCGGCCATTCTGTACCCTGTTTTTCAGACCAAAATCTAACCAAAAACATCCTCTCATGATCTGCCTAGCCTTTTCCCAACTATGTCGGGGTCGGCAGTCTAACCGGATGCAGTTGAATACCAGTATTTTACAGGGAGCGACTGCCTATTTGACCTCCACAACCCAGTTACCGGGTAATACAATACCCCTATTGTTGTCAGACTTTCGGGCTTCTGGCTACCCGTAACGACTTTCAAAGATCCACGAATGACAGCCGGTACCAACGATTTAACGTGCACAAAGGGGTGGTATGTAAAGATGGTCAAACATCCACAGACCAACCGCGGCAAGCGAAGCTTAACTTGATCGATCGATCTGTGCGGCTGTTATTATGTAGCCACGGGCCCATCCATAAAAAAAAAACAAAAACATCCTCTACTATCTCAAAATAATAACCCTATTGTATGTACAGTCAACAAAAGAGATAAGTATGCAGGATCGTCGGATATAGTTGAAGTTTAGTAAGAAACCGATGGATGTTCTCGAATAAAATATAATTTTATTAATAGGAAACAAGCAGTTCATTTATCAAATTAAATTTTAGTCGGCAACATCCATCGGTTTCTTACAGTTCGCGTCAAATAACTTTGCTGCTCTGAAGTAGGCAACAAGTCACTGCGCAGTAGTTAATCCTATGTATACAACAGCAGCGCGCATGGCGCGGATTGGCGCGGCTAGGAAAGAGCCTAGCTTCAGAGCGGCAAAGTTATTTGACGCGAACTGTACTGTTTCTTCAACTATATCCGACGCTCCTGTATACTTATCTCTTTTGTTGACTGTACCTACCCCTAACAGCCAGCGTGTATTAACTACAATGTGCCGAGAATCAGAGCGCGGAAGATTTATAGCAGCCGAGCAAGCTACATTTAGAGCTGTCCAGTCCTTCGTGCTAGTGCAGTGTAAGTTACTGCTATGGAGAGGGAATTTACTTCCCTTTTTGAAACTACAGTAAAAAGTTTTACAAGGAACCAAAATTAGGGGGGAAATAGGGTGTAGATGCGGTCTTATTCATAAACCGTTATCGAACATCTAAAAGCTTGCTAAAGTCTGGTTGTCAAAAATGGTCATTCATAAACGCATTTTAGCACTAAAACATTCTATATACCTACATGAAAAAATGGCCGACTCCACATCAGCTGATTAATAAGAAAATGACATTTGACGTACAAAATTGTAACAACCCTATGTTCACATCCGACAATATGCTGGCAATTTTAGATAATAACTTTTTGTTTTATATTGAAATGTAGGATTATGATCGATAGGTAGTTATACAACAATTAACTAGAGTTTGATCTGTGGATATTGCTGTATACTTCATACTTGTTACTTTTAATTTCAAGCAAAAGGACGGAAGTCCTCTTAAAAACTAAATTAACCAGACAACGTTTAAACAGGTATATGAAAAAAAAAAATCTTATTAAATCAAAATCTTTACTTGTAATAAACATTTACATAACAAAAAAAAATAATGAGCTAGTGACAAGTTTGGTAACTTAGGTTAAAACTAATTAAAAAACTAAAATAAATCTAATCAGCCTCAGGAAAATCAGGCTCATTGTTGTTATTTATTTATTTATTTCCTTTGGAAGACTTACAGACTTACTTTATGTTTGAGATTTCTGTAAAAACTGTGAAATTCTACCGGCACCCATTCCAAAAGTATAATTAAATCTTTATATTTAAATTCAAATTCATTTATTGCTTGTTACAGGTTTATGGTCAGTTCTTATAATTATTTGTTGTATTAGGTATCTCTGTAACATACCCATGGGATGGGGTGTACAATGTTTCAAAATAATAATAATTTATCAAAATGAAATTAAATACATCACGTCATAATTACACTAACTACAATATTGACATGTCATTTTCAATTAAAAATAAAATAAATCACGCCGGTTTCAATAATTATATGTCAAATTCAATTAATATAAAATACATGACTGGCTACAATATTATTTAGATGTCAAATTAAAATAAATTAAAATAAGGTTTCTCTTCTTTTTGCACATTTGGTAAGTCACCGGGAAATCGAATACCTTTAGCCAAATTGCGCACCAATGATAACTCAGAAAATTCTGCAGAAAAAAACTGTTTTGTAAAACATTATACCCGGCTGATCTTTCTTTAATTGAAGCCAAACACATTCTGAGATTTTGAACTCCTGCAAACCGCAGCTTTTGAAATGTCTGTTTCGTAAGCTAATATAATGTATAAGTCAATGGCAAATATAGTTTTGTCTGTACATTATGTATCGGAGTCATCACTTAATTCACCAATTTCATCAACGTAAATCATTGGTCTCTTTAAACGGTTTTTTTCTCGAGTTAAGAAAAGCATTTGTCTAAATCCGGTAAATTTGTCGGAATGTCATGGTTTCCATCTTATAACAGTAACTTTTGGGGTCCTGAAAGATCTTCTACTGTTTGAGGAGCCTTTATTAAAGTCTGAGTGTTTTCTGCATGTATTTGACCTTCAGTTGTTTTCTTATTCAGTGATGATTTTTTAAACGAAAAATTCGTATTATAGCTTACCAAATTTTAATATTAAAAAAAGAATACATAGGTACAATAAATCGCGCTCGTGTGTACGCGCCCTTACGCAATTACCCGGCAGGTCCATTTAAACTTTGAGAAGTATATAAATATAAATAAATTAAATAATAATGTAATTAATATAAGTAATGTTTACCTTCTTACTTTTTATAAAAGAAATAAAAAATAACAAAAGATTCTCTCCGGCGGGGAATCGAACCCCGGTCTCCCGCGTGACAGGCGGGGATACTTACCACTATACTACCGAAGACTTGCGTAGCATTGTTGAATTTTTCGTATCCAAATGTTTTACAGCTCGTAGCGTAGGTATAACTTAATAAATACTTGCAATACAAAAGGTATTGCAAGTATCTTACGGAATTAAACTTATGTCAGTAAAACTCAAATTTTTGCAATCTTTTCTTGCCTAAAACCTGAGGTTTCTGAGCAAAATATCATATTTGTTACAACTTATTAGCACTTTGAATCTGTTGCTAGCAGATTTGATTTTTTTTTAAACTGTAGAAAAAAGAAAATCCACATTATAAAGCTATTATTACTTTATGAACTTTGATTTAACACAAAAATAAACGATTAGAAAATGCAAAAAGATTCTCTCCGGCGGGGAATCGAACCCCGGTCTCCCGCGTGACAGGCGGGGATACTTACCACTATACTACCGAAGACTTGCTAGCAGTGTTCAAATTACCGTTCTGTACCTCCAAGCTAATATTAGATATGAACGTCACTGATAACTTAGCTGGTGTTTATGTACCTATAGTCAAAATGTATTAAGCGGCAATCAAGGTTATGCTTTTATTATGCGTCTTATGTAAAGGCTGTTAGACGACGTATCTACGTCTGTTATTATAGAATCAACAACAATACGAAAAAAAAGGTGATTAAAACGACCTTGTAACAACATCGACTTATTTTAAACAGATTTTTATTTCCAATATTTTGTATTTCATTTGTAATATTTTGTCTAAATTCTACTGCACCACGTCTATATATTGCACAATACTGTGTGTCTAATTTAGAGGATTTTTAACATACTTAGGTAAATAGGTACCTACCTACCTACATAGATACCTAATAATTATTTGTTCGGTAGGTAGGTTTAGGTACTTTAAAATTCCCTAACCAAACCACTTCCGATGATTACCAATGATAGGGGGTTCGTAAAAATTTAATAGAAATCATTCTAGATTATAAAAAAACCATAGAAGTAGGAACATCGAGATTAAACCATAAACCATTAGACAACATCCAACTAAAATGCTCTTCAAACACAAAAACTACGTAAGACAAGAAAACTCCTTGCTATATCAAACTTACTAACTACGGCTCGTCATTATAACTTGAAGAATCGGTCATTATGGTACTCAACAAAGTTCTTACTGTTCGTAGTACTTGTTCAAAAGTTAGAACTTTTTATACTGCTAACGATGTCCCTGGCATTGGATAATTTAATTCTTCGTTTTAGGTAAGAAGGAACTTTTACAAATTTATTTCGACGTGTGGCGAAAAATGGAACTAAATTTGTATGTACTGAATTTGACTGTCTGCTTAGAAAGTAGCGCCGCGGTGAGCGGTAAAGATATTTTGGTAATGAAGTTTTGACAGTTGACGAGTTTGTGTGTATGTGACAAAAGATGGCGTTGTAGTAAATTAAAGTTAAAAGTCTCTGTTTTTTATTTAGTAAATTAAAGTTAAATGTTTATAACGTGGCATTTTAAAGTTATTAAGTACCACTGTGAGAGCAAAACTTTTCGTTATATCAATATCGAAAGTACCTACATAGGCTTAGTCGAGGATTAACACTTTTTTTATTTTATTATTGCAAGGGTTAGATTGATTGCTGTTGGTTGCTATAGCATTTTGTGTAGGCGTATTGTGGTCCATTTCTTTTGCGTGCTTTGTTTGTTATGTACGTACGTAATTCGTGGTAGATATACAGCAGTGGCCTCCAAAAGCTAGTTGACATTTTTCAACTTCAACTGTGATGCCACATTATGATATAAAATTAAAAAAAAATATCAGGATTAAGTCAAAGGTATGTAGTTTGAATTAGTCAATAATAACGTTTTAGTAGTTCAAACATTTGGATCACTAGAATTTTAAATCCTAATGTGTTGTATCACAGCTGAAGTGGAAAAATGTCAACTACTAACTAAATTGGTACAGTAATAATAGTATTATTAGTGGCCAATACATTCAAGCGACAAAGGGATGAAGTCCCTTTTAGGTCGCTTGAATGTGTTGCTGTCTTTGCTATAATAATATAATCCTTCGCTGTATTTACCTTGACTTTCCCTCATCTATCTTTATTTACCCATCAGACGATGATTGAACAGACGAACCATAGTTCATCTTAACGTTTCATTCTGTACTCATCCATGGCGTTAATGTATCATTTTTATAGTGTGCACTCGACGTTAAAAGGGTGCTATTTGATGGACGACCTTACAGCAAAATTTAACAATTATTAAAAGCCTACCAAACACAGCAATACAAACCTTATGCTAGATCGAATAAAGTTGAACCGAAGTGTAAAAATATTTTTGCAGGGAAAAGGGGGAAGTAGACACAAAACGATAACCGATTGGCTGTCAATGTCAGTCATAGTACGTTTTCTTTGTCGCTTGGGTGGTTCCAATTTGGGTCAAATCTCCTTGTAACAAGGTCATTCGGTGTGACAAGTTGGGCCAATATGTGGCGAAGGCGTTATTGTGAGAGAGAAGTGTCACATTGAGAAAATGAAACGCATATTGTGTCTAGAAGTTGTGTTGATAGTAAAAACAACCGTGTGTATTTGTGCCGAGACGGATAGGGCATTTGTTCATCACGGTTGCTCTCTGCGTATTGACGAAAGAAGGCTTAGGAACCTCAGGGTTTCCTCATGATATTTTATTTAACCTGCTCCGGAAGGTATAAGATCAGCGGATATATTCAGTAGGAATCTCATCATGAAGTGAGCTGCAGAGCTGTCAATTGTGTCAATTCCCAGCGTCAGTAGTGCTATTCTGTAAAAATCTCACCGTGAAAACTTAGGTGAATTGAGCTATCAAAAATGTCAATCCGGTGCAATGACAGCTCACTTCAAGCTCACTTCACTTATGTTTTCAAGGTGATATTTTTACAGAATTGATCGATAGTAGTGCGAATCGATGTGTTCATATCCAATAAACCGTGAATGACGTGAATTTAGGAAAATACTGTTGGTTAATGTTTTAGTAGCTCCTCTCTGCTCGAATGGACAGGCAACCTGAGACTATTCTGCCGTCCTTTAATTAGAACCCTCAAATGGTCAATTTTCACTTTTTAATAGAAAGCGGCAAATATACAGGGTTATTGTTAAAACATTAACAACCTCTTAAGAGGTCATTGTACTCATCATTATGAACAACTTTTACTATGGGCCAAACCTGAAATCGCGAAAAAAAATCAGCAGTTCCCTACATTTATGTTGGTATAACTCGTCAAAATGTAGGGAACAGCTGTTTTTTTTTTGTGATTTACCAATAACCCTGTATACAAATGGGATTGAGCGGGTCACATCGGCTACATATCTCTATATCGGTATGCAGGATTACCGCTGGGCAAGTTTCTTCAAAATGAGTGCCTGAAGATGGACAGCGCCGCCGAAGCCAGCCCAGAAAGTGGTGGTGAGGTGACCTGGATGCGTACTGCGAGGGCTGGTTCGAGGTGGAGCGGGAAAACAGTTTTTGGTAGGCCTTTGCCCAGCAGTGGGACAGAATAGGGTAACCAAAAAGAATTATAGAACGCGATAGAGTTCAAAATTCTGTACCTTTCTGTCTAAGAAACATTTTTACAATATAAATAGTTCCAGAGATATTTAAAACACTTTGTAGGCCGTTAAGTAACACAATTTATGATGATTCCACCCGCACTTCTTCGCATAATGTACGTTCCTGTCCGATGTGATGATTATTTTCTGGTCTTTTACTGACCCACAAGTACGCTACCTGATTATATTCGAATTTTCATTTCTTTGGTTTTGCCCTACATTTCACATCCATATTATTTCTCAGAACTTTCCTCACGACATTTTCCTCATTGCTCTGCATCAGATGCCCATACCATGGCAACCGATTTCCACACAACTTTGACTTTTGTGTGTGCCAGTTTCAGACTCCCTCTTATGTACTCATTTCTTAATCTGTCCATTGCATACTTTGGTAAATCCATACTAATCCATACTAATATTATAAATTCGAAAGTAACTCTGTCTGTATGTCCGTGTGTCTGTCTGTATGTTACCTTTTCACGCCTAAACCACTGAACGGATTTCGATAAAATTTGGCAGAGAGATAGATTGCATCCCAGGGAAGGACATAGGATAGTTTTTATCGACATACCTCGCGGGCAAAGCCGCGGGCGGAAGCTAGTAATATTATAAATGCGAAAGTGAGTGTGTCTGTCTGTCTGTTACTTCTTCACGCTTAAACCGCTGAACCGATTTAGATGAAATTTGGTATAGAGATATTTTGAATCTCGGGAGAGGAGATAGAATACATTTTATCCCGATATTCCCTCGGGATCAAAACTTATGCGAGTGAAACCGCGGAGCGCAGCTAGTAATTAACACATCATAATCTTGCAGCAGTGGGAGCAATGGTGGCCCAGTGGTAACGGCTCCGACTGACAAGTTGCACTTGTAGGTCATGAGTTCGAACCCAGACAGGCACTTCACTTTGTTTCTTTAATTTCATCACCACTGCTCTCAAAACGGTGATGGAAAACACCGTGAGGAAACCGGCATGTCCAAAAACCAAAATATTCGAAGACATTTGACATCCACCAATCCGCCGCCAATAATCCACCACGCCGCGGCGTGGTGGATTATTGTCTACACCCTCTCTCACAGAGAGGAGGCCTGTGTAGTGGGAACATATATTAAAGGCATACTCTTGTAGCGGTATCTACAACGCCACATGCGAACACGCGTCATACTGACGTCACGCAAGATCCTGCATCGCGCAAGCAGAGTTTACCGCCCAACTAGCATAGATACAACGGCCCGACTTGAATCATTGGGTAGTTGCCCGGCAGACACAACACCCGTCTGGTCGAAGGATCCTCCCTTTTCTATGGAGGATGAGTGAGCTTTACACCCTGTTCCTCATACCCCTATACTCTTACAATTTACGAAACTAAAACCCCGCCATTTTACAAAACACTAAAATACCATAGATAATTATCACCCTCGCATCCTCCCAGTATTGGCTTCGTAAATTATCGGCAAACGAGAACAGATGTACCGAATGGCCCCAAATAGCCCCGAGGTCGTTTTTACGACTACAATTGACTTTTAAGATTAAAACGCTCGCATTTTGCGAATCATATGTGGTTATAATAAAGTTTTATGAGTGAGATATTGGATGAAAGCCCGGCTTTATTAGGAGGGGTTTTTATTAATGGTTTTCGTTTCTTCTTTTTAATTTCATGTCGATTATACTTTTCTTCTATTTTTTTTTAGTAGCAGTGCCCCCTGTTTCACCCGCATAAGTGTCGATCCCGTGGGAATGTCGGATTAAAAGTACAATATGTGTTATTCTGATGTATAAACTATATTCCTGTAAAGTTTCATCAGCATTCGTTCAGTAGTTTTTGCGTCAAAGAGTAACAAACATCCATCCAACCATCCTCAAAGACTTTCGCGTTTATAATATTACTAGCAGCACCCAGCGGATCCACTCGTTGGTGTCGTTGGATTCGCATTTTCGTTGTTTGCCACCGACTTCCGAAATTAAAGTTATTTTTTTTCACTTCGTAGTCTCTTATTCAGAAGTCGGTTGTTTTTTTTCGTAATAAAGTTTTTATTTTTCACTTTTAAGTTGTACTTACCCCACAGAAATTCGTATAATAATAAATAATAAAGATATATTGTTCAACTAGGACTAGATGACATGCCATAACACTACTTGCCAGAGATCTTAAGAACTTATGTTAGCTACCTATATTCTTGCAAATAAATGTATCATTCATTCATTCATTCATTGCTACGTAAATATCACTGACAGGAAGTTATTATAACATCATCAATAAAAATTAAGTGGCAAAAATACGTATTATTGAAGCTGACTCAAAAACTACCCAAGTAAGATTAATAAAACTATATGGGACCACCCCTGAGGCATACCCTTACCCGATCTATTAAAAATAAAAAATAAATTAAATCTCGCCGGAGATATCGCTTGACAAACCTACAAAAAAAACATACAGTCGAATTAGGAACCTCCTCCTTTTTCAAAGTCGAAGTCCATAAAATGAGGATTCTTTTCAAATATCGTTAACTCAGTTGCCCCACTTGACGATGCCCCAATTTTCTTACTTAACTTTTAATCATTACGTTCAAGTGTTTAGTATTTTCAAACTTCTGAATATCGAGAAATCTTCACAAACGTTTCACCTTTCAATTCAAACTGTAATCGAAGCTATTGGGTTCCGTGATTTAGGGATAAATGCAAAATGATGGCCACTTTTGGGTAACTTTTGGGTAATATATTTGCCAAAAGGCTCCATCAGATATTTATAAATATTCACTATCAGGACATGTAACACTATTGCACAGAATAACTTTCATTCGCCCTGAATATCCTTTTAAAAAATGGTCCAAATCAAAGTTGTCAGATTTGGGAAAAGCCCACAATTTCTTCGTCAGATTTGACTATTTTAGTCAATAAGGGTTAGGCCGCACACGATTATTTATGAAAATCAACGGCTCTGAAGATCACTTTATTTTTGGCCATTTATCTGAAAGTGGACTCCTGACCACGGGGCTCCTATCAGAAACTTTTTAAATATATTTTTGGTGTTCTCTCCTTATGCCTACTCAGGTATCAATTTTACGCGCTGAATATGCTTGCTCAAAAACCCTCTGGGTGGGTACCTTTTTTTTTTTTTTTGAGGATGGTAAATCATTAAATGACCCTTCCTGCTCTGGGTGGAGCGGAAGGGAGTGTCAGACTCTTACTGACTAAAACCCTTTATGTTCCGGGCCAGCGGTAACCCTTTCGGACAATCCCGCTGACCCGGCACGGGCGGGGTACCTGTAATATTACTAGACCTCTCGTCTTTCGGACAGAAGTCCAAGTCGATTTGGATACCATAAACTAGCAACGGCTTACTGAACCAGGCAATTTCTTCCAAAAACTTCAAAACTTACAGTTTCCCTGTTTACAAAGCTATCCTTAACGATAGTTTTAGCGGCGTATCTGATGCGTCAGTTTCCACTGAAAGCTATTAATTCACTCACATCTTGTGCTGGATTAATTCATCAGCGGAGCAATCCAGTGAGTGACGCTAACGTAGGTGTAGATCACTAGATACGCCGCGTATAGATTAAGTAGAGTGGTAGCGCGTCCGAAATTGGACGTCCACTATTTTGATAGACAAGACATGGCTAAATATGATGGAAGCCATCAATTCCCCGTTGAAATAAAATAAACAAAAATGCTCATGTCTGTATCTTGATTTAAAACTACTTTTTTTATCACATCTATTCAAAAAGAGCTAGTGTATCCTTCGTAAATAGGGACTAAAATAGCTATATAATCCCTAGGGACTAAAAGTGATTTGAATTTGGAACGTGGATAATGTTAGTAAAAGTCCCAATGATCAAAGAGATCACTCACGAACATTGTATGAACAAGTAACAGGCTGTTTGATAAAGAAAAACGCGCGCGAGCCAAATAAAAAAAAATAAATAAACGCGCGAAAAGCTTTCTGCCTTCGTTCGTAATTGTTTACTCAAATTAGGATTTTACTTTGTATTACAAAAAATGAGTATGTCTTCCTCAAGTAGGTAATTGTATGTTAATAAATAAACGTACTATTCTTATTCATAAGTTGCACTTACTTGTTTTTTCATAGAGGGTGATAAAAAGTAGAGTGTCCACCTCGGGAGCAACACTATTTTAAGCTCGAGTGAGGTATTTTGAATCCCTCGCTGCGCTCTGGTTTCAAAGAAACACTCTTGCCTTAAAAATAGTTGTTTGCTCCCTTGACAAACAATGTACTATTTAGGAGTACTTTGATGCTTAATTGTGCTTGATTAAACACACATAATGATAGAAAACCAGACAGATTTGAATCAAAGATCATTCTTGACCATCGTCAGCCTGTTTCAGTATCTCCAAATAGGCTCCGGTTAAATATTTGGCAGATAAAAAAACTGTAAAAAAATTTGGAGCACCTCGAACGAACCTTTCCCGAATCAGTGCCTTTATGAAATCGGCAACAACTTTCCTATTTGTCGCATCTAGTACTTTAATTCTTGTAGCATGAAAATGTAACGTGGTAGAGTAATTTATAGGCTCTCAAAGAAATCAAGGCTGCATTTAGATACCTACTAGTCGTCCAATTTAGTGATGGATTACAGATTCGGTACATATTCATAGTTATACTATCTATTTCGGTTTTAGTCCTTTCTATTCATCTTATTTTTATTCGTCGATCGAACACATTTCTACCCTCTTATGAATAAAAGCGTAGTTAAGTTATACCAAACTTAAACAGCAGAGAAATGGCGGAACATACTAACAGTAACAATGGCTTTTCATTGCTTCATTTTGACAGTTCAACAACATTCATTGCGTTATATAAGTTGCTGAGCAGACAAATTTTTCGAGCATATGAAGCAGTGGATTAGCAATATCCTTCGAAGTTATTTAGATTGTTATTGATAGTGTGTTACGCAATTAGGGTTAAATATTAAAAATGTATGGGTTATCTGAAGCGTTTACTCTGCTTTTGTTGATATGGGGCCTGATCATCACTGTCACATACAACTATGAAGCTATGGCATAGACGTATTAAGACCGCCATGCACGGTCCAATCGGCATGATCCAATCGGAATGATCAAGCCAAAAGAATCGAAATTCGATTGTGCCGTCAAGTATAACTGTCATGCCAATCCACTCCCATACACGGTCAGTTCTAACTGATCCAATCGGTAGCGTCATGCCGATTGGACGATAGGAAGTATCGTGTATGGCTGGCATTATACGTCTATGAGCTATGGATAAACGTTTTTTGAAGTGAAAACTTCTCTAGGCGCGTTGGCCATTTTTTGAGATGGGAAAAAACCATTGAACTCGCGCAACTGCTACCGTAAGCAACACCGCGCGTGTTTTGTGTAGGTATAAGACAATTTAAAAAATACCCGCTTCGGATGTGTTCGGTTGTCCTCGGGATGTACTCGGTTTTAATGTATATCCGATATGTCAGTGAGTGATAGCAAATTATTCCGTTTGTGTTTTGTTTTCACTTCTGTCGGCACTCCCGGATTGCCACTGTTTTTTTTTTACCGGCAGCTCTCAATATGGCTTGTGATCATATTAGGCATCTTGGCCAACGGAGGTGCCAAGCTACTCAAGAGACAATGCTGAAAACTGTCAAGTAATTACAACCTATAGCCTTCAAACCGAAACAACTGCTTAGAGGCAGAAATAGGTAGGTAGGTGAGGTGGTATAGTTCTTCCCCGGACGAGCTCTATCACAAAGAGCTCTAAAAATGAATACCATACTGTTGTGAAAGTAGTTTATTACAAAAGCAAGTTCTGTATCCTAACGGAAAGCGATCATCACGCGATTACGCTATAGCTTCTATGAAATATGACCGAGATACGCGACATGATTGATCTCGCTTGATTCCAAAAGAAAGAAATAGTATTCATTGGTAATATCACAAACTAAACTAAACACACTCACAGAACATAAAAAATATAACAAAAACAAAAGAAAAATGAATATAAAAACAGAAAGTCCTGCACGAGGCCAAAAGGATGAGGGTAAGGGATATCTCAGCATGATGCATGATGATTGATACTCTCGCGTAGGTACAGTCAACAGCAAAAGTAGATAATCAAAATCAGAAATTCAATACTAATGAACGGAGTTCGCGTCAGAACTGTGTGACGTCGAAGTACTACTACTTAGAATACTTACTACGTAGGATACTTTGAATCACTTCGACGCCACACAGTCCTGACGCGAACTCCGTTCATAAGTATTGAATTTCTGACTTTCATCATCTACTTTTGCTGTTGACTGTACATTCATAATATACATTTTCGGTTACATAAGGTCACGTTCGTCCCTACAGTAATATTGTATAGACACATAGCTATTAAGGGGCTTACAGGACCTAAACACAAAAAACGCATGTTTTAGAAACAATAAAAGTATATGACCGACTACAGTAAACAAAATCAGAAAAATATATGATATTCTTCAGGATATAATTATGCTAGGTAAATAGGGTATTGAAAACATAATACAACAATTTTGGTACGATAGAAAAAAGTCATGAAGATACAGTATCTTCATGAAACTTTCTTTTTACAATAATAACCATACCAATATACATACAATCATTCTGATTTTTTGTCGAATTATTCTACAAGCAACATACTAAAATACTAGTGTTTTTATTTTTTCGTCCAAAAAATAGATTTTTTGTAATTAAATAATTGCTTCATATTTAGCATCTTTTCTATGCAGTCCGACAGTGACCGCGCTTTAGGTCATGTAAGCCCACCTATCGAATCATTGTTGTTTCTATCAAATTATTCAGACTGCAATATAATGCTCAGATGTTGCGCAGAATAGGTGGTCATGAGTTTTTTTTTTTTTTTTTTTTTTTAAACGTTGCCCCACACTAGGAGTTTCTCCTGTATTGTGGGTGCGTTTACAAACATTTAAATTCACGTACACAAACAGCCAGACCCGGAACAACTACTTGTAGGTCATACAAATATTTGTTCCGTGCGGGAATCGAACCCGCGACACGCGGCGCAGCAGTCAATCGCTTAACCACTGCGCCAACCGTGCCGTCTAGTAGTTTAGTAGCTATCGAGTTCAACAATTTAACTTTGGAAGTATACTTCCATTTAGTAACGCTTAAACATTTGAAATACTTCGTGCTCATGAACCTCAAAGGTCTGATTCAAACAAGGTATTTGTACGGTATATCGCCCAAAATCGTTTCAAACAGACATTCTTCATTACTTGGAAATCCAATCGGCTGGAATTATACACAAATGCTAGTAATATACTTACCCCCTTAGTAATACATGCTGTATAGGTCTATATAGTTACACAACGCTTTGTCTTTTTCTTTCGAAAGTCAAATTGCTGACGACTGAAAGGTCGATATGACTGAAAGATCGGTATGTAACTATTCATCTGATATTATAATACGTTTATTAGTAAGGGGGTAAGAATTTAGAGCGTATGTAATGGTTTACTGTCTTCTTCTTCTTCCTAGCACTTGTCAGAGCAGTCGTGGTCCTCGTGCAGTTTCTTGTCAAGGGGCTGATGTGATTCGCCTCACGATTTCTCGTCACCTACTCCGAATTCTGGTATTTTTTGTGCACTCATACAAGGGATCACCCACTGCGGATTTAATTTGGTCAGTCCATCTCATGGGAGAGCGTCCGCATGGTCTAGTGCCCCCCACTCTACTCTGCACGAGAAGGCACTCTATACATCCCTCCTCCCGCCTTTCTCCTCACGCCTCGAGACATGTCCGAAATATTTAAGGATGCGCGTTTGCACCAGAACAGATAGACGAATTTTGATGTTGAGTTCTTGGCGTAAGTATAGACGTGTTGGTGCGAAACTCAGTCCACGATACCCAAAGCATTCTTCTCCAGCACCACATTTCCAGAATGTCTATCTTTTTCTTCTCGATGTCACGCAGAGTCCACGTCTCAGCAGCGTATAAAACCAGGAACTAAAAACCAGTAAAACCCAGTAAGTCCATAGGGAAAACCAGTGACTGAACAAGCCGGATCTTGGTGGCTTTTGTAAGATCTCGGCTCCTCCAGACTTTTTCAGCTTGTCCATCGATGATCTAGTTATCGCTATACGTATACGGTACGGGTTACTGTGCTTCTCTTAATAAATATTACTCTTTCGTATGACATAAAGAAGAAGATGAAGAAAAAAGAGACTACTGATCTGATCTGCAGTGGCCTATATGGAGCCCTCAATCGATTGCGTACCCAGGTAGGCCACTGCAGACTTAATTTGTCGAAGTCGGGAATTACTGACGCATCCAACACCCAATGTGAGTGGTGGTTGCCTACTTGCTGTAGTGTCCTAACTGCCCATTCACCTGCACCCCGAGATCGATCTAAAGAGTGCCTTTGATCCCGCAATCAACGTGGACGTGGCTACTGGGATCAAACTATATAAAAAAAAACAACGAACAAGAGTACCATGGACACGAAATGAGGGTCGTTCTCACATTTGCTTTGTTAGTCGCCTTTCATTCGTCCTCTTTTCAATTATTTATTTCTACCAAAACATCGTTCCGTCAATTACTTCCTCCCACGATACTATACAAACACTAAAGATACTAGGTATCCGATCCGAACTTCGGAAAACAAACGGGCATCATTGGAAATCGGATAATCCATTAATTCAGAGTCCAAATTTCCTTTATGGCCCACCCGGGAGTGTTCTAGTGATGAATCGCGACAAATTCGCTTCGGAAAGCAATTTGGAAGAGTAGAGAGTTTTGTCGATGTATTATGTAGGTACCTGTTTGGGTATAAAGTTTTTATTCAGATGGGGTAGGCCATAAACAAAGTTTAGAAAAAAATCGTTTTAAATAGAATAGGCATAGTGTAAATGATTAAGGCGCGAATTTGCAAGCAAGAGGTCGTGTTTTTGATCTCATTTGTAACACTATTTATGTAACAGTTATCACACACCATAAAAATAACAGGGAAACATGGAGGATAGTTTTTTTTTATCAAAACAGAGCTAAAACCAAAACCGTTTGTTACAGAAAATGTGCGATACATTCAGGCACAAATTTCAGGATAATTTCATATGATCGAAACTGAAATTATGAACTTGAAGTTGTTGCTTCCATACTAAGAGTGCTTTCGCCTCGTGAAAACCAGCGTCAGGCACTAGTTGTCTGGCATTTTTGCTGAACTGGGCCTTTTTGGCGCAGCCGTGAGGCACACATTCCTGCAAATTTCTTACATCAGACTTTACACTTTTTATCTTTATTTTTTGTTTATAACTGATCATAACTGATGTACGAGTATGTATCTGGTTTATTGTGTGTCTTTTAGTCTGTGCTAAATAAATATATTTTATTTTTCTTTTTCCTTTCGTGCTGCATGGGTGCTTTTCGTTTTCACTTTTACATTAACAACATTTAAGACCTTCCTAAGTTTAAACCACGAGTAATATTTGGTCCCTCAATCAAAGATCGGGTCGGACAGATGGTCCAAAGTCGTCAGACAGTGGGTGCCTGAACACAGGCGTCGTCACCGAGGCAGGCCTAAGAAACGCTGACGTGATTATTTGGACTCGTTCCTAACCGATTAGACGAAGAAGGCCTAACACAAAGAAAAGTGGAAAAATATGGAGGAGACCTTTGCTCAGCAGTGGGCAAATAACGGAAAGAAAACAGGATAACAGTTCAAAACCACTAAACTCCTCATAATCTTTAGTACAGTAATTAAACAGTACTTAAACAGCCTTGAGCCAGGCTTTTCTTAACTTTTTATGAATATCAATCATTAAAAATTTACCCTTCATTAGGCTGTGTGCAGATCAGAAGGCAAATTCTCGTAATTTAAAACGTTCAAAACATAGTCGCAGTATCAAATCGGCGAAAAAAAAAATTCCGGGTCAGCGGGATTGTCCGAAAGGGTTACCGCTGGCCCGGAACATAAAGGGCTAAGGAAGAAACACGGGTGGGTTTTAGTCAGTAAGAGTCTGACACTCCCTTCCGCTCCACTCAGAGCGGGAGGGGTAATTTGATCCTATCCGCAAAAAAAAAAAAAGCATAAGTAATGATTTAGGTGTGAATTTGCAAGCAAAAGGTCATGGTTTCGATGCCCATTCGTTACATGACGTAACACACAAAAGAAAATGAATGATAAAAAAATATCGTGACCGCATACAATATTTTAAGGAGAATATAAAACCGTCTACCCTTTCGGTACTAAAAATATGAAATACATGCAGTCAGTACCAATCTTATATTTTCAGGATACATAGGATCGAAAACTGAATGAAATATGGGAAATTTAACTCGAAGTTGCGTTCATACCAAAAGTGGGTTCTCAGGGGTATTTTCGGCGCCTAAAGTGTACCGAAATTCTTTTCTATTAAAATAAATTAATTACTAAAATAAAAAAAAAATAAAAAATATGATTCGTATGTCCGAAACACAAGCATCTTGGCCCCTCAATCAAAGGCCAATAGTTCAAGACCACAAACTCGATAACTCCTCATAATCCTAAGTACGGTTATTAAACAGTAAACCGCCTTGACCCAGCTAGGCCTTCCTTAACTTTTGATGATATCAATCATTAAAAATTTACCCTTTAGGTTGTGTGCAGACCTGAGCCAATACTGTCTCATAATTATAAGGCCTGTTTTTCTCGAAATGAATGAATGAAATGCACCGATCGCAGCGTGGTTAAATCGAATGAACCAAAAGATTCGCACTAGCTCCTGTAGCCTCCTGTTCATTCTTAACAAGGAATATAACCGGGGGGCGCGGTAATGGTAGGGAAGACGTGCTCGTAGGATAGAGAAGGATTTAAGAGCCGTACCGGATATGCATCCTAGAGTAAGCATTGAACTAGTGGAGAGATGGGTAATTAAGGGGTAGCTCACCGTCCGATCAGGACCAGGCCCGTGCCGGACGGCGCGTATGTGTTCCATGCGCGCCTCAAAGATATGTCAGCATCAATCGAAGGGGCCCGTTAGGGCCGAAGCCTGCCGGGTCAGCGGGATTGTCCGAAAGGGTTACCGCTACCCCGGAACATAAAGGGCTTAGGAAGGAACACGGGTGGGTTTTAGTCAGTAAGAGTCTGACATTACCTTCCGCTCCACCCAGAGCGGGAGAGGTCATTTGATGATTTCCCATCCGCAAAAAAAAAAGGAATCTGGAATCATGTGCTGAATTCATTGTTCAGTTTGCGCGTCTCCTTGTCCCCCTCTACATAGCCAGTGAGATTCATGACCCTTCCTCTCTGCTGCACCTAGTCGGGTTGAAACTTTTCTAACTCTGGTGTGCACGCGACCTTACTTTGTGTTCATCTAAACTTCGACGGTTAAGAGTTAAGACACTGTGAATATTCTTCGGGCATTTCTACGCTGTTATAATTACATTTCTTTGGTAAGAGACGAAGAATTTTCGTAGGAATTATGTTTTTAAAGGATTTTGCGTGGAAGTTATTAGTTTTTTTTTTTTTGCCTTGAGGCTCAGATGTGCATGGAACAAATTACGTTTGCCAAACAATATACATACAAGGTGTAATTTAAATGGTATTGGAGCTCATTGTACTCATCATTATGAACAACTTTTACTATGAGACCAACGCTGAAATCGTGAAATAGTTATTTGTGCTACAAGAGAGCAAAGTCGTTTTTTGCTGTGAGTGCTGATTTTTAATCCTGAGCAAGCGAAGGATTCAAAGATTCAAAGACAGAAACAGAAAACTTTGCTCTCGTGTAACACACATAACTTTTCACTTCAGCAGCGAGAACACTTTGTAAGGCGTGTTCGGAAATAGCACCCATGATATTTTATTATTCAAAATATATTACGTAACATTATTGAAACTAGAAATAAATATTTACAGGTTAAATATCAGTTTTATTTGCAGTAAATACTTATTTTCGTTTAAATACAACAATAAGTAAAAAAATCAATAAATTACATTAAAAGACTCATGATTATCTTTTTGCAAAAATTTATTTAGTTAGTACGAAATTCCGAACGTGTTTGTCTTTGAGGTCGAATTCAAAATCGAAACTTCGAAAGGGCTGGTCTTTGTCTCTCTCTCTTTCTAATGGCGGGAAAGAGATAGAGTGTGAATGTTTCGAATTGTATGATTAACTCAAGGCTGAATAAGGTATTCGCGGATTTCAAAAAAAAATAATTAAAAAGTTACTTTGTCTCACTCAGTGAGCAAAATCGCGTTTTGCTCACTGATTTCAGACAGCAAAACCTACATGTTTGAGCTACTGAAGTGAAAAATAAAATCAGCTGTTCTCTACATTTTGACGAGTTATGCAAACATAAATGTAGGGAACAGCTGATTTTGTTTTGCTTTAGCGATAAAGTTGAAAATCTATTAAGGTTTAACAGATTGTAGTAGCTATGTGCTGGCGTCGGTACGTAGTAACTCTTTGGGGTCTCCCTTTCTTTAGTTAATACCTCACTTAACAATATCAACTCCCTTTGAACTGCTTTTAAGTAATACATTAATCCTTTTGTTAGTTTTCCTCAAAGTCGAGTTAAATCCTCATACCGTCATTCATGTCGTATTTCACTTCCGCATTTGGGATAGTTCCACATACCAGATGCTGTCCCATAAATTATGTAAGAGAACCTTTTAAGGGCCTGACTGTATTAAAAATTAAAACGGAAATATTTACTAATGCTGCGTTTCTACTAGGAGACTTCTCCGGGGAATTAAATAAAATTGTTCTCTTTCCGGATAGGTACATTAAGTTTTCATAGTAAATGTGTTGTTAGTAGATTGTTTGTATGTCAGAGTTAAAAGAAGATGGTTTTGATAGAACAGGGATTGGCACGCGTGCCATTGGTGGCACGTAACAAAATAATTTGGGCACGGCATCATTTCGGTAAGTTTGGTACTCTAGTTTGCAACAGCAGAAGTCGTACTAATTTGTTTTTTTAATTAAATCTATAAATATAAAATTCAAGGTCCTGACTGACTGACATATCTAATGAAATTTGGAGTGTGTTCTTTGTGAAGATTAGGTATCTAGAAAGAGTTTTTTCGATATTCCACCCCTAAGAGGGAGGGGGGGTGAATGGGGGGAGGGTGAAATTCACGCGAATGAAGTCGCGGGCAGAATCTAGTAAATATATAAAACTGTTAATTGTGTTATCATTGCTACCTGTATAGTAATAATGGTATTATTATGAAATTTTATAGTTGCCAATAAAGAGTATTACTGTAATACAACTCGATTCCTACCGGCTTCCCTTTGAAAAATGGCACAGTAAGTATTATATAGACAAATAATATAATCATATTAAAAATATCTACACCGGCTTACCTTATCTCTTACAAAAATCGAACCTTCGCTATTGTTGTGAAGTAGGTACCTACTCGTATATATAGTTTTTTTTCAGTAGTTAAGATTGGTTGTTGGCACGGCATTGCCATCGTCAATACTTATTCGGAAAAATGACAAAGATGTCATCCGCCATCCCTGTTAAAGAAGAAGTGTTACTTGAAAAAAATCCCTTGGGTTTTTTCATCGGGAACGTCTTAGTAACAGCCCAGAGTTTGAATCTGTGCCCGGTTGATGACAATAAAATCTCTTTCAATCTATTACATGAGAATGGGCCTTAAACATAAAAAATGACTACATTTCGCCAGATAAGTTTATGTTCCAGGTTATGCCCTACCCCCTATACCCCCTACCCCCTACCCTTACCCGTACCGTACGCCGTTACCCTCCTTACCGTTACCCTTTGGGGGATACTGGCGTGTAGTTATGTTATTATTTGGGACCTCAAAGTGGAAAATATGGTAAAAATCTCTGTCCTAACTCTTGGAATACAAGATTTGAAAAATAAGCTATAAGTATTTTACCAGACGTTAAAAAAAACGATCGGTAAAAATAGGAATCTGGCATTCTTTTACGTCACCATTACAATCCATTTTAGCCGTAGACAGAGTAAACTATAGACTGCTGCATTATCTTCTTTTTCATTTTGCACAAGAAAAAGAGAAATATATTAACGTCACTAGCAAAGAAAAGAGACAGAGTAAGAATATTTCTGTCCCTTACTGCGTGTCGGCTAAGCACATCAATGTGCACAACAAGTTTGACGTTTATGAATGAAATAATAAAAACTACACCGCGATTATACGGAAAATAAGATCTTTTTCGTGCATAATTCAATAATAGTACATTTGCGCAACTGTGAAAATGGTAAGGTGCAGGCCGTGCAGGGTAATAAGCTGTAAAAATTATAGTACGAATTTTTTTTTGTCCCTTTCGGTGACACGGATACCATGAGTCTATAGATTACTCTGTCTACGATTTTAGCCCATTAATATCCAGCTGTCTCACCAAAACAAAACAAAATACGCTCAAAGCAGATTACCCTATTTATATCAAATCCCAACTACACCCTATCCTCTCTATACCTCTATTATAGGACGGTGTAATCTATTGTGCGTTTCATCACGACTGTGACAGGATTCGTACTTACTCACACTGACAAATTGAGGCAATTTACCTTCTTTTCAAACAAGATACCAGAGGCCTGAAATAGGCTCGAAAAGTAGAGAAATATCTCTATCTATTTATCTCTTTTAAGGACTTAATATATAAGTATAAATAGTTCGTACTTTATCGACCACCGTCGTTCTGGCCATGAAATTCTGGTGTATTATGGCCCACACCCTCTCACTGAGAGGCCTGTGTCCCAGCACTGGGAGCATTATAGGCTGATTATGGGTTATGACTGCTTTGTTGGTCACTGGTCGCAAGCGCTACTGCTGAGCATGAGGTCCTCCTGGGTTCGATTCCCAGGTCGAGCAAAATGTTATTGAGCTTTTCCACCTACAATTTCTCAATAGCAGCCCGGAGCTCGGAAGTTATGCTCGATGGTGGCAATATAGGCTCGCCCCATATTACATGGGACTTAAACACAATCGGTCAAATGTGGGGGTACTATGCCCCTGCCTAACCCTTTAGAGGAATGAGGCTTTATGTTATGATTGGCAATAAAAATAATCAAGAAGATTGCCATCGTCACTATGTAGCGGAATCTGCAACCATCAAGTATAGAGGTACGAGGAACAGGGTGTAAAGTTCACTCATATTCTCTCAGCGCTGGGTTGAGGCTGACTGCTGGCGTCCACAAGCAGAGCCATAGAAACCCTCTCCTGGTCGACGCCAGCAGTCAGCCTCAACCCGGCGCTTTACCACATCCGACGCACTGGAGCATAATGCAGCGCCACCCCGACTCACTGGGGAAATCTTCGCAGACAGTTGCGACTCACCGTGAACTATGCGGCAACCGGTTCCGACTCACTGGAACCTCAGCTGGCCTGGCAAGCATCGCAAGATACAAGACTCAGCCCACTATCGACCTCCGGTCTCCGGGGGGGAGTGATGTAGCGGTATCTACAACGCCACATGCGAACAACGCGTCATACTACGTCACGCAAATCCTACATCGCGCAAGCAGAGTTTACCGCGCAATTAGCATAGATACAACGGCCCCGACATGAATCATTGGGCAGTTGCCCGCCAGACATAACACCCGTCTGGTCGGAGGATCCTCCATTTTCTATAGAGTATGAGTGAACTTTACACCCTGTTCCTCATACCTCCATAACTATGTTTGGTAAACATCTTAGTAATCTCAGTTTCCTATAATCATACACCATCCTAAATGTTCTTAACAAGAGAAGAAGAAAAAGTGGGGTTATTCAAAAACTGCACCGATAGGTATATCATGGGATATACCGTATCTTTTAACATCGGTTTAACTCTTCAATAACGTTAAGTCCCCCAAAAACATCGTCAAATTACCATATCCCGAAAAACAAAAGGAAATAGAAAAGCGAATTCAATTAATACCAATGTTTTCTCCATTTCATGGTGTTTGCGACCATGAATAAGTTATGAGCCTTCCGCCCTATGACATTGGAACAAGGGTACAACCGGTACAACTATTGCAGAATTCATTCCTTACTTACGGGTGACGGGAGGGTAAACATTGAGATATCATATTCCTAGCATACCTCTTTTGTTTGTGTGTAGTTTGTCTTGATATTATTTACTTGTCCTATAGAGAATTATCGGATTGTGTTCGAAACACAATACTGCGCTCCAAAACAAAGATAGCTGACGTGGCTCAAAAGGCTGCTCAACTTAAATAGGACTGGGCAGGACATGTCTGCCGCATGCCGGACGAACTGTGGGCCCAAATAGTGCAGAATTGGTGTCCTGACACAGTGAGGCGGGGTCGTCGCAGACCACGTAGGAGATGGCGGGACGAGCTGGATAGGTTCCACCAAGACTGGAAGGAGGACGCGCGGGCTCGCGAGAGATGGAAGGAGTACAGGGAGGCCTTTGCCCAGGAGTGGGACAGCGCAGGCTAAAAAAAAAATAGAGAATTATATACTCTTGTTCCCACTGCTGGGACACGGGCCTCCTCTCTGTGAGAGGGACTGGGCCGTCTACCACGCGGGCCCAGTGCGGGTTGGTAGATGTCACATGTCTTCGATTTTTTGGTTCTAGGACATGCCGGTTTCCTTCACGATGTTTTCCATCACCGTTTTGAAAGCAGTAATTTACACAAAGTAAAGCGTCTGACTGGGTTCGAACCTATGACCTGCAACTCGTAAGTCGCGGCCATTACTACTGGGCCTGGAGGCCTGTGTCTCAGCAGTGGGAACATTATAGGCTGATCATGCTTATGCTTACGATGGATGGGCAAACGAGATGATCAGTCTCAGAATGTGGTAGGCTGAGCTTGTGTACAAGTGTATCGCAATTTTACAGATACCTTTGTCCAGTAATGTACTGTGATAAAAAGTGCACAGTTAGAGTCTGTCAAGCGAGTCGAGTCCACAACCCTTTTACTGATTTCTTATAATGGCAATACTATGATCTGTCAAACAGATTGTCACAAATACTGTTGTAACCTCTTAATAATCCGGTTTTTGTTGAGTTTTTTAATGTTATAATGCCGAAACCTATTAAAAGTAGTGTCAGGAGCTTGTTGTTTACAATGATTAATAAATATAATCATGTACAGAGTGAATCTGACGACGTGTTATCGCAAAAACGACGACTTTTGGATGAAATCGTTTCAACATCAGGTAGGTTGGCAACAACGTGTTGATACTTTTAGCACAATTGTCTAACTTTTTTTATTTTACTGTGATGTGATCACGATTTCCGTTTTGGTTTAGATCCAGACGTCGTGTTCATGACCTTGAAACTTACTGCTATATCAGTGCTATATCAGTGTTGACACCTGAAAGATTTTTGAATTTGCCGCCTTTTTCGTGGGACTAGACTCGCTTGACAGACTCTAATTCACAAACGCACATTCATAAGATTTGATAGGTAGCGTAACAAATATTTACATAATCAATGTAGTGTGTCGTATGTCTTAATTCTTGGGTTCAATGGGACCCAGTACCTTGCCGGCGGAGGTTCGTGTGTTCGAGTCCATCGGGGGCAGTCCAGAACTATACGGTTAATACCTAGTTGTTTTTTAAATCACAACACATGCATTGATGTTTATACAACATATCCCGGAATTAACACACACCACCAAACGACCCAATTAGAATATTATGTTACAGTCTTATTACCTACATGCACGATACTGGGGCGGCTGCTGCAGGTGCAGAAAACCTCAAACGGCGAAAATATTCCAACCTGATTGGGAGTTATATGTTCGAGCCGTTTGGGGTTGAAACACTAGGGCCATGGGGTCCGAGTGCCCACTTGGTTTTTCGAGATATCGCCAAGCGGTTAGTCGACTCTTCACGTGACCAGAGGGCTGGCCTATTTCTTGGCCAAAGAATTAGCATTGCCATACAACGTGGCAATGCTGCCAGCCTTTTGGGCACTGTTCCTGTTGACAGCGATGCGGACGAATTTTTTGATGCCCTATGATCATTTTGCTAATTTTTTTTCATATAAATGTACATATTATTATTATTTTAAATAGGTATTAGCATAAATTATGTAAATATTAAATAAATTATTATAACAAATAAATTTAGCACCTACATGCACTGAATGTTACTGAATATATAACATAACATACATAATCAGCCTATAATGTTCCCACTGCTGGGACACAGGCCTCCTCTACACTCGGTACTGAATATATGTATTTAAATATTGTTTATTTATTAAATTAGTTATTTGTGGGTGAAAACTGTGGTCACATTACAACGCACGCACACAGTCGCACAGGTATATAAGTGTCTACAGTAGTAGGTACTTCGTCCATTTTTGTTTGTTTCGTCTCTACAGCGGAAGTGTGTAATTTACATAGTTTTAATTATTTTTGGGATAAAAAATTACTTATAATTAAAAATAACAGAAATCGATTCAGTAAACGATTTTGAACCAACTACTTTTATATTGTGCATTAATTCAGTTACACATTGTATAGAAACGTTTCCAACACTTGGAGTTTCTCTTGTATTGTAGGTGTGTTTACAGACAAAAACTGCCGGACCATTCATCATCATCTTCCTGTCCTTATCCTATGTTACTTAGGGTCGCGTCGGCGCAACACGTTTTCTTCTTCCATTCTCCCCTGTCAACCGTCACGCTATCATTCACTCCCTCCCTTCTCTTTCATATCATTCCTCACATAATCCATCCATCTTTTCTTCGGCCTTCCTCTCCCTCTCCATCCATCAAACATGTATATTCATCACCCTTTTAGTCACATGCGTTTCGTCCCTTCTCATCACATGCCCATACCAAGATAAACGATAACTGCCGGACCATTATCTCTCATATTATTTTATGTCATCGAGACATCTACAATAAAGCCCAAAAGAAGTCCAGTTACTGTTTCAACATTCCTCGCGAAATAAACAATTATTAAACCCCGTCCATATCCGAACTCTTCACCACTCAAACTAAGTTCTTTTTCTCGCCAAAAACATTTAATTGTGTTGCCAACTTTTTGCTGGCAAAGTTTGCTTCAATCTATCTTGTAAGCCCTCAGCAAACCTCTTTAGGGCGCTTCGATCCGGTAAATCAATAAGCGGAACTCACTTTGAAAGTTGGTAAACTCTTCTACGCAGAATAATATGACTACTGTAAATGGGGACTCAACAAAAAAAAAACTGAATGCTTTCCAAGTCTCGATCCATGATTTAAACTTTATTGGAACGAAGTTCTTTCACGGAGCTTGCGGTAGGAGTAAAATGGGAAAAATCGTCACGTAACGAAAAAGCGTTATGCGACTTTTCATTTATGTAATAGAAAGAGACAGAGAGAGAGATATATGGTTTTCGAGGGTTCTGAAGCCGATAGTGAGTTCAAAATAAAATCCAAGATGGCGGCTGCAAAAAAATTCAAATTTTTCGTCGTGGGTATCGTTTTCCTGGTTTTCGGGGGTACTAAAGCCGATACTATGGTCAAAATGAAAATCCAAGATGATTGGCTGCAAAAATGTACAAATTTTCGTCATGTTGAAATTTTCGCAGTCGCCATCTTGGATTTTTATTTTGAATTTCGTTCTTGACGTTGTCATGTACCGAGGAAGACACAAAACATTAGCGGAATTAACTAGCGATAACCAATAGAGATTAGTAAGAAGAGTGAGGCGCGTCTTCGTGGATGGCACTATCTTTAATTAACATTACTTTTCATATGAACTTTATCTTGAAAAATATAATGTAATATATTAGTTTCGGTGGTACAGAAGCGCGTGCAAGTCTGACTCGCACTTGGTCGGTGTTTGATTTAGTTAGGTACCTACGAACAAACCCAACTTTTACCAAAAATAGACATCAAAAGCTTTTCGACATAAGAATCCAAGGTTGCGCCATCCTGTATTATATCAAAAAGTGGAATTACCATCACAAAAATAACCTAGGCCCGCAGTTCCAGTAGCAGCATCGTTTACTAAATGAACTCGTCTGACGTCACGTAGATACACAAACTCAGCACATCGGGACTCTCACAATAATCAAATTGGCAGCACTGGATTTGATTTGATGTCTTCAGACTGCTGGAGTAATTTATTGTGTCAATGTTTTGTTTATAGCGAAGTTTCTGGTGTTAGATCTAAATTTTGGCAGGAGTTAGGTGAAGTTAGGGAAATCCATTGTTAAGGGGCTTACATGACCTAAAGCGCGGTCACTGTCGGACTGCATAAAAAAGAAAGAGAAGCGCGATGACACAACGCTGGTAATTTATTGAAAAATATGAAGCAATTATTTAATTACAAAAAATCTATTGTTTGGACTAAAAAATTAAATCGCTAATATTTTAGTACGTTGCTTGTAGAATAATCTGACAAAAATCAGAATGATTGTATGTTTATTAGTATGGATTTTATTGTAAAAAGAAAGTTTTTAGATTCGTATAAACCTAGCTTAAATCCTGAAGAATATCATATATTTTTCTGATTTTGTTTACTGTAGTCGATCATATTATACTTGTATTGTTTCTAAAATTTGCATTCTTTGTGTTTAGGTCCTGTGAGCCCCTTAAGCAAATGAACTACTAACTTTAACGGCCCGTACTTATATTCAAATCACAATTGTCATCACAATCGCAATTTTCTTAGAAATATGGCAACTTGTCATAGGGTTCAAATTTTTTTACACATTTTTTCCCTGACTGTTCCATCATTATTACGTCATGGAAAATATACTGAGGAAACTTGTACTTTTAACAGGCTGAATTCGCTAGTCACAAAGTAGCATAAGCAGGTACTTTTCTAGTGTTATAAGTACAAAGTATCAGAAACATACCTTCCTAATGTCCTTGACAAAACTACCTACATATGCCTTGGACTTGAGCAAAGAAAACTCATTGAAAAGACAAACAAAACCTATAAGATACATTACCCGGCCGTAAATAAAAATTTATATAATGACTAGCTTCCGCCCGCGGCTTCGCCCGCCAGGTATGTCGATAAAAACTATCTTATGTCCTTCCCTGGGATGCAATCTATCTCTCTGCCAAATTTTAGCGAAATCCGTTCAGTGGTCTAGGCGTGAAAAGGTAACATACCTACAGACAGACAGAGTTACTTTCGAATTTATAATATTAGTATGGATTATATTATAAGTATAACACTTCCAGTTTTTGAAGAAGATAAGCTTTACAAAGGGCTAGTTTCTCGAACGGGACCAACATTGTAATCGCGAAAGAATAATTAAACAATCGTCTCATACAAAACTTTAATACCTCCTCGACCCAAATGTATAGGATGACTGATTAAGGCTCCTTCAAACAGGCGCGACACGCGATAAAATCACGCGCGACACAAAGGCACCGCAAGTCGCGCAACGCAACGAGCTGTGCCTTTGTGTCGCGCGCGATTTTATCTCGTGTCGCGCCTGTTTGTAGGAGCCTATATTGTTTCGCGATTACGATATTGGTCCCATGGAGAAAGTTGTTCAGTTTAATCGTTAATTTTGCCCACACCTTTCTGCAGAATGTGTTTGTTGCAAATTGCCTACCAACTTTAATCTATACTAATAATAATAAAGGTGAAGTTTGTTTGTTAGTTTGAACGCGCTACAATCTCTGAAACTACCAGTCGGATTTGAAAAAATATTTTTGTATTGACCCTCAGTGTTTGGCCAGACTGGAAGCGCGGGCGCGGGGCGGGCGCAGCGCGGCGTAGTCAAACATAAAAACTTCATTTGAGCGTCCATAGTGGGCACGCGGGTGCGGTGAGCGGCGCGGGCTGCTTGGCGCGGGGAGCGCGCAGCTAACTCACGCTATAGCTCGTTCATACACGTAGCCGCAGTGAGGGCGCGGGCGGCCCGCGCGGGGACCGGGGTTCTTAAACTAGTTCGAGCTTTTTTCTAGGAAAGATAAGTCTTCTTCATCCATATTATAGTTTGACAAACACTGGACGCGACCACACTCAGAACGAAGGCGCGCTCAACTGCGGACAGGCTGGGACAGGCAGATCGCGCGCGTTCCCGCACCCGCGCCGCTCCCCGCCCCGCGTTGCCAGTCTGGCCAAGCACTTAGGAGCCGAGCAAAAAGAAAAACTCAGAAAGATCGCTAAGATGCGATGCGGGGTAGGTCGGGGGTACAAGGTTTCGATATCAAAACTTTCCGGGGTTTCCACAACGACTCCCAATTATCTCCCAATATACAGGCTTTTCCAAAAACCAAACGGCCAATCTTCGCTATATAAACACTTATACAGGTTGGTAATGATCGACGCTAAGCGGCAGTAAAAACAGTCGGCGGACGCACAGCGCCACTGAGCTGTAAAACACACAAACTGAACATACCTAGTTAGTGAAGGGAACCGCGTGATGTCATATTGAGATGGGTTCCGTATAATTTTTTGTGGCAGTTAAAATAGATATGTTTTGTTTAGATATTGGGTGATAGTTTGATATTCTGTAATAGAAGAATGGGTTCAAATGTTTGGATAATATAAGCTGACGGACTTAAAATAATAAATAATAATATTTAAGTAGGTACATGTATCTATGTATATAAAAATAATAAATGGGGAAGAGCATAATAGGGAATCAAAAAAAATGTTTGGTGTTTGAAAAATCTATTTTTGTTAATTTTCCTGTAATAAGAACTAAAGTTCTTCACAATTGATTACAACGAAGCCAATAGACTTATAGAGGTATGAGGAACAGGGTGTAAAGTTCACTCATACTCTATAGAAAAGGAAGGATCCTCCGACCAGACGGGTGTTGTGTCTGGCGGGCAACTGCCCGATGATTCATGTTGGGCCGTTGTATCTATACTAGTTGCGCGGTAAACTCTGCTTGCGAGATGCAGGATTTTTCGTGACGACAACATGACGCGTTGTTCGCATGTGGCGTTGTAGATACCGCTACAGACTAATAAGCAATTTAACTCTAACTTTTTATTTTACGTGATAGATTATGTTATAACTAAGAATAGTGTCCATTTGCACTTTTCCACAATTCCATAGCACTTTCTTGTGCTACGTGCTGTGTCTGTTTATTAACAAAAACACTTTGTTCCTGTGTAATAATATAGCACAACATTTTTACTTTCATGAGTCTTTAACTGTTTTCCTAAAGGTTTTGGTAATGAATATCTCCCTTGAAAACATAATATGTCTAAATAAGACAAGTAAAACGGATTTAGGATGTCAATGGCACAGATTATGGGAGTAACGTCAATAAAGTCATGATTTTATTATATTCTGAAATAATTGTATTACTGGCTGTATTTCTGCCAAATAAATAGAATGTAAGAAATATAGAGTTATCTTTTGTTGTTATCTTAACGTTAAACGAAAATTATTTATTCCAGTCTTATATCCTAATAAACGTCTTTTCTTAATGTGAGAGCACTTTAGCTTACTCCACAACTTCCACCTACACAATAACCTCAAATAAAAAAAATACAACCCCAACTTACATTTATTGTCATTTTATTCGATCCCTTACTCATAACTACGCTGCCCATGGGGAAAAAACAGTAAGTTCAGAACGGTACACCAAATATCATAACATAAACATAAAATATCATATTTATTGCGGATCACTAAAAAAGTTGTGCCTCTCTACTCTACCCCAGTTTATTTGCTTTTATACTTAAAGAACGCTCCAGCGCGGGAAATTGTGTCCCCTGCTTGCTAAACGAACATATTAAAATATTCCTTTTATATTATCTCCTAGCTGAGAAGTGGAACTGTTCTAAGGTAAGGTATTTGGTTTACAGAATTTTCAGATGTTTCGTTATTATTATTTGGAACTTGATTTTATGTGGTTTTGTAATGTTAGTAGCCAAGACTGAACAATCATAATTATAATAGTTTTAATTAACTAAAACACATACCCATCTAATTAGACAACACTAAGTTACCAAACTCAATCTGCCTTTTCCCAACTATGTAGGGGTCTAGCATATTAGATTATTATGCAATTTAACTTTAAATTATTATTTTACGTTGTAGATTATGTTAAAACAAAGAATGGTGTCAACTTGCATTTTTTTCCGTAGCACCTTCATTCGAATAAATAATGAATAATTTTGGGGTTGGCTTCTAGTCTAACTGGATGCAGCTAAAAATACCAGTATTTTACATGGAGCGACCTCCTATTTGATCTCCTCAACCCTGTTATGTGCTTGCTAACGTGCTTTCCGAGCCTACGGAGAGATCGAGACCTCTGCATAGTAATGAATGGTCACCCATCCATGAACCAACCGCGGCAAGCATAGCTTAACCTTTGACCGACCCGTGCGGCTGTTATTATTTAGCCACATTACCAAACTACAGTTTGTATTTCAACCCCAAACGATACGTTTATACTGATACAATGAACAGAATACTGCTTTCCACCAAATTATTATTATGTTGTTTCATGTAAATTCGGAAGCGATAGCGATCCCTGAACGCGATGGGAAACCATTGTGATATCGTCATGATAAAATTGTACCGCTACCATTGTTATAAGGGGCTATCTCGAAAATCTAAAATCCTCGAAAACCTATTATGCGAGCGAAAGTGATGCAATTACTTTTGAAACGCAAAAGAAGAGTGATGGCAGTAGCGGCCCTAGGGCGCCGGGGGTGCGAGCGGTGCGACGGCACCGGGCGCGCCGTCATGGGAGAGGCGCTGAAATCAACCGAAATGCGGGCACCAGTCATTGATGATAGTAACTTACTATAAAGCCGATCGTCCACAAGCAAGCAAAAGAATTAATAATATTAGTTCGCTGCTGCCTGTGTTTGTGGTTTTTGCTTACACAGATAAGGGAAGCATGCCACGGAGCCTTGTACTAAGCAGCTTATCTTACCTCCAGACCGTATTTCGGCCATAGCGACAAATCTCAACGGAGATTCTTCGGAGAGCCTTTCGGCGGCTCTTACCTCACTCTCATAGTCCGATGGGACGGCAATCCGACTTGACCGGAGAGAGATCAGGCGCAGGACCAACGGCTTAACGTGCCGTCCGAACCACGGGAACCCCGAGCCACAGCGCCAAGTTCCAAACTTCGGGCTGTTACTAAGAAATTTCCAATGGCAAAATCCAAGCTTATATTAGTGGTTGTAGTATTACAAAGCTGCCAATGATAATGATTATTATTAATATTTTCGTTATTTTTCTATGTAACGCCAGCACATCAAGCTACTACAAGATGTCTTTTCAACTTTATCGCTAAAGCATAAGGTTCAAAGTTGATTGGGAAAATTTCACAGTTTCGGGTACCATGATGTGCTGGCGTCTGTACCACATCAATTACCCACTTAATAATTATATAATACTTAGTTACTTAATAATTATAGTTATTTTTTTTTGTCTTTTGATGTGGTAAGTGTGATCAGTTGATCACCTAAGAAGTGTGTAATTCGGGAAACTTGACAGCATTAATAATGAAAAATCTCACATTATTCTCACTCCAAACTCAACGCTATCGAGTACCAACATTAACAGTTAACCAAAACGACTTCCCAAGAGTTCAGTGAGCAAAGTAATCGACTTAGCTCCGGTGCGGAGAAAATTCATTTATTTAATTAAGACCCAACAAACTTCCTGAAGCAGACTTAGAGCGAATTAATGATTATAACATCTAATTTTAATTGAACATTAAATCGGAGGCTTATTTAAATTTTCAGCGAATTGGTGCGGTGAAATACGTTTCAGTTATGCCTATTGTTATATTGAATGACTGGCTTCCGCCCACGACTTCGTCCGCATTAAATTGATTGTTCCCGCGACTCATCCCATTGCATCGCATTGTTGCCCGCACTTTTACCTCGTTTTCTTTCCGACTTTATTTATTTTAGCTATCACAGGTAAAATTAGCTTACGAATCTTTTTTGTATGCCCAGTTTGGCAATAAAAAGTGCTACCATTGATAAGCCAAAGGATTTGTTTCTTTTTTATAGGAACCGAGCATAAGCCGTTGGTCCAGCGCCTGATCTCTCTCCGGTCGTGTCGGATTGAGTGCCGTCGTGAATATGAGAGTGAGGGAAGAGAGAGCGCACCTGTGTCTGCGCAGTGCGCAGACACTTGAATGAGAAAGTTTATAGTGGATAAGACAGAGATTAAAACAGAAGACGAACAAGCAGGGGATCGAGGAGGGGGGGGGAGTGGAGAGGGGGTTCAGGGGATCAGACCGGAATTACTCATAATATCTCCCGCGTCGAAGGCTAGTCACCGTTGAGATTGGCCGCCATGGACGAAATACGGTCTGGAGGACTATTTAAGGACTGCTCACACTTATTCAGCTCTGTTCAACTTTTGTCCATAGAAAACAACGATTTTGTATGGAGTCCGTTCAGCTTTCCGCGGCTGAACGGATGCGTACGCATCCTCATACAAAACTATAAACATCTGACTTCCATCATTAATTCAGGGGTCGAAAACATTTTACAGAGAAACACAAAAAGATATCAAACCTACCCTTTTTGCACTGTTCGACGACAGAACACCGCAATAAAGTTATTACGCTGGCGCATGAGAATATTTGGACCACTATTCTGATGCCTGCATATACAGCGGGTTGAAAAAACATTGCAATGTGGGGGTGAAATATGAGCTGAAATTAAATTTCGGATATGGGTTTTATGTGTGAAATGTTTTTTTCGTGGAGTGGTAATGCTGTGTCCGGTATTTTCTGTGTCCAGTAATGTTATTGGAATAAAAGCGTCAAACGGAAACTAAATATTTTAATTCTGTGGAAATGATAGAGTAACGCTCAGAAAAAAATAACTAGACAAAACTTTTCGGTGGCGCGCCAACGCTTAATGTATTACAATTACCTTAAGTGGGCGTTTCTCTGTGCAGTCGTCTAGTTTCCCGGTCATATACAACCACCTCAAAAATGAAACTTCCTACATTCCGTGAAAAATAATTATAAAAATCTAAATAGCAAAGTAATCGTTCTTTGGCCAAAGAATTAGCATTGCGATTCAACGTGGCAATGCTGCCAGTCTTCTGGGCACGTTTCCGGATGACAGCGATGCGGACGAGTACTTCGAATCCTTTGTTTTTGTATTTATTTGTATAGTAAGTTAGTTAGTCTTTTAATTTAGTATCTAGTGTAAATAGTGTGTATTTGTTTAATATGTATGTATGATTAACCGAACAATTAGCTTTAAGGAATTAATAAATAAAATATGAAGCAATAGTAAAGCTGAATATTTATTTTTTTGTTTGTTTGAACGCGTTAATCTCAAGAACTACCTACCAGTCTTATTTGAAAAAGTATTTTGCATTTGATAGCTTAATTCTTGAGGAAGGCTATAGGCTATTAACATCATGCAGCGCGGGCAGGCGATGCGATGCGACGGGGTGGGTCGGGGGAACAAGAAATTTCACGCGGACGAAGTCGCGGACAGAAGCTAGTGATTATATAAAACGTTAAAACCGTTATATGTTACTTCAAAAGTAGGTCGTGGCTTTCGAATAGCTGAAATTCCGTAAAAACTAATTTTGTTGTTTTTGCGTAGCGCATTCGTGCCGAATGTTGCAGGCACAAAAACTGAAAAAAATATGTTGTTAACGAACGAAACTTTCTGTTATCCTGGCTAAACCGAAAAAGGAACTCAGTATTGGAATAATTATTGTACTACGAATTGGTGATGGTTTATTTTTTTAAAGTAACGATAACGTATAAATCATCATAAGCTTCATCATCATTTCAGCCGAAAGACGTCCACTGCTGGACATAGGTTTCCCCCAAGCACCTCCATTTCGACCAGTTCTGTGCTTCACAAGCTTCATAAGCTTTCATTAAATAAAAATCATAATTACCCAGTTAATTTTAAGTCTACTTTGCTGGTCAAGTGCCATTAGCATTAGCATGCTACATGTTGCTCGACAATCAGGGTAATTGCGTAGGTAACACACATAAACTGGCACTGGATCGCAATGCCTTTCATTTTGACAGTTCAGCCACGTTCATTGCGATATTTCCAGTATTTACAATTTTTTTCAAACCTATGAAGTTATGGATTAAGAATTTCTTTCAAAAGTGATTGAAAGCGTGTTAGGGTACTGGCGTCTGGATTTATGCGTGTATTGTTGACATTATGCTCGCCCTCTATTACATGGGATTTAAATATAAATGCAGAAACGTAGATACACCTCTAACGAATCCTTCAAGGAATACAGACAAAAAAAATATATTAAAAAAATCAAATCCGTTGAACCAAAAATACTACACTAATGTTCCTAACAAGCTTCTACAAGTACCAAAACTACACACGAACCACTTACAACCCGAAACACCCTGTATAACATCCGTTAAACGTACGTATGTGGTCTCATGAATATTCCGGATCCACGATGAGATTTATTACGGCCCGGTTTTCCGTCTTCCTCCAGATTTATGCGTCGGACGAACCGTACGGCCCGGACCGGTTGTCGGCCGGCACCCGCCGAATTAGATTTGTGACTGAGCGTGTGAGTTCGTTAATAATTTATAGTTTGATGTTAATATGCAGGTGACGGATGCTAGGATACTTGTACAGACAGTTGGTAAATGTTGTACGGTTTTGTGTCGTGTTCGCCAACAAATTGTTTTCGGACAAAAATACATATTTCAGTGACTTACTGACGGACATGCACGGTTTAAACTGTGGAAAAGAGAATTTCTCTTCAGTACTTAAGGCGTGAAATGCAGTGGGTCTTTCTTCAAAAGGTGACATGGCCCTGCATTGTTAGACTCGCATATCTAATCATAATCTGCCTAGCCTTTTCCCAACTAAGTTGGGGTCGGCTTCCAGTCTAACCGGGTGCAGCTGAATACCAGTATTTTACTTGGAGCGACTGCCTATCTGACCTCCACAACCCAGTTACTGGGTAATACGATACCCCTTGGTCGTTTCCCAGCAGTTATTTTTGTGCTTCCTTTGATGTACAGAATGCGTAGTTGACGGCAATGTGATTACTGTGTCTTTAAACACCCTGTAGTTTTAAAATATTGACCGAAAAATTGACGTGTCATAAAAGACCCACTTACAAAAAAAACACCATATCATCATTGCAATATCATTTAATTTCAACGGAGTGTTAAATTTGTAACGAAACCCTCCATCAACGTAAACTAAGATGGAAGCTGTACCTTCAAAATGAATTCGCGAGACTGTTACCGACTGTCAGTCAATGTCACCCAATTTAATTAAACCACCGAAAATAGAAGCATGAAACTTAGCCAGATTAGTATAAAATTATGATTTGTTTCCTCAAATATTCTGCCTGTTTGGATGTGTATGTATATTTTAATGTTCTAAAAATTATAATAATTATAATACCTACGTAATTTTATCTTTTTGTTTGTCTCAGTCCACTACTAACCTCGCAAGATCTACATCAAGTTCAACTGTAGATTTTAATCGTTTTATCCAATGATATTATAAGTGTTTTTACTTATAATATCATTGGTTTTATCTTTAAATTTAAAATAATGCACATTTGCTTTTCCAATTCACTTTTGACATTCGCAGAATAGTCAACATCGGCTTTACTTGCCATAATTAAAAAAAGTAATTTAAAAAAATTAAACCGACTTCAAAAAGAAATGAACTCAAAATTATGAAATAACTTTAATTTCGGAAGTCGGTGTCTTGGGATCTGTATTTTAGTTTTAGTTTTTTGCCACCGACTTCCGAAATTAAAGTTATTTCATAATTTTGAGTTCATTTCTTTTTGAAGTCGGTTTAATTTTTTTAAATTACTTTTTATTTGGTAATTTTTAGTTGTTGCACTAGAATTTGACCAAGGTTTTGAGATGTTTTCCCTTTGACACTACACCCGTAGCTCGTATCAATAAGCCAGGCCGTCACACTTACACGTATTAGTCCATATCTTGAAAATTACTGAATCGATCTTGATGAAACTTGCACTGTTCCCTAAGTTGAAGTAAATTTAAGCCAATAAAAATCGTCACGATCCGATCAATACTTCCGGAGATATGCGTGGACAAACATACATACATACATACATACGTCTACAAAATTTTGTATATTTGTTTGGAAGCCCTAATAGATTGTCATATGTGAATATAATGCAATTCCAATAATATTACATACATACGTATCGAATTGATAACCTCCTTTTTTTTGAAGTCGGTAAAAATAGAACAGAATAGAGATGGCGGAGGTACAATAAAAAAGTATTTATTTGAAACTCAAACTCATGAGCGTACAGGAAAATGACAAAGTAATCATTGTTCTAGTGCAAAAAAGAGAAGGAGCTATACAGGCCATTATAGCACTAACCCTGTCTAGTGGGACGGACATGTCATTACAAACGTCACATTGATGCTAGCCAGCCGGTCTTTTCTTTAAAAATCTCACAGTGAAAGCTTATGTGAAGTGAGCTGTCATTACACCTGACACATAAGGATTGACACTATTGACAGCTCACTTGAAGCTTACTTCATTTAAGTTTTTACGGTAAAGGCTGGTCAATACTGAAACGATGATGACTTTGACATTTCTCTGAACACTCTTGGAGTTAAGAAATAGCACTGCAACATCATCCTCATCATCATTTCAGCCGAAAGACGTCCACTGTTAGAGATAGGCCTCCTTCAAGCACCTCCACTTCGATCGGTTCTGTACTTCCCGCATTCAGATACTTCAACATAGCTGTTCACAACCACCCGACAGGCTATCGTATCGAAAATGACACATTTCCATAACCTGATTTGCCTCGCCCCTTGATGTTCGATACGGTGCAGCCAGTCGATTCTGTAAAAATCTCACCGTGAAAACTTAGGTGAAGTGAGTTTGTTTTTGCTAGGAATTGACACTATTGACAGCTCACTCCACGCTCACTTCACCAAGTTTTCACGAGGAGATTTTTACAGAATAGCACCGCTGTGTATCGAGTGGTTGTGTATAGCTATTTAGGTAGGTAGACCATTTGATGCTCAAAAAGCAGGCATTTTAACTACGGACCCACTTCCCAAACCTTTTCATCCATTGTGGACACAAAAATCCATTTACCGTTTTCACCCTCTACAAACACAAAATCATCCGTACTCAACGATTCGCCTTTAAAGATCGTTCAAGTATAAAAATATGACAATCACTAATACGCTCCGTTCGCACGGGTGGCTCTGAATTTATAGCCTACGACAAAATGTTGCGCGCTCCGGTGAGTTTGTAAGATTTAATGGAAGCGACTTGATCTGTGATTTAGTTTTTAAAAGTTTGTGAATTATTTTATGTGTTAAATTGGACGACATATACGGATGATTTTTCAAATTTCAGATGATTATCTTTTTTCACAGAACTCAGGTCAAAGTGGCGGTGCTTGGGGGAGGCTTATGTCCAGTAGTGGACGTCTTTCGGCTGAATGAATGAATCTTTTGTTCTAGGAATAAAATTGTCTTCTGACAGCTTTTGTATGAAAGTAAAAGTAAGTAATTCAAATTATTCCTGTGATAAAAGATATCAAACGTTCGATTTTTATTTTACTCGTAACTTTTCGAGTTGTTTTTCGGGAATAAACTTTGAAACTAAACTGCCAAATGGTATCAACAAAACCTTTTGCCAACTTATTTCGGTCAGCCTTGAAGTTTAGGGTCACAATACGTAATTTAAACGAACAATCTTTTCGTGTCATTTTACGCATACGTAGGTACATTTTATGCTTTATTGAAGTACTAGCAGCGCCCCGCGGTTACACTTGCATAAATCTCGATCCCGTTGGAATATCGGAATAAAAAGTAGCTTGTGTGTTAATCCTGGTTATAAACTATATCTGTGCCAAATTTCATCCAAATCCGTTCAGGAGTTTTTGAGTGAAAGAGTAACAAACATCCATCCATCCTCCCATCTTTCGCGTTTTATAAGTAGGCTTATTTAATAAATTCATCGTACCCGGAGTCCCGGATGCAGCTGCAATTTTTAAGTTTTTAAGATGTTAGCCTACGCTATCTGCTGAGCAAAGGCCTCCTCCAAATCCTTCCAAGCATCCTTTTACGAGGCCACCTCGATCCAACCCTAGCGGTACATGTCTAGGTCGTCTCGCCACCTCTTCCTGGCAGTTCCTGGGCCGGCCTCCGCGGCGCGATCCATCCTCAGGCACCCACCGAGTGGAGACTGTTGCCCAGTGGTCACTGGTGCATGCGGCTGACGTGACCCGCCCATTCCCATTTCAGCTTAGGGGCTTCTTTCCCTAACTACACTTTACACTAACGGGGAACTTAGACGCTCCCCGTTTTGGAGCGCAGCGTGGTGATTATCGGTCGTATTCTGTACCTTTTCCATTGCTTTTTGGCAAACCCTAAGGCGAAACTTTTGAGACTCGGTGACCGACCAGGGGGCTTGCAAAAGCCACTTTGGCAGAATCATAAAAGGATAACATTACGAATCATAATGGACAGTTTACTGTTAACTTAATCGTATCAAAGCCCATTGGTGAAGGATTTTTCGGTTAATTTTTTTTGTCTGTGCTAAAATACCAATCAATCTAATCCAAATCCAATCCCAATCTCTTTGATTATACCTACGTAGTGCAGCAAAAAAAAGAAAAACACGGACTGCCTTCGCCATAATATAATTCATAATGTTATCCTTTTATGATTCTGCCATAGTGGCCTTTTTAGGCCCACAGGTCTGAACACCTTGGGTTAGGACATTAGCTGAAATACCTACTATTAATTTACATGGAGCGACCGCTTATCTGACCTCCACAACCCAGCTACTGAGTAACACAATTCCCCTTAGTAAGACTAATTGGTTGTTGTTGAGGTTTAGTAGCTAGTCTAGAAACTACCTTTTCGAATGGGCGACTAGAATCATTTCTATTTAGTTTTTTTTTGACGTTCAAAAGTGCCTTTAATGTGCCTATTTGAAATAAATGATTTGACTTTGACTTTGACTTTGTAGTCTCTTCCAGTACTACATACATTGACTCTTTGCCCCGCACGAACAATATATATTCCACATTGCGATATCTGTGACGTTCGCCACCCTATCTCACGTCATCGTTATGATAACGACTGATATCGCGGAACTCTGCTGACAATATATTACAGAAAATAAGTACGAGTGGTACAAACAATAATACAGCGTGTACTAGAAATGTGTAGTCATATTTAAGGGTGGGGTACCAGACCATCAAACTGAACAACTTTCTCCAAGGGATGAACATCGTAATCGCAAAAAAATAATCAACTGTCCGATACATTTGGGTTGAGAATGTATTGATGTTTTTTATGGGATGGCTGATTATTTCATCTCATACAGAGAAAGAGAATGCTCAGAAGGAAAATGCTAAGAAGGAGAATGCTCGGTGCATTTTCCTTCTTAGCTTGTCGATGGCAAAAATATAGTTTTTTTAGGGTTCCGTACCCAACGGGTAAAAACGGGACCCTATTACTAAGACTCCACGGTCCGTCTGTCCGTCTGTCACCAGGCTGTATCTCATTAACCGTGATAACTAGACAGTTGCTTTCACAGAAGATGTACCTATTTCTGTTTCCGCTATAACAACAAATACTAAAAACAGAATAAACATGGAGCGACTGCCTATCTGACCTCCACAACCCAGTTACTGGGTAATACGATACCCCTTGGGAAGACTGGTTGTCAGACTTTCGGGCTTCTGACTACCCGTAACGACTGTCAAAGATCCACGAATGACAGCCGCGACAGCTTAACGTGCTTTCCGAGGCACGGAGGGGTCACGGTATGTAAAGATTCACCCATCCACAGACCAAACGCGGCAAGCGTAGCTTAACCTGATCGATCGACCTGTGCGGCTGTTATTATTTACCCATGGCCCCCTCTGTTTAATTTAGAAAGGTGCGAAATCGAAAAATCAGTAGGTACTTGCCGGGTTTGAGAAACGGCAATCCTCCTAAGAATCTGTTTTCCAATGACCGAATAAGTATGAAACGGATAAATTGAAAACGTGAACAGAATTTGTAAGATATATAACGTATCAGTAGGTGCCATGAAATACTAATGAGTCTTAAGTTACGACAAAACGAATCACCGTTATAACACCCGCGTAAATGTCGATCCCGTGGGAATATCGGGATAAAAAGTAGCCTATACATTAATCCAGGGTGTCAGCTACCTCCATACAAAATTTTATCAAAATTGGTCCAGCCGTTTGAGCGTGAAGAAGTAACAAACATGTAAACACAAAGGCGAAAGTTTGTGAATGTGTGTGTGGGGGACACACAAATTCACAAACTTTCGCCTTTATAATATTAGTGTGATAATATGTATTTTCAGACCTAAGCAACGGTATCCTAGAAGAGTGATGGCCGCCACATAGCGTCCGCAATTTACTGGCGAATGACGTCACTGACGCGTTATTTATGAAAATAAGTTTTTTATTTTTTTATGTGTTTTCATAGACAGCGTTTTTTGACACCATAAATTGAAACCCCGCTGCCATAATGTTCAAGACACTCACTGCCGCTGTTATTTGGTTGAGCTCCTCAAGTATTAAGTTGAGCTACACGATTTTTTTTAGTCTCTAGTCTAGGTCAGAGGTGACAGAGACAAAGTCGACGATGGAGTGAGCTTACCCAGAAGAAGCCTGTTCACTCTTACTTTGAAGAGATTCGGTTATACGATTACTGACAAATGCTTGCACTGGACTGGAATAAATCGACTCGAATCGGCACAAGATGGCCGCCGTCTTTTTTTTCGTTGTCTGTTAGTTTTAATGTTGTTCTGGCAGTTTTGGGTACTGACAAATGCTTGCACTGGCAGGACTGGTCCACTCAAGTATAAGTGGTATACTTTCCTCAAAAGACCATTTCATACATCAATCTACATGGTCTTCACATGATCTGACCAAGATTATATCTGGACTTTAAACGACTGTGATCTCTGAGTTTGTTTCGGCCTTTCTTCTTGAAATAGTCAAAAATGAAACGCCGACCTCGTCTAGCTTATTAACCGACGAAAAAACCGAGGAGGTTCTTGAGAACCACCTCGGTTTAAAAAAAAAAAATTAAAATTAACTTATAATACGTGTAGTTGTGTTTTCGATATCCTATATACAGAATAAACAATTTTATTTCTACCACTTTTCTAGGAAACTCTAGCTTTACCTATAAATACTCCAAACACCTCATCAACTCTAATAAAAATACCCCAAACGTCATGCAACGCCAAACTCGACCTTATTACACACGTTAACCCTAAAATACCTGAGCGCTCCAATCACTTACCAGATGTTCCGATTCCGCAGCGGGAAATGAGCCGTGATGTTACCCGATTACGTGCGAAAAAAGGGAGGTTACATGTTTTTACAGCTAAAGTCGATGTGCGGAGGTGTGCGGAAATTGCTCGGGCGTGGTTATCTGTTTTAGATTGCGGGGTAGTGTCGGGTAGACTGTTTTTGAAAGGAAGTTTAGTTATGTACGATTCTAAAGGCCTTAGCACACCTCTGCTGCGAAAATAATGGTAAACCGCTTAGCGAATTCCGCTAAGAAACATTACAACATTATGTCGCGATTCGAGTAGCAGACCATCGTGAGAGTCAGTTGAATTGTAGCAATCGGAGCAAAATGTCATCGCTTTCGACTAAGTAAATACAGTATATATGTCTACTTCGGACCTCCAAGATTAGTTTTTAGGGTTCCGTAGCCTACGGGTAAAACGGGACCCTATTACGGGACTCCACTGTCCGTCTGTCGGTCACCAGGCTGTATCTCATGAACTGTGATAGCTAGACAGTCAAAATTTTTCACAGATGATATATTTCTGTTGCTGCTATAACAACAAATACTAAAACAGAATAAAATAAATATTTAAGGGGGCTCCCATACAACCAACTTGTTTTCTTCGGCGTTTTTGCCTTGTGGTACGGAACCCTTCGTGTGCGAGTCCCACTCGTACTTGGCCAGTTTTTTTTATAATACTTACAAAAAAAAATAAGCATTTTTTTCCTTTATAAACCTGTCGACTGAGCGAAACCTCATTTTTTACCTTGATACACCTGTCGCGGAGGTGTAACTGTCTTCTAAGCAGATCGGCGAAATCACGCAGGAAAGAGTTAGAATCATAATCAAATCGGGCAGTTTCGATTCTGTTTCGCTTGTTATCGTTACAAGCAATGGCGGAACTGCTGCCGTTTCGCTGCCATAGTTTTCGCGGCGGAGATGTGAAAGCCGCCATAATCCTAAAACTGCACAAAGATGACAAATGACTATCGGATTACGGTGTAATAAAGTGAATGTAAAAGTGATTACCAAGCTTGCGACAGTTATAGTTGTCACGTTTTAGTATGGCAATTGCGGTCATTGATCCACATTTTCTAGCATTTTTAGAAAAGATAAGATCACTTCGTTGTCCGTCTGTCTGTCCGTCAGTCAAGACACTTTTTCTCAGGAACGCGTGGAGTTATCAGGTAGAAATTAATATCAAATACTCAGGGCTGAAATTCCTTGAAGCAGTGAAAAAATCAAACTTCTAAGTCAACGCAATCAAACGATACGGGCGTAATATGTTCCGAAATCAAAACCTATAAATCATCATGAAGTTTGGCAAGAAGCAAAGTCATGTAGCACAAGTAAAGGAAAAATCCTAAAACCGTAAATTTGTATTTACATTACAGACCAACTTATAACAACCCTCTATTTTTGTCGAGGGTTAGAAAACGAATTTAAAAAAAACTGAAATAAAGTCTGATAAGGACCTGAATAAATCAATCTAACGTGATCTTCAGCATTTTCCAATAACGAAACCATACAAAGTTTATTATTTGGGTTCCAACGGAGAGTTATTAGGGAACGGGCAATGGTAACAAAAGGAAAATTAAATAGAAAGTCCTATACAAGGCCAAAAGGCTCCTATCTCAGCATGATGCTGCGACATTTAAAAATATGTATGCTTAGGACTTGAACATTAGGTACTGGTAAAAATTGGTGTCCTGTTCACCTCTACGAAACCTGAGGAACCATACAGTCATGATCTTTTCTATCCGAAGCGATAAAAATAGGTCTGTCCTCCTCACACAGTGTCACTAGAATATTAATTCCCTGCACTATCCCTGCGCACTTCAAAGCAACATATAACACGGAGTGTATAATTCTAAATTCACAGTCACGCTCGCACAGGGTTGGTCAAAACGTGCTTTTAGTGCCGAGTGAACGCTTTGACGGGCCCCATTAGCAACGCATGGTGATGTATGAGTGCATTCGAGTGCTATGTTGTAACTGTAAGTGTGTTGGTGCTTTTAGATGTGCAAGGTAGGTGATGTTGTTGAGCTATTCTCGAAAATATCACTAGGAAAGGAAACTTGTAATTTTCGATTATTTATTATTGTATAGACGCCAGCACAACACGCTACCCGAAACAGTAACATTTTTCCAATCAACTTTGAACCGTATGCTTTAACGATAAAGTTGAAAATCTATTAAATCAATTTGACAGATTATAGTAGCTTGATGTGCTGGCGTCTGTACATATAAAGCAACGGAGTAATTGCGTAACATACTAACAGTAGGAATGGCTTTCATTTTGACAGTTCAACAACAATCATTGCGTTACTTACGTTGTCAAGCAGACAAATTTTTCGAACATATGAAGCAATGGATTAGCAATATCCTTGTTTCTGATTTCTGCTCATCTTCCTAATATTATCACGCCATGATAGCCCAAATGTAGGACCAATAGAGAAAATCTCATATTAGGATCTAAATACCTAATTTCTAGACAAAACATGACCAATCGGTCTACTTATCTTTGTTCAATGCCATGCAAAATAATATGAAAAACTCTCGCACATTAAGGGTTCCGTACTAGGTCTGATAAGTATCTATTTGGTGGTTTCGGTTCTCTTACTGTTGTTTTTTCATTATTTAAATGGATAATATAATAATTCATATCCACATCCACTAAATCTTATACTGTTTTCATCAATATGCTAAGTGATTTTTTTTAACTGATATTGTTTATTAAAAAATACTGATCATTATATTTTACTCTTTTATTTGACTAATTCTTTTGTTTATAGAAATTTGGGTAAATGGTTTCAAATATCTGACGAAATGCGTATCTGTCGTGTTGCGTGTCTGCCGAACTGCGTGTCTGTCGAGTTCCGTTTCTGACAAGTTGCGAGTCTATCCTGAGAGATGACAAAATGCGTATTTGACCACTTGCATTTCTGACGACATGCTAGAGATCCGTAAGAGGGTCCCGTTACCATCCTTTGAAAACAAAAAAAAAACAAATGCACAAACATCTAGAGACACATCTTCTAGAGACAGTAATAATCTTCAAAGACTCTTGGGCATTAAAATTTTACCGTCGGAAATGTCTCAAGTTTTATTGGGTGGCAATAAAGACGGAGATTACGACCTTTAAATTGAGAGTCTCAGCTCTGTCGTTCGGGGTACTTTTGTCATATGTTGGAGAGTTATCTTTCGAAGACTGGTGGTTGTTAGCGCGGGGAGCAATTAAATAGTGGACTGTATTTTTAGGCAATGGTTTAATGCCGCTAATATTTACAATCTTAACTTTCCCGGACAAACAATAAGTTATTTAAGAGAGGAGTATCGTCCGTCGCGGTGGAGTCCGTGGAAGCGAGTGGTCGTCGGGCCGAGCCGTGTCGCCGCCGCGCCGCGTCTCAACTCGCCGATGACGCGCTGATCACGCTGCCTACGCATGCAGACCGCGTGCAACGCGCTGTGTTGGGTTCGATTCCCAACATGCTGCCCGGGTTGAAGTGTGGACTTCAAAAATCTGGAAGGGGGCAGATATGAGTGCGTGCCTCTAAATGATGTCCCTCGTCGGTTTCACCTTAGTGACTGCCGTCACTGTCAGGGTAAACGCTCAAGACTCTTCCGAGTAAGCTGCAGGTGGTTTCCATTGCCATCAGAGACCTGTGGATAAGAATAGAATTAAGTGGCCGTCCAAAGGAAACAGAGGAAGTACGAGTGGAAGAGTTGAGGGGTTCTGACGGAAGAGGAATATGAGGGTAGGAGTTTGTTTCAGCCAGCTTTTATTTGAGTGAGGCAGGTAGCCATTTCTCATAACTAGCAAAGAATGAATAGGAGAACGAAGGAGAAGAAACTAAGAATCGTATAGTGAATTCCGACAAATTACTGAATAACGGATGAGTAGTCTTCACTAGATAAAACAACAACGAGTTCGAAATGACAGGCTTGTGTCGAGTTGCAGATAAGATAGCCAAAGATGATTAAGATTTAAACTCTGCTTCTCCTGTCTGCTAGCATCACTGGCTTAGCGTAAACAACGCTACAATACAAACATGGATAATTTGTACAACAAATAAGGACACATTAAAATATAAATGATCCAATTTACCTCATACACATAGGCTATTGGATTATAAAATGGGAACAGGGAAATAAGAAATTTGTTATGAACATTAAAATAAGACCTATGGTTAACTACACTACATAAATAATCTACTTATGAATTATTGTTAGTATATAGGTACAACAGAACAAGAAACCAGTACTGGTAGATCGTGTCTCTCGTTATGATGGGCATTTTGGGCACTGTAGAACCAGCCCACGACAAGGATGAACACTGATGGAATCAGCCTTCAGCCCGCGGGAAACAAGATCCGCCGGTTTGTCTGACGACGGTAGGTAAGCTACACGCGTGAAAGGTATAAATATTATTTAGTAACAATTACTATTATTATGAAGACAGCTAGGCGAAGACTCCCTATTTTTATACCTATATTTGAAGACAGAACCTATACGCAACTGCTCACGTGACATGAACCGACACTTTGGCTTTTGAAGCGAACCGCCTAAGACTGAAGGTTTTTCCTTCAGCGGCATGGTTACCACAAAGTGTCTGTCGTCCTTATGAGTAACCCGTTTTTCAAAGTTCTGCTTATAGGGACGTTTCTCAGGAGATAGGGAGTGCTTGGCTGCGATGGTATCTGATACCAAAAAAGAAGATGAGACTGGATCGGCGTCCACGTTTAAAAAATTACAAACGGGAGAAGAAGAGTGTGACTTATGACGGGCAACATACCCTGACACTACCCAACCCAGTTTAGTTTCGTATAACTTGGGCTGATTTTTACCCAAGTCGATGATGTTGCTATTTAAGACGGACCAAAATACTTCGGCCCCGACTAAGATGTCTATAGCTGACGGCATATTAAAGGATGGGTCAGCTAGACATATTCCCAATGGAAGAGGAATGTAATCAATATTAATATTTGTTGAGGGTAATGCTTTGGTAATTTGTGGTAAAACATGACAGCGTACAGTACGTTTATAGTCGTCATTGTGGATGGACATAATAGTAAGACTGCAAGACTGTGTACTACGAGAAGTATTACCATTTATACCAGTCACGGTGGCGCTCGCACTACGTCGCGACAAACCCAGCTTACCGCAAAATGACTCAGTAACTAAGTTACCCGTACTACCGTTGTCGAGCAGTACTCGGGCAGTGTGCACGTCGCCCTTGCTGCCAACCACCCTCACGAGCGCTGTGGAAAGCAAGACATTCGCAGGAGTAGTAAACTGCTGAACGCTAGTTGTACCGGCAAAGTTACTGACGGGGATAACTGGCTCAAGAGTAGAAGAAGTGTGCTCGTGTAAATGAAGCAGAGTACTGTGCTTTTTCTTGCAATGTTTGCAAGGAACAAGATTGCACCTAGATTCTACGTGCCCTGGTCGAAGACAATTAAGACAGACCTTTGCTTCTTTGGCCTTTTGAAGACGATCTTCAATAGACAGGGCTCTAAATGCTTCACAATTAAATAAGTAGTGTTGCTGATTGCACAGAGGACATTTGAAAGTTTTATTATTGTAATTATTGGATTTTTTATTTGTTTTGTTACTGTCATTTTTATTTTCATTAGATTTTGTCATTGTAAGTAGGTTAGAATCGTGTTTGCAAGTCTCTGATTCTGTTAAGTTTCTTTTGTGTTCTTGTACAGTTTCTAATAAGTCAGCTCTGTTGCTAAGAAATTTAATAAAAATGTCTAACGAAGGTGGATCAATAAGCGTGTTTCTATGTTCTTCCCATACCCTACGTGTAACACTGTCAAGTTTTTCTGCCATCATATGAATTACGAGGGTATCCCAATATTCAGTTGATTGACCTAAAGTTTTTAATGCACGAAGGTTTTTATTCGTGACGTCGATAAGATTGCGAATAGAAGAACAAGATTCACATTTGATACATTCAACGTTAAACAATGCATGAACATGATTATTTACGAGCAATCTTTTGTTGTCGTACCTACTACACAATAAATTCCAAGCGGACTCATAATTCTGAGCTCTAAAATCTAAATTATCAATTACTAGTAATGCACTATCTTTAAGAGAAGCACGAAGGTAGTGCAACTTATTAATGTTGTCAATGTCCGACCGTGAATGAATAAGTGAAATGTAAGTGTCTCTAAATTCTAGCCAGTGTTGATAGTGACCGTGGAAAACAGGTAAATTAATTTTTGGCAACCTTACACAACTATATTTAAAGCCACCTGCCTGTACATCCTCGATACCCGTTATGGAACCATCTCGAAGACTGCAAGACTGGGGGGGACGAGCACCGAGCAGACTCCGCGCCGTCGCCACCAGCTTATAATACTGGTTCTCAAACTGCTCACGCTCCTCGCTCTCGTCATCGGGGTTATCCAGCAACACCTCGATGTCGCACTGTAATTTGTCGAAATCCACATATAAGCTATCAAATTTATTAAATCTGGTCTCTAAATCTAAAAGTTGTAAGCTGCTAAGTTCGGTGCAACTTTTAAGCATGTGAAGGTAGTTGCTAAAAATTGTGAGCTTTGATTTCATACAATTGCGTTTCTTAACTAGTTTTTCAACCTTCTCGTCAGCCATAGCGATAAATACACCAGTAGCAAACTTGCAAATGAACTAATGAGATGACAAACCAGTTTTTTAAAAGTAATAAGAAATGTAACTATAGCTAATGAGTTATAAAACGAGTCGACGGTGCGAACAAAAGAACAGCTGATGCTAGGGTAACAAGTACGTCGCCGAGCGATCAGCTGTTATAGATAAGAAGCGAAGGAATTACGTAAACAGATGGTTAATGTTATACCGTTATATTTTAGCTTTATAGGTAAGCAGAGGAGTGATTTTAGAGAAATGTAAGGCTATGAATAAGAATGATTGTCACTAAACGACTTAAATTGAAGATAAATGAAAGCACTCACTTGAATATAGCTGTTTAAACATATGAAATAAGACAAAGAAAAGGAATAATTATGGGATAAATTGGAACGAACTCACAGAATGTCTAAACCATCCACAGGATAAACGATGATCTGCAATTTTTCGTTCTTCTTTGTCCGTTGGTGACTCGAACATTCGACGGGTCCGAAGTCCGCGCCGTTCGACCTCTGGATGACTTCTTCCTCTAGGCGTGTGCGGGTGCTACGCGATGTTTCTTGAACAGGACCTTGATGACTCCTGCAGGAACTGTAGCCGCTGAAGACCGCAACCGAAGAGCTTCGAGTTTGAAGATTATCTTCCGAGACCGTTATTTTCTCGTAAATAAGACGGCGAGATCCTTGAAGGACCAATGTTAGCGCGGGGAGCAATTAAATAGTGGACTGTATTTTTAGGCAATGGTTTAATGCCGCTAATATTTACAATCTTAACTTTCCCGGACAAACAATAAGTTATTTAAGAGAGGAGTATCGTCCGTCGCGGTGGAGTCCGTGGAAGCGAGTGGTCGTCGGGCCGAGCCGTGTCGCCGCCGCGCCGCGTCTCAACTCGCCGATGACGCGCTGATCACGCTGCCTACGCATGCAGACCGCGTGCAACGCGCTGTGTTGGGTTCGATTCCCAACAGTGGTCGTATTTACATACGATGCTGTCGCTGGCGTGATATTCAGATATTACCAAGAGACCTGAAATGTTAAGTAAAATTTAGTGGTTGGTTTATTTTATTGGGTGACAAACAAATCAGCCTATTGCAGTCCACTGCTGTACAAAGGCCTCTCCCAGGCTGCGCCACAATACCCTGTCCTCCGTCTTCCGCATCCAGTCGGTCCTGCACGAGTCAGTTGTAACGAATAGTCACAGAGGCAATTGACAAATCTGCGTGTTGCAGCGACTAGACGCAGCGACAACACGCACAGTTTGTGTTGGCTTATAGGAGTACATATATTTCTCATTTTATCATCAACTAGTTTCTGCCCGGGACTTCTTCCGCGTGAAATTGTACCCTCCCCTCATTCACCCTCTTAGGGGTGAAATTTAAAAACACACTTTCTTAGTGGACCTATTCTTCACAAAGAACACTCTAGGACCAGCACCTTAATGGAATACTGACTTAACTAAAAAAAGACGATTTTTGGGAAATAGCAAAAGAAGATCTTACTACTTATGAGGACTTATCCTAACTTGTTGACTCATAAAATGAAAACTTATTTGATTTGATTAATATTAATTAATCATGAATGCTGGTATGTATTTTGAACATGATGAGATCTGAGTAAAAACAAAATTCTGACCTATCTACTAATGGGTCAATGTTCCATTAAGCATGCGATATCAGTCAGAATAATATTAGAATTTTTTAAACATGTTATAAAATTCAAAGTCCTGCTACAAATTCTTCATTATCCATCCAAACTAAAAGCAATCAATTCTAATTCGGCCCCTCCGCTGCAGACTTTGCGAAAACCAACTAAAACAATTGAAGAGCACCTGTTCTATAGTTTTCCTTCGTTAAGTTAAAAAACTTAGTCGCGCTGTCTTACGGCGGGGTCGCCAAGAAAATAGGGAATGTGGAGATTTTCCTTGATTTCCGTTGCTTTTGAATAATATTGTGAGAAATTGCAGTTATAGGTGCACTGTTAAAAATACGTGTCTCTATCTATAGGTATCTGTAATCTATCTACACATGTATCATCATCATCGGAAAGCACGTTAAGCCGTTGGTCACGGCTGTCATTCGTAGATCTTTGACAGTCGTTACGGGTAGTCAGAAGCCCGAAAGTCTAACAACAAGTCTTACCATGGGGTATCGTATTACCCAGTAACTGGTTTATGGAGGTCAGATAGGCAGTCGTTCCATGTAAAATACTGGTACTGGTGGTATTCAGCTGCATGCGGTTAGACTAGAAGCCGACCCCAACATAGTTGGGAAAAGGCTAGGCAGATGATGACATGTACCATCATCATTTCAGCTGAAAGACGTCCACTGCTGGACATAGGCCTCCCCTAAGAACCTCCACTTCGACCGGTTCTGTGCTTCTCGCATCCAACGGGTTCCTGCAGCTTTCACAAGATCGTCGGTCCACCTTGTGGGAGGCCTTCCTTCCTTCCTTCTACACATGTAATATATACATATTATAAATTAATTTTTCTTTTCATGTCCCTCTGTGTGACCGCGTTGTTCATCTAAACTACGCAACGCATTTTGATGCGGCTTTCACCATCATATAGAAAGTTTTTTTCAGAAGGTTTATGTGTATAAAATATTAATTTTAAACTAACGGTTTTTAGGACTTGACGTCATATTCAAGAATTTTTCCATAATTTCCACATAATAAAATTGTGGCATTTTTTTTTGTCGTAAAACGGTGACTCCACCATTCATTAATTGAACTACTGATGCCCTCTTATTTCTACAATGCACCCTAATTGCGTAACACACCATCAATCACAATCTGAATAATTTTGAGGGATATTGCTAATCCATTACTTCATGTGTTCGAAAATTTTGTCTGCTCAACAACGTAAATAACGCAATGAATATTGTTGAACTGTCAAAATGAAAGTCATTCCTACTGTTAGGTTAGTTAGTGTGTTACGTAATTACCCCGCTGTAAATAACTTCAAAGTTTATTTTAACCAGAAACTAAATAAATTTCTACCACATTTTCCGGATAGCGAGCGTGCGTACTCATCGAATGGGGGGACTTAACTAAATAGGTTAGAGTAGTGGCTCATTACTTACTATAAAATGAGGGCAGACCCCTCGAACTACCCTCCATCAAGTTAAATATAGCACTGGCCCAGATACGCACCAACAAATCTTATACTATTGCTATCTTTTTTGTGAATATGGAATAAAAAACTTTTTAAAGCACAGAACTGGTGCCCTGAGACAGTGAGGCGGGGTCGTGGCAGACCACGAAGGAGATGGCGAGACGAGCTGGATAGGTTCCGTCAAAACTGGAAGGAGGACGCGCGGGCTCGCTAAAGATGGAAGGAGTGAAGGGAGACCTTTGTCCAGAAGAGAGCTGTCTCTCTCCTACTAATGTCCATAGGATAATAAAAAAATTAAAAATACATTTATTAAAAAGCTGTTGTTTTGATATTACAATCTGACACCTCGATTTTATTTATTTGTATAGATTTAAACTTCTCGCACACATTATGGTACAAAAGCGGCATTCTTTACCAGTCAACAAAGAATAGTCAAGGGATAAGATGGTAGGTGCTCTGCTTGAGCGATGTTGATAGAAATGATGAAGTTTCAGTACACCATGAAACAAAAAAAAAGTCCAAGAAAACACCTAATTTTGGGTTACAAACAGGAATGGAGCACTCGAAAAAAATCCTCACAGAATTTCCAGGAGTCGGCGCTTCAATTAAGTTTCCACCGCTGTGCACCATTGTACCAGCGCTTAAAGTTGAGACTTGCGTTACCGAGTGTACTTCACTGTTGCTTATACAGCAAAACTTTTTGCAGCTTCATTTTTTTTTATTTATCTTTTTTTTCATGACGAGAAGAGATAAGCATAGAGAAATAGGAAAAGTTTTATTGCGTTTTTAATAACGGTATAAGTTTTTTTTTTTGGAATAGGAGTGCTCTCGTGGGATATTACGATAGTAAATCCCTTTTCCGTTTCTAATTAAAAATATGATGTTAAGCTTATGATAAGGGCGGTTGCTCACGGCGACTTTTTGCAGCGATTTAGTAGCGCGTTTCGTTACGTGTCTGTATCGTTACTTTTGGCCGTTTTTTTATTGCTGTACTAGCTGCGCCCCGCGGTTTTACCCGCGTAAATGTCGATCCCGTGGGAATATCGGGATAAAAATTTGCCTATATGTTAATCCAGGGTGTCAGCTACCTCCATACAAAATTTCACCAAAATTGGTCCAGCCGTTTGAGCGCGAAGAAGTAACAAACATATAAACACACCCCCACACCCTCACACACACTCACAAACTTTCGCCTTTATAATATTAGTGTGATGGATTAGCGATATGCTTCAAAATGATTTAGATTGAGACTGATAGTGTGTTACGCAATTAGAGTGCTGGTGCATGAACGTCAACGAAGCAGAAGAAGTAGAAGGATCGCAGCACTCAAGCCGCCAGCACACATTCCTGTAACTTGCACAGAAGTATGCAAGCTGGCATATCAGTATGGTATTCACCAATCAGAAGTTGTTATGGCACACGGCATGCAAGCTGATTGGTGAATACCATAATGAGATGCAAGATACTTGCATACTTTTGTGCCAGCTACTGGCATGAGTATCCTTAGCATTATCGTTCTTTAGTTTCTGGAAGAAGCCGTAAGTGTAACATGTTGTGAGAGTCACAATTTGTTCTGTTGCATTCCCCCGCAGTGATAAAGTACAGGTTTCTAAACTACCCAGATACCTACTATCCTAAAAAAGATTTCTCTAAATCCCAAAAGGAACAAGACCTCCTCACCCACAGAAACAAGCTAGCAACAGACTCGACTCCAGTTAACCACTAAGTAACTACTTTAATTAAAATTTTAAATCATACCGAATTTTATTTTCTGCATTAACACCACCGAGTGTTGAGTGAATGGAGGATTAAGGCAAGGGGTGCGACTGCTTGCGAGCTTACCAATCAGGAACACGAGATATAAGGTGCGCGCGCTTGGCAATTAATTTTTCACATTTATCTGCCATCATTTTCGTTCTAGAAACTGGCCCAAAATTCAACTTTGGTGATCATCCAATGACTAACGTTTTGGCAACTTATAAAATTAATTTATAAGGACTTAGGTAGTATTAAGGTATAATTATAGTGAAAAATATTTTAAAGAGTGAATATAGTTACCAGAAATATGAATAACTTTAAGCAGGTATGGGCCCAACCTTGAAATATCTGAAAACAAAACTGCTGTTCCATTAACAATGCAAACCATTGCGAACAAAATTAGTTGAACAGTCATTATTTTTTCAACATTTCGGAGCTCCACCTATTACATGAGACTTAACATATTTTGACGTAATATGTGTGAACTATCCACCTTTGGGGAAAACAAAGCGTGTTCTAATGTTAGTTCTCTGTTTCCTACTTCTCCAGGTTTCCCCCCACAGCCGTATATTTAGCATGGGGACACAAGTTTCTAGATCCTTGTTTTTCTGCCTCAATCTGTTTAATGGCAGCGGGAATGAAATGCGGGCGCAGGCCACTATTCTAGAAATTTCGAGCATTTTTATTGCGAGTGCTATTAAAAATGGCACTCGCATTAAAAATGCTCGATATTTCTATTGGAACTACAATTTGGCTGTGCAAAAAATATGGGCTTCTGTCCATTACCCCGCGTCCTAACCAAAAATATCGTTTGCGCGAAAACGAGATTGTCACGTTCATAATTATGTCACTCAATTGTTCGAAAAACTGGAATGCGCCCTCTGTCGACACGACCACAAAATGAACACGACAATCGAATCCTCACGCGACGATCGCATTGGTCTGGACGTGGGTTTAAGCTTTGGTTTTGATAGAATCTGGTCACGGGAATAATCTTAATATCACGCCTGTATTCGCCTGAGAGGGTAGGTAAAGGTGTATAGAACGGAGTAAGTCACAAATCCAGTCCCCGGACTTCTATGAAAAAATTTCTAAAGGAAAACCTAATAAAATAAAATTTGGTCGAACTGGGAATCGAACCCAAAATGAACCAATGAACCCAATGAACCAATGAGGCAGGCATCGACAAGCCACCTTTTTTTTTTTGCGGATTTGAAATCATCCCCTCCCGCTCTGGGTGGAGTGGAGAGGAGTGTCAGACTCTTACTGACTAAAACCCACCCATGTTCTTTCCTTAGCCCTTTATGTTCCGGGCCAGCGGTAACCCTTTCGGACAATCACGCTGACCCGGGCGACAAGCAACCTTTGACCATTGATTCAGTGCATGATTCTGAAACCACAAAGTTGGAAATTTTGGAAGGTTATTTAAAAAAAAATGGCCGTTCCATACATTTTGACCGCGTATTGCACTTTTCTATGAAACAGCTAATTTTTTTTTATAACCTACGAAAAAGACTTCATGGTTACAGGTTGCTCGTCGATGTCCCACCACCCTGTTTGTGCAAATAGGTAAGGAAAAATACTTAATGTCTATTCAAATGAATGTTACCAATTAATGTTATTTGAAGTTAAACAAATATCAACTTTATTTTAGTGGTAATTAAGCTCATTTCAGAGTGACTAGCACTAAATAAAAAGCTATGAAAATGTTTGTAGTTGTAGCGTTTTTTTTTTGAAGTTGAACATTATTGTGTGGGCATTAAAGATTTTTTCCAAATATTCATATTTGTTTACATGTTTGGCAAAAAAATCGCGAACGGTGATTACATAAGAAACCATGTAAATTCACAAAATAACAATGATTAGGAAAATACCTTCGGGCAAACAATACCTATAAATCTTTTTAAAGGTAAGTAACATGGAATACATTGATTCAAAGACTTCAAAGAAGTACATACAATACTTTTTATACAAGGTTATTTTGGAGGTGAACATTCACATTTACACACAGCAAATGTTCACCTTCAACATATCCTAGTAACTGTACTAGGACATCAAGTAACATCGACCAATCTAACCATAGACCCAGTTTAAAGGTTCAGTTGTTTGATTAATACAAAAGTACAGACGGCAGCACATCAAGCTACCCGAAACTGTCAAATTTTCCCAATCAACTTTGAACCTTACGCTTTAGCAATAAAGTTGAAAATGTATTAAAGAAATTTGACAGATTGTAGTAGCTTAATGTGCTGGCGTCTATACATTAAGTACTAATAGTGACCACTCATACACTGACAGTGACAGTGCTCCATGGTAGAGATAAACTACGATAACATGGCGCGCCCCTCCAAAATTCAAAACGTTTGAAAGTATTTGTGAAAGTATTTACAATGCACCACCAAGATTCACAACGCATGTGTGCGTAATGAGATGGCCGTCAAACAAAAAAAATCCACGGATTTGTTGCTCGACTAGTCACGTCATTAATCGCTCATTATTATTAGTAATGGAGGGGCGCGCCATGTTATCGTAGTTTATCTCTAACACCAGTACATCTAGCTTTGCTTATGCTTTGGTGTCACAATCAGCGGAGATGACTACAGGCCATCTTGTGACACGCAGGACGTTATGTCCAGGGTTCAAAGTTCCGGCTCACCATCTTCAAGGTTTCCATCCAAATACCATCGAGCTCCGCGCCGGGTACTTATTTTACCCGCGTGGCGGGGTCGAGCTCACAACTGGTCTGGCGAGAGTACCCGCCGTCATCTTACCTGGCATCTGCAACGTGGCACACCGCTGCGGTCATCGCCACACCAGGATAGCATTGTGCTACTTCCAAGGCAATCTAAAGAAACTTTTTTGTGACCTTCCTACCCTCTGTACTCATTTTATCTATTATATTTTTACTAGCTTCCACCCGCGGCTTCGCCTGCGAGATATGTCGATAAAAACTATCCTTAGTCCTTCCTCGGGATGCAATCTATCTCTCTGCCAAATTTTATCGAAATCCGTTCAGTGGTTTAGGCGTGAGAGGTAACATACAGACAGACAGACAGAGTTACTTTCGAATTTATAATATTAGTATGGATAGTATGGATGTTGACAACTTACGTGGTCTTGGTCTTATTTAATGATGAAATGAAATGATTTGAAATGATTTTATTTTTTGTAAGTAGGTTTGTACAAACACTTTTACACGTCAATCATGTTTTTTTTTTTAAACTAGATGAAGTCGGCGTTTCCTATCTGACTACTCTGAGAAGAAAGGCCAAAACAAACTCAGAGGTCACAGTCTCTTTTAAAGTCCAGACATAATCTTGGTCAGGTTATATGAAGACCATGTAGATCGATGTCTGAGGTGGTCTTTTGAGGAAAGAACCACACAGATTGAGAGGACCTGTCCAGTCAGTGCACGCATTTGTCAAAAATCGTGCAGCTCAACTCAAGACTTAAGGAGCTCAACGATTCGACGAACAATACCAAAGAAAGGACATTTGGGTTTTTTATTTCCCCCACGTAAACACAATGGCAACACATTGACCTAGAGCTGGCATAGCTTTATAGTCGGTTACCTTGGTTCTCCTGCGAATCTCTGGAACTCCGGACTGTTACTAAGAAATTCCTAATGGACAACCCAATAACATACACGCTCAGCAGTCGCGCTTGCGAATTTTTATTGCCAATTTTGAAAATATACAACTATATTTTACCATAAACCATAATACACATACTTTTTTTTCAACAAAACAGACAATTTAATCCCACATTCCCTCAGTTTCCTCGTTACATTTTTTTGTAGCCATCTGTCCTTTCTCTTCCCCGAGAGTGACAGCCAGGCTTTGTAACTCACAAGGGACCATTAACGTGATTGCGCCTTTAGAAAATTAGACTATATAATTAGGTATCGTTTTTAATACCCGTCGGTTGAGACTGGTCATCTCTTAACTGCCAAGGCTTATTTTTAATCTTATGTCTTGAATTGTTTCTTCATTTCTGTCTTTTTTACATTGTTCTCACATATAGAAGCAACAAGAATAATGTACCCAGGATTTTGTAATATCTTGATTTAAAAGAGTGTCCATGGAGTTTCTTGCCCGTTCTTCTCCATAGAGATATACGCTTTGGAATGGGCAACTAGCTTCAACTTTCTGACTAACTGACAGACTATTTAATTTTGACAATTCAAAAGTGCCTGTACAAGGTTTAATTGAAATAAATGATTTGAGTTTGAGTTTGAATAATCATAGTTAAGGGACGCAGACAATATTACTTACTGAAGTACGTAAGATGCCTGTATTCCCCGAAAGGTTACACAGAGGTGTACATACACACACATACGTACATTGTACTTACATATGTATAATATTTGGGATACATGAAGAAGCCTCCTCGTGTAGCGCAGTTTGTTCCGCCAGTTACTCAACTGAACCGAGCGCTCGGCGCATCCTGGACAGTCACACCCAACACCTTATTTGACTGGCCAATTCTTCCCTTGCGGTGGTAGGGCTAACGCCCGCCTGGTAGCGACCACCCACCAGCGGTAATATCCGGCGTAAAGCAGCCTGCTGTGTTTCGTCGATGCGTGGGAGGTCCAGTGCCTTAGGCATCTTCTGGGCACGCTCGTTCCATCATAGACCTCATCCATCGCTTTCCATCAGGCGTGATCGAGGTCAAGAGCGGGTCCATTCAGCAATTTTTTTTTTTTAATTCTCGAAACCGTGGCCAAATCCAATCTTCAGGCTGCTACTGAGAAATCCCGATAGAAAAACCCAATAACACTGCCCGACCCGGGAATCGAAGTAATTAACATCATGTCTGTATTCCGCAATAGGTAGGTAGGCATTGGAGGTGTAAAGTACAGACGCCAGCACATCAAGCTACTACAATCTGTCAAATTTATTTAATAGATTTTCAACGTTATCTCTAAAACATAAGGTTCAAAGTTACACCAACATTTAACCATTATCTATGTTATGTGCCTATTTGCTATATTTTATAAAAATCGAAACAAGGATAGTCTATTCCAAAAGTATCTGGTGAAAGTGTCACCCTATTCTGGTTCATTTCTCATCTAATCACTCACTAAAAGGAATATATTATAACACATTCATATATGTATTTATAAAGTTTCAACTCTATCTCCCAACACTTTTTCCAACAATTGATGGTTGAATAACATAAAAAAATTATCGACGAAAATTGAGGTTCCCTAAAAAATTAACTCCTGTAAAATAAAATATTCAAATAATTAAAACAAAGCACTCAATTTGTAAATGACACTAAAAATTGGCATCCACAAATACTATCAGTATGGACGAAGTCAGATTTCTGATCCAAATGTTTACATTTTTATCAGATACTCTTGAAACATACCATAGATAGGTACAGTCAACAAAAGAGATAAGTATGCAGGTTCGTCGGAAATAGTTGAAGTTTAGTAAGCAACCGATGGATGTTCTCGAATAAAATTTAACTTTATTAATAGAAAACAAACAGCTCATTTATCAAATTAAAATATTTCAGTCGACAACATCCATTGGTTTCTGACTAAACTTCAACTATATCCGACGATCCTGCATACTATCTGTTTTGTTGACTGTACATCACAATCCAAGTCCCCGTAAAATATAGAATGAAAATCTCACCATATTGTCGAACGCTCACTAGAATAGTCCCCAAACTTTTTTCCATCTCACAGCGCTAAATCAGGGCGTGCTTACTTTAATGTTGTATCGACAGTAATAATGTTTTCGAAACAGTCATATTTTCAAACTACCCGCGGAAAATGTGGCTTTAAAAATACGAGTTTTCTCGACCACGGTATACGATGTTCCGTTTCGATGACTCCCGTTTTTAATTCGGCCAAAAGTTTTCGGTAAAGCTGTTTGGATTTTGTTTCATGTGTGATTTTGATTAAGTACCTATGTTTAGGAGGTTATAAACCCAGTTTCTGCAAATAAAATTATCATCATCATCATCATTTGCCTAGCCTTTTCCCAACTATGTTGGGTTCGGCTTCCAGTCTTACCGGATGCAGGTAAGTACCAGTATTTTACATGGAGCGATTGCCTATCTGACTTCGACAACTGGTTACTGCGTAACCCCTTGGTAAGACTGGTTGTCAGACTTTCGGGCTTCTGACTGACGACCCGTAACGACTGTCAAAGATCCACCAATGACAGCCGGAACCAACGGCAAGGCGCGGAAGGGTCTTGGTATGTAAAGATGGTCACCCATCCACAGACCAAGCGCGGCAAGCGTAGCTTAACCTGATCGATCGACCCGTGCGGCTGATATAACTTATCCACACACCCCCAAGATCGAAAATCGCATCACTTCGTCTGGCGTTTATTTCTGACACTTATGTCAGAATTAAACGCACTCTGGACTGGTCCACTCAAATTTATGTGGTATCTACTTTCTTCAAAAGACCATTTCAGTTATCAATCTACATGGTCTTCACATGATCTGACCAAGATTATGTCTGGACTTTAAAAGAGAGTGTGACCTCTGAGTTCATTTCGGCCTTTCTTCTCAGAGTAGTCAAATAGGAAACGCCGACCTCAACCAATTTTTTTTTTAATAAGGCGTATAAAAGTGATTCCGATGTTAGAGAATAAATAATTTCATTGGTCCATTTGTGCGAAGCAAAAGTGGCGGCTAGGTAGGTACGCATTATATGATTTCGACTGGCTACCAATTAAATCAATACAGCATTGTGACAGACAGATGGACAGACAGGCTGATGGCGCGCCGAAGTTTTATTAACAGAGTCCCGTTTTCACTCTTTGGGCAGAACATTAAAAATGCATCCCTAGACAGATGGACGGATAGACAGGCAGACGGCGTGGCGTAGACTCAATTTACGGCGGCGACGGCGCTGTAAATTTTGAAAAAATTGCGACGGCAGTGTAAATTGAGCCTTATTAATAGAGTCCAGCGGGGTATTTGCGTAACACACTATCAGTAGCAATGGCTTTCATTTTGACAGTTCAACAACATTCATTGCGTTGTTTACGTGTTGTTGAACAGACACATTTGTCGAACTTATGAAGCAATGGTTTAGAAATGATTCCGTTTGAGATTGATAGAGTATTACGCAATAGGTCGCCGTTTTCACTCTTTGGACAGAATACTAAAAAAAATACATCCCTTGTAAATGATTCAGTGGATGCACTAACGTAGCCCGCAACATTCTCTTGCGGTTTTTGCAATTAGCAGCTCTGTGAGGTTGTATGATAATAAAAACTATACGCGGCCGTAACAAATCTGTATTTCGCCTTAAATAAAAAAAATACACTTCAATTGCGAATTCCTTTCCTTTTTAATTGAGCTGTTTCATATAGACAAGCTGTACTGGTAAGCCATGATGATTGCCGTGCATGGATTATGATCACTCTATAACAGTGCGTGGATATCTAGGTTCCCACGTACTCCCCGTATATGGAGTGGCGATAATCTTGAATCTGACAATAATGTCTGCCAAGGAGGTAGGACTATGAAAGAGGTTTCTCTCTCTGAAGTCATTCTTACTGCCGAGGAACGGATTTCTGGTGCTCAGGGAGGCACCAACCTTTTTGCTGAAATGAACAAGATTTTGTTTGAATCAATATTATTATAATAGGTAAGGTAGAGTCCGTTCACAGTTATTTTACCTCTGATAGCAGCAACCTAACAGCAACCTTATAATAACGAGAATAAAGATTACAATAATTTTGACAGACTTGTCAGTGGCAAACTGGCAACCCAGGAGCGATCTTATTTATCATCATCTACCTAGCCTTTTCCCAACTATATTGGGGTCGGCTTCTAGTCTAACTGGATGCAGCTGAATACCAGTATATTACATGGAGTGAGCGTGGAGTGAGCTGTCAATAGTGTCAATTCCTAGCAAAAACAAACTCACATCACCTAAGTTTTCAGGGTGACATTTCTACAGAATAGCATTACTGGTGGAATGACAGCTCAGCCGGTCGATTCTGTAAAAATCTCACCGTGATAAATTATGTGAAGTGAGTTTGTTTTTGCTAGGAATTGACACTATTGACAGCTCACTCCACGGTCACTCCACCTAAGTTTTCACTGTGAGATTTTTACAGAATACCACCGCAGTTCACCTAAGATTTCACGGTGAGATTCTTACAGAATTGATCGGCAGTTTTTATCGTGGAGCAGCTGCCTAAGTGACCTCCATGGGTAAGACTATTATTTTTAGTATTTGCGAAACCCGAAACGTGTCTAGTATTTTTATGTATCATGAAAAATCACAAAGTTATAAGCTTGTTAAGTTACCTGTTTGTCCGTACAAAAACATGCTCACCCGCGCCGCTCGCGACGCGCCGTCTTGCGCTCATTGATAATAGTACCTAGGTACCTTACCGTTCGGCGCGGAGATTAGATAACCTACTTAGTGTCGCTCAGTGTCCAACTTTTAACCATTTTTAAATATTTATTGGACAAAATATAACATGGGGTAAAAATTATTGAAATCGATTCAGTTACTTATTCTGAACAACGGATATTATACAGGGTTTATCAGAACTGTGTAGCCATATTTAAGGGTGTGGTACAGACTATCAGACCATTAAACTGAACAACTTTCTCCGTGGGTTCAACAGCGTAATATTGTTAATTTATTTAATATTTACATAATTTATGCTAATACCTATTTAAAATAATAATAATATGTACATTTATATGAAAAAAAATTAGCAAAATGATCATGGGGCATCAAAAAATTCGTCCGCATCGCTGTCAACAGGAACAGTGCCCAAAAGGCTGGCAGCATTGCCACGTTGTATGGCAATGCTAATTCTTTGGCCAAGAAATAGGCCAGCCCTCTGGTCACGTGAAGAGTCGACTAACCGCTTGGCGATATCTCGAATAGCGTAATAGCCAAAATTATCCACCCTCCCATACAACATTTCAATAACTATACTCGACCCAACTTTAGAGGACGAATGATTATTTTTTCTCGATAACGATGTTAGTTAGTCCTATGGAGAAAGTTGTTCATCTTCATGGTCTCTAGCTAGACTCTTCAATATGACCACATCTTTCTAATACATACTATATACAGACATACATACACCCAAAAAACATAACCCTCCTCTTGATGAAGTCGGGTAACAATACTCACAGATTTTGAAGCACCAATCCTTGTGACTCTTTATTCTTGACTTCATCAAATCCAGTATTGAGGACATTTCTCTCATTTTGAATCTTCGATACCCCCGTATTCAAACCATCATCAGAATTTGAAGAAAAGCCTAGTATTCATGATAAACAATAATTGAGCAACAGTTTTTAGGGTTCCGTACACAAAGGGTGCCAACGGGCTATATAAACAATTCTGAAGTAGGTATGTTAAGACAATACTAAGCCTCCGCTGTCCGTCCGTCAGACAGACGGACCTGTCAGCGGGCTTTATCTCATGAACCGTAATAGGTAGACAGTTGAAATTTTCACAGAGTGTGTATTTCTATTGCCACTATAACAACAAATAATAAAAATTAAATAAAGCTAAAAATTAAAGGGGGTCTCCATACAAAAAACGTGTTTTTTTTTCAGCGTTTTTTGCCTTGTGGTACGAAATCCTTCGTGTGCGAGTCCAAGTCGCACTTGGCCGGTTATATTATCGCAAACCTAATGTTTGCGCTCTAACCCAACCAGCCACCTAAAAACATGTTGCAAAACACTGCAACTTGTTCCCGCAACACAAAAACATATTGTGCAACTGTTCTTTACCATGAATATAATGCTTGAGGATGCCATCTACTTCTCTGGGCAGCCTTTTCAACTCCATCGGGCTTATCGTTTCGTACTGGCGCTCAGTCTCAACAATAGGATCCACTTCGTCAAAATCAAGTAGGGGTTTGACCCCATACACATAGTAATATGCAATGTCGTTTGAACATGCTACATGGATAATACCCAAAAGCGTTAAAACTAACATTTTGACTTTTCTAACTTCTCTAAAAGACAAGAGCTTAACTTCTTGGTAATTTATATTCCTGAAGGTAGATGGGCCACTGAAATTAGCCGGTTCATATGGGTAATTAACGATCACTGATAATTAATTAGTCACATGCTCCAGATGCTGAAAACAAAATAAGAAAAATTTATTTAACCTTTTGACCGCCACACGTCAAAAAATCAAAAACGTGCCCTCGGCGTCAAAGTCTGTCATGTAGTCGAACCGTGGCGTGCTGGGCACATTTTGGTTTGTCATCTATAGATGACTGTGGCGGTCAAAAGGTTAATAAAAAATAAAAAAAAGACTTTATTCATACGACGGTGACGATCACGTCAAAATTACTTATGACAGTCCACAAAAACGCCCACCCCATACCACCAGTGCTTTCTCTAGGAAGAAGAAGATAAAATAAAATGTGGCTCCCTTATGATTGTAGCGGAATCTACAACGCCACATGAGGACAACGCGTCATACCGACGTCACGCAAAATCCTGCATCTCGCAAGCAGTCACAATTTCGTCTATACTAATATTATTATTAGTATAGACGAAATTGTGACTAATTATAATAAAAATAACAAAATTAAATTCTAACATAACTAAAACTATACAGAAACTAGAAAATAGCGTCGAAAAACTCATCCGCATCGCTGTCGACTGGTAATGTACCCAAGAGACTGGCGGCATTACCACGTTGTATGGCGATGCTTAGCCTCTGGCTAAGGTAAAAGCCAGCCCTTGGGTCACGGGAAGTGTCAACCAGCCGTTTCGAAATATCTTTAAAAAGACCATGAGCACTCGGACCCCACGGCCCGAGGGTTTCAACCCCAAACGGCTCGAAAATATAATTTCCGATGAGGTTATTATATTTTCGCCGCTTGAGGTTCTCCGCAGCCGCAGCAGCAGCGCCAGCACAGCATGCCGAATTATCATTATAATAATGATAAAAATTACCTATTACCTATTTGTTTATGTGCCATCTTAATTTATTGACATACCTAATTATTTTTAACCATTGAATGAAATTGTGACATCTACCTACTTACCTATTTTAAGTAGACGTCACAATTTCATTAAAAAAAACGCCGAACAAGTGCGAGTCCAGACTCGCGCACCGAGGGTTCCGGACAAATTTGTAGGTATGTAATTTATTTATCACGGATTTTTTTTTTTTTGTAATTTAACTACAAATTTACGATTTTCGAATTTTTTTCCTTTACTACATGACATTGATTCTTGCTAAATTTCCCTATAGCTTTTGATTCCCTTGCTAGTGTCAAAATAGGCGGCATAAACGTAACATAAACGCCCGTATATTTTGATTGCGTTGACTTAGAAGTTTGATTTTATCACTGCTTCAAGGGATTGCAGGCGTATTATATTAATTTCAGCTTGATAACTCCACGCATTCCTGAGAAAAGGGTCTTGACAGACCAACAGACAGATGGACAACGAAGTGATTTTTTAAGGGTTCCGTTTTTCCTTTTGAGGTACGAAACCCTAAAAATTACAAAGGGTGACACAATAGGCGGTCTTATCATTAAGAGAGATCTTTATTACATGGGACTTTTTCATAATGGCCAAATATTAACTGCGACAGGCTGAGTTGATTGACAATAACAAACAGTAAGCCAAAACCCCTAGTTTCGACAACAATTTTACTACTGTATTTTTTTTACTTTTCACACATAATGTAGTATTAAAATATCTAAACAACTATTTCAAGAGTTATCATCTTGTGCATCAGAATTGCTCCAAACTGAAGGAATTTTCACAACAATTTTCCGACGTTGAAAGCTCTTGATAATGTCTCGAAAACTTCGCTCCGTTTCCGTCCACAAAGATGTATAAAACAAGAAGAGAAAATGTACAGAAATGTAAAAAATAAAACAGTTTAACTGTAAAGGTGAATAAAAGGGAATGAGATACTTTTTCTGCCGGCCCTTGTCCCGTATTGTTTGCACAAGGCTTTTAATTTTGATCCCCTATTTAACCAACATTAAAAATAAGAGGTTCTCATTTTATCTACAGAATGTGTATTAAATAAGAGAGCTTTAAAAAGCTGTTTAAGATCAATTTTTGAAACGGTTCTACGGCGAAATAAAAATTGTCCCATAAGGGGGAAGCGGAGGGGTAGCCCGCGAAATACAAATTTTCTTTTTTTTTTCAATTTGCAGGTCAGTGTCCTGATGCTGACCACATACCACATACTGTTCCACATACAACCTCTTGTATGCGGAACAAAATATAATTCGCGACTGTACTTATCACGTATGTATTTACAGAATTGTAATCATTAAAATCATCAATACAACCATATATTATGTTCATAAAAGCTTTTATGACAAAATCAAACTGGTTGCTAATTTAATTGTATATTTTTATGACATTGATTTTTACATTCAATGACTACCTAAATAAATAAATAAACTCACACAATTGTTAAAATTCTAGGAAAATCATCTACCTACTTTTACAATATTTGTAAATATGTAAGCACCACGTACCTATAAGACATAATTGGTTTACCTATCATTGCTTTATTTTTAATTCTTTTTAAACCTTTTGTGCTAGAGTTTTTTTTTTCTAGGTGCATCGTTTTCACATAAAATTATAATATAATTAATGTAGGAACAAAACCTTGTAAAACATTTAAAAGAGTTTAGTAGAGTTTCTTGCCCATTCTTCTCGATACGAAAACTACCTTTTGGAAGCGGTGACTAGAATCACTTAAATATACGAGTATTTTATTGCAATTTTTGACGTTCAAAAGAGCCTTTAATGTGCTTATCACACTAATATTATAAAGGCGAAAGTTTGTGTGTGGGGGTGTGTTTATATGTTTGTTACTTCTTCACGCTCAAACGGCTGGACCAATTTTGATAAAATTTTGTATGGAGGTAGCTGACGGATTAACATATAGGCTACTTTTTACCGATATTCCCACGGGATCGACACCATGTGGATGAAACCGCGGGACGCAGCTAGTCTGAAATAAATGCTTTGACTTTGACTTATAACCCTATTGATTGATATTTCATGAGTTAGTCATTCAATAGGGTTATATGAAGTTAGAGGGATAACCTGCCACTTCCCCCTAACCACTTCTAGCACGTGTTCGTCTTTGTATATTGTCACCAGTCTGTTATGATTGCAAGTTGCGACCCATTGGGTTCGAAACAAAGGATTTATTCAACAAATATTGAGAAGAAACATGGTTTATTTGAGAGATATTTAAGGAGGGACACATCAAAGAAATGGTTAATATTATTTTCTACAATTCTAAGGCCCGTATTGCTGAATTTTACTCAAGACTCAAGCACAAGGGGCTTACAGGACCTAAACCCAAAAAACAATAAAAGTATTTATGATCGACTACAGTAAACAAAATCAGAAAATTATTATTCTTCAGGATATACTTATGCTAGGTTGATAGCGTGTTGAAAACATAAAGCCGCGTACGCTCGTACGAACAAAACATGGTGAACACGAACATAATGGATCGCCACGAACATTTTTGACGAACACAGGTTATGTTCGTTAGTGGTACGCACGTGCGAACAAAGTGTTCGATGTTCGTGTTCACCATGTTTTTGTTCGTACGTGCGTACGCGCCTTAATACAACTAATTTGATACGATAGAAAAAAATCATGATAGGTACTCTAAAAACTTTCTTTTTACAATAAAAACCATACTAATATACATACAATCATTCTGATTTTTTGTCAGATTATTCTACAAGCAACATACTAAAACTAGTGTTTTAATTTTTTAGCCCAAACAATAGATTTTTTGTAATTAAAAAATTGCTTCATATTTTGCAATAAATTACCAGCGTTGTGTCATCGCGCTTCTTTTTCTTTTCTATGCAGTCCGACAGTGACCGCGCTTTAGATCATGTAAGCCCCTTAAAACTTAACACCTTAATTAACACACATAACGTCCGTTCATTAAAAAAGTACAAAACAAATGATGCATTTTGTTAATTTTTAAGTAGCGTAGTAGGGCCGAAGCCTGCCGGGTCAGCGGGATTGTCCGAATGGGTTACCGCTGGCCCGGAACATAAAGGGCTAAGGAAGGAACATGGGTGGGTTTTAGTCAGTAAAAGTCTGACACTCCCTTCCGCTCCACCCAGAGCGGGAGGGGTCATTTGATGATTTCCCATCCGCAAAAAAAAAAAAAAAAAAAGGCCCTTAAAACTAGTTTCAACCAATCGAGACAGGCTCCACAAGTTAATAAAAATATATTAAAATTATGTTTCCCTTGTAACAATAACTTGTAACAATAACTTTAGGAGTAGTTTATTTGTATCTCGTTATAACATAACTATTCATCTGAGGACCTAAAAAGGCTACCTTGGCAGAATCATAAAAGAATAACATATACGAATCACAATGGACAGTTAACTGTTAAGTTAACCGTATCAAATCCCATTGGTTAAGGAATTTTCAGTTTTTTTTTTTGTCTGTACTAAAATACCAATCAATCCAATCCCAATCTCTTTGATTATACCTACGTAGTGCAGCGAAAAAAAGAAAAACACGGACTGTCTTCGCCATATTATGATTCATAATGTTATCCCTTTATGATTCTGCCAAAGTGGCCTTTTTAGGCCCCCTGATAGGTCAGTAAGGGAGTTAAGGTCTACTTACACATTATCTTGAGACGATTGAAGAATAACTGTATAAAACGTGCCACACAACACCGCATCGACGGATATACAACGTTTGAACCGTACAGTCAAACCCATAAAAGTGGTAAAACTTGCACTGCAAAAATCGCCCTTAAGCGTGGGTCACGAAATCGTTACACGCGTTAAAAATGGTCTTAAACAAATAGCAACTTTACTTTAGTGTAAATAAAGTTAATTTTGTTTTTCGCTGCTCGATGCTGACTTTTGAAGCGCATAGCAAAAACCCCACAGGCCTTCGTTTCGTGGCCCTCAGGTTACCGCTTTAACCGCGACAAAAGACGGTGTCAATTTCGATTAACTAGCTTCTGCTCACGACTTCGTACCTACGCGTCAAATTTCTTGTTTTAAGGGATTACAGGACCTAAACGCACAAAACGCAAGTTTTAGAAACAATAAAAGTATATGATCGACTACAGTAAACAAAATCAGAAAAATATATGATATTCTTCAGGATATATGCTAGGTACTAGGTTCTTCGGGATGTATACTAGCAGTGCCCCGCGGTTTTACCCGCATAAGTGTCGATCCCGTGGGAATATCGGGATAAAAACTATCCTATGTCCTTTCCCGGGACTCAAACTATCTTTATACCAAGTTTCATCTAAATTGGTTCAGCGGTTTAAGCGTGAAGAGGTAACAGACAGACAGACACACTTTCGCATTTATAATATTAGTATGGATATGCGGTTGCATGTACAAAGAATTGAAAATGGAGCACCGACCTCACGGATATAAGACACTAATTTGATATTGTTGCAACTGACAATGGAATGATGGCCGCCTCACGAAACGGCCCCCTAATTGCGTAACACACTATCAATCACAATTAGAAAAAACCGGGCAAGAGCGAGTCGGACTCGCGCACCGAGGGTTCCGTACCATCATTATTGTGTTTAAGCTCGCCTTATAACAATCTAATAGCAGCGTGTGCCGCGTAAATGTATTGCCTGCAGCTTTCGGTCAGGCGCGGTTTCGTGGCGGTGTGTGTAAAAAACTATCAATATAATTACTCCGTAACTTGCCAATCGCACGAGCGGTCGAAATATTTTTCTGTCCTATGTAATTCTATTTAAAGTAAATCAATCTTCAAAAGTTTGTTATCTTTATTGAAGAAACCATACCTACACGAGAATTTCATCCTTTATGTCGTAATAGACATAAAATTTGGCGACCGTGACAGGACACGAAAAACTAAAATTCTACAAATTGTTCGTTGAGTCGGCGCGTGGCGTGATCCATCGATACCACAAAAGGTCGAGTTCTGGTCGTGAAGCTGAAACCAACGAATATCCTGAAACCTAAGCATCGGTGCAGCTAAAGTATCGACACAGGTGTACGGAAGAAAAAGCAATTACAGAACATTCATGTGAACCGGATCCTTCCTTCCTCATTCTTACCCACTTGCAATGATTTCAAAAGTAAGGATACGCCCGTCTGAATATTTTACATAGAAGTTCTTCGTTCGAAGTTCGAAGTTCGCGCGCACCACTGTCAACTGAGTCGCGTTGGCCCTAAAACCGTCATTTTAGGGCCAACGCGTTGGTGCCATTTAGTCGCGCCGTTAGCCCGGTCCTTACGCTAGTAATATATTATGTCAATGCCCACTTGCCTATTGCCTTGCCTAAATCATATCATCAGCTATCCTAAGTCCTATTGAATGGTGTGAAAAACGTGCCTTTCACTTGTGCAATAAGCATTCAAGGTCAAAGTTCTACGTGATCAAACTTAAGTGTAATTTACACAATACACTATAATATTAGCGTATTTCATTAAAGCCCATCATTACTATTCCATAACAGCAAGTTGGCATGAAATTTATCCAAATAATCGTCCTAAATTACTATTTTAAAATTATTTTCACTAGTTTTTTCATCTACCGACATCGTGTATTTCTCATGCCATTCTAGGAAACGATAAAGAAACGTTCCCAATCAGTCATTAAAATTATTCGCCGAACTTTCCAGATACCTCGATTCATCACGCTAGCACCGTTGGTACGAGCAGAGCTTGCTGTCTGTGCTGGGCAGCGTGCATCCGGTTTCCTGGTCGGCGGGTGACGTCGAATTGAGGGGCATGAGATTCCTTTATTTAACTTAATTAACTTATTGTTTTCATGCTGAAACGTAGTTGAGTTACTCTGCTTGATAGTCTGGGATACTTAGCATATTTTCTTTAACTAAATTATATTGTAAAAAAAAAATGTCGCAAGAAGATTCAAAGAAATTACGCGAATTGACTGTCAAGCGTAGCTCAATTAAGGGTCAAATCACCAAGTTTAAAAACGTTTTGGATAAATTATCGTCTTCGGACTCATTAACAAATGTAGAAATAGCTGAATTAAAGATTAAACTTGGTAGATTTGAACAATTATCGGCTAGAATTGATGAGTTGCAAGGTCAGATTGAAGTCTTAAATAGTGAGAACCTGTCATTAGAGCTTGATGAGCGGGACAAAATTGAAGTTGAGCTGGTTAGTGTGCTTGCCGCTGCAAAGGGTTTGTTAGACAGCTGTATGCAATCGTGTAATCATGACTGTCATCATGAATCCCGATCTGAATCTCACGACGTTGGTATCAGGTTGCCCCGCATACAAATTGTAAAGTTTGACGGTGCATATTTTAGGTGGCCCGAGTTCAGAGACTCTTTTTTGAACTTAGTTGATCGTAATAAGCAACTCTCGCCGGTACATACATTTTAATATTTTACCTTGAAGGAGACGCGGCACTCATAATTTCGAATCTTGAAGTATCTTCTGAAAATTACAAGGAAGCTTGTAAATTATTGTGTAATCGTTACGATAATAAACGACTGCTGATTGATCATCACATGAATTCATTGTTCAACATACGTTCATTTTGCAGGGAAACTGTAAAGTCATTGAGATTTTTAGTTGATCATGTTACAAAAAACTTAAGGGCATTATCTAGTTTAGGAATGCCCACTGATAATTGGGATATGTGTGTCTTATATAATTTAACTTCAAAATTAGACAATAATACACTTCTAAAATGGGAGGAATTTAGAAACCAGCTTGGTAATGAGGTTCCAACCTTAGAAAACTTTAAACAAGTTTTGATAGATCGCGCTGATGTGCTTGAAGCTTTAGATAGGAATAAAACAGATAACAGCCCCCAAAAGGGTTCACAGTATCAAAATAACAAACAGGATAAATATCAAAAATGTTTTATAAAGACAGCAACAGCTACTACTAAAGACAGTTCAAGCTCATTTGTATGCATAATCTGCAGTCAAAATCATAAAATATATGAATGCCCTACTTTCAAAGGCAAAACTATACAAGAAAAATGGGCAGATGTAAATAAATATAAACTTTGTTCAAATTGTCTTAAACAGGGTCATCCAGCAAAGGCTTGTGGATTTAGACCATGTCCTGATTGTAAACAAAGACATAATCGTCTCCTACATAACCCTAGCCAGGCAGTTAATAGTAATCATGCACATTCAGAATCGGAATCTATAAACGTTAACTCATCGGAATATCAATTTAATAATGTACTCTTATCTACTGCTTTAATTGAAGTTCATAATCCTAATGACAATCAATATGAAACAGTGCGTGCACTGCTCGATTGTGGTAGCCAAGGTAGTTTTATTACAAAATCCTTAAGAGATAAACTGTCACTTGATTCCATTCCAATAACTAGTATTAATGTTATAGGTATTGGAAACCACTTGTCTAATAGGGTGGAGGAGAGCTGCATTGTTAAATTGCAATCTATTAATAAACAGTTTGATGTTACCTTTAATAATATGCTTGTCATGAATGAATTAACTGGTTATTTACCGAAAAGCCGCGTTAATATTAAATTAAAAATACCTAAACACATAAAATTAGCCGATCCTAATTTTAATGAACCCTCTCAAGTTGATATCTTGATTGGGTGTGATCTGTTCTGGGATATCCTAGGAAATGAACAAATTTCTATAGGCCCAGATAACCTAAAGTTACGAAATTCCAAGTTTGACTGGTTAATAGCCGGTCCGATAAATAAAAATAATTTGAATAGCATACATTGCAACAATAGCATAATTACATAAAATAACAAGATTCAAGAGTCTTGTATTGATAAATTACTTACCAAATTCTGGGAGATTGAAGAACTCCCAAACAAACCTATTCTCAGCGAAATGGAAAGGGCTTGTGAAAAGCATTTTTTACAAAATACGGTCCGTCTAAGTGACGGACGATTTAACGTTAAATTACCTCTAAATAGCTCTCCAAGTAACTTGGGTGAATCTTATAACACTGCAAAAAAAAGATTGGTTAATCTAGAATCACATTTTAGAAAGAATCCTACACTTAAGGTACAATACGTGGATTTTATGAAAGAATATGAAAAGCTAGGACACATGTCTGTAGCACCTAAAAGTAAACCATTTCCCTCATACTTCTTATGCCACCATGCCGTATTTAAGGACAATAGTGAATCAACCAAGGTCTGGGTCGTATTTGATGGATCCGTCCCCACCTCCTCGGGGATATCTGTCAACGACATTCTTATGGTGGGCCCAAATATACAGGATTCTCTTTTCTCCATACTCATAAGAGCACGTCAATATAAATATTTAATTACTGGTGACATTGAAAAAATGTATAGACAAGTGAGAGTAGATGAATCTTGTAGAAACTTGCAATTAATTCTATGGAGAGAAGATGAGTCCTTGCCCATCAAAACGATGCAAATGAATACTCTTACTTATGGTACCACAAGTGCGAGCTATTTAAGTACTCGCTGTCTGTGGCAGGTGGGCGAGGAGTGTGGGGACGAAACTATAAAAAACATAATACAACACGACTTTTATGTCGACGACCTAATTACTGGTTGTGATGATGAAACACAATTAATTAATATTCAAAATTCCATATCGTCCGCTCTAAAGTCAGCTTGTTTGAATTTACGCAAATACAAAACTAATTCTAAAAATCTATTCAAAAATTCATCTCTAAATACTCAAGATAAATTAACTAAAAGTGAAGCGTCAAGCACGCTGGGTTTAGGGTGGGAGCCAAAAACTGATAATTTAAACTTTCCTGTACAACCCTATCACAACCAGGATAACATAACAAAAATATACATATTATCAAATACATGATATTCGATCCGTTACGGCTGTTAGGTCCATGTATAATTACAGCAAAAATGATACTACAAAATTTATGGCAACAAAAAATAGATTGGGACCAAGCTATCCCTAAAGAAATAGAGGAAAGGTGGTTAGAATTTGCGAGTAATTTAAACTGTTTATTGAATTTACAAATACCTAGAAGAGCGATTCACCGAAATTAATAGAACTTCATTCATTCAGTGACGCTTCAGAGAAGGCATACGGAGCATGTGTGTACATGAGAAGCACGGAAAACACCCATGATTTCACGGTACGACTATTAACAGCTAAATCTAAGGTAGCTCGTATTAACCCTAAGACGATACCGCGATTAGAACTTTGTGCTGCATTGTTGGCTGCTAAACTATGCAAAGTTGTCCTTGAGTCTATTCGTTACAAGCCGTCACGAATCGTTCATTGGTGCGATTCAAGCGTAGTGCTAGCATGGCTCAGAGGTGATCCTACTAAACTCAAAACATTTGTCGCGAATAGGGTGGTTGAAATAACCGAGCTCACTGACGAATCCTTCTGGTGATATGTTCCCACGGACATGAATCCAGCCGACCTTATTTCTAGGGGTATAAATGCCAATCAGATAATAAATAATAGACTGTGGTGGTCAGGTCCAAATTATCTAATGAAAAGTGAAAACGATTGGCCAATTCTAAATTCCATTGATATCAATAATGTACCTGAAATTAAAAATACATCTAAATCTAAAACTACAACACCTAAGATTACAATAACAAACAAATACTCACCAAAGAACGCCCCACCTGCTCCCCTCGTCCCGACGAAGCAAGCAGAACAATCAGCATCTGAAACAAAAACTCATAAAATACAAAATTCATTAGTTACACATAATAAAACCATATCTGATCAAAATGAAATAAACACTTACCTTATCACTGACACACTGCAACCTATAATCGATGTTGAAAAATATAGCAAACTAAACAAAATTATAAGAATAGTCGCATGAGTAAAAAGATTTTGTTTTAACGTTCGTAATGTTCATAACAAACAGGTGTTATCTCTCAGTGCTAATGAGTTAGATGACTCATTTCATTATCTATGTCGTGTTGCTCAGTATAAATGTTTTTCTATTGAATACAAAGCGTTATCTAAGAACTTACCTTTAAATGTTAAATCTAAATTACTATCTTTGTCACCTTTTATAGACGACAACAATTTAATTAGAGTTGGAGGACGAATAAGTTCTTTCCTGTGTGTGTTCCTTATAGTTTTGATAAAAAACATCCAATACTACTTGATTCGTCCCATCATTTGACAAAACTTTTATTTGAAAGAGAACATTTACGGCACATGCATGCTGGCCCGCAGTTGTTGTTATCAATGATAAGGGAATCAGTATGGCCGATAAATGGCAGAAGGTTAGCTAGGCGCACAGTTTACAATTGCGTGCGATGTTGTCGTGTCCGAGGCAAAACTCTTTGTCCTAAAATGGGTGACTTGCCATCACAACGTGTGAGTGCAGATTTCCCATTCAATTCAGTAGATATAGATTTTGCTGGACCCTTTTACATAATTAATCGTAAAGGTGAGCAAGCAAGGTGAGCAAATGTTACCTTTGCATATTTGTGTGCTTGCGTTATAAGTGCGTTCATTTGGAAGCGGTCTGTGACCTTACCAAGGACGCATTTGTGATGACATTACGTAGATTTATTGCCCGTCGAGGCAAACCTAATGAAATATTTTGTGATAACGGGGGCAACTTGGTAACTGCTGCTTAAGATATAGGGACTTTTCTGAAATTACATAATAGGGACTTAGCTGAATTTGCAACGTATGAACATATAAAATTTGTTTTCTCACCTTCTCACGCTCCTCACTTTGGCGGCATCTGGGAGGCCGGAGTCAAATCTGCAACTTGATTGCAGACAACAGCATTTTTTTTTAAACGCTGTGGGTTTCGGTATCATCTACTAAATCCATAGTATTTATAACAGAAGGCTAAATCTCGTAATTTAAAACGTTAAAAATCTAGTCGCAATCTCATCTCGGCGACAAACAAATGTCAAAAACTTGTCAAAAATGTTGGGAAATTAGAGGTATTTTTGAGAGATCAGGGGGCCTAAAAAGGCCACTTTGGCAGAATCATAAAAGAATAACATAATGGACAGTTAACCGTTAAGTTAATCGTATCAAATCCCATTGGTGAAGCATTTTTCAGTTATTTTTTTTTTGTCTGTGCTAAAATACCAATCAATCCGATCCAAATCCAATCCCAATCTCTTTGATTATATCTACCTACGTTGTGTAGCGAAAAAAAAGAAAAACACGGACTGTCTTCGCCATGTTACGATTCATAATGTTATCCTTTTATGATTCTCCAAAGTGGCCTTTTTAGGCCCCCAGAATGTGAACGTTCTTTTAAAATTACGAGAATTGCTCCTCTGGTGGTGCGTTGATATCCTTGTTCCTTGCCAATCTGTATTTACTGAGAATACGGCTGATGAATGAAAGAAAAATGACGGTAGGTAATAAAAATTATAGAACCAACATATATCTAAAATATTTTTTATTTACAGATCTTTTACGAAACTAAATTACAAATGCAATACAATACAAAATGTGTACCTTCCTTTAAAATTAATACTTAAATATAATTATACAAACTTGTGAGTGTATTTTGAAATAATTTGCCTACACTTACACTTATTTTTCAACTCAAATTAATTACCTAATACTTTGGCAATAAAAATCACTTGTCTAATGTTTTTTGTAGCTTACATACTAATAATATGTTATTGTAAAGGAAAGAATCAAGAAAAATTTGAAAATGATGATTAACAGTCTAAACTGACACTTTTTGATAATATTACAAATTTACAACTGAATTCACGTAAGTACTGACTTATGGTTGAGCAGACAGGCTCGACGCGACGGTGCGACGCGATTCTGGTAGAACAATTTTCATAAAATTTTCATAGAAATTGTTCTACTAGAGTCGCGTCGTGCTGTTGGGGCCTTTAACTTATCGAAAAATACATTTTTTTTCGGGTAAAGCTAAAAGAATTTCCTAAAAGTAAAACCAGTCGAGGGTTCCCACGACGAGCTCTTCATGAAGGGTGACACAGACTTGCTCAAGCCTGCGTTGAAGTCCACAGAACTGGATTTATCTCTGAAGAGGTTCAAGTTTCCGTTGGCAGAGTAATCAGTCCTTTGCAGGAACGGAGTTTGAGCTACCCCTAATGAGGCGCCGACTCTGTTTCTGTAATAGATGAAAAGAATTAGAAAACTATATTTATAAGGCAACGCAATTACTAATAATGTAGAAGAAGAAGTGCCCATTCTAAAAGAAGAAGACATTTATGAGGACTGCCGACAGAAGTGGAAACTTAAAACTATGAAATAACTAATGAAATGCTTAACAGTATGTTTTAAATTTTTCATATTTCAAAAATTTTAATCTCATAATTTGTAAATAAAATTATGAATTAAAATATACATGCTTTCACTGCTGGCCAAGCGCAACACGTCATACTCATAGCTACAGATTTATGTCGGTGACGTGACCTGATAAGTTTCTCCCCTACCAAAAATCGCTCAACGCGCCTAAAGAAGTTTCCACATCAAAAAAGATAGATGAGTTACGTAAGAAATATATATTATGTCTATAAAGGAGCTGACTAAATTTGCATAGGTAGCTCCAAAAGTTTGCGCCGCTAAACAGCGTTGCTACGATCCGGTTTGAAGGGTAGTGATGCCGAGGGTAGTGACGCCTTGGTAGCCTTATGACCTTAATAGTTTGATAAAATACTCACTTGAACATATAATCAACTCCGCCTCCGTAAGTGTTGAAGTTTGGAACTTGAGGGATGGAAGGCATACTCCTGGCAACGAAGGCATTAGCTCCGACGTTGTGGTTCGGGTTTTGGAAGAGAGTCGCATGGCCTGCTAATGTGGCCCTGTCGCCGAAGTTAGGGATGCGCGTATTGGTGAGGGAGAGCCCGTGGCCGTTGCTGTAATTAGAGAAGGATGAAATGTGAAATTATGTTTCATAGAAATTGATATTTAGACTATGGTTATGCAAGAATAGCTTAATGCCATAATGAAGAGTTTGAATAGTGAAAACACTGTTAGCTTGGCTGACTGATTAGATACTCTAGGAGGTTCTTTTGAAGAATTATGTAAAGTCAGGGATGTTGTTTAACAAATTGACTAGCAATTTAAATTTTCAAATCACAACGGTCATTCTTTGACAGTTATATGAAATAGCTATGACACGGCAAATAGACGAAGTGTGTCAACTTGATAAACAACTGATTTCACTGACTGTACCTATGGATAAATCTCTCTTTTCAGAATCGAACTGAAGTTTAATCCAAACAGCACGCGATAGCTTGAAAAAACAAGAGTTATAATAGTATCCACAGGTTGTGATATTCATATGTTGAACAGTCAACCGCATGACGATTTTGCCTTTTATTTTATGTGTCATTATTGTGTACATCTTTTGTTGGAGATCCTAAATAAATAAATGACCATAGAAGCAGTGTGACTTTGAGAACACACACTACTTAGATTTCATAGTCCAAGAGATACTTCAGAAATTCGATTGACCGAATATCCAGCTCTTTCTGGATAGTCAGCCCCGCAACCACCTTGCTGCATAATCAGTCTATAATATCCCCACTGCTGGGATACAGTGCAGATGTCAAATGTCTTCGAATTTTTGGTTCTAGGACATGCCACTTTCCTCACAATGTTTTCCTTCACCGTTTTCAGAGCAGTGGTGAAGAAATGATTTACACAAAGTAAAGTGCCTGCCTGGGTTCAAACCCACGACCTACAACTCATAAGTCAGGACCGTTACCACTGGGCCACCACTGCTCATCTGATTACATATTTTATAACGATATAAGCTTTTCTAAATTTCTTACAGAGTTCATATCAACACGAAAGAAGAATATAATGAATATGAAAACACTTACACATTATCTAATGCCACTCCAGCGGTTGCTGCCTGCAGGTGCTTGTTCGCATCGAAGTTAGCTCCACCAATAGCACTGAGGACATTCCTATCGTTACCAGCAAATGGCAGCTTGGCGTTAATACCTGGGAAAAAAGAACAAACAAATGAATTACGGCAATTTATACTATCGGAAACAGTAGACTGCCTCGTCGCTGAGTTTCTAGATTTGATTCTTAGGTCGGGCGAAGTGTTATTGGGTTTTCTATCAGGATATTCCCAGTAGCACCCCAAAGCCTGGATTGGAAGGCCAGCGTGAAGAGATTATAATGTTAAGTTCCTTTTCAAGAGCCCCAGCTATCGATAGCATGCATTTAGTTTGCGATGCTAAAAGACTAGCATACTCATTTTAAAAATTTCAAATGTTTTCGTTCGGAAATTCTTACCAAGCCCCGTGGTTTCACCCGCATAGAAATTCTCACAGGAACTAAGCATTTTTCTGACTTATAAAGTATCCTGTATTATGCGGTAGGTACCTAATATTGTAGGTTACCCATTACAAACAAACAAAGACAATGAGCAATCAAACTGTCTAGCCGTTTTTCCTAAGTTGGGATCATCTTCCAATCTAACTGGATGCAACTGACGGCTGCCTATCTGGTGCCATATTTTGACGGCTAAATGCATCTTGATTCCAGTGTAAGAGAGGGACGGAGCTATACATGATCGATAGCACCATCTCTTTTTCGCACTGGAATTATGATATATTTTTTTTTTATTACTAAATGGGCCCGCTCTTGACCCCGATCACGCCTGATGGTAAGCGATAGATGAGGTTATGATGATGGCATTAATACTTTGTAATACGGTCCCTGACCTCCACAACCCAGTTACTGGGTAACACGATATTAGTAAAACTGGTTGTCCGAGTGTTGGGCTTCCGACTACCCGTAAATAACGTAAGAGAAAAACAATTTTTTTTTCAAGTACTTACCACTAGTGCCGTCTGAATTCACAAAAGTACTACCATGTAGCTGACGGGTTTGTCTTCTATGTTCCTCTTGGTGCAAATAACGGTAGAAATCATCGTTCAGTTCCTGCTCTTGAGGGCTCAAGTCCAGTTGATAACCTGCAGGGACAGATTCCCAAGCAGTTACACTCACTACGAAGACAGTAAAGAGAATTGGAGAGAACATGTTTGTTGAGTTCTGGATTCACGAATGATGTCTCTCAGTGGGTCCCTCAGTTTATATAGGGAAGTTTGTTCAGGCATCGGGACTTTACCGGCGTCCGTTTGAACTTGCGGTCTGAGTTTTATCAATGTTTTTGTACGATTTACTCGTATGTTCACACATACGAGTAAATCGTACATTTTGATTGATGTTTGTGAATGTGTGTGTTATTAGTAAAAGCTTTGAAAGCTAGTTTGATAAATAGATAGAATACTCTTTCAATATAAAAATTACACATCCATACTGATATTATAATTGCGAAAGTGTGTCTGTCTGTCTGTTACCTCTTCACGCTTAAACCGCTGAACCGATTTGGTATAGTTGTAGGTTGAGTCCTGGGAAAGGACATAGGATAGTTGTTATCCCAATATTCCCGCGGGATCGACACTTATGCGGGTGAAACCGCGGGGCGCTGCTAATAAAAGCTTTAAAATCGGTAGTTTAGTGTTATATGTTTGATGTGGGTGATAGTGTTTTCCTGGATAAAGAGCTACAAGTTACTGGGAGACTAATCATTTCCTATCTATCTCCGACTTTTGTAAGAACGGCAGATCGTATTTGGATGTGACTATCGTGTTTTGACGTATCGGTTTCTCTTTACAACTAAATGACTATAGTAAGGTAGCGGTATAGGATTTCATACAAACTTTCAAATCCTTGTTTTTCGAAATGGATGAACCGATTTTAATGAAACTTCATACGTAATAAAGTTTGTATGAAATGCCGTACGTCGTAAACTCTCTTAAACTTCTCGTTAGCTAAAGGCATATACAGGATGAGGAAATCAATGCGACAATAAATTAAACTTCGTATATTATCTAAGTTATGACTTCCCAGTCTACGAATAAAAATTTAGTCACTATAGCTGATTGGCAAAAGCCATGGCCGGCCCATCACTACTAGTGGTAGATAGTTTTTTTTTTATTTCGATGTTCGGGTGGTATTTGTTTTTTTTTAAATACACTAGTATTGGCAGTGTATTTATTTATTGTCGTAATATCATTCCCACTTGTTATAAAGCAAATTTTATGATAGTTTACAATAGAAATGAGGTCTAATTTTCTACACAAGCAATGTTCGATATTTTTCCTTGATGGAAACCGCTTGCAAATTTAGGTAAGTTCCTAAATATAACGTTCAAAACACATAATGGCTTTAGTCATAGTTTAACAATACAATATTTACTTGTAATGAACAAAAGGAAAATAATTAAACATAATGATTTAATTGCGGTTGTTATTGTGGTAAGTAAACTGATATTTCGGTCAGCATTCAACGTCAGAAAAGATGGCTTAAATAATAAACAAAAACGGTTCTTTTATAAAAGGCTTTTCGAAAGAAAATGAATAAAGCAGCCATCCAAAGGTTGTCTGTAAAAGATCTCTTTTAAAACCGCCTATTGGTAAAATATTCTGAATCCATAATGATGTAGGTACATATTAAAGAATATTCTATTCTATTCTAAATGACAAAAAGGAGGAGGAGCTTGTAGCCAAGTAATACCAGCCGCACGGATCGATGGATCAGGTTAAGCTGCGCTTGCCGCGGTTGGTCCGTGGATGGGTGACCATCTTAACATACCAAGACCCCTCCGTGCCTCTGAAAGCACGTTGGTCCCGGCTGTCATTTGTGAATCTTTGTCTGCCTGGTTGATTTTGTGGTCTCTATCGCAACTACTAAGCCTAAGGTTCTGGGTTCAGTTCTCAGATCAGGGCCCTTCTTCTTCTTCTCCGTGTCGCTGGCACGACTGTATTTTAAATCTTGTTTTCCCAAAACTTTGCCACTACCACGCCCACAGCGTTGTCGGTGGCAGAGCAGAGGTGACTTTGACTGCATGTTTCGGGACACAGAGGGCAGGATAGGAGGTGGAGCATGGTTTGTCACATAGCTCCGCAATCACACCCTTCTGCCGTTCCGTCAAGGTAGCCCCACTTTAACAGGGCCCTAATTCACTATGACCACTTAATGATTCCTTACTTCGAAACCACGTAAATTTCTTAGCTAATCACGACATGTGCTAATTACATATTCTCTAAGACACAATGAACCAAAACGCCCGAAAAAACGCTATGTTGGCGTGGTTTGCGCTATCAAACCACTGGTAGTGTTGTATACAATATATAAATTTGTATTACGTCATTGACTGATTATGCTTAAGTTATAGTGGTTTATTTACGATGTGCGACAGGACATCCATTTCTCTACCTACCTCTTCTAAGAATAAAGGCGTGATGTTACGTCACAGTACAAACCTGAAATATTTAACAGTTTAAGATAAGGGGAGAGAACCGAATGTATCAATGATAAGTGTAAGTAATTAGATGCTATTCTTGTTTAAGGTCAAATGCGGTCAGCTTGAGATACCGCGCGGGACTGGGGATTCCTTTGCAAGATACTGATGAGAATATAGTTCGTTGAGTGAACTTGAGTTAAAGAAATATACCTAATTAATTAACTGCATCATTCATCGGTCCATTGTTATTATATTAGAATAGTTTTTTTTTTATTATCTTAATGTTTATTGCATGTACATATAGGTAAATAACTATTTACACTAGTGACCCCAGGGAAGACGGTGGCACAGTGGTCACGTGCTGCCGTGCACAGCGAGGCTCAGGGGAGGCCCCTTTACTGTCTCCCCAGAGATGTGGACCAACCCTATGTGGTGATCACCGGGGTGGTTTTAGTGAGGTAAAAATCCCACACTCCCCGACCTCCTCGGAGGTCGGGTGCCTTTTAAAGGTTTCCCCCGACAACAAAAAAAAAATGTACTGAATTAAATGACTAACTAACTATACCTACAAGTAAATACAAAAACAAAAGGACTCTTAGGCGTCGAAGTACTCGTCCGCATCGCTGTCACCCGGAAACGTGGCCAGAAGACTGGCAGCATTGCCACGTTGAATGCCAATGCAAATTTTTTGGCCAAAGAACTCTGGTCACGAATTGAAATTGTTTACAACATTTTTACAAAAACAAAACGATTTAAAAAAAACTTTAATTAGTGAAACGACTACAAATTTAAAACTAAAATTAGTTTCGAGTGTCTTGCTGTCGGGTCCTTGGATCAATTCTCAGTTTAGGCAAAATATTCATTCTCTCTAGCCTTTTCCCAACTAGATCGGAGTCGGCTACCAGTCCAACCGGATCCAGCTGAATACCAGTATTTTACATGGAGCGACTGCCTATCTGACCTCTACAACCCAGTCAAAAGACCATTTCAGACACCAATCTACATGGTCTTCACACGATCTGACCAAGATTTTGTCTGGACTTTAAAAGAGACTGTGACTTCTGAGTTTGTTTCGGCCTTTCTTCTCAGAATAGTCAGTTAGGAAACGCCGACCTCATCTAGTTTAAAAAAAAAAATGATTGACGTGAAAAAGTGTTTGTACAAACCTACTTACAGAAATAAAAATCCCCCGTAAAACCCCGTGGTAAAACTGGTTGTCAGACTTTCGGGCTTCTGACGACCCGTAACGACTGTCAAATCCATATTCATAAATTGATCTTGGTATGTAAAGATGGTCACCCATCCACGGACTGACCGCGGCAAGCTTAGCTTAACCTGATCGATCGACCCGTGCGGCTGTTGTTACTTAGCCACGAGCCCCTCCAGTTTAAGCAAAGTGTTATTGAATTTTTCTATGAGTTTTTTCTCATAGCAGCCATGAGTCTGAATTGATGCCCAGTCAATGGCAATAGTGAGTAGAGAGTAGTGGTAACCCAATGGTAAGGGCTTAAGGGTAACTTTCGAGTTGTAGGTCGTAGGTTCGAATCCAGACAGTCACATTACTTTGTGTAAGTCATGCTCATCACCACTGCTTTTAAAACTGTGAAGGAAAACCTCATGCTGAAACCTTGCATGTCCTAGAATCAAAAATTCGAAGACATGTGACATTTACCAACCCGCACTGGGCCCGCGTGGTGGCTTACGGCCCACTCCCTCTCACCAAGAAGAAGCCTGCGTCCCAGCAGTGGGAACATTATAGGCTGATAATAGATATCATGAGGCTGATATTATGATAATGGTAATAGGCGCACACCTGGAACTTATCCATACTAATATTATAAATTCGAAAGGAACTCTGTCTGTCCGTCTGTCTGCATGTCTGTCTGTATGTTACCTTTTCACGCTTAAACCACTTAACGGATTTCGATCAAATTTGGCAAAGAGATAGATTGCATCACGGGGAAGGACATAGGATAGTTTTTATCCCGATATTCCCACGGGCTCGATACTTATGCGGGTGAAGCCGCGGGGCGGAGCTAGTAACTAATATGCCTACCCTACCCATTTAAAGAACAACACACAAACACGAAGCAAATACCCATAATCAGCTTTTAACATTTTCCTTCCTCCAAAGAGCATTTTAAACCTTTTTTTCGCACCCTCTTTCCTTATCGAACCATTAATACCTCTTCCTAACATTCGCCGTTATGAGGAAGTTCTTTATAAAGTCCATTTTGCATCAAATTAATGGCAGCATCCTTCTATCACACCATCTCCGCACATTATCTCAAAAAGAAACATTTAAGCCTTTTTCTTTGACTAAAAAGCTTGTATAAAAATATCGTTGAAAATGCCATTCCACACTGACCTTTGAAAAAATTTAATAAGACTTTATTTCTATTAAAATAAAGTTCATTTTTGCTTGTTTTTACAACAAACGCGTTCGCACATAAGCTGGAAAATTCAATATCACACTAAATAAAAAAAACCTTAACGTCACGATAAAAATCCTCAACAAAGCCAAAAAGGTCTGCGATTTTACGAACGTTTACATTGCGAATGTGGCCCTTATTGCGGACGATTTAAGGGTCATGTAAAAATGTTATGTAAGCTAAAATAAGTGAATAGTGCAAGAGATGGATCGGATTTTAATAAACGATGAAGATTTTCCTAGTAATCGTTTTGCGAGTTAAAAGGTTAATTTTTTCTCTGAAGATTTTGGCAAAGGGGAAGTACCTACCAATGAACCTTTAATAAGTAGTTTAGGAAACATCTTGAGGAAACACATAAGCAATCAATTAGGCGTGGCGAAGTGGTTAATGGCCGACATTTTTTGTTTTGCTAAAACGGGTTTTGCCCTTAAGTGGGAAAATAGAGATACATGTATGTATTCTATAGATTAAAAAAAAAACAAGCGCTTCTCGCAATCAAACTAGGAAGTTTGGCGAGTACCTACCTAGTAAGAACAAAAAAATATGTATGTTAGTGACTAATATTTTTAAAAAACTTTTTGCAAAACAGCTTCGTAATGCAAAACATAAGTTTTGCTGAAACAATATATTTTATTCCACAACAAGCTTCTGCTCGCGACTTCGTCCGCGGGCAATAGCGCGGATTTCTATTACCTAGTGTAAGAATTTGGAAATCTGTGGAGTAAGTGCGTAACACAGTATAAGTAGCAATGACTTTCATTTAGACATTTCAACAACATTCATTGCGTTATTTACGTTGTTGAGCAGACAATTTTTCGAACATATGAAGCAATCGATTCGATTAGCAATATCCTTAATAGGGTGTTGCACATTATGGGTGCTGATCAGTAGTTCCGAAGACTACCCCTTTTTTTTTTTCGGTTGGGAAATCATCAAATGCCGCTCTGGGTGGAGCGGAAGGGAGTGTCAGACTCTTACTGACTAAAACCCACCCGTGTTCCTTCCTTAGCCCTTTCTGTTCCGGGCCAGCGGTAACCCTTTCGGACAATCCCGCTGACCCGGCAGGCTTCGGCCCTATGGGGCCCCTCCTCGATGCTGACGTCTCTTTGAGGCGCGCGTGGAACACGTACGCGCCGTCCTTCACGGGCCTGGTCCTGATCGGACGGTGAGCTACCCATTACTCTCCGCCCGCAGGCCCGCGCCTACGGTGGCCGGGAGTCGTCGCGCGGCTCCCGACGCCCGGAGCGTTTCCCGCGGCGGCGGCGGCTGGGACGGGAGGCTCTCTCCCTGAGCCGTCCCGCCACCTCCTTCGCTAGCATGACTGCTTCGCAGAAGGAGGTGACTGCCTCCCACTCCCTCTCGCCCCGGACCATGGCTTGCACCAGGCCCGGCCGCGAGAGGTCGCCGCCGCTGCCGATCGCCTCTACGAGGACACGGCGGTGCTCCGCCCAAGCGGGGCAGACCTCCACCGTGTGCACCACCGTGTCCTCTGGGCGATCCTGGCAATGGTGACACCCGGGCGTTTCCTCCCGCCTGATGATGTGCAGGAACCTCCCGAAACTTCCGTGTCCGGTGAGGACCTGCGTCAGGCGATAGGTGAGGGCGCCGTGCCGCCTCTCTAGCCACTCCTCAAGGAGGGGTCTTATCGCCGCTATCGCGGCGTGCCCTGAAGATTACCCCTTACATACAAACTTACAAATTTTACCTCTTTATAATAATACTAGCTTCCGCCCGCCACTTCGTACGCGTGAAATTTCACCCTCCCCCCATTCACCCTCTTAGGGGTGGAATTTCGAAAAATCCTTTCTTAGCGGATGCCTACGTCATAACATCTACCTGCATGCCAAATTTCAGCCCGATCCCTCCAGTGGTTTGGGCTGTGCGTTGATAGATCACTATGTCAGTCAGTCAGTCACCTTTGAGTTTTATATATTTAGATAAGTATAGACAAATCTAGAGTACAAGTCTCTAGCAACACGAAAAATAAATTATATTTATACCCAACTTGCAAGTCACAAAGAATAGTACAAGAAGTTTATAATTATATGTCAAGTCAACGAGACTCTATGACAGTACTTTATTAAGTTCAAAACAAAGTTCTTTAAGTGGATTCCTTGCGGATTCCACGGATTTAAACTTTTGAATTTTAAGCTGTGTAATTCGGATTTAAATTGGATGAGCAAAAATCTGAACAGATATAGATATACCTAGATAATGCAAGTATCACGATCTGTATGAAAAGCAAGCGTGCCATTTTTTGACTACCTACACATGACGTCACAAGCTACATATTTGGTGATGGGAAAATATTGACCACTTTACTAATAAACGTTGTTTAGCGTTTGTACAGTTACACAACACTTTGTCTTCTTCTTTCGAAAGTCAAATTACTGACGACTGAAAGAGAGAAATCGGTGTTTAACTATTCATCTGATACGATACGTTTATTAGTAAGGGGGATATACATTAAACTAGTAGGATACTTTTCATCTTAGAAATTGAAATGCAAACACAGAACAGAACCCTCTGGAGCACCAACTTTAAAATTATTAACGTGCATTCCATGACAGTACCAAATAAACACCCTACCTCCCTGCCTAAACCTTGTACACTGCCTCTATTGAAATCAGGAAAAGGGCCGAAAGGTCCCAAAGTATAGGGCTATTTATTTTGATCTCAAGTGACATTCCCTAAATCGTTCGCGGAATGTGAAAATTTTTAGCCCTTCGCCGTCGAGGATATAAATTGTTTCCTAAATCGGATAAGGGTCCTCAGATTCGGAACAATTCTGAGTCCAACACCTTTCTGGTGTAAGATTGATTAATTTAGGGAAATTAATTTGGTTTTAATGATGATGTCGTATAAGGAATTATTTATGAGATATTTGAATAGAATATTAGTTCAAGTTGATAAGTTTCTTGTGGATGGTTATAGAAAAGTGGCAGACTACAATTAGTTCGGCCGCGGCCGTCGAAAGAATGCCTTCCTGACACCTGTCTGTGTGACAATAAATTAACACTGTAATTTGAAAACAATCTAAACCAATTATTTTTAAAGGAGTATATTCTTGCCGGCTCTTCTCCAGAGAAAACGACCAATTGGAACCGTGCACCTAGCTTCTGGCGTTTCATAAGTGCCCATGTAAGTATGTGAAATATTTAAATTTTAATCTGCTCATCAGCTAACTTATAAGCCCTACTGAGAATAGTTCTATCATTTGAATCCGCTTATTCCCGTATACTTCCGCAAAAACCTTGGAATCTGATTTGCCCTGGAATCCTCGGGGAGTTCTGCTTTGCATATTACCGACAACCTTTCATATACCTATGTATATTCTAGTTGATCTATTGGACCGACGGATTTCCTGGCACAAATCAAAATGGCAACATTGGAATTGGATCCTTGCATCAAACCGTCTTACTCATTATTGTTGCAAATAGGCGTTTCCTGGAGAACAACTGTGTTATATCGTTATTCATTCTTTTCTTAACTAAGTAGGCCCAGATTACTCCAAAGCGGAGACGAGACGAGGGGAGAAAATATGTGTTGGAAAACACCAACAGGTTTTAGTTTATTACATATAACGTGTCCGCTTGCCTTCAGTGGATACGGTTGAGCAGAGAGGAGAGGAGATGTCTCTGCTTAGCGCGAACAAAAAAGTGATGTGAGCTGTGCCTAGCTTACGAGGCACAGCTCACATCACTGGTTTGTGGCGAAGACGCGCAGCGGACACCAGAGGAGATGTGAGCAACTGAGCAGGGTGCAGCGAGCGGCGCCGCTAGTTCCCCCGTGTCACAACCGTGCCGTTCCGTGTGTTCACAACCCGTCCGCCATGCCTGCGCCTGAATCAACCCTCGCCGCACGCATCCTCAGCTCCGCTCTAGCCAAAGACTATATTCTCTTTGGCTCTAGCCATTACACATCTCTGCTGCGGTCTAGCCAGTACGCATCTCCGCACAGATTCGGTGGATACACCCTAGAAGTTAAGCATCTCCTCTCCTCTCCGTTTCGAAAACCTCTGTCTATCTCCGTTTTGGAGGAGGCCTTATAGCCGCGGCGGGCACTAGCCCACCGCACAAATACGCCTGGCGAAATGGCTTCCCGGCGCGGGCCGCCTGTAGTGTGCGGTAGTTCAGACAAAATGTACTAAAGTGATGCAATGCCCCGTGTCTAAAAGGGACGTCCGAAGCATGAAGGACTAACCGACCATCGACAAGCCTCGGCTACCACAGCTTAACTTCTCACATACATGAAAGTGGGGCTGTTGTAAAAAGCCACGAGCCCCTCATAAATAACAGAGCATATAGTCTAAATAGCAAAAGTTCAGAGTAACAGTTTCGAACAATCCTTCCGGAGTTTTATTGAGAGAAACAATTCAAATTGGAACGTAAATTACAGCCGCTTTCAATTTAAATGACCTTTTAGACGATTAACTGAAGCCTTTAGGGGTGTGCCAAATGTGGTAATATGTTTTATGATGAGGATTTTTCATTTTTGGGGTATATGGAGATGGGGTTATAAGTTAAGTTAAAAGGGTTATTTATCAGAAAATATGTAAATGGACGTCTGTGTATTATGAGGATGAAATCGTGAGAGAGACTTGGATAGTCTGGCATGATGCGCGGTTGTGTTTCATTAAAGTTAATAATGTTTCATCATCTGCCTAGCCTTTTCCCAAATATGTTGGCTCGGCTTCCAGACTGACAGGATGCAGCTGAATACCAGTTTTTTCATAATGTTTATTTTTAAATAAATAGAGGTGCACCTATGGTACAGTCACCAGCAAAAGTTTGTATACACTTGGCTTTATTCAAAGACGATTTTCTCCTTTAGTTTTGAATGAAATTTTATGTTATTACGAACAAAGTATTTTTGAACCCCCTATGGGTTCAAAAATACTTTGTGTAAAGTGTCGTATTTTAATGTTGCATTCGTTATTTCACGAAAAAATCGCAATTGTAAGTTGCCAAGTGTTGACATATTAGTGCTCGTGACTGTACACGGTCCACATATAACCAGTTATGTTTAAGTCCCATGTCATAGGGGGCGAGCCTATTGCCATCAACTAGTCACAAAACCAGACTGGGCTGTTACTGATAGATAGATAAAATGTTTATTCAGTGCAACAAAAAACACAATACAGGTATCAAAAACATCAAAAAAGGTGAAAAAAAAATTTACAAAGATTAAAAAGATAAATTGACCCCTAGACACCTAGCTCTTAAACATCTATAAGGCGCTTTTCACACGTCCCGGCAACCGGGTAGCCGGTGCCGGGTACCCGGCGGCGAAGTGTATAGCCATGTACGTTAGCTTTCACACGTACCTGCACCGTAGTTTGCCTGGCAATGTTACCGGATAGTCGGCACCGGCTACCCGGTTGCCGGGACGTGTGAAAAGGCACTAACGGTTGATCACTACTGGGCGGTGTGTGTCTCATGGTTGCACCAAATGGAGAGATACTGAGAGATTCCAAATGGGAAAACCGAATTTAAAACGCCCCGTTGGTCGTGGTCGCAAGCGCGACCGCTGAGCGTGGGGTCCTAGGTTCGATTCCCAGGTCGGACAAAGTTTTATTGGGTTTTTTTCCATTATGAATTTCTCAGTAGCAGCCCGGAGTTTAGAAGTTGGCGGTATGTTACCCCGTGTCTCGGTGGGCATGTTAAGCCGTTGTTCCTGGACCTGATCTCTCTCCGGCCGTGTCGGATTGCCGTCCCATCGGACTTTGAGAGTGAGGGAAAAGAGGGTGCTCACGTGTCTGCGCACACACTTGTGCACTATAATACCTCCCGTGCAGATAACTCGTCTCCGTGAAATTTGCCGCCATGACCGAAATTTGGTCTGAAGGACTGTTATTATCATAGCATATAAAAGATAAGCGCCAACTAAAAGGCTAACATGAAAAAAATAATTATTTTCTATTCACGAGGGACGGCCATACAACGGGCTTATAAGAATACACTGCATTGCAAAAAATATCGAGAACTTACACTTTTCTTTAATTTTGAGAAAAACTTCCATTTTTTACTAAGGTTCGATTCCTCAAAACGAGCCCAGTTGAGGTACTTGCTTGATTTTAATATTTGAACAATATACATAGGAATTCTAGGAAACGATTTATGGCAGGACAAAAACACAAATCATCATTAGACTATTACACAAAATCAGGTGTTGATGCCTTCTCCATACTTAATAACCTCTTCGTATCCTCTCTTTTGGCATAATTATGTTTTAATCGTGGCCGCTCTTGGACCAAAATGAATGAACCGATTTTAATGAAACTTCATAGGCATAAGCAGGATACAAAGACCTAAAAAGTTACTTTTAGCCAAATTAGACCGACTTTAAATTTTCCATAAAAACAGAGATTTCCAATTACCTTTTTTTTAACTACACTTCATCTAAGTTGCTACTGTGAGATTATTACAGAATAAACTAAAAATAAGATACAAATCTGCTGCTAGTTTTATTTGCAACGCAGTGTATCTATATATAATATAGTCAAAATATGTGGCTTGGCCGTTTCGCTACCATCACATGGGCGTAAGGTGAAAAAGGTATTCACTGTTCATTACTTTTCTGTTATACAATAGTTCTTGTAGTAACGAAACGGCCAAGCCTCATATTTTGACTAAGGTGTAGAGTTTTTGAAGTTAGGGCGTGTAGAGTTAGAAGCTTGGCTCTACATGAGATCTGATAACTTTTTGGCAGTGCGAGCCATATGTGGTCTCGTCTCGCTCGTTTTTGGTGGGATATCTTTTACTTCTTGCCGACTCCGGGCAGCCGTAGGGCTGCCCGGAGTCGGCAAGAAGTAAATGTAAAAGTAAAAGTAAAAGCTATGCTTTGTGTAGACAAAGCATAGCTTTAAGATTAGTGAAAACCTTAACTTCGCGTAAGTGGCGTAATGGACCGCCGTTTAAAAAGCTACCATACCTACCTACCGTACCTACCTACTGGTACCTACTACCGTCACTTTCGGACAGATTAATGGATCTGGACCCGCCTGAGAATCACTAAGTGGTTTATGAAAAGTCTGTACCTATACATCTATGAGTGTTTGTTGAGAAGAAATGGCGTTGGGACGGCTTTAGAAAGCTTTTAGTTTGAATGAAATAAGAACACCTATGTGGTAGGTACACTGGATGGTAACTACGTAAAACTACATCATTAACATCGGAGAAAAAATTATCATCATCATCTGCCTAGCCTTTTCCCAACTATGTTGGGGTCGGCTTCCAGTCTAACCGGATGCAGCTGAATACCAGTATTTTACATGGAGCGTCTACCTATCTGACCTTCAGAACCTAGTAACTGGGTAACACGATCCCTCTCGGTTGTCAGGTTTTTACCTACCTATGTATAACGACTGTCAAACATTTACAAATGATATCCAGTGTCCAGGACCAACCGCTTGACATGCTTTCCGAGGTACGAAGGGGACTCGACATGTAACGATTGTTCACCTATACACGAACAAGCACGCGTTGCTTAACCTTCGTACTGAGTAAACAGCTTAGAGTTGGTATATTATTTCTATCTTACATTAATCTAAATTATGTTTCCTTTCCACCAAGTAGCCTAGCCGACAAAAATAATAAAAAAAAAGGAATAAGATATAAAGTTTCTTCAGACGAAAAAGGAAAAAATACACCCATTAAGAAGTTGGAGTTTCGGTCATTTGTCTGTCTGCCCCCGAATTGAGTTTTTCTGTGGTGCTAGCACTGCTACCTACCTAAAGCGAACCACACAGTACAACGCGCCACGCGACGTGACGCGGGAAACGGACCTGAATTCCGGCGCGGAAACGCGTTTTTATTGAATTTGTATGTTTCCTAATTATGTTAGGTATAGGTATTTTGTACCGACCTTATTTGTTGTCTTATTTGTTTCAAGTGTTTATTAGTGGAAACTTGTAAATGCCCTTCAGATGCATATTGTTTAAGAGCACTGTTTAAATAAGCTGTAAGTTTCCCGAACAGAATAAAATAAAATAAAGACTCTCCCCTACAGGCTCGTTATATCGGTCGATAATATCGGATGCATTATTTCGATAATACATCCCGTTTCCTTGCCACACAGCTGCGTTTTTATCGTCCGATATTTTTAACGTGTGCGTGTATCCAACACTACAGGCCCCCCGCCCGCACTACACATTACTACGTTATTAACGCAGGTATGTGTAATATCGTATGCGTCCTAATACCAAAATGTTCTAAGAACTCATCGGAATATCGCAGGACGGCCACGAAGTTACACATTGCTGCGATAATAACGACGCAATATAAGTAGGACGCTTGCGTTCCTCCGGGGACAAAAAAAAATGATATAATACAAAATGCTAATAAAAATAAATAATGCTAATAAATGCTAATACAAAATGTACTGAAAACAGATATCTCAATAACGCATCCGATAATAACGCGCCTGTGGGGCAGAACCTAAATTTCTGCGGAAAAGCGTTTTTATTGAATTTGGATATAAATCGTAGACAGAGTAATCTATAGACTCAAGGTATCCGTGTCACCGAAAGGGACAAAAAATTCCGGCAATCTTCATCATACAATCATTTTTACAGCTTATTACACTACACCTTACCATTTTCACAATTGCGCAAATGTACTATTATTGAATTATGCACGAAAAAGATCTTATTTTCCGTTTAATCGCGGTGTAGTTTTTATTAGTTCATTCATAATTTTTCTCATTTCATTCATAAAAGTCAAACTTGTTGTGCACATTGATGTGCTTAGCCGACACGCAATAAGGGACAGAAATATTCTTACTCTGTCTCTTTTCTTTGCTAGTGACGTTAATATATTTCTCTTTTTCTTGTGCGAATGAAAAAGAAGATATGCAGCAGTCTATAGTTTACTCTGTCTACGATATAAATAATCACGCGCGAGCGTTATCTGCGCCCCGTCACGTGGCGCGTTGTAGTGTGTGATCCGCTTTATGTAGGTAATCAAGGTAGAAAAGTGTCGCTATTTTCGTACAAAATTGACTTTGGTATAGTGTTTATAGGACATTATATTATTATAGACAGTCATTTTTCGGGTAGGACAGAAGATTTTAATACATACAAATAAATGATAAATGATTTTATTTTTGTAAGTAAGTAGGTTTGTACAGACGCCAGCACATCAAGCTACTACAATCTGTCAAATTTCTTTAATATATTTTCGACTTTATCGCTAATAATTAAGGTTCAAAGTTGATTGGGAAAATTTGACAGTTTCGGGTAGCTTGATGTGCTGGCGTTTGTACAAACACTTTTACACGTCAATCATGTTTTTTTTTAAACTAGATGAAGTCGGCGTTTCCTATCTGACTACTCTGAGAAGAAAGGCCGAAACAAACTCAGAGGTCACAGTCTCTTATAAAGTCCAGACATAAAGTCAAAGTCAAAGTCAAATCATTTATTTCAAATAGGCACATTAAAGGCACTTTTGAACGTCAAAAAAAAACTAAATAGAAATGATTCTAGTCGCCCATTCGAAAAGGTAGATTTCGTATGGAGAAGAATGGGCAAGAAACTCCACCGTTACTCTTTTAAAATGTTTTACAAGGTCTTGTATACATAATAAAAATTATATGTGAACACGATGCACCCATAATAAAATTAGTCTACCACAAAAGGTAAAAAGAATTAAAAATTAAGCAATGACAGGTAAATCAAATAAGTGATAGATACATGGTGCTCACATATTTACAAGTTATTTAAAAAAAAAAAATGCAAAAGTAGTTGAACTTTAATAAGTGTGTGAGCCACTGTAGTCGCAGATTGTAAAAATGAATTAGAATAAGATGTCATAATTAAAAATATATATAAATTAAATTACGAACAAGTTTGATTTTGTCTAGACTTTTAGATTGTCCTATGGAGCAGGACCAGCATGTTTCCAAACATTCTTATCTTGGATATAATCCTCTAATTTGTAATATCCTTGTTTACAAAGTGTACTTTTAATATGAGTTTTAAATTTTCTTTCATTTAATTGCAATATGTCACAAGGTATTTTGTTGTAGCATTTAACACAGTACCCCATAAAAGATGTATGTACTTTAGATAATCTGAAAAAAGGTTGATCTAATCAACATAATCTTGGTCAGGTTATATGAAGACCATGTAGATCGATGTCTGAGAGTGAGGTGTTCTTTTGAGGAAAGAACCACACAGATTGAGAGGACCTGTTCAGTCAATACATACATAATATCACACCTGTATTCTGTAATCCTACCCGCATGCTTAGACAGAGGTGTATCTAAGTATAGTACAGACGCCAGCACATCAAGTCACTACAATCTGTCACAACTTTATCGCTAAAACATAAAGTTTTTTTTTTTTTTTTACGTGGTGAAATGCTCATGCATTCTGCACTACCACGGGGAGATGTGCAGTTATGTGGGACTCTAACCCACTAAAACTCCACGGTGTTCTCCTCTGCCGCTTACGGCGGGAACACGGGTACGCGTTAGCACTCATCCGTGAACCCGCCGCGGCTGTCCGTCACCGGACCCTTCTCTGGGGAGTACTCCCCATCACCGGCGCACCACAACACATAGCACGCCGTGACCACCCCAGGGACCAAACCAGCACATGGGCGCCAGACGACCCCTTGTATGGGCACCCTTGGTCCCCCTGCGACGGGTCAGGTCATTGGCCCCGCCGCCTGCCAATTTTCGGACGCAGAGGATAGGGAGAGCGGCCAACGTCATACCGACACTCCTCCTACCCTGCGGCCCCACCGCGTCCGCCATCAGACGGTGGCGACCCCGTCAAGGCCGCGGAAGGTAGGGAGAGCCGCACACCGCGATACCGGCACTCCTCTCCCGCCGCGGCCTCCAACCCTCAGCCGCGATGCCTCCCATACGACATCGCGGCCCGCCTCAATTGCGATGTCACCCAAGCGGCATCGCAACCTACTTGTTGGCCGCTACGTCGTCGGCTTATCGGCAAAAGCCCTGACGAGCGGCCCCTCCCCGGGTTCCTCTTCGCTTCACCGTGGGTGACCAAGCCACGGCTACTGAGCCCCCCCCGCCTCGACAATGCGGGGGAAAACATAAGGTTCAACGTTGATTGGGAAATTTTGACAGTCTCGCGTAGCTTGATGTGCTGGCGTCCTTACACCCACATTTCGCCAGTTAAGTATGTTTAAGTCCCATGTAATAGGGGGCGAGCCTATTGCCATCAACCGGACACAATTCCAGACTCCGGACTGCTACTAAGAAATTCCAGATGTAAAAACCCAATAACAATTTGCTCGGCCTAGGAATCGAACCCAGGATGACGCTCAGCGGTAGCGCTTGCGTCAAGAAGACCAAAGTGGCAAGATTTTAATATTGTTAAATTATAGAAAAAAATGTACCTAACCCTTAAAGATGGTACAGACGCCAGACAATCTGTCAAATTTATGTAATAGATTTTCAACTTTATCGCTAAAGTTTAAGGTTCAAAGTTGATTGGGGAAATTTGAGTTTCGGGTAGCTTGATGTGCTGGCATCTGTACCAACGATAATCTAAAGTGGTAGTCATAAAAATATATTTTTGACATTTTATAAAGTAACTGCAACTGCATAAAAAATGCCTTCTTAGTGTATCTTGATCTTTTGTCGCGATGAATGGATTATCCACTCAGCAATTTTGGTTCGCGAACACGGTAAACGATTTCCTTGAGACTCCCGCAGACTGGCGCGACGCGACTTTGCAACGTTATTTTGATAAAGCAATTTCCATGAAGTTTTCATAGAAATTGTTCTACTAGAATCGTGGCACGATGTCACATCGCGCCAGTCTGCGGAGCCTTTATAAGGAGAAAAAGGAAATCCCACCAAAAACATTTTCATATAAAATGTTGCCAAGACGAGACCACATATGGCTCGCACTGTCAAAAAGTTATCAGATCTCATGTAGAGCCAAGCTTCTGACTCTACACGCCCTAACTTCACAAACTCTACACCTTAGTCAAAATATGAGGCTTGGCCGCTTGGGTCGTCTTGGCGGGGGCACTCCCGTGCCCCCAGAAAAATATACGTATTCCCAGAAACTGCAGAATTGATTTACCCACTTACACTTTATAGTACTCTAGCTTCTGCCCGCGACTCCGTTGGCGTGCTGCGTGGCATGACGCGTGCTGCGTTGCCACTGGAACAGACATTATGTATATGTAGATGCATAGACATAAACCACAGCATTATTCAGGAAGTAATCTGCCCCTGGCAGTCTCAACAGCTGAGACAACACTAAAGACGAACTCAAAACTCATTCAGGATAATCCTCCAGTACTTGATGCCATTACATCTTCGAAACTTCCTAACAAACTCCTCGAGAGTTCCCAACTAAAATGCGATGGGAAATAATATGAAAAACAATTTTATACTTTAAGCAGGGTAGCGCAGTTCGCCGAGTTGTGAGACGTACTCTTTTTGTCCGGAGACAGACTGCTGTAACAAGTTGCTCGTCCCATTTCGCGCTTCAACGAAACGCGACGCTCTGCTATTTAAGAAGAAGATGCAATGGGAGTTTTTGATTTAGAGATTATGAGATTTTTCGTCTGTGTTTTACGGGGGTCAATCTCCTCGGTTCATTCCTCGGGAAACCAGTAGTCGTTGGTCTAAATTGACGATCATACAGATGTACCCACCTGGTCAGGGTGGTAAATAGGTAATATGAAATGTAAGCGTCAGCAATCCACGGATCTAGTAATATGAAAAGTAAGGCACAATGAATGAGACTATGTTCATGGATTTTAGAAAGAATCCGACTCGAAGGACCAATTTTTAAAACAATTTCGTGAAGGACCAATTTTAGCAATCAGTTGAATTACCTACGGGCTACGTAAGGTATGACGCCCTCAGGCTAAGTGCAGGGACGACTTTCGCAGGGTGGCTGGTAGCAGCTGGATGAGAGTTGCCGACAATCGAGCTGAATGGCGTGTGATTGGAGAGGCCTATGTCCAGCAGTGAACTGCTGTAGGCTGATGATCATAATGCGCAACGGCATGCAAATATATTACCCTCAGTTTCTGAAAGGTATTGACAGTAGTTTCAGTCGGATAACAGACAATAACTCAACATGAGTTTAGCAGTCAGTTATCAAATTTTTGCGTTTTTAACCAACTTCAAAAAAAGGAGCAGGTTCTCAGTTCGTCAGAATCTTTTTTTTTTAAGAACCGAGTTTCTTAACATGGTGTCATGCCTGTAATCCCCGAAGGATTACGCAGAGAAGTACCTGTAGTACACCTACATTTCGCCAGTTACCTATATCAGAGGCCCGTGGCTAAATAATAACAGCCGCACAGGTCGATCGATCAGGTTAAGCTACGCTTGCCGCGGTTGGTATGTGGATGGGTGACCATCTTTACATACCGAGACCCCTCCGTGCCTCGGAAAGCACGTTAAGCCGTTGGTCCCGGCTGTCATTCCTGAATTTTTGACAGTCGTTACAGGTAGTCAGAAGCCCGAAAGTCTGACAACCAGTCTTTCCAAGGGGTATCGTATTACCCAGTAATTGGGTTGTGGAGTTCAGATAAGCAGTCGCTCCATGTAAAATACTGGTATTCAGCTGCATCCGATTAGACTGGAAGCCGACCCCAACAAAGTTGGGAAAAGGCTAGGCAGATGATGATGATCTAAGTGCCATATAATAATGGAGCGAGCCTATTGCCATCAACTGGACACAAATCCAGACTGCTACTGAGAAATCTCTGATGGAAAAACCAAATGACACTTTTCCCGATCTGGGAACCTCAAGCTCAATAGCGCTGAGATTCTTATTAAAAAGATTTCAAAATTATGTAAATTAGTTTCAGAAAACCGGCTAAGTATAATCAACAAAAGAGATAAGTATGCAGGATCGTCCGGTATAGTTGAAGTTTAGTAAGAAACCGATGGATGTTCTCGAATAAAATTTAATTTTATTATTAGAAAACAAACAGTTAATTTATCAAATAAAATTTCAGTAAACTTCAACTTCAATTTCTTACTAAACTTCAACTATATCCGACGATCCTGCATACTTATCTCTTTTGTTGACTGTACATAAAGTACCCAGTGTACCTCTTGCCTGTTTCCACTTATTTTCATAAACTTAGCTATCTCTGTCTTTAACGAAGTCTCGTGGGACGGAAGGACCGACTATTTCATTATAAACTTTACCAATAAATATTTTATACCTGCAGTCCTGTTGTTTATAAAGACAATTGTATTTTATTATTTGTATTTGTTATTTTTAATGAACTAGGTATGTATAATTTGTGTCTGTATTTGTCAGTTGTTATGGGTAGTTAGCAGGCTTAGCTGCCAGTAACCAGTAGAAGGGTTATCACATTGCCCAGTGACAGGGTTCCTTACTTGGGTTATCTTACCTCCACAACACAGTTACTGGGTAATACGACGGCAGCCGCTCTATTTTATAATTACTAGTATTCAGCTGTTTTCGGTTAGGCCGACCCCAAAAATAGTTTGGTAAAGTGACTAAGAAACTCCAGATGGAAAAATTGCCAACCTAGTATAACTACACTTCTCCCTACCCCATCTGGGAATTGAGGCGTGTTGTTTCTGTTATGGGTGGACATAAGTACTTTCTTAAACCTCCAGGCTGCCACTACAACATCTAAACCAACAAAGTTCCGTATCTGTATCGGAAAGACAAACATTCACTTGATATTAACTTAGTAATAATCTCAAACAAGGAGTTCGCTTCCCCATATTTGTGTTAAATCCGTGGCTTTTCAGAGCTTATTAAATAACTTTCTTATTGTAAGGAGTTTTGGGTTTTAATCAAAATTGGGTTTGAGTATAAAAGTTTGGATTTGTTTCTGGTCCTTTTACCCCAGTCTTTATAGTTATGTTGAAGATCAAAAGAGGTTACTAAGTGTGCTACGCAATAAGGGTAATAAAACGCTACCGTTTTCTAGAAGAGCAATGGTCGCCATATAACCACCGCAGTGACGCTGTCATGAAAATTATGGCAGTTGGTATGACTTTACGTTCTCAAAAAACACTTGCTAGGAAAACACTCAACATACTTTCATAAAGTTTCAGTGACGTCATTAAAACGGCGGGTAAATTGCAGACGCTATTTTATTTTGGAAGGGAAAACATACAGTAATATGTTAAAAATAACTTAATAAGGGGGAAGCGCTAAGATAGCCCGCGAAATTAAAATTTTCTTACGTTTTTTGCAATTTGCTGGTCAGTATTATGTTGTACGTTGATTAAAATATGTTTCGCGACCGTAACAAATATATGTATTTACAGAATTTTAATCAAACAATTCAATTCTTCCCTTGTGGTGGTAAGCCACCACAAGGGAAGAATTGACCAGTCAGATAAGGTGTTGGGTGTGACTGTCCAGTTGAGTAACTGGCAGAACAATCTAAAAAGTAGTACCTAAGTAAGTAAGTACTACCTACTTTTCCAGACGTATTTCTTCCGACAGAGCTCTACTACCTACTACAATCATACGATCAAGGATATTTATACCCAAATAATTGTCACTCTAAATTCAACACTCTGTTGGTGTACAGAGAACATATTAATTGACTAGTTAATACAGGAGCTGGGTAAACGGAATATTGCACGCTCAATCAAACTCGACGACTCAACTGTTTATTGAGTCATAGTACCTATATAATAGCATAGTTACCTACTGAGTATACAGCGTGTACCGCAGTTGCGTAACACAATCTGAATCATTTCGAAGGATATTGCTAATCCATTGATTCATGTGTTCGAAACAATTTGTCTACTCAACGACGTAAATAACGCAATGAATGTTGCTGAACTGTCAAAATGAAAGTCCTACTGTTAATGTGTTACACAATTATACGCCGCGGAATAGTGTGTTAATACTTAAAGTCACACTACACACTATTCTGTGGCGTACAGACCATCAAACTAAACAACTTTCTTCATGGTACCAACATCGTAATCACGAAAATATTGTCAACTGTCCCATACAGAACATCGCATTTACCTATATAGGTATACATATTTTTTCGCGATTACGATATTGCAATGGCTTAACGTGCTTTCCGAAGCACGGAGGGGTCTCTGTATGTAAAGATGGGCACCCGTCCACGGACCTATTTGGCAAGCGCAGCTTAGCCTGATAAATCGACCCGTGCGGCTGTTATTACTTAGCCACGAGCCCCTCAGCATAATTATTGAGTATATAATATAATTATTTGCTAGTTTATGAAGCTGGCAGTCGCGTTAATTAGGAAACGCGTGTAACTGAGTGGCTGTTAGTGAATAAATAATTAGGAATGGAGAACTCTACGAATGGGTAATGCTAAACAAATGCGCCAGTGTTTATAATAAATAGGTTCATGTTTTTGTTAATTTGCTCGTTGTTCTAATGAAGGGCTAATTAGGTTCGGGTGTCACAGTAAAGCCTGATTATATGGTTCGATTTCATTGCCCGTGATATACCATATAAGCACAGTCTATACATCATGGTTTTTATACTGTGATATAAGCAACTAAGTAGAAGCAACTATAAAAGTTGCACCAGCTTTATTGTCTGCCTCATTGGTTTTTTTTTTTGGTGGGAAATAACTTCTCCCGCTCTGTGCGGAGCGGGAGGGGTGTCAGACTTTTACTGACTAAAACCCACCCGTGTTCCTTCAGTTGCCTGTTGCCTCAGTGTGTTGCTTCAGTTGTCAGTTGTGTTGCCTCTTTCGAACCCTGGCAGGCATCGGCCCTAGCGGACCCCGTCAGTATATTAACCAAACAACGCATTTACTGTGACGAAAGCTACGGTTTCTTGGAAGAAACCGTAAAATAACCGTTTCGTTTGTTGTCCAGATTGGCTAAAAATGTGAAAAAAATAGCCTAGGACTGAACGAAATGAACCAACTTTGACGTGTCCGGCCGGCCCACTCCCACTTCAGCCTGGCTGTTTTTTTCTCCAACATCCGCTACTTGAGTTATGGAGCACAGCGTGGTGTTTGTAACTCGATCTGTCCACCTAATACCTACGTATGCTGCGCTCCATTGCCCGTTGGCAAATCTTGAGTTTGGACTTCTGTTGTTCAGTGAGCGACCAACTTTGTGCACCGTAGGTTAGGACGGGCAGGATGCACATGTCGATGAGTTTCCTTTTTAATGATAAAAAAAAATAGGAATAAAGAAATGAAAGGTAGTCCTTTCATTTCTTTATTCCTATTTTTTTCAGTAGGTCTTCCAAGCATTTTGGACCCGTCATTCGACTGCCTCATCTTGTCTGTTTTTGAAAGACACTATCTGGCCCAAGTATATGTACCTACTCATCGACATATTGCAACCCATGTCCGTCTACCTCGACCCTACGTTTCGTGCTGTAGGTCGTGTCTGGGATCTGTTTGGAGCGTTCCCTCAAGTTCTGAAGGTGATGTAGAGAAGAACACTATGTCATCTGCAAAGCGGAGGTTTGTTAGCTGGTGCCCGCTAACAAGTAGGTATGCCTCGTGACTTCCACGAACTAGGCAACTTGTTAAAAACCTCCTGCAATGCACTTGTGAGCAGCTTACGTGAGAGTGGATCGCCTTGTTTGACAACTTTTCTAGTTTAAAATTTGGTCCAGAAACTTATAGCTTGAGGTTCACAGAGCTACTTCTATAGATGGTGCTGTCAATGCAAAAAACGATATTCAGGAAAACACACCAACTTATATTCACAGATAACATTTCAGTGACGTCATTCGCCGATAAATTCGGACGCTATGTAGGCGGCCCCCGATCTTCTAGGAAACGATTATAACTCAGTTAATAAGACCACAAATTTAAAATGGGAGGCTATACGTCGATTTTTGAGCTCATTTGTTCCTGGAACAATACATTTTAATTAGTATTCCACCAATATATTTGGCACTAAATAATACAGACAAGCTCACCGATAAATTCTGGAGAATTTAACTAAATTTAGACCAGTGACATGCAATCTTAATAGCTCCGAGCGATGTTACTCCAATTTACAACCGTTCGACTGGGGTTTGAGTTCAAGTCAAAGTAATTAGAACTTTAATTGCTGTTCTGAAAGTTGGTTTTGGCTTGGAAGTAGCCTCGTTGGGCGAGGTAAAGGTAGGGGCTTAGTGGTAATGAAGTGCTGTTTAAATTATTAATAATAAATTATGGATTGGAAGTGATCTGTGTGGTTTGTTCAGGAATTGGGGCGAAATGATAATTGTCTTTCTAGCTTAATTTGCTGAATTAATGCCTAATTAACACACACGGGCACTCTTACGCGTTACGGAATAGATCAACAGAACTCTCCCGTTGCACCGTAAGACCACAATACCGCCATTGTGTGTTAAAGAAAGAAAGAAAAATATTTTATTTGAGACACGCACAGGAAACGCAGTTACCTACGCCGCAGAACTCGCCCAAGTTGCACCACAAAACCCGGTTTTTCACCTTCCGCATCTAACCTATCCAGTCTTCATACTACAAAATCGCTTCCGCTCCTCTAATCGCTCCGCTCGTCACTTCATGCTACCTTACCCTACAATTTAATTCGTCCTCATGCTAATAGGTCCCGGTCCCAGGCTAGGAGGCAATTTCGCAAGACGTTTCAGTTACTGATGGCATTACGTTGTATCACGACACTACGGTTTTACATTTAACGCTACTGTGAAAGACTAGGTTTATAAAGGGGTTTAGTTTATCAAGTTTTGGTAGGTTGGTTGTTGGTTGGTGACAGTGGCTGAAATTATGAAGGTACCTAAACTTACGGTGAGCTAAAAAAATATAAAGTGGCCAAAAAAGTATTAAGTAGGTATCTAAGTACTTCAACAATAAAAAATATCTAAAAATAATTAACTTTAAAAGTAACATTTTTATTGAAATACCTCACATGCGTAAAACGAGTAAATGCCTGCGAGTTTCTATACAAGGTGTTAATGGAATAACCCGAAACCTCTTAAGGGGTCATTGTACTCATCATTATGAACAACTTTTACTATGGGGCCAAACCTGAAATCGCGAAAAAAAATCAGCTGTTCCCTACATTTATGTTCGCATATCTCGTTAAAATGTATGGAACAGCTGATTTTTTTTTATACTATTTTGAAACAAGTTTGAATAAGCTTTAGATGTACCTACATACTTACCATCGATAGGAAAATATTTACAATTTGTTTTATAATTCAAGACGGTCAACTTAAAGATTTGCTTTGTGTCTAAGTTGGAGATTAATTTTCTCGCCGCTTTTCTTATTGGCAGCGGCAGTAAATTTTGAAGTACCTACAGTGACGAGAAGAATCAAATGCAATAGCCTCCTAAAGTATCGATAGATATTTTATGGTGTTACGGACATGGTACCCACCTACTCTTGAAAACATAGGTACTATTGTGAAATAGGTCTTTTCTCAGTTGCAATTTTTATTTTACGTAAGAAACGCTTTTAAATGTTGCGTAACTATAAGTTAATTATGCTCGAGACGTACAGACGCCAGCACATCAAGCTACTACAATCTGTCACATTTCTTTAACAGATTTTCAACTTTATCGCTAAAGCATAATGTTCAAAGTTGATTGGGAAAATTTTACAGTTTCGGGTAGCTTGTTGTGCTGGCGTCTGAACATAGAGAAGCAGCAGTGGCTGGGAAGTGTGAAAATTAAACCCAAAAAATTCTATAAAATCATTTATTTTCCTTACATAAACATCCATAAACCTACTTCAATTATCTACTATGTACAAACTAGAACAATATCATTGTTGTCACTAAATAAAAATACAAATTCTTTGTTTATAATTTAAAAAAATGGCAATCGCTTATTACTAGACTGTTAACTTAATACAAATATCTTTTACACTATAATAATCAATATTGTAATACACTCCTGCATAGCTATTCACAACCACTCGATACGTACGCTTCTGTATCATATCGTATCGTATCATATCAATGTTATTGTAAGAGTCCTCTAAACGCTATTAACAAGTCCAAAACCGGATTTTTTTTCGTTAAGTAGACCGCTTTAATATTCATCCGACAACGCTTACTGTCGGCGGCAAGGCAAACCCGAGCTTACTCTTCAAACTAATTTTAATTCCAATGTAATGCCAATACGATTCCAATGCTAATTTTACAGTCACGTGATTCGGTACTCTTGAAAACAATATTGTCAACATTGAAATGAAATTGACAATGCTCTGCGATTATTTTGTAAATCACAATCAACAAACTATCCCAACGGAATATTGACGCAATGCACAGTTGACAAAATACATTCAAGAGTACCGTTTACCCCATGCCAAGCCCGAACGCAATTCTAATTAGTTCCCCAAAATGGACACCCAATTTAAAAACCATTTGGCGCTAGCTTCGAACTTAAGAGTACGAAACCTCACAATTCCAATGTCGATCTATCGGAATTAAATTCAAGAGTAAGCTCCCAGGTTGTCGAAATGTGTCATTATCGATACGATACCCTGTCGGATAGTTGTGAATAGCCACAGATATAATCTATATCTGTGTGAATAGCTATGCCGGACAACTAAATCAAGCCACCGTACATTTCCATAAAAGGTATAGAGGCCTAAAACATCAAAATAATGATGAGTCAAAAAAAAGTTTTCATGCAGTTTTGAAGCTGAAATACTGGCCATTATTTTGGTGTCATCATTGTTCCGAATTTGAATTCACGGCCATTGAAATATGTATAGATTATACGAAAATGCAGGGTGGCTCTATTAAGCTGGAGTAGGTATTACTATGAAGTTGTTTTTATAGAAAAGGCTTTCCGTGATACGTGATGTAAGGATGCACAGTCAACAACTCTAAAGGCGGATACAGACATAGCGAGGCATACGCCGCGCACGCCTCAGCAACACACGCCTCGATATTATTTTGCCTCGACTAAAAATAAAACCAGCGCATGCTCAGGCCGACTGACGCATGCTCAGGCCGACTGACGCATGCTCGGGTCGATCGAACCGCGTGCGAAGCACTTACCTCGCAATGTGCGTACCTTCAATTGTGGCGAGGCATGTCCTACCCAAGTACAGGGCGAGCCAGCGAAGGTCGTTGCGCTCATATCAAAGCGCCTCAGTGCGAGCAATGCGACGAACAGGCGTAGGTTCATTTTCTCAACCGAGGCAAGTGTTGTGCGTCATGCGCGACGCACGCCTCGTATAGTGAGTGTTTGGCTATGTCCACACGTACTCTTTGATCGTGGAGCGCTTGCCGACATACTTGCTCACCCTACACGTGCGTAGCATGAGCTACGCACGTGTAGGAAACGTTTATATTCGTGGTGTGGTATGAGCCTCACCATGAATATGAACGTCCACACATTGCGAAGCATGCGATGAGCGCCACGTGCGCTGCGCATGCCTCGCAATGTCTGTATCCGCCTTAACATCTACCCATTTTATGCAATTCTAAAGTAAATGATAACAGCCGCACTGGTCATGCGCAGGTTAAGCTACGCTCGCCGCGGTCGGGTAGTCAGAAGCCCAAAATACTGACAACCAGTCTTACCAAGAGGTATCGTGTTACCCAGTAGTTTGCATTGTGGAGGTCAGATAGGCAATCGCTCCATGTAAAATCCTGGTATTCAACTGCATCTGGTTAGACTGGAAGCCGACTATAATTTACAGAGTATTTAGATAAATTAAATAGTTTTCTTAGATATGTCAAACTCTGACGGTTGACATTCAAAGGTTGGTGTCGGTAAAAGTGTATCGTGTCAAACTTGGCTATTATGTAATTTTGCTATATTATGCTAGATGGCGTCACTGAGACATGGGATCACAGTTTTTCTATGACATTTCCTAAGATCGCTTCTCTATAGTATCTCAAATCTCTTTGATTGCGCCCCAAAACAGCTGAGTAAAGCTACGATTTCCTAGAAGACCGGTGGTCATAGCGTCTGCCATTTACCGGCGAATGACGTCACTGAAATATTATTTATGAAAGTAAACTGCATTCGAGATTTATTTGCCAAAAATGTAAACAATTATGAGTTTATAGAAAAATAACTTTAACTCCTACACAATAAAGTTCAATTTACGCTACAACATCAAACATTTTTATAACTTTTTCAATAGTGCTGGTCACTCTGAAATCAACATAATTGCCATTAAAATAAAGTTGATATTCCATTTGAAACATTAGTTTGAATTGACTTTAAGTTGGTGTGTTTTCCTATAGAGCGATCGCGCAGCCATCTTTTTCATGACCGCCTTCACTGCGGCCATTATGTAGCGACCACCGCTCTTCTAGAAAACTAAGATAGCACAACTTGCATGGCCCAGCTACTGAAGCACTATCCGTCCGTCTGTGTCTGTCAGTGTGTGTGTGTGACTGTACTTAACGATTTTACCAAAATAATATATATTTTTAATATAAATAAGTGTATTTTGTTCTGCAGCCTATGACAAAATTTCAAATAAAGAAAATATAAATTAATAGAATAGAAATCACAAGAAAAACGTACAATAAAAATATGTCTAAACATAATTCGTATAAATATTCCCTCTTAAATTATAAATATTATACAAAACTTAAACGTTATTTTTATATTTCAAATTGTTCCGATGTTAAAAACATCAAACCACTCTCAAACAGGTTTTCAGTTACATGCTATTTAAAAAAACACATGACATGTTTTCTATACCAAATGTTGTAAGTAAATTAAAATTTCCAATTATTAACAAAAACGATATTTTCAAAAAAGCAAGCATCCGATTAAACTGACAGTCGTAAGAAGTAAATATGCTTTTAAAAATCTAATTCTTCTGTTTCGTAATTAATAAGTTACAAAATGCAAAGAAAATGGAAATTCAATTATATTTTTCTAAGGCCAAGGGCACACAAAATTACTATAAAAATGCCTAGACTACTTACTGTACATTTAGGATTGAATTACACTTAACATTATATTTGTACTCTTTTCAATTACCAGATAGTCTTACAATGATATTTTATTTAGACTTACATGATATTTAGTGCAAAATCTACTTACATTTTATGCATAATTAGCAACACATCAAAGCAATAGTATTGAAAATGTGATCTTATTACATTGAATTAAGTATGACAGTGAAATGATATATTCCTTGATTATTTACAATTATTTTGCCGCTAATTATTTTTAAGATTATTTTTTCTGTCATGCAACAAGTAATCTATCCAAACATTCTCATGATTTCAAAATTTATTTGGAAATTGGAATTACAAAATATATTTAGGTGACATAAAATCTATAAAAATGTGCTGACTTAATTAAACAATATTCTCCACACAATATTAAAAAACAAACTATAAACTGACTGACATAATATTAATTTACCACAAAACCTTAAAAATATATTTATAAAAACTTAAAGACATACAAAACTTACATACAATATTCTAAACTTTTATCTTCCATATTATTTTTTGAATTACTGCTACAAAATTATCGGTACATAACATAATTGTCCTTACACTAGAATCACACGGTTTTTATTTACAAAGACTATTACATAACTACACTTACCCTAACTAAAACCCATAATCTAAAATAATAAGCGTACTACGACTTCATCATTTATTTTACTACGTTCTCAAGACGTGGTCTTGTGAGGCCAAATTTTAGAAGAAATTTTTGCACCGTTGCTTTTTCTGGCCTTAAGAATATTAAATTTTTTATAATGACAAAATTTAGACCACGACTGATAGCTAGAAAAGTGACAATAACAAATAAAATCACACAACACTAACTTTAAAGTCCAGATTTCTAAATATAAGCCCTCAAAAATCCGGAATCCAGTCAATATTGAGTTCACAAAAATAGTCCTTATTTATAAGAAGTTAAGGGACCTAGGTTTTAGTGCAGTTTTCCTCATGTATTGATGAGCTAACTGAGTGAGGTCCAATTGGTCTTGAGTCATGCCGCATGCGAAGGTTTGCCATTTGTAGTTACCCTGTAAAATTTAAGTTCACGTTATAATGAGCTCTTCTAGGGTTTCAGCTGTTGTTCTGCTGTCCACTGTCAAAGGTCCTCTGTTTGACTATAATGTAACTTTTCTATAAAACTTAACCAACTAAAAAACTGATGTCTTAGTTCCGCCACGGAATCTAAATCTCATTGTGCTGTGTGCAACCGAATTCATTTAGTTAGTATATTATCTAATAAATGTAAATCAATTGTATCCTCCAATGACTAATTGGGCCTTTCAGCCAAACAGTCTTGTCTATCTACTAAAACAAATTTATATCACCAACGTCTACCAAACGTGGTGGCTTATTTTTACCACCACGTTTGGTAAAGGGTAAAAACGGGACCCTATTACTAAGACTCCACTGTCGGTCTGTCTGTCTGTCTCATGAACCGTCATATCTAGACAGTTGAAATTTTCACAGATGATGTATTTCTGTTGCCGCTATAACGACAAATGCTAAACACAGAATAAAATAAATATTTAAGGGGGGCTCCCATACAACAAACGTGTTTTTTTCGGCGCTTTTGTCTTCCGATACGGAACCCTTCGTGTGCGAGTCCGGCTCGCACTTGGCCAGTTTTTTTTTTTCAGCATTTTTATGTGTGCTGATTACGATAAAGGTTGGTAATTACTAGGAGAGCAGTGGTGGCCTAGTGGATACGGCCGTGACTAACGAGTTGTTGTCGTGAGTTCGAACCCAAGCAGGCGCTTTAGTTTGTGTAAATCTATACTAATATTATAAAGCTGCAGAGTTTGTTTGTTTGTTTGAACGCGCTAATCTCTGGAACTACTGGTCCGATTTGAATGATTCTTTTAGTGTTGGGTAGTCCATTTATCGAGGAAGGCTATAGGCTATATAACATCACGCTACGATCCTTAGGAGCCGCGCAGCGTGTGACACCGCGGGAAACAGCTAGTTATTTCATAACCACTGCTCTCAAAAACGGTGAAGGAAAACATCGTGAGGAAACCGGCATGTCCTAGAACCAAAAATTCGAAGACATGTGACATCCACCAACCCGCACTGGGCCCGCGTGGTGGATTATGGCCCACTCCCTCACGGCTGGACACTGCCTGTGTCCCAGCAGTTGGAACATTATAGGCTGATTATGATGATAATAATTACTTAGCCCGGAGTATGGGTTTGTGGTCGGTTGATAGCAATAGGCTCGCGGATATAACATGGGACTTAAACATGACTGGCGAAATGGGGGTGTATAGGTACACCTCTGCCTGTGACCATTCGAGATTACAGGCGTGATGTTTTGTTATTTTGTAATTTTAGAACCGAAACTTAGAACTTTTTAGAACCGAAACTTAAGAGTAAACTAGTCGCGAGCTCGAACTCACTGGTGGTCATGGCCAAAAATCACGCTGTCTCACCTTGCTTCGTGTCCGACAGAGCTAGTATCAGTGATGAGCAGTTAGACGCTAGTCTACACAAACAACGTCTAGTTCTCACGCACAGAAATACCGTCCCGAACTGATAGGAGCGTAAAAAAAATCGAAAAGCGCTTCGGAAAATCTAGTTTTATGAAAACACACTGCATAAATCAATTACAATTAAAGATTATTGAACTCTTCGATAACTGAGCTTTGTTGGTTCGGACTTGGTTTTGCAGATTTTACATTTACACCCAACGTTACGTTAAAAATAGCAAGGAAAAAAACGAATCTTTGTTGGCTCATAACCGTTGGCCCGTCGCAGTATCTGGGTTAAGGTCACATTACCTACTTTTTTACGGTGAGTTTTTTTTTACAGAATAGTTCCCCTCATACCTATATTACTTATTGTTTTCTTTGCCTGAACTTACCACAATGAGAGATTTTCCTTTTTTTTTTAACTCTACCCTAGTCGCTGGATAGATGGCGCTGACCTTGGTAAGTTACTGCAAGGATCGGAACTTCACATCATTTTTTGATTATTTCACTTGGATGTAATTTTGAGATCGTAAAACGAAAGTGTCAGTCAACGAGCTTGAACGAGCGTGTGTGACGTGACGCAATGTTTTTTTTTTCAAGCGTTTTGGCTTTGGCACTTAGTAACGTAGTCAGTACAACGCCATCTACAGAGTCCTTGGAAACTATTTTTTTTTTAATACTCAAAAAGAAAACCTCTCATTTCAACAAAAACTGATACTAACCAATATAAAAGGCGATGGGTTCTCCTCCTCGGCCTCCTTCATATCCGAGAGCTCTTCGAGTCGTTCGAACTTGATGGATCGGACGGCCGATTTCTTCACAAGTATGGGCTCGTTGCCCCGGGCGATCTTTAAAGGAATACGTTTTGTGTGCAATTTATGCATACAGAGAGCATTTAAAAATAAAAATATGATCGAAACAGTTATGCAGAATTTTGAAACGTAGAAATGAAAGTCAGCGCATAAAAAAAAACAAATGCATATATTTTTAGCTAATCAGCTAATATCTCTATACTTGTTTCCTCTTTTATAAAAAAAAACTTCTTTTCTTTTACATTTCTAAAACTTAGGGCTGATTTTTCGAACACCAGATAATTTTATTTGAGGAATAGTTTTGAATTTTTGACAGTTTTTCCATATACAATCTGTCAGACGTCAATTTTATTCTACAAATAAAAATTATCTGTCGATTAGAAAATCAGCCCTTAGTACAATATTTTTTGATCTGTATATTTTTTGTGTATTTGTACCTACTATTTTATTTATACAATTTAGTAAAACGTAGGTATGAGGCATTTCTGTATTTTATTATTTCTACCATACTTTGAATGGGTCCAATGTGTGCTTTTGTGCTGTTAGCAGGAAGCGTTTTTGCCAAAGATTAAAATGTAAAATAATAAACTAGAAAAAAATATTGTGAGGCCTCGTTTGTTTTACCAAAAAAATCTGGCCACTATATTCAAGTTCTTGTCCTAAAGATTGGACTAGACATTAAGAACAACATTTCCATAGTCAGAAATATTGAATTTAAAACCAATAAATAATTGTATGCTTGTGTGAATGAATCTAAATCTGTAGTACAGTCAGCGGCAAAATTTAATTAATACTTATTTGTATAATGGCAAAACGAAATGATCTGCGACTCTTGCTGACTGTACCAAGGGTGAAAAAAAATCAAAACAAAAATTAAATGTACAAAATACATTTATTGAAATAAAAAATGACATCGGATCTCTTTTGGATTGGATTGGAATACAAACAATATTGACAGAGACACTAAACTACTCAATAAAAAAAATAAAAAACACATCGAAATACAAAAAAAAATGTTGCCATAATACAAAGAAACTACAGCTACAGAATAAATTAAAACATTTTTTTTTTAAACATAAATAGTAACAAAAAACAATTTCTATAACAAGATATAAATAAATAAGTATTTTTTTAAGAAGATTCAACACTGGCCTGTCAATATTGTGCGGGAGTGGAGTTGGCGGGAAAAATACAAAATGGAGGGAAATAAGGTAAAGGGTAATGTCATTTATTTATTTCAAATAAAGTTTTCTTAAGTAGCTGCCGATATAAAAAATGTTACAATTTAACAAAAAAAAAAGTGACTGTATAAATACAAATTCCACAACCTATGCGACAGCATTTTAGTCGTTATTCGAATGACAGTTAAATTAAGTATAAAAAATGTTAATATTTTTAAAGGCAAAATACAAAGCAAAAATACTATAATTAATAGAATTTCTAAATAAATAAATACAGGGATAGGACAGGTCACCTACTAGGGTTAGTTAGTGGATCGAAAGAATCGTGCCCTAGAACTAAAGACCCTAAATGTCTGTTTCTCAACGATTTTTCTCATACAATTTCGTATCAAAGAAAAATTCATTTAAAAAACATTTTTTTACATTTCATGATCAACATTGACATCGCGTCCTAAATACTGTTGAAATTCAATAATTATTTTGTACTTATTTGTTTTTTGTTACTACGAACAAGTATTTTTTTTTAACCTAAACAAATTAATACTTGAAATTATTATAACTAGTAACACTTAGATAATTTGGTGCATGGTAAACTTGAGGTATACTTTTGACGATTCCTACAGCTATATTTTTAACTAGAGAATTAAGAATATATTAAATTAAATTAATAGAAAAAAAAAAAACGAATAGTTCATTTGATGAAAACCTCATCTTTGGTACCTTATTCTCTAATACCGTTTAACGTTTACATTAGTTTGGTGCAAAACCTACCTAAGAATTGATAATTCGAAAAAATAAAATTAGAAAAAATTTACAACCGAGTATCGATAACACGGTAAGCCCAAATTCTGATCGATTTTGAACGCGCACGATTTTCAACGCTCTGCTTAGCGCCGAGAGTCGAAAATCCAACAGTGTGTTTTTTGACGCACTGAGATGATGCGCTCTGTTTGATTCTCAATGCTTGGCTCCATATCGAAAGTTGGAAATCCAATGCGCCATAAAAAATCGAACCAGGTAAAAATCTCGCCGTGAAAACTTAGGTGAAGTGAGCGTGGAGTGAGCTGTCAATAGTGTCAATTCCTAGCAAAAACCAACTCACCTAAGTTTACACGGTGAGATTTTTACAGAATCGACCGGCTGGGCTGATGTAAGTAACGAATATTCGATACATATTTACATGATATTTCGTTTTAAAACTTACGTAATTTGTTATAATTTTAACGTATTTTAAGTTAGTCATGATTTTTAAAGATTCCGTTTTTCCGATTGATTTAGTCCTAATCGATTTTCCATCGATATCGATAATTATTTTACCGAGAAATTAATCGAAATTTATCACCGATTTGCGCCTTGATTTTTAGTAATAGATCACAATAATATCGCGTTTTATGTTAGTTCATTAGTCGGTTAGTGATTAGTTTAAGTGGGTTACCAGTTTAAAAATACCAAAATGAAAAGTTTAACTATTTAATTTATTAATCAAATTGGAATCTTGACATCTTGTCCTGCGTGCCGCCCTGAGGGCCTAGTAAAACGCGCGGATTAAAAGTTTTAAAATACCTTTCATACATAATATTTACTTAGTTTCAAGACTTTTTCCATATATATGCGTGATACTAATTGTGTTTATCTAAAAAAATTTAACCAATATTCTGTATATTTATCGTATCTTTAATTTTTTTAAATCGTTCCAATTTACGTTACGTTTACGTCGCGCGTTGGTCCTAGGGCCTTTGATTTCTGCGCATTACAGGACTTAAATCCGGGTTTAAAAAAAATTTACTTGTGAAAGTGTCTTAGAAGATCTACTTACAGAAAAAAATACATCATTTCATTTCATTAGATTGTCACCGCAACGCTTAGAAGAATAATCTAAACATTCTAGTACTTCCTCTAGTGACCCACGTATTTGATTAAATTGTTAATGTTTATGACTTAGTCAAGCGTGTCTTTTTAACTTATATTTTAATCACTATTATTCACAGTCCTTAATAAGTCTTGTGATATTATGTTAGCAGTCTTCATGAAAAAAAGAACTTTATTTATAAAAACTACACGAGTCTAATTCTAATGGCCAGTGTAGTAATCTTGACACGTATTGGTCGATCGATAATATTGTTTTTAATCGAATTTCGAATCGAATATTCTATGGGTTTTTTTTTTTAATCCGTTTAAGGACACTGAACGAGACACAATAAGTTTTATTGTTGTTACGTCTGTGGGCGCTTAGTGTCCCGCAAAGTTAATATATCCTTTGCAATGTAACCATGTAATATCGATACAGCAAAATACGCCTTTGCGTATTTTGTAATCGAAAGTCTGTAGTGAATTGTCCGATTCAACATCTGATCAAAGCAACTCAACTCAACAGAGAAACTCTGATTTCGATCGATTGTTATCGACAAGAAATTTAATCGATTCAACATTTCATAACTAACAAAATATCACAAGACCAAACTAATACATATCAATAAGCGTAATCCCGACCTACATATTAGTGAACATATAATAATCATTTAACGCATCCTCCTGTCCATTATCCTTATCAACGGTCCACCATTGGTTCTCCTTTTGCGCATAATCATTCTTATTCATAATCTTATTGGTTAAAATCTCATCAATGCGTGATGTAGACGGCTTCTGATTGGTTACTTTGTAAATGTGATCTGCTAGGGCATTGGCTAGGACTTGTTTTGGGGCGATAAGGGTGTCACAGGCTAATTCATTGCCCGTTGTAATAGTACGCAATCTATCAGCATTTAGTCGACTAAAGCTAGGATTTTCTAAATTCGTAACGTCTCGAAAAGGTGTGATCTCTGTAATTTGTGAGTTGTATTCTGGGTATATGATTTGAGTGGGTCCTAGGGTGTTAGGTTCGGGATTAGTAGGGAGAATAGACCTGTGTTGTACCTTAGTTTTCTCAGTGATGACGGCCTCAATATCAATTTCTTCGTATTTGCTGGTTTCTGGGGTGTTTTCAGGGCTTATAAGGGAATGTAAGCTGGTTGATTCTTCTAGGAGGGAATGCTTGACGATCGATGGTGGTGAGAACATTACTGAGCTGTCTCCGGCTAAGGTTTTGCTCTGGAACAATATTGAAAAGGGTTTTGTTACTGATATGGTGAATTTAATCTAAATTAACATATCTTTGAAGACTTTAAGGTCTAATTTCCAGTGATCAATGTCAGATAACTTTAATCAGAGGAATAAATATTGCGTGTTGGGAGATTTTGCTAGAAAATAATATGTTAAATTGTCATATTTATTCTTCACATTAAAATGATTTAAAAAACTAGCCATAAAACCACACCATGGGTAACAAAAGTAGAGAAAATATGTACGAAATGTATGTTATTTATTGTGCAACCTATGTTTGCCACGAATACGAAGCTTTTACATGCTGCCAGTAATACTGCGACATTCTATGTTGCCAGCAACATGCCCCGTTCGAGGCTACGAGCTATGCGACTTAAGACACGCGTGCGCGTCACCGGTAAATCGCGTCGCGGTGACTCGTGGCATGCTCTAAACAACTTCTTTCATTTGTTTTTTCGCTGTCGCGTGTCGCGTGTGTGTCGTGTAGAGTAGAGTAACATATCTCCTGTATTCCCGATGAGTTAGACAGAGGTGTGCCTTTAGTAGACCCACATTTCGCTATATACGTTTAATTCCCATGTAATAGGGAGCAAGCATATTGCTATCAACCGAGCACAAAGCCAGACTTCGGGCTGCTACTGAGAAAATCTAATAACATGATTAATGCACTTTTTAGGGTTCCGTACCCAAAGGGTAAAAACGGGACCCTATTACTAAGACTCCACTGTCCGTCTGTCCGTCGGTCACCAGGCTGTATCTCAAGAACCGTGATAGCTAGACAGTTGAAATTTTCACAGATGATGTACCTATTTCTGATGCTGCTATAACAACAAATACTAAAAACATATATATAGATAGAATAAAATAAATCTTTAAGGGGGGCTCCCATACAACAAACGTGTTTTTTTCGGCGCTTTTGCCTTGTGGTACGGAACCCTGACTCGCACTTGGCCAGTTTTAAGATTTTGAATAGTAAACCCTTACCGGAGTCTCAATATAAGACACGTCAGGCACTCTGCTGTGCGCGTTGTGATGTGAATGCGGAGTACTGGTCACCGCACCCCAGCTGTGTGCGAGTGCCTTGCGAGCTCGCTTGTGAGTTCCCGGAAGGTTCTCTTTACCGGGTTCCGAACGACGCTTGAGGCTGCCTATGCCGGAGTCGTTTATCTGTGTGAGAATTGTGTGAGTTTTAGTATAATTTGGATCAAGTATAAGAGAATTTAGAGTGCGAGGGCGAGCGAAGTGACCTGGAAAATTATAGTTCACCGGAGTGGGTGCCGGGTGGCTCTAATGAGCTGTGACCTTTGGTATTAACGCCCAAACTGTTTGTTAATTAGTATCTAAGTCGTTTATTTTGTAAACTGTTACTAAAAATATTATATAATATTTAACACTTATTATTTATTTATTTAAATGGAGGAGGAAAAACGAACGAACGAATCTTTGTTGGCTCATAACTTTTTAATGGCTTTTTATTTTACTGTTCACTTTCCGTACAGACAAAATTTATAATATGTCAAAACGATAATTATCATGTTTAACTTTGGATGCACAATTTGAGACAGTGGAATACTCTCCCGTATGGAAAAAATATCGACTAATGGCACCTTAAGAAAGTGGCGCAGTGGGACAGACTGGATGCGGAAGGCGGAAGACAGGGTATTGTGGCGCAGTCTGGGAGAGGCCTATGTCCAGCAGTGGACTGCGATAGGCTGAGTGGATTGATTATTATAACAAGTAGATGCGCCCCGCGGCTTCACCCGCATAAGTGTCGATCCCGCGGGAATTTCGGAATAAAAAGAAGCCTATGTGTTAATCCAGGGTGTCAGCTACCTCCATACAAAATTTTCTCAAAATTGGTCCAGCCGTTTGAGCGTGAAGAATTAAGTAACAAACATATAAACATACACACACACACACTCACAAACTTTCGCCTTTATAATATTAGTGTGATATTCACCTGTACAGTAACATTGTCCTGCTCAGCCGTTGACGAGAGTAGCGAGTCGTTGAGCTGCACCGTACTATCAGAGTTCTCCCGTTTCATCATCATTGTAATGTCTTCTACTAATAAACCAGGACTTGATGGCTCGTATTTCAAGCCGGATTTCTTGCCCAGCTCCGCCATTGCGATTTTGAAGGGGGTTGGAGTTCTGCGAAAAAAAAAAAGCATATTGGTATTATCTATTTTCTCTTTACTTAAATGCCACCGTAACTTAGCCTTTATTTTTAACCGACTTCAGAAAAGGAGAAGGTTCTCAATTTGGATGTTTATTTATATTTTTTTTTTTTTCATTAATGTGACCATGACTCTCACAACAAACTATTCGATTTCCGGAAATTTAAAAGCATTTATTTATCTCATTTATCTTAGATATGAATGTCCAAACAATAGTAAGTTTTAAAACAATTTAGGGAGGAATGGAACACTATTTACATATTTATCCTAGCAACGCCCCGCGGTTTCACCCGCGTAAGTTTCGATCCCGTGGGCATATCGGGATAAAAACTATCCTATGTCCTTTCCCGTGACTCAAACCTATCTCTATACCAAATTTCATGTAAATCGGTTCAGCGGTTTAAGCGTGAAGAGGTAACAGACAGACAGACAGACACACTTTCGCATTTATAATATTATAGTATGGATTTCATTTCCAAATGAAGAATTTTACTTGTAGTTTATGTTCGTGAGAAAATTATCATAATCCTACTTACTTTGGTGTGTTACTCTTCAGCGTATTCGGTCCGCCCGGCGTGACGTGGTTCACAGGAGTCGGCGTTTGTAGTAATGGACTCGCACTCCATTCCTGAAAGAAGATATTCTAGTATTAAATACGGTAAGTGGCCCTAGTTCATTTGTCTCCTATGAACATCCGTACACTTCTGTGTGCATGTGTGTGTGAGGAGCTGGAAGGCCTCTACACGCCGGCTGCCCGGCGGGGCAGGCTGCCGGGCTTGTTTTGCGATAATCGTGTTGTTTGTCCGACCAACCCGCCGGGCAAAGCCGGCGAGCCGGCGGATTTGGTGTGTAGAGGCCTTTATAACAGCCGCAAGGGTCGATCAATCAACACCCTTATTGCGTAACACATTATTACTCTCAATTTGAATCATTTTGAAGCATATATTATAGTATTCTGATTAGTGGCGTGCATTGATTATCAGAACAGGTAGCTGCTACAGTTTATTTATTTATTTATAAAAGGTACACCAACAGCTTCTGTATACAAAATATCAAATAATAGTTTAACAGTTATGTGCTTATAGGTACAGTTGCCAATAACAGGTGGACCAACATTCTCAAATACAGTGGGTAAAAACGAAATATATAAAAATTAAGTGGAAAACTAACTAGAAAACTAAAAAAAAAACTAACTATGTAAACAGAAATCTATACATATAATAAATCTGTAGACGAGGCGTTTCTGTACAATGAAAATATTAAAAAAAAAAATAGTTGGGGTGTTATAGGATAACCAACAGATGCCATTTCATCAATTTTTAGAATTTTTGTCTGTTTGTCGGTTTGTCTGTTTGTCTGTTTGGATGTGACAAAATTTGATTTGAACACGTTCAACGTAAAAAGTACCAAACCAATATGGTAAATTTTTATACTCAAATATAGTGTAGAACTCGGAGTAGTAGTTAGTTTTGGTTTCATCGCAATCGCTTCACTGTATCAAAAGATATAATCAATTTAATGTATTCTACAACAACTTTCATTACGTAAGTTGGATACACGTAATGACATCTATTGGCGCTTTATAGTACTAACGAAAACATAATTATTGTGTTTATAACATTATTATGTGAATAATCACGTCATGCAGGCTTACCTATAAGATGACTATCACAGTCACTTCTGCCTGTGTTATTTGAAAAAGTAATGATAATGATTACATAATGTTGGTGGCGCTAAAAGAATTTCAAATAAAAAGTGAGGATAGTGTAAGATAATATTATGTGATGTGGTGTTCTGAGTGATAAAGATTGCAATGATAAATGATAAATGATTTTATTTTTGTAAGTAGGTTTGTACAAACACTTTTACACGTCAATCATGTTTTTTTTTTTAAACTAGATTAAGTCGGCGTTTCCTATCTGACTACTCTGAGAAGAAAGGCCGAAACAAACACACACACGGGCAACTTTATTTAAGAGCTCTTTCGAGGGGCAAGCAACCTTTCTAACATTGTTAACAGAGAAGCATTTCTTAGTGACATAAGGTTTTAAGATCATATCATACTTTCATAGTTTTTGCCTTTTTTCTCGAATTTTTTAAAATTTCTTTACCATGATAATCCTTCAACGCACACCTCCAGACGGGCTGTTGATTTATTGAGTATAGGTTCGGCTGATGCACACCCTTTTTTTTTGTTTCCGGGGTGGAAAATCTTCATGGATGTTCGCCGCCCTGGGGCGGGCGGCGAGGTCTGTCAGGCTCTTACTGACTAAAAATCACCCCAGTGTTCCGTCTCACACCTACGCCGGGGGTTGCGGGACCGTACGATCCTTCCGCAACCCCCGACTGGTGACGTCAAAGAGGGGCGCGCGTGGAACACTACGCGCCGCCAGCTCAAGTCCTGATGTGTTGGCGGTGACAGACGTCCCCGAATTCGTCGCCCCTGGACCCGTTTAGGGGGGCTGGAAGAGGGCGTTGTACGCCCTCCGCCGACGCCCGATGCGCCTACTGCGGGCCGGGTGAGTGGATGAGATCTCCCTCTCCCTTTCCACAGCCTCCTTCTGCGAGACGACCGTTTCGCAGAAGGAAACCACCGCGTCCCAGGACTTTTCGCTGCCGTCGACTCGACTACGGCCGGCAGCGATACGTCAAGGTGCACACCCAATACAAGTAGCACTGCCATGTCGTAAAAAGGTATTGTAAATTATGTTTTCGAGACAATAACTAAATTTTTAGCCATTGTCTTGGTTAAAACCATATCGACCCTTTTTTTTTTCGGATGGGAAATCATCAAATGACCCCTCCCGCTCTGGGTGGAGCGGAAGGGAGTGTCAGACTCTTACTGACTAAAACCCAGCTACCCATTACTCTCCGCCCGCAGGCCCGCGCTTACGGTGGCCGGGAGTCGTCACGCGGCTCCCGACTCCCGGAGCGTCTCCCACGGTAGCTGGGACGGGAGGCTCTCTCCATGAGCCATCCCGCCACCTCCTTTGCTAGCATGACTGCTTCGCAGAAGGAGGTGACTGCCTCCCACTCCCTCTCGCCCCGGACCATGGCTTGCACCAGGGCCGGACGCGAGAGGTCGCCGCCGCTGCCAATCGCCTCTACGAGGACACGGCGGTGCTCCGCACAAGCGGGGCAGACCTCCACCGTGTGCTCCACCGTGTCCTCTGAGCGATCCTAGCAATGGTGACACCCGGGCGTTTCCTCCCGCCTGATGATGTGCAGGAACCTCCCGAAACTTCCGTGTCCGGTGAGGACCTGCGTCAGGCGGTAGGTGAGGGCGCCGTGGCGCCTCTCTAGCCACTCCTTAAAGAGGGGTCTTATCGCCGCTGTCGCGGCGTGCCCTGCGCTGGGTAGCGACAGTCGCTCTTTCCATGCCGCCATGAGATCGCGCCGGAGATCTGTCCGCTCCGCACCGATTTGCCGCGGAAGCGGATCTTCCCCCCGGCGTAGTGCCTCCGCGCGCCACTCATACAGGCGCGCGAGGACTATCGCCTCCAGATCCCATGGCGGCCCCGACACGTTCCAGTTTGGGGGCCAAACGTCGGAAATGCACCATATCGACCCTCAAGGTATCTTATGGTAAATGGACATAATATGGCTATTTGGTCAGACAATCAGCCTCGAGCAGGCGCTTTCATTTTTATTTATCCTCAAAAATCAAAGTGACACTTCGTCGCATTGTCATTATGAACCCTGAAGACGCAGTGACTGCTGTGCAGTCGAAAGGGCTATGGTTGAGATCCCCAGGCAAGGAAAGCGTTACCAGACAAGATCGGAAGATTTTTCCTTTTACACCTTTCCTAAGCGACACATTATTGTGTTCCGACATCCACGCGAACGAAGTCGCGGGCACAGCTAGTATAAAATAAGAGTTAGGTATAGGTTATAGAGGTTGCAAGAAAAACCTACATACTAATACAATAAATCTTTATATCTTTATAAATCTTTAGATCGTGTGGGTTGCGTGCTTTGGGGCCTTAAAATTTGGGTTTTAAAGTTTTTTTACAGTTAGCGTCAAATAACTTTGCCGCTCTGAAGCTAGGCTCTTTCCTAGCCGCGCCAATCCGCGCCATGCGCGCTGCTGTTGTATTCATAGGGTTAACTACTGCGCAGTGATTTGTTGCCTACTTCAGAGCGGCAAAGTTATTTGACGCGAACTGTACGTGTTCTGAACAGGGCTCTGAACCGGTTTAAAAAGAGCGGTTAATTTCGATTAAGTACCGGTAAATATATCGTTCCTTCATTAACCGGTTAAACAAGTGAACTGTTCTTATGAAACCCAAATGATAAAGGTTACCGGTTACTTAAGCACAAACGGTTTGACACCCAAATTAACCGGTTAATTCCGTAATTCCATAATACAATTTTGTAACTAAATGATATCGCAACGTCCAGACCGTGCTCGCGAGTGGCGGGGGCCGGGGGGGGTTCGAACTTGGTTTTAACCGGTTAATTTCCACTATAAAAACCAAAATTCTTTTTTCGCATAAACCGTTAAAACCGGTAAAGTGCAAACCTTAACCGAAATCGATTTCGGTTTGGGGTCAATGAACGTAACCGGTTAAGAATTTCAACCGGTTTCCGAGCCCTGGTTCTGAATATCAATGCATGCCACTGTCATAACTTACCTTAGTAGCATGCCTAAGAGGAGTAGAGTCTAGCGTCGCGAAAGATATTGCGGCGGGAGAGTTGAGGAACTGCGACGGACTGAACGGGAGCGCCTTAATCGGAGTCACGCCCGACTCGCGACACTCGAACGCTTTCGATAGTGTGTCGGCCCATGCCTGGAATTGAAATTAACGTTTGATTAGTGACCAGTGGTAACAGCCGTGACTTACAAGTTGTAGGTCGAAGGTTCGAACCCAGACAGGCGCTTTACTTTGTGTAAATTATTTCATCACCACTGCTCTCAAAACGGTGAAGGAAAACATCGTGAGGAAACCGGCATGTCCTAGAACCAAAAATTCGAAGACATGTGACATCTGCCAACCCGCACTGGGCCCGCGTGGTGGATTACGGCCCGCTCCCTCTCACAGAGAGGAGGCCTGTGTCCCAGCAGTGGGAACATCATAGGCTGATTATGTTATGTTATGTAGTATGTGATATCATCATCATCATCTTCCTGCCCTTATCCCATGTTACTTGGGGTCGGTGCAACACGTTTTCTTCTTCCATTCTCCCCTGTCAACCGTCACGCTATCATTCACTCCCTTCTCTTTCATATCATTCCTCACACTTAGTATGTGATATACTTAATCAAATTATAAATGGCTGAGGTTATCATTATGTGGCTAATTAGTCACAAAGATCGACACTTTCTTGACTTTTATTGGATCAACAAAATTACGAATTTCTGAAAGATCTAGCTAGCAGGAAAGAAAGAAATTCGTCATACTGACTACTCAATATGACGAATTTACAAGTTTTTACACTAAAAAGGATCATTGTTACTGCGCAATGGTCAATTTCAGTGTAAAAACTTGCTAAATTGATCATTTATAGTGCTTAAAACTTGGGAAAAACTTGGAATTCCCGTAGCCCTCGCATAATAATTTTGCAGCAATGTTTATTGATTAGAAATTCGTTTTTTTTAATATTTTGGTAAATTTTGGCTATTGAAAAACAAGTTTAATCTTATTGGTACTGCACATTATCTTTTCAACAGAAAGCAGAGCCAAATATAATTACAAAAGCAAGTTTCGGCAAAGTCTAAAAATGTACTAAAATAATATACAAAACACAGATACAATACTCCGACTCACATTAGCGTTGGGAGTGATCGTGTTGATCTTCTTAGCTTTCCTCCTGAGTATGGGGGGCGGGCTACTGGTCTCTAACACTTTCTTCTTAGGAGACGTGTAGATTGAGGGTACGTCTATCTCTCTGGTCTCTGTTCTCACCGAGTAGGTAACTGAAAAGAGAAAGAGAATACATTATTGATAATGAGATAATTAATCAACGTGGCAACCTACTGGGCTCAAACTATATAAACACCACACGATCGCACAAAGACAGTGCTCGTGTGAAGTGAGTTTTACTAACATAGTTTTAAGTTTATACATTATCACACATTGTATTATTATAATATACTAGCTTATGCCCGCGATTTCGTTCGCGTGAAATTTCACCCTCTTAGGGGTGGACTTTCGAAAAACCCTTTCTTAGTGGATACCTACTCTTCACAAAGAACACACCCTCCAAGTTTCATGTCTCTAGGACCAGCGGTTTGGGCTGTGTGTTGATATATGAACAATCAGTCAGTCAGTTTACCATTTTATACATATAGATTATTATTAAAATAACTTAAATATTTTATACATACCTATAGATTATTATTAAAAAAAAAACCGTTCAAGTGCGAGTTGGACTCCCGCACCGAGGGTTCCGTACAAATTTTTAGGTATGTAAATAGTGTTAAAATATTTTTTTTTGTAATGTAACTACAAATTTACGGTTGTGGACTTGTGCTACATGACATTGCTTCTTGCCAAATTTCATGATTCTAGCTCAACGGGAAGTAGTAATAATGTAAAGATTATTACTAAATCATCATTAATTTTTACTTACTAGCATCTTGATTATTTTCATTATCTGTAGAAGCGGTGCTCAGGTAATTTCTGAGAGGTGAGTCCGTTGGTAATGTGTCTATGTTCACGAATCTGTAATTTAAATATCATATCATCAATATCAGCGGCGACCAGTCCCCCTTTGTCAGGGGACTTTGGAGGAATAGTTTGGTGATGTTGATTTATCTACATAACCTAACATACTTCTAGAATATTCTAGACTATTCTAGACTAATCTAGAATGTTCTTAAGTCAATAATACTCACTTGAAAGGCGTATCCACCATATCAATATCAGCGGCGACCAGTCCCCCTCTGTCAGGAGACTTTAAGGGAACAGTTCGGTGTTGTAGATTTATCTACATAACTTAACACACTTCTAGAATGTTCTAGACTATTCTAGAAGGTTCTCAAGTCAATAATACTCACTTGAAAGGCGCATCCACTATATCGATATCAGCGGCGACCAGTCCCCCTCTGTCAGGGGACTTTAAGGGAACAGTTCGGTGTTGTAGATTTATCTACATAACTTAACACACTTCTAGAATGTTCTAGACTATTCTAGAAGGTTCTAAAGTCAATAATACTCACTTGAAAGGCGCATCCACTATATCAATATCAGCGGCGACCAGTCCCCCTCTGTCAGGGGACTTGGGAGAAGCACTTGGCTGTTGTAGATTCGTCAGCTGATCCTTTAGCAGCTGTCTGAAGTGTAGAACATGCTTCGAAGGAGGTTGGCTTGTGTTTGAGGAATTGCTTTGCGTTGATTCATTGAAAGGATCTGACCAGGTTTGCTGTGGAAGAGTATGTGGGTTAGGTGAAGAGTTATAGTGATTTTTGCCTCGAAATTTGGGGTATTTTGACGTCATTGTGGTTTTCAGTTCGTAGACACTGCAGCTAAAAGGGTTTCAGTGTACTGGGCTATTTTTCTCTGTTCTGTAGCTATTCCATAATGTTGTTAGTAAGTATGTATATGATGTAGTTTTGTTTCACAGTCAAATACAAGTAGAATTTGACGAGACTACAGCATTTGAGCAGTAATTATAATCCAGTATAGTAAAAAATGTCGTTTTTAAAACGAATACAGTATTTATCTCACTAAGCGACACGCGCTTTACTTGTGTTTATCAAGTGTACAAACACGCTGTGCTCTCGGTACCGTCAGAGACAATGTCGAAGTCAGTAGTGAGTGTGAGGGGGTGAGTGCGTGTGTGTGAACGCATGTGTGGGGGTGCGTGTGTGTGTATGCGTGTGTTCTGTGCTGACGCTACTCGTCTTGACGCACACGTTCACAGCATGTTTGTATACTTAGTTACTACAAGTAAACCGCTTGTCGCTCCTTTGGACTATTAATCGTTCAATTTCTGTAAAATAACACATTGGTTTTAAAGAAATTATATTAAGTATATAAAAAAGGTGAATCATTATTTACATCGTGTGAGTTACATAAGCATCTACTAAAGCTTAAAGCACACAAAACTACAAATAATTATTTAGAAAAAAAAAGCCCAAAATGTAAAAACCCAGTGAAATTATAACATTAAAATTGTTATTTGTAGTACCTATACAGGTGTGATGAAATATGGGAGCAAATGAACAGAAAAAAACATTGCAAATTAATATAAAAATGTTTAAATGTATATGCTGACCACTTAGCAACTAGATTCTTGTCTTTTCATAACTATAAAGTACATATTAAATTTCCATAAAGTTATCCAGCCAGCGTGTATCAGGGATAGTGACCGTCGAAGGGTCACAGGGTTTGTTTTCACTTGATACCATGTGCACAACACGTGGTTGACTCTGAGTTTGAAACTCGAATTCGAAATTCGAACTCATGGACGTAATATATAGAGTTACTTCTATATATTACGTCCATGGGGCAACTAGCTTCAACTTTCTGACTAACTGACAGACTATTTAATTTTGACAATTCAAAAGTGCCTGTACAAGGTTTAATTGAAATAAATGATTTGAGTTTGAGTTTGAGTTTGAACGTACACCACCATCGTACGTATACCATTCATTAATAACTCAAATATGGACTGGAAATTGACCAGACTCATGTATCGAATGGTGATCGTACCGTGCATGATACATAGTTTGAAAGTATCGGCACTTAATAAAACTAACAGGTCAAGACTCAGAAGATATGAGCGAGTTATCATGAGAGACTTGATTAACCACTTTAGGAATAAACCAAGACAAAAGAAAATGAACAAGACATGAAATCTCAGAAAAACAGTAACCGAACGCATCAAGAATCACAGGATGTGCTACCTCGCACATGTCTTCAGGCGCCGCGAACACAATCTACACATGGAACGACAATTTAAAACAGGACATGAAGTACTTCGACAAGGAAATAATGTTTTGGATGGATAAAGCGGCAGACAGAAGTAAGATCAAGATCGCTGCGAGTGAGATTTACAAAAAACCGGAAACGGATTGTAGCGAAACTTCCGTTGATGACATTCAGGGTGTGGTACAGACCATCAAACTAAACAACTTTCTCTATGAGAAATCGCGAAAAAATAATCAGCCGTCCCATACATTTGGGTCGAGTAGATATGGGACAGTTGATAATTTTTTCGATTACGATGTTGGTCCAAGAAATTTGTTCAGTTTACTGGTCTGTACCATACCCATAAATAGGACCACGCATTTTTGATACACACTGTAGATAAAATACGATCAGCATATACATTTTAAAGGCGAAGATATGGCTAAGGTTGTCCCAGTGGTCTATGTAAAAGTGTGGTTGTTATAGCCATATCTAGCCTTCAGGTGTCGATTTGGTTGGTTGATCTTCAAAGAAGTAATTATATATACCTACTGATACATACATGTACTAATTATTATCATCCAAGATTCTGATGTGAAAATGTGTCATTTTATACTCGGCTTCTGAAACGCCAAACAACACGAAAACTATTTCAAATCTCATGTTAAGTGCAAACAACATCCTATCAAATCACTTGTTAGAAGATTTGACGAAAGGTTTAAATTAAATAGGATCAGAAACCTGCGATATATCTTATAGCATAGACAGGCAAACAAAATCAGTTTTCTTTTGACATTCAAAGATTTTTTTGTTGTAAGTTTAATGTCATTTTTTTTGGCTAATTTATTAATGGAGCTTTGCGATTTTATTTTTACCAACTTCAAATAACCCTCTCACACGTTTGCCCGCCTACCTGTCGAAACCCCCCACGCGTCGGAGTAGTTGAATGGACGCAGTGGTCATTGTTTTAACAATGACAATAGTTGTGTACACTTGGTGTACAATTGACGTTTCGAGCGCTTTCCCTTATGTACACCTGGTGTACACTTGACGCTTGAGGTGTTAGAGTTTCTGTTTTTACCAACCAAACCGACCCCAAACAAAAGAAACACAAAAAAGCGACTAACATCGTTATAGGCGACCTGCACCTTCTCAGCTACACTACTCTCGCACAACTCTCTGGGCGGCTTTACCCGCGTTTGTTTGCGTCGCAGCGACTCGAAGCTGTCGAGGAGATCCGGCTCGTACTTCCGACGCATCGTGGAGTTCCAGTGGTTCTTTATTGCGTTGTCCGTCCTGGAATGGAGATGATTTTGATTAGATATTGTTCACAAAATGTATACTTTACGAAACGAATTAGTAAAACGTTCCCTATTACATGGGACTTAAACATAACATGACGCAATGGGAATCTACTACAAGTAAACCTCGTGATTTTATGTGTGAGTAAATGACAAACTTTTAGTAACTGGTTGCCTAAAACCGACCTCGGTACAAATGCTGTATCCACTAGCAGGAATAGCGCCACCAGTGGTTCGCAGGGCGGTGGAAAGCTCCAGCGAAAGAACCAAAATGGTCTCCGACAAATGACATCTTTGCACGACAACATCCTTGTGCCACAAAGGCGGAAAAGCCGAAACCGTTTTTTTAAGTGTGAACCAGCAGAAGAAAGACTGAAGCTGTGGCGAGACAGTGCTTCCTTACCCAAACCGTTCGTTCCACCCCCTGAAGACCTCCCACCTTGGGTAACCTGGAAGTCTAAAGAGACTCCAGACCCAGGTTGGCCGAAAAAAGGAAATACTGTTCAAGTGGAGATTCATAGACGACTCCGCCTTGGAGAGTAAATGTGGTGCTGTTCCATAAACGATGGGACACTTAATATTGTGTCCTAGCTGCACGTTACAGGAACTGGCGGACGCTGGCGATGGCGCCAAACAAGTAGCCGAATTCTGGGCCGAGTCCATTTAGATTGCCATCGAAACGGTATGAAGAAGAAGTATCATTCCTTTCTAACTTTGTAAGGTATCAATTCAAAAGTGGGTACTAGTTTGTAATTAAAATTAATTCTTTTGCTTTCATAATAAGGTAAGGTAAGATGAAAACCAGCTAATATTTGTACAGTCAACAGCAAAAGTACATGATCGAAATCAGAAGTTCAATAGGAGTCAAAACTGATCACGAGTATATGGCAGCTGTACTATTAGTAAATGGTATAATTTACAATCACGTACTTTTGAATCACTTCGACGCCACACAGTTCTAACGCGAACTCCGTTCATTAGTACTGAATTTCTGATTTTGATCATCTACTTTTGCTGTTGACTGTACAAATACTCCGGCTTAGATTCTTGGCCGGTTTGAGACGTGGATCGACGTTTCTATGGTTTTTTCTTTTAGCAATTTCTAATAACCTGAAAAACCACTTCTTTCGACTAAAGATGATGAGAGGATGAGTAGTTATCTAGAAGCCAATATACCTTTCAAAAGTCCCACGTCCCATAAGTCGGTTACTTAACATTTTTATTCTTAATATTTTGACATTATTTATAACATTTTTACAATTTGACAATTTTATATTTGACATTTTATTCATTTTTTATTCGATTCTGACATTTTTATAATTTTTTTCGATAAATTGAATTACTAATTATTTTTAATTGATCACAATTTTATTTTGGATTTTTATCTGTTTTGAAGTTAATATTATATTTTAATGTATGAGTTTGAAACTATGGACTAGAATCATGTCTGAAATAAATAATTTATTATTTATAAGGCCAAGCCCGGAGGCCTATGTCCAGCAGTGGACGTCTTTCGGCTGAAATGATGATGATGATGATAAGGCCAAGCCAGCAGCCACTAACTGGTTTTTACCAGTTCGCTCCTGGGGTGGCAATAGTAGTTGTAGGTCAAGTAGTTCAGTTGCCTACCTGCCGGGCAATAGTTTAGCAATCTTGGCCCATTGGTTGCCAAGTTGTTTGTGCGCTTGGTATATCACTCTGTCTTCATGCTCCGTCCATGCTGTTTTCTTTATGGAGGGATTTAGATGGTTGTGCCATCGTTCTCTGAAACATAAAGTAAATTAATCAGTGACTGAAAATCACACTAATATTATAAAGGCGAAAGTTTGTGAGTGTGTGTTTATATGTTTGTTACTTCTTCACGTTCAAACGGTTGGACCAATTATGACAAAAATTTGTGTGGAGGTAGCCGACTCCCTGGATTAACATGTAGGCTACTTTTTATCCCGATATGCCCACGGGATCGACACTTCGGGTGAAACCGCGGGGCGCAGCTAGTAAATAATATATTTGTTTTGAAGTTATTTATTACCCTATAAGCCTAAACAAGCCACTGTTTAGCATCTCTGCTGTCCATGTTGTCAAATCTAATGTACCCATAGATATAATGTACCTAAGCTTTTTAACTGGTTCATAGAAATAAAAAATTGTGTGTTGTGTAAATTATTTCATCACCACTGCTCTCAAAACGGTGAAGGAAAACATCGTGAGGAAACCGGCACGTCCTAGAACCAAACATTCGAAGACATGTGACATCTACCAATCCGCACTGGGCCCGCGTGGTGGATTACGGCCCACTCCCTCTCACCGAGAGGAGGCCTGTGTCCCAGCAGTGGGAACATTATGGGCTGATTATGGTTTATAGAAATAAAGTCAGCCATTCAAATCACTTGATATTTGAGACGAGTTATATTATTAGATTGAATAAGTAATGCTTTCATAGTCGGGAGTAGATGCAGTGAGTACTAAACGCAAATAAAACATGGATTCTCAAAATCAAAATATTTTATTTCACATATACCTACATGGGCACTTATGAAACGTCAGAAGCTAGGTGCGCGGTTCCAATTGGGTTCTGTGACTATTTTACTAAATAAGCAATTTTTTTTTTCCGGATGGTAAATCATCAAATGACCCCTCCCGCTCTGGGTGCTAAATAAGCTACTTGAATTATGATCCTGACGTGCGTGTGCCTAAATATTCACATTATTATTCAAGATACAGTAATAAATAAGTAAACATGTACCTGCACTGTTTCCCTATCCTTCCTTTTAAATGGCGCGCGATGAGCGTCCATTTCTTCGGCCCGTATTTCGCGACCAGTTCCATCACCTTCTCATCCTCCTGAAACAGACGAAATATAAAGAAATTTAGTAAATGATCTCATGTGAATGTTGTTTTAAGGCAATCCTTACAATAAAATATTTAAATCCAGACTTTACATAAAATCTTGACCTGTGAATCCGTTTAGGTGTTTCTTCCCTTAGGTATGTTAATTGCCATTACCTTCGTAGATTGGTAAGTTAAGAAGTTTTAAAAAACTACTAACTACAGAGTAAAAAACTGGCCAAGTACGAGTCGGACTGGCACACGAAGGGTTACGAACACGTTTGTTGTATGGGAGCCCCCCTTAAATATTTATTTTATATTGTGTTTTTAGTATTTGTTGTTATAGCTGCAACAGAAATACATCATAATATCTAGCTATCACGGTTCATGAGATACAGCCTTGTGACAGACATACGGACTGTGGGGAGTCTCAGTAATAGGGTCCCGTATTTACCCTTTGGGTAGGTACGGAATTCTAATAAGTACTATTAGGTAAGTAAGTATAGACAAAATCAATAAAACCTACTGAATCAAACCAAAAAGGTATTTTTTTTATTTTTAATGTCTTTTTGCCTTGCCCTTGTGTAGACGGGAAGGACACATGTTTGCCATTGTTTGCTTAATTATATTATTGATTACTGCAAAAAATCTACTTTAAATCCCACAAAGCAAAAACCATTATTTTCTTAAGCATCGTGATGTTTGATGCTGGCACTTGTACCAGCCCAAAAAAGTACAAAAAGAATCGCCAAATCATTACTTAAACCAACACCCTTTCAATTCAAATCGAAACAATTGCGAAACGCCGCTCATCCTAAAAGGAACCTCTTATACAAAAAGTTTATAAATAAAAAACAATAGCACATCTGATCGTAGCGTGCGAAAATACGTTAAAACGCAAGGTGAACGAGTATGTGGGCGAAAAAATATGAATAGGACGGTTGATCAGCTGATCAACAACACAAAATAGTTAGGTACAGAAGACCGGCTCCATACAACGAGCTAAATCAGGCACACGCACACATAGACGCGTACGTACAGCGATCTCAAGCGAACGCTAGGCGCGAGTGCGCCCGCACTCGCTGTACGTGAAGCGTGTCCACTCCATTGTGTGCGTGCGTTTTCGCTCGTGGAGCCGACCTTCTGTATCTATTAATTTTGTTGTTTTAAGATGTTGAGAGGTATGCAAAAAGTGCTTCCACGTGTCAAAATGGGTGAGTAGGTACATCCGGTGTACAAACAGATCAAACACCTTGCTTATGTATTTCGAACACATCTCTGCATTATGTATTCTATCGATCACCAAATGAATTAAAGTATATCGTACTATAAAAGATTATTATTTACTTATTTATGTATCAAGATAAGATAAAACATACAAGGGAAATCTATACCTATAATAAAAGTTACTATCGTGGTAATTGCCTATATTGTGAGTTCGTCATCGTCTGCCTAGCCTTTTCCTAACTATTTTTGAGGTCGGCTTCTAATCTAACCATACCAGTATTTTACGTGGAGCGAACGCCTGTCTGACCTCCATAACACAATTACTGGGTAATAAGATACCTCTTGGTAAGACTTTTTTTTTAATTTTCGGCCTTCTGACGACCAGTAACGACTGTTAAAGATCCACCAGGACGTTGGTCTTGCTTTTCGGTTGGTCTAGGCACGGAAGGGTATCGGTATGTAAAGATGTCACCCATCCAGGACCAACCGAGGCAAGCGTAGCTTAACCTGATCGACCGACCCCACACGGATCTGTTATTACTTAGTCACGGGCCCCTCGAATATCGTGAGTTCGTGATTTCTCCTAATCGAACCCTACAAGTACCTATACTTAAACATCTCTATCAAATCGCGAGTCACGTAGGAACCAATTTAAACGCCCTTTCAATTAAAATAATAACACTTTTTGCTCAATACTGGACCAAATAATTGGTCATAGTGTGATTGAAACAATTTAATTTTTTTTTTTTTTTTAAACGGCAAAAAAAACGGTCAAGTGCGAGTCGGACTCGGGCGCCGTGGGTTCCGTAGGTAAGTATGTAACTAATTTACGGTTTTCGGATTTTTTCTTTACTTGTGCTGCATGACATTGCTTCTTGCCAAATTTCGTGATTCTAGGTCAACGGGAAGTACCCTATAGGTTTTGATTCCATTGCGAGTGTCAAAATAAACAGAACATAAACGCCCGTATCTTTTGATTGCGTTGACTGAGAATTTTGATTTGTTTCACTGCTTCAAGGGATTGCAGCCCTGAGTATTCGATATTAATTTCACCTTGATAACTCCACGCGTTCCTGAGAAAAAGGGTCTTGACAGACGGACAGATAGACGGACAACGCAGTGATCTTTTATGGGTTCCGTTTTTCCTTTTGAGATACGGAACCCTAAAATTTTTTGATTATTAACTGACCTTGTTCATTGAAGATGTATTTAGACAAGATCTGGTCTCGTTATAATCTTTGTTAATAATGAATCATTTAAGTTGATTATTAGTAAAGCACGAACTAAATACAAATGCCTAGTCGAAAAAACACCAAAGCTTTTTACACGACACAATTTTTCAAAAGTCACATAAGTTATACCTATATATATGTGTATGGAAATAGTCAATGTAAATTTTCTATTATACATTTAACATTCAAGTGACATATCAAAACCGAAGACAAGTTGTGATGTCTCCCAGTTACAGATCACAGTCTCTCTCAAAGAGTAGAGTCTTGAGAGAATCCCAGCAATGGGAACATTATAGGTTCATTATGTACGAACCCACCATTGAGGGGCCCGTGGCTAAATAATAACAGCCGCACAGGTCGATCGATCAGGTAAAGCTACGCTTGCCGCGGTTGGTCTGTGGACGGGTGACCATCTTTACATCCGTGCCTCGGAAAACACGTTAAGCCATTGGTCCCGGCTGTTACTCATGGATCTTTGACAGTCGTTACGAGTAGTCAGAAGCCCGAAAGTCTGACAACCAGTCTCTACCAAGGGGTATCGTATTGCCCACTAACTGGGTTGTGGAGGTCAGATAGGCAGTCGCTCCATGTAAAATACTGGTATTCAGCTGCATCCGATTAGACTGGAAGCCGACCCCAACATAGTTGGGAAAAGGCTAGGCAGATGATGATGTATGAACCCACCATCGCCCTTTTACTACCGGACTACCAGAAGTACTGCACCAGTGCCCACACTTGGTTGATATCCCGACCAGTCGTATTCAGCGCTTCTCCTCCACGTTTATTACGCGCACAGCCAAAGTGTGGAAGTCTCTGCCGGCGTCTGTGTTCCCTTCCACATTTAACCCGTCTGCCTTCAAAGCAAGAGTGAATCTTCTGGGCACGCTCGTTCCATCATAGACCTCATCCATCTATTTCCATCAGGCGTGATCGAGGTCAAGAGCAGGCCCATTAAACAATAAATAAAAAAATAACAAACATTGGCCTCAACAAGAAACATTAATAAAAAATGTTATAATCAATCTTGCAAAACGGTTAAATAAGGCATCATCTGCCTAGCCTTTTTCAACTGTATTGTGATCGGCTTCCAGTCAAACCGGATGCAGCTGAATACCAGTGTTTTACATGGAACTACTGCCTGTTTGACTTCCACAACCCAATTACTGGGTAAGACGATACCCCTTGGAAATACTGGATGAATAATTGCACTATATACGAAACCTCTTTTATTCTAATTTTATCCTTATCAGACAGCTGGCCCCAAGTCAATATCCTTGCCCTTGACTTAAAGTTTTTTGTCTGTTTGTTCGTTCTCAACTCTGCTGGCACTACATTTGATGGATGTGTCAAAATATTCGCGCGACTTGGGTGAAACAAAATACACCCTACAACCATTGGAATAATGTTTATTTTGTGTTAACGAAATAATGTGATTAAGTTAAAGTGTAGTGCCGCCCATAATACAAAGATGTTTTAATGCTTTTATTAACTAGAGCATTTTTGTTTGGTAATTAATTGATGATGTCATTCTTAATGGGAATGGAGACTGGGACGTATCTCTTAAATAGGATTATTTTTGTGTCAGATATAATTAAATACTCTTTGAGGGGCCCGTGGCTAAACAATAACAGCCACACAGGTCGATCGATCAGGTTAAGCTACGCTTGACGCGGTTAGTCTGTGGATGGGTGACCATCTTTACATAGACCCCTCCGTGCCTAGGAAAGCACGTTAAGCCGTTGATCCCAGCTGTCATTCGTGGATCTTTGACTGTCGTTACGGGTAATCAGAAGCCCGAAAGTCTGACAACCAGTCTAACCAAGGGGTATCGTATTACCCAATAACTGGGTTGTGGAGGTCAGATAGGCAGTCGCTCCATGTAAAATACTTGTATTCAGCTGCATCCGGTTAGACTGGAAGCTGACCCCAACATAGTTGGAAAAGGCTAGGCAGATGAAGACTAGGCTTCCTAAAATTATTCTGAATTAATTCATTCACAATTCTTGTGATTGTGTAGATGTAAACCATCCTTCTAAATGGCGGCCTCCATTTCTATCTTGTTCGATAATAATCAATCATGTTATGTTAGCCACTTAATTCTGACATGTGACTACAGCTTTACGAGTATTTAATTTAATAAATGAAGTCTCCTCAACCGAGTTAGGAGTCTGTTTTTAACTTTGAAACAATATCTAATGTGACTGCTTAGGTACCTTCTTGTTTACAAAGCACTCAAATTAATTATCAAACATATTAATTGCAATATTTCTACTACCTGCTAACAACTTGTCTTTAAATACAGGGTGGCAAATAAAAAATAAACTGGCCAAGTGCAAGTCGGACTCGCACACGAAGGGTTCCGTACCACAAGGCAAAAACGCCGAAAAAAAACGCGTTTGTTGTATGGGAGTCCCCCTTAAATATTGATTTTATGAGGAAACAATACCTTGCTCTACTTTTCCTGTTGTGGCTTGGCCTACAGATGTTTTACTAAAAATTTATGGATACATCTAATCATACCAAATAAAGTGATACACATTATTAGTTCCATAAAAGGTTTTATCTCTCAATTCCGCATTGTAACGTTTCCAAAACAAAATAAAATAAACAAAATATGGACACTTAATTCATACTCAATTATGAAATTATTTAGATTCGCCTAGATTTCCTTTAGAGGACAATATTTATCACGTATATCTATGATATTTATACATGACTAGCTTCTGCCCGCGACTTCGTCCGCGTCAAATTTCACCCTCTTAGGGGTGGAATTTCGAAAAACCCTTTCTTAGTGGATACCTACTCTTCACAAAGAACACACCCTCCAAATTTCATGTCTCTAGGAGCAGCGGTTTAGACTGTGCGTTGATATATCAACAATCAGTCAGTTTACCATTTTATATATATAGATATAGATAATTATATTGCCAAAACGCGCCTATTCAATATTAGTGAGAGAAAAAAAACATGTCCGTTGTGCAATTTGCATATATTTGATGCCCGATTTGAATATGGGTGGGTTCCGTGGCAAAGAAAGGAATGCTTGAGTGTCTGCAGACACTTTTATTTTAACTTAGCAACATAACTAACACTACTTAGATAATATTACAATTAAAATTATGCCCCTTAATAATTTCGATAAGTTGGATGCGAGAAGCACAGAACCGGTCGAAGTGGAAGTGCTTGGGGGAGGCCTATGTCCAGCAGTGGACGTCTTTTGGCTGAAATGATGATTATTAAGTAATCTTTATTTAATCAGACTATGCAATAGTGTTAGTATCTAACAAAAAAAAAATGTAATCCGCCATCTTGGAGCGGCGGCCATATTGAAATTATATGCACATTGTATTGTTACCAGACCTAAAGGTGTATGCAAAATTTCAGCTCAATCGGATACCAACAAATGGTCGAAAAATGGTTTGCAAATTTTGACGGACAACTTACATACATACTTACTTACATACGAACAGTGCAAGCTAAATAAAAGCTTGTAAATAGCTTAGCTTATGTTAGTACTTAACTAAAACAGAACGGGTCCGGTTTGTAAGCGCCCACACTAGCGGGCTATCTGCCCGGGCGGCTATTGATTGCAGGATAGTGTTGGGACTGCCACGCAGCCTCCGGAGTAGCGAGGATAAATATCTCAATAGTGAAAAATTCTAGTTCAGTCTAATAAAAATTTCGTAGTAGGTAGTTACTACAAGACTTTTGTAAAGTTCATAAAAGCTGACTGTTTCGTAAGAACGAGATTTTTAATGGTGTCGCAGTTTTTACTACTAGTATCCTCACAGTTAGGCAAGAGTCGTCACGCAGTCATGGGTGACAGAAGATGGGCGTTGTCGCCGAGGGAGGCCTGGGAAACGTTGGCATGACGCTGACGACCTAGATGCGTTTACGGGAGTTTAATCGGAGACGCGCCAGCACATCAAGCTACCCGAAACTGTCAAATTTTCCCTATCAAGTGTGAACCTTATGCTTTAGCGATAAAGTTGAAAATCTATTAAAGAAATTTGACAGATTGTAGTAGCTTGATGTGCTGGCGTTTGTATGTACAAAGAAAATGGAAAACTATGGGGCAGACCTTTGCACAAACGTGGAACAAAAAAGGTAAAAAAAAAGTATCCTCAATTCCATAACACAGGCATCCATTCGTAACGCATTAAAACATAAGGAACCCTACTCTATGCGTAGGCAGGCTCTAAAATATAAATATTTCAATAAAGTTTATTGTCCTACAGCTTACTCATTGGGTGTCCGGGCAATAAAATGTGTGAAAACAAGGTTCCGTTCTGAGAAAATATTTGTATTAAAAGTTTTATATTGGGTATTGTATTCATGGTATGTAGTAGTTAGGCATAAGGTTGGGCATAAGGAATAACAATAAAACTGTTACTAGGTCATAGTTTTACGGTTTGGCGATTATATCTGCTGACTAGGACATTGACCAAAATAATACTTGGGGAATTTTAATAAGAAGAGTTGAATGAAGACATAAAAAAACCGGTCAAGAGCGAGTCTGAATCGCGCACCGAGGGTTCCGTACAAAGTAGGCTACATGGCCTTGCATCTTGCCAAATTTCGTGATTCTAGGTCAACAGGAAGTAATTTATACATTTTGATTCCCTTGAGAGTGTCGAAATATACGTATTTTGCGGCATAAACAGCCGTATCTTTTTTTAACGTTAACTTATGTTTGATTTTTTCACAGCTTCAAGGGACTGCAGATCTGAGTATAGGTTTTAATTTCAACTCGATACCTCCACGCGTTCCCGAGATAAAGAGTCTTGACAGATAGACAGACGGACAACAAAGTGATCCTATACATACATACATAATCAGCCTTTAACGTTCCCACTGCTGGGACACAGGCCTCCTCTCTGTGAGAGGGAGTGGGCTGTAATCCACCACGCGAGCCCAGTGCGGGTTGATAGATGTCACACGTCTTCGAATTTTTGATTCTAGGACATGCCGGTTTCCTCACGATGTTTTCCTTCACCGTTTTGAGAGCAGTGGTGATGGAATAATTTACACAAAGTAAATCCTATCTGGGTTCGAACCTACGACCTACAACTTGTAAGTCGCGGCAGTTACCACTGGGCCAAATCCTATAAGGGTTCCCTTTTGAGATACGGAAGAACTACAAGACCAAAAGATATCTCCTAATATTTAAGACAGCCTCTTTTACACTATGACATAACTTCAAGAAACAAAGCCAGTCCAACACCAACCAATAACCAACTACATTGTAAGTAATTGCCAACCGCACACAGGAACCCTACAAACGTACGTAATAAAGATTACCATCCATACCTAGATAGGTATAGATAACATATTAGCAGTCTAACCCCGTTCTCTTGAACAATGGACTTATTCATAAAATCTAAGAATTTGTGTCGTAAGCCAGTATTGCGAGGTTTTATGGGCAATATTGTGCGTATTCGAATTTGGATGACAACGTGTAGATTGTTTAGTTTGATCATAGATAAGTTGCTGATAACTAATTATATTGAATATTAGTCTATTTTGGTAGCGACCGCAGAGCGAAAACTATGAGAAACCGTGAAAATTAGTGGAGGTAGATTTCGTAAAAAAGTTACAACTTATTTTTTTTTTACACAACCTGAAAGCTTGTGTAAACTATTTCATCACCACTGCCAAAAATCAAACCAAAAAATCGAAGATATGTGACATCTATCACCCCGCATTGGGCCCGCGTGGTGGATTATGGCCCACTCCCTTTCGAAGAGAGGAGGCCTGTGTCCTAGCAGTGGGAAAAATATAGGCTGATTATGATTTTTGTATGAACTATTGAAAGGAGAACATTCACTGTCCATAAATTTTTGGGCTAAGTAAATGGGCGTTAGTATTTGTTGATAAAGCGGCAACAGAAATACATAATTTGTGAAAATTTCAACTGTCTAGCTATCGCGGATCTTGAGATACAGCCTGGTGACAGACAGACGGACAGACAGCGAAGTCTTAGTAATAGGGTTCCGTTTTTACCCTTTGTGCCCAAAGGGTACCTAAAAATGAAGAAAAAAACGTATTCTTTCGGAATATAGCTTTTTTTTTGTTTGGCCTGACTTTCCTAATTTAGGCCGAAACGAATGATCTCCTTTGGACCGGACAAAGTCTGTCGGGTCAGCTAGTAGAAGAAAATAAAAGTAATTAAATAAAATTTTAAACAAAATAGAACACGAATTTCCATCAAAATTCCAGTTTACGATTAACAATATCACCCTTACTCACTTCACAAAACATTGACACAGCAATGCTACTCTCTAATTATGCACATTCTATGCGCACACGCGTGCTGTATCAACGACCGGTGACTCAACGCCGCTTCCGAGTGTTGTTAGACTGATTGGCACGTTGAATAAGTGCAGTAAAACGGAGTAGGAGAAATGCAGGCTGTTGTGTGCTATTGTTGTGGTTATAGACTGATTTTCTTGGACGTGTTATACGAGTAGGGCGGTGAAAAATGGATGCATTTGGATCACCTGACAGAAAGTGATCATATGGATGCCATTCTCAAAGAAGCTTGTAGCATAAACAGCCTATAAGTGTCCAGAGCCGGATTAGCCCCTAAGCAAATAAAGCAATTGCTTAGGGCATCACGTCTCGGGGGGCACCATAAGGCAGAAACAGCACCGAAACAGTATTTGCTAGCACATGAAAGGCAAGGCTGTTTATCAGCAAGATATTACAAGACCCAAAAGTCACTCTAGCTAGAGATGTGCGTCAATCTTTACAAATCGCTCGTCGATGTTTTGGAAAAATACGAGGCGACTAGTGGATAGGAGGGGCCTGCAGGCGTGGATTGCTTAGGGCATCAAGTAGTCTTAATCCGGCACTGCCCACGGCTGGGACACAGACCTCCACTCTGTAAGAGGGAGTGGGCCGTAATCCACCACGCGGACCCAGTACTCCCTCTCGAAGAAAGGAGGTCTGTGTCCCAGCGTGGTCACTATAGGCTGATTATGCTAAAACTGTTTTAGAATAGAATTCTTCTTTATTAAAGTAACCAAGACTCAAAATCAAACAAGATTGTTAGTAAAACTTACGACTATGTTAATGAGCACAGACACTAAACAAAAACAAGAAATTACGGTTGGTCACCGTTGCGACATCCCATGAGAGACGGCACAACAGTGACCCACGTAAATACAGTCAAGGCGAGTCGCAACCATGTATAAGACACTGTTGGAGCCGCCCCACACCCTGCACACCAGGGAAGCGCACCTTTTACGCATTGTTGCGAAAAGCAATCTTTAATGGTAGTTAGCAGTACTTTCCTGTTCGAGGACTTTCGCAAGAAGCTGTTCTACTTAAAACTGCAAGATTTTTTGCATATGCAGTAAAATTGCTCTTATTTTTTGCCTTTAACAAAACAATGACCACCTCTTCGTGAATAGCCAGGAAAGCAAACCTTTAAACTGTCCAATTACGTGCCATTTCTTATGGACATAATTGCCTAGTGGTTTAACAAGACATTGTGGTCGGTGACTCGGTGTACCAGCGGAAGCCATTTTGAAGTAATTTGCGCCTCATGTGAGCACTTTAAGACATCCATTCAGGATAGGTATTATGGTAAATCATAGCCTTTAGGGTTTAAAAGGGAATGCTGTTGACAGGCCTGTGGCTAAGTAATAACAGCCGCACGGGGAAATTGATCGGATTACCGTGGAAGGGTGACCATCTTTACATATCAAGACCTCTTTTCAGAACCAAAAATTAAAGATCAAATAATACCTACCCGTGAGAAAATATTCAGCACATATTGATACTACGAAACAAGTAGCCCCTAAAAAAATAGCGGCAAATTTCAAGTGTTTTCCTAACCAATCAGCACACAATACCCCTGGGAACTTAACTCATATCCTCAAACACATGGACTTAAACGATTCATCACAACACTGCAATTTGCAACGTAAATAAATGATGACGTAACTACGTTCAATAAACTCGCAACCATTTGTTCTAACCGCAAAAGGATGTGCCATACTAAGCATGAATTACCAACTCATTGAGGACTTATGGTAATAAATAATGAATCAAAGTAATGCAAGACAAATATCGTCACAAATGGGGGGCGATCGTCAAAACGTTTAGTGGGGACATCACGAATTCACGACGCTCAGTAATGAGCAAACGAATGAAGGAATCAGAATCCATTCGCATTTACGTAGTCGCACTTTCGGATAATTAGGCAGGCCTTATGTTCAAAATACACGCCAATTGCTTAGCTTTCTCTGGACTCCATTGTTCGATTCGTTCGGCGTGGTGAGTCCTGGCTAATACCGTCAGCCTAGCTCCGGAGTAAGTATGGTCGTAACACTTTCCGTCAGTCTTGTTTAAACATTGTATAAATGTGGATTTCACGTTCTCACGTGAGCAGAGTTCTTCTTTGCGAAACTTAGTCTATAACCATCGCGCGACGAATCGATAGACTCCTGATAACCATCATTCTCTTACCCTTATCCCAATTTAGTAGAGGTCGGCGCAACATGTCTTGGTATAGTCGATAGACACCTCATATTATATTAAAATTCATGCAGGCGTTAGGATGCTTCGAGGGTAAAAATAATCTCATATACAAAGATATGAAAGATACTTAGAGAAACGCTGGCAAAACCAAACATAAAATGAAGTATGCAAGCGTTATTTACCTCCTTGGTCCACGGGCCTTTGACTAGTTCAGGGTTGACGACTTTGCACCACCGCTGTTGGCACTGGACGTCGGATCGGTCGGCGAACTCGGCCGATATCAGGTCCCAGTTCTCGTTGAACATCTTAACGTATGCTTTCAGCTTTTTGTCCTGGAAAAAAATAATTGAGTCGAGTTAGTAAGAGCTGAGGATGGTTCAAGAATAAATCGTCCAAGCAGGATGACGGGACACAAACACACAATCGTAATATTTTACTTGAGGATAGTTATTCAATCTTTGATTTAAAATACACAGAGAGGCACACTTGCACTTCATTAAATCAAAAAGTAATTTAAAAAAATTAAACCGACTTCAAAAAGAAATTAACTCAAAATTATGAAATAACTTTAATTTCGGAAGTCGGTGTCTTGGGATCTGTATTTTAGTTTTTTGCCACCGACTTCCGAAATTAAAGTTATTTCATAATTTTGAGTTAATTTCTTTTTGAAGTCGGTTTAATTTTTTTAAATTACTTTTTATTTCGTAATTTTTAGTTTTTGCACTAGTATTTGACCAAGGTTTTGAGATGTTTTCCCTTTGACACTACACCCGTAGCTCTTATCAATAAGCCAGGCCGTCACACTTACACGTATTAGTCCATATCTTGAAAATTACTGAATCGATCTTGATGAAACTTGCACTGTTCCCTAAGTTGAAGAAAATGTAAGCCAATAAAAAAAAAATGGTCACGATCCGATTAATAGTTCCGGAGATATGCGTGGACAAACATACATACATACATACATACATACATACATACATACGTCTATGAAATTTTGTATATTTGTTTGGAAGCCCTAATAGATCATCATATGTGAATATAATGCAATTCCAATAATATTACATACATACGTATCGAATTGATAACCTCCTTTTTTTTGAAGTCGGTAAAAATAAGAGGCACCTGAATGGTCTTCCAGGAACAGGGCAAAAGGTCTTTCAAAGACGAACCAACCGTTTCGTTTTCGTGCTTGTGGAAAATACTCAAACACAGAGATAGTTACAATTCTAGGACCACATAGTACCCTAATATAAAGCATTGTCTGTACAAGTCTAGCAGATTTTTTCCGCAACAATTTAGTAGATCATTTTATGCCGAAACCTTGTGCCATTAGTAGACTGGCGCTTCACGGTGCGATTCAGCCACGAAAGGCGACACCTTTTCATGTTGTTTTGTTATCGTCTCGCTATCTCATGCGTTTGCGTCGGTGTACTAAAGGCATTGACTTATATATTCATCATCATCATAGTCAGCCTATAATGTTCCCACTGCTGGGACACAGGCCTCCTCTCTGTGAGAGGGAGTGGGCCGTGATCCTCCACGCGGGCCCAGGATATGTAGGTTTCCTCACGATGTTTTCCTTCACCGTTTTGAGAGTAATGGTGATGAAATAATTTACACAAAGTAAAGCGCCTGTCTGGGTCGAACCTACGACCTACAACTCGTAAGTCGCGGCCGATACCACTGGGCCACCACTGCTCTCATAGATTACTATTTTGAAATCATTGACAAGGGCGCTTGTTCCCTGCCGGGTCAGCGGGATTGTCCGAAAGCGTTACCGCTGGCCCGGAACATAAAGGGCTAAGGAAGGAACACGGGTGGGTTTTAGTCAGTAAGAGTCTGACACTCCCTTCTGCTCCACCCAGAGCGGGAGGGGTCATTTGATGATTTCCCATGAACAAAAAAAAAAAGGGCGCTTGTTTTCTACGGAAATGGGGAAACAATTGACTATCTTTATTAATTCCCTTACCTCCTCCTTCGTCCACCGTCCCCTATTAATATTCTTCCGCGGCCCAGAACTTTTGGTTGCAACCTGGACATCCTCGTAGGCCGCTGCCGAGTCCTCTGAGTATTCACTCGTCTCCGAATCATAGCCGCTACGTCTGTTGATAAAGAGAAAGGATCTTTAATATGAGTGGTGTTAGGGTTGTAATTGATTGGCATTGGGAGTTGTATTTGTTTGTCAGAGTGATTAACAGTCACTTAAGTCTTCTTTATGGGGGTAATTAATAGGGCATTAAGGCCCGCTCGCTTATCATTTGGTAGTTTCAGTTTGGTGTTATTTTATTTTAACGAAAATTAATGTTTCTTTTTGATATCCTTTATGTAGGTACGAGTCTAGAAGTCTTTTATTTCTAGATATTAAGTGAAAGCATATATTTAAATGACTTTGGTACATTGGTAGGTACAGTTTTGATCTTGTTATTATAGTATCTAGTTATTTTCTGAACTGAGGAAACATCATGTTTTAAACTTGTCAAGATAGTACTAAAAGATAACGGTTTTATCGTTTAACATGTGTAGATACTAGAATGCAATTTAACTAGAATAAACACAACAATTTGAATAAGTATTCTCCTTACTTCAACATAACAATATCGTAATGCTCCATGCCATGCTCCTCAAACAATTCATATCTCAAGACTTCACTAAGGTACTTATATTTTTTAGGGTTCCGTACCAAAAGGGTAAAAACGGGACCCTATTACTAAGATTCCACTGTCTGTCTGTCTGTCACCAGGCTGTATCTCATGAGATACAACAGAAATACAACATCAAAAAATTAAACTGTCTAGCTATCATAAATGATTCACGAACCGTGATAGCTAGACAGTTGAAATTTTCACAGATGATGTATTTCTGTTGCCGCTATAATAACAAATACTAAAAACAGAATAAAATAAATATTTAAGCGGGGCTCCCATACAACAAACATTTTTTTTTGACGTACTCGCATACAAAGGGTTCCGTACCACAAGGCAAAACCTTGTGGTACGGAACCCTTTGTATGCGAGTCCGATTCGCACTTGGCCAGTTTTTTTTTTCTCTTCCCTCCCTCGTCTTCAAAGTTTACAGAAGGATGTCCTTGTTTACTTTCAACCTTGCTTAGGCACACACAGGTACCGTTGGGAACTAACATGGAGATGGTATACTTGGGATGAAGCTGTAGGTACTGTTAGAGGAAACTTAGTTTGAGTAGAATATTTATGGTAAGGATAGTTAGTAATTAGCAAGTAGATGATGGGGTAGGATCAAAGAAGGATATAAAAATCATCACAGTTTTTGCAACAATCGCAAAACTATGGGTAAAGTTTTGGTTTCTTATGTTTAAAATAATCCTTTGCATTAGAAATTATTATTTTAGACGAGTAGGTACCTTACTACCACGAAACAGTGTTTATCAGTTGTTTAGGCTAAACACCTTTTAAACACGACATAATTATATGACATTTACATTGGATACACGTTGAACAAGTGTTTTTATAGTAAGACCCAATGTTTATAAAAAGTATAATGTCGCATTTTAATTGAATTATTATCGTTCGTACTGCTACAAAAAGATCTCAAGCACTTACGGGTCAATTAAATTATGGGTTAAACTACAAATTTATTAACATCGTTTGCAACGTTCATTAAACTTTAAGAGCTTTTCAGCTCAGACCAAATAAAAAGTCAAGACATAGCGCTGCTGGTCAGCGGGATTGTCCGAAAGGGTTACCGCTGGCCCGGAACATAAAGGGGTAAGGAAGGAACACGGGTGGGTTTTAGTCAGTAAGAGTCTGACACTCCCTTCCGCTCCACCCAGAGCGGGACGGGTCATTTCCATTTGATGATCTACAAAAAAAAAGACAGCGGTGCTGCGAACAATACAGTGAAGCATGCAAAAACTACACCTCCGCTCTGTGCATACACGCTCACACGCACGCATTTACAACGATTTACAATCAAATTACACCTCACACGTGAGGAACGTGTGAGGTGCTGATGTGCACACATGTTTACGAAACCGGCCTCACTTTACTGTTGACCGCCCTCTGTCTTGGTTTTTTATTTGGTCCGAGCTTTTCACAATAATTTGCTGTGCTAACTGTACCACTAGCTAGACTTAAGGTAGGTAAACAAGCAACAACCACAAAATACCCAAAAAAAGAAACATATTAATAAAACCGAGACACGTCCAAAAACATTTGTCAAAACATAGATTGCAAAAATCTATTATGCAGTTCACGGTGGCGCTGTTTACAAAGGAAAACTGTCAACAATATTTCAAATTCAATACATTTACATTTTGTTCCATGTTTCGCCGTCCGCAGAGTTAGGTTGGTATTATTTACACAGATCCTGTTTTTATCCTCTGTCTAAGTATTATGTTTGGATTACGTAATCTCCCGAGTCGTCCAGAGGCCCCATTTGGGCATAGCACATGATATTATTACTAGCTATGAGAACATTTTGATAGATAATCATTATAATATAGTAATTGTTGTGTCGATTTTTAAGTGCTACGAGATAATTAAAGTTTTGTTTGTCTGTAAGATAATGCGTTTAGGCCGAAATGTAAAACAAAATCCATACTAATATTATAAATTCGAAAGTAACTCTGTCTGTCTGTAACCTTTTCGCGCCTAAACCACTGAACGGATTTAAATAAAATTTGGCAGAGATATAGATTGCATCCCGGGGAAGGACATAGGATAGTTTTTATCGACATACCTCGCGGGTGAAGCCGCGGGCGGAAGCTAGTCTATTATAAAAAGTCAGTTTGTGAAAGAGCGATGACCTTACTAAATTTAGTTTTGAATCATCAGACAAATCGTTTGCAAAAGTGTTTTGTTTGTGTGAACAGCCGCACGGGTCGATCGATCAGGTTAATTAAGGTAAGCTTGCCATCTTAACATACCGAGAATAGATGTAGAACGAACTTACGTGCTTTCCGGAGCATGGGCCCGGCCTTGATTCGTGATCTTTGACAGTCGTTACGTGTCACCAGAAGCCCGAAAGTCTGTCAACCAGTCTTACGAAGGTGTATCGTATTACCTGGGTAAGATTGCCTAACTGACCCCAACCCTGTTACTGGTAACAGGGTTGTGGTCATATAGGCAATCGCTCCATATAAAATATTGGAATTCAGCTGCAGCCGGTTAGACTGGAAGCCGACCCCAAACTTGGGAAATGCTAGGCAGATGATGATCATCACATACTTTTGCGATGCACGATGAGACATCTAGCAATAGAAAGATTTAAAAAATATTGTAGTTAGGGCAGGCCTGTGCACACACACCACGTTTTTTAAACGCGCCGTTGACGCGCGTTTGTCGTTTGTAGCGATACAGACGCGATACGCACGCGAGTCAGACACTAGCAGGCACTGCTCTGTAGGATTAATAATAATCCAGGTAAAACGAATGCAATTCCTTTTACCTGGTACGTGTACCTCTATTTAATCTGGGGTTTTACCAAGAGCACGATAAATTAAAACAAAAGAATCTTCTAATGGAACTAGATTAGGTACGTGCATAAATCATGGGCCTGATGGCCGAATACAGATGCATAACAAAAAAAACACCCGATACGAGAGCCAAAAATAAATATGATGATTCTACACGACATTTCATTAATTAAATTAAATATGTGTTATCAGAGCATGTACCGAACAATTCCTAATGTATGTTAAATATTGTTTTGTATATGTATTTTGGTTACGATAAAAGGAGTGTTGAGACGAAAATTTTAACATTCCAGTTCATACTGCACACAGTATTCGGGATAGCATTTCAAAACATTACTCTGTAGACGTAATAAGATAAAAAACTATTAATTTTATTTCTTTGAAGGTAGGTGGTAGGTTTTTTCAGTATCATTATAACTTCGCCGGAAAAAAGAAGACGGCTTATCAATAATTTTAAGGAAGATGATAAATTCCTTCTTGTTTTCTACGATTGTTTTCTAAAGTAAAGTAATACTGTAAGTACCAAGTCCATGGTTCGGAGAAAAAACTGCAGCAAAATACAAAATAAACTCGATTTTGCACTTGTGCCGTGTCACCTCGGGGATGTCAGAGTCAGACGCAGACGGTACAGTCAGTCAATAAATTATTACTTATAGCAAAAACGTATAAACTTTTTACGAATATCATTTTGAAGAACAGAAATATATTTGCCACCCAAGAGAGTGAATATAAAACAAGAATTATCATAGTATTAACTAAGATCGATCGCGTATAAAACACAGGTATCGCAATTTTTTCTCGACACCACAATGTTGCTAGGTTAACAATTACTTCTCACTGTTCGCATTATTTGTCGCGGGCTTGCTTTTGACAAAAACATGTTGGCGCCAGAATCCCCCGTAGACACAATACAATTCGAAGAAGTAACCAGCCCTTGAAATATCCCATCACAGAGAATACAACTTTATAACACAAGTAATAAAATCTAAAATTGAATGGAGTAGGTAGATCAATTTCTTCGAAAAACAAGTTTCGTGTAGCTTTAGAAGAATAGCCCTATGTGGTTAAGACGACTAATAATTCTTGAATCGGCATGTTTCGGCGAGGTAGAAAAACCTGCGTTTTATTTATGCATACCGTGCTCGCCATCAGCTGATATGGAAACCAGTTTATGTTCTCAGTTCTCATTCATTGCAAATAACATGGATGGAATAAGGAAACCGGAGCGATGCGAACTGAAAGTCACTTATTTTAGAGAATTTTATAAAGCGATCCATCTTGATCTTGACTTTGGTAATCAATTTTTATTGATTTCGTTTTTGTGTCTGGTGCTATCGTTGGAAAGAAAAAGTGGAATCTTGAAGCGTCGCCTTGATCTGACTTTCATAATATGTATAAGGAATGTGGATTCAAGATTCAAGAACAATGTATGGGTATATTACACACCTACACACATGTAAGTTTACCTAGCATGAAAAAATACGGGCACAAAAGCATTGGAATTCCACAGATATATTATATGTCATTAAAAGTATTCTCACGTAGATTTCGGCACAATAAAAAACACAAAGTTAAACTTGTAAAACAAGAAACCTTACTCACACATTTATCATCACGACGAATTATAAAAACAATCTCCGACATCCAAAACCCCATTATTCACTTAAAAACATCACCACACAGTTTAAAAACATGATACATTTACAAAACACCATACATTTTAAGGTTATATACCCCAAAGTTCCCGCCAAAACGCACCCAACTCACATTTCGGGAACCCGACTCACGCGCATCGAATGCCGAAACAACACTGCCGAAGAAATATTCTATTCGTACTTGTTCCCACACACACACCATGAATATTCACAAACACACCCACATGGATCGCATACTCGGGTCGTAATAAGGGTGTGGGGAACAACAAAAACCCTGTAAGGGACGCGGCAATTCCGATGAAGGAGACAGCAAATATGAGAAATAATGATAAAGACAAGGATGGAAAATCAGGTATAGAAATCATTACCCCGCATTGGGAATGTGACGCAACACAGGCAAAGGTAAGCAGGTGTAGGCTGGTAATAGAAAGATACAAAGAAAAATTGATCTTTTTTATTGGATAGGTCAGCGTAATCGCTATAAAGAAAAATAATCACATGGTATTAAAATTCCTAAAGGAAAGGAAACAGGGTGCTATTTCAAAGCCTTCGGCAGTAAAGCAAACATATTACAACATTCATGGCACATTAAGTGCTTTGTAACCTTTAGGATTAAATTAAAACCAAGAATGCATTTCTATGTGCTTTAACATCGACTTTACAGTGCGAAAGACATGAACATCAATCTTGGTATTAAAATATTCAACCTGGACCAAAAGACCAGTCTTTACAGTCACGAAGAGATTTCTGGCAAAGATCACAACAATTTCATAAGACGAAAGCGAAACGAAAACAAAATGGACAGAATTTCGCCAACCAAACATACCAATGTTGCACAAAGTCAGGAAATCGGGACACTCAAACCAAACCACATGTTTTGGACGAACGGCACTTTCGATTGCAACAAAAAAATTTCAAACAAGAGGGTAGGAACGCGTGCCGGATGCTAAACTAATTTTGGATAACGAGGACTCAGCTTTTGAAGAGATGGGTGTTGCGAATGTGGAACGCAATGATGTTGGAGCAACGGCATCGGATCTATAACTACAAATATGTTTCTGGAACAAGTCATGCATTGAATTTACGTATTTCTCCCAAGAACACAAGCTTCTCCAACAAATAAATGTCATTAAGCACACGATTTTACGAGAGATTTAGGAAGAGAAGCTTTTCTTTTATATTCAAATTCTTCAAATCGGAAGGATATTGAAAACTTGAAAAATATATCATCAGTTCAAATCGATGTTTACCAAATTCTATTTTCACTATTACATTGACTCCAATCGTTTCCGACAAGCTTTGTCAATTACTCGTCAACTGTTTGATAAGACGTCTGGTATTTCGTACAAATATTAGTTTAAATTAATAGGCGCTATCAACATTACTTCCGCAGCCACACAATGATAAGAATACTGTGAATGCACTATGTGATCATATTTAATGTAAGGGCAATGTCAGATACGAATTTATATAATCAGATATTATACATGATAAGGAAGACGTTTCACATATTATGTACCGTTACCCTGAATTATTGAGTTTCGTTTTCGTTATCCATTCATCTAGAATTGAGACCATTGATAACTTGATTTGAAAAGAACTCTGTTCGTTTACTTTACTGTCATCACTCATAATTATTATTTGCAGTGGGAGTTTCTAGCTTTAATTACGATTTCCTTCTTCTTTCTTTGATCACCTTGATCAGTATCTATAATTCTATAGCATCTTTGTCTGGTATCCCTCCCTATCTGACTGTCTTCTATGTTAGTAGCTACTAACATTGTTGCTTTCAACTTCTACTCCCACTCAAACATTTTTGGAGTAAGCACTAGAACTTACCTAATTATCGTTACATCGAAATTACTACGGAAATGTCATAATTAAACGACAATAGAAACGCTATTGAGTGTAATAATAATAATTATTAATAACTTCCACAATCTTAGATCACATTTTAATCACATATGAAGCATAACTAATTTAAATGAGGAAGTGGTAGCCATTTTGTGTCGTCATTTCACCTGTCCAGTCGTGACCACCCCCTGATGTACATTTGATTTCACGAGCGATTATTCGGGGAAATGGAACAAAAAAGGGACCTGTAACCTTGTTAAAGTTAAATTATGTTCCTTACAGATTTCTATCGGAAGGTGCGTAGGCAGTGCGTGAATCCGTAACTTTCGAATTGTCTTGTGGTTTTTAAGGTTCCGTACCCAAAGGGTAAAACGGAACCCTATTACTAAGACTTCGCTGTCCGTCCGTCTGTCTGTCACCAGCCTGTATCTCAAGAACCGCGATAGCTAGACAGTTGAAATTTTCACAAATTATGTATTTCTGTTGCCGCTATAACAACAAATACTAAAAACAAAATAAAGTAAATATTTAAGGGGGGCTCCCATACAACAAACGTGTTTTTATCAGCGTTTTTGCCTTGTGGTACGGAATCCTTCGTGTGCGTGTCCGACTCGCACTTGGCCAGTTTTTTAGGGTTGTGCTGGCTTCACACAAATAATTCAGAGTCATGATGGCCAAAAATTCTAATTTATGAGGTAGCTTGTCACTTATATCTACTTCTACTACAGATAGTCTAGAGCTAGACTTACGAATTTCCAATATGAAACAGTTGGCATGCACTGAAATTCATCAGCAAGATCAATGCCAAATCAAGTATCTTAAACTATACTAATGACTGAATACGCAACTTAGTTGCAATCAAAAGACACGTTTTGGCGTAGATAGTAATTAAACCGTCATTATAATCTACTCCGCCTCCACTCATGTCGACATCTATAATTTTGCACGTTCTCAAATTACCTACTTCTTTATCAAGACCACCCACTTCCATTGACGCAAACCTAGATTCCATTCACGGCTACCAACAATTTCCTTTCATTGGAAACAAAAGCTTGGACATCGCCAATTTGAAAAGGGGAACAAGACATAAAAAATTGTCAAGGGGTTCCCTGAGGAAGCGTCCTGTTAACTCACGCATCGCCCGTGTTTCCTGTCCTCTGTCCCCTTATGTGTATTGTGTATGACCAGCTTATTAGCACTTCGGGTTACTCAAAATATTTTTAGTGCCCGTTAGAAATTTACAACTTCTTTAAGTGGTCAGTGACATGAATTTGGGAATATTGCTTGCACGTGGCGTTGATTTAGATGCACTGAACTCCATAGTAGGGAAATGCTGTTTTATTGTTCTATTCAATTCTCCGTGATAAGCGGAAAGCAATAAGGACATCACCAAAAGTTCAAAATTAGGAAAAAAATGATAATAAAAGCACTATTTTTTCTCATTCTGGATGAAAGGACCAAAAATTTCGCAACAACTGGCAATCCCATAGAAACAAACTGTGAGTAACAAAGTAACTAGCGTCGCATAAAATCGATTTAGTAAAACAGTAATAAATATCAATTACAATACTACCTTTACTGCTTTAATGTCTAAATAAATATTACACGACACACACACACAAACGATGGCAATGCTTCAAATAGAATGAACAAATGTTGCAGCTCATTCGTAATATTCATCTCGAATTACAAATGAGATTGCATCATAGGCTTTAAACAGATCCAAAGTCTTGGATTATCGATATCCTGATAAAATGATATTATTATATGAGAAATTTTAATCGATACTTAAAGACTTCCCCTATTTAGTGCACGGAGTTCTAATGTATTATACCAAAAGAGTTGGTCAAGCAAATATGTAACTACAAGGACTACAAATGTTAGTCTTTAAAAAAATGTCAATGTAAGGGTCAAAATGAAACACCACCGCACAGAAAATAACATACAAACACATGCAAATGATTCAATTATAATTTATAACTTATCGGTAAGCTTTAAACATTTCATAATATCGCTCATATAGGTCAGGCGATAAGCACAAAGTTATATCGGAAACATAATAATAAATGAAACCTAATCTCTGATCTGGGCATGAAATCGAAAATAAACATTTGTTTTTATGAAGTAACGCATTGAAGACAAGAGAATATGTAAGTTTATCAACTTACCAATGAGGCGGGTAGGCAACTAGTCAAAATTATGATATTGAAAGTATTTCTGGCAGAAGTATTGTCAGAAAGATAATTATACTATTCGACAGGTCGTAAAACATCCCTTCAGGCTCTGATGTTATACATCGATTTATTTAATACTTTAAACACACAAATGTACAGAAGCAGACTTCATGCCATAGGCATTTACTATCCGTCAACCTTTGGATGACATTTATTATTCGTCCACCCTTTACACACAGGATTTCCCCGCCTCATATCAATCTGAAAATGCATTCATATCAGCCTCTATCCCGTGGGAAGGAATGCACGATAAACTTCGTACTCCTTAGCGGCGCCAAAAGTCTAGACTTGTACTTTACATATGTACTAAGGATGTTTTTTCAGGTCATTCATGTGATTGAAGGAGCATATTTTATAAACACAGTCGTAAAATTTACGAATGTGATGACGTGATGTATGGAGTAATGGGCTAACAGGACCAATATTTTAACTCATGGCAGCAAATTCTGAGATCATTGTATAAAAGGCATCTACACTGCTTGCAGAAAGAACAAAACGAAGTAGTAGAGGACTTACTGTTGAAAGACCGACAGCTGAAGCATACCGTGAAAAGGTAAATAAAGTCAAATTCTACAACGCCATGATATACAGAAGGTGAACAGAAGTTTTCACGAAAACAAGGGAAGCTTTTGTCATTCATTGCAAGTATTTGCAACAGGCTGAGGTAATTAATTGCAATCCCGAGACTTTCCCAAATCAGGTACGATTAACACCAACATCAATAGGTACTCCTCGGAAGACTCAAGTAATATGGCAACAAAGCATGACTGAATGATTGGATACAAGAATTAAGCTGTCAAAAACAGTAAGACTAGAGCAGAAGCGTACTTCTGTCGCGTGCAACACAACGTGTAACTAAATTAGTAAATTACTTTATTAATAGGAACACGCCACTCATCGTTAACAATACGAAATTTTTCATTTGTCAACGTGAACATTAAAGCAATACTATCAATGGGAGAGTTCGAAAACAAGTGTTCGCATATATCTCCTTGACTTCTTTTCCCATGATGACAATTAAAACAACAACAACATTATTTTTTCCATATCAGATTTATATTCTAGTTCAGAATCGTTTCTTCGAAGTCAATTGGTTTGCATTACAAATGACGTCTCTCCCACAATTAAGGCAAAGCTGTAAAGAGTCGAGTTTGCAGTAAAAATAATTAAGATAAACATTGGCTGTATCTTATTACGCGTTGAATAAGATGCCTTGTTGACATGTGCATTCGACGTGGAATGGTGAATGAATGAGTCATGCGCGACAATTTGTAGATAAAGTAAGGAATGTTTATTAAAGACGCAAACGCAACGTGTGGTTACATTAAAATGATAAATGTTTTCGAATGTGAATAACCTGTACTCCTGGTTGAAATATTTGTGTATGTATTGGGTAGCAAAAATATAAGACATTTAAAAAATGGTCTATACTATAGACTATTTTTATTATGGCTACTACTTTACTATATACAAAATAATAATTAATAAATAATTTTCAGTCATTAGTTAAATCACCATCATAATTTCAAACTCGCACAAGCCACGCCACCCTTAGGTTCATTAGATTGCACGATATTGAACTGCATCACGCAATAACGTCCATATAAATTTTTACAACCTTACAACCTTTGTAGAGGATAGAAAGAGCATCAACATGAAACACAAGGACAATAAAAACTCCTTTCGAGAGACCTTAAACCTTCATGTTGTTTTTGCTCAGCAATATGACACCGGAATCTGTGCCGATGAGAACTGAGAAACTCGATTCGATGTGGTGGCCCACTGCGTAATTTAACCCAGGTCAATCAAGAGGAATTAATTTGTCGTCCTTTAGATAAATGGCGAAAATAATATTGTGAAGCTTGACAATGATTTACAAGAGGATGCAGCATAAGAAGCTGATGTGGACGAAAACATTAAAAATATCATCCCTACACCTATAGAAATGTATATATTTTCCGCACTCACGGACTTTTAGGCCAATATTAAAGAAAGTGATTCAAAACTCAGCATTATTTCAAACTAGTTTAAAGCCTCACTCCAAGATTCGCAGTAGCTTTTGTAGCCTCATGTTCATGGTGCTACAGCGACCATTGCATATCAAGGAATAGACCGGGGGGCGCGGTAATGGTAGGGAAGACGTGCCCGTAGGATAGGTAAGGATTTAAAAGCCTACCGGATATGCATCCTAGAGTAAGCCTTGGACTAGTGGAGAGATGGATAATTATTATCTATGGATGGGCATCTTTTAACGACCTTGCCGCCAGGTTGATTCAGGTCGAGCTTCATTCCCCCTGGTGGGTTCCCGCATTGTCGAGGCGGGGGGGCTCAGTAGGCGTGGCTTGGTCACCCACGGTGAAGCGACGAGGAGCCTGAGGAGGGGCCGCTCGTTAAGGCTTTTGCCGGAAGCCAACTACGTAGCGGCCAACGTAGTAGGTTGCGGTGTTGCTTGGGCGACATCGCAACTGAGGCGGGCCGCGATGTGGTATGGGAGGGTTGGAGGCCACGGCTGGAGAGGAGTGCCGGTATTGCAGTGCGCCGCTCCCTACCTTCCGCGGCCTTGACGGGGTCTCCACCGTCAGATGGCGGACGCGGTGGGGCCGCAGGGGAGGAGGAGTGTTAATATGATGTTGGCCGCGGTGATGCGGAGTACTCCCCTTAGGAGGGTTCGGTGACGGACAGGCGCGGCGGGTTCACGGATGAGTGCTAACGCATGCCTGTGGTTTTAGTGGGTTAGAATCACACATAACTGCACTTTCTCCCAGTGGTAGTGAATGCATGAGCATTTCTCCACGATAAAAAAAAAGGTCGAGCATCATCGGTGAGTCTCTGAGCGGGGTTCTACTGCTTTCTCGGTTCTTTTTTTGGGGGTGGGGGGGGGGGGGGAGGGGGCGAAGCGATTACGTTACGATTCCGATCAGTGTGCGTTGCAGTAAGGAGTTTCATAGAATTTCAAATTCGAGTTTCAAACTCAGCGTCAATCATGTGTTGTGTTGTGCACATGGGCATCGAATCCCATAGTAACATTTACGTTCATGTTTTAAAATACTTTAGGCATCAATCTCATTCTTTATTATGTAAGTCTCGTCAACAGTACTTTTGTCCCAGACATTTAATTCAGCGATATTTACTCAAGTGTTCTTGCCATTGAACCGCCATGATAGTCAGACAAAACGAGCTGACCCAAATGAATGATTGCCTATTCAGTGGCCGCTATTTTCTATTTTGCGTCATAGGAGAATAGATGGGTCTTTTATTATTTAAACACCCCTTCGCGAAATTAATGCTACGTTGATACGTTCTCACACTGTCTGCAAATAAATTGGTTTATCCGATGGTTTATGAGAACATTAAAGTGAGTTTTATTGCAAGGAAGCATGATGTGGTTAGTAGTGTACAATGTCGAATTAAAGATGCGGGAGTTGAAATCTTCTACCATTCCCGAAAAACGAAATTAGTGTAATGCAAAATGATGAAAAAGAAAATAATGATGAAGATACAAATAAATCCTTAGCATAAGCATAATCAGCCTATAATGTTCCCATTGCTGGGACACAGGCCTCCTCTCTGTGGGAGGGAGTGGGCTGTAATCTACCACGCGAGCCCAGTGCAGGTTGGTAAATGTCGCATCCCTTCGAATTTTTGGTTCTAGGACATGCCGATTTCCTCACAAAATATATAAATCCATGTATGCAGATTTAATTGAAACGCCACGGATTTGCTTTCTCAATTAGCTCGTTAACTATAAACATGACCGATATCTTCCTGAAGTAGAGGTCTTCATCATAAACAGTGAACAAGTCAAAAGCTACTGTAGTTGAAAGCATCGCGAACATAGAAACACAATTAGACGAAGTTCTGTGAACCGCATCGTGACATTGACCGAAATTCTCATTTAAAGATCGTTCATGAAGTCATGAAGGCTCAAATGAAAACATCCCTTGTAAAGATTTTATGACCTTGCTTTAGCTTTTATCAAACAGACACCATCTTTAGCCTCTCTCTCACCCTTGAGAATCTATTTAATCTCCACACAATGCGTAGAACACCTGAACTAAGATAGATTCCCTCCTAAATCATAGGCAGGGGTTAGAAACAGGTTCTTGGCCTTTACAAAGTAGATAAATAGACATTAGATGAAAGGATGGCTACGAATATACAAAGGATGATAGACAAAGTTTGAAGGGGATGTATGCGAAAACAGAAACCCTTGTCTATTTTAATGTACTTTCTCACGCAATGGATAAAGGTCTTGCGTGGCCATGCGCGATTCATCACAGTTATTGTGTTAGTCCGTCCGATCCTATATCAGTCTTATCAGGGACAGTATATTCTTGTAATTAACTAGTGTTTGTTTTAAAATAAATAAGTTCTATAAGGTTACTCCTAATATGTCGACGTCCTTACGGTTTCTTCTTTCATATCTAAACTTTTTTTGCAGACTAGCGCCGCATAAAGTAAATGAAATTTTGATAAGCCCCGATACGAAATAACAACAAAAACATCTTTTCCTTACAAAATCTGGAAGCTACTTCCGACTTGCTAGTCAAATAGAGGGGGACTTTTTTCATACCTATCTTCATGTGTCAAAGGCAACAGCCGTACAGCCATATGCCGCGGATGACACATTTAAAACATATGTGAACTTTTTGCTGAACTCGTCCACCATTTAACGTCTGTTTGTCGATCGTCTCAATTTTATCAACAAATTGATAAGAATTAATTGCGTTAAACGTATGAGAACGTGGAGATTCTTTATCTGTATTTTTTTCTTTTGAGATTAGGCTTAAGTCATTTTGGGACTTCAGAAAAGATGGTACAAGCTTATCGCCTTACTGTTGTGGTTTTAAACCATAACCATTATATGGCATTCTATAAAGAGAAACATTTATTTAAAATCTCGGGAATTAAGACCACTTATAAAATATAAATAGACTTAGAAAAACTCAAGCACACGGTTCACAATACCAAGGTAAATGCCTTTAATAATCTAAACAGGAAAATAACTACCGAAGCTAAAAACGAAGTAAACGAAGTACCTACCATAATTAAATTCAGTTATACATAGATGACATTAGGACCCATACGAGGGGTGCGTACAAAAGGACCAGCTGCTACCTTTGAAAACGATTAGCATCAATACATGTTGCAACATGTATGAAATTACTTGAGGCTCCAAAGTTAAGGAGTTCGATAGAATCTTTATATTGTGAAATTCAAGTGTCCAAGTATCATTGGATTGGATTGGATTTTTTACTTGGACACTTGACTTTGAATTTCGTTCTCATGATTACTTTTAAGGCGTTGAAGAAGATGCAAGTTTACTGGAAGTTATGGATCCGTTTGCGAATGGTAGAGATTAAGATGAAGCGTCAATGCTGAATAATCAAAAAACTCGTATGAAAAATGGAGATAGCTAAAAGTGTCCTGTTATAAAGCTGCAACGTGCTCGATTAGCATAGCATGGTTTTTGCATTGCACATGCACAATCTAATGTAAATGGCGTTGAAATGGTTTTTAGTTTAAAAATGTTTCCCCTTTCCAGTAGTAATTTCTGTTAGCAAAATACGTATTAATCCAATAAATTCAGGGCTTCAGAAATTCGTAATGCTTAAATCTTCAGAATTTGCAAATATTTAGAATTACCACCAGATTTAAAACCAAAGAACCAGATTCTAGACTCCAAAATTAAACAGAATTTTTGAATATTTAATATTTCTTTACATTTAATTTAAAAAAAAATACCAGCTGAACAAAACGGTCAAAATGTTCGGCCTATTGACTACTATTGTTGAAAGCAAAGGTTCAAGGGTGTTCACCTGGCCACCCCCTAAGATTAATGTCTTAAGACAGTACAATGGCTCGCCCCCGCGCACATGGCCTGACATTTCTACCCCAACTTGTATTTTTTTCTACTTCCTCCCTTATTATATCGTCTTACAATAATTACGCACGCGTCCTAAAGGTGTTTAGAGAAAGCATTAATGAACCATTTATTTATATATGTATTTTTTATTAATATTGACCTTTTTTGTCAAGGACTTTTTTGAAATGTCGCGTGCTTAGGAAATGTGCAGTTTGTTAATGTGCTTTGTAATCGGAAGTTAAAGTAAATAATTTGTTTTTTTTTTTGTTCAAATCTGAAAGCCTTAGAAAGCAATGAATATGGCTAGTGACAAATTGACAAATGAGTGACAAATTAAAGCTCAGGGTGACAGTCTGACAGATGAAGTAAAGGAAAACCTTATAGTTAATGAATCTTTAGTTACTATGTGATTGCTTGCTCCATAAAACGCTGAAGAACCGACGAAATATAGTCGTGCCAACGACACGAAGAAGAAGAGGAACGACAAAACATGAAGTTCCAGATACAAAAGGCGGTGGTAATAAAGTTTAGAATTACACAAATCGCAGATATGGAACATTTCTGCAGCGCCAAAATAAGCGATGCATAAAAAGGCAATAATACTAAAAGAACTTACTGAGAGGAGAGCCCTGTTAATGACTTTATTTCGGATCAAAACATTATTTTCTTTATATTATTTTGACAAAAACACCATCAGCAACTTTTTAACTTTTATTTTTATAGAATAATTGCATGCCACTGACTTGTTGACTGTTCTCCACTCAAGGTTCTACAAGGACCAATTCAAAACAATAGACTATCTGAGATGAGTTACAACGTAAATCGATTACAGTCTCCTACAGTCCCTACAGATCTATTTCAAGACCTCGTCAGCGTCACGGTTCCGATGAAGACAAGGCATGCAGACTCTAATGATAGAACAGACTGCAATTCAAGTCGGTGGATTTTTTACTGTGATACAAGATCCATCTCACGCCCACACAGAGACTGTTTGTAGAAATATATGTATGAGACCAAGAAACGAGCACAATAATTATTACCACGGGCTTAGTTTATTGACATTACAAATAATTGGATCATAAGTATTCTGCATGCCAGAAATTGGTCCTTACTACCGTGGAAATAAAATGCAGCCTAAGCCCAGTTGTCCAGTATAATTACGACAGTTCAATGTGTTATCCCCCAATGCATTTATTACATCTCGAAATTAACTTTTCAATACCCAGTAAAAATAACTTTTCTCTTTCTATTGCCGCCTTGAGCTCTTCATCGTTGGAAAATCCGTTTCCCACGAAGGTCCCTAATTTGAAAAAAAAGTCAAATTAGGGAACAAATAATAATCACTCGGGGCTAAGTCCGGGCTATAAGGAGAGTGGTTAATTTCTTCGAAACCACAATCTCGCACAGCAGCCTTGGAAACACGCGCCGTGTGGACCGAGGCGTTGTCGTGAAGAAACAACACACCGGTGCACGGTGGTCAGTATACCACGTCTTTTTCTTTAATTGCTTCCCGTAAATTTCGTAAAGTGGATGCGTAAGATGCTGCGTTTATGGTTTCACCTTTTTTACCCGACTGCGGCGAAGCCCAAAAGGAGGGTTATGTGTTTGACCTGTATGTATGTATGTATGTCCGTTTCTTTGTTCCCTCGTAACTTCTAAACGAATGAACGGATTTGGATAAATTATACGTCTTTAGATTTGTCTTGGTAGCGCGAGTGTCACTGGCTACATTAAAATAAAAAAAAAGTAAAATGGGTGGTGGGTGGGTTTGGGTTGGGTGGGGTTTTATTTAATTTAAAATGGCCTTGTTTTTAGCTTTTCAGTTTTTTTTAACTATTTTTTTTTACCGCAGTCGGGTTTTTTAGTTTTTTTAATTACTTGTTTTTTTGTATACTCAATCAACAAAATTCCCTTTGAGTCCCAAAACACTGGCCATGATTTTTCCGGCAGACGGAACGACTTTGAATTTCTTAGGGGGCGCAGTAGTACCCTTTTGTGCCACTTGACATAGACTTTTGCTGACTTTCAGGGTCATAATGATGAACCCGCGTTTCATCTCCAGTAACAATTCGATCGAAAATACTTGATGGAACTTCACCACAGAACTCTAAAAACTCTCTACAGCACTCATAAAATTTCATATAGTTGTGATCATTCGGATCACATTATTATACCCTCTTAGATAATGTCGTTAATTTGTCAAATTACCCACATTATTAGTAAATTACCCTGATACCGAGAATACATTGAACGCCCTTCGTATATACCTGTATTCGGTTGTTATTTGTGAACGTCCTCTCGTACATTTTTGTCTTTTAATTCTTCTGTAGCTCCACGTTAGGGAATGCCACTTCAACAATTGCCTACCACATCATAAACAATAAGTACGTGACAACTGACAACATATATGAGAAACAGATTGCGGCCGGCCCCTGAAGAGCGTATTATTGTATGAGGTCATTGTTCCTAGCCGTGCCTCTAAATTGCTACAGTTTATTACATTATTGCGGAGTTATGGACTACGAAAATGGTAGTTAATTTATTTCTGTTCTAGCTTTAGTGGTGTTTGTATGGTCGTCATTTGCAGGAACCGTTTTAGTGTTAAGTCCTTAAATTCTCGCTTTTCTGTAACTGCTTAAGATTTTTTACGAATATTTGACAGGAGGGCTATTAGGCAATTCTGACTTTCGAATTTAGTAGATGTTTCATTCATCAGCTGTTTTAGGCAATACAATTTAAATTAATATTTTCTTTCAAAACTAAAGTGACTGGCGAGTGTGGAGAGACGGGTAGCTCGCCAATCAAAAAGTAAAAAACCAGTTCCTTCCTGGATATTATGACTAGTTAGATTAAGCAAAACTTGTTCACACGCATGAGGATATCGTTCATCCACATAGAAAAAGAGAAGACATCAAATATGAGAACTTAACTAATTAACAGAAAGAGTTCCAAAATCCGCAGAAAAAAATCTAAAAAAAAAATTATAAGAAATCGAACAGCAAGTCAACGACCGAGTAGTAGTGACGAGAATTCGTTTTACTAAAGAATGCGGTCCCGGACCGTCTTGTTCCGCAAACCCATACAGGACTATACCTCTTTACTCAGACGGCAGGTGATACCGCCATCTGGTTTGCCACGTGTCAACGAACGGCGAATTTACGATACCGATACCGATTCGCAATAATTATCGGGAGTCCGGGAAAGTTTGCGCACCGGATTTTTTTTTTTGCTTTTTATCGTTTTTTTTAAATGAGCTATTAGTTATCGATTAGCTTTAGTTCGCAGTTGCTAATTATAAAGCAGTTTGTAAACATTTGCGAATGACCTCCTCGAAGTTGGAGTATTTTGAGAGTATAGTGATGTATGGAGAGTATAGTGATGTGTGGAGGGGCCCGTGGCTAAATAATAACAGCCGCACAGGTCGATCGATCAGGTTAAGCTACGCTTGCCGCGGTTGGTCTGTGGATGGGTGACCATCTTTACAAACCGTGACATCTCCGTGCCTCGGAAAGCACGTTAAACCGATGTTGGTCCCGGCTGTCATTCGTGGATCTTTGACAGTCGTTACGGGTAGTCAGAAGCCCGAAAGTCTGACAACCAGTCTTACCAAGGGGTATCGTATTACCCAGTAACTGGGTTGTGGAGGTCAGATAGGCAGTCGCTCCATGTAAAATACTGGTATATAAAATACAGCTGCATCCGGTTAGACTGGAAGCCGACCCCAACATAGTCGTAGTAACTATTCAGTAATCTGTGACATAGTTGGGAAAAGGTTAGCTAGGCAGATGATAAGTGATGTATAACTGAATGTCAGGGATGGAATACAGAATGCAATGCAAAATTCTTTTAATTTTTATCTCCAAATATAAGGTAAATTGGTTTCAGTGAACCGCCACAAACACAAAATTGCATACTTAGAAGTTAGAACCCATTGCATACTTACCTATGTTGTTGGATAGTAAAAACAAATACTTATGTAAAAATGCAAAACTTAATTTGTAATACCTGTATGGAAATCTAGTAAGTTATACCCTAGGTATACTAGACGATACTACAACTTTGCTGCCCGATTGAAATAGGTAGGTAGGTACCTCAAAAGCCATCAGAAACATTACTCAACACAAGTCATACAACGCCATATGACAAAGATAACTAAACTCCCAGCAAACAAAAAACCAAAAAAAGAAACAACACAAGTCATACAAAATATCGATTTTTGGTACGTGTATTCCCAATTCCGGGCGGGAGTGCGCTTACGCCATCTGCGACCCCCACGCACGACGCAGCTGCGCTTGGGCATTCTGAGGGATGCGTGTAGAAGACCAATCACAAACCAGGAACATAATGCGTTTCGGTACTGGACCAGTCAATGGAGAGTGATTAAAGTAGGGGTTGCTTTTGTGTATAATAATTATCATATTTATTTTATAGTGTTATCATTTCCTTTTGCTATAGTTTCGGATGGTATACTTAACAATTTGTTTGACGAGTTTAGAATTTTATGTTGAGTATCTGTTTCCGATGGTATGGTGAGGATACGGTTTAGATTGGAAACAGGTCGAAAAAGATAAAACATTAAACTAGATAGAATGCATTCTTGAATGAGGACCCTTCTGACAAACAAGTGACGAATTCTTAAGACAAATATCTTGTCCAAAAATCTGGAATTTCCCATTAGGAGTTAACTAAACAATGCGTAATTTAAAGCTTACTTACGTGCTTCAAAAACCCTTTAGCAAAATGACCCATTTAGAGGGCAATGCACTTTCAAAATCTTAACAATAGTCTCCCTTTTAAACTAAAGGGGTGCTTATTATATTAAAAAATCTTATTCTCGAAGTACCGAAACAGGTTTGGAGGTACCTACATTTGTTATGGATAATCTCCGTAAGAAGCGTGATTCCTTACTAATGGTTGGAAGTTTGGAAGAAACTTTTTATTAATTGTACTGTTGAAGGTAGATAAAAAAAATTGTAACTCTTTTTAAAAGGGGTACTACTAGTGGTTTTGAATAATGCGTAAACTTCTGTAAGATTGAGACTAAGATATTTTCTAGTTTTTAGAACTGAGCCCTTTTTTAATGTTCAGTATCAATATGTTAAAATCAATATGAAAAACCTTTACCAAAAGAAAAGGACGTTATATGAAGAACGAAGCAGCCAGGCAAGAGACACCCACTATTGAGTATGAGTTACCCTATTTTGCCACGTTGGCGTCGTCGCGGTCGTACTCGTATAATTTAATATTTTTTCTAACACAGCTAGTTCTCATCTAACCCAATTCTATGGTTAAAATCCTACATGGGAACATCGGCATTAACATGCCGTCACCACATCTGCTGGTTCATCGTTCACAAATTTAGATTAAAAAGATCAGAAAGGACATGCACCAATGCTTTGGCCCCTTGTCCAAACCTATGCAAGCCCCCTGTTTTTTGACTCGTGGGAATATAGCGACGTTACCTGTAAAATAGGGTGGTTCGTCTACCCTTACATTAATTATAACTGCAATAAATTACAATCAGTATTTTGATTCCATTCACGCGTGATTGGGTAATTCGATGCGGGAATTACATCGAATATATCAAATCTTATTGTTGGGTGCATAAAAAGTATGAATTATGAATGTAGATCAATAGATGCAGATCCCCAGTTAAAAATAAGACTCCTTTTCGTTATTAACATGCTTTAAGAACGCGTTACGCGACACATTTAAGAAAACTTACCAAATCATAACTCCAAATATTTCGTGTCCAAAACTCTAAACAAAAAAACTTCCGTACAACATAAAGGTTGCCAGAACAATTCCAATGATGAATGATGAAAGATACTATCAATAGGCAAATTGTGACCGAAAAAAACTTGTACAAAACCAGAATTAGTAGAACGCTCTTAATATATTCTGGTTCCCATGTAGCCACATCTTCGCAAACCATCAGAGCATGGCATGACCATGACTCATGAACAATATGGCGATGGCGTTCACGCTCGATGATAACTAAACGATATCATTACTACTGAATTAGGAATGAATAAATAAGCAATGAGAACGATTATATGGTTGTTGGGTTTAAGCATGATCTTAATGTAGGGCGTGGAAAAGGGAATCTTTATGCACTTGATTTAAATCTTGATTCTATTAGAGAAGCCCCACAGTATAATTGCTACGGTAATTGAACTTGCTCTTCAGATTTCAATGGTAGTATTTCTATTAACTAGGGAGGAAAGGATTCCTACTTGAAAGTTAATCAATCATACCCAAATCTTTGACGATAACTCAGCATTTCGAAATTACAATAACTTCAAAAAATTATGAGAAATGATTTAAGCTCACAGCATACAAATTCAAAGGAGTCAAGAGAGCAAATATGCGTAAGGCGTGCCTTGAAGATTCAGAACCAGCCAAGGAACTACAGAACCTGTTTCGTGATTTCGCCAAACATTTACGAAAACATTAAAATTGGTTCACGTGTGTTTAAGAAAGATGCTTAACTAACATATTCACGCCTTAAAAGTAAAATCGTTTTTTCCAACGTAAGTAAAAAAAAAACACTCAAGAAGTGGATACTAAAGAAATATCCGGCGGAACCGGTCTCCAAAATGATATCAGAATTTAATTTTAATATAAACTATTATGTAACATGCCAGAAGAACCATAAAATCGATTCGATCGACATATGGCAAACGAAAATAAAGGAATTGATAACTATTTAAAAAACCCTCATGCAGGATAATGGGAAACATCAATACTTTCCATAAAACAGTGAAATTATCTAAAACATAGGGGCCCCTTGAGAATTTCTCCACTGAACGTAATACCCGCATTTGCAAGCAGTTTTTACTGTTTAAGTTTATAGTTGCGGTTTCGACAACTGCAAGATTATTTAGGAGTGGCAAACCACTCAAAAGTGTAACTACATTGCTAGTTGCTAAATCAAGTAGAAAATACTAGTTATCTAAAGGTGCGTTCATGAACCCTTTAGTTTTGCACCACATAAATGATAAAGATAAAAAACTTGACAGCTGTAATAAATGTAACATATTTTTTTAAGAACGGCAATGTTTAGCAGAATAAATTAATGGGACAACTGCTAAGGAAATAAGTCTAGAGAACCCATATGAAAGTAGAGAAGGCTTTACAGCCAAGGATACAACATCTGCCAGGATTTAAAAACGCATAATAAAATGAAATGGACGATATAATAACAGTGTTATATTGCCTAATAACCATCCTTTAAACAAACACACGTCTTTAACCTTAATTAAAGTACATTCAAAATATGTGTAGAATTTCCTGTAAAACACTGATAAACATAAAACAGTGACGAATATCCTGGGCATAATTATAACGAAGGCAAAGGGCATTGAAGATATCAGTACGCAAGCCATATTACTCGTACTGACGCACGTTCGAAAACCCGTCCACGAATTAAATATTTTATTCTAAACAGGATTTCATTCTTGAAGAACATCAATAAGGAACTTCTTTTGGGTTGTTTGCCTTTCACGGTTGAAGATTTTGAGACAAAAGCAAACTTTGACCAATATAGGGGTACTTGATAAACATCGTCGCTCTTTACAAACGACTACGAAGAAATTGTCTGACGCACCGTGGGGGTAGCAAAAACCTCATTTTAATAAACTCACGACGTTAAACAACTTCGGTGCATAAGTAATTCTGAACGCACCCGGCTCGAAGGCATAGCACGCGCCAGCGCGGGCGCAGCTTATCGAAACACCTACGCATCACTGGCATAAATCGATTCATTCATCCGTTGGGCACACAATCGAAGTTTTTGCTGAACATGGCTTTGTCGGAGTAGCGAATGCATATCAAACTTTATGTATTTTTTGAGAATATGTTTCCTCAAAAAAATGTATGTTCTTCAGTACGTTTTCGATTTTAACATTAAACTTGGGAATTATAAAAAACTTTGATCATAAAAGTTTTGAACCGTATATTTTAAGATTTCAAAGCTCGTAAAATATTGGGCCTGTCAATAAATTTCTATCTCTTTCCGCGATTCCGGGAACTTTTCGCAACTGTACTTAAATGGATCTTGATGAACTTTGACACAAATACAAGACCGACCCATGTAACTTATTCATGGCCGAAAAAAAACGTGCCTACTAGTCAACCATTGCGAATCCGTCTCGTGGATAACAAAAGACGACTCGTACGAACTTTTGTTAAGACGGTCCCAAAAAGAATAGCTCCCTCAATTTCTTGGTCCCCTTCTAAAGTGTATACAATATTTATTCTGACATCAAACCAGCTGGTCTCTATTCAATGTATAAAACTGAAAAAACAAGGCCTGTCTCCACGTGGTCGGAAATTCGACTGGTTCTACGTGGATATTATTAAAACGCTTGAATGGTGACTCGGTATTTTGTCACGACTATGGTAATAAATTATTCATCATAAGTGTTCCTTGTAGCAATTTATCGGTGTGTTATTACGTGAAAAAACGCCTTCCTAAAATGTCAACTTGGCGAGGCATCAGTGAAAACTTCACTGTCACGTTTAATAAGCTCGTAAAGAGTATGTAATGTGTGCTCTAGCATTAGGTACAGTTGCAATCGTGTGAAAGTCAAGACCTACACTCACCCCAATTACTTTAGTATTCATAGAAAAGCCACGTTAGATACGGCTGGACGGCTCACTTATCGATACTTTATTGATATTGATGATTAAACACATACTATGAACATAAAACCTGAGGTTTTGAGAAAGGAAGGTGTTGGTCTTCAGCCAGGCTAAATGGGAAATTGATTTGGACAAATAAGCCGACCCAAATATGCGATTTGGGATTAGAATTCTAACTGAAAGAAGGAAAAAACCAAATGATAAACTTTCAATTAAAATATTATAGCGCTTGTATAAATGTCTTAGTTTTAAATTACAATCGTCTTTCAATTTCCTAGGGTCACTTTCTCATGGATTCCACAGCTATTTTATAGCCTGTATTACTCATAAAGAAAGATAGCTACCACATGCAATAAAACAAAAAGGAACAACCATAAAATTCAAACCACCCAACAGAACGCAAATAACTAAATTCTTTTTTTAAATAAAAACAGAAGTAAGTCCAAGCGCAAAGATCAAAAGTCGCAAGCGCATTTTATCGATAAGCGAGGGACATCACTTACTCGCACCTTGCTTGCCATCTGCCGCGATGCACGTGAGGCAATTAAGGCCATCGGTTCTTTGGGGGTGCCACCCTCTGTACAATGGTCGTTTACCTCAGTACGGAGGGGTTGCAACCTGGTCAATGCACCAGGTTCATTGTGTCGTGTTTAGACTCCCACGGCAGACAAAGAGGGCAAACGTGGTAGGATTTTCGACCCTCTTACGATATTCTGGGTAAGGTGGTGAGATTTTGAGGACTGAACTGCGACGAGAAAGGTATTTAAATATTGAATCCTTAAAATTATAATCGAACATTCGAACCTTATAAAGAATATAATTTTATTATTTGAAGAGCCTTTGTATTTCATACAACTGGTACTTACCTAAAGTTTTGGGACAAAATTTAGATGAAACTTTTAGAGTTAGCAGTCGATACTGCTAGCTCTAATAAAAATGTGTCCTGTCCCTGTCTAATAAAAATTATTTCGGACACAAAAAGGGCAATAATTTATGAGCCAATGTTTTCTTCAAAAAATTTCATCTCATGAATACTTGAATTTGACTATGTTTATTGTAATTTTATGACATAATGGCAATATCCGTATCGTATTATGAGATTCTTCTAAAATTCCGCAAAATTATCATATTTATTTTGAAATCAGCGTTATTCACCTTTAGGCTACGTTTCGTCGTAACTAGGTTGGGTGAGAATTTATTTATTATCTATTTATTAAATAAATAAATAAATGATGAATTTGTTTAAAATAGTTCAGAAACCATTCCTCTACACAGTGATTGAAAAAAGAACGCCTAAACAACACCCAAAATCCGTCTAGAATAATTTATCAAGGAGTGTCACAAAAAAACAAAATCCATTAACAAGGCCGTACATTATGGGTGCTAAAACTTTGAATGAAGCCGGCTATGACTTCATTCAATAAGTACAACACCCAACTAGTTACACTACCTACGCTAAAGCAAAGGCATCTCGCGAAACTACGTGAGGCCTTGGTAACACCTCAAGGCCTCCGAAAGCACGCAGGATTATCCGGGCTATTTGCTAGTCCAGTCGTAACCAACTTAAGTATTTAAATTTTATTCGCCTGTGGCTTGCTTTGTAAGTCATAGCTTCCTTTTCTATTAGTATATTCTGTTGTCACATTTTTGATGATTCTGACGCCTGTAATAGCTTCAATTCTATTTATGTGCTGCTGCTTTCGTTTTTCAAATATGCCGTAAGATTTTCTTCTGCACGTCTTGATATTCTTTTGTTACTTTGGATTCGGTGCAATATCTTTTCTCTTCCATTCTCCCCCCTGTCAACTGTCAGTCACCTTATCATTCACTCCCTTTTTTTCATACCATCCCTCACACCATTAATCCATCTACTATTTGGTCTCCTTCATCCGCAAGTTACTAGTGTCACAATCATGGCGGTGCTTTTCAAGTTCCGACTGTTCCGAGTAAATATCGCCAGCGGATAAAGCATTTTTTTGGATTCCAACCGGTCACGTCCAAAAAACGACCTTGTTCTCTAAAAGCATTATGATAACATCTTTCTAAAAGGAACGAGTTATTTCTATACTAAGTATCTATCTACTCATTCCTCTTTGTTGTACGACAATATTGGTCTAATTCTATATCCTACAAGCAACTATGAAGTTTCTCATGCCCAGGAACCTTTTCTAAGTCCTTTGTCCATTTGATCTACATTTTCAATGGCTACTAATTGGGATGTTTAAAACTAACTTGGGGCCCCAGGTTCCAAATTATTTGCGAGGTCAAAAAGTTCAAGGAAACAAGGTTTTAAACGAGGTTGCTTCCTCTTAGTTACCGCTTCGCTTACAAATATAGCCATATAATCCACTATAACTGTAATCAAGGTCTCGGGTTTACATAGGTAGTTTAAGTACATTAAAAGCACATGTGTGTGGTTCGTATAGTTCTTTACGCTGGAAACATTATGCTGGCAACTTGCAACATGAAATGTGGCAGTATTGCTAGGCAGCATGTTGATAGGTTCTGTAGTCTGTGTCTTAGATATGTAAATCTTGCGTAGATTGGCTGTTGTTGTTGCTATTAGTATAACTGGTGTTAAAAGTTTTCTTCACCAAAGCGTGAAGTCATTCAGCTCTTGATTATCTTCGCAAATTTAATGTGCAGCATCACATTCAGTCTGCTCTTTCGATTTGCAATGTATTGTTTAAATTCTCAGATTCTGTTCCCTCTAACGGACTTCTCGACAGTTTGCCATAAACCTTAGTCGTGCGGCGGCAACACTTGAAGATGAGAGATCTTTATTAGCTCATAAAGTGATCATTCATTTGTAAGATTATACAACCTATGAAAGGTGTTCAAATATTTACTAATAAGCATGTTCATTCTTCCCACCCATCGTCGTAAAACTATGCAAGCACACGTTCACAAACGTTCTTCAACTACCCATTTCTGTGAATCTATTAAAAGAATTGTTTTAAGTTTTGACATCTCGAATTGGAATTTTCTAGTTTTGAGTAACCACATCACGTCCTACCGTCGATAGACATGTTCATTACATTATGTACAATAACGCGAACCATTAATAAAATTGTTCGGAACGAAGATGAAATAATAAAAAAAACTGGCCAAGTGCGTGTCGTACTCGCACACGAAGGGTTCCGTACCACAAAGCAAATACGCCGAAAAAAACGCGTTTGTTGTATGGGAGCCCCCCTTAAATATTTATTTTATTTTGTTTTTAGTATTTGTTGTTATAGCGGCAACAGAAATACATAATTTGTGAACTGTCTAGCTATCGCGGTTCTTGAGATACAGTCTGGTGACAGACAGACGGGCGGACGGACAGACAGCGAAGTCTTATTAATAGGGTCCCTTTTTACCCTTTGGGTACGGAACCCTAAAAACAAGTGGTTTTTTGAGTCGATACAATTGGTGAGAATGTTACGTAATAGGAAAAGAATATGGATTTAAAATTGGCAAAAGGAAGAAAAACCTTAGTTTTTGACGTGTTTGTTTGTATAGTTATCACATGGTACAGAATCCGCTAAGCTTATTTCCATACTTTGTAGGTACTTATACGTAACTATCGATACCGGTCAGACTTGACCGCTTGTTGAATTAGTTTTTGTAGAAAAATAATAATAGGAACAATAAATGATTAATGAAACAGGAGATAACCTAATACATTGACCACATTCTTACGATATACGATAATAGCCCATGTGATCATGCGTGGCTTTGCACGTTGTAAAAAATTAGCCTGATAGCAAGGTTAATCTGGCAGAATCGTCAATCGAATGTAGCAACAGAATTTGGTGAAATAGATCCTCAAATTCAAGTTTAGTGTTACCTACACTTAAACAATGACCAATGACCATGCCGGCTATTAGACTATTAATATTTCCCATACACAATAATGTTTGAAACTAGAAATAGACCTTTTTAAACAATGTGAAAGTACTTATGGCAGTTTAGTGAGCGTATCGAATGACCTAGGCCGTGGACCTAGCATTAGGGGCCTCACGAATGGCTTGGTAATATCGTGGTCTGTCTGGGGTAATATCGTTTATCATAGACGGTAAAGCAAAAGTACTTACATGTAATGTATGGTGTGGAGGTGTGATATTTTGTCGAATTCATTTTGCGATTCGAACACGCACGATGCTTGAATAAAATAAAACTTTGAACGAGTGAAAATAGGTAGGTACCTACAATGTTGGAACTCTCGGTTCGGTACTACTTTAGCTAGAACACGCTAGACCACCAAAATAAGTCAACCTTCTTTTGTTTTATCATGTCACCTGATGAAATAGGTATTCGGTAAGCTTGACCTTCCGACCGGAAGGTCAAGCGTACCGAATACGACTCGACCGATTCTGTTAAAATTTCACCGTGAAAACTTAGGTGAAGTGAGCTTGTTTATGCTAGAAATTGACACTATTGACAGCTCACTCCACCCAAGCTCACTTCACCTAAGTTTTCACGGTGAGATTTTTACAGAATAACACCGCTGTATTATACAAGAGGTCAGTGTGCAGTGGTATCTCGGCACGCTTGACCTTATCCTTTGTTAAATTTCAACTGTCTAGCTATCGGCTATCGCGGTTCTTGAGATACAGCCTGGTGACGGACGGACAGACAGCGAAGTCTTAGTAATAGGGTCCCGTTTTTACCCTTACGGTAGGGAACCCTAAAAACAGGACCCTATTACTAAGACTCCACTATCCGTCTGTCACCAGGCTGTACCTATCTCATGAACCGTGATAGCTAGCTAGTTTTTGCCTTGTGATATGGAACGGTACCTAGGTACCTACAAACATTGGGCATTGCGAGATGAAAAGGAAGTCTAGTCGTCATCTGGTGTCGTGCCACGTCGTGCTTTAAGTACCTACCTACCGTACCTACTTATTTCCGTCTCGAGTATAGGTACCTACAGATAGGGGGAGGTCCGTGGCTAAGTAATAACAACCGCACGGGTCGATCGATCAGGTTAAGCGACGTTTGCCGCGGTCGGTCCGTGGATGGGTGACCATCTTTACATACCGAGACTCCCTCGTGCCTCGGAAAGCACGTTAAGCCGTTGGTCCCGGCTGTCATTCTTTTATCTTTTGACAGTCGTTACGGGTCATCAAAAGCCCGAAAGTCTGACAACCAGTCTTACCAAGGGGTGTCGTATTACCCAGTAACTGGGTTGTGGAGGTCAGATAGGCAATCTCTCCATGAAAAATACTGACTGGTACCTCTTATTGAGCTGTATCCGGTTAGACTGGAAGCCGACCCCAATATAATTGGGAAAAGGCTCGGCAGACGAGTTCTTTCAATAGGTGTCACAAGAAGATAACAGATATAATTAATTTATGTAGGTAGGTCAAGTACCTAGGTACCTAGGCCGTATGTAAGTGGTAACAGGACCTACCTATAAACTGGCCTCTTGCTCATAATCTATTCAAACTCCGTAATACGCTAGGCCAGCTAAGGTGTTAGCGCCGAAGAGCAGTCGACAATAAGTAAGTACTATAGGTATAGGTTAGGTACTCAGGTAATTAAATAATTTTTTTATCGAACACCCATCAGTAATTCTTTCTTACTCATAGCTTACTAAACTTCAACCATATTCGACGGCCCTGGTTACTTATAAACTTTTTGACGACCGTACCTAGGTACTAATACGCTTAAAAATTCGATAAAACCTCAAAACATTAACAGGGATGATAGGTCAAGCTCATGAAAATTTCGTATAGGTGGTAGGTAGGTATCCAGGTACTGACATACCTACTGCGTTAAAATATTAGACCACGTAACCTACATTTATGTATTCTACTGCAATGCGTGTTGTCAGGGTTACCTACCTACTACGATGGTGGCATGGTGCTGATAGGGTTTGCTCTTCATAATAAACTACCAACTGTGCCTTAGGTAAGCGTAACGCGATGAAATACTAATAAACAAACATGGTTTCGCTGGCTTCGTGTTTTTCGGAGGATTGGACGAAAGTTTTTAAGTTTCAGATAGTGAAAAAGTTTATATTAAGTGCCTACTTTTAGTTTGCGTAATTAACGAAAACAAAACAAGCTTATAAGCTTTCCTGCAAAGAAGATTTCAATTACAGAATGCAAAAACAAAATAAAAGTATCGTAAACAAGGAACTCACTTTCTACGCCGGCCGGCAATTGTTTTGTTCTCGATGGCAAAGTTGAAGGATTCGCCAAAAATCCGATATTGCAGGTCGTCGTCATTACTTTGATATTGCATCTCTTACACACAAATTACTACGTATTGAATAAAATATGAAACACCCCTAACACTATTTACTCTTAGAATCATTGTTACAAAGCATTATTCTAACACTTTTTGTTTGATTTTAACGCGAACATCACGTTTGGTTTTACGATAGATAGATACCGCCAAAATGATAAAATTAATCGATGGTTTGGTTATTTTTTTTTATTGTTTTTTTTTTTTTTGACGCAAGTCACGGTGAATCTCGGCCGTAACGCGCGCGAAGCCGGACTGACTGAAGAGCGGAACGTGCGACGGACGCGGGAACCCGGCTCGTTATCCCTCGACAATGGTGTTGCCAATACGGGGATTCTCCACTTTGTATAGCGATTATAGTTAGTTAACGTCATAATTAATATTTTAACAAAGAATTTTAGGGTAAATGACTAGTGTAATTAAAAAATACAAATTCATAAAGGACTTTAAACAATAGTCACACAACTTAAGACTATTAATCGGCATCGAAAGGATTTTCTTCTACCAGGAACAGTACTGATTATGGGCTGTTTATGGACCGCATATAAGTACTTGTTATAATAGATATCAAGATGGGCTTTTAAAAAAAAAAACAAAAGTCATTTATTTAAACTACGCTGAGAATGAGCACTTTTCAAACGTCAAAATTACAACAGTCCCCCAAAACGCCCACCGTTCACCACTTCCTAGTGCTTTCGCTGGGGAGAAGGACTCCCCAGCAGCACAGCTGTCTGTTTAGTTAGAAAATACTAGATTGTGTACAATACTAGGTATGCAAAGTAATTAAAATTTCAGAACACAGAAGATTAAATTAAAATATTTGCCATTGTGTCAGCTAGCCACGCCAATATACCAACAAATACAATAAAAACTATAAAGCCCAAGCAAAGAAAACAATAAATTACTTTAAATTAAAAATGTAAACAAAAACTTACAACCTAAATAAAAGTTAGGGCGTAAAGCTACCAGAATTGTCTTGTGGCTTATGAAGGTACTCGTATGTGTGGTCATTGCCGACACACACGCTTACCTAAAGATAGGTATTACGATTACGAGTGTGAGCAGCAAATTCGATTCCGATAAGTTTTTCTATTTATACATATTGCAAAAGGCAACACACCAGGAAAAGTTTCTGATTAAGTTATTAAAAACTGCATCCAAATAACAATATTTTATTCACCGTCGCGTCGGCGAGACGCTTTGACATTTATAATTTCGAGCTAAAAACCGTCAAGGCTGGTCATTCACTCTACATGAAATATAATATGCACATTATTACAATAATAACTTAATTAGGTACCGTTTTAGCCTAGCATCAGATTTCATTTTGAGGGAGATAAAAAATATTTCTGGCAACACCGTTGTGTCCCCGTATGGCCCGGGGCCGTGCTTTAATGATGACCATGGAATTCCATACTTGATAGTTCAATTTATTGTAGAGATGTGGATTCTGAGTGGTACGCAGGTGTAAGTATAAGAATTTGTAGGGAAAGTAAGTAAAAGAAGTCTGCCTCTAGTCTAGAATAAATTCGATCTTCGCGGAACAAGTTTTCGGATTTAAAATTCGAAGAACATAACAATTTGCTAGCTATTCTTTTTAATTATTTATCTATGGCCTATGGCTGATTTTTTTTTCTTTATAATATAAATTGTCCCCAGTTTGTACTTTTTCGAATCTTTTCTTGCATTCAAATTAATAAGGCTTATTTTCGTTTCGATGCCTACTGCTTATTTTCGTTAGTACCTACTCATAATCGTTGTTTTTTTTTTAGTTTATAGTTTGAGTAGGTAGCCACGTTGATTACGGCATCAGTGGCATTCCTTAGGTCATTCGAGGTGCAGGTGAACGGACACCAGCAAGTAGGGCATGGCATAGATCAGAAAATAAGGCTATCTGTGTCTTCGATTATGTTTTCAGGAGTTCCGTAGGTACCTACCTATAAAAACTCAACCAAGCTGTTTTATACACAGACCCCGACATTGTAAGGTACAATAACGTCTGGCGAGTAGGTACAGTCTATACCGGATAGACTGCTTCCAGGTCAGATAAAGGCTATCAACAATATAAGTACGCAGAGTATTTGCCTTAACCTAGTTTTCATTTTATTAAACTAAATGTTTTGCCAATTAAATAGCGGTAAATTGCATATTTGTACACACAAGTTGGCATGTGTCTCTTTATCGCGCACTGGATTTTCAACTCTCGGTGTTGAGCCGAGCTTTGAGAATATAACAGAGTGCATTCCAGCCCGTCAAAAATATACACTGCTGAATAACCAACTCTCGGCGCTAAACAGTGCGTTGAAAATCCAGTGCGCGGAAAAAAATCGTCCGTGCGATCCCGGGCTAAGGGGCCGTCTCCACGAGCGAGAGAATCGCGGCGATCACAGAACCTTCTTTTATCTGTTCTGTGGCGGCGATAGTCTCGCCGTGCCATCAAATTTTCGCGGCGATGATATCGCCGTGTGGAGACACGTTCTACCAGGCGCGGTCCGAAGGGGGGGGGGGGTGTCACAGGGGACATGACCCCCCCCAAAATCTAAGGTCAAATTGAAAAATCTCAAAAATTTGCCAAATAATAAAAGGAAATTTCTAGCTATAAATTTATAATAACAGCAATTTTATAATAATAAAATTGTGTCTTGTGCAATAATGTTTATTTTATTCCAGATACCTAAGTGAGTGACCCCCTCCAAAATTTTGGGCTGCGACCGCGCCTGCGTTCTACGACAGTGTATAGAAATACGTGGCACGACGATATCGATAATATCGCCGCATTCTTTCGCTCGTGGAGAGGCCCCTAAGGGTCAGTTTCATCGCCTGTTTTACTATGATCTGGCGGATAATTTATTAAGTTACATTTTTGGATTTGTCTGAAACCCTTAAAAGCTCATCATTCTCTTGCCCTTATCCCAATTTCTTTAGGGTCTGCGCAACATTTATTTTTTACTTCCCCACTAGTCGTCATCTTGGTACCTATTCACCCCCTTTCTAGCCATATTATCTTTAACACAGTCCAGCCATCGTTTCTTTGGTCTTACCCTAGTCCTAATAGCCCTCCTATGATCCACATTCATAGGTAACCTACTAAAAAAAAATTTCCTCACGATCACGACATTTTATAGGTATTTTATTTTATTAATTTTAAGAAAACTTATGCTATGTTCACATGCACGCCGTGCAGCCCGGCGGGCTGCCTGGCGGGCTGCGCGGCATGCAGCCCGCCCCAGGTCGGCGAAAATTCAAGCTGTTCACACGCACGCCGTCGTGTCAGTCAGCACGCCCGGTTCGCGGCATTCACGTTCACAGGCGCGTTTACGGGCTCGGGCGTACCGTTTACACGCTCGTGAATGTGAATGTGCACGTTGAATGTCGAGTTGAACGCGCGCGTGTGAACATAGCATAACAGCTAATACATTTTAATATCTAGTACCTACAATGTGTAAGCGATGGCCAATTACAAGCTTCCACTGATACGTGCTTAGATCCTATAATCGTTTTAGTTCATCTTCGTACTTATGACATTTCGTATCCAGTCCATTACTGATTCATGACGTCATCGACGCACCTTTGAATTTGCGCTTGCGAATAAGATGGCCAAACAGGCTCCAAACCCACGGTCTTTATTCAAAATATCTTCGTAAAGCGTAGGCGTTGTAACTTGGAAGTTGTAGTGACTTTTAGTCGTGGGCTTTACTAGATAACGTTACGTCAAAGACGATCTAGGAGACTAATGAATGGGTCTTCCTTTTAGATAACGAGAAAAGACCGCTTGTTGCACGCGAGTTTATAATCGCAATGTGCAATTGCATAAAAATGTACATGGCTTATTTTTTTTTTGTCGCAGTTAGAATGTGCAGAAGTTTGCGGTTCAGACTGCAAATTAGTTAATGCTGAAGCAGTGTTGTGTATGTGAATGCTGCAAGCAGTCTCGACTTGAACACGTGTGTCTAGATTTGTATAGTTTCACAAGGATCTTTTGGTGCGTGGCCAAAATCGGAACTAATGCTACCATCTCGTTTTTTACAATATAATTTTACAAACGTTTACCAACAGCGCACCACCTGTCAATGTCATTTGAGCGCCAAATGATCCTAGTAGTCCTTCACAGTTATTTTACCTCTAATTTTGCTTCACAATCCACGAAACGGATAAAAGTGGCCACTATTTTCCGTTTTAGTGATTATAATAAAACTAAACAATCTAAAACTACCGTTTATAATAATATTAACGTTTAATCTTGGAGCACAACGTAATGTGCTTATTTTCTGCATTTTCATTGTAAAATAAAAGAAATAACCAAGGCGGTCGGTGCAGCCTTAAGGTTGCAGTTAATGTTAGGTTGCTATTGTCAGATATAAAATAACTGTGACGGAAGTACCATAACGTTGTGTGCATGTGCATGTGCATGCTGCTTTGGTGAACGACCAGAGACAGCTAAATGTCTGCCAAAATAATGAGGGAGCTTTGAGTTCGTAACTTTCATCTATACCTCGACAGACTCCCTTATTTTGCGTCTACTTGGTCTATGTTTTTCGTAAATCAACCTCAACCCAATTGAGTTGTTCTTGTTTCCCACATTAGTACCCAGCAATTATTCAATACGTTTCAGTCGAAGCCCTTATAAAGACAGTCGGAATCTTGGGGTATTCGCAACAGGACAAACCACTCCAGCCTTGATAAATAAAGGGATAGACCTATGGGAGTAGATTGCTTGGATTTAAATGTAAGTAAGATGTTTCGTAATTACTGTAAATGCAATGGTAATTTATCTACGATACGCCTTCATGTCTTGCATTTAGCAATCTCTACTATAGGCCGACCGCTTAACTGAGACTTTGCCTGAGGTAGCAGCGCGGTGCGGGAGGGGTGTGGTGACGTGAGGCGAGAGCTCAGTGATTGGTCAATATGTGACAACTATCACCCCTCTCTCATCGTGTAGCTACCTCAGGCAGTTAACCGGTCAGTCTATAGTAAAGGTTTCATTTGATTGGGCTGTCTGTGATTCGCTGCTCAAGTAGTTCGTTCATTTTTCGACTCTACTATAAATATACATCATTCATATTCATCATCTGCCTAGCCTTTTCCCAACTATGTTGGGGTCGGCTTCCAGCCTTACTGGATGCAGCTGAATATCAGTATTTTACATGGAGCGGCTGCTATCTGACCTCCACAATCCAGTTACTGGGTAACACGATACCCCTGGCAAGTCTGGTTGTCAGAATTTCGGGCTCCTGACAACCCGAAACGGCTTAACGTGCTTTCCAAAGCACGGAGTGGTCTCGGTATGTAAAGATGATCACCCATCCACGGACCAACCGCGGCAAGCGTAGCTTAATCTTATATTAGTAAATAGGAATGCCAATTTTCTATATTCTCATGAAAACACTGGATTAATTAGTGCAATATCAGTTCTTCAATAGGCCTTGATAATGCCAGAACAAGACAAACGGTTGCAATATCGTGTTCATATCAACTTCTTTTCTCCTTCTTATTTTTTTCATACTTATAGCTAATACTTACTTCTCTTCTTTTATAATGACGTAATCTTCTTCAGCTTCCGTCGATAGTTTCGCTTGCAAGACTTTGAGTCTCTCTATCTGGAACTGCAGATAGGATTTTGTTCCTTTTTCTTCAGCCATTCTGCGAACAAAGCATGGTTTAATTTAGGAAAGTAGGCGATCGCCCCAGAATCCAAAAATGTATGGAATATAAACTGGATATGGAAAATGATAGGGGAGTGTTTCTCTAAACATGGAAGATTCGAATAATTAAGTCACCAGCATAGCTATACACAACCATTCGACAGGCTTCCGAGTCGAAAAAGACACATTTTAGGTAACCTGATTTGCCTAATCCGAAAAAGGCTAGACAGCCAAAAGCCGTCGTAAGAATAGTGGTCGTCTATCATCATTTGTGAACTGCGTTTAGAGGACTCCTACTATAACATTGATTGTGGTTCGACGGTACGGAAGCATATCGAGTCGTTGTGAATAGCCATGCAGATTCGGTAAGGTTCAGTTTAGTGAACGAGAGGCTCCATTGGCCCCAAAATAAACGTTTCGAGTTCGTGTACCTATTAGATCTTTTAGTGCCATTTTTCGAGATATTGGCATTAGCTAGCACGGCATTCAACCTAGTAGGTTCAATATAAATCGTAGGCCCTCATTTCATAGCTGACAGCATAAGCCGCCGGCCGGCCGTGCCAACAAAGTTTGCAAAAACCATTAGTTCACTCCTGTCCTGTGATTATATGTCATCAAGATTCCTCCTCTCGAAATAGAAATAAGTTGCCGAGTGTCCGGTAATTTTGATTGATTGAGTGAAACCTGTTTCTAGAACGTAATAAAGGAATACGTGTCACGACACGACAACTCTGGAGGGTGAGACGAGGCACATTAATTGCGCAAAAATGTAATTAAAAGTTAACAGGGGACCACCGCGTTTGATGGAAACTGACTCTTCGATTCTCAACACTGTCACTCTAGTCTACCAGGAATTACAAGACATAACCTAGGAGAAACTGATTAGTTTATTGGGGTAAGAAAGCCCAAAATTTAACAAGACAGTGTCAAGAGAGGGATAGCGGGGAATCTGTGTTTTAGAACAGCAGGGTAATTGCATAACGTTTTACAATTTACAACATTCATTGCATTATTTACTTAGTTGGCTTGGGCAGACGATTTTTTCAAACATGTGAAGCAATGTAATAGGAATTTCCTTCGTAATTGACTAATCGGTTTCATTACAGCTCAAAAGTACCGTGTAATAACTGTTAATGGCTTGACTTTGAATTAAAGTGCATTCCTTTCCGTAAATCGATTTATACATCTGATACAATGGTAATTAGACTCTTTATGGGAGAGGGACCGAATAGCTTTTGAATCGTAAGTTCCTAGGGCATGTCTAGTCATTATTTATTCACTACGATAAGTATCTTAAATCCAACGTACTACCGACATGTGGCTTGGAATTATATTGATGCACCTGGTGCCAATGTCATTTAGAGCTCCAATTACGGCGTGAAAGAACCGTGAAAATAATAATAAGTAATGTCTTGCCTTGTGGAGCCTACATAAGTAGAGGTAATTCCATCGTTTTCCGTTTGGATGTGCCAGCTAGACTTCTTGGTCGTTTAATTAAGGAAGGACGAAGTATAAAGCCTCGTTTTCATTACTGGTAGGTTACTTATGTATTCTTTACAAGAATTACTGTTCTGTGCTATTAATTGTGCGCTTTTATGAATTTCTAACCTGATGCTATTGTCGTAGACAATCCACGGTGTCACGATAACACAGGGAAGATATATTGAAATATATGAAGACGCTATAAAACTTTCCTTCACGACAACGTTTTAACGTGCACGACTGCACGTATTTCCATAGACTTTCAGGAAGTGGATTAGGACGTAGACATCTACGACAATATCGGCACGTTCATGCGTATTCTGAACACCTTAAAGAAAGACTTTGTCCGGTGACCCGTGACCCGGATAGATAAAGCAATTGTGTCCATTTGAGTACTTAGGTACAATACAACAGAATTCAGGCAAAAGTGTTTTAACAAGCAAACCACCGCTTGTGCGTCAAATAAAAATGATTACAGCGAGCGAAGCTACCTCAGTTGTTTGCAAAATATTTAAGAACACTCAGCGAAAACACGACTAGAGGCTGCACCAAGGTTATTTAAGGAAGGCTACTGTCTGATATATGATATCATCAGGCCTAAATAATCTGGTTCTCCTTAGGTTTAAGAAGGTTGTATCATGGATAGCAAAAACAAATCGATACTACTTCAACACTATCGTCTTTCTCTTTCTAACTCATAAATATTATTTTTTAGTATTCGAGCCCGCCCTTACCAGAGTACCACTTGACCGAAATACTTACTTTCGTATAGTGACTGAACTACTATTTTAGCTTTGTGTGGGATCACACGTCTCACATAATATATTACCTTCTGAATTTAAAAGGATAATAAACGCATTATTGAAATCCTTAGAACGGCCTTTCCTTTTGGTGTCCTCCATAACATAGAGGACTCCTTTTGTAAATATGAAAGTGCAGGCACACCCAATAATATAATGAATGACGACATTATTTTCGCATTCAGCACACATGATTATAAATTATGATAATCCTCCAGGATTTAAACGTGTTTTCTTCTCACAGAAATAAAAATAACATCAGCTGTTTTTCAACATTCACGTAGGAAACCGGTCCGCGTCCATTGTAGGCGATTAAGTTATTGGCAACTTGAATGGATGGCAAACGCATCCATTAAAATCAATTTGAGTAATTCGAGCGATGTATTCCATTCACGGATCATTAATAACTTATGTTCTTGCGAAACCAGGATCCGAGTTTATCAAGGGGATGCTAAAAAGCCTGCAAATAGTAGCTATACCAATATGCAAGTCATTCCGCGAAATCCTGCTTACCTTGAGATTATAAAATATCTAGGTACATAATAGAGTTTACGGCAGGACAAACGCCTCCCACCCATTTCAAATGAATCTCTTCAATGTCGATATTCTGAGAAATTTCGTCCCATAATGAGTTTCATTCATGACTTATCACTTATCAGCCAAAAGATTTAAGACGAGTATTATAACATCACTCCTGAATTCCCCGAAGGATTAGGCAGAGATGCATCTATAGTAAGATAGTATAGTAATTGATTATTGCTTTCCATAAAGCCGGAAGGCAGATGGAAAGTAATTTTGACGTGACAACGTCTTAAATTAGGTTGCGGCTGGGAGTCACTTATGAAAAAGTGTAACGCTCGGTAACGTTACGATGAGTCACCGAACGAGAGAGAGGCCCGCCGAATGCCTTGCGTCTCTCTCCCACTCAACTATTCTACCGAGAAAAAGACGTTGTCACGTAAAATCTTCGCCCGTAAAACCGACTTTACAGGCAACCATTTTGACGTGACAACGTCTTAAATTAGGTTGCGGCTGGGAGTCACTTATGAAAAAGTGTAACGCTCGGTAACGTTACGATGAGTCACCGAACCTTTTAATTTAATTACCGAGAAAAAGACGTTGTCACGTAAAATCTTCGCCCGTAAAACCGACTTTACAGGCAACCATTTTTTTTAGTTTAATATTTAATTTCAGTCTTACCAAGGAGTATCGTATTACCCAGTAACTGGGTTGTGGAGGTCAGATAGGCAGTCGCTCCATGTAAAATACTGGTATTCAGCTGCTTCCGGTTAGACTGGAAGCCGACCCCAACATAGTTGGGAAAAGGCTAGGCAGATGATGATGAAAGCCGGAAGGCAGAACAGAAGGACCATTTACCCTCAATTAACTTCGAAGGACTTGGTGACATCATCATTCAGATGTAACATCATGCGTTCTCGGAGTCATTTGCCAGTGGGCCACCGCTGCACGCGTTGTCAAATTGTCATTACGAACCGGAACTTTGGGAATAATAAGGTATCAGGCTCGCAACATCACCATTGCTCTCAAAACGATGAAGGAAAACATCGAGAGGAAACCGGAATGTCCTAGAACCAAAAATTCGAAGACACCAACCTGCACTGGCTGATCATTATAGGCTAGTTATGCAAGCTTGCTAAGTTTCGTTTAAATGAGCGTGATTTCTGGCTTTCAAACATCTAATGAGGACCATAAGGGTTACCTTTCATAGCACTATCTTAGATATATAGCCTCATTCGTATTAGACTAAACTCCAAAATGCCAAGCCATAAAAGCCTGAAGACTTGCCAAAGTTTAAAAGACCTTGGTATTCAATCAACTTGTCTTCCATTATGGGTCCATCCGCTACTCCAGTCATACCGTACGATCTACTGGAGAACTCGGAAATTAAAATTTAATTTTTATTTGATTTAATTTATCTAGGTAGGTAGGTAGGGTATACGTAATGATATCGATGTGAGAGGGCCAAGATGGTTTTGTATGCAAAAACACAAAAAACCCTCAATTGCCTTTTTTAGCACATGGAGGGCACCAATCAATCTGCCTAGCTTTTTCTCTATATGTTGGGGTCGGCTTCCTGTCTAACCGGATGCAGCTGAAACTGGGTAATACGATCTGCCTTGGTAACACTGTAATGGATGATCACCCATCCATGAACCGACCGCGGCAAGCATAAGCTAAACCTCATCGACCCGTGTGGCTGTTAAAATTTAGCCACGAACCCCGGCGAGTGGAGGGCACCGTATCCTCTTTTAATAGGTAGGTACCTGCAAGAGCTAGGTCACCCCAGAACCCTCTCGTGCAACACCTGATATGGCGACATCCACATCCCTGAAGTAGGTACCTACTCGCTATTTTCATGGCTCATTGTCCTACTAATCACTCCCTAGAACTTGGGGGGAAGGTTCAAAGGTTCTTCACTTCCCTCTCGATCAAAAAAGCACCCAGCTTCATCTCCTTTACATGTAAGTATTCTTAATTAAAGCTGATCTATTGTTTTTCCCTATAAGTACAGTCAACAGCAAAAGTAGATGATCAAAATCAGAAATTCAATAGGTACTAATGAACGGAGTTCGCGTCAGAACTGTGTGGCGTCGAAGTGATTCAAAAGTACATAGGTAAGTGATTGTAAATTATACCAAACATTTACTACTAGTAGGTACAGCTGCCATATATTCGTGATCAGTTGTGCTCCTATTGAATTTCTGATTTTGAATTTCTGATTTTGATCATCTACTTTTGCTGTTGACTGTACATTAAATAAATAAAAAAACAAATGGAATTATATATTAGTTATACACGCAGGTCGTCCTAGATAAGGAAAGTAAACACAAAAACGCTATCATCGCATGTGTTCACTATCTTCATACGTGCAGATAATCCCAATCCCCTCAAGTGCGTTCATAGACGAAAGTAAAGTTTCACAACATTTTAACAAGCATTTAATTCCAGATAAAGGAAATGACAGAACTCTGCGAGTTTGAAAATCGAACAAATAAAATGGCTGAGTTAACGTTGCATAATCATCGCACCTAATCACGGGCGACATTGAACCGTATTACGTAGTTATGCATTGAGTAAACGCTCATGAGATGGCGAAAACCGCATTGAATCTAGCTGAATTTGCTCACAGTGTCTATGAATGCTGAATTAAAACACAAAATAACGAATTTCTTTCAAATTGGAATCCGTTAAATATTCGAAGATCGAATTCGAAGGAAAAACGTTATGGCCAACGGTGAACGTTGTACAAATAATATCCCGAAATAAACAACTCCTGTCATGATTTTCTCTAAAATACCCGCATGAATGTCAACAATGAGGTTGATATCTACAAATAAGCGAGGTAGAAGTGAAAATAAGAGAGCAAGAAAGTATATTTGTGGTTAGAACACATTCATAATTTCATAGTGACGACATTATCGATCGTCCACATACCTTGACTTTTCATTTTTCTCCATTTATCCTCCGTGCCTTAGGTTATTACGAAAATAATATTACAATTAAAATTATTGACAATACATTAACTATAACAGCGAATAAATTACTCTGGATTGCACAATAATTAACTAAAATAAATAAAAACTTTTCAAGTCATAACCACAATTCGTTAGTATTCGTTACAATCAAAATGGAACAATGCCTCTCTCATTCGCACGAACGAGCATCGATGCATGTGCGACAGAGAGCGAAGATGTACCGTAAATAGAACTTTATCAACACGACAGCGCCATTCAGAGCCATCTTTGTAGGAAATGGGAACGCATAAATCTTTGTCTATGCTTTAAATGATACCATTCTAAAATAATAAAATCGACTAAAATGGGTCCAAAAAAAAAAAAATACTCAAGTGTGAGTTGAACTAGCGTGCCGTGCACAGAAAACTGCTGCTCTATAAGGTTCTGTGAAACACAACCAGAAATTTCTCTTTGATATAATACAGCGAAATAGCTGTTTTAGATTAAGAGCCTATACTACCTCAAATGGCTTAGCATGATCCTCCGTTCTGTCGAAAATACCGGAGCATTAATTTTGAAATAAATATATGCTAAAGTTGAGGATTAATGTAAGGTCTTATGTTAGACGAAAACACGATTCCATAAAATTTTCACGATAGAAAAAAAATCCGAAGTTACCTCCAAACCGAACAATAAACCGCTGGTATTCAAAACATACTTCAAATTAGATCATGAAACTTTGCATACTAACTGAACTAACTATAAAGCAGGTCTTACATTAGTTATTTTTTTTTGAATTATGTTTATTTTCACCGTAAAAAGCAAATACCTAAACTATTGGCGCTGCCTTCCGCCCAGCACCGCACTCTGTCTCGCTCTCACACGGTCCGCGAGCAGTATCGTGCGAACGAGATAAAGAGTGAATTTTAGCTGAGGTAGTATAGGCTCTTAAAGGGAAATTGTGTGTGCTGTTTATTTCCTGCAAAAGAAACGAATAATAAGAAAAATAGTGTGATAGCTCAGTGACAGTTAATCTAATCAGTTGTGCTTATTGTGTTTTCTCACTTCTATCCGTTTCTGAGAAAAGGACAGGGGTTGATCGAACCGACTGACAAGAAAGTGATGCTTTAAGGGTTCCGTTCCGTTTTATTTTTTTTTAGAAACACAACACAAATAATCGTCAAGACTCGATAACAAGTCTGATTTGAGTACAACATACATTTACTAGTAATCAAAAAGTAACTCTGTTTATTTTTTATATTAGAACCCTGTACATTACTTTTTTTTTTAGACCAATATAAGTAGAAGATTCTTTATTTTGCACACCGTAAAAACACGAAATTATAAATTTTGCTTATCGCCTTAGGCGATCTTCTATAGACAACCTTCGGATGGATTAAGGGAGAAAGAGAGACAATACTGCAGGTGGTATGCGGTGTACCAATTTTATATTGGTACCTAGGTACCAATAAATACAAACAAATTAAAAAAAACATACTTATCTCTATGTTAAAAAGTTAGCTACTACTTGACAACAGTGCTGTTTAAGGCCGGCCGCATACGTCTGGTTTCCTGATTCGGAATTCAGATTCTGAGATCCTGAATGCACGGATTTCATAAAAAATCGGATCCTGATCAGGAAACCGGACGTATGCGGCCGGCCTTAGAGTATTATACATACTACTTATATTTTTAATAGTTAGCACGTTCTACAGTGTGACTGAGTTTTTGTCAGAGAAAAGAATTTTGACTTTTGGTTAGACAGGTGAATGTTATTAATATAAATGTTGCATGCCGAATGGAGAATTAATATGAGTGAGCTTTAATGTACCCAATAATACCCATATTTGCAAAATTACCTATTATGTATTAGTATTACCCATATTTGCAGATTAAAAGTATATTCTATTCTATATTAATCATGAAATAAGAGCAAAGAACATAATAATTATTATATTGGTTTAGAGATAGTTTTTTTATCATAATTTTAAAAGTGGATAAAGATTGAGTACGACTTTTAGTCGACTTTATATTTATTTAGTTGATATAGATTACCACTTACAAAAAACATTTTAATCACGGTTGTCTTTGCTTCTTCACCAATCGCCTGCTGTCAAAACAAACCATTAACCAAATTCGGCGCTGGAAGCCCGCGAACTTTTATTTAGAGAGAGTTATCGATAAATGCATAAAAAATCTCTTAAATCCAACATAAAATATGAAGTTCCGCGCCGTAATGATGGACGCTGGGCCGATGCGAGAATTTTCAAGTACTTAATTAACCTCATAAACAAAATGTAAACAATCGTTCCGTTTCAACTTTACATATAAATATGTCTATTTGCAGATGTAGTGACAATAATATCGAAGTTATCCAAAGAATGTGTGTTAAGATTGACTGACGACCAGTTGTATTTTATTGTGAGTGAAGAGAATACTGGGCCTAGTCCACCGATTTTGTGGTGTGAGATTCCTCAGGCAATGTTTTGCTCCGAGTATCACATGATTGGGCTGGATAAGGATCACAAAGACATTTATATGACTTTAAGTTCAGGTTAGATTGAACACTACACTATGTATAAGTTCTCGTTGCTGTTTTCGCTTGCCTGCCTAGCTTTACCCAACTATGTTGGGGTCGGCTTCCAGTCTAACCGGATGCAGCTGAATTCCAGTATTTTACATGGACCTCCGCAACCCAGTTACTGATTAACATGGTACTTTAAACTTTCAAAATGCTTGGAATAAGAAAAGCAGTAGCTAGTATTGGTTATAAACCCAATGAATCTCATCTGAATATAATCTTATGTGTTTTACAGGTAATTTAGCAAGATCTCTAGTCACTTTAAAGACAGCAAAATCTTTGAAGATGAAGTTAACAAAGAAACAATGTCCATGTCTTACTTTAGAAATTGAAACGGTAAGTAAATGTTTGTAATGTACCTACTAAGGTAATGCTTTTGCTTATATTCTATTATATTTGTAATTTAACTACATTTGTGCCTACTGCGATTTTTGCATTTAGAAAATATATATTTTTAGCAATCAGAAGTGGAAATGTGAAAAAAAACAACAGCAGGACAGGCTGTAGCTTTAAATTAGTATTTAAGGACTAATTTAAAGCTACAGGCTCAGCACTGCGGGCTGGCTCGACCAAGGGTCTTCGTTTAAAGACAACCTTTGGATGGATTAAAAAGAGCAAGGAGAGACAATACTGTAGGGCTGTAGGCCTAGTCTGTGGTGTATCATTTACATAATACAATAAATGACTTGTTAGCTCAGTAGGTAAGAGCACCAATATAATTCAGAACCAAATAACGTCAAAGAGAGTGTCACAAGATCTTCCTAACCATATCATTTTCTTGCAAAAGCCAGTCTGTTCTGTAAAAATCTCACTGTGAAAACTTAGGTAAAGTGAGCATGAAGTGAGTTGTCATTCTACTTGATGCTAGGGATTAACATTATATTAGCAGCTCACTTCACCTAAGTTTTCACGGTGAAATTTTTTCAGAATAGATAGGCTGCACTGGATGCCAAACCACCTCTGTGTAAACCTGTACATTGTTATTAGAACAAGCGAAAACCTGAGATGCAAACTAATGCATCATCTAGTAAAGAAATATTGACTTTAAATACAGTAAGAATAGAAGGACTAAACAGTATAGGCATACGTGATAATATAAAATATATAAATATCTTCTAATTCAGTTTGCAAGTTTGTCGGCTTCCTGGCGAACCATCTGCAGCTGAATACCAGTATTTTACATGGAGAGATCTGACCTCCACAACCCAGTTACTGGGTAATACAATACCCCTTAGTAAGACTAGTTTTTAGACTTTCGGGTTCTGACTACCCGTAACAACTGTTAAAGATCTACAATTGACAGCCAGGACTAACATGCACCACCAACAAATTAAACCTTCAAAAAATAACAAATAATCCTCTCATTTCAGCCATGTGTAGTGTCACAGCAGACAAGACAAGTGACGCATGATATACCAGTAACGATAATACCTAGGAAATTGTGGTCTGACTACCATGAACCTAGGATACCTGACCCTGATGTAAGTTATCTCGATAGTTTTGTATTTTTCCCCAACTGTGAGTATTAATGGAGATAAAAATTTTTTTTTTATCAAGAATGGCTGGACAAGTAATATAATCACATAGAATCACTAATTATTACTCTTCACTAATTATTACTCTTCTAACTTAACAGACACCTGTGCTACTGGGGATTTTGTTGCGCCATTCCTTCTTTCCAGCTAAAGCACTAGGAAGTAGTGAAGAGCTGATGGTTTGGGGAAACTGTCTTATGTAATTTTGGCGTTCAAAAAGTACTGATTCTCAACCTAATTTGAATAAATGGCTTTTGATTTTGTTGCCAAACAGTAGAATATTTTGTTACCTATTGTAAAGGTCTACAATATTTGCCGGGTCAGCGGGATTGTCCGAAAGGGTTACCGCTGGCCCGGAATATAAAGGGCTAAGGAAGGAACACGGGTGGGTTTTAGTCAGTAAGAGTGACACTCCCTTCCGCTCCACCCAGAGTGGGAGGGGTCATACGATGATTTCCCATCCGCAAAAAAAAGTCTGCAATATTTTGTTCAGTAATTTATATTAGCTTTGGTGATGTTTGCAATAAATATTGATTGCTGTATTGATAGATTTATATGTTAGCTAACCCCCAAACATCTGCTGAAAAAACTTTGTTGGGCTAGATTAGCTTGCGCAACATAAAGTTTTTAGGGACGAAAATTACTCCATATGCTTCTGTCCAGTTGTTCAAATATGAACACAGGGACCGAACAGAAAGAGCTACTATTTTAGTATTCGTAGTATTTACTAGTGGATTTTATTATAAACCGATTTCAAAAATGGAGGAGGTTCTCAATTTGGATGTTTATATTTTTTTTATGATGTTCGGGCAAAGTTAACTCCGTCATTATATAGACGGATTTGCAAAATTGTTTTTTTAATGGATTGGATATGCCTCAGCTAATTCAAACAAGCTAACTCAAACAGGCTAAGTTAAAAACTACCCAAGCAAAGTTAATAATATTTGTATGGGACCACCCCCATATAAATTTTTAATAACTTTGCTTGAGTAGTTTTTGAGTTGGCTTCAATAATACGATTTTCTTCCACTTAGTTTATATTGATGATGTTCTAATACGAGTAGCTTCCTGACACTAATATTTACATAGCAAGTAGTGTTAGGTATATGAATTTGTGTGGGGTAGGTACAACAAAAAAATGAAAAATAAAAACTTTTTTCCCAAAAAAAAACACTACAAAGTGAAAAATAACTTTAATTTCGGAAGTCGGTGTTAACAAACGAAAAAGCGAACCCAACGACACCGACTTTCGAAATTAAAGTTATTTTTCACTTTTTTGACTGCCTCATTGGCAACTGCTAAGCATAAAGCCAACCCAGGACGGTCAGATTTATAGGTTTGTTTCGTCAGGGCTTTCTCAGTAGCAGCCTAGCAGCCCTGACTCTGGAGTTTGAACTTGTGCCCAGTTGAAGGCAATAGGTTCGCCCCTATTAGGTACTAGGACGTAAACATAACTGGCGAAATGTGGGTTTATTATAGTTACACCCCTGCCTAACTCTTCGGGGATTAAAGGCATCATGTTATATTAAGTTTATTTTATTTTCAGATATCAATAGAACTGCCATCACTAAAACAGCTGCGCACTACCATAGACAGAATGAGGACCATGGCATCAGAGGTTGTAATACGAGCATCGGCTGAAGGGAGACTGACTTTACAGATCAAGACTGATATGGCTAAAGTGTCCACGAGGTTTAAAGGGCTGAGAGTGGAAGCTTTTGGAGGTAAATCATAGTTTTTGAGATCATACTCTAGTAGTTTGTAGGGTCAGTGGGTTGGCTATTAGGGGCGGAGTTAGTCGCCCGGTGTCACCACTGCCGGGAGTACACGGCGTGGCGTGGCATACGCTGGCAGAGTGTGCCGCTTGGAAGGAGCCGCGCCGTGAACTTATCTCAGAAGTAGGCAGTGACCTGTCGCTGGCCATCTCACAGAATGAGGCTGCGGAAAGGGAGATCTCGTCCACTCACCCGGCCCGCAGCAGACGCACCGGTCGTCGGAGGGCGGTTAACGCCCTCTTTCAGCCCCCCCTAAATGGCTCACGTCTGTCGCCCCCCACACATCAGGACCCGAGGTGGCGGCACGTAGTGTTCCACGCGCGCCTCTAGACGTCGCGGGGGGACTCAAACACCTCACTCCCCCCCCCCCCCCCACCCGAGGAGGCCCGCAGTGGGGGGTTGCGAAAGGATCGTACGTTCCTGCGACCGGCGTAGGTGTGAGATGGAACAGCGGGGTGGTTTTTAGGCAGTAAGAGTTCACACTCTCAGACCCCTCCCAGACATATTTAGTCGCCAATTAGTCGGGATCAGTCGCCAAGTCACAGATTTAATCGGGTCTTAGTTTAGGAGATATAATGAGTTCAATTAGTAAGGTATAGTCCAAGAGCTAGTCGAAGTTTTTCCGTGAACTATTCGATCTAGCTCTTGGACTATACCTACACATATAAACCCTAAAATCTTTTGAACCAGTGACCGACAAATTCTGATATTTGGCGACTGATTCCGACTAATTGGCGACTAAATATGGGAGAAAACAGATCTTCGCTAGGTGCCCTAGTTTTTGAGATATAAATGTGGCCCTGCTGGGGAAACTCTCCAGATCGGCCACCTATAAACCCTTATAACTTTTGAACCAGTGACCGACAAATTCTGATATTTGGCGACAAATTTCGACTAATTAGCGACTAATTTTTTGTGCTATCAAAATTAAAATCACTGATAGTGGCTCTGCCAGAGTCAGTGACACAGTTACTTTCGAATTTATAATATTAGTATGGACACAAATCTTTCAGGCCCAATTGAACACTCAGACTCGGAAACAGAAGAAACGCAAGCAAACGAAGATAAATCCCGTATATGTTTCTGCAGGGTGGACGCTAAGAAGCTATCAATGTTCCTAAGTGCCGACCAGATATCGACCAACAAGACTGTCTGTAGTATAGTGCATAAGAAACTAGTGATATTGTGCTTACAGACTGACGAGAATGTTAAACTACAGTGTTTTATAAGTGGAATTGTTTATTGAAATAAATTGTTGAATAATTTTAATTTCTTTGCGTGAATTTGTGTATCTTCTTACAGTTCTAGGTTTTCCCCTGCGTTTTTCGCCTCTTGGTCTCAAGCCTTTCTGATATATATACTTCTATTATAGTTTTTTACCGACTTCAAAAAAAGGAGGTTATCAATTCGATACGTATGTATGTAATATTATTGGATTTGCATTATATTCACATATGATGATCTATTAGGGCTTCCAAACAAATATACAAAATTTCATAGACGTATGTATGTATGTGTTTGTCCACGCATATCTCCGGAACTATTAATCGGATCGTGACCATTTTTTTTTATTGGCTTAAATTTTCTTCAACTTAGGGAACAGTGCAAGTTTCATCAAGATCGATTCAGTAATTTTCAAGATATAGACTAATACGTGTAAGTGTGACGGCCTGGCTTATTGATAAGAGCTACGGGTGTAGTGTCAAAGGGAAAACGTCTCAAAACCTTGGTCAAATACTAGTGCAAAAACTAAAAATAAAAAGTAACTTAAAAAAATTAAACAGACTTCAAAAAGAAATTAACTCAAAATTATGAAATAACTTTAATTTCGGAAGTCGGTGGCATAAAACTAAAATACAGATCCCAAGACACCGACTTCCGAAATTAAAGTTATTTCATAATTTTGAGTTAATTTCTTTTTGAAGTCGGTTTAATTTTTTTAAATTACTTTTTTGTTTGTATGTAGGGAGTATCTCTGGAACTGCCAGTCGGATTTGAAAATTTATTTTTGCATTTGATAGCCCAATTTTTGAGGAAGGCTATAGGGTTTTTAACATCACGCTACGACCCGTAGGAGCCGAGCAAAAGGGAAAAGAGTCGGTAAGAACGTTAAGTGAAAACGAAGTAGTAGCACGGGCGCCGCGATGGGATGTGACCCGAAATTTTATGCGGACGAAGTCGCGTGCTGAAGCTAGTCGTCAATACCTACATCTACATTTCACCAATAAAACATTATGAACTAATAATCACTTTTATTTCACAGAAATACACTTTTCACACGAGTAACAAACAATTTATCCAGGTTTTATGATTAACAAATTTTAATGTAGTCTAGAATTGATAATATTGGCCATGACCAAAATTATGTCCATGAAAATATAATTATTTTTGTTCACTTTGTTAATCATTCACAGCAGCATTAATAAGTCTATAAGTTATCACAAAACTTGTAGCTACATAAATAGGGAATATTATTAGGACATTCACTGCTTTGGAAGAGAGTTTATTTTTTACAAGTTTTGGGCTAAATACTATTTTAATTTAACCAACATGCAAGACCTGTCCAGAACACAAAAATGAAAATATATTGATACATTACTCGGTGCTATTTGATTCAATGTTATTTTCTTCTAAGTAGTGCATACAAAAAAAAAAGGTAAGAAAAGGACAGAAGATAAATTTTAGTTTAGTCCTGTCAAATTAATCAGCGCCTGACACTACTCCATACAAGTTTAGACGTGATTAAAAACTTGCCTCTTAGACAAAGAAAAGTATAGACGGCGGGTAGCGCCATTTCATTTCCACAAGAAAGGGATAAAGTATTGAGTTATTATAAGTAACAGAAAAGGATGAAGCTATACTATTTCCGTCTCTCAGTGCGTGCGCGTTTTTTCAAGGCAACTACATAAGTAGCCAATGTTATTTAAGTTACTTTTTTGTGTCATGTGTGGCCACGCTACCTGATGCTCTATAGCTTTCTTACTCTAAGACTTGCCTACTAAATTTACGTCAGGAGACAAAACATTTGACAGGACTAAACTAAAATTTATCTTCTGTCCTTTTCTTAATGAAATAGATGCACCGAACTTGAATTTAGTTTAGTTTGTGAACAACAGAATCGGCACCAATTATTAATTATATGAACTATTTAATTGACAATCAAAATGAAGACTAGTCTATCCGACATTATTTAAACGGTCCTCACTTCACTATACGCCATACAAAATATCACGAATGCACATCGTATTCTTTTACATTTTAATATACAAACTACGGCACGGATTATGCTACGTACTCGCTAGGCTGCATTACTAAAACTATTGCTATCTTTTTCTCACAGATAACAAGAAAGAGACGGAAGAAAGTAAGAGGTATCAATTTAGGCTGAATTAATCTTCCATACAAGTTTAGACGGAAAAGTACGATTTAAAATTATAAACTTACCCGCCCTGTACTAATATTATAAATGGGAAAGTGTGTTTTTCTGTCTGTTACCTCTTCACGCTTAAACCGCTGAACCGATTTAGATGAAATTTGGTATAGAGATAGTTTGAGTCCCGGGAAAGGATATAGGATAGTTTTTATCCCGATATTACCACGGGATCGACACTTATGCGGGTGAAACCGCGAGGCGCTGCTAGTTTAGTGTAAATTAAATAAAACAAATACAAACTCAAAATTATAATGATATCCGTTGGGCATTTATTAATATTAGCACTTCCAAACAGACACTGACTTTATACTAAGTAGTGATTTTGGCAGCTTTTAAACTATCTAATAAACATTTACATGCATGCATTATGCTGAGCGATGGCCGTTTTGCGTGGATGTAACGCACATTTTCCCCCATCTTTTTTGTGTTCTTTCTCTGCGTCATGTTTGACGCAAATAAACATAATATTTTCTTTCTATCTCCATCTCTTTCTCACTATACCCATTAAAAGAAGGCAGCAACACTCATTAACCTAGCCAGTACATAATAAAATCAACGCCAAATAGTCTAACTATCAATTCTTAATAACTTGGAATACTGTTAACATCAGTTGTAAGTTAGTTGGTATGACCTTTCATTGTCTCTCCGTAAAGTGTCGTGTGTCGCCTTCAGTTGGTCCAGTTTTGTAGATATTTGGGCTATGGAGTTGTCGATCCATTGCATCGATGACATGTGCGCGTTGAGTATGCGGCCGATTTGGACGATCTGAAATTATAAAATTAATAATGAATCAAGTAAATTATCATCCATCTGCCATTATGCTAATCTATTTGGGATCGGCGCAGCATGCCTTCTTTTTCCATAAAACTGGCATAATCTCAGTTTTTTTTTTAATTCTTAGTCATTTATCATCTTTCACACAATTCTTTCATCCATAATTTCTTTGCTCATACTCTTGTAGACATTCATACTAAAAGCTTTTCTGACGATTTAGAAGATACGAAGACATCTGTAATTTTCTTTTTATCTATGAAACTTTGCAGTATCAAACTATGAGACCATATAGAGTAATACCATCCTATGATAGTCCCAAGGTAGGGCAAATGCCTCTTTTTGGTGTACTGTGGGTTATACTATTTCATGAATAAAAAAATAAAATATCATAAACTAAAAGTCCTTCATTTTTCTATTCGTGTTTCTTTACATTTTTTTACTAACCGTCGTACCTCTATGTTATTTGAATCTCACAATATAACCATTTTCAAAGGCAACAAAATGTAAAGAATCACGAATAGAAAAATGTAGTTGTCCTAACTCAAATCAGCTAAAAAATGAGATAGGACTTTTAGTCATGCGAGCGACGAATTATGAACAAAAAACAATACAATAATTTATTATTAACCAGCTTCGGGACTGGTCCGCGTGAAATTGATTGTTCCCCTGTCCCAACCCGTCACAACACATCGACCGCCCGCGCTATTACTTCGTTTTTGTTAAGCGTTCTTTCTGCTCAGCTCCCAAAGGTCGTAGCTTGATGTTAAATAGCTTATAACCTTCCTCAAGAATTGTAAGGGTTGCAGATCAAGAGCTAAGCTAAGTTAGTTAAGCTTAGCTCGCATAGCTGACGCAGTTTGAAGGGTCAATTTTTGTAAGAGGTAAGCCGGAGTAGATATCTTTAATCCTATTGATCTATGCGTCATGTTCGTGAACGGGCGCCGTCAGTTGGGGCTGGTCATCACTTAGCTGCCTCGGCTTATTTTTATTTTTGGATTGTTGTTTTCTTGCTATTTGCTGTACTCTGGACGCTTTTAACGTGTACCTACGTCTTTTTTACATCGTTCTCACATATAATTTTAAATTCAACATTAATGATGTAACTAATATTTTTGTAAAAATATAATTTAAAAGAGTGTCCATGGAGTTTCTTGCCCGTTCTTCTCCATAGGTACCTACGCTTTGGAATGGGCAACTAGCTTCATATTTTCTGACTGACCAACTTCTTGACAATTCAAAAGTGCCTGTAGATGGTTTAATTGAAATAAATGCTTTGAGTTTGAGTTTATTAATATTATATATGATTATATTATTTGTCTATAGAATACTGACTGTGCCATTTTTCAAAGGGACGCCGGTAGGAATCGAGTTGTATGGAACCTTCGCCACTGGCAGTTTATCATACTTGTGCGCAAACTGCAAACTAAGCTATGTGAGCTAACTAAAATATGCGCAGCTAAGTTGGTTGTGTATGCCGATGCACAGCTACACGAGCTAAGCTAAGCCCCTCTCGCTTACCCTGCACCCCTTCGCACTTCTTTCGCCAGTGTCTTGTGTCGTGCGCACGGTCGTTTTGTACCGAATATGGAGTAATTTATTGAAATTGTTAAACAATTTCCTATACCATGGAACAATAAATTTAAAAAAATCTAATTGATCTTCGCAACACTCACTGAACTTTCGCTTAGTTTTTGGTGTGCACGGGACATATTTTTAGTTTATCTTAGCATAGCTAAGCTGGCTTAGTATAGCTTCGGAATAGCTTAGTTTTGGACTATCAAATGCGACCGGCAGTTCCAAATATTAGTGCGTTCAAACTTTCACCTTTATTATTAGTACAGATACTTACAGGATCATTACTGTCTTGACTCCTATTGGTTTCATTGAGGTGTTCAATGACTTCTTTCAAGTCTTCTGACATCTGTCTCAGCTGCGTGTCCAAGTTCTCTGCTAGGGAGTACCTGGAAAAGAAATGATATGATGTAATGTTGATACTGGTAAGATTACACACTGGTTTAAAAAGTTTGTATTAGGTCTCTGAAAAGCAAATTGGATTTCACGTTCGCTTGATTAAGAAGTTGACGTAAGATTTAACAAATCAACCCGCAATACGGTTGGTCTGGAAATCTTAGAATTATCTAAAAATGGATACGAAGTTTAGGCATCCTCCATTGCAAAAAAGTCGTGAGTTTGAGCACATGCCATTAAAATTCCAGTGCGAAAAAGGGATGGTGCTATCGATCATGTATAGCTCCGTCTCTCTCTCTTACACTGGAATCACGATGGCATTAAACCGTCATATTACGGCACCAGTACGAGGTGGTTACTATAGAGTATAGCACACAGATATAGATAGACCTAGATAACGCAAGTATCACGAACTGTATGAAAACCAAGCGTGTCATTTTTTGACTACCTACTATGACGTCAAAAGCTCGCGCTCTCGGTCACGCTTACCCAGGCAGCAGTACACAGGACTGAGCGCGAAAGTGGCGGCTTACGATTCTTTATCGTAAGCTGGTGCGATTTTTGGCACGCGAAGTAGTTGTTCTTGCGTTATCTAGGTGTATCTATGGTATAGCACATATAAATTGGGATAAAGTTTCGGCTTTTAGAGCATCGCCTCTGTTCCAAATACCTGTGTGAGTGTGTGACAATTTCTTTTCATCTCTCATGCTCGAAAAGTAGTGTTTGTTTGATCCGAATAGCGGGTGGAAGACGCTGCTTCCCACCATAGGGCGGGAAAGACTCATAGTAATTGCTTCCCTCCCTAAGGCGGGAATGAATTTTAAAAATGGAACTAAATTTGGTTAGGTAGTCAACTCAGTCAGACACCCTTAATTGATTATGTAAATATTTATTAGGCTACCCATCAAATCTTATAAATGTGCGTTAATTAGGAGAGTTGGATAAAAAGCTCATATGTTAACGCCATTAAATCTTTCATATTTAGCGCACAAGTTTAGTTAATAATTTACCTTGAATAAATTCAACATACTTAAAGGTACAATAATAATTTTGATGTCAGTTGTGGTCGAGGCTAAAAAACATAAAAATTGGGGATTTCGAACATCCTGACTTCACCATAGGGGGCTGTGCATATACATCATTTAATTATTCGACGAATTTATCCATAGTTTAAGGTAAATAAGTAGTGGTAATGAAGTTTTTTTATATCTAATGTCGAAGTTTCGCGCCAATCGTGCGTGTTTTCTTTTCACAAATTTCACACACAGATGTACTTAGATAAGATTTAAAATGTGACAAATATTATTGAAAATATTATAAACAACACGAAAATGCCCAGGTTTTAACGTAATATTCAAATTACCACTACCTACTCAATTTGTGTTCAAAATCGTCGACCATTATTGTTTTTTTTTTATTGCAATGATGTGCGAAAGCGATTATTCCAACAATTTTTTTTTTATTTCCACTGACGATTAATTAATATGAGGAATGTAATCGATACTTGAAAAATAAATAAAATTATTTTAAGCAATAAATACATGCATTGTTTTAATGATTTATGCTTTTCTAATAGATATCATTTCAATCTCTTCTAATAATTATCATGTCACTAGCAGCATTTATTGAATTTCGCGCCGAAATGTTTCTATATTTGAATTTATATTCGGAAAGCGCTCGCTGTTTAAAATTATTTTAATTTATTGGACAATTATTTATTGTGGATTTTATTTTTGATACTTTCTAATAGTATGCTACACAATTCCCAACAAACATTTTTTAGGTAGGCTTAGCAAAAGTTTATTTGAGAATGATGATAAATTAATTCTATAAATTGGGTATTCAGCAAACACTTTACATTTCAATACATTTTGTTAGTTAAAAGAGTTTTTTATTCAGTTTCTACAATTTTTTTTTATTGCGAGTATCGATTAGGCTGAATGCAAGTTTTGAATCTAAATAGAAAGTTGTGGGGACGGTCAGCACTAAAAAAGTGACGCGGTGTGTTCCATATTTCAAATTTAAAAAAGACTAATATATAGGTATCTACTATTCATATTATTATTATCAATTAATATTTTAGAAAAACTGCTATTTTTTACTTTCCTTATATTCGAAATGAAAAGTAGAGTGTTTAACACGTGTGAAAGTCATCAATTCCCAATCGGACTATAGCCGCCCTCGCTGCGCTCGGGCGTCTAAATGCCTCGTATAGGAATTGATTCCTTTCCACCCTTATATAACAATCTACTATTCCTAAACTCGATGATACTTACATATGCTCTCTCTCAGGATCTCGCAATCTCTCGACAGTCTCCTCAGACAGCTGTTTCTCCATCGGCGCCAACAGATCTTCCAGTTCCTTCTGCTGAGCTAGCACGAAGTCTAACTCGTGTTCAAGACTCTGTTGTTCGTTCTTCACTGATTGGACAGCGTCATTTAGTTCTACGATCTGTGAAAAGAAGTGTTCCAGAACATTATTGTAAAGGATATCAGTGTATATGATTAGACAAAAATCTCCTTGTTGAGTGATGTATGAGTATTTAACTTACGATCACCATTCATACATATTTTTTTTTTTTTTATTATATTTCCTGCGTTGCTCATACAAGTGATTTTTATTTTTTATTAGGCAATTTTACAGGATCCTCTCGAATTTTCAAGAAGTCCTAAAGAAGGTTATTGATTCAGATTAAATCATTAATAAGAAAAACCGGCCAAGTGCGAGTCGGATTCGCACACGATGGGTTCCGTACCACAAGGCATAAAACGCCGAAAAAAACGTTTCTTTTATACCCCTTTCAATTTTAACTTCATTTTATTTTTATTATTTGTTGTTAAAGCGGCAACAGAAATACATAATCTGTAAAAAATTTCAACTGTCTAGCTATCACGGTTCATGAGATACAGCCTGGTGACAGACAGACGGACAGTGGAGTCTTAGTAATAGTGTCCCGTTTTTACCCATTGGGTACGGAACCCTAAAAAGAAAACGTCTATAGTCCTTATCAACTGTGAGTCCAACCAGCACTGGGCCCGCGTGGTGGATTACGGCCCATTCCCTCTCATAGAGAGGAGACCTGTGTCCCTGGAGTGGGAACATTATAGGCAGATTAATAAATTATGTTCTGTAACTGTCAGTCTTATGAAATGATACGAAGCTGATTATAATTTACTAGCGACCCGACCCTACTTCGTATGGTTTTACGACTTGATAACACATTGAGATTTGATTATACACATACACCTTCCGGAGAAATTTTCTAATCGTTGTTGAAACCGCTTCAAAATCCGTAGGAACAACGTGATTACAGAGACGCGAAAAGCTTCTATAATTTTTAATATGTATATAGATACCTTTTATAGATATAGGGGCCTGTGGCTAAATAATAACAGCCGCACAGGTCGATCGATCAGGTTAAGCTACGCTTGCCGTGGTTGGTCTGTGGATGGGTGACCATCTTTACATACCGAGACCCCTTCGTGTCTCGGAAAGAACGTTAAGCCGTTGGTCCGGACTGTCATTCGTGGACCTTTGACAGTCATTACAGGTAGTCAGAAGCCCGAAAGTCTGACAATCAGTCTTGGGGTATCGTATTACCCAGTAACTGGGTTGTGGAGGTCAGATAGGCAGTCGCTCCATGTAAAATACTGGTGTTCAGCTGCATCTGGTGAGACTGGAAGCCGACCCCAACATAGTTGGGAAAAGGCTAGGCAGATGATGATAGATACCTTCTCCCCGTTGGCTATGAGCAGTCGGTCCCACGCGTTGATCTGCGTCGCCTGGTTGATGAACGTTTTTTCTTGTTCTTCTAATTCTAGCGTCCATTTGTTTATATTTTCTTCTAGCTGAGCGAACGATATGGATGTTATTGTCTGAGGCGGGACTGAGGCTGTTGTACTGGAAATAAAATGGTAATAAATTAATTGCTCCCTCTTAGTTATAAGAGGAGCTCGCAAGCGCTACTGCATAAGGTCCCGGGTTAGATTCCCGGGTCGGGCAAAGTGTTATAGTTTTTCCATCTGGATTTTCTTAATAGTAGCCCGAAGTCTGGATTTGTGCCTGGTTGATGGCAATAGCCTCACCACCATTACATGGGACTTTAAAGGATGATTTCCAACAAACGGTTTGAAGATTAAATATTGTAAAATCCGTTCTGATCCGATGTGATGTGAGCCATTTGGTGGAAATCATCCGTTACATAACTGGTGAAATGTAGGTTTACTGGTAGTGTTATGTTATGTAGTTACATCTCATAACAGTAACTTAAATAGGTGTGCGTCGCTAATGTGCTTAGACCTTATTACAATTAGAAGTAGCAGCCTGGAGGCTTGTGCCCGGTATCTTATTTAGCTGTTACGTGTTTATAATAAAAAAAACAGCAAAAAAAAAAGGAAAAGCAACACTACTGTAATGTATGTAAATTTCAATGGTTTGAAAGATATCACCAAATGAAACGTTAAAGATACTTAAAACGTTAAAGCTTACTGTCATGACGGTAACATTTTGCCTCAAGCTTTAACTGTTTTCGGATCAGTAAAACAAATACTGATTTGAACGTTAGGCTCTTAGGGAACTGTTTAAAGCAGTTCAGATCAATGTATTTTTATTTACTGGATATTTCTTTCAGTGTAGGGTTACTGAAAAATGTACATGCTCATACTAACATAGTGGCTGTAGTCAACGATGCCATTGTAGTGCTAGCAGTGGTTTTGCCAAGAGCTATGATACCAGATGGCGCTGTTGTGGATGCTGAAAAATAAAGAAAGTGCATAAAGTAAATAAAAGGATATGATAATAAAGGAAACCCAATGTTATACATCTGGAAGCCTAAAGAGGCCACTTTGGCAGAATCATAAAAGGATAACATAATGGACAGTTAACTGTTAAGTTAATCGTATCAAATCCCATTGATGAAGCATTTTTCAATTATTTTATTTTGTCTGTGCTAAAATACCAATCAATCCAATCCCAATCTCTTTGATTATACCTACGTAGTGCAGCAAAAACAGAAAAACACGGACTGTCTTCGCCATATTATAATTCATAATGATATCCTTTTATGATTCTCCAAAGTGGCCTTTTTACTACTTTTTAGGTCCCCTGTGCTAAAACGAATATAAATGAAAGTGAGTTTAACAATAAGTTTTCTTGACTAACCAAAATAATTTGGATATTTTTAGTCATAAAGGTAACTAGGTGCGTGTAGGTTAGAATAACCTTTATTTTCAAAACAATAAGAGCTATATCCGATTACAAATAATTTTGTAAAATTATTAGAAAACATAAATAATTTTAAGACAACCAATTTTTAGACAGTGTCATCATGACAACATATTTGAATATTTAATTTGAGAATAGAATAAAAAATCGTTATTTTTAATAGTAACGAACTTTTTTAAAAATAAAATTAACATAAGTCTGCATCTGTTTTACCAGAAGGGTTAGGCAGAGGAATCTATATCGTCGCTCGCATGACTAAGGCTCAACTCACACCAAAAGAGCGTCGAAGCGCAGCGCAGTTTCAGTGTCATATGAATTTATCGCAACCGCTCGGTGGAGAAGGCTATTCGCCGGAATTCCAGCGGCGCCGCTGGCATCCGCGCGACTCGTTCGAGTTTCTCATGCGATAATAAGTATTATAGTAATGAAAATAAAGTTAAAATTCATATGACACTGAAACTCGCTCTTTTGGTGTGAGTTGAGCCTTAAAGTCCTATCTAATTTTTTAGCTGATGATAAGATGTAAGTACCTGTAGAAGAAACAGCAACGGAAGTAATCGGCTTTCCGAAACCAAGCACACTTTTATTAGCACTTGTACCAGGCAAACCAAACCCAGATTGAATCGTCGGAGCCGCCGTAGATACCGCTCCGAAACTAAGCCCGGTAGGTGCAGCAGTACTGGTACCAAAACTAAGCCCAGTTGTTGATTGAGTTGTGGTAGCAAGAGGAGTAGACCAGGCTGTAAGACCTGCTGATGCCGCTGGTGTCGTTGATGAAGCACTAACACCTGGAAAAGAGAGACGTTTTTTTTAAGGCTGAGAATAAATTCCCGAAAAATTTGTCATTACTAAAGATATAATGGTGTCATGATCGGAATCTGAACAATGGATTCTATTAAGGTGAAAACGCAGTTGTAGCCCGCGAAGTTCAAGGTTGTATCTTGATCAAAATATGATTCGCGACTACAACAGGTACGTATTTACAGAATTATAATCATTAATACATCTTTCTAAGTTAGTTCCATATGAACAAATCTCATGGAAAAGTACTTATGGAACAAATCTAACTTAAAGAGATATATTAATGATTCTAATGACTATAATTCTGTAAATACATATCTATTAAAATCGCGAATCATATTTGATCAAGATACAACCTGACATGGCCTGCAAATTGCAAAAAACGTAAGAAAATTTGAATATCGCTGTCTACCACTGCGCAATGCTAAAAATCAAAATGCTATTAGTTTTGGATAGTTAGTATTTTTTTTATTGTTTATGTACAGTCAACAAAGGAGTTAAGTATACAGGAGCGTCGGATATAGTTGAAGTTTACTAAGAAACCGATGGATGTTCTGAACTGAAATTTAATTTAATAAATGAGCTGTTTGTTTTCTAATATTAAACTAAAATTTTATTCGAGAATATCCATCGGTTTCTTAGTAAACTTCAACAATATCCGACGCTCCTGTATACTTAACTCCTTTGTTGACTGTACACACAGCAAAATGTACAGAAATACGACATATTAGTATTGAGTAGAAAGGTACTGCTTATTTCTTAAGAAATTTCTTCCAGCAGACCTGCAAAAGGAGAGATGTAGACAATAGTGTGTGAGAACCAGAAGAATTTTTATTCAAAAATCGTTAGAATTTATGCTAAGTTTTCGGCATCTGATAACAACTAACCTTGAGCAGTAGAAACTGGAGCGAAACTAATCGGGGCAGCAGATGTTTTAGGAAACTGTGCCCCAGGTCCGGCTGGCTGCGGTTGTCCCAACATTAAAGGCTTCTGATTGGCTGTCGACGTTCCAATGACCCCAGCAGTACTTATAGGGGCTTGTGTAGGTAGAGCCGTTCCAAAACTAAGACCAGGTTGGGACGTAGTGGGTGTTCCAAAACTAAGTCCCGGTTGGGCAGTAGCCGTTGATGTTGGTGCGAAACTGAGCCCAGTTTGTTGTTGTTGTTGTTGTGGTTGGCTTGTTGGCAGGGCGGTGCCGAAGTTCAGTGGGGCTTGTTCTGAAAATGAGATAGAAATTCCAATCCAATTCCAATTTTATAGTAATGGCTCCATCGTTTTATCGATGATTCTGCCAATGTCAAGGTTGAAGGAAACAAACTGTATTCGCTGAGATTGATCGGTTATACTGCCTTAAGTACAGTCAACAGCAAAAGTAGATGATCAAAGTCAGAAATTCAATACTAATGAACGGAGTTCGCGTCAGAACTGTGTGGCGTCGAAGTGATTCAAAAGTATTCTACGTAGTAAGTATTCTAAGTAGTAGTACTTCGACGCCACACAGTTCTGACGCGAACTCCGTTCATTAGTATTGAATTTCTAATTTTGATCATCTACTTTTGCTGTTGACTGTACAAAGTGTGAGTTTTTTCACTCACGTTCGATTGCGAGCGCGTTAGAATTATATATGGGAAAAAGTTATAGCGCCATCTGGTGCTCACTAGGAGAAACCTAATTTCCCATACAAAATTGCCAGGTCACACGGTATATACCCTGTTTTTGTGCAGACGGTAAAAAAGTCAGCCGTTATATTTATACTAGCTTCCGCCCGCGGTTTTGCCCGTAAGGTATGTACATAAGAACTGTCCTATGTCCTTCCCCGGGATTCCATCTATCTTTCTGCCAAATTTTATCGAAATCCGTTCAGTGGTTTAGGCGTGAAAAGGTAACATACAGAGAGACAGACGGACAGAGTTACTTTCGAATTTATAATATTAGTATGGATTTGAAATACAATACCAACAATAGTGAGAAAAGCTATATTTGTAGTACGTCGTTTTTAAGTATTGCTGTTTCTTTCTAGCAACAACATTCGCCATTTATCTATATATTTAACTTAAAAACTAAAAAAAAAAACAAGTCAAACTCACGGCCACCCCCAAACGCGGTATTAAACTGCCGTCCGTCCCCAGCGAGAGGTTGAGCGGCACCTTGAAAGCTCGGCGTCATGGTGCCGAATGCCGGCGCAGCCGAGGCCGTAGTTTGGGCACCACCGAAGCTTAGTCCGGTATTAAGCCCGGTGTTCTGACCGAGGGAAAGGTCGGTGCTTTGGCCGGTCGGCGCACCGGTGGTACCACCGATACCGCCGAAACCAAGGGCGGCTGGTTTTTGGCCGAAACCGCCTGGGGTTGATGCTGGGGAAAAAAAAATTTTTGCTGAATTAAGTTTTTTGCGAATTTTACAAGTACCAATGTGAATATTTCAAATTAATTTGTAAAAAATATCAAGTAAATCTTGGTGCTTAGGCATATGTCCAACAGTAGACGTCTTTCGACTGAAATGATGTTCAAGTAAAATTTTAGGATTGTATTACAGTCGGGTAGTAATACTACATTTATACCAGTCGGGGGTGCGGCGAATTTACAAGTATCTCCCGTGCCCTCGAGTCTTGGTACTGGAAGAAACAGTAGGGTTTTAGTCGGTAGGAGTCCGACATAACCATCCGGTCTTCCCAGACGAAGGGTATCCATGCGGATTTCCCAAGAAAAAAAAAATAAAAAAAAGGATTGTACTGACTCAAAACTCAAGTGGGTTCTGTAAAAAACGTAGGTACGAACGAAAACGTAAGAAAATTTAATTTGATTTTGATTCATATCAACCCATTTTATGATGCAGTCGTAGGTTGGCTATTGAAAACACTAACATGTGCTTGTGTCTTTTCTAATAATACATTAGTTTCTAACTAACAACATTATTGTAGAACAACAGCCGAAAAAAGTCCAATATTTTTTTTACAAATTTTAGCACAAACACTCAAATTATTCTCAAAAGTACTTACTAGGCGCCGGAGCAGAACTAAACGCAGGCGGCGCTGCAGTATTCCCTCCTCCGAAGCTGAACGCCGAGCCCGGCTTAGCGCCGAACGCGGTCTGAGCGAACCCGCTCGGTGTGCCGCCCGGCGACAGGAACGACTGAGTCGGGGCAGCCGCGGAGGTAGTGGCGGCCTGCTAAAAAATAAAGATATAATAATAAACCTTCAAAGGTTTTTAGACAAGTGTATGCATGTAAAAAAATTGTGTAATTGATTGTATTGAAAAAAAAAAAAAAAAAAAATCAACCATCATAATCAGCCTATAATTTTCCCACTGCTGAGACACAGGCCGCCTCTCTGTGAGAGGGAGTGGGCCGTAAACCACCACGCGGGCCCAGTGCGGGTTGGTAGATGTAATAATCAATAGAAATAAAAAATATACAAGTGCGAGTCGGACTCGCAGACGAAGGCTTCCGTACCACAAGGCAAAAACGCCGAAAAAAACACGTTTGTTGTATGAAAATATTTATTTTATTCTGTTTTTAGTATTTGTTGCTATAGCGGCAACAGAAATACATCATCTGTGAAAATTTCAACTGTCTAGCTATCATGGTTCATGAGATACAGCCTGGTGACAGACGGACAGTGGAGTCTTAGTAATAGGGTCCCGTTTTTACACTTTGGGTACGGAACCCTAAAAAGAAACTTTGTGCATGGACAAATTCCTGCACAAAATATAGAAAACACAATTTTTCTTTATTTTGAAATTAAGAGCGAGAGCAATTTCTAATTAGACGGCTACATGGTTTCAGGTTACCCCCCGGATTTTTAATTCTCACGTCGAAAAGAATGCAATTAAAACACCAATATTTAATTTCTTATTTAAAATTTTTCTCTAATTAAATAATATTATATGATATACTTACAACACTAGGTTGAGGCACAGAGAACCCAGAAGCAGGTGTCGAGAACCCGAATCCAGAAGTCGCAGGTTGAGTACCAAAGCCAGCAGTAGCTGGCTGTGCGGGTTGGCCGAAACCGGTGCTAGCTGGCTGAGCTGGTTGGCCGAAACCGGTGCTAGCTGGCTGAGCTGGTTGGCCGAAACCGGTGCTAGCTGGCTGAGCTGGTTGGCCGAAACCGGTGCTAGCTGGCTGAGCGGGTTGGCCGAAACCGGTAGTCGTTGACTGAGGCGATTGGCCGAAAGCCGAAGACGCGGGCGCATTGGCTTGGCCGAAACCGAAACCGGAAGGCGATGCGCCGAATCCGGCTGAGGCTAGAAAAGAGGTATAAAGATCATAATGATTTTCACAGGTTTGACAATGGCAGCAACTCAAGAGCAACCATAATAGAATGCAAATAAAGATCACTGTGATTTGGAACAGTGATGCAAACAACTGTGAAAGGAATGTAAAACGCGATGAGCCATATTGAGGCCGGATACTGTACTAAATAGTCAAGTCCATAAATATACATAGCTTCTCCCAGCGACTTGTTTCGCGTGGAAGTCGTTAGATACACAATATACTAAAATAACAGCATTCTTCACTTTCTGATAAATAGCCTAAAACCTTCCTTAAACGCAATTTTTTTTTAAAATCCGACTGGTAGTTCTACAGATTAGCGAGTTCAAACAAACAAGCACTCTTTAGCTTTATTATATTAGTTTACTAGCAGCGCCCCGCGGTTTCACCCGCATAAGTGTCGATCCTGTGGGAATATCAGGATAAAAACTATCCTACGTCCTTCCCCGGGATGCAATCTACCTCTCTGCCAAATTTTATCGAAATCCGTTCTGTGGTTCAGGCGTGAAAAGGTACATATAGACAGAGTTACTTTCGAATTTATAATATCAGTGTGGATACAAGCTGTTTTAAGCAAATCATGAAAACAGTTATATTTTACTTTTTTATGGAAGTGGTCAAAAGGGAATGTTTGCTGTGCTGTACTAACCTTGTGTGGTAGGAGTACCAAATGCAGGTGCCGGTTGCTGTGGATTATTTCCACCAAGCGAGCCTGCACTACCCTGAAAAAATGACTTTTTTATTTCCATGCTTGTTCTGCCATTGAACAAAATTAAATAGACTTATAACAAAATCCCACGATGCTATTCCATCTTTAATTTAAGTAATATGTATAGTAAATGCATTATTATTTATTATGCTGACGATTGGGGAATTCAGGGGCTCTTGGCTAAATCAGCATATTGAAGCCAATCGTGCCTCGGAAAGCATGTTAAGCCATTAGTCCTGGTTGTCATTTGTTGATCCTTGACAGTTGTTACGTATAGTCAGAAGCCCAAAAGTGTGGCAACCAACCCTACTAAGAGGTATTGTGATACCCAGTAACTGGGTTGTGAAGGTCTGATAGGCAGTTACTCCATGTAAAATACTGGTAATCAGTTGCATCCGGTTAGACTGGTAGCCGTCCCCAACAATGTTGGGAAAGGTTACGCAGATGATGATGATTTATAAACATCAGGGGGCCTAAAAAGGCCACTTTGGCAGAATCATAAAAGGATAACATTATGAATCATAATGGACAGTTAACTGTTAAGTTAACCGTATGAAATCTCATTGGTGAAGGATTTTTCAGTTATTTTTTTTTTGTGCTAAAATGCCAATCAATCCAATCCCAATCTCGTTGATTATACGTACATAGTGCAGCGAAAAAAAGAAAAACACGGACTGTCTTCGCCTATAATTCATAATGTTATCCTTTTATGATTCTGCCAAAGTGGCCTTTTAGGCCCCCAGGAATTAAAGAAGCATACCTGCATTTGTCCAAAGCCTGGACTGCCAACAGTCTGGTTGGGTGGTGATGCAAATCCTCCAAAGTTCACCGGTGGTTTAGCTGCACCAAAGGCTGGACTAGCGCCGCTGCTTGTGGTTGGTGTGGAAACTGTGGACATTATTGTTTTAATACAAGGAAAAAGGTTAAAGTAAAGAATACTAGTAACCGGGGTTCATTTTTAGGGTACCATACCCAAAGAGTAAAAACGGGACTCTATTACTAAGACTCCACTGTTTGTCTGTCTGTCACCAGGCTGTCTCATGAACCGTGATAGATAGACAGTTGACATTTTCACAGATGATGTATTTCTGTTGTCGCTATAACCACAAATAATAAAAATAAAATAAAGTTAAAATTGAAAGGGAAAAAGAAACGTTTTTTTCGGCGTTTTATGCCTTGTGGTACGGAACCCTTCGTGTGCGAGTCCGACTCGCATTTGGCCGGCTTTTAGTAGTTTCATTTACTGTTCTGGTACTATCCATGTGTTGTGTTATGGTATTTAGTTTTGAATACTATAATATGATTAAATTGTTTAATAATAATAAGTCCATTTATTTTGCCGTTGGTCCCGGCTGTCATACGTGGATTTTTGACAGTCGTTAGGGGTAGTCAGAAGCCCGAAAATCTGACAACCAGTCTTACCAAGGGGTATCGTATTACCCAGTAACTGGGTTGTGGAGGTCAGATAGGCAGTCGCTCCATGTAAAATACTGGTATTCAGCTACATCCGGTTAGACTGGAAGCCGTCCCCAACATAGTTGGGTAAAGGCTAGGCAGATGATGAAGTCCATTTATTTTCATGCGACACAGGCCCATAGAAAAATATCTTAACCTTTTTTTTTTTTTTTTTTTTTTATTCTTAACCTTAAACATACATATTTTTATTGGAAACAAAATTGTCTTAATAAATAAGGATGATTAGAGTGACTATGTTATTGGCATAAAACACAAAGCAAAGTACTTACAAAGTGAAGACGTGGGGGCTGCTGTAGTTTTAGCTGCACCAAATGCGAACCCTCCCCCTGAAGGACTTGCGAAATTGAATGCTGGCTTGTTTTCTGTAGTGTAAGAAGTATACCGTTGTTGCGCTTGCCAAAACTTCTATGTGTTTATAGTCAAGTTTTCGGGGGAGACAATAAACTATTTATTTAATGATTGATGGACTTATCAATAAATTAAAAATGCAATATGGTGGCAAAAAATATTATGTATGAACTGAGATACAAGTGAAAATGATAAAATGTACTGTTCATCCATTCATTTAGTTTATTGTCTGACTATAATGAAGACATATTGTATTCTTATTTATTGATGAATAAACATTATTATTTACCACATTTATGCAAATAAAGATTCTTACAGAAGAACAAAATATTAATATGCTTTCAAGTCTCATGCTGTCTGTCATGGTGCATTGCAGTGACAGAAACACTTTCAGAAGTGCCCTAAAGACGCGAGTGCATAGGTTACTTTAAGACAAGAAGTCCGCAAGAAGAAGAAGTGTTTCGTTTAAAGCATGTTCAATCACCAACAGGAGAGATAGTGGTAAAATAGGAGCTAGCACTTACATGAACCTATTAAACTACTTTTGAAGGAAGTACAATAATTCATATTTATAGTATAATCATGAAAGAGTAATAAATTACTAAAGAAATTATAGTTTTACCTGCATTATTGCCTCCAGCTCCAAATAATCCTTGTTTAGCAGCATCACCACTGCCAAATGCAAACCCAGAACCTAAAACAGATAAAGTTGTTTGATTTTTTTAAATCAAAATCAAAAACCTACTAATTTTATCAATGATAGATTCATTGATAAAATTAGTAGGTTTTTGATAAGTAATTTAGAAGTCAATGCACTGACTACAAAAATAAATTGGAGATGTACTATGGTTGTTTATTTACTTTGCTAAAAGATAATGATACGAACTTTTTATTTTTCTGAAATGTACCTTTGTAACGGAGCAATCAAATTGAATAGAAAAAAGATTACTTTTGCGTTCTGCTGTTTCACAATGATAGAAAAGGTTAGGTTAGGATTTGACATCAATGCAAATGAATATTCATAAAATTTCTCTAAATATCCAGTAAGCATGGAAATAGCTGAATTACAAATATGTCTTAGTAATAAGTGGGAATTAATAGAGACATTTATAGAAATTTACCTGTAGAAGGGGTGGCAGTGCCGAATGTGCTTCCTGCCGTCGTAGTAGCCGAACCGAAGTTGAAACTCATCTTTCAACCTTATTAAACCCTGCGAAAACTATACAGGCACTGCCTCTTAATTATATTGATTTAATCTAAATAGTATTTACTAATAAAATCACGTTTTCCGTTACAACAACAAATAAAAGTCAACAAACGCGGCCCGCCATTAACGACTTTTTTTTTTTTTTTTTTTTTCCTTTTGTTCCTTGTGGAACAGGCTAGGGTCAGGGACCATGCTGCCTAGTCATCAGTTGGTATTTTTTGGTAAATTCAGTTAAATTCATCAGTTTATTTTTTAATATCTAAGGTAAATCCAGTTAAATTCATTAGTTTGATATTTATCCATAAGTAAGTAAATCCAAGTTAATTCATCAGTTTCTTATTTTTCATAAGTAAAGTAAATCCGTGTTAATTCCTCAGTGTTATAATATATTTAATTCACTATAATCCATGTATAAGACTTTATTCTACAAAATCTTAGGTAAAATCCAAAATAAAAGTCAATCATAAAAAGGCTATTTCTGTAAGAGCCTTATGTGTCAAGTCCTTGTCTTTTTTTTTTAAACCCCAACTGACGGGGTTTGAGGTTATCTTTATAATTATTGATATTTATTATCATTTCCTAACAATATAAAAACAAAATAAGTATTACGAAATGAAATGGAAAACTATTTATATTTAAAAAGAACATTATATACACAAAACAGATATCTATCTTTATACACAAGGAATTATATTTGCCCAACTGTATTATTAATGAAATTAAACAAATGTAAATACGTCGAACTATTTACAAGGAGAGCCTGGATGGAGCGCGGTACCAAATCAGGACTACCATATATTTCAATAAGCTCATCCATTAGCACAAGGCGCTGGATACCAAAAGATGAGCAATCAAAGAAAATGTGAGCTAAAGATTGCTCAACTTGGGAATTACAATGATCACAGAGAGGACTGTGCACAATTTTCAGACGAAACAAGTGATAATTTAGACGACAATGACCAAAACGAAGCCTGAGTATGGTGGAGTAAAACTTCCTGTTCATGTAAGTATTGATTTTACAGAACCAAGGCATGGTTCCTATGGGAACATTAAATACAGCATACCATAAACCTTTATTTTCAATTTGAACTGTGTGATTCCAATGCCTTTTCCATATACCAATGGACCTTTTTTTCAATAGAGGGACAATGTCTGCGCATGGAACAGATATGTTGAGGAAACTACTAGAATCAGGGACATCATCAGAATTTGTTAAAGTTCTGGCTAAAAAGTCAGCCCTTTCGTTTCCCAACACACCAATATGTGAAGGGACCCACATGAACAAAACCTTAATATTATGAGAAGACAAATGCAGCCAAGACTCTTTTATTAATGAAATTAGATAGTTCGTATTAGAATTCAACCTATTATTTTTGAGATTTTCAAGAACACTCATGCTGTCACTGACTATAATCCATTCACAACATCCATCATTTTTATGTTTAATGTGTTTTAAGGCAGCAAGAATAGCCACAGCCTCGGCTGTGAATATACTTGTGTTTGAGTTTATTTTATAACCAGTACCAGTATTCAATAGCCCATCGTAAATAGCAAATGAGACTGCAGACTCAGTTTTCGAGCCATCACTATACACAAATCTATAATCAGTAAACTCAAGTAGTTTACTATGTACATCTTCCTTGGTGGATAAATTGTGGTCAATGATGATGTCAATTGCAGGAAATTTGCTGTTAAAATCCCCCTGATAACATGGAAGAAGAGATGACTTATGAATTTGCAAAGTTTCAAGAAAATTTACATATTGAGAAAAACCCTGAAGTATATATAGAGAGTTACAAATAGTTGGTGTACTAGATTGTTTCAAATTTGAAAACAGGTGATTATTATTTTTACTATACAGTTTTAATAAAAACCTTTCTTTCAAGTAAGAGAATCTTATACTTAATGGAGGAAGTTTACATTCAACTTGCATTGCATTGATTGGAGTGCTTTTAAATGCTCCAGTAATAAGTCTCAAGCTTTTATTTTGTATTTTATCAAAGATATCTACTATCCTTCTATCACCAGCAAAACAGAGAAAACCATATTCAAAATGACTACGAATCAGAGATTTGTACAAAAGCAACAATATTTTTGGATCAGCACCCCAGGAGGTTCTACACAAAGATTTCAAGACATTGAAAACTCTGTTAGCTCTTGAACTTACCAATTCAACATATTTTTTCCAAGAAAAATTATGAGTAAAAGTGACACCTAAAAACTTAGCTTCATGAAAAATAGGAATAGAAACTTGATTGTAATACACAGAAGGACTGAAGTTGCTAGCTTTACCAAAGACTACTAGTTTAGACTTAAGTGCATTTATATCTAGATTTAAATAAGAAAAGTATGTAGATAATCCATCTAAAGCCTTATTTAGACTATTTGTTATATTTGTTAAATTTTTCCCAGACAAGTACACTACCAAATCATCAGCAAATTGAAGATTTTTGACTTCAGAACCTAGAATCAAATTCAAACGACGAATATACAAAATGAATATTAATGGAGAAAGTATTCCTCCTTGACAAACTCCAACAGAAGCAAACCTTGGCCCATATAATTTATCATTATACTTAACATAAACTTTCCTTTCAGTCAAGAATTCACGGATCCAGAGAACAATTTTGTTTGGAATTCCAATAAGAAGCAATTCAGAACAAAGAACTTCAATATTGACACTATTAAAAGCTCCAGCAACATCAAAAAATACTGACACTAAACAATCCTTATTAATGTAACTATTTTGGATATCAAGCTGTAACTGACAAATACTTTCACGAGCCGATGTTCCTCTACGAAAACCAAATTGATTAGCAGGTAAAATATTGTTTTGTTCTATGTAAAATTCCAACCTTTGTTTTATTAATTGTTCAAAAATTTTACCAACACAAGATGTAAGTGCAATAGGGCGATAGGAATCGGGATCTGAACGAATTTTATCAGGCTTCAAAATAGGTACCAAACAGTCAGACTTCCAAGAGTGAGGTATATCATTGTTCAACCACAGATTATTTAATACTTTGAGAAAAATGTGCAAACCTCTATCACTAAGCTTTTTCAACATAATATAAGGAATACCATCCAGTCCAAAAGCACTATCTTTTCTAGAACAGACAGCAGCCATCAGCTCCTGTATTAAAAATGGTTTTATTAAGAAACTATTTACAGAATTTGTGTCACTGGCAAGAGGAAAATTGGGTTTATTATTTACATAGTCTGGGGTATATTTTTGCAGAAAATCTTGGATCCAACTATCATCATTATTGTTGCAAGAATATGTTTTATTAAATTTCCGCATATATTTCCAGATTCTCGACAGAGGCGTACATCGATTAAAGGAGCTGCAAAGTTCAACCCAACTATTTGATCTTTCTGTTTTCAAAGTAAGTTTTTTGAGGGCTTGTAATTTTTTAAACTGTATAAATGTTGTATCTGAGGGATTGTTTTTAAAATTAATATAAGCCAACTTAGATTTTTCAACTGCTTCTGAGCATTTTTTATTCCACCAAGGAAGAGGAGGGGATTTAACTAAATTCCTATGAGATGAGTTATTCATAGAGGAATTAGTATGGAAAGAAACTGGCGTATTCGGAAGACACTTATCAATTGCAGAATGCAAAATTTTACAAAACGCAGTATAAGCTTCCAATGGAGCAAAGTTTTGGTCCTGAAAATTAGATAATACTAAATCTACATTTTGTTCATACATCTTCCAATCAACCAATTTAAAGTTAGGATATCTGGGCAAATGTGTGTTGCTACTAGTGTTTGCTAAACTACTATTATTTACAAAAACTTTAATAATTACAGGAAGGTGGTAACTGCCGAGTGGATCATTATGTACAAACCAATCACAAGAAAGAGCCAATGATGGGGACACCAAGGACAAATCTAAAGCATTTGGACGCCACGGCAAAGAACCGACTGTTGTCACTTCACCATTATTTAATAAAATTAAATTATTATCATCAATAATCTCCAAAATATCCCTACCTCTTGGATTTGTAGAATTACATCCCCATGATGTGTGATGGGCATTGAAATCACCAGCAAATATCATTGGTTCAGGCACTGATTTGATTAAAGACTCAAATTTATGTTTATTAAAAGAAGGAGTGCAATTTGTTGGACAATAAAAACTTACAATACTTATTTCTGTATTATTTACAGTAATTCTTACGCAAATATTTTGTAAGGAATTGTCAGAATATGTATTTATGTTTCTGTAATCTATACTATTGTGAATTAAAATAGCTACACCATTGTGTTTGTTACCAATATCATTTCTTTCTATTTTGTATCCTCTAATGTTAAAATGTTTAATAGGTGTCAACCAAGTTTCTGATATAATTGCTACATGTATGTTATGGTCATAGAGAAATCGAGTTAATAAAAGCCTATTACTTAAAATACTTTGTGCGTTCCAATGCATGATATTAAGACCCATTGTTATGAGAGGAAGTACTATTTCTGAATGTGTGCTGTAGAATTTCTTTTATAGATGTAGAATTTATGGGTTTATCTTTTTGGCTTACTATAATTTTTGTTATTGCATTTGTTAGAGTATTCATGAACAAATCTGACTTAGATAAGTTCATAATCTGAGTTTCAATACTTTTTTGTGTTAATAATCTGAGTTTCAATACTTTTTTGTGTTAATTGCGGAAATGAATTTTCGTTGAATAAATCTGAATATTTGACAGCTCTGGATTTAATTTTACTTTCCTCAATTTTCTGTTTTTTTTGGGGACAAGTGTTTGAAATAGCGACATGATTGCCACCACAGTTGGCGCATTTTGCGTTTTTAGGGTCTTCTTTGCATATCTTAAAACTATGTTTAGATGTACATATGGAGCATATTATATCATTTTTACAGTATTTAGCAATATGCCCAAACTTCATGCATTGAAGGCACTGCTTTACAGGAGGAACGTACACGCTTACCTCATGTCTCCAAGAGTCTAGATACACATATTGTGGCAACTCTGTTGATGCAAAAGTCACCGCGACAGTTTGAGTGGGCTGGTATGTGACCGCACCACCCTCACTATGACTCTGCACTCGGCGCATGAAGCGCCTCACTTGTATGACATTTCTGGAACTCCCAATTAACGCAAATATTCTTTTATTTGATAAGTCCGTAGGGACTGAGGTTAGAACCCCAGTCGCCTCGGTGTCGACAGCAGGTATTGTTGCTATAAACCCCATTTCTTCTAAAAGTTTTTTATTTTGCAAGAAAACATTTGCATTATTAGATAGATCAAAAGTGATACCAATTTTATATTTATTTATTGACCTCAAATGTAGTATCCCAGTCACACAATATTTCCGTATGGCATGGGATATGGCCAGCCTATCCTTGTCGGTAAATGTTTTGTTCTCAGTCTGATGAGATAAGAACACGATATATTCGGATTTTTTACTGTTTTCAGGGTACTTCCTTGAATACCCTGGAACTTTAAATATGTTATACTTCTTGCTGCAGTCTTCATCAGAGTCAGAAGAAGTATCCATTGATGCTCGATCGTCAGGGGGCTCCGCTTTTTTCCGCTTCTTGCTTCCCCCCATCTTCAAATCACTAATTACAACTATTAACACTTAACTATGGATTTAATATTTCTAATTCTTCCCAAAATATACAAAGAAATATACAATATTAATATTTTTTTAGAAAATTATTTCAATTTTGGCGCCTTGTACGTTTCAAGGTTCCCGCGCTTTTTTTCTATCCCATTAACGACTTTATGTTCGGGTGCGTTCGTCTTCGTTCGTTACTTCGTTTTATTTTTTCTGCGGTTGCGTTCAGTGTTGAATTTTAATTATTTTTGCGTAAAGTTCCAGCATAAACTCTTTCCGGCTATACGAGGAAAAATAAATGGTCTAAGGAGGAAAAATATTAATTTAAGTATAAATTAAATCCAAAAATAATTTTATCGGGAGGAGATGAAACAGGCCATAACTGTGAGGTTATGCCTCAAGAGGCTGAGGAGCAGCGTACTTCTCTAAGCCATCTTAAAGAATTGCAATCACTATATTATGCTAAACGTGGTGATCAGGGCAGTCTGCTTGTAGCACATTCATTGTGATAAATGAATCTTATCCAAAATGTCCGGGTACTTTTGAGCTTTGACGTGACCATATGTCTTAGCTTGCAATCTTCGCCCCTATCACTTCTATCACCACGTTTGTCCCTCACTTATCTCCCTGCCTCCCTCAATTCCGGTGAAAATAATAACTGGGACTAAAAAACCATCGCTTCACCAGATTTTATTTATGCCTATTAAATAGATAGTCCACACTTACCAAAACAGAGGCCGAATGCGGTATTTCCTGCGCTGATTCAAATTGGCATCTTGCCAATTTGGTAACACACCTGATTTTGCATAAATTCCCTATCTAATCTTTTCATTGGGTGAATTTACAAAGCCACTCAACACCCACCTTCGAGAGAGGGTATCTGGGTTTGGCAGAGTGCCAAACGGCACTGGCTGCAAATCATAGGCGTTTGTCATCCCTGTAACTACTTGTAAACAAGGTCTTTTGTTAAAAAATAATGGTAATATCGGGGTTGTATTTCGTAATTTTGTTTTTGCCAAGGTATTGTGCATTTCTTATGAACGAGATACCTATCTAATGTGACTGACGCAGACCATGGGACGAGTCAGTGGCTAGGGTTCATAATTCTTCAGCAAAAAGTTTAGGGGACTTTACCTACTTCCATATTGGGCTAAAAAGTCCAGGCATGGGTCATAGGTACTTTCATCCTGTTTTTGCTGAATGTCCATGACTGTCGATGACCGATAAAAATCTGTAGAAAGATATTGCTAGAATCATTTCCGAGATCTCTAAATGTATTGCTGGATTGTCGAAAAAGGTAGGTCTTTGACATGGAGAAAAACTAATTTAAACACAAATTCAAACAACGAATCATACCATATAATATTTAATACTGATCACACAAAGTTGCTAAATAATATAATACGACAAAGAAAAATTAAACCACATTATACCTAGCTCTTGGTACGAATGGTACTGGCAGCGAATCTGGCGTCAGGAGTAGTCTGACGTTGACGTTGGCCCTTCGCCACCGGTTCCACATGACGTAATGGTCCTTCCAGAGAAGGTAGACCGTGACTGAGTACCCACAGAGGACTATGGCCATGAAGAAGTCCATGGCAGTTTCGGTGATGCGGTGGGAGATGCCTGAAAGTATACCAACTGATTAATTCATAACATAACTGCCTTGTATTCCCACATAATGTAGACAGAACTATTGTGGACTTTAGAGACGGTTTCAAGAGTAATGAATGGTATGGAACGAGCCATCTTTGTACAGTAAACTGGTAACATGAAAAGACAGGGAAATACATTGGCGCGACAGTAGTACGCCAGGCTACTTATAAAATCTTCAATCCCGCTTTATTGTCCGTATACCTATTCAAATCGCAACTGTCATTCTTTGACAGTTGTTTGTATTACAAACTTCCTTAGGCCCTTTGTACACACACGTTTTTCTTGCCGTGAGAAACTACGGTTTATTCGCCGTGTGTAGGCATGGTCGTTAGTGTTGTATGGATCATTATGGAAGTTTGTTGACAGCCACGTCTTTTCTACGGGCCAGTTTATACGCTGCCGTGTGCAGGCACGGACGTCAGTGTTGTTTAGAATTTTAGGTCATTATGTAAGCTTTTTGTCAGACACGTCTTCGTCGCGGTTTAAACGCCGTAGCTACCCTAATGAAACCATGCCAGGGCCTTAGGGTGTCAATTTTCCTTTTTTTTTTTGACTGTACTCGAAGGCGGATAACCTACTCACTGAAGTTTTGCCTAAATGAGATTGGAGTTTCCTGAATAGCTTAGGCAGATTAAGGTTATCAGGCGCAGTATAGATATAGGTATCCCTAAAAAGGAATATCTCATTTCTCCATCACGTTTTATGCCTACCAAGACCTCAATGTTACCATTTGCAGCTTTTTGGGACCATGGCTGGCATAGCTGTTTCAACAACGCCTTCTCTAAATAGATAATATGCATCTTTATTTGATTGATATACCTACCTACACCTAAATAAAACAGTAAAAAGACAGCCTTTTTCAAACATCTGGAATTGTCTTTCAAAATAATCAAAAGGCAATTTTGCTTTTGCATTTCTCACGACTAACAAAATTTTTTAACAAAATTTAAACAATTTTTTTAACAAAATTTAAACAATTTTTTTAACAAAATTTAAACAATTTTTTTAACAAAATTTAAACAATTTTTTTAACAAAATTTAAACAAATTATTAATTCTCAAAAAAATTCAATTCTCAAACAGCAAAATTTCCTTTTTTAACCCTAGAGACCTAGAACAAAATTAAAAAAGCAAAAACAAAACACACCTTCCTCTTTTCGAGCGCTTGCTTCGAGCTTACCAAAATTGGCTCCCTCAATCACAAAGTATTGAGTTCCAACGATGCATACTGCAAGGAGGCCCGCCGTCACGGTCGATAGCAACCAGAATATCAGACAATCCGACTGTGGAATAAAAGGTATGGTATGAATAGGTACAAACTGCATAATGTGCAGGGGTTTTCAATAGGGTCGTGTGAAGTTTATAGGGGTTGGATATGCTCGCGACTCCATCCACGTGGAAGTTGGAAAACGTACTGAAAATTCTTTGTGGTAGACATGTTCATATCGCATGTAACATCAATCCTGTAATCCCTGAAGGACAAGGCAGAGGTGTACCAATTGTACAGACGCCAGCACATCAAGCTAACCGAAACTGTAAAATTTTCGACGTATTCCACATTGGGCACCCGCTTAAACGTCAAATTTTCCCAATCAACTTTGAACATTATGTTTAAATGATAAAGTTGAAAATCTATTAAAGAAATTTGACAGATTGTAATAGCTTGATGTGCTGGCGTCTGTACATACACCCACATTTTGGTAGTTATGTTTAAGTCCCATGTAATAGGGGGCGAGCTTATAGCCAACAACCGGGCTCAATTCCAGTCTCCGGGATTTTTATATCATGTCTGGCATACAATCCTATTTTTTGAATATTTAAATGCTATGGCAAATAAAATAAGGCACATTTCCGGATGACAGCGATGCGGACGAGTAGGTACTTCGACACCTTAGTGTCCTTTTGTGGATTGTCCTTTAGTTGGTAATTTAATTTAGTTACCTAGTGTAAATATGTAGTTACGTTCTCTATTCATACAATAAATATATTTACCCTACGGAAATAATATCTACTAACTTCTAATTTTAAATATTTTGTCTTCACAGAGAATTGTTCCAAAATATCAGTTAGGTATAAGAAACTGAAACTGTTTTTCAGCGTTTCCGAATGAAATATAGCCGTAACTAACGAAGGGGGAGTCCACGTCAAAAGGGTATTTGTCAAAAGTCGTACCTACCCCCGGAATTCTGGGCCAAACCCGAAGATTTGAAGCGACAGTGTTATATCGCTGGAATATTTCATCATCTACTTCGCAACTGTGATATTTCCAAAAGACTGGGTGTTGCAAATCGATTTATGAATGATTATGCCTAGTATTAGGACAAGGTTTTTTTTGTAACCATAATGTATTGAGGATTTTGCTGTATTTAGGGAAAAATAAACGATGGATATGATGCACCAGCAGATGTACCGGATTTAGATGTACCTAAGTATCTTGTTTGTCATAGCCTCGGGGTAATTACGTAACCCACTGACAGCAGGAATGGCTTTTATTTTGACAGTTCAACAACGTTCATTGCGTTATTTACGTTGTTGAGAAGACAATTTTTTTGATCATATGCAGCAATGGATTAGCAATATCATTCAAAATGATTCAAATTGTGGTTGATAGAGTTACGGAATTACGGTGCTGTTAGATTTTTATTCTACAAGTGGGTAATAGTGTAGGGGGTATTTCTCATAAACCGACTCTTAAAGGTACTGCGGCTTACATCTGTCGTAAAAAAACCCAGCAAAACCATGAATTCAGCACCGTGATTTAGACCCCCAAGCGTAGAAATGATTCGTCGGTTATAAAAAAAAAACAGCTATTGCACAGAAAAGTGTAATAAACACGCGGTTAAAATGATTGTGTGGAACAGCGTTTTTTTTTTTTAAATAACTGTCTAATTCTGACGCAAGGGGGTAGATACAGAATCATGTAGGTACCTACTAAATTCATGGTAACAGCACCCTAATTACCTACGTAATACACTAGACTATCAATCATCTGAATCATTTAGGATAGGTAGGTATTGCTAATCTTCTCTCCTTCATAATTGTTTGAAAAATTTGTCTGCTCAACAACGTAAATAACGCAATGAATGTTGTTGAACTGTCAAAATGAAAGCGCTGGGTATCTCGTCACAAGCCTATTGAAATATGTATGAATATTTGAGCAGCCGTGGAGCATCATCACAAAACCCTGTCTGTTGAAGGGGTGTGATATTATTATGTTATCACATAGAAAATCTACATAGAAAACTCCATCTATAATACCTATTATATTTCGTATATCTTCGAGGACAACAAAGCGAGCACGTCGCCGCTCAGCGCAACGTAACGTAATTCAATAAATGACAGTCTGACAACAGAAATCCAATATATGCGTGACGCGTCACGTCAACTCGTGTCAGCCATCTTTGAGACGCCATCTTGCGGTCAGCGGGCGCGCGTGAAATATCGTCAACGTTTGAGAAACGCTTGACAAGACGTTAATTTTGAACGATGTCACGTTGTATGTTCTTGAATTTAATTTGGGGGCGTCAAAGGCTTTGTTTATGTTTTGGGGACACATACTTCGCATATCTACGGGTGATCAAGACTCTGAACGGTAAATCTGCCGTACGAAATCCTTAGACGTCTATTTCTCCAAAGGGTTTGTGGCTATATTTCGGCAGCTACGAGTATATAGCTCATGTAATATACGGAATATACCTACCCCAGTCGTGTAATATATTAAAATGTATGTAAGTAATGCCTCCCATGTAATAAGGCCCAGTCCCAATCCCATGTAGGTAATAGAGGAGGCGTGTGCATATTGCCATTTACTGGGAGCAGCGGGGTTATTGCGTGACACACGACTGACAGTAGCAACGTCGTTCTATTTGTCAGTTCAACGACATTAATTGCGTTATTAACGTTGTTGAGCAGACAAATTTTTCGAACATTTAAAAGAATGGATTTGCAATATATCCTTTAAGATGGTACCATATTGCTTTTTAGGGTTCTGTACCAAAATGGTAAAACGGAACCCTTATGGTGAGGCTCAGTCTGTCTGTCTGTCTGTCACAGCTGGATATCTCAATAACTGCTAATGCTATCAACTTGAAATTTGGAACAGTTTTAGATGACGTTTGCCCAACTATTTTGCAATTAACAAAGAAATAAAAATATATGTATATTTTTTGCAACAGGGCCTGAAAGCGAGTCTGAAAAATTCGAAATTGGGCTACTAGGGTATGTGGGGTATCATATTATAAAAGAGCGCAGCTTGCACATTCTCAAATATTTTATCTTTTTTTTTTAGCCGCATAGTTTTCGACTTTTGATGAAAAATGTACAAAAATACCGTTCCCCCCTTATCTCCGAAGTTTGCAAACAGAAAAATCTGAAATAATTCTATGTGATAGAAGTTTATGTAAAGATTACAGGAAAAATAAAACGAAAAATAAAAAATAGCACACTTTTACAGAAATCATCAACAAAAGTTACATTAATTCCACTATCGGTCAAGAGATGGCGCTTACATAAAACTGCAATATTCTACACCGCAGTGCATAGTGTTAAAATTCTCTGACAAATATAGGCCTCGCCGATGAAAAAAACAATTAAAAACATGATGGTACGGAACCCTCGGTGCGCGAGTCCGACTCGCTCTTGACCGGTTTTTACTAAGTCATCAGAACTTCCTGTAAAAAAACTAATGAATACTGCCCGTTCTAAGAATCATACAAGGAAACTGACGATTAGACTTGCGGCTTCTAGACCAAAGAGTGAATAAATCTGCTATTCACTAGGTACGAGTATACCAAGAACCAGTAGGTAAGTGCTGTACTTCCGCAAAATCTTTGTTTTGAATCTAAACGAAGCTTCATCAGCTTTGCCGTTCTGTTTAGCCTTCAAAGGACTTAATTCCGATTAGCAACCGCTAGTAAATTGAATAGGTGATTTTAGCTTAGTCTTTCAAAGCCAACAATTTCTCATTAATATATAAAAGTGATACAGTTCCATTTACTAGAGAGACTTTATCTTCTTAAAGAGAACAGCATTAAGTACCTAATTATTTACAAAAATATTGTCTCATAAATGGGCTGTCACTACCTTTGCACTTACCCCCTTACTAATAAACGTGTTATATCAGATGAATAGTTACACACCGATTTCTCTCTTTCAGTCGTCAGTAATTTGAATTTCGAAAGAAGAAGACAAAGCGTTGTGTAACTATACAGACGTTATACATAGTTTATTAGTAAGGAGGTTAATATAATTATGATTGCCCCATTGGTCTCGTGATAGCAAGTGGGATTGCGACTCCCTGGTCGAGCAAACTTAAGGGGGAAGCTCTAAGGTGGCCCGCGAATTTCAAATTTTCTTACGTTTTTTGCAATTTGCTGGTCAGTATTAAGTTGTACGTTGATTAAAACACGATTCGCGGTCGTAACAAATATGTATTTACAGAATTATAATCATTAAAGTCATCAACACAACTCTCTAAGACCATGTAATCCCCAAATGTCAAGATTTCATGAAATAGTCATTCTTAATAAAAAAATTGAATTTCGCGGGTTACCCTGGCGCTTTCGCCTTAAGTACTTACTTCAATACGAAACAAGACTTTCAAATTCCGATTTGTTTCCTACCAAAAATCGCACAACACACCTAATTAAGTTTTCACTTCAATAATAAGTATTACGGTGAATGAACAAAAAGCTCTAATAAAATACTGCTGTCTGTAAATCCAATTGATTTTCCTAATACCATTAATAATTAAACTTTACCTGGAAACGAAAACCCTCAAAGTTAACTAACGATTCAAATACAACTCAGATTCATTAAGAGTTTCAGTCCACAGCATAGGTAACCAAATAATTTTAATGTTAATCGAGTTTTCATCAAACAATTGGAGTGTCGATTGAACCCAGTCGGAGTTTCCATTAAAATTACATGTTTAAGAACCACAATATTGAAATGTAGAGGACATGAAGGGCAAATTGTATGTCAATTGCTGATGAAGGTGAATGGATAGTGGTAGACCGCGAAATTCAAATTTTCTTACGTTTTTTGCAATTTGCAGGTCAGTGTCAGATTGTATCTCGATCAAAATATGATTCGCAACAATAATTATAATCATAAGAATCATTACACTTATTTTTCTAAGTTAGGTTTCTACCACCAACCACCAATATCTTATGGAAAATTGTTAATGGTCGAAGATTTTGTATGGAGGTATCCATACAAAATTTTATCAAAATTGGTCCAGCCGTTTAAGCGGGAAGAAGTAACAAACATATGAACAGACACACAAACACACTCACAAACTTTCGCCTTTAAAACAATAGTGTGATAAATAAACATACTGTCAAAACATTTAAAATCCCACTAAGCCAACGAACAACAAGACAACATACAAAAATAACCCTTACAAAGTCGAGTTTACCAAAATTCCATCCTCCGCTTCATTGCAAACTTAAAACGGTGGAAATATTCAACGGCTTTCAAGGAAGCCAGTTTCAATTGGGATAAAGTACCTTTAGACCTAGCAGACGCGACTCAATATGCCCTTGTCCGCCTTGTCGCGTCAACGCCCGTCACTCTGACTCGAGATTACAATCGATTGCAGGAACTCTCGATTGTGAGTGACGTTCTTCAAAAATGTTGCGGAACATTTGTTTGGATAGGACATTTTTGACGGGAATGTTCTTTTTCTTTTAAGATAAGGGAAGTTTGTGTAATGGGGTTTGGGTTTAATCAAAATACAAAGGTTAGGACATTGAGTAGATTCTTATTGAAAAACTAACATGTCCTTATTGTCCTTTATTTCGTTTTTTAATCCCAGACACTAATCTGACAGGTGTAATGTCAAACTTCTATACTAAAAAAAACGCAAACACAAAAGACTTAAATGTCAGATTAGTCTCTGGGACAAAAAAAAACTGGCCAAATGCGAGTCGGACTCGCACAAGAAGGGTTCCGTACCACAAGGCGCCAAACGCCGAAAAAAATACGTTTGTTGTATAGAAGCCCCCCTTAAATATCGTCACCGGAAAGGCAAAAGTACTAAAGCGCCATTTTAGCTAAAATGAGTTTTATATATGGTTGGATTCGGTATTTTTTTCTCTACACACTGGTCTTGGTCTCCTATCAATTTGAGCAATACTTCAAAAGTTACTGGCGCTTTAGCAGTGACATTTTTGTTTTTTTTCGATACGTCTTTTTTACTTACCTAAAGGAATTTATATGACTTTTATTGATAATGTTGGTTAGTTTTTTTTTCTTATTGCCATCTGCCTGTCGACCCTTGTTGAGAAACCTAAAATGCGTAATTTGTAACTAATGGGGTCGCTTAGTAAATTTGCCTTACGTAAAAATTTATGGACTTAACGCTTTAGTACTTTTGCCCTTCGACATTTTTAAATGAAAATCTTTTTAGTACCTTTGCTACAATTATCTACATTGTGTGGTGATTATTAGGCGTATTTGACGTTTTACTTTCTTGATGAAAAAGTATTTTAGCTATAAAAATTTTACTCCAAGAAAACTGTGGTGGTACATTAGTATTGAAACCAGTAAAAATCATCATCATCATCATCAGCGTATAATGTTCCCACTACTGGGACACTGGCCTCCTCTCAATGAGAGGGAGTTGGGCCGTAATCCACCACGCGGGCCCAGTGCGGGTTGGTGGATGTCACAGGTCTTCGAATTTTTGGTTCTAGGACATGCCGGTTTCCTCCAGTAAAAATATTAATGATAAATTGACAGTTATTGCAGCTGTATTTTTCTGGATTTTGTTATGGTATGTAACATTTAAGGATCATACGTTTGAAGCGTTGCGCATAGTCATTGGCGCTTCAGTCGATTTCCAAATTAAAATTACCAAAAAACGTAAACAAAAAAAAAAGGATAAAAATAGAAAAAAAATATCAGCAAAAATTGTGTTAGATTACACTAAAGAGAACACAGAGCTAGAAAAAGGAGAGCGAAAAATTAGCAAGAGGAAAGTTAGGAGCAATCAAATGAACAGTGGAAAACAATAGGTACAGTCAACAAAGGAGTTAAGTATACAGGAGCGTCGGATATTGTTGAAGTTTACTAAGAAACCGATGGATATTCTCGAATAAAATTTTAGTTTATTAATAGGAAACAAACGGCTCATTTATTAAATTAAATTTCAGTCCAGAACATCTATCCGTTTCTTAGTAAACTTTAACTATATCCGACGCTCCTGTTTACTTAACTCCTTTGTTGACTGTACACAACTAAAAGTGGAAAAGTTATAGAAGACAAAAAAGTGAAGACTTCTACATGTACACCAGAAAATTGTCATAATAATGATAATAATTTGTCAAAAGCTTCAATAAAAGTTGATTTTCCGTGTAGAACATAAGTTTATTTTCCTTGTTTTTGCTGCAATTGTTCAGTAAGTATACAATTACTAGCTGACCCGGTGAACTTCGTACCGCCTCGAATATAAATTACTACACTACCCTAACCTGCACTACGTACGTTACACTACGCTTCCCTACTCTACGCTACTCTTGGCTACGCTGCTCTACTGTACGCTAAGCTAAGCTACCCTACCCTACACAACACTGTAACACTAGTACTACTACAATCATTACAACAACAAAAAAAAACTATTATTCGGGTCGGAGACAAATTCAACAAATCAAAGATCATCAAAATCAGTCCAGTCGTTATTAGCCGTTATAAATAGTGTAACTATTATTATTATTGACTTTGTTTTATTTATTGAGATTTAGATTGTTAGAGTTGATACACGTCAACAAGTAACCCCGTTATGAATCTGGCAAACGACCCGAGAGCTAGATTGACCCGGCACTATACCGAAGACATCCCGGACGTCAGCCTGTACGAGATTAGGATGGCTCTGAAGCAGCTCAAAAACAACAGGGCGCCGGGTGATGACGGAATTACGGCCGAGTTGCTGAAGGCCGTCGGAAAATCCGTTCTTAAGGCCCTTCAGAAGCTGTTTGGTTCCGTCATACTCGAGGGCAAAACACCACAGGCATGGAGCAGAGGTGTGGTGATAATTTTCTTTAAGAAGGGCGACAATGCCCTTCTTAAGAATTATAGGCCCATCTCACTCCTGAGCCATGTCTACAAGCTGTTTTCGAGAGTCATCACGAACCGTCTAGCGCGCAGGTTTGACGACTTCCAGCCTCCCGAACAAGCCGGATTCCGTAAAGGCTTTAGCACCGTAGACCACATACATACGCTGCGACAGGTTATACAGAAGACCGAAGAATATAACCTGCCTCTCTGCTTAGCGTTCGTGGACTACGAGAAAGCCTTTGATTCGATCGAGACATGGGCTGTGCTGCAGTCTCTTCAACGGTGCCAGATCGACTATCAGTACATTGAGGTGCTGAAGTGTTTGTACGAAAACGCCACTATGTCAGTCCGACTCCAGGATCAGACCTCGAAACCTATCCTTCTGCAGCGAGGTGTAAGACAGGGAGACGTTATCTCTCCGAAACTGTTCACCGCTGCACTGGAAAGGGGCTGGCATCAACATCAACGGCGAGTACATAACTCACCTTCGGTTTGCCGACGATATCGTAGTCATGGCTGAGACTATAGAGGACCTCAGTACAATGCTCGATGACCTCAGTAGAGCCTCCAAAAGAGTGGGTCTTAAAATGAACATGGACAAAACGAAGGTCATGTCAAATGCCCATGTAACACCCACTCCCATAAAGATCGGAGACGCTACACTCGAAGTCGTGGACGAGTATGTTTACCTAGGACAAACTGTCCAGTTACGTAGGTCTAACTTCGAGAAAGAGGTCAATCGTCGAATCCGACTCGGCTGGGCAGCGTTCGGGAAGCTACGCAATATCTTCTCGTCCCACATACCGCAGTGTCTCAAGACGAAAGTCTTTGACCAGTGCGTGTTGCCAGTGATGACTTATGGCACTGAAACGTGGTCGCTCACAATGGGCCTTATAAGAAGGTTAAAAGTCACCCAAAGAGGGCTATGCTTGGAGTTACCCTGCGTGATCCAATCAGGAATGAGGAGATCTGCAGGAGAACCAAGGTAACCGACATAGCCCGAAGAATTGCCAAACATAAGTGGCAGTGGGCAGGGCACATTGCTCGCAGAACAGATGGCCGATGGGGCCGAAAGGTTCTGGAGTGGCGACCACGTACCGGAAGACCTAGCGTTGGAAGGCCTCCCACAAGGTGGACCGACGACCTTGTGAAGGCCGCAGGAACCCGTTGGATGCGAGAAGCACAGAACCGGTCGAAGTGGAAGTGCTTGGGGGAGGCCTATGTCCAGCAGTGGACGTCTTTCGGCTGAAATGATGATGATGATGAGAGTTGATAGAAGTAGGTAAGTAGCAAATATACGACTAAAAGGCAATAAGTCAAATTGTTTTAGATCTTTACACTTAATTATTACGTATAAGTAATAATGACTAAGAATGTATTAGTCTGGAATGCATGTTAGTTGTTTTTGCGTTCTTAAATTTCAATGGATTTATTGAATAGTGTTTATGCTTTACTGTACCTGAATATTTTTATGAAGATAAGTATTATTGCCTTACGAAGTGGACAGAGCATTTATACTAAAGCGACACTATCTTCGGAAATACAGTAATAATAGGCAATATGTCAACTTTAACACATAGATAATAATATAACAATGATTTTTTGCCTTCAGCATATTTAAATTGGAATGCTAGAAAAAAAGATATGCCAGATTTAGTATTTAAAAAAAGTTTAAACCGCTCTCCTGTAAAATGCCCTTTTTGCAGTTTAGTACTTTTGCCTTTCTAGTGACGATATTTATTTTATTTTAATTTTATTATTTCCTTTATTTAATTAAATATCACATATAAAATATATTTTTAAATATTAGAATATAGAAAATATAAAAACATTTAAAAATATAAAAAATAGTAGCCCACCGGTATCGGGAACAGGGTCCAAGCTACCGGCGGTCAGGGCTCCAGAGTGAGGAACCTCCTAACAATGCGGGCCGTGTCCAGAAGTACCGCTTTCTGAATCAAGCCCTTGATCCAGGTGCCCAACGAGAGCCTCCTTAGGTGTTGGTCGAGGCTCTTGGCTATTAATCCATTGGCTGTCACGACTATCGGCACAATGATTGCTGAGTCCACATCCCACATGTCGACAACCTCGCGAGCCAAGTCAAGATACTTGATCTATTTATCTTTCTCGGCTTTCACGAGGTTCTCATCATGCGGGACGGCTATGTCAACAATCATTGCGCGCCGCTCTGATCGATCCACCACCACTATATCAGGCTTATTGGCAACAATAGTCCTGTCAGTGATGATGGATCGATCCCAGTACAATGTGATATTACCATTTTCGAGAACTGGGTCGGGCACATACCTGTAGTACGGCACCTCCGATTCCACAAGGCTGTATTTCAAAGCAAGCTGCTGATGGATTATCCTGGCTACAAGGTTGTGTCTATGCAAGTACTCTCCGTTAGCCAGACGAGAACACCCGGAGATGATATGTCTAATTGATTGCCCCGGCCGGTGACATGCCCGACAGATGTCAACCGTGCCTTCTTTCACAATAAATCTCCGGTAATTGTTCGTCATCACAACTTCGTCCTTAATTGCACAAACAAAACCTTCGGTTTCTCCAAAGAGGTCACCGAAACGCAGCCAGGCTACGGACGCTAGTAGATCTACATCGGGTCCATGTAGGGCCCGGAGAAAGCGTCCGTGAAGCTCCTTACTCTGTCATACCTCCATGCGACCATTAGTGTCAAGCACTACTGGTTTGCGCCAGTTCTCTTTAGCTAAGGAGAGCGGGGTGAGGCCCTTGTCCACTATGACTACATCTCGATGCATTCCCACGTCGGTTTCCAGGAAATATTCCCTGAGACTGCATATCTCACGATTGTGGAGGGTCTTAGCGTTTAAAAACCCTCGACCTCCACCTTTATTTATTTTATTTTGTTTTTAGTATTTGTTGTTATAGCGACAACAGAAATACATAATTTGTGAAAATTTCAACTGTCTAGCTACCGCGGTTCTTGAGATACAGCCTGGTGACAGACAGACGGACGGACGGACAGACAGCGAAGTCTTTGTAATAGGGTTCCGTTTTTACCCTTTGGGTACGGAACCCTAAAAACGAACTTTAGTTCAAGCTAGACGAAGGACCAAAATGATGTGATGTCACTTTGGGAGAAATCTAGGCTGAGTTGGTTATTCTCACTTGAAATAATTATAGTGTAGACATACGGGGTCGCAGGTATATCGACGCGTTAACTGTAAACAAAATCTGCTGTTTCATACATTTTTACAAACTTTTTGTTAGAAACAGCTGATTTGTTTTAATTACATACGAAAAAAAAAACGTACTGATTCAATGATAACAGTTTGCGCGTCGATATCCCAGCCACTCTGGGTCAAATTAAATTAGCTAGAGAAATTTCGCAGACGTGATAAGTATCGATATCTAAACATAATAAAACAAAAAAGAAATTAATTTGATGATGTTTTTTTTTGTGGTCTTCAACCGCCGATCTTGTGTAGCAACTAGTCACTTAAAATATCAGTTTTTAGTGTGTAAACTTCACAGACGTGATGGGTTGGCTAATTTAATTTGACTCCACTGCTTTTTTAAATAAAAAATTGGTCCTTCCAAAACTTCAAACGTAAGTACTAAAAGACCAAGCCATTTCACATTGCATCAAAATTTATTCGCACATACAACTCCTCACCTGCAAATGGCTCCTGTTTCTGGGGTTCCCGAACCACAGCCGAAGCGCCTGTAGCACAGTGTACCTCGGCGTCCGTATTGCAGGGTAGCTGAAAAAAAAAAGGTTTTTAGCGGGAACTACTTTTTCGGAGGGAAAAAGCGTGGTGGTGTGACGTTTCACATGTCGGTAGAGAAGTGTCATTGGAATGTAGGTGGCTAGCATTGACATATATATTACTAGCGTAAGGACCGGGCCAACGGCGCGACTAAATGGCACCAACGCGCTGGCCCTAAAATGACGGTTTTAGGGCCAACGCGACTCAGTTGACAGTGGTGCGCGCGAACTTCGAACTTCGAACGAAGAACTTCTATGTAAAATGTTCAGACGGGCGTATCCTTACTTTTGAAATCATTGGTGGCTAGACTATGGTTTAAATTGGTTTTTATTTTATCAGTAGCCAGTTGCTTGTGTATATCTTCTTCATTAACGACAACGATGTATTGCTTGTAAGCCTTGAAATCGCGAAAAAAAATCAGCTGTTCCATACATTTATTTTGTGTTCACTTAAATCGACAAAATGTATGGAACAGCTGATTTTTTTTCGCGATTTCAAGGTTGGTCCCATAGAAAAAGTTGTTCAAAATGATGAGTAGGTACAACGACCCCTTTTCGGGTTTAGTATAAACAAAAACTAATGTTGTATAAATAGCCTAGTACTTTAGGACACGACTGTACTCGTGCGCAGACACACCCCCTCCACTGTCGCTCAGCGTTCTTTTTACGTGACGACAGCTATACAACAATCTCTGTCGATTTTTGCAAAACTGTGGAACAAACAAAAGTACCTACCTAGCGTCTTTTCTGTCGACCTCTACAATGAAAAGTCGTGACAATGAAAATCAGTATTTTTGCAGTCCTAGGAATTTGATTTTGGATACATTTTACCTACGATCCCTTATTGTAGCGATCTATTAAAAGGGTTGGGTTCCGCAGTGGACGCTCCCGAACTGACAATGATTGATTGAGATGCACATTTCTATCTTATTCGGGTTAACAGGTGTGACGTCACAATGTGATTGATTGCCATAATAATTCAATGAGAGATATTAGTTGCCCCTCTAATCGAACCTCAGCTGCATTTAAATTAAATAATCCCAATCCAACCGAAATCGGGAACACAATTAAATTCTTTGACAAATTCATTCGTGATACGAATGGGGTCGCTGCGCCCCCGTGAATAGGATTCTTTATCTTGGACGGCCATAATCCGAGTCTTTATTGGAATCAACTTTTTTATTATTTTCCTCATTGGTCCTTCTTTTTTTTAATCGTTGGAATTATGTAAGAACGGATTTGATTTTTTTTAAATATTTGAATTTCGATTCCGGTTTTAGAGGTTAATTATCTTGAGAGATTATCTTATAATAAAAATTGGTTTTTAGTATGGAACTTTACTGGCGGGCCGGTGGCAGTTTCTTAAGAATATAGTTTTGTGAAATATAGATTTCTATTAACTTCTTATCAGAATGTTGTCGATTAGTACCCTACAGTCACAAAAATCCAAAACCAGCTTCAAAACCAGTACTTTCTACATACCAATATCGGTAACATACAATAGTTCTGCTTTCAAACAAACTACAACTGAAAATAAGTTGTTCGTACCGAATAGCTCCGATTTGGGCCGAATCAAGCCGAAGGCATAATCTAGTCCCGCAATATTGCAGTTGATGGAATTAAATTTAAATTGTTACTGGCATTTACCTGAGGGCAGGGCTGCCAACAATGATTTCAAAAGTAAGGATACGCCCGTCTGAACATTTTACATAGAAGTTCTTCGTTCGAAGTTCGCGCGCACCACTGTCAACTGAGTCGCGTTGGCCTTAAAACCGTCATTTTAGGGCCAGCGCGTTGGTGCCATTTAGTCGCGCTGTTAGCCCGGTCCTTACGCTAGTAATATATTATGTCAATGGCTGCCAACAATTCAGTTAAGTATTAAGTACTATAAATAAGAGCAGATTTTTCCATCGCCAGATAACTTTTATTCGAGGAATAAAATCGACGTTTGACAGTTTTTGTATGAAATAACTGTCAAAATTTCAAAACTATTCCTCCAATAAAGTTATCAGATGATTAAAAAATCAGCCCCTAATGGTTTTAAATGGCAGATAATTAAAAAATAGACAGAATGTAGATACTGTACTACTTGGAGCTTTGCTTGGAGTCTCTCTGAGGGATAGAATTCGGAATGAGATGATCCGGCAGAGAGCAAAAGTTGTCGACATAGCTCATAGAATAAGCAAGCTGAAGTATCAATGGGCCGGCGATATTAGCCGTAGAACCGATGACCGTCGGGGTAGACGTGTTCTTGAATGGAGACCGCGAATCGGAAAACGTAAAGTAGGATGCCCTCAGGCTAGGTGGAGCGACGATCTTCGCAGGGTGGCTGTAGCAGCTGGATGAGAGTTGCCGAGAATCGAGCTGAATGGCGTGCAATTCGAGAGACCTATGTCCAGCAGTGGCCTGCTGTAGGCTGAAGATGTACTAGAAAAGATGGTCCTTTGTCCTTCTCCAATATTTAGACAATGCCCTCAACTTTGGTGCAACAGCACTTGAAACAAATCATACGATTTTCTTTGATTGAGGACGTTCCATCACTTTGACTGTCGACTTGAGAGACTACGTTATTATTACTACGGTGAGTAAAAAGATCCGTCACTTATCCGTTATCTACGCATTCTATACATCAAACTTAGTAATATTGAGTAAAAATGGTTGCTAGGAAACGACTTTTATTTTTAGCGTGAAAAATCGGTGTTTAAGAAAGCGCGCAATGTTATCATCATCATCAGTTCAGCCGAAAAACCGTCACTGCTGGACTATAGGGCTCCCCTAAGCACCGCCACTTCGACCGGTTCTGTCAACGGTCCACCTTGTGAGAAGCCATGTAACGCACCCAAAACATTGTGCTTATGGGCTCATGCAACAGGACCCCAGCCAATGATCCAGTAAAAAAAAAAACACAATGACGGAATATATGTGACTCTCGGCTTCGTAAAGCTTCTTTTAACACCCGTTCCGTTGTAAGACGCGTGTGACGTGTGACGGAGTGACAGGATTCCTTCCCGAACGAATGAACAATTCCTGTGGGAACCTCCATGCGGATGAAACCACGAGCTGCAACGAGTGGCCTGTACAATACGCCCGACGTAACTTGGTGGGCCTGAACTTTGCGCAGAAGGCTACGCAGTAAGATTTTTTAGGAACCAAATGGTGACATGAGGCGAGTGCGAGTGAGACAACATGCGCGAAAGTTCTTAGTGCCTATGTTCAGGCCCGCCAAGTTACCTACGTCGGTCGTAGGTATTGTAATTACGACACCTAAGGTCTCTAGTGGCAGCCCTACCTGATCACCACGAAGCGAAGCAAGTTGGTCAACTGTTCCACTCCATTTGAAACCGTAAAATAAGTTTTAACAATCGGCTATCGGAAACTTCGCGAGCAACGTTTTTGTCGTTATTCGGTCTTGTTGAAGATATTTAATAATTTATCGTATTTTATTTTGTAAATAAATTGCTGGTTTCTGATTTGCGATTAATTAAACTTTTGTATTCTTTTCTTTTTGTTTATATCTGGAATTAGCAGTCGGATTTGAAAAATTATTTTTGCGTGTGGTTACCCAATTCTTGAGGAAGGTTATAGGCTCTTCAACATTACGCTACGACTCTTAGGATCAAATCACACCGAGATGGCAGCGAAGCGGCGAGCAGTTTCAGTGTCATATAATGTTAAACTTTATCTGCATTACTATAATACATAGTATCGCTTGAGAAAGCTGAAAAGGTCGCGGGGCCGCCCGCGGCGCCGCGAGCACTCCGACGACTCAAGTTTCTCAAGCGATACTATGTTTTATAGTAATAAAGATAAAGCTTAAAATTATATGACACTGAAACGGCTTCGCTGCCATCTCGGTGTGATTTGAGCCTTAGGAGCGGAGCTTACTAAACTTCAACTATAGGGTCAGCGCAGACCGAACTGCAAAATAAATAATCATAAGATATTTTTTTCAATAATCTCAGAAAATGCTCTGCTCTGCTCTGCTCTTGGTGTACGCTGACCCATACCCGACGATCCTGCATACGTATCTCTTTTGTTGACTGTACAGATGCCAGCACATCAAGCTACTACAATCTGTCAGATTTCTTTAATAGATTTTCGACTTTATTGCTAAGACATAAGGTTCAAGGTTGAACGTGAAAATCTGACAGTTTCGGGTAGGTTGACCTGCTGGCGTCTGTACATGATTCTGAACCTGCGTTGAAATTTTTCGTCGGTTAACAAAAAACATATTCTGTTGTTTTGTTCCATAATGAAAAGTGCGCGGTCAAAATGTATGGAATAGCAATTATTGAAGTGAAAACTTCTTTAGGCGCGTTGGGTATTTTTTGAGATGGGAAAAAACCATTGAACCCGCGCCACTGTTACCGTAAGCGACACCGCGCGTGTTTTGTTTATAAGACGATTAAAAAAATACCCGCTTCGGATGTGTTCGGCTGTCCTCGGAATGTACTCGGTTTTAATTTATAGGTATCCGATATCTCAGTGAGTGATGGAAAGTAGGTATTCTGTTTGTGTTTTGTTTTCATTTTTGTCGGCACTCCTGGAGTGCCACTGTTTTTTTTTGGAACAGTAAGAATATACTCACCTAAACCCGCACAGTTCGCAGTGGTTCCTACCCACTTGGTTGAGCCATCTCTCCAGACAGCTCAGGTGGACATTGGCCATCGACCCCTTACAGTTGCACGGGGAAATCAATCTGAGGAAAATTAACCATAAATCAGCCATAACTAAGCTAAAGCATCCATAACCAAGCTAAAGCTATAAAGGCCCCTAAATCGCACGGTTTTATAAAGCTTAACAAAACATCGAGATTTCTATAATATACATATAACCATCCGGAGGGGCTTGTGGCTAAGTAATAATTGCCGCGGTTAGTCCGTGGACGGACTACGGATATGTACATAGGTACAGTCACGAGCAAAAGTATGTATACACTTGGCTATAATCAAAGGCGATTTTCTCCTTTATTTTTGAATGAAATTTTATACTATTAGGAACATAGTATTTTCGAACCCATAGGTATATGTAAAGGGTCGTATTTCAACGTTGCATTAGTTATTTCGTGAAAAAATCGCAATTGAAAGTTGCCAAGTGTTGACATATTGGTGCTCGTGACTGTACATACTGAGACCCCTCCGTGCCTCGGAAAGCACGTCCCGGCTGTCATTCGTGGATCTTTGACAGTCGTTACGGGTGGTCAGAAGCCCGAAAGTCTAACAACTAGTCTTATCAAGGGATATCGTATTACCCAGTCACTGGGTTGTGGAGGTCAGATAAGCAGTCGCTCCATGTAAAATACTGGTATTCAGCTTTATCCGGTTAGATTGGAAGCCGACCCCAACATAGTTGGGAAAAGGCTTGGCACTTTGGCAGATGGTGACATATAAACCATCCGTCCGGAATAAGAATGATAAAATAATGAGAATAATATTTCTAAATTATACTGAGAATAGCGTTAAAATCCGTTGCGTAGTTTAAAAGAACGACGCGTACATAGGCAGACATGAAAAGCCACTTCATCTAAATATATAAAATTCAAAGTCCTGAACTCCTGACTGACGGACTGATATATCAACGCACAGCCTAAACCGCTGGTCCTAGAGACATGAAATTTGGAGGGTGTGTTCTTTGTTAAGAGTATGTATCCACTAAGAAAGGGTTTTTCGAAATTCTACCCCTAAGAGGGTGAAATTTCACGCGGACGAAGTCGCGGGCAGAAGCTAGTATTATTATATATATATATATATATAATGATAAACTGACTGATTGTTGATATATCAACGCACAGTCTAAACCGCTGCTCCTAGAGACATGAAATTTGGAGGGTGTGTTCTTTGTGAAGAGTAGGTATCCACTAAGAAAGGGTTTTTCGAAATTCCACCTCTAAGAGGGTGAAATTTCACGCGGATGAAGTCGCGGGCAGAAGCTAGTAAAATTATAAATTAGTAGGAAGTTGGATAGGATATAGCATATAGTAGGTAGGTATTATAAGTAGGATATAGAAGACAAAGTTAGTGCAGTACATAATAATATAATAGTTTCATCTTCATCTGCCTAGCCTTTTCCCATCTATGTTGGGGTCGGCTTCCAGCCTAACCGGATCCAGCTGAGTACCAGTATTTTACATGGAGCGACTGCCTATCTGACCACCACAACCCAGTTACTGGGTAATACGATACCCCTTGGTGACTGGTTGTTAGACTCTTCTGACTACCCGTAACGACTGTTAAAGAATCACGAATGACAGCCGGGACCAACAACTTAACGTGCTTTCCAAGGCACGGAGGGGTCACGGTATGCAAAGATGGTCACCCATTCATAGACCAACCGCGGCAAGCGTAGCTTAACCTGATCGATTGACATATGCGGCTGTTATTATTTTATAATAGCTAGGTCGTCGGGATTGAGCGTAATGTGGGGGGGTTTCGATTTTATATAAAACTAGCTGTTCCCCGCGGTGTCACACGCTGCGCGGCTCCTAAGGGTCGTAGCGTGATGTTATATAGCCTATAGCCTTCCTCGATAAATGGACTACCCAACACTAAAAGAATCATTCAAATCGGACCAGTAGTTTCCAGAGATTAGCGCGTTCAAACAAACAAACAAACTCTGCAGCTTTATAATATTAGTATAGATTTTATCTATAAGGTGGCCGGAAAATGGGAATCGCTATAGGCTCGCTTCTGAGTTCTGATTCCATACATAAAGTGTGGATTAACAACATAATTATATCTGTCGGACTATAAGTATGTATGACTTATAACTTTCTTATACCTATTAAAGAGAAATAAATAAACTTTCTCATGACCTTTCCAGTAATATACTAGTAATGTATATTATGTAAATACGGTACGAAATGAGATCCCGCCGGACAATATACGATGTCCGTCCAATCTTCAGAGTCAACAGCCAAATAAAAAACTCACTCAATCCCACGTCACACGTTTAACAAACATCATACTATGTAACACTAAAACGAATATCTTTCAAGTAACTAAATATTTGGGTACTACATAAATAGATAAATATCGGAATTTTCCCGTTACCAACCTTTCCCTACCTCGCGTCATACATATTCTGCAAACATTGGACCCAATACTGGAAAGTGAATCTCTCGCTGTAATTCCCAAATCAGACTTCTCAGAGAGGCTCCCAGGAATCTTCTTTTTATCAGATTTCGATATTTTAGATTCAACAGGCTTAGTAACAATCACTTCATGCGTATTGATTGGAACACTTTCGGTTTGCACTATACTGTGACCAGGGTGTGGAATGTCCACAGTGACTGGTCTTGTGTCTGGACTGGGTAATGTTACATGGTGAATGCTTTGAACGTTCGGGATTTCACCCAGAACTAAGTGCGGGCCTTCTTTGACAAACTTGAAACATGATGCCATGAAATTCTTCAGATCAATCAGGGTTGTTGAATCATCTATAGCAGCTGTATTATCTAGGATTGGTATCTTCAGTTCTTTGATATTTAGATTTTGTATTGCTTGCGCTGGTGTACCGAAGCTTAGAGATTTCAATGCCTCTGTCACATCTTTGCTGGTAATAATATGTCGCATGCTGTGTTCAGATTTCGATATACCAGGTTTGGCTTGCATTACTTTAGCATGGCTAACGGCTCCAGGTAGATTATTCGCCCCTGAAGGACCTGCATCTTCGTTTGCAGTAGATCGTTGACTTTTACTATCAGTTGCCTTCACTTCACGCGACGTAGTTTTGTCTCCATCTGTTATTTTTTTTTCGTTGTTGTCCATCAATACTTGCGTACCATTTGTAGTATTTTAAAGAAAATATAATTAAAATAAATCTTGTATGAATGATGCGGTGTTTGACATAACAATTTGATGTTTGTTTTGTGTTGAATTTCTTTATTTTATTTTGTTGTCAACCTTTTTTATAATATGTACGTCAAGGTGTACGGAGAACTATAACATTCAGAGGTTCTATTACCTACAACCATGCGGGACCAGTAACTTTATGCATTTCTTTATTGAATAAATAGTACCATGTACCATATAATAGTAATAGTATTTTAATCAATCCACAAAAATACAGCAAATGTTTACACGATACCTCGATAGATGGCGTTGCTCGATTTAAATGCGCGCTATGGTTTCGTTACCGCGTTGAGTATAAGATCTCCGCGCGCTCAATCTAAAGTCGCCATCAGGAGGGTCTTAACTGACTCGACTGAACAGCGGATGATGATCCCGGGATATGATTCTTTATGATTCAAGTCCGCTCTCCCACAGGTCAACTATCGCAGACTTGTGGGTTGAATAACTGACGCTGTTTTAGGCCACTTTTTAAAACCCTATATTAATCTAACTACCTATAATAAAATAAACAAATTCTATTAATAGAAATTGAATGAATAGTGTCTTATTCGTTTCACAAATTCACATCTGACATCACAATATGACCTAATTGTTAAAGAATTCTTTGATTACGGTTCTTATCTTATAATACATACTCGTACATTAATGTTTTGTAGCAGAAGCTATTTAAAAGTTTTGTTTTAAATTAAAAAGATAACCATGACACTGGCTAACCTAAAAAAAACATCAAAACCACGGTAGGTAATAAATCCCCATTTCAATATTCTATGTCTAATTAACGGAGCATTAATTAAATACTTGAACGATGACGTTAAATATTTATATTCTTCAGGGAAACGCGGATTGTTCTAGAATTGACTGTGGCGTGGCTTAAGTAAAACCACTCCTGTCAAAATATTCATAGCTATCATCATAAGCAGACATGGTTGCTATTAAACAATGATAAGGAGCTGTCAAAAACTTTTTCAGAGTAAAACCAAACACTTTATCAGAATGAAGCCATTACTATCATCATAAGCTTACCTAATACAATAGTGTAGTAATACTAGCTTACAATTAGGCTTACAATTATATATTATTATTAAGGGCTTACAGGACCTAAACGCAAAAAACGCAAGTTTTAGTAACATTAAAGGTATACCTAAGATCGACTACAGTAAAAAAAATCAGAAAAAAAAATATAATTATGATATTCTTCAAGATATTCATATGCTAGGTAGATAGTGTGTTGAAAACATAATACAACTAATTTGATACGATAGAAAAATCATGAAGATACTCGTAGGGGAAAGTGGGGCAGATTCATACACGGGGCACCGTCATACACTAGCGACATCTTTTATTAGGCGCGCGTTAACTGAACGATTTAAGCATGTACACGTGACTTACCTACGTGTGCGTTGGCTCACGAATTTTGACAGCAGTCAGTGTGAAACTCGCGACGAGGTGACGCGGAACGTGATTCGGCAACGCGTAAATAATTTTATAACCTCACTTTAAACATCTTTATTTTGATGAAAGTTTTTATCTAAATTATTCAATACTATTTTATTTCAAAGATAATAGGATGTATTTTGTGAATTGATACGTAAATAATAATATATATGTTTGGTTTTTTTATAAGAATATTTGTTTTTCAAAATCATTGAATGGGGCAGGTTCATACAGTAATAAGAGGGGCACATTCATACTACCTACCTACTAATAGATACATAACAAAGATATGTTACTTAATTCTAGGACATAGATATACTTATTTGACTGATCAGAAAGACTGTTAGGTTAACTAAGTTTCTTTCAGTGCCATAAAAGGAAAAACTACCTACATTTTAAGTTATTTTCTGTTTACTTAGTTATCTTTTTTTACTTTTTTCTTTATTACTTGATTATTTTCTAGGTATTAGTTACTCACAGAGTCTAATTGCTTTTGGTTTCGAATACGTTGTGTTTTGATACTTTTATTTTGATAAATAATTAAACATTTATTCCTTAATTTGTGTATTTTTTCACATGTATGAATCTGCCCCATAGCCTGTATGAAAGTACCCCGCATGCGGGGTACATTCATACATTCCTGATTTTTTTTTTAAACTTTTATAAAAAGTCACAGATGTATATTTAAACAAATTATATGTTTTTGATAGAAAGTCAGATAGTTATAGTACTAGTTCTTATTCAATCTATTCAGATATTGATACCAGAGAATAATCTATGAGACAAAATAGAAAAACTGTATGAAGCTGCCCCACCTTCCCCTACCTCTAAAAACTTTCTTTTTACTTTTTTTTTAATCATTATGATTTTTGTCAGATTTTTCTACAAGCAACTTACTAAAGCACTAGTGTTTTAATTTATTAGTCCAAACGATAGAGCTTTTGTAACTAGTTAAGTGCTTCACATTTTGCAACAAATTACCAGCGTTGTGTCATCGCGCTTCTCTTTCTTTTCTATGCAGTCCGACAAAGACCGCGCTTTAGGTCATGTAGTTGCCTTAACCAATCTTACAAAATGCGGCCAGTGTGAATTCACTCAGAGTACAGTTGAAGCAGTCAAACTGTTGCGACACCGCATTGAGTGTATGCAGCGCGTGCGTCAGCGGCGCGTGCTGCAGCATGGCAGGTTGGTGCGAGATGAACGTACGAGTATGACTGTTTGTCCTTTATTTGGAAACTTTATGTTATAGTATTTATGTAAATTATTGTTGGCCGTTTTATGTTAAATTAATAAATTTAGCAAACATAATTTTATCATAAAATTCGTATTTAAAGTATAAAATCTACCTTCACACAATCACACCTCAAACCAAATTCTCTAATTAGGTACCATTCCGAAGCCACTCTAAACCGGCTAAACTAGATATAAATAAGATCTTTAAACAATCCGGAGTGGCTTCGCCGCGTCGCGGTTTCAACGTCCACCACAGTTTGCGGTCACCCTAATCCTAGCTGCACTGGTGTATTGGTTATTTAGTCCGTTTTAGTATATTCCTAATTTATGTACTTAGTTGGATTTATTAGGAGAAATTCGTGTTTAGTTTGTTGATTGCAAGCATTTGTAAATGCGACTATTTGAACATCTTGGAGTTTATTAATAAACGATTATTGAAGTGAAAACTTCTTAAGTGCGTTGGGTATTTTTTGAGATTTGAAAAAACCATTGAACTCGCACCGCTGTTACTGTAAGCGACACCGCGCGTGTTTTTTTTATAAGACGACAAAAAAAAACTCGCTTCGGATTTGTTCGGCTGTCCTCGGATTGTACACGGTTTTAATGTACCTATATCCGATATGCATGGACGTAATATGTAGAATATTACGTCCATGCCGATATGTCAGTGAGTGATGGCAAAGTATTCTGTTTGTGTTTTGTTTTCACTACTGTCGGCATTCCCGGAGTGCCAGTTTTTTTTTAAATTATGTGACGTTTTGAACGTCAAAATGTACCTATGGTTAAACAGTCGTTAATCACTACTAATTTTTAGCAACATTTACGAATAAAGGGGTCTAAGTCTAATTTATAATAACACCCGCCTATGTTATTGTCCTACTCCACGTCAAAGGCCTCTTCTCATACAGAGAAGGCACGAGTACCTATTTATCATCAAGTCACACAAACACACACACACAAATCCACAAGACATTCTAAGTCTAAGTAATGCGTCATTCATTTGTTTTTCAGATGGATATTGTAAAGTTAATCAACCTCCTAAGATTGAATGTCACTTATACCAGCTTAACATTGTACAGTCAACAGCAAAAGTAGATGATCAAAATAAGAAATTCAATAGGATTCAAAACTGATCACGAATATATGGCAGCTGTACTGGTAGTAAATGTTTGGTATAATTTACAATCACATACTTTTGAATCACTTCGACTCCACACAGTTCTGACGCGAACTCCGTTCATTAGTATTGAATTTCTGATTTTGATCATCCACTTTTGCTGTTGACTGTACCACTGCAGGGCAAACTACTCTACTCACAACCAAGAAGGCACGAGCATTGATCACCACGCATGCTCAAGACGGGTTGGTGATTTACAAGTTATATTCTGGTTTCCCCACGATATTTTCCTTCACCGATGTAAACTTAGAAGGTCGTCATAAAACAACAAGGTTGATTTGTCTATGTGGCAGGACAGCTAAGTAATTTCAACATTAGTGAATTTTCATTTTACTGAAAATTGTTGTCAAAATTGATAAAGCAATGACGAGGTTGGCTATACCAATGGATAGGAGACTGAAGAAAACTTTAAAAGTCGTATGTGCTTTGTAAACAGAATCTGCTTTTAAATTCACCTTGGATCAAACCGGAACATAGAAATATTGATAGGCACCTCTTCCTCTGCCGACTAAAGGATGATTTCCACCAAACGGCTCGTATCGCATCGGATCGGAAAGGATATGAACGGATGCGGCGACAGCCGATCGCGTCCGGCAGGATGTCGACGCATACGGTCGGCTCCGTACGTCGCTTGCGAACGTATCCGTTTCTGCGCCTAGTCAAACGCCCGCGGCTTCACCCGCGAGGTATGTCGATAAAAACTATCCTATGTCCTTCCCCAGGATACAATCTATCTCTCTGCCAAATTTTATCGAAATCCGCTCAGTGGTTTAGGCGTGAAAAGGTAACACACAGACAGACAGAGTTGCTTTCGAATTTATAATATTAGTGTGGATGATTGTAAACTTTTCGGAACAAACTCTTTTAAAAGAAGATCTGCCAGTTCTGCTGTGATTGAAAATATATTGTAGTCAATAAGTAGATGTTATGATCTGAATTATATTTTGTGTCCTCCAAACGATCTCATAAAATGTCCATAATTAAAGTTGACCCATAAAAACTCGTTACCGATCAAATTAGTCTAATTAATAGTCAACATACAGCGTTAGTTCTGAAAACAGTGTTGCTTTGATAAAATCTACTAAAAACCAACTTATATTTGCAGTTGTAAAACCACTTACGATTAGACATAAAACCTTATGGTACACAGAAAAGGTTGGTTTTCAACCGAGTTTTTGAATTGTAGACTTTCAGAGTTGCGTGAGTAACTTTGTGCAGTTCTATTTTCATTTCATTGTGTTGCAATCGTAAAATTGTTGCTTTAATAATAAAAATTAAAGCATAAAAGTTGAAAAAGGTTTTTATTGGACGTCGTAATTTACTGTGTAACAGATTTTAAGTCGATTTTTGCAAAGTTTTATTCAGAAATTGAGGAATGGCCAAAATATTTTCCATACCAGAGACAAGAACATCATACTTACTTATTTTTGCCGGTAAGAAGTTACTGTTTTATGGGCATATACATGTGCTGGTATTCTTCTTTTGGAAGAAGATAAAGCAGGTACTGGGATGACAACAGGTAGTCGACGTACGGACGCCAGCACATCAAGTTACTACAATCTGTCAGATTTCTTTAATAGATTTTCGACTTTATTGCTAAAGCTTATGCTTTTTTTCCTAAAATCTGACAGTTTCGGGTAGGTTGACCTGCTGGCGTCTGTACGAGAGATGTTAGTCTAGGCTTTTAGGTACCTTATAGGTAAATAATGGCCATTGACCGTAACGAATTGTCGACTTCGTAAGTGCTATACCATTTCCGAAAACAATTCCCAGTAAATGAAACTTCTATAAGGTTCAAACTAAGTAACTAACTGTCACATAGACAAATAGACCTTGCTGTTTTATAAAGTGTGACATTCAGCCTATGACAGCCCCTACACTTGCGCAATATTTACATTGCGCAATATTTGTGTTGCGCAATATGATTGAATCAGCTCAGCACACTGACCTCTATAATACAATTGTATTATAGAGGTCAGTGGCTCAGCATCACCCATAAGCTTCCAATAAATGATTTTATTTTTGTAAGTAGGTTTGTACAAACACTTTTACACGTCAATCATGTTTTTTTTAAACTAGATGAAGTCGGCGTTTCCTATCTGACTACTCTGAGAAGAAAGGCCGAAACAAACTCAGAGGTCACAGTCTCTTTTAAAGTCCAGACATAATCTTGGTCAAGTTATATGAAGACCATGTAGATCGAAGACAGGCAATCTATTAAACTATTAATAGGATTTTTCATTCAGAATTTCTCAATAGCGGCCCGGAGAGCCCGTCAGGCATTTGGCTCGCCCCCTCTATTACGTAGAATGTAAATATATCCGGCGAAATCTGTCTAGACCTTCAGGCAAAACAGGCGTGTTGATATGACATGTTTGTTATTATAGTAGAAATCAATTACTTCATACAACGCCTTCGCAGTCTCGTTGATTCGGTGAACAGCTTCCAATTACTGCTTATTCCACAGAGCACGGAATCGCTGTCCCGCCCGCTTCTAGCAACGGTAGCACAAATGAAATTCGTGGCGAAGAAAGTGTGTTTAGCGAACAACTTCTGTCACGGACCGCTTTAATCGCTGTCAGTCCGTGGCCACGAGTCATGCTCCGACAAGACGGCGGAGAAAACAAATGAAAGTCTTTGTTTAGAGCATGCCACGAGTCGTCAACTGAAGTAGCAATAAGTTGGCCGTGTTCGTAGAAGGACGGATGACCGGTGGAGCAGACGAGTCCTGGAGTGGAGACCGCGTATCGGCAAGCGTAGATGGCCAGCTAGATGGACCGCCGTTGACCTGAAGAAAGTGGCTGGGACAGACTGGGTGCGGAAGGCGGAGGACAGGGTGTGACGCAGCCTGGGAGAGACTTATGTTCAGCAGTTGACTGCGATAGGTAGAGTTGATGGATTGATTGACGAGTCATCGCGATGCTACTTGCGGAGCGAGTGACGGAAAAACTAGTGACGTGCGCGCGTTTCGCTTGACGCAAGTCCCATCGCTCGAGGCCGGTAGCTCAGGCCCTGTGCCTGAGTTTCCATACGTCATTTGTGTCGTAGTACGAGTAAACGGTGACGGTTTGTATGGAAAGTCTTTACAATGCCGCCTCTAGCAACAGCCACCGAGACGTCTCCGAGCTCTGTGCCTCATCCTATTACGTGTTATTCTCCAAGTAATAATTATAAATCTATGAATATTAATAGCTGTTATTATAATTAAGCTTTAGTTCAGGGCGCTGCACTGTTAAGATAGTGGCAATTTACCTATTTTTGGAGATGCTGCTTTTTTATACATACATCTTCAGCTTATAATGTTCCCACTGTTGGGAAACCGGAGAGGAGAGAGAGGGTGACCCTTATTACCTTACAATTCTAATTTCAACTTTATTGGTGGCTTTTGTGGACAGGATAATAATGCAGATTTGTTACAGTTGTAAATTTGTAATAGCAATCATGTCATTTGGTTTAAATAGGTTTTTATTTTTGAAATAGATTCTTTTATATTTTGTGAATAAGAGAACGTTGTACCAAAGCCTTGTAGACCTTTTTTTATAGTGTTTGGTACTTGTTAACAGGCCTACACTGTCCCCCTATACCTATTAACACTGTAATTTGAAAACATTGTACAAGCCAATTTTTTTTTAACCCTTAAATTGGCAGAGTGAAGCCGGCTGGACGTTGATAAAAACTAAATTTGTAAGCGAGTATACTGAAAATTTACTCATGGTGGCAAAAACAAAATTTTATTATTATGATGGTTTTGCCAATTAAAGGGTTAAGAGTAACCGTGGAGTTTCTTCCAGGCTCTTCTGCATAGGACACGACCAATTGGATTCGTGCACCTAGCTTCTTACGTTTCATAAGTGCCCATGTAGGTTTATAATATGCGAATAAAAACGTACCAGTTTTACTTCAAAGCTTAGTGTAACAAATGCTTTATTATTTAACCAAAAAATGAAAAATGTCGCCATAAAAAGGTCATAATCACAGACAAAATATTTTAAATTAAGTTTAAATAAATATACCATTTAAAACAATTCGTTAACGATGAATCGAGCTTTAATTATGTAGGCATTTCAATTATTAATATGCCTATTAATTATTTTCTTCCAGCCACCGGTTTCAGAATGACATTGGCCGTTGGCTTTGAAAATAATTTACGCCGAAAAATTATTATTTTCGCCGAATTTTCGGGCAGTAATTAAGGCTCTACTTTTCTTGCATGAAGTCAGCGAAATATTTTAATTAGGTGGTCCAAACTGGCAGCTGCGGTACACCTATGTGGCAATTGGCCATGTTTATCTGAGAGTGCGGCAGTGAAAAAAACTCATTATGGTGATATATTGAAAAAAAATTGGTTTTTCTATTTCGTGTAATTTGATAAGTAGGTATTTGGGATAGGGGTTAACATTTTGGTGTATGTTTTTTGACTTTGGTCTAGTATCATATAAAAGGAATACACGATTCAATGATTTTTTCTCGATACAAAAAAAAATGAAGTTATATCAATTTTTTTACTTTTTTCGACATACGGCGTAACGCTTAAGAGTTATTCAATTGAATTTACTTTAAAAGATAGAGACACCTTAACACCGCCCACAATCAAAGATGATCAAAGGGGCTATAATTTGGCGTCATCATTCAGCCGTAAGACGTCCACTACTGGACATAGGCCTCCCCCAAGCATCTCCACTTCGACCAGCAAACCGGCTCCGGCTGCTGGAATTTTGCATAATCATGAGGTATAAATGTGAATGACAATTCGCTGACTGAATACATTAGTGGCACAAGTCGAATTTGTAAGCAATTTGAGTTAGTAATAACGCGCACTAGTCTTCGAATATTTATTGTACGTTTTCTCAAATTGTTGAATTTTGTCTTGTGCCACTATCGAATTCAGTCAGCGAATTGATTCATAACTAGTCAATGGCCATAGCATAGATAGGGACGGATATTCTTAGAACTAATCTATTCAACTTAGCTTAAAAAAAACTCTTAAAATCTTTCCATTCGTATCAACAGTCACTGAAAAACCAGATGATATCTGCTTTCAACTATCATCCAAATCATAAATAGCGTTTCATTCATGCGTCACAAAAAAACATACAAAGAAATGGGAAATCTATTTCTAGAATTTAAGTAAGACCTTGCCGTATAAAATGTCTATTCATATTCTGAATAGGAGACCCACTTTCAGGTTAAATGTCTTTTTTTGTGATCCTGTATTATCCAGATCGTAACCCTCTTCTTCGGATTACAATAGAAAAGAATGGTGGTGTGTAGATGGATGGTACTCGGTATGTGACTGGGTAGACGATGGACTTATTCATTCAAAGATACTATAATTAGTAACTTACATAGATTATAAAGAAACTGAGAAATCACGGGTTAGTACTGATTCCCCCCGCAATTTCTTGCAGGAAGCATTCATTTACCAATATTGGTTCCTAAAAATAATATTTTAGTGGTTGCACTTTCTCGCTTCACTGTACTTCATTTTTTAATTTTGGGGAGAATCGAGAATGTAATAAAACGATATTTTTATTATAACTTTCGGGCGGAAACAAACGCTCCATGTAAAGTACTGGTTTTCCGGTGCATCCAGTAAGAATGGAAGCCGACCAACATAGTTGAGAAAAGTCTAAGTCTAAAAGGCTAATAAAATTTAAATCAAATAAAAATAATATGCCTAAATGGTAATGAAAACCGTAATGAAAATTATTGCACCGTGAACTGCACCGGGCCGGCCATGCCTGATAAAATTATAAGGCATGGATGTACAGACGCCAGCACATGACGCTACCCGAAACTATCCATTCCAATCAACTTTGAACCTTATGCTTTAGCGATAAATTTAAAAATCTATTAAAGAAATTTGACAGATTGTAGTAGCTTGGTGTGCTGTCTGTACTACGATCTTGGGCTTTGGACTGTCAAAAATTAGTTTCCATAATTGTTATTTTTCTCAAATTATGCTGCTTAATTTTACAATCAAACCTATAGTCAACCCACACTGAAGAAAAGAGAAGGCCTGTGTCCCACCAGTGGGAACGTTATAGGCTGATTATGTTAAAACCTATCGCAGTCCACGGACATATGCGGCACCCAAGCTACACTTTTGGAAGGTTTTTGAAGGTCGACGTCAACGATCTAATATTTTAGGTCCCATTTTTTTCATATTTGGGACGAGAATCGAATTCTGAATATCCTCCTTCAATATGTCCCTTGTTTAACCAGTCAAGCTGTATATCTGACGTGACAATGACTTATTTTTGCGGCAGCGGCGTATTTTAGGTTGAAAGATGGATTACTAAAACTCTTTTGGTTGCAGACGTCAGATCACTTTAGGGTTAGACTCAAAACATGTCGGTTATACAGAGGTAGCAGATTTTGTTAAAATGGAGTATATAAATTGTTATTAAAAAAAAATATTAAAGGTAAGTACTGCCTAACAGCCGGTCGATTCTGTAAAAATCTCACCGTGAAAGCTTAGGTGAAGTGAGTTTGTTTTTGCTAGGAATTGACACTATTGACAGCTCACTCCACGCTCACTTCACCTAAGTTTTCACAGTGAGATTTTTACAGAATAGCACCGTAGGACGTTCGCTTTATGAAAACCATTTGAATTAATGTGTAAAGCCCGGTTTACACCGCGAGCGGAACGGATATTAATGACTTCGTTAAACTCGCAAACGCAAACTGCATACTTGTATTTCCTCCAACGGTGGAAATACAAGCAGTTGACTTTTCGTTTTCCAGAATTTTGTTTTTCTTCAACATACAAGTAGGTTTAATGGAAAAAAGATTCATCAGTTTTTAAATTGCTCAGTGGTAGGATGTTTTTCTTAAGTTTCCTTTCGTTAATAAATTTTGGTAAATAAATAAAAAAAAAATCACATGATTAAACCTAATAGAAAAAAAACAACAATATTCGAGTTCAAAATAACAAAAACTTCATTGCACACATAATTTTTTCAGGTAGGTAACTTTATTCTACAAATTTTTTTCTTGCTTCCACCTCACATAACACTAACCTTCCGTCACACTTAGCTGCACTTTTGACAGCACAGGTAGCGGTGTGCACTAATTTGTAATTACTACCACCGTCGGGGACGCAAGAGCACCAGTTTTAGCAAGCAAGCGGGTTTGTTTATAGGCTTGTTGCAGACTTGCGATTAATTACAAAAAGTGTAATGTCGGCTGTTTGTTGGCCCGTGTTATTTAAGGACTGTGACTGGTCCTTCGGTATGATTGGTCCTTCGGAACGGATTTAATTAAGAAATTTTGACAAACGGTGTTACAATTACAAATTAAGAATACACAAGGGACATGTCGCATGTTGTTTTATTATAAATAATCACTAAAACGGAAAATAGTGGCCACTATTATCCGTTTTAGTGATTATAATAAAATTAAACAATATAAAACTACCGTTTATAATAATATGAACGTATAATCTTGTGGAGCACAACATAACGTGCTTATTTTCTGCATTTTCATTCTAAAATAAAAGAAATAACCAAACAAACGATGAGGGCGCCACTGTGCGCTCGGTGCAGCCTTAAAGAAATTTGACAGATAGTAGTAGCTTGATGTGCTGGCGTCTGTACACCTCTGCCCTCTGCCTCTGCTCTCCTCTTCGAGGAAACAAGTCTCTGTGATGTTATGTTTATGTAATAACATTAAATGAGACGCATGTAATCAGTGTACCTAGTATGTTTACATACGTAGACATGATTGCACATAACTGATTTACCTATACACTGTTTACATAACGTTATTATGTACATACATGTAGCCATGCGCACTAATTTGTAATTATAGGCGCGGACGGTGACGTCAGCGTTTCGCTAATACAGATCGCGGTTTGCTGTTAACGATTAATCGGTTACTGACAATCGATTGAACTCAATTCAAATCGATTGTCACTTTAATTGAACTTGTGCGTGTTCTAATTATAGAATGTGGAAGGTGAATGTGGAATGATCGCTGACACTTCGTAATTGCTTTATCTCCCTAAGGTTGAATGTCGCTTGCACGTCATAAAACGACAATGTCTATTTGTCTGTGTGACTGTTAGGCAGTGTCCAAACTTAAGTGACAGTGGGTAGGGCACACTGCTCGTACAACAGATGGCCAATGGGGCCGAAATGTTCTGTAGTGGCGACCGCGTACCGGCAGGCGTTGCTTTGGAAGGTAATCCACAAAGTAGATGGATGATCTTGTAAAGGCCGCAACCGTTTCAACCTTAGGTATTGAAGTTTAATTTTAAGGGAATTGCTGACAAAAGTAGTAAAGGAATTACGAAGTCCACTATACCTACTAATAAATCAAGGTTCTAAAGATACAATTTTCTATGTCTAAAGATGGCCAAAACTGACTACATTTATCACAACCGCAAGGCCATCTCTTAGGCTACATACGCACTGACAGGTGGCTTGCCTAGCGAGTCACCTTGCGAGTAGCGAAGTGAAACGAACGCTTAAGAATTTATGCAACCGGCCGCACTGCGCGCTTGGCAGCTTCGCTAGTCGCCTAGCGAAGTCACTAGGCGCTAAGCAAGCCACCTGTCAGTGTTTACGTAGCCCAAGTCTTTTAATATTAACAAACTTGCGTACTTAAATAAATAAATACGTTACCTGCACATCTCTTGCCAAAAAACCCTAAGCTCGTAGAATAATACGACGCACCTAAATACAAAATTTGCATACAAAACGGATGTATAAAAGCGATTGACGACGACGTCTGAATTCTTTACAACTTTTTTACGACTAATCCAGAGTGTGCGGGCCGCCTAATTTTCTTTTCATATATAATTTAGTTCATTTCGTTTGGCGAGGTGCGATTCATTTATTAAACGGTAGACTTTTTTGTGTCTAGTTATTAGAGTGAGCCTATGTTTGTTAATGAACTTTTTGCGTTTCTAGTGTTTTTATGGTGTAATTTTAATTTTGTATGTAAGTGTTATGCTTTTTTCTCATGTGCAGAATGAAACGTATTCCATGTTGTTTTTTTTTTTTTAGGTTTCCGTACTAAAGATGTAAAACGGAACCCTTATGGTGAGACTCAGTCTGTCAGTCAGTCTGTCTGTCACAGCTGGATATCTCAAGAACTACTAATGCTGTCAACTTGAAATTGGGAATAGTTTTAGATGACGTTTGCCCAACTATAATTAATTATAATATATTTTAATTCGAAGTGGGGCTATTAGGGCATGTGGGTATATGTATCATATGAAAGAGCGTAGTTTGCACATTCTCAAACATTTTTTCTTTTTTTTTAGGCCGCTTAGTTTTCGACTTTTGATGAAAAATTAAAAAAATATATGTACTTAAACATGACTGAAGAAATGTGGGTATACTAGGTACACCTCTGCCTAACTCTTCAGGGATTATAGGCGTGATGTTATGTAATTGTGATTCTAAATATGCTTGAGTGATCGGATCCATGTTTTTCCAACCTGCAATATGTAAGGGGCCGTTTCCACGAGCGAGAGAATCGCGGCGATAGTCTCGTCGTGCCACGTATTTTTCTATACACTCTCTTAGAACGTGTCTCCACTCAGCGATATCATCATCATCATCATTTCAGCCGAAAGACGTCCACTGCTGGACATAGGCCTCCCCCAAGCACCTCCACTTCGACCAGTTCTGTGCTTCTCGCATCCAACGGGTTCCTGCGGCCTTCACAAGGTCATTGAACCACCTTGTGGGAGGCCTTCAAACGCTACGTCTTCCGGTACGCGGTCGCCACTCCAGAACCTTTCGGCCCCATCGGCCATCTGTTCTGCGAGCAATGTGCCCTGCCCATTGCCACTTAAGTTTGGCAATTCTTCGGGCTATGTCGGCGATATCATCGCGGCGAAAATTTTATGGCACGGCGAGAATATCGCAGCGATTCTCGCGCTCGTGAGCCCTAAGGTTGCCTTTGGCAGACGATCTTTACAGTACTTACCCATCCACCAATAAAAAACCAAAGTGCACTCCCAATCCTCATAAAGTTCCACCATCATTTGATACTCTCCAATATTTATAGTAACACAAACGATACAGCATCGCACACAGAATATCAAGGGCTGTTACACTTACTGGAAGTGCGTGAACAATAAAATTTTACGAATACCGAGCGGTAATAATACTCGATATTATTAAGTGGAACGTTTCTGGCCTGTATTTCCGTACTAATGTTCCGTGGCTGTGTTTGTTTTTTCGATGTTTGTGGAAGAAATATTGGTTTGTACATAATTATGGTGCCCTGGTACTGTTTGCTAAGATGGGATTGTTTGTTAAGTAATAAATAGCAAAGTGTAATCAAATAAACTGTTATACGAGGCAGTGAGTGGTGTAAATAATATGTTGTATGTAATAGTCCGATGGACTGCTAAGACGTAAAATTGTTCAAAGTTCTCCTACAATTAGTAGCTGAAGAAGTCTAATAAGATGGATTGCTGAAGAAATCGCTGAAAAATGCAAAAAGAAGAAAAGTATGATACTATAGGTAACAAGCAGAGACATGCGCTGATGGAAAACGATTCACAGCACGTCATTTCAGCCGATATCTTTACATACTCAGACCCCTCCGTGCCTTGGAAAGCACGTTAAAAGCCGTTGGTCCCATATGTCATTTGTAGATCTTTGGCAGCCGTTACAGGTCGTCAGAAGCCCGAAACTCTGACATTCAGTCTTAGCAAAGGGTATCGTATTACTCAGTAACTGGGTAGGCGGTCGGTTCATGTAAATTACTGGTATTCAGCTGCATCTGGTTAGACTGGAAGCCGACTCCAACATAGTTGGGAAAAGGTTTGGCAGATGATGAGACGTCTACAGCTTACTGCTGGACACAGGCCCCCCCCAAGCATCACCAAATCAAACGGTCGTCTGCTCCTCGCATCCAGCGGACTCCTTTGGCCTTCACCAGATCATCGGTTTTCCTTCAGGGAGGTCCTGAAAATTATTACTACTACATAAAGAAAACATCATGGGAATTATCGATGAAGTTGAAATCCCATCACCCAATACTCGGTAAAACGTTTTCGATACAGGTAAACCCGTAACAAGTAACGGCTACGATATTAAGGCTATAATAATAACACAGATAGACAGATCAATACGCTCCAAATTGGGCTGTTTCGTTCAAGTGGATGGTGCTTTTATTATTGATGAAAAAGGTTAAAGGTTTTTGTTGTTCGGTGTAATTGTTTTTGAAGTGCGAAAGGCGTAACACTGTTTCCTTCAAACCATTCGTACCATCCGCTGAAGATCTCCCGCTTGGACATGAGTGGCATTGGGTAACCTTTAAACAGACTCCGGACACAGGTTGACCGAAGCAAGGAAAACCTGTTCAGGCGGAGATTCATTGACGACTTCGCACGGCAGACCACCGGCCAGATGGTCAGACGCGATCAAGAAGGCTGTTGGATACAGTATCTACCGAGCTGTCCACACTACAGAAGACCGCATAACTTGGAGACGCGTTGTAGGTGTTCACGATCCTCAGCATTGAGGTAACAACGAAGAGGAAAAATCGGCTTTAATTTTGGTACTACTCCATAAATTATGTAAATGTACCGGCTGATTTGTTTTAGCGCCTGAAAAAAAAACAGGGTATAAAAAGTGAAGGGAGTTGAAGCCTGAAGTTGAAGCACATATATTTTTTTTTACAAAAAAAGTCTCTTTTTTAGAATTTCGTACTTAAAGGGTAAAAACGGGAACCCTATTACTAAGACTCCACTGTCCGTCTGTCTGTCTGTCTATCACCAGGCTGTATCTCATGAACCGTGATAGCTAGACAGTTGAAATCACAGATGATGTACTTGGGCATTTTTTTTTCTACGAATTCCTTGATAATTTCCGCACGTTGGGAAGGATAGGGTAGGTAGGAAGGGTGGTTGAATTTTTATATTACTTGTCGATTTATTTGTTTAAAAAAAAGAGACTTCTGTTCCATAGGCTTCTACTCCGTTCTCCTTTTATACCCCGCTTTTGTCTAGACGGTAAAAAAAGTCACCCGGTATACCTACCCCGTATTTCTTTTTTATTTATTTATAAAAGGTACAGTCAACGGAGTTCGCGTTAGAACTGTGTGGCTTCGAAGTGATTCAAAAGTATTCTACGTAGTAAGTATTCTAAGTAGTAGTACTTCGACGCCACACAGTTCTGACGCGAACTCCGTTCATTAATATTGAATTTCTGATTTTGATCATCTACTTTTGCTGTTGACTGTACACCAACAGCTTCTGTATACAAAATATCAAATAATAGTTTAACAGTTATGTGCTTATACAGTTGGCAATAACAGGTGGACCAACATTCTTAAATACAGTGGGTAAAAACGAAATATATAAAAATTAAGTGGAAAAACTAACTAGGGAGTAGTGGTGGCCCAGTGGTAACGACCGCGACTTACGAGATATAGGTCCTACCGTGTAGGTTTGAACCCTGACAGGCGCTTTACTCTGTGTAAATTATTTCATCACCACTGCTCTCAAAACGGTGAAGGAAAACATCGTGAGGAAACCGGCATGTTCTAGAACCAAAAATTCGAAGACATGTGACATCTACCAACCCGCACTGGGCCCGCGTGGTGGATTACGGCCCACTCCCTCTCACAGAGAGGAGGCCTGTGTCCCAGTAGTGGGAACGTTATAGGCTGATTATGTTATGTTATAAGTTATAGGTTACAGAGGTTGCAAGAAAAACCTACATATATACAATAAATCTTTGGATTGTGTGGGTTGCGTGCTGTGGGGCCTTAAAATTTATATTTCTAAAGAGATTTTACTGCCATTTTTTCAGTTGAAATTCAAATACGTGCACAATAAAATCCGATGAAATGAAGTGTATAAAGAATACCTAGGCGATATTAACTTTTGAACTTTATGGTCTTTTTTGTATCGCTATACGAAATGTCGACGGTTGTAAGTAGAATTTGAAAAGTTAGTAATAATTATGGACTGGTTTTAGACCAAAATGGGGTTGTTAATAATGACCTGCTGTCTTGGCGAGGTCGCAAATGACGGGATCAAGGCACCGCTCCACAGCGGCCCACGGCTAAGCTACGCACGTGTATTTTTTCCTTTAAGGGGCTTACATGACCTAAAGCGCGGTCACTGTCGGACTGCAAGGAAAAGAAAGAGAAGCGCGATGACACGACGATGGTAATTTATTGCAAAATATGAAGCAATTATTTAATTACAAAAAAATCTATTGTTTGGACTAAAAAATTAAAACACTAATGTTTTAGTATGTTGCTTGTAGAATAATCTGACAAAAAATTTGAATGATTGTATGTATATTAGTATGGTTTTTATTGAAAAATGAAAGTTTTTAGAGGTATCTTCATGATTTTTTTCTATCGTAGCAAATTAGTTGTATTATGTTTTCAAAACACTATCTGGTGAAGCGGGTGAATAATTGCGGGTGGTTTAATTTAAATTGGGCGAAGGCGGAAAGAATCAATTCTAGATTGTGCGGATGCTAATGGATATCGCGAATCCTATAACAAATGGGTATGAGCAGAGGACACGCAGCCGAGAAATTACACCAACATGAAGAAATCAAGAAAAAACACTAACCTTTGACTCTGACTGCTGGCACTCTGCTGGCGGCGGCTGACGATGTTTCAGGGGGCCCCCTGGTCTTGTTGAAGAGATCAAGGTGCTTCTTAGGTTCTCGGGCTCAGCAAAACCAATAGACCGGTCTATATTTGGTTGCGAGCGGGTTACTTTGCGGATTACAAAAATTAGTTATGGCGATTTTACTCGGCGCGAGCTCCAGCCTGAACTGACTAAGGTGGTCGATTTGGCGAGCGTTTGTCAGTTGCGGTGCGGCAGTTCTCATTGACTGCTTGGTATTTATGTGACGAAATGACAGTTTTAAATGCGCGAGCGCGGCTTTTTATAAGCTCGCTTCCTCCCACTTCACGTGAGACAAAAGTAGTGTATCTCTTTCATCCAGCACATTGGCGTAACGCAAAACGGCGTAAACACTATCTACATAGCATATATTCTGAAGAATATCATATATTTTTCTGATTTTGTTTACTGTAGTCATATACTTTTATTGTTTTTAAAACTTGCGTTTTTTTGTGTTTAGGTCCTGTAAGCCCCTTAACTTATATTGTCCCACTGCTGGGAAAATGTCTCCCCCATATTTTTCCACTTTTCTTTGTCCTGTGCCTTCTCCGTCCAATCGGTTAGGAACGAGTCCAAATCGTCACACCAGCGTTTCTTAGGCCTGCCTCGGTGACGACTCCCGTCTTCAGGCACGTGTACTTAGCTTCACTTTACATGAAAATCTAGGCGGGATCGTCTACTGCGAAACACGACCACGCTACGCACTAATGCGTGAATGGCAAACAAATGAACCGCGCAGCTAACATGGAAAATCTCTCCGTGTACAGGCAACAAAAGAGATAAGTATGCAGGATCGTCGGATATAGTTGAAGTTTAATGAGAAACCGATGGATGTTCTCGAATAAAATTTAATTTTATTAATAGAAAACAAACAGCTCATTTATCAAATTAAATTTCAGTCGTCAATAGCCATCGGTTTCTTACTAAACTTCAACTATATCCGACGATCCTGCATACCTATCTCTTTTGTTGACTGTACATCCTACGTACTTATGTACTGGTGGAAGGCTAAAGAATGTACGCACATTTCTAACTAAAGTCGTTCAGACTCAGCAATAATCAGTGCCAGAATTTAACCTCATCTTCTATGAGGTTGAGGTTAAACGCATACCTAGACATGTGCGTCATTCTTTGGGGGTTAAAATTAATTCTAGAAAATTCATTATCTTGATAGCCAATCCTTCGGTTACACGACTATTGCAACATTCAACGAACGCAAATTAAATTTAAATATAAAACGTATTTGAAAAACCTAAGGTATTTTCAAAGCAAATCGTACCGCAAGATTAATTCCAGCCTGAATTACACTTCAATAAAAAAATATAAACGGCTCGAGAATTTTAACTGGCATTGAGTTTAATTCTCGTATTTCAGTGAAAACCACTGAAAGTTTGTTGTGAAGACTTGCAGCTTCTTAATCATTTTCAAATGTTAAGTTTCACACTTTCGAGATGAAATAGTTGGGAATTAAAACTAGTTTTAATGAAATGCGTGGCTATTTAAATTGTTTGAGAAATTACTTTTGTTTTACGATGTAGTCTTTCTGCGGGTAAAAGGACCAACATTTCAGATTTAGTTTCGAACAAAAGACCAAACACAAGTGATTAACACCACGTATGGGCTATAAGGCTTGATACACGGTGGCAGTTGCTGTAGAAGTACAATGCAATTTTGAACAAATATTTTGCTCAATAACTGAGATTAAAAAAACTAAAGTGTTAATATTTTGCTCGATAACTGATATTAAAAAAACTGAATGTTAATCGACTTTTGTTGCTGACTGTACATGATTCTAGACCGGAGTCTGTAATTGATTTTTTCGCAAGCTACAATGTTTTCAGCTTTCACACTTGATTGACGGGATTTTTTGTAGAAATATTTTGATGATTTTTTTGTTTCTACTGCATTACATAATAAATACCTACAGAATTAATCTCCATTAAATTATCTATACAATGGTATATAGATTAACTAGGTTTTGTGTACTAGCAGGAGTATAACAATGGAAACGCAAAAACGGAGGCAAAAAATTTAACGTATCTCTAATGCTTCGCATTATGAGTCATGCAAGAACTCAAACGAACAACTTCCCTAACCTAAAAACAATACATCTAAAACAGCAAGACACAATACAACAGTCACGACATCCAGCCAAGACCGGTGCCAAGCCGTTTGATAGATAAAAACGCAGACGGTTCGGACAACGGCTAGCGGACGGTAGGACCACACTACGTGGATTGGATTCTTTTTACTGGATATTGCCCGGAAAATGGACACGGAAATGGTACTATCCTTGAGTTTTGTGGTAGCAAACTGTATTGCACTGAATATAATATTTGGTTGGCTCCGTTTGTAGTGACATTTGAATGGAATTGTATTGTTTTGTGTCCTTCGTATTTTCGCAGATTTTTACAAGATGAAAAAATTGTTTACTAGTTACAATAATTGTAACATGGAACGGATTAAGTCTTTACCAGTAACGATACTTAATTATTTCAGGATCACCCTTTACAGTAAGCCTTGTTACCAACTTTGGTAATTGATTAATCGTATAATGGCCTCATTCTAACTGTATAAGGACACGAATCGCCTGTAGCATTCCGCTGCACAACACATTCAATAATAATCTTTATTACTTAGGAAAGTGGTTTCAAATTGTGTGAAGTCCTTGACACTTGTGCTAGGTGGTAAATCTGTGTTACAAAAAACTTTTTTACAAAAAAAAACAACCGACTTCCAAAAAACACTATAAAGTGAGAAATAACTTTAATTTCGGAAGTCGGTGTCTTTGGATTCGTATTTTAGTTTTTTGCCACCGACTTACGAAATTAAAGTTATTTCTCACTTTATAGTGTTTTGTGGAAGTCGGTTGTTTTTTTTGGAAAAAAGTTTAAATTTATCAGTTTTTAGTGGGTCAGTTTGTAATTTATCTAAGTTACAATAACCTAATGTCAACTGCTCATCACCTTTTACAAAATATTGGTTTCGAATCGCAACCCGTGAAATATTTGAGTAGTTCCGATGGCCATTTGCGGTCTTCATCATCAGCTCCACTTTACCAAATGATGATTTCCGAGAGCAAATGCTCAAATTACTTTAAAAAATACCCAAATCGCTATAGCTTTGCCTATAAAATTTGAGGGTTTCCCTCGATTTCCATGGGATGCTGTCATCAGGTTCCAACTTGATGATAATGGGACCACCTGTAATTTTTGGAATCGGTACAGCCGTCTTCGAGTAATCGGGGAATTAAAAAAAAAAAAAAAATGTTCCGACGAATTGAGAACCTCCTCCTTTTTGAAGTCGGTTAAAAAGCCTGTGCTCCTATTATCTTACTAATGTTATAAACGCGAAAGTTTGTGAGGATAGATGGATGGATGTTTGTTACGCTTTCACGCAAAAACTACTGAACGGATTTTGATAAAATTTTACAGTAATGTAGCTTATACATCAGAATAAGACATAGGATACTTTTTATCCCGATATTCCTACGGGATCGAAACTTATGCGGGTGAAACCGCGGGCACTGCTAGTACTATTATCAATTTACCACCTTACTAACAAACGACAACAAGAAAAAAATCAGCTGATCCATACATTTATGTTAACATAACTCGACATAATGACAACAACAACACAACATCAACAACAACAACAACACAACAACAACAACAACACAACAACAACAACACAACACAACAACAACACACAACAACAACAGATTTTTGTTCACGATTTGAGGGTAGGTCCCATAGTAAAAGTTGTTCATAATGATGAGTACAATTACCCCTTATAAGGAGTAAAACGATCAAAATGTAAGGGTGTATAATTATATTAGTTTTCGACTTTTGATGAAAAATGTAAAAATAAAGGGCAAGAGCGGTCGGACTCGCGCACCGAGGGTTCCGTACCTTTATATGTTTTTAAATTTTCACACACCATTTTGTAAAGATTTCTTTAAATGCTGGTGTAAATATTCCACAAAATTAACTGTACTTCCTCAACAAAGCCTCAAAGACCTTATCACAATTATGATCCACCTAAATTCTCAACTTAAGAAGATATGTGAGCTACAAAATGTCCAGGGAAGTAAGTCAGTATTCTGAGCAAGGGGCAATTTACGAAGCAAATTGGAAGGTAGCCAACGTAACAAGGGCTTGTAGCGTTTCGTTCTAATACTACCAATTGTCTTCGTGTTCGAGTAATTTGCTCTGATGCGAGGTATTTTGTTGAGATGAAAATGGAATTGGTTATTTGGGCTTGGAGGCTTTCATAAGGCCTTTTTGAGGTATTTAGTGTAAGTACTAAGAAAATATGAATGGACTTCTTCTTAGTGTGTCGATGGCTATCTAAATGGGGCACCCTAGTTGCGCAACACACTATTACCACAGCTATTACTCTCAATTTAAATCATGTTCAAGCATATTTCTAATCCATTGCTCCATATGTTCGAAAAATGTCTCTGCCTAACAACGCAATGAATGTTGTTGAACTGTCAAAATGAAACTCATTGCTACTGATAGTGTGTTACGCGATTACCCTGCAGAAATAGGCTTTGTGTTTGGCGCCATCAGTAGCGTCCATCAGTTACTGTAACGTACAGACGATAGGACACGCAGGACATCATCATCTGCCTAGCCTTTTCCGAACTAGGTTGGGGTTGGCTTCCAGTCTAACCGGATGCAGCTGAATACCAGTATTTTACATGGAGCGACTGACTTTTTTTTTTTTCGCTGAGAAATGACGTTACGCATCTCCGCTCGTCGGGGGAAGAGACGGAGTATGTGGGACTCCCTGCCAGGGTGGCAGTATACCCACTAAAACTCAGCGGTGTTCCCTCATCGCCTTGATGGGGAGGTCGTGGGAATCCGGCTCAGCCTTTGCATCCACAACCCCCCCGGCGCATGCCCGCCTAGCTGGCGGGCCCCACATGGGCTACGGGAATGGCCGGGAACACCTGGCCATTCCCGTCCGGCATTGGTGGAAGCCTGTGCAATACAGGCGAGGGTGCCCCCGCACCCGTCGCCTGCTGGCTTCCACCTGGGAGGAGTCGGAGATGACTGTCATACTGACGTCTTCTTCGACCCCTCCTCCGCCTTCGGAGCTGCGCTGCGAGAGACATGACGTGTTCGCAGAAGGAGGTGACTGCTTGCAGAAGGAGGCGACTGCATGGAGCGACTGCCTATCTGACCTCCACAACCTAGTTACTGGGTAATACGATACCCCTTGGTAAGAGTAGTTGTCAGACTTTCGATTCTGTTTCTGTACACCTGACAACGCATATGCAAAATTTCAGGTTGATCGGTTCAGTGGTTTAGGCGTGAGAAGGTAACAAACACACTTACTTTCGCATTTATAATATTGGTTAGGATATAAAAAAAAAATACAAAGGACGAGATAGAAGATAAGGTTCATACTAACGGAAAGGAAAATAAGAATATATGTCTACTCTCACAATCCTAAAGGAGTATTGATATAACTGAAGTGTATGCAGAATAAGATATAGTCATAGATATATTAAGCGGGCGACGTCGTGAATGTTCTTACATAAATATTTATTGAGGTCCTTTAACATAGTGGCCGGTACCACCGACAGCGTCGGATGGGTGGACCATAATTTTCGTCCGAGTAGGGGACTGACATATGTATCTATACTTCATCAGGTAAAATTTGTTTGTTTGTATGTAGGGGGTAATCTCCGGAACTACCAGTCGGATTTGAATAATTCTTCTTGCATTTGATAGCCCAATTCTTGAGCAAGGTTATAGGCTATTTAACATCACGTTACGACCCTTAGGAGCTGAGCAAACGGAAGAAATGTTATGAAAAACGCTAAGCGGATGCGACGCGATGAGTTGGGCGCAGACGTATCACGCGGACGAAGTCGTGGGCAGAAGCTAGTTTTGAATAAAGAGAATCAACCGGCGTGGGTGCCATGTATGACTGTATGATGTATGAACGTAAACGAAGCAAAAGGAGTATGTAAGGATCGTCAGGTGGCGTTCTGCAGTTTCTGCATGCTGGAAGGGGAGAAGGGCGAAGGCTTGGGTTTATCTATACAAATAATAGAGATGGCATATATACTTCAACTTGGACAGAGATTCTGCTGGGAAGACTCTAGTGGGATCATTCTTAATGGAGAATCGCCTAACGATGTGTGCAAGACATTATTTTATTTACCTATTGACTTTATTTTTATTTTGTTATTTGACATTCGATTATCTAAGATATTTTGTATGCCTTTTGGCGGGACATAGCATGGACCAACATTGTTTTTGTATAACATCTGTATAATTGTACCCTATGTTCACAATATGAATAAATGAATTTGAATACTATTTGATTATGCTTATAATAATAACATTAAAACACAGAAGAAAAATAGTACATTACGATACGTGTGACTTAACTAGTCCATTATTGCACGGCGTGAAATTAGCGCCTCAGCGTAGCGAGGGTTCTAAACGCCGTGCACGCGTATCGTATACAATATTATAGCTCGTGTGACCTAAACCCGCACTTAAGGCGCTACCTCGAAAATAAATCGTAGCGACTGATCTACTAAGCGAGCGAAAATGATGCAATAACTTTAGAAACGCAAAAGAAGAGAGATGGCTGTAACGTGCGTGCGCTCGGAATAAAACGACGCGTGCCAAAACGAATTTACTCCTTTTTTAACAAAATAAATGAATTAAATTTAAAATTACTTTAAGTAAACTTTGATATGATAATTGTCTATGTTTTAAAGTAAATTCCATTGAATAACTCTTAAGCGCTACGCCGGCGGCGGCGCCGCCGCCGTGATGTCGAAAAAAGTAAAAAAGTAGATATAACTTTGCATTTTTTTTGTATCAAGAAAAATTCTTTGAATCGTGTATTCCTTTTACATGATACTAGACCAAAGAGTCAAAAAACATATGCCAAAATGTTAAATCCCTATTCCACATACTTAACAAGTTACACGAAATAGAAAAACCAAATTTTTTTCAATATATCACCTTAAGTTTCACTTTTCTGTAAGTGCGGGTTTTGGTCACACAGAATAAATAACATTAAAACATAGAAGAAAAAAATATTTAGATTCGATTTTAGATTGCCTTCAGATAACAACGCCATTTATTCAGACCCCTCTCACATTTCATACTAAAATTCGGAATATTGCCAACATTAGTAGTAGTAGAAGTACTATTTATATCCAACAAACGCAGTTCCAAAGACTCGCTCCACTAACCAAACCGCGATTACAGCGTACTAAAATCGAAATACGAATTCGGGAATGTCCACAACTGCCTTCAGAGCATATACGTATGAGGTTTTGCCTATATCGCTTGGGAGGCATAAAACTGAATCGGCTCAATTGGCTATGCCTGCGTATAACACCGTAGTTTTCAGATCACATACGTGCTCAATATTCTTTTGTTCATTGTAGTAAATGACGTATAGCGTTGGCGTGAGTTTGGGGTTTCAAATTCTTGCGGAATTGTTCTGGATTATTTTACCAAACCAGGCTTTAAATGATAATATTATAGCAAAGCATATTCACATCAGCCTATAATGTTCCTAGAGGTATGAGGAACAGGGTGTAAATTTGTGTTGTGTCTGGCGGGCAACTGCCCGATGATTCATGTCGGGCCGTTGTATCTATGCTAGTTATGCGGTAAACTCTACTTGCGCGATGCAGGATTTTGCGTGACGTCAGTATGACGCGTTGTTCGCATGTGGCGTTGTAGATACCGCTACATTCCCACTGCTGGGATACAGGCCTCCTCTCTATGAGAAGGAGTGGACTGTAATTCAGCACGCGGGCCTGGTGCGGGTTTGTAGATGTCTTCGAATTTTTGATTCTAGGACATGCCGGTTTCCTCACGATGTTTTCCTTCACAGTTTTGTGAGCAGAGGTAATTAAATAATTTACACAAAGTAGCATGGTTATGACTGGCTAAATAATAATAGCTGCACGGGTCGATCGAAGGTAAAGCTACGCTTGCCGAGGTCGGTCCGTGGATGGGTAGCCATTCATAACAAATCGAGATCCTCCGTCCCTCGGAAAGCTCGTTGGCCCCGGTGGTCGTTCGTAGATCTTTGACACTCGTTACGGGTAGTCAGAAGCCCAAAAGTTTGACAATCAATCTTACCAAGGGGTATCGTGTTACCCAGTTACTGGATTGCGGAGGCTAGATAGGCAGTCGCTTCATGTGGAATACTGGAATTCAGCTGCTTGCGGGTAGACTGGAAGCCGACCCCAGCACAGGAAAAAGCTAGGAAGATTGGTGGCCTGTTTGGTACCTATAAAATGCTGTTTTACCCTTGAGAAGCAAAAAAAAAAAAAACAAATAAATAAATAAGCGATGAGGTTCCGAAGGACCAGTCCCTCATACTGTAATTCAGTACTCGGTTCTTTGATTCCATCGTCGATGTTAAAGTCTGTTTTCAGTCCAATAGTATCGGGGTTACAGAGGTTGGTTGGCAGTCGCTGTGTGTAAAATTGAACGTAGTTTAGCAGAAAGAACTCAACAAAAAATGACAAACAAAAAAATGCGTTAGATTTGACTCACAGATTATTGTGACGTAAAGCTAGCCTGTTATGTTTAAATTTTACATACATTTTTCGATAAAAAAAAACATCACACCCGAACCACATGAGTAGATAACCGAACCTAACATCTAACTGTCATAATAAAGTGGGGCTAAAGTGAAAAAATATCTGTAATATATTCAGTCCTTATATCCGAGCTCGGGGTTAAGCATGGAGTATGAATACATGGAGTACTATGTGGCTTTTTTTTTTTTTGCGGATGGGAAATCGTCAAATGACCCCTCCCGCTCTGGGCTCATGCTCTGGGTCATGTGGCTGGCATCATTAATCATTACGGTATATGTAGTTGATTCACCACACTGATCTATGATAGTTTGAAACTTTTGAAAACACCATTTCATCCATAAATTTAACATATTGTGCACTTGTTCGCGCGAGGCACGGCATCATACTGGCGCTCAGCTATGTGTGAGCCATATTCATAACCTCGGTCCGTTTAACTTGTGGCAGCGACGAACTAAACCGATATATTTCGAAGTAATTTGTACTTTATCGCTATTGGTGAAAAATTATTGAAATTATGTTTGTATCATCATTCTGGTTTTCATTCGTCTTATGCCTAAACGCCAAAATACTATACCTAAGGCTGAGTGACTAATGGAAATAAATTGATAGGTGTCATGTGGATGGTATAAAACTACAAGGCAAACAGTAATTTGTTCTCCTGTCTGCTAATAATAACGACTGGCTACTTTACTGAAGACTAACTACGACCACGAATTAATCTGCTATGTTGATTATTATGACTAGTTTCTTTTTGATTATTAATTATAGCCATACTTTTGGGAGTCTTATGTTTAGCAGTAGACGTTTACGGGCTCATGGGACTATGATGATGTATTTATCTCATCAGGTCCAATGCTTTAACTGTATTTTCCTTATTTGACAACAGATTACCTTACTATACTATTAGAGACGCGCATTGGCACTCCATTTAAGCTTACTCCATCTCCGAAAAGTATTAAATATGTAGGTGAACATAAAGAATGTCTGAACGTCCTATTTATAGTACTGACCGCAATTTACCGAATATTAGGTAGTAGGTCCACACCAAGACTTATGTGGGTGTTTGACTAGTTTACAAGTTTGCCTCCACAAGGCTGCTCGCCGAGATTGGGTTACAGCCTCTCCTCCGGGGCTCGTAAAACGACGAGAGGATAAAACGTCTTAAGATTTTTTACTGAATACCAAAGTATTACGATTTTTGAGGTGTAGAGGTGTCATATAATTTCGCAGAAAAATTGTTTTTTTTTTTTTATTCTCAAACATACATTACTTTGTTGTTTTTACAATTTTACTCGCCAAACTTTCGAGTGTGATGGTGAGAAGCGTCTGTTAAAACAAATAATATAGTAACAACTAACATTAAAAACTGGCCAAGTGTGAGTCGGACTCGCACACGAAGGGTTCCGTACGACAAGGCAAAAACACCGACAAAAAACACGTTTTTTGTATGTTGTTTTTAGTATTTGTGGTTATAGCGGCAACAGAAATACATAATTTGTGAAAATTTGTCTGTTCTGTCTAGCTACCGCGGTTCTTGAGATACAGCCTGGTGACAGACAGACGGACGGACGGACAGACAGCGAAGTCTTAGTAATAGGGTCCCGTTTTTACCCTTTGGGTACGGAACCCTAAAAACTACCAACTATGCACTATTTCACACCGGCACGGACAGATTGCGGACGATCCGCGAACACCAGACACTGATAGATTCTAAGTACGTATCCGTTTGGAGGTGCCCGTGTCCGGAGCCACATCCACAAGGAGTATATTCTTTTAAATGCTACAAAAAGCAACCTCTCTTGGCCATTATGTCCGTTAATCTGCTTACAACTTGAGTAAAAAAATAAATTTCGATTTGCACTCTGCTTAAGTTCAATATTTTGTTACATTTGGAAACATAGTCGAAGACTGGTAAAAAAGTTAAGGCTTTTACTATGTGTTATCCCACTGTCTATAATTATCTCAATTTATATCGTGGTCGGCCCAGTATGTCTTATTCTTCCTTGCATCTCTATGTCATCATCATCCGTTTCTCCTCACCTAATATACCCAAAACGATTCGTAGTTATGCTGACTATTTATTTATTTATTTTAAATAGAACGGCCGAAGCCAATTACACTATTAAGGGCGCATTCCACCAAACTTTTATACCTAGAATAAGTCTTATCCTGAGATTTTTTTTTGAAATTTTGACGGTTTTCCCATACTAGAACTGTCTAACGTCAATTCTATGCCATGAATAAAAGATATCTAATAAAATCAGCCTTTAAACATAATAATTTATTTAACACAGTCATGCATTCTTCTCACAATAATTCAAACATTTTGACCGTATTATCTTCCATTCATTCGCAAATATATCAAGATCTGTGTTTGAGTTCAGGAGAGCGTTCCTCACGGCGGCGCACAGTGGTCCGGATTTGAAAAATGGTGGACTTAGGAACAAAAGTCATTATTTTGATTTGAAAAAAATTGTATTCGATAGGAAACCTGATTTACACTAACAAACGTCATATTCAATTTTTAGATATATTGACTCTAACATGTTGAAAAAAAATTATTACGAAAAAAATGTATGGGGCAAGATTGATTTTATTTTTTTTCTCGGTGTGTTCAAAAGTGTTAGCTGTGAAACCTTTTATATATTGTTGTATTCATTTTGTACTTTACCCCTATAATTAAATTATTCGCAAATACTTGCAATCTTGGAGTGAAATCGCTGTTGAAATTCCAAAATTTTAACTTTATTTTTCTAAGGCTGTGAACGTTTTTAGTTGCATTTGTCCACATCAGTGTTGTGGTTTCTCAATACTTTTTTAATATATTGCGCCTACAAATGATGATTTTAGCTTTAGGAGTGTATTCCGTGAATTAATGAAATATTAAATAAAATGTCAAAAAAGCATTACGAAAGCTATATCGAGGATGCCCCTTATTAGTATTGGGTTTATGTTATTGGTGAATCTTCTATCAACTGTACTTAAGCTTTAAACTTACCCTTGCATCTCTACTTTAAACTGAAATCAAAGTTCATAATTCGACGGGTGATAGCCGTCACCCGTCGAACGTAATCGTACCACATGCCAGCCAGTGTGCATAAGATGTTGATTCATGGTGCTGATATTTGCAAGCACTTCTCTTGCCTTCCTATCGGGATTTTATCCGAAGAGGCAGCTGAAGCAAGGAACAAGGACTTCCTAAATGCAAGAGAGCATCACACAAGGAAGATGGGGAGGACACTTACGAATGAAGATATTTTACCTAATTTTCTAATTACTTCAGATCCTTACATATCGCACATCAAGCCGAAGTTGGATAAATACAAGAAATTGAGTTTTTTTCCCGAAGCTTTGCAGCTCTTAGCAGCCGAAGAGATCGAAGAAGAAGAAATGGACGTCTTGGAAGCTTCAGAAAACGTGCCAGATCCTTTGGAGTGATGGCTTTGGTCACACTCAAGTTCTTCTGGGACTGTCTTATCTACACGCTCTTTTAGAGCAACACAACAGCCCTTTTCAGGGCTAACATATGTTTCAAGTTTCTGAGAGAAAGAGATTAAGTACGCTTGTAATTAAAAATAAGCACATTAATATCGACGGGTGACGGCTATCACCCGTCGAATTATGAACTTTGATTTCAGTTTAAAGTAGAGATGCAAGGGTAAGTTTAAAGCTTAAGTACAGTTGATAGAAGATTCACCAATAACATAAACCCAATACTAATAAGGGGCATCCTCGATATAGCTTTCGTAATGCTTTTTTGACATTTTATTTAATCTTTCATTAATTCACGGAATACACTCCTAGAGCTAAAATCATCATTTGTGGGCGCAATATATTAAAAAAGTATTGAGAAACCACAACACTGATGTGGACAAATGCAACTAAAAACGTTCACAGCCTTAGAAAAATAAAGTTAAAATTTTGGAATTTCAACAGCGATTTCACTCCAAGATTGCAAGTATTTGCGAATAATTTAATTATAGGGGTAAAGTACAAAATGAATACAACAATATATAAAAGGTTTCACAGCTAACACTTTTGAACACACCGAGAAAAAAAATAAAATCAATCTTGCCCCATAAATTTTTTTCGTAATAATTTTTTTTCAACATGTTAGAGTCAATATATCTACAAATTGAATATGACGTTTGTTAATGTAAATCAGGTTTCCTATCGAATACAATTTTTTTCAAATCAAAATAATGACTTTTGTTCCTAAGTCCACCATTTTTCAAATCCGGACCACTGTGCGGCGATCGGCGGCGGCGATCTCTCGCGTCCGGCCCTAGTCCGGGCCATGGTACGGAGCGAGAGTGCATGGGAGGCTATCGCCTCCTTCAGCGAAGCAGTGATGTTCGCAAAGGATTAGGCGGAGCGCATGAGGGAGAGGCAATCCTTGCCAATCCTTGCGCCCTCACGCCCCCAGCCGCCGCAGGAGACGCCCCGGGCGTCGGGAGTAGATAGCCAATTCCCGGCCACCGTAGGCGCGGGCTTGCGGGCGGCGAGCAATGGGCAGCTCACCGTCCGGTAAGGACCAGGCCCGGGTCGACGGCGCGTTGTGTTCCACGCGCGCCTCAAGGAGATGTCAGCACCAACTGACGGGGTTTGCTAGGGCCGATGCCCGCCAGGGTCGCGGGTTGTTCGAAAGAGATACCGTGGCCCCTGGCACAGGCAACTGAAGGAACACGGGTGGGTTTTAGTCAGTAAGAGTCTGACACTCCCTTTCGCTCCGCCCAGAGCGGGAGGGGTCATTTGATGATTTCCCACCCAAAAAAAAAAAAAGTTCAGGAGAGCGTTAATAGTGGCTAATATCCGAGGAATAGGTGACTTGGAGTGTGCAACAGTACGGCAAGTTGGAACAGCCAGTAAGCGGTGTTTTCTGACAAGGCAGTAATTTGTCTGGGACAAATAGATTGCAGATTTCATTACAGATCAGGAAATGTAATCCCCCTATGATAATCCCCCTAAGAATTTTAAATATTACAGTCATCTCATCGCGGGAACGTCTATGAAACTTTTCGTGCTTATGATATCCCTACTTCGAACTGTGCAGTAACTTTAGTCCCGGATTTAAAGTCCCAACCATGTAAACGGCCTATGCGGTGGGCAGTGAGCCAAGTATTTGAGATAATACCCCGAATATAAAACTGTTGGTATGTACTTGTTGTGATGTAGTTTGGTTTAGTGCGTTCATGTGGGAGTTAAATTAAGTGTATTGTACAGACACGAGCATAACTATGTCTGTTGTAGATACTCGTACTCTGTGTTCTTTTGTTTTGTAATTCTATTTTGAAAATTGTTGCCTTAACTATGTTTTTGTTAGAACGTCCTTACGAAGCTTGCGGTAGGAGTAAACTGGTAGAAATCGTCACGTAAGGAAAAAGCGTTATGTCCCCTCCATGCAACTTTTTATATTTGTAAGGCAGAGAGAGAGAGAGGTATTGTTTTAATGGTTTTCGAGGGTGCTAGAACCAATAGAGAGGTCAAAATGAAAATCCAAAATGGCGGCTGAGAAACTTTTAAAATTTTTCTTCCTTTTAAAATCGTAGCCGACATCTTGGACTTTAATTTGGAACTTCGTTCTTGCCGGGGGTCCCCCGACCCCACACGTTTTTTTTAATTGAACTCAATTACTATGAAGGTAATTCTACTAACTGTTTGATAGGTGAATGAGTACGTCGAACATAATAAGGCGCTTACATGACCTAAAGCGCGGTCACTGTCGGGCTGCATACAAAAGAAAGAGAAGCGCGATGACACAACCCTGGTAATTTTTTTTGCAAAATATGAAGCAATATCTATTTACAAAAAATCTATTGTTTGGACTTAAAAATTATAACACTAGTTCTTTAATGTGTTGCTTGTAGAATAATCTGACAAAAAATTAGAATGATTGTATTTATATTAGTATGGTTTTGGTTTTTATTGTAACAAGAAAGTTTTTAGAGGTATCTTCATGATTTTTTTCTATCGTATCAAATTAGTTGTATTATGTTTTCAACACAAAATCTACCTAGCATATATCCAGAAGAATATCATATATTTTTCTGATTTTGTTAACTGCAGTCGATCCTAGACTTTTATTGTTTCTAAAACTTGCGTTTTTTGTGTTCAGGTCCTGTAAGCCCCTTAATGTATTAGTAAATCGAACCCAGTTTTCTTTGAAATCGTCTAAAGTAATACAGTGATATTGAATTACTATGAATGGGATCATGACACGTATTTCGGGCACGTTTTGTCCTTAATGATTGTTTGACATGCTCTGAACTGAACTGATTGTATCGGGATCCGAGTCAAAAATCCAGACAAAAGTTGTCACACAATCTTTCTTTATTACGGCACCGAAATGAAGAAAGAGCGATGATGAAATACATCAAGAGAACCCGCCATACTATTACAAATTGCCATGCCTTTCATTTTGACAATCCAACAACATTCATTGCGTTATTTACGTTGTCGAGCAGACAAATTTTTCAAACATGAAGCAACATATATATATATATATATTTTTTTTTTTTTAAACGTTGCCCCACACTAGGAATTTCTCCTGTATCGTGGGTGCGTTTACAAACATTTAAATTCACGTACACAAACAGCCAGACCCGGAACAACTACTTGTAGGTCATACAAATATTTGTTCCGTGCGGGAATCGAACCCGCGACACGCAGCGCAGCAGTCAATCGCTTAACCACTGCGCCAACCGTGCCGTCAAATGTCAACGTCAATATATGCATATGATGAATTTGACAGATTGTAGTAGCTTGATGTGCTGGCGTCTGTACTATTTTTTAAAGTATTAGGCATTATTCGTCGATTTCTACCACGCACGGGTTGTACTGCAGATACAAGGGTGCACCGTATTGTTTTAATTGACAAGAGCCCAACAACCAATCGAAATCGTATGAATTCGGCACCTAGTTATTTGTTTTTACACCAATACATCGCACCTTTAAAGTAAAACCGTTACTAAACGAAATTACTTTAAGAGGGCCCTTCCCGGCGCGGCTATCGTCAACGCGAGCACGGTCAAAAAGCTTGTTGTTTCATCCAACGCAATGTTTGAAAAAGAGGCAAAGCGAAAAGAAAGGGATAGCGCCTGAACGCTCGGTTGTCATTCGGTAACTACTACTCGGTTGTTGACTACGAGTAGTGAGAACGCAAAATAGTGTTCGAAAATTTCCTAAAAATTGTTCCAGGAAATACGTGTTTTTGAATAAGCCTTACAAGTTTTTGGAAAAAATATTAGTCATTTAGAATTTCCATTACATGTGCAAGGCTTCTATCGAAATTATTTCTTTTTTTTACAATTTATGAGTACATTATGAAAGGCCAAAGTTCAGGTAAAATTTGTGCAAAAAAGCTGATTTTTGGAGGCTCATACTGAATTTGTTTCTTCAAATTTTTTATTTTTGCTTCGATAGAAGCCTAGACATGCTGCACAAGATATCTATTAATAAGTAAGATAACGACATAATCACGCACGAGCGTTTGTATGAAAAGTACGACGGGTTGGCCGCTCTTAAAGGTGCGACATATTCTCATCACTTTGTACGATTAAATCGTAAGAGATTAACCAGGTCACAGCACTCCACACCAAACTTAGACCTGATAAAGCATCGAAGATACATAGTGGCGATAATGACTGCAATTCGCTTGATGGCTCCGTTAATGGCGCACCTACGTTCACGACAGTTAACCAGCGATGGATTGCCGAAAACTTTGGCCGTGTTTGTGGCCGTGACAAATGTTGGTACCAACTTTGGAAGTTTATGGAATGTGTGGTATGTATACCATATGTCATTTCTGCTCTTCGCAGCTGCAGAAATATAATGATTACTGAGTACTAAGTAGAACTTTGCCAGCTACTTCGTTCGCCTGTGAGTTCTCTATTCCGTAGGAATTTAGAAAAATCCGTATTCCTTGTTTTCATCATAAAGGGAACCTCTGTTCCATATTTCAGCTTTCTAGGTCCAAGGGTTTGGGCTCCGCTGAGTCCGTCATTCAGTGAGTGAGTTAGTCAGAACTTTTCTTTTTTTATACATACGAGGGGCGTTCAATGTAGTCTCGGTATCCGCATGAAAAAAGACGTAAAATCAATTCAAATAATTTTTATTTTTCAATATAATCCTAATCCCCCATTACCCCAAAGCATTTATTACATCTCGAATTTAACTTTTCAATACCCTGTAAAAAATTACTTTCCTCTTTCTATAAAAAAATGCGCATTTATTGCCGCCTTGAGCTTTTCATCTTTGGAAAACCGTTTCTCACGAAGGTCTTTTTTTCAAATTAGGGAACAAATAATAATCACTCGGGGCTTGGTCCGGGCTATAGGGTTGGTGGTTAATTTCGTCGAAACCTTGGCAACACGCGCCTTGTGGATTTTCTTCAACATTGTCACGTTAGCCATTCCAGTTGTCGTTGCGGATAACTAGCAAAACTAATGATCAGAACTATATGAAAATTTACCTTTATACCCTTAGATAATGTCATTAATTAATTAATTAGTCAAATTACCCACATCTTGAGTAAATCACCCTGATAACGAGAATACATTGACCGCCCCTCGTATCAACCTACTGTTGTAACTCATGGTCTAGCTATAATTCGTATTTAAGTGCATAAACGGACGACCAACTTCCAAAAAATATCTTATGGAGAGTGTTCAGGACTCGTTTACTCTTGTAATAATATTAATATCGTTTATTGCGGATCACTCATAAAAAAATACACACATTCCATATACTATTAGGATTAACGACGTAAAAACTATGTGAGTAAAACTTACAAACTAACCTATCGACAACTAATAACTAGGTACGTGCCTCTGCATCCAGTGCCTAATAAAGAGGCTGTCCACCTTGTCAAACAATGTCTTTAGGATGCTGTTGGAGGTTCAGCGCAACCCACCCATTATGGACGCTACCCTCTTTCTCACTATGGCATCAAAATCATCAACACGGGCTTTCGCAAACATCTGCGAAGCGCTACAGAAGCGCGAAAGCCCCAGCAACATTCTAAATCCATTATTATACTGAACGCGTAGGACGTTGTAGGCCCCCTGCGTATACTTTATCCACAAGCTACTGTAATAGACAAATGACGCTTCATAAGCAGTATGCTCCGGATCAAATTGTCGTCTGGTTAATAAAAACGAGAATAGTAAAGTTGAAAGAAGTTGAAGTTGTTGAGTGAAGTTGTTGTTGATTTTTTCAGCGGACAGGGACAGCAATGATTTCGGACTAAATTCATCATCATCTGCCTCACCTTTTCCCAAGTATGTTAGAGTTCGCTTCCAGTCTCACCGAATTTAGCTGAATACCAGTACTTATATATTTTAAACTAGCTTCCGCCCGCGACTTCGTCCGCGTGAAATTTCACCCTCCCCCATTCACCCTCTTAGGGATGGAATTTAGAAAAACCCTTTTTTAGTGGATACCTACTCTTCACAAAGAATACACCCTCCAAATTTCATGTCTCTAGGACCAGCGGTTTAGGCTGTGCGTTGATATATCAGTCAGTCAGTCAGGACTTTGAATTTTATATAATATTGATATATCAACAATCAGTCAGTCAGTCAGTCAGTTTACCATTTTATATATATAGATATAGATGGAACGACTGCCTATCCGACCTCCACAACCCAGTTACTGGACAACTCAATATCTCTTGGCAAGACTTGTTCTTAAACTTTCGGGCTTCTGACTACCCGTAATGGCTGTCCAAGATCAATAAATGACAACCGGGATCAACGGCTTAACGCGCTTTTAGAGACACGGAAGGGTCGGGATATGTAATGGTTGGTGACCCATCCACGGACCGACCTCAGTGACCGTTATTTTACCTTGAAGATCGACCCGTACGGCGGTTATTATTTAGCCACTAGCCCGTTCTTTCAATCATTTTTTTATCTATTATATTATATTTATCATAGATTAAATTGAAAAAAAAAAAAAAAAAATTATATGTACAAGTATATAAAAGGGCATCAAAAAATTCGTCCGTATCGCTGTCAAGCGGAAACGTGCCAAAAACGCTGGCAGCATTGCCACGTTGTATGGCAATGCTGATTCTTTGGTCAAAAAATAGGCCAGCCTTCTGGTCACGTGAAGAGTCCAACCGCTTGGCGATATCTCGAAATACTAAGTGGGTTTCAACCCCAAACGGCTCAAACATATAAGTTAACTTCAAATCCGTACTAATATTATAAATTCGAAAGTAACTGTCTGTCTGTTTATCTGTCTGTCGGTCTGTCTGTCTGTATGTTACCTTTCAAGCGTAAATCACTGAACGGATTTCGATAAAAAATTTCAGAGAGATAGATTGCATATTTCCGTTTTACCGTCGATATCAAAAGTGCTTGAAAAAATTATAAATATCAGACTAAACAATTATTTTAAGAAATTCAATATTTTATCTAATTCACAGTTTGGGTTTAGGCAAGGAGTATGTACTGAAGATGCTGTAACTGTGTTAAGTTCTCTTGTAGCTGAGCATCTTGACAAAGGAAACAGATGCCTGGCTGTTTTCTTAGACCTCAAAAAAGCATTCGATACCGTCTCTGTCCCAATTCTTGTAAACAAACTGGAGAAAGCCGGAATAAGAGGGACTGCTCTCAGTTTACTGAAAGACTACCTCTCCAACAGGAAACAAAGAGTAAAAATAGGACAGTACTCCTCTGACGAGGTAGATGTATCATACGGCGTCCCACAGGGTAGCATTTTAGGGCCTACCCTCTTTCTCCTATACATAAATGATCTCTGTAATATGGAAATAAATAATACTAAAGTATTTTCGTACGCCGATGATACGTCTATTGTGTTCTCTGGCTTATCCTGGCACGGAGTTAAACTGAGTGCAGAGGCAGGAATGGCTCGAGTAGCTGAATGGCTAAAAAGTAACTTACTTTCTCTGAACACTACTAAGACAAACTACATATGCTTTAGTATCAGTAACCGAACGCAGCCTATTCAAGAGTTAGATTTAAAAGTACACGTATGTGGAGACATGCCTACCGTAAGCTGTAACTGCCCGTGCATTGAGAGGGTCGCTGTAACTAAATATCTTGGAGTCATGGTAGATCAAGCACTGTCCTGGTACCCTCAACTTGAGCAAATATCTGGGAGAATACGGAAACTCAGCTGGATCTTTAAAACCCTCAGACATATTGTTCCAACTAATATAGAGAACTGTAAGAACCGTCCCAGAAACCTCCTAAATGAAATTTATGTTGCACTGGCCCAGTCTGTACTATTATATTGTATCCCAATTTGGGGCGGTGCAGCAAAAACTAAATTTATTGACATAGAACGAGCGCAGAGGGCACTAATAAAAATTATGTATTTTAAGAATAAAAGATTCTCCACTGCAAGCTTATACCAAATAAGTGATTTACTCTCTGTAAGGAAACTGTATGTGACACAAACCATTCTAAAAAAACATAAAACCCTACCATATAATGATAACGAAAAATCCAAAAGGAGAAAAGATTTAGTTGCCAAAGTTCCCCAAACTAAAACTAGATTTGCATGCAAGCATTACAATAAACGCTCTGCTCAGCTTTATAACAAAATTAACAAACATGTATACATATATAATAAAAGTTACCACGACTGTAAAAAGAGTATAATAGACTGGATAAAACCTCTTACCTATGAGGAAACTGAAGCACTCCTGGAACACGTTGAGTAGCCAATATATATATCACATATAACTATATACCATAACTTTAAACACAACACACATCATACACACCACACACATCACACACACCACACACATCACACACACATCACACCACACCATACCACACCACTCCACACTACACCACTCACCAAGCCACACATTACACCACAACATCGCGCGCCTCACCACAGTTCACACATAACACCGTACTACTTACCACACCACATCACATGCAATAACAGACTGGGATTAAGTTAAGTTTTTTGAGTTTTATTTTACTGCTAATTATTTAAATCGCAACTTTATTTAGATTTTAATTTTTCTTAGGATTAGTAAATACAATCTACACACGAAAAATGTACTACATTGCATATTTACCCTTAAGGTCACATTACACTATTATTAACGCTAGTTGGTATAGTGTATGACAATGATATGAAAGAGCGGAGCCTTCTAATACAGGCATTGTTTGCTTAAATGGAGGCTCCAACCACGTATAAATGTAATGTAATTTTCTATTTGTCACAATAAACTATTTTGAATTTGAATTTTTTGAATCTCGGGGAAGGATATAGGATAGTTTTTATCGACATATCGCGGGCGAAGCCTCGGGCGGAAGCTAGTACAGTATAACTTCTAACATATTCTATAACGGTATATTCCACTAAACAATACGCACGTATCACCGACAGACATATATAATTGTATTCAACATATCTATTACGGAAGTCAGACGACAATCTCCATCAATCTATATACATAATCACGCTACTGCGTCCAGTAGATTAGCTGCGAGTATTAATTTATAGCTACATATATGTCGTATATGACTGCTTCGTTGGTCTTGTGATCGCAAGCGCTATTGCTGCTGAACATGAGGTCATGGGTTTAATTCCTGGGTTTAATTCGAAGTATTAATGAAACAAAGAAAGAAAAAGAAATACGTTTATTTGCAGCAAACATGACGCAGAGAAAAAAGAACAAGTTTGGGAAAAATATGCGTCACATACACGCAAAACGGCCATCGCTCAGCATAATGCTACGCGAGACAGAGCCCCAGCGCTGGTTTTCAGCGACAGCCGGCGTTGGCGTGGGTTTATCTATATGGAATTTCTGAGAAACAGCCTGTTAGGTTGTTAGCCTGGATTTGAGTCCCGTTGATTCCTCGAAAGGCTAAGCAAGGGTGTACCTACCTACTGAAGCAGTCATGCTAGCGAAGGAGGTGGCGGGATGGTTGAGGGAAAGAGCCTCACGTCTCAGCGGCCGCGGGAGACGCTCCGGGCGTCGAAAGCTGCGTGACGACTCCCGGCCACCGCACCGTAGGCGCGGGCCTGGGGACGGAGAGTAATGGGTAGCTCACCGTCCGATCAGGACCAAGCCTGTGCCGGACGGCGGGAACGCATTCCACGCGCGCCTCAAAGAGATGTCAGCATCAGTAAAGGGGCCCCGTCAGGGCCGAAGCCTGCCAGGTCAGCGGGATTGTCTGAAAGGGTTACCGCTGGCCCGGAACATAAAGGGCTAAGGAGGGAACACGGGTGGGTTTTAGTCAGTAAGAGTCTGACATTCCCTTCCGCAGGAGCGGGAGGGGTCCTTTGACGATTTCTCATCCGAAAAAAAAAGGATGTACAGTCAACAAAACAGATAAGTATGCAGGATCGTCGGATATAGTTGAAGTTTAGTAAGAAACCGATGTATGTGTATGTTCTTAAATAAAAGTTTATTTTAATAATAGAAATTAAACAGCTCATTTATTAAATTAAATTTCAATCGACAACATCCATCGGTTTCTTTCTAAACTTGAATTATATCCGACGATCCTGCATACTTATCTGTTTTGTTGACTGTACCTGCTGTACATGCCCATTTCGCGAGTTATGTTATGCCGTAAACCGGGCAACCAGTCTTATTTCTAAACTAGCTGTGGCTAATCTTATCACCACAGCAGATTCGATGTTGTAATGGCTCCCGTGTAAGCCCGTATCCCTCTTTCTCAGCTAAGGGCACTCGGTTTACAATCGCCAGTTATACGATTATGCAACGAATACAATAATACTGTATCAAACACATTTGACATTGATATATTCAGCGATAAGCTACCGGTATTCAGAAAGAAAATCACGCTATCCTTGCCAAGTTGCTTTTAGTTTCATTTATTATATTGCTATTTTTTTTTTTTTATTCTTAACTTTTTGTTCATGTTTACTACCCATCTTACTTACTTTAGCCTGTTTTAGTTTATATTAGTTTTAGTTTAGCATAATATACTTTTCAAGGCAGCAAGTTAAATAATCAATGCTATGTACGCCGTAATTGTCATGTACATTAGTCCTTTAGTTATTAAGATTATATTAGCATAAGTTTAATGTACGTGATGTGGCTGTGCTTTTTTTAAATAAATAAATAAAAGGGCATCCTTTGCAGAGAAAAGGAATGAGGGCATACACGAAATACAAAAGCACTTACCTATTTCCTTTCACCGATATCATAAAACAGTAGCCATTCAAGCAAATATCCATTTATTTTCAGACGGCCATAACAGAAAGCTAGAAAACTTCAATAAAATATACGTTTGAAAGGCATTAGACATTACATTCGATGTTTGGATGACCTCACTATTGATTTTCGGCATCGTTACACTTTTGTTGCGGTTAGGTGAGGCAAATGGTAAATCTAGCATACACCCTGGAAATTTGAAGACCAATTCCCATATTTAAAAACGTTCAAAATCTGGTCGCAATCTCCTCTCAGCCACAATCAATGTCAAAATTACAGTGTCAGATTAAATTAGCTAGGGAAACTGCAGACGTGATTGGTATCAATATCTAAACACTATAAAATAAAATCAGAAAGGTAAATTAGAGGATTTTTTTGACAGACATATTAGAATGCGAAAGTTCTCAAAAGTGGAGCAAAAAAAAAAAATGCGTTGCTCTTCCTGCACATCAACCTACCCGAAACTGTCAAATTTTCCCAATCAACTTTGAATCTTATGCTTTAGCGATAAAGTTGAAAATCTATTAAAGAAATTTGACAGATTGTAGTGGCTTGTAGTGCTGGCGTTTGTACAAAAAAAACTTCACTTTTTCACACTTAAAAAAATCACTCGCACTCTAAAGAAAAACTTTTTTTTAAAGAAAAAGTTTTTTAAACTCTTATCGCCTAATCTTTCCTTACAAACAGTAATCCACCAATACAAGCCATTGAACCTAACAACGCAACGAAGCGCCCACAAGGACTAATGCTAGTCATTTATCGGGACGGCGTACATCACATACTGCTGGCAACACATGCATAGTACATAAAATTTCAAGGCACGTCCGAATCAGGGGCAGTTACGGAATGTAATCGAAGCAAATGTACCAGTTTGGAGTATACGGGGCGAGTAGGAAGCCCATCTATTACTTGTTGAATTTTTAATGGGAGGATAACTGGGTTTTGGTTTATGGGAAATAATTTTTAATGGAGGGTTTTATGTGTTGTTATTGTCTACAATAACTACCAAACTACTATTAATTGGTATTTTAGACTACCCTGGTAGTTTTAGATATCATTATTTATTTAAGTTCTGAGTTGAGCTGCACGATTTTTGACAAATGCGTGCACTGACTGGACAGGTCCGCTCAATCTGTGTGGCTCTTTCCTCAAAATACCATTTCAGACACCAATCTACATGGTCTTCACATGATCTGACCAAGATTTTGTCTGGACTTTAAAAGAGACTGTGACCCCTGAGTTTGTATCGGCCTTTCTTCTCAGAATAGTCAGATAGGAAACGCCGACCTCATCTAGTTTAAAAAATATTATTGACGTGTAAAAGTGTTTGTACAAACCTACTTACAGAAAATAAATAATTTATCATTTACTACTAGCTGACCCGGCGAACTTTGCGCCGCCTCAGAATCAATAAATGTTGTATTTCTTAAAAAAAATTGTACATTTTTGCCATATTTTAATAGTTATTCTGCTATTCAGGGCGGAGACAAATCCAACAAATCAACGATCATAAAAATCGGTATAATCGTCCTAGAGTTATAAATGATGTAACTAACCCGACTTTGTTTTATTTATATAGATAGATTACAACTAATAGCGGACGTTGACCGCACAGCTGCTGGACTAAAGTGGAACTGGGCTGGCCACATCTGCCGCATGTCGGAGCAACAATACGCAAAAGCCAACACTCAGTGGATCCCAAATAGCAGGAAACAGACGTGGCAGGCCCAGAAAGAGATGGTGGAATGAGCTGGACGTCTTCCTAAAGACCGGAAAAAGTGGAAAGAGGGAAGGGAGGCCTTTGCCCTGCAGTGAAAAAACACAGGCTTATAAGAATAAAATAATAAAAATTACCACTTACTACCCAATACAACAATGTAGGCACAATGTCCACGCCCAGAGACGTCACCCAACAACTAATTACACACTAGCATCAACAAAAATGAAATGTTTTTATTAAACTAACATATTTTGACTGACGGGGTATGTGCTTGTACTAGCTGCTAGACCAGAGGAATATCAGAGTCTAGTGTTATGTTTTAGTAAAAAGTTTCTACTAAATAATAGGTATCTAAAATTGTGTATTTCATTATTTTTTTAATCCCAAGAAAATAGATATGATATTGTGGCCACACAAATTCACACAATGAAACAAAATGTAGATAGTACTATATTATACTTCATTTAATATAGCATTAGACGATACGAAAACAAGGTTTTTGTAAGGATTGTATTGTAACTTTTGTTAACATAATCTTACTTTATTATTAAGTACATCAATCATCCAGATCATTAGAAGGGCTTTTGGCTAAGTTATAATAGCCGCACGGGTCGGTCGCTCTGGTTAAGCTGCGCTTGCCGCGGTTGTTCCGTGAATGGGTGACCATCTTTACATTATTACATCATCTTACCAAGAACCCCGTGTCTCGGAAACCACGTTATGCTATTGGTCCCGGCTCTCATTCGTGGATCTTTGACAGTCGTTATGGGTTTTCAAAAGTCTGACAACCAGTCTTACCAAGGGGTATCGTATTACCCAGTAACTGGGTTTTGGAGGTCAGATAGGCAGTCGCTCCATGTAAAATACTGCTACTCAGCCGCATCCAGTTAGACTGGAAGCCGACTCCAAAAAAATAGTTGGAAAAAGGCTAGGCAGATGACGATCAATCATCGTTAAATAAACCGAGTAAAGTAGGTAGCTTATGTAGTTAACTCAATAAAAATATCGTCTTAGTTTAATATTACATTCATAGCTAAACCAAAACACATCGCCTGCATACGGAATACCTCTAAAATCCATCATAAAACATATGGTACCTAACGGAAAGTGGACCCATTTCACTCGGATCAGAGCCCCTCGGAGAAGATGAAGGATTTATTTGAGTAATGGTCTTGATCGCAGCATTATACAGGACGGCATTCAAATCGTGAGGACATTTCACACTGGGAATGGACGGTTGAATTCCTACATAATTTAGTAAGGATGTATGAAGGGTTGTAGTGTGTGGAGGTAGAAGGTCCAATTTTTTAAAGATCAGAAGGCCAGTTCTCCTAATTTAAAACGTTCAAAATTTAGTCGCAGTCTCATCCCGGCGACAAACAAATGTCAAAATTTAGAGAAATTTATAAGAGGTATTTTTGACAGATTGAGACAGATCAGATTATGAACGTTCTTCAAATTACGAGAATTGCCCCTCTGTTCTAGCTCACGTAGCGCATGTGCTACGCCGAGCTACGAAAAGCTACGGCGCGCCGTAGCTCGTTGCGTAGTCCGTAGCGTAGTGATTGGTTGTGTATATTTTGTGGTATGTTTTTGTTATATCACTTCATTGGTTGAGTTTAGTTACTTATAATAAAAAATCACCTTGTTTATTTCGAAAATGTTTGATGTGTTCTCCGAACATTACTAACTAACTGTCCCGTTGGTCTCGTGGTTGCAAGCGCGACTGCTGACCGTGAGTCCAGGGTTGAATTCTTAGGTCGGGCAAAGTTTTATTGGGTTTTTTCATTAAGAATTCCTTAGTAACAGCCCAGAGTTTGGAAGTTGGCGGTGTGTTACCCCCGCGCCTCGGAAAGCACGTTAGCCGTTGGTCCTGCGCCTGATCTCTCTCTGGTCGAGTCGGATTGCCGTTCCATCGGACTATGAGAGTGAGGGAAGAGAGAGTACACCTGTGTCTGCGTATACACTTGTACATTATAATATCTTCTGCGTCGAAGGTCCGCTAAGAATGGTCGCCATGGCCGACATTCGGCCTGGAAGACTATTAATATTATTATGCATTTACAGAAGTTTTAGAACTATGAAGTTTACTTCATCAAAAGTTATCCTTCCCCATTTCTCTCAGCCTTTTGACGTGAATACGTCTTTAAAATTGCTTCTATAGTGGGAGGCAAGTCAAAAATGATAACAAAATCGGGGGATACAGTTTGGTGTTGCAGCTTCATATCTATCATCTCCATCCTAAATTCAATTACACCATTGGATAGCTAAAGGATCAAAGAATTCATTACACCAAGTGAGGACTGTGACGCATCACGCGCGGTGGAGGGGGAAGAGCCGCTATTTTGAGGTCAGCTGCGTATCGAGATTTCCACTTTTTATTTCATCTCCATAATCTAAGAACTTGCTCCCAAAAATAGAGAAAAGAAGTCTCAAACATATATGCGAACAAACTCGCGAAAATTTACTGATGACGTCATAATCTAACTGAAACTTCACCCACTTTGTTCCAGAAATCAATTCGTAACTGATCCCGGATTCCGTTCACGGATTTCCCGCCAAGTTATCGGAACATGTTTCGGAGTTCCGCGTTCCGTTTCTGTTTGTGTGCTTGTTTCTTGACCTTTGCTAAACGAAGTGTATTATAATAATAATAAACATTTATTTCAGACAATATCCATATTTTAACACACACATTTAAAAAACTAATTCACATCAAAATAAAACAAACGAAACACAAAACAACACACAAAATAAAAAGCAGTTAAAAGACAGTTACACACATTAGGACCGGGAGAAACTGTCCACTGCTCACAGTGCAGTATGCAAACGTATCCAGTGGCGCAGCAGTGGAGAGTCCCACCTGTCCGCGAACACGCTTAATAAACTGTTGCTACTGGACCTAACACGACTCAGCAGCGACGCACACTGCTTCCTTATAAGAGCATGAAACCCATCAGTGTGCGCTTCTGCGAACATAGTCGAAGCACTGCAGAATCGTGGCAGCCCCAGCAGCACCCTAAACGCGTTGTTGTATTGAACACGTAGGGCGTTGTATGAGCCAAGTGTGTAGTTAACCCACAGGCTGCACGTGTAAAGTGTTTGGCAGTAAGACTTAAAAAGAGTCACTTTCACTTCATTACTGCTACGCGCGAACCTGAGGGCCAACATATTACACCGGACAGCCAACGCCCTACGTGCCCTTTCCACATCTTATTATAATTTTGTGTCATTTATACAGGATACTACAAGGGATAGGAAAATACGTGCAATTATCTAGGTGACTAACTTACTATACAGAAAAATACAAAAACAAAGGACACTTAGGCGTCAAAGTACTCGTCCGCATCGCTGTCATCCGGATCCGGAAACGTGCCCAGAAGACTGGCAGCATCGCCACGTCGAACGACCAATTACGATTATCTAGGTTGAGGTTTGGATGTTCCTAAAATATCTATTGAAACTCGTTGAAAATCTATTTATTCCCAGATTTTCAGTGAGTTCACCGTATCATACAAATTATGTTTCTCAAAATACCATAGCGTTGACATCTTGTGATCGTAGAAGTAGAAACTGTGTTGTACTCGTAGCTACATGCGTAGCACTTTGACTACGCGTCGTAGCACGGCGTGCGCTACGCCGTAGCTCATCGTATAGATTATTCTTCTTTGAATTACGCAAGAAAATCCTCGTTTCACGTGGTTATTCAAACATACTCAACATACATTATTTTCACGATATTTACCTTTTTGGTAGGTATCACACAGGAAACTGACATATTTTCGCAGACAAACAAACTCAAAGTCACTCCCACAAGTTGTACCACGTCTAGATGACGTCATAAATCTCCTAGCGATGACGTCACCACTACAAATCAACCATCGGTGACGTAACACTTGCGACCGATTGAATTTATGATGTGTTTCCGCAACAATATGTGGGTAGTTGAATATAAATAGGTCTGAGTCGCGTTTTATTAGGGAGATGTGTCTTGTGAGAAAGAAAATGAGATATTATTGGCGCTGTTTTTGTTTTCGATGTGTTATCTCTATTACCTGTTATTTTTTCTTATAAAAAAACAACAGAAACAAAAAAAAACAGTAAACAGGCGTGATGGTATCATCACGGCTGTTTTCTTAGAATGGTTAGGTAGTGGTAACTTATTATAGTACCTACACCCACATTTCGCCAGTTTGATAGTATTTTTAGGGTTACGTACCGCAAAAGGAAAAACGAAATCCTTATGAGATCACTTCGTTGTCCGCATGTCTGTCCGTCAGCCAAGACTATTTTTCTCTGAGGAACGCGTGGAGTTATCAAGTTGAAATTAATATCAAATACTCAGGGCTGCAATCCCTTGAAGCAATGAAAAAATCAAACTTCTAAGTAAACGCAATCAAAAGATAAGGGCGTTTATGTCCCGAAATCAAATTTGCCAAAGCCAAATTGCAAAATTGAGCCAAAATTGTGCCAAGAAGCAATGTCATGTAGCACACATACCTATAGGAAAAAATCCAAAAACCGTAAATTTGTAGTTACATTACAAAAAATATAATCATAAAACTATTTACATTACCTACTATGGAGCCCTCGGTGCGCGAGTCTGACTCGCATGAAAGCTCAACTAAGTACAAACACAAAAATTTGAAAGAATAAACAGTTAAAAAAATATTTGTTCCGTGTGGGAATCAAACTCACCCGTCGTAGCACAAATTATTTGCTCAGCCTGTGCGCCTACCGATACCTACATAAAAAAAAAAATATTGAGAAAATATCAGTCTAAAACAATAATTTTATAAACCAATTTCTAGAGCAATCAAGACTCCTCGACTCAATCAAATAAATTAAATTAACTTACATTAATGGAATTCAGAAAGAGTTTAAAAAAATTTCACGGTATTTTTCATGATTGACGACTCATTCACAAAAAGCCTTAGCATTCCGAAATGTCAAAAAAAAAACTTTACGAGTAATCTAATAATTTATACAAGTATAGTTTGATTGTTTTAGTTATTTCTAGAATTACATTATTGATGATTGAAGCCTCCTTAAGCAAAAAATGCCTGCGGTGCTATTCTGTAAAAATCTCACCGTGAAAACTTAGGTGAAGTGAGCGTGGAGTGAGCTGTCAGTAGTATCAATTCCTAGCAAAAACAAACTCACTTCACCTAAGTTTTCACGGTGAGATTGTTACAGAATCGATCGGCTGTATTAGCAGTCTCCGCTTTTCCCTAGCAAGATAATTTTACATCATCATCATCATCATCATCAGCCTATAATGTTCCCACTGCTGGGACACAGGCCTCCTCTCGGTGAGAGGGAGTGGGCCGTAATCCACCGCGCGGGCCCAGTGCGGATTGGCAGAAGTCACATGTCTTCGAATTTTTGGTTCTAGGACATGCCGGTTTCCTCACGATGTTTTCCTTCACCGTTTTGAGAGCAGTGGTGATGAAATAATTTACACAAAGTAAAGCGCCTGACTGGGTTCGAACCTATGACCTACAACTCGTAAGTCGCGGCCGTTACCACTTGGCCACCACTGCTCCACAATTTTACATAATAGAACAGAATAGATAGAATTTCATTTTTCACATGTGTCTATATGTATGGGTATGGGGAGGGTTTGTGTGTGTTTCGTGCGTGTGTGTGTGTGTAGAGAGAAACGGGTGAGTTAAACTATGTGTTGCAAGAGCGCCTCAGTATCTTCATAAGTAAATGGTTTTATCCAATTTGTTAGCTTTTTTTTACATTCATGTGGTTGTTTAGTGTATATGTATATCTCCTTGTTTACCCTATTATAAAGCTGAGCAGAACGTTTGCTGTATTTTAGAGCAGCGAATTTTGTTTTAGTTTGTGGGATTTGAGCAATCATTTATGTCTTTCCGTCTTTTTGATATTGTGTTTGCATCATATGGAAGTGTCTTATGTTTATTTAGGACTGAATATGTGATGAAGGTACAGTTTACTAAATCTAATTCAGATCTGTGTGGTTCTTTCCTCAAAAAACTATTTCACACACTAATCCACCTGGTCCTCACATCATCTGACCAAGATTTTGTCTGGGCTTTAAAAGAGACTTTGTCCCCTGCACGCGTAGCATGACGACGTTTTGTCGACGGAAGAATAGACAAAATGACACATTGCCATGCTTAGATGCGTAGAACGCGTACAAATATGTCTACAATCTGTCATTTTGTATATTCTTCCGTCGACAAAAGCCGTTTCTATGGCGGTCATGCTACGCGTGCTGAGTTAGTTCCACCATTTCTTCTCAGTCAGATAGGAAATGTCGACTCCATCCTAACTTGTTCTTTTTTTTTAGATGACGTGTAAAAGTGATCCCGATATCCTATTAACAGAATAAGCAATATCATTTCATTCTCGAAGTGCTTGGCCAGACTGGCAGCGAGCGGCGCAGGTGCGGGAACGTGCGCGATCTGCTTGTCCGCAGTGGAGCGTGGCTTCGTTCTGAATGTTGTCGTGTCCAGTGTTTGTCAAAATATAATATGGATGAAGAAGACTTATTTTTACTAGAAAAAAGCTCGAACTAATTTGGGAACACTGGTCGCGCGGGCCGCTCTCGCCCTCGCCCTCGTGGCCACTTGTATGAACGAGCTATGGCGTGAGTTGCTCGCGCGCTTCCCGCGCCAAGCAGCCCGCGCCGCTCACCGCGCCCGCGTGCCCACGATGGACGCTCACGAAAGAAGTTCTTATGTTTGAGTATGCCGCGCCGCGCCCGCCCCGCGCCCGCGTTTTTTGTCTGGCCAAGCACTAACGTGTTCCCACGGGATCGTACTACAGGGATTTAAAGTACCCTATAATAATCTTCACTCCGTCTATTTGTTGAAACCGTATGAATATCCGTTCGGCAATTTTTGAGTTTATTACGTTCAGACGCGACGGGGGACTTGGCTTCATAATGTGTAGTGATTCAACTGAATATCTGCGGCAGAAATTGAGTTAAAAGAAAAATTGGGGTTGGTTTCCAGTCACACCGGATGCAGCTGAGTAGGTACCTACCAGTATTTCACATGGAGCGACTGCCTATCTGACCTCCACAATCCAGTTACTGGGTTACACTATACCTCTTGGTAAGATTGGTCATCATTCTCGGGCTTCTGACGACCCGTTACGTTGTCAAAGATTCACGAATGACAGCCGGGATCAACAGCTTAACGTGCTTTCCGAGGCATGGAGGGTCTCGGAATGTAAAGATGGTCACCCATCCACGGACTAACCGCGGCAAGCATAGCTTAACCTGATCGATCGACCCATGCGGCTGGTAGTGACTCAACTAACAGAACATATTTACCAGATATAAAATAAAGGGACATTTTTACTGGTAGGTACTTGAGAACTCTGACAAATACAAAAAATAACTAATACCTTGGAACGACTCGAAAGTTCCACACCCGAAGTCTTTAATATCTTACTTATAAATAGTTCTAAACTAAAAGGTTTCGGCAACAAAACTAAAGAAAAATTTTCAAACGAAAACTTTTGCTATAAATAATAGTCATTATTGTAATTCGATAAAACATTATCTTTTGCAATACTTGTTGGAGTTGAATTATATTTAAGGATTAATGTTTTTTTTTGGTTTACCTTTCTCAGAGTCTGTTAAGTTCTTACAATTAAGCGGAGCCTCCACTCCACACGTTTTATATACTAGCGTCTGCCCGCGACTTCCGCGACCCGCGAGTTCGAATTTACGTTACGCTTACTCCGCGTGTTCATGTTAGGCCCACCTAGACGTAGATACTAATCTATCTATAATCATATTATAAGGAGGTAGAATTTGTTTGATTGTATGTAGGAGGTAATCTCCGGAACTGAAAAATGGATTTAAAAAAAAATTATATTAATAATGATAGCCCAATTCTTGAGGAAGATTATAGGCTATTTAAAACACGTTTCGACCCTTGGGAACCGAGCAAAAGGAAAAAAAAGTCAGACAGAACGACGCGATAGCGCGGGCAGGTAATGCGATACGACGGGGTGGGTTGGGGGAACAAGAAATTTCCCGCGAACGAAGTCGTTGATAAAATTCAAATAATGAAAACACTCATGTTAAAAAATCATAGGGTCATCTCGTCACATGAAGCTGAATGAGTCTCCCCAGCATTGCAGAATTCTACAATTAAAAACGCAATGGTTGAATCTAACGACGTTGCACTTATCAAACCTGCACTGGGATTAATTTATTGAGACCGGTCCTTTTCCCCCATTATCGTAACTCTAGACTAGCTAAGATCAACAGCGCTGCAACTCGAAGCAATTAAACTTGGCGTCTCAGGAGACATGGGACTGCCTTGAAAGCCGCTGGTAAATTAGACCGAGAAGATTTCTGATGGCATTAGAAACTTGGACATTTTTATTTGTTTTGTTTGAAGAAGTTACAAGTGACTCTAGATGGAGCTAAAGACCTAAGTATCGTGAGTAATGAAATTATTAATCAATAACAGTCGGTCTATGATTGCCATTATCTATACCGGCTGATTTTTTTGACCGTCTGGACAAAAACTGGGCATAAAAGGTGAAAGGAGCAGAACCCTATGAAAAGAAAGAGATTTCTGCACACAAATCTTTTTTTATCAGACGGTAAAAAACGTCAACCAGTAGCCAACTAGCCAGTTTTTGGGTACTCAGGCATGATGCAAAAGTGATTTTCTCCTAAAGAATTTGTTCGCGCTATTCTTCACCCAATCCCAATCATAAAGATAGACATGAACTCATTGAAATGAGTTTGCTTAGATGGTTGTGTTTTTTTTTTCTTTGGTCACGTTCAGAGGATGAATGAAAGGCGACTAACAAAAAGTATTTACAAGGCAGATGTGAATGGCAACGACAGTTGGGGTCGCCCTAGAAGGACATATAGTGACCTTATTGGTATTTAGTGACCTTATTGGTTAAGGTCAGGTGCGGAGGACTCGCAACAGGCGTGCGTGTATGACCATGCATGTATGAACGTAAAAAAAGGAAAAAAAAATATAGCAAAAGGAATATAATGTAAGGATCGTAGCAGGTGGAATTCTGTAGTTAGATAATGATAGACGCGTTTATAAGTATCTTTTACGACCTCTTACTTCTTGAAAGTGGTTTAAAGGTTAAGGGTTGGACTTACTTCAAGCTGTACTTACTTACTAATTACAGGCCACCACCATCAAAACCAAATCGATCACAAAACTGATTACATAATAATCGATTCTAACTATCGCGATCGGTGTACCGAGACGAAAATCAATTAGCTAACGACGATTAATCACTAGTGCAGTGCACAGCGTTATCGATTTATCACAATTCTGGATTGTCGATCAATCTAATCCACACTGCGTTGATTTATTTCAATTTGATAGTTGATATCGTGACGTATTTCGGTGAAATTTTGGATTTAGAATAGGAATTTTGTTTTTGGAAACGGAGTACAAGTCTTTGATTGGTGGATCTGCTGTCAAATCTGTTCAAGCTGTTGTGATTGGTTGAAAAAACAAAATAATCTGTTAACATGACATTTCACATTGGCTTCTATTACACTGTTAGAGTCCGCCTCACGAAAGAAGTCCCGTGGCAATAAGCTGGCGACTTACGAGTTGTTGCGCTTTACTTTCTGTAAATTATATAATTACCACTGCTCTCAAAACGGTGAAGAAAAACATCGTGAGGAAACCGGTATGTTCTAGAACCAAAAATTCGAAGACATGTGACATCTACCAACCCGCACTGGGACCCCCTTTCACGGAGAGGAGGCCTGTGTCCCAGCAGTGGGAACATTATAGGCTGAGTATGTGTAGTTAGTAACATTCCTGCAACAACCGTCCTACCTCAGATACCTTTCTCTATTTAAGATTGTGCAGATTGTGCATTTTATTAAGCAGTATCTGTATAAAGAAAGGTATGAGGAACAGGGTGTAAAGTTCACTCATACTCTATAGAAAAGGGAGGATCCTCCGACCAGACGGGTGTCGTGTCTGCCCAATGTTTCATGTCGGGCCGTTGTATGTTGTATGCTAATTGCGCGGTAAACTCTGCTTGCGAGATGCAGGATTTTGCGTCGACGTCAGTATGGCGCGTTGTTCGCATCATGTAGCGTTGTAGATACCGCTATACCTGTTATAATAATATGATGTTGCGATAAATATATAAATAAAGCTTTATGTCTGCGTCGCATGCCTGCGTCCGCTTTATGTCTGCGTCTGCGAGACTTCTTTCGTGAAACGAACTCTACATTCAAATTAATTTGCATTCAAATAACGTTAATAGCCCAAGGGGGCGCTATTGGTGAACATTTGTACAATGGTTTTGTTAAATGTCATTTGAAATATATATTACCGGCTGCGCCCCGCGGTTACAACCGCGTAAATGTCGATCCCATGGGAATATCGGAATTCATAAAGTAGTTATATAGCTATATGTTAATCCAGCCAGGGTGTCAGCTACCTCCATACAAATTTTTATCAAAATTGGTCCAGCCGTTTGAGCGTGAAGAAGTAACAAACATATAAAGCAATAAATGAATTTGAATTTCAATTTGAATTTAAACACACACACACTATTTTCAACTTTCCCTTTATTATATTAGTGTGATATAAAACAAAATGGCGGCGTTAGTTATACATTTTTATTTCAGAAAAAACGCATTTATGGTTCTTAGAACACAAACCCTAAAAATGTAATTATTAAGGTCGAAAAAAAAATTTTTAGATACTTTCTGAAACATTTTCGAGTAAACATAAATATCGCTTTCTTGTCTTGACAGGGGTATAAAATATGAAGCCGTGATGCAAGATGGACGCCAGCACGTCCAGTGACGTCACAAGGACGAGATAAACGTTTGCTATCCGTTTTTAAATAACGTTACAGTTTAGTGTTTTATTGTTAGTCAAGATTAAAGAGATTCAAGATTAGAGAGTCTTTATTTGTGGAAATAGTGAATACCTACCAAGAAATTCGAGTTGAAGAATAGCATAATGTTCCCACTGTTGGGACACAGGCCTCCTCTCGGAGAGAGGGAGTGGGCCGTAATCCAACACGCGGGCTCGATGCGGGTTGGTAGATGTCACATGTCTTCGAATTTTTGGTTCTAGGACATGCCGGTTTCCTCACGATGTTTTCCTTCACCATACTACCACGCACTGTTACCACTAGGCCACGACTGCTGTCAAAGAATACGTAGACAAAATTGTTTGTGCATCATTTGTTTTTTTCTAGAATTTCGCACCATAAGGGTGAAAACGCTGTGTTTTTAGTTATTGTAGGTTAGGTAGGATAATTTTATAGCTAAGAACGTAGGTAACTCTCTATACAATGTGGCAGGGATGTCAGCGCGCTGTCTATGTTGCCATGGATACTGTCTGTACATGATTCTGGACACCCCTGCGCGTTGACATTTTACGTCGGTTAATAAAAAATAATTGCTGTTCCATACATTTTGATCGCCATACACATTGAATTTTTCTATGAAACAGCTGATTTTTTATTGATAACCGACGATGTATTTCTACTCTTGGGGCTTGGTTACAGTTAACGCGTCGATGTCCCTGCTACCCTGTTTACCAATAATGTTGACAGCCCTTATTATCTTCTATCTCTGTCTTACTTAATGTGCTAGGAAAAGACAGCGATAGTTTTAGTTGGTGCACAAAGAAATTATCACCACAACGCAATAACCTACACGCTTCCCTAAATACCGCTATATAAACCGAAATAAAGCTTCAAAAAGCAGGTATTCTATGTAAAACAATCCAGAAATATAGGTCGTAGTCTAGAATAAATACGATTCTAAATCGATAAGTCTGCAAGTTACGATTCAATCGAAAACAGATTCGCACTAAACGTATATAAGTTTCACTTATTTCGGATTTATTCCGCTAGAGGCGTGGCGATAGCTGGAGTTACGTTAAGCCGTAGAGGGGTGATTTTTCAGTTGAATTTTTTCGGTATGGAAAAGTGTTGGTGACAAGTTCTGCCAGGTAAATGCTACTTTATAATGGATATCCTTGTTGCTGTTGTGACGATGCGGGGGTGCTTGGTTTTAGCAACATTATTTATTTATTTTACCATTTATGTTAAGTTAAGTCCTCCAGACCGTATTTCGGCCACGGCGGCCAATCTCAACGGAGACTAGCCTTCGGCGCGGGACATATTATAGTGCACAAGTATGCGCGCAGACACAGGTGCACTCCCTCTTCCCTCACTCTCATTGTCCGATGGGACGGCAATCCGACACGACCGGAGAGAGATCAGGCGCAGGACCAACGGCTTAACGTGCTTTCCGAGGCACGGGGGTATCACACCGCCAACTTCCAAACTCCGGGCTGCTACTAAGAAATTCCTAATGGAAAAACTCAATAACACTTTGCCCGACCCGGGAATCGAACCCGGGACCCCACGCTCAGCAGTCGCGCTTGCGACCACGAGACCAACGGGGCAGTTAAAACCATTTATGTACACAGATATCAAAAGACAACTATAACATTATAACATTCGATAAATGATACCATTAAAACTGTTGGTAGATGTAATCGTCTTCATCATCTGCCTAGCCTTTTCCCAACTATGTTAGGTTCGGCATCCAGTCTAACCGGATGCAGCTGAATACCAGTATTTTACATGGAGCGACTGCCTTTTTTTTTTTTTTTTTTTTTTCCGCTGAGAAATGACGTTACGCATCTCCGCTCGTCGGGGGAAGAGACGGAGTATGTGGGACTCCCTGCCAGGGTGGCAGTATACCCACTAAAACTCAGCGGTGTTCCCTCATCGCCTTGATGGGGAGGTCATGGGAATCCGGCTCAGCCTTTGCATCCACAACCCCCCCGGCGCATGCCCGCCTAGCTGGCGGGCCCCGCATGTCCCCCCGTCTGGGGGGCTACGGGAATGGCCGGGAACACCTGGCCATTCCCGTCCGGCACTGGTGGAAGCCTGTGCAATACAGGCGAGGGTGCCCCCGCACCCGTCGCCTGCTGGCTTCCACCTGGGAGGAGTCGGAGATGACTGTCATACTGACGTCTTCTTCGACCCCTCCTCCGCCTTCGGAGCGGCGCCGCGAGAGGGTCTTCCTCCCGCACGCGCTCCGCCGCCTCCTTCTGGGATATGACGTGTTCGCAGAAGGAGGCGACTGCCGCCCAGGACCCCTCATCCCCTAGCATGGCGTTGACCAAGCCGGGGAGCGAGAGGTCCGTTCCGATCGCCGCGGTGAGACTGCGGCGCGGCTCGGACCACGACGGGCACACCTCGAGAGTGTGCTGTGCCGTGTCATGGAGCGACTGCCTATCTGACCTCCACAACCCAGTTACTGGGTAATACGATACCCCTTGGTAAGACTGGTTGTCAGACTTTCGGGCTTCCGACGACTCGTAACGACTGTCAAAGATCCAGGAATGACAGCCGGGACCAACGGCTTAACGTGCTTTCCGAGGCACGGAGGGTTTCGGAATGTGAAGATGGTCACTCATCCACGGACCAACCGCGGCAAGCGGAGCTTAACCTGCTCGATCGACCCGTGCGGCTGTTATTACTTAGCCACAAGCCCCTCAAGCTCAAGCCCTCTAGGATATATGCCGATTTTAGTGTGTAAGGCGCCTTATGGGAGGTCCCATATTCATGTCCGGACGAATCTAATGACACTTCATTTGATGAAACCAGTTCAGTAGGTATTTTAGGCAAGACGAGGAAACATACACAGCCAGTGATATTCCAAAAGTTTATGAATATTTAAAACCTTTCAGCGTTGCTGTTTCCAGGTAAATAGCTATCCAAATACAGGTGTAATTAAAGCACGTGTTTCAAAAGGTAATTGAAAACAGACTCGAAACAATTCCATATAAATGAGCCAACTATTTCAATAAAATATGAAAATGGGGAAATAATTCATAGATTTACTGTTTGCATTGAGTCCCAAAGGAAGGTGTTTCCAATCAGGAACTCTGTTACCAGAACATGAAAAAACTCCACACAAAATTACACTCTAGTTACTAAAGTTTTAAGTTCAAAATCTGGTGTAAGTTACATATTGTGAAAATGTCGCAGATAGTGCATTCTTTTTTTGCCCGTCGACGCTTGGTTTCGTTTGAGAGAAGTTTATTTTTCAAACAAATAAATGGTGCAAGATATTGAGTGGTGTCTAAAACTGGTTTTCAAGTTTTTCACACCTTGTTTTACTTTTCGTGTTGGTTTAGTTTGTAGTAATTAGTTTGCTAGTTCTTTGGTTTTTCATTATGATATTAAATACTATGAATTATGTAAATAGGATCTCAGAATCACTCATGCCACGTCACGTCATTTATAAAAGAAAAAAATAAGCTAGATGGAGTCGATCGTCAAATACCAGGAAATCATAAAAGCTTAGAATCCCTACTTAATTCCTAACATGCTCACAAGTCGTAAATATGCGCCTCCCGTACCTTCATACGTTTTTTGACGGCCGTTGTTTTTTTTTGGAAAAAATATTTTTCTAGCTAAATCATCGTTGCCTCCGTATTCATTCCTGTTCTATCAATATTCTGTTTAAAACTATCCTTTTATGCCCCAAATTAATCAAAAACCTCAAGTTCTCAATATATTATGTCCATTTACAAGTACCAGGAAATCATAAACGATAAGAATCCCTAATTAATTCCCAACATGTTCACAAGTCACAAAAATTCGCCACCCTCCCTTATAAGAACATTGCTCCTTAATAGCAATTCCTGACGTAGTTGAAGTATCATCTGAGTACTCGAAGATTTTTCCCCTTTTCTTTTCTCCAACTCAGGCACGTTCAGAATTCAGCAATCTATAGACATTACCCTTTAAAATTACCATTGGAATTTGTTTGACGGAATTCAGAAGAGCAATTCTGTTCGTTTTTATCCCAGTTTCAATTTGCGTCTTGGAAATTCGAGGGCATCTATGCTCTTAGGAATTGTTGGACTACATAAATTAGGCGTCGTATGAGGTTTTCGGGGAATTGTATGTAGATGAAGTGTTTATAACGTAGGTATTGCTGATTTGTGTATTCAAAAATATTGTTAAAATTGATTAGAATAGCGTTTTAAAAACAATGAAAATAAGGCGACTGCCTTGTTGGTCTATTGGTTGCATCATGAGCTGGGTTCGATTCCCAGGTCGCGACAAGTGTTATTGGATTTTACCAACAAGAATTTCTTAGTAGTAGCCCGGAGCCTGGATTTGTGCCCGATTGGTGGGCTTGATGTTTAACCATATACATTTTTGGCGTTTAAACGTCTCTTAACTTTAAGCAACGTTTATAAATAAAGTATACGATGTACAACAAACTTCTAAACAGGAAAATACACAAAAATCCTCCAAAAATACAACATCATAACATCTTAAATTATAAAGCTAAAATTCAAGAGGCCAATTAATTATCGCATCAAGTCTTCTTTAGGTGTTCGTCGACGGCCAAAGTTTGTCGAAGACGGCCGAGTCGCTCCGAAGTTTATTTATTTAGACTTAGGCCCGTCGTTCACGACGCTACTCAATAGAAACGTATTAAGGCGGATACAGACATTGCGAGGCATGTGCTTTCACATGCCTTAACATGAATATCGACGTCCACACATTACGAATCATGCGATAAAAACAATTCACAAACAAGTTAACAACACGTTAGTAAGTCGCGTCGTGTACTCGCACGCACACTGCGAGCGAGTATTGCGTAAAGGGCTTCGTTCCTGACGGGGGTCCCCCGATCGCATACGTTTTTTTTTATCGGAATTGGCATTCTGTTTAGTTTTTAGTAGCGTTTTGGACGACAGGCCTAAGACGGAGGCCATTCATTATACGTCACTGGTACGACGTACTAATGTTCCGAGAAAAAGGGGTTCGAAATGATAAATGGTGAAAGAACAAATTCTGAAAGAAACCAAGAGACACAAACGAGTTGACAAAAAGAATTCGGTTTACGTTACAATATTTATTTTCTTTGTGAAACTGCCAAAATTACATAGACTTCAACCTTTTTTGTTTCGGCACGTATATTGTTATGTACCGTTTACATGCTTCATGCTTCATGTATTTCTTTCCGATTTGTGTTGCTTTGATCAAATTTTTATGTCAATCGAAATGTTTGAAGAGAAATATGTCATTATATTGAACGTTATTGTTGCTTGATAAAATTTTCGGTAACGTCGTAAAGGGATATAAAATTACTTTTGAAAGATTTTGGAAATAATCTTTAACGCAGCCATTTGTTATGTCTATGTGAGACATAGACATAACAAATTAGTCGTTTAGTTAACCGCCTGGCCCTGCAGTCTCGACATAGATAGCGACGCTGTCGCAAACTACCGATCGCTAAATAATACCGACAATAATCGCTAGCCTTAACGATCCTTACGACAAAAGCAAGTCTCTACATCTGTCAAAAATGCTCGCAAAATATATTCGTAAACATTACGAAAATCGTAAAGTTTGCGACAAACTTCGGTAAGATACCGATGACAATCGATAACTTTGAAAGTCGAGACTACCAAATATCGCTAAATCCGGATCGATAGGAATTTGCGACCGAATTCGGTCGTAAAGCGATTGCTATCTATGTCGAGACTGCAGGCCCTGGCCTTTGGAAGTAGTACTCGCCTCGCTTCGTTCTCTCGGCTCATACGCGGTTGATCACAGTTCTAACCTATCCTGACCCATTAGGTCGGGGACCCTGGCTTAGTTACTGCGACCAATTCGGTTCACGCGTGATTGGTTACAGTTGCAACCTAAACCTATAATAATTGAATATCATTAAGGCCGTCAGTTGAACGGCCGCCGTTTAGTTAAAAGGCTAGGCGGTTAACTAAACGGCTATTTTAAACAGTTAGCTGAGACATAGACATAACAAATGGCTGCGTTAAAAATTATTTCCAAAATCTTTCAAAAGTAATTTTTATTTTAAATCATTTGGCTGCGACATCTACAACATGACAGTGGTTGTTGCAAAAGGAAAGCGTATTTCAAATTAATTGGTCAAGATTATAATTGCAAGAAAATATTTTAACGTACCTTTTTATTTGAAAGGTTACAGTTTTCATCTAACAATAAGTAAAAGAATGCACCACCATGCGTCATTATCATCGTTTCAATCGAAAGTCATCCACGACCGGTTCTGTGCTTCTCGCGTCCAGCGGATTCCTGCGGCTTTCACAAGGTCGTCGGTCCACCTTGTGGGAGGAATTCCAACGCTACGTCTTTCATCACGCGGTCGCCAATCCAGAACCTTTCGGCCTCAACGGCCATCTGTTCTGCGAGCAATGTGCTGCCTACTACCACTTAAGTAGAAGGATCTTATTCATTCCAGACTTTGTAACTTCTAGGCTAGTACTTACGTTTGCATCAACATCTGCCTAGCCTTTTCCCAACTATGTTGGGTTCGGCTTCCAGTCTAAACGGATGCAGCTGAATATAAGTATTTTACATGGAGTGACTCTCTATCTGACCTACACAACCCAGTTACTGGGTAATACGATAACGAACGAAGACTGACGAAGACTGGTTGTCAGACTTTCGAGCTACTGACCACCCAGCAGCTCGAAAGTCTGACTGTAATGACTGTCAAAGATCCACGAATGACAGCGGCCGGGACGGTGCATTCCGAGGCACGGATAGTACTTATGTTCGTAAACGGTTGTACAAAGACACTTAATGAAGCCGAGAGTCACACACATTTTTTTTGTACTGGGCCATATCTGAGGAACTTCTGGTTACGGAGATACTGAAGGTCAAAATTCCAACTTTTACTGACGTTTTTTACGAAAACAAGTTTTTAATGTTATAACACAACTTTAAGTACTCCCACGACCCCTGTCCCATTGCATGCACCCCTAAGCACAATATTTGCGTGTGTTATATTGCGCACTATTATACCACAAACAGCTTTCACACCAAAAATAAAAGTCGTTTCCCAGCAATGTTACTTAGTTTGATGTACAGTCAACAAAGGAGTTAAGTATACAGGAGCGTCGGATATAATTGAAGTTTACTAAGAAACCGATGGATATTCTGGACTGAAATTTAATTTAATAAATGAGCTGTTTGTTTTCTACTAATAAACTAAAATTTTATTCGAGAACATCCATCGGTTTCTTAGTAAACTTCAACAATATCCGACGCTCCTGTATACTTAACTCCTTTGTTGACTGTACATAATGCATAGTTGACAGCTATATAATGTGTCTTTTCATACCCTGTATATGTTTTAGGACGTGGATTACATCTCCCTTAACACACTATGTGTAATATTACGCACCTAGTATCAGTAAACATACAGTATATTCCATATTTTGTTATCCTACTCAAACATGGTACGCCGCAATTTCGTAGGATTCAGTTCGAACCAATGTTGATGTTGTGGATATGTTTTGCCGATAACACTATAACTAGATATTACTGGTGAAACATGCATAGTTTATACTGTATTTCGATTTCTGCTGATGTAGGAGCTTTAGCTCATAAAGTAACAAATAGCTCATACATAACTTAAAAATACACATAATCAGCCTATAATGTTCCCACTGCTGGGACACAGGCCTCCTCTCTCCGAGCACCTAGGTTCTCCGCCGAAATGTTTATTTTTACTAACCCTTGGATTTAAAAAAAACTTTTTGCATTAGATAGCCTAATTCTTGAGGAAGGCTTTTTACGTTAAAAGATTTAGGAGCCGAGTAAAAAGGAAAAATCAGAAAGAAGTCTAAGCGAAAACGAAGCACGAGCGAGCAGGCGATGCGATGCAACGGGATGGGTCGGGGGAATAAGAAATTTCACGCGGACGAAGTCGCGGGCAGAAGTTAATCACACTATCACACTAATATTATAAAGGCGAAAGTTTGTGTGTGTGGGGGTGTGTTTATATGTTTGTTACTTCTTCACGCTCAAACGGCTGGACCAATTTTGATAGAATTTTGTATGGAGGTAGCTGACACCCTTAACATATAGGCTATCCCGATATTCCCACAGGACCGACATTTATGCGGGTGAAACCGCGGCGCGCAGCTAGTCATTTATAAAACGAAAAACCAATTAAATCTCCACCATTTTCAACCAAATTTAGGTCAGGGAGGAAACACGTGGCCATCGGAAGCTATTAACGGCAATAGTTCTTCCCGATTGGTCCGATCTCTTCACCAATAGGCACTTAACGTTATTTATAACAGGATTCACTGCAGCGGTTTACTTAAATCAAGTTTAAAGCCCAACTTCTGGACTTGAAAAGTGTTAATGCCTGAGAATAAATTGTTTTTTTAAATAAGTATTTTTACCTACCTTACTTTATCGTCCCTGTTTTAGACAAAAGGTATTTACAAGGCCGATGTAAGTGGAAGTCCCGGGAGGGGACGCCCTAGAAGCTTTATTGGTGATGTTCTTCAGGAAGGTCACGTTCGTCAACCGGAGAGCTAGCAACTGGCGTGCATGTGATGATCATGGAATTCTTTAACAACAAACCTCAGTGCGATAGAGATATTTCTAAATGAGATAACATCAAGTTAGAACCGAACATAGCTCATAATGAATAGGCTATTTGACAATGTAAAAAATAAGGTCATAATAAATTGACACTCGTATAGATTATCGCTTTTAAAATCGATTTGCATTAATTTTACTACAAAACAATGTATTATTTATAAAAAAAAACCCGAAAAAACTTCATCTTTTTAAATCTGGCGAAACGTAATCGAAAACGGTCTGGATTGGCTGAACTTAAGATGACGTCATGATTTAGTAAATTTCTGTCTATCGTTGACAGAACAGATGACTTTTGTCTAGTATCTCGACCGTTTCAACGTTTGTTTACGTGAATCGTGACGTCACGACGCCATATTGTTAAAGATAGCGTTTTGGCGGCTTATTTAAACAGTACATTTTTATTTACTATTTTTTAAAAGAAATACATTATGCAATTTGAATTAATAGGTTTTTGTGGGCTCGTTAGACACCATTAAATAATCTGAGATGTTTATCAGAAACCAGTCAAATAGCCTATTGTCATGATCTAATAAGGAAATCCTTCAAAGATAATGTCTTCCATGAATGACAGCAAATTGTCCTTGAGAGACCCAATTGTTTGTGTGGCTTAGTCACTCTATTCTGGTATTTGGATGTCAGGTTAAGTGATTTGATTGGTTCTATTTCGGTCAACAATCATAACAGCTATATTGCCCTCAGCTGTTCAGGCGGGAAAAATTCGAACGACAGCCGCCATTTTGAAATCGTCATTCCGCTGTCAATTTCTGTCTAGTGTGAGTGCAACAAGCTCCGCTAATGAGACACAATTGATGTTCTATTGTATCGTGCTACATACCAAATTCTCCACTAGCGACGCTGCCGCTGTCAACTGAACAGGGGGCCTAAAAAGGCCACTTTGGAGAATCATAAAAGGATAACATTATGAATTATAATATGGCGAAGACAGTTCGTGTTTTTATTTTTTTCGCTGCACTACGTAGGTACAATCAAAGAGATTGGGATTGGATTTAGATTGGATTGATTGGTAACTTTTTAGACCTTTGTATCTTGTTTATGTGTATAAAATTTCATTAAAATCGGTTTATTCATTTCGAAAAACAAGGGCTTGATGAAAGTTTGTATGAAATGCCGTACGGCGTAAACGCTCTGTTAAATACCGAACACCAAGAGTGGTACTCAGTACTTAAATGTTGACCTTATGTGTATACTAGTAGGGTTGATTATGTAAATAAAACAACTAAACTGTATACTGTTCTATAGCTGGTAATTATATTTGATAAAATTCACAACAGCCCCACCAAATCGTTGTAACACAACGCTTGCGAGTTCTAATTCGACGTCAACGCCATCTAGTTACGTCATGTACAACTCTTGTTAAATATTAAGTATTTTGTTGAACTAATGAGCGGCTTTTGATCATACATGATCATTAACATACCGCCCACCAAGGACATTATTGACGGAATGTCCTTCTTGAACTAAATTATGGGTCCAAATTGGTAGCGAACAATTTGATCTCATAGGTTTGATCTAATATCTTAAACATTAACAAGACAAAAACTTACATAAAATAACTTAAACTACTAACACTATGTGAGATTATCAAAAAAAAACAATAAATTCATTGATCTGTAACCGGTAAAATACAAAGTTTGGATATTGACCTCTTAACGGTAGAGGTCTTAGTGCGCAATGTGACTACACGGGTGATATTATCATCACCAGGATGCTTCTCTTTTACGCGACCCAACAACCAATGACTTGGCGGCAAATTGTCTTTTATAGTTAAAACAATGTCTCCAATTTTTGGCTCTGAATCTGTCCAAGCCTTGATTCTGTCCTTCGAGATATTTAAAACATCTGCTGTTTCTGTCAGAAGATTTGACAGTAGAACTGCTCCACAGAGCTCTAAACGAGGAATGCTAATTTGTTTGACGGGAGCCACTCTGGTTTTTGCAACCAACAACGAAATATGGATTTTGCCGACTTCATCTTCTATCCGCAAGTAGATAACGGCTGAGTATGCTGTTTTGGAGGCGTCACTGAAGCCATGCAGCTCAAGACTATCGTTTGACTTAGTGCCAAGCCAACGAGGTATCCGTATCTTACAAAGTTGAGACAACTCATCACGTTAAATATTCCATTCCTTTATTAACTGAATGCTTAGTTCTTCATCCCAACTAACACCTGCCAGCCATAATTTTTGGATGAATGTTTTTGCTAAAACCACACTAGGAGCTAACCAGCCTAGTGGGTCAAACAATCGAGCTATGTCCGAAATAATTGATCTTTTAGTTACAGGTGCAGTCGTCGGCGGAGGAAGATTCACCAAGTATTGGAAGGTATCTTCGTTGCGGTTCCAGGTAAGTCCCAAAATTTTGATTGTGCTATCTAATTTGATTTCTAACCCGTTCTCTTCTTTGTACTCTTTTTTCTCTAAATTATAATTTTGTATAATATCTCCTTGTCCTATTGTGTCCTTATTTTCAGTTGTTCTAGTTTGATCTATTTGTACTTTAACTTTATTTCTTTCAAGTTTATCTATTCTCTTCAGCAAGTCTTGACTATTGCTGTTCCACTTTTGTAATATAAATCCACCTTTTCCTAATAAAGCTATCATTTGTCTATATATTTCCATGCCTTCTTCTACACTATTGCATCCTGTCATTAGATCATCCATGTAGAAGCAATTTAAAACTTTATCTGCAGCAAGTGGATAACTTGTGCCTTCATCGACTGCAATCTGACGCAAGGTTTTGACTGCTTGATACGGCGCAGAAGCTGTTCCGAAGGTGACGGTCACAAGTTCGTAATCTTGGATCTCCTTGTCTGGACTGTCACGCCAGAGTATCCTTTGGAACATGGCATCCTCTTCTGCTACCCTAACTTGGCGGTACATTTTAATAATATCCGCTACAAGTCCTATGGGATGAATCCTCCATCTTAAAACCGTGTGACGTAAATCAGCCTGCAGTGACGGACCAACCATGAGCGTATCATTCAGTGACACTCCATTGCTGTTCTTTTCAGAGGCGTTGAAAACAACACGAACTTTAGTTGTGGTCCTGTCGTTCCTAATGACTGCGTGATGTGGCAAATACACTGCTTCTTCCTTCTTACTATCATCTGCTTTCACGTGCCTCATATGTCCTAACTGCAAATATTCATTTATAACTTCTGTGTACTTTTCTTTTAAATCTTTGTTCTTTATGAATCTTCTTTCTAATGCTTTAAACCTTGATTTAGCTATGCCACGTGAATTTCCCGCCTTGCAAGGAGGATCTTCATCTTGGAAAGGTAGCCTAACTATGTATCTGCCATTGCTATCTCTCCTAGTGGTCTCACTATAAAACTCTTCGCATTTCTTCTCCTCTGGTGTAAATACTTTTTTATTTGTGCAACATTCTTCAACTTCCCAGAATTTTCTTAAAAAATCCTCAACTTTGCAATGCATTACATTTATGTTATTTACATTACTATTTACACTAGTCGTGTCTCCAGGACCAACGGCACCCGACAGGACCCACCCTAAGGTAGTGCTCTGTGCGATCAGTGTACCAGAAGGACTCTTTACTAATCCTTTCTTAATGATGTAGCTATAAACATCAGCACCTAACAGAATATCGATTCTGTTGGGTGTTTTGAACTCCGGATCTGCTAAATATAGGTTATTAATACCTAACCAGTCGAAGGTGTCTGTATGAAGACTTCGCTCAGGTAGGTAAGAGGTGATCTTCTTTAACACATAAGCACTTAATTTAAACTTGAAGCTAGGATCGACACGAGACTTAATCGTTAATTGTACCATGTACTTTGTCATGGTTGACCTATTGTCTCCAAATCCCGACACAAACCCTTGAACTGGTATCTTTTTCAGGCTAAGATACTGCACTGTGGCCTCTGTTATGAAACAAGCCTGCGAACCTTGATCGAGTAAGGCTCGGACCGTGTGGTATTCACCCGTCTTTGACGAGGCCTTTACTAGCGCAGTGGCTAATAAAACTTGTCTGGGCTTTGCTACTCTCCCTGTAGATAAGCAAGAGACTATCTGAGTAGTACTGGTTGAAGGACAAGCACTATCAGAAGTAGGCTTTGCTTCAGGGTCTTGGCCTTTATTGTCCAAATGTAGTAAGGAATGGTGACGTTTCTGGCAAACTCTGCAACTTGTACTTTTCTTGCAGTTGTAAACAGTATGGTTACTGCCTAAACAGTTGAAGCAAATTTTGTTCTTACCAACGAAATCCCGTCTAGCTTCGAGTGATTGTTTGACAAACTTTTTGCAGAAACAAAGCTTATGACCCTCTGAGCAATATTCGCATTTCATTGGAGATGACGAGTCTGTGGCTAACAATGTTTTAGGCGTATTATTGTTAGTGACCTGGTGACCTGAACCCTTTTTTGGTTCTATGCACTCAAACGCGCGGAAACGTTGTTCTAAAAATATTTTAAATTGATTAAAGGTAGGAAAATCATTGCTGGACTCGCTACTACTGACACTTAATTCCCATTGCTTACGCGTTTCAGAATCTAATTTAAATGTCACTATATGTATGATAATAACATCCCATGTACTCACATTTATACCTAAGTTTGTTAACGCATTTAAACAGTCATTGGTGGTGTCTGAAAGCTCCTTTAATGATGTCGCCGATTCGACGTACATACGTTTAGTACCAAATAACCGTTTCAAGATGCAGTTGGCGAGATATCTTTTATTACTGTATCGCCTGTCTAATAGATCCCAGCACTGACTGTAATTGGCATCAGTTATTGGAGTATTCCGTATCAATTGCTCAGCTTCACCAGTTAAATGACTTTTTAAATAGTGCAACTTTTGTACATTATCTAACGAGTTATTTTTATGAACTAATGATACAAAAAGATCATGAAAGGTCGTCCATTCTTCATATTTGCCAGAAAACATTGGAATAACAATCTTTGGCAATTTGACCAGTGAATGGGCAGACTTAACAGCACTACTACCTTCCCCATGAGGTACTGGTTCACTTAAAACTCTAATTTTATTGAGCGTTGTTTTCATTAAACTTTTATAAGTAATGTAAGTGTCCTCAGTTGTATCATAAATATCAATAACTTTTTGATCAATATCATCTAACTTATAGTTCTGATAAAGTTTAGAATTTGTATTTTTAAACGATTCCCAATCTTTTTCTAATAATTCCTGTCTAGTTTCAATGTATTCAATAGTTAATCTTTCTTTAGGACTCTTTTTAAAATTTGCGAATCCTTTAATAATAACACTTTGCAACCCCCTCAATACATTGATCAATCCCTCCATATTTGAAACAATTAACCAAACAAAACTAATGAAAACAACTCAACAACCAGTGTACAAAAACAATGTTTGTTCTAAAATAAAGCAAAACTAATTTGAAATAAAATACACAACTAAAATATTTTTAAGTTCCAATTAGTTGCTCAAAATTTTACAAGTGTTTTGAAACAACTTATAATCTGGCGGAAATCGGGCGTAGGTTCCCCGTTCCGTCGTTTTTTACGAAATTATTCTAAGTCCTAAACTTATTTCAATAATCTTCAAAGTTAAACTCTCTGAATAAATAAAGTCTAAAATTGCTTGACACTAACTTTGCTATAATAGTAAAATGTACTCACAATTTTCACTTTACTCACACAACACGAATGTGGCGCACCCTGGCGGCTACACGTTGAACTACAGATGTGACGTCAGTCTTCTGCTGATGTCACGTTGAACTCGGCGTGACGTTCTTCTTATGACGACACGTTGAACTACGAGGGTGACGTATTGCAGTCACCTCCCGCTTGAACTGGATGCAAGTGGCGTCTTCTATGACGTCACTTTTCCACCGCTGCTACTGCTGACCCTGTCCACCATACTGGACGAAGCTGTCGCTGCTCATGCGGGGAACCGTGTACTTTAGCCGCAGCGATCCACTGCGAGTACCACGGGCGGGCGAACTCAAAAAAGCCGAAGTTATATCCGGGTCGATGGACCAATGTTAAATACCGAACACCAAGAGTGGTACTCAGTACTTAAATGTTGACCTTATGTGTATACTAGTAGGGTTGATTATGTAAATAAAACAACTAAACTGTATACTGTTCTATAGCTGGTAATTATATTTGATAAAATTCACAACAGCCCCACCAAATCGTTGTAACACAACGCTTGCGAGTTCTAATTCGACGTCAACGCCATCTAGTTACGTCATGTACAACTCTTGTTAAATATTAAGTATTTTGTTGAACTAATGAGCGGCTTTTGATCATACATGATCATTAACACGCTCTTAATATTGCAAGTAAAATGTTGAAGATAAACTTTACAAAGCTAAATGCTCATGGTCGGTCACAGATGTTTCTTACAAAATCACGGTGAGATGTATTTAGGGCTTAAGGTACACAGCTGGGCAAAAAGGATATAAAAGGATATTTAGTTTATGAGGTTCCCTAAAAGTACATGTACAGACGCCATCTGCACATCAAGCTACCCGAAACTGTCAAATTTTCCCAATCAACTTTGAACCTTAGGCTTTAGAGATACAGTTCAAAATCTATTAAAGAAATTTGACAGATTGTAGTAGCTTGATGTGCTGGCGTCTGTATAGGATTTTACACTTTGGATGTGACTGTTGTTTTTATGTTATGGTAAGGTTAGGGGTATGAATTTCAAAGGTTATGTTCATAAATCTCGGAACATTAAAACAACTCCCGGATTAATTTGAACTTCACGGGAAATTCAAAATGGCGGACGTTTTGTACAGTCAACAAAGGAGTTAAGTATACAGGAGCGTCGGATATTGTTGAAGTTTACTAAGAAACCGATGGATATTCTCGAATAAAATTTTAGTTTATTAATAGAAAACATACAGCTCATTTAATAAATTAAATTTCAGTCCAGAACATCCATCGGTTTCTTAGTAAACTTCAACTATATCCGACGCTCCTGTATACTTAACTCCTTTGTTGACTGTACATGATTATTTTCATGTTTAGGAGTTTCAGAAGAACTATTTGGAACATAGACGTCAACATAATTATTTTCGTGGATTATTTATTGGAACGCAGTTCTTGCGGTAGGAGTAATCTGGTAGAAATCATCACGTAACGAAAAAGCGTTATGTGACTTTTTATTACAAATAATACTGAGAGAGAGTTAGATATAGTTTTCGTGGTTATCGAGGGTGCTGATGCTGGTAGTGAGGTTAAAATGAAAATCCAAGATGGCCACTGTAAAACCGCGACTTACGAGTTGTTGATCGTTCTGATGCTGGTAGTGAGGTCAAAATGAAAATCCAAAATGGCCACTGTAAAACCGCAACTTACGAATTGTTGGTTCGAACACAGAAGAACCCAGGTGCGTTACTTTGTGTAAATTATTTCATCACCACAACTCCCAAAACGGTGAAGGAAAACATCGTGAGGAAACAAAGAACCAAATGTGACATCCGCCAACCCGTACTGGGGCCGAGTGGAGGATTTTGGCCCACGCCCTCTCACAGCAAGGAGTCTTGTGTCCCAGCAGTGAGAACATTATAGGCTGATTACGTTGTATTTCAATTTAAAATACGAAATGACTAAGACAAGTCAGATCACACGAAAATAAACAATTCTTAAAACTGTTGCATTTATAAGATAAGAAAACCCTATACATTTTGAAAGACAATCCAAGCCGCTCACTGCAAACGCAATCAGAATAATATTTAAATAATATTTCCGTCATCTTGCAGCCTCTTACAATAAACACGCTTTGCATCTCGTTACCCAAGCTTTCCTACATAAATTAATTTAATTTTTCTCCTTAGCTGAGGGTTTCAACAAGCTGCAGCAGCTGTGACAACTGTCAACGACAAATTCCTGCGGGCGAGAGGGAAAGAGGACTCTGTTAGGCGACACACGGATGGGCAAGGATAGATAGAAAATAATGATAAAATAAAATTTTATTGTGGATCATAGGTAGGTTCAATGTTAATACATACAATGTTCTTATACGTTAAAATAGGATCAGCTATGTCCCGCCGCTTAGGCATACAATAACAATCACAGAGTAATTGAGATTAAATAATTGAAAAAAGTCAAAATACACCAATTACAATAAATGTCAGAAGTAACTATAGCTATTAAACATAAAAAAAAATATACCTAAACAGGGTTATTGGAAAAACACCAACAACCTCTTAAGAGGTCATTGTACTCATCATTATGAACTACTTTTACTATTACTTAATCTATTACTTTTTCTTTTACTTTCACTTTTACCTGAAATCGCGGAAAAAAATCAGCTGTTCCCTACATTTATAATAATAATAATAATCTTTATTACCTACGATACACACAAGATTCATGGTACACAAGAGCAGAAGTACAAAGTAATATGGTATAACTACATAAATCTAAACAGATCAAATAACCCTGTCTCCTAAACTAGGTAGTCCAGTATCTTAGGAGACAGTGTTAGGCCATACAGGGTGGTGAGTCATGTAGGTATAGCGGCAGCCAGGAGTTTAGCGTGAGGGTGGTAAAGTAACACATTTGTGTGCCGGTGTAAATGTGTTTGAGTGTGAGTGTGTGAGTGAGTGACCCAAGGATGTGTAAGTGTATGAGTGGTGAGTGTGGGGGTGTGTGCGTAGAATTTATGTTCGGGTACCTCGTAAAAAGAACAGCTGATTTTTTTTCGCTATTTCAGGTTACAGTACTTTTACGAGACTTGACTTATATGAGAAGGTGACTAAACAGTTGAAAGTTTTCAAATAAAATCAATTTTAATAATCTTTTAACAAAGAGAGAGAGAAAGATCATCTTTTTTTTCTCAATTTACAAATCAAGCTCTAACTCGTTTCTCATCCCAACAGTCCGTGTGTCCCAATCGCCGGTGCACGGTGGTCTCTCAACAATGTTCGGAATTACCACTACACATCGCGGCTCCCTCTTGTGCCCGACAGTTTAGTATTTACTTTAACTTGCCACACCTTCGCTACTCCACTTCTTATCTAGAACATAATACGCTGGTTAAGGGGCTTACAGGACCTAAACGCAAAAAACGCAAGTTTTAGAAACAATAAAGGTATATGATTATTATTTATTTATTTATTCTGTAGTAGGTACACATATCTACATTTTATACATTTAAGTTGTTGGTTGTTGGTGTAGTTGGTTGGTGGTGGTTGGTGGTGGTGGTTGGTGTTGGTTGATGATCGACTACAATAAACAAAATCAGAAAAATATATGATATTCTACAGGATATATGCTAGGTTGATAGTGTGTTGAAAACATAATACAACCAATTTGATACGATAGAAAAAAATCATAAGATACCTCTAAAAACATTCTTTTTACAATAAAAATCATACTAATATACATACAAATATTCTAATTTTTTGTCAGATTAATAATCACGCAACGTACTAAAACACTAGTGTTTTAATTTTTTAGTCCAAACAATAGAATTTTTTGTAATTAAATAGGTAATTGCTTCATATTTTGCAATAAATTACCAGCGTTGTGTCATCGCGATTCTCTTTCTTTTCTATGCAGTCTGACAGTGACCGCGCTTTAGGTCATGTAAGCCCCTTAACTAGTTTTTGCCTGTGACTTTGTTTGCGTGAAACTTCACCATTGTTAGACAAGGATTGGGGGACTAAACCACTATTTAAATTCCTTTCTTAGGGCGAATATCTCCAATGGTTGTTCAAGAGCTGTCAGTGACATCATTGTTGTGAAATATTGATACTGACAGCTTTTGAACGCAGTTTAGATGTGCTGATAGCGTTCAGTTCCATTGGTGAAATACGCCCTAAGTTGTAATACCTACCTAGCCTTATCCCAACTATCTTGGGGTCGGCTTCCAGTGTACTTTATGAGGCACGGAGGGGTCTTGGTATGTGAAGATGTTCATCCATCCACGGAACAACCGCGGCAAGCGTAGCTTAACCTCATCGATCGACCCGTGCGGCTGTTATCTATTACTTAGCCACAAGCCCCACGACAGGACACACAGGAAACTATATTAATAGGCCCATCGTTTGTGGAACACCTCCAAAACTCAGTTAAGTACTGGTAACACGATACAAAATCCTTTCTAGTGTATATTACCATAAATAATTTAGATGGAATTGGGTTGGTCACATCTGCCGCATGTCAGACGACCCATGGGCCGAACTTACGACCCAATAATGTCCCTCTTAATGGGAAGTGACATTAAGGCAGGCCTAGAGATGGTGCTGGACCCCTAGAACTGACCCTTAGCAGCTGAAGTGGAAATAGAGTAAGGAGGCCTTTTTTTTTTTTTTTTTTGCCCTGCAGTGGGACTTCACAGGCTTTTAATAATCCTAATCCTAACTAATATTATAAATGCGAAAGTAAGTTTGTTTGTTACCTTTTCACGCCTAAACCACTGAACCGATCATCCTAAAATTTTGCATATAAGTTTTCCGGTGTACAGAAACGAACATAGCGTACCTTTGTTCCCGAAAAAAAGTGCTGTTCCCGAGGAAAACAACAATAACCTTACTATGATAATAGATGGCGCCACGTGTCTTTAGAATCAAAAACAGGACAACGTCTGTCGGGTCAGCTGGTAATAATATAATATTACTAGCTTCTGCCCGCAACTTCGTCCGCGTGAAATTTCTTGTTCATCCGATCCAACCCGTCGCATCGCATCGCCCACGCGCGCTATTACTTTCGCTCTTCGCCTATCTTTCTGAATTTTCTTTCTTTTTGCTTGGCTCCTGAGGATCATAGCGTGATGATAAATAACCTTTCGCAAGAATTATGTTACGAAAAAAAAAATCTAATCCGACTGTTGGTCCCAGAGATTAACGCGTTCAAACAAACAAACAGACTCTTCAGCTTTATACAACGTTATTTATAGTATATGCGAAACCTGAATATAGTTTGTTCAGAATAAGTAACTGAATCGATTCCAATAATTTTTACCCCATGTTATATTTTGTTCCAAAAATATTAAAAAAAACTGGCCAAGTGCGAGTCGGACTCGCACACGAAGGGTTCCATACCACAAGGCAAAAACGCCGAAAAAAACGCGTTTGTTGTATGGGGGCTCCCCTTAAATATTCATTTTATTTTAATTTTATTATTTATTATTAAAGTAAAAATACAACTGAGTATTTTGTGAATATTTCAAGTGCCTACCTGTTGCCATTATTGATATCGAGCAAAAAAGGGCAAAAAAATCGCGTTTGTCGTATGGGAGCACCCTTAAATATTTATTTTATTTTGTTTTTAGTATTTGTTGTTAAAGCGGCAACAGAAATACATAATTTGCGAAAATTTCAACTGTCTAGCTACCGCGGTTCTTGAGATACAGCCTGGTGACAGACAGACGGACGGACGGACAGACAGCGAAGTCTTAGTAATAGGGTTCCGTTTTTACCCTTTGGGTACGGAACCCTAAAAAGGTTAAAAGTTGGGCACCGAGCGACACTAAGTAGGTTATCCAATCTCCGCGCCGAACGGTTAGGTACCTAGGTACCAATGAGCGCAAGGCGGCACGGCGCGGGTGAGCATGTTTCTGTACGGACAAACAGGTAACTTAACAAGCTTATAACTTTGTGATTTTTCATGACACAGTTTTGAAATTTTGTACATACTCGTAGATTCTTTACATAAAAATACTGTTGTAAAAAAAATGTTGTATACAGGGTTAGTCTTCAAAGACTAGCCAAATTTAGGTGTGTGGTACCGATCATCAAACTGAACAACTTTCTTCATGGGACTAACATCGTAATCGCGAATAAAAATTCAGCCGTCCCATATGTTTAGGTCGAGTAGGTATTGAAGATTTTGTGTTTCACGAACTGTGTCAAATAAACTTTTTTTCTTTCTTTCTTTCTTTTCTATGGGACAGTTGATAAATTTTTCGCGATTACCATATTGGTCCCATGGAGAAAGTTGTTCAGTTTGATGGTGTGTATGTAGCGGTATCTACAACGCCACATGCGAACAACGCGTCATACTGGCGTCACGCAAAAGCCTGCATCTCACAAGCAGAGTTTTCCGCGCAACTAGCATAGATACAACGGCCCGACATGAGTCATCGGGCAGTTGCCCGCCAGGCACAACACCCGTCTGGTCAGAGGATCCTCCCTTTTATATAGAGTCTGAGTGTGCTTTACACCCTGTTCCTCATACCTCTGTAGTCTGTACCACACCCTTTTTTTTTGTTGGGTGGGAAGTCATCAAATGACCCGTCCCGCTCTGGGCGGAGCGGAAGGTAGTGTCAAACTCTTACTGACTAAAACCCACCCGTGTTCCTTCCTTAGCCCTTATGTTCCGGGCCAGCGGTAACCCTTTCGGACAATCCCGCTGACCTGTACCGCACCCTTAAATTTGGCTGATCTTTAGAAATAAACTCTGTATAGATTAGTATAGATGATTCAGGCAATGAATCTGTTTTGACAATGAAAGAACTTCTGCTTAGTACCTACCGTTGCCGCATTGTTATGTTTTCGCTTGAGATAATGGTTTTCGGTTACAACAGGCACGTGAACTGTATTATGTACCCTGGCGATCTATTCTGGTAAAAATCTCACCGTGTTTAGGTGAAGTGAGCTTGTGAACGGCTCCAACTAACAAGTTGTAGGTCGTGGGTTCGAATCCAGGCAGGCGCTTTAATTTGTGTAAATAATTTCATCACCACTGCTCTCAAAACGGTGAAGGAAAACATCGTGAGTGATTTTTTGGTCCTAGGACATGCCGGTTTCCTCACGATGTTTTCCTTCACCGTTTTGAGAGCAGTGGTGATGAAATATTTTCCACAAAGGAAAGCGCCTGTCTCGGTTCGAACCTAGGACGTCGTCGTCGTACGATGTAAGTCGCAGCTCTGCGTCATGCTTACCGCAAAAAATATTATAGTATTTTCTTTCTTTTCTAGACTTTCGGGCTTCTCACAACTGATAACAACGTTCAATGTGAGTTGACCAATGGTGCAGAAGTTAACTTATGTTTAAACTGATATTTTTACAATCTATGTATATAAAATTCAAAGTCCTGACTGACTAACTGATATATCAACGCACAGCCTATACCGCTGGTCCTAGAGACATGAAATTTGGAGGGTGTGTTCTTTGTGAAGAGTAGGTATCCACTAAGAAAGGGTTTTTCTAAATTCCACCCCTAAGAGGGTGAATTTTCACGCGGACGAAGTCGCGAGCGGAAGCTAGTCTAGAAATATAGGTCGACCAGATACTCATGACAAAAAGAAATGTGATTTTCATATGGATTGACATTGCCATGATATGAAAATCATAATTTTTTTTTGTATGCCATTAGATTCTGGTATACCTAAAAATACAAACGTTGTTTTAAAGCTTACGCTCCACACATTAATTATTCCATGCACAACAGGAGAAAATCTGTGCAAAGCACGTATAATTTAATTAGAATTTCGAGCCATTAGCTAATTTATACGGTCCATAAAGTATCAAGTAATTATGCAGTATAACTTGAACGCATAAAAATAAGTTTTATACGGTAAATGAGATTTATGAAATTGCACTCTAAGCTGGTTAAGTTTAACTTCAGTTAATTTAAATCACTTTGCTATTATCTAGAAATTAACGTAGACAGAGAAAGAATGGTTTAATAATTTTGAAAATGTTGAAGTAGGACTTGTCAGTGTTAATTTGTTTTATAACTTAAGAGGAAATGCGATCGGAAAGACTTTCGAAAACGCCTAAGTAAAAAGTCATAATTCGAGGTTTGGCTCTCGCCTATTGCCTCCTCCAATATTGGACTAATTTAAAAGATATTTCATAAACTGAATACCTACACTAGGCCTCTGTTGACAGAGGTTTAAATCGGCATTTTATAAGAGTTCTAGTGCTTATAAAAATAATGTATCATCAAAAAGGAAAACATAGAGACATACAAGTAGTATATTTATTATTCTGTAGAAAATCATTGCTTTATGGTCATTAACTAGAAAGAAAACAGGCGAGAGCATTTCTATGGAGAAAAGACCTCCCGCATTTCCTCTTAACGCCTGTATTTCTCGAAGGGTTAAACAGATGTGTAGGTACAGTCAACAGCAAAAATAGATGATCAAAATCAGAAATTCAATACTAATTAACGGAGTTCGCGTCAGAACTGTATGGCAGAGCTGTTGCTGTTGTTGTTGTTGAGCTATGTGCAGAGACTGTGTGGCTGTGTGGCAGAGTTCTGACGCGAACTCCGTTCATTAGTAGGTATTGAATTTCTGATTTTAATCATCTACTTTTGCTGTTGACTGTACCTATAGTACTCCCACATTTCGCTAGTCATGTTTAAGTTCCATGTAATAAGGGGTGACTCTATTACCATCAACCAGGCAGAAATCCAGACTCCGGGCTTCCAATAAATTCCAATAATAACTTGATGAGGTATAATATTTGGTGATGTACGAAAAAGCCCTCCTACCCCACGTATGTATGTACTAGCGTAATACGTAGTGTTAATTTCAATAGAATAAGAAGTCAGTTTATGCTGGTTTTATTTCCACTGAAGTACGGTCTATTGTATGTATTTAGGAGTCTTTGGTCAACTGGACCCTCTCGAAATGGACCCACGGGATCACTCAATCCAATCATATTTTGAATAGGTCGACTGGACCCACTGCCCAATTTCATCATTAGTACAGTCACGGAGTAAAGAGCATCGTCACTAGAAGAGGTTTTTTAAAGAAATAGTGTTGTAATTTTATTTCAACTCAGCCTATCGCAGTCCACTGCTAGACATAGACCCAGGCTGCGCCACAACACCCTGTCCTCCGCCCTTCGCATCCAGTCTGCTCTAGCCACCTTCTTAAGGTCGTCGGTCCATCTGGCTGGGGGGGTCCCACACCCCTGCCACACACACGCTTGTCGGTACGCGGTCTCTACTCTCGGACTCGTTTGCTCCACAGGCCATCGGCCCTTCGACAAACATGGCCATCCCACTGCCACGTCAGTTTGCTTACTCTGCAAGCTATCTCACTTCTGAGCTACTCCTATAATTTTATTTACCAACGGTAAAAGTTTAATTGAAGGCATAAATGTAATGAGTACCTTGTTGTACTTATTAAGCATCGTCACTTGAAAAGGGTTTTTAATGCAGTAGTTTTAGTAATTTTATTCACCAACAGTAAAAGTTTAAATTGAAGTCATGAGTGTAAAAGAGGTAGTGACGTTTTTTTGCAGCCATCAAATTCTTGACTGTGGGTGTCGCCGTAAAAGGCAAATGAGGGGAACATGTCTAGAGAATACAGAGCAAAAGCAGTCTTTTCCTGTGTCTATATTTCAAATTCACTTAAGTTCACTGAATATTTCTCCCTTAATTATTTTTAACATTGACCTAAATTCACGGCTTCTTTAATTGGTTAATTTTCCAATGAATTTGGAATTCGCGAAGAGTAGGTACGTTCTATATAAACGCAAGTAACTCTTCAATTTATGTAACCTATTGATAATCACCCACAATACAGGAGAAATTCCTAGGGTGGGGGCAAAGTTAAAAAAAAAAAAAAAAATCTTTTAGTTCCTTTTGCAAGTTAAGCCGACTTACGAGTACGACGCTACCGAACGAAAAAAAAGCTATCGGTCTCAACTATTTTCTTACTAATTTTAGGTAAGTAGGAACCAATATATTCATTCCCTAAAATAGAAAACTAAGGTATATAAAATTAATATGTTGAAAATATGTATAGTTTTTTTTACTAGCCATTTTTGTCCCATGTTCGAGAATAAAAAAAAAAAATATTTTAATGCAAAACGTTCCTCTATAAATGCAGGTAGCTCTTTCAAAGATAAATCACCCACATACTCGTATAAAGCGTTCTCCATAACTACAATATCCTCGCTTGTCGACAAACAACTCTCTTTGCACGTTTATCAGAATGTTGACCCCTTACTGCAGACTTTTTGGCGTCAGTGACGTCACGAAAGGCAAAATAAATGTGCCATTCTTTCTGTGAGAAGGGAAAACAGTCTGTGTATAGTTTCTGTATTTTCATAATATTTGTAAAAGTGGTCATTGGAGCTTAGCATCGTAATTGACCAATTTAAAACACAATCTGAAATATTTTGAACGAAATTGTCATATGTTTTAAAAATTCGTCTGCACAACAACGTAAATAACGCAACTAGTTGTTTAACTATCAAAATTAAAGGTGTTGCAAGTGTTTCATCATCATCATCATCATTTCAGCCGAAAGACGTCCACTGCTGGACATAGGCCTTCCCAAGCACCTCCACCTTCACACTTGCAAGTGTTTGCAGTGTTTTAATGTGTTGCGCAATTACTTACACCAGTGCCTTTTTTTTTTTTTTTTTTGTGGATGTGAAATCATCAAATGACCCCTCCCGCCCTGGGTGGAGCGGAAGGGAGTGTCAGACTCTTACTGACTAAAACCCACCCGTGTTCCTTCCTTAGCCCTTTATGTTCCGGGCCAGCGGGAACCCTTTCGGACAATCCCGCTGACCCGGCAGGCTTCGGCCCTATGGGGGCCCTCCTCGATGCTGACATCTCTTTGAGGCGCGCGTGGAACACGTACGCGCCGTCCGGCACGGGCCTGGTCCTGATCGGACGGCGAGCTACCCATTACTCTCCGCCCGCAGGCCCGCGCCTACGGTGGCCAGGAGTCGTCGCGCGGCTCCCGACGCCCGGAGCGTCTCCCGCGGCATACCTGTGCCTTGAAGTGGCCATTTAGAACTGTTATAAGTCATCTTCATCGTCCTGTCGTTATTCTATTGTTTTTGGATTGAAGCATGTCTTCTTTTCAAATGTCATCTCAGTCAGTATTCACCCCTTTCATAACCATATCAGGGAGCAGTGATGGCCCAGTGGTAACGGCCGCGACCTACGACTTGTAGGTTCGAACCCAGACAGGCGCTTAATTTTGTGTAAATTTGTTCATCACCACTGCTCTCAAAACGGTGAAGGAAAACATCGTAAGGCAAAATGTCCTAGAACAAATAATAATTCAAAGACATGTGACATCTACCAATCCACACTAGGCCCATATGGTAGATTACGGCTCACTTCCTCTCACCGATAGGAGGCCTGTGTCCCAGCAGTGGGAACATTATAGGCTGATTATGTATAGTTAGCCATATCATCGTTCACACAATCTGATAATTATTTATTTTCGATATTCTTAAAAAAAAACAAGATCTTCAAATTACTTAAGAATTTAAATATATGACAGTCATTATTAAGCTCGAAAGTCAGACATTTGAATAAGATCTCATTACGGGGACAAGGTACTCGTAAGTTGTAAGTGGAATTAAGCTTGAGTTAATATGAAATGAAATGGGGTATCAAATAATTAAATATACATTGTTGCTCTTAATTTATAGTTTCATTTGTAGCGTGGGTATTAAACTGGCGGCCATCTTGTTTCAACAAGTTTTGAACAATTATTAAATAGTTTCAGGTTGTTCATTTGGGTTGAAATGTTTTGGGGACGAATTGTATCTTTGTTTTTGTAGGTGCTGGCTACGGGTTTGTTTCCTTTCATTGGTTTTTGTTTATGTTAAAGGGGTCAATGTCATAGATAGTTTCATCATGTTGTTTTATATTGCCTGATTTATAAGTTGCCATTTAATTGTCTGTTGTATACCATAAGTTGAAGAAAGAATAATAGTTTCACTGTATTGTATGCCACAGGCAAGAAACTTGCGTCGTGAAAATGGCTTTAACTCTCGTATTTCGCAATTAAAACAAATTCGAAGAAAACGTCACTTTGTTTATTTCGCGTCACTCTTCGTCCATTTGCTTCAAAACCTACTTTAATTATCCATTCCTTTTAAAGGTCTTTTTAATTAGTTACCGCCTAAGTGGCTAGAGCAAGGACAGACGAATCAGTTTCGTTATTATTTCAAAGCAATTTAGTCTTACTTCACTTTTTAAAAAGTAATTACATAAAGATGGTGAGCAGTAGTGGCCCAGTCGTATCGGCCCCGACTTTCGACTTAGGTCGTGGGTGCGAACCTAGCCAGGCACTTTACTTTGTGTAAATTATTTCATCACCACTTCTCTCAAAACGGTGAAGGAAAACATCGTAAGGAAACCGGCATGTTCTAAAACCAAAATTTCGAAGACATGTGACATCCACCAACCCGCATTGGGCCCGCGTGGTGGATTACGGCCCGCTACCTCTCACAGAGAGGAGTGAGTACCAGCAGTGGCAACATAATAGGCTGATTATCACACCATTATTATAAAGGCGAAAGTTTGTGAGTGTGTTTGTATGTTTGTTACTTCGTCACGCACAAACGGCTAAACGGATTTGGATGAAATTTGGCACACAGATAGTTTATAACCAGGATTAACACATAGACTTTTTATCCAGATATTCCTACGTGATCGACAGTTATACGGGTCAAACCGTGGGGCACTGCTAGTACTACATAAACATAACATCACGCCTTGTCTCCCCGAAGGTTAAAGCAGAGGCGTAACTATAGTATACCCACATTTCGCCTGTTATGTTTAAGTCCCATGTAATAGGGGACGAGCCTATTGCACAATTCAGACTCTGGGCTGCTATTAGGAATTTCTAATCACAGTATAATCACACTATTACACTAATATAAAGGCGAAAGTTTGTGAGTGTGTGTGTATGTTTATGTGTTTGTTACTTCTTCACGCTCAAACGGCCGGACCAATTTTTTATACAAATTTGGTATGGAGGTAGCTGACACCCTGGATTAACATATAGGCTACTTTTTATCCCAGTATTCCCACTGGATCGAAAATTATGCGGGTAAAACCGCGGGGCGCAGCTAGATGTAAATAATATATTTTCGTTTTGTTTATCATTCATAATGACAGAAGCTTCTCCCTCTGACACAGGTGACTATAGCCGCACTGACTGACTGGTGACTGTCTAAATGGCAATTCGGCTAGGTCGCAGGTGAATAGAATGGCAAGTTCCAAAGTAGAGTAGATTTAGACTTTTGTCGTGCTACGACAGCGCATGCGGCGGGTGACTAAAATCGACCCTGAAAATGATCAGTCGCAGGTGATCGCCCGCCGCATGAAGGTCGACATTTTGATTAAATATATTAAATTAAATATTATATTTATTCAAAAATATAAGGACTAACGTTATATAGGTACAGTTTTTCTTAAATCTATGCCAAGTTCATCCATGATTTGTGCCCGCACTAGGTAATCCTGTGTTTCAGGCGAATGGAGATAACATTAATTGATCAAATAATCACATACTTATCATATTTATCTTATTGGTATCATGTAAAAAGGTGTATAAAATTATATTATACGAACAATATTCACTTTAGAACAAGTAATAACTTCTCTGTATCTTCATAGGACATAGTTCGAAGAGCAATATGAACCTCACTTGCGATTTTTATCGACCTGTGTCAATAGGGTGGCGGTTCGGCTTGTGAGGCGATTTTCGGTAAGCGAGCAGCCGCAGGGCGAAAATCGACCTAGTGTAAATACCTCATTGAGTTGAGCTGCACGGTTACTGACAAATGCGTGCACTGACTGGACAGGTCCGCTCAATCTGTGTGGTTCTTTCCTCAAAAGACCATTTCAGGCACTAATCTACATGGTCCTCAAAGATTATGTCCGGATTTTTTATATACACATTGACATTGATGAATTTTATTTAGACAATACATGAATATTTACTTTGTAAATAATTTTTATTATTTTTTTTTTATTTAATTATTGTGAATGTGAGGACTATGTGGGTCATTTCTTTTTTTTCCTTCTTAGTTTTAATCATGATCTGGCAGTTTGAGTAGTTTATGCGGCCTACCCAAATGTCCTGTCTTTGGTATTGTTCGTCGAATCGTTCCTCAAGTTCTGAGTTGAGCTGCACGATTTTTGACAAATGCGTGCACTGATTGGACAGGTCCGCTCAATCTGTGTGGTTCTTTCCTCAAAAGACCATGTAGGAAATCTAGGTTCCGGCACTTCAATAAAACGAGTTATAGGCTTTTTATAACTGTAAGTATATTATTAGCCAATTAGAAAGTCACTAGGAAGGATATGCATCCATCTTTTATAAGGCTCAAAAAGGCAAGTGAAGAATATTAGAGATGGCGGTTAAAGGAGAATTTTATTTTTTTTAAATAAGTACCTTCATATCGATTATTACAGAATCGACTAAAGATTGATTTTTGTAAATAAGTAAATCGAATAAATCAACACGCCCCCTCAAAAATTAATCTACCAAATAAAATAAATTAAAGTCAATTCCTAATTGACCGGAAACATATTCACTTCCTAGTGGCTGCTGGGAAATACATCTCATGGCCCAACATTTGTTGCTAAGGATTAAGGGAAACCCAGAAAACCTTAATCAGACCATTACTAAATAATAGTTAAATTAATCACAACACAAAAATACTCAGAGTCTTATTCTAAGAGTTTAATTCTATTGGTTGCATTATTTACAATGCTTAAACAGCCATTGTTATCCTCATAAATTATGATAGGTTTATCAATGTCTATCGTAATACTACTGCTAGTGATTTAAGCCATAATGCCTCAATATGACATACATTAAACATCTTATAACGTTTCGACATGGCGCGTTATATTTTTCTTCAGAGTTTAATGCGTCATAATTAAGCTTATTTTCAATGGGTGTATTAACAGGTTTACATTCGTGCATATTAAATTTATTTAATATCGTCTTTATGTATACACTTTGATCTAATGTAATTTCATTTGCATGCCTTTTAATTTTTTTTATACCAAGAAATAATTTTATCTCTTTCAAATCAGTCATTTTAAATTTACTCAATAAATACCTTTTAAAATTATTCATTATTTCAATATCAGCGCATACTATAACTAAATCATCTACATAAAGAACGACATAAATATTTTTATGTACATCTCCATTGTCTTGCAAATATATATCCACACCTATCGACTGAAGAACTTTGAAAACCTTCTTCTTTATTCGAAAACTTCAAACCAACACCTAGCTGCCTGTTTCAGCCCGTAAAGTGCTTTATTCAATTTACACATATAATTATCTGGACAAGAGATAACCTCAGGGACTTTCACATAGTTTTTTTTTGCTTTAATTCGCCATTCAAGAAGGCAGTTTTGACGCCCATATGATGAACTAGCAAATTAAATTGATTCGCAAAACTAAGTATAAATAAAGTTTCATTATAGTCCGTGAGGTATTCTTGACTGAAACCCCTTGCAACAAGTCGTGCTTTGTATCTAAATAGATTTTCCAAATTCATATTTTTTTTTTATAGTGAATATCCATTTACAATCGACAATGTTTTTATTTTCGGGTTTTGGTACGAAAGTCCAAGTATTATTAACTTTAGAGAATTTAATTCATCCCTAATTGCGCTTTCCACTGAGATCTATCGTCTCGAGTTTTGATCTCTTCTAATGAATTTGGTATTTTTTTTTTTTTTACATAGAATAGACTGAGCACACAAAATGACACAATCACACATCATCATCGTCTTCATTATACGAAATAGGTGGACGATTTTTGAGTCTATTGCTTATTCTAATCTCAGGATTATTATCTGTGTTTTCTTTTGGTGAAGACGGGTTATCAGACTGAAAGTGTATCAACTATTTGTTCCGATTCAATTAAATTATCATGGTTTAATTTGCGAATTTTACTAGGACACTCGTGCCCATCAGGTTTAGATGTATCTGATATTAAATTATCAGAGTTATGAGACTTTACCGGCACTGACTTGGATATTACATCATCAGTTTTGCCGTGAGAATTTTTAATATTCCCTTCAGACTTGAGGTCTGGCCTGGATTAAAAAAAACCAGTCTCATTAGCAATAACATCCCTGACTACTACGTATTTTTCGCATTCTGGGTTCCAAACTTTATTGCCGTTTGGTTCATAACCCACTAGTATCTCTTTCCATGATTTTTCATCAAACTTGGTCTTACTGATTTTATTATGAACGTAAACAGTTGAACCAAATACCTTCAAATATTTAATTTGAGGTTTTTTTATCATGCTACATTGCGAATTATTTTTCGCATTCTGGGTTCCAAACTTTATAGCCGTTTGTTTCATAACCCACTAGTATCTCTTTCCATGATTTTTCATCAAACTTGGTCTTACTGATTTTAGTATGAACGTAAACAGTTGAACCAAATACCTTCAAATATTTAATTTGAGGTTTTTCATCATGCCACATTGCGAATGGTGTTTTTGAATGTTTCAAAGCTTTAGTTGGGGTCAAATTAATTTTATTAAACAGCAGTCAGTACTGCATCGCCCCAAAACACTTTGTCTAATTTCGCACCGCTTATCATGGAACGAGCTTTTTCAGTAATGGTTCTGACCATACGTTCAAAAACGCCATTCAACTGTGGTGTTCTCGGAACTATTAAATGTTGATATCCCTTGTAACGTTGCACCTAGCAAGTTACACTTTAAAAGAGTTTTTCTTAGTATCCTTAATAATAACTAACCTATATACACTGAAAACTATACCATTTACACATAAAGCTTAAAAAAATAACCAAGTGTAATAATTAAAAGTAAATATAACACTTAAAAACAACATTATACTTAAATAATACTATATGGAACCTTCGAGCGGTCATTAACTTATAGGTACTCTACCCTTCAACCCTTTCGCCACGTCGTGGTTCCGGCGTGAAGGAGGACACTTGGTGAAGATCCTCTGCTGCAGAGTGATTCACGTCTACTAACTACCATACACTGAAGTTTTACCACAGAACCTGGAACTGGAGCCGGCAGTTGCAGACAAAGTCTGGGACTACCATTATCACCTGAAGACGGTTCTGTTCCCTACTCCATTACTACCCTCTGCTATCGGGACTTGAGAAGGCCACGGAAGTTAGGCAATAAATAATAAGTATACCTATCTTCTAGTTCTTATTATTTACGAACCTCCTACATTCCTACCTGCTGGCAACCCCCCTAAGGGAAGAGTCACACCCTCTCTCTACACAATACCTTTTCATTTAAGTCGTTAGATATTCGCCACCATTAAGTATCACAGTATAAGTTGACTAATTTTAAATTAAACTTAGCCTCACTTTTAGCCATAAAATCTTTAAAAACAGCAAACACGCCTGATTTATAGGTTAATATATACGTAACGCAATAATGTATAGTATACTCTTCAACAAAAAACACAAAATAGTTTTTGTTATTGTTAGTTGGGGGAGTAATAGGTCCACAAACATCTGAGTGCACAATATACATATAATGGCCGTTTAACATGACTTTTATCTTTAACCAGATTGAATGGAAGTCGACTCTGTTTTCCATTTATACAGGCCTCACACAACTCATCATCTGGCATTACAGTTTCAATTTGGCTGATGTCATTAACCATTTTATTAGTTTTAATTTCAATGAAATTATTTTTGCTAATATTACCAAAGTTATGATGCCATAATTTGTACATATTTTTATTACTGCATACTTGAGAAACAGATTGACACTTATTTACAGATGCCATTAAGTCTACAGCAATTAAATTATTTTTCAACATACCTTACTTAATAGTTTTACTATCCTTACGTATTTGGACTCCTAGCTGGTCGAAAATGACTGTCAACGCAGCACGTTCCATTTTTGATACAGATAGCAGGTTGCATGGTACCTCAGCACAGAAGAGCACGTCCTCTAAATCTCCTTGAACGCCCATGTTGCTGGTCACTGGTCACATACATTGTTTCCTTTTTGGTACCTGAAACATAAATTCACCATTTTTAGCAATAGAAATTTTTAATGGCGTTGGTGACGGTGTGACTAATGAAAAGAACTTCCCGGTTTATAATATGGTCCGATGCTCCAGAATCCATAGGAAAATAACTTTGCTTCCATCATCATCCGCTTGATAGTCTCCCATCATTAAAAGCAAATCCAGAAAAATTGTTTGATGTGGATGGTCCACTGATCTCAACTGCCTGGACCGTCCTTGTCCTTTCCATATTTTTCTGCTTCTGCTGTTGAGCTCTTTTGAAGTAGAAACAGTCGTTTTTCACATGCCCCTTGCGGCCACAGTGATGACACTTCAAGAACTGACACTTCTTCTTCTGCTTGTTATCCTTCTGCTTGTAGCTATTATTCCCTTTATAATTTGCAAAACGATCGAATTTTCATTTTCGAAATTCCTGTCCATTTTTCCACTCAACTTGCAAAACTTTGACACTGGTATCACTAGACTCATTTTTCAACTTGACTTCATGATCCAAAAACCTTGTTTTATCAAATGCTTGCGTTAATTTATCCTCCGATAAAGTTTCGATCGCAGTTATCACGTCATCATAAGTTGCATTCAATTATCGGGTCTTCGTCAATAATTTTTATCACATCCATTTCACTTAACAATGCCCGTATTCTAAACTTCTAGACACTGTATATTTCACCATCGAATGGCTTGATATTACGTTTGTTTATAGATTATCCATTTTAAAAAGTTCGTAACGGATTTACTTTTTGAACCACTTATATTGCAGTAAAAACGTAACCTGGTCCCATAACCTGTAGGAAATCTAGGTTCCGGCACTTCAATAAAACGAGTTATAGGCTTTTTATAACTGTAAGTATATTATTAGCCAATTAGAAAGTCACTAGGAAGGATATGCATCCATCTTTTATAAGGCTCAAAAAGGCAAGTGAAGAATATTAGAGATGGCGGTTAAAGGAGAATTTTATTTTTTTTAAATAAGTACCTTCATATCGATTATTACAGAATCGACTAAAGATTGATTTTTGTAAATAAGTAAATCGAATAAATCAACAGACCATTTCAGACACCAATCTACATGGTCTTCACACGATCTGACCAAGATTTTGTCTGGACTTTAAAAGAGACTGTGACTTCTGAGTTTGTTTCGGCCTTTCTTCTCAGAATAGTCAGTTAGGAAACGCCGACCTCATCTAGTTTAAAAAAAAAATATGATTGACGTGTAAAAGTGTTTGTACAAACCTACTTACAGAAATAAAAATCATTTATCATTTATCATTATCACAAAAAAAAAAAACAGTAGATACGAAAGATATGGAAATGGAAAGATAAACAAAGTACTAAATGTAAATCTTAGTGTTCATATTTTTGCGGTCAAACGATTTTGTGTGAGAAATTGTGAAACAGCGTTGTTATAATCAGGCGATTTGTATTTAAAGTCTTGGTAAAATTGCCTGAAGCAACGATTACTGAAGAAATTCAGGAAGGAGGCCGTTTGCATTTAGTTTTTATGGCGTAGATTTGGAATTCTTCCGAGAACCTTGAACTTTCTTGCATGTGTTGTTATGTGTAATGGCGCGGTTGGGTTGTACCCTTAGAAATGGTCGAGTTGAAGGTTGGTGATCCACGTTTCAAGTTCGTGGGTTTAAACTGGTTTGGGTAGCCATGGCTACGTTTATAAAAGTATCTGTTGGAAATCTTCTTGATTCTAAATCGTACGTATAGTCCATTTTTTGGTGGTCTTTGTGTGATCAATCCTCGTGTCTGTTCTGTATGAAAACTGGCTTTTACCCTGCTGGGAGAGTTACCTATTTCAAAAGAATTCAGTAAAATAGGTTGAAGTTAATATAAATGTTATTTGTCACATTTATTTATCAAATATCACAACTATAGATACCTACTACTAACTAGTTTCCAAACTGATTCTGATTATTCTCTTCAGATTTACTCCTTAAATGTAGCAAAACAAAAGCCTATCACATCATACAAAAGACATTACCTACAAACAATCTATTTTCAAATTACTACTGCAAAATAATCAGCTGTTCCCTACATTTTGACGAGTTATGCGAACATAAATGTAGGGAACAGCTGATTTTTTTCGCGATTTCAGCTTTGTTCCCATAGTAAATTAAAGTAGTTGTTCATAATGATGAGTACAATGACCCCATAGGAGGTTTTGCGTTAATACAATAACACGGTGTATATAAACGCAAAGCCTGAACCGCTGCTCCTACAGACATGAAATTAGGAGGGTGTGTTCTTGTGAAGAGTAGGTATCCAATAAGAAAGGGTTTTTGGAAATTCCCTCCCTAAGAGGGTGAATGGGAGGAGGGTGAAATTTCACTCGGACCAAGTCGCAGGCAAAAGCTAGTAAAAATACTATTGTATAGTAAGTTATAAGTAACATAAAAATTACATAAACATAATCAGCCTATAATGTTCCCACTGCTGGGACACAGGCCTCCTCGCTGTGAGAGGGACTGGGCCATGATCCACCACGCGGGTCCACTACGGGTTGGTAGATGTCACATGTCTTCGAATTTTTGGTTCTAGGACATGCCGGTTTCCTCACGATGTTTTCCTTCACTGTTTTGAGAGCAGTAGTGATGAAATAATTAACACAAACTCAAAAAGTAAAGCGCCTGTCTGGGTTCGAACCTACGACCTACGACTCGTAAGTCGCGGCCATTACCATCTGGGCCATCACTGCTCTCATCGAAATTAAAGCTAATGTATCCAAAAAAGTTTCTAAGTTTCCACTATATACCCGCACGGCCGTCAAAAAAGCATTAGTCAAACTCTCTTTAAATCTGTAGTAACGTATGTAGGAAACATTACAACGTCATTAAACACAATCGTTGCTCCCGGTCACGCGCGGCGTTGCTTGTATATTACTGGGTTTTTTCTCTTGCATCCCTAATAGTGTGGTTGGGAAGGACGCGATGGATAGGGAGCGATTTGTTCAAAAGAATATGCGAAGGATCGTACTGGGTGCGTATTTCAATCTGTTTCAAATAGATCATTTACTAGATTAAAAAAAAACTAAGTAGCCTGGAACTACTTTATTTATTTAATACTTCAAGCACAGAAATGTACAGAGGCGGACTTAAAGCCACCACTTTCATTCACCACATACGTTTACTACAATCTCAACGCACGGCATCTGACCATCACCAAAAAAGCATTAGTACATTTGCTACAAGGATCTTTTGGCGCTTGAATAACGTTGACAGGGGGGCGCTGTTGGTAAACATCCGTGCAATTGTTTTGTAAAAATGTACTAAAAAACCAAGATGGTGGCGTTAGTTCCGATTTTGACCACGCGCCAAAAGAACCTTGTAGTGCTATAAATCTGTTGCTACCATAGATATAAGAGTTGCTGCTTATGCAGCAAACATTACAACGTCATTAAACACAATCGCTGCTCCCGGTCACGCGCGGCGTTGCTTGTCTATTGCTGGGTTTTTTTTCTTGCATCCCTAATAGTGTGGTTGGGAAGGACACGATGGATAGGGAGCGATTTGTTCAAAAGAATATGCGAAGGATCGTACTGGGTGCGTATTTCAATCTGTTTCAAATAGAACCCCCCTCTGGATCCCCTGCTAGTTATTCTTTTGTTTTAATTTGTGTCCTATCCACTATAACAAGGTCTGATCCACTTACTCTTTTTGACAGGTAAGTAGAGTCAAGAGAATTTGTATTAAGAATTCAAGTCTAGCCCATCTGAATTCAAATCCGCAACAAACAGAAAGCAAGCGTGATGATCACTGCTCAAGAAAACAGAGGGTCAATTCTCGGTATTTTAAGAATTTTAACAGTCTGATCAGTCTCAATCTGTCAAAAATACCTCTAATCTCCCTACTTTTTGACAAGTTTTTGACATTGATTGTCGCTGAGATGAAATTGCGACTAGATTTTGACCGTTTTTAATTACGGGAATTGGCCCTCAGATACTTCCAAAGAGTTTTAACAAATGAAGAATCACCTTTATAGTAATTACTTGCACTTTCCCGCTGATTTCCTAGCCAAACGCTGAAACAACGTAGAAGGCGCGCGGATCGAATGAGAAACGCGCTCATTACAGCCGGCACATCTATCGAATTTGTACACAGAGCTATTCTTTTGACGCCCGACATTTAACCTGGGATATTTATCGTTATTTTTAATAGGTACTTTTTTGTAGTCTTAACGTAGTAAAACATAGGTACTGGTTTAATGAATATAAAACTTATATTTGCCATCATGGTGAAAGGATTAGCCAATCGACAGAGGTCGATTGGCCAGGGCACGTCGGACGTAGCAAAAGCTCGGATGGTGCGTCACTCGGGGAGGCTCCCTTCATGCACCCTCACAGCTCTAAATGACACATGATTATTACTGGTTGCTTACAACCGACCCCGTTGCGAATGCTGTATCCACTATCGTCAATATCTGCATTGTGCTTCCAGAAATTCGTATGACTATAGCCAGCCGCATCGAGAGGGCGAAGCTGCAGGATGACCTACACCACTTAATGCACTATTTTAAGTGCCACAGAGGCTTAAAAGACGCAAAAATTTTCATGGTGCGTGAGTCCAGCTAAAGGCAACCTCTCCACGCAAAAATGTGATCTCTGGAAAGAACATGATCTTTTTATTCAATCATCAGAGAGTCTCCCATTCGGGCATAAGTTACCGTGGCCTACTTGGAAAACCTTAGACAAACTTCGTACCCAAGAAGGCCGCAGTAAGGACAACCTCCACAAGTGGGGGTTCATGGAAGGCTCAGACCTCCGATGTGAATGCGGTGTCTCTCCATAGACAATGGCTCACCTCCCATCTTGCACCGCATGCCCTGTCACGTGCACACGTGAGGACCAATAGCTGCGTCAGCGAATGCTGAATTTTATGATTTTTTCTGGAAAATTCCATTTGTTCAAACGTTTAATAACCCCCAATTAAAGTTTTCACTGTTCTTTTCTGTTCGAATCTCGACCTTAATGCACCAGTGAACTAATTGGCAATTAGCGTATGGAGTACAAAACATAAATTATCAGATTACTGGAGTTTTTATAGTTGGAAGTAGAATTTTGGATTTTTAAAGTACTGTCACAATTAAGTTTAAGCAGGGTGCTTACTCTTGAGTTTAATTCCGATAGATCGACATTGGAATTGTTTCGTTTCGTACTCTTGAGTTCGATGCTAGCGCCAAATGGTTTTTAAATTGTGTGTCCATTTTGGGGAAGTAAGTGGAATTGGGATCGGGCTTGGCGTGGTTTACCCCACGCCAAACCCGATCCCAATTCTGTGGGTGCTTCCGTGGTTGCTGGTGGAGTTGGGGGTGTGGGCTTGTCTCGTTCAGTTGGTGACGGCAGAGGACTTCGCCGCAGCAATTGGCTACGGCCAAACGGGCTAGATCCTGAACTAGCCATGTCCACCACAGTAACAGTATTCTATAGGATTTAGTTCATTGCATGCAATGAAAGCGTACGTCAGTGTTTCTATTAACTCGCGACACTCTTTTGTTTTAATGCTTACACTGCTTATTTAATTTCAATAACAATTTAGTGGTAATTATTTATAACACATGATAAGCAAAACAAAAAGCACGTCCGCTTAGGCAAGCGATCGATCGCGATTGAAGTGCAGTGCAGTGCAGTGTAATAAGCTGTAAAAATGATAGTATGATGAAGATTGCCGGAATTTTTTGTCCCTTTCGGTGACACGGATACCATGAGTCTATAGAGTACTCTGTCTACCGCGAGTGCGGCAGACCAGAGAATGCGTTCTTGACACCTGTCAGTTTCATACAAACGAATACGTGTATTGCGAATTTGATTTTTATTAACTACTAGAATTGTCGCACTGACAGGTGTCAGGAACGCATTCTCTCAACGGCCGGACTGTAGTTGATATGACTGTCTTTATAGTTGTCGCAGGTTCAAGCACAAAAAGTCACATTTCAGCCATATTGCAATAAGTCTAGTTCCGTTACCGCACCGCAACCATTACACTACGTGCCAAAATTACGGCTACACCTACGGTCACAATTTTAACTGCTCCTAAAGGAATATAAATTTCAATTTTAAAATCTCCATATTGCCGCACGGTGCGCGGTGTCTTGTTTGCAAAAATGCGGAAAAGAATTCATAATGTATACATTTATTTTGATTCCACTGTAGTTTCTGGGCCTTCGTTGTTTATTGCTGGAACTTGGTGCTGTTGATATTCGCATAGTTATGCAAATACCTACGTAATGCAAAGTGGCTTTAGGCTTTATTAAGCGAAATGAAACGGTCTATATGAGAGTTTTTGTTTGTAGTTTCCTTAATGTGTCTTTTTGTTGGATCCTTTGGTTTAATTCCCAGCTCGTGCAAAGTATTATTGGGTTTTCCCGATAGGAATTTCTTAGTAGCGACTCCAATTATGAGTTTTTGCCCGGTTGAAGTCAATAGACCGTAAAACATTAATCCTACCTTACCTTACTTTCGTACCTATTTTTCTGATCTGTTTTTTTTCTTGTCTATTTATACACCCTTACATTTTGATCGTTTTAATCCTTATAAGGGGTAATTATACTCATCATTATGAACAACTTTTATTATGGGAGCAACCCTGAAATCGTGAAAAAAAAATCAGATGATCCATACATTTCATCCCTCTCACCGAGAGGAGGCCTGTGTCCCAGCAGTGGGAACATTATAGGCTGATTATGGTTATGGTTATGGATCCATACATTTATGTTAGCATAACTCGACATAATGAATGGATCGACAGTTTTTTTTTTCATTCAATTTTGTTGGTGAAATTCACCCTTAATCTTGACTTTAACAATCTGAGACTAAAATTAAATTTTATGAAACAACCGAGGAATATGAAAAGTTATCAAAGAAAATATCACGATTCTCCTCTCAATTGGTATTCCGAACACAGTTCAATTATCTGATGATGAAGTTTAATGTCTGAAAGATTTACTTGCAGGCATTCCGGACCAGGTGTTGTGGTGAATTAAAATGGCTTCAAAGGTGCCTGTTATGCTCCATTTTTGTCTAAATTGGGATCGAACAAAATCGAGCAGTATTCTCAAGTTTCAAATAGATAATATAACTTTTGTCAACTCAAAAATGATTATCAATTTTTTTTTACAAAGTAAAAACAACCGACTTCCAAAAAAATCACTATAAAATGAAAAATAACTTTAATTTTGGAAGTCAGTGTCTTTGGATCTGTAGAACCACCGCGCAAGCTTCTTCTTATTAACGAAAAAAAGGATTTTTGAAATCAATCTACAATAGGCTATTTGACAATGTAAAAAATAAGGTCATAATTATTGACACTCGTATAGATTATTGCTTTTAAAATGGATTTGCATTAATTTTACTACAAAACAATGTATTATTTATAAAAAAAATCCCGAAAAAACTTCATCTTTTTAAATCTGGCGCCACGTAATCGAAAACGGTCTGGATTGGCTGAACTTAAGATGACGTCATGATTTAGTAAATTTCTGTCTATCGTTGACAGAACAGATGACATTTGTCTAGTATCTCGACCGTTTCAACGTTTGTTTACGTGAATCGTGACGTCAAGACGCCATATTGTTAAAGATAGCGTTTTGGCGGCTTATTTAAACAGTACATTTTTATTTACTATTTTTTAAAAGAAATACATTATGCAATTTGAAGTAATAGGTTTTTGTGGGCTCGTTAGACACCATTAAATAATCTGAGATGTTTATCAGAAACCAGTCAAATAGCCTATTGCCGGAGATATCGCGTTAAATATATACCAAAAAAAACACAGTCGTATTAAGAACCTCCTCCTTTTTGAAGTCGGATAAAAAGTAAGGATATAAGGATCTAAAAAAGATATCTTTAAGATTTAAATCGTTAGAATTGCCCGCACCCTACTTAGGTTGCACGATAAAGTAATCAGTTTGGCAGTTTGAGTAATTTATGCGGCCTACCTAAATGTCCTTTCTTTGGTATTGTTCGTCGAATCGTTGAGCTTCTGACAAATGCGTGCACCGACTGGACAGGTCCGCACAATCTGTGTGGTTCCTTCCTAAAAAAACATTTTAGACACTAATCTACATGGTCTTCACATGATCTGACCAAGATTATGTCTGGACTTTAAAAGAGACTGTGACCTCTGAGTTTGTTTCGGCCTTTCTTCTCAAAGTAGTCAGATAGGAAACGTCGACCTCATCAAGTTATAAAAAATATGATTGACGTGTTCGTGCAAACCTACAAGAAATAAGATCATTTATAAATAATAATAATATCTATTCACGATTGTAAATTACAACTCGTAAGTCGCGGCCGTTACCACTTGGCCGCCACTGCTCGTAGGTTCGGACCCAGACAGGCGCTTTACTTTGTGTAAATTATTTCATCACCACTGCTCTCAAAACGGTGAAGGAAAACATCGTGAGGAAACCGGCACGTCCTAGGACCAAACATTCGAAGACATGTGACATCTGCCAACCCGCATCGGGCCCGCGGCCGCGTGGCGGTTTACGGCCCACTCCCTCTCACCGAGAGGAGGCCTGTGTCCCAGCAGTGGGAACGTTATAGGCTGATTATGTATGTATGTTATGTATGAGTTTTTAAAAGAGTGAGCTCACACATACCGCACAGGCGGCAAATCACGCGCAGTGGCACGTTATCTGCGCTCCGTTGCGTGGCGCGTTTTAGTGTGTGGCTAGGCAGATGATGACTTCTCAATAATTATTAGTCGTCATCTCGGTAGTCACCCCCTTTCTAACCATATCATCATTCACACAGTCTATCCATCGTTTCTTTGGTCTTCCCCTACTCTTATACCCACCTGACCATATGGACCCATATTCATAAAAAATGCCAAGTTCAGGGAAGAGGGTCAACACATTTCTATCGTATTAATAGCCCTGTTAGATTCCTAAAGTGGGTCTAGGCAACTATAATTGAGGCTAAGTAACAATTAATTAAACTAGGCTTTCCTTGAAAGGTTGATGTGTAGGTAATTTAATACACTTCTGGACACATCTATTGGCCCACCTTGTATTTTCAGTTTCGTTTGGTCCTAGCTAAAATTTTATATTAGGTCGAGCAAAAAGTTTTTATGCAGTTTTGAACCTGGCACATTCACAATTTCATTCAATAGTCTTTTTTTGAATTTCGAACACAGAATTTAAAGAAACAAAAGACAATTTGGAGCCTGTTTGTTGATATCAAACAATCGAATACTAAGAAAACTTGGTTTTATTGGTTTACTTGGATTTAATTCTTGAAAAAGTGATTGATATCTTTGGTTTTGCAACAAACATTACTTATTCTTAACATTAAGGTGAGGTTCTATCAATAATCTATGGATACTTCACCTGAAGTCGCCGCCCAAGCTGTGGCACTTATTCAGGCCGGACACAGCCAAAGAAACGTGAGTGCTCAACTTAATTTAAGTCGATCTGCGGTCCGAAATGTTTATCGGAGGTACCTAGAGACTGGCGGCTTTGTTCGTCGCCAAGGAAGGCCACGATCTCGGGTCACAACTGAAAGGCAGGATCGATTCATCGTGACGACCAGCTTGAGAAATCGTCACCTTACCTCCATTGAGATACAAAACCAACTTCGCGACTTCCACGGAGTATCTGTGAGCGCTCGAACTGTTCGGAGAAGGTTAAAAGAACGCGATATGGTACCACACAAGCCAGCTAATGGGCCCAAACTAACGCGAGCCCACCGAACAGCGCGCCTTCATTTCGCACGCAGTCATTTAAATTGGACACAGCAAGATTGGAGCCGTGTACTCTTTTCTGATGAGTCTAAAATTGTGTTACATGGCAATGATGGAAGGAAGAAGGTCTACCGACGTAAGGGAGAGCGTTTCGCACAATGCTGCTTTGAAGAGAGGGTTGCTTATGGCGGTGGCTCATGGACTGTCTGGGGCGGTAAATCCGCGAGCGGCAAAACTCAACTTGAGGTTGTTACAGGACCACGGCTGCCAACATTAAATGCTGAAAGGTACATTCGTGAGTGCTTAGAACCTCACGTGATACCATACGCGGACTATGTGGGCCCAAATTTCCTTTTTATGCATGATAATGCAAGAGCCCATGCGGCCGGCATCGTCAGGGAATATCTTCGGGATGTGAACATCACAGTTATGGACTGGCTAGCCAGAAGCCCAGACATGAACCCCATTGAGCACATGTGGGACGAGCTAAAAAGACGTGTTAGGGCTCGTCAGCCAATTGCCCAGACGATGCAGGAGTTGAAAACTGCCATAGAAGAGGAATGGGAGATGATCCCTCAAAATTTCATAGAGCGGTTGATAAACTCTATGCCTAATCGTATGAGAGCTGTGGTAGATGCCTATGGAGGCAACACGCGTTATTAAATTAAACCTTTAATTGATAAAACATGTTTTTTATTCAAAAATCAATTGCCTTTAACAAGGCTCATATCCGACTTGTTAGGCGTAGCTCCATGTCGTATGGTATTCTGAATTCAAATTTAAAACAATACGATCGAAAAAGATGGTAAAATGTATCAGGTTTAAAACTGCATCAACAGTTTTTGTTCAATCTAGCAATCATATTTCGGTAGGGGCCATCGAAACCTAAACTCTAAGGTGGGCCAATAGATGTGTCCAGAAGTGTATTTAGGGTTTATAGAAGGAATTTGTGGACAATGATTGACTATTTAACTACAAAATGTAACTAAATCTGAGGTGATTGATTATCGAATAACTAAGTTAACCGTTTAGATTCAGAATGGAACGTGTACTGTATTGTATTATTCATCTGCCGAGCCTTTTCCCAACTATATTAGGGTCGGCTTCTAGTCTGACCGGATGCAGCTGAGTACATACCAGTATTTTACATGGAGACTCAGACCAACGGCTTAACGTGCTTTCCGGGGCACGGAGGGGTCTTGGTAGGTATGTAAAGATGGTCACCCATCCACTGACCAACCGCGGCAAATGTAGCTTAACCTGATCGATCGATCCGTGCGGCTGTTATTACTTGGCTACAAGCCCGTCATGTATTGTATTATTATTTACTAGCTGCGCCCCGCGGTTTCACCCGCGTAAATGTTGATCCCGTGGGAATATCGGTATAAAAAGCCAATATGTTATGTAAAAGCCTATTATGTTAATCCAGGGTGTCAGTTACCTCCTTACAAAATTTAATCAAAATTGGTCCAGCCGTTTGAGCGTGAAGAAGTAACAAACATATAAACACACACACACTCACAAACTTTCGCCTTTATAATATTAGTGTGATATGACTGTATAGTGTGATTTTTATTTTTAGCCTATGAATACTCAGGCGATTTGCCCTCCCGCTGGGCAAAGGCTTCACTTTTTCCTCTCATTCTTGAACTAGTGTTGACCAATCCTGTCTGTATACGTAGAGCTCGTCCCGCTATCTCCTGGGCCTGCCACGACGTCACCGGACGTTTTCTGGGACCCACATTGTGGTAACTCTGTCTGTCTGTATGTTACATTTTCACGCCTAAACTACTGAAGGGATTTCGATAAAATTTGGCAAGGAGATAGATGGCATCCTGGGGAACGACATGGGCTACTTATTGTCTCGGTAGCACGTTCCCGTGGGATAATTTCCGACATCCATGCGGGCGAAGTGGCGGGCAGAAGCTAATAACACATAAATAGTTTGCTTATTATTGGTACAGGCTACAGTCATGATATCCAATTCTTTACTAGCTTGTTAATCTATTGTTTGTCGGGTCATTTCCAGCTATCTATTTAATTAACGATTTCTACATAAAATAAGATACTTATGATAGTAAATGTAAATCATTATCATCATCATCATCATTTCAGCCAAAAGACGTCCACTGCTAGACGTAGGCCATCCCCAAGTACCGCGACTTGGACCGGTTCTATGCTTCCCGCATCCAGTGGATTCCTGCGGTCTTCACAAGGACATCGGTCCACCTTGGGCCTTCCAACGTTACGTCTTCCGGTACGTGGTCACCTCTCCAGAACCTTTCGGCCCCTATGGCCATCTGTTCTGCGAGAAATGTGCCCTGCCCACTGCCAATTAAGTTTGGCAATTCTATAAGAAAATCCTTTATGAACTTGAAACTCTTAAAAAATGTCCCAATACATAATTTATAAAGGGGAAAAAAATGAGAATCCAACTCATTAATGCACGAGTTGGATTCTCATTTTTTTCCCCTTTATAAATTGCCCGCTTTATAAAAACCTAAAATCCAATAAAAAACCTGCCATTCCAACACAACCACTAATTTTAAAACCCGTATAAAAAAAACTATTAGCCCGAACATCTTACAACCCCATTTTCAATTACGAAGGCAAGCGACGCCGACACGACGTTCAAAATTGAGTGACAGCCCTTACAGACCAAGTGACCCTCTTTTAGTATGCAGTCAAGAATTTCCTCAGAATTAAGCTTTGAATAATTAAAGGGAAATAATTATCTTGCTAACGAAAGTATATGATACGATTTTGACATTGAATTCCGGGCGTATTAAGACAATAATGCTAAATTATATTGTTTTTGGAATTTGTGACTGTTTCTCGGAAAGGTAAAACGCTCTCATCCCTGCTATCTTGTCTGTGGTTGGGTGACTATCTTTACATACCGAGACCCCTCCATGCCTCGGAAAGCACGTTAATCCGTTGGTCCCGGCTATCATTCATGGATCTTTGACAGTCGTTACGGGTAGTCAGAAGCCCGAAAGTCTGACAACCAGTCTTACCAAGGGATTTCGTATTACAAAATAACTGGGTTGTTGTGGTCAGATAGGCAGTCGCTCCATGTAAAATACTGGTATTCAGCTGCATCCGGTTAGATTGGAAGCCGACCCCAACATAGTTGGGAAATGGCTAGGCAGATGATGAAAGCGCCTGACTGGGTTCGAACCTACGACTCGTAAGTCGCGGCCGTGGTGGCCGTGGCGGTGGCACTGGGCCACCAATGCTCTTCGATCTCAGATACAGGGTACAAATCATCTGAATCGTATTAATACGTCCATTAACTTAACCTCCAAAACCTTGATTCGCGAATCTTTAATCATAATTATTCACTCGGAACGACGTTAACCCTATTAAAAATTATTGCTCGAATTGTTCTGATGCTGAACTTGAGCGCGTAACTTAATAGACCCTTGTCAGCCGGTGTTACTTCACTCAGATAACTTTGAAGGGTCACAGATATACAGATAAGGGCTAAGTTGGTACTTATAGGTTATACTTATAAGATGGTCTCTTTACTTATGCATATAACATTTATAATATTAATTACGGATTTTTAGTGATTGGAGTGTTAGCTTATTTTTTGAAGAAAGAAAAAGTATTTTTTGGATCTTGCACAGGAAGATAATTCAATCTGCCTAGTCTTTTTTCAACTTTGTTTGGGTCAGCTTCCAGTCTAACTGGATGCAGCTTACATGGAGTAACTGCTTATGTGACCTGCACATCCCTATTACTGGGTAACACAAAAGCCCTTGGTAGGACTGGTTATCAGACTACTGGGCTTCTGACTACCCGTAACGACTGCTAAAGATCTACGAATGACAGCCGGGACCAACGACTTAACGTACTTTCAAGGCACACAGGGGTTTCGATATTATTTTGTAATGGATGGTCACCCATCCATGAACCGACCGCGTCAAGCGAAGCTTAAATTTCGAGATCGACCCGTGCGGCTGTTATTATTTAGCCACGAGCACCTCTTGCACAGAAAGATAATCATATAAACTAAGTAGTATATCAATAACATAATCAGCCTATGACGTTCCCACTGCTGGGACACAGGCCTCCTCTCAGTGAGAGGGAGTGGGCTGTAATCTACCACGCGGGCCCAGTGCGGGTTGGTAGATGTCACATGTCTTCAAATTTTTGGTTCTAGGACATGCCGGTATCCTCACGATGTTTTCCTTCACCGTTTTGAGAGCAGTGGTGATGAAATAATTTACACAAAGTAAAGCGCCTGTCTGGGTTCGAACCTTCGTAATACAACTCGTAAGTATATCAATGCTACAATACAAAATATACAAACATATATCAACAGAAGTCTTGCGGTTTTATCGGCGACTAGATGTCGCTGTTTCTGAAGAATATTATCTTCGTGATAACACAAGATGTGTATTTGTAAAAGTAATAAAATTGTTTATGAGAAAATCCAAGAGTAAAATTTGTTTAAAAACATCCTGTCAAACAATATGTTCATACAGGATATGAATGTTTAAAATCCTATGTTTATTATTGTATTTAAAATATTGTTTGCTTTTTTATTCAGACAGTGTGATGGCGCTCTAAGCAAGCATGGTAATCAATCATAAGTTCTTCTTTGTATGAAAAGAAGTCTACCTTGAAAGGTGACAGTGACACACTGTTATTTTTTCTCAACCCATTTGTAACCAGGTCAAGGTCTCCATTAATTGTCTACTCAATGTCCCGTGTTTACGGAACGAAAGTTTTGGCGAAATTCCACGAAAACAGTGAACTAGGGTTTTTGTTAGAATCCGGAACCGACCGCGGGATCAAGAGGAAAGTTTTTATATCAACTGAGGATTACGGAACTAACTACCGGCGCGACGGTGGACTTTGGATAGTGATGGAAAATACTATGTGTTCGGGAATGCAATTTGAAAGTTCGATTTCCTTGGTTTCAATTCCTCTTCATCTTTATTTGCGTTGTTATGCAGTTATTGTGACCGGGTGAAAGCCGCAGGAATCCAATGGATGCGAGAAGCAAAAAAAGTGTACTCACTAAGCACGTAATCCGTGTTTCCTACACTGTATCACATCAACTCAGCCTATTGCAGTCTACTGTTGGACATCGGCCTCTTCCAGGCTGTGCCACAATACCCTGTCCTCCGCCTTCCGCATTCAGTCTGTTCCAGCCACCTTCTTTAGGTCGTCCGTCCATCTAGCTGGGGGGGCTCCACTCCAGGACTTGTCTGCTCCACCGGTCATCGGTCCTTCGACAACATTGCCAGCCCACGGCCATTTCAGTTTGCTTACTCTGCAAGCTATGTCGGTAACTATGGTTCTTCTCCGGATAATTTAATTCCTGATTTTATCTTTCAAAGAGACTCCGAGCACAGCTCGCTCCATAGCGTGCTGAGCGACCGTACCGTATCACTAATAAAATTAGTATAAGTCCGAACTAAGAATGAATGGAAACACGATTTGACAGTTGTCCTTACTCCCCAACTCCTGAGTTTTTGCCCGTCCGAAAAACTTATTGTTGATTTATTTGATTTACTTATTTACAAAAATCAATCTTTAGTCGATTCTGTAATAATCGATATGAAGGTACTTATTTAAAAGAATAAAATTCTCCTTTAACCGCCATCTCTAACATTCTTCACTTGCTTTTTGAGCCTTATAAAAGATGGATGCATATCCTTCCTAGTGACTTTCTAATTGGCTAATAATATACTTACAGTTATAAAAAGCCTATAACTCGTTTTATTGAAGTGCCTGAACCTAGATTTCCTACACTTATTAATCGGGAGTGGGGTTTCTCCGAAGTATATAACTACTTTCGGATGGGCCCGATTTTCGTTGACGGACTTAGAAAAACCGACGGGTTCTGCCGTCAAAGTGGCGATGTTTGGGGGAGGCCATAGAGAATAGTGGTTGTATAATCTTTGGGGGAGGCCTATGCTAGTAGTGGACGTCTTTCGGCTAAAATGATGATTGGATAGTTTAATCAAAGTACTTACCGTCGACACAAAAAGAAGAAGAAAGATTCCCTCGTATGAAACAATGTTGATGATTCGACTAACTGTTGCTCGGGACTTCGACTCCTTAAGCCCACTCTAGCCCCCCCAGGAATCATACCCATTCGCCCACCCAGTGCAAATGCGGTGATCCTGGCCAAACCATGTCCCATAGTGTTGTATTATCCGAAGTGCCCATTCACCGGCAATTCTGAGGACTTTAAAAAAGCCACTGATGCCGCGAAATATTTCTATAAAAACCTCTTTGTCATTACGTCATGTAAACTGCTCTAGCTCTCAACTCATGCACAAAAGCTAATTAAAAATCCTTTCACAAACATAAAAACTGTAACAAGTAGAGATACTTTCCTATGAATTAAAATTGTGGAGAAATTTCGTTTGAAAATTTGAATCATAGTTAAAAGTAATTAGTAGAATGCGATACGGCCAGAAGCGTTGCATTTAGGTAAATTATAATTAGGTATATCATATTTAGTGCTTGTGTTAGACTCGCTTTTCTATGCTTATGAGAAGCTTTTTGTTTGTCTGTTTGTTTGTAAAATGAGGAAAATATAATGAGGAATGTTTTGAGTATGAATGTGCACTGTGTGGCTATAAGAGTAGGGGTCTTCCCTACTCAAACTAAACTACAAAGAAACGATGGATGGATTGTGTGAGTGATGATATGGTTAGAAAGGGGGTGACTACCGAGATGACGACTAATAGAGAAGTCATCATCTGCCTAGCCTTTTTTTCCAACTATGTTGGTGTAGAGAAGTGTGGAAGAAAAATATGACGTTTGTTTGTACTCGTAAAAGGGCAAATAATGATGAAGGTTTTATTATTTTTTTAATAGGCTTGATGTTCTTGTGGTCGCAAGCTCGTCTGATGAACGTGGGGGTCCTAGGTTAGATCACTAGGTCGGATAAAGTGTTATAGGGATTTTCTCAGTAGCAGACTTCTCATTTGAATTTGTGCCCGGTCAGTGGTAGATACGTAATAGGCTCATTCATCCCCTACTTTTGGAACGAGGAAATGGACGAAATAATTTTGTTTACCCCACGGGGGGTGCCTTTAGCGTGCAGTCGCTTAGTCTATCAGATATTCGCCCCTGGCTGGAGGCTTTGAGTTTACTTAAGGCAACCACAGGATAGTCCAGTTATGTAGTGACGACCTCTCAAGGTCAACTACGAGATGCCATTTATAAAATAAAAAAACAAAACAAAAACTGCTCTCTTGACCATGATTGCACATCGTACGGACAACATAATGTGCTCAGAAACTGTCTCGCGTTACGTATCTAGTTATGTCATGTACCAGTGTACCTATAGTGTGTGATCATGCTATAAACAATCTGTGTGCCAAATTTCATACAGAATCGTTTTTGCGTGATTGGGTAACAAACATACAAACTTTTACATTTATAGTAAACTAGCAGCACCCCGCGGTGTCACCCGCGTAAGTTTCGATCCCGTGGGAATATCGGGATAAAAAGTATTCCATGTGTTAATTCAGGAAATGGTCTATGTGCCAATTTTCATCCAAATCTGTTCAACGGTTTACGCGTGATTGAGTAACAAGCATCCAAACATCTTCACAAACTTTCACATTTAGAATAGGTATTAGTAGTATAAGTAAAATAAAGTCCTCCAGACCGAATTTCGGTCATGGCAACCAATCTCAGCGGATACCAGCCTTCGGCGCGAGAGATATTATAGTGTACAAGTGTGTGCGCAGACACAGGTGCCTTTCTCATTTCTCTCATTCTCATTATCCAATGGGGTTCTCTCCGGTCGTGTCGGACATTTATAGTACTAAGTACTCGAAGATTGATTGATTCGTCAATTAACTTAATTGTCGTTCTTTGCACTGTTAAAAAACCGTAAAATATTTTTGAATGTGGTTATTAAATCATCATAAAAATAGTTTATTTTTATTTTTAATTATTATTGATAAAGCATGACTGTATCAATGAGTTTTGAGTGTCATTGGCCGTATATCAAAGATAGCTTAATCTAGTACGAATCGATTTACAAATCGATTCCGATTGTTATCGAATAATATTCAAAAGCGAGAAGCAGAACCGAATGAAAAACTCACACAACAGTCTCTGTTGCTTGCAACAAACTAATTACCATCAGTACAATTCTAAGCTATTAAATTATTCAGTGTGTTCTAAGGATATTAAACGCGATCAGTTTTCTCTTAACTTTATTAAAATGAGACACGAAATTGTAAAACACGAAACAGTAATTAGGTTAATAACTACGAAATTAGGAATATGAATATCCTAATTCGTTTCGCTTTTAGGTTACTTGGTCAGAAGTTCAGAACTGTCTGAATTCTGACGTTTGTAGAACTGTGCTGAATGTTAGATGAGAGCAAAATATTTGGGTATGAGGAAAACGTTTTATGAAATTAGTTTTATTAATTTGATGTAGAATTTTAGGTGGATATACAAACTGTAAAAACAAGAGCGAGTCGGACTCACGCACCGAGGGTTCCGTACCATCATTTATGTTTTTAAATTTTCATCGGCGAGGTCAGCGATCGGCGATTCATCACTGTGCACTGCGGTGTAGAATATTGCACATTTATGTCAGCGCCATCTCTTGACCGATAGTGAAACTAATGTAACTTTTGTTGATGATTTCTTAATAAGTGTGCTTTTTAGAGACGTTGTTTTATTTTTCCTGTAATCTTTACATAAACTACTATCACATAAAATAATTTCAGATTTTTCTCTTAGCAAACTTCGGAGATAAGGGGCGAACGGTTTTTTTTTTACATTTTTCATCAAAAGTTGAAAACCATGTGGCCTAAAAAAAAGAAAAAATGTTTGAGAATGTGCAAACTGTGCTCTTTCATATGATACCCCACATGCCCTAGTAGCAACACGTCGAATTTCCACGTAGAAGTCCCAGTTGCAAAAAAAAAAAAATCTTTTCTATTTTAAAATAGTTGGGCAAACGTCATCTAAAACTATCCCAAATTACAAGTTGACAGCATTAGTAGTTCTTGAGATATCCACCTGTGACAGACAGACAGACTGAGTCTCATTATTAGGGTTCCGTTTTGCGATTTTGGTACGGAACCCTAAAAATTGAGTAGGAGGCAAAAATTGGAAGGCGAATCACATCAGACGTTAGACAAGAAACTATATATTATGAGGACCACGACCGCTCTTACAAGAGTACGGCAACTTGAAGATAGCTTGTGGTTTATTAGGCCCTTCCTCTTGTCACATACCTACATCTTTCAACACATGTCTCAAAACATCCGCTAAGGCTCAAATCACATCAAAAGAGCGTCGAAGCGGAGCGCAGTTTCAGTGTCATATGAATTTTAACTTTATTTTCATTACTATAATACTTATTATCGCAACCGCTCGGTAGAGAAGGCAATTCGCCGGAATTCCAGCGGCGCCGCGGGCATTCGCGCGACTCGTTCGAGTTTCTCATGCGATAATTAGTATTATAGTAATGAAAATAAAGTTAAAATTCATATGACACTGAAACTGCGTTCCGCTTCGCCGCGCTTCGGCGCTCTTTTGGTGTGAGTTGAGTCTTATTGCCCCCAACCCTCCTTCGTCAACGTATCAGAGTTTCATATTCGTTTGCCTTCTAATAATACAAATATGTTTACCCTCCCTAATGGAGCAAACTTGCTTACTTTACGGGAAGGGTTTAATCGATCTGTGTTTGTTCTAAGATAATGTCTGACCTGGCTTAAATGTACCTAATCTGTTAAATTACTTTTGTTGATTTTCGGCGTGGGTTTGGTGATGTTTCCTTATGTAATGTTTCATGTGGTCGTGTGGGATAATACCTATGTACTGATGAAACTTGACCAGAAAATATGCTATGAAATATAACAAAAACATAGGTACTAAAAGTGGTTCTCTAGTTATAAGCGCACTGACTAACAGACATACAGACGTTGCGTTTTTCAACGTTTATAAGATAACTAGCTGCGCCCCGCGATTTCACCTGCGTAAATGTTGATCCCGTGGAAATATCGGGATAAAAACTATCCTATATCCTTTCCCGGGACTCAAACTATCTCTATAACAAATTTCATCTAAATCGGTTCAAGCATTAATAGGTAATAGACAGACAGACAGACACACTTTCGCATTTATAATATTAGTATGGATTGTAAGCAGGTTTTGGCTTCCGAAATAATTCTTTCAATGTTGTTGTGTAATCTTCATTCTTTCTTTGTTGATTTGCTATTTTTGGTTTATTAGAAACGACTGAGTAAACACCTGAGGGCCTAGACAACATAACAATGATGGAAATATCAAAAATGTATTGGATTGGCATAAGCTACCGCTGTTCTCTGTTGCTATTTCTTTTTTACCAAAGTCATACGTTTATACTTATGTGAAAAGTAGCTTCTGCCCGCGACTTCGTCGTATTTCTCGTCGTCTTCGTATTTCGGGACTTCAGAATTTTGGCTTTAAAGACTTATAGAATCATGGTATAGATAAACATATGGTACACATTTTATCTGGTATTATCAAAGAATTCATATCTCTACTGAATCTGTTTAGTGGCGAGTTTACTCCAATATTTGTCTTGGATGCTCGAGTGTGGAATATATCAGTTACAGGGTACTTATCTGGGCATTTTGTAAAGAACTTGTAGTCCAATACGCTCAACTAATCTATCACAGTCTAATTTATTACAGACCAATTTGTAAAGGAACAATAGATCCTGTGTCAGTGTGAACGTATGCAAACTTTGGGCTGAACCTTTTTGTCACGAGTTGTTTTTTCGTAAGGGTGAATGGGTTTTTTAAAACACTGGCCGGTGGCAGTGATTTTTATTTGTTCTCGTTTTGAATAGGTAAACTGACAGCTAGGTTTTCGAGGTAAAATACTGTTTTTTTTTTTTAATCTGCGGGGCATTATATTCTCGTAATTTTAAGAACCTTCACAGTCTGATCTCAGTCTCAATTTGTCTCTAATTTCCCTACATTATCAATTTTTTTTTGACATTGTCGTTGAGATGGATGTTCTGCGAGCAATGTGCCCACTGTCACTTGTCAAGTTTGGCAATTCTACGGGCTATGTCGGTTACTTTGGTTCTCCTGAGGACCTCTTAATTTCTGATTCGATCACGTAGGTGAGACAACTAATATAATAAAATGAAAAATAAAGTATACGTTGAAAATGAGGTTCTATTATAACCGGAGTGCACTCTCCAATTTATTCAAGAGAGTGCTATGTTCCGAAAAATATAAAGTTCTTTTTATATTCTGGTTGGTCTCCGGTATTCATACAAAAATGGTAGTTGGGACGTAAAAAACGGCATATAACCGACTTCCATGAAAAATTGTTCAATTTGCATTCAAGTTTCAAAGTAAAAATGGTTTTGCTAGAAATTGATCAACGGTTTTTCTTCGAACTGAAGATTATAATCAGGCTAGGTGTAATTTTTTTGTTTTTTAAAAACCTCTATTAATACTAACATTAATAAATTCTATGGAATGGAGGGGCTCGTGGTTAATAATAAGAGCATATAGGGTCGATCAAAGGTTAAGGTACAGACGCCAACACATCAAGCTACTATACAATCTGTCAAATTTCTTTAATAGATTTTCAACTTTATCGCTAAAGCATAAAATTCAAAGTTGATTGGGAAAATTTGACAGTTTCGGGTAGCTTGATGTGCTGGCGTCTGTACATTCGCCGCTGTCGCGATCTCGGTTCGTGTATGGGTGACCATCCATTACATTTCGAAACCCCTACGTGTCTTTGAAAGAACGTTAAGCCGTTGATCTGGGTGTCATTCGTAGATCATTGCTCATTGCTGATGGCGTTGACATATTCTGTTTTGCTTTGGGTGAATTTGAAACCTATAGAATTTGTTTTGGTACAAGCATTGGAACTATTTAACTTTTAAGTGTAGGTACTACAATATCGCATTGGGTTTAGCCTGTAAGGATATTTGTATGATTGGAGTGAATAAATAAATAATATAATTATATTTTTGTCAGTCGTTACGGGTAGTCAGAAGCCCGAAAGTCTGACAACCAGTCTTACAAAGGGGTATCGTATTACCCAGTAACTGGGTTGTGGAGGTCAGATAGGCAGTCGCTCCATGTAAAATACTGGTATTCAGCTGCATCCGGTTAGACTGGAAGCAGACCCCAACATAGTTGGGAAAAGTTTAGGCAGATGATGATCTTTGAAAGTCAGAAGTCAAAAATTCTGACAACCAGTCTTACCAAGAGGTATCGTGTTAACCAGTAAATGGGTTGTGGAGGTCAGATAAGCAGTCGCTCCATGTAAAATCCTGGGATTTAACTGCATCCCCAATTGTTAGTCTCCTACTGGGGCCCAACAAAATGGCTGTCACGTTACGATTTCTTTGGAAAGTATTACCCGGCTACATTAGTACCAGTTTATAAGTGAATAGTTAGTCCAAGACTATCCTTATTTCCTATCTTATAAGGTATACTTACGCTGATAGCTAATATACTCGTACCTATACAGTATAATGTGATTAACTGCTTTTTCATCAGACACAGCTTTTGAAGAATAATTCAAGGTCAGAGCACTTATTTGAACCGCACTTGGACGAACCGCACCTGAGGTTGCCCATAAAAACAGAAACGTAAACTTCAGTACAAAACAAAAGCGCACCTCAAATTGAATACAAAATAGGCCTCACATTTTACCAACCGATTTACTAGCTCAATAAAAGGCTGGATTCACGCAAACGGCCCGATCCGATTGACCAATAAAATACTGAGACGGACGCATACATCTTACCCGAGGCCCTTTACGAACGTGCGACGTAAACGTAAAGCAAATTCGAACGATTTTACAATAGATAATATTCGTTTAGCACAAAATAATTATTCGTATCTATGGGTGACACGCATTTCTATGGTGACAAGTATAATTTATTTATGTTTATTCAGAATTAAAACAATATGTGCGTAAATAACAAATAATACCAAATGAATTTATTAAAATAACAAAATGATATCCTAAGTTAACAAAAACTATTCACAAATCAAAATATAACGTCGGAAAATTCATCCGCATTGTAGTCGACTGGTATAATGTAGGTACCGAAGAGACTGGCGGCATTACCACGTTGTATGGCAATCATGGCAACCCGCTGGATGCGAGAAGCACAGAACCGGTCGAAGTGGAAGTGCTTGGGGGAGGCCTATGTCCAGCAGTGGACGTCTTTTGGCTGAAATGATGATGATGATGATGGCAATCATCATCATCTGCCTAGCCTTTTCTCAACTATGTTGGGGTCGGCTTCCAGTCTAACTGGATGCAGCTGAATACCAGTATTTTACATGGAGCGACTGCCTATCTGACCTCCACAACCCAATTACTAGGAAATACGATACCACTTGGTAAGACTGGTTGTGAGACTTTTGACTTCTGACTACCCGTAACGACTGTCAAAGATCCACAAATGACAGCCGGGACAACGGCTTAACGTCCATTCCGAGGCCGGAGAGGTCTTGATATGTAAAGTAAACCTATCCACGGACTAACCGCGGCAAGCGTAGCTTAACCTGATCAATCGACCCGTGCGGCTGTTATTACTTAGCCACAAGCCTCTCAAGTTGTATGGCAATATTATCAGGTATTTTTTTAAAAGAATATATTCTATTTCGCTAATCGAAGAATTGGTCATTAGTGAAGATGTAGTTTTGCCATTTTAATGGAAGTTCGTTTATGGCTCTGCTATAAAAATCCTAGCAACGGGAATCGATGAACTCTTTAGAGGCGTTTTTCACCACCTTGTTGTATTTGAAAAATTTCCCCTGTAAAGAATTATTCAAATTCCGAATAAAATGGAAAGTTGGAACTGGTGAGTATGATGGGTGACGGAGAATTTTCAGTCGTAACTCTATAGTTTTGAGACGGCCGGTTAAGCGGTGCTTCGATGCGATTTTGTTGTTGTTGTTCAGCGAGTTCATATGGTTTGAGATGAATCTGCTTTCACTATGGCTTTCAATTCATCGTTGTTCCGGTCCGCCATGGGCTCATTGTTGAGATCAAAATTTCCAGAACGGTAGCGATCAAACCAAACGGACCGTGCGTTCACATGCGGTAACATGTCCATACACGTCGTTAATATTGCGTGCTGTCTGTGCTGCGTTGGTGCCCCGACGGAACCCGTATTCGAAAATAGCGCGCATTTTCGACTTTTCCCTAAAGAGCGATTTTAAAAAAATCGAACGGCGGTAAAACATGTAAATGAACTACTGATTTTGAAAAACAAAATACATAAGTAACATACTTTATTACAAAATTAATTTGAGTTAGGAATTCTAAATAGAATTAAATATATCAATCTTTAAAATAGCCAGTATCAAAAATCGACAATTTCATAGGTATGGGCCTAATATTTTCGATTCAAATATCGTTCTAATTTACGTTACGTCGCCCGTTCGTCCTAGGCCCACTGGTCGGCTAGATGTGAACATTACGCACAGAGTAATCAATATTCTAGGGATTGCAAAGGTGGGTTTTTATTGTTTGATAGAGTTTTATTTCTGACGGGCAATTGTTTCCCTTTCCTTAAAAAAATTGGAATGGAAGTTGAAATACAACAACATTACATCACGCCTAAATCTAACCAGATGCAGCTGAATACCAGTATTTTACATGGAGCATGCGAATGCTTAGCTGACCTCCAAAACCCAGTTACTGGGTAATACCCCTTGGTAAGACTGGTTGTCAGACTTTCGGTCTTCTGACGCCCCATAACGACTGTCTGAGATCCACAAATGACAGCCGGGACCAGCGGCTTAACGTGCCTTCCGAGGCACGGAGGGGTCTTGGTATGTAAAGATGGTCACCCATCCACGGACTAACCGCAGCAAGTGTAGCTTAACCTGATCGAGTTACCCGTGCGGCTGTTATTACTTAGCCACGAGCCCGTTAATGTATGTATGTCTCTTTTACTTCTCATGGCGAGTAATAGATAATCATTTCTAAACAAAAACTTTTTCAGCTCAAGCAAATGTGTAACGATAACGTACACATTCTTTTCCATTTGCAGCTCAAAGATCTTATCTTGAACATTTATGTTATTCCACTCTAATGCCTTGATTCATTGTTTAGGTTCCACTAAAGTGGAGTTTAAGTCTGTAGGCCTGGTGGAGGTCACATTACGTATTTGGTCTCAAGTAAAAGTTACTGAAGGGTCGTCCAAGTATCGGACGAATCTTTACGACAGCTGTTAGTAACGTTAGGTATCTAAAATTCAAAATTATTTCGTGAATAAAATTATCTGGCGATGGGAAAATTGACCTTAAAACAAATAATTTTTACATGAACAACTGTTTTTCTCTTGACTATACTTACATGTCTAAAAGAGTAAGGGGACCAGACCAAGTAAGGCCGGCCGCATACGTCCGGTTTCCTGATCAGCGCATACGTTCTTATATTTTCCGTCAGGGTTTCCGAACGAAAAATATAGAAAATAACTTTAATTTCGAAAGTCGGTGTCAAAAAACGAAAATGCAGAACCATCGACACCGACTTCCGAAATTAAAGTTATTTTTCACATTGTAGTGTGTTTTGTAAGTACAGCTTTGATATTTCCTAAAAAACCGACAAAAAAAAAACCGTATAGAATCATGATTGTGTCGATCAGTAAATCACTTGTCAAATATTAACCAAAACAACATCGAAAAAAAAAAACAACTGGATGAGATTTGGCAACCGATTCATACCCTTCAAGAAAACAGTTTCTCAAATGTGCAATTCTGCTGTAACCAACAGTTTACAGCTGAATAGTGCATTTTGTAACCGTTTACCTTTCTTTAGAAAATATATCGCCACACATTTGCTTTGTTTTCCCTCACAAGATTTCCACCGCGACGTAGAATTTTTGAATACAATAGGAACGAAAAGGTACGTAAATGTTCGATCCTGCATGTTCACGTTTTTGCTCAATTGACGGGTCCCTAAATTCGTGTAGGGTTTTGCTTACGTTTCGAACATTTTAAGAGTAACCTTCGACATTTTTTTATGAACTGCAAAATAGAAGGAAAATTGAGTTCGAAATAGATTTTTTTGCATAATCAGCCTATAATGTTCCCACTGCTGGGACACAGGCCTCCTCTCGGTGAGAGGGAGTGGGCCCTAACCGTTGGTTGGTTCGAATTTTTGGTCCTAGGACATGTCGGTTTCCTCACGATGTTTTCTTTCAACGTTTTGAGAGCAGTGGTGATGAAATAATTTACACAAAGTAAAGCGGCTGTCTGTGTTAGAACCTACGACCTACAACTCGTAAGTCGCGGTCGTTACCACTGCCACTGCACTGCTATTTTTAGCATTGCAGCATTGGTTCAAAATCTAGGCTCACTTTGGTCGATGTCATATGGTCGATGTAGTGATTGGAAGTAAAACTTTTGTTCCGATTGGACAGTTGCGTTTTTGAGTTCTATTTCAAACTCAAACTCAAAGCATTTATTTCAATTAACCCATTTACTATTGAATTGTCAAGGGGTCGGTCAGTCAGAAAGATGAAGCTAGTTGCCCATTCCAAAGTGTAGGTACCTATGGAGAAGAACGGGCAAGAAACTCCATGAACACTCTTTTAAATCAAAATAATATGATTATAAAGTCTTGTTTACATCATTCATGTTAAAAGATAATGCATGTGAGAACGATGCAGAACGTTAAAAGCGTCCGTAATGAAAAGACGAAAAAAAAAAATCAATTCAAATATTAAATTAAATTAAAATAAGCCATGGCAGCAAAGAGATGACCAGTCCCTACTGACGGCGCCCGTTCACGAACATGACGCATGTACTATGGACAGCAACGTCCAATTTGTTTGGTTTTTAGTGTTTTAACGAGTTTTCAGTTGTTTTCATGTCGAATTGTAGACGCAGCTTAGAAACAGTTTACATGTAGGTAGCCTAAATTTATGTGAACTACGGGCGCCATCAGTTGGGGCTGTTCATCACTTAGCTGCCGCGGCTTATTTTTATTTATTTTTTTTTGCTACTATTTGCTGTACTCTAGGCTCTTTTAACGTGTACGTCTTTGTTTACATCGTTCTCACAATATATAAATGTAACTAATATATTTGTAAAGATTTAATTTAAAAGAGTAACCATGGAGTTTCTTGTTCGTTCTTCTACATAGGTGCTTACTACGCTTTAAAATGGGCAACTAATAGCTTCATATTTTCTGACTGACCGACTTCTTGACAAGTCAAATGAGCCTGTAAATGGTTTAATTGAAATAAATGCTTTGAGTTTGACTATTTTGGTACTAGATAACCAACATTTTGTAGGTCAAATTTCAAGGAGTCTGCGCTCTAAGTCCGTGAACAAAAATAAGGGGCGGTCGAAAAGTTATTGAACTGTCAAAAGAAGTGTCAAATTAAATTTGTCGGACGGGCAACACATGGGGCGTCTGGACAGCGGTCAAATCGTGTTGTCATTCATCCTTAGTTCGGAAACCGAACTGAAGGCTGAAGTCCAATTCTCGTAATTTAAAACGTTCAAAATCTAGTCACACTCTCACCTCGATGACAAACAAATGTCAAAAACTTGTCAAAATATAGGGTAATTAGAGGATTTTTTTTTGACACTGAGGTCAGACTATGAACGATCTTAAAATTACGAGGATTCCCCATCTGATCTTACATAATTATGTCCGAAAAAGATAAGGTGTATTAGACGCACGTAACTACGGTAGAAACTACGGACGACGACCTTAGGGAGTAGATCCCCAGCAACGAACTATTTTAGCCATTACTGGCCCTTCATATTTTACAACCGAGTATTAAAATATCCTCTTAGAGTGATGATACTTGAGATAGTTTAGCACTCCCTGGGCAATCAGGCACTTTTTACCGACTTCAAAAAAAAGGAGGTTATCAATTCGATACGAATGTATGTAATATTATTGGAATTGCATTATATTCACATATGACAATCTACTAAGGCTTCCAAACAAATATACAAAATTTCATAGACGTATGTATGTATGTATGTATGTATGTATGTTTGTCCACGCATTTCTCAGCAACTATTAATCGGATCGTGACCATTTTTTTTGTATTAGCTTACATTTACTTCAACTTAGGGAACAGTGCAAGTTTAATCAAAATCGGTTCAGTAATTTTCAAGATATGGACTAATACGTGTAAGTGTGACGGCCTGACGTATTGATACGAGCTACGGGTGTAGTGTCAAAGGGAAAACATCTCAAAACCTTGTTCAAATTCTAGTGCAAAAACTAAAAATTACAAAATTAAAAGTAATTTAAAAAAATTAAACCGACTTCAAAAAGAAATCAACTCAAAATTATAAAATAACTTTAATTTCGGAAGTCGGTGGCAAAAAACTAAAATACAGATCCCAAGACACCGACTTCCGAAATTAAAGTTATTTTATAATTTTGAGTTGATTTCTTTTTGAAGTCGGTTTAATTTTTTTAAATTACTTTTTTTCAAAGCAGATAGTCGGTTTTTAACCTATTCAGAAGGGACATAAACGATTGACGTAAAACCATTAGTAAGTCGTTTTAATCTAACTCTTAACTCGGTAAGGTAAAGTATAAAGTAGAATGATTGGCGAGAGTTTTAATAAACTCACGGATAGAGTTCTAATTTATACTTTATGATAATGAGATAAGAATAACATTGCAATGACTTACCAATCGTTATAACGTGAATGAGCTGCTTCATATTATGCCCCCGTATTTGATTGGTCGTATCCTATATCGTTGTATTTATGTCAGAGATATGTTGAACATATTTCCAGCATTACAGCTGACGCAAATGTTTTTCAAATCTCAGTTTTAAAGTTTATTTCAAACAAAATTTTAACAAAGTTCCGAGATTTCCATTGAAACATTTTTAAACTGCATTTAAAACTTTAATTACTTGTTTTTCAAAATCTAAACTGCTGAATATATTGCTGTTGGAAACTAAACTTTATTTATTATTGTTCTTTGTCAGTTTAAGTAAAAAAGTTATTTGGAATTTGTTTTTATCCATATCTATATAATTATGTTTTATAAGTATGTACAGTCAACAAAAGAGATAAGTATGCAGGATCGTCGGATATAGTTGAAGTTTAGTAAGAAACCGATGGATGTTGTCGACTGAAATTTAATTTGATAAATGAGCTGTTTGTTTTCTATTAATAAAATTAAATTTTATTCGAGAACATGCATCGGTTTCTTACTAAACTTCAACTATATCCGACGATCCTGCATACTTACCTCTTTTGTTGACTGTACATAGGTATTAGTCGGTTCTTTGGGTTACGGACTCGGTCTTTCAGTGATAGGCCTTACATGGCGCGCTCCATAGCCCTTTGTGCAACAGTGGGACAAACAGGCTGGTATCACACTCAGATTCAAAGCATTAATTTCAATCAAACCATTTACAGGCACATTTGAATTATCAAAGAGTCCGACAGTTAGTCAGAAAGTTGAAGCTAGTTGTCCATTCCAAAACGTAGATCTCTATGAAGAAGAACGTGTAACTCAAAAGAGCAAAAAGATAAATCTTGCCAGAAAACACGCTCCAGAATTACTTTCATGTATCAAAACATTCAGATTTGCACCTTACTAAGTCAAAACACAGATACAAATCACCTTGTTTACGTCCCAACTTTCGAATAGCCATTGAAAATACAATATGACGCTATTTCGACTGCCAAACAGTAAGTTGTAAATAAAAACATACAGGAATACTAAAATGGTGAACGAAATTGCACATTTGCGGTTTTATTGCACTGAAAACTTGTTATGGAAACATGGAATATTCTGAGGTGAAGCAACGTGAGTTGGTTATATTTCTCTCTCTGAACGCGTCGCATGACCACTTTTATCTCAACTCTACGAAGAATGGACATAATGTTGCTACAAAAAGTGACATTTCTTTTCTTCTTTTTGACATCGCGAAAATCTGACACTTTGTCTTTTGTGACTAATCCCAAACCGTTCTACAGGGTGATTGGAAGATGGGTGCAAAGCTTTAAGGCGAAGATAGTACAGACAGTTAAGAACCATTTATGGTTGTCTAAGACGAAGTCTTACCATTTTTTTTAACCTATTTTTTAAGATTTTTTTCGAAAATTACCAAAATTTTAACTAACCTGCTTATTTATGGCCAAACTGAATGATAAACAAATTCATTTTTATTTTATTTAATTAAAGTAATGTGTAAGCAATCTAGCAAAATATGTTTTAGGCCTCTGTGTCGTTAGACATTTTTTTACAGACATACCTATATGAATGGTTGGTCGCTGACGTTTCACAACGCCCGGCGAGTACCTACTCACTTGTCGAAGCGACAAGAGCTATCTAAAAGTCAATACTCGCTCAATGACGCTCGCTTAGCGGGCAGAACATTCGCTGAGAGACTTGCACCTGGTACAGACGCCACCACATCAAGCTATTACAATCTGTCTTTCTTTAATAGATTTTCAACTTTATCGCTAAAGCATTAGGTTCAAGGTTGATTGGGAAAATTTAACAGTTTCGGGTAGTTTGATGTGCTGGCGTCTGTAAATATGCATACCAATGAGTAATCGCTTATCGCCGTCGCGCACTCTCACTCGTTATTTGCTCTCTCTAGTCGCTCTGCGGAAGAGGTGCCTATAAAAGCTACTGTACTTCTCAATATGCTGTAAAGTTCACTCAACTGACCGCACACAGTTCGAAACAAATGGTACTCCCTTGATATATACTCCAAATAATGTGTATAGAGAACCAATGCACTGACTAAAGCGTATAGATTTCGGATCTTCGCCATGCATGTGCTATATCATTTGGATTGACTCCACACCAAATAAAACTTGGATTTAGCAGAAGTGGATAAGAAAGTGTGAACATTGTTTTATTGTATTATTATTTTAAAATGAATGTGGATTATTATCGTCTTGAATTTGTTATTTTTATTATCTCTGTGTCATGTATTTTTTTTTTCGTTTGTTATATTTAAATGGTACTATTTTATTTTACAAAATTTCTACACAATGTATATTGTTCCGAAATAAATGACTCTGACTTTGAAATTCTAACGGCAAAACGTATGCGTCTCAGACAGTAAACGGTTTCCGAATGCCAGATCTAGTCACTGTTATAAAATATTACGTCAACTGTGGTAGTTGGTTGACTACTATAACTACATACACGTTTTTCTTGCTGTAAAAGAAACTACGGTTTATTCGCCGTGTGTAGGCACGGTCGTCAGTGTTGTATGGATCACTATGGAAGTTTGTTGACAGACACATTTTTTCTACGGCGTGGTTTATACGCCGTACCGTAAAGAACCGTGCCGCGACGGAATATTTTACAATACAATTAATATTTTACTACAAAATAAACGATTGTAAGATTGATTCTAATGGATGTAAGAACGTTCGTTACACGTTAAAATCATCGATAGAGAAAGTTTATTTATCAATTCTATAGACCACTGATATAAATGAGTCTGTGTCATCAGTGGTAACATGGTGACTGCTCGTGAGAATACCACACCTATTAACAAAATTTATTTACGTTATGTAGAGGGGCTCGTGGCTAAATTATAGCAGCCGTACGGGTCGAACGAAGGTGAAGCTGCGCTTGTCGCGGTTTGTGCGTGGATAGGTCACCGTCCATCACATACCCCCCCTGCATGCTTCGGCAAGCACGTTGAGCTGTTGGTCCCGGCTGTAATTTGTAGATCTTTGACAGTCATAACGGGTAATCTGAAGCCTAATTGTCTTATAACCTGTCTTATCAAAGAGGATCGTGTTACCCAGTAACTGGGTTGTGGAGGTCAGGTTGGCAGTCGCTTCATGTAAAATACTGGTATTTAGCTGCATTTGATTTGACTGGAAGCCGACCCCACCATAGTTGGGAAAAGGCTAGGCAGATTTACATTATGAAGTGTACTTAAAAAATAAATAAAATCATTTTATTTCTTACAACTAAAAGATCTATTACCTACTGTTAGTAACAGGTTTGCACTTAAAATACAATTCATGAGAAGACCACCCAACAAATGGACGCAACGAGAAATGGAAACTAGGGTTATTATAAGTCTTTGCAAAAACTGCCTTAGTATGGCGGAGGAAGTAACTGCCGCCACAGCCTTCAGGATGCTATTGTGACTGCCTCTTATTCTGATCAGGAGAAAATTTAAAAGCAGTTTCTTATCCACGTCTTCCGTTCCGAGACCCGACATTTCTCCGGTGCATTGACATTTCTCAACGGATATCAACTTATCCGAGACTTACGGAACTAGATATCTCAGAGATAGCCACGTTTGTACCATCTCTTCGCTCTTTGATACACTGCAGCATCCAATTAATATAGATCTTGATTCGATTTGTCAACAGTTTATATGTAGTCTGTAGATAGATTTATTTGTGGGTTGGTAGTTTCAATACCGTTGTGAGGGTTAGGTTGGTAGTTTGTTTCAGAATTTGTCAAACTTTTTGCTGAGTTTGCATTGTCCGACTGTTTGTCATAATGGGCAGGATGCACTGGTTGTGGACTTTAGTCTTCAAACATTGTGGGATAGGCGACGAGAAGACTTGACGAACTTTCCCAAACGCTGTCCAACCCAACTGGATCCTTCTGTCGGCTTCTTTCTCAAAGTAGTGTCTACCGAGCACTTTTTAAAAATAAAGTGAGCTTAATTTTTTCAACCACCCATTTTATATCAAGTTTCAAGTTATCATTTCAAGACATTTTAAATAACTCCCTAGACGAAATAATTTTGTTTTAAAACATTGTTCAGTAAACTTTAAACATTTGCAAGCGTCTCGCAGTCTAGTCATGGGTACGTCAAGTTTCGTATTGCGTCTCCTAGGACCGGCGGTCTGAATATCAGAGATGGGCCGACTATGACTTTGAATGACTAGCCGACTAGCCAACAAGTCGGTTGCGATACGACCGACTAGTCGGCCAAGCCAATCATTGTCTCGGTAGGATTTTCGCAGAGTTCGGGTGAAAAAAACCGAAAACGTGATCCTAAAATAAATACATACAATCCGTTCACAGTTATTTTACTTCTGATTTTGCATCACTGTCCAAATCACAGTGATCTTTATTTTCATTTCAATAAGGTTGATGTTGGTTTGCTGCCACTGACAAGCCTGTCAAAATCATTGTGATCTTTAATCTCGTTACAATAAGGTTGCTGTTACGTTGCTGCTATCAGAGGTAAAAATAAGTGTCAATGGACTGTCCGGTTCTTTATTCAGAGCTGTAGAATCAGAATTGAGTTTTTTGTTTATATTGTATTTTTCTTCGGGGAGGGGCTTGTGGCTAAGCAATAACAGCCGCACGGCCCTCCGTGCCTCGGAAAGCACGTTAAGCTCTTGGTCCAAGCTGTCATTGGTGGATCTTTGACAGTCATTACGGGTCGTCAGAAGCCCGAAAGTCTGACAAGCGGTCTTACCAGGGGGTATCGTATTACCCAGTAACTGGGTTGTGGAGGTCAGATAGGCAGTCGATCCATGTAAAATACTGATATTCAGCTGCATCCGGTTAGACTGGAAGCCGATCCCAACATAGGAAGTGGTAAAGGGCGGGCGGTTTTGGGGACTGTCTTGTGTAATTTTTATGTTCAAAAAGATGCTGATTCTCAGCCTACTTTTGATTTGAATTCATTTAATTTGAGTATAGAGATATGTGCTTGTCATTCTTGGGAGGGGGGGGGGGGGGTGTTTGCCATAGAGAACGCTGCTGCCCATTCTCCGGTACGACCCTTTTTTTTTTGAGTGTCAGACTCTTACTGACTAAACCCCACCCGTGTTCCTTCCTTAGCCCTTTATGTTCCGGGCCAGCGGTAAGCCTTTCGGACAATCCCGCTGACCCGGCAGGCTTCGGCCATATGGAGCCCCTCCTCGATGCCGGTACGACCCTTAGTCGCCTTTTACGACACCCACGGGCAGTATGGGGTGGTGCTATTCTTTAAGTCCGGCACCACACAGACGCAGAGGCCTATGTCCAGCAGTGGACGTCTTTCGGCTGAAATGATGGAGATATATTTGAGTATTATACAAGGTGTTATTGAATTAACCCAAAACCTCTTAAGAGGTCATTGTACTCATCATTATGAACAACTTTTACTATGGGAACAAACATGAAATCGCGAAAAAAAAAACAGCTGTTCCCTACATTTATGTTCGCATAACTCGTCAAAATGTAGGGAACAGCTGTTTTTTTTAAGAAGGCTTGGGTTAATTCAATAACACCGACTAGTCGGCACTTTTTGTCTACCAGTTGCCGACTAGTCGCCGGCTACAAATATGGCCAGATAGTCGGCTTTCCCGGCTATTCGGTACATCTCTACTGAAATTCTGAGTTATTTGAAATGCATTGTGTACACGTCGGATTATGTTTAACTAGATTAGAGGCTGCTAACTTCAGAGAGATAATGTATGTTGGTAATTTAATTCGATACTGATGTGTGTGGCACTGTTTTGTTGTTTTTGACTTCGAATTATCTATACTAATAATAAAGCTGAAGCGTTTATTTGTTTGAATGCGGTAATCTCTGGAACTACCGGTTGGATTTGAAAAAAAAATCTTGTTTTAGATAGCCCAATTCTTGAGGAAGGCTATAGGTAGCAGTGGCGAAGGGTGAATTTATGACAGTGGTAAGCCGGAGCAAAAAAAATGCATGTAGGCGTTTTGTCATGTTTTAATTGTATGGTGTAATAAATACCTGCAGTTATGATATGATTATATTTCAATGATGAATTGACTATACATATAGTCAATTGATGAATTCATCATCATTCTGAATTTTTGAAGGGAAGCCGGTGGGAATCGAGTTGTACCTATGGTACCTTCGCCACTGATAGGTAGTGCCATTTCTTGGGGAACGGTTTCATAACCGATATGAAATGAAAGGGCTTAATTAGCACAATAAATTCAAAAATATATATTTTTCGAGCTGTTGCTCACGGCTTTGCTTGCATTCACCCGATAATAAGGAATAATTTCTATAAAATCACGCCTCAGATTTGAGCCAAACATAATTCATGTATAACTTTGGTATATTACCTAGGTACAGTCAACAAAGGAGTTAAGTATACAGGAGCGTCGGATATAGTTGAAGTTTACTAAGAAACCGATGGATGTTCTGGACTGAAATTTAATTTAATAAATGAGCTGTTTGTTTTCTATTAATAAACTAAAATTTTAGTCGAGAATATCCATCGCTTTCTTAGTAAACTTCAACAATATCCGATGCTCCTGTATACTTAACTCCTTTGTTGACTGTACATGTAAAACAATACAATCTGAACCAAAAACAAATTAAACTATTTTTTTTACCCCAAATAATCAGCATTGCCATCCAACGTGGTAATTCTGCCAACCTTTTGGGCACTTGTCCCATTAACAGCGATGCGGACGAATTTTTTTTGTCTGTAATTTATGTGGTGTACATAATAAAGAGTATTCTATTCTATTCTAAAACAAAAGCTAACCCTTACCCAAATCAAAACCTAAGGACCAAAAATTAAGCACGCGACATTGAACAAGACCGTTAACCCCATCAGACATGCTGTGTAACCCTCAGATTCTCGCAAACACCAAGACACGGGGTAAACACAACATGATTAATTAAACCACGAAGGATTACGTCCCTTAAACGGCTAACGTTTGGTTTATTTGTATTTGAGTAGAGGGTTTGAATAATATTCAGGTTGGGATGGGAGTATAATAATCAGGTGAAATACATTATGAGTATTTTGGGTAACGATTTGTGATTGATTCGAGTTGTTTTGGTAAAGCTCGGCGCTGGCTGTCTCGGCTTAATATTCGCACGAATTTATTCGCCCGAAAAGGACAAATCGTCACTTTTAAATAATTTTATTTTTTCTATAAGTGACTCACATGAAGTTAATTTATTTGAGGGTGAGTCGAAACTTCCAGAATATCGTCGGCTTATTGCAAGAACTCATTAACTGCAAAAAATCACTAAATACGTTTTTATCTATAGTGGACTTCTTTTGACACATTCTACAAAAGGCAAAAACTCACTATTTTAGTGATTTTTTGCAGTTAATGAGTTCTTGCAATAAGCCGACGATATGACATATTATGCGATTGGCACGTTTTGAATTTTATACGTTAACGTATAGAAGAAAAGACACTAGCGCACAGAAGTAATAAGAGTTAAATATTATAAAACGTGTGCTTTTTTTCTTAACTTCATTGCATAAAGTTCAAAATGTGCCAGTTGTCGACTCACCCACAAATAAATCTTATTAACTTCGTGCGAGTGGCCTATAGAAAAAAATAATATTATTTGAAACTGACGATTCGCTCATTTTGGGCGAGTAAATTCGTGCGAATCGACTAATAAGCCGCTGTCTTGCATAGGGTCACAGCATTATGCATCCCAACATGTTTGATACAGTGTTATAGTTAATATTCCCGAGAGATTTTTCTGAGTTTTTCCTACAAATATTCCATACAATTGTAGCGCCGCCTACGTAAATAGGTGGGTTGATGTATTGTTAACATGAGACCACTAGCACCTGTCACGTATAATCACACATTAAGGTGGGAAGGACTGTAAATATTTGTTCGATGGTGAGCAGTGGTGGCTCAGTTTTTATAGCCCCGACTTACGGACTACGGTCGTGGGTCGTGAGCGTGGGCGCGCCTCAAAGAGATGTCAGCAACAAAGAAGGGGCCCCTTAGGGCCGAAGCCTGCCGGGTCAGCGGGATTGTCCGAAAGGGTTACCGCTGGCCCGGAACATAAAGGGCTAAGGAAGGAACACGGGTGGGTTTTAGGCAGTAAGAGTCTGACACTCCCTTCCACTCCACCCAGAGCGGGAGGGGTCATTTGATGATTTCCCATCCTGAAAAAAAAAGGGTATACCTATTTATTATATTTATAGTTTTAATAGGTTTAGGCGTATCTTTATATTTAAACTCTACTATTTGTCTCTGGCATCACCCAAAGGTTGACTGGTAGAAAATGCCAATGGCATTAAGTCCGCCTCTGTACATTTATGTGCTTGAAGTATTAAATAAATAAATGAAGTACAACAACAAAAAAAACATCACTTATTTGTGGCCTTCCTACGCCAACCAAACCTTTTAACCAAATCCTTTACATCCAAAACACCTGTAATACCTTCAAATACCTTTGCCGGGATAAAAAAAAAATGTATAAAGCTGTTAAAAGCAGCAAACAAAAACTAAATCGCATACAATCCTTTGATCCTTCCAATTGAAATATTTCACGTTAGGGTATTAATCAAAGAATAAATAGGTACAGAAGGTTGGATCCATACAATGAGCGAGAACGTACGCACACATGGACATGCTTCACGTACACCGAGTGCAAGCGCACTCGCGACTGGCATTTGTTTGAGATCGCCGCCCGCACGCGTCTATGTGTGCGTTCATATTCCCTCGGTGTATGAAGCCGACCTTCTGTACATGGTCTTTTTTGTGATAATGGTTCCATGTGTGAATCGAACTGTTATTTACTCTATAGCGTTGTATAAACAGGGCGCGAATATACGTTAAATAGAATCGTGTATCCTGAGCTTGGTAGTAGATTTTAGTTATAGGTGGCTTTATTTTTGAGTAAGCATAGTATCCTGTATTTTGTGCCACGACTAACTTGGACACGTATCAATTCTCACTTAATGTCACACTAATATTATAAAGGCGAAAATTTGTGTGTGTATGTTTATACGTTTGTTGCTTCATTACGCTCAAACGGCTGGACCAATTTTGATAAAATTTGTAGGGAGGTAGCTGACACACGGGATTACCATATAGGCTACTTTTTATACCGATATTCCCACGGGTTTGACATTTACGCGGGCGAAACCGCGGGGCGCAGCTAGTCAACTCATACTTTCAAGTACCTAAATACACTACCAGAGGCCATTGACCCCGTAAACTGTAAATAAAAACAAATCAGTATTGCAAATATTATGTTGTACAGAGGTTGAAATACCTAATTTCAAAGATTCATAAAAAAATACATTGGTTACTAAATTACTGTGAAATTGTTATTTTCTCGTTTTTTAATCGATCGATATCAATCCCGTGTTATTGGCGCCGATTCTCTTGTTCACAAACTAAACTAAATTTAAGTTCAGTGCATCTTTTTTTCTTTCTATTTCATTAAGAAAAGGACAGAAGATAAATATTAGTTTAGTCCTGTCAAATTAGACAGCGCCTAAACTACCTCTTAGTTTGAGTCCCGGGAAAGGACATAGGATAATTTTTATCCCGATATTCCCACGGGATCGAAACTTAGGCGGGTGCAACCGCGGGGCGGTGTTAGTTAACTATAAGTCCAGGTTTCCTCACGGCGCCTTTCCTTCACCATGGTCAGTAATGTCCAAGATAAACTCAGAATGTACTTGTAGCTACAGGGCTACAGGTCAAGTCATACATCCGTCCGCTGCCGCTGCCAACCGTGTACTGGCGCTCCGCGCGCCGAGAGGGGATATTTATACGCGGCGCGCGCAAGGAAAGCGATCTACAACTGCGACCTGTGCGCCACCACACGTATTATTGTACAACTACATTTTGTATATGTTGTAAATACATCTTAGGAAATCCACTACTTGTGCCCATGTATTTTTCTATAAGACCTGTACATATTTCTGTGTATGCTATGAGTCACTCTCGACGTTCCGCCGCCGTAGCGCACACCCGTGTCTACAGCCCCGCACCGCTCGCCTGCTCCCGCGCCCCGCGCGCCCGGGAGTCTCGTACTCGCGCAGTGCTACGTGTAGCACTCGCGGCTACGACTCGCCGCGTAGGCCGCCTGGCCCCGCCCCTTTCGTAGCAGCGCTACGGTTTGTGCTACGCACGGACCTAGTGTTGCTGCGGAAGATAAGGCGTAGCACATCGGCTACGAGTGCCAAGCATTCGTAGCCTGTCTGTTACGCCCGCGTCGCGCGACATCTTTGGCTCCTTACGAGCAAAATCCACCTGATTTCTGGTGGTACTTGGGGGAAACCTAACGGTGTCAACGAACCCAAGTGGGTGGTGACCCGCCACACCCGCCGACCCCCCCTCAGGGGAAGGCAGTCAGACGGAAGGGCTCCGACTGCGGCCTTGGGGGAACTCCTAGTCGCAGTCTGGTAGTACCTAACCCCCCTTTTATTACAGCTGCACCCGGGACGTCTGGGTGTGTCTACCCCAGCGGCCCGGATCGGTCGCAAGACCCATAGGGCCCTACCGCACATTGAGATTGGCGGTAGGCATTCTAGCTTAGGGCACACAATAGGACACACCTCCCTGTGACACCGACAGGGAGTGAACACATCCCCGGGTACACCCACCCGGGGAGTTAGAGTTAGGTACCCGTTAGGTACCCAAGCTAGAGTTAGGTACCCGTTAGGTACCCAACCTAGAAAACCCCTATCCCCCGAAAAACGGACACCATGACGGACGCCATTATAGTGGCGTTCGTCAAGGAAGTCCTACTCAAGGACCCGGAGTTTATCTCCAAGTATGGGGATAAATTCGCTGCTATGCAGCAGACCCCCCCTCCCCCCCCACCAAAGACTTCGCAGCTGCTCGATTCTCCCGAGTCACCTGACGCCCCCTATTCACCCGAAGAAATGGACGCCGAGGAATTCTCGGCTAAACGCCTACTTTACGCCCCCTCCGATGTGGAATCTCAAAATTCCTCATCCCCCCCCCCCTCAGACGACGACGACGGCTTCGTGCTGGCGTCAGGAAAGAGCAATAAGAGGAGGAAGAAGTTCGCTTCCTCCCAAGCAAGGAAACTGGTCGCGACCGAGTCGACCCCCCCCCACCCCGCTCCCGCCTCACCGGCCCCCCCCCAAAAAGCCACTCGCAGAAGGATCTCACTCCCAGCCCCACAGCTGGACCATCCTCCTCCGCCCCGAGGAAAATAGCCCCTCCCCCCCCTGTGTACATCCAGGACAAGGGGAAATGGACCGACGTGTCCAAATGGTGCGCCGATCGCAAGATTGGCTTCACCAACGCTAGATCAACCCAGCAGGGTATTAAAGTGACCATCCCCACGTCGAAAGACTACAGGGAGCTCACTCACCTGCTCCGCCAAAGGGATGTGTCCTTCCATACATATGCCCTTCCAGAGGAACGCATGACGCGTGTGGTGATCCGAAGGATCCCCAAAGAGATCTCAGTCGCCGAAATAAAAGACGACCTAGAAGCCCAGTCCGTCCCAGTGACTGAGGTGCATAGAATGCACCGCTCCAGGGGCCAAGTCGCCTACGACATGGTCTTAGTCGTATGTCCCCCCACCGAGGGCCACCACCCGATATTCAAAATCAGATCCCTTTGCTCACTTACGGGCATAGAGATCGAAAAACCCCGTAAGAACGGCATCATAGGGCAGTGCCACCGCTGCCAACTATACGGCCACTCGCAGAATTTCTGCCATGCCAAGCCCAGATGCGTGAAGTGTCTGGGTGAGCATGGCACCGAGAACTGCTCTCGCCCAAAAGACCGTGCACTCTGCACAGAGCCGCCTAGCTGCGTCCTGTGCGGAGAATCAGGGCACCCGGCCAACTACCGTGGATGTCCAAAAGCACCAAAATCGTCATCTCCCAAGCTAACAAAGCGGGCAGATGCACGTCAACTGAGGGAAACCCCCTCCCACACCCAGCTCCCCGAGAGACTAAGCCCCCAAAGGCCTAGCCCTTGGAATCTACTAAACCACCAAAGAGCTTTCCCAGCTCTAGTGGCATCCCAACCCCTCCCCCCCACTCCCCCCGCTAGGACGGATCCTCTCATCCGCACTACCACGCCCCCCTCTACCCTCACGCCTACTCCCATGGCCGCTCCAGTCACCCACACTACAGCCCCCCAAACCGCAGCTACTCCTGTAGCAGTCGGTCAAAACCCTCTGGACCCGTTTAACATTATAGCAGGCACATTCCAAGCCTTCCTCACCCCTCGCGCCAGGAAAATGGCCAACGAAATCGTTGCCGCCAGGAACTCCGGAGATCTATTTAGGATTCAGGCAATCTACAATGCCTATCCTGATATAACTCAAGCCCTCACCTCTTTTGTTTCTAAACCCATTAATGGATAAAGGAATCGTTACGAGAACCAAACTCCGATCACTTAACCTAGCCTACTTCAATGCCAATGGCATTCAAAGTCAAAGAGATGAAATCGCTACCTTCCTTCGCGATCATCAAATTGACATCTTCCTCGCTCAAGAGACCTTCCTCAAGCCCAGTCATCGCAACCCCTCAATAGCAAATTACCGCGTGGTGCGCAACGACAGAGAGCGGTGTCACAGAGGCGGCACACTCATTTACTATAGAAAGGAACTATACTGCATCCCATTAGATCCTCCCCCACTATCACGACTTGAAGTGTCCATCTGTCGGCTAGGCATGTCAGGTCACCAACCAATCACGATAGTCTCAGTCTACCTCCCTCCCCAAAACTCTATAGAGAATTCACAACTCTTATCAAATGATCTCTCTGCTATCCTAGGCTTGAGTGACTCCGTTATCATAGCGGGAGATCTCAACGCCAAGCATCCAGCCTGGAACAGCTCCAGGATCACTACCAGAGGCAAACACCTGTTTGACCTCTCCCCCATTTTAAACTTCGATATCATCGGACCGATGACTCCCACACATTTCCCACACGACCCCAATCACACCCCCGACGTCCTAGACGTGGCACTCCTAAAGAACGTCAACCTTAGACTAGTTGACATCGAGGTAGTTCACGAACTCACCTCAGACCACCGACCAGTCATCATTAGAATGGCCCCCCGTATAGGTCTCCCAGACTCCAACCAACCCCCCCGAACTAAAGTGGTAACGGACTGGAGGAAAGTAAGCGAGTGCCTGAAATCCACCACATCCTCCCACTTAGACTCCATACCAAATGAGTTCGACTCTATCGCGGACACGACGGCCGCGATCAACTCACTCACGGAACACGTACAGTCAGTCCTGAACAACTGTTCAAGGGAAATTCCGGAGATGGATGACCATCGCTGGAAATTGCCTGACGACTTGCGTGAACTGTTGAGTGAGAAGAACGCGGCTGTCCGTGCTTACAGCAGCTTTCCCTGCGATGCGAACAAAGCCCACATGCGCTACTTACAGAGATCTGTAAGGACCCGCATAGCGGAGTGGCGTGAAGTCAAATGGGACAAGACGCTGAGCGAACTAGAACCCACGCACCTGGCTTTCTGGGAACTCCAAAGGAAATTAAGATCTCGGGACATAGCCTCCATGCCCCCACTGGTCCGCCCCGATAAAACCGTCGCCTTTGACGACATAGACAAAGCCGAATGCCTGGCCGACAGCCTTGAAGCCCAATGCTCGCCTAGCACACAACCCGTTGACCAAGCCCATCTCTCAGAGGTCGACGCGGAAGTCGAGCGCAGAGCCTCCCTCCCTCCCGTCGAAGACCCTGACAATCCTCTAGCCCCTGTCACTCCAGAGGAAGTGCAGGATATCATAAAGGGACTCAAACTCAGGAAAGCCCCTGGTTCAGACGGAATCACCAATAAAGTGATTCAGCTATTCCCTGCTCAACTTATAATGCTACTGGTCACCATCTTCAACGGTGCCATGGGCAACAATATTTTCCCACAAACGTGGAAAGAAGCCACAGTAATCGGCATCCCCAAACTCGGTAAGCCCAAGTGCGAACCAACGAGTTACCGCCCCATCAGTCTGCTCAATGTCCTAGGTAAGATCTATGAGAGGCTTATTTATAAGCGTCTCAGAGACTATGCCGAAACAAAAGGCCTCATTCCCAATGAACAATTTGGTTTTCGAACCCAACACTCTTGCGTACAGCAAGTCCACCGCATCACCGAACATATCCACGCAGGATTCCTACGTGGATATCTGACAGGTGTAATTTACTTCGACATAGCGAAAGCTTTTGACAAAGTCTGGCACAATGGCTTACTTTATAAGCTATACAAACTCGGAGTGCCTGATCGCCTCGTGCTCATCCTACGAGACTTTTTGTCAAACCGCACCTTCCGCTATAAAGTAGAAGGAGCTATATCCTCCCCTCACCCCATCCGAGCAGGAGTTCCCCAGGGCTCTGTGCTCGCCCCACTCATCTTCACGCTGTTCACTAGCGACATCCCGATAAGCAAAAAGGCTCAGTTGGCTCTCTTCGCCGACGACACAGCCATATTCTACACTGGCCGAAGCCTAGTCCAAATGTCCCACATCCTCCAAACCGCAGTCAACAAGCTCGCTGCGTGGTTTAGGAAGTGGCGAATAGAGGTAAACCCTGACAAGAGTCAAGCAGTTCTCTACTCAAAGCCACGACACCGCCCCACCCCCCCCCGACCTATCACCATGTTTGGCAAGCCAATCCCTTGGGCGAAGCATGCCAAATACTTAGGTGTGATACTTGACAGGCACCTCTCCTTCGCTGAGCACATAAAGACGGTTCGTTCGCGCGCCGCCTTTGCTCTCGGCAGACTCCACTCCGTTCTCAATGCACGCAGCAAGTTGTCACTAAGGTGCAAATTGCGAATTTACACAGCGTGCATTCGACCCATAATGACATATGCCTGTGCAGTCTTCGCCCACGCAAAGCCCCACCACATCCATAGGATGCAAACCCTACAAAACCGGTTCCTCCGAAAGGCTACGGGATCCCCTTGGTTCGTACGTAATGAGATCCTCCATGTTGACCTCAAAATCCCCACCATCCATCAATTCATGAAACGCCTTTCCAAGCGTTTCTTCGATACCGCCGCCAAACATCGCAACCCTCTGGTTGTCGAGGCCGCCAACTATACCCCCTCCCAAATCAGTAAATGCCGCCGTCCAAGGCACGTCCTCACCGACCCTGATGACCCCATAACCCTCCTCCAGGAGAGTAACAAGTCAACCAGCACAGTTCATAAACACAAAAACAGGAAACCGTCATACCGACCTCGCCGACGAGGTCCCACGCGATGCCCCCCAGTAAATACCCCCCACCGACCCTTGCTCGATGTAGTGCCAGCCCGCGCCGCAGCTGAGCCTGTAGACATAAATTCCCGACTATGACCTCTGAGTTTGTTTCGGCTTTTCTTCTCAGAGTAGTCAAATAGGAAAAGCCGGCCCCATCATTCTTAAATAATCAAAATCTGACCCAGCCTGTCCCATCTTGCTGCCCTCTCCCTAGCGACGCCCTAAGCCGAGGTTCGTACCCCACAGGGGGTGCCCTTAGCGCAGTCGCTTAGTTTATAGTAGATAAATGCCCCTGGCTGGAGGCTTTGAGTTTTCTTAAGGCAACCACAGGATAGACCGGTTAAGTAGTCACGACCTCTCAAGGTCAACTACGAGATGCCATATCAAAAAAAAAAAAAAAAAAAATGTGTATGCTATGCCTAGACTTGATTATACCTAAGCTCATAACTACATCTGGAGTATCATTTACCTACACTACCTAAGCGCTACATACTTAAGAATCGAAAAATTTACATTGGCACTTGCCAGGATTCGAACCCAAAACTTGGACTTAACCACTGGGCCATCACGACCTGATCCACTATTGTACCGTACTCTTATTGAATAGATTCAGAAACTCTGAATACATTCAATAAGAGGCAGATTCAGATACCCTGAATCTATTCATAAGGCGCTCATTTTATCCTCCCTGTATAGGTTTCAATCCATACTAATATTATAAATTCGAAAGTAATTCTGTCTGTCTGTCTATATGTTACCTTTTCACGCCTAAACCACTGAACGGATTTCAAAAAAAATTGACAGAGAGATAGATTGCATCCCGGGGAAGGACATAGGATTGTTTTTATCCCGATATTCCCACGGGATCGACACTAAAGTTATCAAATCGGAAAGGGATCAGCACCGTATCGCCTTTCGCGCCTCGCCGTCAAACAGGCGTCAACCTAACGTAAGCACGTAACCAAAGCGGATCAGAAGCTCAGATACGTCGACTCGGCTACGGCTAGACGACACCGCGCTTACGGCTCGCCGACCGCTGGTTGATGGTGCAGCAAGCAGGTCGGAGGGGTGAGAGGGGCAAGGGTGGACGAGGAGACGTAAGCTCGGGTAAGGAGAGACGTAAGCGCGGGGACGACAAGCCGTAAGCGCGGGGATGACGAGTCGTAACGCACCGCACCGCGGGTCGTGAGCTTGTCCCGAGGCGAGGATATTACGTTACGATTCAATACAAAGAATACTGAACGGCTCGAGATGATACGGTGCCGATCCCTTTTTGGTTTGATACGTGTGTTATAACCTTTATGCGGGTGAAACCGCGGGGCGCTGCTAGTATCTAAATATAGACGGCAGCCGATAGTGTAGGGTATGAGGAAAGTTATGGATTACCTTTTTGTATCATGTCCTTTTTTATTGGACGTAGTTCATAAATTGGCTCTCGGTGTATTGAAAGAAATGTTTTGACGGGGTTTCACAGCTCATTTAGTTGTCTGTGAAGTTGTAACGCCTGTAGTGATGCTACTGTTATAGTGACAGTCGTCCTTGTGAAAAGTATCGTTCGGAAAGGCACAGAGGGTTCTGTGTTTTCCGAAAGATATTTTTCTGACCTTCACAAACCAGTTACTGGGTAATAGGATATCTCTTGGTAAGACTGGTTGTCAGACTTTCGGGCTTCTGACTAGCCGTAACGACTGTCAAAGATCCACGAATGACAGCCGGGACCAATGGCTTCACGTGCTTTCCGAGGCACGGAGCGGTCTCGAAAGAGGAGTCTTAAAGATGGTCAGCCATCCACAGACCAACCGCGGCAAGCGTAGCTTAACCCGATCGATCGACCTGTGCGGCTGTCATTATTTAGCCACGATATATCGATAGATAGCATTCCCCATAAATTCTTCATACTTCAATAAAAAATTCACAAAAAACTATCAAGAACAAAATCCATGAAACTGTCTATATTACCTTTCACTAAAAACTTCAGTGATTATTCGAATCCGTAGCTGGGGGGAGACCGCTTAGCGCTCAGGTGGCACCGAATCCCCTTGACAAATAGCTTGTGAGAGAAATATACGGACACTGCTTTTACCGACTGTAATAATACTTCGCTAGCTTTTGTTTCTACTTCAATTGCTTCAAGAGTTTACTGGGAAATGTGGCTATTGTTGAAAGTACGAAGAGGTTAAGTAAACGATGATCACTTTTGGTCTTTTGCACATTAAATTTTACTCGTTGCCTGTCATTCGACACGCTATAAGGATTTCATACTCGAATGAACAGCTAATGATAGTGTTCTATTGAAAAATATTACTGCGTTTTTTACTAATAAGGAAGATAGTTTTTCTTCTAAATCTAACTGCCTCTTCCCAACTATGTTGGGTTCGGCTTCCAGTAGTTGAGACTGGTCATCTCTTAACTGCCAAGGCTTATTTTTAATCTTATGTCTTGAATTGTTTCTTTATTTGTGTCTTTTTTACATTGTTCTCACATATAGAAGCAACAAGATCAGCAGCATCATGATTTAAAAGATTGTCCATGGAGTTTCTTGCCCGTTCTTCTCCATAGAGATCTACGTTTTGGAATGGGCAACTAGCTTCAACTTTCTGACTAACTGACAGACTATTTTAATTTTGACAATTCAAAAGTGCCTGTACAAGGTTTAATTGAAATAAATGCTTTGAGTTTGAGTTTGAGTATAGGACGGACGCAGCTGAATAAGTACCAGTATTTTACATGAAGCGACTGCTAATCTGACCTCTACAACCCAGTTGCTGGGTAACACAAGAGCACACTAAGGGGTGGTGTGCTCTTGGTAAGACTGGTTGTCAGACTTTTAGGCTTGGGACTACCGTAACGACTGTCGATGATCTACGAATGATAGCCGGGACCAACGGCTCGTGCTTTCCGAGCAGGCAGTCGCTCAATACAGCGACTGCCTATCTGACCATCTGATATAATAATATATATTGGTATTCAGCTGCATCCGGTTAGACTGGAAGCCGACCCCAACATAGTTGGGAAAAGGCTAGGCAGATATACATATACAACGTTATTTTTAGTATATGCGAGACCTGAATATAGTTTGTTCAGAATAAGTAACTGAATCGATTCCAATAATTTTTACTCCATGATATATTTGGTCCCAAAAATATTTAAAAAAGGTTAAAAGATGGACACCGAGCGACACTAAGTAGGTTATCCAATCTCCGCGCCGAACGGTTAGGTCTAGGTACTATTTATCAATGAGCGCAAGACGGCGCGGCGCGGGTGAGCATGTTTTTGTAAGGACGAACAGGTAACTTAACAAGCTTATAACTTTGTGATTTTTCATGATACAGTTTTGAAATTTTGTACATAGATTCTTTACATAAAAATACTATACACGTGTTTCGGATTTCGCATATACTAAAAATAATGTTATTGTATATTTCAACAGAAGACCGAGTACGCTGTAATAGACCACTGGAGTACACTCCATTTCCACGGAAAACACGAAATTTTTATATTTTAACAGGCAAAACAGAATTACGTGCATTTGGTAGCAAAGAAAACATTTTAAATGTACATTTTGTTGCTAACAAACACACGTTTCTCGTTAGACAGTGACTGATGACAAGCTTTTGTTTTAAAATACGTGGTAATGATAAGTAATTATTATGATGAATGCGGGCCTGCTTGGGCGCAAAAAACTGTAGGTACCTCCTTTTTACGGTGCCCGCGGGACCCTTAGGCTCTGCTGTCTCTTTATAGGGCTGTATCTTTTGAACCGTAATATGTAGACACTTGAAATTTTCAGTGTTTATGTTTTATAGGTGGACGCGCAGCAAATAATAAAAATAAACGTTTTCCAAAGAGTGCCAACGGAGAGTAATGGGTAGCTCACCGTCCGATCAGGACCAGGCCCGTGCCGGACGACGTGTACGTGTTCCACGCGCGCCTCAAAGAGATGTCAGCACCAAGGAAGAGGGGCCCCTTCCTAGGGCCGAAGCCTGTCGGGTCAGCAGGATTGTCCGAAAAGGTTACCGCTGGCCCGGAACATAAAGGGCTAAGGAAGGAACACGCGTGGGTTTTAATCATTAAGAGTCTGACACTCTCTTCTACTCTACCCAGAGCGGGAGGGGTCATTTGATGGTTTCCCATCCGCAAAAAAAAAAGAGTGCCAACGGAACCCTATAACTAAGCTCTCAGGTACATATTTAGAGAATTATAATCATTACAATCATTAATAAATATCTTTCTAAGTTAGATTTCTACCACCAACCACCAATCTCTTATGGAAAAGTGCTTATGGTAGAAATCTAACTTAGAAAGATATATTAATGATTCCAATGATTATAATTCTCTAAATATGTACCTGTTATTATCGCGAATCATATTTTGATCAAGATACAACTGAATCTACGTCGTCGCGAATCTCTTAGGGAACTATTTAAAAGGGTTAATATCATGACGGTACCTTGCCAATTCATTTATGAAAATATTATGTATGTAAGAAAAAATCAACATCTTTTTAATAAAATAAGTGATAGGCATAATTTTAATACTAGAAATAAAGATAAATTAGATCAACCTTTTTTCAGATTATCTAAAGTACATAAATCTTTTATGGGGTACTGTGTTAAATGCTACAACAAAATACCTTGTGACATATTGCAATTAAATGAAAGAAAATTTAAAACTCATATTAAAAGTACACTTTGTAAACAAGGATATTACAAATTAGAGGATTATATACAAGATAAGAATGTTTGGAAACATGCTGGTCCTGCTCCATAGGACAATCTAAAAGTCTAGACAAAATCAAACTTGTTCCTAATTTAATTTATATATATTTAATTATGACATCTTATTCTAATTCATTTTTACAATCTGCGACTACAGTGGCTCACACACTTGTTAAAGTTCAACTACTTTTGCATTTTTTTTTTAAATAACTTGTAAATATGTGATCTATCACTTATTTGATTTACCTGTCATTGCTTAATTTTTAATTCTTTTTACCTTTTGTGGTAGATTAATTTTATTATGGGTGCATCGTGTTCACATATAATTTTTATTATGTATACAAGACCTTGTAAAACATTTTTAAAAGAGTAACGGTGGAGTTTCTTGCCCATTCTTCTCCATACGAAAACTGCCTTTTGGAATGGGCGACTAGAATTATTTCTATTTAGTTTTTTTTTGACGTTCAAAAGTGCCTTTAATGTGCCTATTTGAAATAAATGATTTGACTTTGACACTGATCTGCAAATTGCCAAAAACGTAAGAAAATTTGAATTTCGCGGTCTACCACTATCCATTCACCTTAACATGACGACGATGAAATTAATGAGCATTATGCATCTCCAAAGTCCGCATCACTTTTTGCTCCACATTACCTACATCATCTATTACCCATTCTGAAGGGACGAATAAATTAGCCTGTAAATCTTACATTATGTCCTTTTTGCGGTTCAACAACCTCATATATTTTAATATAATGACGTCACAACTTGAGGCGACGTGTGTGAAGGAAACTTTTTGTATACATTTTCCTTGTTCTGAAATATTCATATTGAATAGATTTGGGGTGTACGAAGAATATATGTGGGAACAACGGATTGACTGCTCAAGCACAGATGGCTCAGTTTTGTAAAGGCGATAGCGAATAGGTATATTTTTGGTTCTTGATATCGCTTTGTTTGATGAAAAAGCGTTACAGAATATTTTTATAAACAATTACCTGATGCATTTTCATTGAACGATTACAAATTATAGCTATGTGAACTTTGAAAAGGTGTAGGTACTTTTTTTCAATCAACTCAGCCTATCGCAGTCCACTGCTGGACATAGGCCTCTCCCATGTTGCGCAACAACACGCTGTCCTCCGCCTTCCGCATCTAGTCTGTCCCTCAGTCAGCCACCTCTTTAAGTAAGCTAGGGGGCGTACGTCCCACACTACGCTTGCCGATATGCAGTCTCCACTCCAGGACTACGCCAGCACATCAAGCTATTACAAGCTGTCAAATTTCATTAATATATTTTCAACTTTATCGCTAAAGCTTAAGGTTTAAAGTTGATTTTACAGTTTCAGGTAGCTTGATGTGCTGGCGTCTGTACTAGGTACTTTTCTTACTAGCATATATAAATACATATATTTACCTACTTAACCACATATTTAGTAATATTTTTATGAAGGTTATAGTGCTTCGAATTTTCGAGACCAGCCGGTTGAAATTCTAAATAAGCTCCAGTAATTATTCGAGTTTGATCAAACTTCCAGAACTTACCTATTCCGTTACATGTCGCACAAACTGCAACACACCTATCCTATCAGTTATCGATACCTACTACACTACACTATGTAGACAACATGGCTTTTCCACGTTAACCAGGATACCGACCGTCGGGATAGCATGTCGAACGTATTCGGTAAACTACGACTTGGCACCAATTTCTGTTGCACACAAAAATGTTTCAGAATACGCCGGTTTTCGAAGTTATAACCTCTATCAAAGTATCGTATATAAAGTGTTTTGAATGAATATAGTGGCGTGTAGATAAGAATAATGTGACTATCGAAGTAAATTTGAACAACTTAGACACTAGGTGCATCGTCTTCACATATAATTGTATAACTAATGTATGTATACAAAATATTGTAAAACATTTTAAAAGAGTAACGGTGGAGTTTCTTGCCCATTCTTCTCATTGCCTTATGGAAGAGGCGACTAGAATCTATTGGAGGTCGCAGTGGAAGCGTGCTGGGCCTATTAACCTATTGGAAAATAGTAGCAATAATAAGAGCAGCAGTGGTGAGATAGTTACTATATTCATTCGTGGTCCCTATTTTACACACAAGTAACAATGTACAGAACATAAACAACCCGTAACTATGCTTATTTTAAATAGGTGACAGACATGTGTAAATCAGATTATTCACACAGGCCAGTCTCTTTGCTCTTATTATTGCTACTGTTTTCCAATAGAATCATCATCATCAGCCTACAGCAGTCCACTGCTGGACGTAGGCCTGTCCAATCACACGCCATTTAGCACGATTCTCGGCAACCCTCATCCAGCTGCTACCAGCCACCCTGCGAAGATCGTCGCTCCAGTCTTATTATTTATTTATTTCTGTAACTGCCCGTGACATCACAGCGGGCCCTAACAGAATACGAACGCTGCGACATTTATTTTTTAAATGTCGGAGCATCATGCTGAGATAGGATAGCCTTTTGGCCTCGTATAGGACTTTCTGTTTCATTTTTCTTTTTGTTACTTATTTATATGACTTGGTTTTTTATTATTTTTCTGTGTTTAGTTTAATTTGTGATCTTCCTGTCGCAATAAATACTTTTTCTTTCTTTTTTTCTTTCTTTCAGCTTGACCCGTCCTACCGATTTGCCGATTTGCGATTTCCACTCAAAAACACCAGGGGGGTAGACGAATCGACCACGATCATGGGTTTTACGGTTAATATACCCGGCCCATTGCCACTTCAGCTTGCTTAATCTGTGAGCTAACCAGAATCAATTCTATTGAATTGTAACGACGTTCAAATTGCCTTGTATGTGCCTATTTGAAATAGATGCTTTGACCTTGACTTTGGTGTATTTCAGGCAAGAAGGATCACATTGGTTCAGAATACAAAGCACGGAAAGGCCTCGGCGGCCTGCTAGAGACGGTATGTTCAAGTTCTTTGTCCATTTAAACCAAGCATGTCCCCATTTACTCGCAGTACGACACAAATGACGTATAGAAACTGATGCTTTGAAAGTGATTCGTGACAGAAGTCAGTTTTATCAGGGGGCCTAAAAAGGCCACTTTGGCAGAATCATAAAAGGATAACATAATGGACAGTTAACCGTTAAGTTAAATCCCATTGGCGAAGCATTTTTCAGTTATTTTTTTTTGTCTGTGCTAAAATAACAATCAATCCGATCCAAATCCAATCCCAATCTCTTTGATTATAGCTACGTAGTGCAGCGATAAAAAGAAAACCACGGACTGTCTTCGCCATATTACGATTCATAATGCTTCGCCATATTATCGATTCAAAATAAATAATCAAAACAATAAAATTAACATAGAAATAAAAAATAATAAATAATCACAGCAATAAAATCAACACAATCAATAACGACAATGTCAAAAGATGATGACCTTTATCTGTCTATCCTCTCACTCCATTTTTTTTTGGTAAGTAATTGTTAAATAATTTTCCCGCTCTGGCTGGAGCTCCCGGGCGTGTCAGACTTTTACTGAGTAAAACCAACCCGCGACCCTGGCAGATCCTCTCACCCCAAAGAACAGAATTTTAATTCGAACACAAAATATAATAAAAACTGTGCCAAAAGTCTACCAAAACACCACACACAAAATATTTACATAATGTCAGAGAAGCATTTATGGATAAATAAAAGCCTCTATGTAAGGCAACACCGAACAGAACATATATTATAACAGTAGGTATGTAGGTACTACTAGCAAACATCACGCGAAACGTTCGGGCGAAGTAAATGCAAACGTTGGGGTTCGATCATAGAAGTTTCTTACGCGATGTGTTTGAAGGTACACACAGGGTACACATCGAGCTACAACAATCTGTCAAATTTCTTTAATAGATTTTCAACTGGGAAAATTTTACAGTTTCGGGTAGCTTGATGTGCTGGCGTCTGTACAACTTATTTGGCAGATAATACCGAACAATACTTGACAACTACACTACTTGACATTTATTTTACTTCATAGGAATTCTTTTCTTTTCTTTCTCTTTGGTTTATTCAGTAAAAAATTATGAATGTATTGAAATAATTAATATGAGATATCATTCCACTGAAACCTGAAATCGCGAAAAAAAACTGAGTTGTTCCCTACATTTATGTTCGTATAACTCGTCAAAATGTAGGGAACAGCTGATTTTTTTTCGCGATTTCATGTTTGGTCCCATAGTAAAAGTTGTTCATAATGATGAGTACAGTGATCTCTTAAGACTAATGCGATAACCTAATTGCCACATTGTATTTTGTCCCAAAAATATTTAAAAAAAGGTTAAAAGTTGGACACCGAGCGACACTGAGTAGGTTATCCAATCTCCGCGCCGAACGGTTAGGTACCTAGGTACTATTATTAATGAGCGCAAGACGGCGCGGCACGACTCACGAGCATGTTTTTGTACGGACAAACAGGTAACGTATCATGATACAGTTTTGAAATTTTGTACATAGATTCTTTACATAAAATACTAGACACGTGTTTCGGGTTTCGCATAATATAGTAAAAATAATGTTGTATATCTGTGAAACAGGATCTAAATGTTGAAGGCTTACTTGGATCTAAGAACCATACATTACGCATTTGGTAATAGAAAGTTTTTATTTGTTCATGCTCATATGAAACGCTTGATCACATTCGCGTATAGGAATATAAACATTATCCGTATAAGAATTAAACAGACCCACAAAAGAAAAGAAAATCAAATTGTCCGTTAAAATGGCCCCCGAAAACATCATCTGCCTAGCTTTTTCTCAATTGCTTTTGGAATCGGCTTCCAGTCTAACCGGAAGCAGCTGAATGCCAGTATTTTACGTGGAGCGACTGCCTATCTGACCTCCACAACCCAGTTACTAGTTAATACGATACCCCTTGGTAAGACTGCTTGTCAGACTTTCGGGCTTCTGACGACCCCTAACGACTGTCAAAGATCCACGAAAGACAGCCGGTAACAACAGCTTAACATGCTTTCCCAGGCACGGAGGGGTCTCGATATTTCAAGATTACTTTCCCCACTCCCAGATAAAGGTCACCCATCCACGGACCGACCGCGGCAAGCGTAGCTTAACCTGTTCGATTGACCCGAGCGGCTATTACTTAACCATGATGTCATTCGAGAACAAATTCAGTAATATCAAAATATGAAACACTCTCTTCACATAGCGAGTGATTATTTTTACGAGTGATTCGAGAATCAAACGTTGAAACGTATGGAAATATTGAACGTGACAGTTAACAGGATGTAGAAAATTACCATTTGTTTACTTACCAATGTGTGAATTTAGTTTTTCATAGATTTTCAGCAGCGGTTACCCTATACTGAAAATCTATTAAAAACTACATGCATCGTTATAATGTAGGCACTCCTTTTGTTTGTGCGAAAATCCTTTAGCATAATCAGCCTTTAATGTTCGCACTGCAGGGTCCCAGCTATCCTCTCTTCGAGAGTGAATGGGCTGTAATCTACCACGCGGGCCCAGAACCGTTGGTCCCAGCTGTCATTCGTGGATCTTTGACAGTCGTTACGGGTCGTCAGAAGCCTAAAACTCTGACAACCAAATCTTACCACGGGGTATCTTATTACACAGCACCTGGGTTGTGGAGGTCAGTTAGGCAGTCGCTCCATGTGAAATACTGGTATTAAGCTGGATCCGGTTAGACTGGAAGCCGACTCTAACATAATTGGAAAAAGGCTAGGCAGATGATAATCATCGTTATGGTTAAGAGCGTTTACGCCGAACGGCATTTCATACAAACTTTCAAGCCCTTGTTTTTCGAAATAAATGAACCGATTTTAATTAAATTTCATACGCTTAAGCAGGGCAAGTATAAGCAGCAAAGTATGTCTTAAAAAGTTACTCAAGAACATTTTCGAAATGTCTTATTTAAAAAAAGATAACTGGAAATCTCTTTCTATGGAATCGGTCTAATTCGGCTGTAACACTATTTTCTAAAAATGTTCTTAAGAGCCTATACTACCTCAAATGGCTTAGCATGATCCTCCGTTATGTCGAAAATACTGCAGCATTAATTTTGAAATAAATCTATGCTAAAGTTGAGGATTAATGTAAGGTCTTATGTTAGACGAAAACACGATTCCATAACATTTTCTCGATAGAAAAAAATTCCAAAGTTACCTCCAAACCGAACAATAAACCGCTGGTATTCAAAAAATACTTCAAATTAGATCATGAAACTTTGCACATTAACTGAAATAACTATAAAGCAGGTCTTATGTTAGTTAGTTTTTTTGAATTACCTATATTTTCACCGTAAAAAGCAAATACCTAAACTATTGGCGCTGCCTCCCGCCCAGCACCGCACTCTGTCTTGCTTTCACACAGTCCGCGAGCAGTATCGTGCGAGCGAGATAAAGAGTGAATTTTAGCTGAGGTAGTATAGGCTCTTAAGTAACTTTTTAGACCTTTGTATCCTGCTTATACGTGTGAAGTTTCATTAAAATCGGTTCATTCATTTCATAAAACAAGGGCTTCAAAGTTTGTATGAAATGCCGTAGGCGTAAAAGTAACCAGGGTCGTTGGATACAGTTGAAATGATGGAGGTTTTAAAATTAAACATTAAATTTGATAAATGAACTGTTTGTTTCATAGAAATGTAATGGTTTGTTTTTTATAAATTAAATTAAAATTTATTCGAAAACATCCATCGGTTTCTTACTAAACTTCGACTATATCCGACGACCCTGGTTACTTATCTCTTTTGGTGACCGTGCATGTGGATGTCGCAGCATATCTCTAGCTAGTGGTTTGCACGAGTGCTGTCTATGCCTTTGGCAAATCCCGGAGACTCCCAAGTCGTTTGGCTCAACACCCTTTAGGTGCAAGACAGCATGTAACCACTACATGTCAAAGATAAATGGAAAGTATTAGAGAGCAGAGCCAGCCAGTTAACGGAAGCCATTAACTTCCGTTTACATCTGCTAGCTTTTAATCCGAACTATAAGTATATACATATCCATACTAATATCCATCCATACTAATATTATAAATGCGAAAGTGTGTCTGTCTGTTACCTCTTCACGCAAAACCGCTGAACCGATTTAGATGAAATTTGGTATAGAGATAGTTTGAGTCCCGGGAAAGGACATAGAATAGTTTTTATCCCGATATTCCCACGGGACCGACACTTATGCGGGTGAAACCGCGGGGCGCTGCTAGTTATATTATAAAAAATGTGAAAGTAAGTTTGTAGTTCACGTTAAAACGGCTGAACGGATTTGGGTGAAATTTGGTACATGGGTGGTCCATTACCTGAAGAAGGACATAGGTATTTTTTCATCTTGGATCGCAGACGAAATTGCGGGTAGCAGCTAGTTGTAAACTCTGCTTGTGCGATGCAGGATTTTGCGTGACGTCAGTGTGATGCGTAGTTTGCATGTGGTGATATAGATGCCGCCACATGTTCGTCGTTTATCCAGTCAGTTTAATCACTAACACAAGTTTATATTACTGACTAATGAGTAAACAACTAATATGTAGCTAAGTAATTATTATTCTATCAGTTTGCCTTTACTAGTTCCATGTTATAATTAAATTCCTCCATGAATTGAACATACAGGATCAACACATCTAATTTAATTGTAATTTCCAAGCAATGAAGATTCACTATGCGTAGATTCATACAGGATGTTAGGTTAAACGAGTGACATACTTTAAGGGAGAGTATCATAAAAATGACCAACTTTTACTAATAATAGTCGTTCAGATTTCGGCCATGGCGGCTCAACGGAGACTAGCCTTCGGCGCGGGAGATATTATAGTGCACAAGTGTACGCGCAGACACCATGTGCGCTCCCTCTTCCCTAACTCCGTTCCTCTAGTCCGATGGGACGGCAATCCATCACGACCGGAGAGAGATTATGCGCAGGACCAATGGCGTAACGTGCTTTCTGAGGCACGAGGCAACAACTTTTACTATGACCAACTTTTACTTTTACTACGACTAACTCTGATATAATTATTGTTATGTAAGTGTTGTTATGTATTTTCTGGTTTACAATAAAGTATAATATATAAATATATAAAAAAAAATATTTTCAATACACAATACAATACAATTTTACGAGTTATGCAATCGAAAATGTATGGAGCAGCTGAATACTTTTTCGCTAGAGTTAGCAAGCTAATAGTGTTATTTGCTAATTTTAACAAATCATACACTAGTTTTTGCTGCACTGCACTGATAACATTTCATTACGCACAAAATTACTCGATGGTAAGTAAAAAGTGTAAAAATCTAAAACTAACAAACCTTCTGTCACACACAGCGGGGCAAACGTTGCAAAGTCTAGAAAAAAACATTCGTTTTAAAATTGATGTTATTTGTCTTTTAATCAAAAGACGATTTATGCGTAAAAATATTGAATTTCGCGAAGTACCCTGGCGCTTTCGCCTTAACGGATTTAGATTGACACACAGATAATTTTCAACCTGGACACATAGGATACTTTTTATCTCGGTGGTACAGTCAACAGCAAAAGTAGATGATCAAAATCAGAAATTCAATACTAATAAACGGAGTTCGCGTCAGAACTGTGTGGCGTCGAAGTGATTCAAAAGTATGTGATTGTAAATTATACCAAACATTTAGTACTAGTACAGCTGCCATATATTCGTGATCATTTTTGACTCCTATTGAATTTCTGATTTTGATCATCTACTTGTGCTGTTGACTGTACGTTCCTTCGGGATAATTTCCGACCTCCACACGGGCGAAACCGCGGGGAAAAGCAAGTACAAAATAAAAATATATTGTTTAAATATCTGATAGATGGACATGTACCTACAGTCATCTGTAAAACTCAATGAACCGAACATAATTTACTGTAAACTATTAATATTAATGTCAGAATTGGATGCTCGTTACTCAATCAAACGGTTGAATGAATCCTTGAATAATAGTTAAAGTCATGCCCCAAAGAGTCTGGCGAATAAAGTCGTATAGACCTAGTATTATGAATGAATCATGGTTTAATCCTTAGAAAGAAAGAAAGAAAAATTGTGTTTTCAGTAGCCAAAAACCTCATATTCAACAAATAAAAGTGTATAGTTTGACAATGTGGTCTGAACCACTAAATTGACCATCAAAGCTAGAACTGAACCAAAAATAAATAATTTTGTGATAGGTACCTTTTTTAACCGACTTCAAAAAAAGGAGGAGGTTTCCCATTTCGACCGTATATTTTTATTTTTTTTGCTACTGAACTGATTTATCACGCAAATACGCTATCAAGAGTGGCCAAATTGGTTAGACCCAAGATCTACTGTTCACTGACGACATTCTGTGCGATCTACCAATTACATACTTCTTGAAATCTTGTATGAAACAGCATAGTTCAGTACACAAATTATGTAGTATTTTTTATTTTATTAAGAGGGAAAATATAAAACTGAAAATTATTCTTAGTAACTACTTATTTATATTAATGTGAGTGTAGCGATATCTACAACGCAACATGCGAACAACGCGTCATACTGACGTCACGCAAATCGTCGTGGTAGCGTCGAATGATTGGTTAGGTGCAAGTCCTGTGAGCGTATGGTCGTGGTACGCTGCGCTTGGGGTAATCCAGTATTGGGAATATACTTTGGAACAAACGGTCATATCAGATATCTACTCCAACCGAACTCCAACGAACATCTCCCAGAATTAGAATGGGAAGGCTCATTCTAATTCTGGGAGATGTTCGTTATATCCAAGGTCAAAAGTCCGTCAATCACTAACCAAATGTAATTCATGTAAATCTTCTATGAGATTTACATGAGATTTACATTTGGTTAGTGACTGACGGACTAGATTTAGGGCTCCAAAAAAAAGCCAAAATTGTTAACTTATTTTTATAAAGATTTGTGACCTACTTAAAAGTAAGGCTGTTAGTGCCTTAAGAGTATTGTTATTCTTACTTAATAATGAAGTTTTATTTAATACTTTCTATTAGAGGTAGTAATCCAGTATCCCTAGGACCTAGGCACTGTTACTTAAGTTTGTTTATGGGTAGGGTCATACCAAGATCAAAGACAACATTGCGTTTTGCAAAATTACTCGGTGATGCAAAACTGGAAAATGACAGCAAACAAACAAAACAAAATACCGATCGCAGAGTGGAATTTATGTTTTTGTTATTTATTACTCATCAAACTGCAAGTGTTTACTGCCATTTTTATTCATATTTTCAATACAAACAACCAACGCCTCAACGTAAATATTTATCGGCCCACGTAAATCAGAAAATGATAAATGAATGTCAAAGTGTCATTGCACAGAAAGCACACGAAATAAAACTTTAAAATATACGCCTCATCAGCACTTTGTAATGAAATAAAAATATCAACATGAATAACAAGAGAAAACATATCGGAATTTATGACGTGAAAAAATATAAAATAAGATATTTTTGTTGGTTTAAAGGCTTTCAATATGCAATGACAAGCTCTCGATGTACATGAAAAACTACTTTTGAAAATGTTTTTGTTTGTTAATATTGTTTCTATCTTAACATGAAATATTTTACAGTGCGGCCCAAGATAGAATGCGTAAATGACACCTGTCTGTTTCATACAAATGAATAATGTTTTGCGAATTTGATCTTTGTTGAAGCTACTAGAATTATCGCACTGACAGCTGTCAGGATTGCATTCTCTCGTCGGCCGGACTGTAGTAGTAGAACAGTTTCTTGGGAGTTATGATACTCCAGGCAAGGTGCATCTGTACAAAAAATACATTAGATTTATTATATCTAAGTAAAAAAAAAGGAATTTAAACAAATAAAAAACCCGACTGCGGTAAAAAATATTAATTTGCTTTATTAGTATAACATTTCGCAGACGATTTAGTTCGTGGTATGTACGTGTTTTTTACGATTTGTCACTTCGAATTACTTTTAACCATATAAGTTGAATATATTTTTGTAATCACATTTTAAAACCCCACTCGATAGGTTTTGAGAAAAAAGAAATTTTGAAGACATAATACGGCGCCAAAAATCGGCCAGTTAATGTTTTTTTCAATTTTGATATACTCAGTGTCGCTCTCACATCTAAGACAAATCTAACGGCACCTCTCAAGCTGAAATCGATCAGGCCGTTTAGGCTACAGAGCGTGCCAAAGAAATATACATACATACATATATATACTCGAAAAACATCCCTCTCCCTGGCGCAGTCGGGTAAAAATCTAAATAAAATTTACTTTAGATTTATTAGATTTCGCACTAGCACAAAAACTTATTGGTGAAGTTCTTCAGAATGGCCAGGTGCGTAGTCCTCGTAACCGGCGGCGCGGCGGCGTGAGTGTATGACCAGATGTATGAAAGTTATCGAAGCAAAAGGATGTAAGGAACGTAGCAAGTGGCGTGCTGTGGTTTTTGCTTAACCCTATCGGATAAAGGTTTATGTATGTATTTTATTTCCACACAACTTCTTGGTAAAAGCAAACCATCATCGACAGCCTAGTATCTAACCGGATGCAGCTGGATACCAGTATTTTGCATAAAGGTGCTGACTATCAGACCTCTATAACCCAGTTACAGAATAAAATTATACCCTTGGTCGAAGCAAATCAAATTCTCTAAAACACTTTTGAACTCGCCGTGTGTCCATTTCGTGCGTCACACGCCGCGTCCATTTTGTGCACTTCAATTTTGCGACGAGTTATGTTTTGCGTTAAATTTTATAGTCTGTTATTTGACAGTATTGGTACACTGTTATCGTTATTATGTCCAGACCCTGTCGTAAAAAATTATGACGATTTATTATGGTTGATACTTTGTCATCTATAATGGTATGTTTTGAAACGGTTGACTTTTTTGAGGTAAACTCGCGATAAAATTGTGATGTGTTTGTTTATATTTTGAAAACGGTTTGTCTTTGGTTTAATTTATTTTTAGAATTAACTTTTTTGCAAGGTGAAATTGACAACCAGTCTTACAAAGGGGTATCGTATTACCCAGTAACTGGGTTGTGAAGTTCAGATTGGCAGTCGATCCATGTAAAATACTGGTATTGAGCTGCATCCAGTTTTGTAAGCCGACCCTAACATAGTTGGGAAAAGGTTAGGCAGATGATAGTGATTGAGAAGGTGTAATTTAAGCAAAATATGACGTCATTTCTCAAGATTCCATGTTCAATTCAGTAAATGAAGTTTCAGCAGTTTCGTGATTTCATTTTGACGGCCATAAATGGAAAAAGACTCTGAAGGCAGTTTTTGTAGCCTGCCACTGTCACTTATTTGGTTATTTTGATAAAGATAAACAAGTTTTAATGTCAACTAACAGATTTTACTACGAAAATCTTAAAATTCAAGGACCCTAGAAGACGTATTTTAATTCAACCTTTGTTTGAAAATATTTGCGTCCCAAAAATCTCGTACCTCGTTACCATTTCATTCAACTCGTTTTTATTCCGTAACGACTTACGTCTTCAGACCCAACAAACTCAATTAAGGAAGTCAAAAAACCTACGTTTTTCTACGTAAACTACCAAAAAGTTTTTATAAGGGTATCATCTGACTGGGCGCGTAGTTTTTTTATTACCATTTACAAGTACATAACACGTTAAACACGTGTCTACAATTTCGTCTAGTTTTATTTACGAACTAGCTGCAACCCGCGGTTTTACCTGCATAAGTTTCGACCCCGTGAGAATATCAGGATAAAAAGAATCCAATGTTCTAATCCAGGTCATGGTCTACCCATGTGCCAAATTTCATCCAAATCCGTTTAGCTATTTTAGCGTGAAAGCGTAACAAACATTTATTATGGTGTACTCTTGTCTACGACCGAGTGACCAAGTGGTGTACCTACAAGTACTGGAAGGCGAAGAGCCAGTCATCAGCTGACGCGATGGGGCGAACGATATTGTTATCATCACGGGTAGAATCTGAATGAGACTGGCATAGTAGCGTGGGGATTGGCATAAGAAAAGCGAGGCCTATTTTTAGCAGTGGGTGAAGTCGGTCTGTGGATGATGATTTTACTTGCTTTGCTTTGCTTGGCTGCAGACTCCCAGATTAAGGTTATCAGGAAACTCACTTAATAAATTCCTTCGGATCTACAGCCCTTTTCACAATGTTCTATCTTTAGCACACTCTCTGTCGATTTTCTTCTTCTAAATTGTGGTATAGAGGTATGAAGAAAGTTCACTCATCCTCCATAGAAAAGGGAGGATTCTCCGACCTGACAGGTATCGTGGCTGGTGGGCGACTGCCCGATGATTCATGTCGGGCCGTTGTAATTATGCTGGTTGCGCGGTAAACTTTGATTGCGAGATGCAGGATTTTGCGTGACGTCAGTATGACGCGTACTTCACATATTAAGGCGTTGTAGATACCTCTACAGTGGATATCCTTCAAATGTTCTTTGGCCAATTTAGGTAGCAGGATGCTTTTGCCGTTAGGTTTTTTGTAACAAAACAAGTTTATGTGTGTACTTTAAATAATTCCATTCCTTTGGGAAACTACCCTAAGAATCCCTACGAAACTAAGTTGGAAAAATATTCGTGTTTAGGCATTTGGGGGGACTGTCTTTTGTAATTTTGACGTTTGAAAATTGCTGATTGTCAGCCTAATTTGAATAAATGAATTTTGATTTTGATTCGGAATACTTAAGATATACATCGCTCTTAGTTTTTTGTTAAGGCTTAAAATTAGCTTCGTGTGTGTTCAGGTTTTTAGGAAATAAAAAGAAAAACACGACACGTGTATTGTTCTTTTACTTTGACTTTGATGGGTAACCATCTTTACATACTGTGACCCCTCCGTGCCTCGGAAAGCACGTTAAACCGTTGGTTCCGGCTGTCATTCGTGGATCTTTGACAGTCGTTACGGGTAGTCAGAAGCCCGTAGGTAAGTCTGACAACCAGTCTTACCAAGGGGTATCGTATTACCCAGTAACTGGTTTGTGGAGTTTAGATAGACAGTCGCTTCATGTAAAATACTGGTATTCAGCTGCATCCGGTTAGACTGGAAGCCGACCCCAACATAGTTGGGAAAAGGCTAGGCAGATGATGACCTATTGGTTACATTAACAAGTTAAAATTATACAAGTGGGAATGATGTTAAAATTATGAACATTAAAAGCGTTTAGAGAACAATTAAAAAATTTAAATTATTCAAATGAGCCGTGGTAGTTAAGAGATGACTTAGTCCCTACACTCCCTACTGATGGGTGAGTGCGCCCGTTCACGAACATGACGCATTTCATTTACTTGCTCACTTTAAAAAGTTTTTGTGACGTACCTATAGCGACTACAGACTAGATTAGGTACTTATAAAAAAAGTGTTTTTTTTTTAATTGCGTAGATCGAAACAAATATCTCTTTCAAAATCTTTCGAAATAAATCACGAACAAAAATCTATTCAATCTAACATAGAAATATAACAACACTCTAGGGAGTTACGAAACTAAGTCTGAAATTGAAACACATAGAACAAAAAGTTTTAATACCAAACGTTAGAATTCCACGTTTTCTCTAACTATTTGTTAGTTGAGGGCTTTCTCTAGAGATAGGCCTCCAGAGTCTTACGAAAGATCTCCCTTTAATCTTGACCCTATATTTATTAAAAGATCGATTGCCACGTCTCGTGTAAATTAGAACGTATATGTCTTGGCAAACTGGCTATAGTAATATAATATACCATCATGTTTGTAATCTCCGAAGGATTAGACAGGTGTACACCACACACATACACACACACCCCACCACACCACCACACACCACCACACTCCACCACCACATTTTGCCAGTTATTTAAGTCCCGTGTAATAGGGGACGTGCCTATTGCCTAACGTAACAAACTGGGATAAAAAATATCCTGTGTTTTAACCCAGAATTTTAGCACACAGGTGTGCTAAAATTCTAATTCCGTTCAGCCGTTTATGCGTAACGCGTATGCGTCAGCTGTCTCGTACAAAACTTCAATACCTACTGAACCCAAATGTAAATGGGACGGCTGATAATATTTTCTCTATTACGATGTTGGTTCCATGGAGAAAGATCCTCAGTGTGATCGTTAGTGTTACATCCTGTATCATATATGCACAATACACGAGTAACAAGAAAGTAATTTAAAAAAATGAAACTGACTTCAAAAAGGAATGAATTGAAAATTATGAAATAACTGAAATTAAAGTTATTTCATAATTTTGAGTTCATTTCTTTTTGAAGTCGGTTTAATTTTTTGAAATTACTTTTTTATTTCGTAATTCTTAGTTTTAAGTGGAATATTTGTTTGTAATAATTAGATAATAGTTTTGTTGTAAATATTGCACTAGAATTTGACCAAGCTTTTGAGTTGTTTTCCCTTTTAGACTACACCCGTAGCTCGTATCAATAAGCCAGGCCGTCACACTTACACGTATTAGTCAATATCTTGAAAATTACTGAATGGATTTTGATGAAACTTGCACTGTTCCCTAAGTTGAAGTAATTGTAAGCCAATTAAAAAAATGGTCACGATCCGATTAATAGTTGCGGAGAAATGCGTGGACAAACATAATACATACATACGTCTATAAAATTTTGTATATATTTTTGGAGGCTCTAATAGATTGTCATAATTATGTGAATATAACGCAATTCCAATAATATTACATACATACGTGTCGAATTGATAACCTCCTTTTTTTGAAGTCGGTAAAAATGAGTGCAATCACACTAAGCACACTATATCACACTAATATTATAAAGGCGAAAGTTTGTGAGTGTGTAGCTACTTTTTATCCCGATATTCCCACGGGATCAAAACTTATGCGGGTGAAACCGTGGGGTGCACCCCACGGTTTTAGTTTATCATAAAGCGATCACTCGGGAGCTTTTCACCACAACCTCCTCTTGCGTGGTACCAGAACGCTGCATATACATAAGACTATCATTCAATTAGAGCGCGTTCGAGACTGCATGACCTTGTTAGTTATATTAATGTCATAACATAGCGCCACAGACTAGGTATTGAAATAGAACCAGTCAGAATAGAATAGAATAGAATATTCTTTATTATGTACACCATATAAATTACAGACATAATTATAGAAACTGTACAAAGGGTGACACAATGGGCGGTCTTATCGCTAAAAGCGACCTTTTAAAGACAACCTTTGGATGGATTAAAAAAGGGGAAGGACAGACAAATACTGGAGGTAGTCTGTGGTGTACCATTTACATAGAACCAGTCAGTTATCTTTTAAAGTGAAGGCACGTGAACATATCCGTCAGAAGTTGGCCGTAACATTCTAGCGCTGATTTGCTGGATTCGTTTTCTCCTCTACCGATCATTTTTTCTCCTGACAGTTCATTTTGTTTATGTGAATGTATGTACTAGCTGACCCGGCGACTTCGTACCGCCTCAGATTTTTTTTCGTGAATTTTTTCAGTGTTTTAATAGTTATTCTGCTATTCGGGGCGGAGACAAATCCAATAAATCAAAGATTATAAAAATCGGTCCAACCGTATGTGAGTTATAAATCGTGTAACTAACTCGATTTTGTTTTATATATACAGATGTATCTATCTATGTATTAGTATTTATTCTTGTATTTTATAGTCAATTCCTAATTATTTATCCCGTATGTTGCACCTGCCATGTTTTGTCTCTGCACCACCCTAAGGTTGACTGGTACAAAATGCCTCAGGCATTAAGTCCGCCTTTGTACAGTATTTTTTTACTTGTGCATAAAGTTTTAATAAATAAATAGACATAGAGTTTCATATTATAATCACACCGCAAAAACTTATCATACACCTACCCCCTTAATAATAAACATGCAGTATAAAACTGAGAGTTACGAGAATAGGATTCACTTTTGTTTTCTAGCAATACATTTATGAAGGCTTAAGTTTAGCAAAATCGTAATCTGCGTTTATTATTAAGGGAACTAATGTTTTTCTAACTTTTTTGGGTTCGGTTACAAGATTTTAACGGCAAAAAAAGTGCGATGCAGCTCGCTTGTAGTCTGCGTTGGGTTTTTGCAATGCATTACGTTGAGGCTCGGCCCGCCCCAATCTGCGTTAACCCTTATTGCCTGTTACGACGGTTTAATTGTCATCTGGATGACATTTTCGGAAAAATTCTGCAAAAAAAAAAGATTTATATGGAAAATACCAAGTCCGAACACTGTGAAACGGGTCCTAATTATTTATAGATATCATCATTTATCATCACGCTTTGATATTGCATGCGGTGCGTTCACATATGCGCAACGATTGGACAATACAATTTGGTACACATAGTCGTACCATACAGTATTGTACCTCACAAGACCTTGCCATACAGTAATGTACAGTCACGGCCAGAAGTCCACTTACACCGCAATGACCATTATCGCCTGCGCTATACGGGCTGCGGCGCCTATACACACATACGCATTTTTATCCGTGTGAGTGATGTTCCAACGCTAACAAACTAACATGTCGTGTAGCATCGCGCTACGAGTAGTCATAGATGTGGTCAATGCTAGACAAGGATGACAATATCAGTAACTTGTTTCTTTATCGCAGTCTGATTATTTTTTTCATAGTAATGCAGAATTTCAACAATGAATATAAGTTAACATTAGCTAGATCGGTAACGAGGCTACACTCGCTAATGTGAACGGGATAGGTGTAGGTTCGAATCCTAGTTGGGCCAGTTTTTTTTTGATGTTTTATATAATTATTATTATTTGTATGTTTTAGTAATTTATTTTAGTAAATTACTTTGAACAAATAGATATTACAATAAAGGTAATTTATTATTATAATATGATAATAAATGAAACAAATTTTGATATGCTAACATTGTAATATTTTTTATACAAAAGAAATCCTTTACACTTATTTATGTTATTATAGGGCCACAATATTTGCCTTGGCTTCAATACTAATATTAGCCTGCATATTGAATTCAGAAGAATACTAAAATAGCAACAACAAGATAACACAAACGATCGTAACTATGTTCACCAACCAACAATAGCGAATAGTGGAATAATTTAGGTAAACTAGTAAAGTAGTTAAAATATGAGGGTAGATTTACAAAGTGAACTTATCACTTTGTTTCAAATCTACCCTCATATTTTAATAACGACGCTAAGATTATAATTGTAAAACGAAAGAATATTCGTTAGTTGTGGAATATTTAAAATATTTGTTAGCAACTCGGCATTCTTATTTCATATGATTATAATACTTAAAAAATATTTTTCATGTTTGATGTGAGACTCGAACCCGAACGTTCGCCATGCGAGGCACAATGCTAACTACTTTGGCCACCGTAACGCTCACTTAACTTATTGAAATTTGTAATAACAATCATAAGCGGGCAATAAGTTGCCAATGTGTAGTGTTGTCAAACGTTCTTATAGAAGAAGGTCATAAGTACAATTAATATTCTTATGCCATAGTTTTGTGAGATTGCTAGTCGACTTCTGACTGTTATTATAGTACCTTTCACATCGACATTGAATGAAGCTCACTGTCTGTCAGATGATCTGGTCTGTGACAACGACGCGACGCAGTGACGTTGCGGTAACTATGTTATTGGTTCCCTTAAACAATTCATCAATATATCTTGTCTTGTAAACTAGGTTGGTGACTTTCTGTGTCAGTTTGGAGATATGTATTGAGGTCCTGTCGAAAGAAAAAGAAAAAAAACTATCGTAAAAGGATTCTTTAAAAAGATTTCGGGTGGAACATGAGATTTTCATAACATTACATCAGTAATTAAAAACGTCCAAAATCTAGTCGCAATCTCAATTTAGCGACAATCAATGTCAAAAACTTGCCAAAAATGTAGGGAAATTAGAGGTATCTTGGACAGATTGAGACTGAGATCAGACTGTGAACGTTCCTAAAATTACGAGAATTGCCCCCCTGTTTTTTGCAAAGTTCAGTTCAAAATAGGCTATTTGACTGGTTTCTGATAAACATCTCAGATTATTTAATGGTGTCTAACGAGCCCACAAAAACCTATTACTTCAAATTGCATAATGTATTTCTTTTAAAAATAGTAAATAAAAATGTACTGTTTAAATAAGCTGCCAAAACGCTATCTTTAACAATATGGCGTCGTGACGTCACGATTCACGTAAACAAACGTTGAAACGGTCGAGATACTAGACAAAAGACATCTGTTCTGTCAACGATAGACAGAAATTTACTAAATCATGACGTCATTTTAAGTTCAGCCAATCCAGAACGTTTTCGATTACGTGGCGCCAGATTTAAAAAGATGAAGTTTTTTCGGGATTTTTTTTATAAATAATACATTGTTTTGTAGTAAAATTAATGCAAATCGATTTTAAAAGCGATAATCTATACGAGTGTCAATAATTATGACCTTATTTTTTACATTGTCAAATAGCCTATTTCAGTTATTTAAGTCCCATATTATTATCCTATGGCCCTGCGCAGACGGCACACTTTTTGTGCGATCGAGTCTGCGGCGCACAAAAAGTCTGCATGGCGCGCAAAAAGTCGGTCGCGGATTTTTCACAGACTCAACGCACACGACGCACATCTTCGATCATTTTGTCGGCAGAGCTGTAGGGACGTAGACGCTATGGAAATCGTGCAGAGATCGCGAAGTATTATTTTGTACATGAAGTACAGAAAAAGAAGAAGAAATAGAGAATTTTGGGTACGTCCTATACTTTCAGAAAGATTACTGAAGGGACAGTTCCATACTAAACATTCAATTCTGAAACAACATCCGGCAAATTTTTTCAAATTTTATAAAATGTCTTCCCACATTTTTCTTTTTAAATGTCTATCATGATATTCTGCCTTAGAAGTATCATAAATTGCTGGTCTGTTTTGTATTTCTTGAATTAACATAGTTACATCGACCTCTGGCGCCATGATAATAGATCGCGTGCGTTACGTCCACCCCTAGCAAATGCAGATTGCCGACTAAAGTGTGCGCCGTCTGCGTTAGCGCGCGTTGAAGCAAACGTTCAATTTTTTTCACACACTTTTTGTGCGGAGCGGCGCGCCGCGGCGCGGTGCGGTCTGCCCGAATTACACGGATTTTTTGTGCGCCGGACTTTTTGCGCGTCGTGTGCGTTACTGCATATAATTGCATAGGTTCTATTTTCACAGACTAAAAAGTGCGTCACGGATAGTCTGTCGTCTGCGCAGGGCCTATTGCCATCAATCGAGCACAAATCCATCCAATAATATAATTGACCGAAAATTTACATCATCATTTAAGTCGAAAGAAAAGAAAGAAAATAAATAAAGAATAGAAAGCAAGAAAAGAAAGAAAAGACAAAGTAAGAAATAAAAGAAAGAGAACAAAGAACAGAAAGAAAAATGCGAATATGAAAGATGTCTACAGCTGGACATAAACCTCCTAAGCATTGCCACAACGACCGGTCCTATGCTGCCTGCTATCAACGGTTTCTCGACACCTTATAACCAGGTCTTCGGTCCACAACAAGGTTTTAGTCAAATATCTTTTCTTTATGCTGTTTACCCCCTGTATTATCTTCCAGTGTTCAAGCGAGATGGTTATAGCTATAATAACATAACGTAGTGAAGTAACATTGTTACCTCATAGTTTACAAAGGGCTTAGAGCAAAACATTGCGTGGTGTGTTGTCAACATTCCTTGGGGTTGCAACTTTGTCGTAGTATGCAGTTACGGTCAACAAATTGTTTGGGGGAATTGTATTGTAGCAGTTCTTGGTCGGTGATCTATGAAAGGTCAACATTGCAATTAGGTTTTTTCTTTACAAACTTATTCACGTATCACCTCGTACCAAACTCATCATCATCTGCCTAGCCTTGTCCCAACTATGTTGAGGTCGGCTTCCAGTCTAACCGGATGCAGCTGAATACCAGTATTTTACATGGAGCGACTGCCTATCTGACCTCCTCAACCCAGTGACTGGATAATACGATACCCATTGGTAAGACTGGTTGTCAGACTTCCGGGCTTCTGACTACCCATAAAGACTGTCAAAGATCCGCGAATGACAGCCGGGACCAACGGCTTAACGTGCTTTCCGAGGTACGGAGGGGTCTCGGTATGTAAAGATGGTCACCCATCCACAGACCAACCGCGGCAAGCATAGCTTAACCTGATCGATCGACCTGTGCGGCTGTTATTATTTTTAGCCACGAGCTGTCGTATCAAACTATAATTAAAACATCCTCTTATCTGGCTATACTTAAATGTAGTGATAAATCAATTGTTTCGGCATCAAATTGGCAGTGGTGGCATCTACATCGCCACATGCGAACTACGTACAGACGCCAGCACATCAAGCTACCCGAAACTGTCAAATTTTCCCAATCAACCTTGAACCTTATGGTGTAGCGATAAAGTTGAAAATCTATTAAAGAAATTTGACAGATTGTAGTAGCTTGATGTGCTGGCGTCTGTACAACACTGACGCCACCAAATATCCTGCATCGCGCAAGCAGAATTTGACATTGATCTTCGGACAGACACAATACTTGTCTTTTCTATGGAGGATGAGTGAACTGTACACCCTGTTCCTCATACCTCTAAAGGCACACTACTAACATTTTAATTTCTCTTTTTGTTTTTTTTTTTTACCTGTTGAATACGAGTTTTTTTTAGCTACTTTGTACGTGCGTCTTATTTGTGCAGAATAAACATACCTATGTCCCAGCAGTGGGAACATTATAGGCTGATTGATTATGTTAAATTTTTACAAAGACATGGTCTCTTGTCGAAACGAAAGAAAATAAACTTATTTGGATTCACGATCGGCTTATTCTACACTAGCTGCGCTCCGCGGTTTCACCCACGTAAATGTCGATCCCGTGGGAATATCGGGATAAAAAGTAGCCTATATGTTAATATAGGCTACTTTTTATCGCGTAAAATTTTGTGAGGAGGTAGCTGATACTCTGAATTCTACCTCCATACCAAATTTTATCAAAATTGGTCCCGCCGTTTGAGCGTGAAGAAGTAACAAACATACACACCCTCACAAACTTTCGCCTTTATAATATGAGTGTGATCTACTGGGTGACCTGTAATTTTATTGGAAGTATTCCTTACAGCTCGTGAAACTGCCCTTGCAATATTTAACCACCCCATAGCCTAGGCGAAAAACTATAGAATTCGAGAAAACATAAGATTTGTGTGTTTCTGAAAGTTTTCTATAATTTTATTTCATCCCTAGCTTCTGCCCGCGACTTCGTACGCGGATCCTGTTGCTTATGCCAGCGACAACGGGGTCGTCAAAATCGAAGATCTGAAACGTCTGTTGTCGAATTCTAAGAGCCCGGGGACGGGAAAACAGCGTGATGCGCGAGACGATTCGAGACCGATTCGAGATCTTTCATTTTTGTAAGTCAACAGGAAATGCCCATCAGACAACACAACTTTTGCTAAGACGTCATTCCTGTATGTTATAGTGTCGCTGGGCTTTGGAGTTCCACAACAGGTGTTCCAGACCAGCAGAAAATGCTCTTCACGTGGAATATTTTTTGCTATGACACCATTTTTATATATATATCTCTTATACTTTAGCTGGTCTGTTGCGGTTCTGCATCAGGTGTTCCATTTTCCAAAATAAGTTATAGCCTATATGTTGCCCAGACTTAGTACCTATACAACAAAAAACTTTTCTTCCCGTAATTCCGCAGTGGATCCCAAAGGTACACTGAATTAACAATAATATTGCAAATAATTAAACAAAAAAATCTTTATAAACTATAGCTGTACCCGTGGCTTTGCCCACAAGTATTATTTTAATTTTAATAATAGTTAGTGATAGTTTGTTGATTTACAGAAACACTCAAAAGATGCGTCTCATACTGTAACTATAGCTTAGATCCCTCAAAAACTATTTGGCTTAGTAAACTCAAAATTTGAGAAAGTTATGTAGTTAATTTACTGGTAAGAGACGTCAGGTTAATAAGGAAATTTAGGAGACGTCGAATAACAGAAGTGTTATAATTTACTGTAACACTTCTGTGTAAACAACGTTCGTTGTTTTTCCCTCGGTCTCATTCAATATGTAAGTACAGCGAGTCAGGACTGGTGACGCGGGAGCAAGCGACGTACAGTTATCCGACACCCGCAGCCTTCAGTTTCTGCCTGTGCGACTTATTTATTGTCATGGTGAAGCACACGCTCACAGGTAACTGCACGCGCTTGAATTGAAAAGGGTAATTGTGGCCAGGTGTCACCATTGCCAGGATCGCCCAGAGGACACGGTGGAGCACACGGTGGAGGTCTGCCCCGCTTGGGCGGAGCACCGCCGTGTCCTCGTAGAGGCGATCGGCAGCGGCGGCGACCTCTCGCGTCCGGCCCTGGTGCAAGTTATGGTCCGGGGCGAGAGGGAGTGGGAGGCAGTCACCTCCTTCTGCGAAGCAGTCATGCTAGCGAAGGAGGTGGCGGGACGGATGAGGGAGAGAGCCTCCCGTCCCAGCTGCCGCGGGAGACGCTCCGGGCGTCGGGAGCCACAGGACGACTCCCGGCCACCGTAGGCGCGGGCCTGCGGGCGGAGAGTAATGGGTAGCTCACCGTCCGATCTGAACCAGGCCCGTGGACGGCGCATACGTGTTCCACGCGCGCCTCAAAGAGATGTCAGCATCGAGAAGGGGCCCCATAGGGCCGAAGCCTGCCGGGTCAGCAGGATTGTCCGAAAGGGTTACCGCTGGCCCGGAACATAAAGGGCTAAGGAAGGAACACGGGTGGGTTTTTGTCAGTAAGAGTCTGACACTCCCTTCCGCTCTACCCAGAGCGAGAGGGGTCATTTGATGATTTCCCATCTGAAAAAAAAGGGGGTAATTGTGGGAAATCAGTGGTAAACGTGGTATAAACACTGTCTCGCCGACACTACAACCTGTTAGAATTTCCGCCTCAATGATATTTCTCTGCAGCGAGACGACTTTGAGCCGGGTCCCATTGCACAGTTTCGGCGGAGTGAGATTCCGAAGAAGCATAATTGGGACACCGACCTTTAGCTTAATGGTGTGCGCTGGTAGTCCACTTGCACTGAGGGAATTGATAAATTCTACGGGGTAATGTGTGGCGTCATCTTGGTCGACAACAGTGTTTATTAAAGTGTAGATCACTTCATTTCCCTCAATTTCCGCGAGAATGCATTCATTGATCGCTGAAGGTTGGTCGTTTCTGGGTGTTAAAATGACTCGTTCACACACCCAAGAATTATCTTGGTGATGTATCCTATTGATATCCTCGTACACCAGACGAATCAAATCTTCTAAGGTGGACACCACTCTCCCAAGTATCTCAGGTAGCGTTCCCTCACCCAATTTTAAGAGAACATCAGAAAATTCTTAGGCGTGTACATTCCCCCCAAGCTGTGCTCTCATATTCATCGTTAAGCGCAACCTATGAATATGTGGCCATAAGAAAGAGCATTTCAACGAAGCATTCACCTCATCAGCCCTAGTTCCTCGCGTCACCACAGGCAGCGTTTGTCTAAAATCGTCGCTTAACAGAACTGTAACGCCACCCATCATTTGCTGGTTCCTGCGGATGTCCTGCAAAGTCCTGCTTACCGCCTCTACTGCTTTTCTGTTCGCCCTAGTGCATTCATCCCACACGATTAAAGAGCAATCTTTAAGCACGCGCCCTTTGTCACTGTTGCGTGACACTCCACAAACAACAAATGTGCTTGGTAAGATATAACTTAGATCCAAAAGTTTGACTTGACTTTATGATAGTGTAGCTTGCTGTACCTACCACCAATCAATCTGTTTAGTAATATTGGTGTGAAACTCCCCATACAATTAGATAGAACATGTAAAGTTCTCAGATTTCATAACAGTATCGTTCCTAATGCACATAAAAATGCAAAAACTAAAAAAAAAGAATTTTACAATTTAAAAAAATAATAATACGGGATTTGAACTCGCACCATTTAGTTCGGTAAACGGTCGCCTGACCTTACCGCTAAATTCCCTGTTGACATATTGTTGAAATAGCTGTTCCCTTGCAATTTATAATATTACTGCCCCGCTCCTTTATAAAAATAGCGTGATTGTTATGTTTCCAGGGTTAAATTTTTATTAACTAAATAAATAACATGTCATTTTGGGCATTCAATTATTTTGTGCATTCATTTACGAACCAAAACCTTTTAAAATCAATATTGCTTACCTCCCATAACATACGGCGTGATAATATGTAGCCTAAAGCCTTCCTTGGTTTACAGAGAACATTTTTGCTGAATTTCAATTCAATCTATTCAGTAGTTTTGGCGTGAAGCCGTACCATACACACAGACAAACAGACAAACAGACAAAAATTCTAAAAAGTCACTTTTTGTCATCAGTTACGTTTTTCCAACAAAAGCCACTTATTTTTTCTCGAAAATTCTCAATGTACAGTTTTTCTTTCGTTACTGTTTTATTATATGTATAGATAAAAAATGTCTAGTTCTATTTTGATAAGCCCAATGGCCCTAGGGATTTTCCCATAAACCAAGGTACAATAATATTCCACGTGTAGCTCGAATATCTTACGACGAAAAGTACAGTAATGTGAAGATGAGGTATGTGTTTCTCTACGTGATCAAATCAGAAATAAAGATATCCGTAGGAGTACCAAGGTAACCGACATGGCCCGAAGAATTGCCAAACTTAAGTGGCAGTGGGCAGGGCACATTGCTCGCAGAACATATGGCCCATGTGGCTGAAAGGTATTGGAGTGGCGACCGCGTACCAGAAGATGTAGCGTTGGAAAGCCTTCCACAAGGCGGACCGATGTCCTATGATGATGATTGAGATATTGCGTAGCTTCCCGAACGTTGCCCAGCTGAGTCCGATTCAACGATTTGTCGCTTCTTTACGTAGTAATATTCATTATTATTTGATAAAGTGTGAAATCGCTAATAGCATTCCTTCTTGAAGAAGTTCAGGCTGAAATTCATAAATACTATGGAATTCTGGTTTTAGTAACAAACTAACAAATCCTGAGCTCTTTCACACCAACGTCAAATAATGATTAACGACGGCTTAGCGATAAATTTTTTGACGTTTAAACTTTTCTTCACTTTAAGCAAAGTTTATATAAATAAACCCTAACTAGAGTGTTCTTACTTCAAAATCTAATAAATTCCTTTATTCAGCTACTCTTACTACTTTATTACAACAGCTTTTAATACACGAACGATATATCTTCTGGTCCCGCCTCGTGATAAATGGTTCATACTTGTGACTAAATTCCTCTAATTTATATGGGGACCAACATTCTTTGTTGTTGTACGTCGGCGTGTAATAAGTAGATTATTATAAGTGGTCATGTGTTTTGTGGATGAAGAATTTGTGCTGAAACATTTGGAAGAAACCTGCCGTGTAATTGCGTGACACACATAAAATGACAATTGATCGTATGTCTTTTCATTTTGATGGTCCAGTCACGTTTTTGTGGATGAAGAATTTGTGCTGTAAACATTTGGATGAAACCTGCCGTGTAATTGCGTAACACACATAAAATGACAATTGATCGCTTGTCTTTTCATTTTGATGGTCCAGCCACGTTCATTGCGTTATTTACGTTGTCGAACAGACAAATTTTTCAAACATATTATGACACAATGGATTAGCAATATCTTTTAAAAGGATTTAGATTGTGATTGATAATGTGTGACGTAGGTAATTGGTAACTTTTAATAAATCACTATCTGCCTAGCCTTTTCCCAACTATGTATGTTGGGGTCGGCTTCCAGTCTAACCAAATGTAGCTGAAGACCAGTATTTTACATGGAGTGACCGCCTATTTGATCTCCCTAATCCAGTTAGGTACTGGACTACTAGGTGAATTTTGGGCCAAAGATGTTTGAACATTTTGTCATCGATACGCTAATAAGATGAAATTTGTTTACAACATTTTGGAGCACATGGGAACAAAACTTTATTTTCCTTATCCTGATAAAAGAACATATAAATTCCATAAATTCCGTAAATGTAGAAGAACCACAAGATTACGGTACATGGAAGAAAATACAGGCGGTCATTCCTCAAAGTGGAATTTTGTTTTTATGATTTATAGATCCCTAACACTTTAGAAATTAGGAACGATGTTAGCACTCAACTCCACAACCCGACGAGATCTTTAAAATCTTTAAGATTTTTGCCTATTATAGGCCATTACTATAAAATCCTTTTAACAAACACTCAAGGCTTCAAACTACGGAGTACCGAAAATGCGAAGAATATTTATGTAGAACAAAGTTAACAAACCTTTTGACCTCGCCTTACTAAAAAGGTAAGGAATTATAAGGCCTACCTAGCACAATTTATTTAAATACTCTAATGAGTATCCTTATGTAAAGACATAACGTTTACGTTACAGGTTTACGTTATAGGTCGTACAACGTCTTCGTATTTATTGTTCCTGTAAGAATCATGGTCTTTAGTAGGGATGTGACTTACCCTTCTTCTTTTTAGCTTGTCGATGACTATATTCAGTGGCAAAAGCATAACCCAGCATCTTAATTGCGTAACACACTATCAGTCACAATCTGAATAATTTTTAAGGATATTGCTTATCCATTGCTTCATATGTTCGAAAAATTCGTCTGCTCAACAACATAAATAACGCAATGGATGTTGTTGAACTGTCAAAATGAAAGCCATTACTACTGTTAGTGTGTTACGCAATTACCCCGTAGAACTTAGCCACTTAACCTTTCATTCAAGGAATATTAATAAAAATTATAAGTATTTTTATCTGCTCGTCAGGCCTTCAAAGCGAGAATAACTTTTCCGATTACAAAATTATTTGAAGTACTTATTTTTTTTCTTCGTAGATAGGTACAGACTGCACATCAAGCTACTACAATCTGTCAAATTTCTTTAATACATTTTCAACTTTGTCGCTAAAGCTTAAGGTTAAAAGTTGATTGGGAAAATTTTACAGTTTCGGGTAGCTTAATGTGCTGGCGTCTGTACATACAGATTGACTCTTTTAAAATCATTGCCTAAGATCGTATCGTCTCAGGTACGTTTTCGTAATACAATACCTGTATGTTCCTTGAAGAGGGAGTTAGAGGTGACCTCCGTGATAGTACCACAACCACAAGTCACGCTTATGCCATCAAATTGAAAAAACACAAGATTCCGAGTTGCTACTTTAAATTTGATGAAAAACCGAATTTGTAATTTATCAAATCTGCAGATTTTACTGAAACCATAGTCAAAAGAAGACGGCTTAAAAACGGTGAAGGAAATCATCGTGAGGAAACTTGTATAGCCTAGAATCAAAAATTCGAAGACATGTGACATTTACCAACCCACACCGGGCCCACGTGGTGGATTACGGCCTACTTCCTCTTACAGAGAGGGGTCCTGTGGGACACAGGCCCCCTCTCTGTTGCCGTTGTAGGCTGAATATGCTTATGCTGCAGTCAAACAAAAAGAACATCGTTGTCTTTGGCCTAAACCACGTCACATCTCTACTCCTAAGTCACCTACGCGAAAGGTCCCTTTAATTTGGGATTTTCCAAGTGAACACACTCAGCTTTTTAGATTAAAACATCGCGTAAATTTGCGTAAGTTACGGCTGAGAGTGAAAACGTTCGCGCCCGTAATTTCAAGGTTACTCCGCGTAAAGCCATAAGGCTTGGAAATTTACGTTCAGATGAAGCCGTCAGTGAATCTTTTGGTGAAGAAATTTAAATTTTTAGGTAATGTTGATTGCCTGGTTGTTTGTTGTTTTTGAGCGTTTATGCATATGACTGTAGGACGGTAAGAGTGACTTCTAGTTTTTAAACATAATTTGATTTGCGACGTGTCTATGCAAACCTACTTACAAAAACAAAATAATTACCTTTTGAATATAGGGTTTTATTTCAATTAAACCATTTACAGGCACTTTTGAATTGTCAAGAAGTCGGTCAGTCAGAAAATAATAATATGTTCACTAATTAATTCCCTATTAAACACGTCACATTCCAAATAAAGCCGTGGACAAAGATTAACCCCCTACATTGAACATAAAATAAAATTCCTTTTTCCAACGCCTAATTCGGGTGCGGGAAAAGCGCGCTAAAATCGGTTTTCCATGTCATCCAACTATCGGATAAAAAATTCGATACTACCTGAAAGGCTTTCGATGACCAAATGATAAAACTAAAATAGCTTTCCTAGAATCAAAATTGACATTGATGGTGTTTGGTCTTCTCCATAGGTAGATACCTACTACGCTTTGGAATGGGCAACCAGTTTCATAATTATTTTCTGACTGACCGACTTCTTGATAATTCAAAAGTGTCCGAAATAAATGCTTTGAGTTTGAATTTCACGTAATTTGATTATTGAGTAAAGACAGCCGGGACCAACAGCATAACGTGCTTTCCGAGCACGGAGAGGTCTCGTTATGTAAAGATGGTCACCCATCCACAGACCAACCGCGGCAAGCGTAGCTTAACCTGATCGATCGACATATGCGGCTGTTATTATGTAGCCACGGACCCCATCAAATACATACAAACAACAAAATATAAAACAAAAAAAAGTTGTGTAACTTTTTTTGTTGTTTTATCGAATCTGCAAGAATATGTCTTTCGTTTAACCTAAACCCTGTTATGCAAAACATTTCCTTCTCTTTTCTGCACATAATCAGCTTACACTATCCTAAAACAAAGACATTGTGTCCCTCGTACTCTCAGCAAATGGGACTCATCCTTGAGACTTCGCTAATGTCTCACTGTTTCAGATGGACACTAGGAAACTTCTCTCGTGATTATGTAAATGTAGCTGCTCTGGAAACGAGTAATGTTTGTTTTGCTTTACAATTTATGTTGGATGAAAATGTGTAGAAAGTTGTTGCTTCAATTTAACTTAGCATAGTTCTATAGAGCCATGAGGAACAGCGCGTGCGCGTTTTGCGTGACGTCAGTGTGATGCGAAGTTCGCATGTTGCATTGTAGATGTCGCCACAGTTTTGACGGGATAAATAAAAAATAATGAAAGAATAGTTATTTATTTAATAGTTTAAGCACACAAATGTACAGAGGTGGACTAATGCCATAAGCATTTTCTACCGGTCAAACTTTGGGTGATGCAGAGACAAACAAAATGGTGGGTGCTATTATGAAAAATTAAGGAATAAAATTAGTTTACACGATGTGCGGTAATTAATCGGTAACCTTGCAATGAAATATAGCAGAAGTACATAATGGCCGTTCAAAAAAAATCAAGTACGACTAACAGTGATATTTTTGAAATAGACATTTTATTTATTTTATTTTAAACTAATTTTTACCAGCAGCTTCGTCCGCGTTGAGTTCGGTAATTATCCCATAGAAACATACCTACTAATACGTTTTGTAGATGTTTTTAAGAGGAATAACTCCGTAATAGATTGTTTTGAAATAACTCTATTATTTAAGCGGCGCACGTCAGTAAAGATCGCTCGGCATGATTTTTTCCGACATCTTTAAAAATCATCGCCAATTTACACAAAATATTGAACCTAAACCTTCCTCATTAATCACTACGTTCATTGGTAAAAATTGTAAGAAAATCCGTTCCGTCCACAATCTTGTTTTATAATACGAGTATTATTTATGTAGTAACCGCCCCGTTGGTCTCGTGGTCGCAAGCGCGACTGCTGTGCATGGAGTCCTGGGTTCGATTCCCAGGTTGGGCAAAGTGTTATTGGGTTTTTCTATTAGGACTTTCTCAGTAGCAGCCCAGAGTTTGGAAGTTGGTGATGTGATACCCCGGTGCCTCGGAAAGCACGCAAAGCCGTTGGTCCTGCGCCTGATCTCTCCCCGGTTGCGTCGGATTGCCGTCTCATCGGACTATGAGAGCAGGGCTCTGAACCGGTTCAAAAAGAGCGGTTAATTCCGATTAAGTACCGGTAAATATATCGTTCCTTCATTAACCGGTTAAACAAGTGAACTGTTCTTATGAAACCCAAATGATAAAGGTTACCGGTTACTTAAGCACAAACGGTTTTGACACCCAAATTAACCGGTTAATTCCGTAATAAAATTTTGTAACTAAATGATATCGCAACGTCCAGACCGTGCTCGCGGGAGTGGCGGGGGCCGGGGGGGGGTTCAAACTTGGTTTTAACCGGTTAATTTCCACTATAAAAACCAAAATTCATGAAAAACCGGTTTCCCGCATAAACCGGTAAAAACCGGTAAAGTGCAAACCTTAACCTAAATTGATTTCGGTTTGGGCTCAATGACCGTAACCGGTTAAAAATTTCAACCGGTTTCCGAGCCCTGTATGAGAGTAAAGGAAACTGAGTTTGCGCACACATGTACACTTTAATATCTCCTGCGAGGCTGGTTAATCTCCGTTGAGATTGGCCACCGTGACCGAAGTCGATCAGAGGATTATTATTATTATTGTATGTAGTGTTTCATGTACAGACGCCAGCAGGTCAACCTACCCGAAACTGTCAGATTTTCCCAATCAACCTTGAACCTTATGCTTTAGCAATAAAGTCGAAAATCTATTAAAGAAATCTGACAGATTGTAGTAACTTGATGTGCTGGCGTCCGTACACTACGGCCAAAATTAAGTGAATTTAGTCGGATTTTATGTTGTTACAATATACGCTCATAGTGCTGATGGATAAGCTGTATGACTAGACTGAATCACTCTCTCTCTCACTCTCTGACTGACTCTATATATATATATATATTTTATGTGTTTTTATTTTGGAACTCTCGACCACTCGACAATTATTTTATCAAATAATAAAAATATTTATTACCTACCTAGTTCCACACTAGTTCAAACTATTCCATACTAGACTAACTAGATTTAACTAGCAAAAAAACCGGAAAAAAATAACCTGAAACTCGTTGGAAACTACAACTAAATATTCAACATGTGCCGACGAGGAAAGTTGTTGGACTTTTTTTACTCGTAAATATATCAATATTATAATTTATGGGCCCAATGGGTAGAGGGTATGAATGAGAAAAGCATCTATCAAATCATCGTTAGGGTTCCGTATTGAGAAAAAAGTTTAAAGGTTTATATGGTTATGTTTATGAAGATATCGGAGAAAAAAAAACTACAAATTTACAACAAAACTTATTTGGAACTTGTTGATTTGATAAAAAATGGCTGATATTATCAAGAGAAGCTTGAGATACAAATAGAGTGTCGAGAATATCACGCCGCGCCGGGGAGCTGCGGTCGCGGAGGGGGCACTCGACATGCGGGCGCGCACCGGCCGGCACCGCACTGCGTCATCGTCCACGCTACTGAGCGATTGCATATTTATTTCTCGCCAATTCAAATCTTATTCTGTACCGTTTGTTTTCTCTTTGTTGAATTTATAATACAGTCCACTATAATCAAGTCACCGTGTTTTAGTCCTCGTACCACCTGGAGGATATTACCCCATTCTTCTTTATGGTCCTTCGAGCCGGATATGAACCAGCGACCTATGGATATCAACTTAATCACTAGGTACCTATTATCATTTCAACCCGCAATGGCCCACCTACCCGCACTGGGCCCGCTTGGTAGATTACAGTCCACTCAGCGTTCAGTTTCTTTGCTGAAATTCGCCTGTAATGTTTATAATTGGTACAAATAAAGCTTTGTTTCTTGCCAGCTCTTCTCAATAGGAAACGACCAATTGAAACCATGCACCTAGCTTCTGTCGTTTCCTAGGTGCCCATGTAGGTTTATGTGAAATATTTTTTTTTATTTTGATCTTTTCTCTTTCTTTTCTTATCCAATAGCAAGCAAGCATCAGCCCCTAAACAAGAAACTGCATGAGGACCACGACCGCTCTGACAAGAGTGCTGCGAAGAAGAAGATGCAAGCTTGGTTAATAACCTTTCAACCTTTGAAGGTTGAAAGGTTATTAACCAAGTCTTTCTTAAGAAACCCTGTGTTGATAACCTTTAAAGGTTGTAAGAACTGAGTTCGTTTAATTTAAATTATCACAATGGAAACTTAAGTTTGACTTTAGAAATCGAAGATTAATAACTTGATTGAGTTCGATGTTCATTTTGGTCGAATAATCATCGAACTGCTTTTAAATTAATTAGGTATGTATTTTTGCCTCTTTTCATCTTTCATTTTGCACCCTTAAATTCTGATGTATTAGTTACATTTCGATTGTATTCTTCAAATTCAAATTCATTTATTAGTGTGATTTTTGGTAAGTACATTTTAACATGAGATCATAATAAAAAAAAAAGTTCCTCAAAAATCTACCTTATAGGTGTACACTCTTTAACATAACTAGTAATCATTATAAAAAAGAATAATCAACATAATAAAATAAAATAATTACATCAAAACAAAATATAACTTACACCAGCAAAACATTAACAATTGAGTATAGATAATAAATACAAATGAATTGAAATAAAGATAATAGGTACAATGTCAAAATTAAATAAATATCAATGTCAAATAACTTACAATTTATCATTAAGGAATTCGTCAATAGTAGATATAATAACATTTTTCCAATAATAGATGTCTTAATTTGTTTTTAAATTTATACTAATATTATAAAGCTGCAGAGTTTGTTTGTTTGTTTGTTTGAACGCGCTAATCTCTGGAACTACTGGTCCGATTTGAATGACTCTTTTAGTGTTGGGTAGTCCATTTATCGAGGAAGGCTATAGGCTATATAACATCACGCTACGAGCCTTAGGAGCCGCGCAGCGTGTGACACCGCGGGGAACAGCTAGTTGAATAATATTTAAGTCCTTAATTCCATTTGGTAATTTATTAAATATTTTTGGTTCCATGCAAAGTATGCTTTTGTGCATGAAGTAATACGATGGAGTAATAAGAGGAATACAGTACACAATCTCCAGGGGCTCGTGGCTAAGTAATATCAGCTGGGGTCGATTGTTCAGGTTAAGCTAAGCTTGTCGCGGTCGGTCCGTGGGTGGAAAACTTGTTAAGCCGTTGGTCCCGGCTGTCATTCTTGGATTTTCGACAGTTACACTGAAAAAAAAAATCGGTAATACCAATCGATTTTTCGGTAATATTCACCGCTTTGGTCAGTAAAAATAGAGCCTATTGTCCAAAGAAGTATAACTAACTGAAAAAAAACAGTTGAGTTATAACAGTAGATTTTACTGTGCATCTGCAACTGTTTTTTGGTCGGCTATTCTTATTGTTTGTAAGACAGTAAATGATAAGACAGTAAGAAAAAACAGTAAAGGAAAATCAGAACAGACAGTAAAGAAAAACAGTAAAGAGTGTCTTCTTTACTGTTTTTTTTTTACTGTTTCTAACAGTAGGTTTAACCGAATCATGATAGTACCTATAATCGTCATACAACTTTAAGCAAACAGTTGATTTTACTGTGTTCACACAGTACATACTACGTAGGACAACATGAATGAGTACTGTGGGATCAACGTGGTAGTAACCATGGAAGGCCAGTTATAAGTACTGTAAGCAACAGTAGCGGGTAATTTGTGCAGGACGTTAGCAGTTACTGTGCGATCCAGTAGAACGAACTGTAAGCGACCAGTTCTGTTCATTGTAAGTATGCATTAGTAGTGACTGTTTCCTCACAGTAACAGGCATGTAAATTCACAGTAAGGTATACTTTGGTTGCTCATTAAAATATACCTTCCTGTCCAGTTGGCAGTACCTTAGATATCAGTTATAATAGTTGATAGTACACATTAATAACAACCGTTCCCTCTCAGTTATTTGTACAGTTGAGATGCGTTACTAGTTACTGTGCGAAAACAGTAACTAATACTGACTGTTAATTGATAGTACACATTAATAACAACCGTTCCCTCTCAGTTATTTGTACAGTTGAGATGCGTTACTAGTTACTGTGCGAAAACAGTAACTAATACTGACTGTTAATTGACAGTACACATTAATAACAACCGTTCCCTCTCAGTTATTTGTACAGTTGAGATGCGTTACTAGTTACTGTGCGAAAACAGTAACTAATACTGACTGTCAAGTATCAGATACTGTGAGAATACTTTAAACGATACTGTGAGGTTTGCTAGTAGGAAATGTGGGCACATTAAGGTATACCGTGATTATCAGTTATAACAACTGTGTCTCCATTAAAAGTAACTGTGCCTTACAGGTTTAGGTACATATTTCCACAGTAACATGCAGTGACCGCGCATTACCTAGTACTGTGAGACTCGGTTACTATAACGTATTGTCACAGGAACGGGTACTGTAGAAGCTAAGTTGTAAGTACTGTAAGCGAACTTTATTCGGAATTGTTCATTCGCAGTGACAGGTACTGTTACATCACAGTAATTACTACTGTATATCGTAATGTTCAAACATTAAGCTAGACAGTAGTAATTACTGGGTTGAGTACCCAGTAATTACTGTGATGTAACAGGTACCTGTCACTGCGAATGAACAGTTCCGGATAAAGTTCGCTTACAGTACTTACAACTGCTCATTCGCAGTGACAGGTACTATTCATGACAGTAATTACTGGGTTGCGTACCCAGTAATTACTGCACCTGTCATTGCGAATGAACAGTTTAGCATTATTTCAGTAGCAGTGTGGAATTTCAATAAAAATGCAAAAACTCGTAAGAATTATATTTATTTTTTAAGATTATTATATTAGATTATTACAATTATATTAAAAAATATGTAGTTAGGTACTATAAAAAAAAAGTATCAAAGCAAAAGAAAGAGAAAGAATGAAGAGAGGTGTGGTGGTGGTGAGGAGGAAGGAGGAACACACCACACCTAAAAACCAAAATACTGTTTTTCTCTCTTATTTTGACAGATAATATTATGATATGACATGATAATAATATTCATAATTTCAATATTTACTAACTAAATATGACAAAAAAGTATGAGTACCTATCACATTTTAACTTACTTCCTACTTAAAATGTATTTAATATTTAAACATAAGGCGAAAGAGCCAGGGTAGCCCGCGAAATTCATTTTTTTTTACGATTTTTGCAATTTGCTGGTCAGTATGAAGTTGTACATTGAATAAAACATGATTCGCGGCCGTAACAAATATGTATTTACAGAATTATAATCATTAAAGTCATCAACACAACTCTCTAAGACCAAGTAATCCCCAAGAATGACTATTTCAGGAAATCTTGACATTTGGGGATTATGCTAACTTAACAAGTTGTATTACTGATTGTAATGATTATAATTCTGTAAATACATATTTGTTACCACCGCGAATCATATTTTAATGAACGTATAACTTAATACTGACCAGCAAATTGCAAAAAACTTAAGAAAATTTGAATTTCGCGGGCCACCTTAGCGCTTCCCCCTTAAATTATCAAAATTAGACTAAATTACTATGCTTCTAAGAAAAATGCTTTCTGACAAAAAGTGTACCTACCTACTAGGGCATGTAAAAATGGTTTATTCGGTTTTATATTTCGGTTATTTAACCGGATTTTTCTGTTATTTTTCTACAAACAATAAAATTCGAATAAAAATGTACATTATTTAGCGTAAGTGCTGAGCTAAATAATGTACATTTTTTTTAATTTTTAACATTTTGATATCTCTTAGGTATTGACCAAGAAGTAAATATAACTAGTAACAAAATTAAAAAAATTAAAAACCCCCCGACACATCTTCGGCTGATCAGGTCATGGTTATCTTACCATATACTTTCAATATCATTGAAGTAACACGGTACCAAATTTCGAATCGATCGGACATTAGAAAGTTAGTCAGATCCCCTCATCAACTAGAAAAGAGCTAATGATCTTCAAACGGCTGAACAGATTTTTATGAAACATGGCTAAGAACACTCGGGATAAAATTATTTATGACACAAAAAAAAACTAAACGAAAATCGGTTCATCCGTTTGTGAGCTACGATACCACAGACAGACACGTTAAACTTATAACACCCCTCTGTTTTTGCGTCGGGGGTTAAAAAACCAAAAATCACGTTGTGATACTCCTCCATCAATAAAAGATAACAAAACGGAAATTCTTTTGAAATAATGTACAAAATATTCATAAAATTAAAAAATATACTTTTCAAATGTAATTTTTTTATACAAATAACGCTAAATTAAGCGAGCGAGAGGTTGCGCGCTGGTAGCGCTATATTAAATTATGGCGAGAGTTCTGCGCACGATGTACATTGCACTGGTCTTAGCTATTTTATATATTTAAAATATAATACAAGAATTATGTTTAGACAGTCGGAAAATTGAGTCAGTTCGCTTCCGCTGTTTAGTAAGATAATTTTTGAACCAATAGTGACAGTGCAGTGTACCAAGTGAAGTCGAGATAACAAAACGGAAATACTTTTGAAATAATATACAAAATATTCACTTAAGGTGAATGGATAGTGGTAGACCGCGAAATTCAAATTTTCTTACGTTTTTTGCAATTTGCAGGTCAGTGTCAGATTATAACGTGATCAAAATATGATTCGCGACAATAACAGGTTTGGAGAATTATAATCATTAGAATCATTAATATATCTTTCTAAGTAAGATTTCTACCACCAACCACCAATATCTTATGGAAAAGTGTTAATGGTAGAAATCTAACTTAGAAAGATGTATTGATGATTCTAATGATTATAATTCTCTAAATAGGTACCTGTTATTGTCGCGAATCATGTTTTGATCACGTTATAATCTGACACTGACCTGCAAATTGCAAAAAACGTAAGAAAATTTGAATTTCGCGGTCTACCACTATCCATTCACCTTAAAATTAAAAATATACTTTTCAAATGTATTTTTTTTATACAAATAACGCTAAATTAAGCGAGCGAGAGGTTGCGCGCTGGTAGCGCTATATTAAATTATGGCGAGAGTTCTGCGCACGATGTACATTGCACTGGTCTTAGCTATTTTATATATTTAAAATATAATACAAGAATTATGTTTAGACAGTCGGAAAATTGAGTCAGTTCGCTTCCGCTGTTTAGTAAGATAATTTTTGAACCAATAGTGACAGTGCAGTGTACCAAGTGAAGTCGTGTGTGATTGATCAAATTAATAAGGAACTTTTGATAAAAGAGTGGGGGTTTGATAAATATCTCGATATATTTGGACTCTCATAAGGAATTACCTGCATAGAATGACTAAGCGCAATACACGGACTGCACGTTGTCGACGACAACATGTCGACAGCACCCGTTGTTGCAGTCCGTGTATATGAGCCCTAATTTAAGAAATTATTTGGCTTCCGGTTTTAAGTGTTTTTAAAATATTATTAGAAGTAGGTACAGTCAACAGCAAAAGTAGATGATCAAAGTCAGAAATTCAATACTAATGAACGGAGTTCGCGTCAGAACTGTGTGGCATCGAAGTGATTCGAAAGTATTCTACGTAGTAAGTACTCTAAGTAGTAGTACTTCGACGCCACACAGTTCTGACGCGAACTCCGTTCATTAGTATTGAATTTATGATTTTAATCATCTACTTTTGCTGTTGACTGTACATCAGAGTACAAAATTTCAAAATTCAAGTGAACCATTGACGTCTTATAAGAAGAAGGCCTACAATGATAGTATATAGACACGAACGAGGTATTCCAGAGATACTTTTGGTAGTTAAATGGGGGAACGCAAAGTGACTAATATTTTTTTAGAAGGCGACATTATTGTATTTAAATTATGGGGCGTCTGATAGTTGAGGTCTTTGTATTTTATAGCAATTTTCTTTTCCTGTTCTACTACTTCATACGCATGGTAATGATAATCAAAAAGAATTGTTTGCAATAAACTACCTGTTAATATAATATCCGAGTTATCAAAAATATAGAGGTTATCAACTTTCAAAAAAGTAATATCATTGCGATCGCAAATTGGCACAAGATCATACACTAGTATAGAACCATTTTGGTATCGAACACTAGACATACGAACCCACTGGACACGAATTAAAGATTTACTATTATCTAAACAGAGAAAGGACCGAATGAGTTGAATATCAGCAAGTTCCGACTTTAATTTTTTAACTCCCCAAGTTAGTATTGAATCAAGTGAACCTTTACCAAATAATTCATTTAGTTTAAGTTGGTGTTTTACAGCTAAGCTTAACGATATGTTTTTTCTGTTGCATGATGCTCTTGCACTGGTCTTAGCTAACCTATGTTTAGCTTCATATCTCATAGAGGAAAAAAAAGAAAGTGGACCAAAATTCATCATGGCGCTGTGATAGTGAGTCAGATGATGAAACTTAGGCTTTAGCGATTCATTAGATAAGAGAAGGTATAGCTCGTTTAGTTGAGTTACACTATCCTGCATTACAGCATCTAGACCTAACCAAACCGAAGTTGCCATCGCCAGTTCTACAACTTCTCTTAATTTTAAGTAAAGTGCCCAGTACATGTCCCCACCAGGAACTTTATCCCCTATTAAAACGGTAAAATATCTTATAAGCGTCAGCATTTCTGATGCGCTCAAACGAATATTAGATTTATTTATGTGAACCATAGAAATCTCAACAGGCTTGTTACGTGCATCTGGCCCATAAAAAAAAATCCGTAGCCTTGTATTTAGAAATTCCAAACTAAAATATTTAAAACGTCTCACATATTTCGAAATCACCAGTGCCATGACATATTTTCCAACTCCTTCCAAAATATCATGCATGATATCGATACCGACTTGTCTAAATAATCTGAATCCGTCTACTTTCAACCAAACACATCTTTCTTTAACTCCAGAGTTAGCAGGAATGTTCTCTACAAGGTCAGCCTCATAATCAGATTCACATCTTAAAAGTGCCAGATCTTCACTTGATTGAACTTTCATGCGTTCTTTTGTTATCCTACAAATCCTGCAAGAATAATTGGCAGAAAAGCTTTCAAGAAAACCGGTTATTGAATGAATTCCTAAATTGTCTCCTATAATTAATGCTAATTCAAAATGCACGATGCCACTAAAATTAGGAAGATTAAATGAGATGCCAGTGGTACTAAGATAATTCAACTCATCTATAACAGGCTCGAAAATAATCTTATTGCCGAAACGTGTCCTATCAGATGAATGAAACAACAAAGCTAAAAATATATTAGACAGAACTGAACAACGCCAAGGAGGCAGACAGGGCACTGAGATATAAACTGCACCTAATTTATGAATGCCTGAGTGGCTTCCTAAAGCGTTCGAAGTCTCATAATCATCAAAAAATAAAAAAATTGGTATTACAATTTTATCCTTGTGTATAAGTCTTTTCGACTGCCAATATGAACCCTGAATAAAATTGTGAATAACTTTAACATCTTCATATAATTCCGCCATGTACTGTAACGTGTCCACCAAGAGTGAATCAAGAGAAAAAAAAGCAAGCAGGACTTCTCTTAATGGAATTACCTGCATAGAATGACTAATTGAAGAAATTATTTGCCTTCCGCCTATTGTTTTACAGTCAAGGCTTTCTCCAACAACTACTTCTTTGGGTGGAATGTATGTCTGGCAATTTTGAAAAAAATTTAATCTGCGATGCTCTGTTGAAAACGACTTATACACTGAAGTAATTTCATTAGTAATTGTTCTCATCACATTTGATAATAAACCGTTCAAGGAAATTGCACCCTCGTCATCCATATTTTGCAACAACTGATGTATTAATGGTAGTAACGAATTTAATATAATGTTTTGAAACCTTTCAATAATAATTTGAACAATGTTTCTTGGTAAGTTAACAGACCCATAAAATAAAGCAAGCATTGATGCTACAGCCATATTTAAGGAAACATCTGGCACAGACATTTCTGGTGTTAAAGTAGGTACATTGCAGTTAGGCTGCAAAGTGGGTTCGGATATAGGTAGGATATTATTTTCAACAGCATTACTTGTAGAGCGTTTATAATGAGCATCATAATAAGTTGAAGAGCACTGTCTATTTTCATTAGTCGTGGTGTTCGTGGTAGCTAGCGTACAGTGATTTTTTAAGTAATGTCGACGGAAAGAATTAAACAGATGGTAAGATCGGGAACAACCATTTTCAACGCAGCGATATTGATTAAATGTGTGGTGTGTATGAAAGAAATTGAAATGTGTTCGAAGCGCTCTTAAGTCAGTCAATAAAGTTTTGCAGATAAAACATGTCACCATTTTGTTTAATTTATATTATATCGATACCGCAATCACTTATCAAGCCCAAGACGGATGCAGAAACTTTGTCCTTTGGGACTGCTTTGTCAGAAAATGTGTAAATCACACGTTGCAAAAACTGCCAAACAGGCAAGCATTCAATAGGATATTCCAAATTGAGAGCCCAAATTATCTTGAAACACGTATCCACAGCCTTGATAATGTTTGGCATGTCATAAACAATATTGTCGACAATCACATACCTGGCTGAAATTTTTTTCAGAGGGCCTGCAACTATTATGTATGGCTGAATTGTTAATCCTAGATTTAAGTACTTTTCCTGGCGTGTTTGCTGCTGTTCTTGAAGCTCTTGCTCTTCTTCAATATGAAGGATGAAGTTCTCGCGCAGTTCTACCGCTGACCTTTTCTTTTTCTTTATGTAAATAGGTCCGAGCAGATGCGGAATTAGCAGAAGAACCGCAAGATTGCTCGTCTCAGGATCTGGGTCTGAAAAATAAAAAAATCATTTAGAACCTAAAGTAATTAAAAAATATGTTCGAAAAATAGTTTTGTACTTTATTGACTCTCAGACATCTCAGATTCTAACTGTGATACGAAAATAGCTGGAGTAATAAAATGTATTTATGGTTACAAATACGAGTAGGCACTACCAATATAACAACTCGAAAAAACCCCGCTGAATAGAAAATGAAAGTCACATGATGTATAAACTAAAAGATAAAGGTGTAAAGTTTTCATATTTGTAATATACAGGTTGTTAGGTTAAACGAGGGACACTCTTTGAGGGGAGTTAGTACTCATGAAAATGAGCAACTTTTACTATGGGGCCGAACATGAAATCGCAAAAAAAAAAAACAGCTGTTCAGTACATTTTGACGAGCTATGCAAACATAAATGTAGGAAACGGCTGACTTTTTTTTTGATGCTGATTTCAGTGTTGTTCCCATATTAAAAGTTGTTCATTTTCATGAGTACTAACTCCCCTCAAAGTATGTCGCTCGTTTAACCTAACGCTCTGTATATTTAATTTTTTTAAATAAATTTAAAACTATTTTAAAACAAATTACATTATACCCGACTGCATTTTAAAATATGTAGTAATTGAAAAGTAATAAACAAGCTGTCAATTCTACAATAGAAAATATTAATGTAAAATGTTTGTGTGTGCACGTATATTTGTAACTTATTGTTATAATTATATGTAACGAATTTTGATGGAATTTGATATGGACACAACTTAGACCTGTTGGATTGACACAGGCTACTTTTATTCCCGGTAAGCTCGATTAACACCGCTGGGCGCAGGTAGTCTAGTAATAAAATAAAAATTACACAAAAACAACTCACCACAAGCTAGTTGTTTCAACTCTGCCAAGTATGTGTTCTTTCTTGAGATCTTGTCAAATGACGCAAGCAACTTTACTTTGAGCAGAGGGAATTTGTCATCAAATGCGGTTTCATTTCCTGGGTACCAAGCATGAAAGTCGGCAATTAGCTGAAACCAAAATACTGTGATAATAGGAACCTATGTTAATATTATTCAAGTTTTTTAAGTACCTATACTAATGTATAATTTTATGTAGTTCATGGCTCTCAGGGATCTTGATTAACTTAATCTTAATTTGTTCGGCCGATTTGGTTTAATGAGTCACCTCATTAACATAAAAACATTAGCAGGCACAAACTTTTGCATTTATAATATTAATATGATAATAATACATACCAAGGTATAGCCCCAAGAGCGTCGAATGCAGGGAAATTCCTGGATGTATGATTCTCTTTCATTTGATAAAATGCGTTTTAGTCGTTCCTTGTTAGTTTTGTCCCATTTTTCTGCACATGAACTGTAATCATGAACATTGCTTTTTAGCCATTCTATCATTTCCTGTATCTCCTGGCTAGTGTCGTCGTCATCGTCAGCAGCAATCAAGTCATCAAAATGAGTTGTAGACCTCTCGCTGAATGAACTGGTAGATGGTTTCAGTGTAAATATTTTTTCAAGTGAACGACGTGCCCGTGGTTCAAAGACTTTGTTGCGGCGATATTTTGCCTTTAAATTGGTAATGGCATCAAAGAGTCGACCGTGAGCCCGTCCCAATGACCCATTGGCTTTCGTATAATAAATGCTGATATTCTCTTTTGGAAACACTTTCTCTGTAAGTAAAACAAGTACATAATTAAAAAATGTGGGAAGTACGAGTCACTACATAATATATTATACTTATTGTCTGTATAATAATATGGTTTCACAAACTGATTTACTAATTTGGCGTATCAAATGAACCTACGTACATGTGTGCTTGTCATTAATAAGTAATTTAAACTTACTTATTTCTTCTATCCAAGTTATATATGTTTCGGCTGTTACGGGGGCCTTCGGATTTGCCCGAAGTGTGTGTGTAGCTATTTCTCGAACTAGTACCTTACGGTTTTGTTCTCCCAATGGTTGTTGCCTTTGTTTTAGAAGCTGTAGGCCATCAGGAGTCTTTTCAAGCAGCGTTGTGAGACTCTGCAAACAGGGAAGATTGTTAATATATGTATATGAGAGTGTACTCTTAGTAGTCTTAGACTTACAATGGACCTTTATTAGGACCTAGTTTAGAATTAGTTTAGTCTTAGTTTAAAGTTAGTTCAGTTTTAGTTTTAGACCGCCTCATTGGCCTAGTGTTTAGTTTAGTGTATTTATTGATAACGCAGCTAGTAATTAAATAAAATTATTAAAATTATATCCCAGTTGGGACTTATGAGTTTGAAAGGCGTTTGACCTAAAGCTCCGCACAAACACGAAAAATATTAGGTTGGTACAGGGCCACTATGAATAGTGTTAATTGATAGATAACTTACATCAAGACATAGGGACATGGATTTGCATGACAACGAGGTGCTTGGTGATGATAATGCCGAACTGATTGGTGAATTTGTAAGTCCACCAACACTCTCTCCGTACACTTCCACAAGGTTCTCAAGATTGTCAGAAATCTGTAAAAAAACATTTATGTTCACAAAAAATACATAGTTGCCAAGGCGTGACTATATTTTTGTACATAAATTGTTGTGTGCTTACTTTACTACACTCAGTTAGATCGGAATTTAGCTTGGAAGCATTCCACTTCAGAAGCGCTCTTTTAAATTTGGCTTGTGGGCCAATAGCTGGTATTAACACCCGGATTTGCTCATCATCGAGCAAAGAAAGCGCCTCTAAGTCAACTTCATGTTCTGAAATAACAAAGATTTATAATTAAATTAATTACAGTCTCGCATACAGATACAGACAGCATTCTCAACACAGATTTTCATTAGCAAAATTTATTAGTAAGTATATGTACCTACTTTATTTTACGTTACGCACTCGACAGTCTACCTAATGTGCAGTCAGTAGCTCGCAACACATGTAGGTAATGCCGCATTTCCACAATCGCGCGAACCGCAAGGCGAGACACGAGGCGAATAACGAACCCGCATGTGTATAAACAGTGCGCTCGCTATTCGCCTCGTGGCTCGCCTCGCGATTCGAGTGCTCGCGTTGTGGCTCGCGTTGTGAAAATACTTCACCCCGCGAATGTGTGAACAGTAGTTCGCGAAGGCCCATGGTTCGTCGAGCCACGAGGCGAATAGCGAGCACGATTGTGTAAATGCGGTTATAAATAGTTTATGCCAATCAAGCTACTGACCTGCACGAGTAGGTAGCAATACCTAGGTAGGTACACGATGCAAGCAGTTTTAACACGACTGCGTAGCGTACTTAAATGTAAGTAGGTAAAGTATAAACCATAAAGCCATAGGTACATTACATATATAGCAAAAATAACAAACGCCACAGAAGTGCAATGGTACAAGCAATCCCATCCCCAACATTTATAGGAAGATTCATGTAATACCGTGTCCACGGGACACACACATCCTATCAATCAAGTAGATCCTACTTCAAACAAAAAGCGTAGGTACCTACTAGGGTTAATTATTATCTGACTAATCCTGTCCCGACACGGCGTAACGTGAATCTTCACAAGGTGAAAAATAACCTAGAGCATTCCATAGTGTGTAGGTTATTATTATTACCATTAAACTCTCTTAAACGTGAATGGACTCCAACAAGTCATCTCTGAAACATAAAATCTTATTCAATTTGGCCCTAAAATTGGTAGGAACGTACTTTCAACTTAGGTAGGTACATAAAACTTAGTTACTTACCAATAAATTTGTCGAGATATTTCTCAAAGCCCCACTCCTTTATTAAACGTTCCATATCGTTCATGGAGCACGCACAGACTTGGTAAACTGCAATGTCACTATTGGTTTGTTTAACTCCGCATTTACACAATCGTGCTCGCTATTCGCCTCGTGGCTCGACGAACTATTCGACGAACCATTCGTATACGAGCCCCGTCGCGAACTACTGTTCACACATTCGCGGGGTGAATCGCACACGAACCACGACACGAACCACAACACGAACATGGAGGACGTGGAAATAATTGCGGCATGCGCGCTACATCTAAATATCTAATGAGTTTATACAATTATTTAGATAAGTATCCTGCGTAAAAAAGTAAAAAAAAAATTCTTTAATTTAAAGTAAATAAAAAGTAATTTAAAAAAATTAAACCGACTTCAAAAAGAAATTAACTCAAAATTATGAAATAACTTTAATTTCGGAAGTCGGTGTCTTGGGATCTGTATTTGAGTTTTGCCACCGACTTCCGAAATTAAAGTTATTTCATAATTTTGAGTTAATTTCTTTTTGAAGTCGGTTTAATTTTTTTAAATTACTTTTTATTTGGTAATTTTTAGTTGTTGCACTAGAATTTGACCAAGGTTTTGAGATGTTTTCCCTTTGACACTACACCCGTAGCTCGTATCAATAAGCCAGGCCGTCACACTTTCACGTCTTAGTCCATATCTTGAAAATTACTGAATCGATTTTGATGAAACTTGCACTGTTCCCTAAGTTGAAGTAAATGTAAGCCAATAAAAAAATAATGGTCACGATCCGATTAATAGTTACGGAGATATGCGTGGACATACATACATACATACATACATACATACATACATACATACGTCTATAAAATTTGGTATATTTGTTTGGAAGCCCTAATAGATTGTCATATGTGAATATAATGCAATTCCAATAATATTACATACATACGTATCGAATTGATAACCTCCTTTTTTTTGAAGTCGGTAAAAATTTAATAAAAATTTAATTTAAAGTAAAAATTCTTCTTTAATTTTAAGTTGCTGACTGGCAATCTCATACTAGTTGATATACGGTTCCATGCATCGTATATCTTTTGTCTGTCTGTTATGATTGCGATGTTTTGGGGGGTTACTCCCGTTTGGGAACGCTCCCGTTTGGTAACGCTACACACACTTACATATAGCGGTGTATCGCATGCACCAGGTACAGTCAGTATGTTAAGTTTAACTTTTAAGGAATGTATATATTTGTTTGAAATGAAATAAGCTCTTCCTTTTGATAAAGTTCTAGGAATTCTAAAATTCGCCCTTCACTCCACTCCATTTTGTTTACACGTCCTGTTGGGTCGGGCGCTAGCAGTCAACTGAATGCAGGCGATTGTGTAAACAGTAAGTTCGTGTTCGCGGTTCGTGCCCTTTGATTCGCGTCCGAAAAACCGCTCCCAACGCGATCTCGCGAATCGCGAGGCGATCCACGAGCCGAATAGCGAGCCCACTGTTTACACATGCGGGTTCGTGATTCGGCTCGTGGTTCGCCTCGCGGTTCGCGCGATTGTGTAAATGCGGCATAATATTTTTGCGAACCGCGGCTACGCGGTACGCCACACAACGGAAGCGAACTGACTGAGTGTTCTGTGCTGGGCTGTAGGTTTGGTAGCGCGGCAGTCGCCGACGCGCGCGCATCGCATGTCGCGCTAGGGATGTGTATTTTCTAAACATTATCGATTCTATAATTATAAGAGCAAGGTAAAAATTTGGCGTGTTTTAAAACAACTACATAAATGATAAATGATTTTATTTCTATAATGTAGGTTTGTACAAACACTTTTACACGTCAATCATATATATTTTTTTAAACTAGATGAGGTCGGCGTTTCCTAACTGACTATTCTGAGAAGAAAGGCCGAAACAAACTCAGAAGTCACAGTCTCTTTCAAAGTCCAGACAAAATCTTGGTCAGATCGTGTACATGTACATAAAAACTGAATTCAAATTTCTATTGCACGATATCTAGTTAAAATTCGCGTCTAATTTAGTATGATCACACATGGTACCTCTTGCATAAGCTTGTTGCCACAGAAACCATTAGTTACCACCAGTGATTGTGAAAATTATCATGATTGTGTAGATGGTATTTGAGATACGTTTTACGGCACACGTATAAATTCCTCAAAATCAACTTTTAGACAACAACAGAAGAATCATCAAAATCTATTGAGAATTGGCGAAGATTTATTATCTGTTCATTATTTATAGGTACAATAGATAGAATTATTATAATAGATAGATAGAATTTTCATAATCGGTCTTTAATTGACGGAGAAACCGACGAACATCTATAAAAAATACATACAGCCGAACATAGAACCTCTTTCTTTTATGAAGTTGGTTAATTAAATAGGACTTAGTACTATGGACTGTTAAATAGATATAACAGTTGTTATTTCAATCACACTAATATTATAAAGCTGTAATCGACATCGAAACTCGAGATGAGGTGAGGTGAGTACCTACATCACTAAATCACGATGCAACGTGCGTCCACGCCTCGCGCCCCGCTCCCTTCCTTCCCAATCACGCCACGTTAGACAGTTATTTTAAATGTTTTGCTATGAATAAGGGGAAGCGCTAAGGTAGCCCGCGAAATTCAAATTTCCTTACGTTTTTTGCAATTTGCTGGTCAGTATTAAGTTGTATGTTGATTAAAATATGATTCGCGGTCGTAACAAATATGTATTTACAGAATTATAATCATTATAATCAGTAATACAATTTGTTAAGCTAGAATAATCCCCAAATGTCAAGATTTCATGTCAATAGTCATTCTTGGGGATTACTTGGTCTTAGAGAGTTGTGTTGATGACTTTAATGATTATAATTCTGTAAATACATATTTGTTACGGTCGCGAATCATATTTTAATCAACGTACCTACAACTTAAAACTGACCAGCAAATTGCAAAAAACGTAAAAAAATTGAATTTCGCTGGCTACCCTGGCGCTTTCGCCTTAGGAAGGCCATAAAAATACTTTTCTTTTGTTTAGGTAGGTAAACTGTACTTTGATTAGGCAGAGATGCGAAATTGCTCTTGTTACATAGGTAGGTATAAGAAAGTGTAGGGTCTGATATCTAAGTAAGTAGGTAGGTATATAGCCTTTAGAGGTACCTACCTAAAATGCCAAATATGCACCTACTAACCTAGCAGAGTCTGATAAATCAAGAGATGCATCGGGTAGGTAGGTAGGTAGGTAGGTAAAATCAGTGCTCCGCAGTCACTCGCGCTCACTTTGAAGTTAGGTACCTAGGTAATACGGTCTATTACATAGGTACCTACTTACATATAGTTAGGTAGGTACATAGTTACGTACAGTTTTCTTACCCCCAATTTGCAAGCTGACAACAGCTACCTACGAGTACCTAGTGGATTTTTATGCTGCAGTAGGTAGGTGGGTACTTAAAAATATAAAAACTATTTACAGCGTATTAGTAACCTAGGGACATGTAGGTACATGTACCTATGGTAGGTACTTACCTAATGAAAAGGTATATTTCTAATACATAAACAAGAAGTAAGAATATTTTCTTTAATATAATAGGTATGGTTATGTTATGGTTATTAGGTAAAAATTTTTAGTTACCTATTTCTGACATTTTTATTATGTAAATATTAGTAATGTTGATCACTGGTGTGTTTATCTAATTATTGTATATAGTACGAGTATAATGTTGATTAAACCCTGCTGGTTTGTTTTTTATGCCACTTTACATTCCTTCTTTTACTCTTCTTGGATATTTTATGTAGAACAGCTTTCGACTTACTGGCACGTCGAGCCAATAGACATTCGATAGATGGGACTATCGTTGCAATGGTTTTTCGGTGAAACGGACGCTCGATCTAATGGCTATTCGAAATTGTGGTACATCGATGTTAAGGAATTTCGGCAATTCGGACGTTCGATTTGATGACTTCGGGGAGTTAGCCATCGGGCATATGACATTCGAAATCAAGCAGTAGGTAAACCCAACCTACCTAGGTACTTATCCATTGTGTCTAGGTTACATTAATTACTAAACATCTCTTTTGGAGAACTAAAATTGTTCTGGCGTAGGTAGGTACCTAACATCACAATCTGCATAGATAAGCACATCTCGATCAGCCCAATTCAACGATTGGCCCACGACATTTACTCTGTATGCTACAGAAACTCTTGAAAAGCAGTAAAACTGATGGACAGGCTATACAATATGCCGATTAGTACCTACCTACATCTACCTACTAGGGCCAGATAGCATGCTCCGTTATCAGGCACGATAAAGGCAACTAGAGTACTTTCTCAAGTTATTATGCCTTGTGTTGTGACTGTGACTGTAGCTTTGTTTTTATTGTATTTTTAAAATTCAAAAGTGCCGTAATGGTCAAATTGAAATAAATGCTTTTGAGTTTGAGTTTGATAGTACCTACCTATTAACTGTTTAGCTCCTTACTGTAAGCTATAAAATCTGTTCAGAAGCAGTAAAAATAACTGCTACGATATCAGTTAAGCCAGAAAACGGCAATACTTAAAAGAAACTGCTTGTATCAGTAACAGTTAAATGTTCCAACAGTTGATTTTAACTGTTTAACTCTTTACTGTATGCTACAGGAACTGTTCAGAAGCAGTAAAAATAACTGCTACGATATCAGTAAAGCCTGAACACGGCAATACTTAAAAGAAACTGCTTGTTTCAGTAACTGTTAAATGTTCAAACACTTGATATTAACTGTTTAGCTCCTTACTGTATGCTACAGAAACTGTTCAGAAGCAGTAAAAATAACTGCTACGATATCAGTAAAGTCTGAACACGGCAATATTTAAAAGAAACTGCTTGTTTCAGTAACTGTTAAATGTTCAAAAAATTGATATTAACTGTTTATCTCCTTACTGTATGCTACAGAAACTGTTCAGAAGCAGTAAAAATAACTGCTACAATATCAGTAAAGCCTCAACACGGCAATACTTAAAAAAACTGCTTGTATCAGTAACAGTTAAATGTTCAAACAGTTAATTTTAACAGTTTAGCTCCTTACTGTATGCTACAGAAATTGTTCAGAAGCAGTAAAAATAACTGCTACGATATCAGTAAAGCCTGAAAACGGCAATACTTAAAAAAACTGCTTGTATCAGTAACAGTTAAATGTTCAAACAGTTAATTTTAACTGTTTAGCTCCTTACTGTATGCTACAGGAACTGTTCAGAAGAGTAAAAATAACTGCTACGATATCAGTAAAGCCTGAACACGGCAATACTTAAAAAAACTGCTTGTATCAGTAACAGTTAAATGTTCAAACAGTTAATTTTAACTGTTTAGCTCCTTACTGTATGCTACAGAAACTGTTCAGAAGCAGTAAAAATAACTGCTACGATATCAGTAAAGTCTGAACACGGCAATACTTAAAAGAAACTGCTTGTAACAGTAACAGTTAAATGTTCAAACAGTTAATTTTAACTGTTAAGCTCCTTACTGTATGCTACAGGAACTGTTCAGAAGCAGTAAAAATAACTGCTATGATATCGGTAAAGCCTGAACACGGCAATACTTAAAAAAACTGCTTGTATCAGTAACAGTTAAATGTTCAAACAGTTAATTTTAACTGTTTTGCTCCTACTGTATGTTACAGAAACTGTTCAGAAGCAGTAAAAATAACTGCTACTATATCAGTAAAGTCTGAACACGGCAATACTTAAAAGAAACTGCTTGTTTCAGTAACTGTTAAATGTTCAAACAATTGATATTAACTGTTTAGCTCCTTACTATATGCTATAGAGACTGTTCAGAAGCAGTAAAAATAACTGCTACAGTATCAGTAAAGCCTCAACACGGCAATACTTAAAAGAAACTGCTTGTATCAGTAGACTTTAATGTTGAAACAGTTGATTTTAACTGTTTAGCTCCTTACTGTATGCTACAGAAACTGTTCAAAAGCAGTAAAAATAACTGCCTATGATATCAGTAAAGCCTGAACACGGCAATACTTAAAATAACTGCTTGTATCAGTAACAGTTAAATGTTCAAACAGTTAATTTTAACTGTTTAGCTCCTTACTGTATGCTACAGAAACTGTTCAGAAGCAGTAAATATAACTGCTACGATATCAGTAAAGTCTGAACACGGCAATACTTAAAAGAAACTGCTTGTATCAGTAGACGTTAATGTTGAAACAGTTGATTTTAACTGTTTAGCTCCTTACTGTATGCTAAAGAAACTGTTCAGAAGCAGTAAAAATAACTGCCTACGATATCAGTAAAGCCTGAAAACGGCAATACTTAAAAGAAACTGCTTGTTTTAGTTACCGTTAATGTTTAAACAATTGAAATAACTGTTTAGCTCTTTTACTGTATGCTACAATAACTGTTCAGAAGCAGTAAAAATAACTGCTACGATATCAGTAAAGCTCTGAAAATGGCAATACTTGAAAGGAACTGTTTGTTTCAGTAAACTTTAATGTTCATCCAATTTAAATAACTGTTTAGCTCTTTACTGTTTTTGCCCATTTCAGTGCACGGTTAGTAATCAATTATTTTAACATAAAAATAAGTTTCCTGTACCGTTTTTTTTTTTACTGGACAACAACAGTAAAAAGTCACGTTCTATTTTTTTCAGTGTATTAAGGGTCGTCAGAAACTCGACAATCTGACAACCAGTCTTACCAAGAGGTATCGTGTTACCCAGTCATTGGGTAATGGAGGTCAGATGGGCAGTCGCTCTATGGTAGTCAGCTGCATCCGGTTAGACTGGAAGCTGACCCCAACATAGTTGGGGAAAAAGATAGGCAGAAAGCAAAAAAAAATTGTACAAAATCAGCAAAAGCCCCATACAACTGTTCACTGTCAGGACGGTAGGTAGATAAAAAAGCTGGGCTTGAATGAAAACAATCGCAACATCTTGCACCCTCCGAGTTTGTTTCGGTGTTTTTTCTTAGGGTAGGTAACACCGAGTCATCGTCTAGCTTTTTAAAATATTATTGACGTGTTAAAGTGTTTGTATATCACCTACTTACAGAAATAAAATCATCATCATCTGCCTAGCCTTTTCCCAACTACGTTGGGGTCGGCTTCCAGTCTAACCGGATGCAGCTGAATACCAGTATTTTACATGGAGCGTCTGCCTATCTGAATTTCCACAACCCAGTTACTGGGTAAAATGATACCCCTTGGTAAGACTGGTGGTCAGACTTTCGGGCTTCTGACTACCCGTAATGAATGTTAAAGATTCACGAATGACAGCCGGTACCAACGGCTTAACGTGCTTTCCGAGGCACGGAGGGGTCTCGTATGTAAAGATGGTCACCTATCCACAGACCAACCGCGGCAAGCGTAGCTTAACCTGATCGATCGACTTGTGCTGCTGTTATTATTTAGCCATTTTGACATCATGCAATGGACAAAATTGTGAAACTTGTATTGCTGGAGTATGAGGGTTTTGGCAACTTTGTATGTGTATGTTTATGTATTTTTTTCACTGACCTCTATCATACAAGTTGTATAATACAGGTCAGTGATTTTTTTGTAATGTGCGTTTTATTTATGCAGTTTAAAACATTTTTTTTCTTTCTTTATTTAAAAGACTACCATAGATATATAGCTGTCGATAGCTATCTCAAAATCGAAGGATTCAAGACAACTTTCGAAAGCTACAAAAGAAAATCGCTAAAAGGTTACGATAAGGATGCTCAAAGCGTACAGACTCGACCAAACCGCCCCAAGACATGGCTTCTAATGACCGAACGCAAACATAATATCATCGAGCAACTGCTCGGATGCAATAGAATCGGTACGACAGTTATATTGATACTGTTTGCAAGAATAAGTCGATTTGTGTAGCGTTAAAATAATATGACTGTATTGTGACAATGCATATACACTTTATGTATACAATGTGGATACGTCAATACGACAAATACGTGAAAACACTAGCAATATTTTGTTTTTGTCAGTGGTGGCCAAGTGGTAACGGCCGCGACTTACGAGTTGTAGGTTCGAACCCAGTCAGGCGCTTTACTTTGTGTAAATTATTTCATCACCACTGCTCTCAAAACGGTAAAGGAAAACATCGTGAGGAAACCGGCATGTCCTAGAACCAAAAATTCGAAGACATGTGACATCTGCCAATCCGCACTGGGCCCGCGCGGTGGATTACGGCCCACTCCCACTCACCGAGAGGAGGCCTGTGTCCCAGCAGTGGGAACATTATAGGCTGATTATGATGTTTTTATTACTAAATGGGCCCGCTCTTGACCCCGATCACGCCTGATGGAACGCGATAGATGAGGTATATGATGGAACGAGCGTGCCCAGAAGATGCCTGTTCACTCTTGCTTTGAAGGCAGAGAGTTCCACACTTTGTCTGTGCGCATAATAAAAGTGGAGGAGAAGCGCTGAGTACGACTCGTGGGGATACCAACCAAGTGCGGATGTGTGGAATATTAACGCGTAGCAATATTTTGGAACTATAGAATAAATTCTAGCCTCGAAATTGAAAAAAGTGATTTTTTAACAAACTAAATAATAGTGATGAGCCTATTAGGTGTTTTGCCAATATTTGTGAGAGGGACTGCGCCGTAATATACCACGTGACCCCTTTATGGATTGCATAGACGAAACCTTTGTTTTTAATGATTTTTTACTAGTTTAGTACCTAATTAATTTTGTCGGGCAAAGTTAGATTGTTTAATAATTCGCGTATTTTCAATTAAGAAATCTCATTAATACTGGAGATTAACTTTTAAAGTTGGTTTCGAAATATTTGAAAGAATTGAAGCAATTACGAGTTTGTTACTTTTTAATTATGATTTCCGAGTACTTTTGGTTTTTTATTTCTTTCCGACATGTTACACGTAGAATGTCACACGCTCACAGTAAAAGAAAACCTTACAACATTTTAATTCGGCTTACTTTTGCTTTCTTACTTTTTAACGGGATGAGCTGAACTCCTTTAATAAAGATTGGTCCTTGGCAGCTCTGGTGAGAGTTGGAAAGAGAGTACGAATGCCTTTGCCCAGCTGTGGGACATTAATTGCTAATAAGGAAATTATAATCTACTATATAAAAATAAGTCGGGTTTTCCTTCCTGACGCTATAACTCCAGAACGCACGAACCGATTTCCACGGTTTTGCATTCGTTGGAAAGGTCTCGGGCTCCGTGAGGTTTATAGGTAGGAGTTGGGTAGGAGTAGTGTAGGAGTAGGGTAGGAGTTGGGTAGGAGTAGCGTAGGAGTAGGGTAGGAGTAGGTTAGGAGTAGGGTAGAAGTAGGGTAGGAGTAGGGTAGGAGTAGGGTAGGAGTAGTGTAGGAGTAGGGTAGGAGTAGTGTAGGAGTAGGGTAGGAGTAGGGTAGGGGTAGGGTAGGACACCACGCGAACGATAGCGCCGGGCAGCTAGAAATAATTTATACGGCAAAACAACGTTTGCAGGGTCAGCTAGTTACTTTTAAAATCTAATCTAGTATTCCCCAGAATATCTTTCCGTCTGACAGAAATCGATTCTGTCCTCAATTCCATCTCGATCCATCGATTTCCATCATTTTACTGCTTACTGAGGTATCCTCTAAACATCACTGCTGAATCAATTCTTCTCATTGATCATCATCCATACTTTCATACTATCACGCCTAAACGGTTAAAAGATTTCAGATGGAATTTGGCACACGGGTAGACCATGGTCTGGGTTCGGCTACGATCGCACTCGGCTGCCAGGTCGCGGCGGCCAGGCGGGAACCGCCGGCCAATGTGGCGGCCAAGAATTCTCAGTTGATTTTATGGCTTGCTTTTAAATGGACGACCGCCGCGCCGCGGCTAATGCGCTCGCATTAGAAAAAAAAAAAGCTCGAACTAGTTTGTGAACCCCGGTCCCCGCGTGGGCCGCTCGCGCACCCACTGCGGCCACTTGTATGAACGAGCTATGGCGTGATTGCCCGCGCGCCTACTATGGACACTCAAATGAAGTTCGTATGTTTGAGAAAACCGCGCTGCGCCCGCCCCGCGCCCAAGTTGCCAGCCTGGCCAAGCATTTACTCCACCAGCATCCAACCAATTCACACGACCTTCACCAATTCGTCCAAATTAATCATTCCAATTATAAACACATCATCATCATCACACTCCTGTCCTTATCCCAATTTATTTGTGGTCGGTGCAACATGTCTTTTTCTTCCATACTTCTGTTTTAGTCGTCAGTTGTACAGTCCCGTTGGGCTCGTGGTCGCAAGCATGACTACTGAGCGTGGGGTCCTGGGTTCGATTCTTGGGTCGGGTAAAGTGTTATTGGGTGTTTCCATTTGGATTTTTTTTGGAACAGTCCGGAGTTCGGAAGTCAGCGGTGTGATACCCCCGTGCCTCGGAAAACACGTTATGCCATTGGTCCTGCGTCTGATCTTTCTCTGGTCGTATTGGATTGCCGTCCCATCGGACAATGAGAGTGTCTGCGCACGCACTTGTGCACTATAATATCTCCCGCGCCGATGGCTAGTCTCCGCTAAGATTGGTTGACATGGCCAAAATTCGGTCTAGAGGACTTAATTTATTAGTCGTCATCTTGGCAGTCACCCCCTTTCTAACCATATCATCATGCACACAGTCCAGCCATCGCTTCTTTGGTATTCTCCATACTCATATAGCCCTCGACATTCATACTCAATACTTTCCTCACGACATTTTCCTCATTCCTCCAAACAACGTGCCCTTACCATGACAACTGATTTCCACACAACTTTTCGGTTACCGGTGCCAATTATAAACACAAAGATTCCAAAATTAGAATTCTCCATCAACATAGCACCACAATACTTAATATCAACAAATTGTAAAAAGTATATACGCATGACCCGGGTACGGAAACGCGGAGCAATTACACCCAACTTTTAGGCAAATGAGGACTGACATTCATTCATTCGAACTTCATTTGGTACGACTGACAAGCGTTTATTTTACGGCCCGAGCAATTTCGTTTTAGGGAATGACTTGAAATTTGAAGGGTTACCCCCGAAAATCTGTTTTGTTTATTTTAATTTGGGTATCGGGTAGCCCTTTTAATTTTACGGAAACTGTGATTAACACGCAAATAAAATAGTGTTTGCGGCAGTTTGTCAGGGTAAGGTGCTTCGTGCTTAATTTGGGATAGGACGGCAGTTGTGAATTAGTTGTAGTTTTGACTGCGAATGTTGTGTGTCGTACTATTGTGCGCTTTAATCGTGTCAACGATAATTATTGTCGTTGACGTCTACGGCAACTAGTCAAAGTATGCGAATACTCGCACGTTATAACGTTAACGTGAAATTAACCCATTCCCTGTCCCATGAATCACATAAATGATTCATGTTGATTGTTTAACTGTTGTGTCTACTTTGTGGACAGTGAACCTGTCAAGCGTCTTCTTAATATTCCATACATTTTACCTCCCTATGTTATCGCGATACCGTGGACGTCCACGATATTATCGTCACGTTAGAAATTATATAAGCGTAGATCGAGTGACGTTAGAGATGACTTTGGTTACGTTATGCAGGGAAAAAGGGCAGATAGATAGGTAGTCTAGGGTAGGATAAGGTGACATAGGAGAGCGGGGGTTAGGGGGGGGTGGATAGGTAGGTTCATCTGACTGAGACTTACGAGTTCGGTCGTAGGTTCGAACCCAGGCAGGCGCTTTACTTTGTATAAATTATTTCATCACCACTGCTCTCAAAACGGTGAAGGAAAACATCGTGAGGAAACCAGCATGTCCAGGCGGGCTCAAACTTTTTCCACTTTAAAAATTATGGTTAAAAAGCACTTACTCGCTCCTTAAACATCATCATTATATTTTCTTTGCTCCTGTTTCATGTTTATTATTAAATGTATATATTTATTTAGATTAGTATAATATACTTCATGTATGTATTTATCGTATTATGTAAATGGACACCGACACACAGACTACCACAGACTACCTACAGTATTTGTCTGTCCTTCCCCTTTTTAATCCATCCAAAGGTTGTCTTTAAAAGATCGCTTTTAGCGATAAGACTAATGGGCAATCTTATCGCTAAAAGCGATCTTTAGTGTCACCCTTTGTACAGTTTCTATAATTATGTCTGTAATTTATATGGTGTACATAATAAAGAGTATTCTATTCTATTCTATTCATGTCCTAGCACCAAAAATTTGAAGACATGTGACATCTACCAACTCGCACTGGGTCCGCGTGGTGGATTATGGCATCCTCTCACAGAGAGGATGTGTCCCAGCAGTGGGAACATTATCGGCTGATTATGCTAATACTAATCATCTAGATTATTTTGTTTAGGATATAATTGTTATGTAAATGACCGTTGATTACAAGCAATTACTTTTATTGAGCCTCAGTAAAATTACAGGTTCATGAAATGTTTCTAATTTGGTTTCTGTGAAACTGTTAATTAGTGCTATGAAAGACAAAGATAATTTTATTTGCAAATATGGGTCTAAAGGTTACCAAAAATAATTACAAGATCAGCCATATTTCACCATGTAGGCATAAAAAACACAAAAGATACACAAAAATTTACTTACTTAAAAATCTTTTTCATTAAATCTATACATATAATAAATCTGTAGACGAGGCGTTTCTGTACATTGAAAATAAAAATAAAAAAAATAGTTGGGCTGTTATAGGATAACCAACAGATGCCATTTCTTCAATTTTTGGAATTTTTGTCTGTTTGTCTGTTTGGATGTGACAGATTTTGAACAGGCTCAACGTAAAAAGTACCAAACCAATATGGTTCATATTTATACTCAAATATAGTCTAGAACTCGGAGCAGTGATTAGTCTTTGTTTCATCGCAATCGCTTTAGTCTATCAAAAGATATAATCAATTTAAAGGATTCTATAACAATTTTTATTGCAATAAATGGAAACATGTAACGACATCTATTGGCGCGATATAGTACTAACGAAATCATATTGTTATCTTTAAAACATTATTATGTGTTTAATCACGTCGTAAAGGCTTGCCTTTATGACGAAATAATTCTGATCCTTATGTCTGTGTTATTTAAAAAAAAAATAATGATAATGTTTAAATAAATAATATAAACACATATATAATAAAATCGTATATAATAAATTCGTAGGAAAGGCAAAACTGTACATAGAATATATAAAAAAAAATACTTGGGGCGTGATCTACAATCGATATCGAAGCCAAAAATATAGTTTTTAGAATTTTTGTCTGTTTGTCTGTATATATGTCCGGGCTAAACTCAAAAAGTACTGCATGGATTTACTTCAAATTTTGCATGAATATTACTAAGAGGTCGGGTCAACATATAGGCTACATATTATCACGCTATCACCTACGAGGAGGAGCTGTGAATCTTTAATTTTCTTACGCATTCTGTGACAGCGTGTAATCTAACGACGCATATTTAAATGTTGTTTTTGAGTAAGTCATGCTATTATCTAGCTTTACACTATAAAAACTTTTACGCCATTAAAGTAACTTGGGCAGAGAAACAAAGTTTAATGAATGTTAGTAGTATAAGACAATTTTGAAGCAGCGCCATCTATGAGATTTCATAAAAATCAAATCAAGTTACATGTCAACACTTTTTGGAAATTAATAATTTAAATTTGATCATGTTGGTGAGGTTAGTAGTTAGTTATTCTTAAAATTCATAGATGGTAATGTGCATTTTCTTCATAAAAGTTGTATCGTATAGTTCGTTTTGACAAATTCAAGTTCCAACAAAACCCTCAAAATCTTGAGCAGAGTTGAGGAAGACAATTTAAAAAAAATGCGGTGTTAAGTATTACAAAAAAGTTATGTTCATTGATGATGATCATTTCTTCATCAATTTCATGTTGTTAGTACAAAATAAACATTGACTGTTAATACTTTTGTTCGGTATTTATCTGTGTGATTATTGCTTGGTAATTAATATATTTTCATGTCGTATACCTAATTATAAACTTAAATTATACCGTGCATCCGAATAATGGCGAATGCGATTTTCTGCGGTTGTTACTTCATACTGTCCGAGGCAAAGTCTTTCGCCTTTCTGAGGACATTTGATGGCGTGGAGTTTCCCACTTACCGCGCAGCCTGCGTAGCACGTCACCTTCTCGACGGTGACCAAAATTGGGCTGACACCCTCGCGGAGGCGAGCGTCAGTGACAGTCCCAGCCGCATGCGTCATCTGTTTGCCGTCATCTTGGTGTTTTGTAGAGTCGCGAACCCGGTAGCTTTGTGGGAGAAGTATCGCCATCATCTGTCTGAAGATTTTCTACGAGTCGGAAGTCGGAGATGGCGAAATGACCACCATACGAAATGACCATGTCGCTTTGTTCTCTACAGAGCAAAAACAAATTTATGACACCGTCCTTGAAAGCGTTTGGCAAAACCAGGGTAAAATGTTTTTCTTGGATGCTCCTGGTGGTACAGGAAAAACATTTGTTACCACTGGCATACTTGCAGAGGTCAGGAGGCAAGGCAAATTGCTATTGCTGTAGCGTCGTCGGGAATCGCTGCCACACTGCTTCCGGGACTGCAAGACAGCACATGCCATGTTTAAAATTCCCATCGATTTAGAGAGCGCCGAAACACCTGTTTGTGGTGTGTCACGTAACAGCGATAAGGGACACGTGCTCAAGGATTGCTCTCTGATCGTATGGGATGAGTGTACGATGGCCGAGGATCGAGGGCTGACGAGGTGAATGCTTCGTTGAAACGATCTTCGTTGTGGTCACGAGTTCGTACGCTGCGCTTGACCATTAATATGAGAGCTCGGCTCGGCGGCAATGCACGCGCTCAAGAATTCTCCGATGTCCTTCTAAGTCTTGGCGAAGGCACTCTACCAGAAGAGAGAGGTAGACAGGTGGTGCTTCCAGAGTCTCTCGGTAGAGTGGTTTCCAGCTTAGAAGGAACTCATTCGCTGTGTGTACGGGGACATTCAGTCGTATACCGCACCAGCAGAATTCTTGGGTATGTGAGCGGGCCATTTTGACGCCCAAAAATGATCAGGCTGCAGCAATTAACGAATGCATTCTCTCGGAAATTGAGGGGAATGAAGTGGTCTACACCTCGATAAACACTGTTGTCAAGCAAGATGACGCCACACATTATCCCGTGGAATTTCTGAACTCCCTGTCAGCAAGTGGACTTCCAGCGCATTCAAGCTGAAGCGGTGTCCCGGTTATGCTTCTTCGGAACCTATCTCTTCCGAAGTTGTGTAACGGGACCCGCCTTAAAGTCATCTCGCTCCACAGACACACCATTGAGGCGGAAATTCTTACGGGTTATGGCGTCGGCGAGGCAGTATTTATACCACGCATTCCCCTCATACCTCAAAACTTCCCGTTCCAGTTCAAGCGCGTACAGCTCCCCGTGAGTGTTTGCTTTGCGATGACCATCAATAAGTCGCAGGGGCAGACACTGAGGGCAGTGGGTGTCGACGTCAGGACGAGTTGCTTCTCACACGGGCAACTGTACGTCGTCGCTTGCTCCCGCGTCATCACACATTTTGGCTCCTGGCAGCATAACTACCAACGTAGTTTATAGGGAAGTGTTGTAAGGTATATATGATACCTTTGAACGTATTTTTACTCTTTTGTGTCCTGGAATGTATTCCTGCATTATTTCCTCTATTTCCTTCAGTCACCTCTTATGACTGAACTCAGCAGGATTCCCATATAACTCTCTTCACTTGCTTCGCTTGCAAAAAAAAACTTATATTTTAATGCTATTTTAAAAGTTGTTTACTTTATAATGCTATAGCGACACTGGCATCTTAGGTATTTTTGGTGCTGTAGAGCCTTCACGCAGACGACGTCGCGGGCAGCAGCTAGTAGATAATAAGTTTACTAACATAGATATAAGTTATTCTTTTGTTTACTAACCCATATGGATGCTGCTTATCCGAAATAAAGATTATTTTATTTTTTTATTTTTATTAAGGAACTCACTTTAAATATAATAACCCTTCACCATTAAAAAGCTTCGAAGTCTTTTCTTAAATAAAGAAAGCGGCAGCTCTTTCCAACTCTTCGGTATTTTATTAAATATTACTGGAGCCATGCAGTAGACACTTTTGCCCATAAGTGCTGTCTTGGCTGATTGTAGACATAGCACGCTATTATCAAGTCTATTGCGGGTAACTACGTCATCCAGACGTCTAAACGACTTAGGTTTGTCTGCACAAACACAGCTACTTCTAGTATATACAGACAAGATAATGTTAATATTTTGTACTTTTTAAAGTATCGAGCACAACTATCCGTTGTTTTAAGTTTAAACATCGCTCGAATGCATATTTTTTGTGCCTCAAAGGCGGTTTCTTTGTCAGTGGAATTTCCTCAAAAAATGATCCCATACCGTAAGTGTAATTCAGGGGGCCTAAAAAGGCCACTTTGGAGAATCATAAAAGGATAACATAATGGACAGTTAACCGTTAAGTTAATCGTATCAAATCCCATTGGTGTAGCATTTTTCAGTTATTTTTTTTGTCTATGCTAAAATACCAATCAATCCGATCCAAATCCAATCCCAATCTCTTTGATTATACCTACGTAGTGCAGCACAGCAGTGCAGTGCGTGACAGAAGTCATGCGTTTTATCAGGGGGCCTAAAAAGGCCACTTTGGCAGAATCATAAAAGAATAACATAATGGACAGTTAACCGTTAAGTTATTCGTATCAAATTCCATTGGTGAAGCATTTTTCAGTTATTTTTTTTTTCTGTATTATACCTACGTAGTGCAGCGAAAAAAAGAAAAACACGGACGGTCTTCGCCATATTATGATTCATAATGTTATGCTTTTATGATTCTCCAAAGTGGCCTTTTTAGGCCCCCTGCTATGCCATAAAAAGCATTCAGAAGAGCATCCGTGTTTATTATAAGTAACAAAGTGTGAAGGGTGTATGTAGACTTGAATTTTTTTTGCATTAATATTAATATGTGATTTCTAATTTAGTTTTTTATCAATTTCGAGTCCCAGGAATTTTGTACTTTCAACTGCTTCTATTGTATCATTATTGTAGTGTAGATTTTACCGTTAGAATACGGAATACGTTAATATGCGCATTAACTAGGTAATCTGCAAATTACCGGGTACAATCCGTTAAAGTGCGAAATATGTTACCGGCCAAACCCGATTTTAGGATGAACTAGTTTCGCCTAGGCCAAACCAGTTCTCATTCGCTCGCTCTTGCATCCTATGTCGACGGAGTACCTATTTCTGTGTAAATGGTTTAACCCTTAGTATAGAACGTAGATCTACACGAGACACAATGGCTTTTTAATTGTTTCTGTAATTACGGCATTCAACCGGTTAAAGTAACCTAACCAAACCTAACCTCTAGGTGCCCTTCGCTCGCTCTTGCATCCTACGTCGCCTATCGACCGTCCGCAACCATGCAACCTGTGTAGGGAGAACTGGTTTGGCTTGGGCGAAACTAGTTCATCCTAAAACCAGTTTTGGCCAGTAACAAACATTAATTCCACTTTAACGGACTCAATAAGATAATCTGCAGATTAACAAGTTAATCTGCACTCTAACTGATTTACGCACATTAGCGGTAACATATATTTAAACTTACTGAAATGACTGCATTTTTAGTGGCTGATTATCATAAATAACATTAAAATATAGTGGCCTAAAGAGAACAGAGGTTCATAGTGCCTTCACTGAAGATTACTTGAATGTTTGAATTTTTAGTAAGTCAGTAATTAGAAATTGTAAATTAATGAGAATGAGATGAATGAATGGTGGGTGGTGTAATTTACATTTAAAGTAAAAAACTATGGACTTTATTACTAAACTAGCTTCTGCCTGCGACTTCGCTTGCATGAAATTTCTTGTTCTCCCGACCCACATCGCCTGTCAGTGTTATTATTTCATTTTCGCTTAGTGTTCTTGCTTACTTTTTGTTTGGCTCCTTAGAGTCCTCCGTGATGGTAAATAGCATTATAACCTCTTCAAGAATTGGACTATCAAATGAAAAAAAGAATTTTTCAAATCCGACTGATAGTTTAAGATTCAAACAAACATAGGTACTTCAACTAATATATAAAGAACTAGCTTCCGGCCGCGGCTTCGACCGCGAGGTGTGTCGATTAAAACTATCCTATGTCCCCGGGATGCAATCTATGTTTCCGCCAAATTTTATCGAAATCCGTTCAGTGGTTTCTGCGTGAAAAGGTAAGATACAGACAGACAGACGGAGTAAATTTCGAATTTATAATATAAGTATGGATGAGAACGACTAGTTCATATTGGTGTTCAAAATGCTTCAGCTTTGATTAAACTGACTTTTTTTGGAGGTTAAAAAAATGTCTAAGTAATTTATTCTCGTTATTTAAATCGCTATTTCTATATAAAGAATGAACACATTTATAATGGGACTGTTGAATATTTTTTGTCTTTGAATTAGAATAAAACAAATTAGACTCCATATGAGGAAATGTGGTCGGAGAGAATTTTGAAAAAGCCTCATTCATATTTCCTGTTTACATTGGAACATAATATCATAGATACTAAATTGTTATACTGTGAAATAATAGTGGAATACTATTTGTATTTAGAACTGGTTAATTGTGTAAGAGGAAGACTGTCCTACCGTGATACAGTTTCGACTAGTACGGAGGACAGTGTGAATCGAATGCTACAACCTAAATATCAATAACAGTGAGTGATTAGTGTTTAAATGCGTGCTAAATGATTATCATACGACGTAAGTACTTAACGAACAACATTTGTATGACGTTAGAAAGGTGAGAAATATAATCACATTATTGTTATTAAATGCAGGTTGTAGATACTTTTATGATGCAAATAAAGTTATTATTATTATTATTATTTATTTCGAGGTTTGGAGCTCGTCTATTACCTCCCCCAATATTGAACCAATTTAAAATATATTTCATACACTGATTATGAAGGGTACTGTGTTCCTATGTTTTTATTTATAGGTGGCAAATTTTTACACTAGGCCTCTGTTGACAGTGGTTTAAATCGGCATTTTTTGAGGGTTCTAGTGCTTATAAAAATAATGTATCATCAAAAAGGAAAACATAGGGACATACAAGTAGTTAATATTTATTATTCTGTAAAAAAATCATTGATTTATGGTCATTAAACCAGAAAGAAAACAGGTGAGAGCGTCTCTATGGAAAAAATACCATCCGCATTTCCTCTTAAAGCAAACCAGTGTAATGCGTGACTCCTTATAATAATGTTCGCGAATGTTGCCATACTCGAAACTCCGTAAAGAGGTTAATAGCATGTACAGACGCCAGCACATCAAACTACCCGAAACTGTCAAATTTCCCCAATCAACTTTGAACCTTATGTTTAAGCGATAAAGTTGAACATCTATTAAAGAAATTTTACAGATTGTAGTAGCTTGATGTGCTGGCGTCTGTACTAGAAAAACTTTGGTTGAACACAATCGATTTTGTTCCAAGCTATTGTAATGCATTATTAGTATTACCTACGTACTTCTTAACTTTGGGAATTCTTCCCAGTTGTTGGTTTATTATGAAGAAGAAATCGTATTGGAAATCTTAGATACTAGATAGCCACCATCTGCATCATCTACCTAGCCTTTTCTCAACTATGTTGGGGTCGGCTTCTAGTCTAACCGGATGCAGCTGAATACCAGTATTGCACATAAACGGATGCAGCTGAATACTAGATAGTATGAAGTTTAAAAGGTTGAACGTAGCCCCAATGTCTTTTTTACCCGACTGTCCAAGGTGGCTTAATTTATGTTTTTAGGGTTCCGTACCAAAATGGTAAAAACGGAACCCTTATGGTGAGACTAAGTCTGTCTGTCTGTCTGTCACAGCTGGATATCTCAAGAAATACTAATGCTATCAACTTGAAATTTGGAATAGTGTTAGATGACGTTTGCCCAACTATTTTGCAAATAAGAAAGAAATAAAAATAAATGTGTATTTTCGGCAACAGGGACTGAAAGGGGGTCTGAAAAACTCGAAGTGGGGTTACTAGAGCATGTGGGGTATCATATGAAATGAGCGCAGTTTGCACATTCTCAAACATTTTTCTTTTTTTTTAGGCTCCATAGTTTCGACTTTTGATGAAAAAAAAAAAACTGTTCCCCCCCTTATCTCCGAAGGTTGCAAAGAGAAAAATCTGGAATTATTCTATGTGGTAGAAGTTTATGTAAAGATTACAGGAAAAATAAAACGAAGTCTCTAAATAGCACACTTTTTCAGAAATCAACAACCAAAGTTACATTAGTTCCACTATCGGTCAAGAGATGGCGCTGACATAAATCTGCAATATTCTACACCGCAGTGCACAGTGTTAAAATTCTGTGATGAATATACGCCTCACCGATGAAAATTTAAAGACATAAGATGGTACGGAATCCTCGGTGCGCGAGTCCGACTCGCTCTTGCCCGGTTTTTTTACCAATGATAAGTAAAAAGAAGTAGATAGGTTAGACACGCCCCGCAAGTGACACGTGAAAACTTGGCTAATTAGTCAAGATTTCTTCGTCTTGTCTCTTTCTCGTTCCTGATAATTACGCCTTGCCGTAACACTTTCACGTGTCATCATAAAGTGTGACATTGTGCCATTTTTGAAGATCAAAATGTTGGGTAGAGTGCTCGCAAAATAAGTCTGCGCGTGGCCGAAATCGGAAATAATCGTTTGCCGCCAGTTTGACGTTTATGTCAGGTGTCAAGGGAGGACGCTGTGTTCCGTGTTTTCCAAAGTGATTAAAAGTGCTGGCATATATATTGAAGGTAAAACGTCGCGCGCAGATCTTTCGCGGACTCCAGAACCTATGTACGTTTTCTTCATTTATAATATCATTGTTTTATATACCCACTTTTCATCAGTTATGTTATTTTAAACATTGACCACACAACTTCGTGTTCAGCAGTCATGCTCGCGACCACAAGATCATCAATGTTGTCGAACCAACAGGAATAGAAGGCGTCTTTGGCATTAATACGACAAATTCAACAGAACCTTGCCAGCTCCTTTACCCATACTACAAAACAAAACACGATCGCATTTCACACCAGATATTATTATTATTTCACGAAGCCACGCTCGCTTTGTTTGTGATTACCAAGTGTATAAGCACGCTGTGAACATGTGTGTAAGCGTAGGAACTCTCTGTACGGTGTGTGTGTGTGTTTCTGTCGTGTGCTGACCCTACTCGTCTTCATGCACACACACATTCACAGCGTGTTTATACACTTAGTTATCACAAGCAAACCACGTGCTGCTTCTTGAGATTAAAACAAAACAAAACACGATCACATTTCACAACAGATAGAAGTTCGAGTTTAAGTATGTATGTTATAACTGTTATAAGTCTTTGCGCACTCTTGGGGCTACTATGGATTTGAATGTCTCCATTTTGTCACTATTCCAACAAGACGTTACCAGTTAAGTACTGTTAAAAAGTTGTCTTCGTGTTAAGACGTAAAAACATATCATACTAACATAGCCATACTTCCATACTAATAACAATTCGAAAGTAACTGTCTGTCTGTCTGTATCTTACCTTTTCACGCCTAAACCACTGAACGGATTTCGATGAAACTTGGCAGGACCCTTGTGAAACAAGATAATACCTAGTTTGTTAAAAGCTCTTATTATAAACATTTTGCGGTTGCATAAAAACTACACTCCAACCTTCCTTTTCAACATTCAAAAGAACCTTAATCGTCAGATTCGCGAGACAAATTGCATGAAGACTTCACATTTTCATAAAGTCTGTGAAGCATTTCTCTCGCACACTCGCTAACGTGAAGTGACAGGGCTTTGCCAGATAGAACGCAGTGCCACATAATTTGTTTGAGAAAATGTACCGTTCCCTCGCATAGTTTTTGAAAAGAGATACAATTGTGGAAAGTGTCGTTTTGTTTTCGAGGTGCACGCTGGTTTGGTTATCATAATAATTTTAAGGCAGTCACAAAGGCCCACTTGCAGCTTTGTACTTTATGTGGCCTACCCAAATGTTCTTTCTTTGGTATTGTTCGTCGAGTCGTTGAGCTCCTCAAATTCTTAGTTGAGCTAACCGAATTTAAAACATCGTTCTATTTCTGTCAATCGTTTGAAGATGGCAGAGACCGAATGATGTTCTAAATAAATAATCCGGAGAGAAGGTATGTTCAAAAGTCTGACGTATGACCTAATCTTAGTATATCGACGGTAGTTGGTAACCGTAAATGGTAGTAGAAGTCAGATGGCAGTCGGTTCGCGTAGTCTCGCCGCTTTTCTGGTTGATAACCACTGACTTACAGTAAGGGCACTGTATAATAAGCTAGTCCCAAAACTACAGGAAGGGGCGGAACTACGTACTGCTACTTACTGAGAAGTTCTTCGTGCAGTTACATAACAAGAAAAAGAAAGAAAAACTATTGTGACTCGTACAGGAAGATCACAAACTAACCTAAACACAATCACCAACCCACCAGAACCAAGCGCAGTTCCCCAAAAGTTAAGCTTACCAACAACAAGAGCACTGGACCAACGAACGAGGAACAGGCGAATACCTGATAACATGCAACAGTTTTATGTCACAAAAATCAGAATATATCACAACCAAATCCAGAACCTACCAAATCTTCAATTCCCAAAATGGAACCCACTCACCCACTGATATCATCGCCGCTGTAATAAACCGACAATTTTCAACCCGCAGCCTTATCAACAAGTATATGAAATTTTATGTAATAAATGACCGAAACAGTTAACCTTTAAACATATAACGGAGTGTGTTACGCCATAAAAAGACATTTTATGAGAAACTTGAGGGTCGTAAAATGAAGGGTTACGTGTCTTTGATCTGACGTTACAGCTGCGTTCTGTTTGCGTGTTGTTTGCGATGCGAGGCGATGCGATGGGGAAGGAAAAAGAGCAAAAAATCCCAGCTCGTCTAGCCATCTGGGCTTCCTGCGATGTCGCTTGCAATTTAGAGGGAACTATTGGGTTGTATATTGGGCCTACCATAATCAGCTTATAATGGTCCCACTGCTGGGACATTGGTCCTCTTCGAGAGGGAGTTGGCTGTAATATATTTGTCTTTTGATCTTGTAATAATTTTGTTAACCTTTAGACCCATATTTGCAAATAAAATTATCTTTATCTTTCATAGCAATATTTAACAGTATCACAGAAACCAAATTAGAAACATTTCATGAACCTGTAATTTTACTAAGGTTCAATAAAAGTAAAGTAATAATTAATTAATCAACGGACCTTTACATAATATATCCTAAACAAAATAGTCTAGATGTTATGCATTAGCATAATCAGCCTATAATGTTCCCACTGCTGGGACACATCCTCTCTGTGAGAGGGAATGGGCCGTAATCCACCACGCGGGCTCAGTGCGGGTTGGTAGATGTCACATGTCTTCGAATTTTTGGTTCTATGATATGCCGGTTATCTGACGATGTTTTCCATCACCGTTTTGAGAGCATTGGGATTAATTTACACATAGTAAAGCGCCCGTTATAGTTGTCTGTAATTCGGTAGATCAGAATGTGTCTCGTCCCAATTCCATTTCAACGTAGCAGTTGTTCAAGAACATCAGTGTTGTATCGATTGACAAGAATATTTCTTTTCTACATGTCTGTCTTGGTATGATTCAGTGAGCATCAGTTGGCAAGAAGGATTACGTGATGCACTGACATTTGTCACAAATTCGTAACGCTGAAGACGATACTGTACTCGGCTGTACCCATGCATTGTTTAAGTGTCATCATCATCATCACTGCTGGACCTAGGCCTCCTCCAAGCATCGCCTCTTCGACCGGTTCTATGCTTCTCGCATACAGGGGATTCCTGCGGCGTTCAACAGGTTATCAGTCCACCTTGTGGGAGGCCTTCCAACGCTACGTTTTCCGGAACGCGGTCGCCACTCCAGAACCTTTTGGTCCCATCGGCCATCTCTGTTAAAGTGAAAGAAAATATTTCAGAAGGTTGCTAGCCATTAGTAGTATAGGTCTTTGTGACTGAGCTCGTCCGGCAAAATATTACTACCACATCTCAACTCTGCCAAATGGGGAAAATCAGAAATCAACACGAACAAATTCACAGGAAAAGCACTCGTGTCTTATAGCATATATAGCTTCCGTCACTCGCATAGGTCAGTGGGTAGCGCGGCTCTGATCCGATGTTAGTACTAAACGGCATGAATATGAGATTTGGAAGGTTATCTGATTTGAAAACACGCGAACATCATCCTAAAACCACAACGAAACTGAGTTAGGTCATAAAACTCTTTAATATGTTGCGAATTTGAAACAAGTAGATAAGGATTTTGAAATACCTTCCGTTTTATAAATAATTTGTTGAAAACTACAGATTTAAAACATGGGAAAAATTCACGCAAAAAAAGGGTGAAAATAATTTATAGTCTAAGGTTGTACGAAGTTTGCCGAGTCAGTTAGTTCAAAATATAGGTGTAAATTGAATCATCGAAACGACAGAGAAGAAGAAGGGCCTCAATTTGAGTTTGGAATTAAATCCCGAACAGTATAACATTGATCCTTGGTTTTAAGGCTAGGATACAATCGATGATGTCGCACGTTTTCATTTATAGGTATAAGTACCTACTGACTGAAATTTACCCCTATCTATGTCACGTGCCGCACGTATTATTGCTACTTATTATTACTATGTCGAGAATATCTCACAAAGGATTTTGAAGGAAATTCCTAATCCATTGCTCCGGTGATAAACTCGTCTGCTCGACAACGTAAATAACGCAATAAATGTTTGTCACATTGTCAAAATTAAAGGCATTTCAATTGGTTACGGAATTACCCCTCTATTCTCAATAACCGCTAAATAAATAGTCCCACTACCCTAACGAAACCCAGGGGTATTAAGATGGTCTATTTATAGTCAAAACAATACCCATTAGAGCCCATCGAAGCCCATAATCGATGTTTTGAGTAAAACATAAAATTTTATCTCCGTCTGCTGCTAACAAGTGGGTTGTAATGGTGCCTATATCGACCCAAAACCACAATTATATTCCATTAGAGGGTACTTGAAACTCGTAGAGAGTGACAAGATGGTATTGGGTTATTATACTAGGTGTAGGTAAAAAGGGGCTCGTGGCTAAATGATCGGTTCGTGGATGGGTGATTATCCATCACATATCGAAACCCCTCGGTGCTTCGAAAAGCACGTTAAGCCATTGGTCCCGGCTGTCATTCGTAGATCTTTGCCCAAAATCCTAAGGATCGAAAAAAAAAATGGACGGTACTCGCTGCGAGCGTTTGCTTCGCGATTTTTTTTTGTAAGCCTTTATTCGCGATACGAATAGTTTATTGAGTATATAAGGGTATGAGGAATAGGGTGTAAAGTTAACTCATTCTCCAACCAGAGGGGAGTGTCTGGTGGGCACGATTGATATCGGGTCGTATACTTTATATACATAATTATGTTCGTTGTGCGGTAAACTGTGCTTGCGCGATGCAGGATTTAGCGTGACTTCAGTGGCATGCGTAGTTCATATGTGGCGATCTAGATGCCGCCACACGCACAACGCTACAAGGTTTCTTTTGGCGCGTGCAGGCTAAAATCGGAACTAACGCTGCTATCTTGTTTTCTCAATACAATTTCTGTGACAATTTCACAAATATTACCAACAACGTCCACCTGTCATTGTCATTCAGGCGATAAAAGATGCTTGTAGTAACTCCTACGTGAACCCAAATTTTAAGAGGGAAGTGGGCGTGCGTTTCTCCTTACAAATGTATTCCCCTTTTTTCTTCCTGAATAATGCCTCTAGAGCAATTTTTTTTTCATTAAATCAAGGTTTGCTGTAAACACGTCTCTGTCATTTATTTGTCATTGAATTAACTTTTTCAGCAACTAATTAGTAAACAAAATATGACCCTCTAAAAATTACAAAAAATGCCCTATTTTTACCGCCGTGATTACCAGACAAATTAGTAAAGTTTATAACATAAAACAAAATGATAGGAACCATAATATACTTACTTTTTCTTAAAATGTTAATGTAAACAATAATTGAATCGGCTCAGTTTTCGAGGAGAAAAAAGGGGAATACGAAACATCGATCTCGTAAAAATTTTTGTGATAATTTCGGTCTGAGCTGCAGCTGTCCCTATCACACACTACGTGGGCAAACTTGAGGTAAGACGACGGCAATAGTTTCTTAAAATGCCTATTTTTCAAATTCCCCTCTTCAAAAACAATTTTAATCGTGAACGAAAATTCGTTTCGCGAATGAACATTCTCGAACAAAGGTTCATCAAACCAATTCGTAAAGCGCATGCTCGCTTTAGATAACTTGAAATAACTTGTAATAACCACGGAACTTGTAATCTAATACTACCATCTCACAAATGTGCTTTTACGATCTTCACTTTTTATTTTTATGACTTTGTTTTCTTGCTGTCGTGAAACTTGTCTCAACTTACGCTAGAATGGACACGGATCATATTACTAAGGAGCACTTAGGAAGATTATTTATTAGGTAATTCTGCTGGCTATTGTTTTAAGTAGGTAGATAATGTGTGGGTGGTCAATCGATGGATAAAATGTTGTTAGTATCACACTATTGATTATGAAAACTTGATGTTTTAAGTACTATTAATATGTTATGTACCTATTTATTTCTCATTTTCTGTCTAATTATGTACAGTGAAGTTATTTTGTAGTGAAATAACGAATGTAACTTTGAGCAAAGACCTATTTCATAGGCACAGACGCCATCACATCAAACTACTACAGACGGCACATCAAGCTACCCGAAACTGTCAAATTTTCCCAATCAACCTTGAATCTAATGCTAATAGTGATAAAGTTGAAAATCTATTAAAGAAATTTGACAGATTGTAGTAGCTTGATGTGCTGGCATCTGTACTTGTCACTGGCAAATTGAGTGCTTTGATTTGATTATTTATAATTAACTAGCTTCTGCCCGCGACTTCGTCCGCGTGAAATTTCACCCTCTTAGGGGTGGAATTTCGAAAAACCCTTTCTTAGTGGATACCTACTCTTCACAAAGAACACACCCTCCAAATTTCATGTCTCTAGGAGCAGCGGTTTAGACTGTGCGTTGATATATCAACAATCAGTCAGTCAGTCAGTTTACCATTTTATATATATAAAGATTAATAATTGTTTTTTTTTGTTTATATTTATTTATTTATTTATTAAACTTTATGCACAAGTAAAAACTGTACAAAGGCGGACTTAATGCCTTGGGCATTTTCTACCAGTCTACCTTAGGTATATTTAATTATAAACCCGAAATTCTAATTTAAAAACAAAACTCCTTAAAGATGTTTGCCAATTGAGGTTAGTTTTATAACCTCGGTGAAGGAAAACATCGTGAGGAAACCGGCATGTCCTAGAACCCAAAAATTCGAAGACATGTGACATCTACCAACCCGCACTGGGCCCGCGTGGTGGAGTACGGCCCACTCCCTCTCACCGAGAGGAGGCCTGTGTCCCAGCAGTGGGAACATTATAGGCTGATTATGGATATGGTTATAACCTCAATTCTCGTCGATGATTTTTTAATCATAATTTAGTAATGACGTGTTTCAAACAATAATTGTTGGAAAAAGTGGTCAGACATAGACGTATGTTAAAACCTCCTAAATACAGATGACGAGGGGCCCGTGGCTAAATAATAACAGCCGCACAGCCCGATCGATCAGGTTAAGCTACGCTTGCCGCGGTTGGTCTGTGGATGGGTGACCATCTTTGTATACCGAGACCCCTCCGTGCCTCGTAAAACACGTTAAGCCGTTGGTCCCGGCTGTCATTCGTGAATCTTTGACAATCGTTATGGGCAGTCACAAGCCCGAAAGTGACAACCAGTCTTATCAAGGGGTATCGTATTACCCAGTAAGTGGGTTGTGGAGGTCAGATAGGCAGTCGCTCCATGTAAAATACTGGTATTCAGCTGCATCCGGTTAGACTGGAAGCCGACCCCCGCATAGTTGGGAAAAGGCTAGGCAGATGATAATATATATACATGTTAAAACCTCCTAAATACAGATGAATGTGTTACTAATTCCCTTTAATAAGTGATTGCGTAAGAATTTAACTTGAACAAGGTCTGTTTACACTCTTTTGAAAACACTATAAAACATTTTAAAATGTCACGCTAACACAAGAACACAACTTCCAACTCAAACGTACTTCAAATACAGCTCAAAATTAATTAAAACTATCCAACCTACATACCACAGGAGGGTACCTAACTTTACTCCTATTTACTGCATTCAAAGACATCACCTTTATACCTGCAGCATCCCACTTTACTAGTCAAATTGGTATGTGAATAAATTAAAAGTTACCGTCTCACCTTCGAAGTAATTTTCTTAAACAAAATTAACTTTTCATGGATTCCGTGATGACTTTCTCGATTGCTTTACTTGTTATAATGGCTGTTGTCAAGGGCACTCCGTGAAGCTATTATTTTGTTATGTATTTTTGGGCAGGTTAACGCCGTCACATACCATAAGGACTCATTTACTCGACTGAAACCTTGAAATCTGAACTTTATGTCGTGTTATGTACAGAACTGTCGTTACGGGTAAGGGGTATCGTATTACCCCGTAATTGGGTTGTCTATGTCAGATATAAAATACTGGTATTAAGCTGCATCTGGTTAGATTGGAATCTGACCCCAACTTTGTTGAGAAAAGGCTAGGCAGATGCTGACGTCATAATCATAATCATCCTATAATGTTCTGGGACACAGGCTTCGACGGGTTCCGTACCACAAGGAAAAAACGTCGTTGTATGGGAGCCCCCTTAAATATTTATTTTGTTTTGTTTTTAGCATTTGTTGTTATAGCGGTAACAGAAATACATAATTTGTGAAAATTTCATCTGTCTAGCTATCGCGGTTCTGGAGATACAGCCTGGTGACAGACAGACGGACGGACGGACAGACGGACGGACAGACAGCGAAGTCTTGGTAATAGGGTCTCGTTTTTACCCTTTGGGTATGGAACCCTATAAAGTAACAAAAAGAAAAATGAAACAGAAAGTCCTACACGAGGCCAAAAGGCTCCAAAAGTAGGTTTATACCTGTGACTTGGGAGTCAGAACTCTTCATTAAGAAACGAAATTCAAAAAGATACAAAGGCTAACTTCATTCATTTAGGATTTTCCACAGGCTAATCAAGTATTTGATGTCAGCTTTTATTAGAAAACTAGGTTACGAAATACGAAACACATAAATCTCAGGTTCATTTGGTTCAGGAAGAAAGAAGCCTAGCCTTTTCCCAACTATGTTGGGGTCGGTTTTCAGTCTAACCAGCTACAGCTGAATATCAGTATTTTACATGAAGAGACTGCCTATCTGACTTCCACAACCCAGTAATTGGGTAATACGATACCCCTCGGTAAGACTGGTTGTCAGACTTTCGGGCTTCTGACGACCCGTAACGCCTGTCAAAGATCCACGAATGACAGCCAGGATCAACCGCTTAATGTGCTTTCCGAGGCACGGAGGGGTCTTGGTATGTAAAATGGTCACCCATCCAGAGACCAACCGCGGCAAGCACAGCTTAACCTGATCTTTACGTTCCATGAGTCAGACGCGTTCCAGTAACACAAAACATTAGACGACAGCGCTTTATATCGCTAAAATATAACCCGACCAAGTGAAATTGCTCGTTAGTTTCGTATTACACGTATGTTACTTTGAGTTGATTGAATTTGGAATTATTTGTTGTTGATTGAATTGTTGCTACGTAACTTAGTAGAAGTTCTTTATTTACAAAATGTATAGCTTCTCGTGACGGAGACTTTAGACCTCTGGATCTCAGACAGAATAACGCTAGAGTGTTTATTAAATTCAAATTATCTTACGTTTTTTGCAATTTGCTGGTCAGTATTAAGTTGTACGTTGATTAAAATATGATGCGGTCGTAACAAATATGTATTTACAGAATTATAATCATTAAAGTCATCAACACAACTCTCTGAGACCATGTAATCCCCAAGAATGACTATTTCATGAAATCTTGACATTTGGGGATTACATGGTCTTAGAGAGTTGTGTTGATGACTTTAATGATTATAATTCTGTAAATACATATTTGTTACGACCGCGAATCATATTTTAATCAACGTAGGTACAACTTAATACTGACCAGCAAATTGCAAAAAACCTAAAAAAAATTGAATTTCGCGGGCTACCCTGGCGCTTTCGCCTTAACAAGAACCTAATCCAAAACCGCTTCTCATTATAATTCTCTATGGTCGGTCCAAGTTTTCAGAAGTTTAGTTAGCCCTGTAATACTGTTAATAATTTAAGCGAAGGTCGAGCGCGTCATTTAGCAAATAACGCTTTGAATGTTAATTTATTAAGACATCTCGGGGCTGATGGCACGTCATGACGGTACTTGAGGGATGGTTCTGGTTGCTTTGAAAGCGGAAAGCGGATGCGGCTGTGAAGGTTACAAGGTTCTACGAACATCTTAGGTATGTTTGACATCATATACAGACAATTCTAATTTTTCACCTCTTTAATGTAATGGCAATCATAATTATCACTTGGTTTTGGTAGGTTTTTATTTTTTGTTTTTTATTTATCCTTTTGATAGATTCTTATTTCGTAAATGTGAGGACTTTGTAGGCCTTGTTAGATCTGTAGACCGTTTTTTAACCGACTTCAAAAAAGGAGGAGGTTCTCAATTCGACGGTATGTTTTTTTTTTACCGACTTCAAAAAAGGAGGAGGTTCTCAATTCGACGATATGTTTTTTTTTTTTTGTGTGTTTGTTACGCGATTGCTCCGCCAATTGTGGACCGATTTTCAAAATTCTTTTTTTGTGTGAAAGGAGATACTTTTGAAATGGTCCCATTATCATCAAGTTGAAATCTGATGAGAGGATCCCATGGAAATCGAGGGAAACCCTCAAAACATCTTTACTAACTAAAACTACTTCTCCAGGTCATGGTCTATCCACGTGCATTTCATCCAAATCCGTTCAGACGTTTTAACGTGAAAGCGTATCAAACAAAAAAACTTCCTTTCGCATTTATAAAATATTAGTTAGGATTTTAAAGAAGTATTTTTTTTTTTTATTTGGAAGTTTGTAGGGTAATGCTCTGGCTCTGAAACAACCAGTCGGATTTAAAAAATTCTCTTTGCATTTATTTGTTTTTTTTTTTAAATTGAATTTTGTTTAATAGAATTTTACAATAAAATATACATATTATATAGTATATACAAGTATATAAAAAAAGGAAAAGAAAAGGACAGGAGCTCATTGGTTTTTTGATGAAGGCTATGTATCACGCATCACGCTATGACCCTTAGGAGCCGAGGAAAAAGAAAAACTGGCCAAGTGCGAGTCGGACTCGCACACGAAGGGTTTATTTATTTATTTGTTTATTTGCTAACATGTAAAACACTGGTTAGTGCCATGCATTCAAATTTCATGTCACAGTATTAATACATGTACCCTGTAAGGGCACTGCAAATTTTATATATCAAATTACATAATATTATTTATAACATTGATTCTAATTATTAAAATTTACATTATACTAAACATTAAAAATTAAACATAATTACAAAAAAATATTTTAAAATTAATCATAGGTAAGTACTATCAATTCGTTTATTCATTTTATTTGCCTTGTGGTTCCGTACCACAAGGCAAAAACGCCGAAAAAAACACGTTTGTTGTACGGGAGCCCCCCTTAAATATTTATTTTATTTTGTTTTAGTATTTGTTGTAGTGTTTTCGAATGAAAAAAAGTTTTTGTGAAAATTGCTCGTTTTCCACTGACTGTGCATTCTTTTTAAAATTTGTGATGTAAATCAAGATTTCTCAAAAAGTTAAGGAAAGTCTCCTAAGACCGTTTTCCTGTACTTACAATGGTAATGGGTGCTGCCTCATCTCAGAAATCCACTTTGTATACAGGATAGATTTTTGAGCCAGTGCGGAAACTGTAACCTTGACTTCAGCTCATGATTCTAGACAGAAATACAAATTCCCCTAGGGTAGAAATTTTTGTCGGCAAAAATAATGAATTTTGGTACTTTCAAACTCAAATAGGAGCCAGGGGGTTAATTATAGATCGACGTCGTAATAGTTAACCCATGTTCGGGATATTATAATTATATTTAATTAAAAGTTGTTATTTTTTAAATGTAATGCTTAAAACACTTGTTAAAAATATGATTTTAGGCATTTTAAATTTAAAATAGCAGCCGCCGGGGGGTTAATTGTAGACTTTTGTTATCTATACTAATACTGATATACTAATATACTAATACTAATACTAATACTAATATACTAATACTAATACTAATATACTAATAATATTATAAAGCTGCAGAGTTTGTTTGTTTGTTTGTTTGTTTGAACGCGCTAATCTCTGGAACTACTGGTCCGATTTGAATGATTCTTTTAGTGTTGGGTAGTCCATTTATCGAGGAAGGCTATAGGCTATATTTTTTTTTTTTACAAAATTAGGGATCCGTAATAAAATTGCTATTTTGTAACACAAGGTGTAAAATCGAAAACCTATTTTTGCGTGCGCTGCAAAAACTATTGACAATAGAACAAAATGATGTACTACGGGTTTGTAGAGCCCATTAAGACCTACAAAAAAGTCCGCGAGAACATATATCTAGCTATCATGGTTTAATCACAATAACCGATTTTGTGTTCAAAATACTTATTAAATCGTCTGAAGAAAAAAAAACTACGTTAAATATGTATCGTAATATTAATCTTTATCGAAATTAAGCATTATGTTATCAAGAGTATTTATGAAGAAGTAAAATACTTTTTGTTTCATCTCAATCGGATATTTCGTTTAAAAGTTATCACGTGTGTAAGATGTTAAGAGTTGGTACCTATTAAGGAGTTATGGGCCATAGAGTTTTTTATCAACATAAAATCCTGTAATAATCTTTTTCGAAATATATTTGTTGATGATTGTAAGTATAAGATCTTTGAAGAGTATAATAAATACATCTATACTAATAATAAAGTTGAAGAGTTTGTTTGTTTGAACGCGATAATCTCTGGAACTACCGGTCAGATTTGAAAAATCTTTTTGAATTTGATAGCCCAATTCTTGAGGAAGGCTATAGGTTATTTAATATCACGCTATGACCCTTAGGAGCAAAAAAAAAAAAGTCAGAATGAACGCTAAGCCAATACGAAGTGTTGCGACGGGGTGGGGGTACAAGAAATTTCACGCGGACGAAGTCGCGGGCAGAAGCTAGTAATAGTGAGGATACGGCAGTTGGGTCTCGAGGTGGCATTGCACAAGTCCGAGGCCATGTCGTTTCATGGGCCCCGGAACGCGCCACCATCGGGATCCCAACTAACGGTAGGAGGGGTTCACATCGGCGTCGAGACAACGATGAGGTACCTGGGTCTCGTCCTCGACAGCCGGTGGAACTTCGTCGAGCATTTCCGACGTTTGGCCCCCAAACTGGAACGGGCCGGGGCCGCCTTCAAGCGGCTCTTGCCCAACCTGAGGGGGCCAAACGCCTCCTGCCGGAGGCTTTACGCGGGGGTCGTGCGGTCCATGGCCCTATACGGGGCCCCGGTGTGGGCGCGTTCACTGCGGCGGCGAGCCGCCCACTACCTGAACGCGCCCCAGAAGGTGGTAGCCATAAGGCTTATCCGGGGCTACCGCACGATCTCTGGCGAGGCGGCAAGCCTCATTGCCGGACTGCCGCCATGGGATCTGGAGGCGATAGTCCTCGCGCGCGTCTATGAGTGGCGCGCGGAGGCACTAAGCCGGGGGGAAGTTCCGCTTCCGCGGCAAATCGCTGCGGAGCGGACTGAGCTCCGGCGCGATCTCATGGCGACATGGAAGGAACGACTGTCGCAACCCAGCGCAGGGCACGCCGCGATAGCGGCGATAAGACCCCTCTTTGAGGAGTGGCTAGGGAGGCGCCATGGCGCCCTCACCTACCGCCTGACGCAGGTCCTCACCGGACACGGAAGTTTCGGGAGGTTCCTGCACATCATCAGGCGGGAGGAAACGCCCGGGTATCACCATTGCCAGGATCGCCCAGAGGACACGGTGGAGCACACGGTGGAGGTCTGCCCCGCTTGGGCGGAGCACCGCCGTGTCCTCGTAGAGGCGATCGGCAGCGGCGGCGACCTCTCGCGCCCGGCCCTGGTGCAAGCCATGGTCCGGGGCGAGAGGGAGTGGGAGGCAGTCACCTCCTTCTGCGAAGCAGTCATGCTAGCGAAGGAGGTGGCGGGACGGCTCAGGGAGAGAGCCTCCCGTCCCAGCCGCCGCGGGAGACGCTCCGGGCGTCGGGAGCCGCGCGACGACTCCCGGCCACCGTAGGCGCGGGCCTGCGGGCGGAGAGTAATGGGTAGCTCACCGTCCGATCAGGACCAGGCCCGTGCCGGACGGCGCGTACGTGTTCCACGCGCGCCTCAAAGAGATGTCAGCATCGAGGAGGGGCCCCATAGGGCCGAAGCCTGCCGGGTCAGCGGGATTGTCCGAAAGGGTTACCGCTGGCCCGGAACATAAAGGGCTAAGGAAGGAACACGGGTGGGTTTTAGTCAGTAAGAGTCTGACACTCCCTTCCGCTCCACCCAGAGCGGGAGGGGTCATTTGATGATTTCCCATCCGCAAAAAAAAAAAAAAAAAAAAAAAAAGCTAGTAATAGTATAAAATGCTCGAGATGTTATTTCCCTCAAGAAAATATTACTTTTTTTTCTGGCCGCCACTTCAATTTTTGGGTATAAAACGTCAGTAATATAATAAAAAAACGGTATTAAAAAAAGCTACTAGTATAATAAAAAAAACGCTAGTAGTATAATAAAAAAAGTCAGTAAAAATTAAAAAAAAGTATAAAATGTTCGACGCTTGAATTATGTCCTTTAATTTGACAAATGAACTGTTTGTTTTCTATTAATAAAATAAAATTGTATTCGAAAACATGAATAATTTTTTTTTTCCTCACCTACATCAGACGACCTTGGTTACTTATCTCCTCTAGTGACTGTACCTAGCAAAGATCTCTAAAGCGCTGAATCATAGCAAACATGACTAATTCTAAATACCTATAGTCGAAGCGTTTTCTCAGTTTCTGCTGATTTGCAAATACATAAGAACATAGAATTATATTATCTGCTTACATTTCAACTAAGTAGCGAATCAGCTGATCCCTCGTGGCAGGGTTCCAAATAACGTTTAGGTCAGGTCTGTCAGTAAATTATGTTTGTTTAAATGTTACAAATGTTTTGCATTGACAAAAAACCGATGTAGAAAGTTGAATAAGATATCTATTAGTTTTCGCTTTCAGAAACATCGCTAAGGTACCATTCTGAAATCATTACCTATTTAAAAGATTATTTATTATCTTAAAATATATTAAAATAATTACAAACCTAACAACAAGAATATAAAAAAGAAAATCATAGGGCATCAAAAGTTCGTCCGTATCGTTGTCAACAGGAAAAGTGCCCAAAAGGCTGGCAGCATTGCCACGTTGTATGGCGATGCTCATTCTTTGGGCAAAATATAGGCCAGCCCTCTGGTCACGTAAAGAGTCGACCAACCACTTGGCAATGTCTCGAAAAACTAAGTGGGCACTCTGACTCTTTACCATTTAAATCTCTGATCAGTAAATCTTATGTCGGGACTAACTTTTAATTGAATAGATATTCAGAAAACTGGGGAAAAACCGCTTGAATAATACTGTATAAAGCAAAATCAGCCTCAGCTGTGTAAATCAGCTGTGTAAGTAAAATCAGCCTTTATTGTTCCCACTGCTGGGACACAGGCCTCCTCTCTGTGAGAAGGAGTGGGCCGTAATCTACCACGCGGCCCCAGTGCGGGTTTGTAGATGACACATGTCTTCGAATGTTTGGTTCTAGGACATGCCGATTTCCTCACGATGTCTTCCTTCACCGTTTTGAGAGCAGTGGTGATGAAATAATTGACACAAAGTAAAGCGCCTCTGGGTTCGAACCTACTACCTACAACTCGTAAGTCGCGGTCGTTACCACTGGGCCACCACTGCTCATTCTAATCCTGTGAGAATTTTTAAATATATCGTACGATGTTATCATAAACTTAACACAAAATAATTTAATTTGAATAATTTATTGTAAAGTGACCAGTAATTTTCGTTCAATGTTATCAATTCTAAAATAACAAGTACCAACATTTTAATCGAATAAAAATGTGTCTCTTTAAAGAAATCTCGAAATGCTGGTTGACTCTCCCGTGACCCAAGGGCTGGCTGTTACCTTGGCTATTGCCATACAACGTGGCAATGCCACCAGTCTCTTGGGTACATTACCAGTTGACAGCTTTGCGCATGATTTTTTAGACGCTATATTTTAGTTTGTGAATAGTTTTATAAAGTTAAGTTAACATTATTTTAATTCTGAATAAAAATATAAACCAAATAAACAGAAAGAAAATACAAATAAAACTCCAAACAATTATAAACTTGTTTACATCTAAAACAATTGTTTTGATTGTTGAAAACTAAACAATACTAATTAAGTTGTAGAACAACATTTAAACAAGTATTGTATTTAAAAAATGTTTCTAAGCGAACTAATAACATAAATGTAATGTAAGTAGCGATACAGTAAAACATAAAAAACATTAAAAAAAATATTTGGTCCAAAAGAATTGTTTTGATAACATTTATTTATTTTTATTAGTTCACCAACAATTGTTTACACAGGTTCTATGTTAAGGGTGTTACGCAGCCGCGTGACGACTCCGGCCACCCACCGTAGGCGCGGGCCTGCGGGCGGAGAGTAATGGGTAGCTCACCGTCCGATCAGGACCAGGCCCGTGCTGGGGGGCGCGTGCGTGTTCCACGCGCGCCTCAAAGAGATGTCAGCATCGAGGATGACATCTCTTTGAGGTGCGCTTAGGGCCGAACCCTGCCGGGTCAGCGGGATTGTCCGAAAGGGTTACCGCTGGCCCGGAACATAAAGGGCTAAGGAAGGAACATGGGTGGGTTTTAGTCAGTCTGACACTCCCTTCCGCTCCACCCAGAGCGGGAGGGTTCATTTGATGATTTCCCATCCGCATAAAAAAAAGGTGTAACGCAATCGCGTAACACACTAACAGTAATTAGGTCAGGGGTAATTACCCCACTGGCTGACAAAAACTTTCTTCCACAATATCAAATCTTTTATCTTCTGACAAAATCAGTCGTTTTCCCCTCCCGTCAATTTTATCATTGACAAGACTTCACAAGACCAATCAACTCCCAGCCCTCACATTTTCAAAAAAAGTTATAGAGGACCCTGATCTCTACGCAGGATATGAGGCGACAAAGGCGTCATATGATGCCAATATCGAAATCTTAATATTACTTTGAAAATGTTAAAAGCTTATTCTGATAAATCTTCGCTCATGTCGGTTTAGGAAATTGGATTACGGTTTGATTTCTCCATTTAATGATGTTTCTATCTTTTGGGCCCATTTTTTTATAGAACAGAATTTATAGTGTGTAATTTATCATTGTTAGTGATAGGTCGGACTTAAAAGAGGGGCTTGTGGCTAAGTAATAACAGCTGCACAGGTCGATTGCCGCGGTTGGTCCGTGGATGGGAGACCATTTTTACGTACCAAGACCCCTCCGTGCGTCGGAAAGCACGTTAAGACGTTGGTCCCAGCTGTCATTCGTGGATCTTTGACAGTGGTTACGGGTCATCAGAAGCCCGAAATTCTGACAACCAGTCTTACCAGTCTTGTTCTTAATACCCAGTAACTGGGTTGTGGTGGTCAGATAGGCAGTCGCTCCATGTAAAATACTGATACTCAGATGCATCCGGTAAGACTGGAAGCTGACTTGTAATAAAACAGGCAGAGGCCTGTGTAATATAAAGAAAGAAAATAAGTTTATTTGACCCAGGTTTGTAAATTTGTAAGGCACACAAAATTCATACAAAAAAAAAAACTTTAAACTCTCACGGCTGCGCCAAATACGCCCAGTTCAGTATAAATGTCAAACAACTTATGCCTGACGCTGGTATTCAACTGGACCCTGTGTTACGAGGACGTCTTACGGATGTATGATGTTTTATGATGTCACAAAGAAATCTGTCATTAGATAACATATAAATTATATTTTTAAATATTAGAATATAAAAAATATAAAAATATAAAAAATAGTAGCCCACCGGTAACGGGAGCAGGGTCCAAGCTACCGGTGGTTAGGGCTCCAGAGATATATTATTATTATTATTATCCATTTATTTCAGGCATCAAGGCCCATATAAAACACATACAATACAATATAAATATAACTTAAAAATAAAACAACAACCAGCACCCTCGTTGCGTAACACACTATCAATCGGCACAATTTGACGGCACGGTTGGCGCAGTGGTTAAGCGATTGACTGCTGCGCTGCGTGTCGCGGGTTCGATTCCCGCACGGAACAAATATGACCTACAAGTAGTTGTTCCGGGTCTGGCTGTTTGTGTATGTGAGTTTAAATGTTTGTAAACGCACCCACGATACAGGAGAAATTCCTAGTGTGGGGCAACGTTTTAAAAAAAAATCACAATCCGAATCATTTTGAAGGGTATTGCTTATCCATTTCTTCATATGTTCGAAAAACTTGTCTGCTCAACAACCTAAATAATGCAATGAATGTTGTTGAACTGTCAAAATGAAATCCATTCCTGCTGTTAGTGTGTTACGCAATTGCTCTGCAGAAGAATATCAACTTTAACTAAACTTTCTCTTTTACTAACATAAGATCACATAATCCTTATTTAGCCAGCTCAGCCAAAAGAGTATTTTAAAGGTCAAAATCTCTTGAAGTTACAACAAAGTTGTTCGACGAAATCCTCATACCTAGTTATTCCGTAATTTCACCCCAAATTATTTAGCTTCGAACTCAGCTAAATTTTGAAATATTACTAGTTAATTCGAATAAAGTTTCAACAACTTCCCATAAAGCCCTCTTAGAGTGCGTTCAGACGAGAAACGTTAAAACGCGCGTTTGGAGTGTGTTAAGTTTTTGAACTGTAGATATGACGAGTATTTATATAACTTTTCTCTGGTTTTATTCAACGTAAAAACGGTAGTAAATATATGTTCAACTGGATTTTTTATTTTATCCCGTCAGGTTGACAGGGACATCAACGCGCAGTCTGTTACCACGGATTTAATACCGGATTCTGAATCTCTCTGTGTTGAAAAAAATGCTGTTCCATACATTTTGACAGCATCCCATTGTAACGAAAATAATAAGAATCACATAGAAGATTAAACGTATATTTTTTTAAATCAAATTCAAATTTAAAACGTATAAAATAAATCTAAATATAAAACACGGAGGTTTGTTACTTGACAATTATTGTTGGTTTAAAAATATTAGGAAAAAAAAACGGGGAATTAGGAGAGTTTTTCATATTCAGGATATTTTTAGAATAAAATTTTATAACGATTTCACGAATTTTTACCTGATTGCAATTGAATTTCAGACTCGTTAGAACAGATTTCAAAAGAATTCATTATAAAATACATTAGCTAAGTTGTCCTGAGATAAAAAAGGTCTGGAGCTTCAGTGTTAAAAAGAAAAAAATATATTCGACCGTAGTTTCCTGGACACAGGCGAAGGTGGTCGGTCACGAAGTTCAGCAGCCAACGCACGGGACTCGAAGTACGTCAGGAAATACCCACACTACTACAACAAGTACTCTGCAGCTAGGTTGGAGTATCCCACAACTTGTGAGTTTGTGACTCGCAAACCAGTAGACGATCCGGTATTCTGGAAAGAGCAAATCGCCTTTTTTCACTGGCTCTACTTACGACAAATAAAATAAGGTGTCAGACCAGAGAAAAAGGAGCAAAGTTCACTGAGGGAGAAGAAGGCCGGAAACTAGAAGGAAAATGCATACCAGGTTTGGAGAAGAGGTTACACCAGATAGTGTGGTCAGCTTATTATGCTATACTCGACATCAAGACTTTAACCATTGCACGCTGGCAGGAATGCATGAATGTTTATTATCAGCAATTCGGTAACAGATTACCAGGAATCTTCAAATTATATCAGGTGAATCCGTCAACAATTATTAAGCAACTTTCTTTACTCGAGGAATAATTTTGAAATTTTGACAGTTATTTCATACAAAAATTGTCAAACGTCAATTTTATTCCTCGAATAAAAGTTATCTGGCGATGGAAAAATCAGCCCTTAATCAAAGAAAAAATTTCTTATCCATCTAATATCTTGTCATGCCAAAAAACTGGCCAAGTGCGAGTCGGACTCGCACACGAAGGGTTCCGTACCACAAGGCAAAAAGGCCGAAAAAAACACGTTTGTTGTATGGGAGCCCCCCTTAAATATTTATTTTATTTTGTTTTTAGTATTTGTTGTTATAGCGGCAACCGAAATACGTCATCTGTGAAAATTTCAACTGTCTAGCTAACACGGTTCATGAGATACAGCCTGGTGACAGATATCGAGCAAAAAAGGGCAAAAAAATCGCGTTTGTTGTATGGGAGCCCCCCTTAAATATTTATTTTATTTTGTTTTTAGTATTTGTTGTTATAGCGGCAACAGAAATACATAATTTGTGAAAATTTCAACTGTCTAGCTATCGCGGTTCTTGAGATACAGCCTGGTGACAGACGGACGGACGGACGGACGGACGGACAGCAAAGTCTTAGTAATAGGGTTCCGTTTTTACCCTTTGGGTACGGAACCCTAAAAACGAACGGCGTTTGAAAAAAACATTAATAAAAACAGCCATTATTTGGAAAAAAGGGTTTAACCTGTGAGGTTTTACCCTTTTTTAATAATTTACGACAAGAATAATGAAATATTGTCTCCGTTTTAGAATAAGGCAGCCTGATGAGAAGTCAATCAGGTGACTGTGCGAATGTTCTTGCTTTCTCGCTACAAGCAAATATCAATACCGTATCTGGAACAGTTTGACTACAAACATACACGGACTTGAATATGACGTCGGTGCGATGGAAAGGCTAACTTGCCTGGGGACTTTGTATTCGCTTGTGTATTGAAGAGTTCAAACTAATTTGTAAAATCAACACTGTACCAAAAGTTGCTGGTATTGTTGCCGTCCAGGCGTCAATCGTTCGTCTGAACTGCCCTAGCAGTTGAGGTAGCCGAACATTATCCCCTTTATTTATAAACGTTGCTTATAGTTTAGAGTATTCTTAGCAAGAGTGAACAGGCATTTTTTTGGCACGCTCGTTCTTTCATACACCCATAGATATAGATACACCAAGATAAGATGAGACATCTGCCAATCCACACTGGGCCCGCGTGGTGGATTACGGCCTACATCCTCTCACCGAGAGGAGGCCTGTGTCCCAGCAGTGGGAACAATATAGGCTGATTATGATTATGACACCAAGATAACGTAAGAGCAACTACTACGCGTGCCCAGCTTACGTACAAAAATCGTAAGCCGCCACTTTCGCGCTCAGTCCTGAGTACTGCTGGCTGGGTGAGCGTGAGCGTTGGCTCTGGGCCCCGGAGGTTAGGCGAGACGAGTGCCGCACGCGACGGCGTCTTTGAATCGCTTTGATTTTTCCGTCACTAAATAGTGCTTGTGACATCATAGTAGGTAGTCAAAAAATGGCACGCTTGGTTCTCATACAGATCGTGATACTTGCGTTATCTAGGTCTATCTATATCTTTGCATAGACCTAATCCATTGTTTTCCATCAGGCGTGATCACGGTGAAGAGCAGGCCCATTCAGCAATAAAAGAAAACGTCAAAAATGTATGGTTAAACAGTCGCTAATCATTACTTAACTTTAAGGTACGTTTATAAATATACCCCTATATTGTTTCCCTTTATTCCGAACTCACTCTTAAATAAATACAAATTGAATTTTGATTACAGGACATTTTGTATCGGAGTTTTGTTCGGTGTTATATTAAAGGATTTTATTTCATCATTGATTCTGTAAAATATTTCATTCCGTAGGTATAAATATTATTTCCGACGAGAAAATTTCTGAAGTGGTACAAATTGTAAGAAATAATTGATGCATAATTAAGGGTTTGTTCGTTTAAAACTTACGTTCGCCAGCGATTTTCATTGTGTAATTACGATACTTTGTAGGTATTTTGATATTTCTCGGGACCCTGGGGTCCCGGACCTTTGGAAAGCGTACAAGGGGCTGAAGCCAACTCGTAGAGACCCGGTAGACGCTTTTAATTAAATGAAGCATTATTATTAAAGATATTTTACCAGCCAAAAACATGAACAGAAATCTCAGAAAAAAGGAATTTCTTTAAAAAAAAAAAAAATTAAATACAGATGATTACAAAACCCAAATCACTAGTAATTTATTTAATGTAATGTTGCTTATAATGTGTGACTTTTAAGAATTAATATATTAAATTCTATGGGGGACAAACAGGAATAAAAAGATAGTTCGAACTGTCCCCTCGTTGTTAAGGTTAACAGGGGGACAGATTAAACTTTTTTTTCCGATCTGTCCCCCTAAGGGGACAAAGCAGGGTGACAGATCGGAATAATTCCTAGTTCCAAATATATGAACTGTACACTATTACGTTTTTATTGACTAATTCAACGTATGACTTATATCTTAAAATATAATCAAGTTATCCCTCAGGATCACCTAATTGATTTTTTTCATTTTAAATCATAATGTGGCATTACAGATGAAATCGAAAAATGTCAACTAACTTTTGGATGCCACCACCACCATCATCATCATTATCATTTCAGCTGAAAGACGTCCACTGCTGGACATAGGCCTCCCCCAAATAACCATAAATAATATTGGATGCCACTGTACCTATAGCGTAATTCTATCTTATCCTGATTTGGGAGTTACTGTTCAAGTCTTACCAGTATACTTTTATTTTCAGAAATATACTTTATACAATTTCAAACAAATACCATCAATTTTATCATATACATAAATACCTACATTCGAGACCAACGAAACGAATGAGTTGCCAATATTTCGCTTCATCTCTCGTTCGTTTCCTGAGCAATTCTATACGTTGATATCTTTAATTTCCTCATTCGACCGTCCACGGGTCACTTTCGTTTTAAAAGGTTCAACTTGCTGTTTCTGTTAGAGTTAGAACGAAATATGATTTTCGGCAGAAGCCGAAACCGTAACCGAATATTCGGCCCCTCTTCTAGTTTCGGCCGAAACCAAAACTTATATAATTATGTAAATTCACATTATACCCTGGAATTGATTGTTTATTTTCTAATATTGTAACTTCGTACAATGAAGCCCCGAGTTATCATCATAATGGGGTTCAAGGTCCGACTCCTGAGTTGGGCGAAGTGTTATTGTCGAACCATTCAAATGACTAGACCAAGAGGCTGTCTTTAGTTATCTATCACAACAGTTAGCTCATGAACCCTAGTTTCTGCAGAGCCGCAGTTTCGGCCTCTGCTGGCTAAAACGGAAATAGTAGCCGAAACCGGCCTTTTCGGCCGAAACTGACCAAAACCGTAACCGAAACCGAAGCTTCGGGTGGTCTCTACTTTCTGTATTTACAAACTTTATACATTTGTTCGTACTTAATATTTGATGAAGGTAAGGGAAATTGGTCTTTTCTATCTCGCTATATTTAATTCAAAAATGTTGGTTTTGTTTCGTGTGTTTCATGTCAATATTGAATATGTGTGAAGCGAGGAGTCCAGTGCTTTTGAACCCTTCTTCTTTTGTTTTATTTGAAACTAAGCTTTTGATTTTGGAAAGTAGGTCATCTCATATAATTTAGGTTGAGTTTCACCAATGAAACTGATCACAATCAGCACATCTGGGGGCCTAAAAAGGCCACTTTGGCAGAATCATAAAAGGATAACATTATAAATTATAATGGACAGTTAAGTTAATCGTATCAAATCCCATTGGTGAACGATTTTTCAGTTATTTTTTTTTTATCTGTGCTAAAATACCAATCAATCCAATCCAAATCCAATCCCAATCTCTTTGATTATACCTACGTAGTGCAGCGAAAAAAAGTAAAACACGGACTATCTTCGCCATATTATGATTCATAATGTTATCCTTTTATGATTCAGCCAAAGTGGCCTTTTTAGGGCCCCTGAAAGTTCAAGAGCAATATTATTCGTTATTGTCAGTGTAAATGTTCCACAACAATAACGACACTGATGACAGCTCTTGAACGCAGTTTAGATGTGCTGGTTGCGTTCAATTTCATTGATAAAATTCGCCCTTAGTCAAGAAAAGTTTAAAGTTGGTTGAGTTATTATTTAAAAATTAAAACCTTATATCAATATTCAGTTTAGTGGTTTGAATTTGAATCAAGTAGACAGGCAGTCTCGATCCCATTTAAGGGGCCATCTTCACGAGCGAGAAAACCGCGGCGATAGTCTCGCCGTGCCGCGATGATATCGCCGCGTGGAGACACGTTCTAAGAGAGTGTATAGAAATACGTGGCACCACGATAATATCGCCGCGATTCTCTCGCTCGTGGAGACGGCCCCTAAGTACAATAACTTAGTGCGAATTTTCATACCATCATTCATGACTTTCTAAGCTCTGCAGCGATGAATAAATCTGAATACCCATTATCCATCAACCCCGTAAACTTCTATCTGAAGATTTGATTACATAAACCGGTCTACTTCACAAATGAGCTCTAGTATCATTACACGATCTACCCTCAAAAGCTTTGGCCCAAAAATCAAGGTTAAAATATACAGTTTGTTGAAAAGATTAGCTCTATCATCCACAGCCTTGAGACTCTCGAATCTCGAAGAATCTTTTAGAAACACTTTCGCAAAATTGTTCGGAAACGCGAGCCGTGTCAGAAAATTTACATTTTATTAATCTTCGAATGAGGAGAATCTTTGGCTGGGTGGAAAAGAGAGAAAAAAAAAACAATATGAAAGCTCGGCTGAGAAGATTGGAACCTTCCTCTTTCATTGATGAAATTTTGCAAAAAAGATTCTATAAAATTAAAGTTGATGTCTCGGAGAACTAAGGAAGATTAAAGCGATCCTGTCAGGATTCAAAATCTTGGTGAAATATTTTGTTAAGTGAAAACACATGAATATTTAAGGTCCTCCATTTTATAATTTCAAGCATGTTATTTTGTCCGTCTCCATTTTGACTTCAAAAAATCTTAAGTAATAATAACCCTCTGAATTAAAACCAAGTTCATGTAAATAAGTTTTTCACAGGTTAACTGACAGTAATACACTTACCCCCTAAACGTTGTATAGCGTCTGTATAGTTACACAACGCTTTGTCTTCTTCTTTCGAAAGTCAAATTACTGACGACTGAAAGAGAGAAATCGGTGTGTGATTATTCATCTGCTATAATACGTTTATTAGTAAGGGGGTTAGTATATGAGCTGCAGTGGTTATTAACATGGAAATGGTAAACTATACCAGCATACCATACTGTTTTCTGATAAGAAAAGAAAGAAAATGCGTTTATTTGCGGCAAATATGGCGCAGAGAAAGAACAGAAAAAAGGACAAGTTGAAGGAAATATGCGTAACATCCACGCCAAAGGGCCATAATGCTAAATACCCTATGCGGGACAAAACCCCAGCACTGATTTTCAGCGAGAGACAGCTCTGAAATGATGACGTCAACAAGTGGAGTATACGATGAGATTTAAATAGCACAATAATAAATAAAAATCTAATTAAATTCATGGAAAGATGGCGGATGGTTGTTGCCGTAATGTAAAGTTTCAGTTACTTTTTTAGTTTTGGGCCCAAGTGATGTAGTAGGTAAACAAGTCTTGTTGTTGTATCATCGACTTAAAAAAAATAAGTTTATTTCACAAATGAAAAAAAATCGCCCGTTCTAACTGCCAGTCTCGGCCACCAAACAACAAAACTCACATAATCTACATATAATATTCTATAATGAGTTTCACATAATCCTCTAAGCACCAACAATCTTGGTTTGCATGTCGACACTTGTCTTGACTGGCGAAAGCAGGTCACGACTGTATGTAATAAAGTCACCGGAACGTTGCGGTCGCTCTATCGGTTGAAAAACCTTCTTCCTTCACACATAAAGGCAATGCTTGTACAATCCCTAATATTTCCCATAATTGACTATGGTGATGTGTGTTACTATGACCTGAATGCAGATCTCCTCAATAAACTTGACCGTCTTCTGAATAACTGCATTCGATTCGTTTTCAATCTTCGTAAATATGACCATGTATCCGAGCATCGGCTGCTTTTAAAATGGTTACCCATTCGCCAGCGCAGAGAGTTAAGGGCTCTGAATACGTTGTTCTCTATTCTTGACAATCCCACTGCTCCTTCTTACTTGACTTCCCAAATTCAATATTTATGCTCTGCCCATGCTAAGAATCTTCGATCCACTAACAATCGTCTTCTACGATGTCCTTCTCACCGTTCTGGCTTCATTCGGTCTTCTTTCTTTGTCCAAGCGGTCTTTCTTTGGAATGCGCTCCCTCTGAACATCAGGATGGCAACCAGTCGGTTATCTTTTAAAGTGAAGGCACGTGAACATATCCGTCAAAAGTTGGCCGTTACATCTCAGCGCTGATTTGCTGGATTCGTTTTCTCCTCTACCGATAATTTGTTTCTCCTCAAAGATTTTGTTTATATGTATGTATGTATGTATGTATCTATGTATTAGTATTTATTCTTGTATTTTATAGTCATTTCTTGCTATTTATCCCTTTTGTTGCACCTGCCATGTTTTGTCTCTGCATCACCCTAAGGTTGACTGGTAGAAAATGCCTCAGGCATTAAGTCCGCCTTTGTACAGTATTTCTTTTACTTGTGCATAAAGTGTTAATAAAATAAATAAATAAACATTTGAGCTTACCGTAAACTTAGCAAATTAAACTTTGGGCCCAACTGAGGTCCTTGGGGTGTCCCCCGTGAGCCCACAAAATATATAGATACAGAAGGCCGGCTCCACACAACGAGGGAAAGCAGGCACACGCACACATAGACGCGTACGTGCGGCGGCAATCTCAAACAAATGCCTGTTGCGAGTGCACTTGCACTCGCTGTACGTGAAGCGTGTCTATGTGTGCGTGCGTTTTCGCTTATTATAATTATGGAGACGGCCTTCTGTGTTTATTTATTGTGTAGAAAGCCTATGCTTACATGAATACCCCAATATAACCCTGAAATATTAATGTGAAAGCTTCAGGGTAGCCCGCGAAATTCAAATTTTCTTACGGCTTTTGTAATTTTCAGTCAGTATCAGGTTGTATGTTGATCTAAATATAATTCGCGGCCATAACAAATATTTATTCATACAATATTATAACTCCCACAAGGTGGCCCGATGACCTTGTGAAGGCTGCAGGAACCCGTTGGATGCGAAAGCACGGAACCGGTCGAAGTGGAGGTGCTTGGGGGAGGCTTATGTCCAGCAGTGGACGTCTTTCGGCTGAAATGATGATGATGATGACAATATTATAATCATCAATATATCTCTATGTTCATATTACGCTATTGAATGACTAATTCACGACATTTGAGGCCAATTCTCACATAAGGGGCTTACAGGACCTAAACACAAAAAACGCAACTTTTAGAAACAATAAAAGTTTATGATCGACTACAGTAAACCAAATCAGAAAAATATATGATATTCTTCAGGATATGTGCTAGGTAGGTAGTGTGTTGAAAACATAATAATATATCTCATTTGATACAACCAACCAAGCCAAGTCTCGCAACTCAGTTCTTCTACCGTAAAAAGTTGTGAGATCCATGTAATACCAAGTCGGTTAATTTATTCAGTCCCTGCTTAAGGGACCTTCTTCTAACAACATCTTATAGTGACCATATCAATATTAAAAATCTTTTATGTTTTAAATAAATATATTGACTTGGCTGTTATTATTAAGCCACAAGCCCCAAGCCAAGCCCCCAAGTCAAGCCTCAAAAAAACTATAAAAAAAAACAAAAACAAAAAAAACTATAGGATAGTTGTATTTTGGATTCAAAAATCGTTCGAATTTACGTTACGTTTACATCACACCTTAGTGCTAGAGCCTCTGCGGGGTAATTGCGAAACATTTTGACAGTTCAGCAAAATTCATTGCGTTATTTACGTTGTTGAGCAGACAAATTTTTCGAACATATGAAGCAATGCATTAGCAATTAATATCCTTCAAAATAATTCAAATTGTTATTGATAGTGTGTTACGTAATTAGGCTTTTAAATGTTGCAGTAGCTGAGAATAGTGAGCCAAGCATTACCCAAAAACATATGTTTACAAAAACAACAACCGTATATTGTTTTGCCAAAAAATCCGTTTCTCAATCTTCGTTTTCGTCATCCTCTGCTCCCTTTCATTGTGTAATGGCACATAAATTATATATGATTGATCACCCTCCATATCTAAATACCGCTCCATATTTTGTTTACACAATAAAATCATTTACAATATTTTGTCGTAAAAAATAAACCATTATTTTTGTTGGAATACAAATCGTTGTTTTTTTATGTTACCTATTGGACAAATGTGGCTGGTATTTTAGTCTTTCTTTTTATTGTGTCGATGATAAGTTGCCAAATAGGCGGCGAGAACTTTATGGCATTGTCTATGATAATAGTGAAGTGTAGTGTGTTATCGAGCACGCTAGAGACCACACTAGATTTGCAACGAGTTGATCTCGCTTCACCTCATTGGATATGCTGCACTGCTCTTTGAGGTTTTCAAGGAATTCTCAGAAGCGGCCCAGAAACTTAATGACTGCGTCAGTGGGTGAGTTCGCATAGCTGAAACATATTTTAAGTATATGGCAAAAACTTCGATTCACTAAGAAGATGGCAAGAAGCTCATCCACTATTAATTATGTCATTATATACCAGAACTTTCGAACCGAAGGGTCACTAAACACGTTTGCCTAGCTTCGGGTACCAAGGCTTGACCTTAGATTGGCTTCAGCACTTTATCTCTTGCGTGGGTCAGACTGGTTGCAGAAGGCGGAGGATAGGGTGTTGTGGCGCAGCCTGGGAGAGGCCTATGTCCAGCAGTGGACTACAATAGGCTGAGTTGATTGATTTATTGACTTTACTAGCTGCGCCCCGCGGTTTCACCCGCGTAAATGTCGATCCCGTGGGAATATAGGGATAAAAAGCCTATATGTAGCCTAGCCTAGGGTAGGCTAGCCTATATGTTAATCCAGAGTGTCAGCTACCTCCATACAAAATTTTATCAAAATTGGTCCAGCCGTTTGAGCGTGAAGAAGTAACAAACATATAAACACACACACACACACACCCCCCACACATAAACACTCACACACTCACAAACTTTCGCCTTTATGATATTGGTGTGATTTATTCCTAAAAACCGTACACCAGAATTCGCCATTAAAATCCTAAACATAAAAACTCAACCCACCATCTATATATGTGACGTATAGACCATTAAGTCAACAGAACAGTAATATCTATTTATTGTATTGAAATAAAATGAGCGGAAAGAAAAATGGCGACTGTTATAATGTTTGTCTCACGCCTGATTTAGAGCCGAAAAAATATACGAGAATAAGGTTGTGAAAGACTATATTGTAATGTATGGAAATCCTTAGAGAGTGAATTGGAAATTATGGGATAGGCTTTGGATTCGTAGTTGATGTAATGATATTTTAGGTTTTGTTTTATGGATGATGATAGCTGGATTCTTTTGTTTTTGTGATAGTTTGCATGATACCTATACTGATAGAAAACCAACTCTAAGGGTCTTACCACAAAAACTTCTATTCTATTCTATTTTTATCTATGGCAATGGTGCCGATGTCGACAATTCTGCCAATGTCAGATGTGCTATGAGAATACGTGCGGAGAGTGGTCACAAAACCTACACTTGTTCAACGTGTGTCTAATGTCAGTGTTACGTCAAAGTCCACATAAATATGTCATGTTTAAAAGGTGTTTAGCCTAAACAACTGATAAACACGGTTTTGTGGTAGTAAGGTTAAAGTTTTGTACAATCGTAGTTACTATACGACGTCAAAGCGCGATTTCGGTAATCGCTTAACCATATTAAGCATAATAGCTTATGCATAATTAAGCAGCCTATAATGTTCCCACTGCTGGGTGAGGCTTCTGTGTTAGAGGGAGTGGGCCATAATTCACCACCCGAGCACAGTGCATGTCTTCAAATTGTTTGGTTACTTCACGCTGTTTTCCTTCACCGTTTTGAGAGCAGTGATGATGTAATTATTTACATTAAAGTGCCTGGCAGGGTTCGAAGTCACGACCTACCACTTTACTCGTAAGTCGGGGTCGATACCACTTGGCCACTACTGCTCATTGAGTTTTCTAATGTGTATGGTATTTTTTCTTATATTTTCAAGGTCATAGGTTTGCAGACATAATCATAATTATTGATGAGAAATTAAGAATTTGGTAATAAACCTCTTATTCATTATTTTGCCTTTTTTATTTCTTAGCCTATATTGTGTCCCACTGCTGGGCATAGGCGTCCCCTTTTTTCTTCCAAACCACTCTGGCTTGTGCGATCTCTGGCCATGTTGGCCCAGCAAAGGTCATCAGATCGTCACACCACCATCGTCGTGATCTATATAGACGGCGGTAGAGGACATCGCCGTCTAGACGTCCAGAGAGTGACGATCTTTGCCCAGTTGCTTTTATTTATTAAAATTATTTTAAGTTTTTACGTTGTTCAAATATATTTGAGTGACGATGACGTCAACAATTTTGACAGCTTTTTTAAATTTAACTTGATAAAATGAAAGCAACAAAATAATAGGCTACAGTAAAGTTTGGTCAACAGTATGTTTTTCACAAAGTCAATATCTGTTAGCAATGTTTATGTTAAAAAACTTTATGTAATTTAAAAAATGAAATTTATAGGTTTGATACTCGTATATATTTTTTAACAAAAGTTGTTAATTTGTAGCTTTATAAAGTCTGTACATTAATATACTAAAAACCCTAGGGTTTTTTTTATATATAATTGAGTCTGTCGAATAAATAAATTATCATTAATGTTTTTAAAATTTGCATACGCTAAAATTTTTATTCAAATTATTAGCCGAAAAACGTCCACTGCTGGGCATAGGCCTCCCCCAAGCACCTCCACTTCGACCGGTTTTGTGCGTCTCGCATCCAACGGGTTCCTGCGGCCTTCACAAGGTCGTCGGTCTACCTTGTGTGAGGCCTTCCAACGCTACGCCTTCCGGTACGCGGTCGCCACTCCAGAACCTTTCGGCCCCATCGGTCATCTTTTCTGCGAGCAATGTGGGCTGCCCACTGCCACTTAAGTTTGGCAATTCCTAGGGCTACGTCGGTTACCTTGGTTCTCCTGCGGATCTCTTCATTTCTGAAATATTACAAATCATTTTCTGAATTAATAGATAAAATCATTAAAATTTGCCGCAGTTAACAACATTACAAATAATTGTACCTACTCTAATAAAATAACAAAAAAAGTCTTTGTTTATTTTAATATTATGTGTGACAAGAACCATATTTTATATTATTTCTTCCACACACTGACTATATGACGTTTAATAATCACACTAATATTATAAAGGCGAAAGTTTGTGAGTGTGTTTATATGTTTGTTACTTCTTCACGCTTAAACGGCTAGACCAATTTTGATAAAATTTTGTATGGTGGTAGCTGATACCCTGGATTAACATATAGGCTACTTTTTATCCCGATATTCCCACGGGATCGACATTTACGTGGGTGAAACCGCGGGGCGCAGCTAGTATTTAAATAAATGATAAACGATTTTATTTCTTTAAGTAAGTTTGTACAAACACTTATAGGTACACGTTATTCATATTTTATCGGACGGGTGTTGTGGGTGAAAACTAGGATAATATGACACTTCCTATCCCTAAGAAAATTGTGTCGGTCCTTCTACCAAACACACTTTATAATCATTTTTTTATTTAATTTGACAACATTTCGATGCCTCCCACGCATAAGGTCGTAAGGCTAAAAAACATTAATATCAGGAGAGCATTTTTTTTATACGTTAACGTAAAAAAAATGCTCTCCTGACATTAATGTTTTTTCGTCGTTTTTCGTGTTTTTAAGGTCGCAAGGCTAAAAAACATTAATATCAGGACAGCATTTTTTTTATACGTTAACGTAAAAAAAAAATGCTCTCCTGATATTAAAGTTTTTTTAGCCTTACGACCTTATGCGTGGGAGGCATCGATTTGTCCAATGGTTATGTCCCAATGGCATTTGTTTGCGGGTGCTTAGGAGAGCGTGAGACTCCGCCACTTGGAATGTCTGATGAGAACCCAGACATTCATGAAGGAATATTTCTACATATTTGGAACGGACTTTACGGGCTTTTGAACTTGCACATTGATTCAGAACTGATTTTTCCTTTCATCCGTATAATTAAATTGACCTTTGACAGTTTTTGTATAGAAAAACCTTTTTTTTTTAATACTCGCAATGGTGGTTGTAAAATTCAGCCCATAAGGAAATAACTATTCGTTCCATCAAATATACCTGATGAGTGTTGACACTCCAAAAACTGCCACGCTAAAATGGAATTAAGCTGGATACCATCTGTCCCACTGTAGGCGATTGATGGCCCAAACTCACGACCCAATGGGTCCTTCTACACGGCAAGCGACAAATCTTTAGCAATCTCAAGTGGGCGGCCCACCTGATGGTAAGGGGTCAACTGCAATACCAGAAGTGTAGCGGTATCTACAACGCCACATGCGAACAACACGTCATACTGACGTCACGCAAAATCCTGCACCGCGCAAGCAGAGTTTACCGCGCAACTAGCATATAGGTAGATATACAACGGCCCGACATGAATCATCGGGCAGTTGCCCGCCAGACACAACACGCATCTGGTCAGAAGAATCTCCCTTTTCTATAGAGTATCAGTGAACTTTACACACTTTCAATTAATGAATTTCTGAATGACCGAGCTATTGATTAAATATGTATAATATAATGTAATTATAAAACAGCCAAATTGACTGTGTAATGGGATTATTATGACTAATTATTGTATGATTATAAATTACGATTATGAATCCAAAACGAATTTGACTATATTGAAGTATTTGTCCATGACGTAATTTATTTTAATTTGACATCTAAATAATATTGTAGCCAGTCATGTATTTTATATTAATTGAATTTAACATATAATTATTGTAACCGGCGTGATTTATTTTATTTTTAATTGAAAATGACATGTGAATATTGTAGTTAGTGTAATTATGACCAGTGATGTATTTAATTTCATTTTGATAAATTATTATTATTTTGAAACATTGTACACCCCATGGGTATGTTACAGAGATACCTATTATAACAAATAATTATAAGAACTGACCATACACCTGTAACAAGCAATAAATGAATTTGAATTTGACACTGTTCCTCATACCTTGGTGGCGGTGAAGTCCAAAAGGATGGTATTGCTTTACAAGAGAACTCTCTTTTTACAGAGTCGCAGGGACATCAACGCGCAACCATGGATTCAGCTCATGATTTAGCGTTGAAATAATTCGTCAGTTAGAAAAAAAAATGCTGTTCCATATATTTTGACCGCATAGGTATTGCACTGTTCCATATATTTTGACCGCATAGGTTTTGCACTGTTCCATATATTTTGACCGCATAGGTATTGCACTGTTCCATATATTTTGACCGCATAGGTATTGCACTGTTCCATATATTTTGACCGCATAGGTATTGCACTGTTCCATATATTTTGACCGCATAGGTATTGCACTGTTCCATATATTTTGACCGCATAGGTATTGCACTGTTCCATATATTTTGACCGCATAGGTATTGCACTGTTCCATATATTTTGACCGCATAGGTATTGCACTGTTCCATATATTTTGACCGCATAGGTACTGCACTGTTCCATATATTTTGACCGCATAGGTATTGCACTGTTCCATATATTTTGACCGCATAGGTATTGCACTGTTCCATATATTTTGACCGCATAGGTATTGCACTGTTCCATATATTTTGACCGCATAAGTATTGCACTGTTCCATATATTTTGACCGCATAGGTATTGCACTTTTGTATGAAACAGCAGTTTTTTTTGATACCCTATGAAAAATTTCTACGCTATGGGGTCTAGAAACATGTGCTGAATTCATGGTTACGGTTTGTTCGTCGATGTCCCTGACAGCCTGCATGGAAAAGAAAGTCTCTAAAGTTTGCCTTCTCTGTGCACTTCTATTACACACTAAATCCAACTTAGCAGCACAGACACATAAAAAGCGTTATCGTGCAGTATAATTCTCGAATTAAACAAATCCACTAAATTCATTGCGAGAGTTTAATATTGACGCATTTTGTTGGTATAAAACGAGTTTTAAGTACTTTGACCGAAGTATTTATATTTTATACGCAATATAAACTGAAACAGCTCATTGTAAAAGAGGTCTTGGGTATTGGTGAAATATTATGAAAAGTAATAAGTAGTAAGTAGGACATGACTGTTGAATGGTTTATTAATAGAAGTTGATCAACGCCACTGCTATATAAGTCAAAGCCGCTTAGAAAAATCAGCTTTATATTGTTCCCACTGCTGGGACACAGCCCTCCTCCCTGTGCGAGGGAATGGGCCGTAATCCAACACGCGGGCCCAGGCAGTGGGGGCTGGTAGATGTCACATGGCTTCGAATTTTTGGTTCTAGGACATGCCGGTTTCCTCACGATGTATTTCTTCACCGTTTTGAGAGCAGTGGTGATCAAATAATTTACACAAAGTAAAGTGCCTGTCTAGGTTCGAACCTACGACGTACAGCTCGTAGGACACGGCTGTTACCACTGAGCCAATACGCTTGTGCACAAACTAAACTAAATTTAAGTTCAATGCATCTTTTTCTTTCTATTTCATTAACAAAAGGACAGAAGATAAATTTTAGTTTAGTCCTGTCAAATTAATCAGCGCCTGACACTACTCCATACAAGTTTAGATGTAATTAAAAACCTGCCTACTAAAATAACGTCAGTCGCTGACTAATTTACTAAAACAGGACAGGACAGGACTAAACTAAAATTTATTTTTTGTCCTTTTCTTAATGAAATAGAAAGAAAAAGATGCACTTAACTTAAATTTAGTTTAGTTTGTGAACAAGGGAATCGGCGCCAATGTCAATTTAATCATAACTCAAATACCTACCTTCAAAAATATAAGCAACAAAATAACAAAATGAAAGCAGCCACTATCCAAAATTAGTAAAAATTCCCACTTTACATATTAAACAGTCCCTTTGAAGTGTACATTATGAAAGGAGCAACGAATTTACTTTACAAAAACCCCCAGAGAGATGTTTTAATGGCGTTCAAATATAATATTAAATTTTGCTTACTGTTTCTGTCACAATATCAAGGTAGCTCCACGAGCTTGTAATTAATTTATTTTTTGTTTTATTTATCCATTTATTTCAGGCATCAAGGCCCATATAAAACACATACAATACTTTTTAATAACTTAAAAATACTATAAATACATACAATATTAGAATTAAGTACACTAAAAAACTAACAAACTAACGAACACAAAGTGTCTGCGTCGTGTTTCGCTGACTGGTGTCATGTATCCGGCACACGAAACCGGCGGTACACAACACCCTTCGGCCAGAACTCTTCCTTGAGGAACTTCTCGAGATGATGTTTCGCAACACGCACCATGAACGACTTGAAGTTCCTGTTGTGAAGCGACTCCAACTTTTCGACCCTCAAAATCCAGTTGGTCTTCACACGCATGTACTCCACGCTCTCCTCAACCTTCGTGGAGTGGTGCAGTCTGGACACGTACAGCTGCGTCGTCGGGATTGCTGGACGCAGCAGCATGTTGGGTCCTGCCAGCGCGGTGCCGCACTGGTTCCGAGAAAGAGGCTTCTTCTTCTTCTCCACCTTGATGAAACCATCCTTATCGCACGTGTCTTTCGGATCGATGGCCATTGGAGCAGACGAGTCCTGGAGTAGAGGTCGCGTGGAAAGCGTGGTATGGGACGCCCTTCAGCTAGATGGACCGACGACCTTAAAAAGATGGCTGGGACAGATTGGATGCTGAAAGAGGAGAGGACATGGTGTTGTAATGCAGCCTGGGAGAGGCCTATGTCCAGGATGGACTGCGATGGGCTGGGTTGATTGTTCATTGAGACCTTTCAGTTTTATGTCTTGAATATCCTCGCATCTGCAATTCTGTTTCTAGCATTGCAGAAGTCACAACAACTTACCCAAACAACAGAACGCAAGGGCTTAAAATAATGACGATTTAACTCGGAATTAAATCTAAAAAAAAACCACTTCGTCTACACAAAATAATACTCAAAGATAAATTAATTCAACAAAAAAAAAAGAAATTCTTAGAACCTTTTCCAATCTCGAAACCGGTTAATTGCAATTGAGTTTCAGCAATTCTTTGAAGAGTTCGTTACACTATTGATTTTGAGGATATTGCTCGCAAACACTTCGTTACCAAGAAGGTTCTATTCTAATCTTAGTCGACCACCAGCCGAAATTAAATCGCAATGTTTTTTAAAGTAACAGCAACACACCTCCCGAAAATTGCGTCGCGTTTTGGCGTAAGCGTAAAAATCAGTGGCGTAAAAATCGGTTGGTCGGAACTTCAAGGTTCTTTTCATTTTCTTTTTTAGCAAAGGTAATTTTCGACTTGGCTTGTCAAAGCATTCGGATACGTTGAAACATACATTTCCGTGGCGAATTTAGAACGATTTTATATTAGAAAGAAATAAAGATATTACGTTTATTTGCGGCAAACATGACGCATCAAAAAAAAAAGAACTAAACAAAAAAAAAAACAAAATGACAATTTGGAAGAAAACATGCGTCACGGCCATCGCTCAGCATAATGCTAAGACCCTATACGAGACAGAGTCCCAGCGCTGGTTTTCAACGACACCCAGCGTTGAAAATATTGAAGATACTCATTTCGCCCATGTTTTTTTTACATATTTTTAGGACTTTATATCTATCGGTAATAACTGTGTATGTTGCAAAAATGTAAATCAAAATGCTATAGGATAGTTGTATTTTCGATTCAAAAACGTTCGAAATTACGTTACGTTTACGTTACGCATTCGTGATGGAGCTTCTGCGCAGAATCACGAGACGTAATTTTCGGCAGGTGTGTTTCTAGACTAAGATATATACAATCTTAGCGGCATACACCTCAATGGATCAAATTCGACGTGATTCGAATATCACGTTAGGAATTTTGAGTGAACGTGACGATTATTTTAATCGAATTTGAATCTGGTTCTGGGGTAATCAGATGCTTTGATGAAATTCCACCTAATATAACTAGGTCAGATTTATGCTCAGACTAGCTTCTTCCCGCGGCTTGGCCCGCGTGGATTTTGGAAATAATCCCACGGGAAATTTTCCCGTGGATAGGCTACTTTTTGTCCCGCTGCCGGGATAAAAGCAGCATATACCTATGTTGCTCCATAATCAGCTATCTGCCAGTGAAAGTTCTATCAAAATCGGTCCAGCCGTTTCGGAGATTAGCCGGAACAAACAAACAGACAGACAAATATTAAAAAAAACGTTCTTAACAAAAAAAAGGTGTTTTTTTTTTTAATGTTCTGTATGTTTTAGCATTTAGTAAAAAAGTTATTATTTTGATATTACTAACAGACACTTCAATTTTATTTATTTGTATATATTAGTATGTACAGATTCAGTTGCTTACTTTAATGGTGAAACAATACAGGCAGGTTTTGAGCTCACATTTGACCATTATTCACTAAGCTTAAATTCGGTTTTGGCTCTGTGGAATTAGGAAAGGAATTGTGGAATTAATAATTATTATTATAAATACCATTCTTAAAACATAAAAACATATACCTAATTTACACAAATTAAAGCGTCTGGGTTCGAACTTACGACCTACAGCTCGTAAGTCGCGGCCGTTACGACGGGGCTACCACTGCTTATATAGAATTACTAGCTGCGCCCCGAGGTTTCACCCGCGTAAATGTCGATCCCGTGAGAATATCGGGATAAAAAGTAGCCTATATGTTAATCCAGGATGTCAGCTACCTCCATACAAAATTGTATTAAAATTGGTACAGCCTTTTGAGCGTGAAGAAGTAATAAACATGTTAACACCCCCCCACACACACACACACACCCCCTCACAAACTTTCGCCTTTATAATATTAGTGTGATTTACTAATCGAATCTGGATGTGAAAATAGAGAGTGATATTTAAATGAAATGGAATTAGCAAACTTCGTTCATCCACCTTCATTTTATTTTTAAAACAACACGCTGCCGCTGTCCAAATGAAATCTATACCCGGAATTATAATCCAAACCGATATCCCTTTAAAAACAAAAACACATCTACTTAAGTATAGCCATTCGCAATCCGATTCTTTTTACCTACGGACCAAAGTAAATGGATAATGTATTCGACCAGCCGTGATCTGCGAAATCCGACGAGGGAAATGACGAATGGGTAGCAAAATCATACAATAAGGAAACGAACCGAAATCCGGGAGGTTTTTATCCCTGTATCTCTTTGTGGAAGGCGGTCTGTATAAATTAATTTGGGTTTTTGTTCAGCATTTAGATCTTGCTAATGGGACCCGGAACTCGGAGCTGATTTCGGATTTGTATTGTGTGAAGGGTTTACAGATAAAGGGTATGTTTGGTGGTGTTGATTTGTTTTATTCGAATGCGGTGTAACCCAAAGGGAGGTAAATAATCTACTTTATGTAACGTAGGATCAAAAACAGAAAATATCACGGTAACCACTAACCACGTAGCGTAGAAGATACAAAACTCCTCGTCAAGCGAATCGAATACGTAGAGAAAGTTCAAAATCGTAGCTTAGGTTACGCGTAGCGTCAAGTTGCTACGAATTCAGAGTCTACGCGGCGTAGCGTATCTCGCTCACGTAGCGTGACTCCGACACGTAGCGTCATAAGCTTCGTAGCGTAAAGTAGCACTGCAATCGAAGGCAGACAGCGCGTAGGCCAGTAGCACAATGTAATTTCAAAATCATAGCCTCTGCGCCGAAGTATTATATAACGTAACGTACGCCGCGTAGTGCGTTCCCAACGCGTAGCGCCACAAACTCCGTAGCGTAAAGTTAAAATTCGTAGCAAATGCTCCGGAGTATAGCGTAGCAAACATTATTCGTAGCATCATTAACGCACGTACGATGCAGAAAAATTCTAATGTGAGGGGGACAAAGACAAAAGAGCGACATACTTTACAGTAATCTTTAAAATCTCAGTCGGCATGAAGGAACGTACAGTCACAGCCATAATGCTTACCTGGGTTCTTCGCAAAAAACCCGCGTAATTTTTCCTCTGGGCCGTGTCAAAGGACAGTGCTCAATCACCTGCCGACTGCGGTTGAGCCAGTAGGAGAGCGAGCGTGCGACCTTAATTTATGGAAAGTAATTAAATAAACTGCAGAGAACGGAACAAGATCTCTTCATAAGCGTTGGTTGTCAGGGTTTAACATAACGTGTTGTCGATTTCACACCACAAATCCGGGTTTCTCTACGATGCCTTTTGTTTTCTTTAACTCATTCCACTTCTTCGACACCGTGGTTTCACATTGATAAATGGAAAATTATGTGACTGTCGGCTTGGTGATGGGTCTTTTTGCACCCGTTATAAGTACCACCTATCTAATCAATTTTAATATCAATGAAGCGAGATATTTTCCCGTGACATTTTTTTTACAATGTATTATTATGGGCATAACACTAAATCCTCCGCTGTTTTAATGTCCCAACAACTGATTCGACTGCATCTGCCGGTGACAAATGAACGCGGTTTTTTAAGCACGCTGAACATATCCGCATTTTGCAAATAGCATTACATTATGAATACCTTACTGCTCACAACATAAGGTCTATTTTCGCTTGTGCAGTAACATTACATATTTTTGCCCCAAAACGCGAGATAGAACGAGAGGGCATAATGTAGGGTGTTTAAGTTATGTAGCGCTAAGTAAAGGTCTTTTATTATATTTTTTTGGCGTTTACCGCGATTTTGTGTGAGAATTAAAAATGGTAGGAGAAAAAGTTTCTGGCTTCGTTTTTTTGTCGAAAGGTAAGTGAATTGTTAAAGCCCTTTGCGGGCCATAGTTTTTGTTGTTGTTGTAAGAATTTTGGGGAGAAGAAAAGTTTAATTTAGCAAATTGGCTGGATAGTACTCGGTTCTGTTTTATTTACAGGATCTTCGTTTCTTTTGATGTTTGCCATTTCGCTGTAGAACGTTATAAATAGATTTTTTTTTCCTGAATCGGGTCTTCTTTCCCCCCGAACCTTCATTTTGTAAATGGTTGTAATCAAGATGATGTTTAAGCAGAACAATAGCTATCCCTTAGTTTATTTCTCCATCTATTTGGATTGTGTTACAACCCCCACACAAAAAAAAAAACAAAAATAGTACCTATGAAAATAACACATTTTTCCCAGAAACATCCAACAAAAGGTGCGTAAAGTGTGTCTTTGATAAGCAGACAATACATTACATAGACTTCTGAGTCTACGTGATGTATTGTGTGCTTATCAAAGACCACAGAGCTCGAAATCGCCGCGTCGCAGCGTCTATAGACGGCCGTAATAATAAAATTTGTGGCACCGAAAATGCGTACAACTTCTGTCTCGGACGACCTTTAACTTCGTCAGTTTTTGTACGTCATTTGTGTCGTAGTGCGAGTAAGGCCCGGCTCCCACTATCGGCATCGGCACAGCTGAGGATTTTTATGCGACAAATAGAAATATAACTTATTAGTAACAATAAAATTTAAATTTCAATGACACGGCATGTCGGATACCCTATCTTTATTTTTGCACCTACGATGATTATTATCATTGAAATTTCAATTTTATCGTCATACAATTCAGTTACATTTTTATTCGTCGCATAAAAATCCTCAGCCGTGCCGATGCCGATAGTGGGCGCCGGGCCTAAATGGTAACACGCTTCGTTTGTATGGAAAGTGTGGACAATGTTATGCCTCCTTTGGCAGCGGCCGCCGTGGCGTCTCCGTGTTCTGTGACTCAAAACTGGCACTATCAGGGCTACCCGTAATTAAAAACGTTAAAAATCTAGTCGGAATCTCATCTCAGCGACAATCAACGTCAAAATGTAGGGAAATGAGAGGTATTTTTGACAGATCGAGACTGTAAACATTCTTAAAATTACGAGAATTGCCCCTCGGTTCCGTACAGCATGTTTAAGAAAGGTGTGTTTCTGCTGGGGAGTTTATTGCGCTACTTGTTCTTCCCAGCTAAAGTACACACGCCAGCACATCAAGCTACCCGAAACTGTCAAATTTTCTCAATCAACTTTGAACTTTATGCTTTAACGATAAAGTTGAAAATCTATTAAAGAAATTTGACAGATTGTAGTAGCTTGATTTGCTGGCGTCTGTACTTACCTACAGGCGGCGTCAAAAATATCGGGACGAACAGACCGTTCAAACACAACGGGCTGTTTGAGAATAAATACAATAAACGACAACTATTATTTTGACAAGGATTTTGAGGTATAAATTAACATTTTTAATTATTAAAATTTATTTGAACATTGATACAATTATTACCTTAAGGTGAATGGATAGTGGTAGATCGCGAAATTCAAATTTTCTTACGTTTTTTGCAATTTGCAGATCAGTGTCAGATTGTATATTGATCTACCCATTCACCTTAAGATTAGTTTAACATAATAATTATGTCTGTAACTGTTGATGACATTCAATTTGTTGCATGCGGTGGTCCCCAAACTAGGCGATGCCTGTATCTTGGGGTCCTGAAGAATGAAGAATTTGTTCAGATCATTTGGAACTTCGTACAGTTAAACAAAGATGTACACTAGTAGCAAACATTACTTTTGAACTAGTTTCAAATCTTTTGCATCATATTTCTAAGTAAGTCAGCTATATTTTTAAGATAAACCCTTTATTTGAATGTACCTATACATACATAACAGATCCTATACAGCCTACAAAATATCGAATACTTTCTCACGTTTCCATTGTAATATCATATTTTATTGTATGACTATAAAAGTAAACGGCCTATGTCGCGGTTGGTATGTGAAATTGCGTAGTTTGTGCAAGTTCTTGTTTTGCCTTGTATTCAAATCGATTGGCTCTAGATCATAGTATCTACATTTTACGTATGCTGAATATGCCCGACCACCTACGGCAATTAACTATAATTACATAGATGGTGTGCTCACGTGCCCACATTATGCGAGGATTTTCTTAAAGAAGATTGGCCACATAAGCCATATGCGACCTCACGAACGGCAGCTACTGCGGAGTTGAAGTGATCGTCCTGGCAGAAATCGGTCGGATTGCATCATCATCATACTGAATATGATAATTTTCAAGGTTTGCCAGCCAGCAAGGTTGATAGCCGAGCTTACTGCCCATACCGGGGTGGTTTTAGTGAGGTAAGAATCCCACACTACCTGGTCTTTTTCCCCAAAGTCCAGGTGCCTTTTAAAGGATTCCCCCCGAAAACAAAAAAAAAGGTGCACCGTATCAATTTTGGAAGTTATGTCTTTAAACTGTGCACTAGTTCGGATGCAGAATTTTAAAAGTAAATGTTTTTTCAAATACTGTTCAACAACTTCACCTCAATTGTTAAGACCTTAGAGCAGAGCTGTGATATTTATTTTTTTAAATGTCGCAGCATCATGCTGAGATAGGAGTCTTTTGGCCTCATAAAGGACTACTCTGTTTCCCCAATATGGTTGGGAAAAGGCTATTCTTTCTTCCAACAATGAACCTGAGATTTTCGTATTTCGTAACCTAGTTTTCTAATAAAAGCTGACATCAAATACTTGATTAGCCTGTAGAGAATCCTAAATGAATGAAGTTAGGCTTTGCATCTTTATGAATTTCGTTTCTTAGTGAAGAATTCTGACCCCGAAGTCACAGATATAAACCTAGTTTTGGGGCCTTTTAGCCTCGTATATGACTTTCTGTTTCATTTTTCTTTTTGTTACTTTTTTATATAATCTGGTTTTCTATTTTTGACTGTGTTTAGTTTAGTTTGTCATCTTCCTGTACGAGTCGCAATAAATAATTTATCTTTCTTTTCTTTAACGAGGCAGTCTTTTTATTTTGTTAAATGATAAATGGTTTTATTTCTGTTAGTAGGTTTGTACAAACACTTTTACATGTCACTCATATTTTAAAAACTAGATGAGCGTTTCCTATCTGACTACTCTGAGAAGAAAGGCCGAAACAAACTCGAGGAAGGAAAGTCCAGACTTAATCTTGGTCAGATAAATTTTTAAGATTACATCAAACAGATTTTCCATTTGAAGACTACAGGGGAAAAACAAGGAATGTCAATTGCAAGTTAATTTACATAAACTCAAAATGAAACTAATGAAAGTCTATATTTTTTTTATCTAAATTGCTTAAAACAAAATGTTTGTTTTCATTTTATCAGGATAATTATATGTTTCTATACTAAACTAAAAAATAAGGTAAAATAAAACATGACATTTTAGAAAGCTTTACTACATTTTATCAGAGTCACACAGGAAAGTGCAATGAATGTCAATGACATTCATTGTTGTTGCTAATTTTTGGTCACAAAATAATGTTCTAGAATCTAGAACATTTATTTAGAATTATCTAGAATCCAAATAATAAATCCTCTTTCTCGTGGCAGGTTAGTAAACAAAACTTGAGCTTCATCTGAACAAAATGTGACATTTTGACATTCCCGATTTTTGCATTTTAGCTCGCGGAAGTTCACGATTCTTGCAAAGTCCATCTCAAATTTTTGATAAGGTTTAGGTACACACGAATGCCGATAGATGGCATCATTAGTTCATTTTTGACTTTTTACTGACATTCATTGTTTTTCCCCTGCTACTCTTCATTTATAATTCGCTAATTCCCAGACACTTTCCAAAACAACCTTTTCAACAACTCTCCATACAACCACAAGTCCACAAGTATCTGCTACAGACAAATGTCGTGAACAAGACTTGGAATTAATTCGCTGTATATTAAATGAGCACGATTTTTCTACAGGGACCTAAATCAGACAGTGGTCGATCGGATTAACCGGTGAGTTACTGCAACCGTCATGCGCAATGTATTTTACCCGATTTCCCTGAAATTTTTTGGCGAAATAATACTTAAGATTTGTACTGATATTTTTGAGAGAATGTGGATGAAAAATCATCATCATCTGCCTAGCCTTTTCCCAACTATGTTGGGGTTGGCTTCCAGTCTAACCAGATGCAGCTGAATACCAGTATTTTACATGGATCGACTGCCTATCTGACTTCCAAAACCCAGTTGCTGGGTAATACGATACCCCTTGGTAAGACTTTTTGTCAGACTTTCGGGCTTCTGACTACCCGTAACGACTGTCAAAGATTTACGAATGACAGCCGGGACCAAAGGCTTAACGTGCTTTCCGAGGTACGGAGGGGAGGGGTCACGGTATGTAAAGATAGTCACCCATCCACAGACCAACCGCGGCAAGCGTAGCTTAACCTGATCGATCGACCTGTGCGGCTGTTATTATTTAACCCCCTTAGAATTGGGAAGAAAAATAATGTGGTTAGTTTTGTGCTAACTACATCGGCTTGAATCATTTAATAAAATCATCCAACAGTTCTTAGATAAATCTTTGATAACCTTTACTTATTTTATTGCAAAGTTTTACGATGGTTTATCGTGAAAAAACCTCGAATGCATTATTATAATATGTGAAATAGTCAACAAACGTTTTATGTAGTTGACAAACCGGCGAGGTAACGTAAACACTTTTAATGGCAATGCCTTTCATTATGACAATTCAACAACGTTCATTTTGTTATTTGCGTTGTTGAGCAGACGATTTTGTAAGCATATAAGTAAAGTAATGGATTAGCAATTGCCTTCATAATTGCACGAGTTGCGATTGCAAATGTGTCACGCTATTAATAGGGATGCGAGTACCTGTCTGTTATGGTGTAAGCAATTTGTTTGACAAGATACTAAAACACGTGACGTAACTCGTACAGTCACGAGCACAAATATGTCAACACTTGGCAACTTTAAATTGCGATTTTTGACGTGACAACGTCTTAAATTAGGTTGCGGCTGGGAGTCACTTATGAAAAAGTGTAACGCTCGGTAACGTTACGATGAGTCACCGAACGAGAGAGAGGCCCGCCGAATGCCTTGCGTCTCTCTCCCACTCAACTATGATCGGTCTGCCGAGAAAAAGACGTTGTCACGTAAAATCTTCGCCCGTAAAACCGACTTTACAGGCAACCATTTTTCACTGAATAACGAATGCAACGTTGAAATACGACACTTTACATAAACCTGTGGGTTCGAAAATACTATGTTCATACTAATATAAAATTTCATTAAAAAATAAATGAGAAAATTGCCTTTGAATAAAGCCAAGTGTATACATACTTATGCTCGTAACTCGTACACGTTTAATAGTAAGCGCGTAATCAATGCTAGTTTTTCTCAGTATGCCTAGAGGCTTTTACCCTACTGTCGGGCAGTTACATGCCGTATAGTTCCGAGATTTCGAAAAGCCAGTTTTCCGAAAATACTTCCAGATTTCCTTACAATGTTTTCTATAAGTGTTTATCAATAGTAAAAAACGATAAAAGTATATGATCGACTACAGTAAACAAAATCAGAAAAATATATGATATTCTTCAGGATATATGCTAGGTAGATAGTGTGTTGAAAACATAATACAACTAAATTTGATACGATTGAAAAAATATTTAGGTCATGTAGTCGCCTTAATGTAACAATCTAAAGTCTATCCAAATGTGTGTTTCAAATTGATGTTATTTCATGTTAAACAAATATCAAATTTATTTTAATAATAATAATTAAGTTGATATCAGTGACTAGCACTATTGAAAAAGTTATAAAAATGTTGTAGCGCATACTGCACTTTATTGTGTAGGAATTAAAGTGCTGTTTCCATAAACTCATATTTGTTTCCATTTTTGGAAAGTAAGTCGCGAATGCACCCTAGATTGAACAAACTAAGTATGTACATTGAAAAACACTCTACTACAGAAGAAACCGGCAACCAGTAACTTAGAAACTCGTTTTTAAAAATCTCTGAGTGAGAGTCCCGAAGTTTATCCTACATACAAACCACAGCATTCTACACAGCCTCACTGAAGGCGGGAAGCTTAAGTTGCTCCACGAAGCGTGTGCAAAGTCTAGGTCTAATACGCAAACATCTAACGTTAACGAAACCGCAGGAAACTTTCAATTTACGACTAACTTTGCTGTGTTAACTAATATTGTTGTTTCGACTTTGTCTTTGTACGCATATGTAGCTGTATGCTTGGCTTTAGCGTTGTAGTTCCTTTCAAATTATTGTAGTATTGTTCTCTTAATATCGCTTTTTTTTGGTTGGGAAAATATCTGGGAAATGACCCCTCCCGCTCTGGGTGGAGCGGAAGGGAGTGTCAGACTCTTACTGGCTAAAACCCACCCGTGTTCCTTCCTTAGCCCTTTATGTTCCGGGCCAGCGGTAACCCTTTCGGACAATCCCGCTGACCCGGCAGGCTTCGGCCCTATGGGGCCCCTCCTCGATGCTGATATCTCTAACATCGCTTTGAAAATTACTTATAGTGTAATTACATGCCGAAGATAGGCACTGCGATACCTCGCAGTCGCAGTTTAGCTCGCTACCTCGATGTCACCTTCATGTAAAGCAAATACATGCTAATAGACACGCCTGCACAATGCCAGGCATAGAGGTAAACCCCCAAACTGCCTGCGATGTATATCAGTGACGTATCCTTCGGCATCTAACCAAAACTTCAAACACATACGTCATCTATCAACCCGCACTGGGCCCGCGTAGTGGATTATGGCCCACTCCCTCTGACCGAGAACAGGCCTGCGTCCCAGCAGTGGGAATATTACTAACAGATTATGTGTAACTCGGCCTTAAAAATGTGATTGTTTGATGTTTCAAAAGCGTTTTATCCATTGATCCGAATTAAATTGTCATTCCAATATTATTTTTAACAACAATGTACCTACGAGTATTTTCAATATGGTCAGATAGGCAGTTGCTCCATGTAAAATACGGGTATTCAGCTGCATCCGGTTAGACTGGAAGCCGACCCCAACATAGTTGGGAAAAGGCTAGGCAGATGATGTACGAGTATTTTCAATAATAAAAAAAAAATGCTTACCTAATCTGTCACTACCCAGCTCAAAACTGCAGACAAGCCTAAAAAGGTACAACGAAATGTCCTAAACAAAGCATAGAACAAAAGTCATTAAGGCGAATGTCCACGGGCATCCGATGACACATGCAATTTGTCGAAACAATCGATAGTGACAGTCGTGCCGAAAACGTAGAACCATGTATGGCCCTCCGATGAATTCAATATACGAGTTTAGGTAGGCCTGTGTGTGTGATCAGGGCTTTAGACATGTATGTTGGTTGGCTTTTAGTCTAAATAGCTGGAAAGTTACATAACTGATTTGTCTTGCAATTCGCTCCGTATGTTTCAAATTTTTTGTATGTGTTTTTGAAGATATTGTAGCTTATGCTTAGATTTTTTGGTCTATGTTGAGAGAATGAAAGAAAACTGGTTTACAAAAGAATACTGCACCCTAATTGCGTAACACATTATCAATCACAATCTGAATCATTTTAAAGGATATTGCTAATCCATTACTTCATATGTTCGAAAAATTTGTCTACTCAACAACTTAAAATAATGACGTAATGAATGTTGTTGAACTGTCAAAATGGAAGCCATTGCTTCTGTTAGTGTGTTACGCAATTACCTGCCTGATTTATAACACGGCCATTACTGGAATCGACTAGGGTCACCTGAAAAGGACATACACTGATCTTATTAAGGATGTTCTTCAAAAGGTAGTACTCGCAACCGACTAAATCCATGAACGCCGATGATGAAAGTATGGACGTCTGCACTTGACACGTAGTCTGTGGTTCTGTCATCTTCTTGTTCAACTGTCATCGCATGTGCTAACATTATTGTTATTATAAATTATTTTGTTATCAAAGTCCAATTCCCTTTCTTTATATTTCTTCAGGTTATGGGCCCAGCACGCTTCCACTGCACAACCAAAGGAGTACGCAGCACATGGCGTTCTGTCGTTTCTGCCTACCCTCATGGCAAAATGGCGTAACATTATAATGTGATAAATAATACAAGCATATTCTGTTTGCTAGATAAACTCCTTAATCACCAAGTTATTGTTTCAAGGAACGCGATAATTCGTTAAATTTCGGTATTAATTAAACGAATCAGCTCTTCCCTGGAATTCTGTTATTGCGAAGTGATTTGATTTGTCTGTTGTGTGTAAACAGATTTGCTTTGATTATTATCAAGTTGTGTTACTAATTACATTACACTGCTCGAGGAGGAGTAATATTGTTAGACTAGGGTTCGTCCGCGGCTTCGCCCGCGATGTGATCGGATCCCGTGGGAATGTACTACTGGGATAAAAGTATCCTATGTCCCTGGGTTAGGACATGGGTTCATAGTATCGCATGCATGGCAAGCATAGCATAGCATAGTATAGCATGCATACAAGTGACATTCAACTTATTTCAACAAAAATAATTTTATCGCACTGAGCTTTACTTTTATTCTATTCCACACATCCAGTCAATTTTCATCACCTTCATTTTTGGTCCTTCGATTCGGCTCGAAGGACCAAAAACGAAAGCAAAGTGGTAAAGCAGTTACGAAGTCGACTATACTAACCTCTGCCTATATCTTTGAAGAATATAGGCGTGATGTTATTACAATATCATGAATTTAAGCGCCCATAATCTCCATGTTTATTCACTTGTTCGGTGATAACGACTTTTCCCATAGACATTATTTGAGATTAACGCTCCGTAACTGTCCTTAGGATTGACTGCTTTCAAATTCTTTTGTGTGGGGAGATAACAAAGTTGCTCTTTGTTATGTTGTGTTGTGGCCATGAAGATGGCATAAAAGCGCCTTAGATACTGAATAAGTACAATTTGTGAATTTGAGAACGTTTTAGGTCTTGTAGACTGTAGATTTGTTGACCATTTTCTATTTTATTAAGGACCTTGATACCTGCATATTGAACGTAGTTTACAGTAGCATAGCTCGTTGTATTCTTTTAATAGGTTCTTCTTTACTCTTCAGACAAGTATCACCATAACTTTTACAAGCTGTGCCCCGCGGTATCCCCCGCATAAGACTCAATCCCATTGAAATATCGAGATAAAAAGTATCTTATGTCCTCCAAATCTTATCTTCTGACCATCCAGGTCATTGTCTACCTATGTGCCAAATTTTATTGTAAATATGTTCAGCCGTTTTAGCGTGAAAGCGTAACAAACGAACATACAAAAATCAAATCTCTTCTATTTTAGATTACTACCAATTAATGTTGAAAAACATGGACGCTAGTACAATTACACATACACGAACCTTTCCTGCTTTGACTCTTAGGTTGGCAAAGCATCGGCCATCCTTTCGGCTATTACAATTTTTTTTTTGTAAATAAAGGAGACCGAGAACTCGCAACCTTCGTGACCCCACTAAACAGTTTACCTCAGTAACCGCACTTTCTTTAATTCTACTAGCACTTCAGCAACTGGGACTAATAGCGAGTAATAATCATTACGCGCTGAACGTTTACTGGAACTGGGTTCAGTTTTCGTGGAAAACGAATGTAAACAAACCAAAGTTTAAGAAAAGTCTACTCGCTATTAATAATTGAAAAATGTTATTATACTGTAGAAGATTGTATGAATGTAAAGTTTTTAATATTTCGTGTGCAATAAACATTTTGATGCTATTTTTTAAATATTTTTAAGAAATCTGTTTCTCTTTTTTAGGTTATCTTTAATTGTAGATTTTATTAAGACAGAGAATAGATAGAAAATATTTATAATTTAGTAGCAAGGAAAATTAATAAAGCGCTTTTCCTCTCTCTACTTATTTAAAAATTTGCCGTGCCTGACAGGGTCCATAATTGTTTCTATTATTTTTTATTTACCACCTTTAATTGTACATTATGGATTGCAATAAACGATTTGAGATTTGAAATATTCTGATTCTGAAGCAATTAAAAAATAAATCAAGATGTTTTAATGTGAATTTAAAATTTTATTAGTAAGAAACTTGTCTAATAACAGTAATTCAGTTCGATAATATGATACTGTATTATATTTTGGACTGTCGAAGACTGTGCGAAGTAGGGGCGGGTTGCTAGTTACTATTAGTTTTGACCTTAGAAACACAGCTGTTATCATTATTATTAAGATAAGACCGAGTATTATCGTGTAGTTTGTGTTGAAAGTTTTATTCACAGTTTAGGTGCTTTAGTGTTCTCAATTTTAGAGACAAAGTATTACAGTTTATATTATCTTACAGTTTCTTTGTTATTTCTAGTTTCTCTATCGTGTTGGTAAGAGACAATGAGTGAGAGATTGACGAGAGTGATTTCTTTTTTTACTCAAGTAGCGGTATCTACAACGCCACATGCGAATACTGACGTCACGCAAATCCTGCATCGCGCAAGCAGAGTTTACCGCGCAACTAGCATAGATACAACGGCCCAACATTTAATCATCGGGCAGTTGCCCGCCAGACAAAACACCTGTCTGGTCGGAGGATCCTCCCTTTTCTATGGAGGTTGAGTGAACTTTACAACCTGTTTCTCATACCTCTATACTTGTATTATAACATATAATGTTGTGTTGTGTGCCTTTTAGTCTGTGTTAAATAAATATATTTTTCTTTCTTTCTTTCAGATATTCGAAATTAGCTGAATAAACGTAAGCTATGGGTAATTGATTAGCTAATCAGCAAGTTTAGTAGCGAGGCAGTCTTTTGATAGCGCCTTAGACTTACTTATGTATCGTCATTTGGAAAGGTGTAATCCTTCTTTGGTTTTGATTATACCTAATCGATATAGACATGATCTATCGAGATCTACGAAAATCTTCTATTTCTTTACAATCATTTATGCATTGGATAAGGCCTCGCCTCATTTTCAATTCTTATGTACTTTCTGAGTTTATCTTGGACTGATGTCTAAGATAAACTCACTTGGCACACTGACTGGACTTTTTTTTATTTTTTTTTGGTTTAGCCTATACTGTCCCACTGCTGGGAAAAGGCCTCCCCCAAGTCCTTCCAGGAACTCTTTTCCCGCGCCACCTCAAACCAGCCCACGCGGTACGCGTCCAGGTCATCTCGCCACCGCTTTCTGGGTCGACCTCGGCGGCGCCGTCCATCTTCAGGCACCCATTGTATGGAAATTTTGGCCATCAGTCTGAAGTCGCCCACCCGTCTACAGTATGCGTGGTGATCAATGCTCGTGACTTCTCTCCCCTCTCCCCCTTCCCTTCTCTTCTTCTCTTCTCTTTTCTCTCTTCTTTTCTTTCTAGGTTTCTTCTGTGTTACTTTCCTTCTTCTTCTCAGTTTGAAATCGTCAACCCGTCTTCAGTATGCGTGGTGATCAATGCTCGTGCCTTCTCTGTATGACTTCTCTCCCCTCCCCCCTTCCCTTCTTTTATTCTCTTCTCTTTCTTCTTTCTTTGTTTCTTCTGTGTTACTTTCCTTCTTCTTCTGTATAATAATTCTTCTGTGTACTACTGCAGGTCAATAATAGGTTAGTATTATTATTAAAACAAAACATTGAGATTCGCCAAATCATATTTAAATACGATGAAAATCAACAAAGAAATATATTTTTACAACCACACTTAAACTAACGAACTGGATTTCGAGCAGAGACCACACATAACCATTTTTCAGATAGATTTTCGAGATAAAGATAATTTGTAGCTGCCCCTTGGCAGCTAACAAAACTAATACACACTTCTTCGAACGAAATTTAGTCCAAGCCTTTCAAAGTTATCGGGCAACAAATAAATAAATATAGTACTAAGGCTATCTCTTAGTACATTACTCTTTGTCTCCGGACAAGAAAATATAACGTTGCTACAAAAATTACGGGAAAAAATACGCGTAGTTCCTTGTAATTTCGCTAAGTATAACAGTGAGTATGAGAACATAAATAATCGAGATAAAGTTTTGTTTATTTTCTGGTTAATAATTTGATAGTATCTCGATGATTATTACTGGTATTTTCATCAATGATTGGCTCTCCGATTTTGTTTCTACGTATACAAAGTTAGTACACAGTTCACGGTTTGAATTTTAAGCTTCTATCTAAATTATCAGGGGACTCAGTCAGGGGGGCAGTAGAAAATCCAGAGAAAATTATATATCCCATCTTACGACTATATAATATAACACGTTTAAATACAATCGTGGCAATAGCTGTTACAGATTCGCGACAGATACTAATAACAAAAAAAAGGGAGGGGAGGGCTCTAAAAAAAACAACTCAAAATGAGTGGTAGGCAAAATAAGGTTGAGAACCTATGAGCTAAATAATCGGTTTTAACAAGGGGTATCGTGTTACCCAGTAGTTGGGATATGGAGGTCAGATAAGTACTCTTTCCATGTAAAGTACAAGTGTTCAGCTGCATCTAGTTAGACTGGAAGCCGACACCATACTTAGTTGGAAAAGGCTAGGCAGATGATGATTTTGGTGCAGTCTAATGCTCTTAAAAACATTTCTTCCTCATTTTAGGCTGTGCACTGTCTATTAGTCATCAAACTAGGTGCTACAAAATTGTCTGTCTAACCCTTTTTTACTAGATTTATTTATTTATTGGATAACAGGGTTAAATACAAGTGTAAGAAGCATCTCCCTGCAGGGTGTAACCTTCCGTGGTCCTCTTGAAAGTCTCTGAACTGTCTCCGGACATATGGGAAGATGTAAGTCCAATCTGGTAGGGTGGGGCTACCTGACGGAATAGCAGTAAGGTGTGGACGTGGAGCTATATCACAAACCATGCTCCACCTCCTATCCTGCCCTCTGTGTCCCAAAACATGCAGTAAAGTGACCTCTGCGCTGCAACCGATGACGCCGTGGAAGTGGCAAAGTTTGGGAAAACCAGATTTAAATTACAGTCGTGCCAGCGACACGAAGACGAAGAAGAAAATACAATTGTGAGCGTCTAATTATAGGAGGGGATCATTTACTTATAATCTACATAGTTACAGTAAGTTTAGCATAATCTGCCTCTAATGGTCCCACTGCTGCTGCTGTGCTGCTGTAATGCACCACGCGGGCTCAGTGCGGGTTTTTAGATGTCACATGATTACGAATTTTTGGTTCTAGGACATGCCGGATTCCTCACGATGTTTTCGTTCTCTGAATTACATAACAAATGAATAAAAAGATTGGGATATGACTTCCTTATTTAAAAGTTAACAAAACTCCGACTTTATTCTTCGAATTGAACAAGAAGGTAGGTTAATAACCTACTTGGCGGACTTCCATGGAAAATAAAAGTTAGAAATGATGCCTGAAGAGGTACCTATAGTTTACTACCAACTCCCAGTTTTCTAGTAAACGAACTAGATCCTATGAAGTACGTTCCAAACCTCAGAAAAAACAACATAAGGAAAATACATACATATTCAGCCTATAATGTTCCCACTGCTGGGACACAGGCCTCCTCTCTTTGAGAGGCGTGGGCTGTTGTCTACCACGCGGGCCCAATGCGGGTTGGTAGATGTCACATGTCTTCGGATTTTTGGTTCTAGGACATGCCGGTTTCCTTACGATGTGTTCCTTCACCGTTTTGAGAGCAGTGGTGATGAAATTATTTACACAAAGTAAAGCGCCTGCCTGGGTGCGAACCCACGACACAACGATACAAGTCGGTAAGTCGGGACCGTTACCACTGGGCCACAACTAATCTTATTTATAATTATTTTATTATAATTTTTTTATCATAACAGGAACAAAATTAAATAATTATACTCCTCGAGCATTCGAAACGCGAAATGTTAATTTATAATATATCTCAAACGCTCGATTACTGGTTCCGTCACGTATTACTCGTATTTTTGTCACGTTTGTCACGTTTGTATTAGGTACCCGCGTAATGTTTCTAATGTAATTTTATTGTTATTGCATGACTCTTAATAATTTCTCTAGAGACACACTTTCTTGACTCTCCGTCGGACTATTTATAAAAGTTTGCAATTATGTATTATTCTTGAAGAAAAAGTGAAATGGTTTGTACCAGAGGTTTCACTGGTGTACTTATAATTCTAATATTTCTACGCAATGAATCCTAACACACTCAAGTAAAGTCAGGGAAACTAATTGTTAAGATTGATTGATTACCAAATTAATAAATCGTACATTTAAATCAAAACTGCCATGCTTTGACAGTTGTATGAAACGGCTATAACACGGCAAATTGACGTTAGGTGTCATTTTGCTTAACTAATTGCGTAATATACAATCAATCTGCACGGTTGGCGCAGTGGTTAAGCGATTGACTGCTGCGCTGCGTGTCGCGGGTTCGATTCCCGCACGGAACAAATATTTGTATGACCTACAAGTAGTTGTTCCGGGTCTGGCTGTTTGTGTATGTGAGTTTAAATGTTTGTAAACGCACCCACAATACAGGAGAAATTCCTAGTGTGGGGCAACGTTTAAAAAAAAAAAATAAATCTTGATTTGATTCATGTTGAAGGGTATTGCTAATCCATTGCTTCATATGTTAGGAAAATTTGTCTGCTCAGCAACGTAAATAACGCAATGAATGTCGTTGAACTGTCAATATTAAAGCCATTGCTACTGATAGAATAGAAATACTCTTTATTATATACACAAAAAAATAAAAACTGTAGGTACATAAGGCGACACAATGGGCGGTCTTATCGCTAAAAAAAAAACGCGATCTTATAAAGACAACCTTTAGATGGATTAAAAATGGGAAGGACAGACAAATACTGGTAGTGTGTTACGCAGTTACCCCGTGTAGGAACAAAATAAAAATAATACCGCAACATATCACACTAATATTTTATAGGCGAAAGTTTGTGAGTGGGTGTGTTTATGTTTGTTACTTCTTCACGCTCAAACGGCTGGACCAATTTTGATAAAATTTTCTATGAAGGTAGCTGACCACCTGGATTAACATATAGCCTACTTTTTGTCCCGATATTCCCACGAAATCGACACTTATGCGGGTGAAACCGCGGGGCGCAGCTATTAATCCATAATTACTTCTTTAGTACTCTTCAAAATTCATACCCAATTACATTTTAGAACACAACATAAAAATAAAACTTGGTCTTTAGCTCCGCTTAATTTTCTTATTCAAAACCGACTTCAACAGCCGGAGGAGGGATAACGAATGTCCTACAAAAAGGGCCATAAAGGACCAGATTAATGGACCAAATGGCCAGTCATTAAGTACAGTTAACAGGATCCACAATGTCAAGGGTTCGAGTGTATTTGTTCCGGAATAAATTTTCTTAGCGGATGTGCTGGTCTTGAAATACGGGCGAGATATTGTAAGAGCGACAACGATTAAGAAATTAAATTAGGTACTGATAAAATGTATTGGAATTTTACTTGATTTCATTGAATGGTTGGAAAAAAAAGATTTCTTGTTAAACTTTTATCGAATATTGAGATAAGTGAGAATAATATTTATTTATGAAAGAAAAAAAAACTGGCCAAGTGCGAGTCGGACTCGCACTTGAAAGGTTCCGTACCACAAGGCAAAAACGCCCAAAAAAGCACGTTTGTTGTATGGGAGCCCCCTTAAATATTTATTTTATTCTGTTTTTAGTATCTGTTGTTCAGCAACAGAAATACATCATCTGTGAAAATTTCAACTGTCTAACTATCACGGTTCATGAGATACAGCCTGGTGACAGACAGATAGACGGACAGTGGAGTCTTAGTAATAGGGTCCCGTTTTTACCCTTTGGGTACGGAACCCTAAAAAGACATCCGTGACAACTGGAAATAAGTTGTTTTAATAGCAGGAGGATGGATGAAGGTACAACTCCGAAAACGACGGCAGACTGCAAACTGCAGTAGCAGTGTTGCTCATTTTTCTATGTTATTTAACGTTTCTAAGAAAACGCTTTTGTACAAACGCCAGCACATCAATCTATTACAATCTGTCAAATTTCTTTAACAGATTTTCAACTTTATCGCTAAAGCATAAGGTTCAAAGTTGATTGGGAAAATTTGACAGTTTCGGGTAGCTTGATGTGCTGGCGTCTGTACCATGATGAAGGACTTTAAAAGAGCATGCGAACATATGAGAGTACGCTTCGAGAATTGGTATTTTTTAAACGTTGTACAAACGTTGAGCTCCTTAAGTCTTGAGTTGAGCTGAACGATTTTTGACAAATGCGTGCACTGGACAGGTCTTCTCAATCTGTGTGGTTCTTTCCTCAAAAGACCACCTCAGACATCGATCTACATGGTCTTCATATAACCTGACCAAGATTATGTCTGGACTTTAAAAGAGACTGTGACCTCTGAGTTTGTTTCGGCCTTTCTTCTCAGAGGAGTCAGATAGGAAACGCCGACTTCATCTAGTTTAAAAAAAAAAACATGATTGACGTGTAAAAAGTGTTTGTACAAACCTACTTACAAAATAAATCATTTCATTTCATTTCAACGTATTGATTTAAGTATCATTTGCAGAATTTTCTTTTTCTTTCAGCTGAGGTCAAGAGCGAAATAAATTAAATGTTATTTTATTTCTAAGTAAAGTTTTCTTAGGAGGACTGCTATTTAATTGAATACAGTCTTTATTATTAAGCATTATTGGTTATTACTTTGTAAAAATATCTTGATTTGTATTTGAAAATTCTGTATGGGAATTCATAATAGTAATAATATGATCTTCTTTTACTTTCGTTGTAGTAAAGGATTTGTCGTCATGGAAAGTTTTTAAAAACAAATTAAGTGTGCTCGTTTATGGAATGCATTGGCAGTTCAAATAAAACGCGCGCAATCGTTAGCTGTATTTAAGAGACTCGTGAAGGAACATTACTTATTGTTGTGATCTTGTTTTCGTAGCTGCAATAATCTAAAGTCGTCATTTATTTTCGTTGCTTATATGTATATTTAGTATGTATTTATTTATGTATCTATTATACAGCATTATACATGTATACATCTATGTATCTATTATAGTATATTATTTTGGCACCACTGACAACCCCATTTTTTATATCCACGCAATCACTGTCCATTCCAAGGTTGCCTGGAAGAGATCGCAGAAAGCGATAAGGCCGCCCATTGTATGTTTTGTATTAATCGTATTTTTTTTGTTATGTATTTTCTGGTGTACAATAAAGTATCTATAAATAAATAAATAAGTGTGGCTGCCGTATTCCAAGTTTTCATTCACGATTATGAAAGATTCTTTGGAAGTGACGCATTCCGATAAAGTTGCGTTTGTGCGTTTTATTGTAAACTAGCGACTCGCTCCTGCTTCACAAGGGTGTTTACGACTTGACCAAAAATTTGATTTCTTTATGTATGTTAAATCTTAATGTAATATATATAGTACATAAACCTTTGGGAAATAATGCTCTAAAGTCTAAAATATGGTGAAAACCGCATCTAAATCCGTTGCACAGTTTAGAAGAACAGCGTGGCCATACAGACAGACACAAAAAGCGATTTCAATTCGAAAAATTTAGGATCTATGCATATTATACTTATGCATAGATTCAATGTTTGTTTCTAAATTTTTCGCCAGCTTAATACCTCGCGAGGAATAACCACCGACGGCCGCCATGGCCCACGCACAATGGTCCATTTGAAGGACTAAGTGCGGAAACCAAACCCATAACCTAGAACATAGATACCTCGCGAGGTTTAAGAAATTATAAAATTACGGTGTTTGTAATTTATCGAGGAGATAATTCGTAAAAGCTACTCTCTTTCCATACAACGTCTTTGGATTAAACATCTTTGGAGTCACGAAGTGAGGGAGTGCCCTCACTTCGTGACTCCAAAGATGTTTAAAGCAAAATGTTAATTAAAAACGGCCAGCCTCCCAGAACTCATTAAGTGTGCTTTGTGAATTTGTGGTGACGTCTTCATTTATATAATACTACCTTCTGCCCGCGACTTTGTCCGCGTGAAATTTCTTATTTCCCCGACCCACCCCGTCGCATCTTATCACCTGCCCGATAAATCGCGCTATCACTTCGGTTTCGCTTAGAATTTGTTCTGACTTTTTTCTTTTTGCTCGGCTCTTGGGTCATAGTGTGATGTTAAATAGCTTATAGACTGGTAGTTTCAGAGATTACCCCCTACATACAAACACATTTTACCTCTTTACAATGTTAGTATTGATAGTATAGACATTTAGACAAGCCACCCATCCGTCCCTGCTTCACACGGGTGCAATGTACTGATGCGGTAACTTGACAAACCATCAACATTTGTGTACAACATTTTAGTATATCTAAGTTGGCTAAGGTAGACATGTTCTTGTGTGGAGACCGCGAATCGGCAAATATAAGATAGCATGCTCTTTTTTTTTTCGGATGGGAAATCATCAAATGACCCCTCCCGCTCTGGGTGGAGCGTAAGGGAGTGTCAGACTCTTACTGACTAAAACCCACCCATGTTCCTTCCTTAGCCCTTTATGTTCCGGGCCAGCGGTAACCCTTTCGGACAATCCCGCTGACCAGATAGCATGCCCTTAGGCTAGGTGGAGCGCCGATCTTCGCAGAGTTGCCGATATTCGAGCTGAATGGCGTGCAATTGAAGAGGCACATGTGCAGCAGTGGACTGCTGTAGGCTGATGATAGTATAAATGATCATCGGAGTTAAATGTTAAAGTTTTATACACATAAACTCATCGGAATAAATTCTAAGCGGTCACACAGACAGACAAGCAAAACGTTTTTGTTATATACTATTTGTAAGGACACGTCATGTTTCTTTATTATACATTTTTAGGGTTCCGTACCAAAATGGTAAAAACGGTACCCTTATGGTGAGACTAAGTCTGTCTGTCACAGCTGGATATCTCAAGAACTACTAATGCTATCAACTTGAAATTTGGAATAAAACTATTCCAAATTTCAAGTTGATAGCATTAGTAGTTCTTGATAAAATTTGGAATAGTTTTAGATGACGTTTGCCCAACTATTTTGCAAATAAGAAAGAAATAAAAATATATCTATATTATTTGCAACAGGGACTGAAAGGGGGTCTGAAAAATTCGAAGTGGGGCTACTAGGGCATGTGGGGTATCATATGAAAGAGCGCAGTTTGCACATTCTCAAACATTGTTTCTTTTTTTTTTAAGAAAAATGTAAATGTGATAGAAGTTTATGTAAAGATTACAGGTAAAATAAAACGAAGTCTAGAGACTTCGTTTTATTTTACTTCGTTTTAATAGCGCACTTTTTCAGAAATCATCAACTAATGTTACATTAGTTCCACTATCGGTCAAGAGATGGCGCTGACATAAAATTGCAATATTCTACACCGCAGTGCACAGTGTTAAAATTCTCTGATGAATAATAGGCCTCGCCGATGAAAATTTAAAAACATATGATGGTAGATACGGAACCCTCGGTGCGCGAGTCCGACTCGCTCTTGCCCGGTTTTTTTTTAATTCTTTGTGTAGCTTCGTGATTGTTTTCAAATCGTGTTCTTGAAGTGTTTGGTTTGCTTCTTTATTTTATTATAAAAGCGATTCTCTTTTGTTTTGCTTCGCATTTGTTTTACATAATTTGAGCGTGATTCGTTTTGAGAATTCAGAGGTTTGGAATATTTTGTGACGTGTGTTGAGTTTGATTGGCTCGACTTGCCTTTTCCTTCTTTCTAGACTCTCTGACCCGTAACGACCGTCTAAGATCCACAAATTACAGCTGAGACCAACAAACGTTACCCTTTTAAGGAATTCAGGCATAATGTCATGTGGTTTCATTTCAGAGAATATAGCATTGGAATGTTACTGCTTTACTACTTTTGTACGCCCTAGATGCAAAGCATAGCGCCCTCAACGTATTAACAAATAAGACCTTTTATTGTACCTATGTTTTACAATGAATAAATAAATATGATTATGAATATTTGTGAGTTTTTAATGTGCGATATTATTTACATACATACATAATCAGCCTATAACGTTCCCATTGCTGGGACACAGGCCTCTTCTCGGTGAGAGGGAGTGGGCCGTAATCCACCACGCCGTCCCAGTGCGGGTTGGCAGATGTCACATGTCTTCGAATTTTTGGTTCTAGGACGTGCCGGTTTCCTCACGATGTTTTCCTTCACCATTTTGAGAGCAGTGGTGATGAAATAATTTACACAAAGTAAAGCGCCTGTCTGTGTTCGAACCTACGACCAACAACTCGTAACTGAGCCACCACTGCTCCTACTTCTATTGCGTCGTTATTATCGCAGCAGTGTGTAACTTCGTGGCCGTCCAAACACAAAATGTACTGAAAACAGATATCGCATTATCGCATCCGATATTATTGACCGATAACGACGCGCCTGTGGGAGAGCCTTAAATCTAACCCGAGACGAATTTGTATTATGAATTATGTTGATCTAACTTGTTCTTTCATGCATGTTAACTTCAAATTCCAACTATTGTGCAACCAATATAAAATGTCGGTTGCAGATCTGGTTTCAATGCACATTGTGTATGTTTCGGAGTTGCAAGTTCTATTGTTATGCTGTTCTGAGCACCGCATTGATGTTTCAGCAGTAGTTAAATAAGTAGTTTTGTGGGTCGAACATAGTTCAGTTGGTAGTAAATACTTACTTAGTGTCCGACCGAATTTCATTTCGGTATCCGGAAATTTTCGGCAGAAATAACAATTTTCGGGCGTTCTCGTTTTCGGCCAATGTTTCAAAAAATAGTTTAGTGTAACTGTATATTTTGAATCCCAAAAGAATTGAAAAGTAATTATTGTAATGAATGAAAGCTTTTTGTAAAGGATCTTGTTATGGGAAGTACTACTACCAGAACTTGCTCTACCGCTAAGTGCTCATACACACGAGCGACATGCGTTAACACCAGGTCGACGGCTGCCGTCAATGCGTGCTGCTGCAGTTGCCTCTGCCATCACAGATGACGTATTTCTGTTGCCGCTATAACAAAAAATACTAAAAACAGCATAAAATATACAACAAACGTGTTTTTTTTCGGCGTTTTTGCCTTGTGGTACGGAACCCTTCGTGTGCGAGTCCGACTCGCACTTGGCCAGTTTTTTTATAGAAACATTTACATTGCAAATTAAATCTGACAAAGCTATCCGTCACTCTAGCTCGTTTCAAGTTATTGCAACGAACAAAAAGTCACCAGTTGCAGTTTGCAAGTCATTCAAAATGGTTAATTTATGAGCATAGGGTGTGGGACACCGGACATGTCGTTGCGGGGACAAAACAGTTCCCTCGACATCACCCATCTATTTTTAACTTTTAGTGTAGTGATGTGCCTTTAAAAAACTTTTTAACAAAAAAAAACCGACTTCCAAAAAAAAAACACTACAAACTGAAAAATAACTTTAATTTCGGAAGTCGGTGTCTTAGGGATCAGTATTTTAGTTTTTGCCAGCGACTTCCGAAATTAAAGTTATTTTTCAGTTTGTAGTGTTTTTTTTTGGAAGTCGGTTTTTTTTTTTGTTAAAAAGTTTTTATTTCTCGCTTTTTAGTGGGTCTATTTATAATTTATCTAAGTTACAATAGCCTAATGTTAACTTGCCCATCGCCTTTTTATAAAATATTCCTTTTCTCGATGCAGGGACGTTAATTGTTGAGGAGTTCTCCTTTTATTAGTTTTTAGATTAGATGCTGATAATCCTGGCTGCAGCATCAGGCCAGACTTATGTCAACATTGCATTGAACATAAAATTAGTCCTGTTTAAAATGAGCCCAAACACGACTACGATGCTGTAATTTCAAGGTTTGTACTTTTTCTGATGCTCCTGGCTTCAGCATCAGGTCTTCGGTGTTCCTCAGTAACAGTACGTTTATCCACACATCGAGCCCTTTTCAATGAGCCTAAACACAATATATCTGCTGTTAGTTGTCGAGGAGTTAGGTACTCTGCAGACTATCCTGACTGCAGCATCAGGTCATGACTTGATGATCATGAGACCAAATGTGGCAAATGCCCTATCAAACATCAAAACAATTTACTAAAACAGTCCTTGCCTGTTCGAGTAACTTCTTACTGTTAAGGAGTTGTACCTTCCATCATCAGCCCAGCTACCTGAGATGGTGACAACCATACACAAATACACAAGATACTTTATAAAATATGCGAAAAACAATAAGTGAGCCTATAAAATTTGAGGGTTGCCCTCGATTTCTCTAAGATTCCATCATCAGATCCTAACTTGGTGACAATGGGACCACCACAGAACTATCTACTTTCGAACAAAAAAAGAATTTTGAAAATCCGTCGACAATTGGCGGAGTATTCGATGAACAAACATACAAAAAAAACATACAAACACTCGAACGTAGTACCTCCTCTTTTTTGTGAAGTCGGTAAAAATTACTTTGCTATTTAGGTATATATTTTTGTAAAGTTACGTTTTATATTATACTAGCAACCCGCACCTGCTTCGCACAGTTTTTACGACTTGCAAAACACCGTGACAACTTTTATTATATTTAAGATTTATATGAATGAGTCCGAAGGAGTAGGTACCAAGGTAACCGACATAGCCCGAAGAGTTGCCAAACTTAAGTGGCAGTGGGCAGGGCACATTGCTCGCAGAACAGATGGCCGATGTGGCCGAAAGTTCTGGAGTGGCGACCACCACCGTCGCCGCCGGTGGAGGTGAACCGACGACCTTGTGAAGGCCGCAGGAACTCGTTGGATGCGAGAAGCAAAAAACCGGTCGATTTAGAAATAGGTGGAGGAGGCCTTAGTCCAGCAGTGGACGTCTTTCAGCTGAAATGATGATGATGATATGAATGAGTTACCTATACACATAAATCTTCCAGAATAAATTCTCTAAATGACGGTGAAAACCGTATCAAAATCCGTTGCGTAGTTTAAAAGGACAACGCGGTCACACGGAGAGACACGAAAAACGTCTCTAAATTTAATTGAATAAGTATTATATTCTATTGGTACTCTGCAATGACGGTATTGGTTAGAAGTACACAAGGTCTGGTTCGATAACCAAAAGATGCAATACTAGAAACTAAGCCCCGTACTCAAAATTCACAGGATTGTACTAATCATTCTTACGTTGAGATTGTTCTAAAATAGGTAAGAACCTATAGTCTGTTCCAAATGTACGTGACTAAAATGTACACAAATTGATGAGAAAACTTACCTGTTGACGCCACTTACAAAAACAGTTGATTTGATTGTGAGAATAGTAAAACCCGAAATACTAATTTTAAATCACCTTATACATGTTTTTCTTTTGTCAATTGAGGTTAATTAATAACCTACAAATTGAGGTTACAAATTAAGTCGCAGGTTGCGTTCTGTAATTTCTGCCTACCCGCTCGGGAAGAAGACGTGAGTCTATAAATGTATCTATGTATTTATTGGATTTTCTGTGAAACTAGACCACGGATTTAGAAACCTATGATAGCTTATTTAATGTTCGGTTCCACGAATAGCATGAGCACTTTACTTCACTTGAATGCGGATTGCTATAGACTGGGCGAATACCAAAGAAAGGATGTTTGGATTGTGTGAAATATGAGGCTAGAAAGGGCGTGACTACCCAGACGAAGGCTAATAGAGATGTGTGGAAGAAAAAGACATGTTGCGGCGACGCGACATTATTTGATAACGCTTGTAGTTTTGACTAAATAAAGACTAAAATCGCGTGTATATGCAATTTTTTCTCGTTTATTACACACAACTGCGTATATTTATCATCATCGTTATACCTGCACGCGTAGCATGAGCACCGATTCATCGACGGAAGAGTAGACAAAGATGACCACAGACTAAGAAAGAAGAGAAAGATGACGTTCCGTGTAGACAGTACGACGGCAGCAAAATAGAAAGAGTCAACTGCACTTTTTACGAAATTCACTCTTTTACATAATAGTTCTTTGTTGTCATAGGATTTTTTTTTGTTTTCGATTCTATACTTTGTGGCCGTCGAGTACCAAGTTTTCTACTGCATTTTGTAGTCTGTGGCGATTACAAAATCTCTTAGACAACTGTTAGTTGTCAAATGTGATTTTGACAGTTGGGATAGAAAACTTTCTTCTGAAATAGTCTACATATAAAAGGACCTAGACAAAGATCGTTTGAAACGAAAGACAAAATGACAGATTGTAGAAAGATTTCTAGGCGGTATGTCAAAAATGAAGAAAAGAAATGTCACTTTGTATAGAAAGCAATGTGACTTCTCTTCGTAGAGATAGAAGTGTTCATGCTACGCGTGCTGAAAGACGTCCACTACTGGACATAGACAACCCTACTGCTACCGGTTCTGTGCTTCCCGCATCCGCGCTTATTCACGCAAACTTGTTTAAATAAATGATTGTTGTTTTAATTAATTAATTTCATAGTCATTTTTATTTCATCATATCACCATTTTGTAACGTGGTTTGTAGCGTGAATTGTCAGTGTTTTTAATTACACATCAATATAATATTAATTATGTTCAATATAATTATACGTAGACTACAGGTTTACTCGAAACGACGAAATTATTTTGTTAACTGTGATTTTTACCATTACCGAGTGTTTGTAATCGGATAATGTGTGTATTTTTGATGTTTTATAAATCAGGGGTTTTATTGGACATCCCCAAATAAATATTTCATTTGGGTTCTGAAATACTGCCTTTCGCGGTACTTTTCATTAGTAAATAAAAGCGCGACAAGAACTCATAATAATAGCACATATTCTCTAAAGCTAAAATTAGATTCCGAAAAAAAAAAAGAAAGGTGCCGATTCTTCTTCTTCTTTCTATTATATTTCCCTCTATCACTCAAGAACGTGGATTTTTATAATTTTTTGTATCCGGGTTTTTAACGACATAATAAAATACACGTGTTTCAGTATTTTTCATTTATTAAAATAGTTTAAAAGTTATTTTAAAAAAATGGGAATGTTGCTTGAAAGCAAACAAACAAGAATTAAAAAAAAATAAACAAAACAAGACAATATTTTCGTAAAGATAACTTTATATATTAAAATTCAGACACTTACCTATCCATGTTTCCAAAATAACACCAAAACACGTCCAAAAACGAATTATTTACTATTTTTCAAATCGAAGCACGCACGCACTTGTTCAAAGAAGCACGCACGCACTTGTTCAAATTACCCACAACTGACAAATGAAGTTTGATTTGCGACACATAACGCCATCTAGTAAATTTTATTAGGACTACTTCTATACTTCGGTTTGTAGACCACAGACTACAGTGCAATATTACGACAAAAAATGAACCATTTTAATTTTATGAGAGATCAAACGGTATGTTGCTTACAGTCTACAACATGATACAGAGGGTTAAGAAAAGGACAGAAGATAAATTTTAGTTTAGTCCTGTCAAATGAATCAGAGCCTGAAAGTGAAAGAAGTAAAGTGTGTGGTGTGTGTGTGTGTGTTGCTTGAAAGTGAGTTAGATATGCAATTAGGATGGTGTTCAACGCCCATCGGCGTCACGGCGGAACATACTATCACAATCTTGAAATCAATATTTTGATAGAAATTGCTAATCTATTCTTTGGTATTGTTCGTCGAATCGTTGAGCTCGTCAAGTTCTGAGTTGAGCTGCACAATTTTTGACAAATGCGTGCTCAAAAGACCATTCCAGACACCAATCTACATGATCTTCACACGATCTGACCAAGATTTTGTCTGGACTTTAAAAGAGACGGTGACCTCTAAGTTTGTTTCGGCCTTTCTTCTCAGAATAGTCAGATAGGAAACACCGACCTTATCTAGTTTAAAAGAATATGATTGACATGTACCTAAAAGTGTTTGTACAAACCTACTTACCATAATCAGCCTATAATGTTCCCACTGCTGGGACACAGGCCTCCTCTCGGTGAGAGGGAGTGGGCCGTAATCCACCACGCGGGCCCAGTGCGGGTTGGTAGATGTCACATGTCTTCGAATTTTTTGGTTCTAGGACATGCCGGTTTCCTCACGATGTTTTCCTTCACCGTTTTGAGAGCAGTGGTGATGAAATAATTTACACAAAGTAAAGCGCCTGTCTGGGTTCGAACCTACGACCTACAACTCGTAAGTCGCGGCCGTTACCACTTGGCCACTAATTTTAAAATCACGGGCATTTTAAACCTACTTACAGAAAATAAATCATTTATTGCTCCATTCAAAATCGAGTTCATACATCTACTCCGTACACTTCCGTTTCCGTAATATTCCTGTAATCGCCCTAAGCCAAAATAAATTACCATCACTATCTTTAATAATGGTAAAAATACATCCCGTCTCACTGTTATTGGAGAATATTCTTAGTACGTTTTATCGAAGAAAACTCCTCGGGATTTAATACTGCGAAAAGCGTGATGTAAACATTCAGAGCAAAAAGAGAGTTCTTTTATGCTTTTTTGCTGTTAGGAAAAGCTTAAAGAAAACTTTTGATTATCTGAGGTTCTGCTGGTTTCTTAGATTTTGCTTTATGTTATTTAATATATTGAATCCGTTGAGTTTTGCAATTTGTTGGCAATATTTACTGGTATCTATACATTGTTTGTGTGCACCACCCCATACTTCCCGTGGGTGTCGTAAAAGGCGACTAAGGGCCGTACCGGAGAATGGGCAGCAGCGTTCTCTATGCATTCCACCACCATACCATACTGCGATCGCCAACCCGCCTGCCAAGCGTGGCGATTATGGCAACCCCCCCCCCCCCCCCCCCAAGAATGATAAGCACAAGAAGCACAGAACCGGTCGAAGTGGAGGTTTTCGGGGGAGGCCTATGTCCAGCAGTGGATGTCTTTCGGCTGAAATGATGATGATACATTGCATTGGCAAAATTTCGCGCTTCTAGACCCACCGGCTTATGGCGAATTTCACCAATGAAACTGAACGCAATCACCATAAATTCAAATTCACCCTTAGTCAGTGCGTTGTCCGTCAGTGAATGAATGAACTAATTCATTTAAGATTTTACTAAGTCGATTTGTTGATTCATAATAATATTATGTAGATAGTGGGTAGATATTGGGATATTGGGGTTAGTTTGGAGAGGGGCCCGTGGCTAAATAATAACAGCCGCCGCAAAGTTCGATCGATCAGGTTAAGCTACGCTTGGCGCGGTTGGTGTGTGGATGAGCGACCATCTTTACATACCTAGACCCCTTCGTGTCTCGGAAAGCACGTTAAGCCGTTGGTCCTAGCTGGCATTCGTGGATCTTTGACAGTCGTTACGGGTAGTCAGACGCCCGAAAGTCTGACAACCAATCTTACCAAGGGATATCGTAGTACCCAGTAGCTGGGTTGTGGGGGTCAGATAGGCAGTCGCTCCATGTAAAATACTGGTATTCAGCTGCATCCGGTTAGACTGGAAGCCGACCCCAACAAAAAAATTGGAAAAGGCTAGGCGGATGATGATATTGGGTAGATATTGTCTACCCGTCATCATGCTGAAGTCTACGCAAAATGTTATGCTACTCTTAGAGCTGATTTTTCAATACTTAGTTAACTTTTAATTTAATTCAAGAATAAATATGGCTGTTTGACAGCTTTTGTATCCATACTTGTCTGTATGTTATCTTTTTACGCCTAAACCACTAAACGGATTTCGATAAAATTTGGCAGAGAGTTAGATTGCATCCTGGGGAAGAACATAGAATAGTTTTATCCCGATATTCCCACAGGATCGACACTTATGCGGGTGAAACCGCGGGGCGCTGCTAGTAGGAAATATATCAGATAGATAGATACGAGTAGATAAACCATTTATTTGGCGCACAAAAAAGACAGCACAACACACAAAAGTACAATTAGATGATAACCAATTACCTACATGAATATAATATAAAACAATGTGCCGATACAAAAAGAAAAACATACATAACGAAGTAAATGTGATACTATGACAAATACTCAAAATCAAAATACACAGTGCGGTGTGCGTCTCAAGGTTGCACCAAATGAGAGTCCAGCTCAGCTGTGCCAGGCAACTATACCTGACGCTGATATTCTGCTGGATCCCTGCAGTGACACACACTTCTATCAAGCAGTCATATTTATTCTTCGCATAAATGTTATCTGACTGTTGAAAAATTGACTATTGAACAGGGAAAAATTGACTATTGAAAAGGGAAAATTGACTATTCGGCCCTTTCGTCGTCCGATATCGTCTTCAGTTGAAATTCAACTGAAGCATATTATACGGCCGTGCCACTTAAGTATTTTTTAATATAGGTACAAATGCTGTCAAAGCGCAATAATAATGCATAGATAAAAGTTATCTGACAATGAAAAATGCGATTATAAGTAGGTAATGCAAAAATAATTGCAGCAAGAACAATTTCTACGTGCTGACTTCCGTGAGCATTTATTTCAATTAAACCATTTACAGGCAATCCTAAATATAGGTGACCAACGGCGCCCGTTCGCGAACATGACGCGTGGATCAGTCAGTACCATCCAGCTCAACCATTTTGTAGAAAACTGAAAACTGAATAAATACAACACACGCGCCAGCATTGCTGGCGCGTGTGTTGTATTTATTCAGTTTACTACTTAAACGTCACACAGTTTACTTACTTAAACGTCTCACTGATGCTGGCCCAGCATCATTGAGACGTTTAACCGGTTGAATGCCGGAATTACAGAAACAATTAAAAACCCATTGTGTCTTGCGTGTATATACGTTCCGGCATACTAAGGGTTAAGTAAGCATGACATATACTCAACTGCCATGTTCTTTCAAGTCAACATATTTTATTTCATAATAATAACATAATAAACGGATCCGTGGTACTCACATTTACAAACCCCCGCCTACCCGACTGGCAAGTAAGTGTAAGTGCTTGGCCATACTGGCAGCACGGGGTGGAAGCGGCGCGGGTGCGGGAACACGCGCGGTCTGCCTGTCCGCAGTCGTGTCCAGTGTTTGTGAAAATATAAATTTTACTAGAAAAAAGCTCGAACTAGTTTGAATCCCGGTCCCCGCGCGGATCGCCCGCGCACCCATTGTGGCCACTTGTATGAACGAGCTATGGCGTGAGTTGCCCGCGCGCTCCCCGCGCCCGCGTGCTCACTATGGACACTCAAATAAAGTTATTATGTTTGAGTACGCCGCGTCGCGTCCGCGTTTGCAGTCTGGCCAAGCACTTAGTCCCGTGGTCGCAAGTGCTACTGCGGAGCGTGGGGCCCTGGGTTCGATTCTCAGGTCGGGCAAAGTGTTATTGGGTTTTTCCATTAGGAATTTCTTAGTAACAGCCCAGAGTTTGGAAGTCCCGTGACTCATGGTCCTGCACCCGATCCCTCCCCGGTTGAGTCGGATTGCGTGCCGCCCCATCGGACTAATGAGATTGAGGGAAAAGTGAGTAAAAAAGAGGGAAAAGTGAAGTGAAGGCTAGTCTCGGTTGAGAGTGGTCGCCATGACCAAAATACGGTCTGGATGGCTGTTATTATTTTAAACATTTATATAATTAAAAAAATACTTCGAAATTATACAAAAGTATAAACCCTAAATTACACGAGAAAACTGCATAAACTAAAAATAGAAACTACACGAGCTCCTTCCGTCTTCCTTCCGTAGTACGTAAACAACAACAAAACATTAGTTTAATTGTGCTAGATAACGTTGTTCTGCAAACAATCAACACTTCCTACGTTTTAATTTGTTTCAACCCCTAGCATACAAGTTTAATTTCAACCCTTACATAGAAATATAAGGATTGCAATAATTAAACTTGAATGAAAATAAACGATTTTGAGAAAACGATGGTACAGATGAAGGTCTAAAAAGAAGATAAATTATTATAAAATCAGGCCTATGTTTCTCGAAGGGTTAGGCAAAAGCCTTCATCTTATCGTGTGGATGGCAATAATGTAGTTTTTTTTCTTAAATTTGTTTGGCCCAAAATTCAGCAACGCGGATAGCATTCGCTAACGCAGCTTCCTCATACACAGGGCATGCGGTGCAAGATGGGAGGTGAGCTATTGTTTGTGGAGAGACACCACATATACACCGGAGGTCAGAACCTTCCATGAACCCCCACTTGTGGAGGTTGTCCTTGCTGCGGCCTACTTGGATACATACAGACAAATTAAATGGCTTTTGTCACTATACAAGGTGTTGATTTGCATCCTAGTCAAATTCAAGGACGTAATTATGCGAATGATTCTCGACCCAAATCAACAATAAAATGGGTAGGTTTTTTTTTTTGTTTTTCTTATTTACTCACAGACTCAAAACAAAAATATGTGTGGAGTCGGGGGACCCCCGGCAGGAACAAAGTTCAAAATGAAAATCCAAGATGGCGGCTACGAAAATGTGAAAATATTCGCAGCTTTAGCACCCTCGAAAACCATGAAAACTCTTTCTCTGACTATTACATGTAATAAAAAAAAATAAAAAAGTGACGATTTCTACCAGTTTACTCCTTTCGCAAGGTCCGTTAAAGAACTACGGTCCAAAAAGCGGCCAAGTACGAGACAGACTCGCACGCGAACGGTTCCGAACCATATTCAACACTACATCATCATCATCATCTGCCTAGCCTTTTCCCAACTTTGTTGGGGTCGGCTTCCAGTCTAATCGGATGCAGCTGAATACCAGTATTTTACATGGAGTGACTGCCTATCTGACCTCCACTTCACAGACTTCCGGGCTTCTGACTACCCGTAACGACTGTCAAAGATCCACGAATGACAGCCGGGACCAACGGCTTAACGTGCTTTCCGAGGCACGGAGGGGTCACGGTATGTATTGAACACTACATATTTTTATTATTCGTTGTTGTATAGTAGCCATTTCACTCTGTGAAACTTTCAAGTGTCTACTTATTACGGTTCAGAAGATACAACCCTGTGACAGAGGTGCGGGCGGACAGCGGAGCCTAAGTAATATTGCCTAAGTAATATGTATTTGTACTCAATGGCACCCTTTTGGTTCGAGTCCCTAAATTAGCTTACAATACACGTATAGTACCAACCAAGGTAACCGACATAGCCCGAAGAATTGCCAAACTTAAGTGGTCGTGGGCAGGGCACATTGCTCGCAGAATAGATGGCCGATGGAGCCGAAAGGTTCTGGAGTGGCGACCGCGTACCGGAAGACGTAGCGTTGGAAGGCCTCCCACAAGGTGGACCGACGACCTTGTGAAGGCCGCAGGAACCCGTTGGATGCGAGAAGCACAGAACCGGTCGAAGTGGAGGTGCTTGGGGGAGGCCTATGTCCAGCAGTGGACGTCTTTCGGCTGAAATGATGCTGATGATGATACGTATAGTGAGCATTTGCATAATTTAAACACCGTACAAGCAGAAAGTGTATCTCTATACACATTTTTCAGAAGCATAACTGTCAGTTATATCGATAGTTGCGCGTCTATTTACGTCAAAACGTCGCGTGGATCTGTTTGGATACTTAAAAAGTTTTGTTTTGTCCCATGTCGAGGTGGACGGGTGTGAAGTGGGGCTATTTCTAGTTCGGGACTTTCTATTTGGGTTTGCCCATTAGTTTTGCCCATTGTTATTTTTTATTAAATAGGTTTGTACAAACAATATTACACGTCAATCATATTTTCAAAAAAACTAGATGAGGTTGGGTTGGCATTTCCTAACTGACCGCTCTGAGAAGAAAGGCCGAAATAAACTCAAAGGTTTAAAAAAAGGCCGTTCTAAGGATTTCAATAATAAGTTTTTTAGTGCTATTTCTCTGTATCTGCCTGAAGTCTGGATTTGTACCCAGTTGATGGCAATAGGCTCGCCCTATTACATGGGCGATAAGGATTAAACATAACTGGCAAAATGTGGGCGTACTATAGGTTCCCCTCTGTCCAACCCCTCAGGGAAACAGGCGTGATGCTTTCTTATATTTTTTCAAAGATTAAACTGCAATAACACATTGAATAACCAAATAAACTACAAACGTAATCATTTAATAATCATTTAATAATCATTAAGTCGGCCGGACATTAATGTACTTATTAAAATTCATAATTATTAATAATGCCAGACCCTGCCGTTATTAAATCAAAATAATTACATGATTGAGCGGACAATGTAAGGTTGGTCGACCGCTTATTTATAAATGTGTTATAATTTATTATATGAAGTTTGGCGGTAACACTTAATTAAAGTTATTAGTTAATAACTGTTTCATTTGATTTTTAATTCCCGCTTGACCTGATCAGGGGTTAATTGGAAAAATGCCTGGATTTAATAAACTTTGCCGTGTCAGTCGGTCTTAAGAATATTTTAAAAAAATTGTAGAAGTTATTATTATTGCACTGTGACTTCTGGGCAGCAGTCTCCACACGGTGGGTGCCTGATAATTTACGGCTAAAAGGTGGCGAGACGACCTAGACGCGTACCGCAAGGGTTGTATCGAGGTGGCCCTAGAATAGGGTGCTTGGAAGGATTCCAGGGAGGCCTTTGCTCAACAGTCGGATAATACAGGCTGATAAAAAATTAGAACATAAAACTGCCTAAAGCAAAGCCCTACTGAAAAAAAATATGAAGGTATTGTATCGATATTATAATAAGTACTACAAGGTACCAGACGCCAGCATATCAAGTTACTACAATCTGACAAATTTATTTAATACATTTTCAACTTTATCGCTACAGTATAAGGTTCAAGGTTGATTGGAAAAATTTTACAGTTTCGGGTAGCTTGATGTGCTGGCGTCTGTACATGCTACGTTTGTTGGCTCATCGCACAGTAAAGGCCAGGAAGGAGGGTGTAATACTCAGAAGGAACGAAAATGTATTATAACAAGCATGATGTTGATAATTTTATACACAAAAGTTAGTCGACATTTTCCACTTCAGCTTTGAAATACCACATTATGATTTAAAATTCTAGTGATCCAAATGTTTGAACTGCTATAACGTTTTTATTCACTAACTCTACTTACTCTGACTAACCTTTGACCTATCATAAAAAATAATCAAGTAATCCCTAAGGAGTACCTGATTATTTTTTTTAATTTTAAATCATAATGTAGCATTACAGATGAAGTGGAAAAACGTCAAGTATATTATTCCGTGCATTTTTTTACTGGGTGACTGTCGAACACTACTTCACCAAAAAAAAATTGCGAATTTATTTTCTACTATCCCAAATCAACTTTTCCCGAACTGGCAAACTACCATATAACAACGCTAGCCAAAGTTTTGCCTTGGTGGACTCACACGGTAAAACTTGTACTGTGTTTTATTCTACAGAACTGATCTTAGTCCGCATACTTTATACTTTGATTCCTTACTTTAAGCTGCTGCATAATACACTGGTTTAAAGTTGGAAAGCGCTTTTTAAGCTTTAGATGTTTGCGGAAATGTAAGATGAATTTTGCTCGTCGCTTTTCTATTGGACTTGACTTCTGTTGCATGTAGGACCACTCATCTTCATCTGCCTAGCCTTTTCCCAACTAGGTTGGGGTCAGCTTCCAGTCTAACCAGATGCTCCACAACCCAGTTACTTAGTAATACGATACCCCTTGGTACGAGTGGTTGTTAGACTTTCGGGCTTCTGACGACCCGTAACGACTGTCAAAGATCCACGAATGACAGCCGGGACCAATGGCTTAACGTGCTTGCCGAGGCACGGAGAGGTCTTGGTATGTGAAGATGGTCACCCATCCACGGACCAACCGCGGCAAGCGTAGCTTAACCTGATCGATTGACCCGTACGGCTGTTATTACTTAGCCACAAGCCCCTGAACGCCATCAACTTCCAAACTCCGGGCTGTTATTAACAAATTCTCAATGGAAAAACCCACTTTGCCCGACCCGGAAATCGAACCGAAACGGTTAACCACTGTATCGGCCGAATGTTCGGTCATTTTCTGATTCGAATATTGTTGTTCTACTAGGAATTTAAAAAAAAAGGTAATAAAAGGGTTAAGGGTTCTAAAAAGGTTCGGATTGGCACAGTTTGGTCGGGACCAATAGTCAATATAGGAAATTAATGGTAGTAGAAAATGACCGATCATTCGGCCGATACAGTGGTTAACCGCTTCTGAGTAGACCCCCTGGACCCCATGCCCAGCAGTCGTGCCAGTGCCAGTATTCTGCTGTATTCGGTTACATTGGAAGTCGACCTTAACATAGTTGCGAAAACGCCAAACAGATGATGATAATTTTAGAATGGCGATACTTAGGTAATTTCGTCTTTCATACCGTTTATTTTTTGAAGTGAAAACTTCTTTAGGCTTGTTGGACATTTTTTGAGATGGGAAAAAACCATTGAACTCACGCCACTGTTACAGTAAGCGACACCTCGCGTGTTTAGTTTATAAGACGATTCAAAAAAGTACCCGCTTCGGATGTGTTCGGCTGTCCTCTGGATGTTCTCGGTTTTAATGTATATCCGATATGTCAGTGAGTGATGGCCAAGTATTCTGTTTGTGTTTTGTTTTCACTTCTGTTTGCATTCCCGGAGTGCCACTGTTGTTTTGGTTTTTTTGATGACATCTTCATGGATACCCTCCTTCTGGGGAGAACGGAGGGTTACGTCGGACTCCTACCGCTCCTGAAACTCCACTTTTTCTACAACTACCATGAGTCGGTGGGCCCGGGAAATACTTGTACATTCACAGCACCCCCGACTGGTGTTTTTCATACCCTGGGCTAGATATCCATTTTCCTGTTTTCAATGAAATCACGTTAACCTAATAAATAATATATCTTACTCATGAAAATTAAGAACATTAACCGAATTCGCGTTAGTCACGTCTTATTAAATGTAAAATATTGAACGCCTCTCGAAGTTTTCACAGTTTCTAACTCAAACTTCGCTGTTTTATGGCGGACTTCGTTTAAACGATTTTCTTTGACTTTGCTACTTAGTCTTGAGTTGGTCATTGGTCTTAATTTTAAAATTAGGCCTTTAAAATTATGTACGTTGTATTTAAATAAAAATATCATGGAGCCATATTTAAGTCACCATCTTCCTGCCCTTATCCCATGTTACTTGGGGTCGGCGCAACACGTTTTTTTCTTCCATTCTCCCCTGTCAACCGTCACACTATCATTCACTCCCTTCTCTTTCATACCATTCCTCACACAATCCATCCATCTTTTCTTCGGCCTTCCTCTCCCTCTCCATCCATCAACATGTATATTCATCACTCTTTTAGTCACATGCGTTTCGTCCCTTCTCATCACATGCCCATACCAAGACAAACGATTTCCTTTCAACTTTTCTGTCACTGGCGCCACTTTCAAACTTCCTCATTATACTCATTTCTTACTTTATCCATTCTCGTCACTCCACACATCCATCGCAACATTCTCATTTCCGCTGCATGCAATCTTTTTTCATCCGTCTTCTTCACGGCCCAGCATTCATGGAGCCATATTTAAGTGTTTTTGGTTTTTCAAGTTGAGACTTGGTTGAGACCAATGACAACAATTTGAGCTTTGTACTTATTCTATTCTTATAAAGTAAATCATTTTTTTTGTCTGGACAACTTTTTCTTTTTCTGCATCTGTGTATCGAAAGACCAAAAAAGTGACTAGCTAGCTGACTGACTATTCGGTATGTGTAATAAGTGGTCCAATATTGGTCCTTGTATACACCAGATTTCAAACACCTTTATCAAGAAACAAGCCTGATTTACAAACATACATACTCATGCTTACACTACACACATACGTACAACTCAGCCCTTCTTCCCAAGTGCGACGATCCTTAACTCCTTATGCTTCGTTTATGTCCATACATATGGCCATACACGCTCATCGGTTCCAAGTACTACGCACCTGACCTTACTGAAGAACATCACCAATAAGGTCACTATTTATGTCCTCCTAAGGCGTCGATTACACTCACATCTGCCTTGTTAGTCGCCTTAATAACCGTGATTTACTAAGAACATAAAAGCAAAACCAACACATTTGAAGTAACACGCAATGATCTATACCATACATCTATCAGAGCAACCAATCTAGTCACAAAGGGTGTCCGTAAACTAAGAATCAGCCCTCAATCAGGCTGCCAATATATTTTCCTTAACACTGACCTGGTTTGAAACAGCCAATAAAATATTCCCAGTTCAGGGCAAAACGGATTACACCGCAAATACCGATGTGTCACTCTGATTGTCACATTTGTCGTTTTTACGATGTTCAATGACGTTGCTATGGTCACCGACACTGTCTTATAATTCCGTGACCTTTTTGTTATAAAAGAAAAAGTTAGATTGGCTTTGATTTTCTAAGATTGTATTTCGTCCGTTTGAAAAAGACTATAAAATATTTCCAGTTTAAGGCAAAACGGATTACAACACAAATACCGATGTGTCACTCTGATGGTCACATTTGTCTTCTTTACGATGTTCAATGACGTTGCTATGGACACCGGCAGTCTTATAAATCCATGACCTTTTCGTTATAAAAAAAAAGTTAGATTGGCTTTGATCTTGTAAGATTTTATTTCGTCCCTGATCTTGTTTTAGGGGGTCGTCATAACTCAATTTTGGGAATTCGTCTCTGTTAAAGTGATCTAAGGAACTGAGTAAGATAATGTAAATGGAACTTGGGACATAGATACTGGTCGGGTTTAAAAGATTTGTTGTGTAAGACAAAAACTGGCCGAGTGCGAATCGGACTCGCACACAGTTCATAACCGTACCATAAGGCAAAGACGCCGAAAAAACACGTTTGTTGTATGGGAGCCCCGCTTAAATATTTATTTTATTCTGTTTTTAGTATTTGTTATAGCGGCAACAGAAATACATTATCTGTGAAAATTTCAACTAGCTATCACGGTTCATGAGATACAGCCTGGTGACAGACGGACAGACAGACAGTGGAGTCTTAGTAATAGGGTCCCGTTTTACCCTTTGGGTACGGAAACCTAAAAATGGAGTCGAGTAGTGCAAGTATTTCCCAAAATAAAGATGAAAGCAACTGTGTAAGTACCGCAAGAAACAAGTGATTTTAAAGACGTTTACTATAAACAACTATTAGGAATCTCTAATGGGATCATTAAAAAAGCCGTGACTAGAGAAAAAGTTTTGGAAATATAAAAAAAAAAAAGTCCTCTAGACCGTATTTCGGCCACGGCGGCCAATCTCAACGGAGACTAGCCTTCGGCGCGGGAGATATTATAGTGCACAAGTGTGGGCGCAGACACAGGTGCACTCCCTCTTCCCTCACTCTCATTGTCCGATGGGACGGCAATCCGACACGACCGGAGAGAGATCAGGCGCAGGACCAACGGCTTAACGTGCTTTCCGAGGCACGGGGGTATCACACCGCCAACTTCCAAACTCCGGGCTGCTACTAAGAAATTCCTAAACGAAAAACTCAATAACACTTTGCCCGTCCCGGGAATCGAACCCGGGACCCCACGCTCAGCAGTCGCGCTTGCGACCACGAGACCAACGGGGCAGTTTGGAAATATACAAGTGATATTATTAACAAAATTACTCGGACAATACAATCTTAACTAAACATCAACAAGAAAATCTTATTAAGCAAACCACTGACAAATTTAAGATCCCCCAATATGCATCGTGGTATCTTCCGCGTAACTTAGGACCAAAAACTTTGTAATATATTAGAAAGTTAAATAAACTGGGATTACATTAAGGCAGGACTTATCTTCTTGACAAAAGGGACTTGGTGCGTTATACTGTGGCATTTGTTATACAATTTTGTCAGATTAGACTTTTGAAAGAGCTTTGAAGTTTCTGGAGAGGCACGTTCTGGAATTTGGGCTTGTAAGGTTAGTGGAAAAGGTTATTTATTGAAGTGTATATATGCTTTGTGAGTGTTTGCGGTGTAAGGGGCTCGTGGCTAAATATTAACAGCCACACGGGTCGATCAAAGGTTAAGCTACGCTTGCCGAGGTCGGCCCGTGGATGGGTGACCATCTATTATTACATATCGAGACCCCTTCGTGTCTCGGAAAGCATGACGTTAAGTCTTTGGTCCCGGCTGTCGTTTGCAAATCTTTTATGATCGTTACGGGTAGTCAGAAGACCAAAAGTCTCATTATCCAGTAATTGGCTTGTGGAAGTCGGATAGGCAGTCGCTCCATGTAAAATCACTCAGCTCCGCTCAGTCACTCAGCTGTATACGGTTGACCCCAACTTAGTTGGAAAAAGGCTAGGCGGGTGATAAATTGTCCTGGATAAGTGGAGTGCACGAGGTTGTGGGTTCGAATGTGATTTATTTAATTCATATGTACAGTACGCCAGCACAGCCAGCTACTACAATCTGTCAAATTTCTTTAATCGATTTTCAACTTTATCACTAATGCATGAGGTTCAAAGCTGATTGGGAAAATTGTACAGTTTCGGATAGCTGGATGTGCTGGCGTGTGTACTTTCTGAGTTCTTGGACATTACGAATATTTTCGAAAAATAGTGCTACAGCCAAATTAGACAGATTCAAAAATTTCTATAGAAACAGAGATTTCAAAAATGTTCATTAGTTACTTTTTTAGACATTTGTTTCCTGCTTATGGGTATGAAGTTTCATTAAAATCGGTTCATTCATTTCGAAAAACGAGGGCTAGAAAGTTTGTATGAAATGTCGTATGGCGTAAACGCTCATAAGTATGTCTGCTGCCTTGGTCGGTACCGTTAATAGCCTTTTTGACTGGCTAATGATCTCAACACGGTATGCGTTCTGACAAGTTCGTTCTGCTACACAATAAACTCATTAGAATATAACTAGCTTTTATGCACAAGTAAAAAATCACACTAATATTATAAAGGCGATAGTTTGTGAGTGTCTGGGGGTGTGTGTGTGTTTATATGTTTGTTACTTCTTCACGCTTAAACAGCTGGACCAATTTTGATAAAATTTTGTATGGAGGTAGCTGCTGAAATGTTGAAGAAAAATGACAAATTATTTATGACTAACTTCTGCTCGAAACTTCGGCTGCGTCAAATTTCTCGTTTTAAAATAAAATATATCGTATGAGATAAGTGGCAATACTGTAGCTTCCCATAGAACGAATTTTCGGAATAAAACTCACAAATTTTACCTCTTTATAATATTATTACTATTACCTATCTAGGTAGATATAAGTATAATTAGTAAAATCTAACACTCACGTATAATTTCGTTGATATCAATACAGTATCTATCTAAAGAAAACAAAGTCGGGTTAGTTACACCATTTAAAACTCCAGAACGGACGGACCGATTTTTATGTTTGACTAGCTGTTCCCCGCGGTGTCACACGCTGCGCGGCTCCTAATGGTCGTAGCTTGATGTTATATAGTCTATAGCCTTCCTCAATAAATGGACTATCCAACACTAAAATAATTTTTCAATTCGAACCAGCAGTTCTTGAGATTAGCGCGTTCAAACCAACAAACTCTTCAGCTTTATAATATTAGTATAGATTTGTCTCCGCCCCGAATAGCAGAATAACTATTATAGTATGGAAAATAATCACGAAAAAAATGATAATAACTAGTAGTTAGTTACTAGTTTATTAAATTTTATGTTCATTAACACTTTGCGGGACACTTAATATACCCAGACGTACGACAATAAAAACTTCTAATGTGTTTCGTTCAATGTCCTTCAAAAGATTAAATTACATTTTAAATGCAAAATCAGCCTATAATATTCCCACTGCTGGGACACAGGCCTCCACTCGAATTAATATAAAATACGTACTTACATCTATTACTGTTTTGCAAAATCCTGAACCCTTTTATCCTTCACAAGAACTTACAGGTAAAACTGCCAATAGATTCTTTAGAAAGGGCTCGTTGGCGTTTTGTAAAGTTACGCTCAGTAAACACAACGACCCAACGCGAAAATATTTTTCAATGTTCCACTAAAGTTACGGCTTATTATCATACTCATGACGTATAGTAGCTGCTTTGTTCACATTATGATGTTTTGATAATGTGATGATATGCGATTATAGTCGTTTGAGATTATGATATTCTGAAAATATGATATACAGAGACTGAGCTATCGGTCAGTGACGTAACTGTTGCAATGCTAATCAAAGTCAATGTCAAATCATTTATTTCAAATAAGCATATAAAACGTACTTTTAAACGTCAAAATTTACAAAAATAAAAAAAAATATTCAAGTCGCCCGTGAATTCGTCGTATATGGAAAAGAATGGGCAAGAAACTCCACCGTTACTATTTTAAAAATGTTTTACAATGTTATAATATGTACAAGTATACAAAAAGGAGAGGAAATTATCAAAGGGCATCAAAATATTCATCCGTATCGCTGTCAACAGGAAACGTGCCCAAAAGACTGGCAGCATTGCCACGTTGTATGGCAATGCTGATTCTTTGGCCAAAAAATAGGCCAGGCCTCTGGTCACGTGAAGAGTCGACGAACCGCTTGGCGATGTCTCGAAATACTAAGTGGGCACTCGGGCCCCATGGCCCTAGAGTTTCAACCACAAACGGCTCAAACATATATATGTTCCAAAGAGATTGGAGTATTTGCGCCGTTAGAAATATTATTATTATTTTACAATATATAGTATACATTAATTATAAATAATTATACTAGATGACCCCGTAATCTTCATATCACCAAAATTTTTTTGATTATACAAAAAATATATTATTCAAATCGGTTAAGCCGTTTTTGAGTTTTAGCGAGACTAACGAATAGCATTTGATTTATTTATACGAGTAACTATATACATTATGTGAAGATGATGCACCTATCTATACCCCATGGTCTATGATGGAACGAGCGTGCCCAGAAGATGCCTGTTGTGGGTCGACCGCGTAGTTCTACTAGTAGGACCAAGGGTATTTTTCTTTTCGGTGGTTGTATCAATCGGACCATGGGCAAATGAAGTTCTATCAGTAGTGCTAAGGGCAACTTTGTTAACCCGTGGTTCTATCAAAACTAAAGTGATTATTTAACATCTTTGCATGTGAAACTTCATTTAGGAAAATGTTTTACATTAAAAAATATGTATCATATTGGCATTGACTAGGTTGGCACACCTTGGGTTGTAAACTCCACTACCATTATTCTTACTGGCAAATAAAATGACAGACACATAAAATAATGCAACCTGCGTAACTTTTTGGAAAAATATTTGAAGAAAGAAAAGAAAGAAAAACAGTTTATTCTGCACAGATGAAATGCATACCTATTACAAAAATCGTGCTTTATACCCGACTCCGGCGAAGCCCAAAAGGAGGGTTATTTATATTATTCTGCTGTTATTTTATTTTCTGCCTAACCCTTCGAGGAAAAATGGGGTGATGTTACGTTATGTTATGTTAATACTAAAATTATACACGGCCTTTGCCGTTTTATTTTAGTACTAGCTGCGCCCCGCGGTTTCATCCGCATAACTTTCGATCCCGTGGGAATATTGGGATAAAATGTATCCTATGTGTTAATACAGGGTGTCAGTTACCTCCATAATTTTTTTTATCAAAATTGGACAAACTTTCGCCTTTGTAATATTAGTGTGGGGGTTTTTGGACTATTCAAAGATTCCCTTATATTCAAAAGAAAATGAATAAAAAGATCTAAACTAAGATTACATCTAATAGCTGCTGGGTCATTCTTTGGCCAAAGAATTAGCATTGCCATTCAACGTGGCAATGCTGCCAGTCTTCTGGGCACGTTTCCGGCCTCGAAACGGCCTTTTTTTGTATTTATTTAGTTAGCAAAGATTAGGTTTTTTTTTGTTTTAAGAATGTTTTTGGGTTTAAAAGTTACTTACCCCGAACTTCTTGATGCAGTTTATGTGTCCACGATGATCAGCCTTTAATGTTCCCACTATAGAATGGGCCGTAATCCACCACGCAGGCCCAGTGCGGGTTTATGTGTCCGTTTGTGTATTTTTGCACATCATGCAGCAAGGCTATTCTTAAATTATTCCCGGTACGGGAAAACCAGACCAGTGAGAGTAAACATTAATACTGTCTGTTAGTTTAAATACTACATGATAATGTGAGTACTGTGTGCTCCTTCAGTTAAAGCAGAAATTACTCAAAGGCTTACATGCCCGAACCTTCAATTTATTTGCGACTAGGGCTTTCCTTTAGAGTAATTGCCTACATTTGCTTATGTTTTACAACTGTAGGCTAAGCTTTTTTTTTGTGGATGGGAAATCATCAAATGACCCCTCCCGCTCTGGGTGGAGCGGAAGGGAGTGTCAGACTCTTACTGACTAAAACCCACCCGTGTTCCTTCCTTAGCCCTTTATGTTCCGAGCCAGCGGTAACCCTTTCGGCATAGAGCCTTTCGGACAATCCCGCTGACCCGGCAGGCTTCGGCCCTATGGGGCCCCTCCTCGATGCTGACATCTCTTTGAGGCGCGCGTGGAACACGTACGCGCCGTCCGGCACGGGCCTAGTCCTGATCGGACGGTGAGCTACCCATTACTCTCCGCCCGCAGGCCCGCGCCTACGGTGGCCGGGAGTCGTCCCTTGGCTCCCGACGCCCGGAGCGTCTCCCGCGGACTGTAGGCTAAGCTTTAAATTATAGTTTGTGACTGATATAGAGAACACGAACTCCATGCAGATTTATAGATTATCCAGTTTTTTTTTTGCCATCTCGCAGGTCATCCAAGGAGGTTGTCGTCTGCATAACTGGACTTGCCTGTGGTTTCTTCAATTAATTAAGGCCTCCAGCCAGGACTTGGCATAATCAGAACCCTCGGTACGCGAGTCTGAATAGCACTTGACCAGTTTTTTCTATCGTATCAAATTAGTTGTATTATGGTTTCAACACACTATCTACCTAGCATATATCCTGAAGAATATCATATCATCATCATCATCTGCCTAGCCTTTTCCCAAGTATGTTGGGGTCGGCTTCCAGTCTAACCGGATGCAGCTGAATACCAGTATTTTACATGGAGCGACTGCCTATCTGACCTCCACAACCCAGTTACTGGGTAATACGATACCCCTTGGTAAGACTGGTTATCAGACTTTCGGGCTTCTGACTACCCGTAACGACTGTCAAAGATCCACGAATGACAGCCGGGACCAACGGCTTAACGTGCTTTCCGAGGCACGGAGGGGTCACGGTATGTAAAGATGGTCACCCATCCACAGACCAACCGCGGCAAGCGTAGCTTAACCTCGATCGACCTGTGCGGCTGTTATTATTTAGCCACGGGCCCCTCAAGAATATCATATATTTGTCTGATTTTGTTTACTGTAGTCGATCATATACTTTTATTGTTTCTAAAACTTGCGTTTTTTGTGTTTTGGTCCTGAGCCCCTTAATCAAACTACCCAGTAACTCGGTAAGCTCAGTATTTACTAGATCGAATCGAAAACGTTGTTTACACTCCACCCAGTTACTGGCTTGATACCGCTAGCTTAATATCCTGGCTTAGTACTGCCGTTATGTATTCAGGATTTAAACGTCGTGCCGAAGATCACAGCTGTATAAATTGTTGCAGATTGGAGAAGCTTTGCGAGTTTATTTTAATTCTTAGCTAAGCTTGCAAGGTAAACTAATTCGGATTAATTTTATGTAGGTTTTTGAATAAACAGGACACAACAAAAATACGATGCCGAATGTTCGAATTTGTGATTGAGAACTTTTGATTTTTATTCAATATGTCAGTTTTTTAAACGGTGCTAAATACCAGTTATGGAATACCTGGAAAAAGTAGGTACCTACTTTTGTACAAATAAAGTTACCATTTTTATTTAAGGTGTAAAATAATAGTAAAGCAATAACAAGAATCAATAACTTCGTCCATAACACAGTAATTCGGAACTCAGCACCAAATTATATCATTTTTATGAGTTTAGTTTCGATGTTTGCTAATCACAATTTGCTGCCTAAATGTTATGACATATTTGCGCATCATAAGACCCAATAAAAGCACCATGCAGAAATTAACATAATTATTAATCCAGTAAGTCATGATGATTTAAAGCCTGTACCAGAATCCCAAACAGCCAGGTGAGATAAGTAATTTCCCGTAGAGCCACTGAATATGAGGCTGGGGACCAACCCAACCGACCCTATCATAAATATTACATAATATTACCTCTTATAACATGTAACTTGCGTTGGAGGACCAGAATTATATCACAGGAATTTTGACTCTCAACTTTCGTGTTAAGGGTGGTTTTAGAAAAAGAGTACAGCTATCAAATGAACGCAGGTCTTAAGTAATATGTTCTCACATAATTCTTGGGTTAGGCCCTTGTTGTAAATTAATTTTTTCGAGTTAACTTCGTTGGGTATGATTATTATAATTATTACTTCACGTTGAAGGCTTAAGTTGAGTTATAAATTTCATGGACATGATATTACTTTGTGCGTGGAGTGGGTTCTTTTTGCGAGAACTTTGTTTACGTATAAAGGGATAAGGAAGAGTGATTTTATAGAAAAAACAATTTAATTTCTTTTGAAATAATGGTAATTAGGATTTGCCCACTTCATGAACTCATAAATATTCAGTAAATGTGTGATGTACATGAGAGCAAATAAATAAACACTTTCCTCTAGGAAAAACGAAAAATATAGAGGTCTATTTCACAACTGTATTATAATTTACTTTGACTTTACCTTTACTTTTTTTTTTTTGACTGCCCCGTTGGTCTCGTGGTCGCAAGCGCGACTGCTGAGCGTGGGGTCCCGGGTTCGATTCCCGGGTCGGGCAAAGTGTTATTGAGTTTTTCCATTAGGAATTTCTTAGTAGCAGCCCGGAGTTTGGAAGTTGGCGGTGTGATACCCCCGTGCCTCGGAAAGCACGTTAAGCCGTTGGTCCTGCGCCTGATCTCTCTCCGGTCGTGTCGGATTGCCGTCCCATCGGACAATGAGAGTGAGGGAAGAGGGAGTGCACCTGTGTCTGCGCGCACACTTGTGCACTATAATATCTCCCGCGCCGAAGGCTAGTCTCCGTTTTGATTGGCCGCCGTGGCCGAAATACGGTCTGGAGGACTCTTTTTTTTTTTTTTTTTTCTTATAATTTAATAAAATTGTCATAACTCTTATTTACTTTATTGAACTTTTGGCTATGGCTATTCGTCCTGTATAGGTCCATCTCTTTCTTACACTGGAACAATGATGGTGTTAACACGCCATAGTAAGGCTCCTGTTCGTTAACTGATACGAGGATAGTTTAGTGATTACATTAGCCTAACATTTTACACTCCAAATAATTTTGGATAAAAACCTTTACACGAAAGCCTAGATTTTGGTGTAGAAAAAAGTTCAGTTACAACAAATAGGATCACAGTTAAACTGATCTATGTGTTAGTTTCACGAAAGCTGAGCTATTAAGCGGATCAAAATGAAAGTAACTTTGTGAAGTTAAAAGTTAGAATCGGTTTACATGCAAAAGGACCAAGGACATAGAACCAATAGTTACCCCATTGCCATTTTGTTTTTTCTGCAAAGTTGTGGCGCATTATGGAACTGCGGGATAATTGCGTAATACACATTATTAATTATTTGTCCGTAAAGTTTATACTTGTTTATAAGAACTATACGAACAATAAACCATTGCCCCTAAAATACAGTCCACTCTTTCATTACTCCCGTGCTAACATTGGTCCTTTGAGCCGGATACTTTTTTTTTCTAACAAACTGCACAATCATAAAACGCGTTTGGCTTAGACCATTTATTTACGTGATAAATGTTTATTCAACCCTTTATTTAAGGATAATGATTAATGCCTCTGTCGACAGCAAAAAATATTTCAACTGTTTCAATAATGAAAAATTACTTGAGAGATAACTAATGCCTTTTCAGCTGTAAATAATACTTTATCTTCATTATTGGCCTTTTAAAGGACACTGAACTTGCTCTGTAGTTTAAAATAGAAATAGCAAAATAATTTACAACAAGTTTCAGAGCCCTTCTATACAAAAGCGCATATCTCTAAAATTTTCCTGATACTTACACCTGAGTTGCTCGAAATCGTTCATTCGTTCACTCACCTCGCTCGTTCACTGAACTGACGCTATCTGCGCTATGTTGTCATGAACGAATGAACGAGAATAGATTCAAAATACGCGAAGCATTTTTGCGAATTTTAAATTCCGATTCCGATTTTCAAATTCTTTATTCGAATCATGATATTAACGGCTCATCTGTCTTTAAATGTTTTAAATATTTAAAAATGTGTTATTTTAGAATAATTGGGTTTTTAACTTTGAGGAGTACCTAATGTAAAATAGGTTTTAAATTTACTTCAACCTAACTCATTATTCTGTCGATTTTTAATTTGCGTAGTATAATTATATAGTATTTAAAAGAAAATTGGTACCACTGATTACTAATACCGTAGCGTAATTTTTCAGATCGCCCAAAAAATTTCTGAGATATCACTAACTACATATTTAAGTGCTCCGATTAATTTTAGTCGCTATTTTGCTTTATTTACTCGTGATATTCTATGTTGTTATCTGACAACCAGTCTTTCCAAGGGGTATCGTATTACCTAATAATTGGGTTGTGGAGGTAAGATAAGCAGTCGTTCCATGTAAAATACTGGTATTCAGCTGCAACCAGTTAGACTGAAAACCGAAGCCAACATAGTTGGGAAAAGGCTAGGCAGATGATGATGAATTCTAAGTTGTATCTTTATAAGCTGTTTTTTTTTCTCTTTTTAGTGTCTTGAGAAATGTTTTATCTCACATACGAACTGTTAAATTGTTGCTGTGCTCGACCATAAATACCTAACCTAACCTAACCCGCCAGATAAAAATATTGGCCAAAACTGATGGCTAAATAAATGCATACAAAGTATTGAGTTGAAAATAACTATTAAACTGCGTTGGTTTTTACTCAAAAATATCGTGCCTTGCTTGGATGGACATTGTGAAAGATGATATGGCAAAAAGGATGACTACCGAGATGATGCCTAATAGTGTTTGGCCAGACTGGGGCGCGGGCGTGGGGCGGGCGGCGCGGCGAACTCAAACATATGAACTTCCTTTGAGTGTCCATAGTTGGCACGCGGGCGCGGTGAGCGACGCGGGCAGCCCGCGGGGAGTGCGCGGGCAACTCACGCCATAGTTCGTTCATACAAGTGGCCGCAATAGGTGCGCGGCGCGGGCGCGGGCAGCCAGCGCGGGGACTGGGGTTCTCAAACTAGTTCGAGCTTTTTTCTAGTAAAAATAAGTCTTCTTCATCCATATTATATGTTGACAAACACTGGACACGACAACACGCAGAACGCAGCCGCGCTCCACTGCGGAAAGGCAGACCGCGCGCGTTCCCGCACCCGCGCCTCTCCCGCCCCGCGCTGCCAGTCTGGCGAAGCACATATAAGTAAGCTGACATCAAATAAATTGAGATATGAGGAGGAGAATGATAATATCGTGGCTCGCTTGTTTCTTGCAGTCAGCTGGGCGAAAACATTTTCTCTTATAGAGAAGGAATGAGCATTGAAGAGCTTGGTGACTATTTCTTAGCGTATTCACACCATTAAATAAAGAAATAAAATAAAATTAGTTTAATTCAAGTAACAAGACTCCTATACAAACAGATACATAAAAGAATACAGACAGGAAAAAAAGCATTAGACAAAAACTAACACTCACAAAGCAACAATTGTTGTAAGTGTTAAATAAAAAAAAAAACATTATTAAAGACCACGTTTCTTTGATATGGTAAGGAATTAGAAATAAATTAAATTAAAACACGAAGGGTTCCGTACCACAAGGCATAAAACGCCGAAAAAACGACTTTGATACCCCTTTAAATTTTAACTTTATTTTATTTTTATTATTTGTTGTCATAGCGGCAACAGAAATACATCATCTGTGAAAATTTCAACTCTCTAGCTATCACGGTTCATGAGATACTGCCTGGTGACAGAGAGACAGACGGACAGTGCAGTCTTAGTATTAGGGTCCCGTTTTTACCCTTTGGCTACGGAACCCTAAAAAAGACCATGCGGGCAATTCCCACAGTTTTAAGAACGTTCACATTCTCAATCTGTTTAAAATAACACCTCTAACTTCTCTACATTTTTGACAAACATTGACATTCATTGTCGTTGAGATGAAATTCTGACTAGATTTTAAACGTTTTTAATTACAGGATGGGCCTAGATACGAGCCGAAATTAGTTGACAGTTACAAAATTGAATAGTGGGTCCATTTTCTATTTCAGAATTACTATATAGAAAACTCCACCTAAAAGCTACATTTAAAAACTTTGCTTGTCTGTAAGAACCGAATCACTTTCCTCGTCTTTACTAGAGTTAAAATAGCATACAGTTGAATAAAAATAAAACCAACCAAAAAGTACAGATGACCCAGTAATATCGCACAAAGGACGCGCTCCGTCACAATGCTCTTAATGATTCAACACACCAATAACTCAACACACCAACCACCACAAAATGGCTTTTTTTTTTGTTGTTTTCGGATGGGAAATCATCAAATGACCCCTCCCGCTCTGGGTGGAGCCGAAGGGATTGTCAGACTCTTGCTGACTAAAACCCACACATGTTCCTTCCTTAAAGTCAAAGTCAAAGACCCTTTATATTAAGGGCCAGCGGTAACCCTTTCGGACAATCCCGCTGGCCCGGCAGGCCCACAAAATGGCTTAAATTTAGTCTGCAACATTTTGTGTTACCAAAGCATAGTTTAGAAACGTCTAGCAGCATTTCAAAACATTGCTAGTCTTAAATCATACTTAAAACAGCCTTTACTTGTACGTAATAAAGAATAAACTTTCACCTTATCTGCAGAAAAAGATGAAAGTGTAGCATAGACAAAAGAACATCAAAAACCCGGATGACCCAGTAATATAGCACAGAGTACGCGCTCCGTCACAACGCGCTGAATAATTCAACACACCAGTAACTAGTTGGTTTAGAAGAAAACATTACCAAGGTCAAAATACCTGTCTTATGGGAAGAAGAAATCAAGGTCATAAGACCTGACTTATAACCTTGACCTTCTCCTTCTTGTTGAAGGTAATTTGGCCAAGAAACCAAGATTAATATTGAAAGCTGTAAGCAAGTTAAAATACTAACCCACGATAAACTTGGAGGATCAACACTGACTGGATATTATAGTGAGTAGACTAAAAGGCAGCTTCGATTCTAGGTTGCAACATTTTTTTATTACCGGAGTACATACTTTTTTCTATAACAACTTTTTTGCTAGTCCACCAGACTTAGGTTGCATGTACAAAAATCAATACTAATATTATAAATTCGAAAGTATCTCTGTCTGTCTGTATGTTACCTTTTCACGCCTAAACCACTGAACGGATTTCGATACAATTTGGCAGAGAGACAGAATACATCCCGTGGAAGGACACAGGATAGTTTTTATCCCGATATTCCCAAGGGATCGACACTTACGCGGGTGAAACCGCGGTGCGTTGCTAGTAAAGTATAAAGACGAAAATATACCGAATATGTACACATAAAAAAAAACCAACGACCCAGTAATATCGCACAAAGTACGCGCTCCGTCACAACGCCATGAATAATTCAACACACCAATAACTAGTTGGTTTAAAAGTAAAATTTTAAATTTACTCTCAAAGTGTGTTCGCGTCACATTTGCTTAGAGTAGACAGGTTCCCTCATGTGGCTGGGAGTATTTTTTGTGGTTCAAGTTGGGAGAGACCGCGATTTAACTAGAGACTGGAAACCCGTCAGACATTATCCAGTATATTTAAAACAACTGTTTTGTTGGTAAATTATTTAATAACAATAATAATCATTTTATTATCAGGCAACTAAGGCCCATACGTAAAATACACAAAATAATATAAAACAATAAACTATTTAAAACTACGACTAATTATACCTACACGTAACGTTGTCGGCGTCGTGTTTCGCTGCGTGGTGTCGCGTAACCGTCCTCGGAAACGAAGAAAATAATGAATAATGTCAAGGAAGTGTTTATTTTTAATCAGAAGGCAAAAGGACCAGATATTAATTTGTAGTTAAGATGGCAAATCGATAACGAAAACAACATTTATATTTTAGGCAACCCATTTTCTTCGATCCTAAGGTTCATTGGTTACATGGGCTTTATCTAACCGATACTAGAAAGAGACTGAGCTTCTAATTGATTAAACTGCGGTATTGTCAACTGCATGTATTAGTAAGCAAGTAACTATGTAACCAAACAAACTGACAATAATGCCACCACCACCCACCACCCATCATCTAACTGTAACTGTGTCTGTGTGTGTATGTGTGTCTATGTGTGTGCCTATAGTAACCATTTCATAAATGATGATAATAAACGTAAATTGGTTCGAAAAAACACTTTAATACATTAAAATTATTCAATTATTTAAAAACTGGACGAGTTCAGTATTTTCTAACTGATTACTCTGAGAAACAAGACCGAAATAAACTCAAAGGTCACAGTCTCTTTTAAAGTTTCACATCTGAACATAATTATGTGGACTTACATAAGAAGTTACCCTCTGCCCACTCCTACTTGGGACACACAACAAAAACGTCGTCGTGTTTTCGTGAGAACATCTTATTTAAGCGCAAGCGAGCGTGATGTCTCCCGGATTTTCTTGGAATTTTCCGTTCAATAACAAAAATTCGCTTTTGCGATATCACCTATCAGTTACAATGTGTCTTGTCATTTTTATCAGCAAGCTAACATTTATCACAACCAACTTCCTCATGGCCTGTCAAATTGAAATATACCCATTGCGTTCTGATCATAAAACATTTGTCTAATAGTGTTGTCAGAAGCCCAAAAGTCTGACAACCAGTTTTACCAGGTAGGGCGAGGAGGAAAGAGGAAGGTTGTCGAGGTCAGATAGGCAGTCGCTCTATGTAAAACTAGCTTCTACCCGCGACTTCTTCCGCGTGAAATTTCACCCTCCCCCCATTCATTCACCCTCTTAGGGGTGGAACTTCGGAAAACCCTTTCTTAGCGGATACCTACTCTTCACAAAGAACACCCTCCACTAGGACCAGCGCTTTAGGCTGTGCGTTGATATATCAGTCAGTCAGGACTTTGAATTTTATATATATAGATACTGGTATTAAGCTGCATCCGGTTAGACTGGAAGCCGACCACAACATAGCTTTGAAAAAGGCTAAGCAAATGGATTGCCTTGATGCTTACACTTAGATCGTTTTTGCAACTCTCGTTACTGGTATTGTCTTGAAGGTATATGCATGTTGAAGATGGATAGCGTCAAATTATTACCTTTTTACTGGTTAATTTGTGAGCGGCACAAACCTGAGGCCCATCCTAACCAAAAGCGACTGTAATACGACCACCGATATAGATACACCTAGCTAAGGCAAGAGCAACTACTTCGCGTGCCAAAAATTACACCAGCTTACGTACAAAAATCGTAAGCCGCCACTTTCGCACTCAGTCCTGTGTACGCCTGGGTGAACGTGAGCGCTGGCGCTAGGCCCCGGGGGTGGGGCGAGACGGGTGCCGCAGGCGGCGGCGTCTTTGAATCGATTTGATTTTCCCATCACTAAATAGTGCTTGTGAGGTCATAGTAGGTAGTCAAAAAAATGGCACGCTTGGTTTTCATACAGATCGTGATAGTTGCGTTATCAGGTCTATCTATATCTGTGAGTATGACCTTCGAGCTCGTTTATATAAATATGACAAACTCACGCAGTTAATCAAGTTGCGTTTGTAAGTCAAATATCATGAAAGCGATTGCGTAAACGCGCGACTAAGCAGTGGTGACCCAGTGGTATCAGTCCCGACTTACGAGCTCAAACCCATGCAGGCGCTTTACTTTGTGTAATTTATGGGTAGTTCTTCGAAATTTGATTCTTTGACTGATCCATATGGCCAAAATTTAATCTCACTTTCAGCTCTGTAACACATGTTCATATGAAAATAGGTATACTAAATAACATATATTTGAATGAGGGACTCGTTTTTATAAAGTAGTTTTCAAGATATTAATTTTATGCCCAGATGAATCAGAATGTGTTACATATTAATCAGAAACAGAAATAAAAATTAATAAATACACCGTTAGTTATGAATGTAAATTCTAAATAATAATTATTAATTCTTAAATAGGACTAAGACATATCAAAAGTATCATATTTAGAACAAGATTATACTCCTGTCATTTTTTATTATTCAAAAGGTTATAGCTAAGTAAATAATAATAAATAAGATTAAAACTACTGACTTGTACACGGTCAAAAATTGGACAAGGAGAATTACGCAACAAAAGCGCTCCTATCGTGCTGGAGAGGGGAAAAACTAATTTATTTTATTATTCATATGGGGTTTTGACCATACGAATCAGGCACAGATGAATCAGGATTTTGCCTACAAACATGCATAACTCATCGTACATACAGACTTCATTATTTTCATTTTTCTACAAGAATCTATAACCCAAAAGCATCACACGAAACACAGATTGAAGTTTTAAAACAATAAAATAAATTTTATAAAGTAGGCATTGTAATCAGGATGCCACCTGAACCAAACACAGATGAATCAGGTATTTTCCTTCGTAACACCGGATCTAAGCCAACCAGCCGCACATCCACCTTCTAGGTCGTCCGTTGCACGACTGGCTTCCCCCCGCGCTGGAAGCCAGACTCTCATTATTATTACCCGACCAAGTACGGTCAAGTGCAGCTTACGCCACATTAATCAGTATTATACGCCGGACACTTCTTTTTTACTTATTTATAAACAGACTAACGTAGTTATAACTAATACACATTTTTTTTGTAAGAGGACAATTCATTTCCTTTCGATATAATTATAATTTATATTGATTTATCAAAGGGAAAATGCGACATCGACCATTTTGTTCCGGAAAATGGCAAACGGACGCGCTATATGAATCAGAAGAACGACCTTCAAATATTTTTATTTTGTACCTAGACAGCAATTATTAAAAAAAAATCATTTGTCCTAGTAAGGGATAAAGCTAAACTGTACAAAAAAAAATATTACATGCCGTTTTTTTAGTTGGTTACAGAAATATACCCACAGACATCGAAAATTTTGTCCCTGAAGAATTACCCTTATACCACCACCACTGCTGTCAAAACGGTGAAGGAAAACATCGTGAGGAAACCGGCATGTCCTAGAACCGAAGACCTGCATATAATATCTATCAACCTGGACTAGGCCCGCGTGGTGGATTACGGCCCACTCTCTCTTACAAAGAGGAGGCCTGTGCCATGGCAGTGAGAACATGATAGGCTGAATTATATGTAAACGCGCGACTGTCGCTTCTGGTTAGGACTCAGGGTTAAGCTATTCCTGACGAGCGAGTGGTGTGTTATACATTTTCGTTTGTGTGGGTGAATAGAATTCAAAGTGCTAGGCCAGACTGGCAGCGTGGGACGGGGAGCGGCGCGGGTGCGGGAACGCGCGCGATCTGCCTGCCCGCAGTCGAGTGCGGCTACGTGTTGTCGTGTCCAGTGTTTGTCAAAATATAATATGGATGAAGAAGACTTATTTAAACTAGAAAAAAAGCTCGGAACTTGTTTGAGAACCTACATTCAAATGCCGTTCTTATGTTTGAGTACGCCGCGCCGCGCCCGCACGCGCTGCCAGTCTGGCCAAGCCCACAAAGTAAATGTGGGCTAAACATGATTAGAAGCGACTTGAACACAAACAACGTGTACATATTTAGACAAAAAAAACAGATATCGCAGTAACACAAACCTGCATTTCAACTTTCAACTCTAAAAGCATAATTACGCGTGAAATATAACACAACAATTAATTAGAACGCTACATTAAATGACTATGCTCTCATTACCATATGAATTGAACTATAAATCACGTAATTAAGGCATATTATGACGTCAAACTATCGATGTATCATGTAATGACCGGCTTATCTTGGTAGGGGAATGTACGCGGTTTTACATGTATATTTGTGTAGTTTAGCATACTGTGCGACACGAATGACAAGATTGAGTAAAATATACTTTTAATAGTTAGTAATTGTCTGGCATTTTTGCTGAACTGGGCCTTTTTGGCGCAGCCGTGAAGCACACTTTTCTGTAAATTTCTTACACCGGATTTTATACTTTTTATTTATCTGATGACAACTATCTCAGTTTATATAATCTTATTGATTGTTTCCCCTCCGATTGCAATTGGGAGCAAAGAGCCCCTGTGGCCTTTTACAGCAACAGGCCATAGCCTGTTGAATTAAGTATCCCTTGTCATAACAAGGGATGCTTAACGAACGATAAACTGCGTGCTGCGAAGCCGAATACTCAGGCAGAGGAGTAGACAGGATGATGATGAAATAAAAAACTGTTAATATTAACATTCGTCCTTCACCGACCGGGGATAATCGTCAGTTGGTGTCTTATTTCATTAAAAAGGTCTAACGGGCTTCTGTGAGTTTGTTTCGGCCCCTCATACGCCTTTCAAAGTTTCGGGACCCCAGGGTCCCGAGAAATGAGATGGTCAAGAGAGATTTCAATTTCAAGAACAATGCGAAAGTATGTATATATATTATAGTATGTTTGTTGGCATGTCATGGCCGCATTAAATATTTATTTGGAAAAAATGGCACGTAGATGTACAGAGGTTCGTCATCCCTGCTCTAGATCGGGTGTGTAGTATATGGCATAATAACAGATAGATACCTCTTGAAATAACGTTCACATGATATAATTTTTATATGCTATAAAAACGTATAACCTAATTTTTATGTGATCGAATGTTATATTTCATAATTATAACATTATTTTGCTCTAATAACATTTAGCTTATCGTTCAGTTGACCTAATTTTTATATTTACAAATTTTCTGCAAAAATTCTGTAATGAATAAGTAAGTAAATATCAGGAAACATCATACTGTTATAACTTCATCTAACCCCAAATGATTCACCAACAATTAGACCTGGCGTTAATGGTCACTGTTCAAACCTAACCTAACGAAAATGTCAGGCGTTTGAATTCTAATCAGTTTTTGCAAAATGATATAAATTAAGTAGACGTTTCTAAATCATATTAAACGTGACTCATAGATTTTGAATATTTATAGTAACTGAATATTATACTAAATGAATATTAATTCAAATGTGCGTCCAATAAACCATACTAAATTAGGTAAAATTAAATTATATCAATAATTTATTATATCATTTCATCGTTATATTAAACAAAGTATATTAAATGAAATTAGGTCATATGATCATTAGAACTTTTGCTATTATTAAAAAACCTTAAAAATAACATAACACATAACTTCGCGCCTGTATTATTCGAAGCGTTATGCAGAGGAGCACCGTTATTACACGTATATCCACATTTCGCAAGTTATGTTCAAGTCCCATTTTATAGGGGCGAGCCTTTTGTCAACAACCGGGAACAAATCCAGACGCCAGGCAAAAAAAAACAAAAGAAATTCCAGAATTCCAGAAGATTATATTACTATTTATTGGTTTGCTTATTTTTTTTTCCAGATTTTCTTTAGAAATTCCAGAAGGGAAAAGCCATAAATTTTGAAAATGTCAAGGGCTTATATATTTTAAAAAGATAGAAATGATTTGTTCTAGAATCAGTTCAAGGAGAAAAGATAAGGGATTTCATAAGACTCTTTGGACAAAATGCTGACGGGACCTTTCATAACAGTCATGTTATGTGCACTTCTTCGGTAGAGTACTTGTAATAACGTTACCACATAATATTATTCCTGACTTGGATAAGTATAAAATAGTAGAAAAGCGATAAAAATATTGTCAAGATTGTTCTACCTCTGAGTCAATGGTTTCGTATTGTTTTTTTTAAGATGTTATCATCATCTGCCTAGCCTTTTCCCAAATATGTTGGGGTCGGCTTCCAGTCTAACCGGATGCAGCTGAATACCAGTATTTTACATGGAGCGACTGCCTATCTGACCTCCACAACCCAGTTACTGGGTAATACGATACCCCTTGGTAAGACTGGTTGTCAGACTTTCGGGCTTCTGACTACCCGTAACGACTGTCAAAGATCCACGAATGACAGCCGGGACCAACGGCTTAACGTGCTTTCCGGGGCACGGAGGGGTCACGGTATGTAAAGATGGTCACCCATCCACAGACCAACCGCGGCAAGCGTAGCTTAACCTGATCGATCGACCTGTGCGGCTGTTATTATATAGCCACGGGCCCCTCTTTCTTCTCTTTTTTTCAAGATGTTATGCTATGTATAAATAAATAGTAATGCAGTTAACTCTAGATAGTTTTACGGTTTAGAAAATGTTCGACGTTGTCAACCATTATTTTAAGCCGGTTAAAGAATTGACAATTTGTCTCGTTTATTTATTTTCTTACTTCTTAGCAAACAAAAAAAAAAAATTATTAATTGGTTAAATTCCTTATTTAACCAACTTATGATTGATGTTAAGTATTTTATAGCCCTGAAATAGAAAATTGTTTAAGAATTCTGTCATGATTATTTTATTTTATTTTTTTTTTATTTTTTTTCCGGTCTAAAAATAGTAAGTTTTTCAAAATGGAAGTATTACAAGTAGTTAGGTAGAGTCAACAAAAGAGATAAGTATGCAGGATCGTCGGATATAGTTGAAGTTTAGTAAGAAACCGATGGATGTTGTCTACTGAAATTTATTTTGATACATGAGCTGTTTGTTTTCTATTAATAAAATAAAATTTAATTCGAGAAAAACACTTTTCTGGACCTAGGGATCAAACCCAAGACCCTAGGTTCAGCAAGCGCGCTTTCGGGCACTACATCAACAAGTCACTCGTTAAGGTAATTGTATCTTTAAAAATTGTCTTTTTAATTTGGCTATGGAACCCAAAAACAATCCAATACAAAATAGTAGCCCAGTGTTGTTTGCTGGAGGTTACGATAATATCAGTGTCATTACGCTTTATGTCTCTGTTTACGGTGTTTTTCGGCAAATACCGGTTTTTTACGTACTTTCCTCCTTCTCTTAATGTTAGCTCGTTTCGAATAGGAAGTAGGAGTGACCGCTTACCTGATGTTGCGGTGTTAATCTTAGTTTAGGGCCTTTTGCTTTGTTGTTTTATGTGGGTAAACTTGCTCAAACATATTGGGTAATTTATTACATCGACAATTAGGGATAATGTGTGATTTACACATTAACCCTACCCAGCATTCGGGTTAACCAGGCAACCAATTGAGTTCAATGTTAGCTGGTTTTGTAAAGGCCAGTACATGATTGGTGATGGTATCACTCATGTGTGATGCGGACTTATGGAAAAATATCGACGTTATTCTCTTCTGCTAAATGTCATGGAAACAAAAAACGATCTGGATTTTGGACAGAGGAAAGCTAAAGGTGATTTTAATGATGGCGTTTGAAATAAAATGTCAAATAAACTTCAGTCTGCACAATCTAGCTGGATAAAGGCACCTCCGGAACATAACATCTATGTTTAGTTATTTTGATTATATAATAAATTAAAACTTGACCTTGCACCAGGCCTCATTGCCAGTTTTCGTTCGATGTTTAACAGTCGTTACAGGTCGTCAGAAGCCCGAAAGTCTGACAACCAGTCTTGCCAAAGGGCATCGTGTTACCCAGTAACGAGGTTGTGGAGGTCTGATAGGCAGTCGCTCCATGTAAAATACTGGTATTCTGCTGCATCCAGTCAGACTAAAAGCCGCACCCAACATAGTTGGGAAAAGGCTAGGCAGATGATGAAGTCAATTAAAATATTGAAACCGGTAATTTGCTGTGCGTGTTATTTTAGTAGGTAATTTGGTTGCGGGGGCAACGTATATAAGAACCGACCTCGGGAAGTGAGACAGATAAGCAATTTTGAATATTAGGATAATGACTGTGTGAGGAAGGATAAGAAAAAGAAGAGAGTGAATGCTAGCGTGACGGTTGTCAGGGAAGAATGGAAGAGCTGCGTCCGCTAAGACTGAAAGCTGACGCCAATGTAGTTGAGAAAAGGCTAGGCAGATGATGATAACCTTGCACATAAATTAATCTACATTTATATCTCCATTTTTATGTTGTACTTAATAAAGAGTCATCGTCATCATTTCAGCCGAAAGACGTCCACTGCTGGACATACTCCCCCAAGCACCTCTCTTCGACCGGTTCTGTGCTTCTCGCATCCAACGGCTTCCTGCGGCCTTCACAAGATCGTCGGTCCACCTTGTGGGAGGCCTTCCAACGCTACGTCTTCCAGTACGCGGTCGCCACTCCAGAACCTTTCGGCCCCATCGGCCATCTGTTCTGCGAGCAATGTGCCCTGCTCACTGCCACTTAAGTTTGGCAATTCTTCAGGCTATGTCGGTTACCTTGGTTCTCCTGCGGACTCATTCAAATAAATCTCTTCATTTCTGATTCGATCACGCAGGGAAACTCCAAGCATAGTCCTCTCCATTGCCCTTTGGGTGACTTTCAGCCTTCTAATAAGGCCCATTGTGAGCGACCAAAATAAAGATAAGAAAGAGTATTCTCTATTATTTGTCTGTCTTAACGAGAAAAAAAATATCGTTAGTAAAACATACAAAGGGGACAACCCACAGCTTCACTCCCATTATCAATTCATCACATATTTGTTCACGCTCCACTATTCATACTTGCTCCAACTCTGATTAGACCGGGTAAACGTGGTCAACGTTTTCTTTAAGAATTTTCCCCAAGCATTACGTGGATTTATTTTTCCTTCCCCTTTTGTTAAGGAAATGGACCCTACGTGTCTGCCTGTGTATTGGAGTTAATCAGTAATTGCTGGGGTAACAGATGGGTAGCTGGTGGGAGGAGATTCTTTTTTGTATTTGATACAGGTACCAATAAATTTTGTTTTTTTTTTTTGTTTGCGGATTTTACATGACTCCTTGGGGCCTAAAAAGGCCACTTTAGAGAATTATAAAAGGATAACATTATGAATCGTAATATGGCGAAGACAGTCCGTGTCATTCTTTTTTTCGCTGCACTACGTAGGTATAATCAAAGAGATTGGGATTGGATTTGGATCGGATTGATTGGTATTTCAGCACAGACAAAAAAAATATACTGAAAAATGCTTCACCAATGGGATTGAAACGATTAACTTAACGGTTAACTTTCCATTATGTTATCCTTTTATGATTCTGCCAAAGTGGCCTTTTTAGGCCCCCAGCTCATATGATTTGTCAAAGTCAAAGCATTTATTTCAAATAGGCACATAAAAGACACTTTTGAACGTCAAAGAAAGTCAAGTGTCTGTGTTCATAATCATAATAGTTTGTTTGTCATAATATAGTAGATTATTATGGGCTTAAGATTAGTCAATGGTATCATAACATTCTGCCAAGTGTGGCGTGCAAATATTAGATAGGCACATAATTATATTTATTACAGGACAAAGATTATTAAGTAGGTTAGTATTAACATTTATTGGAAACTTAGGAATTTAATTTACAGTTTGAGGTATGTCAGTTAAAAATAATATTATCATTTAAACGTCAGAGTAAATGACAAAGAGTAAGATGTCAAAGTATACAAACCATAATCAGCCTATAATGTTCCCACTGCTGGGACACAGGCCTCCTCTCGGTGAGAGGGAGTGGGCCGTAATACACCACGCGGGCCCAGTGCGGATTGGCAGATGTAAAAGTTGTGTCGTTGTGTTGTGTTGTCAAAGTATAAAAGATCATAATTAGGATGTCAAAATATCATTCAAATAGTCGTGTTAAGGTGAATGCGCAGTGGTAGACCGCGAAATTCAAATTTTCTTACGTTTTTTTGCAATTTGCAGGTCGGTGTCAGGTTGTATCTTGATCAAAATATGATTTGCGACTATAATAGGTATGTATTTACAGAATTATAGTAATTAAAATCATAAAAATATCTCTTTAAGCTAGATTTGTACCTTAAGCATATGGAAAAGTGCATAGTATAAATCTTACTTAAATCGCTTTCGCGGACTAGTGCCATGTGACACAGTAACCGGACTGCACCTTCTGCGCGCACATGTACTGTGCGATAGCCCAAGTTCTCTGCGATAAAATAAAGACGACTCATACGTTCTTAAGGGGCCGGCGAACTACGCACGAAAATGCTTATTTTTTTTTAATATTTTGAATAGACACTGATTTAAAGACGAGTTATGAGAAAAATAAGTTTTCTATAGAAATTTGAAATTGGTCATATCTCGTCTCTAAATCAGAGTCCTTTCAAAATATATATTTGGGAACCTAGATATTCTGTAATCCAACCGGAATAAATACACACTACCTTAAGAATATGTTTGAATTACAAATTATTTTGGTACTACGTTTGTATGAACTACGCATGCTCCGCCGGCCCCTTAAGAGAGCGGGAAAAGTGCTTATAGTACAAATCTTACTTAAATCGCTTTCGCGGACAAGTGCCACCGGAACGCACAAAGACTTAGTGCAACTAAGTGATACTAACATAGTTATTAAGTTTTATTTACTAACAAAATTGGTACTATAATATTATGTATACTTAGGCTAAGGTATGTATCTATGGGTCTTTGTTACCTGAAAATAAATGGTATATTATATTAAATAGATATTTACTTTGGGGCGCGTTATTCCGGTCACTTTCGCACAACTGTCAAACTACAAGTGTAAGATAGAGACGTGAACATGTCTAAGGCAAACCACGGGCTTAGAGATGTTAATTAAATATATATCGGAATTCTGGTCTAGTTTTCTAGAACTTTGCATCGGGTTCTCTCAGTTACACATTTTGTTTTTTTTAGTTTCGATTCCTTTAGCTAAACTTACTTAATTTAGGTTATTTCCATCTCCTTCTATCTAATATAACAAGAAAGGGGCAGATATACACGAGTAATCTATGGGTCAATTACACCAAAAGGTCACTGGATGTCTTGCGCGTCCAGTACAATAATGGATGATGATGATTCAGGATGTTGTTGGGACTTCCTCGCTACTGCAGCGCATCGGAGATGTTTGCACAAGCTCGTACCGATGGGTTTCACGCGATTATACGCAAAAAACAGCGTCACTACTGAGGAGAGTGAGAGACAGTCGCAACAGCATCCTGAGAACTGTAGCGGAGAGTTTCAGCTCTCCAATTCTTAAGCAGTTTGTACGGAGGGTGATTGGTACTAACACTAGATAATAAGTTGTTTTAATATTATGTTACTAACACTATATGGATTCTTTGGTCCGAAATAAAAATCATTATTATTATTATAAAGAAAAGCTGTCAATCTTAGTTGATTTAAATCTTCCACACAAATGTAGTGGACACGTATAAGGCATAAACTAATTTTACATCTCTCACTTAGTTCTTATCTGATATCCACTTTTTTTCTCGAAGTGTCTGTTAGCAAGAAATGTCAAATCCCTATTTGTGAACAAGAAAATCACTGCCATTACCTATCGATGAGATTTAATGGATAGAATTATCAGAACATAATATCCTGAACCATCAAAAACAAATAAAGCTCAAATCCCTAAAGCAAAAATAATAATTGTGAGCCAAAAACCCTTGTCGTACATAAACCCTTCGTATAAATTACCATGAAAAAAATCCCCCTGTGATATGCAAAAGACTATTTTATACTACAAAAAACCGTCTACTGGATGAATTTTCAAAGACTTCATACATCAGGTCCACATATGCCGGCGAAGTAAGGTAATTGCCACTTTCAATGCAAAAACGACATCCTCACTTGAATTTTAAACGTCGGGGCTAAGTGTGAACTAATGCCAATTTTTACGAGACAACCCTGAACTGAATACTCGATGAGGTAGTGACGTAATGACGCAGAACATCCGTTCAACCCTAGTCGATTTATTCGATGTCGAATTATAATCGGATCGGTAATCGATACAGCTTAGTGAATCGGCTATTCAGGAAAGGTCACGTTGATCTGTTTTTCTTTCATCTTTAATGTACTGTGTATTTTTTTGAATGTAATATCCGTTTGAACGCGTTGGTGAGTTCTTTTTTTCTATTTTTGAATGTCCGCTCTTGTGGACTTCAATCAAACCTCTGTGGGTGAATTTAAATAGGATTTTTACTGTCAAAAAGTGAAACATGACATTCGTTGTTTTAATTTTTTCAGAAACTATGAGGTCTTTTTCGATTCAGAATTAGCAATACAAAAATATAAAGTCCTATTTCAAATACACTTCAGGTTGACTTTATAGTTTTGTAAAATTATGATTAAAAACATAATTACTTTAATTATAAATGGCATTTTATTAAATAAATCGGTCTCGGGTGAAACAGCGAGGCGCAGCTAAGAAAACTTTTACACGTCAATTTTAGTAATAAAAAAAAGTAGAAAGATTATTTGAATCAAACCAAATATAGAAGAGTCCAACGAACCGATTAATCGATAAATCATTTTCCCATCTCTACGAACCATCGAAAGAGTTTACGTTTTTATAGCAGCTTACTTATTTCACTGCAAAGCACTCTAGAGTAAGATTAATTCCCATGGGCATGTTTTTCAGCGGACCGATTAAGTGAATTCCCTTCAGCAGCTTTACTGTAAATAACATTTTTTATTACCTGAGTTTTTCTTAATTAAATATTTTATTTATGTTCGTTGTGGCCAGGAGTTTTACGATTGTGTGCATTATTGAATTAATGAAACGTCGCTTATAGAAATGCGACTTTTATTTGTTTTTTTAATTATTGCTCCACTTTGACCGGTTTTGTGCTTCTCGCATCCAACGGGTTCCCTTCACAATACTATAAAAAACGAATAAATGAATTTGAAATATGAATTCGAACTTATTGATTTAAGGTATTTTCTTGTCTGTCGACTTTTTTTTATAAAACTTTTACAAGCAGTTAATGTATATTAAACAAGTTTTATTATTTTAAAATATAAACTGTAATATTGTATCTCGTTGGTAATCCTTAAATAAATAAAAAAAACAGTGGCAAAAACAGGTTACCGACCACTGCCAAATTTTAACTGATTAAAACTGTCAAATGTCTAATTGAAACTGTAAAATTTTTCCAATCAACTTTGAACCTTATGATTCAGCGATAAAGTTGAAAATATATTAAATAAAAAATTTGACAGATTGTAGTAGCTTAATGTGCTGGCGTCTGTACCTATAGAATTTATGCCGCGGACGTCGATACTTACCTGAGTCACATTAAAACGAATTATTTATTAAATTACATAGTTTTTAGCGGCAATAAACAAGCACAGTGGTCAATGTTTTGTATGTAAGCAATAAACAAGCACAGTGGTCAATGTTTTGTATGTAAGCAATAAACAAGCACAGTGGTCAACGTTTTGTATGTAAGCAATAAACAAGCACAGTGGTCAATGTTTTGTATGTAAGCAATAAACAAGCACAGTGGTCAATGTTTTGTATGTAAGCAATAAACAAGCACAGTGGTCAATGTTTTGTATGTAAGCAATAAACAAGCACAGTGGTCAATGTTTTGTATGTAAGCAATAAACAAGCACAGTGGTCAATGTTTTGTATGTAAGGCTCTGCTCAGCAGTAAACAAATATTTAAATCTTCCATTGCTTTGAAATAATTTATAGAGGGTCCCATTAAAATAGATGGACAAATTTTAACACAGCGCTCAGTACGTTTTACTAAAGATATCCTAGCAAAAAAAATCACTGATTTTAGTGATTTGATTTTGACCTAAAATATTAAATTGCCGGCGGACATTAGTGTATTTTCGTTAGCTGATTATTTTTCTTGTAACAAGTATCTATGCGTTTTTCTTATATATTTTTTTACCATCGTCCTTATTTTGGTGGTCTGAATGATTTCTAAAAGTTTGTCCATCTATTTTAATAGGACCTTATATAAATGCTTTCTGTGTTTGCCTTTAATTGGCATTCCTTCATTTCATTTTTACACGGATGTGACGCATGTTTTCCCAACTTGTTTTTTTTTTTTGTGTTTTGTTCTTTTTATGCGTCATGTTTACCGCAAATAAACATATTTTCATTCATTTTCTCCTTTCATTCGCATTGAAGGCAATGACGAATTAATTTTCTGATTCCGAGAAAACTGAAACTCGTCATTAATTTTGATTTATAAACGCTTTCAGAAGCGAAGCTAATGGCAACGATTCCAGTGAAGATTATTTCGATGTCAAATTTAAAATCTCTCGATAAAACCGCGGGAAAAGAGAATTTCATTAATAAAGTTGATAGACACTGCGTTGAACTGAATTTAAAAAATTGCGCTGTCACTCAATTTTGTACCGGAAGGGTATAAATGGGCGAGAAAAATGGGCTAAGTACTGTTTCCTTCTATAGCAATTTTTAATTAATAAAAATCTTATTCACTGACAGAAAACGGACAGCCTAAACCGCTGAGGCTAGAAGCATGAAATTTTGCAAAAGAGTTACTTATAAGGTGAACACTATGAAAGTATTTTTGAAAATGTATTAAAGAAGACACATAAAACATCGTGACAAAACATGGACTTATCTATCAATAATGCGTAAAAGGTGCGCTTCCCTGGGGCGCTAAGTAATGCTGGGGTCAACACGATTTTTTTAATAATAATAGTTAGCTTTCATTCAGAAGGCCAATTGTCATAATTTAAAATGTTCAAAATCTGGTCACAGTCTCAACTGGGCGACCAACAAATGTCAAAATCTTGTCAAAATATGGGGAAATTAGATGTATTTTTGACATTAGAATTACAAAAATTTCCTCTCTGTTTCTATGGTGATCATTTTACGCATGCTGGCTTTAGAAAACCGTGTAAAGTCATACCAATATTAATGACAATATAATATCTCCAACGTCAACAGACAAAATTATTAAGAGCGTTGCTTCCAATTATTTCTTGTGAAATCAATATGAGCAATTAACTCACGTGAGCAGAAAACATACAAACTAATTAGCATACTGTAATGACGTCATCTGACTATTTATTCCAGAAACATTTCGATGAATTTCAGTATTTAAATTGTTGTTGTGTTCTGTGAGTTCAGTGAGATCGTGGGAGTTTACTCGCACGAACTTACTCCGTCCGATACTGACGTCCATCCGACGGAGTACCGTCCGATACTCCGTCTCGTCTCCCGACGAGCGGAGATGCGTAATGCATTTCACAGCGAAAAAAAAAAGTTCTTAGCATAATGCTGAGCGATGGCCGTTTTGCGTGGTTGTTAAAATAAAAAATCAACATTCAATGTGTAAATATATTGGAGTAATATAGTCTTAATATACTCCTAATGTCTATTCATATCCGACAAAATTGAGCTAATAAGTTATTTAACATAACCACGAAACCACGCTACGTCTACATGAGTTTACGCAAAGAATTTATTCCATCTTCGCAGCTCCGTACATTTTCTTCAGCAGATGAAATAATTTACGGAAACCGCCTATTCTGTGAGCGACACAGCTTACTATACGCGCTTTACACTCCTACGACACGGTGACCACATATTTATTGAAACTGTTTTTTTTTGTGATAAACCTTTATTTATTTTTTATTATTTACACTTACACATTGTGTTCTTCACGTCTAAACGGCTAAAAAAACGGCTAAAACGCTTCGTTACAAAGATATTTGTAATTTCATTTAATAATATTTAATTGTGCTATGCAGTAAGAAAGGGTAAACCTTAGTTTTGACAAGTTTCAGCCCGTCAAATCTTACGAATGAAAATATGACGTTGCCAATTCGGATAAAGAGCATATCGGGTGATTTACGTCAAGGTATTTAGTTTGTATGAAAATTACCAAAAAAAAAGAATTGATTAATGTGTCCTGAAAAATGCTTATTTCCATGGTCTGAACATCTGGTCGAAGTTTATGTATATCGTCCGGAACACGGTGTATACACAGACAAGATGAAAGGTACTAAAAATACGTACAAAGGTGATGCTTATTTCTAAGGAAATCTCTTCCAGTATACTAGGAGAGCACATGTGCTATGTTGAGTAGAAAGGAAAACAAAATACATTATGCCCTTAAAAAAAGCCTGTATATAAAAATGCTACAGGTAGGTTATGATCAGGTAAGTATATTTAAGTTTTCCTTTCCTCAACGTGCTTGTACAATATCAAAACGAAAACTTTAACTGTTAAAGAGTTCCAGGAAAAATAAACTGGCTGCAAAGTCAGGTCATCTCAACCAAGCAAATGCATTGTCATCGAAACGGATCGAGTATTCAAAGTTCTAACTTGACAGGCCACGAGGAAATTGTCCACTAATAGATTGAAAGATTTAACCCGAAAAATACTAGCAGTTTAAAAAGGTAGCAAGGAGCGCTGGAGCGTATCGAAATGGACAGAAGCGCATCTTTACTGGTCTCTACCCTTTTTTTTTGCTCGATTTGTTAATAAACCTGCCAATGATTTATGTTTTAACATTGTTTTTTGCCCCGCGGTTTCACCCGCGTAAATGTCGATCCCGTGGGATTATCGGGATAAAAAGTAGCCTATACGTTAATCCAGGGTGTCAGCTACCTCCATACAAAATTTTATTAAAATTGGTGCAGCGGTTTGAGCGTGAAGAAGTAACAAACATATAAACACACACACACACAAACTTTCGCCTTTATAATATTAGTGTGATTTTTCATATGGACCTCTCAAGTAACTGAGTTGTGGAGGACAGATAAGCAGTCGCTCTATGTAAAATACTTTTTTTTGCAACGGGCTATGAAATATCCTAAATAATAGCACCATTTTGTCACAATTGCTCGGCTAATTCCGACGATCAAACAGACAAATAATATACCTACAAGAGAAACTACTTACGAAGTTTCACACATCACAAAGAAAAAAACAAAAACCACAACCATGTCATGTCCCATGAACTAACAAAAAGGCAGGTCGCCTTATCGCAAGAGATAATAATTTACCATTCAAAAACACTTTTATTCATGAAAGAAGAAATAATTCATCCGCGCAGACGTCGGGAAAACTCGTCGCGAGATGTAAGACCTTAGTTAGACGTTTTAACGATAAACGTGGAATTACGAGGAGTTCGTGTATTAAAAAAATTATAATAATGTATTTCTTTGCTTAAAACATGGTTTAAAAAGGTCTTACAGTACAAAAATAGAGCAGACACGTTTTGCCAAGATTAAACATAGCATGCAATAACAATTTCCTTAACAAAATTATTATTATATTACAACAACACTATTTTCGTTCTAGGAATTGTTTTATACTATAGAAGTTGTTATCAATTAACCATTCATACAATTTATTCTTAAAAGCATATCTCGAGTTTAACATTTTCAGATTACTAGGTCATCATCATCATCATTTCAGCGGAAAGACGTCCACTGCTGGACATAGGCCTCCCCCAAGCACCTCCACTTCGACCGGTTCTGCGCTTCTCGCATCCAACGGCTTCCTGCGGCCGAGGCCTTCCAACGCTACGTCTTCCGGTACGCGGTCGCCACTCCAGAACCTTTCGGCCCCATCGGCCATCATTGGATCTTTGGATTACTAGGTAATTTGTTATAAATAATCGTACACACATATATAAGCAGCTTTTATTGTACTTAGCAAGCCTGGGAGCACTGTTAAGTATGAGTCTGTGAGGATCTCGTGGGCTTCGAGGATTTACATCAATATAATAAATATGTGGTTGTTTTTTTAGATGTGTTTGTTGTTTATTTTAAAACTGACTTGACAAAACATTGTGATTTCTTTACTGTATGTAAGTTTTATATCAATTTATTATAGACATAAAACGATTTACGAGTTCTTGGTCTTAGGTTCGAACCCAGTCAGGGGCTTTACTTTGTGTTAAATTATTTCCTCACCACTGCTTGCACTGCTCTCAAAACGGTGAAGGAAAACATCGTGAGGAAACCGGCATGACCTAGAACCAAAAATTCGAAGACATGTGAGATCTGCCAACCCGCACTGGGCCCGCGTGGTGGATTACGGCCCACTCCGTCTCACAAAGAGGAGGCCTGTGTACCAGCAGTGGGAACATTAAAGTCTGATTATGCTTATAGACATAAACCTTCAGGTATAAATTATTTTAATTATGGTGAAAAGCGTATCAATATCCATTTCGTAGTTTAGAAGAACAACGCGGTCACACAGCTGTATGTATGACCGCATTTTCATAAATCGACTTTGATTTATAATTATGTTCAGATAATGCGAAAATGAATGTTGATCATTCTATGCTATTTGTACTGCATTTGCTTAAAATACGGGTTTGGCTTTCAGTCTAACTAAATGTGAGTGAAAATGAGGGCTTTATTCCTAACCCATTTATTGAGTAACAACGGATATCGTTGTTACTCAATAAATGGGTTAGGAATAATTATTTGACACAGGGCCATGTAATAGCAGTAACATGATTCGACGCGTAGTCGCTTTAGTGTGCATTATCGGCGTAGCAATGGCTACGAACTGCTACGGCGCGGCGGCGTAGCAAGCTTTTCGTAGCACGGCGTATTCAAATTAGTATTTTGTTACTGGATTATTCTATATTGTGCATTACAAGCGTAAAAATCAGAGGTAGTTCTATAACTAGTGGTTTTTCGTCGAAAACGGATTTTCATACAAGAAAACAAATACCCGTGCCTTCTAAAATATTACTGCTTCGAGTTATAAAATCTTCTACGAACAAAAAGCTTAAATTAATTAATTCACTCACTGACAGACAAAACACAACCTAAACCACAGAAGCATACAAATTAACTCAAGAGTTCCTAAACTTAATAGAAATGAGCACTAACTAAGGATTTTTGAAAATTCATACCATAAAGGGAGATGAAAGTTCGTCTTTCTTGCGATGGGAAATCCCCTTGGGCACATGCCACATAATTAAAAAACATAATGTTTTTTTCAGAAAACATTGAAAAGCTCCGACTCATAGGCAAACATAAATAGAATTTATAATTGACGATCCTTGTGAAAAGGTTTGATGAATATAATTCAATGTTTGTGATTTAAAATATATACACTGGATAAACTTCTTATACTAAACTAGCTTTTGCCCGCGACTTCGTCCGCGTGAAATTTCTTATTACCCCGACCCACCCCGTCGCATTGCCTCACCTGCCCACGCTGTTACTTCGTTTTGGCTTTTTTTTATTGCTCGGCTCCTAAGGATCATAGCATGTAGTCTGCCTCAAGAATTAGGCTAAAAAATGGAAAAATTATTTTCCAAATCCGAGCGGTAGTTCCAGAGATTAGTGCGTTCAAACTAACAAAAACAAAACACTTTTACTTTGTTATTAGGATTAGAATAGATTATTATAATAAGCATAATCAGCATAGAATGTTCTCACTGCTGACACAATCCTCCTCTCTGTGAGAGGGAGTGGACCGTAATCCAGATTAATATTACGATAGATAAACTTCTTATACTAAAATAACTAATTAGATATATATATATCGTGATATCGCCAAGCGGTTAGTCGACTCTTCACGTGACCAGAGGGCTGGCCTATTTCTTGGCCAAAGAATTAGCATTGCCATACAACGTGGCAATGCTGCCAGCCTTTTGGGCACTGTTCCTCTTGACAGCGATGCGGACGAATTTTTTGATGCCCTATGATCATTTTGCTTATTTTTTTTCATATAAATGTACATATTATTATTATTTTAAATAGGTATTAGCATAAATTATGTAAATATTATTGTTTAAATGTTTAATTTTAACAAGTTTATTGATAAATTTTGTATGTTAAATAAGGCAAGACCCATATGAAATTAAAATATTACTTATTAGAATAAAAAAGTTATGCCTGGTCATAAAAAAAAAGAAATATACACGTCGACTTTGGAACCTCCTCCGTTTTTTCGTCGGTTAAAAATAGATAACAAACCATGTCTATTTAAAATGGAAAAAACCTTAACGCATAAGGCTTCTTAATTAAAAATCATTCCCATATCTATAGTAGCATTAAAATTCGGCTTTTTATCTTCAATTGTACTTAAAGAAGTCTTTTCAAGAAAATTTAATGGACCAATAAATTTGTTCCGATTCCGATCAGGAATAGGTACAAGATATTCAAGCTGAGTTCTACCGGTTATCCACGCTTTAGTGCTTTTAAATTTATTTTATCTAGAACTATCTCTTTGGGGTAAGCACATATAAGTTAATTGGAAATACGAAAAATATTATGATCTATTTGTGAGAAAGTTGTGCAGTATAAACAGCACATTAGTATTTGTAGGTAGAAGTTGGGGTAGGTTTGTACTCTCTCCCCCCCGGTGGGTTCCCGCATTGTCGAGGCGGGGGGGCTCAGTAGCCGTGGCTTGGACACCCACGGTGAAGCGAAGAGGAACCCGAGGAGGGGCCGCTCGTCAGGGCTTTTGCCGACAAGCCGATGACGTAGCGGCCAACAGGTAGGTTGCGGTGCCGCTTGGGCGACATCGCAACTGAGGCGGGCCGCGATGTCGTACCGGAGGCATCGCGGCTGAGGGTTGGAGGCCGCGGCGGGAAAGGAATGCCGGTATTACGGTGCGCCGCTCTCCCTACCTTCCGCGGCCTTGACGGGGTCGCCACCGTTCGATGGCGGACGCGGTGGGGCCGCAGGGGAAGAGGAGTGTTGGAATGACGTTGGCCACTCTCCCTATCCTCTGCGGCCGAAAATTGGCAGGCGGCGGGGCCAATGACCTGACCCGTCGCAGGGGGACCAAGGGTGGCAGAGACGGGGTCGTCTGGCGCCCATGTGCTGGTTTGGTCCCTGGGGTGGTCACGGCGTGCTATGTGTTCTGGTGCGCCGGTGATGGGGAGTACTCCCCGGAGGAGGGTCCGGTGACGGACAGCCGCGGCGGGTTCACGGATGAGTGCTAACGCGTGCCCGTGTTCCCGCCATAAGCGGCAGAGGAGGACACCGTGGAGTTTTAGTGGGTTAGAGTCCCACATAACTGCACTATCTCCCCGTGGTAGTGCAGAATGCATGAGCATTTCTTCACGTAAAAAAAAAAGGTGTGTAACTGTGTACTCTCTCATTTCGCTAGTAATCCTACTAATATTATGAACACGAAAGTTTGTGGGGATGGATGGATGTTTGTTACATTTTCACGCAAAAACTACGGAACGGATTTAGATGAAATTTGGCACACATATAGTTTACTAACTGCGCCCCGCGGTTTCACCCGCATAAGTTTCGATCCCGTGGGAATATCGGGATAAAAAGTAGCCTATATGTTAATCCTGGGTGTCAGCTACCTTCATTCCAATTTTGTCCAGCCGTTTGAGCGTGAAGAAGTAACTAACATGTAAACACACACACACTCACAAACTTTCGCCTTTATAACATTAGTGTGATAACCAGGCTTAACGTCATAGGATACTTTTTATCCCGATATTCCCACGGGATCGATACTTATGTGGGTGACACCGCGGGTCGCTGCTAGTGATATACTAAATCCCATGTTATAGGGGCGGGACTATTGCAATTAACTGGGCGTGAATCTTGACATAGCATTTTACCTCATTCAGTGAAGTGGCCGTTTGTCCACTGCCACGTCAGAGAGACGTCAACGAGAACGAGATGATGACGAAGAATTAGCGATACATATATTTACTATGACCGCGTGTCCACCGCACGTCTATCAACGGGACTAATCTCGTTTCTTGTTGACGACCTATTGACGGTGGCGGTGGACAAACGGTGTCGTCTATCAACGGGACTAATCTCGTTTCTTGTTGACGACCGATTGACGGTGGCGGTGGACAAACGGTGTAAAAAAAACCGTGGCATGACAGACTAAGAAAATTTTGGTTTTATGTGTAAAGCTTGAGTTACTTTAGAAAGCGGTGCCATCATTAAACCCGCCATCATTTTAATTAGTTTGACTAACATAGTCTTTAAGTTCCATAATACTAACCTAATATGGACATGCAAAAATAGTCTGAATTAAATTAATTTTATTTTATTTTATTAAAATAACAGCGATGCTAGAGAACGTTTTTTGACACCTCGTTATGTCAAACGTCGGTTTTCAAGACAGTCGTTATTTTACGGCCGTGAATGTCGGTACCGCTTTCTCGGTTACACAAAACAAAAACACTAAAACCGTTTGGCACTGCATCAGTCACACCACGCTCGGTGTATCGAAGCTCCTAAAGCCGGCTTTACACCGAGACAACATCTTGCAACATTGGAGCATGCCTCGCGTATGTTATGTGGCGACATGGCAGAGATTGGCACTGGTTGTAGCTACTAATGCCGTGCAGTGACTTTTCTTTGTGTTCAAAATAAACAATTTGATTCTTTTGCGTTGGAAGGTATATGAGGCTTGTGGCTAAGTTATAACAGCCACACGGGTCGATTGATCAGGTTAAGCTACGCTTGCCGCGGTTGGTCCGTGGATGGGTGACCATCTTTACATATCAAGACCCCTCTGTGCCTTGGAAAGCACGTTAAGCCGTTGGTCCCGGCTGTCATTCGTGGATCTTTGACATTCGTTACAGGTCGTCAGAAGCCCGAAAGTCTGACAACCAGTCTTACCAAGGGGTATCGTATTACCTAGTGATTGGGTTGTGGAGGTCACACACTCCATGTAAAATACTAGTATTCAGCTGCATCCGGTTAGACTGGAAGCCGACCCCATTATAGTTGGGAAAAGGCTAGGCAGATGATGCGTTGGAAGGTATGCCTATAGCCTCAAAGAGATGTCAGCATCGAGGAGGGGCCCCATAAGGCCGAAGCCTGCCGGGTCAGCGGGATTGTCCGAAAGGGTTACCGCTGGCCCGGAACATAAAGGGCTAAGGAAGGAACACGGGTGGGTTTTAGTCAGTAAGAGTCTGACACTCCCTTCCGCTCCACCCAGAGCGGGAGGGGTCATTTGATGATTTCCCAACCGCAAAAAAAAAAAAAAAAGGTATGCCTATAAGAGAAATTCATAATTACTTTTGAAATGTTAATGAGTCTGCCAGTTTGTCAAAAAGAAAGCTAATGGGGGATTTACATTAGGCCAAATTTTCCCAGTGCCGCCTGGTCGCTTACCAAATTGCCTCACAGGCCGAATCGCCACCCCATTTACACAGGTCGATAAAAGTCGCAGTTCCGTAGTTTATTTTGCATTAAAATGGTGATTGCCTGCGACTGAACATTCCAGGGTTGATTTTAGTCACCCGCCGCATGCGACCTGTCGCCGCACGACAAAAGTCAAAACCTAGTCTACTTTGGAACTTCCGATTTTAGTCACCTGCGGCTTAGCCAGGTTATCATTTAGACAGGCTATAGTACTGCGTAAAGCCTGCATTAGGCCCTTAAAGCGACACGCGCCCGCGTCTCCTGTATCCGCTCATCGCTCCGCAAGTCGCGTCGCGGTGACTGCTCTAAGCAACTTCTTTCATTTGTTTTCTCCGCAGTCGTTGTCGCAAGACGCGTATCGCTTTTAGCTCGTGGTCAAGCGGTAAAGAAGTACTCCACTGTTTTCAATCAGTCGATCAACTCACAGCTGTTGCCCGTTCCAAGGTGTGGGTTCTATGGAGAAGAATGGGCAAGAAACTACATTACTCCTTTAAATCACAGTAGTACAGCAGGAGGTCGAGCGGTGTGTGAGAGAGAGCGCACGAAGTTTACTTCGCTTTATCGAGATAATGTAGCCGTAGCATACCACAATGTCGCACTGTGTAAAGCCGGTTTTAGATTTAAATATCTTGCATTGAAGAACAATTCACTCCTACAAATTCCCGTTCATTCCTTTGCTCTTTTGTAGAACATGAAGACAAATATGTAAAACTTATAAAGGCACCAAAACAAACCGTTTCCGCATACGCAATCAGCATTCGAAGGAAAAAATAAGTGACCCACATCAGGCCACATCCTAAATATATTCCGTCTTGTAGCGAACCAAGGCTGCTGGAATGGGCTTTGTGAGAATTAGACCATAAAGACCAGCTTGAAAAAGGCTCTTTTACCGTAACGTTATCAGAATGTTTGCATTTATTTACATTACTAGCTGCGCCCCGCGGTTTCACCCGCGTAAATGTCGATCCCGTGGGAATATCGGGATAAAAAGTAGCCTATATGTTAATCCAGGGTGTCAGCTACCTCCATACAAAATTTTATCAAAATTGGTCCCGCCGTTTGAGTGTGAACAAGTAACAAATATATAAACACGCACACACACACTCACAAACTTTCGCCTTTATAAGTGTGTTAGATAGAATAGTAATGCGACAGCTTGGTACAAAAAAATGATAAAGTATCATGGGTTATTAAATTAAGTTTAAGAATTGGGTGCTCGAATCTTCGAAGTCAAAAATAAATTGACGTTTACTTACAGAAGATTTAAATTATATTAATGATGACTTGGGCTCTTTTGCAACTGACCTTGAGCATCAAGTCAAAAACTGGAGACAAACCATCAAAAATCGAGCTAAGTTGCAGTAAGTTGCTGAGCTAAGCTGACTTTTTTTACATTCTGGTCAAAAACAAGGTATAACACAGACATTTTTTTTTTCACAAAAAAAAACCAATAAATCGACATATAATAAATAAAAGTTCAAATTAATGGGCGTTCTCTACGCGCGGAAATCATCAATGAATTCGTAGCGACATTCAATCCTTTGATTGAATCCATCAGCCGACTTCAATCAAAGAAACGAATGTGATTATTTTATTTTTGTGAAAAAAAAAGACTGCTGTAGGCAGTCTACTCCGTTCACCTTTTTAGGGTTTCGTACCCAAAGGGTAAAAACGGGACCCTATTACTAAGACTCCACTATCCGTCTGTCACTAGGCTGTATCTCATGAACCGTGATAGCTAGACAGTTGAAATTTTCACAAATGATGTATTTCTGTTGCCGCTATAACAAAAAATACTAAAAACAGAATAAAATAAATATTTAAGGGGCTCCCATACGACAAACGTGTTTTTTTCGGGGTTTTTGCCTTGTGGTACGGAACCCTTCGGGCCAGTTTTTTTACCCTGTTTTTGTAAAGAAGTCAGAGAAACATTGATCCAATTTTCAGCCACAACAAACACAGTACAAAACGAAGCTCCACATTTCAACTCCAAGTAAAACAAATTGGCGCTCAAACGAAACATTGTTGAATAATTTCTGCTGTGAATTTCTCAAAAATAAAAGTCCTACAATGTAACCTGCCACATCCAGCGGAACCTTAAAATGCCGAGGGGTATAAACGGGCGAGTGTTGGTTCAGACAGGTGAAATAGTGCGAAAAATTGCCCAGCGGTCAACCCGGACCGTTTTCTCTGTTCGCATTGGCAGGGTTGAATTCACATTGCTTATATTGAGCTAATCAGGTAGCTGAAGGGTGGAGGTTAGGGGACAAATAGTTGGACAGTAGGTGTTCAAGTTGTTAGGTGAAATTGAGGGGAAATGGTACTGTAAGACGATGTATGCGTCTGACGACGAAGATAACATATTTTTGAGAACATTGTTACAGAAAGAAACGTAATTATGTTTATTTGTCACATGTTATAGGTACACACAGTCATTATAAAAAACAAGGAAAAATATAATTATTTGTAATTTGTTTTATTAAGTGAATGTTAAATAGTAGATTGTTATACAAGGGTTGAAAGGAATCAATTCCCATACGAGGTGTTTAGACTGTGTGGCTATAGGTGCATCACCTTTGTACCTATTTTTCTGTTCTTTGCCAGCACATCAAGCTACTACAATCTTTCAAATTTCTTAAATAGATTTTCAACTTTATCGCTAAATAATAAGGTTCAAAGTTGATAGGGAAAATTTAAAATAAAATTATTCTTAATAATTCTTATACCCATGAAACGGTCAACTTTTACTTTAAAGCAGCTTCGGGAAAAAAGTTGTTCCATAGAAACACCCTTTTCCACCAAAAGGTATGGAGCAGCTCTTTTTCCCTATTCAGTGAGCACAGCGTGAAGTTTCAGCAAAGGTATAGTTACTTTTGTTGCTTGTTGGAGATTTCTGATGGCGTTAGAAACTTGTATTTTTTTTTATTAAGCTTGTCAAATGACCTTAACCGGTTGAATGACGTATTTACAGAAACAATTAAAAAGCAATTTTGTCTCACGTGAATCCACGTTTCGGCTTCGGATACGAATGGTTACAGGATGGTGCTAAGAGCCTAAACCCGAAGGATGATTGTGGATGACGATCAATAGCCGTTGATCCCGGCTATCACTTGTAGATCTTTTACAGTCGTTACTGGCTGTCAGAAGCCCGAAAGTGTGTCAACCAGTCTGACTAAGGGGTATCGTATTACCAAGTAACTGGGTTGTGGAAGTTAGATAGATAGTCGCTCCAAAGTCAAAAGTCAAAGTCAAATCATTTATTTCAAATAGGCACATTAAAGGCACTTTTGAACGTCAAAAAAAAACTAAGTAGATTTCTAGTCGCCCATTCCAAAAGGTAGTTTTCGTATGTAGAAGAAGAAAATCCATGTAAAATACGGATATTCTGATGCATCCGGTTGGACTGGCAGCCGACCCCAACTTAGTTGGGAAAAGGCTGTGTATCTAGATGAGGTTAATCATAATGAAAACCTAGCCAATGGGGAATGCTGTTGGTGTTCTTATTAAATCTATGCTGTATTCGTATTTTGATGCAGTTTTCACCATAATTAAGAGCACATATTTTGAAAGTTTTACAAGTATAATACCTGAATATTTACCTTTTTTTTTTTTTTTTGGGTGGGAAATTTTCAAATGACCCCTCCCGCTCTGGGCGGAGCGCAAGGGAGTGTCAGACTCTTACTGACTAAAACCCACCCGTGTTCCTTCAGTTGCCTGTGCCAGGGGCCAGGGTATCTCTTTCGAACAACCCGTGACCCTGGCGGCTGAATATTTACCTTACATAATAGTACATTAGTAGCTCTTGCACCCGCGCAGGAAAGCAACTCACTCACTTGTTCACTGGCTCACTTGTTAAACAAATAAGTAAAACCTTCTCCAATATTCGAAAGCAGTCAATAAATATTAATCTTTACCAAAACTTCAGTAAAGGTTATATGTAGATGTTATCGCTCTAAAACCACAAGGGACTAAGTATTAATTTGCTCAAATATTTAGACTGGTACGCCACAAGGATAAAGCCGCAAGAAGTCACAATATCCAAATACAACATACCAAACTCATAATTATAATGTTGCTCAATTCTTAGAATACTACGGTGGCACTATTTCATACGAATTTCGGAAGGTTATTACTCCACTGTTTGACATTGTATATCCAAAGATAAGATAATATCGTTTTATCTTATTTTTAATTTTGTCTGCACGGAAACAGTACTCGTATAATAAAATAAAAAATCCATTAAAAAGTTATGAGCCAACTAAGGTTCGGTTTTCTTGCTAGTTTTAACGTAACTTCGGGTGTAGTAAATAACTAATAAAAGAAGTGTAAAATCTTAAAAAATAAGTCGGCATCGACAAAGCTCAATAATTATTATTGAAGAGTTCAGTAGACTTTATTTGTAATTGATTCATGAAGGGTTTTTTTCATAAAACTCGATTTTCCAAAGGACTTTCCGTATTTTTTTACGCGCGTTTCAGTTTGAAACGGTGTTTATGTGCGTGCGAACTAGACGTTGTGCGTGTAGACTAGCCTCTAACTGCTCAACACTGATACTATCTCTATCGGACACGGCGCCAGGTGAGACAGCGTGCTTTTTGGCCATGCCCACCAGTGAATTGGAGCTGGCGGAAATGAATGATGATTCATAATGTTATTCTACTTTTATGATTCTGCCAAAGTGGCCTTCTTAAGTCTCCTGGACTCCATGATCTGAAATCCAACATACAGTGAGCAAGCGTGACGCAATACTCGTTTCTTAGTTCTATAACTGAAAAATAATCCTTTAACTTACTTAAGAAGCGTCACAAACTGGTATTATATTTTATTTTTAGATTCAAAGAACTGGCACTTGATCAAAGACAATAAAACATAGATAAACCATTTTTTATTTATTACTTATTTTTTGTTTTTTCAGGTTGCTGTCGTCTGACATTGGAAAGTCTGTAGACATTGCGTTGTCTATGCGGCTCAGAAGTTACGTAAACATGGTCCTAACTGCGGAGCCCTGTTTACATGTATATATATCATCTTATTAATGCTAAGAATATGCTAAGTTATAGATGTTTTTTATGGTTGTACATTATTGTAACTCATAGCTATAGCATAACTCATTTTATTTAATTTATTTTTTTATTTTATTTTATGATTTTAATTTATATTATTTTATTTTATTAATTATTTTTATATGTATTTATTATGATTATTGCAATTTAATTTTATTATAAATGTACCTAGAACATATGATCTTATGGATTGAAATAAATAATTTTGAATTTGAATAGCTCGCATGCTGAGTTTGAGGTATCGGGTTCGATTCCCGCGTGGTGCTAAGAGCTATTGGATTCTTCGATCTGGAACTTCTCAGTAGCAGAATTCGTGCCCGGTTGATAACAATAGGCTCACTCCCTGTTACATGGGACTTAAACATAACTGGTGAAACGTAGTTGATCTACAACTCTACCTGACCCTTCCGAAAATACAGGCGTGACGTTATGTTATGTTAGTCTTATTATTAGTGGGTTTATCCAGCTAGGCATGTACTTTACTTCAGCAGCTCTAAACTTTACAATGACTTAAATGTAAGAATTCATATTTACCTTATGACTAAAAATCTACTGAAGAGAAAAGTGACTGATTAGCTTAAATCCTTGTCTTATGAAAAGACTGAGCAACTTATGGTATCATAAACACACACACACACACACTTCACCCCACCTCCACTCTACATTTATACTACACTAGCAGCGCCCCGCGGTTTCACCCGCGTAAATGTCGATTCCATGGGAATATCGGGATAAAAAGTAGCCTATAATATGTTAATCCAGGATGTCAGCTACCTCCATACACAATTGTATCAAAGTTGGTCCAGCCGTTTGAGCGTGAAGAAGTAACAAACATATAAACACACACACTTTTTTTTTTTTTTGCGGATGGGAAATCATCAAATGACCCCTCCCGCTCTGGGTGGAGCGGAAGGGAGTGTCAGACTTTCATAGCCCTTTATGTTCCGGGCCAGCGGTAACCCTTTCGGACAATCCCGCTAACCCGGCAAAACACACACACTTACAAACTTTCGCCTTTATAATATTAGTGTGATTATTCGAGATTATTATTGTTAGATCAGAGAGAACACTATAGGCTAGTCTTTCATATAAAAAGGGGCCAAAAATGTACTGAAATATTCCAGTCTATGAATATTCTGTCTTTAGTTTCTACTTACAAAGTTTTACCATAATCAATGAAAATTACTTATCGTACACAATCTACGAATTGCCAAGGTTGATGCAATATTAACACAAAATCTTTAAAACATATTTATGTTACAGTTACAACTGCTGTCATAAAGTTCAGTGACAAACAAATGGAAAGACTGACATCGCAAGCTTAGGCACCCTTTGTATAACCCCTAAAAATGAAAGTTAATGAGTCCCCAATACAAAAGGTTACCAATACGCACCAAATTTTACTGTAACCCCTGATATTGTACTCCGTAAAGAAGTCAAATCTATTGACCTCCACAAATGAGCTCCAAACTAAACCAGTTTCTTTCTCTAAAATGGGTGCAGCCAATTTCATCAATACTTTCAGGCGTAGGTTTAGACACAAATATAAGGGGAATTTCATTTGTTAGGGTGATGGCACAATACAGAATTTTAGTTGTGCGATTTCACTGAAGAGCTAAAATAAAGCTCGTAAAATTGAGTGATATTTAGTTCTAAATTAGAGTTTTAAAAAAGTCTATCAAAAACAAATTGTAAGAAAAGCATTTATTGCGCACAAAATAAGGTTTCTTATTCATTAGCTTTCATTACGATATTAGTTCTATGACGCACCTGCTGCGACGCGTTGAGTAAAGATGCGATAGTGTGTTTTAAGCTATGAGGAACAGGGTGTAAAGTTCCTCATACCTTCAACCAGACTGGTATTGTGTCTACTAGGCAAATGCCCGACGATTGATGTCGGAACGTTTTATGTATGCTAGTTTCGCGGTAAACTCCACTTGCGCGATGCAGGATTTCTCGTGACGTCAGTATGACGCGTAGTTCGCATGTGGTGACGTATTATGCCGTCGCAATATCTACTCAATACCTAGCGTCTAACACACAAAATAAACGACCAGTGGTAATGTCAATGTGAATGATTTTGAAGGATATTGCTAATCCATTGCTTTATATGTTCGAAAATTGTGTCTGCTCAAAAATGTAAAAACGTAATGAATGTTGTTGAACTGTCAAAATGAAACCTATGGTTACTGATAGTGTGTTACGTAATGACCCCACTGGATCGCAAGCAATGAAAGTCATCGGGAGAGGCCTTCGCTCAGCAGTGGGATGATACCAGGCTATCAGTTATAGGAACAGTAATGTTCGTCTGTCTGACATAAAATCTCACCAGTGTGTCCTAACGCTAAAACCTTTCGTCCCGAACACAGTTATCGTTCTTAGTACAAGCTAGGTCGCCATTCAATTCCACTGTTATTTCGAAAAGCTCAAACCGGCGTGAAAGTATTTGTTCACTTCTCTATTCGAGAGGGACGGGGCGTTTTATCGGAACAAAAACAATATTAGGTTTTTACTAATAGATTTTTTTTGTGTGGAACGTAGATTCAAGTACGTTATTATTAACTGTTTATTCTGACTTTAAAGGTGTGTTTAAATAGCCTCAATTGCACAGGAGCAGTGGTGGCCCAGTGGTAACGGCCGCGACTTACGATTTGTAGGTCGTGGATTCGAACCCAGACAGACACTTTACTTTGTGTAAATTGTTTCATCACCACAGCTCCCAAAACGGTAAAGGATAACATCGTGAGGAAACCGGCATGTTCTAGAACCAAAAATTCGAAGAAATGTGACATCCACCAACCCGAACTGGGCCCGCGTGGTGGATTACTTCCCCTAGCACCAAGCGGAGGCCTGTGTCCCAGCAGTGGGAACATTATAGGATGATAATTCTAAGTGCACAGGTGACAGCAGCATGCCCTGTAGCACAAGATGGAAGGATTTTTCTTGTTGCTAAGAGGCTGCCAGTTATAACTTTATGAAAACTGAACATGCGATTATAAAATTTAATACGTTCTAAAATATTTGTCCTAAGATCCGCGTCGCCAGTATGAAATTCCACAGTCGAAATAATAATAATGTTGCTTTACTAACCTGAAACAAGATTTTCTCTTAGCCAACAAAAACATCTATACAAGTGTCCCCATAAATCTTCCATTACTAAGACTTCCATACAAAACTGCAAGCTCCATTTCTCTTCCACTCAAGGTTAGCAAGAAAATTAATAAACCATTATCTCTTAAACTGAAAACGTGCTCAGCAAAAACAAAAGACGGCAATTAATCCCCACACTGTTTACGGCGATGTAAAAGTTTCGAATCTTATTTAAGCACTTCGCTTCTAGGCCTCATTTACACAACGAGAGTTTCTCGCCACGCATAGGTAATAAACGAAAAGAGGTAAACACGTTCATTCCAGTCGTGTAAACAGTAAAAAAATGTGTCATATTAACGACAGCGAACTAAACACCCTCAGGCATTATCTGCTGAATGAAAAACACAGGCAAGTCCGTTGCTGATGACTGAAGACACTATGAAAATCTTAATGGTCGGTCGCCTGAATTAGTGGGGCGACCCCTGCGGTATTGACAGGTAACAACATAAATCCATAGAGAATCAGTCAGGTATGTTTTTCAATATTTATGCTCCTAGAAGCCGGAAACATAGACAGCTTCTTAGGGTGTATAGATCGGTCGTTGATATGGCACATCACTATTTATATAAGTTAGCATTTGTAAAGCGGCATATATCAGTTCCTCAGTGGAATTCTTTGCAGTACAAGAAATATAATAAATTAGACATTGTTTTAGAGATTCATACGAGATCAACTCAAAGTTGAGTTTTCTCCCAGCAAGCCTTTGAGTGATAGAGTTCACAACGGAGGTAAAGATCCAACGTTAAATTTTATAATAGCACAATCTATGCAAACTCCATGTGCCTCATCCTTCTAAAAAGTAGCGTTCACATCTTTCAGTATTGGAGGAAAAAATATCGTATTTCGAGTTTCAAATGACAGTTCGGGAAAATTGTCTGACAAGTCTCTTAAGAGCGTTTACGTCGAACAGCATTTCATACAAACTTTCAAGCCCTTGTTTTCCGAAATGAATGAACCGATTTGAATGAAACTTCATACGCATAAGCAGGATACAAAGGTCTAAAAAGTTAGCAGAGAACATTTTGAAATGTCTTATTTAAAAAAAGATAACTGGAATTTCTGTTTCTATGAAAAGTTTAAAATCGGTCTAATTTGGCTGTAACACTATTTTTCGAAAATGTTCTCTGCTAACTTTTTAGACCTTTGTATCCTGCTTATGCGTATGAAGTTTCATTAAAATCGGTTCGTTCATTTCGGAAAACAAGGGCTTGAAAGTTTGTATGAAATGACGTTCGGCGGAAACGCTCTTAAGGATCGTTTATTTAAGTTTTTTATTATTTAAGTTTTTGTTTCTCCAACACATGAGTGCTCTAATAGGTTGGCGAGTTTCGCCCGAACGGGCGAGAAACTGTCCTCGTCTAAATGAGCCTTTAAGCACCTTGCTTTTAGAGAAAGTTGCTAACTATTTTAATTAAAAATCTTAAACTAAGAGGACAGGAAACAATATGAGAGGGACAATGAAATCTTTTGGGGGAACTTAAAACAATTAATTGCTTTCGTAAAGGAAGTGTTTTGGGTTGCCTTTTCGGTTCTTGGAACGTATTCGTGACAAATTAGGGATTATTTTGTCGCGTTTTGTCATACTTTTCCAAAAATCAGACTTTGGAAATTGTGTATTTGTAAGGCAATTAAGGGGTATTAAGTCAATTAAAAATTTGCTATTTCGGGGCTTTTGGCTAATTAATAACAGGCTCACGGTTCGATCGATAAGTTAAGCTACGTTTGACGTGGTTGTTCCGTAGATGGGTGACCATCTTTACATAACAATACTCCTCCATGCCTCGGAAAGTATGTTAAGCCATTGGTCACAGCTGTCATTCGTGGATCCACCAGTCTTACCAAGGGGTATCGTATTACCTACCCATTAACTGGGTTGTGGAGGTCAGATAGGCAGTCGCTCCATGTACAATACTAGTATACAGCTGCATCTGGTTAGACTGGAAGCCGACCCCAACATAGTTGGGAAAAGGCTAGGCAGATGATGAAGTCAATAAAAATATTGAATCGGGTAATTTGCAGTTGGTGTTAATTTAGTAGGTACTACAATTTCCGGGGCAGGGGCTACGTAAGAAGCGAGCTCGGGAAATTAGATTGAGATATAAGCGAGTTGGAATGTTGAGACGATGGCTGTGTGAGGAATAATATGAAGGAGAAGGGTGTGAATGATGGCGTGACGGTTGACAGGGAAGATTGGAAGAAGAAAACGTGTTGCGCGACCCCAATTAACTTGGGACAAGTGCAGGAAAATGATGACTGATGACTGACGGCTATATGATGACTTCAATTGCAGTAGACGGTTCGACAATAATAGGTGCCCAAGTATTTTTGTTATCGAAGTAAATGAAGCTTAAAGACACACGTTGTATTTTGTTGGTGCTTACATTGCATACATTAGTGGAGATAATTAACTATTTAATAATAAAAATGTCCAAAGCGCCTAAAGTTTTCACTAATTCAATAATAATATATAATAATTTAGATATATTCTATTAATAATATTCAGCGATATCCGATTAGACTGGAAGTCGACCCCAACATAGTTGGGAAAAGACTAGGCAGAATTTTTGGTGTTAAAGTTTGTATAGGAAAACAGAAACAAGCTACTGCTTCAAGTAATAATAAACAACCCGAAATATATCTTAATTCAATTATATACCTACTCTACTTAAATTGAACACGAAATTAATATTAACTGCCAAACCATTTCTATTTGAAATCCAAAGAGCAAATATTGGCTGCAAATAATCAGTGAATTAAGTAATTAAAACATTTCAATGGATTAAACTTATCTATCAAATTATTGGGAATAGTTGTTAGTTTACAAATAATCGCAGATAGAAAACAAACCATAATTCAATTAAAACTTTAATCAAATAAGATTAAAGTTTTAACTGAATTATGGTTTGTTTTGTAGAATTTAGACGTTATCATTAATTTGTGGAAAGTTTACACCTGAGAATTTTGTGAACGTTTTGAGTTTTCGTTACAATTTTTTTTTCCGTTAGCCTGTACTTTCCCACTGCTAGGCAAAGGCCTCCCCATATTCTTCCACCTTTACTCGGGCTGCGCCTTCTCCGTCCAAAAAAATAAAATAAATCTTACTACATAAAACAAACCGTTAAAAACATTTTAAAAAAATTTAGTCTGTTCCGGCTAATCTCCGAAACACCTGGACCAATTTTGACGGGATTTTCACTGGCAGATAGCTGATGTTATAAGGAGTAACTAGTTTTTATTAAATAAAAAGTAATTTAAAAAAATTAAACCGACTTCAAAAAGAAATTAACTCAAAATTATGAATTAACTTTAATTTCGGAAGTCGGTGTCTTGGGATCTGTATTTTAGTTTTATGCTACCGACTTCCGAAATTAAAGTTATTTCATAATTTTGAGTTAATTTCTTTTTGAAGTCGGTTTAATTTTTTTAAATTACTTTTTATTTCGTAATTTTTAGTTTTTGCACTAGTATTTGACCAAGGTTTTGAGATGTTTTCCCTTTGACACTACACCCGTAGCTCTTATCAATAAGCCAGGCCGTCACACTTACACGTATTAGTCCATATCTTGAAAATTACTGAATCGATCTTAATGAAACTTGCACTGTTCCCTAAGTTGAAGAAAATGTAAGCCAATAAAAAAAAATGGTCACGATCCGATTAATACTTCCGGAGATATGCGTGGACAAACATACATACATACAATACGTCTATGAAATTTTGTATATTTGTTTGGAAGCCCTAATAGGTCATCATATGTGAATATAATGCAATTCCAATAATATTACATACATACGTACCTATCGAATTGATAACCTCCTTTTTTTTGAAGTCGGTAAAAAAAAAAAACAAGTAGTGTACCACGCAAAAAAAAAAACCCAAGAAATCAATTTTGTCGTGGGCACAGCTAGTCACTCAATAAAAATGACACAAGTCAACCAGACTATGGCACCAAATTCATTAGTTGGTGTAATTTATCATGACAATCCGCACGGCCAGGCTACAGCAATTAATGCTCGGTTAACCATCTCATTAGTGCATGTTAGATTTGGAATTATGCGTGTTACAATGATGCTTCGGCTCTGGAAGTGGTGAGTTGGAAGGTTTTGGTATGTCTTGTTAGTGCTGTAAGCTAAATTATAGCACTATAGCAGCTGCTGCTGCCCGCGTGTTTATCTGCGTTTCATCATTTTTTTGTATAAATATCACACTAATATTATAAAGGCGAAAGTTTGTGAGTGTGTGTGTGTTTATATGTTTGTTACTTCTTCACGCTCAGACGGCTGGACCAATTTTGATAAAACATTGTATGGAGGTAGCTGACACCCTGGATTAACATATAGGCTACTTTTTAACCCAATATTCCCACGGGATCGACATTTACGCGGGTGAAACCGCGGGGTGCAGCTATCTCCATACAAAATTTTATCAAAATTGGTCGAGTCGTTTGAGCGTGAAGAAGTAACAAACATATAAACACACACATACACTCACAATTTTCGCCTTTATAATATTAGTGTGTTAATCAATCAATCACAAACAAATCAAACCCAACAATTTAAAGTTGTCGTCACTAATTCTTCTTATGCTGTATTTAACCAACGAGAATACTTTATAGATCTTATAAATGATATTATCATAGTGTTTAGCATGAGTTATTTTATTTACAAAGTTAGTGCTTCTTCACTTAGAACTCCTGACTGCGGGTGTAAAGATCAGATTCCATGTGCCTGACAATGTAAATATATCGTGTGAGTTGCCTAGATGCTGCCTAATATGCTTGTATACTCATCAAACAGCTTAGAAGTTTGAAAGTATCGCACGAGAACCAGGCTGCCACGCGAGTTTGCCGCAAGTAACGCCCTACTAGCGCGTTTCGTAAACTCACACAAGGGTATTAGTGTTATATTATAAAGCGCCCCCGAGACGGTCAAACGGTTTAGTCTAAAGCTTACGTGTTTGATGAAACCGTTTGATGCCGGTTTGAAGTTTCATCAAACGGCACTGCGCAGTTTGGTTCTGTACCACGCCGTAATCAGACTTTTGACGCAGATAAATCGTGAAATGCCCTCGAACAAGGATCGCAACTTCCTTGTGTTTATTACATTAATCTCCTACATAAAATTAAAAAAAATGGTAAATGTATGAATTTGGTCCAAACTCCAAAGAACGTTTCACACACGAACGTCTACAGAGCGTGCTAGAAACCACCGCAACAGATGGATTATAAGAACTATCTTAAAATGAAGAATGGATGAAGGTTTCTTACAAAAAAATATTGCTAAAGTTGAACCAATAATACGAAAACAGGGTACTAACATGAGGCTAGCTATTCCAGTGAATCAAAGATTGTCTTTAATCCTGATCAAAATCCAGAGCAAATTGAGCCGTGTTTATTCAAACAAGTCAGAAGACGATCAAACGACGCGTCAAACACAACAAAAATATGAAATTTCACCTATAAGCTCCAAACCCATAAATGTTTGACAAACCTTTCAAACTAACTTTGTAAACGATCAAAATGGTTTGAGTCAAACAAAAATCTACGTGTTTGAATCAAACTGTTGACCGTCTCGGGGGACCGCCACACTATAAGTTTGATGTTTCGTACACGCACCCGCCATCCTATCCCTTAAAATAACACGTAACATAACAACACGCTATAATCCCCGAAGGGTTTAGCAAAGGTTACCTGTAGCATACTCAAATTTTGCCAGTTATGTAATACCGGGCGAGGTTATTGGAATCAATCGGGTATAAATCCAGACTCCGGGCTGCTACTGAGAAATTCCTTATGGAAAAACCCAAGAAAACCTTGAACATGTCCAGGGTTATTTCTTTTAACTGCAGCTCGCTGAGAATAGATTTCACACCGAGCTCCTGCTACAAAACCCTAATAAGTAGTGCTTGCGACTACTACACCAACACGGCAGACCTATAGTCCGACTTTTAATTAGCTGCAGTAAAATTACACTTCTCAATAACTAATTTCGGACTGAGTTCGCGTTCGCGTTTTAGAGATATGCATGTCAAATAAGTTTCGTTTGTTACACAATTCTGTACAAAAACAACAAGATTTGGTTGATGCATTTAAGTAACACATAAGCTGTCATTTTACTGCAGCTAATAAAAAGTCCGACTATAGCCGTTAATGAAGTGACAAAAGGAAAAGAAAGAAAGAAAAAATAAAGTTTGTTTGGAAAAAATGAAAACGATATATCTAGGTGAGACAAGGAGTTTATCGTCATTTTAATAGTCACTTGATCAAGATAGGTACTATCTGGTTATAACCACTACAATATTGTTACAGATTACACAATAGCTTTAGTAGTTATATAAAGAGAGCTTTACTGCCGTAAGTACGAAGACAACGCGGTCTTCTCAATCTTTTTCTTATCTATCTAAGCTTTCGCTAATGGTTCTATAAATCTACTTTAATGTAATATTTGGTGGACGTTAAATCTGTTAAAGTTAAAGGCGTTTTACTCTAGATCAAGGAGAGGGTAGTTCTACTCAGATTTTTTATGCAAAAGAATCCTTTATCTCTTAAACGTTGGTGTCAGAATATCCGTCCATGCTTAACTAATGCTCGGTAGTGGAATCCTCTAAGAGGTATGCTTTCAAGATACTACTGATCTTACAAAAGGCACACAATCAGTATTTTTTTTACAACTGTTGTTTTGAGGAGCGTGGAGGTAGGAAATTATCCCACAGGAATGTGCTACCAGGAATGTGATAAAAAGTACCGTGTGTACTCGTAGTAACCCAGGTCTAAATTTCATTTCCAAACTGTGCCGAAATTCATCAAAAAACCGTTCAGCCGGTAAGACGTGAAAAAGTAAAAAGCAGACACCTTTTCCCAACTATGTTGGGGTCAGCTTCTAGTCTAACCGGATGCAGCTGAATACCAGTATTTTACATGGAGCGACTGCCTATCTGTCAAAGTCAAAGACAAAAAATAAAATAAAAAAATTGCACGATGATCCACGAGTTACCACACTAATAAATCAAATACAGGCCTTACCACTTCCTTCAATTCAACGTCAATGACCACAGAATATTGTTACGGAACCATCACTCGGTTACAAGGTATTATAACCTATTTATACCATGATTAATTGACATTTCAGCGCACCAACCGGACAGCTATCTCCTGAGGTTTGATTATGATCAGTTAGTCCGCTGACGAGTAATTAACTGCTTCATGATTTGGCGTTAAATCTCCCTTTGTTTCTGTTCATTGCCAGAAAGAGGGTTTGGAAGAATTTCAGTAATAAAAAGGACTAAAGAACAAGGGAAAAGGGTGATTGAAGACTTGTTTTTAGGGTTCCGTACCCAAAGGGTAAAAACGGAACCCTATTACTAAGACTTCGCTGTCCGTCCGTCCGTCCGTCCGTCCCTCCGTCCGTCCGTCCGTCCGTCTGTCTGTCTATCACCAGGCTGTATCTCAAGAACCGCGGTAGCTAGACAGTTGAAATTTTCACAGATGATGTATTTCTGTTGCCGCTATAACAACAAAATAAAATAAATATTTAAGGGGGGCTCCCATACAACAAACGTGTTTTTTTCGGCGTTTTTGCCTTGTGGTACGGAACCCTTCGTGTGCGAGTCCGACTCGCACTTGGCCAGTTTTTTTTTGGTCCCTTGAGTCAAAGTCGGAATCTAAAGACCAGTTGAGATTTTAGATCGAACAAGTATTTGACGCGAATGGCAGATCTTAAGCAGTAGGGTGCGTGTTTAAAACCTCGTACAGATCAATAAGACATTAAAATTTGATGTTAGGTAATCTTCGACATCGCTAGCTGACGGTAAGAAATTGTGCGTGAAATGAAACATTATTCTATACATACAAATAAATAAAATTTAAGTGTCTGTTTGTAATATCAAAATAACAGTTTTTTATTAAATGCTTATGAAAGTATCTTACAATAAAAAATCATTTTTAAAACTTTTTGCTTATCCCCGAAACGGCTGAACTAATTTTGACGGAACAAATATTTGTATGACCTGCAAGTAGTTGTTCCGGGTCTGGCTGTTTGTGTTTGTGAGTTTAAATGTTTGTAAACGCACCCACAATACAGGAGAAATTATTAGTGTGGGCAGTTTAAAAAAAAAAAAATAATAATAATATTGGTAATTTACATTGCTGGTCTCCACCTGCATATAAGTTATCATAGTTGTCATATTGTAGAACAAAAACAATAAATACTTATACTGAAGTGAGGCAGTTTAATTAGAACATTAATTAGTTTATCCTACATCCAACCCTAAATCACACTAATATTATAAAGGCGAAAGTTTGTGAGTGTGTGTGTGTGTTTATATGTTTGTTACTTCTTCACGCTCAAACGGCTGGACCAATTTTGATAAAATTTTGTATGGAGGTAGCTGACACCCTGGATTAACATATAGGCTACTTTTTATTCCTATATTACCACGGGCTCGACATTTACGCGGGTGGAACAGCGGGCCGATAATTATCTAACTCTTACTTACTTAGTTAATTATCTAACTTTACTAACATAGGATATTAATAGTAAATATATTATGTATTTAACTTTTGCAAGAAATAATACGCTTTTTTTATTTATTACTAACCTCTTTATGTTTTTAATTGTTACTTGATTACTTCAAGTGCCATATAACGTGTAAAAAGACGTTAAATTAAACTTTAACATAACATTTGTACTGTATTTTTCGAATACTAGACAGAAGTGTTTTTTTTTCCAGTTATGTTCCATATTACCCTACCTAACCTATCGTCACAAATGTATTTTCCCGAATGATAATGAGAAAAGTCTAATGCAAAAACCTAATAACACTACCCGACCTGGATATTGAACCCACAGCCATATGCTCAGCAGGCGGACTTGCGTCCACTAGAGCAACGAAGCAATTTCGTTTGATGCAGATGTCATATCAAATTTTATAGGAACCGCTTCTCTTTTTAATTTTATGCTGCATTCTTTTGTTTCATGGCAAGGCCGCTGCTTGCTGATAAAAATTTAATTAAATAGGAACATTATATTGCCACTAAAGCCCCGGTTATCATCCCCGTCCTGTTTATTGCAAATGTCAATGAACTCGACTCGCTCGCTCATTACTGCCTTTAATTAATAAACTAGTAGGCGCCTACGGGTTTTCAAATCTCTCTTTCAAGATTAAATTTGCTATAAGAAATCTGTCAGGCGCAAAATGTATAAAATGTCCTTGGAATTTTAATTTTTAATTTTATGGATTTAGATTCGGGCAATTTATCGGGTTGTGCTTGGTAATTTAATTGAATTCCTAATAAGATTTTAATCCTTCGAAAATATGGGTAGCATTTATTAAATTCTTAAGAGTTTTTGGTACCTACCTACCGTCAATCAGAAGATTCAATTTATAAAACAGATTACAATATAAGGACAGGGCAAAACCTTTTTATGATGCAACACAGCTGATCAGTTAATTTAATTTACCTGAAAGTTCATTCCTCTCATAATATTTTTAATAAACAGACACATTTTCTTTGCTTAATACAATAGAATACCTTGAAAGCGGTAAACCATGAAGAAACACTAAAAAAATACTTCGAAATGAATGTTTGGAGCCACACGCCAGAGACCGAATATTTTAATTTAAAAGATTCCATAGTAAAAACTTTATTTCGTAACACAAAACTCCTTACATTTTGTGCAGCAAACGTTGCCTTATTAGTTTTTTCAAGACTTTATACAAAGTATTTCGTCAGTCTTAATAGTAGCATGTCTTACAATGTTATGAAATTTTCATGTAGAGATAAGTCTGAGCAAAATGTAAGCAAGATTAGGGTGACGCAAAAACTGCATGTGAGGAGTTTGAAGCTGCTAGAAAGTTTGAAGATAATAGAGAGTTTGGTGAAGAAAATGGAGTGGTACAGTAAGTAAAAACTGCTGTTGTTAGTTTAGAAGAAAATAAAGTTTCTTAGTAGATTTTAAAATTTATATATAGAGGAATGAGGAACAGGGTGTAAAGTTCACTCATCCTCTATAGAAAAGGGAGGAACCTCCGACCAGATGGGTGTCGTGTATGGTGAACAACTGCCCAACGATTGATGTCGCGACGTTATAGGCTAGTCACGCGATAAACTCTGCTTGCGCGATGCAGGACTTTGCGTGACGTCAGTGTGATGTGTACTCCGCATGTGGCGATGTAGATCCACACATACATGGCCAAAAATGGTTCAGCATTCTTTTAAATCAGCTGAGGCGCTTCAAATTCTACTTCTATTGATGACTTACATATCCTTGACAGTCTGTTGTTATTAAGAAAAACATGTATTTCTAAAACTGCTGATTAGTTTGTTTTCTGGCTAGCTTTACGAAAAGTTATCGAAGTGGTACCTGCTTAAAAAATTAGTCAGCTATGAGGATAAATACCTTACACTTACGAAACACACAAACTTACGAAAGATTCAAAAGCAATTTTCTCCTAAAGTATTGATATCTAGATATTTTATGGTGTTACGAACATAGTATTATCAAAACTTTAACTGATGTAAAATTGTTATTTTCTCAAAGTTGCTAAACAAACTGTAAGGTATTTATTTTCGGTACTGTACTTGAGCATCATCACTCATGGAAGCTTCTTTATTCTCTTACATTAATTCTTCTTATTTTTTTCTTATATTATCTTCTTTGTGGTTACACGTGGCATGAACTTCAGCTGATGATATCTTATATTTGACAGCTTAGCTCTCAAATAGGGGCCTCAGGAGAATTAGGGGCTACTTTGAAACGGCCCCTAATTCTTCTAAAGAATCACTCGTAAAAAGCAAGAAAAAAAGAATAAAATGATCGCTACAAAAATAATTTCTAAGCACAAAAAATCCCTGATAGAAACTTATCCAAAAGTTAATCGTGGTACTCCAATGGGAACCGAATTTCGTTCTTAATTATAGTATTTACATATTCATAAAGCGAGGCTAGATTACACACTTGGACCGAATTATACGGCTCGATCTATCATTAATATTATTGAGGGAATATAATTAAAATTGTTGGTGTTTCAAGGGTGGATTAACTTTCAGTTTTGTGACTGTCGACAGGTATGGATTTAGCTTTAAGTCTTGTTTTAGCCTTTATTTTGTTTATGCTATCTATTTTTGAAAATGAAATGAAGTGAAAATTACTTTAGGCACGTTCAGCGATTTTTGGTAGGGGAAATCTTACGGGTTAACCAACACCTGCATGAAGTGATTCATTTTCGGCGAGTTCAATTTGTCCACTTTTAAGTGAGGTACTTTAGACTCCTCATGACTGCCTATGTTTATTTAATTTTTTTTTTTTGGTTTTATTTTCTAGTTTATCTAAATCCGAGTCTCAAACTGTTGAATTTCGTTAATAACCAGTTAATAACGCGTTAGTACGTCGCGTCATGTACGGCCATTATTGAAATACGTCTAGTGCTGTGACATTCTGGCTAATCATTGGTGATTTGCGTTTGTAACACATTACGTACCTCCTTTTGAGTAGCGCCATGAAAGGCGGGGCTTATTGCAACATGTTTTTGGGACCGAAAATCTATCGGTCCCCAAGAATAATTTAGAAAGAAAAAGTATTTCTCGCGACTCGTACAGGAAGATCACAAACTAAACTAAACACAGTCAAAAGTAAAAGACCAAATTTCCAAAACGGTTAAGGGAAAATATCGTGAGGAAATGGGCATGTCCTAGAACCAAAAAATTCGATGACATATGACATCTACCAACCGGCACTGGGCCGGATTGCTGAATTATAGGCCACTCGCTCTCACCGAGAAGAGGCTCGTTTCTCAGGTTGATTACAATAAGCTACCAAAAGCTTACGTCAATCCTGTAGAAAGTCGTTTTGAAAGTGATTGCCCCTTATTAGGCCCTCAGGCAGTAACCAAATATTTAATACAGGAGTATAATATTAATCAGCTTTACCTTGCCCTTCAAGTTTGAAATGAAAAATTCAATAGCCACGCCAAAAAGTTTTCTAAAATAAGTTCTGTCTTAATAAAATGTAGATGAAGGGAAAGTCAGCCGAAAGTTTTCCGGACCATCAGTAATTCTTATTGGAAGATACCTACTTCAGCGAAACATGGCGTCTGTATTAATAAAGTGTAAGTAAAAGTATTTATCGTACGCATTACTTATTTGTTGCGAGATTAATGATATTTTGTAGAAGAGCCTCTTGTGTATGCCATTTATATTTTTATTAACATTTTATGTAGATAGATACATGTAAAACCCAACCACCAAGCAACCAGTCTTACTAAGGGGTATCGTATTACCCAGTAACTGGGTTGTGGAGGTCAGATAGGCAGTCGCTCCATGTAAAATACTGGTATTCAGCTACATCCGGTTAGACTGGAAGCCGACCCCAACATAGTTGGGAAAAGGCTAGGCAGATGATGATGTAAAAAATACTGTAAAAAGTTTAGTATTCTGTTACAAAGGTGGACTTAATCCCTGAGTAAACCTTAGGGTGATGCAGAGACAAAATATGGGAGGTGCCACATACGGGATAGATAGCTCAGATATATCTATAAAACACACATACATATACACTAGGTACTACATTACTTACTTTGTTAAAATGTAAATGCTCCTTTTTTACTATTTGGATTTCCTGGGTGCGTCCCAAATAAAATATTTTTCTTTTCTTTCTTACATACTATATACACACATTTACTTGGTTCTCTGCTTGCTTTCTGACTTACTAATACTTCATGAAATTAAAAACGGTTCCATAGATGCACAATTGGTAAACTATTTTAACTTTACGTCTAACCAACGTAGTAAGCGTCATCATTTCACCTTTGAATTGCCTACATTCACCTTAAATACCACATTTAATGGCAGTCATACATGTTAGGGGTAATACGTAGGACAAAGCAACATAATGAAAGGTCCAACTTGATAGATTCCCGATTGATATTTTCTCCATGAGTTTCGCTTCATACAGACGTAATTTAATTTTTTTTGTAATGTTCTTTAATTAGGTCTACTACACACACTTTATTTTTCTTCTTTGTCTCTAATATTCATATATATGTATGTGCATGTGCGTGCTCTAGGTGGAGCGGAAGGGAGTGTCAGACTCTTACTGACTAAGACCCACCCTTGTTCCTTCCTTAGCCCTTTATGTTCCGGGGTCCCTTTCGGACAATCCCGCTGCCCCGGCAGGCTTCGGCCCTAGCTGGTCCCTTCTATGTTGCTGACATCTCCTTGAGGCGCGCGTGGAACACGTACGCGCCGTCCGGCACGGGCCTGGTCCTGATGGGACGGTGAGGTCATGCACACCTGAGGGGCAATTCTCGTAATTTTAAGAACATTCACAGTCTGATCTCAGTTTCAACCTGTCGAAAATACCTCTAATTTCCCAACATTTTTGACAATTTTGACATTGATTGTCGCTGAGATGAGATTGCGACTAGATTTTGAACTTTTTTAATTACGGGAATTAGCCTTCTGTTATTTGCATGGTTACTTTAATGCCAAGTGAGTGTTGTTGGTGTGCTTATTTTAAATAAAGAACTTCCTATGGTCAAACATTTTTCCTTTACTATCATAGTCCGATGGGACGGCAATTCGACACGACCGGGGAAAGATCAGACGCAGAACCAACTTCCGAGACACGGGGGTGTCGCACCACCGACTTCCATACTCCGGGATACTAATGACAAATTCCTAATGGGAAAATCCAATACCACTTTTGCCCTACCTGGGTTTCGAACCCAGAACCCTACGCTCAGCAGTCGTACTTGTCTTGGCAATAAATACTTTATAGGATCTTGAATAAGTCAACATGAAGCTCAACCAACTAAATATATGAAAGTAGAGAAACTGACTAAGATATTAACAGACATCTAATAATTTCATTCAATAAATCATCCTTGGGCTAGTCCAATATCCTTGATTTATGAGCAAATCTGCTAAAACCATCTAAGAATCCAAAATCAGAGATATTACCCGAAGCAGTGTGCTAACTCGAGATTACGCAACATAACCTAGAACTGTTAGTTCAGGATCATTTTTATCCGTCAGATATTACGATCCCGTGTCAACATCTGGCCCTTTGTTAGTTATTTTCGGTACGAGAATATTAGGTAACTACGTTCTAACTTATATGTCATGTGTATGATAAATATCAGACGAATGTTGCACAAGGTGGCACAAAATTTGTCACCCGATGTTCTTTGGTTGTAATTTTTTTTCGATTCCGATAGAAAGAACAAAAAAAGAAATAAAGATTTTTTTTTTATTCTGTACAAACAAAACGCACATTACAAAAAAAAAGACAAAATATACACATACTAGGTTGATAGGGTGATGACTTTTTCGTCACCTAGTTTGTAGTGAATTTTTATTGGTCTGAAATGTGCGTGGAACTTTAGTGGGATATTTTGGTTTGAGTTTTATTGCTTGGAAAATCTACTGGAGAGTGATATTTTTGTGACCAGTGGAAGTTTTTACGATTCCGAATCAAAAGGTTGTCATCGGGACCCTTTGACAGGGTTCTCAGCTGCCTGTCTGTCCGTCCGTCTATCATAGGGCTGTATCTTTAGACCTGTAACAGATATACGATATACACTTAAAATTTTCCCAGAGTATGTACTAGTTGGAGACCACTACAGATCCTTTCGGTTCCATCGGCCATCTTCTCTCTGCGAGCTCTCATCTTAGTACTGCCAGAAATGTGACCTTCCAAAGTTTGGAAATTATTACCAGTGTGTTACAGTTGAAATCAACAGAGAAATCAAGAGTCGTCTGTGGTATGGAGACAAACATAATTAAGCACTTTGAATAAATAATTAGAGTATGGGCTTTTCAACTCTAGAAAAACATATACAGTAAGTAATTAGTACTTAACTTCACACACATCTCTACTTAACAAATCCTCAAAATACTGCGCATACATTAACTAATTAAACGACCTCGAAAGCGGAGTACAGAACAAATATTATACAGGAATACTTCTCCGGAAAAAAACTGGTTCGCCAATGAAATATTACCGTTGTGGTACCCACTTAATTAAATAAAACGGGCCCAGCCCAACTCTAGGGGGACATTTACGATGTTTACCCAAACCCGGCCGACAACTGACACGGCAATTAGGGACGTTTTTGAAATTAAAAATATTAATACTCTGGGCTTAAGAGCTTTGGGGTTGATAGAGTTATTAGTCTGTACAGTCAGGGAAATTAATTGCAAAGCAAATTGACAGTGTTAAGCAACTGACAATTTGATTTGAATGGATTTGAATATACCATTTCGCGGACTTCATTGTAACTATTGTAACTCTTAATCTATATTCTATACTAATATTATAAAGCTGCAGAGTTTGTTTGTTTGTTTGAACGCGCTAATCTCTGGAACTACTGGTCCGATTTGAATGATTCTTTTAGTGTTGGGTAGTCCATTTATCGAGGAAGGCTATAGGCTATATAACATCACGCTATGACCCTTAGGAGCCGCGCAGCGTGTGACACCGCGGGGAACTAATAATAAAGCTGAAAAGTTTTTTTGTTTGACCGCGATAATTTCTGGAACTACCGGTCAGATTTGAAATTTTTTTTTTGCGTTTGATAGCCCAATTCTTGAGGAAGGCTATAGGCTATTTAATATCACGCTATGACCTTTAGAAGCGAAGCAAAAAGAAAAAAAGTCAGAATGAACGCTAAGCGAATACGAAGTGTTGCGACAGGGTGGGGGTACAAAAAATTTCACGCGGACGAAGTCGCGGGCAGAAGCTAGTTTATTATAAGAATTCCCAAAATATGTAAAAGTCTGGAACAAATGTCTTCCATGTATTTTGTGTGGGGCGTTGATAGCCGCGCCACAGTAGTATTTTACTTTTGCAGCCATCTTCGTGTCTTTTTGTTAAGTTATACCTCAATAAAATTGTTCCTAATAAACTTTTATTTCAATAAATACATAAATAAATTATATATTTTTTATTACATTACAAAAAAATATAAAAACATTTCGAAATATAAAAAAATAGTAGCCCACCGGTATCGGGTACAGGGTCCAAGCTACCGCAGGTCAGGGCTCCAGAGAAGGGAACCTCCTGAGAATACGAGCCGTGTCCAGAAGTACCGCTTTCTGAATCAAGCCCTTGATCCAGCTGCCCAACGAGAGCCTCCTTAGGTGTTGGTCGAGGCTCTTGGCTATTAACCCATTGGTTGTCACGACTATCGGCACAATGATTACTGCTGAGTACACATGCCACATGTCGACAACCTCGCAAGTCAAGTCAAGATACTTGATATAATTTCATAAACTTTAAAAAAATACTTTTCAAACTATTACTATTTAAAAGATATTATACCATTAAGAGCTATTTAGAAGACAAGACAATAGAACCTGTAATTTGTAAGTTAGATGAATTGACATCACTGATTGTGAATACATTTGCACGCCATGTTATTGCAGGATATGCTGAAACTAATTCACTGTAACACCCTATTGTACCATATTCTAGCAAATAAATATTTTGATTTGATTTGAAACTTTTATTATTATTAACTTGAAAATCAAGGAATCTGCCAATATATAGATAATGTATCTACAATTATGTTGTGTATGAAAAAAAAAAAAATTACAAAGTAGTTTTCGTGACTGGTTGATTGACTGTTAACGTATAGCCTACACCACAGAAGGTAGCCAAACAATTTGGAAAGAACTAGAAACTACTGACAAAAAAAAAATGCAGGAACATTCCTGTATTTTTTTGTCAGTAATTAATCATTTCCATAAGCTATACCGTCCAAGGAACTTTCCTTGGACGGTATAGCTTAAGAAAATTATTAATGAATGAATGACACCGTTTGTCCACCACCACCGCCAAGGAGAAACGAGATTATTCGAACTGAGCGTGACTTCCTGGTGACGACGTGCAGTGGTCACGCGGCCATAGTAAGGGTCAGTTCACACCGAGACGCGACGCGACGCGCAGTTTTCAAGATAGAAATACAATTACAGACCTTATCTACTACACTAAAAGGTACACAATTTTCAGTGTCTACCTACTACGTCGAGCTACGCCGCGCGGCGCCGCCGCCGCGCGGCGTAGCTCACTGAATCGTGTACCTTTTTGTGTAGTAGATAAGGTCTGTAATTGTATTTCTATCTTGAAAACTGCGCGTCGCGTCGCGTCTCGGTGTGAACTGACCCTTAAGCTACAGTTACCTAGAAATGCGGTGACTACAAAACGGCCGCATTAACGGCTCTCATGAAAATGATGACAGCGGCAAATATTTGAATTGTTAGATACGTCCGTTTCAAAAGATAGTCAAAGAAATTTCACGCGAACGAAGTCGCGGGCAGAAGCTAGTAAACTATATTATTAAGTGTTAAACTTTCTGGCGGCTGTGAAGTGCGCTACTTACTTACTGCGCAGTACCGCCCCTCTTATCCCCGCTGACACGTGAATTTGTTACTGCGCAGGAACTCGCCTCATGTTCCGAGCCGCTGGCCGCCATAAAGTTTGCATTGGGCTGTACCAAGTACGTTAAAATTTACTGAAAACTACTTATCTCACAGTAAGAGTTGTCTATAGGTATTCGAAAAATGCAACGAATTCGCTTATTAAAGGAAAATATGACAAAGAATCATAAAACGATGTATCATCCGTATTTTTAAACATTCTGCGTACCTACAATTTTAACGAGTAAAATCCCATTTTACGAAATACACATTTTTAATGAACAATCCCGGATTCCCGGCAAACAAATAAGGTATTATTTTCAGTAAACATTTTTAAAAGATAATAAATGTATTTGTTTCTTAATTACATTGAGATATCGATAATTCTTTGTTGTGTTTAATTAAATTTTCATTTTAGGCCACGAACTGAGCAAGGGCGGGAGCGATTTAGAACTAAGGTAGAAGTCACACGGGTAGGTGTTAGGACCTTCACGTCCGCGGACCATGCGACTTGCGTCAAGCGGCACGCGCGCGCTTCCCTTGTTTTCGTCTGTCGTGCAGTGACTCGTGGCATGCATGCTCTTTCATTTGTTTTGTCCGCAGACGTGGTCACAAGACGCGTGTCACTTGAGCATGTAGTACAATACGACCGAAGTAACTTGGCGGGCCTGAACATAGGTACTAAGAACTTTCGCGCATGTTCTCTCACTCGCACTCGCCTAATGTCACCATATGGTTCCTAAAAAAATTTACTGCGCTGCTTTCTGCGCAAAGTTCAGGCCCGCCATGTTACGTCGGCCGTATTGTACGTGGCCACGGGGGCCACGTAGCTACGTTGTGCGTTAGGTGGCATGCTCGTGCTCCTAGCCAACTAAGGCCTAGTTTTTACAATTGCAATGGCCACACTGCACTGACACTTAGTTCCGCGCTAGTTGACTAATTTGTTCAAGCTACGCTACTCACCAAGTGTGGCACTAACCTCCTAACTGTGTGACTTCGGCCTTAGTATTATTTTTAATGAGATCTCACGTTATGTTAACAATTAAATGACTGTAATTAATGATGATAATAATGAGACTAGTAATTATGAATTATTTGTGATCGTAATACGTAGTTTTATGTTATGCTTATACTTAACATGTACCTATTATTATAGAGACACCAAAGCATGAAAAATTCAACTTTATTTAGGTACTTTTATGTAAGTGTCTAAGGCTGTTAGTGATATTAAGGAACCTATATGTAATAAAGGAATATGACTAAGAATTTAATTTTGCTAAGGTACAGACGCTAGCATATCAAGCAACCCGAACCTGTCAAATTTTCCCAATTAACTTTGAACCATAAGGTTTAGCGATAAAGTCGAAAATCTATTAAAGAAATTTGACAGATTGTAGTAGCTTGATGTGCTGGTGGCGTGTGTACAGTACCTGAGCAAAATTAAATTCCTCATTTGTGAAATTCCTTATCCAAATTGCTTTCAATTATTATTTGCATATGCAAATAAATTCTCAACAAATATCAGCACACAGACATAATGAATTTTTATGAAAACAATTTATTGTAACCAAAAAAAGGTTATGAATTTATAAACGGGTCATATTCAAAATAATTGTAAGTTACGGATAGGAAACAGATATGAATATTATTTGATTGTAACAGAAAAATAACAGAAAGGAATTATTAGGGCAAGTTTAAATAGCACACGTTTATAACAGGCTACGAGTGCGAAGTCGGTGTGGGTCGCTAGGTGGGTACATAATGAAATAACATTTTGGTGATCGCATTTTAGTTGGTATAATTGCCATAAATTCATCATCATCATTGCCATAATGCCTTATCTCCGAAACTACCGAGCCTAAAATTTTGATATTAATATTAAGGCAAAAGGATTCTAATGATTAGAATTATGTAAAGTCATATTTGTTACGGTCGTGAATCATATTTTAATCAAGATACAACTTTACACTGACCTGTAAATTGCAAAAAACCTGAGTCAATTTGAATTTCGCGGGCTACCTTGGCGCATCCCCCTTAACTGATACTGAGACGGCCGACGAGAGGCTGGGTACGCCTCGGCGAGGCTGCGCGGTTAGTATAAAAGGCTCAAGCAGTGAGGACTGAGGATACGCAGTAAAACATGCACACACAGACAATACATGGCACAGCAATGCAATACATGGCACAATATACGCAAACTTTACAAACTTCAAATAAATTTAAGTAAGTAAAAAAAAATGTTTTGGCTAACCTGCGGTGCACTAAGTACCTATTAATATTTTATTTTCATTAATTCATACATGAGACAATGTGAATAACGCCTAATCATTCATATCTGTTACGTAACGGAAAAAAGTGACAGATAAAATAACGTATATGAATTAATTGCACGTGTCTATCCTACAAATCTATTTATTTCCACACCAATTCACATGATTATACGAATATTTTATAGTTATAACAAATATCACAATACAGCCCTTTCCTAGTATGAGTAATAAAACAGTAAGTACTTACCGCTACTGTAAACGACTCACATTGAATATTTACTTTTAAAAGTCTAATTTTCTTCGACAACGAAACGAGCTGAAAAACTATATTGAACAAAATGGCAAAGCGTTTATTCTTACGCGTCGTGTAGTAACAGCTAGTGAACTAATTTTGCCAGTATTTCAAATTTCTTTATTGCCATGGAAATAATGTTAAAATAGCATAACAGAGAAGAATAACAGATATGTGCAAAATCAGGACACTCATTAATAAATTTAATTTGGAGTACACTAAATAGTATTTTATATTTTGTTTAGTAAAGTGTTGAAAGTTTAAACAATATTCTCTGAATATATTTTTTTTTAACTTTTGTAAGAATGGTTAATAATTAAATTATTTTTTTTAGTTTACCGTTAAAGACGTGGACATAGAATACTTGTATGAAACGGATCCTACGCAATGTCTGGTTTAATTTTTTTAAATGAATTGTTTAGGTTTACCAAATGTTTCGTTGTTTTTTATTAAGCTCAAATAAATATTTTATCTGTTTGTTTATGAAATTCTAGTCAGTTGCATCTCGTTATGAAAATAATTGGGTTGGACATTAAGACAGTAGTAAATATACAATTATTTTGAATATGACCCAAACAGCAAAATAGATCATGGGGTGTCTGGGGAGCATGACGTTTAAAAAGTCTAAAAATGAGCAAAGTCATTACAAAGGACAAGATTAAAATTCTGAAGAGTCCAAATTACAAATGATATTGGATGAAGAATGAGGCCATTTTGACCCCTGACCTCTCCACTCCCGCTGCACCCAGCTAAATTACTACATGTTTTGCAAACCCATTTATTTTTAATTTCAGTGACAAGGGGCCCTTTGTACAGACTCATTATTATAATTAAAAGATCATGAACGACAATTATTTTTTGGTTGAAGCGTTCAATTATGAGACCAATTAATTTATGAATGAGAAAAGGCTATGTCGTTTGGATAGAATTATTTATAATATCCAAAATACAACAAAATGAATTCAACAGATTACATAAATTATTCATCTCACTTCAGTTAAATTGGTCATTACTGGTCAAAGACACATTTTATAGTCGAATGGTTTAACATATTATCTTTAATTCATATTAATATTAGGTATAAATACGAACCTAACTCCGTAAAACTTTCTTTCTTTTCTTTCCCTTGGGTCACGGAAAGTGTCAACTAGCCTTTTGGAGATTTCCTTGAACAAACCATAAGCACTCGAACCACCAAGGGTTTCAACCCCAAACGGCACGAAAATATAATTACCGATAAGGTAAAAAGGATTTATCGTGATCATTAAAATTCAAATTGATCCAATCCAATTACGAAAAATTGCGGAAGACCAATATTGTGATTGAGTTAGATTAACGGTTTAGGTAACCAATTAACGTTTTAGGCGTCAAAGGTCTAAAAAGTTACATGAACATTTTCGAAATGTCTTATTTAAAAAAAAAGATAAATGGAAATCTTTATTTCTATTTTAAAATCGGCCTAATTTGGCATTTTTCGAAAATATTCTTAAGTAGCTTTTTAGAACTTTGTATCCTGCTTATGCGTATGAAGTTTAATTAAAATCGGTTCATTCATTTCGAAAAACAAGGCCTTGAAAGTTTGTATGGAATGCCGGACGCCGTAAATACTCATAAAGAATATAAGTTGTACTACTGCCTTAAAAGTAGACTCAATCAGTTACCTATAGGTATAACATATAAATTTAAGACTTCGGAAGATAATTATGTTACTTAGAACATGTCAAGGTGTACTAAGAAAGGATTTTGTTTGGGTCTGACGAAGGATAGAATTTTGAATGCAAATGTGGTCTGTTGAGAGCTACCTTAATAACCGGTCCTGACCCAGTAACACACTACCCTTTGTGAGTTCATTCGAGTGGATAATAATCAAACAGGCTTATTTTGAATCAATCAAATGGGTAGTTGGATAATACACAGTCAAAATAACAGGGACCAATGGAACATAAAAGTGTGACTGTAACAAGCTTACGTTTAAGAATGAGAAGAGAAATTTAATCATTATTTTATTCAACGATTGTTAAGATAATATTGTCATCATATTATAAGCTAACAGACTTAAACTACCTAATAATAATATGTAGAAATGGCGAGATGAGCCGAACGTGTACCGCGAGGGCTGGTTCGAGGTGGCGTGGCGCAGGAAAAGAGTTCCTGGAAGGATTTGGGGGAGGCCCTTACCCAGCAGTGGGACAGTATAGGCAATAATAAATGTTTATACTATCACACTTCTTTAAATCCTCCTCCGCTTTTTCGTTGAACAACCCATTATTACCATCTTGCAACAGAGAAAATTTATGAAGTATTCACGGCAAGGAAGACGCGAAACAGCAAAAGATCAATAATCTCAAACGTACTTCAAAACAAGCCCTTATTAATAATTTAATCCCTTTTAAGAATACTTCAAACCATAATTAAGATATACTGTCTTGTAATTAATGGATAACCTCTTAAGGGGGTCATTGTACTTATCATTATGAACAACTTTTGCTACGGAACCAAACCTGAAATCGCAAAAAAGAATCAACTGTTTCCTACATTTTGACGAGTTATGCGAACATAAATGTAGGGAACAGCTGATTTTTTTTCGCGATTTCAAGTTTGGTCCCGTAGTAAAAGTTGTTCATAATGATAAGTCCATATCCATTAAGGTGGTGTTAACTTAGAATTGAATGCAACTTGATATGTGATCCGTTTGAAGTGTGACGTTGAAGATAGATTTAATATCTGCAATTTAAACTATCTATATATACAAGGATAATACTTTTAAGATTTCTGGAAATGTGAATGAATAGTTTTTACTGTCGGTAATACGAGTATCCTGCCCTATCTCTAGGGAATACTTCCTCATCTTAGTTTTGCCTTTTCGCTTTTAATTCCAGGATGTTTTTCTTTATAAGAAAGGAGGTAAGGTAAGGGTTTTCTTTATAAGAAAAGAAAATTTAAAAAAGACAGTCATAACGCTGTCTTGGCATATATACTTACACAAGTATTAAAAGGCATATGTATGCTATATGCATATGTATGTGATATGCTAAGATCTTTGAGCGCTGAGAAAACACAATGTGTAACAGTGATCCCACATTCGAAGTTATTTGTATCAGGACGCAACGAATAGGTATCCATTGCTCATAGTGTGTCCATGGAGTTTCTGCCCATTCTTCTCCATGGTAACCCAGCTTTTAGAATGGGCAACTAGCTTCATCTTTCTGACTGACTGATCCCGTAATAATTCAAAAGAGCCTGTAATTTGTCCCGTTGTCCCGTTGTCCCGTTGTCGGCACGGTTGCCGCAGTGGTTAAGCGATTGACTGCTGCGCTGCGTGTCGCGGGTTCGATTCCCGCACGGAACAAATATTTGTATGACCTACAAGTAGTTGTTCCGGGTCTGGCTGTTTGTGTATGTGAGATTAAATGTTTGTAAACGCACCCACAATACAGGAGAAATACCTAGTGTGGGGCAATGTTTTATAAAAAAAAAAAAATTGGTTTTAAAATGTTTTGAGTTTGAGCGGTACAATAAAATTTTTTTGGAGACTGGTAGAATTCCCCATCTATCAATATTGGGCCTTAAAGAATGATATAATTATATACCCAAATATCCCCCCTTATAAAATTACCTATTGTAATGTAATTTTTCAATAGTGGCATGGAATATAAGGCATTTAAAAGCATTTATACATACACATTTATACTTCAGCGGGATTGTCCGAAAGGGTTACCGCTGCCCCGGAACATAAAGGGCTAAGGAAGGAATACGGGTGGGTTTTAGTCGGTAAGAGTCTGACACTCCCTTCCGCTCCACCCAGAGCGGGAGGGGTAATATGACGATTTCCCATCCAGAAAAAAAAAAAAAGCATTACACAATAACAACCGTAACATAGTATAGAGGTATGAGGAACAGGGTGTAAAGTTCACTCATCCTCCATAGAAAAGGGAGGATCCTCCGACCAGACATGTGTTGTGTCTGGCGGGCAACTGCCCGATGATTCATGTCGGGCCGTTGTATCTATGCTAATTGCGCGGCAAACTCTGCTTGCGCGATGCAGGATTTGCGTGACGTCAGTATGACGCGTTGTTCCCATGTGGCGTTGTAGATACCGCTACAATAGTAACATTCCCGATTGCCTAATATGAAGGCGGCAAATGTGGGTTATAACTTCGAATATACTGAATTTGACACAATTAATTACTACTGTCTAAAATGTCTTTTGCAAGCATCGACGCCGACGACGCTTCGCAACGCAATGATTATAATATATTTAATAGCAAAGTGTGATGGGTGCCTTAATTATACAAGGACTACGTTTATTAAACTCTGATTCAATCGATCAGAAGAATTTCGCCGACATGATTATGACACACCAATGCCTACACAAACGTAGGGTCTGGAATTAAAAAAGGCTCGGACGTATTGAATTCTAATTCAATAAAGTTTGAATAGCATTTTGCGTGGCTTTGCCCGCATGTGTGTCGGGAATTATTCCACGAGAACGTGCAAACGTGATAAAATAATATCCTTTGTCCTAACACAGGTCTTGGTCTGTCCGTATGCCAGAGTTTAGCCGTAAAAGCATGTAAAGATTACGGACACACACAGTTACTTTTGCATTTATGCAATAACTAGCTGCGCCACGCGGTTTTACCCGCGTAAATGTCGATCCTCTGGGAATATCGGGATAAAAAGTAGCCTATATGTTAATCCAGGGTGTCAGCTACCTCCATACAAAATTTTAACAAAATTGTTCCAGCCGGTTGAGCGTGAAGAAGTAACAAACATATAAACACACACACATACACACACCCCCTCACACACTCACAAACTTTGGCCTTTATAATATTAGTGTGATATGTATGGGTGTGATGTAACCATGTGACAAGAAATGTATTGTATGTGGATGGTTGTAAGACAAGATATAGATCAACGAAAAGATGAATGGTGATAAAGAGGTAAAAGGAACAATGTGTAAAGTTCACGTATACTCTATAGGAAAGGGAGGATCCTCCGACCAGACGGATGTTGTGTCTGGCAGGCAACTGCCGATGATTCATGTCGGACCGTTGTATCTATGCTAGTTGCGCGGTAAACTCTGCTTGCGAGATGCAGGATTTTGCGTGACGTCAGTATGACGCGTTGTTCGCATGTGGCGTTGTAGATACCGTTACAGTGTGAAAGGCAATAAATATAGCTAGGAGGGAAGTGAATAGGTACTGAGATGACGGCTGATAGAGATGTATGGAAGAAAATGACGTCACCGATCCTAAATAATTGGGACAAAAGCAGGAGGAAGATGATGACACTGTTGTTGGAGTTACTCTTGAAACAAACTATGGATTTTCCGATAATTATCGTGAAATGAATCAGAGTGGAGTAGAGGAGAAACGCTCTTAATCCGTTTTGGTTTACAGTTTAAACTTAGATAACCTAATATTCGCCATGGGAGCCGTAAAAAGGTATTATCCTTTGTGGATGCGTAACATCGGACACCTGTGCCCTAATAACGACGATTACTTCGCTTGCCAAGCGTTTGACCATTCGTTGTTCTGGTTTATGAAGAGCTAACATTACGTCTGGAAATATAATTTTCGGGTTGAACTGGTTTTAAATATTTCGAAAAATATTTAAGGGCCTTAAATGTCTGTTTGCGTAGTAATTTTTTTTTTGACTGCCTCTTTGGTCTCGTGGTTGCAAGCGCGACTGCTGAGCGTGGGGTCCTGGGTTAGATTCCCGGGTTGGACGAAGTGTTATTGGGTTTTCCATTAGGAATTTCTTAGTAAAACTCCGAAGTTTGGAAGTTGGCGGTTTAATACCCCCGTGTCTCGGAAAGCACGTAAAGCCGTTGGTCCTGCGCCTGAACTCTCCCCGGTCGTGTCGGATTGCCGTCCCATCGCACTATGAGAGTAAAGGAACAGAGAGTGCACCTGTGTTTGCGCACACACCAGTGCACTTTAATATCTCCTGCGTACCTGGCTAATCTCCATTGAGATGTGCCACCGTGACCGAAAACGGTAGGGGAGGCTATTATTATTAATTTTTGAATGACAAACAGATTTTGTTAAGTGGCTTGGTACGTGTTAAACGGAGATGAAGCATTTTTTAACGTTAAAAAATGAAAAGGATGACCAACAATAGCTATTTACTAGAAGTGTACCTTACCAGCTATAAATGTAAATCACCGGGTCAAAGAAACAACGACAAAAAATATAAAATTGTAATTTATACTCATCACGAAGTTGGAAAAATAAGTCGCAGCTATGAAAACATTAATGCCCATTATGACAGCAGAAAAATACGAATATTTTGTCAGTGAACAAGGAAGAAGTGCTCATAATACCCACACTTATTCAATATAAGGTGGAACGAAGACCAATCTCACAATGGTTACGTTACAAAAGGAGAAATTTCTCAAAAAGGAAAAATTACTTTTCCAAATTGGTACGATATAAAAGGCGTTTTATCAATATTAAATTTTTTTGTTAGCACTCGACCCTCAATACTGGCTGGAATCTGGCGGAATTAAAAAGTCGAATGCCTTTTTATTTATGTATTTTAATATTAAAGGTGTTATTTGGAATGTTGAGGAGCTGCGGAGAAGTGATTGCGCGATTGAAGGCTTTGGTTGATTTTTGCGATTATTTGTTTTTTGGAATGTTAGGAATAGCTATTTAGCGTCTGTAATTATGTTGATCAAAAGCCCTAGCTAACTTAGATCTCATTCTATTTATAAATACCTTCATGATCTTTGGGGTCAAATCAGAAATCGAAATTGAATCAATTAGAATTGTAACAAAAATTTTAAGGTATTTTTAGTACTTAGATCTGTTGTTGTTGTCTGTCTTGGGTAGAGGGGCTTGCGGCTAAGTTACAACAGCCGCATGGGACGATCGGTCAGGTAAGTCCGTGGATGGGTGACCATCTTTACATACCAAGACCCCTCCATGCCTCTTAAAGCACGTTAAGCCGTTGGTCCCGGCTGTCATTCGTGGATCTTTAACAGTCGTTACGGGTCGTCAGAGGCACAAAAGTTTGACAACCAATCTTACCAAGGGGTTTGATATTACCGAGTCATTGCGTTATAAAAGTCAGATAGGCAGTCGCTCAATACATGCATCACTGCATCCTATTACACTGGAAGCCGACCCCAACATAGTTGGGAAAAGGCTAGGCAGATGAGATAGATCTGCAAATACCAATGTTACATACATTGGTACTTCTAACTTTTTAACACACTCTGACTGACTTCCTTGCCTTCTTTTTTGTCTTTTGGCATTATTTTTAAAGTCCTTGTTTCAAGAAAAACAAGAAGTAGTAGCGAGAGAGAGAGCAATAGAAGTACTTGAGGTAGTAGATATCCAAACAGGTTTAAATGTAGATGTAATACTTTTCCAGAACATCCCTTTTAAAGGAAGTAAGTAAGTAAGGGTCAGTTCACACCGAGACGCGACGCGACGCGCAGTTTTCAAGATAGAAATACAATTACAGACCTTATCTACTACACAAAAAGGTACACGATTCAGTGAGCTACGCCGCGCGGCGCCGCGCTGCGTAGCTCGACGTAGTAGACACTGAATTGTGTACCTTTTAGACTCTAAGTTCTCCACCTAAACCACACCAATTCAAACACACAGCTCTAAACGAACCACGATATGTTTCACTGCTCTAAGGCCCAGCGCCCACTATCGGCATCGGCACGGCTCAGGATTTTTATGCGACGAATAAAAATGTAACTTAATTATATGAAGATAAAATTGAAATTTCAATGACACGGTAAGTCGGATACGCTATCTTTATTTTTGCACCTACGATGATTATTATCATTGAAATTTCAATTTTATCGTCATACAATTAAGTTGCATTTTTATTCGTCGCATAAAAATCCTGAGCCGTGCCTATGCCGATTGTGGGCGGGCGGCCTAAAGAGGCAATATATATTCATTAGCAACATCGAACCAAGATTAGTGGCTGTACTTACATACATACATACATGCGCATTACTATGGTAGTTCTCAATAATACCTTGTTTAGCATACTCATAAATATATTAGCTGTGCAATCCTGTATGTTGGTAGAAATGGAATGTTTATGCGTTTGAGAATGAATTCGTTATGTTGGCATTTAGTGGTTGGTTTGCAATTCTCGTGTTTTTATTGAAATTTAAGGTTGTAATGAAAGCTTTACGAGTTTCTTTTTTTTTTACATTTCTCCACACTAGGAATTTCTCCTGTATTGTGGGTGCGTTTACAAACATTTAAACACACATACATACACAAACAGCCAGACCCGGGACAACTACCTGTAGGTCAGTCATACAAATATTTGTTCCGTGCGGGAAACGAACCCGCGGCACGCAGCGCAGCAGTCAATCGCTTAACCACTGCGCCAACCGTGCCGTAAAATTGTGGCGTAACAAACGTATAGAAACTTGGATCCTCCCAAAATAATAATGAATCAAAGATAGTACAGCTGAATTGTGCTAAAAGGAAACATAGTGACTAATCCGACACTGCATGATCTGAAATCGCGAAGTCGCAGTTGACAAGCTTGGTAATTAATGGTCGTTCCATCTCTACACGAGAAGAGATTGCCTCTCAGTAATGTTTCATAATATATTTCACTAAGTATGTAAGTTCATTATATTTCTTCCCCTTGGATTTGAACAGTGTCTTTCAGATCTAATAAATTAATTACTCTATGTCAGTAATTGAATAGGAACAGTACAGTACATTCGAAGTTATGTTACCTTTGATTTTGCATCACTGGCCAAATCACAGTGATCTTTAATCTCATTCTAATAAGGTTGCTGTTGGTTTGCTGCCATTAACCGATTTGTCAAAATCATTATGATCTTTATTCTCGTCACAATAAGGTTGCTCATATGTTGCTGCTATCAAAGGTAAAATGACTGTAGTGTCGTTTTGATTGATCATCATTTGTTTGGATATTGCCCCTTTTAGTTGCCCAAGTTTATTTCGGAGATTTTGAAATAGAACAGGACTCCATGACCTAAAGCGCGGTCACTGTCGGACTGCAAAGAAAAGAGAAGCGCGATGACACAACGCTGGTAATTTATTGAAAAATATGAACCAATTATCTATTTAGAAAAAATCTTTTGTTTGGACAAAAAAATTAAAACACTGGTGCTTTAGTATGTTGCTTGTAGAATAATCTGACAAAAGATCAGAATTATTGTATGTATATTAGTATGGTATTGTAAAAAGAAAGAGGTATGTTCATGATTTTTTCTATCGTATCAAATTAGTTGTATTATGTTTTCAACACACTATCTACCTAGCATATATCCTGAAGAAAATCATATATTTTTCTGATTTTGTTTACTGTCGTCGATCAATACTAAAACAATACTAATCAATATTGCTTCTAAAACTTAGGCTTTTTGCGTTTATGTCCTGTAATCCCCTTAAACCTATAACTAAATTTCCCAAGGTATCGTAGATTGAATGTGCGTTGGTATAGCGTTAGCAAGGGCCATTGATAAACATGAGCTACTGTTCGATGTCCAGCTCAGCCAAAGTATTTTCACGCATTTCGATTTGGAAGGTCTCTATAGTAGACTATAGCCCATTTTCATATATTATATGCCAGATTAATAACAATAGTTATAACCCTTTACAAGGTACTTATAACTGGCAAAATGTGAGGGTTGGTACTGTAGAGATTATAATCTATTTGGTGCTTACATGCAACCTCGGCGACGTTATTGTCGAGGCAAACATTAACCAGTGTTTAAAAAACTTGGTTTGTTACCGTTGCCGTCTCTTTATATTTACGAGATATGTTTGTTTGTCAAAAAGCATCAGAATTTATTTGTCAAAGCAGATGATATTAGTGTCCGAAGCCGACGAGACCCCCACAGGCTCGTACTAAGTGAGATTCCAAGGCTAACTAAATATAATAAAAGTTGCCTTGCAATAAGTTATCAAAAAGATCTCAAAGATTTAAATACTACATTATTTAAAATTAAAATGTACGAATGGTTAAATGTTAATAGTTTTTATAGTGTTAAGGATTTCATTGACAAAAAATGTTAATGTCAGTTACTGAAAATTTGCATGCTTAATATTATATTGGCAAAACATGTTTTGTTCTAAATTGTACTTTTACCATCTTTTTATACCGTGTTTTTATGCAAATAAATATATTATTATTTAGTTTAAGATTAGAATATAAAACAAGTAGACCCTCTGTCTAGCTGATTAGCGGGAAGATAGAACATGAAAAATTATAACGAGTGTAAAAATACACATAACGAAACCGAGAGTCACGTGTACTCCCCGTCATTGTGTTTCTTATTGTACTGGACCATTCCTGGGTTTCATACAAAAACTGTCAAACGTCAATTTTATTCCTCGTATAAAAGTTATCTGGTTATGGAAAAATCAGCCTTAAATGATATATTATAACATAACTTTCAATACCCCCGTTGCATACACCCATAAGCAAAATGTTTTGCGTGTGTTACATTACGTAAACATCGATTTTTCACACGATAAATTAAAGTTTTTCGTTTCGTTTCCCAGCAATTATTTTTGCATAAAGTTACTAAGTTGTACAAAATGCGTAGTTGACGGTATGTGATGGGTCTTTTTACATCCTCTATAAATTTAGAAACGTGCCTACATCCATTCTAGGAATCATTATGAATTTTTTATCATCATAATCTGCGTAGCCTTTTTTCAAACTATGTTGGGGTCAGCTTCCAGGCTAACCGTGAAACTGAGTACCAGTATTTTACATGGAGCGACTACCTATTTGACCTCCGCGATCCAGTTACTGGAGAATACGATACGCCTTGGTAATACTGGTTGTCAGACTTTCGGACTTCTGACAACCCGTAACGACAGTCAAAGATCCACAAATGACACCCGGGACCAACGGCTTAACGCACTTTCCGAGGCACGGAGGGGATTATGAATGTTATAATGAACTGATTGTTTAATATACTCGTCCCGGTACGGAGAGCTTGCAAGAGCTCTCACAGTACACCTCTGTTTATTCCTCTTGGGGAATATAGTTGTTATGTTAAATCTGTCAGACCCTTATATCCCTTAATGGCCCTCGTTTGCCACTTGCCACTCAGACGGAACTATTCCTAGATTTACATTAGCGTTGAATGCTGGAGACCTGTTACCGCATTAAAGGCAGTTCGACGCAATATTGACGGGTGGGCCAGTAAGAAGATAGGCGCAGAAGTGTCACGGTGCGTAATAATTTGTTTGGTAAACTCTTACCTTTTTAAAAACAAAACATAGTTGAGCAATTTATTGCATTTCTTTCCTAAAGGTTTGTCCAGACCTGGCGAATGCGCCGCTCGCGAGCCGCTTGCGAACTGCGTGCGTGCATTTCATGTGCGCCGTCCGCGCGCTTCTCGCCTGCAAGCTACGAGCCGTACTCGAGCAGCACAAGCAGCAAATTCACAACTGAGGCTCATAGTGCAAACGTGCCCCACTCGGGCCGTGCCGGAATTGCATTAGAGCGGCGCACCAAACGTAGGCTGTAACCGCACGCGAGCAACACGCGCGCAGTTCGCAAGCGGCTCGCGAGCGGCGCATTCGCCAGATCTGGACACACCTTTACTCCGCCAGGATAAAGTTCGAGCAACTACCTTTAAAAATGGATCTAAGTTGTCAGTTTTGTATTAAGGACTTTACTGGAGTTGGAATAAAGTTTGAAAGAATTAAAATAAACAAACTCACGCGGAGTTTGTGGTTGGGGTGTGTGTGTTTGTGGTTGTGGAGTAAGCATGCTCCTTCATTAAACGGTTTTTTCTATCTATTACCTTGTGCAGCTACATACAAAGGCTAATAGCTGTCAAAGCTCGACGGCTAGTGACCACTACACATTTCTGTTGCAATGTTTAATTTTCAATAAACTTGACGAGATACTTACTTGGCGAGAGTAGCCTCATCGGAGCAACAAAATAGGGTGACGAAGTGACTGTTTCAAGCCAATGCCGCGAGTCACAGACCACAGTCGCTGGACGCATTTTACTACTGTTTTAGTAGAGTAGCGGCCAGTAGGTATTGGTTCGGATATCTATGGTATTGGTAGTAGGTAAAGTCCCATGAGCAAATTTTAAAAGCATAAACACACACACACACACTTCTACTACAGTCTCTTTCTTCTTATTTATTTTACCATTTTTATTTTTTTTTTCTTCACTGCTGCTTTCACATAAAACCTACTTTTCAATTGATGAAACTGTATTCATTACTGTAGTAAACTAGGTCTTGCAACGTCAAAAGTTATCCCACGGGAACGTATTACCGGGATAAAAAGTATCCTTTATGCGTTACCATGACCTGGGTTACCAGGTCATGTTATATCCATGTGCCAAATTTCGCCCAAATCCGTTCAGCTGTTTAGGCGTGATAAGGTTACAGACAAACATTCGGACAGAGTTCCTTTTTGCATCTGTAATTATAATATTAAGTATGGAAGTATTGATATGGATAACTTTCCACAAGGAACTTCTTAATTTCATTTGTATAGTGGTGAAGCTTCTGGTTAGATTTGAGAGCGAATTCGAGAATTTGAAGTGGTTAGTGGTTGCTTGTGAGAATGATTGTTTAAGCCTGATTTTAAATCGTTCGTATGACGAGTTTTAGTATAGTTGTGATGGCATTATGGTTATTTTAAAGGAGAGTTTGTTGCATTATTTCGTCCGTTCGAAGCAAATCTTAGAGACTTTGAAGTGGTTAGCTTGTGATGGGAATGATTATTATTTAAGCGTCATTTTAAATGATTCGTATAATGAATCTTTTATATCATCATCAGGCCAAGCCTTTTCCCAACTATGCTGGGGTCGGCTTCCAGTCTAACCGGATGAAGCTGAATATCAGTATTTTACACGGAGCGACTGCATAACGGACCTCCACAACCTAGTTACTGGGTAGCTCGATACCACTTGGTAAGACTGGTTGTCAGACTTTCAGGCGTCTGACTACTGTAACGACCGTCATAGATGTATAAATGTCAGCCGGAACTTACCGGCTTAACGTGCTTTCCGAGGCAAGTAATGGATGGTCACCCATCCAAGGACTGACCTCGGCAAGTGTTGCTCAACCTTCAAGATCTACCCGTGTGGCTACAGCTATTAATAACAAATAACATAGGAATAAAATGAAGTCACAATATCTCTTGCCCATTTTTACATAAGTTGTTACAATACAAACCACAATCCTCACATAGGTACAGACTCAGCACATCAAGCTACCCGAAACTGTCAAATTTTCCCAATCAACATTGAACCTTAGGCTTTAGCGATAAAGTTGAAAACCTATTAGAGAAATTTGACAGCTTTAGTATTTGATGCTGGCGTCTGTACGTTCAAATTGAAAATACGTAAACTGGCGACCAATTAAAAGCAATAAGCAGGGAAAACACTTCACCACCGACCAACGCTTCCATACATCGAATGGAACGTAAAATTGAACTAGAAATGTCGCAATAATGTCGAACGAAGGTAACATCGCCATTCACCTCTCATCAATTATGGAGGCGCACAATCAAAGCATTCACTCCCGTTTTGTAGAGGAAATTGACGATGTTGGTATTTTTGACGATGGTACAATCAGTTTCGAAAGGCATGCGTAATTTTAGATGTGTTTCAGGAATGAAATGTCAAGTTAATTAGGATTTTATTATTCTGGTTGGCGACAAAGTAGTTAGGTACCTTTTTTTTTGTTTTCAGGGGGAAACTTTCAAAAGGCACCCGACTTCCGCAATCCTCCTTGCTAATCCGTTTATAACCGGATTTTTACCGAAAAAGCGATTTTTTTTAAATAAATTAAATGGAAATGATGGGCCGACTATGGGTTTTGCCAATTAGCCGACTAGCTATAGTGACAAACCTATTGAATATATTTGATTTAATTTTTGTATGCAAAGTGAGAATGTCATTAGACATAACCACAGAATATAGACATAAGCACAGAATAATCAGTCTATAATGTTCCCAATGCTGGGACACAGGCCACGTCTCTGTGAGAAGGAGTGGGCTAAAAGTATGTCCCAACAAGAGCCCCGGATTTAATTTTGCCGCCATTTTGTTAATACGAGTTGTACGGTGATTTTTTTTTGACAGTTGTCACATACTGACCACGCGATTTAAGAATATGGAGCAGCCGGTCGATTCTGTAAAAATCTCACCGTGAAAACTTAGGTGAAGTGTTTTTTCTAGGAATTGACATTCACTTATCCACGCTCACTTCACCTAAGTTTTCACGGTGAGATTTTTACAGAATAGCACCGCAGTATTCAAACCAACAACGTTTAATTATTGTAAAAACACATTACAGAAATGGTGAAAGATTTGCGAAATCAGTTCGTCAATTAGGTAGGTACGTCAAGTTTTCGGTTGCAATAATGCGCCAAATGAATCGACACAAACGGTTGAACATCTTAAAGAGGAAATACGGCGCGTTATTGGTGAAAATACAGCCACATTTGTGCGAAAACGTTATTCAAAATTTCAACAAAAGAATAATCCTGTGCCAGAGGTTTCATGGTGGCCATTTGCCTGATTTTGTATTTCACGGTTAATCGGAACTATTTTTCTTTAAATTGAATTAAAAATGTTTGCTTAATTCAAAAATAAATGTGTTTTTCTTTAAAATTAAATCCCGGCGGTGCTCTTGTTGGGACACCTATTTAATCTACCACGTGGGCCCAGTACGGGTTGGTAGATGTCATATGCCTTCGAGTTTTTGGTTCTAGTACATGGCGGTCATCACACATATTATAAAGGCGAAAGTTTGTGAGTGTGTGTGTGTGTTTTTATGTTTGTTACTTCTTCACGCTCAAACGGCTGGACCAATTTTGATAAAATTTTGTATGGAGGTAGCTGACACCCTGGACTTACATATAGGCTACTTTTTATCCCGATATTCCCACGGGATCGAAACTTATGCGGGTGAAACCGCGGGGCACAGCTAGTTAGACATAATTATGAAGGTTATTAATTTATTGTCGTCTTCACTTTGTATACCGCTATAGTACTCAAATTACGTAACACACTTTCTGATCCACTGCTTCAAACAAGTATGTTTGAAGAAATCATCTGCTCGACAACGTAAATAACGTAATGAATGTAATGTTGTCGAGTTGCCATTGTTAGTGAGTTACGCAATTACCCCGCAGCGGTCTGCTTCAATATCTTAATTTCTTTGATGTCTAGAATATATTAGAGGATATCTTTTCTCTCAAGATATTATATGCCCCGCGGTTTCACCCGCATAAGTTTCGATCCCGTGGGAATATTGAGATAAAAAGTAGCCTATATGTTAATCCAGGGTGTCATCTACCGCCGTACAAATTTTTTATCAAAATTGGTCCAGCCGTTTGAGCGGGAAGCAGTAACAAACATATAAACACACACACACCCCTACTCACAAACTTTCGCCTTTATAATAATATATAGTGTGATGACACATCAGAGATGGTAGCCACTGCAAAAGCAAATATCTATTGACGTGTTACTGTTAGTCTGCATCATCGCATTGCTGGGCAAAGGCCATGACTTCCAGCTCTTTCGATCCATTCATTTTCGTTTGTTTTCTCCAGCTAGTCTCGCCATATTCTATGGGGACTGCCGCGACGCCCTCTAGCTGTATCAGGTTTCTACGTACAGATGCCAGCACATCAACTTACTATTATCTGTCAAATTTCTTTAATAGATTTTCAACTTTATCGCTAAAGAATAAGGTTCATAGTTGATTGGGAAAATTTTACAGTTTCGGGTAGCTTGATGCGCTGGCTGGCGTCTGTACATCGGCATTGGGCATAATTCATCAAATAAACACTTTTTCCATTAACTATAAAACAAACATTATCAAAGGCATCAAAATAAAATCCTAAGTTTATGCAGAACAGAACCAACGAAATAATTGCATTTGCCAGCCTTATACAACATGCATGAGACGGATGCAATAACTGAAATTGGTGAACCCATACAGTGGTGTACGTCACTCGCGGTGTATAATATTTTGTTTATTTAATAGGCTTCATGTGACTGTTACATAATATACTCCGTGACTCCACTGTGATACGCTAGGGATTTGGTATCGAATAAAAAGGATCGATAATCGTGCTTGTGACGTAATAAAAGTATCGATACGCTACGTAAATAATATCAAATTATGAATTACATACACATAAACCCACGCCATCTTCCCTTGGGGGTAGGCAGAAACTACAGAACTCTACCTGCTCCGATTCTTATATAAGGATCGGAGCAGGTAGGGTAGGTAGGGCAGGTACCAGTCGGTAATAGTGATCCGGCTCTAAGGACCACTGTCCTTCGAGCCGAATCACTATTACTGACTGCTTGAGGCTGCAGGTTAGATTTCTATGTTATAAAAGAAAAACACAGCCATTCGGTATAGAAATAATTAATAATGACAAAGTGAATAAAACAGCCAAGTATCAAAAAATAGACTAAAAAGCAAAACAAACCAAAGATAAATATTCCTAAAAAGTTCACATTATATCTTGAATAATAGGTACTCCCTCGGCTTTGTTTACGTTCATATCTGGTCAGGGACTTAAAAACACCTTCTTATAGGTTACAGAATTATAAGTGTTACATATTGAATTGATAACAGAATCAACTATGTAACCTTTATAAATATGTTTTTCGTTGTGTTAACACAAAATACTTTTAAAAGTGTAACAGTAAAATGATTGTAACCGATATAAAAGTGAAAACAGTGTTTAAGTGTAACCCGTAAGCGCGGCGTTGCCAAAATAGCCGCAGTCCCTGCTGGATTGAGGCTATGTTGTCATCGTCGCGTCTGTCTGTCCGCCGTGCGTTTTTGCGGTACCGTGCAATTATACTTAAAAATGCTTATTTCTGTTACACATATAAAAGGTTACACTTTGACTCTGTAACATTATTTTATCTGTTACATTTAAAAGTGTTTTTCTTTTAAAACAGTTTTAAAAACAGTGTTAAAAACACTTATTAAGGTTACTGTTTGAGTCCCTGCATCTAGTCATACACGCCGGTTGCGATTACTACGCACTTGAGCTTTCTGAAGAACATCACCAATAAGGTCACTATATGTCCTACCAGGGCGTTCCCGGCATTTCCACTCATTTTTTTTGGGTGGGAGATCATCAAATGACCCCTCCCGTTCTTGGCGGAGCGGAAGGGAGTGTCAGACCCACCCATATTCCTTCCTTAGCCCTTTATGTTCCGAGCCAGCGGTAACCCTTTCGGACAATCCCGCTGAACTCACATCTGCCTTGTGAATACTTTTTGTTAGTCGCCTTTCACTCATCCTTTCAACGACACCAAACTATCTAAACATATATAGGGTTATTGGTAAAACATTAACAACCTCTTAAGAGGTCATTGTACTCATCATTGTGTTCAACTTTTACTATGGGACCAAACCTGAAATCGCGAAAAAAAAAAACAGCTTTTCCCTACATTTATGTTCGTATAACTCGTCAAAATGTAGGGAACAGCTGATTTCTTTTTGCTGATAAGCGATCAAGAAACTGCCGGGTCTATGAAGTACAGCTTGAAGTGTGTTATTCCACCTGATGCTAAGTAGGTATTGACACTATTGACAGCTAACTTCACCTCCAGTCCGGCCATCGAGAGAATGGATTCCTGACACCTTTCAGTGCGACAATTCTAGTAGCTAATAAACATCAAATTCGCAAATTACATATTCGTCGCAGTCTCTCGCCGTACTGTAAGTTTTGACGGTGAGATTTTAACAGTTTTCTGAAGATAAGTAACAAAGATGACACAAGGATATTACGAGTATCGAGTAGTTCGAATATATTAATACTATTGAAATAGGTAAGTACAGACGCCAGCATAACAAGCTACTACAATATGTCAAATTTCTTTAATAGATTTTCAACTTTATCGCTAAAGCATAAGATTCAAAGTTGATTGGGAAAATTTGACAGTTTCGGGTAGCTTGATGTGCTTGGCGTCTGTACTTGAAAAATATCGATATAAACATTTTACGGAACCTCATTGTTGCAAAAAAATCATAATCAGATTTATAAATATGATTGCCGATTTGAAACAAAATAATGAATTTGTATTTTGCTTTATTTTGAAGGTTTCCAGTTTCATTAATTACATTAGCAATTAAGATGGTGTTTAAATTAAATAATTAGGGATAATTTATGCAATGTTGCACTCATTTAAAATGTTACATTGTTATTGTATTTATTTAGTTACTTACTCTCATTTTACAAATAGACGTGATTGAATAAATAATTATGCCGTGTTTGTTTTGTTGTTAATTGTGTAGATTGTATGATTCCTGAAATGTATCGAGTATCATCATATCATCACGACGGTATCCCCCAATGGGTAGGGCAGAGGTGTACTTATAGTACAGACGCCAGCACATCAAGCTACCCGAAACTGTCAAATTTTCCCAATCAACCTTGAACCTTATGCTGAAGCGATAAAGTTGAAAATCTATTAAAGAAAGGACATCATTCACGTTCCATACATTTTTGGGCCAAAATCTGAAAGTGCCGGCCAGAAAAATAAACGTAATATTCGGATAGATCACAAAATTCCTATTGTGTTTTACTATGACACAAAACCTGTGCGCCCTATGGTTATGTTGTTACATGCTTTTCTATATATATAAAATGGTAAACTGACTGATTGTTGATATATCAACGCACAGTGTAAACCGCTGCTCTTAGAGACATGAAATTTGGAGGGTGTGTTCTTTGTGAAGAGTAGGTATCCACTAAGAAAGGGTTTTTCGAAATTCCACCCCTAAGAGGGTGAAATTTCACGCGGACGAAGTCGCGGGCAGAAGCTAGTAAAATACAAAATACTCAGCGGTGTATTAAAATTCTTCAAGGGTGGAAATTGCATCTCTGAAGCCACGGTCCTAAATAAATACGTCCCCATTTCTGTAAAACAATTGAATTAATCCGTCGCCATGATCGTTTTCATTTTCTACAATATTATGCATTATTTGCGCATCTGAAGAAGTAGCAGCGTGTAGACCAGAAACGTATTTATGATGAAAATACGTTCAGAATTCACTTTATTGCACATCAAAAGGACACAATACAGTATGAATAATTAAATATACATGATCAAATGTATGAAAATAACATAATAATAATATTTTTATTCTAATTTAAAAGTATGTAACACCGTAACCAAAGGGCGCACAGATTTGGTGTCGTAGTAAAAAATTATAGGAATTGTGTGTTCTATCCGAATATTATACATTTTTATCGTGGGCGGGCACTTTCAATTTTTGGTCCAAAATGAATGATGTCCTTTGACAGATTGTAGTAACCTGATGTGCTGGCGTCTGTACATCTATATATCGCCAGTTATGTTTAAGTCTTATGTAATAGGGGGAAAGCTCATGCCAACTACTGGGCACAAATCCAGATTCCAGACTGTTAATGAGAAATTAGCCGCCGTCGACAACTTGCCGTAATACACGAGCGGCGCGTACACTTACATTCATGGCACCGAAACTGTGTTGAGTGAACAAGCACAGAGCATGTAGCCTTTGAACAAGTTCTGTCACGGACCGCTTTAGTTTCTATACGTCATGAATGTGCGAGTAAACGGTCACACGCAGAACTAGCAGGGGATCGAGAAGGGGGGGTTCAGGGGTCAGACCGGAATAACTCTTTGTTTGTATGAAAACTGTTGAACATGCTGCCTCAAGCGAATAATTAGTACGGAAATTAATCAACGCAAACTATACTCGATCAGCAACAAAACTATAAAAAAATTACAGTGACATTCAAAATTGTCTGTGGTTCTGGCACGGGGCATCAGAGGGGTGAAGACTGATAGCGAGGAAACCTGTATATATTTATTTTTTCCAACCATAGAGTACCTACACGGTTGAAATTTTTTGTTCTTACAGTCCGGCTTCGAGAGAATGCGTTTCTGACACCTGTCGGTGAGTAAATTCTAGTAACTAACAAGAGAACTAACAAGATTAAATTCGCAAAACACGTATTCCTTTTTAAGAAACTGACATGTGTCAGGAACGCATTAAACCGTAGACAGAGTAATCTATAGACTCATGGTATCCGTGTCACCGAAAGAGACAAAAAATTCCGGCAATCTTCATTATACTATCATTTTTACAGCTTTATTACACTGCACCTTACAATTTTCATAGTTGCGCAAATGGACTATTATTGAATTATGCACGAAAAAGATCTTATTTTCCGTTTAATCGCGGTGTAGTTTTCATTATTTCATTCATAAACGTCAAGCTTGTAGTTCACAATGATGTGCTTAACCGACACGCAGTAAGGGACAGAAATATTCTTACTCTGTCTCTTTTCTTTGCTAGTGACGTTAATATATTTCTCTTTTTCTTGTGCGAATGAAAAAGAAGATATGCAGCAGTCTATAGTTTACTCTGTCTACGCATTAAACACGTATTCCTTTATAAGAAACTGACATGTGTGTCAGGAACGCACTCTCTCGACGGCCGGTGTGTAGTCTGCGTGCCGTAGGCATCTCCATGCTCTGTGATTTCTACCAGCAAAATAAAATCGGATAACTGGCTGATATAATGGAAAACATTTAAAATCTTGATGTTTTATTTATACAAAACCAAACCAAAGGTTTTATTCATGCAGACAGTCACCAAGATTCAAGTCATAAAAATATCTCCGTAGGCACGTACGGAGTGCCTGGAATAGTAAAATAGTAGGAAAAGATCATAAACGTAACTTTATTATACGTTTTACTGCTTCATCTTTTCTGAATATGCTTTGCTGTCATATTTATGTATGTCTATCATAGTCCTAGGTTTTCTTGAGATTTTATTTTTATTCTTCGGTTTTGTTTTGTTGGATTCTGATATTTTAGGTATTGTATTTTAAGGGGGAGACTGACTTGCAACTGTTGTTGCAGGTGGGCAATCAGGTGGCGTTTTGTAGTTTCTGCCTACCCCCATGGGAAGTAAGCGTGAAAGAAAGAAAGAAAGAAAAAGTATTTATTGCGACTCGTACAGGAAGATCAGAAACTAAACTAAACACAGTCCAAAATAAAAATGAATCAAAGTCCTATAAAATGTCGCAGCGCTGGTATTCTGACAGGGCCCGCCGGCCCGCTGTGATGTCACGGGCAGTTACAGAAATAAATAAATAATAAAATAGATATACGTAAAATATTAGCAAATAAAATATTCATTACTTGTCTATGCTTTGAGTGTCAAAGGCACTCTGTGGTATGCTGTGACAAGCAAAAGGTCGCACGCGCCTACCCTTCGGCGATAATAAATAAATACATTAAGGCGACTACATGACCTAAAGCGCGGTCTTTGTCGGACTGCATAGAAAAGAAAGAGAAGCGCGTGACACAACCCTGGTAATTTATTGCAAAATATGAAGCAATTATCTATTTACAAAAACTATTGTTTGGACTAAATAATTAAAACACTAGTGCTTTGGTATGTTGCTTGTAGAATAATCTGACAAAAAGTCATAATGATTGTATGTATATTAGTAAGGTTTTTATTGTAAAAAGAAAGTTTTTAGAGGTATCTTCATGATTATTTTCTATCGTATCAAATTAGTTGAATTATGTTTTCAACACACTATCTACCTAGCATATCTAGCTGAAGAATATCATATATTTTTCAGATTTTGTTTACTGTAGTCGATCATATAAGTACTTTTATTGTTACTAAAACTTGCGTTTTTTGCGTTTAGGTCCTGTAAGCCCCTTAACCAGGCAACCAATTGAGTTCAATGTTAGCTGGTTTTGTAAAGGCCAGTTTTACAATTTTTTTTTTATCAAAGTAGAAACATTTACAACTAGGGTCAGCGGAATTGTCCGAAAGGGTTACCGCTGGCCCGGAACATAAAGGGCTAAGGAAGGAACACGGGTGGGTTTTAGTCAGTAAGAGTCTGACACTCCCTTCCGCTCCACCCAGAGCGGGATGATTTCCCATCGGCAAAAAAAAAGCCCCATATACACTTACGGCTGTCCATATTCTGTCTAACATGAGTTTATACAAGTACCAAGTAAGGATGTCGGCTGATTGAGATGTAATTGAAGTAAAAGACGTGCTTTGTCGCATCGAATCGATGATAGTAGGGATTGTTTTGGATTTGTGAATCGTTTTAATTTTTGATTGAATAAAATTTTACCAACCTTTTTTTGTTTTGTGGGGGAAACCTTCAAAAGGCGTCTGGACTTTGGGAAAAAAGACCAGGAAGTATGGGATTCTTACCTCACTAAGACCACCCCGGGACCCCCTCCATGCGCTGATGGTGATCCCTCCATCAGCATCAGCACATGGAGGGGATTCCGTTTCCTCTTAATGTACCAATCCGGAACCCCCTCAGTGCAACGCCTGTTAGGGCACGTCCCTGGGGAGAGTATCCAGGTACCTACTTAAATAAATTTATTGAAAAATAAAACACAATTTTAATGTTTCTATCTTTATTTGTCAAAGTTTGCCTTACCATTAGTTATATAATCATTTTATTTATCAGTTTTCTACGATTTGTAATTTGTCTTTGAAAGTAATCCAACCTTTACCCAACGTTTAATTGTCTACCGCACAATATTGCATAATAATTATAATAAATGAAATAAAAAATAATTATTTTTTCAGTAAATTATCATTAATTTACTATTTACAAATAATTATTTACAATTTATTTTACACTATATTATTTATTTTACACTATATTATTTTTTATCCTATTTAAACATTCGACTAGAAAAACAACTACAAAATAACAATACAAGTATAATTCCGTGCTATTTTATTTTCGATCGTGTACTTAAAATCTGTTTAAATATAATTATTTACAATAAATTTCCTAACAATTAAATGTAACATTTATATCTGGAAACAATAATTGTGTAATAATTCTAACAATATAGATTTAAATGTTAGAAACAACAAAATATAATATTATTTCCTATAAAATTTACAAGTCTTTTAGGATTTCAATAATAAATATTAAATTCAATAGTAAATAATAATTTTGTAAATGTAATTTGACATTTACAAAACTATATACTCAAACTTGATCTAAAAATAAATTAAACTGTTCATTTTATTTATTCTTTCCTTTTCGCAATTTTCTGGGAAATTGAATTTGCTACATAATACCTAGAACTTAAATTAAATTGCTAAAACGACTTTGCAAAGGGAATTGAAGGAAAAGTATAATTACTAGCTTAAACTTTAAGAGATTGGCAACTAAAGTAATTCGTTGAAAGGTTTTTAAAAAGCTGCCATTTGGTGTGACAATAACAGAAAATACTTTTGTGGAAATTACTAGTCTTACCAGCTGAATATTTTTTTAAAACAGGGAGAGGACCATGTTCATTTGCACTAATTTAGAACTGAATGCCATTATATTGTTCTTCAGAATTTATATAAAACCGGTAGGAAGTTTACGCCCAATTGAGTGGGATGGAGCGGGTCAGGTCACGGGCAAAAGTTTCCACACAATGGGTACCTGAAGATGGACGGCGCCGCCGAGGTCGGCCCAGAAAGCGGTGTTGAGATGACCTGGATGCGTACCGCGAGGGCTGGTTCGAGGTGGCGCGGGAAAGGAGTTCCTGGAAGGACTTGGGGGAGGCCTTTGCCCAGCAGTGGGACAGTATAGGCCTAAAAAAAAATGAAGTTACATAAAGAGCGTCGTTTGTCATTAAAACAAAAGAACGACTGTTCAAGCTACTGTTTCCTAAGAAAGCGGCGAATGGTCACACAAAAACGGCTGTCCATATACAGATCGTTTTTGACATCTTAATGTCAAATATTGATGAAAATGTCAGATTTTAGGAAACTGAAATCTTACTTGGGGCGGTCAATCTTAACGGACAAATCTACAGCAGATCTGTATCTGAATCTGGCCGGATACTCGAAACAGCCGGACTCACAATGAAAACTTACACCTGAAGGCCAATTCTCGTAATATAAAACGTCCAAAATCTAGTCACAGTCTCATCTCGGCGACACACAAATGTCAAAAACTTGTCAAAAGTGTAGGGAAATCACAGGTATTTTTGACAGATTGAGACTAAAATTAGACTGTGAACGTTCCTCTGATGTTTGGGATTGACACTACTGACAGCTCACTTCACCTGTCCAAACACACTATGCCGAAGAAGGTAGGCGACCGAAGTTCCGCGGCAGATTTTACGTTCCGACGTATTCGGCTGATATGACACACCGTAAGTGCCGAACTTACGCGGCAGAAATTCAGTTGCCCACACGCGGGGTGCGGGCATGCCCGCCTTCCGCTGCTCTCCGCTCCGGATCTTTTTCGGCAACCGAACCGAACTTTGGTCGCGTATAATGTTTGCTCTACAGAATATGTTTCCGCCGAATTGCCGCTAAACTTACGCCTGACCGAAGTTCGGCTGTACGCTATAACGCAACGTAATTTCGGCATAATGTGTCGTCAGTAATTCAAATAGCAATGCATTCGTAATCATGCCGAACTTCGGTCGCGTACTTTCGGCATAGTGTGTTTAGACACTAAGTTTTCACGATGAGAGTGAGTTTTACAAATAGAAATTGCTGCAGCAATCTTGAGGTTGTTACCACATTTGGTATGCATATAGACAGAACGACGGATTTGAAGGTAGGTAGCTGAACATTTTTGGTAGCCTTTGGACTTTTGTTTCATAAAATGAATGCAATATCGAAGTAAAAACGCGACCACAAGCAGTTGTGATAGCTTTTGTCGTTTAAAAATAGATAAAGCGTTGACATTTAAAAATTCTACTATTTTTATTTTACAATCGCTATCTCTTATAAATTATACACATTTTTCTCAATGGTAATACCTATCTAACATTAAATTAAGTTTATATACATTTTGCCGAAATTAGAAGGCCATTTTCTTGGATAAAATAGTATAGAAGATAAAGCTGAGTCAGTGTTCATAGAATTTTCAAGATGGTGCAAACTACTGGTTAATTGTGTTCCAGTTCCAAATTGTGTAAGATAGGTATTTTATTAACTTGTTTTTTTTTAAATTGTTTTTAATTTAAATAATTAAGAAACTAGCTTTAAAATAGAACATGGACAGACAAGAAGTTACGAAGAATTTCATTCAATAATTTCGAGTTAGGTGGAATTTTATTTTCAAAAATAATTATTTTTCAAGCTAAGAAAATAAATTGTAGTTGAAAATGTGACAAAACATTTACAGAGAAAAATAGTGTTACAGCCAAATTAGACTGATTTTAAATTTTCCATAGAAAAAGAGATTTCCAGTTATCTTTTTTTAAATAAGAAATTTCGAAAATGTTCTCTACTAAATTTTTAAACCTTTGTATCCTGCATATGCGTATAAAGTTTCATTAAAATCGGTTCATTAATTTCGAAAAATAAGGGCTTGAAAATTTGTATGAAATGCCGTACGGCGTAAACGACTATAGACTTATTCTTCACACTTTTCGTAAAGTCTCTTATAAAGAAACTATACATTACAAAGATAATTCCGGCAATACAGTGAAAATTAACAATAATTTTAATTACAATAATATATTCGTGTCTTAGCCTAGATCTTATTAACATGAAGACTATTTATTCTATACACAGTTCAATGAAAAAGGTTTTCATAATTTGGATAATTGTTACGGACGTGAATTATTTGAATGGATTGACTTATTAAATGTGAATTACTGTTTTTTGGGAATTAAAAAAAAAAGTGTCTTGACCTTCAAAATGTTACTCTTTTTTCGGCTTCGTTCTTATTCGTAAAGTGTGCAGTGTTTATCTAACGATAAGGTACAGACCATCCGTTCCATCACAAAGATAACTGATGTCACTTGGAAAGCTGCCACGCTAAAATGGAACTGGGCTGGACACATCTGCCGCATGTCAGACGAACAATGGGCCAAACTTACGACCCAATGGGTCCCACTTAATGGCAAACGACATCGTGGCAGGCCCAGACGGAGATGGCGGGATGAGCTGGACTCCTTCAACAAGAACTGGTCCTTAACAGCTTTGAACAGAGACAAGTGGAAAGAGAGTAGGGAGGCCTTTGCCCAGCAGTGGGACATCACAGGCTAATAATAATAATAAGGTACAGACGCCAGCACATCAAGCTACCCGAACCTGTCAAATTTTCCCAATCAACTTTGAACCTTATTTATGCTTTAGCGATAAAGTTGAAAATCTATTAAAGAAATCTGACACATTTGAGTGGGTTGATGTGCTGGCGTCTGTACTTCGTTACAATAAAATCTTTCCAAAAACGAAAAAGATAGTATTTCTGTATAAGATTTAATAATACGTCTAAATACATTAATCCAAACTGTATCACTGAAGGCAAATGAAAATAAATTAATAAGTACCAAAAGTATTTTTTTGCAGAATGACGCTTAAAATATCAGAAATCTACAAAAACCTGTAATGAATCGAAATTGATTTTTCTGTAAATAGGATAGCGTAATTACTTTTATGTAGGTATATATATAAAATTCAAAGTCCTGACTGACTGATATATCAACGCACAGCCTAAACCGCTGGTCCTAGAGACATGAAATTTGTAGGGTGTGTTCTATATGAAGAGTAGGTACCCAATAAGAAAGGGATTTAGAAATTCCACCCCTAAGAGGGTGAATGGGGGGAGGGTGAAATTTCACGCGGGCGAAATCGCGGGCAGAAGCTAGTAAGGTATAATTAAATAAAAAATCGATCGGAGGAAAAAGGAGTCGACATTTTCTATCTTACCTCCCCTGAGAGGCGATAGAAATGGCAAAACAAATGTATGTAAAAAAACTAAAATGAAAACTGTATCTTTTTCATAAATCCATAAATCAGCCTATAACGTTCCCACTGCTGGGACACAGGCCTCCTCTCTGTGAGAGGGAGAGGACCATAATCCACCACGCGGGCCCTGTGTGAGTTGGTAGATGTCGCATGTTTTCGAATTTTTTGGTTCTAGGACATGCAGGTTTCCTCACGATGAGAGCAGTGGTGACGAAATAAATTACACAAAGTAAAACGCCTTGCTGGGTTCGAACCCACGACGTACAACTCGTAAGTCAGGGACGGTACCATTGGGCCACCACTGTAATCTCATCCACAAAGCATTTAATAATGATTCCACTAATTTTACTAACACTGAACGAAGAGACTACGCCATAACTAATGAAAAGCTAATCTAAACGTGTTTTACAAAATCAAAGTGAAAATGTAATTCTATGAAACCACTGAACACGCTCATTGAACTAAAAATACCATTCTCAATATTGAAATTAACACTTCAGTAGCAAAGAGCAAGGGAAGGGTACCTTGTTACTCGAATATTTGATCGCCCATTACAACTGGTCCGTTAAAATCCTTCCATTTAAAACTCATTGGACTGGTCTTGACACATTTAAAATCCATTAGACCTGTCCTAACACATTAAAGTACAACGATAGGAATTAATTTAATCATTTGTTAGATAGGACATCCAAGTCGAGCTAGATAATTTCTGTGATTGAATTGAAGTAGTTTCAAATGATAAACAATGTGGAGATAACAATACGACAATAAATGGAAACTATCAATTATATCCAAACATCGAAATAAAAAGTGATTAAAAAAAAAAAAAAATCGAATTAATTGTAGTGATAATCTTACTATGGATTTTGCCAAACTTTGACTGGCTATAGTGACTAAACTATTGGATATTATTTAGTTGAGTTTTTGTATGCAGACTGGGAACGTCATTAGGCATATGTACGAAGTTTAATTTATATCTACTTACACCGCAACAATCTATACCAACCTCAAAATCAAATTAAATTATTTAAGCGAAATTTAATTTGGTCAGTCATTTTAAAACGTAAGACGCTCCTTGGGCACAAGGCTTCGTTTCTAATTAACCATACACAAAGGCCGGAGTAATTTTCTTGTATAGTTCCTACGTGCAGACATGAGAGTAGAAGTGATTACAAACACTACAGTCTGTTTCCAATTAATCAACAATGGTTTTATTTTCAAACAAGTCAATATTTACATAATATAAGCTAACAGACTTAAAAAATGATTTTCTTTCTACTAAAACAAAATAAATACAAGTGTAAACTAAGTTGATATCGAAATGACTACTACTATTGAAAAGTCAGTAAAAAATATTGTATAATTAAGTTGTAGCGCAAACTTAACATTATGTGGTGTGGGATTTAAAGTTTTTTTCCAAAAACACAACAATCTTTGTTTACATGTTTGGAAACGAAATCACAAACGCAGTATAGATTTAATGGTTTATGCAATTCACCAAGGCCTGTCTGAACTAACCGATACAATAATGAGGTTAATAGTGAAGAGTAATTTAGGTATTTCAGTGTTTCACAAAATGATAAGATAAATCTTTCATAACATACAAAGAATCACGTCCGCAACAATTATTCCCTTACCAAAATCTACTTAAGACTCATTTATACATAACAACACCGTATCATAATGTTGTTTCATAGTACCTTGTGTAATTTTCATCTGAACCCATCCACGGTGCTCGTGTAGAGAGTCGCAAGCGTGCAGTAAAGTGAAATGAGTAAATTAACTGACAATGCGCAGGGAGATGCTGTGTTTGCGTTTCCATGCTGCATTGCTGCTGGATGCTCGCCTGTTGAGAAAGAAGATTTTGTGTTAAGTAAATAAGTATCAGATTTTTGAATCAAAGCTGCTTCGGGTATTACCTTTTCGTTGAATTTAGTTTTGCATTAGTGTTTTTACTTATTGGTGCCGATTCTGTTGTTCACAAACTAAACTAAATTTATGTTCAGTGCATCTTTTTCTATCTATTTCATTAAGAAAAGGACAGAAGATAAATTTTAGTTTAGTCCTGTCAAATTAATCTGCGCCTGACGTAAATTAACGTAAGTTTAGCAGCCAAGTTTTTAATCACGTCTAAATTTCGTCTATAGAAGTGTCAGGCTTATGATTAATTTAACAGGACTAAACTGAAATTTATCTTCTGTCCTTTTCTTAATGAAATATAAAGAAAAAGATTCACTGATCTTAAATTTAGTTTAGTTTGTGAACACGGGAATCGGCACCAATGTGTTTTTTTTTTTGTTTTAGAATGAAATCGCTAACCCGTTTTCAGGAAGCGTGGTGATCAATATTTGTGCTGTATGGGAAGAGTCCTTTGCCCAGCAGTGGGACAATAATAGCGTTTTGGGAGATTTGGATCCAAACTAAATCGGCATTGTCTGAAAATAACATTGTTGGAATATCTTTTACTAATACTCAGAGTTTTGTAGAAATCGTAACAATTTCAACTGTCAAATAGTTTGATATAATCTTTAGCATATTTTGAGATAAAATATTCTATCATAATCAGCCGTTAAGGCGACTACATGACCTGAAGCGCGGTCTTTGTTGGACTGCATAGAAAAGAAAGAGAAGCGCGATGACACTACGCTGGTAATTTATTGCAAAATATGAAGCAAATATCTATTTACAAAAAATCTATTGTTTGGACTAAAAAATTAAAATACTAGTGCTTTAGAATAATCTGAGAAAAAATCATAATGATTGTATGTATATTAGTATGGTTTTTATTGTAAAGAGAAAGTTTTTAGAGGTATTTTCATGATTTTTTCTATCATATCAAATTAGTTGTATTATCTTTTCAATACACTATCTACCTAGCATATTATATCCTGTAGAAATATCATAGATTTTTCTGATATTGTTTACTGTAGTCGAACATATACTGTTATTGTTTCTAAAATTTGCGTTTTTTGTGTTAAGGTCCTGTAAGCCCCTTAATTATTACACTGCTGGGACACAGGTTTCTTCTCCGTGAGAGAGAGTGGGGTGTAATCTACCACGTGGGCCCAGTACGGGCTAGTGGATGTCACATGTCTTCGAATATTTTGGTTCTAGGACATGGCTGTTTCCTCACGATGCTTTCAACATTATTCCAACTTGTCGCCTTTATCAAAATTCCAATTCAGTTTCATATTTTAAGAGATCTTATCATCTTCCGTCTCTTTATTATTCGACTGTCAAGTAAGAGACAGCAATACTTAAAGGTTAGTTAAGGCTGCTTCCATGTGACCCTTTTTGCTACTAGTATATAGGTCACCTATATCTTAAACAAGGGTGTTGTAAGTGGCAACTTAGAGATTATATCTGATGGACGGGGTCGAAAATTCATGTGGGGCGTGTTCTTGAGTGGACTATAACATTAAATAAACTATAATAAGGCTTAATTTGGCACTTGCCAGTGACGTTTGCGAAATATGGTCGGGACGAAAATAGTTAAAAATAGGTGTTGTTTTTTAGGGTGCCATATCCAGAGGGCGCCACCAGAACCCTATTCCTAAGCCTGCACTGTCCGTCCATCCGTCTGTCAGCGGGCTGTATCTTATGAACCGAAATAGGTAGACAGTTGAAATTTTCACAGAGTGTGTATTTCTATTACTGCTATAGCAACACATAAGCTAAAGTTAAAAATTTAAAGGTTTCTCCATAGAAGAAACGTGTTTTTTCGGGTCAGAAACATAGACACGCAGCCAAAGTGACCTCTGCGTTGCCACCGACAACGCCGTGGAAGTGTTTTGGGAAAACACGATTAAAAATACCGTCGTGGCACGAAAAAGAAGAACTATTTAGTTTTGTGTATGTACTTACCACTACTAGCTTATTCTATTTTAAATTTAGTGAGGTATTTAAATCGTTTAGCGCTAAATTCATTTGTGATTTGTTGTACAAGTAGGCCTAAGAAACAGAAGAAAGTTTGCCAGAATAACAGTGATCTTGATTTGGCAAGATCAGATTTTGGCAAACCTGTGCGGGGCGGCAACCCGACATCAACTTTATTGCAATAACCATACAGATCACAGTGATTTTGACAGTGACGCAAAGTCAGTGCTAAAATAACGGTACACTAAGATTCTCACCATTTATGACATGCACGTTAACCGAAGCCGCTTCGGCCATCGTCGGCACACAGCTATAGTTTCCGCTATCGCCTGGAAGGAGCTTCTCCACCGTCAGCCGTGACGTCAGCTGCTCCGTCCATTCCGTCTTCAGTCTCACACGAGGCTCTTCCTGCAACTCGTTCTCTTCTAGTTCCTTATACTCTATTATGTTTGATCCTGGGGATGGAAGATTATGGTTAGATTATGTCATTTGTTGTCGGTGTCCCAACAAACGTGTTGTGGTGTTTGAATCAAACAAAAACTAGATGAGGTCGGCGTTCATACCTGGCTACTCTGAGAAGAAAGGACGAAACAAACTCAAAGGTCAGTCTCTTTTAAAGACCGGACATTATCTTGGTTATATCATGTAGATTGGTGTCTGAATAGTGCATTACGATACGTAAGCTAAACCTGCGCTTAAGTCACGTTTTTCTGTGTAAAAATGGTCACAGAAAAGCGTGACTAAGTGCGGGCTTAGGTCACACAGTGCTATAAATAGTATTTTAAGGAATGAACCACACAGATTGAGTCTGTGTCAATAAAAAAGAAATAATAATGATTAAGGTTAGAATAACTGACTTACCCTTATACCAAAATATCGTGCCCAGGTCGTGCGGACCCTGACTCAATATACATGTCAGTGACAATGAGCTGCCAGTTTTCACGTACAAGTCCACCGGACCCAGGATGTGTGCTTTCGCTTCTGTTGACAAAATAAAATGAAAAAGTTTCATAATTTTCTTGATATGTGAAAAATACACAAGTTGTTCACTACTGGAATTTGTTGTGGGAGCGTAAACAAAATACCTAATCCCACTTTTACAAATAGCTACTAGATTTTGGGCGACTGTTGTTCATACAAATATTTGATTCGTCCGTGAAACTACTGTTACTTGAAGATCTTAGACACTGCGTCAATGAAGACGACAAAAGATCCGACTACAAGCCTACAACTGTAAAGAACTATATAACTATTCAAAACCTTTTGACAGATATTTTCTAAGTACACCACACCCGCACACAAACCCCAACGGAGCAGTTTAACTCCACAGCAACACACACACACAAACACTACTCATAAATAACTTGTGAGCCCATTCATTAAATATGTATGTTAACATCAGAATTATTACGCAATATATGAATATTTTGTAAAACGTGTCAATCCCTAGTTTGAAGGGACTTAATCTGTAAAAGCCATACATGGGTATGGCTTTCACACAACCTTTATTGAAACAACACTGATGTTACGTTTTTTTATCGTGGAGAAATGCTCATGCATTCTGCTCTACCACGGGGAGATAGTGCAGTTACGTGGGGCTCTAACCCACTAAAACTCCATGGTGTCCTCCTCTGCCGCTTACGGCGGGAACACGGGCACGCGTTAGCACTCATCCGTGAACCCGCCGCGGCTGCCCGTCACCGGACCCTCCTCTAGGGAGTACTCCCCATCACCCCGTGACCACCCCAGGGACCAAACCAGCACATGGGCGCCAGCCGACCCTGTGTCTGGGCACCCTTGATTCCCCTGCGACGGGTCAGGTCATTGGCCCCGCCACTCCCGCCGCGGCCTCCAACCCTCAGCCGCGATGCTCCCCACACGACATCGCGGCCCGCCTCAGTTGTGGCCTCAATGTGGCCCAAGCGGCACCGCAACCTACTTGTTGGCCGCTACGTCGGTCGGCTTACCGGCAAAAGCCCTGACGAGCGGCCCCTCCTCGGGTTCCTCTTGGCTTCACCGTGGGTGACCAGGCTACTGAGCCTCCCCGCCTCGACAATGCGGGAACCCACCGGGGGGACACTGATATTATCTAGGCTAAGTCTTTTGGTAACTAAATGATTAATTAGGTACTTACAGTGATTACGTTCACAAATGCATTTAAAACGTAATTACATTATTGAAATTGTAAATTAAAGCCTTTAAATGAACTCAATTACATGAGATTTTGCACAAGTTTGTGCACTTCCTCAGGGAAATTACTTGCTAAGATTTCATAACTACTAACTAGCTAAAAGAACTTTGGAACTAATTCCCCTAAATCATCAGTATTTATGTAGTTCCACCCATAATACTTAATCTTCCGTTGGTTTCGTATTCGCCACCGCGACTGCTGAGAGTGGGATCCTTGGTTCGATTCCCAGGTTGAGCAAAGTATTATTGGGTTTTTCCATTAGGAATTTCTTAGTAACAGCCCGGAGTTTGGAAGTTCGTGGTGCAGCATGTTAATGTGGTGGTAATGCGCCTGATCTCTCTACGGTCGTGTCGGTTCAGGGGTTTAAGCGTGAAGAGGTAACAGACAGACACACTTTCGCATTTATAATATTAGAAGTATGGATTAGTATGAAAGTATGGATTTTACAGATGTATCAGAAAGATGTGGTCAAAATTAAGGTTGTGGTACAGACCATTAAACTGAACAACTGTCGCCATGGGACCAACATCGTAATCGCGAAAAAACAATCAGTAGTCCCGTACATTTGGGTAGACTAGTAGGTATTGAAGTTTTGTTGCTATATCAGGCAGGATTGGTACATGAATAATGTGCTCTTTAATTGGTAGATAACCAAGTCATTCCCATTTCAAAATAAAATGGAATCAAGAATTAAACTCAGAAGTCTTATTTACAATTCTGTAAATATTCATCACAAAAAAAAGTTAATTAAACATTAAGTTATTCCCCACAGTAATTTTTAAAGAAACAAATATTCAGCTTTGCAAATCCTCATATATTCAGAAAAGCGTCCTACATTTTGTAATGACTAAGTCCAAGTCTTTTTATTATAAAGTAGACAATTTCCAGACTAGATGTTTCCGTCCTAAAATAACCAAAAACCCGAATCTCCTAGCTCAACATTATCAAGACCGTAACGACATTTAAAATTCAAATTATGGTCCATAATATGAAAAATGTATTCGCTGAATCCACTCAGCTCATACGACAGCAATTCTTAAACACAAGTGTTCTCAACAATATTAATTGTATGAATATCTAAGAGTGTTGTGTAATAGAGGAGATAAAAAAACGAATTTTCTCGTATACTGTCCTAATTCCGCAAAAGATGTTGTCTGTTAAGATGTTAAAGATATAAGAGCCTGTCAAGTACCTTCAAACCGTGATACAGCATGTGTATAGTAGAAAGAAAATGCCCCTTAAAACGATGAAGAAAAAATTAGGCCAAGATTAAATCTGACGAAGCTCGAAGGTTGCGTTGAAGCCCTCATTTCACATTGTTATCGGCGGATTTGAAAAGTTCAAGAGGATTCGTGCAAGGGGTTTCCGTAGTCACGGCTAATAAGTAAGGATAAAGAAAATCCGGGGCTGTTATCTACCTCAAACCGATTAATAATCTAAATAAAAATAAACTGCTTGTTAACAACAAATATTTTGATGTCGTATATTTAAAAAGCCAAGTTCTCTAACTAAGAAAATAATCGTCCCAGCAAACAATTTTAAATTTGCATAACTGGAACTATAGACTTTGTAGTCGCTGTATTAACTACAGCGACAAGTAACAATAACTATAAAGTGAAACAGTTTCCAAGAAAGTTAAGAGAACCCAATTAAGTTATGAAAATAATGGACAATCTCACAGAAATAGCTTTTTTACCTCTTTTTGAGCAAAGAGCCTCAGAAATGAGTGATGAAAATGAATACATGCATGAATTTAATTTTATCTTTCGCTTTATGTACGTGACGGTGAAGATATGCGTCTCTCGTTATCATCAGCTATATTTTAACTACTGTGGGCGTACTATGGTTAGTGTTGGTTATTGCGCAACAGAAAAACCGTTTGCAGTTCAAATCAGATTATAATTTACGAACAAGTTAGTCACACTATCGAATCACACACTGTAGGTACACGACACGATGATACGGAACGCGAGACAGTTTCTGAGCAGATGTTCTATGTTATGGGTTTGGTTTCCGCATTTAGTCTTTCAAGTAGACCATTGTGCGTGGGCCATGGCGGCCGTCGGTGGTTATTCCAACCAGCCCACCTCCCTCCAGAAGTTGTTTAAGTCTCCAGGTCTGTTGAGAATATCTATGTAAGATCTGGGTGTCTCGAGGGTTTACTGACCTAATCTGGGTGACGCCTGTGCACTCAAAGAGCGCAACAGTTTCATCAGTCTCCATGTAAGCCCTGCACAGGGGACTGTCCACTATGTCTATTGTGTGAAAGTGTTTGTTTAGCGAGCAGTGTCCCGTGATGGTCCCCGTCACCAGGCACAGGCCTTTCCTGTCAAGGCGTAATAAACTTCTGGTTAGCTTGCCATCTATTGATATCATGGCTTCCTTGGAGTGTCTGTAGCCCGGTGACGACGTCCACCAAAGCCTATAGGGCAGCAGTGGGTGTAGTTCTCATGCTGTTAGTGATTGCCACACAAGTGAACCACTGCAGCTTTTCGAGGTCTTTTTGGGCTGTGCTCAGGTCTGTTTTGGGCACATGTTGTCCGTACGATGTCCGCTGGTCAAGAGAGCTCCACACCACTCTGTAGCGCTGTCGTTGACTACCACGAACTCAGGCTAGACCCTGTCGAGCGCCGCGAGGTGGCGCTTGCGTTCCGAATAATCAAACGAATGACTCCGACATACGATATCAAGCTCAACGATAAACTGGTGTAGCACGCCAAAGTATAAATTAAATTAAAGCGGAATTACCAACATTTTACGTATAAATATGTTTCGTTGTGATCTTGTCAAAGATAATTAATTACGTTATGAACCATAAATAAAGACAACGAAATTCAGCTTTCATATTGTGTACGCTCAGTTGAAAATATTATATTAGATTTCGCTTCTAAGATCTTATTGAGCCAATCTTGTATAATATTATATCAGATTTCTTGAGTACACAACAATATGATTTTATTTTATTCTTCTACGTCTAAACTATTTACTGCTTTCTAAACAAGATCTATTATTTCAAAAACGTTATTATCTGCTATAATTTCGGCACCAATTCATTACGACCTTACCAAAATATGTATATAAATCAAAACTTCGTGTGAAAGCCGTAATCCCCAAAAACATCTTAGCGTTTGACCCACTTAGTTCGTAAATATTCAAGTTTGGGGAGCATGTTTTGCTGTGTCATTAGACCGGCTCAAGAGAGGCGAGTGGCAAGACAGCGGAGCATTAAGTGCTCAGGAAGCTAAGAAAATTGCAATGTCAAGTGGCGCCAGTTTTACCCTTTGTATTGTATGTAGTTGGAAAGTTTGCGGTGAAACTTAGACTGCGTCAGGAGTGAACGCTCCTATTTCGCTAAGTTTATGCTTCATTCAAGTTATTTGACGCGTTGCTTCTGGATTTGAGATTATCTCGTTAGGGTTTGCGAGTTTTGATTGGGTGACACAGTTTTGTGTTGGTAATTGACTATGTTGAAGACATTATTGGTGCAGTGTCTAAAACTTCAGTAACATTTTAGATTCTAGTTCTTTGATACAGTCATGCCGTGGTTGCAAGCGCTACTGCTAAGCCCGCTAGGTCTTGGTTTAAATCCCCAGGTAGGGACAAAGTGTTAATGGGGTAGTACCAGCCTGACCGCCAAATGGCATTACACGAAACTTAAAACATAATTGTTGAAATAAAGGTGTAGGTACTATTATCATTATTTACATTTTCAAGCGTTAATCATTCTGCTATTAAGACCGTAGCAAAAGCAACGATAAAGTGAATTGAAGCGTTGGAATTATTTAATAAAGAATTCAGTTCGAAAGTAGTTTCGTGCATCTAATCAATCAGGAAACGCTGACGTGACGATTTAAATGGCTTTTCGAACGATTGCCCTCAGAATGAAACACGAAACATGAAAGCCAATGCAAAAATATCTGGAGAGAGCGGACCATTTCGTTAACTATAGAATGGTTCCGGTTGCTTTTATGTTTTGAAATAAAAACTCCTTTCAACGACTGCAATGCGGATGGTAAAATTAGACTTCTAACGAGGGCGTTGACACCTTTCTTTGGATGAATACAAAATATATTCTCTTGTTTTTAGCACCTTTATTTTTATGGCGATTTCATTACAATTTAATACCCTTTATTGTATATGAAACCAACAATGTCTAAGAGGAGGTTTTATTTTGAGTTCGCCCATAAATCATCATCTGTCTAACCTTTTCCTAACTATGTTGGGTTCGGAATCCAATGTAACCGGAACCGGTTGTATACCAGTATTTCACATGGAGCGGCTACGTATCTGACCTCCACAACCCAGTTACTTGATAACACGATTCCCGTCGGTAAGACTAATTAAGACTTTCGGGCTACCCAAAATGACTGCTCAAATTCCTATAAACAAATCTCTATAGAGAATTCCCCAATTTTATTTCCCACCTACCCAGCAAAAGTTTCCTTAATATTAATTGGATCCTAACTACGTTTAACGAAGTCATTTCTCCATTTCTTTGCCAACTTTCGATCACGTACGGACCTTAGAAAGATTAGGAAATTAAAGCAATTGATATAATTGGACTTACCGACGACGTTCAGTTGAAAAGCCAGAGACATCTTCGGTTCGGTGTTGACTTGACATTCGTAGATACCTGCGTCCCTTTCTTGCGGGAACTTTATTTGGAGCGTCCAGTTTTCTGATTTTTCTGGTCTGATCACCTGGGGGAAAATAATGAATTGGAATTTGAACTGAACTTTAAAGCTAAGCACGCATTACAGACGCGGTGGGTCGCAGTGCGCCGTATTTCAAAAATACGCCAAAGCTCACCTGAGGGGCAATTCTCGTAATTATAAGAACGTTCACAGTCTGAGCTCAGTCTCAATCTGCTAAAAACACCTCTAATTTTTGAGAAGTTCTTGACATTGATTGATTTTGAACGTTTTTGACTACAGGAATTAGGCTTCAGGAACTGCAACCAGCCGCACGGCAACGCAGTAATTGACAGATTCAAATTTAGAATACGGATTTGAACTGTTTCCACTGCAGTACAATGAGGCTCGCATATTTGGGCATTGATGATGTAGGAGGATTCTTGCGTTGCGTTGCGATGTGACGCGGCTCGCCTAAATGTGCGCAAGCCTTAGTGTGCATACACACGAGTAGCATTTCTCAACGGCAGAGGCAACTGCAGGCGTCGACAAGCGTCGTTGCGTCGTACCGCTCTCGTGTATTACAGTACGGTGCTCAAATACATGAGCAGTACAATACGACCGACGCGACGCGACGTAGCTTGGCGGGCCTTAGCCGTTGCAAACTTTCGCGCATGTTCTCTCACTCACACTCGCCTCATGTCACCATTTCGTTCCTAAAAAATCTTACTGCGCAGCCTTTTGCGCGAAGTTCAAGCCCGCTAAGTTACGTCGGTCGTATTGTACGTTGTTGCCGACGGCAGCCGCCGCCACATTGACGGCGGGCGTCGACGGATACGTATTCCTATGCCGTTGCCCGTTGACGCGTGCCGCTTGTGGGTATGAGCACTTAATGGAGTATTTTAGCTAAAGTTGTAGTCTGTTCAGGATAGTTTCGGTTTTTTATAGATGTCAAATGCTTATCTTCAAGATTTCAAAGAAATGTTACTTAGTTATTTGACAATCATTGATTATAACCGGGTTAAATATAACCGTGCTAGCTAACAAAATAAATGTAAGACGTTATTTTGAATTCACTTGTCTTACAACCATCCCTTCCAGAACAGACTATAGTTAAGAAATCTGAACTTCAAGATAGTAAGACGAGATCTTTAGTTTCTAGTTTGAGTTAGGTACGCGGGTCCTAGATTCAATTTGCAGATTGTATCGCATCGTATTGAAGTCAAGCGTTATCTGCGCTTAATGGCTAAACTTGTATAGCGTTTAGCCATTCAAAATAGTTTATTTGATAGTTCGTAATTATTAGATAACACACAATTGATAGTTGATATAATAGGCACAATAATAGCTATAGGCCTCGTTCATACATCTATGACCACTATGATATTTTATTTACTGTAAAAAGTTGGAATCACACGTCAAAATCCCAATGTTCATACGGTTAAAAAAAATGCAGTATGAAAATGCCATGTGATCCTGAAATTCATCATCATCATTTGTCTAGCTTTTCCCCAACTATGTGGCATGGAGCGACTGCCTATCTGACCTCCACAACCCAGTTACCCTTGGTTAGACTGGTTATCAGACTTTCGGGCTTATGACTACCCGTAACGGCTGTCAAAGATCCCCGAATAACAGCCGGGACCAGCTGCTTAACGTGCTTTCCGAGGCTCGGAGGGTTCTAACATGTAACATGCATGGTAACATCCGCCGCAAGCTATAAGTAGCTTAAGGTGATCGATCGATTCGAGCGGCTTTTATTACTTAACCACGAGCCCCTCCATGCCAAAATGCCATGTGATCCTAAAATTATACAGTAAAACATCGTACTGATAATCGCCGTGTGAACGGGGCCGCACAAACGAATTTTTCGTAATAATAAATCTTTTTTTAATTTATTTTTTCCAGAACGTGTCGTACAAACAGTTTGTTACAATAAATATGATTTTACATTTTGGAGAAAAATCATAAAGGGAGTTGACACACAGCAGAGGGCCTAAAAAGGCCACTTTGGCAGAATCATAAAAGGATAACATAATGGACAGTTAACCGTTAAGTTAATGGTGGAGCATTTTTCAGTTATTTTTTTTTTGTCTGTGCTAAAATACCAATCAATCCGATCCAAATCCAAACCCAATCTCTTTGATAACACCTACGTAGTGCAGCGAAAAAAGGAAAAACACGGACTGTTTTCGCTATATTGTGATTCATAATTTTATCCTTTTATGATTGTCCAAAGTGGCCTTTTTTGGCCCCCAGAACACAACAGAATTGAATCTGGCGTCCTAGCTAAGTTACCTACAAGGTATATCTGTACCTATATACCTGTATCAAGGTTCGCCAGCCCAGGTTCCTACAGAAGGAGTAAGTTTATTAAAAATTTCTTCAATTTTGGTTTAAATACTTCGTCCACCAAACAACTAAAACGTAGTAGATTTAATATGTAGTTGAATTTGTCATAATAAAACTACTTTCACATAAAGCGTCACTAACAAGTTGATAATGGAATAAACAAACAGTTGATGTTGATGCTGAAATAGTGGAAGTGTTACCTAACTAGAAACACGACAATGTCGAAATGACGGATTTGCGAATTCGCATTTAAATAGTTAATCCATATCATACCCAGTCCATTTTAGAAAAATATATTAATATAGTTTGTTCTCTTCGACTGTTATGATACTAATCCAATTGTAAAAATATCCAAATCAAGAAATCCGAAATACCTAGGTATTAGAATATTTTAATAACCAATGTCCCAAAAAAATAGAAACCCGCTTTTAGATAACGCAGTATTGTCATTGGTACGGCAGACAAGACCGTTTAAAAAATGGTGTGTCCTTGAAATTAATTTAAATTAGATAAAAATGGAAAGTAGAAAGCTAGAATTTTGATGAAATTATATGAAATTTTGCATAGAATCGTTCGTTCCGTTTGTAGAACTTTCGCCAAGTCAGTCAATGTCATGTCTTTCGGAACGAGTTTGCGAAAATCTAGTTCCATAAAGAAGTTGAAGTTTATTTCGAAGTGTGGCAGTTTGGGATGTTTTCTCAAAGAATTGAATTTCCTGTTTGTCGAATTTCTCGAAGAGACGATTTTGATAAAAGTTGATTTTGGAAAACTAGATTTATTGCACCTTCGTCGATAAAATCTGGTTCAAGTCTTATTGTTTATCCGAGATAAATAGAATATTTATAAAAAATATATATATTGCTGGAACTTTTATTGCTGCTCTTGACCTCAATCACGCCTGATGGAAAGCGATGGATGAGGTCTATGATGGAACGAGCGTGTCCAGAAGTTCACCCTTGCTTTGAAGGAAGACGGGTTAAATGTGGATGGGAACACAGAAGCTGGCACTGCTGGCAGAGAGAACATCATAGAATTTATGCGTTAATATGCACAGTTGGTATGTGCAACTGAATTTCCGTACATTAATTAGGATGACAGCTGGACAGACCGGCGGAAATCATAGTACGGACTAAGTTTGAATAGGATTACTGTTAATACCTTCTCAGTAATGAAACAATTCAGTAAATCAATCCTTTTAATTTCTAATTCCTGTTCCTTTGTAAACGGTTTTGGTTATTACTAAGAGTATCTTGTGTTTTTATCATATGAATACAGCATGTAACTATCAGAAAGGAGTGGTAATATTTAAGAGTATGGTTTAGTATAGACCATCAAAATGGACAACTTTCTCTATGGCACCAACATCGTATTCGAAAAAAAAAATATCAACCGTCCCGTACTATTTCAATACATCCTCATCATCATCTGCCTAGCCAGTTCCAAACTACGTTGGGGTCGGCTCCCAGTCTAACCGGATGCAACTGAATACCAGTATTTTTTTTTTAATAATATACCCAAATAGTAACTCTTTAAGTCATTGAAAATATTATACCTTCTTTTCAATTTAGCTTCTAATACATTTATTGTTGTCTTCTTTTTAAATGTTTGATGTAAATGTAAAATGTTTGATTGATGACCTGAAACACAGGTTTTTCATAAACCTAGATCAGGCAGGTCTACATTACAGTTAGAATTTAACTTTCCTCGATTGTAATTAATGTAAATCATATTTTTACTTTAATTTATACAAATTGTATTATTTATTACTATTATTATTATTTTACATGGAGTGACTGCCAATCTGACCTCCACAACCCAGTTACAGGGTAATACCCCATGGTAAGACTGGTTGTCAGACTTTCGGGCTTCTGACGACCCGTAACGACTGTCAAAGATTCACGTATGACAGCAACAGCTTGTCGTGCTTTCCAAGGCACGGAGATATACAAACCATAGATTTGTCCTGGCATTGCCGAACACAACAAAAAAAGAATTGACCAATTTGGTGCAGTCATTCGGAAGTTAATGCGCGAACAGACATTTCGGCGACCTTGGTTTATACTATGTAAGGATAATATTAATTAATCCGGAGAATATGTTGGATTACGTTCGGCACTGGGATAAGGCCGTACGAATCAAATTCCCGACTAATTTGCAATGTTTTTTTTTATGCTGACACCATTGTGTTCCACGTCATTTGAGTGGAAAAACTGGTGACTATATTATTATATTGGGTTTCACAAGTGTCCGTGAAAATAGTAAATAAAAGAAAACATTTTATCCCGATCGTCGGGCAGAATTAAATGACGCAGAATTTGTTTCGTACGGCCTTATCCCAGCGCCGAAGTTACCCCAACCTAGCAACCGAACATTACCAGATGTACTGCACGATTTATTTTACGTGATCAAAATGTATATAAATGATATAAATCATACCTGAAACCGTTGATCCGATGTATAAGTCAGGATCCCGGCCGTTAATATATGAAGATCTCGCTTCCGGATCCAAGATACCTGAAATGAAGTGAAACTTGAGTACCAACTTTCGCCATTTTCTCGTTCCCTTGACCCAGTTTTTGATCCCCAAAAACGGACTTTTCGATTCAACACACGCAGAACCGTTCGTCGTTACCAAATTCGAAGGGAATGTACTGAAATAATATTTTTGAGTTTGTTTCACATGGAATTCTAATTTTCCTATTTTATAGGAGCGTTTGTTTTTGACAGTTTGTTCATTGTTGTCGAGAAATAAATAAGTGATAATAAAAAATACCAGCCTAAAATTGTCCCACTCTAGCCGAAGAGGCTCATACAGAGAAGGTAAAAAAATATTGAGTAGGCACTAAAATACTTTAGAACGACACTGAATTTACCACACTACGTTTATCTCGGCACAAATTATATCAGTTTAAGTATCTTAAGCCGTGGCAATATAAGCCAGCTAGAAATATTGTAGCACTGCATAATACTACGACTGTATAGATACTCATTTAATCTGTATTATTTCAAAAGAGATTAATGCTGGAGTATCGTAATAGAATACGTGTTGAAACGTCCGTGCTTTGACTTTCCACAGAGCCTTTTAATCTGGGCATCAGGATGGACATATTTTTGTGATGATTAACCATTAAGCAGCATTATACTGGTGGTACACAATCTCAGCATGTATTCAGCACATGATTCTAGACCTTCTCGCGAAAATTCTGCTGTTTCATAGAAAACCGCAATACCTACGCTGTCAAAATGTTCCCTACATTTTGACAGCGTAGGTATTGCGGTAGAGCAATTTTTTTTTATAACCTGCTAACAATTTCAACGCTTGGCACAGCCGATATGGTTCAAAATCGTGTGCAGAATCCCGGGTTACCTATTGCGCGTTAATGTGCCATAGATTTGACTGGCCTGTTGGTCTAGTGGTCAGTGACTATGACTGCTATGCCGGAGGTCGTGGGTTCGATTCCCACCCAGGACAAATGTTTGTGTGATGAGCATGATCATTTGTTCTGTGTCTGGGTGTAATTTATCTATATATGTATGTATTTAGAAATATATAAGTATGTTTATCAGTTGTCTAGTACTCATAACACAAGCTCTGCTTAGCTTGAGACTAGACGGCGTTGTGTGATAGTTGTGGAATATTATTATTATTATTATTATTATTATTAATGTCCCTTCCACACTGTAAAATAGCTTGTAGGAAGGACATACTTAAGTGTACGCTTGTCGCCCCATAGACATTTTACCCCTCTGCTACCTACTACACACATTTAATTACATTGTTGACTGTCTCACATTTTACCTTCGCATTAGCTGCTCTGGTATAGTTCTCTAAGATTAAAAAAAATATCAAAAGTAATTTATTCAAAGTAGGCTGAGAATCAGCACTTTTCGAACGTCAAAATTACAAAAGACAGTCCCCCAAAACGCCCACCCTTCACCACTTCCTAGTGCTTTCGCTATTTATTTTCTCACCACAATATTACAAAACCCATATTAGGTACCAATATGTCAACACTCTTGGTAACTTTAAATTGCGATTTTTTCACGAAATAACGAATGCAACGTTGAAATACGACACTTTACATATACCTATGGGTTCGAAAATACTATGTTCCTACTAATATAAAATTTCATTCAAAAATAAAGGAGAAAGTCGACTTTGAATAAAGCCAAGTGTATACATACTTTTGCTCGTGACTGTACATGGTATCAGAGTCAGACAACATTTTAATATTCTGGCAGACTGGTGCCTCAAGTAAGCTCTAGGGTTGTATTTCAGGACACCTGTGGGGCAATTTCGCAATTTTAAGAACGTTCACAGTTTGATCTCATTCTCAATCTGTAAAAAAATACTTCAAATTTCCTTACATTTTGACAAGTTTTTGACATTTGTTTGTCGCCGAGATAAGACTACGACTAGATTTTGAACGTTTAAATTACGAGAATTGGCCTTCAGGTTTCCGCCCTTTTACAAAATGATACATTTTATTTTGTTATGTACTTGTACACTGACAACCGAAAAGATAAAAATCAAAGATTCGTGGCTCGAGTGGAAATTTTAAACTTTACATAATTATAAACTAAACTCTTGTTAATTGGGTTGTTTGTGTGTGGAAGTGTGTGTGTGTGTAGAGTGATGTTGTTCCGTGCGAGCGACGTATGGATGTGCGTTATGCGGGCCACTCACGATCAAGTTCACCGTCAAGTTTGCAGCGGACTTGAAGCCGCGTCCAGTAAACTTGACGGTGTATGGCTACCTCTCATGCATACCCATAGCCATACACCGTCAAGTTTACTGCACGCCCAAAAACTTAGGCGCTTTTTTGGTCGTGTATGACTGAATGATAGTGTTATACATATTACATTATCTATTATGTGACTTAAAGATAACTGTAAGACTTAAGAATGATGAAGTAAGTAGGTTTGTATTTTGTAAGGTTATTGCTTTAACTGATATTACACCATAGAGGTAAGTAAGTTTTAATTTGAAATGTTGATACATAACACTCACGCACATTTCATTAATTATCATTTGTGAAATACGATTGGTTCTTGTCAAGAACCCACTTCACTATAGACAGAATGCTAAAACAAATACTTCATCAATCTTTAATTAAAAACCAACATTTAATTTCCGTTTACTAGAATTTGCTAAGCAAACTTCTCGGGGCAGCTTCCAGTCGAGATTGCGATGCTAAAATAGCTAATAATCAATACTTGGCTCTTTGTTACTCTACTGGTATTGTATGGAACTGGAACACTATATCCAGAAGGCTGTGGCCTGCCTGTTTATTTTTGTAGCGGAAAGTATGTCAAACTGAACCGGTGACAATAGTATTAGGAGGTTTTAAAATAATGGAAATCTTTTCATTTTATTTCAGTAGTCTAGTTCACGTTGCAAAAATTCTCGTTGTTATTTCTTGGACCTAATAATTCTATTCTTAATTATTTTATGTTGAAGTTGGTCGAATTCTGGTCGAAACTTATTTAAAACTAGCTTCCGCGCGCGGCTTCACCCACGAGGTATGTCGATGAAAACTATTCTATGTCGTTTCCCGGGATGCAATCTATCTCTCTGCCAAATTTTATCGAAATCCGTTCAGTGGTTTATGCGTGAAAAGGTAACATACAGTCAGACAGACAGAGTTACTATCGAATTTATAATATTAGTATGGATATACAAAATGGGATCATCGATACGACGAAGAAGAAGAAGAGAAGTCTATACAAATTATTTATTTATTAAAACTTTACGCACAAGAAAACAAAACTGTTCGGGACGTAGATACTTAATGCCTGAGGCATTTTCTACCCGTCAACGAAAAAAATTGGTACAGAGAAAATCAGAGAAAATTGTTAGGAGAAAATAATGATAGGTGGTGGAGAAAACGAATCCGGTAAATCAGCGCTGGGATGATTTCATGTGCCTTCACCTTGAAAAAAATCAAATTCTTAATATTTCAAATTCTGTTAGGTATATTTTTTTATCTGGAGAATATAGTAGCAATAACTGCCTGGGGTACATCAGAGCCTTTTGGCCTCGTATAGGACTTTGTTTCATTTTCCTTTTGTTACTTTTTTTTAATATAACTTTGATTTTTATTTTACTGTGTTTAGTTTAGTTTGTGATCTTCTTGTACGAGTCGCAATAAATACTTTTTCTTTCTATCAATTAGGACAGAGATACTGAAGTACCTATCTTTACTAGTGGAGGCGCCTTGAATGTCATTATCGGTCGCCTAATTCTCATAAATAATCACATCGATCTGACAAACTCGTTAACCAATCAGTGAATTAGCCTATGTCCACAGTAGCTTCTGGTTGTTGACCAAGTACAGGTAGATAGTTCATTTAATATTGCACCTAAAGAGTTTCACCCACTGGGCATGAAGATGGTGTGTGTCCATTTCATATTGACAAAAGACAAAATTAAACGTTATCGACTGCTGGCACAGCACTGCGCCAACCTCGGAGTGTGGAGATCCGAATTGAGTGTTCCCAGACAGTATTTTAAAAAGGAAAGGTTTAAAGTCAAATCATTTATTTTAAACTAGCTTCTGCCCACGACGTCGTCTGTGAAATTTCACCCTCCCCTATTCACCCCTCGGGTTGAATTTCGAAAAATCCTTCCTTATTCCTTGTCTACATTATAAAGGGAACCTCTTTGCAAAATTTCAGCTCTCTAGGTCCAAGGGTTTGGGCTGGGCGTTGATGAGTCAGTCAATCAGTCAGTCAGTCAGGACTTTTCTTTTTATTTATATAGATAGAAGATAGATAAAGACACCTTTGAACGTTAAAATTTACAAAAAAAAATAATTGATTCTAGTCACACCTTCCGGCTTAATCCGGTGTTCCTCTGTAAACTTTATTTCTTTTTGTGCTTCTAATGCGCTTGTTTAAAATGATAAATGTGCCTCTTTTTAACTCTCAGACCTTTTTTCAAACTTATTCGCAATAAATATAATAATAAGCTAGGGCAGCCCGATTAAATTCTTCTAGTACCAAAGCTTCTCCAAAGGACTGAGCTAGAACAGTGCCCAACGGCGCGCCAGCTGAGCGAGCGAAGCGAGCAGTAATACGGCAGCGAGCAGTAGCTACTACGGCAGCGACCAGCGAACTCTACTTCCAAGTTGGTCGCTGTTAATTAGCGCACATAAAGAGGAATATTTATTATATTAGAGTGTCCAGTAATCCTTTGAGGGCACCAAAATGGAATTCGTTTAAATATATGCCATTTTTTTATGTTTTATGTCTGTCGTTTTTGACTATTCCAACTGCATTATGACGACAGAAAATTATAAGAATAATAATAGAACCACGACCGACAGTTAATCGTACTATGGCTTGGAACAGCACCATACCTATAACATTATCTGTCTCCACAACATATTGCGAACTGGGCCTAAGTGTATGGCGTGTTGTTGTAGAACAATCTAACATGTAATACCCAGGAGAGCAACAGCTTGTGTCAACACTACGTTGGTCACGAATTAACTGGAACACATTTCGGTTCCAGTCAATCTAGGGGCACATAAATTATGTTGGATCGTGACTAATCTAGAAACTAATCAAAACGCCTTGCTGTTCCATTAGTTTTAAATTTAGTGGAGTTTATTGAAGACATAACACTTTGCTTAACCTGGGGATCAATCCCAGGACCTCACGCTCTGCAGTCGCTCTCGTGACCACTACTAGACCAAGGAGGTAACGAAATTTTCTGAATTTACAGTACCTGCGCTGCGGTTGTTGACCCCGCAGTTACTTGAAGTGTGAGTTCTTTTTATTAGTATTTTTTTTAAACCCCGTTTAATTTTATCCCATCACATATTATGTTAAGTTTCAGCTAATTTAGTTTGCCCATATATTATTCTAGCGTCGTTTCACAAATTTGGAAAATTATCAATCCTGTTCCAATTTCACATACTGACCATGTATCTCAAACTACCATTAAAACCACATAATTACTGACGCATTTGATTGACACATAATTGCTATATCACCACGGTATACCGCAGGATCGGAAAGGGGTCAAGGTCACTAGCGTTGATGTCCCATATGCCTTTTATGGGTTGCGGACCGACGCAATGGGTCATGACCGGCATTTTGTGTGGGATAATGATATAATGGTTTAGGACACTGGGGGGTGCCCCGTTTCTGTAGTGCGTTAGGGACGTCCGCGGATGCGCATGTCGATTGCGATGCGTAAAAGGCGCGCTGGTGCTGGTGCGCAGGGTGTTTGGCGGCTCCGACAGTGTCTTAGACATGGTTGCGAGTCGCCTGGACTGTGTTTACGTGGGTAACTGTTGTGCCGTCTCTCATGGGATGTCGCAACGGTGACCAACTGTTATTTCTTTTGTTTTTGTTTAGTGTCTGTGCTTACTAACATAGTCGTAAGTTTTACTAACGATCTTGTTTGAGTCTTGGTTACTCTAATAAAGAAAAATTCTATTCTATTCTATAGAAGAAAATCCAGCTTTGACTGCCTCAGTGGTCGAGTGGTCGCAAGTGCCACGGGTGAGAATGAGGACTTGGGTTTGATTCCAAGCAGGGACTTGAAAACGAAATGAATTTCATTCCGTTACCACTAATTTTATCGTATAACGTTCCAAAATTTGTAACAATACCTACTAAAACCTAAAAATATCAATAACATTACAAAACAGGATTTTCTCCTTTATTTTTGAATGATATTTTATATTAATAAGAATATAGTATTTTCGAACCCATAGGTTTATGTAAAATGTCTTATTTCAACGTTGCATTCGTTATTTCGTGAAAAAATCGCAATTTAAAGTTGCCAAGTGTTGACATATTAACATATTAGTACTCGTGACTGTACTTACTATAGGGTGGACGTCTACCTAATCTTTTGGGGATTACAGGCGTGATGATGAAGTTATTTATGTATTTATTAGGAAATAATATTTCCTATATGTATGCAAAATGGCTGATAACATATTATGCTATCAGCCATTTCGCATACATATCGTACATACGTTTATGTCACTCGATAGTACCTAAATTATCACATGAGACGCTCCGCCAGATAACAAAAAAATAAAAGTCGATGACACCCGTCTACCAATATTTTCCAATATTTCAAAACGATACGAAAAAAATGTAAAGGCAGTGTCGCTAACACGATCAACACAAACGTATCGCGGTAAGGGGCGTCTTTGACGCTATTATGAAACTCGCCCGAAGCAGTATTTGCGACAGTTTTGTATGACGATCGATCTGTATCGAATAATTTTGGACTTTTTGGTACAAGTCGGATCAATGACTTCTACCATATAAACAAATAACGCAATACCGTCCTCAACCCTCACACGTCCTTACTAATTTACGAAAGCCAAACAAACAATGTTACTTACAGCTTTGTCCCCAAGTTGTTCGACCCTACAATGCAGGAACGCGGTCTGCCCGACCACGGTGGTGACGTTCCGAGGCACATTGTACTCGAAGTACGGAAATGACCCCACACTGTCCTCTCCGTAGTGCGCTGTACCTGTAGGCAAACAAATTGCTGGTTTAGTGTTGAATATTTTTGTTTATTACCTAAGTATTGAAAAATAGTACATTACTACACGTGGGACTTAAGTAGTTCATTATTGCACGCCGAGAAAGTAGGGCCCGAGCTTAGCGAAGGTGCTAACGCCGTGAATTAATAGACAACATAAGTTACACATATCGTATAGATTATACGATATGTGTAACTTATGTTGTTATAATATGTATTTTATAGCACTGTGGACTACAAAATGTGACTTAGGAGCGGGTTTAGGTCACACAGTGCTATAAAAAATTGTATAGCTCTTTATGAAAGTGCTTATCCCGGAAAGTATTTGTGTTATTATCACTATAATCATGCATTGCTACGTTTCGGGTAAAACGCTTGAGGGGTTAACGGTCTTAACATTATAGGCACTTGAAACCATTTTTATCGTACGCAAGGTTCGCACTTGGACGTGCAGTGCGCGCACCAGTCCTTTAAACAATCCATACTAATATTATAAATGCGAAAGTGTGTCTGTCTGTTACCTCTTCACGCTTAAACCGCTGAACCGATTTAGATTAAAATTTGGTATAAAGATAGTTTGAGTCCCGGGAAAGGACGAAGGATACTTTTTATCCCGATATTCCCACGGGATCGAGACTACGGGTGAAACCGTGGGGTGCTGCAGTACAAAATAATTTTGTCTGTTAGCTCGGCAAAGAATCGGCGAACAATTTTATTTGGCTTTCCATCATGTAGGTAGGATGTCGGCCTATGTTTCAGCATTATCACTTTGCAAATGTAAATAGTTACACAGCGGGTAGTTGCGTATCACACTATCAGTAGCTTTCAATTTGACAGTTCAACAACATTCATTGCGTTATTTACGTTATTGAGCAGACACATTTTTCGAACTTGTGAAGCAATGGATTAGCAATATCCTTCAAAATGATTCAAATTGTGATTGATAGTGCGTTACGTAATTAGATAGTGTGGATTACTATGTACAGACGCCAGCACATCAAGCTACTACAATCTGTCAAATTTCTTTAATAGATTTTCAACTTTATCACTAAAGCATAAGGTTCAAAGTTGATTGGGAAAATTTGACAGTTTCGGGTAGCTTGATGTGCTGGCGTCTGAACAACAAAATGGGATTTGATAAAATCAAACGAGAAAAGTTCACTTGTTCCAAAGGCGAATCAGAATCCACAAAAAAGAAGCTATTCTATTGAAAAGTTTTCGTTTGCCTGTATTGTGTTCCACTGCCCCAGCAGTGGAATACAATATAGGCTAACAAAAACTTTGCCCACAAAAGCCTCCCCTTTTTACTTCCAAACCTCTGTCTTGAGCGATCTCTGGCCATGTTGTTGTTGTTTGCAAACGAATGAAATGAAATGAATGAATCGCGCGAATGCACCCGGAGAGATGGGTAAAGGCTCCTACAAACAGGCGCGACACGTGACGCGAATCGCGCGCGACACAAAGGCACCGCAAGTCACGCAACGATGGGTGCCTCTGTGTCGCGCGCGATTCGCGTCGCGTGTCTCGCCTGTTTGTAGGAACCTTAAAGGTCGTCACTCACTGGGCGCTTGAAGAAGGAAATCGCCGTCGAGGTAGACCACGGCGAAAGTGGTGTGACGATCTAACGAGGTTTGCATTGAAAAGTTAAAGAATAGAAAAATACTCTTTATTATGTAAGTACACCATAAATATTACAGATATCATCTTCATCTGCGTAGCCTTTTCCCAACTATGTTGGGGTCGGCTTCCAGACTAACCGGATGCAGCTGAACACATGGAGCGACTGTCTATCTGACCTCCACAATCTAGTGACTGGGTAATACGATACCCCTTGGTAAGACTGGTTGTCAGAATTTCGGGCTTCTGACAGCCAGTAACGACTGTCTAAGATCCACGAATGACAAGTATAAATGTAGAAATTATTAAAGTAGTTTTGCATACCATACTCGAACTCAAATAGTGAGTAGTGAGCAAATAATCCTTTGAAATCTACTCAGACTACCCACTTCCAAATAACGTACTGGCCAGGTATAACTGTGTCCCAATATTTTGAAATCAAGCTGCATTCAATTCGCTTTGACGTAACGTTGACATTCGCTGTGCCAGTCTGTGCACACCGCGCTTACAGTCCCGCACTTCAACTGTTTATCAGATTTGAAATTCGATTTCTGCTGTGTGCGTTATCGTTTAGGATGCCATTTCGAAATTAAAAGATGGACTATAGACAGTTTACGATTTTTTTATGGATGAACTGATTCATTACTAATGTGACCTTATTTTCTGAACTAAGTTTTTCAAGTATTTTTTTTTTCGAGTCACTTTATCTGTCATAAAGTAGGTACGGTAGAGGCTTCATCAGATTGGCACGTTTTATCATTCGAGTAGGTTTATATTATGGAGTTAAACACTATTTCATATTTAGAGTTCGCGCAAAATATGTCTGTGCGCGGCCAAAATTGGATAAAATCTTGACGTTTAAATGACAGGTGTCAAGAGAGTGTGCTGTGTTCCGTGTTTTCTAAAGTAAATAATCGCCGCCATTATACCGAAAGTGATTAAAGATGCTGGCAGGGATATAACCCTGGAGGTCGCGCGCAGACTTAGTTTGTGCGCACTCTAAAAGAGAAAGAGTGGTCGAGTGTCAGGCGCGACAGCTGACAGCGATGTATTAGAATATAAAAGAGGTTTAATCCTAATTACCTATCGAATTGCAAGTACTATATTATTATATGCGATTCCTTTTATTTAGTTAAAACCCTGAACCTAACAGTACCTACAAGCAATGATAAAACCTGGGTGGTAAAAAAACCAAACTCCGAGATACACCTACATGAATGCGTCCTCAGACCAAAAAAAAAGTCAAGACATAGCGCTGCGAACAATACTGTGAAGCATGCAAAAACTACACCTCCACTCTGTGCATACACCTTCACACGCACACATTTACAATCAAACTACACCTCACTATGTGCACACATGTTTACGAAACCGGCCTCACTTTACTGTTGACAGCCCTCTGTCTTGGTTTTTTATTTGGTCTGAGGAATGCGTCCCCGATACGTCACTGTATACGTAGCAGGTATATCTATCGCAGCGTAATTAAGCTTGGTCTAGATATCAGATGTACGTTACCTCAATATGGTGTGACGTGTAAGCACCTACTGACACGTCATACCATATTGAGGTAACGTTCATGGGTTCATTCCAGCTAATGAAGACTGCGCTTTATGGCTTGGTTTTGTGTCGATAAGACTATTTATTTAACGAATGGTGAAGCTATAATTTTATCATTTGTATCTTTCTCTCCTAAATACAGATTGATCAGTGATCTAGCTAGGAGTGCAGCGATTCACCCAACATTTCATTATACCTATACCATGTAAATAATAATGCATACTTTGTAAGTCTCTCATGTATGTACTAGAAAACCTCTATGTAGGTAAATAAATAATAAATTAATGTATAATAAACTAGCAGCGCCCCCCAGTTTCACCCGCATAAGTGTCGATCCCGTAGGAATATCGGGATATAAACTGTTCTATGTCCTTCCCCGGAATGCAATCTATCTCTCTGCCAAATTTTATCGAAATCCGTTCAGTGATTTAGGCGTGAAAAGGTAACATACAGACAGACAGACAGAGTTACTTACTAATATTAGTATGGATTTTAGTAAAATAGGCGCCACCAGAGAGCTGTGGTGGCCTAGTGGTAACGGCCGCGACTTACGAGTTGTAGGTTGTAGGTTCAAACCCTGCCTGGGTTTGAACGGCGCTTTACTTTGTGTAAATTATTTCATCACCACAGCTCTCAAAACGGTGAAGGAAAACATCGTGAGGAAACCGGCATGTCCTAGAACCAAAAATTCGAAGACATGTGACGTCTGCCAACCCGCACTGGGCCCGCGTGGTGGGTTACGGCCTACTCCCTCTCACCGAGAGGAGGCTTGTGGCTAGTGGTTCATTATAGGCTGATGATGAAGGCGCCACCATCTAGTGCACTGGCGTGGTTGGTTTGTTATTTGGCTTCCAAGATTCTTAGCCTATTCCCTCCAAATTAACATCGTATTTGCATTCTATTTTGCATCCTTTTCCTAGATAAATTTGGTCCAATTTATCTTCTTTGCAAGTCAAAATAGGAAAAGAAATGTTGGTTATCTTACAGCGAGTCCGTAGCTATAATAAATTATGCGCAAAGGGTCACTTTGACGTTCCGAATACACGGGTGTTTGAATTTGTAGACGTTCGTTCTCCAAAACTATTCCGGCTTTCAATTTTGTGAATTCAATTTATTTTATTTGTGTTTTTGACCCGTCTATGTATCCAGATCTCGTGGTTTTTTTCTTATTAATAATTTATTTTTAAAATAATTCAAGAGTTGAAATAAAAACATTGTGTAGGTATCGATTTATTTTCGCATGTAAGTAATTAAAAGTAAATAAATACTAAAATTAAGTCGAGAGATATCGTGAGTCACTCGGTTGAAACAAGGTTCCTTTGGCTGTATATTAAGTATTAAATAACAGGAACATTAAAATGAATTAACGTTTGAGAGTAAACGAAAAGAAAAGAGCAATGTTTATCTCCTTTTTTATTTATACGACGATCAGAGTCATTTTTAGACGCCTAGCAAAAGTGTCGTGACGGTCAAAATGTACACTTTTTCAGTCCAGCTCTCAGTCATTCGACAAGTGTGCGAAGTAAAACTGCGACTGGGATCTTCGTTCTAAAATACCATAAAACATCTCTCCAATCCCTTTAGGTTTCGAATGTCCAATTCCCAAAATATCCAACGGCTTCAAAATGTCCATTTCTCAAAATTATTTTTACGAATTCTGAAACAAACTTTCACTCCGATGCTGGTGTCAGAAACAGTTGTGTGGGTTTAACAGTGCATGTGTAATTATTATAATTAACTAGCTACGCCCCGCGGTTTCACCCGCGTAAATGTCGATCCGGTGGGAATATTGGAATAAAAAGTAGCCTATATGTTAATCCAGGTTATCAGCTACCTCCGTAACAAATTTTATCAAAATTGGTTCAGCCGTTTGAGCGTGAAGAAGTAACAAACATATAAACACACCCTCTCACAAACTTTTGCCTTTATAATATTAGTGTGATTTGCGTCTGTGAAAACACCCACTATGCTAGAGAATCCTAGTGTTCTTTTAATATTAAATATTATAACAAACGCAACGTTTAATGCAGCTCATTATATCATACCTAGCAATTCTGTTTGCTGCAAAAATAATACAAAATGACACAATTATCTTAAACAAAAGGTTGTGCTGATTAAGAAATTATTCAGGACAGAACTATAATGTTTCTGTTCAGGTAAAGAACCCTAATTTTAGGGGTCATTGAAGCCCCTTTTTGTGGATGAGGGAATGCGGAAATGGATGTGGTAATATAGGGTAAGTACATCAAGAAAATGTCAAATTGATTCAGCAATAACTTTACTGTTAAAAGACAACCGAGCGACTCGTAACTACATACGGAAATCGTTAATTCCAACAAAAAGTAGAAGGTATAGATGCCAGCACATCAAGCTACCCGAAACTCAACTTTGAATCTTATGTTTTAGGGATAAAGTTGAAAATCTATTAAAGAAATTTGACAGATGTCAAATAAATATTGCACACCATCATCATTTCAGCTGAAAGACGTCCACTGCTGGACATAGGCTTCCCCCAACCATCGCCACTTTTTTTTTTTTTTATCCGATGGGTAATCATCAAATGACCCCTCCCGCTCTGGGTGGAGTGGAAGGGAGTGTCAGACTCTAACTGACTAAAACACACCCGTGTTCCTTCCTTAGCCCTTTATGTTCCGGGCCAGCGGTAACCCTTTCGGACAATCCCGCTGACTCGGACAAACCCGCTGACAAGCATCGCCACTTCGATTGGTTCTGTGCTTCTCGCATCCAGCATGTTCCTGCGGACTTTAATATGTCATCGGTCAACCTTGAGGGAGGCCTTCTAACGCTACGTCTTCCGGTACGCGGTCGCCACAACAAATAGTCGCACAAAGTAACATCAATTTAGTTTTTCCACATCAAGATTTTTAGGGGCTTTATTTATAAACGTTATTTAAAGTCAAAAATGTATGGTTTAACAGTCGCTAATCAGTACTTAACTTTAAGCAACGTTTAGAAATAAAGGCCTTTATTTATAAACCTTTTGACCGCCACAGTCATGTATAGATGACAAACCAAAATGTGCCTAGCACGCCACGGTTCGACTACATGACAGATTTTGACGCCGAGGGCACGTTTTACTTAAAGTTTACCTCAAAAGGTTAAAGTTCCTCACTATTCCAAAACACTATTACAAAATAATGCATGTAGTTTAACCTTAGTTACCTCCATCGTAAATAGTTACGGTTTGTCTGGAACCTGAAAGTCTGACCACGGTCCAACCTTAGGATATCGGTTTTCGCTCAGTAATTGGATTGCGGAAGGTGGGCGCTTCGTGTAAAATATCTATGGTTAGCCGCACCTAGTAAGCTTAGAAGCAGAACCAAGTATGGATTGAAGGAACTGGTCACGTCCTAGCTGATAATTTTCTTCTTTTTCTATATGTTCCTAAATGTTTGCGGTTTCCCTAGAATTACCAATCCTATGGGAAAATTGCGGGCTAAAATGATTCCTTTGTATTCTGTAGTGCTATTCTGTAAAAATCTCACCGTGATAACTCTGGTGAAGTAAGCTTAAAGTGAGCTGTCATAAGTGTCAATCCCTAGCATTGGATGGAATGACAGCTCCTATCACCTAACGTCTCGCGGTGAGATTCTAACAGAATCGACCGGCTAATATTGAATTTTATTATTTTAGGTCAAAGTACCGTCTAAAAGGGGTGTACTATGCCAAATCGAATGCCAAATAATCGATTACAATAGGCTATTTGACAATGTAAAAAATAAGGTCATAATTATTGACACTCTTATAGATTATCGCTTTTAAAATCGATTTGCATTAATTTTAATACAAAACAATGTATTATTTATTAAAAAAATCCCGAAAAAACTTCATCTTTTTAAATCTGGCGCCACGTAATCGAAAACGGTCTGGATTGGCTGAACTTATGATGACGTCATGATATAGTCAATTTCTGTCTATCGTTGACAGAACAGATGACTTTTGTCTAGTATCTCGACCGTTTCAACGTTTGTTTACGTGTATTGTGACGTCACGACGCCATATTGTTAAAGATAGCGTTTTGGCGGCTTATTTAAACAGTACATTTTTATTTACTATTTTCTAAAAGAAATACATTATGCAATTTGAAGTAATAGGTTTTTGTGGGCTCGTTAGACACCATTAAATAATCTGAGATGTTTATCAGAAACCAGTCAAATAGCCTATTGCTCAACCACTATAATATTTCTAAATACTCGAACGTTCTTAGTATCGAATGGTTAATAAATCTAACATTCGAAATGTCGTAAAATCAATAGGTACATCGAGTGTACGAAAAAAAAAAACAAATAAGTTTTCGATATTTTGGACACTCGGTTTATTGAGCGTACAATACCATGAAGAGTTGCCCCTAAAGAGGTGAAATAGGGAATGAAAGTTTGAAAGTCCGTCAGTTTTGAAGTTAGGATTGTCAAATTTTGTGTGCTGAGAATTGAAAATTAATTAATAATATAATGTACATGCTACAGTTTGGATGTTTAGTTGTTTGTTACGTTACACGCAAAAACGGCTGAACGAATAAGAATAAAATTTGGCACACAGATAGTTTATAACCTGAAATACTTTTTATCCCGGTATTAAGTTCCCATGGGATAATTTCCGACCGACACGCAGGCCATACCGCAGGAAAAAGCTATTAACATAATAAAACAATAACTACTACTAAATAGAGTACCTAAACGAAACATCACATCGCTAGAACGCGAAACAAAGTTAGTACATTACATTACGTCAAATATCATTTTAAGCAGAACATTTTAGTACTAAATGCAACTTTCCCGCTCAACTCGTTAGCAATGCTTATAGCAAGTCAAATATTTATGCAATCGTTTGTATAACTTTCATTTACATTCAACCGAGCATGTTTTCATGGTAGACAACGTTTTAAACACTGAATACCATGTTTGATAGTGTTAGCATGTTTTGATATGCATTTCGTTTGGTAGGAGTGCTTTGTGGAGTATCTCATCGGGAAACATTCCATCATCAGCCTAGCCTTTTCCAAACTACATTGGGGTCGGCTTCCAGTCTAACCGGATGCAGCTGAATACCAGTATTTTACATGGACCGCTCTTGACCTCGATCACGCCTGATGGTAAGCGATGGATGAGGTCTATGATGGAACGAGCGTGCCCGGAAGATGCCTGTTCACTCTTGCATTGAAGGCAGACGGGTTTGTGTTTCATTTAAGGTGAAAGCGTCAGGATAGCGGGTAAATGGATAATAATAATAATAAATGGACAATAATAATAATAATCCCGCGAATCATATTTAGACCAACATACAATCTGAAACTGACCTGCAAATTGCAAAAAACGTAAGAAAATTTGTATGTAGCGGGCTGTCTTAGCAAGAGTATGTAAGAGTAATAAGACAGACTGAGGCGCGACGATAACGTAACGCAAATTCGAACGATTACGTCACATGCTTCGATTTCAGTTGATCAACTTCTAAGTCGAAAGCGATTTAAACCATTTGAAAAGAATTTTCAAACAAATTGAATTTCAATTTTTGTTGAACTTGTAAAAAACTGGCCAAGTACGAGTACCACAAGACAAAAACGCCGAAAAAAACACGTTTGTTGTATAAATATTTAAGGGGAGCTCCCTTAAATATTTATTTTAATCTGTTTTTATTTGTTGTTATAGCGGCAAAAGAAATACATCACCTGTGAAAATTTCAACTGTCTAGCTATCACTGTTCATGAGATACAGCCTGGTGACAGACAGACAGACGTACAGTGGAGTCTTAGTAATAGAGTCCCGTTTTAAGCCTTTGGGTACGGAACCATAAAAAACATCGTGAGGAAACCGGCTTTGTCCTAGAACCAAAAATTCGAAGACATGTGATATCCGCCAACCCGCACCGGGCCCGCATGGCGGATCATGGCCCACTCCCTCCCACAGACAGGAGGCCTGTATCCTGTAGGAAGATTACAGGCTGATTATGACAATGCTATGTTGTTTATGCCAATTACGTAATTAGGTCCCTATTGATCTCTCTGTATGGCACTGTAATAAGCGCATCGTCGTGTAGTTCACTCTTATTAGAGGAAAATACGAGTACTATAAAAGTCTGTGAACCAACTACCAATTAGATACTTGTAAAATGTTTTGCGACCAAGAGTATTGTTGTACTAACGTAACAGCTGTTATTACATACCGTCGTTACAGAAATTAAACTCGTTTCCAGAAAATCTTGACCAATTACAACCGGACTTGAGTCGCGTGAGTTTTTCAGTTTTATGATAATGTTTTCGATTTTTCTGAGGATCTTGTCATAGGTCCAACTTTTAAGTAAAATTTAAGAACCGACTTGGAAAACTTGAAATAGAGTCCGTACTCGGGTCGACCGCAGCAAAGAAAATTTCCACAGATGGATTTTCTCGAATTGTTTCGATCTCCAATGTGACCATGGAGTCCATGGAGTTTCTTGCTCGTTCTTCTCCATAATAATAATAATAAACCATTTATTATCAGGTAACAAAGATCCATAGATACATACCTTAACCTGAGTATACATAATAATATAGTAACAATTTTGTTAGTAAATTAAACTTAATAACTATGTTAGTATCACTTAGTTGCACTAAGTCTTTGTGCGGTCTGGTGGCACTTGTCCTCGAAAGCGGCGGAATACCACATCCTGCGGCCAAAAGCTTTCTTCCATCACCAGGTGCAGGTAGCATGTTGGTATGCGCACCACGAACGCCTTGAAGTTGACGTTGCGGTGCGACTCCAGTAACTGCACCCTCGGCGTGTACCTCGTCTTTTGGCGCACGTACTCCACGATGTCCTCCGCCGCAGTGGTGTAGTGTAGGCGGGAGATGTACACCGGTGTGTTCGGCTTTGCGGCACGCAAGCTGACTTCGGGCTCCGCAGGAGCTTTGCCGCAGCGGTTCTTATTCGTTCGCGACCGGCGCTTCCTCCTTTGCACCGTCACGAAACCCTCGTCATCAGCCCTATTCGGTGCCTTTTTCCATAGGTACCTACTACATATTTCCTGACTGTCTGGCTCCTTGACAATTCAAAACTGTCTGTAAATGGTTTAATCAATTGAAATAAATGCTTTGACTATGAATTTGAGTTTGATGAGTATAATGAGGTTAAGAGCAGGCCCATTCAGCAATAATAAAATAAAATGCGGCGTCTCTCTGTAGACCATGGTCCACCTTCCATCTTGCGCCGAATACCCCTGTCACTTGTACAGTCATGAGGACTAATGTGTCAACACTTGGCAACTTTCAATGTCGATTTTTTCGTGAAATAACGAATGCAACGTAGAAATACGACACTTTACACAAACCTATGGGTTCGAAAACACTTTGTTCGTAATAACAGAGAGAATCGTCTTTGAATAAAGTCAAGTACTTCTATACAAACTTATGCTCGTGACTGTACACGTTTGGACCTAATGTCTGGGTCAGTGAATGGTGTTAGCGTTGCCGAATTCTGGGTCCAAAAAAAAACCTCTTTTCGAGCAAAATTTGCCATCGGAACGCTTAGATAAAGAATTAAAATTCGATACCTTGAAATACTTTGATTTTTTATTTTTATTTTGATGACTATGAAATCATAATTATAATAATATTAATTTAATTATTCATTTAATATTCCTTTCGCAGGTCTGCTGGAAAAAATGTCTTAAGAAATAAGCAGTACCTTTGTACTCAAATTATAATTATGTCATATCCCTATGTATTTTACTGTGTGTACACAAATTATAAAATAAATATAATTATTATGATATCGTATTTTTCATTTCACTATGAATAATTTTTTATTGGTTTCACTTTCCGCAACAAATTACATGAAACTGTTATACATAATTATTTTGGCTGGCTGACAAACAACCGAATCAAAAGGTATTTTGATTTATTTTATTGGTGGTATACCGCATCCGTCGCCAATTATATTGAACTTCAATGAAACCCTTTCACATTCTGGCGCCATTTTGCCAAATTGCCAGACTCAAATTGCGCAGTTCACGTCTCATTTACTCTGTTTTTACGATTTTATTCCACGTTTTTAAAAGACAAACTTCATATAAAAATTATATCATATAAGATTTTATATGATATAATTTTTATATGAAGTTTTCTTTTCCCTTTCTGATTAGAAAGGCGTGGTCAAATTTAAAGGTGTGGAGGTATAGGCCATCAAACTGAACCACTTTCACCATGGGACCAAACATCGTAATTGCCTATTGGGCCTATTGAATAAAACCGTCAGCCGACATGTGACAATCCGACAATTTGCCAATTTTACAAGTTTTTTTCATAGTTTAGTGAATAGTATGTACCTACACACGCCAGCACATCAAGCTACCCGAAACTGTCAAATTTTCCCAAACAACTTTGAACCTCATGCTTTAGCGGTAAAGTTGAAAATCTACTAACGAAATTTAACAGATTGTAGTAGCTTGATGTGCTGGCGACTGTACTTACTAACTAGCTTCTGCCTACGGCTTCGCCCGCGTGTATGTCGGAAATTTCATGGGCACATTAATGAATTCTTATTTTTGGTTAATTTCTTTATCCGAATTAGCAACAACCTATTTTCATTCATAAGATTTGGCGGGCTGAAACTTGTCAAAAATAAGTTGAGACCCTTTCTTACTATATAGCTCAATTAAATTCTACTAAATGAAATTACAAATATCTTTGTAACGAAGCCTTTCTAAGTACTACTTACTTTGTTAGATTTAATTTGTAAAAAGCTATAGAAGCGTTTGACAAAGTTTATGTATAACGTGAAGACCGTACGTATATGTATAACGTGAAGACCACGGTGTATATATGTATATACACCGTGGGGTATACTACCCCTGGAGGGAAGGTGATGAATTTTGAGGTTACTATTGTAATTATGACGTCAAAAACGTATTAGATGAATCCATTGTGTTTCCGAGCTTATTATTTTTGTTGATAATTTGTCAGAAATAATAACAGCGAAAGTCAATAAACAAGCAAGCCTTAAAAAACACATGAAGAACATTTTTAAGAAGATTCGCATTCTCAGTCACAATCTGTCAAAATTAACACAAATTTTCATACATTTTCGAAAAATTTTTGACAAAAATTTATATTGTATTGTAATACAATACAAATTGTATATTGTATTGTTGTTGTATTGTTGTAATTTGTATTGTATTTGTGTGTGTATTTGTTTGTTTTATTTTTTTTTGTATTTGTAGTTTGTTAATTGAAAACGTTCAATATTTTTTCACAATCTCATCTGAGATTGCGACTAAATTTTGAACGTTTTCAATTACGGGAATTGGCCTTCAGATAACAGTTAAGCATGACAATTAATTTTGAACCAGAATGTCGTTGAATTATATTTTGACAGACTAAACAAATATTTAATAGCCACATTTATATCAGTAACAACGATGAATGACTGAAAATGATAATTAAAATAACAATGGAAGGTATCAAACATTTTACATTTATAAGTAATTTAATTAAACTAGAAAGTATCACCTATTTAATTCAATACAACAATACCTACTGCTACTATCACATACAACATAATAGATAGCATTACAACGGCTTCAATGTGATTATACAAAGGTAAGCATTGTAAGCCTATTAGAGTTTCTGTTACTATCAAATGTTAACAGTTGGATTTACTACTGTATAGTGATATATTGTTGTGGAGCCCGTGGCTAAATAATAACAGCCGCACAGGTCTGTCGATCAGGTTAAGCTACGCTTGCCGCGGTTGATCTGTGGATGGGTGACCATCTTTACATACCGAGACCCCTCCGTGCTTCGAAAAGCACGTTAAGCCGTTGATCCCGGCTGTCATTCCACCTTTGACAGTCGTTACGGGTAGTCAGAACCCGAAAATCTGACAACCAGTCTTAGCAAGGGGTATCGTATTACCCAGTAACTGGGTTGTGGAGGTCAGATAGGCAGTTGCTCCATGTAAAATACTGGTATTCAGCTGCATCCGGTTAGACTGGAAACATGATACCCCTTTGTAAGACTAGTTGTCAGACTTTCAGGCTTCTGACGACCCGTAACGACTGTTAAAGATTTGATGATTTCGATAATGACAGCCGGTACCAACAGCTTAACTTCATTTTCGAGCCACGGAGGGTAACCCCATCCACGGACCGACCGTGGCCAGCGTAGCTTAACCTGATCGATCAACCCCTGCGGCGAACCACGAGCCCCTCTAGTATCTATTTTGTGTAATAAAGATAATTACATACCTAATTATGTTGATAAGTAGGACAGCATTCAGATACAGCGTTAATATTTGTTGATCAATGATTAAATCTTCCAGATTTCATAATTATCAATAATGTGTTGTGCATTCATCATTTATGTTAAACATTAGATTCTAATAGTATTAAGTCTAATGTTAATAATACACATTATCTTTAATTATATATCCATTATTAACATAAAACAGCCTTTAAAGAAGAAGCCCACAAAACTCCAAGCCACCGAGAATATCCTTCACAACCTTTTACAAAAATCGCCATCAAAGGGAAATATGGTCTCACATATAAAATGCTAAAGGAAAAACCTTTTTGCATTCGCATCCTCAACCTAATGCGTTTAGATAGCTAGATATTAGTACTTCCTTTAAAGCCTAGGCTTAGTGTAAGACTATTAGGTCAAGTGGCCGTCGTGTGTGGCTTCTAGTTAAGCCTGTTACATTTAATAAGAATCCTGGAACCTTCTGCAGACTTAAATGCAGAGAAATCTCTGTGTGGGGGCTGACTAGGTGTGGGATTGAGTTGGTAGTGGTGGCTGAAATCCTTGGGATTATGACACGTGGTTTTGTTAAAGAAGATGAAATTGAAATGGTGGATGATCGAGATGAAAATGAGATGATAGCGTGGTTGTTGGCAGAAGGAATGGAGGCCGGATAAGAAGAACGTGTTGCACCAACTCAAAGTAACATAAAAGAAAGAAAGAAAATACGCTTATTTGCTGTAAAAATGACGCAGAGAAAGATCTCACACACAAAAAATAATAAGTTGAGGAGAAATATGTGTCACATCCACGCAAAACGGCTGTCGCTCAGTATAATGCCCGAGACAGAGCACCAGCGCTGGTTTTCAGCGACAGCCGGAGTTGACGTTTTGACGTCAACCGGTGCACCAACAACATGGGATAAGGGCAGGAAGATGATGTCAATAAAGATGAAAATAATAAAAAAGATAATCAAATTATATTAGCAGTAGATTGTGTAAGAATTTTCAATAACAGAGAAAATAATGAACAATATTATTATCAAATACAGATAACAATAGACAGAGAGCGACATTTCATTGTTAAAATAGAACAAATTGGGATTCAGATCGGAACGTGATAATATCGTGAAACGAAATGATCTTTTTTACGACAAAAACCTATACATATTTCATCACATTTTATGAAAATATTCCTAAATATGGACAAAGTTAATATAGTAACAAATTCAGTATTAACAGAGCACGTTTTCATATTACGTTCAATATTTGCTGTATCTTTTTACCCCAAAACAGCTTTGATAACCGTTGTTATTATGATTGTAAAATACGTAAAAACATTGCAAATAAGAACAGGTTTAGCATCAAATTTTCTTTTACGCTTATTGTTTGTTTCTTGCTAGTATTAAAAAGATTTGCATTAGATTGGATCTGATTTTATTGTAAAGAGATTTTGCTATTCACAAAACTTGACATAAAAGTGTTTGACAAACACTGGGAGTTTTCTCTCCTTGTTGAGTGGTAATTCAATTACAATGAAAGTAGGGATTCCTGAAGGTACTTCTCTTAGTGAAGTAGGCACTTTGTATTAATAATATGATTAAGGATTTTGACAGTAATTTATTTTTAATTAATTATTTATTTAACATTTTTGAAATGCAATTTCGTAAGCTCTTGAGAAGAAATCACTCAAAATATCGTGAGCCTTGTTAGAACCTAAATTAATCTGTCATATATAAACAATTAGTTTGGAATTGGGACTATCAAAAAATTCTCAAATATCAAAGTTTGAAAAATCAAACGTTACAAAGTCTTAGATGAGATAACGAAGTATCCTAACCATTTATATATTTATATTTATTTATAATATAATATCCTAACTAATATTCTAAATGCGAAAGTAAGTTTGTTTGTTACCTTTTCACGCCTAAACCACTGAATCGATCATCCTGAAATTTTGCATATACGTTGTCAGGTGTAGGTACAGAAACGGACATAAGGTACCTTTCATCCCCAAAAAAAAGTGCTGTTCCCGAGGATAACAACAATAACGTTATTATGATAATAGATGGCGCCACGTGTCTTTCGAGCTAGTATTTTATAATGCTATGTTTAATAAAAAAACTTTTTAGCTATGGTCTAGAGGTACATATGATGAAGAATAGTTAACACTTTGACAACTCAAGAAAAATGCAAAACAACTTTTAAGCATGCTAGTCATGCTACCCAACAGAATGAGAATGAATTGGCGAAGCAATGCCCAACCACCCTCCGTCCCTCATATAGTTCAAAAGAAACCCGAACAACACTTGTAGAAACACCTGCCCTAAACTCAAAGTTCAAACTTGAACGCAAGAGCCATCAAACGAAGTGGTAACGTTTTTGGTTGGTCAAGTGAAAGGTTACCGCAGAACGCACTTTGAATACATATTACCGTTTTTCTCGAGAGTACCCCAAAGTTTTCTGGGCAATAGAACTGTGGCAAGGCCAGAGAAGAAGCGACAAGCATGCTAATCAATACTTGTTGAAAGAAACTGTTAATTGTTTACTAGAAATGTTTGTTTTTAGGTAAACACCTCACGTTCGTTCTCTCTAAAGAGTTAAACTAAGTGTGTTTTGTTCAATTTGCCGAAGAAGCACTTTTTATTTCGTTTTGTTATGTCTGAATTTTCCAATCTAACCGCGCATTTAGGTACACGTATATTTTATAAGTTGTGATGTGTTTAAAATATGTATCATATTTATATTGACGTTGTTTCAGACATGTTTTGTTAGCTATTTTGTTCACCTTTTTGGCAAGTTTTCTAGACGTTTTGTATACAACTAGTGTTTACAACTTGGTATAAACGATAGCCGAAAATACTAGACACAGCCTTTAAAATACATATTTTATACCTTGGTGTAAACGCGTGATAAACTTTATACCCAATAGACTACAGTATCCGTCACGACAAGCTATACATTTTGTAAATAAAGAACTTCTACTAAGTTACGTAGCGACAATCCAATCAACTCAAAGTAACATACTTGTAATAAGAAACGTTGACTGCACGGTTGGCGCAGTGGTTAAGCGATTGACTGCTGCGCTGCGTGTCGCGGGTTCGATTCCCGCACGGAACAAATATTTGTATGACCTACAAATAGTTGTTCCGGGTCTGGCTGTTTGTGTATGTGAGTTTAAATGTTTGTAAACGCACCCACAATACAGGAGAAATTCCTAGTGTGGGGCAAGGTATTAAAAAAAAAAAAAAAAAAAAAAACTAACGAGCAATTTCACTTGGTCGAGTTATATTTTAGCGATATAAATCGCTGTCGTCTAATGTTTTGTGGTACTGGAACGCGTCTGACTCATGGAAAGTAAGCATTTGGACCGCCATTTCGAAGTAAGTTCACGCTGACGCTGTTAATGCTGCAGAATGGAGATGCAGAATACTCAGAATCGTCTGACGACAGCAATTAGATGTTTGTGTTAATATAATATATCCCTATATAAAAATAAAAATCATTACAAAACTGTTTTTTAATTGATCCAGAGGTTGCGAAACCCTGAATGTGTGTTTAAAAAAATTAAAGCTATTTTAGTATTTTTTTTTTCATTGCAAGATTAGTCTAAAAATGGTTAACAAGGATTTCTCCAAAGAGACATTCAAAATTCGCAAACTCCATTTAAATGTAAGCTGAACCCGCATCCACATATCCTAACATATACTTTCCTGTAGACAAGAGACCTCATTACACTATAGTCCTGTCAGAAACTGCTACATTCCTTTAGAGATGATTTATATTTCCGTTTTAATTATTAACTGCCCTACTTAGTACGTAGGTACTTATACGAAGTTCATTAATCATTACACTACTATCTCGGAGCTAATAATTGTTAATTTTACGGTATTGTATTTTCATATTAATTAAGATAATACTATCTTTCACTATACACTGGAGACATCGACGTGCAAACTGAAACCATGAATTCAACACTTGATTCTAGATCCCCTAGCGTAGAGCTAATTCGTCGGTATTAAAAAAAAAATCTGCTGTTTCATTGAAAAGTGCAAACTACACGTCAAAATGTAATAAAAAGTAATTTAAAAAAATTAAACCGACTTCAAAAAGAAATGAACTCAAAATTATGAAATAACTTTAATTTCGGAAGTCGGTGTCTTGGGATCTGTATTTTAGTTTTAGTTTTTTGCCACCGACTTCCGAAATTAAAGTTATTTCATAATTTTGAGTTCATTTCTTTTTGAAGTCGGTTTAATTTTTTTAAATTACTTTTTATTTGGTAATTTTTAGTTGTTGCACTAGAATTTGACCAAGGTTTTGAGATGTTTTTGCTTTGACACTACACCCGTAGCTCGTATCAATTAGCCAGGCCATCACACTTTCACGTCTTAGTCCATATCTTGAAAATTACTGAATCGATTTTGATGAAACTTGCACTGTTCCCTAAGTTGAAGTAAATGTAAGCCAATAAAAAAAGAATGGTCACGATCCGATTAATAGTTACGGAGATATGCGTGGACAAACATACATACATACATACGTCTATAAAATTTTGTATATTTGTTTGGAAGCCCTAATAGATTGTCATATGTGAATATAATGCAATTCCAATAATATTACATACATACGTATCGAATTGATAACCTCCTTTTTTTGAAGTCGGTAAAAACGGGGCCCTATTACTAAGACTCCACCAGTCCTCCCTTAAAACAAACGATTTTAACGAAATAAAATAAAATAAATAAACCTTCTTCCTCTGTTGCGAATTTATTTCATCTTTTTATGGCATGATTGAAATGTTAATGATCGTCTACCATTTGATAAGCAATTATTTTATTGCCTTTGAAGGCCGGTTCCGCCAGATCTAGACAAGTTTCGGTTAAATTGATTAGTATCAAGTTATTTTTTTTGTTATCTTATTCATCATCAACTGCCTATAGTCGGACTTTTAGTTAGCTGCAGTAAAATGACAGCTTATGTGTTACATTTATGACTGAAATTGGCGTCTTTTTGTTTTTTCGCGGCCATCAACCAAATCTTGTTTTTTAACCGACTTCAAAAAAGGAGGAGGTTCTCAATTCGACGGTATGTTTTTTTTTTTCTAGTACAGAATAGTCTAAGAAACAAAACTTATTTGACATGAAATATCTCTAAACTCAGTCCAAAATGAGTTATTATGAAGTGTCATTTTGCTGCAGCTAATTAAAAGTCGGGCTATAGCCGTTTCCAAGTTAACTGGTTGGTTTTTAGTCTAGCCGGATGCAGCTAAAATGCAGGACCAGTAATTGCCTATCTGAACTTCACAACCCAGTTACTGGGTAACACGAAACCGTATGTAAGACTGGTAAACCGTAACTGTGTAAATTTATCTGGTTGATAGTGACTATCTACAAAACTGTGAAAAACAGGCATTTCAAATAGCTGCAGCTTTAAAATTCTAAAAGTCAGTGCACACGTAGGTATTTAGTTTCGAAAAAAATTCAGAGGTGTCACCGTGCATATTTGACTTCGACACCACAATAGTAAACATGAACTGGGTACTGAATAACAGTAGTCAAAGTGAGAATGTCTTTTGTAAAAACACACGTACCGTGTTTGGTACACATGATGCAAAAGGCTCTAAAAACATTTTGGCGGTATAGCCTCAATTTTTGAAGTAACAATAGATTCGACACCTAGTGCTAAGCAATTTGTGGAGAGGTTTTTAAAGGACTTTCCTGTGTCCAAGTTCTATCCCTGAATTGACTGTGTTTTCAGAACAATTTGTCATGAAAACCTACACGTAGATAATCGACCCAGTTACTGGGTAATACGAAACCCCTTGGTAAGACTGGTTGTCAGACTCTCGAGCTTCTGACTACCCGTAACGACTGGCAGTATTCTCTACATTTGACATTATACATTGTTACCATAGAATAATGACCAGATTTATGAACGTAAACGAAATAAAACGAGTATGTTAGGATCGTAGCAGGTGGCGTTCTGTACTAAGTATGTATGTACATACAATCTGTCAAATTTCTTTAATAGATTTTCAACTTTATCGCTAAAGCATAAGGTTCAAAGTTGATTGGGAAAATTTGACAGTTTCGGGTAGCTTGATGTAGGGCGTCTGTACAATCGTAATTATTACTTGTGACATTCCAATAAAATCCCAAAACGCTGAATTACGGTCACTTTATTCGGGGTCGTAAGGAATATTGGACTTCATAAAATTTACTATGAAACGAGAACCAAAACGATAAATACTTGAAGCCACGGTCAGGTTAAGCTATGCTTGCCGCGGTCGGTCCGTGGATGGGGCGCCATCTTTACATACCGATACCTCCGTGCCCCGGAAGGCAGGTTAAGCCGTTGGATCCGGCTGTCATTTTTGGATCTTTGACAGCCGTTACTGGTCGTCATAAACCCGAAAATATGACCAACCAGTCTTACCTGGCAATCTTAGCGTATTACCCAGTAACTGGGTTGAGTAGCTCAGATAGGCAGTCGCTCCTTGTAAAATACTGGTATTCAGCTGCATCAGCTTAGACTGAAAACAGAACCCAACACAGTTGGGAAAAGGCTAGGCAGATGATAAATTTGCTTTCCATTATTATCTTAACAATTCAAGGCTATGTTTTGAAACACAATAAAGGATAAATAGGGTTCAGAATAAACAACGAGGCGCTCCCTTCATTTTTGCCTACGAGCTTCTATTTGCAAAACTAACAAGCGACTGATACATTGAATATTCGATGAAACAAAACAATATTAGATGCCAAAGCTATTCTGGTGTTCCGTGCCATACATTTGAATGCATTATAGGTACTGCTTGTCAAACGAATATTTCTGATGGATAAATTATGCAATCGTGCTCCAAAAAGGTAGACAAAACAGTGATTTATTATACCAAAGTTTAGGTCAGGGACGGATCAAAAATGAGTATGGGATATGCATTTGTTGAGGGATTTATAAATGTTTGACCCACTTGCGATGAATGCAAAAGTTAAAGACAATCACTGGGAAAACGTTGAATGAAACTGAGTCCTTGAAACAACGATTGGTGAAATGGAATGGAAAGAACAAGCAATGGTCGTTCGTAAGATGCAAAAAAACTTTCAGAACTGAAATAATTTGTTTATGTGCAAAAGCTTTCAAATTAAAAGTAAGAATTTGAACATAAATACAGTTATTTCCATTTAAGAATTTTCTACTTTATAAAACTCTTAAATTCTCTGGCTGGAAGACAACACACAGCCTAAACCGCTTGGCCTAGAAGCATAAAATTTTGCTTAGAAGATTTTCGGAAATTCTTCCTTTAAAGAATTCAAATAAGGAATTAAAGTTCTTTATGGGAGATCGATTTTTTGCCGATGGATGATCTTATTAGACTCTCGCCTTGTGAGTTGCTAATAATGCAATGTTTGTAAATGTGACAATAATTTTCCTAATTGACTAATTAAATTTAGGAACTATCTTCCCCAAAATTACGATGTAAGGTCTCTATGTAACACATTGAGAGTTTAACTTTAAAGTGCTATTTAAACCAGCAGAACATGGCACAGGTAAAGTGCTGCACGTAAAGGGACACTTATTCAATTAAGGACCTGTCCATGAGACTCTCGTTTATGGAAAGGTCTAGGAATTATTCTTTTCTCTTCAAAAATCCATTAGGCAGCGATCTGAGTACCGCTGAAGAATCTTTTTCATAAAAGAGTCCTTTTACGAAAACTTTTCTGATGAGCGTTGCCCCGAGAATAATTGAGGAGGTACAGAAGTCTCTAATTAACGAAATGAACAACAGGTACAAGAATCTATAGAGGTACGAGATAAATAATTCTAACTCAGCGTTTTTGTGCGAATTGTAATGCTTGTTGGTAAAAGCCAATAGTTTTTTAGATTAAATGACGTAGCTTATGCTCAGCAGTGAATATAGATTTGGATAGGGTATATAACTTAGATTAAAGTAAAGATGATGGTATAAGTAAATGCAGTTTTTTATCGAGTTGGTTGTCTTCACTATAAGACCATATGAGTAATCTTTTATTACTCTTTTGGTCGTGCCCACTGCCCAAATATTTAAATCATTATCATCTTATTTCAGTTTTATGTGACACCAACTAACATTACATCCTCCATCCACACCATTAAGCTCAGACCCACTAATTTCAACGGTAGTATACCCACTCATTTCAAGGGTAACATACACCTCCATAATTTCATCCTACCTAAATGTTTGCCCATAAATAAAATTTCCATTAAAACCCCGCTAACAACATAACCTAGTCCTTACCGAGCTCATAAAGGCAGCATGTAATACACAGTGTTTGTTGAACGAGCGCAACTTTTATAATAAAGACGTAGAGTGGAGGAAGGCCTATGGACGCGTAAGTGGCCAGGCTCCCAGAAGAGAACTTCGAATGTGCTTGAGTACTTTGAGGTATGGTATATTTTAATGGACGCACCTGCTGGTGATAATGTAGGAGACAATTTTGGTGGAGTTAATGACCGTGTTTGAGGATGTGGGGTGGATGATGTAAAGGTCTAGGTTGATGGCATAGGAGGAAAGGAAAATCTCAAAGATAGTATTTCTGGCTGATGAAGATACAATATGCTTAGTAGTGTGGAAGCTGTTTCGATAGAAAATGAAACGTCGAACGAAATATAATTATCATATTGTTATTGAGATAGTTTTATTATTGTTTCTTTATTTCATTAAATACATATAATTTACAACTAGTAAAAAATAAATCATGACAGTTATATAATTATCTTCCGTGATATTGCAAACGGATATAATTTTGCTACTACAATTTGGAAGAAAATGGTGCAAATATTATTGTGTGAAAGATGGTACGATCTACTACCAAAGTCATTACAAATATGAACAGGAATAGTGGATCCTAAGCATCAGTAATTTCAACCCCGATGTCATAATAATCGGTTTTTATAACATCTCATTGCTGTTTGTGAAACTACTCTTTCAGAAACGGTATTTTCTGAACTTACCTCTCTTTATAAATCTAAATTTCTCCAAAAAATTGTCTTTTCCTATTAAATTAGCAGTATTTCTTCTGCTACAAAAGAACCTTATAATATCAAACAGCCTTAGCCTGTTGAGCGCACCGATTATGGCAATTACTCTCCAATTAAAGAGAAGCCTTGCTGCATCGGACGTTTCCCGACTTCGAGACGGACTGGAAGAGACGGACTGGAAGAAACGTGATAATTACTTCCCCTTAAATAATGGTCTAGTGACGTGACAATCTATAATTATCAAGGTCTTCGAGCGTAGTGTTGTTACTTTTTCGTTTGTGGTCATTGAACATACTAATGTTATTTTTAAGTCACGAGCACTAATATGTCAACACTTGGCAACTTTCAATTGCGATTTTTCCACGAAATAACGAATGCAACGTTGAAATACGACACTTTAATTAAACCTTTGGGTTCGAAAATACTATGTTCCTAATAATATAAAATTACATTAAAAAATAAAGGAGAAAATCGCCTTTGAACAAAGCCAAGTGTATACATACTTATGCTCGTGACTGTACATGGAGTTTCTGGCCTGTTATTCTCCTTAGGTACTGTAGAGGCTAGCTGTGTAATCTGACCTTAAATTAATACAGGCTGGTAATATGTATTTGTTGATGTATTCCATTCGAAAGTATAAACGAACGTCAAATAATTTAATATGGTGTTTTTGTTGAATAGATAGATTGATATAATTACCGTGAAGCTGTAAAGTTCTTTTTAACAATATAATAGTTCCAAGTCTAACGCCCTTTTATTTGAATACCTCCGGGAGGTACTCTAGAGGTCCCCTCTGGACCTCTATAGTACCTACTACGCTTTTGAATCTGCAACTAGCTTCATATTTCTGACTGACGGACTCCTTGACAATTCAAAAGTGCCTGTTAATGGTATAATTGAAACAAATGCTTTGAGTTTGAGATTCAGACTTATGCTTTTAGTACTAACAGACTAGTCCACTGGCAGACACTGGCATGACTATCTGCACCTCGGTACTCGTGACATTACTTAAGTAAATGTTCCATTGAAAGTAATATTGGCAATATTATAACAATATTTTAGTAACAATTTGGCGAGATTTTAATTTCCTTTAAACTCTCTAAAACTTATTTTAATGAGAGTTTTGATCATCATTGAAATTAGTGTCATCAAGTGAAACAAAGCATTCAAGGGTACGGTCAAGTTGACAGCACGAGTACGGTTAAGAAGAGCTAAACTGCAATTTGATTTAAGAGTTTAGAGCGTAATAGCAATACAAAGTTAACAACTTGTTAGCAACTATTATGCTCTCAATATAATAGCTTAAGTTTTCAATTTGAGCGCGCTCTAAAGTAACATAATTTCTGCTTTTGCAAAGAAAATCACAACTGAAAAAATCCCAGAAATATCGCATGCTTAATGGAACATTGACCCATTAGTAGATAGGTCAGAATTTTTTTTTTTACTAAGATCTCAATAGATATCAATAGTTAATCATACCTTCAAAATACAAGCATTCATGATTAATTAATAATCAAATTAAATCAGTTTTAATTTTATGCGTCAACAAGACATGATAAGTCCATATAGCAAGATCTTCTTTTGCGATTTCCCAAAAATCGTCTTTTTTGAGTTAAGTCAGTATTCTATTAAGCATACGATATTTCAGTACAAAACTCAACGCTTCATGTATGTTTCTATATACAGGAAGACTATGCCGTCAAGATAAGGTAGAGTGATACATACACATTTCAACGCACTCAAAATATACAGCCGCAAAGTCCCAAATAGCTTACACAAAGATAACCTTTATATGGATTCTCAGCACACCTTGGGGACCCACCTCGTAACATTGAGCACGCACTGAAGTTTAAATGGGAAAATTTCTATGATTATGTCTATTTTTTTTACAACCTTTCTGCCTACCGGGAAGTTTTGGAGAGCGTTTCGTTTTCGAAGTTGTTTTACGGAGTTTTGAAGGATTAGCCGATTCGGAAGTTTGGTTGTATTGTTTTTGGACGAATTATGAAATAACTTTGACCTTGATACTGGTTAACGATAAAATCACAAGTCATTTAAAGCCTTTTTGAACGTCAAAATGACATTACGCCCGCTCTTCACAACTTCCTAGTGCGTTAGCTGGGAAGAAACGGCGCAACAAAATCCCCAGCAGCACAGCTGTCTGTTCAGTTATAATAGTAGATTGTTGGCCATGGGACCAAACAACTATTTTGAAGGTGAGAGTGTTTCTTTGAATCCTGAACGCAGCGAGGGATTCAAAGTACCTACGTCACTCGAGCTTAAAATAGTGTTGCTCCCGAGGTGGCCACTCAGTATTTTTTATCACCCCCTATGAAAAAATAAGTAAGTGCAATTTATGAATAAGAATAGTACGTTTGTTTATTTACATAATTATAATTTTGAATAAACAGTTACGAACGAAGGCAGAATGCTTTCCGCGCGTTTTTTCATTTTTTTTTAAATTTTTTTTTTTAAAGGCGTTTCAGGACCAAAACGCATGTTTTACGGGTCCCTCCACTATTGCTGACATCTCATTGAGGCGCGCGTGGAACACGTACGCGCCGTCCGGCACGGGCCTGTTCCCGATTGGACGGTGAGCTACCCATTATTCTCCGTCCGCAGGCCCGTGCCTACGGTCGATCCTCAGGCTGTGCTTATCATATAAGGAACGAGCATTGATTACCACTTCCTTTCCTTATGAAATACGAGTTTGTGTCTATTTACTAGTGTGGAAGCCAGATAGTAGCTTCATGTAAAATACTGGTATTCAGTTGCATCCAGATAAACTGGAAGCCGACCCCAATATCGTTGGGAAAAGGCTAGGCTGATGATGATCATGATCTATCTCATACCTAATGGGCAATCATAAAAAAACTACCAGAAAAAATGACACTTCGTTTAGACGCAAATGATCTGAATAACAGCAAAAAATCTTCGAACAAAACAAATACCACGTAAAAAATTGCAATTCTCAATGTTTACTTTTTGTCCACTATTTTATTTAACTTTTCATTCTCGTACAAATGCAATACTATCAGTTTCCAGTGCAAGACTTAATTCGATTTCCAATTTAAATGCTGATCGAGAATTGAGAGATAAAGGTGAAGTTACGGAAATTCCAGAACATTCCGGCCAAAGATTAGAACAATTTTCGTACAATGCCACGACTCGTTGAGATAGCCCCGAAGTTATTTTAAGGGTCTTTGAACTTGGCGTGGTAATAATTTTTGAAAGAATGGCGGTTTTTGAAGCTGTCTTTACTAACGTATAGGTACTGAATAATTCCGTAAGTGACTGACAGACATATTCTTAATATAAACCATTAAAGATAGAAAAGTAACCATGTTCTTTAGAGAATGAAATGATACAATTTTTTCCAAATAATGCTCTTAGTGGACTATGGTATACCTTATGAGATAGCGAAAGTGGTTGACAGTCACTTGTACAAGTTGTACACTGGAATCTACTATTTATCTAATGTATTTGGGTAATACTTACCGAAGAAATCGGCTTATGAGTGGATTCACACGAATTTACTCGCCCGTAATGGGCGAATCGTCACTTTCAAATAATATCATTCTTTTAAGGCGAAAGCGCTAGGGAAAATCAATCGCGAAATTCATTTTTTTTTACCTTTTTTTGCAATTTGCTGGTCAGTATTAAGTTGTACGTGGAATATAATATGATTCGCGGCCGTAACAAATATGTATTTACAGAATTATAATAATTAAAGTCATTAACAAAACTTTCTAAGACCAAGTAATGCCACTGAATTATTATTTCATGAAATCTTGACATTTGGGGATTATACTAACTTAACAAGTTGTATTACTGATTCGTATTTAATCAATTTGATTTAGTTTTTTCGTGTAGTAGGTAATGTAGGTAGGTACTTTCTATTGATTTTCTATAAACTAATTAAAACGAAACATGACGTCAGGTGATCAAAAATTGCCCACAATAAAGTGTAAAAAAATACAATTCTTTTATTTTCAAAACGTTTTATTGGGGGTTTAAAACGGCAACATTTTGTTTAAAACGTTTTAAATCGGTTGTTTTACAACTGTAGATGAGATTGATGTAGAACTAAGGAGTCACGAACCTTACTAATGAGCCAACTACTCAGAAGGAAGAAAATTAGCTTTAGTTCAGCGCGGTTTACGAGAACAATATAGGATGTCTTGTGTTTTAAGACAAGGTAACAGTTAAGTACAAGTCATCTGGGACGCGCGACGGAAACGTAACGTAAATACCTTCGAAATCACGAACGTGTGAAACCGTAAGGTTACACATTGTGTCACAGAGAATACGTTATTAGCAAATGTCGTGATTAAAATAAGGAATTGACGTGGTTTCGAAGTAAGCAATCATTAAGCGGTCATAGTGAATTAGGACCCTGGTTTTATATTTAATGATTAAACGAACTTACCTGTAAGCGAAATTCGATCATAATAATTATATGAAGAGCTTCGTCCGAAGATATTAGAACATAATAATTATTATAATACACATGTAGTAACATACAAATGACACCATTCAAACACTGTTGTTGTGAGTTTCTTTTGAAGAGAAATCTGTTACCGTAAGCGACACCGCGCGTGTATTGTTTTTAACACGATTAAAAAAATACCCGCCTCTGATGAGTTCGGCTGTCCTCGGGATGCACTCGGTTTTAATATAAATCCGATATGTCAGTGAGTGATGGCAAAGTATTCTGTTTGTGTTTTGTTTTCACTTCTGTCGGCACTCCCCGAATTTTACTGCAGGTATCTCTCTTTTCCTGATTATTTGGGTTGGAATCACTCGTCATTTAGTTAGGGATAAGCGCTGCTTAATATTTTCTGGAGTAGCAGAAGCGTGAGGGATTAGCAACCTCCCAGCTAATCTTTTAGTTTACCTAATTCTTCATTTAAAAAGGCCTGGGTTCGAACTCACGACTTACAAACTTATGAACTCGAATCCAGGCCAGAACTTTAGGTAAATTATTTCATCACGGTGAAGGAAAATTTTGTGAGGAAACCGTGTCACAGAACCTGGCATTTAGCGCTTAAATTTCGCAGAATCTTATCTACAAGGATAGGCTCTAAAATGTTAGCCCATTTGTAGTAATAATTTCAGTGAAAAGACGGCTAAATTGGACACCATTAGGGAGCGCCCACGAGCAAATTTTGTCTCCGTAACTAATTTGTCTCTCACATCAATTCTACTGGTTTGTATGAAAATGCGTGCATTTAGCGACGCGACAGTTGAGAGATATTTTTGTCTGCGGGTTTGGACGCAGATGTCGCCCGTCTGTTGGTTGCAATGCAAGTGCGCGCACGGCGACAAACAAATACATAAGTTGCCAGCTAGCCAGTTGCTGCTCAACCGCAAATTTAACAAAAAGTAGCCTTGCTTTCGCTCCCGTGTGCGCAACGTCCAAATCTCGGCGAGGAGACAGCAACAAGACAAAAAAGTTGCTGGACAACTAAGTCCCTTAGGGCTTTTAAAAGACTTATAGGTTGCTATTATAGTGGTATGAGGAACAGGGTGTAAAGTTCACTCATACTCTATAGAAAAGGGAGGATCATCCGACCAGACGGGGATGATTCATGTCGGGCCGTTATATCTATGCTAGTTGCGCGATAAACTCTGCTTGCGAGATGCAGGATTTTGCGTGACGTCAGTATGACGCGTTGTTCTCATGTGGCGTTGTACATACCGCTACATTATGAATAGTAATTGTTGGAGGTGAAGATTTAAGGCCTCACTTTGTTATTTACAGTAAGAAATACCCACTGGTTACAGATAATCATATAGAACAGTGACTACAGTCAATTCTGGTAGGTAATAAAGAACAAATTCGCAAAACACGTAGGTATTCGTTTGTATGAAACTGACAGGTTGCTACTTTATAAACGTTCCACACATGCCTCAAAACCTAAGACAGTACCAATTAAGTCTCAGTATCACTATCCTTTTGGCTTCGACACTTCTCCACTTGGGGAACCGTCACTTCCAATCAAAAGGCACGTGCATCCCAGACATGTGAACTTCAAGTTGACAATAGCACACGTCTATGGTTACAATGTGACATTGACAACGTCTTTATTTCTTTGCAGTAAGGACGGTTTTCGCTGTTCAAGTGTTTGTGGCGTGCGGTTGGGTATAAGAACCCGTCCGTGATCGACACAATAACCCTTTTTGCTTATATGGGGTTGTAAGCAGATTATGTGAGTACTGAGTACTCTAGTTTATGTAGCTTGTTTGTGTACGTGTAGTGATGTGGTGTTCTTTTGTTTTATCGATTATTACTTCCACTAATTTCACGAGGGTCTCGTGGGTGAATAATAATAGCTGCACGGGTCGATTGAATGTTAAGCTACGTTTGCCGTGGTAGGTTACCATCCATTACATATCGAGACCCTTCGTCGTACCTTGGAAAGCACGCTAAGCCGTTGGTCCCGACAAACAAAACATAACACTCAAAGCCTAACCCGTCGGGGTAATCCCCGAAGGGCGACCAACTGACCAGCGTCTCTTTATCAGTATTCAGAATGTGGAAGTAAAGGCAGAAACACACTTGTAACACCCGACGCCATCCCACGCCATCCCACGCTTACTCATTGGCCACATTTTTATCTCGTTGAGCTATTTTCGTCATTTGGCCAATAAGTAAGCGTGCGATGGCGTCGCGTTTTAATAATGTGTTTCCGCCTTTAGAATCAATCAATCATCCTAGCCTTTCCCAACTATTTTTGGGGTCGTGTTCCAGTCTAACCGAATGCAGCTGAATACTAGTATTTTCCATGGACGTAACACGCTACCTTGGTAAGACTGGTTGTCAGACTTTCGGGCTTCTGACTACCCGTAACGACTGTCAAAATCCACGAATGACAGCCGGGACCAATGGCTTAACGTGGTTTCCGAGGCACGGAAGTAAAGATCACGGTATGTAAAGATCGTCACCCACCCACAGACCACGCGCGATCGACCTGTGCGGCTGTTATTATTTGGCCACGGGCTAAATAAGTAGGTCGGTAGTATGTACCAACATAAAACATTCTACTTTCAGGCGGGCGAACCCGCGGGTAAAAGCTAGTTTTTAATAAAGCCTTCTTCAATTATAATTAGCCCGTCATTAAAATAATTCTGCTATTTTGAACATAATTTGTCGCAAAAGCGTTTGAAATCCAAGATATTTATCAACATACTGCTATACAATACAAATGTGTTTGAAAATCCCGTGATTAGTTGATTTTCTTCGATTTTACAACTCGTCTTTCCATTTTCATAAATGTTGTTTATAAGTAATAAGATTAAAGAAAGAAAATATATTTATTAAAGAAAGAGAGTGAATGTGAGTTTTTTTTTTCGATTAAGGGGCTTACAGGATCTAAACGCAAAAAATGCAAGTTTTAGAAACAATAAAAGTATATGATCGACTACAGTAAACAAAATCAGAAAAATATAATAATATTCTTCAGGATATATACTACGTAGATAGTGTCTTGAAAACATAATACAATTAATTTGATACTTTAGAAAAAAATCATGAAGATACCTCTAAAAACTTTCTTTTTGCAATAAAAACAATACTTATATACATACGATCATTCTAATTTTATGTCAGATAATTCTACAAGCAACAGACTAAAGAACTAGTGTTTTAATGTTTAAGTCCAAATAATAGATTTTTTGTTAATAGATAATTGCTTCTTATTTTGCAATAAATTACCAGCGTTTTGTCATCGCGCTTCTCTTTATTTTCTATGCAGTCCGACAGTGGGTCATGTGGGCTTACATGACCCACTGTCGGACTGCATAGAGTGTCTATGGATGGGGCACGACTTAAAAAATCCCAAAGGATTTAAACATTCGCGTGCCCGGTTTGAACAAAGTTACTTTCGTTTGAGTACACTTTTGCTAAGTAACCAAAGTGTCGTGGCGATCAAAATGATATTTTTTTTTTATATATCCCTCGTTGCTAAGTGTGCAGAGCATAAAGGGCGATAAGGAAAATTGTTCCCAACAAAAAACTTAAGCTTTTAATAAATTGCTGCTAATTATTATCATTTCATAAAACATTTTCGAAATGTCTTATTTAAAAAAAGATAACTCGAAATCTCTGTTTTTATGGAAAATTTTAAATCGGTCTAATTTGACTCTAACACTATTTTTCGAAAATGTTCTTAAGTAACTTTTTAGACCTTTGTATCCTGTTTATGCGTATAAAGTTAAACGTTCTTAACAGTGTGAACTTCATTGTAGTCTGATTATAATGAGCGAAATTTATTTTTTTAATACTTATTTTATACTTATGCGTATGAAGTTTCATTAAAATCGGTTCAGTGAAAGTTTGTATGAAATGCCGTACGGCGTAAACGCTCCTAATAACAAAATAGTTTAGCCTATGTTAGTACTTAATAACTAAAACAGATCCAATTCTATTTTATTATAATAAATTACTGAACAGATTTCCATTAATTTTTTATTTATTCTTTGTAATGGATTTCTGTTTAAAAACTCAATGAAATTTATTTACTTTTAATAGAACGGTCCCGCTCATTTTGAAAGTTCTTAATAATTTATTTCATGATTCCTTTGTGAGTGAGTCTTAAACATTTTTTACTGTGTCAACTTGAAATGAGTTCTGTCAAATTATTTTTTGCAATTTACCTTCATTATTCTATTTTATTTTCCTTGAATAATTTAGACGTTTGTTAATATTTTTGATGTTTGTGTTATTTATTTTCAATTTATAAGTTGTGGTTTGATTCAAGGCGGTCATTAGATGATACTCTAAGAAACAATTGTACTTTATCAAATTAATCATTCTGAATGAAGAAATATATCCACTTTTTTCCTATTATGCATATTGTACACGTGTTAAATTTTTGTTTGGGACTCCGTTCAAAATCATCGTCTCTTAGTTTGACTAAACCAACTTTTAAATAAATATAATTAGTATATAAGAAACTCGCTTAATATCATGATTCTAAAATAAATGGAAAGGCTCTATCACTGTTATATTTTTTGACCAAAGAATCAGCATTGCCATACAATGTGATAATGCTGCCAGTCTATTGGGCACTTTTTCTGTTGACAGAGATGCGGACGAATTTTTTGATGCTTTATCATACTTTCCTATTCCACTATTATTATTAGTATTTTAATACTGTTAGCTTTTAAATTATATAAATTTTCTATTAAATGGAACTAGCAATTCTTAATTTTAAAATATCACATTTCTCAAATTATAATAGCTTCACATACATAATTATGAAAATAAAAACCAAAAACGAAAATCCCTTCCAAAAACTACGCTCAAATTCTAACCAGTTTCACTCTACCGCTTCCATTTGCCACTATCCGTGCCCCCTCACTAATGAAACACATTAATAACATCTGCGCTCACTAAAATGTCTTTTGTTCCTTGTGATTTCGGAAATTGTACCCCTCTTTTGTTTCGTTATATTCGGTTAATAACTCCGTATGTAGGCGAAATATTGTATAGAAACGGTATAGAGGCTTATGGTCCATAATAAAGGTCGTATTGTTTACAAATGAAGGTGAAATGGCCAAATATGTGATAGATTCTGTTTCGGTTTTAGTGTGGGCAGTCGAAATATAATTTACATGTGTGTGTGAGATTGTAACGGTCAAACCATATTTTGAGGTGAACTAGATCGAACTTGTTTACAAAGCGTGTTGTATTATAATATAATATAGGGTGACTGGTAATTAGTGACCGATACTTAAACACGTGATTTTACTCATCATTATGAACAACTTTTACTATGGGACCAAACCTGAAATCGCGAAAAAAAAATCTGCTGTTCCCTACATTTATGTTCGCTTAACCCGTCAAAATGTAGGGAACAGCTGATTTTTTTTTCGCGATTTTAGGTTTGGTCCCATAGTAAAAGTTGTTCATAATGATGAGTAAAATCACGTGTTAAAGTATCGGTCACTAATTACCAGTCACCCTATATATATGTTAGTCTGTAAGGTATTTATCTATGGGCCAAAGTAGCCTGAAAATAAAGGTATTATTATTATTATTAATATACCAGGTTAGCCTAGGAAAAAAAATCTTATTAACTCATGTCCCTCTCACCGAGAGGAGGCCTGTGTCCCAGCAGTGGGAACATTATAGGCTGATTAAGCTTATGCTATTAAGGTCGAGAATTATCCTAAACCAGATTTAATAATACTTAAAAGGTTCTTGAAATCCAAAAGAGACTGTTCCTCCAATCAAAAGGACGTAATAAATACAAAAATACCACCAAAACGAACATCAATGTCAAAACTGTAGAAATTTAACTGATTCTCTAAAAACTTATGAATCTTCTAATGATATGATCTAGTGAACTGGTATCTTTTAGGCACAGTCGTCCATCATAGACCTCATCCATCGCTTTCCATCAGGAATGATCGAGGACAAGAGACCATTAAGTAAACAAAAAAAATAACATACTTTTTTAATTAATTGGGCCTCATTTTAACCGACTTTTATCACAGTTGGTCGCATTACCTTTTTCACAGGTGCCACGGTCCGGCTGCGCAGCGCTCCATTCAAGTTGGTCACAGTAATTACTTGGGTATTTATATTTTTAGATCCCTAAAATGGGATTTTTTCGAGGTTCAATTTCCATAATCAGCCTATAATGTTCCCACTGCTGGGACACAGGCCTCCTCTCGGTGAGAGGGAGTGGGCCGTAATCCACCACGCGGGCCCAGTGCGGGTTGGTAGATGTCACATGTCTTCGAATTTTTTGGTTCTAGGACATGCCGGTGTCCTCACGATGTTTTCCTTCACCGTTTTGAGAGCAGTGGTGATGAAATAATTTACACAAAGTAAAGCGCCTGTCTGGGTTCGAACCTACGACCTACAACTCGTAAGTCGCGGCCGTTACCACTTGGCCACCACTGCTCTCTGTGGTTCAAGAGGTTCTGAGGTTCAATTTAATACATAGAAAATAATTAAATAAGATAGGAAAGAGCAACCTTCAAATTCTGAAATAATAACTACAGCAAGTTCTCTTCATTAAAGTTATAATAAAGTTACTGAACACAAGGTACCTACTAATTGAAACAATGTTCCTTTTAGTACAAAGAAACAACATTATATCCTATTAAGAAAGATCGTATAATTCCAAAAGGTCCCTAATTAAGGGTTTTTTAGAAAGATCCCAATTATTAGAAGAAAAATAATTGATATCGTAAGCGCGTCTGGCTTTCCTGATTATTTTATTGTTCTAATTATCCATTTCTGTTTCGCCTTCGTTTGATCATTTTGGTTGTATCTTATCTTTATTTATGGATACGATTTTGTGTTCATATATGTTCCTTCTAAATGTATTGAAAAGGTTATTTTTGGTTGAAGGATTGGATTTAAGAGGTACTATCAGAGCTGTTAGCAGTTTTACAACCGCTTTTGTCACTGGTAGGCATTACTATTATAGCTTTATAAAAACCATACGAAAAATACGCGCTTGGTAGTGGAGTACAATTAATACCATATGAACTATTTGGTACGGAAGACCAAGCTTTAGGAGCCATTTTGAATATTGCTACGGATTAATATGTAGAGGAAGACCATTAATATGGATGGACTGTGTGAAAGATGATAAGGCTAGAAAGGGGATGACTACCGAGATGACGACAAATGAGAATATAATTTGGGATAAAAGCAGGAGAATGATGTTTGATATGTATTTAAAATATTTTTTTCAAATATGAATAATATAAAAGTTTCGAAAGTATAAAAAGATGTCAATAAAATCCGACCAAAACAAGCCACACAAAAAATTCCATCATGAAATCAACACGATAAACCAATAAATGCGGTAATAAAATAACTTTAATTGAAAATCAATTCGGCTAAACTTGTTCGTGGCTCACCTCCCAAACAATAGGAATCCAAGTTGAAACCAACAAACAAATGTGACAAACAATATCCAAACGTTGGAAGTAAAATACATTCCGAACAAGGCCTTCCATATATTTGTAGTATGCGAGTGAATATATTTGAACAAAATAATCACATTAGTTAGACAAACATATGTAGTGGTACACAAATAGTGTAGTTCTCTACGCGTTATTTGTTGACAGATACGATTTGATATTTGCTGTTGTTTTTTTTTTTTGCTGGACATTTTTTTTATATTAGACGCAAATTGCGATTTGCGTTATTCAAGAGTTGAAAGAAAAGAAAAAGAAAGAAAGAAAAACTGTTTATTCTGCACAAACAAAACGCACATTGCAAATAAAAAAAAAGACAAAATATACACACACAACGTAGTCAAAAGCCTCGTACTCAAGCTTAAAAAAATGTTGACAATTTGCGTAGTTGCGTTTTTCTTGTTCAGAAAAACGCAGGTAAAACGAAACGACAGATTCCATTCTTTGCAGATGGGTAAAAGAGGGTTTGCGGCGCATGGCTGCACAAAATAGGTCCGGTGGCATAATGCCATACTCTTAGTGCTCGACCCTGAGCTGCTAGAGAAAAAGTTGCAAATAATGGTAAGATAATCCGTACACCTAGTCATATTATAAATGCGAAAGTAACTCTGTCTGTATATTACCTGTTCTCACCTAAACCGTTGAACGAATTTCGATAAAATTTAGCAAGGAGATGGCATCCTGGGGAAGGACATCCTCGCAGACAAAGCCACAGGCAGAACCTAGTAACTAAAATAATATAAAAAAAATGAGCATGACACAAAAGAAGACAATGCATAGAATAGATGGAACAGAGCTGCCAACGATGATGACGATGAAACCAAAAACAAATATACTCACCTCTTAAAAGTAACATTTTAATCTCATGCCATACAAACATAAGTCCCACGCTCAAATGGTGAAAAATCAAAATTTGATTTATAACAATAGAAATTCAATTGTGTCTCATTAGCCACAGTTGAGCTATTAAGGACAGGAATAATTTTCGCTATCTTTAGCAAAGTAACCAACGACTTAATCATTATTTCATCAATACCATCAAACTACATTGGATCCCCAATCCAATGTAGTTAGATGATATCGATGACGTCAGAGCCTTTTATCGTTTCAGAATCTTTGCAATATTCAGCCATTGATGTGTCATAATCTCATGTTTGGTAGGATTAGTGATCGTGAGAGTGATTAATGCGAAGGCATGTTGGTCTGTCTGTCCTTCTGATATAGGTATTGGGTAATCCCTTTCAAACCGTCCTACCTCCCTAATTCATATTTGATGTATATCATACGGTTTAGGACTAATAATATGGTTGGTTTGTTGTTATTTGTAATATGGATGTAGCACAAATTCCTTTTATTTTTCAGCATAGATCATTATTCTTTTTCACCTTTTTTTTTTGTGTCGATGGTACTCTTCTTCGGTGTTATAAATAAACATCTTACCTTTACCTTTTTATTAATCTCAAAATCCACAGCTCTTTGAAATTTTATCTTAAAATATATACGCTAGTCTTACAGCCAATTACCTACGGATTTACAGTTTAATAACTATACAATACATGCAGCAGAAACAAAAATCCAGAATGAAGTTAACTGCTAGCACCATAATATAAGCATTGCTAAGTGTACAGTGTGAGTGAGTGTGTAGGAGTGTGCATGAGGAGTTGCGAATAGGTGTGTGAGTATGTGATAGTGGTCACATTCTATTCATTTACACATTATATATTCACATTGTATATATATTCACATTCTATTCAATTCAGTTTAATTTAGATTTATTTGTCAATTCGTCACATACTGATGCTATTAATTGTTTCCTGAATGTAACTTTTTTGGTATTAAACATATCAAGATGAGAGAATCTTTTGTTAAAATTACTTAGCATCCTACCAATGACTGAATTTTGAGCCACTGTGTGGTATATTGAATAACTGCGTATGCCTAGGCCGTCGAGACGGAGCACTCAATCTTATAACTTAGTAAGTCAAAGTTAAGTTAAGTTATCTAAGTTAGTTTATATAGTTTGAGCCCAGTAGGTGGTTACGTTGATTGCAGCATCATTGGCATTCCTTAGGTCATCATTACTAACACCACATAAAAATCTTAATTTTATTTTATACAGGGTTTTATTTTTAGATCGTAAATCGAGTTTAGTTACACAACTTGGGAGAGGTCTATTTTCAGCAGTGGACAGTTTTTGTTCTAACAAAACTTTCTTCATTAATTTAAATGTTTTACTATCCATTCCCAGAGGGATAATTCCCACACTTTTAAGAACGTTCGCAATCTGTTTTATCATTCGCAATCTGTCAAAATTAACTCTAATTTGCCTAAATTTTTCTCCACCTTCTGATTTCTGTATTTAAAATAATATGTAATCCATTTAATTTGTAGCTCAATGTCATGTCAAATGATTTGATTGTGAACTGTTATTTACGTCAACAATCCACAACGGGGACCAGTCACTAAATAATAATAATAAGACTCAATAGATCCAGTAGTATTACCCGACTACATAAGATAGTACCAGTGTTCAAGTGAGTGTCAAATATTCTTAGACCTTATTTCCTATATCGTAAGGTCTGTTTATGCTGATAGCTAATCTATACAACTGCTACCATGAGTTTTGACAACAGATTTACGGCTCAGATACTTGATATTCAGAAACCTCAAAGATCTTGTCTATTAAACTAAGATAAGCAACTGTTGTATGATTAAACAGCAAGTTCTAACATGAGGTGCCAAATTAGTTGGTGGCTTCCACAAACTTAGCGTGGACAATGCCAAGTTTACCTAGAGCTTCTAATTATTCTCTCAACTATTGTGCTAAGTTCGACGATATCTTAGTCTATAGTAAAACAGCGTATTTGTGTAGGTATTTAGGGACTAAGCTGGGAATGTTTATTGATGATCGGAATGACCTAAATTGCTGTTAGCGTTTCATCTTTGTGTTAATAGCTTCCATTTCAACATGGGGATAATTTTTTTGATAAAATCGTGTAAATTATGCTTTTTTCTAATACTTTTACTTTATCTAGCATGATGAGCCTATAATTTTCCCACTGCACTGTTAGGACACAAGCTGACTTCTTGACAATTCAAAAGTGCCTGTAAATGGTTTAATTGAAATAAATGCTTTGAGTTTGAGTTTGCCTCCTCTCTGTAAGAGGGAGTTGGCCGTAATCCACCACGCGGGCCCAGTGCGATTTGATAGATGTCCCATATTTTCGTTTTTTTTTTTCTAGTACATGCCGGTTTCGTCACGATTTTTACTTCACGGTTTTGGGTTAGAGCTGTCTAGGTTTGAACCTATGAACTTTTTTTTTAGTACGTGGTGGAAATCCTCATGGACTTCTCCCATTTCGGACGTTACAGAGGGACATGCATACATACATGGACTCTTACCGAATAAACCCACCGCGGTGGCCACGTATGGCCGGGGGTCCGGGATTCGCATAAGCATTCAGCACTCCCCTGACAGGCCTCGACCCACTGTTCCTCAGCGGGTCCCACCTCCCCGTGCGGCCATTCCCATGATGGCCTACCTACTCTCGAGTGGCGCGCGTGGAACACTGCGGCGCCAACTCGGGCCTGTCTGGTCGGACGGCGGACGCCCCTAATCCGCCGCCCGCAGGCCACCTCTCATTGAGGTCGCCCTACAACTCGTAAATCGCGGTCGTGACCAATAGGCCACCACTGCTCTCTAACTGATCACTGCTCTCACTTTATCTGGTCTTTTGTTACCGATAAAAGACTTTCAAACCATGCCCCAACTGTATATTTTTAAGTCCATACAACTGTACTTTTGAGGACCCAAAAACGTCACTGATGACGCGATTAACGTGGCCACCTCATCATCCTAACCTTTTCCCAACTATATTGGGGTCGGCTTCCAGTCTGACCAGATGCAACTGAATATCAGTACTTTGCATGGAGCGACTTGTGCATAAAGTTTTAATAAATAAATGTAGGGAACATCTGATTTAATTTCGCGATTTCAGGTTTTGTCCCATAGTAAAAGTTGTTCATAATGATGAGTACAATGACCTCTTAAGAGGTTGTTAATGTTTTACCAATAACTCTGTATAGTAATCGTTACAGACGTTGTGACTAAGAACGAGACCCATATTTCAGTTTACTTTACAACAAAATATATATTGTTTTACTGCAACTTTCCCACATAAAATCTTGTAAATACATCGTAGAACTTTAAATGATTATTTACATTCACGTTATCTAAAACTTAAACACCTATAATAATAATAATAATATTCCACAACTATCACACAACGCCGTCTAGTCTCAAGCTAAGCAGAGCTTGTGTTATGAGTACTAGACAACTGATAAACATACTTATATATTTCTAAATACATACATATATAGATAAATTACACCCAGACACAGAACAAATGATCATGCTCATCACACAAACATTTGTCCTGGGTGGGAATCGAACCCACGACCTCCGGCATAGCAGTCATAGTCACTGACCACTACACCAACAGGCCAGTCAAATTGCCTACAGCACAAACCTATAAATTGCCTACAGCATTGGCTTTAAACCCACTTTATAAACTCACTCCAATATTCCCCAAAAGACCGTCCATTGCGCTCACAGAACGCGAAACACAAATTCATAATATCAAAGTCTATAATTTCCCAGAGTTTACTGGTCCATACTCAACAGTTTATGGTAGCCTAATAGCCCAGTACGTTAGGCCACTAAATCTAACTTATGATCTAATTAATGAGGTATTAGGAAACATTAATTACGACGTTCCCAATGATGCAGAGCAAATGGATTTGACGTGTTTACACTAGTTAAGTGGCTGTTGGAATGTGGTTCGAGATATTGGTAGCATTATGTATGGATGACGATTAAGATGGTTAATATTGTGAATTAAGTTATGAACTATATTTTAGTATATTACTATTATCAATATTGTTTTAAACTTTTTTAGGGTTCCGTACACAAAAGGGTAAAACGGGACCCTGTTGCTAAGACTCCGCTGTCAGTCTGTCCGTCTGTCACCAAGCTGTATCTCATAAACCGTGATAGCCAGACAATTGAAATTTTGACAGATCATGTATTTCTGTTGCGGCTATAACAACAAATCAGAAAAAAAAATTATGGGGGCTCCCATACAACAAACATGTTTTTTTCGGCTGTTTTGCCTTGTGGTACGGAACCCTTCATGTGCGACTCCGACTCACACTTGGCCAGTTTTTTAAACAATAATGTTTTAAATAACGAAGTCAAGCTTCATAAACAAGATCACGTTTTTGTCCGACCGTTGTAGAGGTTTTTTAGAGATCTATGCAACGTAAGAATTTGAATTTTGGCATAAGGCCGTTCAAATACTAATTTTTATTTTTGAAATATTTGGTCAATAACTACCAAAACTGCTACAAAAACATCGTCAGTGAGGGTTGGTAGATGTTACATGTCTTCGAATTTTTGGTTCTAGGACATGCTGGTTTCCTCAAGATGTTTTACTTTTTGAGAGCAGTGGTGATGAAATTATTTACACAAAGTAAAGCGCCTGCCTGGGTTTGAACCCACGACCAGTAACTCGTAAGTCGGTGCCGTTACCAATGGGCTACCACTGCCATACAAAATAATAATGATTACTCTCGTCATTCTTGTTCTCAGATAATTGAACCGTAAACTCCTGTTTCATATGATAATTTTATTATCTTCGTTAGCAACACCGTATTTCTCATTTAAAAGACTAGTTGACAGCACTTAAACGTTATTATCCGTTAGTTTAAACTCAAGGCAACCTACTTTCTTTGTTAGTAAGTAATTAAAATATCGTTTTCACTTTGAATTTGGAAACTTGAGAGTTTCACAAATGTTTCTACAGACTATCCTTTTATACAGGATGGCGTCTACCGACGCGCAAACTGAAACCATGAATAACACATGATTCGAAACCCCATAGCGTAGAAATTTTCAGTCGGCTATCAAAAAAAATCTGCTGTTTCATTGATTCTAACTATACTCAGTGGGGTATCAACGATCTACGGGTCCAATATAATAACGGGTTCAGGATGTTGATGGGGCTGCCCTGTTTCTGCAATACATCAGGTATGTTTGCACAAGCACACGTCGATGGCTTCCAGGCCATCGTAAGACGTTTACTAACATAGGTATAAGTTATCTTTTTGTTTACTAACCCATGTGGATGCTGCTTATCACACTTCACACTAATATTATAAAGTGTGTGTGGGGGGGTGTGTGTGTGTGTGTGAGGGGGTGTGGGGGTGTGTTTATATGTTTGTTACTTCTTCACGCTCAAACGGGTCTACCAATTTTGATGAAATTTTGTATGGAGGTAGCTGACACCCTGGATTAACATATAGGCTACTTTTTATCCCGATATTTCCACGGGATTGAAACTTATGCGGGTAAAACCGCGGGGCGCAGCTAGTTCGTAATAAAGATTATTTTATTTTATTGAAAAGTGCATTATCTACGTGATCAAAATGTATGGAACAGCAATTTTTTTTTAATAACCGCCGAAATTTTTTACGGGCTTTCAGAATCATGTATTGAAATCATGGTAGGTAACTCATTGGTTGCGCGTCGGTGTCCCTGCCGACCTGCACTCTCACTTCAATTGCGTAACACACTATCAATCTTCCTCTGAGTAATTTTCATGGATATTGCTATCCATTGCTTCATATGTTCGAAAAACGCGTCTGTTCGACAACGCAAAGGACTCAATGAATGTTGTTGAACTGCCAAAATCTCATAAAATCCGAAATAATCATAAAGAGTTAAAACAAAATCTTAATCTAGCTTTACTAAATAAATGTACGCATTACCTACATATCATAAAACATAACTTCAACAAACTCACCTTGACTTTCGTTAAAAAACCCCAGAACCATGATGACAATGACGACGATACCGATCTTGAGTCGGTAGCTGAAGCCCGTGGCATGCATATCGACCCTCCAGTTCAGCCCCGGCATGACTCAACCTTGCCTCATCCATTCGTTGTACAGTTGTGTACTTCCAGTGTGTTCTTGTTCTTTGTTACTCGAATGCATCATCTGGAACAAAAGAGGGATGCTAATTAAAAGAGAAAATGTTACTTGGTAAAATTATAATAATACCAGCCTATTATTGTCGCACTGCAGAGCAAAGTACTGGTTTTCTACCATAGATATGTTATATACTGCGATATACTTAATCTATGTAGAAGGTATGAACATTGATCACCACGCAGGGCGGATTGGCTACTATATATTTTTTCTTTTAGCCTATTTTGTCCCACTCCTGGTCAAAGGCATCCCCCATGTTCTTCCACCTTTCCTTGTGCTGTGCCTTATCTGATTATCATTAAATAATAAAAAAAAATAAAGAATTTATTACGGAAAGTTTCAAAATTTTAAATTACATGCTTTAATTGCACTGGCAAACAACATACAGCTTATACTGGTGGGTCTAGAAGCATAAAATTTTGGACATGAGCTCCTTTTATAACGAAGGTGAGTTCTAATGCAAAATGAAGCCCCTTAGGAGGTAAAATTAGGGATGAATGTTTGTATGGAAATTCGTCAATTTTGCAGGGGTAAATCCCATCGGACACATGGCCTGTATGTGTAATTGTATATATAAATACATTAATATTTAACTTAGATATACCTAGCACAGAAATCTCGAAGTTTTGATTTATGTTTCCACATCAGATCAAACCCTTGTAAAGCTGGGGCGGGTCTCTAGTAATAATAGTAAGGGTCAGTTCACACCGCGACGCGACGCGGCGCGTAGTTTTCAAGATAGCAATATAATTATAGACCTTATCTACTACACTAGAAGGTACACAATTCAGTGAGGTGGTGTCTACTACTTCGAGCTACGCCGCGCGGCCCACCTCACTGAATTGCGTACCTTTTAGTGTGTAGAATATTTTAGTTTTTGGTCAGCACCATCTCTTGACCGATAGTGGAGCTTAATTATTGTTGATTTCTGAAAAAGTGTGCTTTTAGAGACATCGTTTTAATTTTCCTGTAATTTTTACATAAACTTCTATCACATAGAATAGTTTCAGATTTTTCTTTATGCAAACTTCGAAGATAAGGTGGAGGGGAACGGTATTTTTTTTTTTTAATTTTTCATCAAAAGTAGAAAACTATGCGGCCTAAAAAATAAGAAAAATGTTTGAGAATGTGCAAATAGCGCCCTTTCCGATACCCCACATGCTCAAGTAGCCACACTTCAAACTTTTAAGACAAACTTACAGTCCCGAATGCAAAAAAAAAAAAAAATGTTTCTTATTTGCAAAACATCATCTAAGTTGGGCAAACGTCATCTAAGACTATTCTAAATTTCAAATTGATAGCATTAGTAGTTCTTGAGATATCTGGCTGTGACAGACGGACAGACAGAGAGACTGAGTCTCATCATAAGGGTTCCTTTTACCATTTCGGTACGGCACCCTAAAAAAGAGGGAAAAGAATCATAGGGCATCAAAAATTCGTCCGCATCGCTGTCAACAGGAAAAGTGACCAAAAAGCTGGCAGTATTGTCACGTTGTATGGTAATGCTGTTCTTTGACCAAACCATAGGCCATCCCTCTAGTCACATGAAAAGCCGACAAACCGCTTGGCTATGCATCGAAAAACCAAGTGGACACCCAGGCCCCAGGGGCACTAGTGTTTCAAACCCAAACGGCTCGAACATAATAACTCCAAACAATAAACTTAAATTAGTTATCTAAATGATATTTGTTCTAGAAACTCGTTTGGCATTTGTATCTTGGCCCACAATAATTAATCAAGTGAAACTTTACGAAACTTCAATAATGTCGATGAAATAAATGAATTATTTCACCAAATATACGGGCTTAGTCAGGTACTGTTTCCATCCAAGGAATACGTTGTTGAACTGCTAAACAGCACTTCGTCTTTATTATCATCTAAAGTTTTTGGGACTAAAAAGATTATTATGTTACAAAGTTACAAATTAATGACAGAGTTTGATTAAATATTTCGAGTATGTACAAGCATTTTGATTTGATTAGAGCTTATTTTATGTTAAACTCATATTTAGGTATACGTCTCGTTATCTCCGAGAAAGGGGCTAACTAATAACAGTCCTACCTACGGGTCGATCGATCAGGTTAAGCTACGCTAACCGCTGTAAGCCCGTGGATGGGTGACCATCTTTACATATCGAAACCCGTCCTATTTTGAAAATCACGTTAAGCCGTTGGTCCCGGCTTTTTGACAGTCGTTACGGGTAGTCAGAAGCCCGAAAGTCTGACAACCAGTCTTATCAAAAGATATCTTGTTACCCAGTAACTGGATTGTGGAGGTCGGATAGGCAGCCGTTTCATGTAAAATACTGGAACTCAGCTGCATCCGGTTAGACTGGAAACCGACCCCAACATAGTTGGGAAAAGGCTAGGCAGATCGATTAAGATACGTCAGACTTATGATAGTCTCATATGCGACTCTATTATTGAATATTTTGTTAGCTTTCATCTTATTCATAATATTCACATTCAACTCCGGTTGTAGGATACTTTAAATTTTAATCATGTTAAAAACTTTAGCTGCAACTTTAGCAAGTTTCAACTTTTCCTTTTTAATTTGTCAGCGTAGGTAACTTCCTCTTTTTAATTTGCAGTTTAATGAGAGGAGGCAAAGCTGCCTCGCTTAGCTTAGCTCAGCCTTACGTACTTCTGCAAATGGCACCCTACTCAAGTCTTTATATTCCAATCCTAAAACTTTGCTGTCTAGAAACTGTTTGTTGAATCTGATCGGGGTTCAAACGATTTCACTTCTTTGAGCGCGCCTACTGTTAACTTGAAACAACTCTGCAAACATGAATTTTCCCACGTTCTTTTGTAAATAAGTCTTCGCGAACAAAACAGACGGTAACAAAGGTTTAAGATGTTTGTTTTTCCGCAGGGCTATCATGACAAACGCGAGAACTCTCATGATTTGTAGAAAGTTGGCTACAATTTTGACGTCATCCTAATTACTAACATGACCGCAAAGCGTAGGTAATGTAGAGAATAAGAAATACGTATTACCAGCGGTGCTATTTTGTAAAAATCTCACCTTGAAAACTTAGGTGAAGTGAGCGTGGAGTAAGCTGTCAATAGTGTCAATTCCTAGCAAAAAAACAAACTAAGTTTTCACGGTGAGATTTTTACAGAATCGACCGGCTGTATCTAACACCACATAGTAATCAACAAGATACCAACTTATATCGTCAAAGAGCAGCACAAATTACTAGACATACTATAAGTGGAACGCCAACTCCCACAATCTCTATACATTTAATATCATGCAAAGTCCAGAACTAATTATGAACTTTAGACTTTAAACATGGAGAGAGTTTCTAATACCTAGTAATTTCATGAGGATAGACAAAGATCAGACATGTTGGGAAACTTAAAAATAAACATGGATAAAATCATATACTTAACACAGATTGGTGTCTGACAGACAACAAACAGCGTACTAAACCGGCAAATAAAGAAAGATTACAATTATTGTTAAGAGATACAACACAGAAATTTTAGAAATAATATTTATTAGAAGTTGTAGTGATACGAGTATGTTTGTCACATAATAGAGGAAAAGTCCTCCAGACCGAGTTTCGACCATGGCGACCAATCTCAAGTGGAGACTAGCCATCGGCGCGGAAGATATTATAATATCTCCAAGTGCACAAGTGTGTGCGCAAACACAGGTGCATTTTCTCTTCCCTCAGTCTCATTGTCCGATGGGACAGCAATCCGACACGACCGGAGAGAAATCAGGCGCAGGATCAACTGCTATTATACGGTTACTAACGAATATTGGAGTACTAAGGGATCATAAAGAAAAAGAGCTAGTGACTCATAGTAGTACCAGGTTTTTTTTAAACTGAATCATTTAGCATATAAGGAGGTTTATAAAAATAAAATTAATTTAATTCAGACTATTCAAATGTCCATATTTTGTTAGTATTATATTCTAAAAACTACGTTAGACATGAGCAGAACAAAAATAGAAACAAATTAATGAATCATCATCTGCCTAGCCTTTTCCCAACTATGTTGAACTCGGCTTCCAGTCTAACCGGATGCAGCTGAATACCAGTATTTTACATGGAGCGACTGCCTATCTGACCTCCGCAACCCAGTTACTGAGTAATACGATACCCCTTGGTAAGACCGGTTGTCAGACTTTTGGGCTTCTGACTACCCGTAACTACTGTCAAAGATCCACGAATGACAGCCGGGACCAACGGCTTAACGAGCTATCCGAGGCACGGAAGGGTCACGGAAATGATTGAATATAAATTAAAATTATATCTAAATAAATAATAGTTAATAGGTAAGTTAAATGAACTTGGAATAAATAATTTAAAATTAAATTGAAATAAATAATTTAAAACGGACTAAAATGAAAATAAAATTGTAATACAAAAGGAATCAGGTTACATGCAGCCTGGTGAACCTTCCCACAACTGCCGAATTTGGTCTATAATACTTTGTGAAAAAAAAAGAAGGTAAAAGTTAGTTCAAAAGAAAAATAAGAGAAACCTTAATTCTGCTAGTGGAGACGCAATAAATCTGTATTAGTCGTTACGTCTTAAGGATTCCCAAGGACATACCACCGGACATACTGCCGGGTCAGCGGGATTGTCCGAAAGGGTTACCGCTGGCCCGGAACATAAAGGGCTAAGGAAGGAACAGGGGTGGGTTTTAGTCAGTAAGAGTCTGACACTCCCTTCCGCTCCACCCAGAGCGGGAGGGGTCATGTGATGACTTCCCATCCGCAAAAAAAAAAAAAAAAAGTACATACCTACAGTAACAACAGATTGAACACTTAAAATCGAGAATAAAAAAATTGGAGCAAATTAAGCACTAAATAAAAATTTGAGTCCTGGTAACAAACTCGGATGATGATATATCACACTAATATTATAAAGGCGAAAGTTTGTGTAAGGGTGTGTTTATATGTTTGTTACTTCTTCACGCTCAAACGGCTGGACCAATTTTGATTACATTTTGTATGGAGGTAGCTGACACCCTGGATTAACATAATTAGGCTACATTTACGTGGGTGAAACCGCGGGGCGCAGCTAATTATAAATATGGGAATAAATTGAATTAATGCTGCCAAGTGTATTGAAAATGGCTCTCTTTGGCTAATCATAGAACCTACGTAAAATATATTTTTATACAGCGACCTTTTCTGGAATAATGCTATTCATTACCGACTTCACAAAAAGGAGGAGGTACTGTGTTCGGCTGTTTGTGTTTTTTTTTTGTATGTTTGTTCATCAAATACTCCGCCAATTGTCGACGGATTTTCAAAATTCTTTTTTTGTTCGAAAGTAGATAGTTCTGAGGTGGTCCCACTGTCACCAAGTTAGGATCTGATTATGGAATCTTAGAGAAATCGAGGGCTACCCTCAAATTTTATAGGCTCACTTATTGTTTTTCGCATATTTTATGAAGTATCTTGTGTATTTGCGTATGGTTGTCACCATTTCAGGTAGCTGGGCTGATGATGGAAGGTACAACTCCTTAACAGTAAGAAGTTACTCGAACAGGCAAGGACTGTTTTAGTAAATTGTTTTGATGTTTGATAGGCCATTTGCCACATTTCACAAAATAATATTCTTATTTTGATATGAAAGTAATAAAATTATAAATACGCTGTTACCATTCATCTAATTTAATTATACATGATATAACTTCGGACAGTAGGCAACCACCACATTAAAATTTCTGACACTTGAGCCCATCAAAATTCTCTGCCCTTTACAAAATATTATCCGAACAGCGTAATCCCATAACAGCTTCGCCCTCTAATCTGGAAACTTTTCAATTAGTAAGTTCACTCCTTCGGAAAGTGGTTCCAACTTTCTTTGGACCATTAAAACAGTCTTTTAGAATCGCCACAGTACAAGTTTTAATGTGTCTCACGGATTCTCTTTGTGTTGGTCGTTCGGTGGGCAAACAAAAAATTGGTCAAGTGCTACCTCGATGAATATTTTAAAGCTTCCGCATCTAAGTAACGTCTATTTTTGTTTTTATAAAGTGCAGAGTTTTTAAGTGTTTGTGTTGCTACGGATTTTGTTTTTAACGCCATTTTATGCGGGTTGTTTGTTTCGTGGTTTTTATGTACAAATAATCTATATAAATAAAACAACATCTTAGTTACACCATTTATAACTTAAGAACGGCTGGACCGATTTTTATGATCTTTGATTTGATGGATTGTCTCCGCCCCGAATAGCAGAATAAGTATTAAAACATAAGAAAAAAGAAAATTCATTTTCCCATACGTTTGTTCTTGTCGATTCTGAGGCGATTCTGAGTTCAGTCAGCTAGTAAATTCATACTAATATTATAAATTCGAACGTAACTCTGTCTGTCTGTATGTTTCCTTTTCAGGCCTAAACTACTGAAAGGATTTCGATCAAATTTGGCAGAAAGATAGATTGCATCCCGGGGAAGGACATAGGGTAAGATTTATCGACATACCTCGCGGGCGAAGCCGCGGGCGGAAGTATAATATAAATATAAAAATACAAAGAGAGTAATCTTACACACAATTGAGTTTGTACGTCACAATTTTTTGGTTTGGTCGTTGACAGACTTGGCAGGGCTTGTATCTTGAGGGTCGGAGTGCGAATGAGCAGAAAGAAATATGTCGATTTTCAAGGCTAGTTTTGTAAAGCATGTATTATGTTGTATGCGCGTGTTCGTAAGTCTTTTTAATTTAAGGATCTTAGCTAACAGATTTCAATGTGAAAAAATCAAGTAAGTCTAATAATATTGCTGCTGCTATTGTTGTGGCATTTGCAAGTTTGTTTTTTAACTGTTCGTTACATAAAATATTTTTACATTGGAGTTATGTTTGAAGAGGAAACCTCTAAGAAACATAAATACAAAGTTTTTTACTATCTCCCGAAGGTATCGCGGCTACTCAATCACATAAACTACTGCCGGTCTGTTCTGTAAAATAACTCACCGTGAAAACTTAGGTGTAGTGAGCTTTAAATGAGCTGTCATTCCACCTGATCCCTAGAGGATTGACACTATTGACAGCTCACTTCACAGATTTATTTTTTATTTTTTACAGAATACCACTGCTGTACTTCCAAAGGACATAGATTTCTCAGATCCAAACTTAAATAATAGGAACCACAGTTTCTTGACACCCACGCAATGAGAAACAATGTTCCAATCAGACGCCCACGGAACCCTAACATCGTTAGATAAGCCGGACATCCTGTGGAAACGATGGTAATTCCCATAGAGTATGGAATTGACTAGAGGCGGCAGTACTTTGGTATTTTTAAGTAACTGATGTTTTGTTAACTTTAGGCTGCAGTATACTAACATAGTTTTTAAGACCTTTGTAACAAAAAAAATATTGTGGATGTACTGACACAAGTGTTATGTATCTAATAAATTTGATTTTATGATCTGAAAATAAACAAATGATGGTGATAATGAGTTGTAACACTATTCGTGGGTTGTTGAAAATCAGCTTCAGGGATTACGTAGTACGGTAGGCCGGATGTCAGTAGTAACAAAACTAGTTTAAACTGGTCTCGTATTTTATTGTAACTCCGTAATGTGCTAGGTCAAAACGAAGGTCAATAACAGATATACTCGTAGATACACCTGGATAACGCAAGAGCAACTACGTGCCAAAAATCGCACCATCTTACGTACAAAAATTGTTAGGACCACTTTCGCACTCAGTCCTGTGTACTGCTGGCTGGGTGAGCGTGAGCGCTGGCGCTAGGCCCTGTTGGTGGAGCGAGACGGGTGCCGCACGCGGCGGCGTCTTTGAATCGATTTGATTTTCCCATCACTAAATAGTGCTTGTGACTTCATAGTAGGTACCAAGGTACCAAGCGTGCCAATTTTTGACAAATTGGCACGCTTGGTTTTCATACAGATCGTGATACTTGCGTTATCTAGGTATATCTATGTCTGTGGTTACCACTGATATGCAGGCGACTGTAATAAGTGTAGCCTGACATTCTGGGAGTCTCTTTGAAGGATAAAATCAGGAATGTAATCATCCGGAAAAGTAACGGAGTTACCGACATAGCCTGCAGAGTAAGCAAACTGAAGTGGCAGTGGGCTGGCCATGTTTGTCGAAGGACCGATGGCCAGTGGAGCAGACGAGTCGATGAATTGGAGACCGCGTAACGGCAAGCGTAGTGTAGGACGCCCCCCAGCTAGATGGACGGATGACCTAAAGAAGATGGCTGGGACAGACTGGATGCGGAAAGCGGAGGACAGTGTATTGTGGCGCAGCCTGGGAGAAGTCTATGTCCAGCAGTGGAATGCAATTGGCTGAGTTGATTGATTGACCTGACATTCTGCTAGCTGAGACTCTTTTGGTCAAGTATTCCCTCCTATACTAATTACCCGACTGCGGCGAAGTCCAAAAGGAGGGTTATGTGTTTGACCTGTATGTATGTATGTATGTCCGTTTTTTTGTAGTGTTATTTTCATCGTGCCAATAAACGCAATTTTCTTTTTCTATTCGTAGTAACACGCAATTTGTGTTGAGCGCAAATACGGCTGTCACGTGCCTTCAATTCTTATTCTTCTTAGCGTGTCGATGGCAATGTAAAAGGACTCGGCCCAGAATTCGGCTACGTGTTTGGCGCTAGCATTACGGTCCATCAGTTCCTGTACCGTGCAGCTGACCGGACATGCAGTACCTACATGATATTAAGTGTCCCAGCGTTTGTGGAACAGCACCACATTTATACTCCAAGGCAGAGTCGTCTATGAATCTACACCTGAACAGGTTTTCCTTGTTTCGGCCAACCTGAGTCCGCAGTCTGTTTAAAGTCTTCCAGGTTACCTAAGGAAACTCTTGTCTAGGTGGCATCCGGTTAGACTGGAAGCCGACCCCAACATAGTTGGGAAAAGGCTAGGCAGATGATGATGAATCAAAGCAAAAAAGTAAATAAACAGAATATTGGAGAATCATATCACAAGTAAGTTATTAAAAATGGTGACCCGCTTGGTTTGTACGGAAAGTGTTGATAATGCCAACTAACAGCGGCCGCCGAGGCTTCTTTGTGTTATGTGGTTCCCCATTGGGAATTCTGTTTTATGTAGTATTCTTAGGAAAACGACTTTATCTTTTTGTACAGAAGGCGGAAGGTGAAAAGTTTTGATAGTTTTGCTGTAAACACTTTTAGTTATTAGGAAACTGGTTACATTGTGGGAGTTTTATTAAAGTGAGTAGGGAAGGTTATTGCTTGTCATATTGTTTATTCTTTGAGAGAGACCAGATAAGAGAAACGTTAATTTATTATATTACTAACTTCTGCCCGCATCGGATTTCTTGTTTCGACATCGTCCGCTCGAGCTATTCTTTCGTTTCCGCTTAGCGGTCTTTCTTTTTTTCGTTCTGCTCGGCTCCTAAGGGTCGTAGCATAATATAAAGTAGCCTATAGCCTCCCTCAAAGATTGGGCTATCAAATGCAAAAAGATTTTTTCGAATTCGACTGATAGTTCCAGAGATTAGCGCGTTATAAACAAATTCTTCAGTTTTATTAGAAGTAAGTATAGATATATGTTATTTTTCAAATGAGGGCGAATTTCACCAATGATACCAAACGCGATCACCACTTGCTATCCGAGTCCAGTTTCATAGGTGAAATTTGCACTAAATACGCTTCGAAATGGCACTTGATGACGGTGAGAAAAACTAAGCACACAATAGCTATAGATGATTGATTAAGTGCTAATTACTTTTCCCGAATTATGTAACCTGTCGGTCTGTCAGGATTGTTTTTCAGATTAATTAATGGTCGGAACATTTACGTTATATTCTGGGCCTAGACAATTAATCAGGGGTCCTAAAAAGGCCACTTTGGCAGAATCATAAAAGGATAACATAATGGACAGTTAACCGTTAAGTTAATCATATCAAATCCCATTGGTTAAGCATTTTTCAGTTATTTTTTTTTGTCTGTTCTAAAAACCAATCAATCCGATCCAATTCCAATCCCAATCTCTTTGACCTACGTAGTGCAGCGAAAAAAAGAAAAACACGGACTGTCTTTGCCATATTACGATTCATAATGTTATCCTTTTATGATTCTCCAAAGTAGCCTTTTTAGGCCCCTTGGCAGCTGGAATCACATCGAAAGGCCCGTGGCTAAATAATAACAGGCGCATAGGTCGATTTAAAAGGTTAAGCTACGCCTGCTGGGGTCAGTTCGTGGATGGCTGACCATGCATTGACCATTGAGACCCTCCGTCTGTCATTCGTAGATCTTTGGCAGTCATTACGGGTAGTCAGAAGCCCAAAAGTCTGACAACCAGTCTTACCAAAGGGTATCGTGTTATCAAGTAACTGGGTTGTGGAGGTCAGATAGGATGTCGCTCCATGTTAAATACTGGTATTCAGCTGCATCCCGTTAGACTAGAAGCCAACACTAATATAGTTGGGAAAAGGCTAGTCAGATTAATTTGCTGAAATCACATCACCTGAATTCCAGGAGTTTAGACCACAGATTGTAATGTTCTCACTGCTGGGATATAGGCCTCCTCTCGGTGAAAGGGAGTGGGCCGTAATTAACCACGTGGTCAGTGCGCGTTGGTAGATATCAAGTGTCTTCGAATTTTTGTTTCTAGGACATATCGGTTTCCTTACGATGTTTTCCTTCACCGTTTTGAGAGCAGTGGTGATGAAATAATTTACACAAAGTAAATCGCCTGTCTGGGTTGAAACCTACAACCTACAACTTGTAAATTTCGCAACCTACTGTATCAACCACCCTGTCATAAAGATATCTATAAGAAAAATGTGTTTAATATGTGTGTCTTAGTATATAATAACTTACCAAACGAGTTAAAATTATTACAGGGGAATGTGTTTAAGACCGAACTGACTGAATGGCTTCTGAAGTGTTGTTTTTATAGTATTAAGGAATTTATGGAACATAAAAATTGAAATTTGTATATTTATTAGAATTTTTACAATAGAAATTAGTCAATTGAATAGTGAATAATTGCATGATAATAGTAGATAATAATAATAATAAAATAATTAATTGTATGTAAACTTAATAAAATTTGCACGCTTGCTTGCAGGCAGAATACAATCACACTTAGGTTATAAGATCTTACCTTTACCAAAACAATGTATTTCTAGCAAATAAACGTTTGATTTGATTTAAGTCGCGCCAGTTACCACTGGACCACCACTGCTCGAAAACAAAACAAATTAACTCAATTGTTTTGCGATGCCTTAAAAGTATTTTTAAATAAAACTGCTCGTTTTCAACACAGACACAAAGACATGTCCAAACTCGTTAAAAACTAAATATTTTTTTCTGTATTACTTCCACGATCTAACTGAAAAACATACATTTAAACATTTTTAACTGCACTTGCTCAGCAAATAAATCATAACCAAGACAAATAGTAAGAGAACAAAAATTGCTTTGATACAAAAATACATAAAATTTGTCCAGCGAGTCTCTGTCGCATCCATTTTCGTGTTGAAGAAATAAAACTATCTAACTAGCGTTATGAGATTTTTTGTTATACGCTTTCGTTGATATTTTTCGTTGCAGTGAAGACCCCTTATTCATATTATGAGCTGTTATTTTAAAAGGATTTTGAAACATGGTTTTTGATAAGCGGGATACAAAGTTCTAAAAAGTTACATAAGAACATTTTCGAAATATCTCATTTAAAAAATTATAACTGGAAATCTCTTTTTCTAATGAAAATTTAAAATCTAATTTGGCTATAAAACTATTTTTCGTAAATGTTCTTATGGAACTTTTTAGACCTTTGTATTCTGCTTATGCGTATGAAGTTTCATTAAAATCGGTTCATTCATTTCGAAAAACAAGGGCTTGAAATTTTGTATGAAATGCCTTACGTCTTAACGCTCATAAGGGGAAAACATTGGAAGTGGTTTAAAACTAGGTAAATAAACAAGAAGGCCATGTTATCCTATGCCCATTTCTAATCTTACAATACTAGGAGATTAAAAATAAAAAAAAACAGCGCAACAGCTGCCGGCCATACAACTTGAAACAAAACAAAAGAAGATCTCGTCCATGTACCGAGGTGGTTGCCGCAATCAACTGACTAGTTTGTTAGTCTAGTTTTTTTTTTTCTTTAGTCCAGTATTTCTAACAAGGTCAAGGATTCTAACTGAATGGATTGAAACTGAATGTCATACTTAACAAAGGTAAAATTCCATTACAACCAAATCTTATTAGGACCTTTTTTGTTACAAATGGTCACTTAAAATCAACTTAGAATTAATTTCACTAAAGTAGGTACCTAACTAATTAAGTGGCGATGGTATACAACGTGCCGCTACAATGGCGACATTAATTTAACACACGGGTAGGGCTAGTGCCCATTAATCATATTTAACTTGATAGGTTAAAATAATACGTAAATTGAAAAAAAAAATTTTTCAAACAAACTAAATAATATTATATTAACTAAAATTGGGATCACCCTTGCAAAAATTCATTCATGAAATTACTTACGTAGCTGCTGGTTACGTTGACTCGGAGCGGCAACGCGCGTCACTTCGCGCGCTGGCAACCGCGCAAGCGCAACGCGTATTGTACCTACTCGTGATCGGTCCGATTCTTTGACGGCATTTATCAAAGAAACCGAGCGGCGGCGGCGGCGCAAGTGGTACCTACAGCGGAGGTGCTTAGTCAAACGTTTATCATATCACCCTCTCTTGTTAGATACTATTAGTTATAACTGTCATCACTTATCATCACATCACTAACACTGCTTTTATTTGTCTTATTCAGTCAGCATTTTGTTGACATTCTCCGTAAATTAGGATCATGTCCGCATATTCAGCTGCTGTGTAGTTCGGATGTGTATTTGCCATCACGATCACAAGTTTACACAAGCACAAAACAAAAAAATAAAAGCGTCTGTATCGCAAGAGATGTAAACGTACTCGTAAAACAAAGCAAAGCGTCTTTATCGCAGCACTGTTAGGCACCAAATTAAACCCAAGGTAAGGTGCAAGAGGGTATAATAAAATTAAATAAAGATCACAAGAATAAAAGGTAAAAAACACGCAAGCCGCCCGGTCGCTAGCCAACCAACAATAACAAGCCCCTAGCAACCGGGTTGCCAGATCTGTCGCCAACACAGCACCATAATCTAATTAAAAATAAAACAACCGCTGCGCAACAGTTCTTTATGTACAGGTTGCTCTAAGATGCTATTTTCTAAAATTTTAAATAAATCCGTAAATAATAACGTTTAATGGAAATAGAACTTCTTCATGAAACGAAAATGTGAAAACGTATACGTGTGTTAAATTAATGTCACCATTGTAGCGGCACGTTGTATAAGTAATTATCTAAGATTATGAACACTGCTTTAGTTTGTTAATCTAGTTTCTTTTTCCGTACCCAGAGGGTAAAACGGGACCCTATTACTAAGACTCCACTGTCCGTCTATCTGTCTGTCACCAGGCTGTATCTCATGAACCGTGATAGCTAGATAGTTGACATTTTTACAGATGATGTATTTCTGTTGTTGTTATAACAATACTTAAAACCGAATAAAATAAATATTTAAGGGGGGCTCCCCTACAACAAACATGTTTTTTTCGGCGTTTTGCCTTGTGGTACGGAACCCTTCATGTGTCGCACTTGGCCATTTAAAAAAAAATAGTTTCTACCTATATTAGAGGAGCAGATAGGCAATGCCTTATTTCATTATTTCCTGTTGATATCTCCATTTTGGATTTCTAACATCCCGAAATCAATGCAGTTCTACACATTCACTTAGCGGTTTAACACAAATAAACCTGAAACCTCCACCGTAATAGTGTGCAAAAGGGTGGTAGTTTTGATCCGTGTAAAACAATAGAGGGAACATTGATAGGCAATAAAACTTTACGACAGTGGCGAGCGATAACCATGTGCTGTCAGTATAGTACGTTGTTTAAAAACGACGATTTTATATATCGTATAATGGAACAGTTTTTATGGCTCCTTACCAAAATGGTAAAAAAAACACAGCCGTATGCAGAGTGAACGCTGGACAAAAGTCTCCACAAGGGGCGTGGCTGGGGCGTCGGGAGCCACGGGACGACTGGGTTACCGCTGGCCCGGAACATAAAGGGCTAAGCAAGGAACACTGGTGGGTTTTAGTCAGTAAGAGTCTGACACTCCCTTCCGCTCCACCCAGAGCGGGAGGGGTTATTTGATGATTTCCCATCCACAAAAAAAAAAAAAGTGGCGTGCCTGAGGATGGACAGCACCGCTGAGGCCGGCCCAGGAAGAGGTGGCTGGTTGATGTGCTGGCGTCTGTACAAAATATACAATTCGTGGTTTTATAGGAACCTGCAGTTTCAGCCAAGCTATCAAAACATTTTATCTGATTTATAAGGTATGAATTTCAAGAACTAGGATTAAAAAGTTTTAGCACATATTTTATTCAAGGGCCTTAGGTTCTAGAATTGCTTTTAAATTACTTTTTACTTATCTTGTCAGCTGCCTAAGTTGCAGAATTTAAATGATTGTAATCCTATTATTTATGAATTAAGGGTTGAGCAATCTGGATGTCCATCTATTATTATTTTTACCATCGCTCGTCTTTTTTGTACTGCAAACATACCTACTCCTTTTCAATCAACTTTTACAAATTGGTTAATAACAAAAACAGGTAGATACATTTCGTATGTTACTCCAAGACCCGGCTAATAAACAAAAGAGAATCGTTGAGCCTCCATCTTGCTTTTCACTTCAATCAAGTTTTAGGGTTACGTATGTCAACATGAAAAAAAAACTCCGGATTTTATTAACTTTAACTACAAAAAAATGTCTAAACACAACTAAAAAAAATACGTAACGATTCTGCTTAGTACGTTTCTCGACCGTATGAGTTGTCAGCAGGTCAGTAGTGATTAACTATGTCTTGTACTTGCCAGCACTACTTTAGTTTATTAGCACGCAAAATACGCTTATTAGTCGATTTCCACGAATTTACTCTTCCGAAACGGGCGAATTGACACATTTAAATAATATTTAAATATTTCTTAGTCTATAGTCCCTTCGCATGTTTTATACTTATCCTAGTTATACATGGAAACCTATTATTAGCCATACAATACTATAATACACTCTGTTATATACTATTGGTATCGCTTTTGGTTGCCTAAATAAATAAAATAAAAATATTATTTTTTCTATAGGCGACTCGCACGAAGTTAATTTATTTGTGTCGTTAACAAGTTAAAACGCTTTCGTTTTGGGCGAGTAAATATATGCGAATCGACTAATAAGCCGCAAAATATTAGCATACGAGACAAGTACAAAGCATAAACGACCTTAGGTCGTGTAAACTATGCAAAAAACAAAATGTATTCTGTGTATTCCCTTAGTAGTACTGATACTTAGCTCTTCTTACCTAAATATAAACTTTCTGGTGGATTTTAATGTAGATTGCACTATTATGTAGCACGTACAAAGCTTTGATGTAAAAAAAAAACATATTTATAGGCTGGAACTACGGAACCCGTACCGAGTGAAACCAAAACGCACTTGAATGCTTTCTCCCTTCAAGCTATACTTTCGGCAGCATACAATGAAAAAATAATATCAAAAGAGTGCATGTTCTAATTTACGAATATGGAAAGCCTTTGAGTTACTTGTTGTTTTTTTTTTATTGTTTACGCTTGACTACACTTTACTTTATATTGCCAGCTATATTTTTTTGATAAAAATGGTGTTAGTAATAGCTTCTATTAATATCCCACTTTGTCAAAGTCAAATCATTTATTTCAAATAGGCACATAAAAGAAACTTTTGAACATCAAAATTTACAAGAAAATAGAATTGTTTTTAGTTGTCCAAAAGGTTAAGATTGTACCTTCAAATACCTATTACCTAGGGCTTTCAACCGGTTACTATAGCCTGTGCTATAGCCGTGTTTAAATGGCAATTCGGCGGGTAGTTTCAATGCGCTCCAAAACCCATATCACATTATCATGTCAAATTAAAATCGGAAGTTCCAAAGTAGAGTAGGTGTTGACTTTTGTCGGTTGACTAAAATCGCCCGTAAACACGCTCAGTCGCAAGCAATCGCCCATGAAGGTCGAAATTTTGATGCAAAATGATCTAGCCACCTGCGATTTTTATCGACCTGTGTAAATGGGGTGAGAACATCGTGCATAAAGCCACGAAGGCCTTTCAGGGACACGACCTTTAGTAATGAAGTACACGACCATGAAGGAATGTAAATGGGGTGGCGATTTGGTAAGCGACCAGCCGTACGGTGAAAATCGACCCAGTGTAAATCCAACTTTATACAACATTTTTGGTACTACTCGCTTGACACTAAATCCGTTCATTTGTCCTGGCTTTGTTTTATTTGACCACACAACCCTTTTATTAACACCACCAAAATTCCATCTGCGTTGCCTTTTCCCAACTATTATTTTTAAGGGTCGGCTTCCAGTCTAACCAAATACAGATGAATATCGGTATTTTATATGGAACGACTGCCTATTTGACCTCTACAAATCAGTTACCGGGTAACACGATACCCCTTGGTAAGGCTGGTTGTCAGACTTTTTGACTTCTGACTACCGTAAGTAAATTCTACAAATGACAGCTGGGACCAACGGTTTAGCGCGCTTTCCGAGGCATGGAGAGGTCTCGATATGAAATGGATAGTCAACCATCCATGAACCGACCGCAGCAAGCATAGTTTAACCATTGATCAACCCTTGCGGCTGTATTTTGCCACGAGCCCCTCATTAAAACCCCCCATTTCATTATCCATACTAATATTATAATTTCGAAAGTAGCTCTGTCTGTCTGTATGTTACCTTTTCACGCCTAAACCACTGAACGGATTTCGAAAAAAATTGGCAGAGAGATAGATTGCATCCCAGGAAAGGACATAGGATAGTTTTTATTCCGATATTCCCACGAAATCGACACTTATGCCGGTGAAACCGCGGGGCGCTGCTAGTACTATTATAAAATATTTCTGACTCTTTCAAATTGTTGATCAATCAAATTAAAATCTATGTTATTTACAGTTAGTAATTAAGTTTTAATCAACACAAAAATCTTTCTCTCCACAATTATGCTAATAAAAACTCAAAAATCTCAATATCCTGCTACCGAAAAAATAATTCAAAAATAAATCCACACAAGAGACTACCGTAGTCATAAATTTTCTATCCACATTTTAGCTCGTTGGATACACAAAACGTTATTGGAAAGGATCGAATAAGCCCCTCTTAAGGAATCTCGAGTTTATTCATGATGTTCGCACAAAGGGTGGAGAGGAAAAAATATTTTTCTCCTCACATGACGGACAGGGCACAAAAAGTAGTGAGACAGTTCAGCATCTTACGTCATGCAATATTGATTGTTTAGTAGAGATTTCTATTTTCTCGTTCTTTGTGTGAAGATGAAAGGAAAATCTTTGCAAGTGAAAATCGAGTGAGTGTGCGTGAGATTCTTATTCCCTTTCGTTCGTACGAGTAATACTTTCGGCTAAGATGGATTTCGGTGGGATGGAAGGGAATATTGTTTGGATCAGCTGTTTGTGATCTCACGTTATTTGATAGAATGAATCTTGTGACTAGACTAGTCTAGGCAGTTCTTTGCAAGTATTGCCTTGAATTGTTTTATATTATGTTGTGCTTTTGTTTTGCACCAGTTTTTGAATCTTTGCATCGATTTTGAACCAACATCGTGTAGGTAATGGGTTTTTGGGTTTTGGGTTGCAAAATGTTCACTAACTTTTTTATATCCGCATGCATATTAATCAGCCTATAATGTTCTCACTGCTAGGACACAGGCCTTCTTTCGGTGAGAAGACGTCGGCAGTAACCAACCACGGAGCCCAGTGCGGGTTGGTGGATGTCATATGTCTTCGAATTTATGGTTCTAGAACATGCCGGTTTCCTAACGATGTTTTCCTTCACTGTTTTGGGAGCAGTGTTCGAACCTACGAGCTACAACGCGTAAGTCGCGGCCGTTAACACTGGGTCACCATTCCTCATACCCGAATGCTGTGAATCCCTCGTTCCTTTTTAAAATTAACAGTTTAGGTTGTTCCTTATTTGATTTGTTATCCCCAATTGTTTTAATGGCGACACAAACAAAATAAGAATTTAATTTTATAGGGCACTAGCTTCTACCCGCGACTTCGTTCGCGTGAAATTTCTTATATTAACATAAATATCTTATGACACTCTGCAATAACAGTATTGGCGATTTTTGACTTCACAAATAGGAAGATAGAGAGCTTCCCATTAATGAAGGTATTTTTGAAATCAGCACCCTAGTTGCGTACACACTATCAGTCGGAATCTGAATCATTTTGAAGCAAATTGCTAATCCATTGCTTCATAAGTTCGAAAAATTTGTCTGCTCAACCCGTAAATAACGCAATGAATGTTGTTGAACTGTCAAAATGAAACCGATTCCGATTGATAATGTGTTACGCAATTGGCCTGGATTAGTAGTTCCGAAGATTATCCCCACATACAATTTCACAACTTTATAATACACGCATTAGATACATAACTAGGTGTTCAAGAAAACGAATATGATTCCCTTCTAAGTGATATCCACTTTGCTCCAAGTACACAGCCCAGACCTCATTAATGCAGGCACACGGAAACTTCCTTCATCCCGGATATGGTTAAATTTCAATTGCATGTGGAAGGATGATATTCGAACTTTGCAATCCTAAGTGAAATTATTTCGAGATGGGAAGAGGCAGATGGGTTAAGGGAACTTAATTTAAGATTAGAACAGTAATGTGATCGTGTTATGAGGAAAGTGGTACAGACGCCAGCACATCAAGCTACCCGAAACTGTAAAATTTTCTCAATCAACTTTGAACCTTATGCTTTAGGGATAAAGTTGAAAATCTATTAAAGAAATTTGACAGATTGTAGTAGCTTGATGTTTTGGCATCTGTACCGCCGGCACGAATAGCACATGTGTGACTATGTCATCGATTCGTGCCTGCAATTGGTTTTTTTTTTGTTAGCTTATTTTGTGTCCCACTGCTGGGCAAAGGCCTCCCCTTTTTCCTTCCAAATTAGTTCAATTGAAATAAATGCATAGAGTTTGACGTATCTCTAGTCGTGTTGCTGTTGTCGTGTCGATATCGACAAATTAATAAAAAACAGATAGGAATTTTAGTGAGCACTATGTGGGTGCCTTGTATTTGATACAAAAATGATCATGTTGAAAGTACTGACGTAGGCAGCTCCTTTTATATTATCAGAACATTCCAATTAATTAGAACATCGTCTTCTTTGCGAGTCGTTAGCAAGAGTAAAAATATTTTATAACTAGCCCTTGCCCGTAACTTCGTCCGCGTGAAATTTATTTTTCCTCCGACCCATCCCGTCACATCGCATCGCCTGCCGCACCGTTACTTCGTTTTTGCTTAGTGTTTTTTCAACCTTTTTGTCATGTTGCTCCGGCTCTAAAGGGCCATAACGTGATCTTAAATAGCCTATAGCCTTCCTCAAGAATTGGGCTATCAAATACAACAACAGAATTTTATAAATCCGATCAGTGGACCAATTGCGTAAAACAATATCAGTAGCAATGGTTTTTATTTTGACAGTTCAACAACATTCATTGCGTTATTTACGTTGTTGAGCAGACACATTTTTCGAACATATGAAGCAATGGATTAGCAATATCCTTCAAGATGATTCAGATTGTGATTGATAGTGCGTTACGCAATAAGAGTGCTGTAGTTCCAGAGATTAGCGCGTTAAAACAAACAAACAAATCAACTTTTCAGGTTTATTATTAGTACAGATTTTAGATGAGTTTGGGCCCAGTAGGTCACCAAGCCAATCGCTGCAGCATCTATATCGTATATTTATGGCAATACTAGCTGCGCCCCTCGGTTTCACCCGCGTAAATGTCGATCCCGTGGGAATATCGGGATAAAAAGTAGCCTATATGTTAATCCAGGGTGTCAGCTACCTCCGTACCAAATTTTATCAAAATTGGTCCAGCCGTTTGAGCGTGAAGAAGTAACAAACATATAAACACACACACACACACCCCCACAAACTTTCGCCTTTATAATATTAGTGTGATATAGATAAGATGAGTGGTGCCCAGTAGGTCACCAAGCCAATCGCTGCACCATCTCACCTCATCATCATCCTCATCTCATCTCATCTCACATACTCGTATTTATGGCAATGTCGGTACTCGACTATGGCAGAGAAAATCTCTCAATTATTGTCAAGAATGAGAACTTGGTGGCTTTATCACATTGCAGGTCGTGTTAAACGAAACAGTACATACTATTAAAATTGAATTAGTCTATTTATTTGGTATAGGTCCGGTTTTGGTTGGTTTGGTTTGGTCTGGTTTTGGGTTGGTTTGGTGGGCTCTTGGGCTCTTTATAGAAAAAAAAAAACACCGCATTTTAATGTTCACGATGTAAAATGATCCGAGTCGATACCGCATCAGTAGGACAACTGGTGACCGAGTTGTAAAATATTCCCGATTAAACATTTTTTTGGGAAATAAAATACTTGGCTGTTCTCAATTTTTTAGATATCTAAAATGTCTTTTATACGGTACACCTTGATATTTCCACCAGATATTTTACCAGTCGGTTATCTTTTAAAGTGAAGGCACGTGAACATATCCGTCAAAAGTTGGCCGTAGCATCTCAGCGCTGATTTGCTGGTTTCGTTTTCTCCTCTACCGATATTTTTTTTCTCCTCACAGTTCATTTTGTTATGTATGTATCTATCTATGTATTAGTATTTATACTTGTATTTTATAAGTAGTCATTTCCTAGCTATTTATCCCGTATGTTGCACCTGCCATGTTTTGTCTCTGCATCACCCTAAGGTTGACTGGTAGAAAATGCCTCAGACATTAAGTCCGCCTTTGTACAGTATTTTTTTTACTTGTGCATAAAGTTTTAATAAATAAATAAATATTTGGATTGCCTTGTGTTTCATGGTATTCAAATACTTAATAATAATAAAATGTTTTATTGACATAAAAAAGATCTTAGATGGTCTTACATTTTCAATTGAAGCTCTGAATCCTGAGCTGCCTGTGTTACAAGAGTCAGTATTGTCAACCGTTTTTTGAGCATTAAGAAGGTAAAGCAATCAAATTAAAATGAAGGGAATTTAGTGCATCCATTCTTTGTGTTGTGTGTGTTTATTGTGTTTTGCATGTATATGTGATTGTATTATAATTATTTCAAAGAGACATTTGTTGTTTGATGCAAGGTTTGAAACTTTTGTTTATCTGTATCAAGTTCTAATTTCGAAAACTTTTATGATCGAAAATAATTTGTTAAAAGAAAGAAAACCCAGCTGCCAAAAAAAACAAGTGATCATACACATACCAGAGGCAATCACTGGTACTACTAGTCTTTGAAAGTCATCCTCAAATTCAAAACAGTAACTCCCAGCCAACACTCAAAAACATTGGTTCCAAACCATGCCACAAATATCAAAGTGCCCAACACGCTATAAGATATAGTACTACGCTCATAACCAAGCTATTTAGCGTACATCGCAGAATATTTATACATATTTGGACAGAATCCAAATAGGTTTCGGGGTGGCGTGACCGTTTTATTTACGGCACCGAATATATTAGATCCCTACTCCTGAATTTTAACGTGAAGTATGAAATAATATTTAAGTACATGTCGTGCTTTTGCTGTTTGAGAATTCTCTGGTGTTTTAATTAGGTACAAATGAGGGAGTTATGTTATTTTTATTACGGCAAAGCTGAAATGAAAGTTCGTGAATTTCGCAAACTGAGTATATTTCTTCACGTGAAAGAAGTCCCGCAGCAATAAGTGGAACTAATTATTATTATACAGGGTGTCCCAGAAGTCGACGCTCGCAGTCTGGATTTGTGGCCGGTTAACGGCAATAGGCTTGCCCCATATTACATGGGACTTAAACATAACTGGCGATATGTGGGTGTACTATAGGTACAGTCACGATCATAAGTATGTATACACTTGGCTTTATTCAAAGGCGATTTTCTCCTTTATTTTTGAATGAAATTTTATATTACAAGGAACATAGTATTTTTGAACCCATAGGTTTATGTAACAGTCGTATTTCAACGTTGCATTCGTTATTTCGTGAAAAAGTCGCAATTTAAAGTTGCCAAGTGTTGACATATTAGTGCTCGTGTCTGAACACCTTTGCTTTATCCCTCGGGGAATACAGGCAGAATGATATGTTATGGGTTTTAGTTATTCAGTATAGCTACTGCTATACTGAATAACTCTGATAAATAATATGCACTCATCTTTAAATTTAGATAGGGTGACTGGTAATTAGTGACCGATACTTAAACACGTGATTTTACTCATCATTATGAACAACTTTTACTATGGGACTAAACCTGAAATCGTGAAAAAAAAACAGCTGTTCTCTACATTTTGACGAGTTAGACGAACATAAATGTAGGGAACAGCTGTTTTTTTTTTTTCGCGATTTCAGGTTTGTTCCCATAGTAAAAGTTGTTCATAATGATGAGTAAAATCACGTGTTTAAGTATCGGTCACTAATTACCAGTCACCCTATATACTATATAAATAAAACAAAGTCGGGTTAGCTACACATTATAAGTAAAGAATGGCTGAACCGGTTTTTGTTGATGTTTGATTGCAGAATAACTATTAAAACATGGGAAAAATGAACAAAAAAAAATAATCTGAGGCGGTATGAAGTTCGCCGGGTCACCTAGTTACATCATAAATAAAATGTCGCCACCCTTGTAGGTATGTGGTTGTGTTACTGTGCAGTCTAAATTGGTGATTTTCAGTATTTGGGAAGGTGCCCGGTAAGTAACTGATGCCAACACTCCACCTGATGGGAAGTGGTACCGCCAATTAAAGACACCTACATAGGTAAGTCTAAACATGAAAATTCTCTTATAGATAAAGTTTTAATTGGTAATTTAGACAACAATACGAAAATAAATTAAAATACTGGCAGCACTAGGACAAAGGAGTATTTTGGAACTATACATTTTTTAAATAAAAATTCAACTATGCTAATTAATAGTGACAGGCCGTCTATGGCTTTTGCCGATCTCTGATTAGCTATAGTGAGTAAACTATATTGAATATATTTGATTGAATTTTGCATGCAGACTGGGAATTTTAATAGTTATACGTAGTTTAAATTATATTTATACTCGAATTTCACCGTCAAAATATTCCTTCAAAATGGAAATCATTCTGACCTAACTGATCTATTTTCAGAGACCAACTAAAAATAAAACTCGAATATTTTAAATTTGAACTAAGTTTTAAAACTGCTCTATTTTCCTCACTGTTACAGAAGATAAACTTATTTTTCAACTATGCTAACGTTTTCCTTTATAACACCTGTCAGCCTGATAGAAGAATACCTGCCTAGCACATCAATAAATTGCTTCATAGGTGTGAAAAAGTCGTCTGCTCAGCTCAGTAATGTAAATAACGCAATGAACCTGCCTAAACTGTCAAAATGAAAAGCATTACGATCGATTACCATTTTATGTGTGTTACGCAATTACCCCGCGGGTTAATTTACCCTGAAGGTCCATTCCCGTGGTTAAAAACGTTCTTATTCTAGTCGCAATTTCATCTCAGTGAAAAATTACACAAATTAATAGAGTAAATGTAAGGACCAAAACTGAGGAAGTTTACTCCTCTAGCTCGAGAATACTGTCATGTGGTGTGCCGCAGGGTTCTGTGGTAGGACCCTTACTTTTTATTTGCTATATTAATGACTTTCCCCAAGTGGTCGAATATCCAATGTCACTATTTGCCGACGACAGCACTGTTATTTATGATACTGGCACCATAAAAGAAATAGAAGAGCATGTTAACAAAAGTCTTATTCCTATCATCGACTGGTTAAATGCTAATAACCTTAAAATTAATCTTGACAAAACTAAAGTTATGAATTTTAAAATAAGACACAAAGAACAATCAGAGTTTCAAATAAACTATAGAGGGAGTGAAATACTTGAAGCCAGTGTTACAAAATTTCTTGGACTATATATTGACAATGACATGACATGGAAAACTCAAATTGAAAGTGTTTGTGGAAAGCTTAGTAAATTTTCATATGCTCTTTATATGCTGGGTAAAATTGCGAATAAGACCGCCTTACTAGCAGCTTATCATGGCTATGTCGCCTCGGCTCTGCGGTATGGCCTCATATTCTGGGGAAATGCCCCTAAGATTCAAGAAGTACTAATAGCACAGAAAAAATGTATTCGAGCGATTTGTAAAATAAAACAAACAGAATCATGCAAGCCACATTTTCAAAAGCTAAACATATTAACGTTACCGTCACTTTATATTTATGAAGCCTGTATTTTCATAAAACACAACATGAATTTATATAGATTTGTAGAAAGTAAACGGCGCTCAAAAAAATTGCAGGTGTTAGCAACAAAAACACAATTTCATAGCAACAGTTTTTATGCAATGGCTCAAAAACTATATAATAAGTTACCAGGACAAGTTATCTCAAGTATTAACATTAACGAATTTAAAAGAAATCTGTTCAAATTGTTAAATAGCAAGGTGTATTATTCTGTTGACGAATATTTAAATGACAAATTTTAATTATCCAATTATGACATACTAAATAATTTTGTTAATTTTGATTATTGTTGTATTAATTTTTTATTATTTTTTATTTATTTATCACATGACATTATGTAACCTTTGATATTTTGTATGCCTTTTGGCGGGGCACAGCTCGGATCTTATGTATTTATAACACCTTTTGTATTTACCCTGTGTTCACGAAATAAATGAATATGAATATGAATATGACAATCAATGTCAAAATTTAAGTAAAATTAAGGGTATTTTTGACGCCGCGGGAGACGCTCCGGGCGTCGGGAGCCGCGTGACGACTCCCGGCCACCGTAGGCGCGGGCCTGCGGGCGGAGAGTAATGGGTAGCTCACCGTCCGATCAGGACCAGGCCCGTGCCGGACGGCGCGTACGTGTTCCACGCGCGCCTCAAAGAGATGTCAGCATCGAGGAGGGGCCCCATAGGGCCGAAGCCTGCCGGGTCAGCGGGATTGTCCGAAAGGGTTACCGCTGGCCCGGAACATAAAGGGCTAAGGAAGGAACACGGGTGGGTTTTAGTCAGTAAGAGTCTGACACTTCCTTCCGCTCCACCCAGAGCGGGAGGGGTCATTTGATGATTTCCCATCAGCAAAAAAAAAAAAACGGTATTTTTGACAGATTGAGACTGTGATTATAATGCGAACGTTTCACATTGCTCTTTCGGCCACCCAATCACAGGAACCAAACACGAGATTAGACATGACACCAACTGATCAGTGACTAGATCAGGCTCCCAGAGACAAGGGGATAATGGAACAAAGCAGAACAGTTACTGATTACCATTCGACCCAAAATACTGACAACTTCGGACTACATTCTCGTCAAACTCAATCCATCACGGGCGAACAGTACTGACATCTGACGACACTGAAATTAAGCATCCGAATCGTTTTTTAAACGTACGAGCGTATCCATCAATCATTCCGAGCGTTGTAATTTTTCATTGTCTGTTTAAAAAATGGGGCCTGTAGACTAAGATCTGCATATAGGTGGGGAGATGTGTTTGTTGTGGATTAGAAAGGAATTTAATATAATCTAAGATGGCTACCACGTCAGTGTAGTGATTGCCAGTGTGACTGCTGAAAATACAGCCTAGTAGTTTAGACTGTATTTATAATACATACTAGCTGCGCCCCGCCGTTTCACCCGCCTTAATGTCGATCCCGTGGGAATATCGGGATAAAAGTAGCCTATATGTTAATCCAGGGTGTCAGCTACCTCCATACACAATTTTATCAAAAGTGGTCCAGCCTTGGTCCAGCCGTTTGAGCGTGAAGAAGTAACAAACATATAAAAAAACACACACACACACCCCCACACACACCCCCACACACTCACAAAATTTCGCCTTTACAAAATTAGTTTAATGTGATTTTTTCTCTTGTGTTATAAAAATGATGATTGCCGAACTTTGCACAATGCTCGCAGAACAGATGGCCGATGGGGTCGAAAGGTTCTGGAGTGGCGACCGCGTACCACAAGACGTAGCGTTGGAAGATCTAACACATGGTGGACCGATGACCTTGTGAAGGCCGCACAAATCCGATGGATGCGGGAAGCACAGAACCGGTCGAAGTGGAGGTGCTTGTGGGAGACCTAGCCCAGCAGTGGACGTCTTTCAGCTGTAATTATGATGATGAACGAAACTTTAGAATATTTTGAGGTGTTCGTGAGAATATAATCCTACTAATATTATAAATGTGAGAGTTTGTAAAGATGTTTGGATGTTTGTTACTCAAACACGCGTAAACCGTTGAACAGATTTGGATGAAAATTGGCACATAGATAGACTATTTCCCGGATTAACACATAATTTTTATCTCGATATTCCCACGGGATTGAAACTTACTCGGGTAAAACTGCGGGGCGCTGCTAGTAATCTATATATAATTCAAATTCCTGACTGACTGATATAGTGTCTTAAAGACATGAAAGGAGGGTGTGTTATTTGTGAAGGTATCCTGTAAGAAAGGGTTTTTTGAAATTCCATCTTACTAGGGTGAAATTTCACGTGGACGCAGTCGCGGGCAAAGCTAGTTAATTTCTAAAGCATAATTAAACTAATTAAGAAATATGGTACAGATTTCATACGTGATGATTCATAGGGGTAAATCCTGTGTTAAATTTCTGGTTGGACAAAGTGTTATGGCGTTTTTCCATTACAATATTTCAGTAAAAGCTTGAATTAGGAATGTGTACCCGCTTTATGACAATAAGTTTGCCCCCATGAGAGTCATGGGAAGTATATTACAACTGGCTAAATACAGCGCTTACCACTTCGGGTCGTTGGGTGTTGCTTAATTTTTCATTTGAATTAAAATATCCTCATTCTAGCTTAAAATAAAGACATTGTTGCCTAATATTCTAATAATCCGTCCATACATATAATCCATACTAATAATCAGTTGTATTTTAAGCAGCATAATCAGCCTACAATGTTCCCACTGCTGGGACACGGGCCTCCTCTCGGTGGGAGGGGGTGAGCCATAATCCACCACGGAAGAAGAAGAAGAAGTCACATGTCTTCGTATTCTTGGTTCTAGGACATGCCGGTTTCCTTACGATGTTTGCGGCGACTAGAATCAATTCTACATATTTTATTGTAATTTTTGAAGTTCAAAAGTTCTTTTTATGTGCCTATTTGAAATCTGTGCCTCCTGTGATAAGTGATACAAGTCAAAAAACATCATTTTACAGGACAGCAAAAACAAGATTTTAAAAAATCTTGTTTTTGCTGCTTGCACCAAGCTTGCACCAATAAATTGTCTTAGTGTAAACTGATATACATCAAGTTAAAACGTCTAATAACTCATTAGAATAATGATTCTAGCAAAATGAGCTAAAACAAAAGATGAAGATATAACCCTTAAGATTTATTTTTTTTACTTATCAGTCACCTCTTTACATATTTTAGTTGAACTGTATCAATTTACTAAAATCCTAGTCTTTCAGAAGATAATGTTAAATGATGTAAGTCAAGATGTACCCCTCAAAAAAAAAAGATAGTGATATGTGTAAATAAATACAAGTTTTATATCCTCTAGTTGTATCACTTTGCACAAAATTATCTCCGAAACTATAGCAGATAGAAGAACGTGAGTTAGACCAAAAAAGACGTTTTTTTTTTTTTTGATAATGCTCATGTGAAAATCACAAAAAGGGTACAACTCGAGTTACCTATATCACTTATCACAGGAGGCACAGAAATAAATGCTTTGACTTTTTCTTCACCGTTTGCAGATCAGTGGTGATGAAATAATTTACACAAAGTAAAGTGCATGTCTGGGTTCGAACCTGTAACTCGTAATTCTGGAACACCACTGCTAGCTCACATAATTTTTTTTATTATAAATGCGAAACTAATTCAGTCTGTTACCTTTTGACGCTTTAATGGCTGAACAAATTTCAATGATATATGGTGCACAGGTATACCATGACCTGAACCATGGATTAGGACGTATAAGATACTTTTAATCCCGGAGGTACTTTCCCGTGGCAAAGTTGGGTTAGTAGCTCAGACTTGTTTTCAGAAAAAATGGCAGACACAATGTGTCTAATGGGGGATTACTGACCCATTCAACACCCAGTGCAAGTGCGGTGCTTCTGATCAGACCATGCCCTACTTTCTGGAGTGTCCTAAGAGCCCCTTCATCTGCACCTCGGATGACTTAAAGAATGCCACCGAGATGCCGCAATCAACATGGTCACCTACTGGGGGCAAACTATATAAAAAAAACAACGAGGAAGAGTACCATCGACACGAGAAGAAGAAAATTCCCGAGGGGTGATTTTAACCTAACCTACACACGGGTGAATCCGCGTCCAAAAGCAGTATTCTATAAGTGTCTGAGCCAAACCCTAATAAATACCACTTTCCTACATAAGCAGGATAAACTGCAAATTTTCCTTATTAAATCGTAATAACATAATAATTTTCCCCCTTAACGGGGTAATATCAAATAATCAAAGTAATATTTCATGTCGCGGTCTCGCGGTTATGTGAAATTAGAATTTCGTGTTTGGCATCAAAGGACCTACTAGGATCTAATAAGTCTGTGATGGAACAAAATCTTAGAAGAAAATCTTCAATAATATTTTGTTTTCTTAGCGATTCAGTGATTGGTTTCAGCGCTTTATTCCCTCTTCAAATCAATATATTTTGTATCACATCTAAAATAAAATAGGTCTTCTTTGACACTAATTACTCTTACGGCTGAAGAAGTCTCAAACGCAGCTGAATCTTTACATAGGAAATCACCAAATGCGTTTAGCATTCTGTCTTAGTGTGCATACACACGACCAGCACGCGTCAACAGCAAAGGTAATTGCAGCCGTTGACGTTGTCGTAATGTAGGTTGCTTATATAACAAATAGAAAATAAAATAAAACATCCTAGTACCTATATTAGTTCTACTGAATACCTATTTTGAATGCACGTTCTAAATCAACTTAACTAATTGTTTGATTTCAATGAGCAGAAACTGAACTAAATTATTATAACAGTTTGTTTCCAACAGTATTTGTATTTCATTAATATTATTATAATTAACTGGCTGTTAATTGTGAAAGTTAAATATTTAAGTTATCTTACCAGTAATATTATAAATACGTAGACGTAAAGACGGAAAGACGTAGCGTTGGAAGGCCTCCCCAAGGTGGTCCGACAACTTTGTGAAGGCCGCAGGAACCCGTTGGATGCGAGAAGCGCAGAACCGGTCGAAGTGGAGGTGCTTGGGGGAGGCCTATGTCCAGCAGTGGACGTCTTTCGGCTGAAATGATGATGATGAATATTATAAATGCGAAGTTTGTGAGGGTGAATTGAGGGATGTTTGTTACTCTTTCACGCAAATACTACTAAACGGATTTTGATGAAACTTTACAATAATACAGCTTATACAATAGAATAACACAAAGGATACTTTTTATCCCGATGTTCCCACGGGATCGACACTTATGCGGGTGACACCGCAGGGCGCTGCTAGTAAGTAATAACATTTCCTCAGTATGTATGTGCTTTTCTGCCTGTGTCCTTGGGACAGATTTTATTCGGGAAAGGTATCATTTTCATGTTATCTCTTTACTGAAATCACGGATATATGACTGAAATATATTAAGTACTGGTAAGGTTAAAAGAGCAGTGGTGATCCAGTGGTAGCGACCGCGACTTACGTGTTACGGGTCGTGGTTTCGAACCCTAACTGGCGCTTTGTGTAAATTATTACATCACCACTGCTCTCAAAATGGTGAAGGAAAACATCGTGAGGAAACCGGCATGTCCTAGAACCAAAAATTCGAAGACACACATGTCATGTCCAGTGCGGGTTGGCAGATGTCACAACATCTGCCAACCCGCACTGGGTCCGTGTGGTGCATTGTTGCCCACTCCCTCTCAATGAGAGGAGGCCTGTGTCCCAGCAGTTTGAACATTATAGGCTGATTATGAAGAAAATGTAAAATATTCAAAATGAAAGCCGAAATGAATTTAGTTCAGTGCAAACATGCATGTTTATAATGAGGTGACATGTTTTTAGAAACGAAAGTAGTTTTTTAGACCTTGTTATCTTATAATTATTACTAGATTCTGCCCGCGACTTCGTCCGCGTAAAATTTCTTGCACCCCATCGCATCGTATCGCCTGGCCGCGCTATTACTTCTTTGTCGCTTAGCATTCTTTCTGACTTTTTTGTTTTTGCTCGGCTCCTAAGGATCCTAGCGTGATTTTAGGTAGCCTGTAGCCTTCCTCAAGAATTAGGCTATCAAATGCAAAAAAAATTTCGAAATCCGACTGGCAATTACAGAGATTAGCGCTTTCAAACAAACAAACTCTTCAGCTTTAATTAGTTTAGATTTGAAAGTAAAGGTATTACCCAAATTTTAATTTAATAAAATTTTATACAATTCATTATGATTTAATAAATTTTATAAAAAACTAGGATTAGATACCCTATTATTAAAATTTAAAATACTAAAATAGTAAATAATTATTTATTGAAACCCAAATTCAATTCAATTGTTTACCCAAATTTTATGCAAAAAATTGAAGTAAAAAGACAGTTGCCAATTATGGCCACAAGAGACACACATTACACACTCTTTGTACTCGTAAAGTTCATACCTTTTAGCATTAAAAGAATAAGCAAGTATTAATCTACTTAAAGCTTTTATGCCGGAAAACACCTCTCTTTTGTATGTTGGACACAGGAGCAAAGACTTTTTTAGAATAATGATGACAAACCTACATAAATCTTCTTTTGTAGGCATTAGTATTGTTTTTTAAACATACAAGAAACAATATTTCTTACCAATTAGGTTTTGTGAGGGGCCCGTGGCTAAATAATAACAGCCGCACAGGTCGATCGATCAGGTGACCACTAAGAAAGGTCAGGTTAATCCATCCATTCCATCTTTACATACCGAGACCTCACTATGAGTCCCGGCTGTCATTCGTGGATCTTAGACAGTCGTTACGGGTCGTCTCAAGCCCGAAAGTCTGACAACCAGTCTTATCAAGGGGTATCGTATTACTCAGTAACTGGGTTGTAGAGGTCAGATAGGCAGTCGCTCCATGAAAAATACTAGTATTCACCTGCATCCGGTTAGACAGGAAGCCGACCCCAACCTAGTTGGGAAAAGGCTAGGCAGATGATGACCAATTAGGTTTTGTATGAAATACACAGGGCTTTTTAAGACCTCTGGGCCTTGTCTATAATTACCATACAAGTTGTAGGTATCTGGTAAAAACCTCCACGTATATATAATTAAGTTCCACATAAAAACAACGTACAAATAAAATATGTTTAAACAAAAATAAATCTTATTTCACTTGTTACCGACTTCAAAAAAAAGGAGGTTATATACAGTATATTTTCGCAGTGAAAATATAAACCTCAATATTATTTTTATTATCATAATATTTCGTTTTTATTTGATCTCTCCTGTAGATGTCTGCTGTCAATTTTTATCACACACCGTTTGTTTCATCCCTTCAAAAGGGACGTAAGGGTTCGCAAGTACAAACAAAATAGATACATAAACAACATCCTTTTCAAAACGGGTTTTGAATTGCGACGGTAAATTATTTTTATTCTCGGCGTAATCTAAATTCTGGGTTCATTGATGAAAGGAATTTAGATATATGGGATTTGTGTGCAATAATAAGCTATTTTGAAATGAAGTCTTATTAACATGTCAATATTTTTTTTTTAAGGATTAATGATTCTTTTCACAAACGCACCCATAAACGTATACCTTCTTCCCATGGGGGTAAGCAGAAACTACACAACACCAACTATGTTGGGGTCGACTTCCAGTCTAACCACATGCAGCTGAATACCAGTATTTTACATGGAGCGACTGCCTATCTGACCACACGCAACAGAACACACGCTACTACGATCCTTATCTACTACTTCTTTAGCTTCTTTTACGTTCATACATCTAGTTATACACACATACCGGTATCGAGTACCCGCACTTCATCTTTTTGAAGAACATCGGTAATCACACTAATAATATAAAGGCGATAATTTGTGAGAGTGTGTGTGTGTGTTTATATGTTTGTTACTTCTTCACGCTCAAAGGGCTGGACCAATTTTGATAAAATTATTTGCTATGGTGGTAGCTGACACCCTGGATTGACATATAGGCTACTTTTTATGCCGATATTCCCACGGGATCGAAACTTATGCGGGTGAAACCGCGGGGCGCAGCTAGTGGTTACTATGCGTCTTTCTAGGGCATCTTCTTGCGGATTTTTCCACTCATATCTGCCTAAAACCTAAACTTACCTTGGTAATTGTTTTGTTAGTCTAATAAGTAAGTATAACATCATTAAATAGACCGTTCGCGAAAAAAAGTGTTTGGTAATTAACGAAAACCAAAGCGCGATTCATTACACAAAAAAGTTCTCTAATAAAATGAAAGACAACATTAGAAAATAAATAAAAAAGTTCTAAAAAAAGCATTATAACAAATGCCTGAGGCGGTAAAAACAAAACAAACAAATTAACGATGTTTGACGTTGTACAAAACAAAAACAAGATAACAACATTCACAGACACTCTTCATAATACACGAACAAAAAGCCACAGCATAAAAAAAAACCAGTAAACCTAAAAGTCCGAAGAATAGACAATACACAGTTATTTTATTTTGCGTCACTGTCAATATTACAGTAAACATTAATCTCGTGACAATAGGGTTGGTATTGGATTGCTGCAATTGTCAAGTCTGTCAAAATCATAGTGATCTTTATTGTTGTTGTAATAAGGTGGCTATTGGGTTGCAGCAGTCAGATGTAAAATAACTGTGAAAGGACTGTAAATTAAAATCAAAAGCGTTGACGTCAGATCCATCAAACCACATTCAAATACGGAACCATATCTGAGGATGAAACAATAAATTGCTGTCATAACCAGGGATTTGAACACCATAGGTAACACAATGTTCCCTAAAACCTTTTGTTTGGTTTTTGAATCGGTGATGGATGCGGGAAGATTAGCGGGTGTTTGTCTACTCTTCAGGTTATTTTTAACAAAATTTATTTTTGCTTTTGTACAATGAATATTTTGTGGTGTGTCAGTGGTATGCGATTCTTATCAGTATCAGTGTATCGCTCTATGCAATTTTATAGGTGCCTACTATATTTTTGACAGGAACTATATTTTTTTGTAAAAATGATTAAGTTTAATTTGTGGAAAATTTATAAAAAAAAAAAAAAGCTTTTGGTGATTTTGACGTGATTGTAGCGGTATCTGCAACGCCACTTGCGAACTACGCGTCATATTGACGTCACGCAAAATCCTGCATCTCGCAAGCAGAGTTTACCGCGCAACTAGCATATAGCATGCCTTTTAAGTTTTGTCGTTTGAAGAAAAAAACACAACTAGAACCTTATAGTACTTTTTATTGTTTTTCAAAGTATTCACCACGTAGCTTAATACACTTTTCCATTCGCTCAAACCAGTTATTATAACATTTATTCCACTCTAAAGTGGGGGTGTTCAAAATGGCTGACTTGAAAGCGTCGACTACTCCTTCACCGGACTGGAACCTTTGACCACGAAGACTTTTCTTAATTTTAGGAAATGTAAAGAAATCGTTAGGGCTTAGGTCAGGACTGTATGGAGGATGGTCAAGAATTTCTACTTTTTCCTGCTTCAAATACTCAATCGTTTGACGAGCGCTGTGTGAGCTTGCGTTGTCGTGGTGCAGGATGATGCGTCGCTTTGAGTTAGATTTTCGAAGTTCGGCGATGACTTGTGGTAAACAAACTGTGGTATACCACTCTGCGTTAACCGTTCTACGATCTTCAAGTGGCCGGTTTTTCCAACGAACGTGGCCACCATCTTCTCTAAAGTGCTTCGAGAACGAACAACTTTAGTCGGCTTTGGCTCGTCTTGAAAGACCCATATTGTAGATTGTTGTTTGGAATCAGGATCGTTGGCATAGATCCAAGATTCGTCACCACTGATGATGTCGTAGACGTGATTTGACTCTCCTCGGTTGAACCTTTGCAGAGTTTTCTTACACCATCTGACGCGGGCCGCCTTGTGATCGTCGGAAAGCAGATGCGGTATCCAACGGCAAACTAGCTTTCTCACACCAAGCGCTTCATGCAAGATCTTCTGAATGGTTGTCCCTGAGATGCCTAATAGAGCCTCTATCTCTCGATACGTCACATGACGATCTTCGAGAATTAGTTGTCTCACAGCAATGATGTTATCTTCAGTGAAGGCGAATTTTGGGCGTCCTTCGCGAGATTTGTCACTAACACTAGTATGTCCACGCTGGAATTCTAAATACCAGCGTTCGACAGTCCGCAGACATGGGGCTTCATCACTGAATACAGATGTTAGCTCTTCAAAACACTGAAGCCGTGTCAGGCCTCTTCTAAAGTTGTAGAAAATTATTGCACGAACATTATCCTTAGAAAGATTCATTTTCGTCCATAACCTGACAGATTCCAATCGACGCTGTGACTAAACAATAGCATTAATCCTAATACTTTCAACTGTTTTGAGATTCAAAATTTAAACACATTCAAATATAGAACAGTTCCAAATTCAAAATTGCCGGGAAATATGGAAACGACAGAACTTAAAAGGCATGCCTAGTATACAACAGTCCGACATGAATCATCAGGCAGTTGCCTGCCAGGCACAACACCCGTCTGGTCGGAGGATCCTCCCTTTTCTATGGAGGTTGAGTGAACTTTACACCCTGTTCCTCATACCTCTCTACGGTCACTCTGAAGTTTCATGTCATAAACTCACCTGTATACTATCTACCACATATTCCAGGGTAGTTTAGAGTTTAGTAGTCAAATGCGATTAGCATATTCAGCCTATAATGTTCCCACTGCTGGGACACAGGCCTCCTCTTGGTAAGAGGGAGTGGGCTGTAATTCACCATGCGGACCCAGTACGGGTTGGTGGATGTCACACTTCGAGTTTTTGGTTCTAGGACATGCTGGCGTCCTTACAATGTTTTCCTTCACCGTTTTGAGAGCAGTGGTGATGAAATAATTTACATCACTGTTAAAATATCGACACAAAATGTTAAAGAACTTAAATCCAACTCGTTAATATTTGCGTAAGTACTTACCCCGATTTATATGATCAACGATATTTGAGTAAATGACACATATTTCATGTTAAAAATTGCAACTGACTGAGTGACATAAAATCTGTTCACAAAGCGAGTACTTATCAATTTTATTACAAAAATGTATACAAAGGAATTTATTCATTACTAGCTTCTGCCCGCGACTTCGTCCGCGTGAGTTTTCACCCTCCCCTCATTCGCCCTCTTAGGGGTGGAATTTCGAAAAACGCTTTCTTAGTGGATACCTACTCTTCACAAATAACACACCCTCCAAATTTAATGTCTCTAGGACCCGCGGTTTAGTCTGTGCGTTGATATTTCAGTCAGTCATTCAGGACTTTGAATTATATATATATATAGATACTTTTCCGGGATAAAAAGTACCCAGTGTGGTGCCCAGGATATTAAAGAATAATTATACCAAGTTTCATCGTAATCGAACCGGTAGTTTTTGCGTGATGCCTGAACAAACAGACAGACAGATAAAAAATATTTTAATCACATTTTTGAGTTCGGTGTCGATCTAGTAACACCCCCTGCCATTTATTTTTTTGATATTTTCAATGTACAGAATTTTCACTTCTACAGATTTATTATAAGTATAGATATCGTGTGCGCAGTGTGGTAATTTTGTCAATACATTTTATTCATGTATTGCATTTATTATTGCGATATTATCAGCTCTTTATGGACTACCAATACCGTTGAACGCCTTCTTCCAAAAAAAAAAATCACTTGAATGATCATCACAGCATTCAGCTTTTGAGACATACCTATCAGTCTGTTCGGCAATATAAAAGCGCTACGCGGTCGCTACGGCGTAGCTTCACCGCTACGCTTGCTACGCGATTGTAGCAGTTCGTGCCTACGCGTCGCGTCGTCGAGTGTACTTTTTTGTTTTTGCTGAATGGGCCCGCTCTTGACCTCGATCACGCCTGATTGAAAGCGATGGATGAGGTCTATGGTGGAACGAGCGTGCCCAGAAGATGCCTAAAGCACTGGAACTACCACGCATCGACGAAACACAGCAGGCTGCTTGGCGCCGGACTCCGGTGGGAGGGTGGTCTCAAACCGCGGGCGCTAGCCCTACCACCGCACGGGAAGAATTGGCCAGTCAAATAAGGTGTTGGGTGTGACTGCCCAGGATGCGCTGAGCGCTCGGTTCAGTTGAGTAACTGGCGGAACAAACTGCGCTACACGAGGAGGCTTCTTCATGCATCCCAAAAATCTAATTATTAAATCTGCATTCGCGACTTATTTGCCAAAAATTTAAACAAATATGAGTTTATGGAAATTAACTTTAATTCCTACACAATAAAGTGCAGTTTACGTTACAACTTCAAACATTTTTCACCACTAAAATAAAGTTGATATTTGTCTAAATTTAAATAACCAATTTGAAACAAATTGCATTAGACTTTAGTTCCTTTGCCTTTCTTACTATTAATATAGTTATTAATTAAGTACATGATTAATCTAATATGATAACTCCATGGATAACCCCTAACTTCGTCCGCAACATTGCATTCCCACCCCATACTTAAGGCTTTTCACAATTTTATGACGTCATAAAAAGCAACATTTAAAGGTTTAAACCATAAGACAGTAAGCACCGATAAAACCATTGTTACGGCTGGATAAAACTCGACAGATACTCAGTTCACTCATTTCATTCGTTCATAAACGATTCGAATTGAATGAGAGCATATTTGTTTTATTTTCGCTCCGTTTGCGGAATGTTCCTTATTATTTTTGAGTGAGCGAGTTTTTTTAAGGTGGAAGTTGAACGTTTTGATTTTCCGAGTCGGTGAATTGACAAAGCAGTTCGATATACATATTTAATTGGTTTTCGTCTTTTGTAGCTTTCTTTTAAGAGCCTATACTACCTCAAATGGCTTAGCATGATCCTCCGTTATGTCGAAAATACTGCAGCATTAATTTTGAAATAAATATATGCTAAAGTTGAGGATTAATGTAAGGTCTTATGTTAGACGAAAACACGATTCCATAAAATTTTCTCGATAGAAAAAAATTCCAAAGTTACCTCCAAACCGAACAATAAACCGCTGTTATTCAAAAAATACTTCAAATTAGATCATGAAACTTTGCATACTACCTGAACTAACTATAAAGCAGGTCTTATGTTAGTTAGTTTTTTTGAATTACCTTTATTTTCACCGTAAAAAGCAAATACCTAAACTATTGGCGCTGCCTCCGGCCAAGCACCGCACTCTGTCTCGCTTTCACACAGTCCGCGAGCAGTATCGTGCGAGCGAGATAAAGAGTGAGTTTTAGCTGAGGTAGTATAGGCTCTTAAGGCTGATTTTTTAATGCATTAGGTAGCGAGTTTCTCCACAATACCACCCTGCGCTCTATTACTCAAATGGCGGTTCAATCAATCAAAATCAACTCAGCCTATCGCAGTCCACTGCTGGACATAGGCCTCTCCCAGACTGCGCCACAGCACCCTGTCCTCCGCCTTCCGCATCCAGTCTACCCCAGCCACCTTCTTTAGGTCGTCCGTCCATCTAGCTGGGGGGCGTCTCACACTACGCTTGCCGATACGCGGTCTCCACTCCAGGACTCGTCTGCTTCACCGGCCATCGGTCCTTCGACAGACATGGCCAGCCCACTGCCACTTCAGTTTGCTTACTCTGCAAGCTATGTCGGTAACTCCGGTTTTTTTCCGGATAATTTCATTCCTGATTTTATCCTTCAAAGAGACTCCGAGCATAACACGCTCCATAGCGAAATGGCGGTTATTGGAGAAAAATAGCCTTAGGGAGGACAAAGCCGTTGTAGGTAGACCACGGTAAAGCTGGTGTGACGATCAGACAACGTTTGCAGGCCCAACATGGCCAGATTTCGCACAAGACATGAGGTTTGGAAGGAAAAACGGAAGGCATTTGTCCAGCAGCAGGACACAATATAGGCAAAAAAAAAGTTGCGAGTTTTATTCAAGTACCAAATGATGTGTCCAAACATCAGTCCAAAAGTGTCAGTTTTTCATCGTAAAGTATCACGTATAGACATCAAAGCATTTAACTCGCTATGTATCTCATGCAAATGTAAATCAGCCTTTATAGACACCTACGTTTTGATTATAATGGCTCGAAAGTTCGAAGTTAACGAATTGAAAGCGAGACATTTATTAATTTATCATCATCTGCCTAGCCTTTTCCCGACTTTGTTGGGGTCGGTTTCCATTCTAACCGGATGCAGCTGAATACCAGTATTTACATGGAGCGACTGCCTATCTGACCTCCACAACCCAGTTACTCGATAATACGATACCCCTTGGTAAGACTGGTTATCAGACTTTCGGGCTTCTGACTACCTGTAACGACTGTCAAAGATGATGATGATGATGCTTTCCGAGGCACGGAGGGTTCACGGTACACAGACCAACCGCGGCAAGCGTAGCTTAACCAGTAGCAGCTATTCAGCAATAAAAAAAAAAATTAAAGTCAAGGAGCAGTCCGTCAGAAATATGAAGCTAGTTGCTCACATTCCAGAAAAAACAACAATATTCACACATTTCATGTAATAGCCAACGATAGCTTTCAACCGATATCGTCTATATTTAAATTGTATTGAAAAAAAAACATTGTAAACTAACACGCTTTCACACCATTCGAAAATGGATGCAGCGTTTTTTTTTCAAAAAAAGTCAGAATAACAAATAGATGGATGAATTTTTGATATCAGTGCTAAGTCAATAAAATGTAATCGGCTTTGCACGTGTTTGGTAATGGAAAAGTTCATTTTGATACATACTGCGAGACTAGAGTGGCCATAAACTATGTAAGTGTAACTTGATATTTTTCATGCATTTACTTCACATTCGAATCGCAGTTGCTTTGTCTGCGATATAAAAAAAGTCAGCCACTGGCTCAGTTATTTATTCCAATCAATTAACTCAGCCTATTACAGTCCACTGCTGGACATAGGCCTCTCCCAGGCTGCACCACAACACCCTGTCCTCCGCCTTCCGCATCCAGTCCCAGCCACCTTCTTAAGGTCGTTCAACGCTTGCAGTTAAGCTGTCTCCAGTTAAAGACTCGTCTGCTCCACCGGCCATCGATCATCCGACAATGAAACATGGCCAGCCCACTGCAACTTCAGTTATTGCTGTTGAATTATTTAAATAAAAAAATTCAATTTCGGTGCGCAAACTCAACTGGGTTTGAACTCTTGAAAGAGTTGCAAAAGGAAAGTGATTATCGCAAGAGGCCAATGGTAATCTCAGTATAACACCTACTAATATAGCATCTCCCCGATATTCCTCGTAGCGTTAGGGCGCGTTCACACCTCCCTCAAAAGAGAAGTATTTAATTCCAATGTTTTTCTTAAGAGGGAGCGATGCGTACGCGACGCGCGCGCTTAAAAATCGCCCTCGTATGAACGCGCCCTTAAGCAAAGGTGTACCTATAGTACATCCACATTTCGCCAGCTATATTAAAGCCAGCTAATTATAAGCCTTATGTAATAGGGGGCGAGCCTATTGCGATCAACCGCGGAAGAAAAACAACCGGAGAAATTCCAGACGGAAAAGTCGCAAATATCACTTTGCCCGACCCGGGAATCGAACCCAGAACTTTATGCAACTACACTTCTACTATACTTTGTTGTAGGTGTATATTTTTTTAAGAAAATGCTCTATGCTCATTGTTTTGTTAACTTAGTTTGTAATGTAATTACTAACATAGTTTTAAGACCTTTGTAACTAACAATTATTATGGATGTACTTACACTAGTGTCTAAGTTGTGTATGTACCTACTAACAAATTGGATTTTATGATATCAAATATAAATTAATTGAATTGAATTAATACTCAAATGTAGCGCTTGCGAATTATTGTTCGATTCGCGGATCAGGCAAAATTCTTATTCCGTATTCATTATGTTCTATTTGCACTTTTAGCACTCAATTCAGTGGAACCTATTACTTTCCATAATGAAAATAAAAGCCGGCCGCCTACTCGATGTGCACTTTGTGACAATAGGCCACTTTTAACAATTTATTCTTCGTTCGTCCTGAAGTTTTGTCCCACATTCCTAAAATCCTGGGCCGTCCAAAACATTAAGCTTCCTTCGTCCCAATATATAATTTTAATTATTTTATTCCCGCTTCGTCCTATATTATTTCATATTCCTTCAACGTCCCATATTTTTTTTGTATTATACTTTCTTCTAAATATTACTTACTCGAATGTATTAGCTGTAAGTTTTCTTAAAATAAATAAAATAAAACTTCAGGACGAACGAAGAATAAATCATTTTAACGGCTTTTTGATTGAGGGCTACCAAAAAAAAAAGTGACGATCGCTAGTAGTTGCGTCGAGTCCTATTAGTAGGCAATCCAGCCTGCTTGCATCTCATCCAATAGTATGTAAGTGATTTACGCCGTCTACATCTGCAAAACTCCTTCCGTTTTGTAATGTGTTGCCAAATTCAGAGAAAAAGTGGGATGTCTCATAAGCTTGTAAGACCACCCCGAATGTTCCTCAAAAAACTCTACTACCTCATATTTTATGTATCATCTTTTACTATAATGAAATAGCATATCTGATAAGTTCCAAAAGTTTATCATAAATGATGTATGTACATTTCAAATCAGAACAACCCTGAACGTTAGTTCTAACTCCAATTGCATCTTAAGCCCGCTTCCCTCAAGCGCTGCTTCAGAAAGTGCTCGAGTTGACAGCTTAGTGGATTCTCTAAGGAATTGAGCACTAAAACTTTCAAGGAAAGTAGCTTACGTTCTCAATTTTACTTTCATTATCTACTAGAAAAGCGTTCAATAGGGCAGTAAATACAGTGCCGTTCCAGAATGTCCGGGCCATCTTGTAAAGTTTAATTTACGATCGAGAACCAGCTAGTCTATATACAATATACCGGAGTGCATTAAAACTTAACACGATATTTAGCTACGTTCAATGAATTCTGAGTAATCTGCTCAGTTGCAGAACAACCTTGGACTCTTTGCACAAGCTATTTAAAATATACCTAAGCAGTTTTTCTCTTTGGCTTGGAATGTTACCACCTGTACTTTGAGTACTTTTACAACCAGAAATCTCTCATGCACAGTCAGATCAAAGCAAATTACACAATAATGGAATCCACGATCTACATAGAGACAGTTTCTATATAGGTATCATCATCATCATTTCAGCCAAAAGACGTCCACTGCTGGACATAGGCCTCCCCCAAGCACTTCCACTTCGACCGGTTCTGTGCTTCTCGCATCCAACGGGTTCCTGCGGCCTTCACAAGGTCTCTATATAGGTATAATAACCAAAAATATAGAGAGTAGCAGGGACATCCACGCATAACCTATTATACTGCTACCATGGATTTAGTACATGATTCTGGACCCCGCGTTAATTTTTTTTGTTTCATACAAAAGTGACCTACGTGGTCAAAATGTATGGAACATATTTTTTTTTTATAACCGTCGGCCACCCTGTATAGGTTCATCAAACAGAATAGATAATTTCCTCAAAATACCAAAAAAGCGAATAAAACCATATAATCACAAATAAAACCAATAATCCACTCATTCCAACTTTTAAAAACAATTTCAAAAATTTATTTTACTCGGAAATATTGTGTAAAAGGTTAAACTTTATTACTGAAGTGCCTTCCGCCATTTTATTCGGCTTATGTTACGATTTCAATGGGGAACGCTGTTCTGTTGAACTGAAAACTCTAATCGGCTTAAATTGCTGTTTTCCCAACCAGTTGTTTTTCTACGGTTTGGGGTCGGCAGAGTTCATTCCCTCCGCCTATATTTTTGTGTGTGTATTTGGTAGTAAAGAAACTCTTTTTATTTGGCAGAATCAGGTTGAGTGAATGGAACATAAGTACGGTTTAAAATTTCTATAGACATTGGTTTTATTGGCCCGTGGATAACTAATAACAGCCGCACAGGTCGATCGATCAGCTACACTTGCCACGGTTGCTCTGTGTGTGTGTGTGATTAGACGGCAAAAAACCATTGCTTATTGAATATACTTTTGAATTTCACATTTAAAGTATAGTATTGTTTTGTCTTTGTTATTAGTGGGACAACTTAAACTCATCAGCAGATTGATTACAACAAGACTTCTCTGCTCACACCCTTTTCGACCATTGATACACCATACATTGTCTTCACTTTCCCATAGACGAGACATTAAAGGATTACATGCGCTTGCACGAGCAGCTGCGACCACTAATAACATGATAAATTGATACCCAATACCAACCAAATTGGGTAATTATAATCCGATAGGTAGTTATTATGAAGCAGAGATAAAATGATGGATGTAGTCAAGTGTGTAGCATAATCAGTTGTTAATGTACCCAATGCTGGAACACAGACCTCCTCTCAGTGGGGGAGTGGGCTATAATCCACGACGCGGGCCCAGTGCGGGATGGTAAATGTCATATGTCTTCAAATTTCTGGTTCTCGGACATGCCGGTTACCTTACGGCGCGTTGTAGATGAGATGTTATTTAGCATAATTATTTCTAAATTTGGTGGCGCGTCCACAATCTGTTTTTCTGGGAATTATCACCGCTTAAGCGAAACTTACTTACGTTTACTATAGATATTACTAGTTTTATTTAAAGTTAGTATTAGTTTTTCTATCTGGGGACCTAAAAGGCCACTTTTGCAGAATCATAAAAGGAATTCATCAAATCATTATAAATCATAATAGACAGTTAACTGTTAAGTTAATCGTATCAAATCCCATTGGTGAAGGATTTTCCAGTTATTTTTTTTTGTCTGTGCTTAAATACCAATCCAAATCCAATCCCAATCTCTTGCAACGAAAAAAGCAAAATACGTTTATGATTCTGCCAAAGTGGCCTTTTTAGGCCCCCTGATGAAAGTTTTATTCTTTCACTTTTTTTTTTGTTTTATTCTTTATCCTAGAGAAAATCAAAAACGGCTGTCGGCGCGAAATTTAAAATTTTGGTGGCAGAAATGAAATCATTAGGTAAGTGGCTCCTATAAAATAAACAATGACGAAACTACCATCGTTCACTTTATTCGATTAAAGAGCGAACAAAAATGAATTAATACTCAGCGATCATTGTGCCGATAGCCGTGACAGTCAATGGACTAATAATAGCTAAGAGCCTCGACCAACATCTGAGGAGGCTCTCGTTGGGCATCTGGATCAAGGGCTTGATCCAGAAAGCGGTATTTCTGGACACGGCCCGCATTGTTAGGAGGTTCGCCCTGACCGCCGGTAGCTTGGACTCTGTTCCCAATACCGGTGGGCTTCTATTTTTTATAATTTTAAATGTTTTTATTTTTTTTTTATACTAATATTTAAAAGTTATAGAACCTATATAATTATAACACATAAATTATCTGTAAAAACATTCGTGACAAGTTACAGTTATATTTAATAACCTTCTTGCGTAAATTCCTAAAATGTATAATAATTATGTATTTTTAAGGTCCAAAGTCTTTAATAGCCCGCCTACTATAAAAGGGTTAAAGGTATGTAGGCTAACGATGTTTGTTGACCGTTAACTATGTAATTTTAGGGAACTAATGGGTTAGGCCTGAAATATAGTATTATGTTATAGAGTCAAGGATGCAAAGGAAGGCCGACACGCCAGTGTGTTAATAATTTTCTTAGCATCAAAATATCTAGGTAGATTTTGTATCGTTTGGCTTTAATTATTTGGAAAATGAAATGGTTACACGCTTCTTAGTGCCCATGTAATGATAAAAAGTTTGGCTCGGTAGTTTAAAGATGTGTTAACCACTCCTGCCCAGCGCGGGCCGATATCGGCCCATTACAATAGAAAATCAATTGCGGTGATAAGAGGTCAAAATCGATATAAAAATGTCATCATCAGCTCAATTTCATTATTCGATAACTCAGTCGACATACAGCATGCAGGGACTCCCCGCAGGCGGGATAATGACTAATGAAAGTTATAATTAAGTTGATAACGTGGTCGGCATACCGTCTGCGGGGATCCCCGTAGCGGACCTAACGACCAATGAAATTCATCGGTCGGTAAAAAGCATACAGAGACTCACCAAATTGACCAATGAAAATGAGTCTTTAAAGCAACTGCCAAACGTGCGGTGCAGGTTCTCTTTATACCGCAACCACTCCCTATCGACTAAACCAATGAAAACGGTTCCCCGGATACGGGGCCCTAACGCATGCCGCGTTACAGAAATCTTCCGCACTCCACATGCGGGCCCTATCGACTAATGAAAACCGTTTCCCGCATGCGGGCCAAATGGCATGCGTTGCAGAAATCTTCCGCACCGCGCATACGAGCCCCATCGACCAATGAAACAAGTATGAACAAGTATGCCTTTAGGCAGGCATACTTGTTCGGGTTGGGTTGGCGATTCAGCAGTATTTGTTATACAACAAAGCCAACCCGAAACAATTACTACATGTATTTGATTTTGCGGCCACAAACAAGTGTGTAGTACTTTAACAAGCTAAATAAAAGCTTGAAAAAAGCGTCTGCAGATACTGACGGTGCAAACCTCATTATAAGAAAACCTATAAAATAATTTGCATACATTTTAAATTATACGGAGATATGCAGGTCCAAAACCAGGCGGGCGCAGGAGAAAAGTCCTTGTTATTCCACTGGGATCTAACCATGACGCAAGCCTTAGTCTCGGCCTGTAGCTGTCTATAGTCTCTTCGAGCCCTATTTCAATTTAGCTGAGAGTCTGTGTCATATAAAATGTACGAGACAAGAGCGTGGACACACTTTTATGTTATTCTTTAATTCCCACGCCAATATAAAGGAATATTATTCTTCGGTAGCGTATCTGTGTAGCTGTGACATTGTATTTCTACCCTACATTTATAGATCTTTTTATTATACTTCAGTGTTTCACTTAAAGCTTTTGTTAATTTTTTGGTTCTAGGACATGCCGGTTTCCTCACAATGTTTTGGGTTATGAAAACATACACAAAGTATAGCGCCTGTCTGGGTTCGAATCCACGACCTACGTCTTGTACGTCGGGGCCGTTGCCACTGAGTCACCGCTGCTCTCTGGTGTGAACATAAAGATTATGTTCTACCACAGAGCATGAAGGAGACGCCTTGACGGCTGATGCTAGAAGCAACACTTTCTACCACCGTATCACCGTCTCCTTGCACTAGTCGTAATACGAGGGGACAGGGCCATTCAAAGACGTTAGTTTCTGTACGCCAATGACGTATGAAAACTGACAGCTTTGAAACGCGGCCCGTGATAGAAGTAAGCGCTTAACGCACCTGAGGTGCCACTAAATTTTATTAGTACTGCCGTCTCTAAAGGCTGGCGGCGCGGTGATTTCATGCTCTGTGTTCTACTTGTACAGATAAAACAACAAAACAAATGACTACGCATACCTACCTGCATAAGTACGTCTTCCAGCGTTCTCAAGGTTAATGCCACTTCCAAAAGACCAAACATACTATAAGGTATAATGTTACTGCAAAGTCCCTCATTACCGTTAGAGCCTACGGCCCCATTCCACTAATTTGCTCGGCAAAATTTCTGGGCAGTGCACTTACATGTAACTTCCTTACGTCCTTCAAAACAAGGGAACAACATTAGTCGATGTTTCGTGTAACACTTTAAGGCTGCTCTTCATTTAATATTGTCTGTCACGTTCTACCCGGTGAGAGTTCTTAACACCGTGATATTTGTGTAATCAAGGTCAGGAGTTCAGCTCTGAGGAAGGGTAAAGGAAATTCAGAAGTTCAGTTAAAGCTCGTGTTGCTACGCGACGTTTCACATAATCGTTTTTTTGGCTTAGACCTGGAGCATGATGACAGATCTTCGACAAGAGAAAAGTTAAAACAGAATTCACCACCTGAGGCTGATATTGGTCCATGATTCTTTTGTTTTATGTTTTGGACAAAGGCCTGTTCATCACCCACTTGGATCCAACTATTGTCTTATTCTTTTAAAAAAACTGGCCAAGTGCGAGTCGGACGGGCACACGAAGGGTTCCGTACCACAAGTCAAAATGCCGAAAAAAACATGTTTTTTGTATGGGAGCCCCTCTTAAATATTTATTTTATTCTGTTTTTAGTACTTATTTGTTGTTATAGCGGCAACAGAAATACATCATCTGTGAAAATTTCAACTATCTAGCTATCACGGTTCATGAGATACAGCCTGGTGACAGACAGACAGACGGACAGTGGATTCTTCGTAATAGGGTCCCGTTTTTACCCTTTGGGTACGGAACCCTAAGAAGCAGCCGGCAATCCATGGAAATATTCGGATCTACCTGTGCCAGTGGCATTCGGAAAGGCCGGAAGGAGTTGCTGTTATATCTGATTTAGTAAGCAGTCATTTCTGCCATTTATATCTTCTCGCTTTGAACTGAATTTGGCATGAGTAGCTTTATTCGGCCATAGCTCTTAAGATCTCAGAGAAACTCAATCCTCACCACGCAACCTACTTTGTAGGTTCCCAAGAAGACCAAAAATACAGCCTTATTCAGACTAAACCTTCTGAATCCTCCATTTTCTCCATATCACAATAATGGCTCTTAACTGTTGTGTGGTAAATTTTATACGGGGTGAATAATGCATAGAGGCGTTCAGCTAAAGTGACGTGAAGGGGAAATAGGGAGACGTGACGTCATAGAAATTAGGCAAACAAATGTGTACTCCGTGATTTATTGTTGTATTGCCCACTTTTGGAGGTTGTGAGAACTGTGGGGAGATGAAAATGAAAGGAGGTCTAACGGTTTCGTAGAAATGAACTTAGGCGGAGTTGTCACGAGCTTCAACTGTTTTTGATCAACGAAAAAAAGGAGCTGGCCTGAATTCGATGTGTATTTTTTTCAGAAAACTATAGTTGTAATGTCACGGTTGCTGCTCTGGATGCTATCTTCATACCAGGTCAGCTATTCTCAAGGGCAATACGCCATAAAACATATCTGCCTATCCGTGAGAGACATTACTCACGCTCATCTACTCCATTTAGCAACTAACGCGGCATTTACCGCGTATAAGTCAACATTAACCCACGTTAATAGTGTATTATCCTCATCTGCATAATAAGGCTGTTACCAGACACAGATGGTCATTTTGGTAGAACAAGCCTAGAGTGGGATTCTTCCAAGACACGTGGCTTACTCCACCAGATCCCTAATTTGTTTCAACTTTGCTTGAAATGCTTTGCCTGGTGAGGAGTCTAGCTTTCGTTTGTAATTTTTTCTTTAAAAGTATCAACCAAATTGAATGAGTCATGGGTGAGCGAATACCCTTTTATCAGCTAAGTTGATTAGACTCACTCGTGAAGCACTCCCTTTGGCGTCGTGGAAAATCTAGGCTTTTTGGTCATAATATTGAATTTGATTTAGAAATTTACTTTTATTTTTCTTTTGATTTTGCCTTTCGATAGTAGTTATAGGGTCTGCACTGGAGTCAGGTGTGATTTATGCCATGTTTAAGACTGGCGAAAGAAGGCAAAATTACTAGCAAGACAGAGTCATCAGCCAGGTTGGGAGGTTCATTAGTGTGTTGATGTACAGTCGCGAAATGAAAGGTTTAATCACCTCAGAAGCAAAGCTGAAGAGAATGTTTGTTTTTTTTTGGCATGTATGTTTGTTTGAACGCGTTTATATCTGGAATTGCCAGACGGATTTGAAAACTTCTTTGTAGGGTTCCGTACCCAAAGGGTAAAGACGGAACCCTATTACTAAGACTTCGCTGTACGTCCGTCCGTCCGTCCGTCCGTCCGTCCGTCCGTCCGTCCGTCCGTCCGTCCGTCCGTCCGTCCGTCCGTCCGTCCGTCTGTCTGTCACCAGGCTGTATCTCAAGAACCGCGGTAGCTAGACAGTTGAAATTTTCACAAATTATGTATTTCTGTTGCCGCTATAACAACAAATACTAAAAACCAAATAAAATAAATATTTAAGGGGGGCTCCCATACAACAAACGCGATTTTTATGCCATTTTTTGCTCAATATCTGTCACCAGGCTGTATCTCATGAACCGTGATAGCTAGACAGTTGAAATTTTCACAAATTATGTATTTCTGTTGCTGCTATAACAACAAATACTAAAAACAAAATAAAATAAATATTTAAGGGGGGCTCCCATACAACAAACGTGTTTTTATCGGCGTTTTTGCCTTGTGGTACGGAACCCTTCGTGTGCGAGTCCGACTCGCACTTGGCCAGTTTTTTGCATTTGATAACCTGATTCTTGAGAAAGCTTATAGGTTATTTAACATGACTCTAGAAGTCAAGCAAAAATAAATAACGTCAGAAAAAACATTAAGCAAAACGAAGTAATAGCAGGCCATGCGATGCCATGGGGTGGGTCGGGGGAACAAGAAATTTCACACGGACGAAGTCACGGGCAGAAACTAGTAAGTGCATATTTTTTTAAATCCCACAGTATACCTACTTAAAAGCCCAATTTTTTGTTTAAGGTCTACATCAGACTTCAGATGCTGATACGCACAATTAATTGTTTGACTATCAGTCCACCCACTACTTGCACCACCATCTACTCGCAGCCTTAGCTCTCATAAATTCCCGACATGTTGCATCGATGACGTCAGAGCGTCAGTCTACGCGAAGTAGCTGTTTAATATGCTGTTTCAATACATGCACTCCAGTAACATTAGTATCTAATAGATTGTTTTAGAATGCTGTTAGGTATGTATTCAGGTCAGTGGTCTTGCGTCATATGCTAGTTGGAACTTGGAAGGTGATTTTGTGTGGGTTTGAGAAGATATCGAAAATATTTACTTTTCTTATGATAACAGCAGTCTCTAAAGAAAAAGAATGAGGTGCATTTCGAGGCCTTTACGACCAAGCTTTACTTGACTGTACGGTCACGAAAATTAAGCGTTTGTCAAATTGATACACTACGCGTTTGCGTTTTGTAGCTATTTCATACAACTGTCAAGGAATGACAGTTGTGATTTGAATAAACGGTCAATTAAAGTTTGCAGTCAATATGATTGAAACAATTAAAATCTCTGACTTTTGCCGAGACACGCGCAATAAGTCCTTACGCGATACTCGCACGCATACACACATACACTCGTATATAAGACCCCGAGACAGAGAAAGAGAGAGAGAGAAAATCGTATGGAGAGGAAATTCGATCCAAAAAAAATACTTTGCGAAAAAACCACCTATGCGTATGCGTAATGGTAAAAGGAAGATTTAAAATCCGTTCTCATTGACATCCTGGTGACTAAAACATATCGGATGTCTTTCTGACTGTACCTGAACAAAACCACAACCAATTTTTCTTCTAATTTCTGCTCCACAATTCACATAACCACTATACTCGTACTAGCGACCACGTTATCTCTTCACCGGGTCCAGTATAATGACCGTGATTTACGCTTAAACGAGTCGCCGAAATCAATACCACTGTTTATCGACGCGTATACTGAATACCGAATGAGACTGGTTTTTATCAATGTAATGTTTAGCTGGTTTGATTTAGAATCGGCCGTGGTTTCGTTGAAATGTAAGCTGATTTATTTTGGGGGATCAGGAAACGGTAAGCGAATTATTATGGTTGCGGGTATCGATTTGGACGACGGATGAAGGACGGAACAAAGTGTGTTTTATTCAGGGACGTTGTTTTTAAAAATCCTTATGGGTTCTCTTCTAGAGTAGATGAAGCGGTATCATGTCACTCTAGTGACACTACTGTAACCGGCCACTCTTCTGGAATTACTGATTAGAAGAGTCAGAAAACTATTATTATTATTAGATTAGACACACTAGCCTTATTTAGTCTTTACATACCGTGACCCCTCCGTGTCTCGGAAAGCACGTTAAGCCGTTGCTCCCGGCTGTCATTCGTGGATCTTTGACAGTCGTTACGGGTAGTCAGAAGCCCGAAAGTCTGACAACCAGTCTGACCAATGGGTATCGTATTACCCAGGAACTGTGTTGTGGAGGTCAGATAGGCAGTCGCTCCATGTAACACACTTGTATTCAGCTGCATTCGGTTAGACTGGAAGCCGACCCCAATATATTTGGAAAAAGGCTGATGCAGATGATAGGCTCAATAAAAAACTGTTGGGATTAACCGCAAAACTATTTATACTCCTAGATTGGTCCTCCTACCTCATAGATCAACTGCACTTCTGCATGGTTTCGTAGTAATACAGTTTCCGTGACAAATAGCGGGAGTCTAATCCAGGCCATTGACGATTGACGAGCGGTGACACCAGTTCACAGAGGGCACCTAGCTAAACTATCTCGAGTAGCCAGGTTGTCAACCAAAGTGGTAAGTATGCAGGATCGTCGGATATAGTTGAAGTTTAGTAAGTAACCGATGGATGTTGTCGACTGAAATTTTATTTGATAAATGAGCTGTTTGTTTTCTATTAATATAATTAAATTTCATTCGAGAACTTCTATCGGTTTATTACTAAACTTCAACTATATCCGACGATCCTGCATACTTATCTGTTTTGTTGACTATACTGTAGTGTCCTGTATGTTCTGGCCTTTAGCAAAAGGCCCTGGCTGGAGATAATATTCCATTCGAAGATTCAAACGAACGTCAAATAATTTAATATGTTATTCTTGTTCTATAGATGCATTGATATGTATAATTACCGTGAAGCTGTAAAGTTCGTTTTAACAATATAATAATTCCAAGTCTAACGTCCTTTTATTTGAATACCTCCGAGAGGTACTCTAGAGGTCCCCTCTGGACCTCTATATAGTGGTGGAGGCGCCGGGTAGACCTTTACAGTACCATCTATAGTACTACCTTGACTTGCCAGATACCTGACGGGCAATTCCCGTTTTATTTAAAACGTTCGCATTCTAATATGTCTCAATCTGTCAAAATTTCAATCTACATAACGGTTTTGACATTGATTGTCGCTGAGTTGAGATTGCGACTTGAATATGAACGCAGTCATAGTTGCGATTGGTTGATATGTGACAAAACTGTCAGGATGACATTAGCCCCGCCCTCCTGTCAATTTGAGTTTTGAAATAAAGCGTCAGTGCGTAAACCACTTCCGTGTGTATTACTTGCCTTAGGGCTGATTTATCAATCATCTGATAACTTTAATCGAGGAATATTTTTGAAATTTGGACAGTTATTTCATAAAGTTAACAATACTTAACTACTATATTTTGTTATTTTAGCCCTTAAAACCCAATCAAGTATATGGAACCTTTAAACGAAACGGTACACCTCTACCTTACCCTTCAGGAAATAATGATGGTTTGTGATATGTTATAAGTGTCAGATTTTACCAATAAAGGTTATAAAGGCGATCACAACAGATATTGGCAGCAACAATGAACTTTTACCAAAGTATTTAGAACTCGCTTGTTAAACAATTCAAATTGACAATTCCAACCATCTCAGATAAATGTGAAGGTCTTAAATCAAAGTTCTCTTGTCTAAGTTTATCTAGCTTACGAGAATGTTCGAGATTAAGTCAGATTATTGAATCAACAGTGAAATACCGCGAGGTTTAGCTTAAAAAGCACCTTAAGGTAATATTCAAGATTGTGGAGGATTAACGTATTAGAGAATAGAATAGAACACTAAAGGAAAACCAAAAAAAATAATAATAAAACAATAGGTAATAAAAATGGTAAATGGTAATGGTGTTAGTGGTGTGGTTATGATAGCTGTATATATAGGGTGACTGGTAATTAGTGACCGATACTTAAACACACGCGTGATTTTACTCATCATTATGAACAACTTTTACTATGGGACCAAACCTGAAATCGCGAAAAAGAAATCAGCTGGTCCCTACATTTTGACGAGTTAGACGAACATAAATGTAGGGAACAGCTGTTTTTTTTTCCGCGATTTCAGGTATGGTCCCATAGTAAAAGTTGTGTTTAAGTATCGGTCACTAAATTACCAGTCACCCTGTATAGGAAGAGAATAAGGTGCAAAATTAGGAATCTTGGACCGAATGTTTTAGGTTAAAATAAAGTCACATTGGGTCAGGAAAAGGAGGTCAAGAAAAGCCAATGCATGTACCTCGAGGTACAGGTGCACAGTGAAGGCTCCTTCAAACACGCGCGACACGCGGTAAAATCGCGCGGGCGGGACACAAAGGCACCGCAGGTCGCGCAACGAGCGGTGACTTTGTGTCGCGCGCGATTATATCGCGTGTCGCGCCTGTTTGTAGGAGCCTTAAATCTTAGAGAAAAAATAGAGGAATTCGAAAAATATTGTATTTTTATCCTTAAATATAGAATTTAAAACTCCATACTAAATTATTATTTTTTATTTTAATAACGTGTAACAGAATTAGAACATATTGTGTCAACTTTGCATGTACATACAATAGCGTTACATTTTGTTGACACTTAGTTTGACATTATTTCGTAAACGTCATTCAAATTTCACTCAAACAATAAGAGCTATTATTGGATTGAGATTTAATTATTTTTAATATTCGAAACGAAACAAACGTGAAACAATAGCTAATATTAGCTAAAGCCGACAGCAGACAGCTGTGAACTTGACAGTTTTTTTTTAATAAGTAAGGTAGTTGTGCTTATGACGATAATAGAGTGCCAAAATGGCGTGCTTTTTTATTATGTTAAAACTAATTTTAATCACGTCTCCGGGTAACCATAAGAAAAATATATTAAATGCTATTGCATTTTCATTTTATTCAGTGTAATCTACTTTATTTTATGCCACTAAGTGTAGATTTTGGTGACATCCTTTACTGTAAAACAAATTGACTATCATCATAATATAGGTATTGTCCGTATATCCAAATCACACCTGTCAATCGAGTGTCAATACTTATATCCCTGGCTGTACATAATATCAATAAAATCCTAAAGGGTTTCATGACAAACTGTCACTTATTGTTTGTAGCCGAAAATAATAAATATCATATAAACTTTGATAACACGAAAAAACAAAACATTATAATGTGTAGTTTTTAATAGTTTGCTATTAAAAACTAATCCGATTGTTAATAATGAACAACAAACTTAGCACGAACAAAACGGATAACATGCAGATATTAAGTTCAAAGACTGAACGTATTGTTCTTCAACTTTGACGTATCAACAATAGAGTCTATTTCAGTGTAGCTTGCAACCATATGACGTTGAATTGAAAGAATCTTCAGCACAATCTTAGAACTAAGCCTCAAAACAAAAGAAACCCTTTTCTTTTGTTTTTGTTTGTACGTCTTTTATGTCAGTTACATAGTATGGTGAAATGACTTGAGATTGAAGGAACAATGGATACGAAAAAGTTATTTTAAGATAATTTGCAGTGCTTCGCTATATGTCATGTGATGTGTCATGACCCCAGAAGGTTAAAAATTGGACACCGAGCGACACCAAGTAGGCTCCGCCCCGAACGGTTAGGTACGTAAGTACTATTATCAATAAGCGCAAGACGGCGCGCGCGGCGCGGGTGAGCATGTTTTTGTACGGACAAACAGGTAACCTAACAAGCTTATAACTTTATGTAATTTTGTACATAGATTCTTTACATAAAACTACTAGACATGTGTTTCGGGTTTCGCATATACTAAAAATAATGTTGTATATTAGTACCTACACTTTTGTATATAAATGCCAGTGTATAAGCATTATTATTTATCAGAGGGGCTCTTGGCTAAACAATAATAGCCTCACGGGTCGATCGACGCTTGCCGCGGTCGACCATCATGGGTGACCATCTATTACATATCAAAGACCCCTCCGTGTTTCGGAATGCTCGTTAAGCCATTATTGGTCCCTGCTGTCATTTGTAGATCTTTGACAGTCGTTACGGGTAGTCAGAAACCCAAAAGTCTGACAACCCGTCTAGCCAATGGTTTCGTGTGACCCAGTAACTGGGTTGTGGTAGTCAGATAGGCAGCCGTGTAAAATACAGGTATTCAGCAGCATCCGGTTAGACTGGAAGCCGACCCTGATATAGTTGGGAAAAGGCTAGGCAAATTGATTGTATAGGCGTATTTATACGCATGGAAAATACGCCCCATCTGTTTGATATCTTGACAGACTCACCCACGATTACTTAAGTCCTGACCCAATATATCTAAATCATGTTAGCTGATGTAATTGCTGGACCAAAATAGTCATAATCAATCACGGTTTGTCGTAGGTTCTGACAACATATTAAATTGTAACGCTGGGAGAAATCAATCTACATGATATAAGTTTTGATATAAAGGAAAGGAAATATTTTGTATGAGAATAGAAGGAAAACGAAAATCAGTTTTATTAGCGCTATAGATATTTATTTTGACAAGGCGAGTGCGCAGCGACGCCGACGCCAGAGTTGTACAAAATGGCGTCGACGACGGCGCTATTCGCGGCGAGCTCGCTGCGAACTCGTGGTGAGCTCGCTGCGCACTCCCCTCACTTTGGACTCGCTCGCAAATTGCCAGTGTGATAAGGCCCTAAAATATATTTACTGTACAAGTGTGCGTGGGTTTCATCCCACATCGACGCGCAACCTGTAACCATGCATTCAGTACATGATTCTAAATAAACGTCGTTTCGTAGGTTATTAAAAAAAAAGCTGTTCCATTTTGACCGCGTAGGTATTGAATTTTTTTATGAAACAGCGGATGTTTTTTTTATAACTGATGAAAAATTTCTACTAGAGTGTCTAGAATCTTGTGCTGAGTGTGGGGTTACAGTTTTGCGCGTCAATATTCTATATAACAAAAAGAGCTCATTGGGCATAAAAAATATATGGGTTCTAAAACAGCATTCCCAATTAAATGGTTGCATTACAGTTCCACGTTTACAAGACAATGTTTCAAATCTTATCACAGCTAGTGACAGTTCCACAAGCGATGGTACACTTAACATCATGTCCTGTGTGCTTGATACCTGCACAATTATAATGATTGTCTTGGATACACTGAGAAGAAGAAACAGTATTTACCTCCTAAACCTATTTTCTAAGACAACGAAGCTTCGGGGTGATAGTTACATAGACAAAGACAGATGGTAAAATTAAGATATAGGTACATAGGTACATATATACATAACATGCGTTGGATGCGAGAAGCACAGAATCGGTCGAAGTGGAGGTGCTTGGGGGAGGCCTATATCCAGCAGTGGACGTCTTTCGACTGAAATGATGATGCATAACATATTGACGTAAAAGGTAAAACAAAAGAGGTATTACGTAAAAACAAATGCTATCTGTTGTTACTAATAGAACTACAAAACATAAAAGGGTACGTCTGGTTTTTTTCCTAATTTTCCTGAGCTGGGATTTATTTCCAGTGAACTCTGTCAATAACGGTTGAAAGGAAACCCCTATGATAGACAGGTGAACTGTCTAAGTTTAGTAATAGGATCCCGATAGTACCTACCCTTCACAATGAAATACTGAAAGAACCCAAAAAAATCAAACGACAAATAAATGAAATAATAATAGGTCTTCAAAACGGGACAAAATTCGTCACGCATCGTCACGTGATACACTAATGGAACGTCATTCCGATCGGTAAAGATATTTTGATGTAGGTGAGCCCGTGAGATATTGTACGCGAATGCTTTTGACAACAACCTGACATGAAGCCGCCGCTCCACAGCGGCCCAAGGCTAAGCTACGCACTTGTACTTCTTAGCTTCGCTTTGTATGAAAATGTTGGCGTCGTCCACTGTGATCCACGGTCACGCTACGCACGAATTTGGCTGGTGGACAAATGCACCGCGCAGCTTAAAGGCGTTGAATAGTGTTGACGGCATACCAACTCATCGTGAATCCTGTAAGTGTTCGACTGCACGAGCCCTTTGTGTGCGTTTAAAGGTGTGTCCAGACCTAGCGAACTGCGCGCGTGCATTTCATGTTCGTACGCAACCCCTGCGCCGTCCGCGCACCGCTCACGCGCAAACTACGCACCGTACTCGAGCGGCGCAAGCATATTCACAACTGAGGCTCATAGTTCAAACGAAGCTAGGTGCGCACGAGCTGTGCGCCCGCTTCACGCGCGCCCTACTCTAGCCTTGCCGGAGTTGCACCAGAGAGGCGCACCAAACGTAGGCTGTAACCGCACGCGAGCAACACGCGCGCAGTTCGCAAGCGGCTCGCGAGCGGCGTAATCGCCAGGTCTGGACACACCTCACACCAACGTTTACGTTTCATGTAATGCTCGTAGTCCCGTCTTTTCGCAGAATTTGCGTTATATTACACGATAAATTACATTACACATTGCACGCGTCTGTATACGCTTTAACATGGCAAAACCCGGGAAATTACTACGTTCTCGCTTAGCGTTCTTTCTGATTTTCTTTTCTTTTTGTTCGGCTCATTAAGGGTCCTAGCGTGATGTTAAATAGCCAGTAGCCTTCTTCAAGAATTGGGGTATCAAACGCAAGAAGATTTTTTAAATCCGACTGGTAGTTCCAGAGATTAGCCCGTTCAAACAAACTCTTCAGCTTTAATATTAGTATAAACATCCTTCGCTTCACGTAGCTTAGCATATCGCAGCATTTGACAGGCGTATGTGAGTAATATAATCCTTACATAATGTAGGCTGAAGGTTAATGCATGTCTGTTATTGATGTCAATCCTGCTGTTGACAAAATGTGATAGGCTTTCGGATTAAGTGACCTATTTTTGATATTGTTGTTGACTAAGGATGTGAAAAGGTCGCTTGTTTAAGCCGTCGCGTTTCTAATTAGCAGACACAATAGAAATATTGTTATCGGTACACTCCGTGATCCAAGAGGGTACAACGCCCGAGGCGTGGAGCAGAGGTGCGGTGGTTCTGTTCTACAAAAAAGTGTCAAATCCTTGCTGAAGAACTATAGACTCATCTCACTTTTGAGCCAGTCTTCTCTCGCGTTTTATCCTGCTAAATACTAAGGTCTTCAACCAGTACGTCCTGCCTGTCATGACATGCAGTGCCGAAATGTGGACACTGACGGTCGGGCTGGTCCACAAATTCAAGGTCGCTCAGCGCGCTATGGAGCGAGCTATGCTCGGAGTCTCTTTGAAGGATATAATCAGGAATGAAACTGTCCGGAAAAGAACCGGAGTTACTGACATAGCTTGCAGAGTAAGCTAACTGAAGTGGCAGTGGGCTGGCCATGTTTGTCGAAGAACCGATGGCCAGTGGAGCAGACGAGTCCTTGAGTGGAGACCGCGTATCGGCAAGCGTAGTGTGAGACTCCCTCCAGGTAATGGACGGACGACCTAAAGAAAGTGGCTGGGACGGACTGGATGCGGAAGGCGGAGGACAGGGTGTTGTGGCACAGCCTGGAAGAGGCCTATGTCCAGCAGTGGACTGCAATATGCTAAGTTGTTGTACACATGGTGTACACTTGACGTGCGAAGAGTTGACACCGGCGGAGCAGTTACCCCGCCATAGCTATTGCAATGGCTTTCATTTTGGCAGTTCAACAACCTTCATTGCGTTATTTACGTTGTTTAGCAGACGAAGTTTTTGAACATATGAAGCAATGGATTAGATTATTATTATACTCTTAATCATTTTAAAGGATACTGCTAAAGTATCCTTTAAAATGTTTAAGATTCAGATTGAAAGTGTGTTATTTAATAAGGGTGCTGATCCTAGTTCATCATCATCATCATCATCTGCGTAGCCTTTTCCCAACTATGTAAGGGTCGGCTTCCAGGGTGCTGATCCTAGTTGTATGACGCGTTGTTTCCATGTGGCGCTGTAGATACCGCTACAATATCAAATACAAAGTTGTTCTATTTTTTTGTCTTTATTAGAAATAGCTCTTTGTCCTGAAGCTTAGTACTCAAACAGCGCTGTCATTTTCTTAATTTAGGAGTATAAGATATCTGTATAATTACTGGCATATGAGACATTTTCGCTCTGGCGATAGGATGGCAACGCAGATGCGATATCCCTGTGGGGAAATATCGTAACACACTTTGGTAAGTGTGTAATGCCTTTCATTTTGACAGTTCAACAACATTCATTGCGCTATTTACGTTGTCGGGAAGACGAATTTTTCAAACATAATATGACATAATGGATTAACAATTTCCTTCAAAATCCTTCATATTGTGATCGAAAGTGTTGACCATTGGCAGCGGTGAGTTTTTACAATCAAGTGGGACAACCAATAATATTATTATAAATAGTATACCTAGATAAAATGTTTTAAAGTGGTAACAAGACCTAATCATTAGGATAGTTCGTTAACAGTCAGCCAAGCATCAGTAATTTGTTAACTTGACCATAAAAGCAAGTTTGAACATCTCTCGAAGTATGAGAGGGTCAACTAACGAACTTTATAATATTCTGTAATAGCTGGAAACTTGAAATAATATTCAGGAGGGAAGCATTAAAATTGAGTCATCAACATAAAGTTTATAGAGGTATTGAGGAACAGGGTGTAAAGTTTACTCATCCTCGATAGAAAAGGGAAGATCCTCCGATCAGGCGGGTGTCATCTTTGGTGGGCAACTGCCGGACGATTGATGTCGGGACGTTGTATAATATGCTAGTTGCGCGGTAAACTCTGCTTGCGCGATGCAGGATTTTGCGTGACGTCAGTGTGGTGCATAGTTTGCATGTGGCGATGTAGAAGCCGCCACAAGTACAATCAATGCGAGCTGATTAATTTAGTTAACTTTATAATAAATTCATCATAATGGATCTCCAAATTATTTAGCTAAATTTTGCGTATTCATTCAATTTTATTTGAAAATTTCAAACGATGTATTTTGGATTCAATTATTATATTGCATGAAGTTCTAGTAGTTTAATTTTAAAGGAGTAATTTTTTTTTGTTTACTTTGATGGTTGCAATAAAAATATGGAGAAAGTGTCCAGAAAGAATCTACTCAAGCATCGTTTTCTCAGATAAAAAACCGGGCAAGAGCGAGTCTGACTCGCGCACCGAGGGTTCCGTTCCGAAATTCATTTCACGAATTTTGTCCCTCATCTATTGTACTTTTTTCACTACTGTACTGTTCCTACCAGTTATCCTTAATAGCTGAGGTATCACACAACCGTGGCGATTGGATATTTTGGCATGCAATAAAACCCTTGACACATTTTCAGTTCCAACATCTCAAATTCCACACTCAAAATAAAGCTTTGTCTGCTTCTGAAACAGTCCAAAATTGCTTGTCGTTTCAGTAACCAAATTCCAAACACGAATGTGCTGGCTTTTTTCGTTAATTTTGTACGTTTGTGGTGTTCGGAAACAGGATCATATCTGGCTTTTAGCCATTTTATATCTGATATTTTATTGTGGATATTGTTAAAACATGTGAAAATATTTGTGTTAACAGCCGTTTTATTTGGAATAATAAGTCGGTATTTAAAAAAATGTTTCCCGATATTGTGAAGTAGTTTTACAATGGCCTTTTTTTTTTCGTGAAATTGGTCGGGTATGTCACTGCATTCACAAAAAGAAACATTAAAGGAAATAAAAACAACGATGACAGCATTACAATAATTAGGTATTTGTAGTATTGTCATTTGTTGGTCATTGGTGTTTAAAGGTGTAATTTTCTGAAAGTAGATATATATTCACCACGCTTGGTAAACCAACTGGAGAAGACCATTGATAGACAAACACAAAACTATCTTATAACTTTTGACCTGGTTTTTTTAAGAAAGATGTGGAGCATATGCCACTAACTTGACTCCACAGAAGCTATTTTTAGGAAAACCATCAATATTATTCTTTACCACCTCTTCTAAATAATATATCTATCATCATCATCATCAGCCTATAGCAGTCCACTGCTGGTCATAGGCTTCTCCTCCTGCGACGATCTTCGCAGGATGGCTGGTAGCAGCTGGATGAGAGTTGCCGAAAATCGAGTTTAATGGCGTGCAATTTAACCATATCGACGCTTGAAAGGCAAAATTGACTAAGCGACACAGGGTTATAATGTCGCTTGGTTAATTTTGCCTTTCAAGCGTCGATATCATTACAAAAATATTAACATATGCCAGAACACAAGGACGTACACAAAACTGTATTAAACAGGGAATATAATAGTAATTATGCCATAAATCTATGTAGGCTCTGATAGTACTGTGCAAAGATACCTCATTATGTATATCCTAAGAGTCTGTGAAACATGGAACGAAAATTTAATATGAAATGTGGAAATAGGGTTGGTAGCATAGAAGGAATTTCTGAACAAGTAAGTAATTTTAATAAACGTGTAGAACTTGATGATGATGTTAGTATTAAAGCAGTAGGTAGTGGATTGTGTAGAAGAAACAGTAAGTACTGGTTACAGGTTACTGTACTCATCCCACTGCTGGGCAAAGGCCTCTCCCCATGACTTTCAGCTCTTTTGATCTAGGTTTAATGGAACCACTAGTCGATGATTTTCTCCAGCTCAACCCGTCAATTTTATGGGGTCTGCCAAAATTCCTTCTGTCTGTCTCATGACTCCACATAGTGGTTATTTTTTGGTCCACAGCTTATTGGGCATATGGCAGACATGGCCAGCCCAGTCCCACGTCAGCTTAGTGGCTTTTTGAGCAACGTTAGTAGTTTGTATTTTAACAGTAAGTAACAACATTAATAATAAATTTCTTTAATCTAAATCTCGTTATTTAAAATGAGTTAATAAATCGAAATGTCTTAAAGTTCACAATGAGAACCTATAATTGGATTACCATCATTCTACCTAAATCTTGCTTATAAGTTTCGCAGAACGCAGACTAGAATATTCAATTCAATTTTACATTCCGTAAGTTAATGATAAACTTAATTAATTATGAATACTCTAACAAGTTACCGTCTTCCTGCGTCATAAATATATCCGAAAAAATAACGGCTATTTTTGCCTTTTTCGTACAAAATTTCGACGGAGTGTTCAATTTTTCACGCTTTAATAGGCAACCCTGGTCTGACCCTTCTAATTTGGTAGCCGTTGCTACCCTCCTTTATACATTTAGAACTAGTTTCATAGTTCTCACACGTAATTCAACCCGTACTTCTATTTACTTAGCCATTCGTGCGTTAAAATTAAGTTCTTGTAGGTAGTTTACCTTTTTATCTTCAGAGTCAATGTTTGCTAAAAACTATTTAAACTTGGCATTTCTTTCATGAATTACTTCGTTGGGTTTGGCTTTAGGTCGCACTTTTTATATATGTGCCTGGAGCTTCCTACTTGCTTACTTATTTATTTATTTTTAATCAAGACCTTACGTTATTCTCTTCCTAATTAGCCAATCTGTATTCATGAAAACTTTAGCACCTAGTCCGTGCGAAAAAGATAGCATACGATGAAGTTTTTTGTCGGTTTTTCTCCATAGGAAATGACATGTTGGAACCGTGTATATAAGCTCAATAGCCTGAGTTTAATAGATGTATGTAGGTATATTATAATGGTTCAGAAAATCAAAATTATGCTGTTCGAACTTTTATTCTTCTTCTAAGCGTGTCGATAGCAATCTAAATAGACTTGGCCCAGAATTCGGCTACTTGTTTGGCGCCATCACCAGCGTCCACCAGTTCCTGTAACGAGCAGCTGACAGGACAGGCAGGACAAGATATTAAGTGTCCCATCGTTTGTGGAACAGTACCACATTTACACTCCAAGGCGGAGTCGTCTATGAATCTCCACCTGAACTTATTCTTAAAAAAAAGAACATGTTGTTTTGCTGAAGATTGAAGGTTTCTTTATACAAACATATTCCTGTCAACAAAACTGAACATAAATCCATGTTTTGTCAACAATATCCTCGTTTCATTTTCTTCGAAAGTTGTAAAAGGCGGTTTAATAATAAATTGTGTTATATTTACGGAGAAATTCATCTCCCATGTAAACAAATAAATAATATCTGTCTTTTCCAAATTACATCCGGATTTTCCCGTTAATACTCATAAGGAAATCTTAATCTGCACTAATACTATTATGGTTATCTATAAATATTCTAGTGATGGATTTTGGACCTCGAGTATGAAACCAATGAATATCTATTTGAATTCCCAACTAGCATGTTATAGTTTTTGCTTTCAGGAAACCGTGCACGATCGTCAACCACATCATAGCTTACTATCAGGTGAGATTATGGTCAAATGGAAAATTCAAATTGAAAAAAAAATATGTCAGGGGTCTATACCCGGTGGCATCAACGCACAACCTGTTAATCCATGGATATAGTACATGATTCTGGATGATGAATAACTGAAGAAAAATTATTAAAAAAAAAAATCAGCTGTTTCCTACAAAAGTCTAACCTACGTGATCAAAATGTATGTAACAGTATCTTTTTAATTTTAATAACTGACGGCCTATTTAATGTTAATGTTAATTTATAATTAGAAATACAATAGACGCACCTAATGAACAATTTCCCAACAATGTACAAATTGTGTGATATTACACAAGGCAAACGAAATTTAGATGACATCAAACAAACACTCCGAATATACAACATCCCTTGACGGAGCGTGATCAACTCTTCCTAAATTAATATTGACAGGAGTATTACAGAACACTAGAGGATTCGTCGACATTGTACCTAAGGGATCGTTGTATAATTGTTTACACAATTATCTGAGTAATAATTGAGTTTTTCGTTCCCGTTCTCGGTTAGTTCGGAATTTGCTGATGCTATATTGAATACATAGCGGTTAGTGTACCTTATCTGAAGTTCTATTAGATGTTATGTAGAGTTAATTTGAGATGCTGTATCTACGGGAAACTAATAATGCGGGAAATCTTGAATTTGATAGACTAGTTAATCGGGTATCGGTAATATACACAGATCCTCTTGAATACACTGTCATGTAGATCAAACTACTTGATGTTAATTCAGTAGCTGTAATAGGTTAAGAGTTCATCAATACAATATCATACCATAATCAGCCTTTAGTGTTCCCACTGCTGGGACATAGGTCTCCTCTCTTCGAGAGCCCGCGTGGTTGATTACAGCCCGCCTGGGCTGTAATCAACCACGCGGGCCCAGTGCGGGTTGGTAGATATCACATGTCTTCGAATGTTTGGTTCTAATACACGCCGGTTTCCTCACGATGTTTTCCTTCACCGTTTTGAGAGATGTGGTGATCAAATAATTTACACCAAGTAAAGCGCCTGATTGGGTTCAAATCTACAGCTCGTAAATCGCGGCTGTTACCACTGGGCCACCACTGCTCTCATGAATACAATATCAGACAATAATATACATTAGCCCCAGCGAAGCTACACCAATCAAAAGATAGCCTTAATAATAACCAAAAACGGTTCAATGATCAAGAAAATAGTTTCAACTCTAAAGAAAAACGAGAACGCTTTAATGGCTTTAAACTAACTCAAGTTGCAGAAGTCAACTGTGTGGATTAAGATACAAATGTAGCTCCAACGTCTTTGTGAGATCGTAAATTTGCTGGTGACTTAACACTGACCAACTTAGCTAGTATATTTTAACTGTATGTGGTTAAGCGGTTGAAACGTGTAACAGACTATGATACTATTACAAGTTATAAGGAAAGTGGTGTTAGAGTTGAAACATGTGGTGTAACTTTGAACATAGTCTTTGATAGAAAACTATATGTTATCAATTGTAGTGAAAGAAACTTTTCTTTTATGGAAGTATTAACTAAAAACGATGATTAAACATATTATATTATTAATGTTTATTAAGCAGAACTCTAGACATAACACATTAAACTTAATCCATGGAAGACAGATCAGAACAAACATTGACATTACATATTCCAAAAGTTCAAGAAGGGTTGTTGATTAAATGCTTGTGACGGCGCACCAATTACTAAACAAATACATTACAAAGGCAGCACAGGGGTTGTTTTTGCAATCTATCCTTCTTTCAATTAAGCTAATTGGTCGGAAAACACAGGAAAATTTAAAAATGGTTGGGAACAGATTCATTTATTTAAGGACTCGATTTTTTATTTAAATATTGTTCAGGAAAGAATATAAATGAATGTGGGCTATTTTTGTCCAATTGTAATTTAAGATTAATTATATTAATTATGTTCAAGCTATACTTACTATGCTCTTATTTATGCAGGTGAATAATTAATTATTAAGGAAGGAAGTAATGACTTAAACGAGAAAAATAATAACTGAGTCGATTTGAAAATAAATGTGCAGGAGGAACCTATTCTAAAATTATTTGCAAAATTACTCAATCATTTCTCATAAATTACTCCCATAGTACCAGTATGACTTCCATTACGAAATACTCCTCATTCCCGCAGAAAATGTCGATTGGAAAATCTACACCGTTTATTTTTTTGTTCGAGCTGAGAACTCTTTGCCTTTGTGCCTCCACTTTGTCCTATTTTTTCATAATCTGGTTCCCTCAGATTTCACTAAAGCCCTGTTTTACATCTCAGTTTGACCTTGATAAATGATCTTAAATTAACCGCTCAAGCTTGCCTTTGTTGAAATTCGTATCCCGACGATTATCTCTAAGAAAATTATCCGGGCCCTTTTTTGGCCTAGAGCGAATTACAACATTAGAGGATAATACTCATTCAGCGCTTTCTACAAAACTTCTAACAATATATTCTCAACTTAGTTAAAATGAAAGCAAAAACTTTGTTCACCATGTTATCGGCTATGGAGTTGGGGACAGAATTTATACTTTATTAATATTTCAACAAATAAAAGTAACGTTTGTGACAAAAAGGGGATCTTGTTTGTTCGGGAGATTCGGAGGAAGTTTTATAGCCGAAAAGAAACGGAATTTTTTCTTGAGGGTGTTGCTTGTGTTATTTTTTGCTAAGAAGACCGTTGGGACCCGGATTGTTACAAACAATGTTGATGAAATTCTTCGAAAATTTATAGACATCGATTCAATATTAATGTGGCGATGAATGCGAGTTTCGTCGAGTGAATCGTAAAATTTAAATTTCAACTGAGTATAATGGTTGATTCTGGTGCTCGTAAATTAGTAGCTACGACTCACTCAGTACTCAATTGTTTATTGCAGTCTTTATCGAGGTACACAGAAGTGTAATTATAGCATCATCATCATCATCGTCATCATTTCAGCCGAAATACGTCCACTGCTGGACATAGGCCTCCCCCAAGCACCTCCACTTCAACTATAGCATCATAAATAAGTACTCTACTTATATAAGATTGATGTCTTTTTGATCAAAAGCGAAACGAAAAAAAAAAGTTGTAAGTTACGTTAGTGAACCCCCGACACAAACAATAACCTCTAAAAAGTAAAAAATAAAATGTATTGGCCCTTTTTGTTTTAGTAAAATTTTCATCCAAGCGTCTTTGCGTCGAGAGACGTCTAATTCGGTTACTATGTTACTAACAAGGTTACTATGGTCTCCGCAATTTCATATTGAAATAATTATAAAAACGATAATGACAACGGTACTCATCATCCTAGCCTTTTCCCAACCATGTTGGGGTCGGCTTCCGGTCTAACCGGATGCAGCTGAGTGCCAGAATTTTACATGGAGCGGTTGCCTATTTGAGCTCCACGACCCAGTTATTGGGTAATACTTACTACTTGGAAGGTTCATTCGAAAACCAGCGTCAGACAGCATCTGTCTGGCATTAATGCTGAAATGAACCTTTTTGGCGCAGCCGTGAGGCACACACTATTGTTGTTGTAACATAGTTTTTTATTTTTTATCTTGTTAATTTTGTATTTTGTGTTTCACGAACTGTGTCCAAATAAACTTTTTTCTTCCTTTCTTTTAATACAATATCCTAAGACTGGTTGTCAGACTTTCGGGCTTCTGACGACCCGTAAAGACTGGCTTAACATGCTTTCCGAGGCACGGAGAGGTCTTGGTATGTGATGATGGTCAGCCGCCTACGGACCAACCACGGCAACGATCGACCCGTGCGGCTGTTATGACTTAGCCACAAGCCCTTCAATGACAACGGCATTCATAATACAAAATATTTTAGTTATCTGCGAAGCCCTACATAAAAAAATTACAATGAAAATAACAATTTCCGTATTCCGTACATAACATTATGCGTGACTCCAAAGTACCTAGAGATAATATCGCCAAGAAGGATAATTAGGTCAGTACTTTTCTCAGCACTACACTGACACTATTCTTTCCTAGACAGCTGTCTAGGAAAGAATAGTGTCAGTGTCAAGAATAGAGTATAAACACGACTATTCTCCAAGATTTATTTGACAGAACCAGGGGGACCGCACTACTTTTTTGTACGACGTCTTAGTACAAAAAAGGAGTGAAGTTCAACTTCTGCCCTGCTTTAAGATGTGATGGTAAGCCCCCTGCACACACAAAAACTATAGCACTTGATAAGACTTAAACTTTAATTAAAAGATTACTCCACAATTATGGCCAACTCAAATGTCAAAGAAAGTCCGGTGTAAATCTACGTCGGATCGACGCACTCTTGTCAAAACAAAAATGTTATTTTCCTTGAAGATTTTGGTTGTTTTCGACGAAGTTGGTTTGTTATATGTGTTTGTTTTGCTGTCTGCTGTAATTTATTTGAACAACGCCGCAGTAATACGTAGTAATGACGTATAACGCATACTTCAGGGCTAGTAGAGTTGGTCTAATAAAAGAAATATATCGCCTTCTCATCGCTGTAAAAGGTTTTAGCGTTGTTTTATTTTGTTTTGATATAGATAATGAGGGTAATATTGTGGTAATAGAGTAGGGTAATAGGCTTTTGTGGTAGTTTAAGTATAATTTTTGTTTTTATAACCTCTTTAGTTTAATTTATTTCTAGTTTAGAAGTTTTTTTTTCTTGTTGAATGGGCCTGATCTTGACCTCTGTCACGCCGCCTGATGGAGGTCTGGCACTCAGTTTATGAAATAGACAATAATAGCAAATACGATTTATGATTAGAAAGATAGAAAGCAAAGATAGTTTGTTTGGGAAACCCTTTTCATATGGGAGGGGTAGGTACTCAACTTTTAGAATATCAATATGTCAACACCTTAAAAATACAGGGTTATTGGAAAAAACACAAACAACCCCTTAAGAGGTCATTTTACTCATCATTATGAACAATTTTTAGGTACTATGGGACCGAAACTGAAATCGCGAAAAAACGCGAAACAGCTACTTAATTAAAATATTACTCCAACATCTGAGTGACATATACAGCACAAAATTATACTCAGATAACAGTACGCAAGCAAACCTGAATAACAACAGCCCATTGTTGTTATACGCACATCAAAATTCCCGAAACCATATTCCATATTAGATACTTACGAGTATTCAGGAAACTGCCAGTTCTTCTACCTAAAGAGATATTAGTAATAGAGTGGAAGTAGATGATTTCACGAAAGGCGTGGTAAGAAGAAACGTCACCCAGTTTTACACAATAAAAAAAAAATACCAACTCTGATGAAAACTTTGAATGCTGTACTTAGAGAAGAGAATGTAGGGAATATTATTACATGATCTAGGTTTTAAATTTAAGAAATGCGGATCTAAAAGGAAACTCCTTGTCGAACAGCCAAATATAACATCGTGGAGGTGGAAGTATCTAAATACTATTAAAAAATATCGTAGAGAAGGAAGACATATTTTATATCTTGACGAAATTTATTTTAATGCATCTCATAACGTTTAAAAAATACGAACACGGCGTGCTGTCTCATATCGGTAAAGGAGACCGTCTGATCATCGTTCATTGTGGAGGCCAAACTGGATTTGTAGACGGAGCACTTGTGATATTTAAATCCAAATGTAAAACAGGTGATTATCACGATTCTATAAATATCGTGAATAAAAAGTAAATATAGTAGTAATGAGTAAATGGATAAATGAAAAAGTCATGCCTAATGTACCACCAAATTCTGTCATAGTAATGGATAACGCAGCTTATCATTTGGTTCGAGAAGCGAAAAACCTGACTATGGCTTCTACCAAGTCAGCTATGCAAGATTGGCTACGACGGCATGACGTGCCTTTTGACGGTAAACTTAGAAAGGGTGACTTATTTAAATTAATGAAAAGCCATTTCACAGAAGATATTTACAAACTTGACGAGTTATTGAAAATAAACGGACATGAAGTGTTGCGTTTGCCTCCATACCTAGACCTGAACCCAATTGAGTTGGTCTGGGGTGATATTAAAGGACAGTTATCACAAAAAATTATTGACTCTAATTTGGACCAAAAAATATATGTTGGAGGGTTTATTTGCTAGATATTCCGTAGGAAAGTGGGAGCATTATGACCATGTAATTAAAGTTGAAGACTAATACTGCAAACATGATATAGATGATGTTGTTGATTTCATTATTAATGTTCAGGACGATTCAGATGATTCTGATAATGGCAGCTTCGAAGTGAAGAATCAAGTTCCAGTGATATTGATTATGGACATAAGTGATTGATTTATAATTTTGATAAATCTTGTATAATATAATAACATAAGTTTATAACCTAATATATTATTTTGTTACCTACACATAGTTGTTTCATATAATTTTGTAAAGTCATCAATTCATTTTCTAATAAAAAATCACCACCTGTTCACAGTTAACCACTGTGACGTCACATATCTTAAGAATTGTCCAGTGCATATTTCGCCTCTTGTGTATCACGTCACAAGCGCCCGCCGCCCGCACCTCTCCCAGTCCCCGTTCTCGTCCTACCCCGCGCCCCTATACCCCGCAGGCAAGGACTCAATTAAGCGGTTTGCCTATACAACATTTTGCAGGGAGAATATTCACACGTAACTATTGCTTGTGGACAATGTGGTGTGGACCACAGTCGCATGTAAACAGGCTTTAAGGGTGTACGTCATTAAAATGACAATGCCAGGCCCAAAACTTACATACAACTTGCTTGTTACGAATCTCGTTTACGAGTCATGTTATCTCCCCTTGAAGAGTAATCCTTTACAAGTTAAATTGTGCTCTCATATCTGGGATGGCTCGGTGCTGAGTCTTCTTGAATAATTGTGTAAGTTTCGATATCACTGTTTTGTTTAAGTGAAACAAGTTGAGAACTATTGCAATCTCCGGATGGTCTGTTATATATTTGATGGCTGCTGTGCGGAGATTTGGTAGCTAGGTTTCGGTTTTGATACTTATGTTACTGTTTAAGTTAAGCGGTTCTCAATTTAACCGACGACGACGCAATTTCTTGACGCAATAGAGTTATGAGGAACAGGGTGTAAAGTTCACTCATTCTCTATAGAAAAGGGAGGATCCTCTGACGAGATGGTTGTCGTGTCTGGTGGGAGTTGCCCCAAGATTGATATCGGGACGTTGTATATAATATGCTAGTTGCGCGGTAAACTCTGCTTGCGCGATGCAGGATTGTATGTAACGTCAGTATGATGCGTAGTTCGCATGTGGCGATGTAGATGACGCCACAACGCTACTAAGTCATATAGCAAACATAAACAATGTTCAAAGACCTAATAATGATTCAAAAACATAAAAAAAAAATCTCAATTTTTTATTGAAAATAGCTTAAATAATTTATCCATGACAAGAGTGAATTTGTTTTTACTAAAATAATACTGCAGTTGTCCATAAACCATTCTATAATATGACTGACTTTATGATTATTCATTACCTTCGTGATTTTGTATTTTTCTGTTCCTTTCTTCTAGTCTGTTATAAATGGTTAAATAAAATAAATAAATATCTATACTTGAAGTGTAATATTCTACATTATCTATGCTAAAAACAATACATTCAGAGAAAAGGAAAACGTTTTATTCTTAGAAATATTTGTGTAAGTAGTTACTGTGATTGTTTTACAAAGAAAAATCTGTTACCACGAACCTTATGCCTTCTTAGAATAGACAAAACAAGACCGAAAACATCTTAAGGAAACAACTCTCGCAATAGAAAGAAAACGCTATTAGGTAACAAACAACATTACCTAAATATTTATAAAGAAACGTTCGTATTTCAAAACGGAGAAGGAAAACATCGTAAGAAAACTTATGTGCCAGAACCAAACAATCGAAAACATGTGGCATCAACGAACCCACACTGGACCCGCGTGGTGGATTCCAGCCCACTCCCTCTTACAGAGAGGAAGCCTGCGTCCCAGCAGTGGGAACATTATAGGCCGTTCATGCATATGTTGCAGCGCTTGAGGTCATACGACACAACATTATATTCTGTAGTAAAGCTGAAAGTAACTCTACTCGACATTAAGCTATTAAAAAACATTGCCCCAGGGACTGCTTGCAAGTCCCTTTCCTAGGAGTAGCCAAAGGGCTCTAAGTAAAATAATACAAAATTAAATTTAGTTTAGGCCCCCGTTAGAAGGGACAACCTAAACAAACTTACTGATGGTGTGTGGTGTATACTTTGAGCAAAAGCGAGCGGAAAAACAAACTATCGAATTATTTTTGAACATAATGTCTATACATTCCAAAATTATCATAATATGGTAGTATAAACAAACTCTGTTCAGGGAAAGTTCTTACGGAATCACTCACAAATGTGACACATTCATCTGTATTTAGAAGGTTTCAATTTTCTAACAACATTTATTGTTTGAATTACATTATTAAATGGTAATTGAAAAATCATCGACGAAAATTGAGGTTATAAAATTAACCTCATTTGTTTGGCGTTGAAATACTAGACATCGATACATCGCCAAGCGGTTGGTTGACTCTTCACGTGACCAGAGGGCTGGCCTATTTTTTGGTCAAAGAATCAGCAATCAGCATTGCCATACAACGTGGCAATGCGGGCAGCGTTTTGGGCACGTTACCTAATGACACTGATGTGGACGAATTTTTTGATGACCTTTGATTATTTCCCTTCCTTTTTATATACTTGTACATTTTATTATTATTATTTTAAGAGATAATTTTTCCATCGCTAGATAACTTTTATTCGAGGAATAAAATTTTGTGGAGGTAGCCGACACCCTGGATTAACATATCCACTGAAACGTCCCACACCACGTGATTACGTCATTGGACATTCTAACGTATTTCGGTTGCGTTAGTCTTTGGCTGTGGACCACTAAGTGGATAAAGGCAAATTTTTATCCCGATATTCCCACGGGATCGACATTTACGCGGGTGAAAACACGGGGCGCAGGTAGTTATATATAAATACTAGCTGCGCCCCGCCGTTTCACCCACGTAAGTGTCGATCCCGTGGGCATATCGGGATAAAAACTATCCTTTGTCTTTCCCTGGGATACAATCTATCTCTCTGCCAAATTTTAACGAAACCCGTTCAGTGGTTTAGGCGTGAAAAGGTAACATACGGACAGACAGACAAACAGAGTTACTTTCGAATTTATAATATTATTAGTATGGATGTCTAAGTAAATAAAATTTATAGAGTACCTATTTGAGTCACCTCAATTGTCAAATAGAAAACCTCTCCAAATAAACAAAATCGATGCATTCAATTTGTCAGTAAATTTGGCATACACAATGTACGTTTTCTGATTTATTTTCATCAGATACGTTTGTAACAGACTATTTACATTATCTTTCTCACAGCAAGCATAAACATGTATTTTCTTTCAATCACTGTAGAGCTATCTCCATAATTCATACTGCTTAAACTACACATTGTTGTTGATATCAAAAACCATACGTCTAACTGACATATTGCCTTTGAATAGGAGCAATATTGATCTTTACGTTCTCTCGAATCATCTCTATTACTTTCCCTTTGTTGCGTAACTTTATCACTCCTAACGAATCCATCCATATTTACACGAGCATCCTCAAAAGATTTCCAGTATCGCTCATTTCTCACATTGTGTTAAGTCTGCTTGAGTTTACGCCAAAACTTTGCACACGTTGATATAATGTATATCTTCGAATTAACTTTAATGTCTTCTGGCATCTATGGGGGCCTGAGGCATGTATGATATTTGTTCAAATATGATAGGAACAGAAGGACGGCTCCACACTACGAGCAAAAACCCGCGCACAAATAGACGGGCCGAAACACATATACATGACACGATATGTCATCGTGACACGACGTCGCAACATGCCACGGTATACAGTACGTCGTCCCGTCGTGAAAACTACTTACGTACGTACTATAGGGCCAAAAACTATGCACATGATATAATACGCATCGTAGCACGTTGCGACGTCCACAAATGCCTGTCGTGAGTGCGCTTGCACTCGCTGTACGTGAAGCGTGTCTATGTGTGCGTGCGTTCTTGCTCGTTGTATGGAGCCGACCTTCTGTAGATACCTGTCTATTTTATGAAACTCGTTTGGTTAGAACGTTTTCCTCAAACAAAGAGTAAGTCATCTTTGTTAATTACATGTCTGAATTATTACCGGATATTTTCTTCGCATAACTTTGAGGGCCTTGGGAGTACGTGATTCGTGTTTTTGACGGCTGCTCTTTACGGGATTCAGCTTTGAAAGGAGAAGATTAAAGTAGTATTAAGTAAGGATTTGCTGCATCGTTTGAAGTTTGAAACGCAAACTGTTTACGTGGTGAAAGTATTTGTTATAAATAATGTTCTACTTACCTTTGAATCCTTTTGTGGTGTTTTGGTTTTGTATGTTTATAAAACTAAAGCCTTTAGTAAAAGCTCGACCTTCAACAGTTGATAAGTACCTGAAATCAAAACGAAAAATCATTTGAAAGACGAACTTTGCACACTTTTTTTTGTAATTAGGAAAACATAGAACCAAGTTTTGGATTTCGAACTCCGCACTGATTGGCCCAATTTTCAGGAAATAGGCTATTTGACAATGTAAAAAATAAGGTCATAATTATTGACACTCGTATAGATTATCGCTTTTAAAATCGATTTGCATTAATTTTACTACAAAACAATGTATTATTTATTAAAAAAATCCCGAAAAATCTTCATCTTTTTAAATCTGGCGCCACGTAATCGAAAACGGTCTGGATTGGCTGAACTTATGATGACGTCATGATATAGTCAATTTCTGTCTGTCGTTGACAGAACAGATGACTTTTGTCTAGTATCTCGACCGTTTCAACGTTTGTTTACGTGTATTTTGACGTCACGATGCCATATTGTTAAAGATAGCGTTTTGGCGGCTTATTTAAACAGTACATTTTTATTTACTATTTTCTAAAAGAAATACATTATGCAATTTGAAGTAATAGGTTTTTGTGGGCTCGATAGACACCATTCAATAATCTGAAATGTTTATCAGAAACCAGTCAAATAGCCTATTACCTACTTTTTCTTCTCCGCCATTTTTTATGCCTGTTGGAACATTTCTTGTAACGAGCCCAATCAAGATTACTAAAAAAATCTAGATTGTTGAAATCTGTATTTTCTGTAACCTTCTAAATTATGAAACTACCAAAACTTTCTTTTGTTATAATGTCTAGAACAATCCAGATTGTTGAAAACTTTTCACCTTGTCTTATATTTTCAACGAAAATTCGAGAATATCGAAAAACTGTTCATATTTTAATGGGTATCATACCCAAAGTTTGGGATCGCTGATGCTTATCGCTTAACTTGAACCAAACTTGAAGTTCGTAACGCAACTTCATTAAATTACGCGACTTGGGAAATGTATAAATTGTCGAATTTATGGCTTGGGTTCTCAGTGTGTAGGTTACGTGCGATGCCGTCGTTCGACGGTCATTGCTTAGTGTCGGTTTGGTTGACCACGACATTACGGTCGCCTGGGTTATTTTCTGGTATCGCCCGAAATAAGAACTGTTGGCTTTTATTATTATGTAACTAAGGTTGAATTTGACCAAAATTTTTTCTAAAACTAATATTAGTCTTATCCTGCGAATATTTTTTGTTTATATTTGACAGCTTTTCCGTACAAAAACTGACAGACATAAAATATTTATTCACCGATTACGACGTAAACTAGATATAAAAGTTTAATAGAATTCGCCCTAAGCATGATATTTGTAACAACATGTCATCATCTGCCTAGCCTTTTCCCAACTATGTTGGGGTCGGCTTACAGTCTAACCGGATGCAGCTGAAAACCAGTATATTTTACATGGAGCGACTGCCTATCTGACCCCCACAACCCAGTTATTGGGTAATACGATATCCCTTAGTAAGACTGATTGTCAGACTTTCGGGCTTCTGACTGTCAAAGATCCACGAATGACAGCCGGGACCAACGGCTTAACGTGCTTTCCGAGGCACGGAGGGGTCACGGTATGTACAGTTGGTCACCCATCCACAGACCAACCACGGCAAGCGCAGCTTAACCTCATCGATCGACTTTTGCGGCTGTTATTATTTAGCCACGGGCCCAACATGTATGAAATGTTGTAATGTATGTAATGCTTTTGTAATCTCCTCCTAAACAAATTGGCCAATTCCTAGATGGCAGCGAACAGTCTAGTTTTCTATTCCTATTGAATTTCATTAGCAGATGACACCGCCTAAAACCCTATTCATGATAAACTTCACAGACACCAAAGAAATTAGCAATACCTATTAGTCTAACAGACCTCCACATTCCAATGTCCAACATAATCCCGTATTCCTCTGTCACCTAAAGGCACTATAATACTGATTCTAGATCCCCCGATTAGATTCAGCTCAATCCCGAGTTTCGCAAACACGGAAGTTTCACCGATCGTGACATTTTGGAAAATAGCTCTAATGTGTATTGGAGTGCTGACACAAAGCCTAGGTTCGATTTGAAAGGAAAATCACTATAGTAGCTCGACATGTGACATGTCAAAGGTCATTATCGTCATCATCAACGGCATGTCACAGTCCAACGCTAAATGTGATCGCGAAACTGCGACAATGGCTGGTTTGGAAGTCTACACGAACTAGCTTTTGAATAAGGTTTTGCTTCCCCTTTTTTTTTTTGCGGATGGGAAATCATCAAATGACCCCTCCCGCTCTGGGTGGAGCGGAAGGGTGTCAGACTTTTACTGACTAAAACCTGCCCGTGTTCCTTCCTTAGCCCTTTATGTTCCGGGTCAGCGGTAACCCTTTCGGATAATCCCACTGACCCGGCAGGCTTCGGCCCTAAGGGGGCCCCTTCCTCGATGCTGACATCTCTTTGAGGCGCGCGTGGAATACGTACGCGCCGTCCGGCACGGGCCTGGTCCTGATCGGACGGTGAGCTTCCCATTACTTTCCGCCCGCAGGCAAGCCTACGGTGACCGGGAGTCGTCAGACGGTTCCCTTACGTTCCTTCATAATGATGAAAGTTTTTTTTTTAAGAATTTAATTCATGCTCAATATTGAAAGATATACGGGGTGGCAGGAACATTGATGCGCAAACTGCTTCCATTAATTCAGCCCATGATTCTGAACGCCCCTGCTTTGAAATTTTACGACGGTTATTAAAAACAAAATTGGTTTTCCATACACTTTGAACGTAAAGATATTGCACATTTCTATGAAACAGCTCTTTTTTTTAATAACCGAAGAAACATTTTTACGCTATGGGACTGGTATGTCTAGAATCATGTGCTGAATTCATGGTTAGTTTGCGCGTCATTGACCCTGGCCACCCTGTATTTTTGGTCGCTATTGCATGTGTTCCTATATAAAAATCAAAGACGCAGGTAATTATCTGCGTCTTGCATTATGGTAATTCTCATGTTTTATACTAAAATAAATGAGTATTAATCACCAGGTTTACTGTTGCTGGGAATTTCAGATTACCACCAGTTTTCATCCCGATGTTTTCCATAAACATAAGTTAGTTATACATTAATCTCACTCACTTAGATAAACTCACAGTGGTATTAGATAGATAGACATTCTTCGTCTTCTTTCTTTCTTTATTTTTCTTCTTTATTTATAACTTCTTCATCTTTCTACTTATTTATTCTTCATATTTGAATTTGTTCTCTGTTTATAACAAATCAGCACCACAACATCATCATAATCAGCCTATAATGTTCCCACTGCTGGGACACAGGCCTCCTCTCGGTGAGAGGGAGTGGGCCGTAATCCACCACGCGGGCCCAGTGCGGATTGGCAGATGTCACATGTCTTCGAATTTTTGGTTCTAGGACATGCCGGTTTCCTCACGATGTTTTCGTTCACCGTTTTGAGAGCAGTGGTGATAAAATAATTTACACAAAGTAAAGCGCCTGTCTGGGTTCGAACCTACGACCAACAACTCGTAAGTCGCGGCCGTTACCACTTGGCCACCACTGCTCTCAAATACTAATAAAAACTATCAAAAAACTCATAACTACCGTTTCATTTTTAAACACATCCAATTGCCTTGAATGACCCTCACTCGCTTAAAACCAAGGCGATAGCTTTTAGATGGTAGTAAATATAAAAGGGAAACATGAGCCACTAGCGTTTGCCAAGTGGGGCAAGCTACTAGCCAAGTTTCATGAACAGCTGATATTAGTTCACTGTATATTTTTTGTTGTAATCCTTTCGCGTTGGGAGACGAAATATTTCGGTGGTCGGCTTGATTTGTAGGTTTCTCCTTTTTTTGTGAGTTGTGGCTGTTGACTGGGAGGGTTTGGGATTGTCTGCTGTAGTATATAATTATAATATAAATTATTGTAGTGTTAGTTTTACGTAGGGAATTTTCAGTAACAGCCCGGAGTCTGGATTTGTACAGTCACGAGCACCAATATGTCAACACTTGGCAACTTTCAATGTCGATTTTTTCGTGAAATAACGAATGCAACGTTAAAATACGATTGGTAGGTTGGTGCGGCTTGATTGGTAGGTTTCTCATTTTGTGAATTGTGACTATTGACTTAGCTTTAGTAGTCTTACGTATCCACTACTCTAACATCCATCCCGCGCCACTATTTTTTTCTCACGTCTACTTTGTTTAAGAAGTGTTTACTGGTTAGCTTACAATTTTTACCATGTAAAGTTATTACTTGTTGATTAAATGGACAAATTACGTCAATTTGCCGCGTAATAGCTATTTTAGACAACTGTCAAATAATGGCAGTTTTGATTTGATTAAACTGACAAATCAAATTGGTATTCGATTTGATAAGCAATTAATTTAACCGACTTTACGTTGTAGTCCGGTCCTATCTTTACCAGAAACGACTGAATAATATTGTTCATGAACCAACTGCCATCTGAAATCCATAACCCAATTACTGGTTAATACCTACATTCAGCTGTGGTTAGATTTAGTTATCAAACTCCAAGCTTATAACCACCCGTAACGTTTATCATTGCTATTTGAATGAAAACTGGAACCGAGAGGGTTTCAATTTAGAAGCCTTTCGAAGCACGGAATGACATCCACTAGGGCAGCAGAATTTCGTAGATTGATTTTATTTTGCAACTAACTGTTAAAGTATCATAGTGATTATTTCAACCTTCTTTGCAATCGTCGAATTCTTCGAAATCTCTCCGTGCCATGGTTTCAGCGTAGCCAGTATTGCTGCATTCACCTGCATCCAAATCTTCTTATTCTTCGTGTCGCTGGCACGACTGTATTTTAAATCTTGTTTTGCCACTTCCACCTCTGTGTCTAAAACCATGCATCCAAATAAAACAGACAAAAATCGCATATTCTAAAAGTGAGACTTTTTCCGAAAATAATTCTTTTTGAAAACTCTTCTAGCGTTCCCCAACCGTTAATAGTGTCGCCAGTCATAATATATCTCGAAAGATGTCATAACTTTCTGCGAAGCCCGAGTTATTGTAATAGAACATACCTACTCTAAATTCTACCTACGAAGCCTTTGACCTCTTCTTATAATGTTATTTTGAAAATATTAGATGAAATAGAACTAATGGAACGTATTCTTTTGTTTTTAGGTTTCTTTCTCGAATTGTAATGTGTATTTCCCAAAGGAATACTTACATGACTGCTAAGACGTGTACAGTCACAAGCATAAGTATGGCTTTATTCAAAGGTGATTTTCTCCTTTATTTTTGAATGAAATTTTATGTTATTACGAACATAGTGTTTTCGAACCCATAGGTATATGTAAAGTGTCGTATTTCAACGTTGCATTCGTCATTTCGTGAAAAAATCGCAATTTAAAGTTGCCAAGTGTTGACATATTGGTGCTCGTGACTGTACTGTTGATGTTGCTGTCTCATAGGAAGAAAATCTTTAAAAAGGTTAAATGATGAAAGGACTTGCTTGAAATTGCACAAGAGGTTGATAAGGATATTCATTCTGCATACATTTCTGTTATGTAATTTAAGACCAATGTGTCTGTAAAACTATGTTATAAATAAAAAAAAAGTATGTGTTAATGATGTTTTAAGCATAACGAAGTTATAAATATCTATATAATAGAGCTGAAGAGTTTTTTTGCTTGAACGCGTTAATCTCTGGAACTACTAGCCGGATTTGAAAAAATCTTGCATTTGATAGTCCAATACTCGAGAAAGGCTCTATGCTACTTAACATCGCGCTAAGATTCTTAGGATGCGAGCAAAAACAAAAAAAGCAGGAAAGAAGGCCAAGTGAAAACGAAAGCACGGGCAAGCGATGCAATGCGACGGGGTCGAGGGAACAAGAAATTTCACGCGGACGAAGTCGCGGCCAGAAGTTAGTAAATTTATAACATAGGTATGGTCTCAGACAAGCTAAAATTACAAAAGGCTATCAGACATAACCATACTATTATACACTGTATCGTGTGGAAGCATATTATCTTCAACAAGCTCATAATCAGGCTACTAAAATTTAATGACGCACCAGAACACGATTTATAAGTGAACACAAGTGAACCTCATGGCAACCGCACCTCCGTTTACCTACCCAATGAAGCAGTTGATCCTATAACCGATTAAAGCCATCTGTCATACGATCTAATGTAATGTATGTAATTGAGAATATGTTAATATTAATAGTGTGCTACAATTAATTTAGATAATTGAAGGGTCATCTGCAATAGTGATAAATGTTCTTCGGTTATCGTTCTGAGATAATCGGGTTTTAAAGTTATAAACTGTGAAAAAAAACACAGTGCTAGAGATAGGAAAATTGTTTTTATTTATGATACAGGGACATGTATTATAGTAATAGTTCTTTGGAAAATAATCATTGAGCGCTCTAACCGTGTAGCCAAATATTAAAAACGAAAATCCCTTTCTTATTGGATACCTACTCTTCACGAGGAACACACTCTCCAAATTTCATGTCTCTAGGACCAGTAGTTTAGACTCTGCGTTGATGTATCAGTCAGTCAGGACCCTGACTGATCTTACGATAGAATAATATCCTGAATCGTCAATTGCAGTTGTTTTGATATATATTATTCATTGAAACTTTATGTACAAGTAATAAATATAAACACAAATACACAGATACATACGTGAAAACCGAATAAACTTTTTCAGGAGAAATAACGATACGTAGAGGAGGAAAATAAAAAAATCTGCGCCGGGAGGATTCTACGAACTTCTTACGGACGTTCACGTGCCTTCTAAATTCCAAATAAATACCGCCTGGACAAAGAAAGAAAAGTGAATAAAGCCAGAGCGGCGAGGACTTCGTAGCCACTGTTATAAGGCGATTGTTGACTTTTATTTATTTTATTATTTAAGTACACACAGTGATTTCACTGTGATTTCAAAGTATCTGTATCCATTTGGACACAGATACTTTTGTGTTTAGGAATTTGTTTTTGTGACTTTTTAACTTTTTTTTTACATTTACATCTGCCTCACTGACTGGCTCGTTTGTCTTTCTCGTCATCGCAAGCGCTACTAATGAGTATAAGGTCTAATAATCGATTTCCGGGTCGGTAAAGAGTTATTGGTTTTTTTATTATCTCGAATTCCTCATAATCAGCACGTAGTCTAGTAATCAGCAGTAGATTTTGTGCCCAGTTGATGGAAAAAGGGTCGCCTGCTGTTATATGGGATTCTGCCTAACCCTTTGGGGAATTAATATAGGCTCAATGTGATGCCTCAATCGCAGTAAGTCCCCCCCCCTATTTTCCTCTCCAGACAACAGTCTCTAAGAAAATTATCAGCGATAAGACTGCCATTAAAAAAATACGTAATATATATATTTTACTTTATTGCTCGTTACATTAAAGCATATACTATATCATTTGGACCCTCTTTAATAACTGCCAACCATATTAAAGTAGCGTATCTGTTAACAGTTGTACTGGTATATGTCCTGCATTCTCTGCCTTTACAAACCTTTTTTTATCGGGCATGCCATAGTCCCTTACTTATTTCTACCATCTCCTTTACTATATCCCAATTTATACGCAGAAATTCCTCTGGCTATCTCTATAGTCATACATAAAACCGCCTCTTTGTAGTTAGAGAGACAAAAACAAATTTATTGCACGATCACAATGATTTTGACGTGGGTTCTGATAGGGGTTTCGTAAACACCCTTATATTAATTGATGTAATTTATATGTGTTCAACATTGGGGCTCGGAGCTAACGTTATTGCTTCGTTTAAACTGTTTCTACCTTGTTTAGTGTTGAATTTTGAAGGTTTTGGAATTTTGAAGTGAGTAGAGTGATACATGATTTTATTTATCTTATCGTGATTTTCAATAGAATCTATATCAGTGGGTGAAGTAAGTGTGAATGATGACATAATTCTCTAGACATAAGGTTTGTTTTTAATTATATTTGAGCCATCGACGGGTCTACGGCTGCCGCCGGCGAGTGGCGACAACTAAAGGTACAGTCAACAAAAGAGATAAGCGTGCAGGAACGTCGGATATAGTTGAAGTTTAGTAAAAAAACCGATGGATGTTGTTGACTGAAATTTAATTTGATAAATGAACTGTTTGTTTTCTATTACTAAAATTAAATTTTATTCGAGAACATCCATAGGTTTCTTACTAAACTTCAACTATATGCGACGATCCTGTATACTTATCTCTTTTGTTGACTGCATCTCTGCTATTAGGAACGTGCCGCTCGTGTATATGAGCACTAAGCCAGTCAAGTCAACAAGGTTCATATTCCATAAAAAAGTCAAAACCCAATGAATCCTACGATATTAAGGACTTCGACTAGAAATATAATTATATGCGATATTCGATCACCATAAAACAGGAATGAAGATAAAATATTTATCACCTAATCATTCAAAACCTGAACATGAAATTGCCGTTACTTCGCAAATTGTTGCCTAGCCTTAAGAACCATATAATTTAATTATTCATGCGAAGCTTAATGGACCAACTTAGCTTTGAAACAAAGAAGTAAAAAGAGATTAACATAAAATTAACTTCAAAATATTAATTGTAATAATAACCGAAAAATAATGAAGGCACGCAGAGACTACCAGTAATCAAAATCTGGTTAACCACTGAATGAAAACAAAGATTTCTGCGAACCGACAGACCTAGGTCATTAATCAACAAAACTACTCCACAATCTAATAAATCATGAAAGAAAGAAATGAAAATGTAAATCACGAACCACCATTTAGGGAATTATAATTAATAAAAGAGGTTTATACTCTGCCTAGCCTTTTCAATATAACGCTTCGGTATCCTTTCTGCAATTTATAGTGTAAATTGCTTTTTGTGATTTAAAAATTTTCGTGGGTATATATGTAATTTATTTGCCGAAAACCCAGGCATAAATCAAAAAATCAACAGTTGAAACGATTTTAAGTCTGACCGTAAGAATAAACCAGATGATTTCAATTTGAAAGTAAAATATATGATTTGAGAAATATAATTATAATTAATTACCTATAACCTCTGAAAGACCACCCAATAACAAAGAGATGAAGTTTAATTAAGAATTATAAATCTCACGGGCCATTAACTTGATTTTATCTTATATATAAAACTTTTCAGAATCAGAATCAGAACTTTATTTGCTATGAATGTACGGGTATAAGATGTTGTACATAAATTAAAGAGATCGGCTACAGTCTACCTTACGGCGTCCAAATTATTACATAATTTAAAATATTAACACATACAAACATAAGAATGTCAACAAAACAAAAATTATAATGAAGTCAAATAATAATCAGTCAAAAAAATCAGAACTTTGGTCCCTTACCATTATTTTAAGAGAACCTATGACTGTAGAGAGCAGTGGTAGCCCAGTGGTATCGGCCCCGACTTACGAGTTGTAGGTCGTCAGTTCGAACCCAGGCAGGTAATTTACTTTGTGTAATTCTTTTCATCACCACTGCTCTCAAAACAGTGAAGGAAAACATTGTGAGTAAACCAGCATATCCTGGAACCAAAAAATCGAAGACATGTTATGACATCTACCAACCCGCTGGATTACAGCCCACTCCCTCCCGAAGACATCCCAGTAGTGTGAACATCCTGTGTCCCAGTAGTGGGAACATTACAGGCTAATTATGACAGTAGCACATCAAGCTACTACAATCTGTCAAATTTCCCAAACCACTCACACGTCCCGCACCACGTGATTACGTCATAATATGTTATGTCCCCGTACATTTTTTATTTTGGGCCGCGTTGGCCATGTGGCCCACTCTCTCTCATAGTGAGGAGCCCTGCGTCTGGGACACAGGCCTCTTGTCTTTCGCAGTGGGATGGGAACATCATAGGTTGATTATGCTATGACTGTAACCTGGATTACCTACATCTATCTACTTGTTCTATCGTATCTTGACAAACTTCTAAGTATGTGAAAACCTCATGCCGTGATAAAAATATATATAACATAAAAATTGAAATCTAATTCTGTAGTTGCCAAGACTCCCAAAAAAAATCCTAAAACCAATAAAACCCAGGCTGATCATCGTAAACTTGACCTCAATCAAAAATCAATTGCCAGTCATTAAATTAATAGTTTCAGCGTTCGCGAAACCAGCAATAAATTCAGATCCGTACTTAACATTTACCTCAAAAGGCCAGTTGCAAGAAGTAAAGTCTATAATAAAGACGACAAATCCAAAAGCTGTAGGTAGCAGAGGTTTGGACGCTTGCCAAATCATTTCGCTACATTTTCCCTGCGTAACACTGTATGGTGTAAGTCAAGAGTTTTCGTTGGTATACCTTCATATGAAGAAATATTCTAATCGTTTTTGAAAATAATGGAATCTATGGATCTTCTACTTCATTCGTATACTTTTACAATGTTTGTAATATGTCAGCACCTTGTATCTATGACATAAATAGTTTATTTATTTTTGATTCTTTTACCTTTAAACTGTGTCTTTTGGAAGGGGCGACTAGAATCAATTATATTATATTGTAAATTTTGACACTTTATACGTTAAAATTTACAATAAAATATAAGTGACTTTTATTTTGACTTTGATATATTTTAAACTTTGTAAGCTGTATATTTTGCCACAATCAATTTGATCTTTACAATAATATTTTTCACTAACAACCTGCTCGGAGCGGGTCGTTGTTTTCTTTATTATAAACGATCCGAAATAAATTCTCTAAATGATAGTGAAAATTGCATCAAAATTCGTTGCGTGGTTTAGAAGAAAAACACGTTCAACAGATAGACACGAAAAGCGGCTTTAATTTAAAATATGCATATATATATGCTTATAGATGTGGTTTATCAACTAGCATTTTCATTTTTAAGAATTGAATTTCCAAGATAAATCTAAAGATCCACTCTTTAGATTGTTTTTGCCGTCTAGTTCATCTCTTAGCAGTCTTTCAAAGTGAATTTGATCACAATCATCGTTGTCTCACTTGTCCTAGGCATATAAACAGGTACGTTCCAAATCAAATTAATCGTCCTCTTAAACCCATGTTCGACCCCTGTCTCCTACAGTCGTAAGCCAATATTCGCTCCCAGGAGAGTCACCCTGTGCTGCAAACAACTGTCAATGCATTTTTAGTTGAAGCTGACTGGCTTTTCTATTGACCAGTGATAGAAATAAACAGATAATAGAAATTTTAATTTATTTTCTTTTTTTACAGATAATGTCAGCATAATACGCGCGGAAAGAAAAAGTATTTGCAAATACATTTGTTTCTCACGCAGGGGGGGGTACCTGTCACCCATTTTCAAACTGTCATTTTCATTCACAACGTTGAAATCTCTCACTCAGTGTACCTCACCTTATAATTTATCTAAAGGTATTTGATAATTTCATACCACGGTTGTTCAGAAGGCGAATTAGAACAGTACTCGTTCAGTAATATTAAAAGTATGTTGTTCTAACAGATGATAAACTATTTTTCATTTCTTTGCTTAAAATGGTTGTAAAAACACTTTAACATGTCAAAATAATATTTTAAAATTGGACGAGGGTCGGGTTTTCCAAACCGACTACTCTAAAAAGAAATACTGAAAGGACTTATTATTTACACCACACAAACCGAGAAACTGGGTGAAAGTAGGAATAAAATGAGAAGATTTTAATATCAGAAACTTTAGTTAGCTCGAAAAATATTTTGCACTGGCTTGATTGTTTAAAAACTCTTTCGGAGTGGTTTTAAGAAAGTTTCGAACAAATTAAGGGTTACAAACGGAGGCGCTTTGTGGGTGCCAGTCAAAAGTACAAAATAATAAATTGTGAGACTTCTTCATAGGTTTATTATGAAGGCTATAAATATGATAGAACAAAGAAGCAAGGTACAAAAAGGAGGAAAAAAGTTTTCAGTAGAGGGTAGAACAACGTTGCCAATGATGAATAAATATTAGAAGAAATAGATTGAAAGTGGATTCCTAGTATGCTAAGGAAAATCAAGACTAAAAATACACATTTTTCGAGGGTCTTGAATAACAAGAATAGGTCGCAGTTGAACTCAGATGGCCCCAAAATAGATCGCTAAGGCAGATTGGGGTCGGAAAATCAAATCTATAAGGGTGAAAAAACTCTAAATCTGAGCTCGGCCAATAAGATTTAAAAAAATAGCACCTATTCGTGGAATTTTTTGCCGGCTCTTGTCCATAGGAAATTACCAATTGGTACCGTGCACCTAGCTTCTGACGTTCCCTATGTGCCCATATAAGTTTATGTGAAATAAAATATTTTGATTTTGATTTTTAAAGAAAATTCGTTTATTTGCTGTAAATATGACGCATAAAAAGAACAAAATACAAAAAAAACAAGTTGAGGGAAAACATGCGTCACATCCACGCAAAACGGCCGTCGCTCAGCATAATGCTAACACCCTGTACGACACAGAGCCCCAACGCTGGTTTTCAGCGACAGCCAGCGTTAACGTTCACAACGAGCAGGGCATGATGTGCAACATTACACACTCGTAGTCTAGGGGTAAGTTTCATCCTATACCCTAACTTCCAGCAAATCCATAATCCATAAAAAAGTTCGTTCTAGAAAGATAGCTCTCTCGTTTAAAATTAGTGTTTCATCAATGAAAAGGATATCAGTCTAGTCCACGTAAAGCAAGTTACACACGTAAAAGATAAAAACACCCGACCATATATTAAAGGTATGACTGGTAGAATTTACGCGATCAATAATGACAACGCAAAAACGATGCCCTTATTAATACCGGAGAACAATAGGCGGTGGGGTAAATATAGGTACAAAATAGATTAGTACAGAAGGTTGGCTCCACACGCAGCACAGCATACGGCACGCACATACAGTGGCCTCCAAAAGTTAATTGACAGTTTTCTACTACAGCTGTGATGCCAAATTATGATTAAATAAAAAAAACAGATACTTCTAAGGGATATGGAGTTATAAAATAGTTATTAAGGCGTTTCTTGCCCATTCTTCTATGGAGAAGAATGGGCAAGAAACTCCATCGTCTCAGTTTCGTATGGACGAAACTAGCTTTTGGAAGGGGCGACCTGAATAAATTATATTTTCTTGTTAAAAGTGCCTTTTATGTGTACATATGTAAAATAATTGCTGTGACACATTTCACGCACAGCGAAGGCAAGCGCACTCGCGACTGCCATTTGTTTAATACCGCCGCACGTACGCGTCTATACGTGTGCACGCTGTTTTCGCACGTTGTATTGAACCGACCTTCTGTAGGCCTATCTATTTTGTGGTAGATATAAGAATAATAACGTATATATCGGCTGTTCTGGTCCATTGATTGCCTTTGCCTTTGTTGGTAGAAGAGGCACGACGCCATTGAAATTCAAATTTCAAGCTCGCACCGCTGTTAGTTATTTGTAACTTTGAATTAGTAGTTTAGTGCATTTTGTGACGAATCTTTGATTTTCGTAGCAGGTGGATTACAGAGATATGAGGTATAGGGTGTAAAGTTCACTCATCCTCCATAGAAAAGGGAGGATCTTTCGACCAGGGTGTTGTGTTTGGTGGGCAACTGCCCGACTATTGATGTCGGGATATTGTATACTATATAGTTGCGCGGTAAACTCTGCTTGCGCGATGCAGGAATTTGCGTGACGTCAGTATGATGCGTAGTTCGCATGTGGCGGTAGGTATATGTGTCGCAACAGTATTATAAAATTTTCAAATGTAAATAGCTACGTTTAAACGAAATTTAGAACTTGAGTAGATATCAATGTTAAAAGTAAAAAATCAGTAGAACATATAACATAATTTTTTTTTTATTCGTATTTTTATATTTCGTTTTTTTTTAGGCGAGCCGCCGGGTACTAGGGGCCAAGTGCTTTTCGTGTTTGTCATTCTTGGCCCGGTTTGCCATAATCGCCACGCTTGGCAGGCGGGTTGGCGATCGCAGTATAGTGGTGAAATGCATAGAGAACGCTGCTGCCCATTCTCCGGTACCACCCTTGGTCGCCTTTTACGACACCCACGGGAAGTATGGGGTGGTGCTATTCTTTAAGTCCGGACCACACAAACACTAACAACAACTATAAATAACTAACTAATGTACTAATAATAACTATACCAGTTTGTTAAACCAACAGTTATTCAAAAAAGAGTTTTTCGTCTACAATATTTTCAGTGATGAAAGGATTCTTTCTTCCTAGAAACCAACTCCTTTAGTAAAAATATTGTCGTTGCCAAATTACACACCGATAATTGGATTTCTAAGAAATAGGTCTGAAAGAGAACTAATGGAAAGGGTTTGGCAAAATGTCAAAGTATACGAAAATATTCTATTGAATTATTTATATCGAGGAAGTAAAGATCTAGAAATATAGATCATTTATTTCTTTTTCCATGATTCGAGCCAAATATATTACTAGTGTTTCTTTTTTTTTCATGATAATGGAAACCTTATATTAATGTATCTACTATTCATTTCCATTCAGACCATTAAACTTCGTGTTTTCTCACCATGTTTCCTATTATTGTAAGTACCTACTTACAATAATAGGAAACATGGTGATATGTTTTTACTTATCCTCATACACGACATAGGTACCTACCTATGTCGTGTATGAGGATAAGTAAAAACATATGTATATTAAAAGTACTATAGATAAAGCTACAGTTTTCTTTATGAGCGGTGGAGGCTTCTTCTGGGTAAGCTCACCCCATTGTCGACTTTGTCTCTGTCACCTCTAACCCAGACTAGGGTCAAGAGCAAACCCATTTCAAATAAAAAAAAATGCGTCTGAAATTAACCGCTGCACGGTGGTTCCGCCCATAGGTCATAAATCCATACAACTCATATTCGAATTTCCAGAAACAAGTTACATATTTCGATAGACCATTAAACGAGCTATCCGGTGATATAAATATGTCACCTATTTGTTTTAATTATCACTTACTTTTTGACCTCGGAAGTGAACGCATCGTTACGTTGCACTCGCTGTTATTGGTGACTGATCATTAAAGTATTTGGTTACAAGTGAATTCTCGGAATTATTTTTGTTTTTGTTGTTGTTTTGTGCAATGGAAATTCAAGAGCAAGGTATGTATGTCACATTTGATTGTATTTTGAATAAATTGTCAGTATAATATTTGTACTATTTACGTGCTACGCCATACATAATTTATTGTATATTTTTTCTAATATAATAACTTTGCTTAGAGCTACAAAATTTTACAAGATTTTGCAAACATTCGCAACTATCTTAAATTGTAGTTGAGACTGTATATTTTAAAAATATTATACTTTGATTTGCGCCATTCTGCGCCGACGGCTGCTATAAAGGGCCTACGCCTGCCTAGACACAATCGTAGCAAGGTCTACGAAATATGCAACTAATTTCAAACTTTTCTTTCAGGTACTTTGATCAAGTGTTCCTTCTCAAGGATGTATATCTTTGAGATTTGGAGTACTGTGAGTGGAAAAGCAACCAAAAAACACCAAGGTATATTAGAAGTTTTGCTGTCATCATTCAGTGATCTCGCAAATATAGGTCTTGATTATTATTGGAATCAAGAAGGTAGTAGTAAATCAAAGTTATTACTTAAGTATTCTGATTGGCTGAAAGACATTGAATGTATTGAGTTAAGAAGGAGCGTTGAGCAACTTGTTCATGAGGAAATTCAACCAGAAGCGGGGCCATCTCGCGGGCGTCCAAAAAAAGATTTTTCCCAGCTTAGTCAGAGATCAAAACGTAGACGATTGAGACAGCTATCTCAAGTGGATGACTCTGCTGTGAAAACATTGCTAGACACTTCTGATAAGTCTGATACTAGTTTTACATCAGATATTAATGCAGAAGAGGTTTTATCACTTGTTGTAGAGGCTAAATTAACATCAATATTTGCTAATTAGAAATTTTGTTAATAGTAAAACTTCACGTAATATTTTACCGTCCTACCAAAGTATTTTAAATGCTAAAAAGAAGTGCTACCCAGATAATGTATGCATCTCAGAATCTAAAGCCGAAATTGAACTGCAAAGTTTGTTAGATCATACAGTTTCCAGAATCCTCGGATCCCAAAAAGATGTTTTAGATAAAGTGCCAATCAATTCATCAAATAATTTAAATTTGATCGGGAAATGGGGATTTGATGGTAGCACAGGCCAAAGCGAATACAAGCAGCAATTTTCAGATTTAGATTCTGATTCATTTTTAGATTTATTACAAGTCTAGCTAATTTTAAATCTGTTATGTAAGTTCTAATTTTAAGTCGATTTCATGTAAAATATCTATTGATTACCATTTTTATTTTTTTATTTATCTATTTAGTTGTGTCTTTTTGACACATAGAGAATACACCCCAACATGAAAAGTTTTGATTTATTGTTAAAAATGCTTCAGAACGGGGGAAAAGCACACGTAATATTTTGATATTTATTTTATTATTCTTTTTGTGTTAACAAATTATCAAATATATCATTATGTATTAATTTACATATACACTAATATATTATGAGTTTTTATTGCTACCTGAACCACTTCCCACGAAAAAAAAGCATTATATAAGATTTTCAGTATTTATGACCGCCTTTGTTCGGCGGCGGAACCACAGTGCGCTGAATGACGTCACTAAAAAGTAATTTAAAAAAATTAAATCGACTTCAAAAAGAAATTTACTCAAAATTATGAAATAACTTTAATTTCGGAAGTCGGTGTCTTGGGATCTGTATTTTAGTTTTGGTTTTGGTTTCTTACTCCGGACATGAGATTATTTTGGGGTCCGAACTAAGAATGAATTACATTACAAACACGATTTGACAGTAGCCATTTCTCCCGATGTGTTTTACCTGTCCGAAAAAGTTAATTAATCGGGAGTAGGATTCATTCCGAAGTATCGAGTTATTTTTGACGGGTGCGTCGTATCTTCGTTGACGGACTTAGTAAGTTTAGGCCCCCTGATAATATAACCTTTTCAAAAATTTTAGATATACATGGACCTCTTCACTCTAAAAAGGGCATTTAAGGCCTAATGCATATAATTATATCACTCACAAACTAAGCTTTTCATTTTAAGGTTCTAAGCTGGCCTAGAAAACACACAAAACACGTAATCAAAGTAATAGATTGGAGGTTATTGAAATTATTACGTAATCTTTAGGGAATAAAATCTATTTGGTATGCTTTTATGTGTATAATCTTATTCATATTAGCTACTAAAGCGTATATATAAGATGAATATAATAATGTATTAGATGATTAATTATTTGATGAACAGACATTGATGTTCCGTTACACGTTCAGTCTTCCCTTTCCTTAGTAATTTCTGGGATCTTGTTAATTTTATTGTTCCTCAGAAAATCACTTATTTTCTGTTTATTGATGTTCTCTTTTTCGTTATCTTGCAAAAAAAAATTATTCTGAAGTAATTTTATTTTTATCAATATTTATACATCTCAAGTCAGAAGGAAGCAATATCGCAAATGCTAGCTCAAGGCTAGATTGAAAAATGTAATACTATCTTGTTAATGTACTTTTCATAACATTCTCAACAAAGTCACTAATGCGTTTAGCGCTAAACGTACTTATTTAAGGGGCCTACATGACCTAAAGCGCGGTCACTGGTCGGACTGCATAGAAAAGAAAGAGAAGCGTGATGTGATGACACAACGCTGGTAATTTATTGCAACATATGAAGCAATTATCTATTTACAAAATCTATTGTTGGACTAAAAGATTAAAACACTAGTACTTTAGTGTGTTGCTTGTAGAATAATTTGACAAAAAATGGTTTTTATTGTAAAAATAAAGTTTTTAGAGGATTCATGATTGTTTTTCTATTATATCAGATTAGTTGTATTATGTTTTCAACACACCATTTAACTATAAAATATCCTGAAGAATATCATATATTTTTCTGATTTTATTTACCTACTGTTGTAGATCATATACTTTTAGGCATTATAAAACTAGCTTTTTTTGCATTTAGGTCCTGTAGTCTTAAGATATCATTCGGTTTCTATCAATTACTGGAATATGACAAAATCAAAAGTCTTTGTGGTGCTTATGAGGGCTTAGTGCGTTTTAGATATTATGCATTCTAATTTCAAATTGCAGAAACAAAAGGAAAACGAACACTGTGACAGTTGTAAAATTCAACATGACAGGAGAAAATCTCCGGACTCCTTCAAGATTTAACTTGTTTAACATTAAAATGTTGAAGAGATTATTATTTATTTAGAACCATTAAATTTTTTTTGTACCAAAATCTGGTATGATTTATATAAAAAAGCTTTGTTTTATTTATATATATTTATTTTAATTTTTAACAGTGACGAATCAGTATACATTGAAAATGCATGGAAATAAGAGATAATTTTGTGATGTTTTCAAGCGAGAAAATTTTATCATTTTATGTTTTTGTTCCACAAAATACTTCCAAATATAATGTAATTAAGTATATTACTCCCTCTCACCGAGAGGAGGCCTGTGTCCCAGCAGTGGGAACATTATCAGTATCAGTTAAAAATCATTTTGCATTTGATAGCCCAATTCTTGAGGAAGGCTATAGGCTATTTATTTTCACGCTACGACTCTTCGGAGCCGAGCAAAATGAAAAATAAATGCTTTGAGTTTGAAATTTAAAATTTGAAATTTTGAAACCTTTAAAAGTGCGAAAATTTTGACACCCTCTCCCATCGGAATTCCGTTCAAGCCATAAGGAAAAGGCGCCCTAAATTACTCTTTCCCAACTAAAACTTTTATGTAAATTTCTATTACTTTTCGCACCAAAATCTTTCCCTGGAGGTGACTAAGATTCCTTCAGTTACCTACGTTAGAGTTTTTCGCCAAGTATTAATCCTGTTTTTATTACAGTTTGTAGACCTATCAACGGCAGAAGATTAAATTGCTTGTGTGACGACTAGCAAATTTATTGGCCAATAAATTTTGGGCGCAGATATTTTATTAAGAGCGCAAATATTAAAGAGATTACCTTTTAGGTTGTAAACATAAATTGGTTTGAGAAGTTTTTCTAATAGAATCTTCTTGTATCTGTTTGTGACATATCTTTTGTTAAAGACGCGATTATATTAGAAGATCAAAGCCGTCATTTTAAGGAGTATACCTTTGTAATTTTATCGGTTTTTATTTTTCGTTTGATATAAAATTATGAGTTTCTGTAACAGTGTTTTTGTTCTTTTGTTTTTTTTTAGTTTATAAGATAAAAGGCAGTAAAAGAGAAACATGGAAATGTAAAATATTTTTACTTTCAACTTCAGTTCACGTGTTATCAAACAAAAAATATTTTTATTATAACAAATCATTAGAAGTGTTATGCGTTAATTTTAAATCAGACCTATCACTGACATCACATCACACTAATTTTATAAAGGCGAAAGTTTGTGAGTGTGTGAGGTGAGGGTGTGGACTTCTTCACGCTCAAACGGCTGGACCCATTTTGATAAAATTTTGTATGGATACCTCCATACAAAATTTTAGCTGACACCCCAGATTAACATAAACTTAGGTTACTTTTTATCCCGATATTTCCACGGGATCGACATTTACGCAGGTGAAACCGTGGGGTACAGCTAGTACCTAATATTATAAATGATTCAAAACTCAACTCCATTCAATATGTTTTCAAGTGATTGTATTGGGTGTGTTAAAACTTTAAATCAATGGCGGCTCAGTTCATTAGAGCAGAGTTTCCTGAACAGAGATCCGGGGTTTCAAAACCCCGTAGGAACGGTACGTAAAATCAATCAATGCATCTTCTATATACAGACACCGTGTGCAAACTGTTACGGTGAATTCATTGAACCGTTTATAATTAGCGAAATAGGACACTAACACTGGAAACTAGGTGATCCTGATGCAACTACGTACATCTGATTAGCTTGTTTATAGATCCTTTACCTAGTATCAGCATACAAAAAATAAAAAGATGGATGGATTTAATTCAATTCAAAAAAAGAGGTTTTCTTTTTGAGTATTTAAAAAAAATCCAAAAACTCTGTAGATGGCGTTGTACTGACTATGTTACCAGATGCTAAAGCGAAAACGCTTGGAAAAAAACCTTGCGTCACGTCAAATACGCTCGTTGACTGACACTTTCGTTTGCTTTCGTTTTACGATCTCAAAATTACATCCAAGTGAAATAATCAATGAATGATGTGAAGTTCCATTCCTTGCAGTAACTTACCAAGGTCAGCGCCATCTATCCAGCGACTAGGGAAGGGTTGAAAAAAAAAAAGGAAAATCCCTCATTCAATTAACCTTTATTGCATCTATTACCTACATTCTCTAGTCTCACCGGATGCAACTGAAAACCAAATTTTACATGAAGCGACCGTCTATCTGACCTCCACAACCCAGTTACCGGGTAATACAATACCCCTTGGTAAGACTGATTGTCAGACTTTCAGCTTCTGACGACCCTTAATATTAAAGATTGATTACAAAGAGACGCTACACTCGAAGTCGTGGACGAGTATGTTTACCTAGGACAAATTGTCCAGTTAGGTAGGTCTAACTTCGAGAAAGAGGTCAATCGTCGAATCCGACTCAGCTGTGCAGTGTTCGGAAAGCTACGCAATATCTTCTCGTCCCACATACCGCAGTGTCTCAAGACGAAAGTCTTTGACCAATGCGTGTTGCCAGTGATGACTTATGGTACTGAAACGTGGTCGCTCACAATGGGCTTTATAATAAGGCTAAAAGTCACCCAAAGGGCAATGGAGAGGGCTATGATTGTAGTTTCCCTGCGTGATCGAATCAGGAATAAGGAGATCCGCAGGAGAACCAAGGTAACCGACATAGCCCGAACAATTGCCAAACATAAGTGGCAGTGGGCAGGGCACATTGCTCGCAGAACAGATGGCCGATGGGGCCGAATGGTTCTGGAGTGGCGACCGCGTACCGGAAGAGGTAGCGTTGGAAGGCGTCCCACAAGGTGGACCGACGACCTTGTGAAGGCCGCAGCAACCCGTTGAATGCGAGAAGCACAGAACCGGTGGAAGTGGAGGTGCTTGGGGGAGGCCTATGTCCAGCAGTGGACGTCTTTTGGCTGAAATGATGATGATGATGACAAAGATATCACCACAAAAATTAATAACAGCCTCACAATTATAATTGCTGAATAAATATTCAACAATCTCTGCGGTCTCATTCGGTCGTTTATTACAAAGTACCTACTTCAAAAGCTTATAATCCTTGACAAAGGAACTGAATGAGATGGCTGTGTCAAAGGTGCTGTTCTAATATTTAGGTAATATCTACAGGATTGGGTTTCGTAACGTTGAATTTGTTTCATCTTGATATATTGTGGAGTCGTTAAATTTTAAGGAGAGAGCTTGTGACTGATTTCTGGGAAATGGTATTAATTTAAAAGCGTATAGCAGAATTAATTTAATACCTGGGGGCCTTAAAAGGCCATTTTGAATCATAAAAGGATAACATTATGAATTATACTATGGCGAAGACTGTCCGTGTTTTTCTTTTTTTCGCTGCACTACGTAGGTACCTACAATCAAAGAGATTGGGATTGGATTTGGATTGGATTGATTGGTATTTTAGCACAGACAAAAAAAATATATTGAAAAATGCTTCACCAATGGGATTTGATACGATTAACATAACAGTTAACTGTCCATTATGTTGTCCTTTTATGATTCTGCCAAAGTGGAATTTTTAAGGCCCCTGATAAAATGGAATATTCATAATTATAATTAACTGGAAACGCCATTTGGAACCGTGTAATAAAATTTTGTGTCTATGTATGGTCTTAATAAATAATAATCCATTTCATGTACACAATGATTCATTTAATTAGTATTTATAATGGACCAGCAACCCGTCTCTGCTTCACGCGGTTTTTACGACTTGGCAAAATATCGAGATTTCTTTTGCCGTACGTAAGTTTATTGTTAGGTATAAATTCTCGAAATGATGGTAAAACCCGTATCAAAATCCTTTGCGGAGTTTAGAAGAACGACGCAGTCACGCAGACAACAACGAAAAGCGACTTAAATTTATAATGTGTATAAATATGTGGTGTAGATGAACAATACTCAATGTACCTACAGACGCCAGCACATCAAGCTACCCGAAACTGTCAAATTTTCCCAATCAACTTTGAACCTTATACTGTAACGATAAAGTTGAAATTCTATTAAAGAAATTTGACATATTGTAGTAGCTTTATGTGCTGGCGTCTGTACAAAACTGGCATCTCCACGGTAGAGACATTACCCAACCTACATACTTGTAATGTCTGTTCCAAAACTATTTGATGAAAATGTAAACAAACCCTGTTCAGATGGTCAGCGGGATTGTCCGAAAGGGTTACCGCTGGCCCGGAACATAAAGGGCTAAGGAAGGAACACGGGTGGGTTTTAGTCAGTACCCTGTTACCCTGTTCAGATTAAATTTTTACGCAATCTGTCACTAATGGGACTAAGAGAAAAGAATAAGAAGTTAGAAAGATTCAACTTTATATCTGACCACCTTTTCCAACAATTATTGTTTGAATTACATTATTGAATTGGAAAAGAAAAAACATCGACTAAAATTTTAACTGGGATTGAAAAGTGGGATCCAACGAAAAAAATCAAATCGAGGTACAGACGCCAGCACATCAAGCTACTACAATCTGTCAAATTTCATTAATAGATTTTCAACTTTATCGTTAAAGTATTAAGGTTCAAATTTGATTGGAAAAATTTGACAGTTACGGGTAGCTTGATGTGGTGGCCTCTGTACCATATAAAGTTAACCTCAATTGTCACATGAAAAACTTTTTAACGTGATCTAATATTAAAATTTTGATGTAAGTTTTTAAATATTGAAATCAAAGCAGTTAATTTGTAAATGGAACTACTATTTAGCATCCACAATTATGTGATCCACTTCTTTACATTTTCTTCAGATATTTTTGGAACAGACCATAGGTTGTTGAATATACCGGGTAGTGTACAAACTACTTTGCCTTAGTCTGTGGATTGCGGCCCTCACCCTCTCACCGAGAGGAGGGCTGTGTCCCATCAGTGGGAAATTATAAGCTGATTATGCTTCTATGTTTCTATGATCACATAGTTTCATCTAAACGAAGTTTCACCTAAGTTTCTTAATCGAGGCTACTAAATTGCTTTCTAATACGTGCTAAGGCACGTAGTTCCAAAGTCAACAAGATCAATATAACTAATGAAGGCAATATACTCGTACATAGGAAGGTTTGGTACAAACTTGATAAGATCAAACCGAAATTAAATAGGAAAGCATAGTATCAAGCTTATATACCTCAAAGGAATAGGCAGTGGTGTACAGACACGAGCAACTTATATGTACTTTCTAATGGAGAAGTATGGAAAAAAACTGGCCAAGTGCGAGTCGGACTCGCACACGAAGGGTTCCGTACCACAAGGCAAAAACACCGAAAAAACACGTTTGTTGTATGGGAGCCCCCTTAAATATTTATTTCATTTTGTTGTCAGCACACATAAATACTATTCATAAGGACAAACAGCCCGATTCGGAACAGCAGTTTGTAGGTTAAACATTTATGTTTGTTCCGATGTGCCAATTGAGTAGTCAAATGATGAACTGAAACTAGGCCAGGAGTATGCTTGAGATTAGAAGCTGTTGAAATTCAAAACTTCCTGAGATCTTCGCTCAGTAAAAGGTTGTGTTTCCATTGAGGCACGGAACCGGAACCAATAGTCAATTGTGTAGGAGATGATCAAACACGTTAGAAATCCAGTTCTCGTCGTCGTTCTGCTTCATTGGAAACAGTATGGGGAGTTTGTTGCGTGAGTTCTTCGTCCCAGCTAAAACACTAGGAAGTGGTGAAGGGCGGGTGTTTTGGCGGACTATCTTATGAAATTTTCTCGTTCAATAACTGCTGTTTCTTAATCTAATAAATAACTATATTATATTTTCGTTTTGCAGAGACTAGAAGTACGTCTCAAGTATGGCAGGCGGAGCAGCACAGAGCCAAGTAAAGCTTAGAGAAGCGAGATACAGCTGAGCAGGGCCTCAAGTCTGCTATTACAATAGTGTCAGAATGGTCTATCATTGATTTCATAATTGTTGATTTTGACAAGTTTGGTAATCTACTAATATAATGGCGCCATTATGACTTTCCAATGATCAACCACTGACACTCCATTGAAAGAAATGGCATAGAATGGTAATCTCGTACTTAGTGACAAATGAATTACTGACTCAGGCGGTAATTTGCTAAAATTTTGACAGTTCCTTTGATCAGTGACCTACCATTAAAACGTCATTGTGCAGTCATTGCTTCATTTATTACGAGTATCGTAATAAGTTCTGTGCCATTGACCGACCAATGATCGACCATTATATTTAGCAGATTACGAACTTTTAGCAAAATGACAATGGGATCGCGTTGGAATGACGAATTTATAAAAATAGCAGACTTGGGCCCCAGATCAATTCGTCACCGCTTAAATGGAAAGAACTGGGTGTTTCCCAGTTCTTTTCATAGTTTCGCTTCGCTCATCCCTGCTTATGCGTATGGATACACTCCCTTAAAAAACCCATAAAAGGCCTTTTCAAATAACTCTTTTTATGTACGGCGTGTTAAGTTCAAATGCGTGTCAAGTTGGGATATTATGTTTTACAATAGAATTCGCACGTCATAACAAAGCAACCACCTTTCATTGCTATGGTTTATTCTGAATGAACATTCCCTTTAGGCCTTCGTATAAACGTGGATGCATGCGAGAAGACACAATGGCTTTTTTTTGGGAATTTATTTTTAATTCAACCAGTTATGTTTGATTTTGATACTTGTCAATAATTAATGAAAGAACGGAAAATAAAAGCTGAGCTGAGCTGAGGTGATGCTTATTTCTTATGAAATAAGCTTTACCTTTGTACCTATTTTTCTGCTCTGTTTTTTTCTTGTCTGTTTATATATGTGTGTACTTATATGGTTAAATAAATAAATAAAATAATTCCGACACCCAACATTGCCACAATTTACACTATCATTTTGATATAAAGGATCCTTGAAACATATCCATATAATCAGACTTACATATTCAAAATATTTTATTCTTGTAACTCGGGTTTTATACAAAAAAAAATCTTAACGATATCATCAATAAATAATTCATTAAAAACGTCTTTAAATATCTATTTTTGACACAAACATTTATTGACTTGACATTAGCCAAGAATCTTTTTCTATTGTATATATTCTTCTAAATCTATAAAATATTAAGTAGTCTAAAACAAAGTGTCATGTCGTGTCTGCGTGTGTTCCCTTAGTTTTTCAAAACTACGCAATCTAATTTGATGTTGATAATATTATTAATATTCAACACACACATAAACCTTAAACCTTAACCTGAAACTTTAGCTCTTTTAAACTACACAATAAATTTTGATACTAGTTTCACTTTCATCTGGAGAATAATTCATCGCAAAATATATGTGTATAATTAGTATATAAAGGTGTTTATCTATAAACGTTGCATTAAGATAAAAGACATACTAAACGTCACAAAATATAAAGATGTTTTTTTTTTTTTTATAAACCTCTACAAAAAATCTCGATGATTTGACATTTTGCCGCGTTAGTAGATCGCACCCGTATAAAACAAAAATATTATATTTAAGTCCATCTGTTCATTACCTATGTCAAAGTTTATCAAAGTTTCTACGTTCGCCTCTTGTTCCTGACAGTTTTCCTAAGGATGTTTGTGAGTTCTATAGATTGTGAGATATTTTTGTCCAGCTTCGTTATATGATTTTATGTGACTTAGAATTTTAGATTTTTTAATGTTAGATGTTGTTTTGACGTGACGTCTTACAGTTTCATTGCGATCGTAAATAATGTCGTAAACTAAAGTTGTCCGAGTTGTTACTGTAGCTTTTTAGTGAAAAACAAATTCAGCGTTATCACAAAGAGATGAATCGTAACCAGTCTCATTGAATTGTTCACTTGTTATTTTACAATTATAGTTATTTTTATCTATTTAGGAAACCAATTTGACACCTGATCAATGTTCGACAAACGTGTGACCAATGTTTGACCAGCGTCTAACCAACGTTTGACAAATGTCTGACCAATGTTTGACAAACCTTTTTTATCAAAGTAGAAACATTTAGAAGTTAGGTACTAAGCTTGTAAATGTTTTTTTGAAAATCAAGACCAATGTGTTGTCTCAATATGGTAACATCCAACTGTCTTTGTAATAGTATCCAGTTAACTTGGGAAAAATGCCATCTGAAACCGTTTTACTACTTTCTTGATTCATGAAAATAAACAATCATATTTATCAAGACATCATCCTGTTTATTCGAACGGCTACTTCTTCTTCGAAAAATGCTCAGATATTTACTTAGATATGCATACGAAAAGTTTTACGAGAATTCTTTTTGTTGATAAAGCGAAGATGGGCTAACTTCCATTTTGATTCGGAAGTCGGACGTGAAAAAGGCAGGGAATGTATCAAACAATCTATTTATCATTTGCGCATTGCGTAAAAGTTTGTTCGGGAGTTTTCCTTTAGAATATAATTGGCATAGTGCGATAAACAGTGAAATGAAACGAAATGAAATTGTTTCATCTAGAAAAAGGACATCGGAATCACTTTTTCACGCCAATAAAAAAAAAACAAAGCTTTGAGTCGACATTTCGTACGACATGAGAAGACATGGAAAAAAATACGCGCGGGAAAGTAAGACAAACACACACAAGTAATCGAATCTTTTCTCTTGACTAATCACACTAATATTATAAAGGCGAAAGTTTTGTGAATATGTGTGTGTTTATATATTTGTTACTTCTTCACGCTCAAACAGCTGGACCAATTTTGATAAAATTTGGTATGGAGGTAGCTGACACCCTAGATTAACATATAGGCTACTTTTTATTCCGATATTCCCACGGGATCAAAACTTATGCGGGTGAAACCGCGCGCGCAGTTAGTAAATAAAGATGGCTTGTCAAAAGTAGTCAAAAGTGAAATTGTGCCATAGCACAATTTCTATTTTGTTAATCTATTAAGCCAACATTATTTTAACCAATTTTAACCAATCTGTGTGGTTCTTTTCTCAAAAGACCACCTCAGACATCGATCTACATGGTCTTCATATAACCTGACCAAGATTATGTCTGGACTTTAAAAGAGACTGTGACCTCTGAGTTTGTTTCGGCCTTTCTTCTCAGAGTAGTCAGGTAGGAAACGCCGACTTCATCTAGTTTTAAAAAAAACATGATTGACGTGTAAAAGTGTTTGTACAAACCTACTTACAAAAAATAAAATCATTTCATTTCATTAACAAAAGTTGTAACTTGAAAACCAATAAAAAAAATCCATAATGTAAGTTTTTCAGCGCTATTTACTCATATAATGCTGTTTGATTTACTATTCTCATTTATTAGGTAGTAATTCCATTGTAATCCAACAAGCGAGTATTAAGCCTTATCAAAGGTATAATCCAAATTAATTTCCTGCTAATCCCCGCAAAACAAATCATTTCAGAGAGCAGTGTTGGCCCAGTGGTCCCGACTAGTTGTAAGTCGTGGGTTCAAAATTCAGGAAGATGCTTTACTTTATGTAAATAATCTCATTACAGCTGCTCTCAAAACGGTGAAGAAACGGGCATGTCTTAGAACCAAATATTCGAAAACATTTGTGATATCTACCAACCTGCACTGGGCCTGCGTGGTAGATTACAGCCCCCTCCCTCTCGAAGAAAGGAGGCCTGTCTAAGCATCATTATAGGCTGAGTAATCAATATTCAGCAGATTTTTATATACTCGTATCATGATCTGATTAAATCACAAAATAGTAGTTTTCATATTAAAGGTATTCTAGCTTTTTTCTAATATTTGGGATAATTCTATGACGTAGGCGAAGTGTCGTTACAGCATAAGCGTAAGCTTAATTAGGCTACAACGTTCCCACTGCTGGGACACAGGCCTCCTCTCTGTAAAAGGCGCACTCTGTAAAAGGGGCCCAATGCGGGTTAGTGATCATTTCTTTACCCATTTCTTTGAATGTTTTGGTGCCATGCCGGGTTCCTCACGATGTTTTCCATCGCCATTTTTAAACCAGGCGGTGATGAAATAAATTACACAAGTGCCTGCCTCGGTTCAGACCCACGACTTACGACACGTAAGGGTAAGGGTTACCACTGATCCACCACTTGTCATAAATCACATAATATGCTTACTAAACATTTAAGCCTTTGACACACGTAACGGTGTCTATCGTCTGCAGGTTTATGCGAATTGTATCGAAGCTCGATTGTAGAATTGACCACTGACCACATCAACCGTTTATTTTGCTTAGCGTTTGTCGATTGTTTTCCATCAATTGATTCCTTGACTCATTTTGGACGACACGAATATTACGTTCTTGTGGCCTTTTTTTTTTGGATAGAATATTATCAAATAACTTCTCCCGCTCTGGGCGGAGCGGGAGGGCGTGTCAGACTTTTACTGATTAAAACCCACCCGTGTTCCTTCAGTTGCCTGTGTCAGGGGCCACGGTATCTCTTTCAAACAACCCGCGACCCTGGCAGACGCTCGTGTGGCCTCATCCGTACAATTTGAACAATTACTTTATCAATTTACTGATGTCGTCAGTATTATGGCCAGCTACACTTTAAATGCATTCGCGTTGGAATTTGAGTCATGCGATTACCTACTACGCACGAATGATCTCAGAACCTACAAGTATGGGAGCTCGCATTCTGTACGAATTTAGTCGTGCGTATACGCGCGTATAATTCCGACGTCTGAGTTCAAACCGTACTTGTGGCATGTTTTGCTTTGTCGTGCGTGGCTAATACAAAATGGTTACAAAGACTGCCATCTTGAAGGGAGAATACATAAAGTTCTACTGAGATCTTTTTGCGCCTGAATGACATTGACAGGGGAGCGTTGAAAAAACAAGATGGCGCCTTAGTTCCGGCTTTGGCTACGCGCCAAAAAATGCTTGTGTCGTTGTAACTATTATGCCTACTTAATATGCATGACTAGTAGTAGTAGTCAAGTATGTACTTACGAGAATAAACTTTATCGAATCTTTGGTTAACATAAGTCAAAAATGCTATTCACTATTACAATGAAATTATCCGGAAAGGAACCGGAGTTACCGACATAGCTTGCAGAGTAAGCAAATTAAACTGGCAATGGGCTGGCCATGTTTGACCAATGGCTGGTGGAGTAGACGATTCCTGGAGTGGAGACCGTGTATCGGCAAGCGTTGTGTGGGACGCGCCTAGCTAGACGGATGGACCACCTAAAGAAGGTGGCTGGGACAGACTGGATGCGGAAGGCGGAGGACAGGGTGTTGTGGCGCAGCCTGGGAGATGCCTATGTCCAGCAATGGACTGCAATAGGCTGTGTTGACTATTACAGTAAAATATTGTCCAAACAAAATAGCGTTATGCCCCATCTATGCGACTTTCTGTCTCTAGATAGTTTTCATGGTTTTCGAGGGTGCTAAAGCCAAAGATTGAACTTTTCATCATGGGTGTCGTTTTCACAGTTTTCGAGGGATCTAAAGCCGGTAGTGAGGTCAAATGAAAATCCAAGATGGCGGTTGCAAACATTTTAGAATTTTTCATCATGGGTTTCGTTTTCATGGTTTTTGAGGGTGAAAAGCCAAGATGGTGACAACTTTATAAGAATTACCTACTATGCGTATTTAATTCACACTTTCTGTCTCTTTCTATTAGTGTGTATGCGAGTACCGTGTTAGGAACTTCGTTCCTGACAGGGGTTCCCCGACCGCACACGTTTTATTTCTGCCTGTGTACTTAACGATTTCGTCAACTGTATAAGCAAACAAAGATCACCACGAGTTTCATTTAATACTAAGTATTCCTTGATAATACAATAAAACGTTGCCATTTGCATTCTTTTTGAAGTGATAAAATGGCAAATAATATAATAATATGTTATGAACACAATTATAATACGCATTCGATTATATAAACACGCAGACTGTAATCCTTTTAATTAGAGTCGAATTTAGTTTTCCATTTCCTATGGTCATTTCGGGAAAAGTATTGTTTTTATTAACAATTCATTTGTTTCTGAATGTTATTAGTTTTGACGCATAATGTAATAGATATTAAGTGTGTTACCGTTGGATTTGATATAGAATTCTAAAGTCTTATTACGCTTATATTAATATGTAAGCTGTCATGCCCTTTATGTCTGGAGCTTTTATTTACGGAGTTATCATTTTTTCCTTGAGTACGTATAGTTTTTATTGTATTTTTGCTACACTTCAATGTTCTGTGTCTTGTAATGTTAATTACTTTGCATAGATAGTATAAATTGTATATAATCGAGTATTTTCTAACTTAACAGAGAGCTGTGCTGCTGGGGAGTTTGTTGCGCCACTTCTTCTTCCCAGCGAAAGCACTAGGAAGCTGTGAAGGGCGGTCGTTTTAGGGGACTGTCTTTTGTAATTTAACGTTCGAAAAGTGCTGATTCTCAGCCTAGTTTGAATAACTGACTTTTGATTTTGATTAAAACAGAATTTGATCTATGAAAAAAAAGCTTTTTTTTTTCATTATTATTTACCTTAAACATCATAGATATCCGTGTTAAACATAGTACTAAAAAGTAGGTGATTGTGATTTCATGAGCATATTTATGGTTGCCATAAAGATAGTATTTTCGTGTCTTCACAAAAACATTTAAAAAAACCGAAGAACCAATTCGGGGCCAAGCCTTACTAAAAATACCTTACTCGACAAATTGAACAATTTATGAAGATTCGGTTACGCTTACGCCAACTTGGGGTAATAGCATAATCAGTCTATAACATTTCCACTGCTAGGACAAAGGTTTGCTCTCTGTGCCCCTAGGCAATAATCCACCACGCGGGTCCAGTGCGGGTTGATGGATGTCACAATATGTCTTCGAATTTTTTGGTTTGTTTTTTTTGGCATAAAAAGTTCTGAAAAAACAAGTCATAATAACTCTTCTTCGTCGGTATGAAGGATCAATATGCGTCCAGTACTAAACAAAAGTACAAGAACAAGTATCGACTCCTGCACCAAAGAGAAAAATATTGTTTCGGTCTAGGATAATTTGCCCATAGACCTTTCTGTCCCAATTTTGCCACCATGAGGTAATTGATACAGATTGATACGGATAGCTTGATCCGTGTCAATCTGTAAAAATTATCTCTAATTACCTACATTTTTTCAATTGATTAACGCTGAGTTAAGATTGCAACTAGATTGTGAATGTTTTTAATTACGGGAATCGCCTTTCAGATACCTTTAAAAATAAATTAAAAACATGCTGAAACCATAACTCTAGCACAGCATCTCACTTAAACCTCAAAAAATGAAGTAAAAAAAACCTTGATCGAACACCTTTAAGTAAATAAATAAGTGTATTAAAATATTTCTTGTAATCCCATTTCTGGTTGCCGTAAAAACGTCAAGATAAAAACAAGACTAAAGTCAAGTTTATGGTAAGTACATATTTTGTTACATTTTATGTATCAGCTTTACGGAAAGGTCAATGATTGTTTTGATAGAATTTTTTTAATACTCGATTTGTTTTTTACGGCTCTCGTTAATTTTGAGTTGATCTTGTGGCGGTCATAACTCAAGAAACGATCTTAGGAGCTCCTTTATAGCTTCAGCAATTCGTGTTTAAGTTGATTGTTTGTAGAAAACACTGAATTAAAGGTGGTTAAGGTGGTGGTGGTGGTTAGGTGGTAGTCAGGTGGTTGGTGGTGTTTTTATTTTTTTTCTAATCTAGACAATATAGTAGCTTAACACCTAGGTAATTTTTTAAACATGTAATCTAAATGTTATGTCTACTCTTTTTCTTAAACCAAAAATACCGTTTAAAGACCAGTTGTATGCAAATCTTGTAGAAAACTTGTCAAACAGGTATGCATAATCAGTCTATAATGTTGCCCACTGCTGGGATACAGCCTCTTTTCGGTGAAAGAGAGTAGGTCATAATCCACCACACGGGCACAGTGCGGGTTGGTTAATGTCACATGTCTACGAATTTTTGGTTCTAGAACATACCCGTTTCCACACGATGATTTCCTTCACCCTTTTGGGAGCAGTGGTGATGTGATTACACAAAGAAAAGCGCTTGTCTGGATTCGAACCTACGACTTACAACTCGTAAGTTGCGGCCGTTACCACTGGGCCACCAGTGCTCTAAAAGGTAAAAAAACTGGTAATCAAGATATATCTATAAAATGACGTCTCTATACATATGAGACATGTTTAATACACGACATGTTTTTGAAAAGTCTTGTGCAAGATTTTTTGAAAACAAGTACCTATTACATAACACACTAACAGTACCCATGGGTTTCATTTTTAACGTTCAACAACATTCAAAATTTTCCGTTTTTACAATTTTAATGTATTTTGAAAAATTCGTTGAGTCTCAAAAAATCGCAAAGAATGTGCCCAATTGGAATGGAGTAATGGAACTGTGGAGTTAACGCTGTGTGAGCATGCGTGTTCCATCGCCGCCCGTTCGATGTCCACCGTGCACAGGATGGATGGAAAGCAGCCATTGAATTCAGCACATGAAGTAATTTTTCGCTCCGCCTGGTGTAATTGCTGTAAGGCGTACCAGTAGGAGGATAATTAAATAAATAAATAAATAAATTCATTGCGGTATTTACGTTGTTGATCAGACACATTTTTCGAAAAAATGAAGCGTTGGATTAGCAATATTCTTTAAAATGATTAAGATTAATAGTGTGTTACGCAAACAGGGTGCTGATTTAGGGTGTAAACGCTGGATAAATAGTACCTACATACAGTGTTCAATGGTTTTTAATAATGGCAAAAATGCAAACATTCATTTATTTCTCATTTATGAAACAGATTTCAGTTTCAGTTAAGATATTCAACTCATTATTTCAGCACCAGCACTTATCAATAATTTTGCATTTATTTTCATACATCAAGAAATATAGGTGAAATGAAAGTAAAACCTAACTTAAATAATAATGGTATTTGTTAGGTCTCAAATAAACCAAGAAACTATTATATTAATATTTTATAATATTATAATAATATTTTCCGACATCAACGCGTGCAAAGGCAAGGGCAAAAGCTAGTTTAAAATATTGCAAATATTACAGCATTGATCAACCTTGTTGTATTATTTTAGCCGGTTGAATGCCGTAGTTACAATAAAACCATTGTGTCTCTCGTGGATTCACGTTCTGGGTACTGCAAGATACTGAGGGCATATTTTCTATATCAATAGTTTCGCTTCGCTTAAAGTTATAGAGAAAACAAAAAGCTACTCAGTTCTCATTACGTTTGAATAGCAAGAAGGTTTTGTTTCGTCGAGCGAGACAAGCAGTGTTTCAAGCTGGTTGCTTACAAAAGAATCATCGTGAATTAATAATAACTGTTCTTCCATTAGCTGCCTTGCTTCTCTTTCCTTTGAGCACAACAAAAGATATTTCCTTCATTCAACTCTTAATGCTTTTTAATGTACGGAAAAATGCCAATTAAAAATAACGGTGCATTAATCCTTTATGATGGTCTAAGTGCTTCTGAGTTTAGCTCTTGAATTTATTATGAAACCGTTAATAAATACATTTTTCTAACTAGTGCTAGAGTTCTATGTGTCCCTATAGTCGAACAATTATCTGCGTCTTTACATCTTGGTCTTCCTGAAAGGAATGGTGGCTCCCTGGTAACAGCCGCGACTTACGAGTTGTAAGTCGTAGTTTTGAACCCACACGCACTTTACTTTGTGCTTTATATCGAGCCTTTTTATTGGACTTCTGTAGGCTGATTATGATGATGGAAACTGACGGCTTTGACAGCAGTATATGACAGAAGTTGTCCGCTCAACGCACTTTCGGCGCCACGAATTTTATTAATATCTCCTGGTCTTTAGACGCTGCCAACGCAGTCATTCCGTGCTCTATGGTATTCTCGCACACTTCATAGTCCTCAATACTAAAATTCTACCAACGCCGCATTGCGCCAAATTCATCTCAATTTCCCTTAAAATTTATATCATTCCCCGAAATATACGACTGCCAAAGAACTAATCTAACTAAATACCTAAATCCTATTACAGAGCATCAACACATTCAAAAAGAAAGATTTATCCAGTCCTTTTTGCGAAGCAGACGACCTTGAAGAGCAGATAAACGTTAACACAGCTAGACCCGACTTATGATTGGAAATGGCTTTCAATCGGGAAAAAAAATAGAAATTTTCTGATCTCAAGCTTTATCGCGAAAGTTCCCGGAGGATAGAAACTCATTTATATTTTTACGACTTGCTAGGACATTGCTATATCTAGATCTGTAAGGTTTTAATGATAGATGTCTTATAATTTATTGGATCTGCGAAGTTTCGGTGGGTATTGAAAATCTATTTTTTTGTTTATGAAGACTTTGAGGTCGTTGCTATGTCAGATAAGCTCATTGGAATTTATTAAGTGCCTTAGTAATGCCGCCAGTCTCTTGGGTACATTACCAGTCGACAGCGATGATGATTAATTTTTTGACGTTATATTTTAGTTTGTGTATAGTTTTGGTTAAGTTAGGATATAATTTTATTAATTAATTAGGTATTAGTTGTTATTTACTTACTTATTATTTTAATTTACAGAAATAATAAGTTATAGTTCTTTATTTTCACCCTTTCTGTTTTTTTTTTTGCTGATGGGAAATCATCAATCCCGCTCTGGGTGGAGCGGAAGGGAGTGTCAGACTCTTACTGACTAAAACCCACCCGTGTTCCTTCCTTAGCCCTTTATGTTCCGGGCCATCGGCAACCCTTTCGGACAATCCCGCTAACCCGGCAGGCTTCGGCCCTAGAGGGCCCTTTCTCTGATGCTGACATCTCTTTGAGGCGCGCATGGAACACGTACGCGCAGTCCGGCACGGGCCTGGTCCTGATCGGACGGTGAGCTACCCATTACTCTCCGCCCGCAGGCCCGCGCCTACTTTGGCCGGGAGTCGTCGCGCGGCTCCCGACAGTACCTAATTGTATAATTTATTTTTATTGTAGTGTCTAGTGGATTATTAACCGGCTAGCCCTTTTTACCTAACAAGGTTTGGATATGCTTTCAGTCTAAATACCTAAATACGGCGGCATATCAACTTTTTCTGGAAGGTTAATGATGGTCAACATTTTATATATCAAGACAGGCCCAACCAAAATGTATGACTGTCATAGGTATTTTTATATTTATAGGCCAAAGGAATGCTAATTAAAAAAAATAATATTTTCAGCCCGCTAACTTAAACGTTTAATTAGCCACAAGTAAGGCTTCAAGTAAGTCACTTCAATGCTTAAAAAATATAAGACCAACGTTAAAAAATATTCTATCTACATCAAAACTGCCTACCCACTTTTGCCTTGATATCCTTAAGTGGGGATGAGAACTGTCCTGACCCTTATGTCCAATGTATGAGTGTTTTTCATTTATTTGTCCTCTCAATCACTCAGGACAAGTTGACAGCTTGAATTGAGTGGCCAAGATTGTCCCCAATTTATTAAATTAAGTATATAGTTTATTACGATAATGAATTCAGAAGGGAAGCAAAGATTTTCGCTGGGGAGAATGATAATGCTGAGGGAGATTATAATAATTAATAGACTATTAGAAGTCTTATTGAATGACAAAGGCCTCTAATGCTATTGTGTATTTATGGTTTTTCTTGAATTGACATGCGTAATTAATGGCCTTGTAAAGTTTAATTGATGTTTTTGCAGTATGTTAAAAATTAAACTTTCATCACTTTTTTGTTGTATTCTATGAGATCACTTTCATTTCATTCTTCTACGTCACGGACATTTTTATCGAGAATTAGCAGATAGACAAAATAATGCTGCTATTTACGTGATAATTATTACTCCTCTTTAATTCTACGCTTTTGCAGACACAATCTTTTCCACTTATATAGATTACTTTTAAATCCCGAACCACTTGGGTCGTCAACATTTGGGCGATTTTTCGTGAATTTTAAAGCAACTCCATTTTATATGTCGGTAAGTCCACCTCGGCCCACCGTCGGCTTAACCAAGATTTGGACCAAAGCTATAAACCAAATTTTATCCCGATCCTTTGAGAAATACGGCTTCCATTTCGCGGGTGAATTTCTTTATGTCCAATATTTCTACCTTATGGTACCGCGGACTGGACTCAGGGAGTTAAGCTGTGCGAAAGGGGTAAAAATGGAGCGGTATTAGTGGTTGTCTTTTGTTTTTGAGGAAATAAGTTTCAAAATAAACAAATTGTAGTCTGTTATAACAATATTATTCATCGACTTCTCAAAGTGTGAATTATATATTAAACGGTTAAAGATATTTATGTCTCAAAAGAATTACATGTTTACTTATAAAGAAAATATAAATAGGGTGATACTTTATCGAGTGCCATTATACGTATTTAAAAATAAAATATAGCCGTGCGGTGTTACTATATTAACAGTAGGTCCTGTAAGAATACCAGCCCTGTGGTATTTATTTTTTAAATATCGCAGCATTATGCTGAAATAGTAGCCTTCTTCAAACTCAAACTCGAACTCAAAGCATTTATTTCAATTAAACCATTTACAGGCACTTTTGAATTGTCAAGAAGTCGGTCAGTCAGAAAATATGAAGCTAGTTGCCCATTCCAAAGTGTAGGTAGGTACCTATGGAGAAGAACGGGCAAGAAACTCCATGGACACTCTTATAAATTATATTTTTACAAAAATATTTTTGGCCTTGCACAGGTCTTTATTTTTTGTTGTTTATTTTTTTGTTGTTGTTTATAAGTAATGTTGTTTTTTTCTTTCTATTATTTAATTTTTCTTTCTTTCTTAACTACATAATATAATAATAACAATTCCAAATTCTGAAAATAATTGATAGGTACTGTGTAATTAGCTGGACGTGAAATTATTATCTGTTTCATTAGATAGACTTCACGAGAAAAAGACAGAAGGATCGGCAGAAAGGCTTTGCAGGTTAACTTAAGGTTAACTTAGGATTTCTAAATAATGTGCGCAAAAAACATAAAATATTTTCAAGGATAATTCTCAAAGGACAACGGGCGAAAGTAGTACTTACCAATTTTCTTACATTTTTACCCATTATCCTTATAAGCCGCGCTTATTTAGCAGATAGATAAACACAATAAAATCTTCTTCATCTAACAAAAATCCTATTCCAAAAATATTCTTCGTACAAAAAATTACAAAAACTTTTCATTATCTATAACCCACATGGCGCTTGCAACGTTTAATATTCATTTTAAAAATTAAATGGCGTACATAATTCTTAAAGCTCCGACAGCAGAACTAAATTTCCTGCCACTAAATCAAATTCTTGTTCCTAGCTGTGAACTTCATACATTTGCATACATAGTATTTCCTTGTACGCCACTTTAAGATTTTAGCGTACCACGTCTTTCGTAATTGTTGTGGAAATTCTGACAATTGTGAAGCTGTAGTGTCATTTGGAGGTACTTTGTCTCTTTCATTGTCATGATTGTTACTTATGTAGCATAGTAGCTTCAACCTACAATGTTCCCACTGCTAGAACACAGGGGTTTTCTTGTCGAGAGGAAGTGAACCGTAATCCACCACGCGGGTCCAGTGCCACCGAGAGAGTTGAGAGCAGTGGTGATGAAATAATTTACACAAAGTAAAGCACCTGGTCAGCTGGATTGTCCGAAAGGGTTACCGCTGGCCCGGAACATAAAGGGCTAAGGAAGGAACATGGGTGGGTTTTAGTCAGTAAAAGTCTGAGACTCCCTTCCGCTCCACCCAGAGCGGGAGGGGTCATTTGATGATTTTCCCATCCGAAAAAAAAAAGCGCCTGTCTGGGTTCAAAACTACAACCTACAACTCGTAAATCGCGGTCGTTACCACTGGGCAACCACTGGTCTACAACGTGTAACGTTAAGTGCGCAAAACCTGTTAAGAGATCATTGTACTCATGATCATGAACTACTTTTACTATGGGACCAAACTTGAAATCGCAAAAATAAATCAGCTGTTCAGTACATTTTGACGAGTTATGCGAGCATAAATGTAGGGACAACAGATTTTTTTTTCGCGATTACAACTTGGGTCCCATATTAAAAGTTGTTCATAATGATGATTACAATGACCCCATAAGAGGTTTTGCGCATTTAACGTTACACCTTGTATAGTATTAGAAGTATAGATAGTAATGTTGATTTACGCTTCACAGTGCGTAGAAAGGTTGCCATAGTTCCAACAACAATAGCCAACCCTGGCTTTAACTTTCAAGTTTTCCAACTATAAAGTAACATACTACCACCACCCACATCTATGTTCAATGAGGCCATTGTTTCAGGCCAAAACTAAGCTCAACCGTAGGTCCATTTTAATTGGAATTGAGTAGATCCAGTAACTCAAACTTCGAGCTTTCGAACTGGTCAATAGTGGAATTCGAAGTAACATGCATTACTTACTTGGACGCATTTTACGAGGTCCGGGATTCCTAAGTGATGTAGTATTCTTGGGGGAACTGAAAGGCTCTCTTCATGAAGTATTTAATGTATCAAGAACCAATTCTTGATACAATTTATGTACATTACGTACACACGGTAAAAACTAGAGTAACAGAGTGGCTACTAGAGAGGGACTATGCATACACGGAGTCTCTACTAACATACATCACCTAATCTCTCACGCATTCTGATTTCGATATATACACACATATTTAATCATGCGCGCATGCACCCACACTTTATCACACATGCACACTCTTACACACCCTCACCTTCCACTACATTCTCACACACACACCCTCACTCACATTTACACACGTCAAAACAGAATCACATAAATTATTGCAGCGGTAGAACGACACTGTTCATTAATTGTTGTAACAGTAATAGTGGATAAGAATTTTGTAGCCGAACACTGTTTCTCAAAATACAGGTTATCACCTAGTTTGAGAGGCAGGGTTTTAAACATTTTGTTACAGATTTTACAACAACAAAACCTAACATAAATGTAACTATCTACCCATTGATTCTGTAACTATCTGTATTTTTTCTTTTTGTGAATAAACATATTATTATTATTTTTAAACCGGGAAAATGTTTTCTATACAGGGTGAAACTGAAAACATGCGACAAATCGAAATAGGAGATTGTACGCATCATTATGAACAACTTTTACTATGGGATCAAACCTGAAATCGCGAAAACAAAATCAGCTGTTCCATACATTTTTTAATTGATATGGGTTTGCTCTTGACTTAGAGTCTAGGTCAGAGGTGACACAGACAAAGTCGACGATGGAGTGAGCTTACCCAGAAGAAGCCTGTTCACTCTTACTTTGAAGAGATTCGGGTTGTATGCGCTCGGAAACACAGACGCAGGTAGAGAGTTCCACTCTTTAGCTGTGCGCATTATAAAGGACATGATTATGATCGCATAACTCGTCAAAATGTAGGTGGCAGCTGATTTATTTTTCGCGATTGCAGCTTTGGTCCCTTAGCAAAAGTTGTTCATAATGATGAGTACAATCTCCCATTTCGGTGCGTCGGCGTCGCATGTTTTCAATTTCAACCCTGTATATTCGTTTTTAAAGTACAAAATTGCATAGCTAATGCCAAAAAAACGATGTTCCATGTTACCTCTAAACATATTAGTGTCAAAATATTTGTATAACCCGAATAATAAAGCTCGTTTGTTTTTTTATACGCACTAATTTCTAGAACTTCCGGTCGGATTTGAAAAGAATATTTTTGCATTTGATAGCCCAATTCTTAAGGAAGGCTATTATAGGCTATTAAACATCACGCTATGGCCTTTAGGAGACAAATAAAAGTAAAAAAGAACGCTATGTGAAAACGAAGTAATAGCGCGGGCAGGCGATGCAATGCGACGGGATGAGTCAGGGGAACAAGAAATTTCACGCAGCCGAAGTCGCAGGCAGAAGCTAGTGCATTAATAACCGTAACAAATACCGTAATCATAACTGGTCGTGCGAATATGTGTTGGACCGTGCATTTTCACTTTTGGTATTATGCAAATTAAAATGGTACTGTTTGTTACCTCATATTTACACGTTATTGTCAAAATATCAGTGTCACACTAAAACAAAGTTCCTGAATATTACTTGTAAAAAATTCATCGATTGTTTTATGCGCGAACGTAGGTTGTTGTATCCGCAACCCAATCCATTTCACTCCATTACCTTTACTGCTTGGCCAGACTGGCAAGGCGGGGAGCGGCGCCGGTGCGGGAACGCGTGCGATCTGTCTGTCCGCAGTCGAGCGCGGCTGCGTTCTGCGTGTTGTCTTGTCCCGTCTTTGTCAAAATATAATATGGATGTAGAAGACTTCTTTTTTCTAGAATAAAGCTCGAACTAATTTTAGAACCCCGGTACCCGCGCGGGCCACCCGCGCACCCACTGCGACCACTTGTATGAACGAGCTATGGAGTGAGTTGCCCGCGCGCTCCACGCGCCCAGTAGCCCACGCCGCTCACCGCGCCCGCCCGTGTGCCCACTATGGACTTTCAAATTAAGTTCTTATTCACTCCGCGCCCGCGCTGTCTGTCTGGCAAAGCACTTAGGGGTACCTATCGACTAAGGGTCAGTTCACACCGAGACGCGACGCGACGCGCAGTTTTCAAGATAGAAATACAATACAATTACAGACCTTATCTACTACACTAAAAGGTACACGATTCAGTGAGCTACGCCGCACGGCGCAGCGCGGCGCCGCGCTGCGTAGCTCAACGTAGTAGACACTGAATTGTGTACCTTTTAGTGTAGTAGATTTCCGTTTTTATTATGACATATTGCATTTTTGTTCTGTTGCGCCGTCACGTTTGACGTTACTTTCAATATTGGTTTCATCTGAACTATTGAAATTATAATTAAAATCCTTATTAACGAAAACGTTCAGGTGCATTTCCATAACGTGTGATAATCCTTAGCGATGCCTCCATCACTCATCGTCATCGTTCATTCGTCATTTTCTCGAACGTAACCTCAAAATATTAAGTAGGTAAATGGCAAATTAATACGAATTGTTGGAATCCATATAAAAATAGTTAGCAACAAAGGAAGGGCATTAAATTCTCCTACAAATATACTGGGTTTGGTTGTAACAACGGACTTTATTCGTTTGGTACAGGGCGCCCTATATTTGTCGGCATTCTCCTTTTATACATATATTGTTGTGGTAACATACAAAAATGTTCGTGCCAACACTTTTGTTATTAAGAATTCCATAAATGTTCTACCTTAGACTTTAACGAAGTTTACAAAATTACCATGTAAAAGTAATTTTTCTCACCGACATTCAATTAAAACCGAAAATGTATTTAATTTCCTTTGCCCATTTAACTTCCTCCCAAGAATTTCGGATACGTTTTTGTTTTAAATTCAAGAGAAAATGAAGGAAAATGTTTATAATTTTCGGGGTGTACAGGTCGATTCAGTTTTTATTGGGGCCGCGTTTCCTGGTTCAAGAAAACAGGGATTGTTTTTGTTTAAAACATTTGAAATATCTTATTTTTGTTCCAAATCTTTTTTAAATAACATAACAGTGGTTCACTAATAAACGTCCAAAACCCTTATAAATAAATGGACAGTTCATTGAAGAAGCCTGACCCTCAAACCCACAAACATATTTCGTCCTTCGAGCCGAATACAAGCGTGGGCTTGTAATCCCCGAAGGGCAAGACAGACGTGTACCTATTGTACAACCACATTTCACCAGTCATGTTTAAGTCCCATATAATAGGGCGAGCTTATTGCCATCAACCGGGCACAAATCCAGACTCAGGTCTGCTACTGAGAAATTCCTGGTGGGAAAACCCAATAACACTTTGCCCGACTCGGGAATCAAACTCAGGACCTTATGCTCAACAGCAGCTCTTGCGACCACCAGACCAACGATGCAGTAATTAACTTTCAAGTTAATTTTACCGCTCCATCCCGGCGCGCGCCGATATTTTATTACATTACAATAGAAAATCAATTGTGTCTCATTACTTTTTATTTCAATTTTACTTTCTTATAGGTACCTACCTACTAACATAGATCTAAAAGGCCTATTACACTGCGCAGTATCAAGACAGTCTTATTAAGACTCTTAATAAGTCAGTCTTATTAAGACTGTCTTAAAGTCTAATTAGACAAGCTTGCTATTACACCGCCCTGAATACCGCATGCTCATATTCATCAACTTCTTTTTTATTGTTTTTACTGTAGCCTTTTCATCAAAGTTTTTATACATTTCTAATAACACCCGGAATCCTTCTGCACGAAGTGATTTCATTGCTTTAAATAATCTTTGTGACTTTTCTGCCATAAATATGGCATGTCACGGTACACATCAATAAGATTAAAAATCACTTCCTTTTCTTTTGAACAAGCAATTTTGCACGCCACAGCAAACAAACACGTGACTTGACTTTGTCGCCGCTGCCGCGCGCTGTCTGAACGGTCTAAGCGTGCTAAATCTTATTAGACCACGTGATATTCAGCAAGCAAGCAAGCAGGCACGGCCGAACCCACTCAGTCAGTCTAATTATACAGACTAACTTGCTTACTCTTATTACACTACACTAAATCTTAGTAAGACTGTCTTGATACTGCGCAGTGTAATGGGCCTTTTAAGAAAATTGTTACTAACACTTTTATGGATTCTGTCCGAAATAAATGGCAATTGTTATGATTATTAGCGGTGGTTAAGAGGTATGAATATTTAATCAGATACTAGAGTGGTACTTATTACCTACTCCGAAATTCTAGTGATTAAATTTTAAATGATGGATCATAGTTACAATAATGCTTAAACTTAACTTACATAACTGATGAGTACGAGTAAGTATAGGTATATTTCTGCCTTCAGATTATAATTCAAGTTATTTATTTCCTAACAAAAATACATTTGTGTCGAAATAACAGGCGTGAAGTTATGTATGTAAATTATTAATAGCCTGAGTGCCTTAGTACCTTTTCAATTGTCATCCTGTCATGTTCACAGAAATGATGTCTCAAATAAAATATTAATCTCTTAGAGAATTAATAATATAATTTCACGAAAATTATTTTGTGCTCGATTTAATTCGTTTCTGAATGTGTATTATTCTTTTGTTTTTGTTTAAATAATAATTTTATAACGTAAAAGATTTGTGAAAAAGGTCTCGGAATGAGTTGACTGTATTATATGCAAGCGAAGCCGAAACGAAGAAACATATTTCTAGTCGAGTAATTAACTGAAAACATTACAATCACTTTCTATATTAAACCAATAAATAAATCTAAAATAAATACCAAAGACTACTTAACACGACACCTAAGGACTATTCCCAGAGTGTTCAAGAAATTAAAGACAAACAAACAGGAGTGCTCTTAACAGATAAAGGAATGGGACACACAATGCCACTTCAATATTTAAAGTGGATATCTTGTACGACTTTAGCTGTGTTGTCTCCAGTACAATAGTAAGACTATTATCTCTTAGACTTATGTCTTCCTAGTACCTGCGCAGTGAAAAGTTGAGATTTTCATGCCCAAACAATGGGGTCGAAGATATTAGATTTGCACTAGCGTATTTTATCACTCAGTTGTGTTGTCTCCAGTAAGGGTATTATCTCTTACACGAGGGCCACGAAATGCGACGCTCCAAGCGAATTCGCCTTGCGCTGCAAGCGTCAGCGTCGAGCGTCAAAAACAAATGTATGTCTAATAACTACAAGGCCACGAAGTAGCGCTGCAGGCAGCGGCGAAATTTGCTACGAGCGAATTTGCACGAGTGTTGGATGATCCGACGCGCGTTTTTTATGAGCGTCGAAAACAATTGTATGAGAACATTCCACAGTGTGCACGAAACAGTCGCTCCACGCGCTCCGATAAAACGGTCGCTCCGCGCGTCTGCGTCTAAAACAAATTGTTTTGTTTTTGTCGCGTCTACAGTAACTAATCCAATATGAATATTGAAGAATTTATCACTGCAATCCAAAATTGACCTGCGTTATGGATGAGTTCACATCCGCAACATAAGTTTAGGAATGTTGTAAAAAAATTGTGGGAAGAAATTAAAATTATTTTTTAAGATTTATTAACAATATTATTATAGGTATTTTTGACAGCGACATTTTCACTTTTAATGTCGACGCGTGATCACTCTGTACTCACAGAGCATCTTACTTTTTCTGTACTGAACTGATTCATTCCCCCACCGACGTAAACGCTACAGGCGAATATTTGAAGTTCGTGGCCTTGCTTTTGACGCTTAGAAATAACGCTTGTAGCGAATTGACGCCTCAAGCGTGGCGTTATTTTCGTAGCCGAGGCATTACACTCATGCCTTCCTAGTAGGTACCTTTTCAGTAAAAAGTTAGGATTTTTTCTTGCCTGGTTGTGATAATATCAGCATAATTACTACGATTACATCGAATGCAGTCAAGTCAGTGTAGCTGAAAATCGGGTTGAAGGCAAAGATTATACATAATCAGCCTATAATGTTCCCACTGCTGGGACACAGGCCTTCTTTCTGTGAGAGGGACTGGGCCACCACCACGCGGGCCCGAGATATCACAAATGACTTCGAATTGGTTCTAGAACATGCTAGTTTTCTCACGATGATTTCCTTCGCAGTTTTGAGCAGCAGTAATGAAATAATTTTACACCAAGTCAAGCGCCTGTCTGGGATCGAACCTACGACCTACAACTTGTAAGTCGCGGCTGTTATCACTGGGCCACCACTGCTCTTGACAGACGGTTTAGACAGCCGTATTCGAGACGCATTTTTGTACTAATTTGAAACGCGAAACGCACGAACGATCCCTTTTCTCCGAGTACTATCGGAGTTTGCACATTGGATACAAGTTGCTCGTGCGTATATAAACTTGTTGGTATATTTTGCTTAGTCATGCGTAGCAAATACAAAATGGATACGAAGGCTGCCGTCTTTATGGAAAAGCAATTATGTTTACACTATTTGACAAGTATCGTATGGCTGCTTACGATGAAAAATATTCCAATTTGCGCCTGTAAAGTTATGGAAATTAATTGTTTCGCAAATTGGCCACTAATTTAATTTATCCGTATATTCAAATCACAACTGTCATTCTTTCCGTCTACACTATACGTGATTCATCATCATCCATGCCTAGCCTTTTCCGAACTGTGTTGAGGTCGGCTTCTAGTCTAACCGGGTGCAGCTGAATACCAGTATTTTACATAGACCGACTACATATCTGGTCTCCACAACCCAGTTACTGGGTAACACGATAACCCATGGCAAGACTGGTTGTCAGCCTTTCGGGCTTCTGACTTCTGTCAAAAATCCACGAATGACAGCCGGGACCAACGGCTTTGCTAGGCACGGAGGGATTTTGGTATGTAAAGATGGTCACCCAACCACGGACAAACCGCGGCAAGCCGACCCGTGCGGCTGTTATTACTTAGTCAAAAGCCCCTTTACCTAACCTACCCTATACCTGACTAAGTGACTATATTATAACGTTGTGTCGTTACTTTCAACAAAATAATAAAATGATAACAATAAAGTGTCAAGTCAAACCATAGACGTAATAATATTAGGGACGTCCTAGGTTACTAAACAACATAAACTTGCTGTCTTCACTAGTGATGCGCGCGGTAATGTTGTATATCCCAACATCCGAACGTATTTAGAGGACCTATATCTATGCGCGCGTCACGACCGTGTGCGATTCACTCACGGTGACCACTTGACCAGCACATTCGAAATCCTGCTTCGGGGGAAGACGCACGTTCACTTGATCCAGAATCACATGTGACCTTACATAAGTGGTCTTCACCATTTAGCAGGCAACAGTTTTTCATAGTCAACTTATCAAAATCTGTGTTTTCGTAACCCCATACTGGGGTCCAGTGCCGGCTCACCATCTTCAAGGTTTCCATCCGGAAATATCGGTGGCATCCGCGGAGAGAGTGTTTGAAGACTAAGGTCTTCAACCAGTGCGTCCTGCCCGTCATGACATACGGTGCTGAAACGTGGACACTGACGGTCGGGCTGGTCCACAAATTCAAGGTCGCTTAGCGCGCTATGGAGCGAGCTATGCTCGGAGTCTCTTTGAAGGATAAAATCAGGAATGAAATTATCCGGAAAAGAACCGGAGTTACCGATATAGCTTGCAGAGTAAGCAAACTGAAGTGGCAGTGGGCTGGCCATGTCTGTCGAAGGACCGATGGCCGGTGGAGCAGACGAGTCCTGGAGTGGAGACCGCGTATCGGCAAGCGTAGTGTGGGACGCCCCCCAGCTAGATGGACGGACGACCTAAAGAAGGCGGCTGGGGTAGACTGGATGCGGAAGGCGGAGGACAGGGTGCTGTGGCGCAGTCTGGGAGAGGCCTATGTCCAGCAGTGGACTGCGATAGGCTGAGTTGATTGATTGATTGATCTGCGGAGCGACAGGCCACCACTTTCCGGAAAACCCATATACCATCGAGCTGCGCGCCGGGTGCTTATTTTACCCGCGTGGCCGTGTCGAGCATAACAAGTCTGGCAAGAACATCCGCCGACCGGCACCTTACCTGGCGTTTGCAACATGGCACACTCCTACGGTCATTGCCTCACCAAGCTGAACCAGGAGAGTACTGTGGGACTCCCAAGGGAATCTAAGGAAACCTTGTGACCATAGACCTACCCACACCTTATCTCTTTTTTATCCAATAATATTTTATGTTGACACTTTACGTGGGTATTATTTATCTCCCCACGCAAATCTCTCACGTCACAATACAAAGGAAAATTGAGTACAATTTAGACTGTTTTCTTATATCCAACACAAACGTTTTCTAAACAAAAATAATCTTGTGTCATACAAAACGTATTTTCAAACAAAATTAACAAATCACAACTGTCATTCTTTGGCAGTTGAATGAAATGACGAATTTTCTACCCTTTATCAGACCATTTAGAGAAAAAATTTAGTACAATTTAGACCATCTTTCTTTGTATATATATGACGTAAGTAAAGTTACCACCAACAAACAAAAACAAACGTCTTCTCATCATAAAGACTACTGTGTCATAAGATACGTAGTTTCAAACAAAGAGTAATCTTAGGTTGCTCACAGTCATCGCAGATTTCTTTTTCAGTTTTTAGCCTCCTCCGCACTGGAACGCAGCCTAAATACATGTGGCTGTGGAAATGTACATATTTTTAAATGACTTTTACCTACATGGTAGCAATGATGGCCCAGTGGTAATGGCCGCGACTTATGTTTTTGCAGGTCGAGGGTTCGAACCCAAGCGTTGAACAAAATTTGATTCGTAATCGTAAAGTGCATATAATATTAGTATGGATTGAATGACTATTTCCATGAAATATCAATCAATAGAATTATATGAACATAGGGTTGTATTGATGATTTTATTGATAATTCTGTAAATACATACTTGGTACGGTCGCGAGTCATATTTTGTGCAACTTACAACCTGACACTGACCTGCAAATTGCAAAAAACAAGAAAATTTGAATTTCGCGGGCTACCTTAGCGTTTCTCTCATAAATGTATGTGTGTATTACCACGTAGCTGAGTTGTGGCTAATCTTTTGAACCTCGTCAGGAATTATAATTTTATAACCAGTGCCAAAAATAGGAATGGACTTGTATATACAATTTAGATGGTTCTGCTCTTAGACATTTTGACTAGCTGTTTATAGGTTAGATAAACATAAACTTTCTAGTACTTTGATGGAAGTACCACATACATCGAGAATAAACATAAATAAGAACGGTACAAGCGGCGGTCTTATCGCTAAAAGCAATTCCTTCTAGACAACCATTGGATGGAAAGTATCATTAAGAAAACTGGAATGTATCCATCGGATTTATGTCCTATATAAGATATGGGTGAATGAACTGCACGTTTAATTATGGAATCATTCAATGATCTGGACATTATAATATGGGTCAGTATATAAAAGGCAATCTTTGAAGCTTTTAAATTACAGGATGGCAGGGACTACGACGCACAACCTGTTATCATGGGTCGAGTACATGATCCTGAACCCCCTAGTGTTGAAATTTTTCCTCAAATATAAAAAAAAAATTTGCTGTTCCATACATTTTCCAGGCAAGACAAAACAAAGAAGTTGCAAGACGCACCGAAAATGCCTGGAAGAGCTACTGGGCCATGAAAGGTCAAATGAAGGGCGATCATCTACTATCTCTCTCATCTACTATCTATCTATCTCTCTTTTGTTTTTTTTTTTGTTTTTTTCATTAATATTTTCTGATGTTTTTAATGCCTGTATTGTGTCTTTTGTTGCACTGAATAAACGTGTTATCTATCTATCTATCTCTCAAGAGAAGAGTCATCGACATGTGTATTCTTCCCATCCTCACGTATGGTCCTCAAATATGGTCTTTGACAATTCAGCAGAGGTTCAAGCTCGAGGTTTGCCAGAGAGGTTTGCAACGGAGTATTCTGGGTATTAAACTTGTGGACCGGGTTAAGAATACAACAATCCGTTTCATCACTAAAATAACTGATGTCACTCGGAATGCTGCCACGCTTAAATGGAATTGGTCTGGACACATCTGCCGTATGTCAGACGATCAGCGGGCCAAACATGCGACCCAGTGGAACGACATCGCGGCAGGCCCAGACTCCTTTGATAAAGTTTGGTCCCTGGCAGCTCTGGACAGAGAGAGATGGAAAGAGAGTAGGTAGTTGCCTAGCAGTTGGACATTAAGGGCTATAAAAAAAAACAAATTGTGCGTAGGTTTTGCACTTTTCTGTGAACCAGCAGTTTTTTTTTTATAACCGACGGCAAGTTTCTACGCTACGAGGTCTAGAATCATGGTTTCAGTTTGCGCGTCGATATCCTGCCACTCTGTAGGTATAATAAAATTAAGTCCTAGCAAATTTTCGAGATGTATGTTATATCCACTGTAATTATCATTTAGACGCTAGAAGCTAGAAATAATGGTAGTCTCGTTTCAAACAGAGAAAGATCCAGCAACGATCAAGTTTGTTTACCGATTGCATGCCTGATGCAATCACCAACGACCAGTTAGAAAGCTGTGTAATCACACTAATATTATAAAGGCGAAAGTTTGTGTGGGGGTGTGTGTGTGTGTTTATATGTTTGTTACTTCTTCACGCTCAAACCGCTGAACCATTTTTGGTTTTTACTCCGCTATCAAACTGATATCTAACTCAAACTCCAAGCATTTATATCAATCAAACCAATTACAGGCACTTTTAAATTGTCAAGAAGTCGGTCAGAAAGATGAAGCTAGGTGCCCTTTCCAAATCACAGTAAGTTCCTATGGAGAAGAACGGGCAAGAAACTTCATGGACATTCTTTAAAATCAAAACATTGTTACCATTCATGTCGAAATGATACCTACATCAGAACGATGTAATTATTATATGAATAAAATACATTTTAATCTTCGTTACAACTATTTTAAATGGCTTCTATTAATATCGGTGACAGCTGCGGTTTAGATTATTGAAGTTTGTGGGTGATTGGACCTCTGGCAGATTAAAAGCGATTTTCTAAATTGGATTCTGGTCGTTTATTGAATGTTTTATCGAAGTATTCGGGTTGTCAGAGGCTTGTTTGACGTGATGGGTTAGGAGAAATTAGAACAAACTTTAAGAGGCCTTAAAATTCATGTCGGGGTTTATCATTAAAGTGTGGTCATATATTTAGGCTATTGGCACACTGCACCGCATCACGCAGCCGGGTGCGAGGAGCCAAATTCCCCGCACGGAAGCGCGTTTTTATTGAATTTGTATGTTAAAAATCACGCACGGGGGCACATTGTCTAAGTCCCACTGCGTGATGCGGTGCAGTGTGCCAATCTCCTTAAGGGGTACAGACCATCAAACTGACCAACTCTCTACATGGGACCAACATCGTAATCGCGCAAAAATAATGATCAGGCATCTCACACATTTGGGTCGAGTGGGTATTGAAGTTTTTTATGGGACAATGGTAATGGCATTGTCTTAGTATGGGTGTCATAGTGACAGTTGCAATTGCAGACTTTAGAACCTCCATGCGCAAAATGTCTTTTTCTTTCGTAATTTTTTATTAATTGTCATCTCGGTAGTCAGGTCCTTTCTAGCCATATCATCTTTCACACAGTCCAAGGTTGTAATCATAGCCTTCGTTTCTTTGGTCTTCCCTACTCTTATAGCCATCCACATTCATGCTCAAAACTTTCATATTCTTATATATGACGGAAAGGGTATGTGTGTCTCGATATCATCAGCCATATTTTAACTACTGTGGGCGTACTGTTGGGCAGTGTTGGTTATTGCGCAATAGAAAAACTGTTTGCAGTTCAAATTAGATTTTAATTTCACGAACAAATTAATCACACCAGCGAATGACACACTGTAGGTACACGACACAACCAGATACGGAACGCGGTGCAGTTTCTGAGCACATGTTGTTCGTACGATGTCCAATGTCCAAGCACCACCAGATGGCGCTAACGTAAATAGTCAAACGAATGACCGGATGCGACATTTATATATATTTTTCATATTCCTCCGTATCACATGCCCGCACCATGACAATAGATTTCCATACAAATTTTCAAACTTTACTTCTCTTCTTGTATTTTAGAACCTCACCAAAAATTCAACCATTACCGATTCTCAAACACCTCCAGCAAAGAATGTAACGAAACAAAACGTTCAACTGTGACCCGCTGAAAATTCCGTTCCTATTAAAACATTTACGAGGTCAGTTTACATAATTTTCATCACAACCTTTGCTCTGCATTCAAAAATAATATTTTTTTCGGAGAATGTTTATCTACCGTGTTTGTTCCTACCTTGGAACCGGATTTATATGCTTAATTTCGCTACTATAAGCTGGGTGAAAGAGGACTTTTGTTTGAGATTGGTTTTGATCCGAGAAATTATCAAAGGTTTTGTAAGGCTGTGCTTTTTTAACGTTTATTTTTACCATGTTTGGAATTATGTGAGCACCATGTATCTATCAGATAATTAATTAATTTATATGTCATGGTTTAATTTTTAATTCATTTACCTATTGTGGTATAGTAATTTTATTTCAGGTGCATCGTCTTCACATATTATTATTACATAATTTATGCAAAATATTGTAAAACTTTTTAAAAGAGTAACGGTGGAGTTTCTTGCCCATTCTTCTCCATACGAAAACTACCTTTTGGAATGGGCGACTAGAATCAATTCTATTTTATCGTAATTTTTGATGTTCAAAAGTGCCTTTTGTGTGCCTATTTGAAATAAATGCTTTGACTTTAACTTTGGCAGTAGATCAATGGTGTGTTTTTAATTTGTTACGGATTTTTGGGTTTATCAAGGCATTAACTCCTAAGTACGAGTAACCGTAAAACAAAGCTGCCCCATTATTTTGGTAATTTTTTCCGAATGTAAACGTTTGCGTAAGGAGTGGATTCACGTCAATAGTGCAGCGTTTGGGGAAAAATCTTGCTCAACTCAGCTGTATATTCACCAGCATAACCAACAAAATAAGTCACTACTTATTAAGTTAAACGCCAAGCTTTAACCTAATAAGCGTCGATGTCGATCTTTCATAGGATACGTTAGTTAACTCAATTTGTGTCCGGGCGATAAGCTCTATAAAATAAAGTTTAGTTCCTTTTGCCACTGTTATTTATTGTAACTACCCGCTAGAGAAAACTGGTAGTTTTATTTAAAAAAAAAAAAACACAATCATTATAAAATACGTATCACACTAATATTATAGAGGCGAAAGTTTGTGAGTGTGTGTTTATATGTTTGTTACTTCTCCACGCTCAAACGGCTAGACCAATTATGATAAAATTTTGTATGGAGGTAGCTGACACCCTGGATTAAAATATAGGCTACTTTTTATTCCGATATTCCCACGGGATCGACACTTATGCGGGTGAAACCGTGGGGCGCAGCTAATAAATAATAAAATACTGGAGACTTATACTGGGAGATGCGCTAAGGTAGCCCACGAAATTCAAATCTACTCACATTTTTTGCAATTTTCAGGTTAGTGTCAGGTTGCATGTTGATTTAAATATGATTCGCGACCGTAACAAATATGGCTTTACAGAATTATAATCATTAGAATCAGCAATTCAACTTCTTGAGTTAGAATTCATGAAATAGTCATTCAAAGTCAAATCATTTATTTCAACTAGGCTCATTAAAGGGTCACTAATGAACGTCAAAAATTAAAGTAAATCAAATAGAATTGATTCTAGACGCCCCTTCCAAAAGGTAGTGTTCGTATGGAGTAGAATGGGCAATAAACTCCAACTTTACTCTTTTAAAATGTTTTACAAGGTTTTGTATACATAATCCATACTAATATTATAAATTCGAAAGTCTCTGTCCGTCTGTCAGTATGTCTGTCTGTATGTTACCTTTTCACGCCTAAACCACTGAACGGATTTCGATAAAATTGGGCAGACAGAGAATGCATCCCGGGGAAGGACTTAAGATAGTTTTTATCGACATCCCTCGCTTAAGCTAGTATAATTATATGTGAAGACTATGCACCTAGAATAAAATTAGTTTACCAGAAAAGGTAAAAAGAATTAAAAATGAAGCATTCAATAGGGTAATATGAATTGGAGAGTTATATTAATAAATAGTTGTTACGGCCGCGAATCATAATTACATACAACCTAATACACTGATTGAGCAGGTCCGCTCAATCTGTGTGGTTCTTTTCTCAAAAGACCATTTCAGACAATAATCTACATGGCCTTCATACGATCTGACCAAGATTTTGTCTGGACTTTAAAAGAGACCTCTGAGTTTGTTTCGGCCTTTCTTCTCAGAATAGTCAGATAGGAAACGCCGACCTCATCTAAAAAAATGTTTGTACAAACCTACTTACAGAAAATAAATCATTTATCATTTATCAATACTAACCTGCAAATTGCAAATAACGTAAGAAAATTTGAATTTTGGCGGGCTACCCTGACAACTTTGCCTTTTTGTCATGTTGACAAAAAAAGGTCGATCGGTCATTTCTGTCTATGTTCCTGACTAATTCATTGATGATACGTAATAACTTTACACGTAGGAAAACGAGCATCGTTCACTAGTTACAAACTGTACAAGGTTTTTCAGCGGCTTTTTCAGATCATTACAAGTCCAGGGAGGAAATTTCCGTATTTTAAATACCGTTGACATTGAAGTCTCGTTCTCAATCTGTCAGAAATATCCGTAAATAAATTTACCGACATTTTTGACATGTTATTGACATTGATTGTCATTGAGATGAGATTGCGAACAGATTTTGAACGTTTTTAAATACAGGAATTGGCCTTCAGACATCTTTAAGATGTTTTTCTTGAGCGTCTTGAGATCAAGTTAAAAAGTACTTTTTTTTTTAAATTAATATGTGGGTTCTGGTGCGAGGTTAAATCGAATTCACGAACTTTCATTCGCCAGTCCGCGCCTTGACAGTTTTTGTTCTTTTTGTATCTATGGTAGGTACACTTACTCGATGGTTTTTTTTTACATATTTTGTACTCAATAGGTAGACACATTGATTGCGGCATCAGTGGCATTATTTAGGTCATCCAAGGTGGAGGTGAATGGGCACTTAGGACACTACAGCAAGTATGGTATAGTCTGGTCAGGAGCACTGCACTTGCATTGGGTGTTGGATGGGTCTGTCATCCCCCACTTCGACAAATTGTGTCTGCAGCAGCCTACTTGGGTACACAATCGATTGAGAGCTTTCCATAAAGACCACTGCAGATCACGCCCGGGAGGTAAATGCTCCAGGGGTTTATGGAAGTCGGGAGGTGATGCATGCTTCTCTTCCCACAATTTGCTTCTCCCCTTGGGTGGTTTGTCCTGGATGGCCTGTGTAGACCGTATGAAACACTTTCGACTTTTAAGCCTACCCCTTTTAAGTTAAACTATTTTCATTACCTATTTAAAATATAAAAGAAAAGTAAATTCCCCACAAACTTACCATCAAAAGTTACACGCTAAATAATTCTGTTAAGCTAGAACTTACACAGCATATAAAAGGACTTTAGTGTGATTTTCCTGTGCAAACAAACATTATTCTGAACACAGCTTAGTTTTGCGTTCGAGCGCAAGTTATTTTGCCAATTACTTCACCTCTTGTTTTTTTCTTAACTCCTAGTAGTTGCCGTTGCTAATTGAAAATATATTGTGTTGCAAATAAAAGGAATTGGGTACGAAAGTAAAACAGAAAACAATGTGTTCACAGTACGAATAGGATTAACCTTATTTTATTTTCTTACAAAAAATAAACTGTTCCTTTACCTACTACGAATTTTGCCCTGTTTTGTAGGTGGATTTACAGATAACCACTCGAGGTCCAAATAGAAATTGTTATTTCGATTCAACAATATTGTTGTAATGCAGCTTATTAGTCGATTTGCACTAGTTAACTCGCCCGGAACGGGTGAATCGTCACTTTTAAAGAATATCTATTATTTTTTCTATAGGCGACTCGCACGAAGATAATGTATTTGGGCGAGTCGATAACTCCAGAAATATAAGCAATTGGCAGATTTTGAATTTTATGCAATGAAGTTAAGAATAAAAAAAATCGTTTTATAATGTTTAACTCGTATCACTTCTGTGTGCTAGTTTCCTTTCTATACACTTTTTTGCTCCATAAGACTACCCGTCAACCAAGGAATATTTAGATGTAACTAAAAGGATTTTTTCTCAATATTGGTCGTGCCCATAAATCTCTGCGCAAATCGATGCACCATCTACATCAACGGTTGGAAGTAAGTGGCTAAAGATCTAGCTGCTGTGTCCAGCAGGAAACTGCTCTAAGTTAGTGTTCTAAACTAATAAATGTAAAAAACAAAGAAAACAATATTTTAACAGTGAGGAAACATTCCTTTAATGAATGAATATATTCACAGCAAAATGTAAACTGTATTGAAACAAAATTGCATGTTTTATATTAAAAATAAAAACATAAAATACGCAAAATTAATTTTAAGAGTCTAATATGTTAACAGCAGATCTTTCTAGAAGATTGTAAGCAAAACAACATTTGAAAAATTGTAATCATTTTCTAGACTGAAAAGTTATTACACACTTGAAATTTAATCATTATTAAGGATTTAAACACGTTTCAGTTATAATTAAATTTCAGTTTGGATTTCTTTTTCAGGTTAATTTCTGAATTTGGTACTTATGTACAAGGGCAAAAAATTCTACAATTTATTTACTCAAATTATTTCTAGAAATGTTAATTTAATTAAGAAACTCGAAACCATTTTTACGAATGAATCTGGATTACATGTCTAAACATTCGTTTAGAATCCCACGGTACAATAATCAAGAGCACCTGTACAGATTATTTGCAATGTACTGAAAAAACAACAAAAGAAACACTGAAAACTCTTCAATGAAGAAGCTAATTCCGAAAAGGGGCTCTGCAGCAACACTCCATTCTCAATCAAAATCTTAAAAGAATTTCCAAAATCAAAAGCTGCATGACACCAAGGCACAATCATTGGTGTCATTCGAAGATCACAAATTGTCTTGACCTTGATTGAATCCCTTTATCGTCGTCGTGCTGTCTGGGTCCCGAAAAATTCTCCGAATACTTTGAAGTTCTATATATAACTAGAGAATAAACAGACGGAACAAAGGGATACGATCAAGGTCAAGACAATTACTATCTTCAAAAGAAACCAATACTTAAAAAAACGAAAATCGTAAAGAGGTCGTTATAATAATTGTGATAAATTCGTCTGCTGTCCTTGATGTTCCACTTTTTAAGTGTTTCTGAGGTCGTGAGTCCAAATTCAATATTACTTTTCCACAGTATTTGTGACACCACTGACTTACGGTAAAAGAAAGCTTGGTCTTATACATCTGAAATCGTCAACATTTGATAAGCCAAAATAGGAGTTAATGCTCGCTTTTTTCTGCATGAGAAGACGATTTAGCACATACATAAGACATGTAGCCTCAACAGTATAGTGCCACAAACTTATCTGGCCCGATGGCAAAAAGAGGAACTAACGACGCCATTTTGAACTGTCACTCTGCCTGCCTGCTGAAATGCCAACCAAATGCGATACCAGCGACCTCCCATCACCGGGCCAGATAAGTTTGTGGGACTGTAGTAGGTAGAAGTAACAGTTTTTTTTTCGAGGTAATGGCTTAAATTAGAAATCCAGGTAAAACTGTAGGCATCTGAGTAGCACTAGGTGTGGTCACATTGAGATCGTCTCTTGTTCTATCGACTGTTAAGGTGAACGTTCACTGGTAACCAGATACAGATTCAATACGTTGCGTTCTGTGCGTGCGTTGCAGCCGGTGTGGACCAGTCGATTTTCACCTTTATTCATCAACGCAGTCGTTTCTTGTAACAAAGAATATTCACAAGAGTTTGTCTTTATTCTTCATTCTTCTTAATTTAGCAAAATCAAAGACCTCTTTGCATTATCAGCGAGTTGGTAAATGTTACATTTCTTCGAATTTTTTGTTCTAGGACATGACGGCTTTCTCATGATGTTTTCCTGCACCGTTTTGAGAGCAGTAGTGATGAAATTATTTACACATAAAAACTTTTTACAAAAAAAAACCGACTTCCAAAAAAAACACTACAAAGTGAAAAATAACCTTAATTTAGGAAGTCGGTGGCAAGAAACTAAAATACAGATCCAAAGACACCGACTTCCGAAATTAAAGTTATTTTTCACTTTGTAGTTAGTGTTTGTTTGGAAGTCGGTTGTTTTTTATTTCTCGCTTTTTAGTGGGTCAGCTGGTCTGTTCCACAAACGATGGGACACTTAATGTCGTGTCCTGCGTGTCCTGTCAGCTGCACGTTGCAGGAGCTGATGGACGCTGGTGGAGGCGCCAAACAAGAGGCCGAATTCTGGGCCGAGTATATTTAGATTGCTATCGACACGCTAAGAAGAAGAAGTGGGTCAGCATAGAAATGATCTAAGTTACAATAGTGTCAACTTGCTCATCGATTTTTACAAAATATTGCTTTTCCCGATGCAGGGACGTTAATGTTGAGGAGTTCTCCTGGTATTTCACCATCAGCTCCATTTCACCATTCGCATTGTGATGAGCATAAATTGCTTAGCAACCGTATTAAAGTAATCGAATCGCAACCCGAGAAATACTTATTATTGTGTAGTTCCGGTGGCCACCTGTGATCTTCATCATCAGTTCCACTTCACCAAATGGTGCTTTCCGAGGGCAAATGCACGAGTTACTATAAAACATACCCAAATCGATATAGGTGTGCCTATAATATTTGAAGGGTTCCTTCGATTTCTCCAGGATTCCATTATCGGATCCTAACCTGATGACAATGGGACCAATCTGAAAGTATATCCTTTTAGATAAAGAAAGAATTTTCCAAATCGGTTTATAAATGACGGCGTACTGAGGTAACAAACATATTAAAAAAAAAACAACCGAATTGAGAACCTCCTCCTTTTTTTGAAGTCGGTTAAAAATAAAGCGCCTGCCTGGATTCGAACCCATGACCTACAACTCGGTAAATCGAGGCCGTTACCACTGGGCCAATACAGCTGCTCTCAGACCTCTCTAGTCAGATCTAAATCATCATGGCAAATGCAATTTAAAGTGCTTTAGAATTTTTCACGGACTTAATTCTTTTATGGCCATTTATTTGCGTTCAATGAGGTATTCAAATCTTTTGTCTCATTTAATAAAGAGACGGCCATTGGGTCTGATGCCGTCATAAAAATATTGGAGGTTATTAAGTGATAAAGAATTGTGGGTCAATAAAATGAATGTCCTCATTTAAGGTTATGAAGAATATATTTTTTTTATTTATTTATTATTCAGAAAACTTGTAGTCTAATATCTACGTAATAATGCACAATTAGAATTAATTACAATTTTCACATTGTATGTTTTGTATTAATAATCATATGTTTTTGTTATGATGTATTTTCTGGTGTACAATAAATTATATATCTATAAATATAAATAAATAAATAAGCGCTTACAGTTGCCATTTACAAGCTTTCACAAAATAAAACTATGTACCTAAAGTTAACAGAAATAAAAATACACACAAAAATAAAATACCTAATAGAATCTTCTTAAACAAATCAAATTCTTCTTTCTTTAACAAAACTTACAAACTAGTTTAAAAACAAAGAATAAAACAAAATGCAATTACATGTAAGCATTTTGTTTTATTCTTTGTTTTTATACTAATTAGGAGTAATGGTATTTCTTCGCCAAAGCATTCCTTATCGTATTTTTGGAGCGTTCCGCATCCGATTTAAAGTCGAGAAATGATGGTCCGAAGTGCCATAATCCAATGTGCCAATGTGTGTCGAAGGGTGTTACACACGTTCGGAAAAGGCGAGCGGCAACGTCGAATATAATAATTATAATAATATTATGTAGTATTAGCACAGGTATTAGTACCTATGTCCGGAAAAAGCCGTTCGGATTACCTCGGATTATTTCGAGCCGACCCGTAATTGCTTAAGCGAGGGACGATGCCGAACGAAGTTTGCCGGTCGGCACGAGTTGAATAAGAGCCGAATAGGTGTAGTAATTGGGATCCTGCCGTTTTGCCGAAAAGATTTTGCCATAATTTCACTACCCAAACAAATTTTAGCAACCTTTTTTTATTTATATCAATGCAATGTTTGGAATGATTTTAGTACGCACATTTTCATTTGGTCAAAGGACAATGCTCTTGGATGTATGGAATCCCGTACCATTTTGCGTCAAAGTCAAAGTTTGTTTTTTATACACTACACTTATCATATTAACTCCTACAAAAGCTATTTTTGGAAACAAAACCCGGGTTTCGGAGATTTTCAAAAAAATCAAAATAACCGAAAGACTAGGCACCTACTTTATTTTGTTTGACATGTCATACACGAACGGCAAAAATCGCACATCTGCAGCAGTTTCGGACAATGTTTTCGCATATTGCGTTGAAATCTTAACTAACACAACATCCTTCTGGAGTAAATGCATCGTAATCCTTCAATTATACACAGGAAAACAGAAATACCTACATATCAATTTCATGCAATTCGGAAGAAACGGAAAAAATTAATTAGTAGTGATCAAATATGGCATTGACGACCATATCCGGAATTGAATCAATTGAGTGCATTATCAAAATATTTTCTTTTTATTACGATTTCGTGATCCCGGTTAGACTTTATTGAAAAAATCGACCATTTTAAATGATAAATTGGTTATATTTTTTTAAGTATAAATAAAACTATCTCCATTCAATGTTATATTGATCATATCATTTGAAACGGAACGTCATGTAAAGGGAATAAAACAATATCAACACTTTTTTACTTTAATTTAAATTCCCTGTTCAAAAATCAAATCCCCGACGCGTAATGTCGTAAAAAAATATAAAAATAAATACTATAATATTTTGATCTTGAGGCATGAGACTTTTTGGTACCACAATCGGTCATCCTCCTTTTTACTTGGCAGAATATTATCAAGGATAATGACATTTAGGCATTTGGTCCTTAATCAAATGATTTATCACAGCAAACAATCTTTAGACAACAAACATTTAGTCAAATGATTTGTTGAAAAAAATATAAAGACAAAATTTTTTTTTTTTTGGGAATTACATGGTTTTACTCACATAGGTAATTACTTTTTTAATTACATTGCATGGTTGCGATCGGTCGATAGGCGACGTAGAATGCAAGAGCGAGCGAAGGGCACCCCGAGGTTCGGTTTTGTTAGGTTATTTTAAACCCTTTCGACATTGGATGCAAGAGCGAGCGAATGAGAACACAAATACCTTTACCTCATATCATATTAAACAGGGTCAATTGAAATCATAGGCAGACAGAAATAGCGGCCCTGATGGTACTAAATATTTGACTTATTTTATTTTGCGTAAAATATGTTATACCAACTGAAATATTTGACTAAATTAAAGTTGGTAAAAGTACTATTTGGTAAGCAATTTATTGTTTAAACGTTCACTTGCCAAACATTAGGTTTGCGTTACAATTTTGTGTGAAAAGTTTACTTGCTAAGTAATGATTTGGCAAATGAAATTATGCGGAAAATTGTTTGGGAAGTGATAATTTGGCAATTTCTTTTCGATGAAACAAGGGAGACCCGTAGTAATTGCTTCGGATTGGACAACTACTGCCGAATCGAATGTGCCGACCCAAACGTGTGTCTCTGAAGGGTTGCGCACTGGATCCGAATTCCATCTATTCGAATTTTGAACATTATGTAACGTTTTGTTCGGACAGTTATTTCTTGGAGTCGGATCAGAGGGGCAATTCTCGTAATTTCAAGAACGTTCATAGTCTGATTTCAGTCTCTATATGTCAAAAATACCTCTAATTTCCCTATATTTTTAACAAGTTTTGGACATTAATTGTCGCCGAGATAAGATTGCGACTAAATTTTGAACGTTTTTAATTACGGGAATTGGCCTTCATAATATTTATTACAGTGCAAAGTAGTGCTTTCATGCTAAAATCGTTTCACATGAAACAAAAAACCGTACTATAAATAAAAATATTGATTGCCCGGATTTTTATAAAAATCTAACCTTAGGTATCTGCCGAAACGAAGATTCAAATTTTATGAAAACCATTTGCATTTTTGGTGCAAACTGAGCTTAATTTAAGTTAATTTTATTAAGAGCCGAGAACAATGTAAATATTTATTATTTTCTTCAAGCAATCAGGCTACAGTGTCCCAGATTATGTGCAATGTTGAATTAATCCTTCTGTGTTTTCTTAAGCTTTTCTTTGTCGTTCTATTTAAATTTTCTCTGTGAGAGGTTCTTGGTAAAGACAGGATTTAATCCTTTCAGTAAATGAGTTATATCAAGTGACAAACGCAGCTAAGTCAGTTGCAACGATTTTTTTATAAGCCTGGTAAACTTGCGTATCACACTAATATTATAAAGGCGAAAGTTTGTGAGTGTTTTGTGAGTGTGTGAGTTTATATGTTTGTTACTTCTTCACGCTCAAACAGCTGGACTAATTTTGATAAAATTTGGTATGGAGGTAGCTGACACCCTGGATTAACATATAGGCTACTTGTTATCCCGATATTCCCACGGGATCGACATTTACGCGGGTGAAACCGCGGAGCGCAGCTAGTTACATAATAAGTATTTCGTTTTCTTGAAATTCTGGCAAATTATTGTTTAGGATCCTAGTACAATTTTTGGATCTTGCTTTTAATGTTAAATGAGAAACGATTTTATTTCTGTAAGTAGGTTTGTACAAATACGACAATAATATTTAAAAACAAGATGAGATCGGCGTTTCCTATCTACTCTGAGAAGAAAGGCCAAAACAAACTCAGAGGTTTACAGTTTCTTTTAAAGTCCAGACATAATCTTGGACAGATCATGTGAAGACCGTGTAGATTGGTGTCTGAAATGGTCTTTTGAGTAAAGAACCATAATTGAGTGGACCTGTCGACTCAGTTTAAAATATCTAATTCCAAATCACGATATCTAATTTATGTAGGTATCAAAATACTCGTATTTTCTGGCATAATATAAACATAATTCCCATTAAAACATATAACTAGATTTCAGTTACTTCAAGAACAATAATGTCAATATAAAACTTAAGTCCACACAGAAATGACAGATTACCGTTCACAAATTATCACGAAAACTCATTTCCGAAAACGAAATTTTCTCTTAAGAAAACGAATTAATACAAGAACACCTATTTCCATACTAAAAACTTTAATCGTTCCCCAAAACTTTAAATAAGTGCTGTTTTATCTCACGAAACTTTAGCTTGGCCTGACTTTCGGCTTAGTATGCAGCCAAAAATAGTAGCTGAATTGCAAATCTGGGATGCTGGCTGGCCTATCTTTAGAATGAGCTACCTTAGAGTTTATTCAGACGGGCCACAGCACAGCGACAAAGTGTTGTCAGGAAGTGGTCGTGTTTCATTTTCCGTGCTTAAATATGAGGAAGTGGTAAAGAGTGAGCGTTTTGGGATGCTGGCTGGCTTTTCTATAGAATGAGCTACCTTAGAGTTTATTCAGATGGATTGCAGCACAGCGACAAAATGTTGTCAGGAAGGTTTTTCCCTGCTTAAATACGAGGAAGTGGTAAAGAGTGGGCGTTTTGGGATTCTGGCTGGCCTATGTATAGAATGAGCTACCTAAGAGTTTATTCAGATGGACTACAGGACAGCGACAAACTGTTGTCAGACAGTGGTCGTGTTTCATTTTCCGTGCTTAAATACGAGGAAGTGGTGAAGAGTGGGCGTTTTGGGATGCTGGCTGGCTTATCTATAGAATGAGCTACCTTAGAGTTTATTCAGATGGATTGCAGCACAGCGACAAAATGTTGTTAGGAAGTGGTCGTGTTTGTTTTTCTGCTTCAATACGAGGATGTGGTAAACAATGGGCGTTTCGGGATGCTGGCAGGTATATCTTTAGAATGCTACCTTAGGGTTTATTCAGACGGACTACAGCACAGCGGCAAAATGTTGTCAGACATTGGTCGTGTTTCTTTTTCTTTGCTTAAATACGAGGAAGTGGTAGAAAGTTGGCGTTCAGAGAGCTGTCTTTAGTAACTTTGACGTTCATAAAATACTGATTGCCGGAAGAACTTTTTGAATATTCTGCCGCTGAAGTTGCGTTGACGTTTTTACACAATACGTGAGGTGTGGTCTAGATGTAACAATAACTTTTCATTCGGCCGTTTGTACCTTGCTTGGTTGCGTTTTTAGCCATTATGTTGTTGGTATTGACAAAATAATCGCTCTCTACATGTAGGCTCCACACCTACATGTGGAGAGAACTCGGCTTTTATAGACAAAGTGGCAGGCAATTTTTTCACCGCTGCTATTTATGGCTCGTCTGTACGAATCCCTAATGGCTAGATAATTTAACTGGGTCACAGTTATCGATTTTGTTGAGCGAAATAAACTAGCAATTAATATTAATAAGGAGAAAGATCTTGATAGCAATAGAGTAGCGAACCAGAAAGGTAGGGAGGTAATTAAAATGTCATTAGCTCCTATGTTAGTAGTAACCCTGATGGTTTTCGATAGGACTTCCAGTATGGTCGGTGTGGATTCTGTAGAACAAGTAAGAGTGATTCTAGAAAGTTCCGGAGCAAAATTTTGAACAGTTGTTGCTCCAAAAGCGAGGAGTTTTAGTGCCTTATTTACATATCTTTACTGCGAATCTGGAGGTTTAAAGTTGGTGTACGCATTTCTGAATTAAGGTCCTGGATTATTAGTGCGAAAGATATAGCAGAGACTCATCCTTGGCTAAAGTCAATGTGGCTGTAATTTAAAAGAATTTTAAAGATTACAAAAATTAAGTATCAAAAAAAATATTTATTTTTCTCACAATTTTTTTTGCAATAAGAAATTTAACGGAGTGTCAAGACAGTGCAAGGCATGGGCTTCAAATGGTCAGCCACGCATGTCACGCATGCCTCAAAATAATTTATTTTGACATATGAAAAAAATAGTTTAGAAAACTAAGAACACGCTGTTAGATTTAAAAAATGCAATTAAATGAATTAAATAATTTAATTTATCTTCTAAATGAGTTTAGCTTAATGTAAAAAAAAAAATACTTTACCGGTCGTTATTTCTTATAAGTTAAACTAAGACTGCTTTTTCTAACAGTCTCTTTGTTATTAGCCAACAGTAACAGACTCTTTCAGCCATTATCTAGCATCCTTGCGAAAAATAAACTCCTTAGCGACACTTTCCTCCGGTAATTATGTTGGCAAGACTCTCTCTTCTTTTATTTTCTAGGTAAAACAGCATTACCGCTTTTATCATCCGCCTAACCTTTTTCAAACAATGTGGGGTCGGCTTCCAGTCTAACCGGATGCAGCTAAATACCAGTGCTTTACGTGGAGCGACCGCCTATCTGACCTCCACAACCCAGTTACTGGCTAATACGATACCCCATTGGTAAGACTGGTTGTCATCAAAACAGCATTACCGCAAAGGAAAAAAAAATACTAGCTATTAGATGCGGAAAGCAAAAGTTTGTATAAAAAAAACTTAATCCCATAACATGCTTTTATACTCCAAAGGGTTAAATACATCCACTTTTTGCCACTTTGTTTAAGTCCCATGTAATAGGAGGCGACCCAAATCTGGACTTTCGGCTGCTATTGAGTAGCGAAACCAGACCAGAAAAAATAGACAGCAGGTACTGCCATTTTAATAATGACTAGCGGCTCGCCCCGGCTTTGCACGGGTAGATATTAGTATTTAAAAAAATAAGTAATAAGGATTTTTCGGCGTTAATATTGAATAATTTAACATGGAAAAGTAGTTATTGTGACATAACTGTAATAGTTAGACATTTTGTCTCGAGGACTTTTTTGTAGATATTGATGTCTTCTATAAAACTGTAGTACATCACTTTGCTCTATTGTCAATATTTTCCGCAGCGTACGCGATATAAGGATTTTTTTTGTTTTTTTTTTTCACACCTTGGGTTAAATTATCGAAGTTTTCATACGGATCCCTAACTTTTTTGAAAATATTCTATCGCCTATGTTCATCAGGGCTAATATAGGATTCTAATGGTGAAAGAATTTTTCAAATCGGTCCAGGAGTTTCGGAGCCTATTCAATACAAACAAACAAATCTTTCCTCTTTATAATATTAGTGTAGATAAACCGAAAAATGTCGTACTAGGTATATTATAGTTATTTATCAAATGGACACTACGTCAATTTGCCGAGTTATAGCCATTTCATGCAACTGCCAAATAATGACAGTTGGAATTTGAATATACATACCATTTATTCGATTTATTTAACAACTTTACACGAAGAGAGAACCCTTTCACTTGTACAAAGAACAGTAGGTATTTCACCTCGTTTGTAAAAATAGGAGAGTATAATCCGAAATAACAAATTCGTAATACTGTCAGACAAGGGTACGAAAAAAAAATATACCATTAGTTATTTATACGATGATGTATCACGCAAGGCTAGAAAAAACAATTTATATCGTGTTGAAATAAAAAAAATGCCTACACGACAAGGATAGTATGTAAAATTAGGGTTTCTTATGTAAACATCCGATAATTTGATTCCATATCTAAATATGGAATCAAATTTCACATTACACACACACCACTACACGACACGTAACTTAGGTACCTATTATCTTTTTTTTTTACATATTAATATGTGGGAATTTGTTGCGCCACTTGCTTTTTACCTATTAATATCTGGGGAGTTTGTTGCGCCACTTGCTTTTTACCTATTAATATCTGAGGAGTTTGTTGCGCCTCTTGCTTTTTACCTTTTAATATCTGGGGAGTTTGTTGCGCCACTTGCTTTTTAAGTTTTCAATTTTAATTTTATGGGTGCTAATGCCTGAAATAAACGATTATTATTATTATTATTTTTACCTATTATTAATCTGGGGAGTTTGTTGCGCCACTTGCTTTTCCCGTCTAAATCACTAGGAAGTGGTGAAGGTCAGGCGTTTTTGGGTCTTATATAATTTTAACGTTTAAATAGTAGATACATCAGTACTATACAAACTAGGCTGAGAATCATCTCAGCCTAGTTAGAATACATATTTTTTGATTATTACACAAATCGTTGCAAGTGCCTACGTCTAAAAACTTTATTTTTGAAAGGCCGTTATACCTATTAGTAAGTAGCCTAATATTGAGGTACTGTAACCCTAGGGTGTCATCATTATCATCATTTCAGCCGAAAGAAGTCCACTGCTGGACATAGCCCTCCCCCAAGCACCTGCACTTCGACCGGTTCTGTGCTTCTCACTACGCTACGTCTTCCGGTACGCGGTCGCCACTCCAGAACATTTCAGCCCCATCGGCCACCTTAGGGTGTCAACAGAACGCTATTGCAAACACTCATTCCCAACGGGGTAATTGCGTAACACACTAACAGTAGGAATGTCTTTCATTTTGACAGTTCAACAACATTCATTGCGATATTTACATTGTAGAGCAGACAAATTTTTCGAACATACGAAGAAATGGATACTTAAGTAATATTCTTCAAAATGATTCAGATTGTCATTGTTAGTGTGTTACGTAATTAGGGTGCAGTTTAATGCAAAAAACGAGTTATAAGAAACGAAAAAAGAAAGAAAATAATTATGGGTAAAACCATGACGCCAAGGAAGAAAACACAAAAAATTACAAGTACAAGCACAGAAATTCTTGTGGTATTTTTTCAAAAACAAACGATTATGAATCTACGTCACTACTGACTTTACGGTGTAAATTAAAACTTCATAAATAAACCTCAAATCACTAACTCACCGACAAGCGTTGTGATAACTGTTCGTTCTGCTTTTTTATAAAAAAAAACCTTTGCCCTGCAGTCAGACAATAACGGGACTGAAAAAATACCACCACAGGAATAACTGCGAATTTTGTAACAGAAAGAAAACAAAGATTTTTTCATGTGCTGTGGTTTCTAGCATAATTTGGGAATGCAATTTTAACGGTCATAATAATTTTGACTTGCAGAATGTTTTTTAATTAAATGGAAACCGGAATCCTGTATGAAACGTAGATATTACATTTTTTTTACCAGACAAACACGGCTATTACTTATTATGGCCTTATTCCGTCCGTCCAGTGCAACCTGCGAAGTAATTGCGTATCAAACTTACAATGGTAAAGCCTTTCATTTTGACAATTTAACAACATTCATTGCATCATTTACATTGTCGAGTGAAAAATTCAACCATAATATGGTTGACATTGCTTCATGTTATGAAGCAATGGATTAGCAATTTTCTTGAAAATACTTTGGATTTGATTGAAAGTGTGTTTCGCAATTTGGGTGCAGGACTCATAATTATTATAAGTCTAAAATGGCCAACCGTCTTGAGCAAGCGTGATAATCAATGACCATCTCATCTTTATAGAAGAAGCCTTTGCCCTACCGCAGGACTTTAATAGGCTGGTATTATATTTTTTTATAACTGACTAATATTTTTATGACAGCATTAGCTATTTAAATGCTGTTCGTGCTGCTTTTCTATTACATAAAGGACTACCTTTGAATTTGAAAAGCAAAAAGCTAAATAATTGATTTTGTGAACTAGCACAAAATTTATTTTGGATTGTTGTTATGTAACTGGTGTACAATAAAGTATATATAAATATAAATAAATAAATAAAATGATTCCTCCGATACATTTATCTGGCGTTGGAAAAATTAGCCCTTACCCCAATCAATGGTAGGTATAATTGTGTTAAATTACTGGTCGCTACCCTAAATAATATATTCCAATCCAATTATTCCTTTATTTTTATTCCGAACACCACTTTCCATACCGACTTGACTTTAAAGAACTTGTTACCTATAAAATATTAATGAATTCGAAGAAAAAATGGCCGCAGCGTTTACCTGCCAGTACTACAGCAGACAATTATAGTTTCCCCTACATCAATTGTGTGTGATCTGTAAATAGAACGAAACGTTTTGAACTTTTCTTTAGTGACGTAATAGCGGAAGGATTACTACACGTCAAGGATCATGATATTAATTTGTGACGTCACGTTTCGGTACTAATGAAGCAAATAGGGAGCAATATTAGTTAATGGATTTAGGTAGGTACAGTGTAGAAAATTAACTGTATCAAATTTACACACTCCGTCGATTTGCGCCGGTATAGCCATTTCATACAACTGTCAGACTACGTACGCACTGATAGGTGGCTCGCTTGGTGCTTAGACTCCTATTGACAAAACGTACAGCTTTTTTTTTATTGCTGATTGGGCCCGCTCTTGACCTCGATCACGCCTGATGGAAAGCGATGTATGAGGTCTATGATGGAACGAGCGCGCCCAGAAGATGCCTAAGGCACTGGAACTACCACGCATCGACGAAACACAGCAGGCTGCTTGACGCCGGACTCGGTCGCAAACCAGGCAGACGTTAGCCCTACCACCGCAAGGGAAGAATTGCCCAGTCAAATAAGGTGTTGGGTATGACTGTCCAGGATGCGCCGAGCGCTCGGTTGAGCAATCGGCGAAACAAACTGCGCTACACGAGAAGGCTTGATCATGCGTCCCAAAATATGTAATATATATTTTTAACCGAGAAATTTTGCAGAGTTGATTAGGTATTAGGACTAGCTGCGCCCCGAGGTTTTACCTGCGTAAATGTCGATCCCGTGGGAATGTCGGGATAAAAAGTAGCCTATATGTTAATCCAGGGTGTCAGTTACCTCCATACAAAATTTTATCAAAATTGGTCCAGCCGTTTGAGCGTGAAGAAGTAACAAACACACACTCACACACCCCCACACCCCCACACACTCACACACCCCCACACACTCACACACTCACAAACTTTCGCCTTTATAATATTAGTGTGATATAATATCTAATCAACTCTCTGCAAACTTTCTAAATAATTAACTTGAAATAGTGGTAGGAGGATGCTTATAATACTACACAGTTTAGATTTCGTCAGAATACAAAAGAAAGAACGAAAATACGTTAATTTGCGGTAAACATGAGGCAGAGAAAAAACACAAACACAAAAAATAACAACTTGGGGGAAAATATTCGTTACATCCACTCAAAACGGCCGTCACATCACATAATTTACCAACTTAAACAGCTTAAGTTAACAAACTATATAAGTTATCTCTTAATAATATCAACAAATAAGCTGAAATGCCATCTTATTATAGACTCTTCCATCACTAATTAATTCAAGTCTTCCTACAAGCTAACAAATATTGTACTGCAGAAGACACTAACATAACAAAATAATTTAATCTTAGTCACACAGATTCTATTCATCCATTTGGCAAAACGAAACATGAATAATATATTAGTCGAGAAGAAACGCAAAGAAACTTCGTACACGACAAATCCGGATATAGAAGGACAATCTGAACACGCTTCGTTTGCTCGTCAAATATGATTTGACGTAAAAGAATATAGGAGGATATATAACTCCACTCGGCACATGGTTCGCCCGCGGCTCCGTTCGCAGTTGGAACTGGGGCAGGGAATGGAATGAAAGCGGTTATTGCCCGGGTTAGAGATATCCTGTAGCTTATTTAGTAAGTATTTCCTCAATTTCTATGATATGGTCGGTGTGGCGATAAAAAGTAACTAGAAGAAATAGCGAAGTAAATTGGAATAACACTGGAAACTTTATCAAGTCTCTGATTAGTTTCAAGCTCTTATATGCGTTTTTTTTTAGTTGACATTATAAGAAAAAATAAAGAAACTATATTTAGGAATGTATGTTTACCAAGGAAGTGCTATTGGAACGGAAAATATCTTATGGGAACCGTCATGTGGCATACGGCCACTCCCTCCTTAGTAACGAAGCCTGTGTCCCAGCATTGGGAACATATATTAAGGAAGTGATTGGATAACTGAAATTACAACAACCAAGTAGACTCGACAATTATTGACTACTGGTAAAAACCGGTGGTGCACAGAATAAGGCCTATCATCCAAAAATTTACATCACTGCATAGGTATTAGATATTCGCGTAATATCTATCAAATAATACTATCGCATATAACAGCTAGTGGTTATATAGTCATCTGAGCTCCTCTACAGAGATATCCATGCAATTTGCAGGGTGCCTGCGAGATCGGCTCTTCAAATTGAGTGTGAAAATGGAACGTTCGTGTCTGTATGCACTTTCATCGTTCACGAGACCATAATAACGAAATTTCCTAAGCTGACTGCTAGCAATAGTGCAGTACTATCTACGAGATATATCTGTTCAGAATTCTAAAGTTTACCAACTAATTGTAGACTTGGATAATATTCAAATTGAATACGAGTAACATAACTTACTACAATGTTATTAAACTAGTGACAGCGTTTTTAAGACTTGACAAAACATTCTTTCTTTATCATTATTTATCTAAGGTCTGATGTTTCTGTGTTTTGTTTGTGTTTTGATAACTTTTCTCTGAGGAAAAAAATATTGCGGTTTGGCAGCTTTTGTATGGAAAATATGTCAAATTGTCATATTTATCATTCAGATAAAAGTTACTGGACTATTGAAAAATCAGCCCTAAGTTTGATAATTAACACCTTTATTTATAAACATTGCATAAAGTTAGGTAATGCTACTTACCCATGCATTTTTTGACGTTGAAACGTGTCTTAATTTAAGAAACGTTTAATAACGTATAAGTATATGTTTAAAAGGAATACAGTGTGAGTCTTCATAATGTGCACATATCGAAACGAGGGAAACTAAGCTTAATTTTATCGACGGAAAAAAAAATAAAAAAATTAGAATTTTTAAAATTCTTTTTCTCTATTGAGAATTATGGTTTTTTTTTAACAAAAATCTGATACTTTTTTCATCAATTTTTACAATAATTGTAAAATTACTCAATAAAAGCCCCGATTACCTACCCTTTTTGATTACTTTAAATTATTCTCCATCGTATCAGATTTCTAAACGTAAAGATACCATGTTTCTAACTCAATCACAACATTTTCTGTCAACTGTTAAAGCCTTGCAATCACCATACTTTAGCAGGTAAAGATCCTTTTAAATATTTTTTTATTTTTTCAAATATTTTTTCCGTCGATAAAATTAAGCTAAGTTTCCCTCATTTCGTTATGTGCACATTAAGAAGACTCACACTGTATAAATCTTCCGAAATTAATTTTCTAAATGATGGTGAAAACCGCATCAAGCTGTGTGAAGCTTAGAAGAACAATGCGGTCATACAGACATGCACGAAAAGCAACTTTAATTTATAATAATTAATAAAGATGGTAACTCAGGGCAAAACAATATCTGTTTCTAACAAAAACGTTAAAATCAAATTGCCCGTGATTAAGTTGTTTTATGAAATTAAATCCTCTTGTTTTAAGGAAAATTGTTTGACTAATGGACCTTCACGGCAATGCAATGAAAACAAAAACATAATTAGTCCAAAAACAACTCCGAAAGTAAGAAGCCGAAAACGGAACAGGAAAAATAATTTCCAATTTTGCTCCAATTACGGGCAGAATTATGTGTATCGCCACGCCTATTTCACCATAAAGCGTAGGCAGAGCTTCAGGCCGTGCCAATATTCCGTTGGCACTTCGCCTCTTCGTAACATGTTGAGTTTAAATCGCAATTTTGAGTAGTGACAAATTGTTAGTGCGACGCCCACAAAACTGCAGTCAATGAGTCATAGAACGTGGGAGTTACTCGATATGACAAAGTTTAGGAAGGAATCTGACTCATGATCATGTAGGAGGACCGCTGATATAGTGAAGGTCGAGGGAGTCTGGATAATCTGGATGCGGGAAACGAAAAACTGGTCATGTGACGAAGTTTACGCGACGTCTATGAGCAGCTTCGAGCTGGATGTCTTTTGGCTGAGGTGAAAATGAATTGCCTCATAGGTACTTTCAAATTAAGCTTGAAAATCGATGTATGATATCTAAATGAACACATTACTTGTAACATCGAGAGGGAATCCTAGAACTAAAAAGTCGAAGACATGTGACATTCACCAACCCACACCGGGCTCGCGTGGTGGTTATGGCCCACTCCCTCTCACAGAGAGGAGACCTGTGTCCCAGCAGTGGGAAAATTATAGGCTATGATGACTTGTAACTAGCTCTACACATGTGGAAGCTTGACGCAATATATTTTAGTTTTTTATTAGTCTGTAAGCTTTTTTTTTACACAAAATTTAAAAAATAAAGTGATTTTTAAATTAGGTACAAGAACCATGATCATCAAGATGAGAATTTTAAAGGTAATAAAGATATATTCATAAATAGACTTGGCTCGCGAGGTTGTCGAAATGTAGGATGTAGATTCAGCGATCATTTTGCCAATATTCGTGATAGCCAATGGCTTAATAGCCAAGAGTCTCGATCAACACCTGAGTAGGGTCTCTTTGGGTAGCTGGATCAAGGACATGATTCAGGAAGCGGTACTACTGGGCACGGCCCACATTGTTAGGAGGTTCCTCTCTATGGAACCCTGATCGCCAGTAGCTTGGATTGTCTGTTTCCGATTTTAATATTTTTAAATGTAATTTTTAGGTATTTAAATGAAATAAAGGAGTTATTAAAAAAATCTGTAAAGCCACACGGCAATATTGCCTCAAGATCTTAGATACAAAAAACTCGAAGAATAATGCCTTACATAAAGTAATGAAGCTAAAATGATAGAAGGAGCAAAACCACTTAGTGATATGAAACCTTAAGTAACAGATAGCAGAGATAAAGCCCATAATGAGGCAGAATACAAGATAAAGGCAGACGAACCTCTGAGGCCACTAGAACAAGATGAAATTAGAATTGATTTGCGGGTCAAAGATGAGCATGGACATATGCCCCTTAATTCATAAAACGTTGCTTAAAGTTAAGTAGTGATCAGCGACTGTTTAACCATACATTTTTGACGTTTAAACGTCACTTGAATTTAATCATCGTTTAAACCACTTTTTGATTAATGGGCAGGTACCTTACGAGGTAGGGGAAACACAATAAATATCGTGCCATTTTCACCTGACAGCGGTAAAACCTAAAAGGAGGGTAATGTTTTTATTGTCTTACATTCAGAATAATATATTCAATCATCATCATCTGCCTAGCCTTTTCTCAACTATGTTAGGGTTGGCTTCCAGTCTAACCGGATGCAGGTTTATACCAGTATTTTACATGGAGCGACTGCCTATCAGATCCACAACCCAGTTACTGGGTAATACAATACCGCTGTCGACTGGTAATAAGTAATATGATAAGAACACCTTAAAGTGAGGTATCGTTTAGTAATTCAGAAAAGAGACGACGATCCACAATACTTACTTCCAAAACACAATCTCCAATTTGAAAGATTTACAAATATGATTGTTACGTCATATCACAACAAAAAATTCACAAAATCTATCAAACACTTTCTCAAATTCATTGATCTCAATACCATTGCTTTAAAAAAACTAGAATCGACATTTTACCTAGAAACGTGTCGGTGTGATATAGTATCGAGTGGCAAGTAACCTGTAACCTGCCTGTAACAATTCACCCACAGATTCGAACGCCAAAAGCCTTTGACATGAACGCTTCTAGCAATGTAGATATCTCTGTACTGACACATATCTGCGCAGTAGCTTTTACTTGTACTTTTTGATTGATACGAACAGGTTCCACAGTTGTTGTGAAGACTAAGCTTCATCTTCATCATTTTCTTGAAACTCAGATGTGTCTTCTCGACATCCGTGTGTCACTAACGGGATGCAGCAGAATACCAGCGTCAGGTATTGTACCTGGCATATGCTGAGCTGGACTCCCATTTGGTGCTATCATGAGACACACACCGCCCAGTATATGTATATGAGCTAGGTGTCTATGGGTCAATTTATATTTTTAATCTTTGTTTTTTTCACCTTTTTTGATGTTTTTTTAATACCTGTATTGTGTCTTTTGTTGCACTGAATCAACGTTTTATGTATCTATCTTTTATCATAATGTCCAACCTAGACTAGTCTACTGTGAGGAATGAGCTTGTCTAAATATTATAACACAAAGATTAGGTAGAGCCTACTTATAGTTTTCACATTCGCCAGTTATGTTTTAGTTTCATGAAATAGGGGGCGAGCCTATTGCCATCAACCGGACATGAATCCAGACTCTGGGCTGGCACTGAACGATTCTAAATCGAAAAACCCAATAACATTTTGCCTGACCTAGGAATCAAACCAAGTACCTCATGCTCAGCAGTGGCACTTGGGATCACTAGACCAACGAGACAGTCTGTATAATATACTCCCTTTTGCCCGCGACTTCGTCCGCGTAAAATTTCACCCTCCTTCCATTCACCCTCTTAGGTGTGGAATTTCGCAAAACCCTTTTTTAGTGGATAGCTACTCTTCACAAAGAATACACCCTCCGAATTTCATGTCTCTGGGACCAGCGGTTTAGGCTGTGCGTTGATATATCAGTCAGTCAGGACTTTGAATTTTATTTATATACATAGATCAAAGCTATCCTAGCTTAGTCTACAGCTAGATACGTATAGACTTGTCTTAAGATTTTATAATCACACCTATAACTGTTCGCAGAAATGTTTTTTTTTTTAAATCATTGCCCTCTTTCTAAGCATTATACAATTTTTTTTTAGTACTTGCGAAACCCGAAACACGTGTCTAGTATGTTTATGTAAAGAATCTATGTACAAAATTTTAAACCTGTTCATGAAAAAACACAAAGTAGCTTGTTAAGTTACCTGTTTGTCCGTACAAAAACATGCTCACCCGCGGCGCTCGCGCCGCGCCACCGCCGCCGTCTTGCGCTCATTGATAATAGTACCTAGGTACCTAACCGTTCGGCGCGGAGATTGGATGGCCTACTTAGTGTAGCTCGGTGTCCAACTTTAAACCTTTTTTAAATATTTTTGTGATAAAATATAACATGGGGTATAAATTATTGGAATCGATTCAGTTACTTATTCTGAACAAACTATATTCAGGTTTCGCATATACTAAAAATAGCGTTGTATAGTTACGTTAGTAGTTACCTACGTTAAAAATAAATTTTCAAATAAGGATCAGAATAATTTTCACAAGGAAGGATAGTCGGTTCCTAAATTCGGTGTCCCACTCTGAGATAAGGAAATCCGTAACTTTGTAAGAGTCATATTAAGCGACGCCGATGATGGCTTAGTAAGGACAGGCGTCAGAAGGTCAATAGTTGTAGATACTTAAAAAAACGTTCAAACTTCAGTTGCGTAACACTAACAGTAGCAATGGCTTTTATTTTGACAGCTCAACAACATTCATTGCGTTATTTATGTTGTTGAGTAGGCACATTTTTCGAACATATGAAGCAATGGTTAAGCAATATCCTTTACAATGATTCAGATTGTGGTTGAGAGTGTGTTTAGAGTGCTAATCTGAGCGACGATCAATGTAAAAAAAATGTACGTACAGACGCCAGTACATCAAGCTACCCGAAACTGTCAAATTTTCCCAATCAACTTTGAACCTTAAGCTTTAGCGATAAAGATGAAAATCTATTAAAGAAATGCCAGATTGTAGTAGCTGGAAGTGCCTGTACGTAAACTAGAGGTATTTTTAACAGAATGAGACTGAAATTAGAATGCGAACGTTCTTTAAAATACGGGAATTACAAACCTCCATCAAGTGAAAAATATTTTTTTTATTACAAAGTGATACACACTAATATTATAAAGGCGAAAGTTTGTGAGTGTGTGAGTGTATGGGGGTGTGGGGGTGTGTTTATATGTTTGTTACTTCTTCATGCTCAAACGGCTGGACCGATTTTGATAAAAAATTGTATGGAGGTAGCTGACACCCTGGATTAACATATAGGCTATTTTTTATCCCGATATTCCCACGGGATCGACACTTACGCGGGTGAAACCGCAAGGCGCAGCTAGTTCGAAATAAAAACAAAGGTAAGTGTCAGTTGCTTACTATCCCGGCCAACATGCTAAAGTCAACTGCGAAAAATGAGGTCAATGGGCCCGTAAGCTTTGGCCAAGCTAGCTGTCACTATAAATATAATGACGGGTCTTTCTGCTCTACACATTGCCGAAAATATCTCTGCAACCGAAGCAGATATTATGTGAGGTCTTATAAATACACGTAAAGGGCTAATGGAACGTCTATGCTATAGATTCTGCCCTGTTGTGTTAGCGTAAATATATAGAATCTTTATTGTTCAAGGAAAAGCATTAGGTAATAAATAAATAAAGTCTTCCGGACCGAATTTCGGCCATAGCGACCGATCTCAATGGAGACCAGCCTTCGGCGCGGGATATATTATAGTGCACAAGTTTAGTGTGTGCGCAGACACAGTGCACTCTTTACTCACTCTCATAGTCAGATAGGACGGCAATCCGACACGACCGGAGAGAGATCAGACGCAGGGCCAACGGCTTAAGGGATATCATCACATTGGCAACTTCCAAGCTCCGGGTGTTTACTAAGAATTTCTCTATGTAATATACTTAGCCATTTAATCACAGCCTACGTAGATGTGTACTTTTAGAAAGACACAAATTACAAAGCACGCAATGATCATTAATGTCTATCCTAAGAACCTAACTAGAAAAAGAAACATCATAAAAGTACAAGTTACAGCTAATAAAAGTCCAATTAGGAATAAATGAGATATAGCCAGCGGCTAAAAGAAACATACCCTAATGCTCATGTATCTAAGTCCCTTTTTATACAATCTTCTTTTTTCCTTATCCAGTTTTTCCTTTTGTCAGCAAATTAATATCCAATAATAATCTAGACAATTTTAACAAGCAATATATTATAATATACAGTACTATTCGCAAACACAAATCAATAAAAGTCTTTGAACCGTACCAAAATCTTTGAATGCTACCAAAGACTTCGAAGGCCACAATTTCCGCAAACGTTTGTTAACATGATACGCAAAGCAATCCAAGTTTGAAGCACTTCTGAGGAAGTAATGAAGTGTCGAAACTTTATAATTTTGGGCATGCACGTGTACCTAAATATAACGTAAACGAGGTCTTCGATTCGCAATTATAGTAAAGATCAGTAATAAGCTTCATAGTCATAAAATTGTCGAAATAACTAAGAAGTGGTTTACACAACACAACATTGGGTATCATGGCTGGCGCGGGTACTTATACTAATAAGTATGGGTACTTCAAGAATACAGGCTGTCGAGCTCGCGACTAGCTTACTGTTAACTAACGAAATAAAAATGCGCTGGTTCTGGTAAACAAAGTATATAAGTCAATCAAAAGTAAAACCAAAAGGTATAAAAAGCATAAACAAAAGGTATAAAAAGGTAAAATATCAAAAAGAAAAAAGACTTGCACACAGGCATTACGTCATGTTTTATGCGTAAAATAATACTGAAAATCTCGAACTACTGGGGGATTTAGACAAGGTTGATTTTGCCGTGCTGCTGGTCGCTTACCAAATCGCCCCACAAGCCGAATCGCCACTCCATTTACAAAGGTGGATCAAAATCGCAGGTGACTAGTTAATTTTGCATCAAAATGTCGGAGTATTCCTCGAAACGCACCTAAGAAACGTCTATCGATATAATTTGTTACGAATCCTTCATGCTTTTCTCTATGTTTCATCGTGGATGCATTTCGAGGAATAAAATTATAATATTTTTGTTTAGATTTTTTGTTTTTCGAGGAATACTTTTCGTGCGTTTCAAAGTTTGTGTCTTTCGAGGAATACCCCAAAATGTCGACCTTCATGCGACTGAGCATTTTCACAGTCAATTTTAGTCATCCGCCGCACGACAACAGTTGAAACCAACTCTACTTTGGATCTTGCGATCTTATTCACCTGCGGCCTAGCCGAATTGTCATTTAGACAGTCGATTTTCACCGTGCGATAAAAATCGTGCGGCTATAGCCACCTGTGTAAAGCCCGCATAAACTAAACAGGTATCAGCTTGTACTGGATTTTACAACACCGGTAAAAGATCGCACAATATAACCAATAGACTACGAGATCGCACAATATAACCAATAGACTACGAGTATTTCCATTTCTAATCACAACTGTTCTCATAACGGTGAAGGAAAACATCGTGAGGAAATCAACATGTCCTGGAACCAAAACTTCGTAGACATGTGACATCTACTAACCAGCACTGGGCCCGCGTGGTAGATTACGGCCCACTCCCTCTCGCAGAAACGAGGCCTGTGTCCAAGCAGTGGGAACATTATGGGCTGATTAAGCTAGAAGACTCTTATCTTACTACAACGAAACTATATAAAGGTTTATGCCAAGAGCAAATTCACGTCAGCATTGCACTCACAATTTAACCGCTTCTAATAAATAACTTCTTCTTCTGACGGCACGGTTGGCGCAGTGGTTAAGCGATTGACTTCTGCGCTGGGTGTCGCGGGTTCGATTCCCGCACGGAACAAATATTTGTATGACCTACAAGTAGTTGTTCCGGGTCTGGCTGTTTGTGTATATGAGTTTAAATGTTTGTAAACGCACCCACAATACAGGAGAAATTCCTAGTGTGGGGCAACGTTTAAAAAAAAAAAAAAAAACTTCTAACTAATAATGAGCTGTGGGCCCTGACACAGTCAAAAGGTGTCGCGGTAGGCCCTGCAGAAAATGGCGGGATGAGCTTGAGAAAACAAACGACCATTAGTCCACTTTAGCCCTGGATCGAAAGAACTGGAAGTCGTGGGGAAGAGACCTTTTGCAAGATAACAGTAAGAGAATAAAGATTTTCCTAGCCAATCGTGATGTTATGTTGTATGTTTAAAATTACTAGTAAATACTTATAGAAAACGCTTATCTAACTACTACATCGCAACTATAAAACGGCTTATGCCAAGAATAACTTCTCATCAGCATTACACTCACAATTTAACCATTTCTAATACCTATCAAGTTCAGAAAAAACTTCCCAACCAATCTAGATCTAGACTAACACTAGCTTTCCAATCTAAAAGCGCTGTAACGCACGTAGGTACTGGCATAACAACCCGACGGCTTATGGCTTACGCTCGAGGCATCCAGGAATCTCGATGTTTCAAAATCCTTCGCCAATCCATCACTTTACTGTGGCATTGTTTGTTACTAGCAAAGCGATTGATCTGTGAGGTAACCGCAACCGTAGGATGTGGATTTATGAGAGGGTAAACCCATCATACCGATCCTTACTTTGGGTCACATTCTTAGGGAAATATGTAGCCTACATTTTCAGTTTATGATTCTAAGGTAAGGGCTTTATTTACATGTCAAAAATATTCAGGGTGGCAGGGATATTGACGAGCAAACTGTAACCATGAATTCAGCACATAATTCAAAACCCTTTAACCAACCTCCACCTAGAAAATTTTCGTCGGCCATTTTTCTATGAAACGGTTTATTTTCTAATTGATATAAAGAAATATGCCTAGGGTCTTGTGGCTAAGTAATAACAGCCGCACGGGTCGATCTATCAGGTTAAGCTACGCTTGCCGCGGTTGGTCCGTCGATGGGTGACCATCTTCACATACCAAGACCCCTCCGTGCCTCGGAAAGCACGTGAAGCCGTTGGTCCCCGCTGTCATTCGTGGATCTTTGACGAACGACGATGACAAGTCGTTGCGGGTCGTCATAAGCCCGAAAGTCTGACAACCCGTCTTACCAAGGGGTATCGTATTACTCAGTAACTGGGTTGTGGAAGTCAGATAGGCAGTAGCTCCATGTAAAATACTAGTATTCAGATGCATCCGGTTAGGCTGGAAGCCGACCCCAACATAGTTGAGAAAAGGCTAGGCAGATGATGACGAGATGATAAAGAAATATGTGGCTTTTATATAAAAGTGTAATGTATGCATAAAAAGTGTAACCTACGCGGTCAAAAGGTATAGAACAGGATTTTTTTTTTTAATAAACGGCAAAATATGTCATCGCCGAGATTTTCTGAATCATGTTCCGAATCCATGGTAACAGGTCACGCGTCTTGCATTTATAGGTGGAATCAAAAGTCCTACGACCCGTCCTTGCCACCCAGAACAAAAAAGAATGAAAGGATCAAATTGTGTCGGTCCTATGAAGAATAATATCCTAATTAATCAAAATCATCAAAATCAAAATATCTAATCACGCTAGTAAACCTAGTAATTACAATTGAGGTAAGACGCTCAGTTATCCAATTAAGTAAGATGTATAGCAGTAGGTACCACCAGACTACTAAAGATTTGGTAACGAACTACCATACTAGTACTGAAATTAATTAACAGATTTCGTATTCCTAAGGGTGGTGAAACTTAATGAAATAGGAAATTAAACCCAAAATAACTAATTTTGTTTGCATTTCATCCCCAATTCTTCTAAATCTGCACAATGATAGCAAATCTAATGTTCAGAAACGCAAAAAAACCAGTGTAATGTCTTGAAATGGTCAGTCCAATTTATAAAAAAAGACAATCGGGGTCAAAATCTTATTTAAAAGTTTTCTTTGCCAAAAGCGTACAGATTTTTCATTAGTGGAAGTATTAATGTTCTTTATTAACATTTATAGAGTATAATCAAGTCCGGTTTGGCAACGCTGTCCGTCGGACTGTCAGAGATTTTATACGAAATTAGTTTTCGATGTTTAAAATTGTATGTGGAACAAGTTACATTTGCATTGATAAGTCATCTGTCTAATCTATTTTCAACTTTGTTGGGGTCAGCTTCCAGTCTAACCGAATCCTGCTGAATACAAAAATTTTACGTGAAGCATCTGCCGTCCGACCGTGGAGGTCGGTTACTAACACCATACCCCTTGGTAAGACTGGTTAACAGACTCATTTGAATTGTAGGTATCTACCCAGATATGACGTATCTATCCTGTTTGTATTTTATTCAAATCCGTTCAATCGTTTAAGCATAATTGAGTTACTAACATCTTTATAAACTTTTACATTAATAATAATTATTAGTAGTTAAGTTACAGGAATTTACTTATCAGCATTCTGGCTCTTGTGATAAAGGATCTCCTAGTACAAGAGTCAGGGCTACACTGATGTTTGTGTCTTGAAGTGAAAATAAATAATTAATTAAATTATTATTTCCTTTATTTCATTATATAAATATAAATTATATTTTTAAATATTAGGATATAAAAAATATAAAAACATTATACCAATATAAAAAATATTAGCCCACCGGTATCGGGAACAGGGTTCAAGCTACCGGCGGCGGTCAGGGCTCTAGAGAGTCCTGAACCTCCTAACAATACGGGCCGTGTCCAGAAGCACCACTTTCTGAATCAAGCCCTTGATCCAGCTGCCCAACGAGAGCCTCCTTAGGTGTTAGTCGAGGCTCTTGGCTATATTAACCTATTGGCTGTCACGACTATCGGAACAATAATCGCTGAATTCACATCCCACATGTCGATAACCTCGCGAGTCAAGTCAAGATACTTGAATTGTTTATCTTTCTCGGCTTTCACGAGATTCTTATCATGAGGGCCGGTTATGTCAACAATCATTGCGCGCCGCTCTGATCGATCCACCACCACTATATCAGGCTTATTGGTAACAATAGTCCTGTCAGCGATCCCAGTACAATGTAATATTACCATTTTCTAGAACTGGGTTGGGCACATACCTGTAGTACGGCACCCCCGATTCCACAAGGCTGTATTTCAAAGCAAGCTGCTGTTGGATTATCCTGGCTACAAGGTTGTGTCTATGCAAGTACTCTCCGTTAGTTAGACGAGAACACCCGCAGATGATATGCCTGATTGATTCCCCCGGCCGGTGGCATGCCCGACAGATGTCAACCGTGCCATCTTTCACAATAAATCTCCGGTAATTGTTCGTCATCATAACTTCGTCCATAATTGCATAATTCTCCAAAAAGGTCACCGAAACGCAGCCAGGCTACGGACGCTAGTAGATCTACATCGGGTCCATGTAGGGCCCGGAAAAAGCGTCCGTGAAGCTCTCTTATTATTATTATTTTTAGTATCATCATCATCATCGTTCTCCTGCCCTTATCCCCCAATTTATTTGGGGTTGGTGCAACATGTCTTTTTCATCCATACTTCCTCTATTAGTCGTCATCTCGGTAGTCGCTCCTGTTCTAGCAATATGATCTCACACAGTCCATCCATCGTTTCTTTTGTCTTTCCCTACTCATATAAGCATCCAAATTCATACCATGACGACATTGATAATATCTACTGATGGTTGCAGTCTTCATAGTGGAACCAAGCTAGGCTAAACAGATGGAGAGATGGGTAAGTTGCCAAGTTTAATAAGTAGTTGAAAGCTTAGAAGGCAACACTAGCACTAAGTAGTGTGTATAAACTAACAAACTATAGCCTGGTATCACTCGGCTGCCTGATTTATTATTAAACCTTCTTTAAGAAAATAAAATGATCTCAATGATATTGAAGATTATTTTGAGAATAAATAAATAGTCGAGGCATACATATATATAAAACACTTTATAGCTACACATTTACATTTTTTTAAATTAATTTTTTTATGATTTAACAATGAATGTTCTCTAAATCCCATAAAAGAGTTATCATCACCTGACTACTCTTTTCCCAACTATATTCAGGTTGTACAATCATACCGGGTACAGCTGAATATTAGTATTTTCACATGGAGCAATTTCCTATCTAACCCTTTAAGACCTCAACTGTCATTAATGAGACATAAATACTTTCTCTATTATTACCGAATTTAATAAACTTGCCATCCTTCATTCGCTATCAACAACAACAATCTGAACACGAAAACTATAAAAAATATCCCTAGAATTGTCGCTTAGCTGATTGCGACAAAATTAAAGTGAAAGTAATTCATCGAACCAATTCTCTGCAATCGACACTTCAAGAGAAATATTTCCCTTTGTAAAAAATCGATGAAAACCTAATAAGTTCTGTGAACGTTTTAACATTCTGCTACAACCGCACCCATTAGTTATAACGTCAGTTCTTAGAAAGTGCTGAAAATTGCTTGTAAGATCGCTTGAACAGACATTTGTACCCTTTTTCGAAGAAAAGTCGTGACTTTTCACTGTTGAATGTTTCAATTCTAATGGCATTTAATCTTTGGTAAAATAGTTTTTTTTGTTTATTACGTGATTAAATAAATAATTACCTATATGTCGCTCATTTCGAGAAACATCGACGTAACTGCTATTTTCCTTTTTTTTTACGTTTGTTTTCCTAACGTAAATACGTTTCTAAGTGCTTCGTCATATTTGACTATTTCTAGGGAAAAAATACATTTACGTCGATGGTTTTCCAAATGAGCGATTTGTTACCCCGCAATATGCTGCAGAATTTTGCCTTGGAACGTCTCAGTTTTTTTTTGATTCGCTCTGACTTTGAAAAAAATAAGTTTGTTCACAGAAAACGTGACTGTTTTTTTTTGTTTCTATGTGAATAATTTCAATTGTTACCATATTATTGGAAAACTGGCCTGTATACTACATGCTGTAAAAATTATAAAATTTTAATAGAAATCATTGCAGAAGACGCATTATTTATCATCCTATATTATTTAACAAGTTATAATTAAAATTGCACCCTTACCTGATAAATCCAGAAAAATAAAACTGAAGTCACTTCATAAGATAAAACTTTCCTGTTTATAATAATTTCCACTTAAACAGTAAACCACACTTAGCACTTCACTTAAACAATTAGCCGAACAAAGTTTTTAAGTACACAAAGTCGTTCACAAACTTTTACCGGCGACCCTTATTATGTGTCATAAATCTCATCACTTTCTGATATCCCGTACTTTACGACCCGCGACGTCACATTTCGTTGCACTCGACGTACGTCAACCGTCAAATAACGCAACAGCACGTCTGACTCGCACGACACCTTGCGGGAAACTAACTAACGAACACAGCATCGCCGGGGTGAGCCTTTAAATGTGTGAGTGGAAGTCCGTAAACAGTGTACACACAGCTTATGTTGATGTGTGAGTGATCCTAGACTCGCGTCAGTGATTTGAGTCCCGGTACAATTTTGTCCCTGTGTGCGGCACCGATCACCTACGAACGTATCTGTGTGTGTGCACAGTACAGCCGGGAAAAACGGACTGTGCCACACGGCGCATGCCCAAGGAGGTCTGAAAAATAAAATTGTGTTTCGCGCTATTTAAATACTGATGCGCGCGACAGATTATAAAACCAGTGTGCTTTTACAAAAGGGTAATTTAACTGAATGGGGGTTCTCATTAAATTCGTTTTTGGAATGTCTTTATTCGTACTAATATTTAATTTGGTGTTTGATAATTTTACGCTTTGGTATGCTTTGAAATACGATACTCGTTACGTTATTGGCAGGAATATTTATAGGCTGTGTACATATGTATTATGTACATTTTCATATAAGTCGAAATTTGACGCGGTGAATGACAACGTGGTATATTCTTACGCATACGTAAGGCTCTTTTAATAATGTAAAAATGTTTTTTTTTATATGAGTTTATGTTTTTTTTTTAAGATTGTTGAAGTTAAACTTCAATATAATTTTATTTGTTATTATTATGTGTGTAATTAACCAATCTCTATGATTAAATAATTTTGCGTTGTTTTTTTCATGCTGATACAACACTCCGGATCGTAGACAGATAAAAAAAATCAGCTGTTCCCTATATTTATGTTCGTATAACTCGTCAAAATGTAGGGAACAGCTGTTTTTTTTTCGTGATTTCAGGTTTGATCCCATAGTAAAAGTTGTTCATAATGATGAGTACAATGACCTTTTAAGAGGTTGTTAATGTTTTACCAATAACCCTGTATACTTCTCTCTATTAGTCGTCATCTCAGTAGTCACCCCCTTTCTAACCACATCATCTTTCACACAGTTCATCACCAAGCATTTATTGAAAAATAATCGTTTAAATATCATTCCTTTTCTCACAGGTTATATTAATATTGCCTCAATTGCCCACAATTATTTGTTAATTAAAACAGTGGGAGGCGTTCCGCGAACAATTTTCCGTGGGATACATGATAAATCAGGTTATTACGGACCATCAAACTATACGATAAATAAATAAGGAAAACAAACGGTTTCACGAAACTACAAAAGGTGACTGTGATAGAGGAAATAACGTAACATCATCCCGTATTCCCTGAATAGGAAGGCAGCGAAGTAAACTGAACATAACATATCACGTTACCACATTGGATGCCCTACTCACGAAATAGGTTCTCCGTCTAACTAAACAAAAGCTGCCTAAAGTTGCGGCAGCTTTAACTGGCCACGGGTCATTTAATAAACACCTCTATGTCATAGGAGTAACAGACAGTCCGCTGTGCAGGGCCTGCATGGAGGATGACAAGACAGCGGCACATGTGCTTCTAAACTGCCCGGTGGTCGCCACGTACAGGGCAAAGTACTTCGGTAACCCAGGTACCCTACGTGAGACGGTCAGTAACATCAAGGCGTTGCTGGCCTTCCTTGAGGAGCTGGGGTGGATCGAATAATCTATTTTCCCACCCGTACGCAAAATACGCGCATTGACGTGGAGTTGCGGAAATCAGCCCGTACTATCTATTACCTAACATAATAATATCACGTTTCATTCCCAATGGGTTTAGCAGAAGTGTACTTATAGTACACCCTTATTTCTCCAGATAATTATTATGTTTAAGTCCCATATTATGTAGTAGGCGAGCCATTGCCGAGCATCAATATTTTGTAACAATTTTATGATTTAAAAGAGTGTCCGTGAAGTTTCTTGCCCATTCTTATCCATAGATACCTACTACGCTTCGGAATGGGCAACTAGCTTCACCCCTTGACAATTCAAAAGTGCCTGTAATTCGTTTGTTTGAAAACTTTGAGTATTGAGTTTTTTTTTTACCATCAACCGGGCAGGAATTTAGACACCGGGCTATTGCGACTGAGAAATTCCTGGTGGAAAAACTTTGCCCAACATGGAAATCGAACGCGGGACCTCATGCTTCTAGTAGCGCTTGCGATCAATGGACGAACAGCCTGGAGGAAATGTAAACATTTCACCAGTTAGGTTAGTTAGCCCATATAGGAGGTGAAACTGGGCACTAATTCAGACTCCGTGCTTCTAGTACAGGAGTCATGATAACACTGAGCTGGCCGAGCATAGTACGGAGTTTCAATAGAATAAGACCACATTTTTTTTTTTTTGTTTTTTTAAATACGTTGCCCCACACAAGGAATTTCTCCTGTATTGTGGGTGCGTTTACAAACATTTGCCACTAACATGTGGTATTTTTTAGGGTTCCGTACCCAAAGGGTAAAAACGGGATCCTATTACCTACTAAAGTCAAAGTCAAAGTCAAATCATTTATTTCAAATAGGCACATTAAAGGTACTTTTGAACATCAAAAAAAAACTAAATAGAAATGATTCTAGTCGCCCATTGTCCGCCTGTCTGTCTGTCACCAGGCTGTATCTCAAAAACCGTGATAGTTAGACAGGTTAAATGTTCAGTGATGTTCTGTTGCCACTTTATAGTGAAATACTAAAAATAGAATAAAATAAATATTTAAGGGGGGCTCCCATACAACAGACGTGTTTTTTTCGGCGTTTGTAATGTATTAAATATAATGTATATAATTATAATGTATTTCTGTTGCCGCTATAATAACAAATACTAAAAACAGTTTGCTTCAAATACCTATTCTTCAAATTTCTCGCAGCCCCGTCCCCTCTTAAGAGCGTTTACGCCGTACGGCCTTTCATACAAACTTTCAAGCCATTTTTTTTCGAAATTAAGGAACCGATTTTAATGAAACTTCATACGCATAAGCAGGATACAAAGTTCTAAAAAGTTAGTTGAGAACATTTTCGAATAATAGTGTTACAGCCAAATTAGACCGATTTTAAATTTTCCATAGAAACCGAGATTTCCAGATATCTTTTTTTAAATAAGACATTTCAAAAATGTTCTCTACTAACTTTTTAGACCTTAGTATCCTACTTATGCGTATGAAGTTTCATCAAAATCGGTTCATTAATTTCGAAAAAAAAATGGCTTGAAAGTTTGTATGAAAGGCCGTACGGCGTAAACGCTCTTAAATGTGAAAACGTACTGTCATACGTCAGTGCTTCCAATATTTTTCCAGTCGAATGATTAATTCATTTGCCCGGGATTTAATAATGTTAAGTTTAATTTAACCACTTTAAAATTAATTGTGTTCTTCAATAAATTGTCTGGTTTACTAAGTAGTAAACCAGACAATTTCGTGAAACTATGCAATTAAGTAATTGCACAGTTTCACGAGAGGCTTTTCGTAGAAATTGGTAGGCACCTTTTTAAGCTTTGTAAAGTTTTGTAAGTTCTTAGATTTTGTAGATTATCTGCCTTTTCTAGTTTAATAATTATAAGTATTATTACACTAAGTGTCAAACTCACAACCCACCAACCCCACTCGGTCCACGTCGTGGATTACGGCCCACTCCCTCTCCCAGATAGGGTACAAAAGCATTGAAAACAAAAGAGATCGCAACCTGCTTGCAGACTATGTCGATCAACATAATATGAACCGGCACCCTAATTGCGTAACACACTATTACTCTCAATTTGAACCATTTTGAAGTATATTTCTAATCCATTGCTCCATATGTTCGAAAAATGTGTCTGCTCACCAACGCAAATAACGCAATGAATGTTGTTGAACTGTCAAAATGAAACCCATTGCTACTGATAGTGTGTTGCGCAATTACCCTGCGGCAAAGGGTAGCGTTTATAGGATTAAAGGCTTATCACTGTGATCTATAATTTCTAGATTCTATCTTAGTTTATGTAATATCTACCTACGCTTTCTCCTATGTAATATCTTTGCGCGTCTTTTTCTGTATAGGTAGTATTATATACCGGCTGCCTTTTTTAACGCTTGGACAAAAACCGGGTATAAAGGTGAACGGAGTAGGTGGCTATGGAAAAAAAGAGTTGTCTGTTCAACATTTCATACAAAAAAAATGGGAGACTGTACTCATCATTTCTACCTTCAACCTGAAATCGCAAAAACAAAATCAGCTGTTCCCTACATTTATGTTCGCATATCTCGTCAAAATGTAGGGAACACGTAATTTTTTTTCGCGATTGCAGCTTTGGTCCCTTAGCTTAGTAAAAGTTGTTCATAATGATGAGTACAATCTCCCATTTCGGTTTGTCGCATGTTTTCAATTTCAACCTGTAGAAATTCCACTTATATTGATAATTTCCATGCGTAGAGTTGGGTGCCTCCCAACTCTAAGCATGTAAATTGTCAATGAATTCGTAGCGACATTCAATCCTTTGATTTTTTTTTTGTCCAGACGGCAAAATAAAGTCAGCCGGAATACTGCTAACTTACTTTATTTACATGTAAAGAGTAAGAAAATAATTATTGTTATCAAAAATGTTATAGCCAATCATGCAGATAATATTTGAGGAAAGGTATTTCATATTTTGATATCTACAATTACTGCCCTTTAATCCCACTTAATTTTTTTTTTTTACTCTTCATTATGGTCAATACATTTTTGGGCTATCTCCTTTGTTCAAAAAATGTTTTTGGAACCAGCAACGTTTATATTTTAACCTAATAAAAGTACCTAGGTATGTTCGCTTTGTCGAGGAATTTATCGAGGAGGCCCAAACTTTTATTAAATTTGCTAATAATGAATTTGAAACTAAAACAACTGCGACAGTTCCGCCTGACCCGCACCTCAATTCCCTAACACAGTTTTAATCACAATCTGACGGATTTAGAAGGAAATTGCTAATCCATTGCTTCATAATACGTTTGGAAAATTCATTTGGTTGAAAACGTAAATCACGCAATGAACGTTGTTGAATTTTCAAAATTATTGGCATTGCCATTGTATGTTAAACCGTTTGATGCTACACTTGCTACAAAAATTTTGCTATATTCTACCAAAACTTGCTAATAAATTGACGGCACGGTTGGCGCAGTGGTTAAGCGATTGAATGCTGCGCTGCTTGTCGCGGGTTCGATTCCTGCACGGAACAAATATTTGTATGTCTGGCTGTTTGTGTATGTGAGTTTAAATGTTTGTAAACGCACCCACAATACGGGAGAAATTCCTAGAGTGGGGCAATGGATTCAAAAAAAAAAACTGCAGAAGTGCTCGTGGCTATATAATAACAGCCGCACGGATTGATTGAAGGTTAAGCTACGCTTGCCGCGGTCGGTCGGTAGATTGGTGATCCATTACATAATATAACGAGACTACTGCGTGCCTCAGAAAGCACGTGAAGCCGTTGGTCCCGGCTGTCATTCGTAGTTATAGGGTAGTCATAAGCCCAAAAAGTCTGACAACTAGGCTTACCAAGAGGTATCATGTTACCCTGTAACTGGGTTGTGGAGGTCAGATAGGTTAGACTGGAAGTTGACCCCGATATAGTTGGGAAAAGGCTAGGCAGATTGACTTGCTACCAAAAAATTATTCTGTCGAACATCGAAATATTATTGTGGATAATATTGTGTCTCTAGTTCCAATAATTAAAGCGTGAAACAAATTGTTTGCTTGTGTTTACAAACAAGGCCAGCCAATACAGTCTAAAACTGGTATAAATTCGTGGTCTGAAACAAAATGAATGTCGAGCGGAATAATGAAATGAAAACAAAAATATCAAAATATTATTTGCGATTAGATTGATTTCGAACGTATCGTTTTCGATCGTGTTATGTTTTAATCGTTCTCTTTGTTATTTCTGAATAATAATTAATTAGAAAATTGTTTGTTTATGTTATAGGTGTGTTATTTCATGCGGCATTGGTTGGCCCTACATGCACCCATATTTAAGGCATGGGGAAGATAAGTTGCGCATTTATTATCCTTGTTTATTTTTATTTAAATTTGTAGATAAGTAACTAGTATGATTTTCGGATTTTTTCCTTTACTTGTGTGCTACCTGACATTGCTTCTTGCCAAATTTCATGATTCTATGTCAACGGGAAGTACCCTATAGGTTTTGATTCCCTTGAGAGTGTATGCGGCATAAACGGAACATATACACCCGTATCTTTTGATTGCGTTCACTTAGAAGTTTGATTTTTTCACTGCTTCAACAGATTGCAGCCCTGAGTATTTGATATTAATTTCAACTTGATAACTCCACGCATTCTTCCGTCAGACAGACGGACAACGAAGTGATTTTATTAGGGTTCCGTTTTTCCTTTTGAGGTATGGAACCTTAAAAAGTGTCCTAATGGTGAGCAAATAATCACTTGTCGTCATCAACGTCATCTGAGTTCCTTTTGAGGATCTTTTGACAAAAGATTTATAAATCTTTTCTCGATGAGGTACTTTACAAAACAAGGTCAGTCTCATAAAAAACTAGGCTAAAGAAAACCAAACTTATAATAAACTGTTATAAAAAAATGGAAAGTTCACTTGAAAGTACTAGGGCAGCATGACGACAGAGGATGAATGAAATTCAAAACTGGGGTAAAGTTATACAAAGCTCCTTGTAACTCGGAGGCAGATAATACATTGGACTGTTGGGAATGCTATCATTACGAAGTGTTTATCAATGTAGAAGCAAATTCCGATACATCATCAATATCAAGGTTGATGATGATTGATGATGATTTCATTCGCAGTTTTGAGAGCAGTAGCGATGAAATAAATTACAAAAAGTAAAGTGCCTGACTGGGTTCGAACCCTCAGAACCTACACAGTTCGTAAGTCGGGATCGTTACCACGAAGTATTCCCATTTGAGCACCTATTTTTACAGCAAAAAGGTATTCCCATTTGAGCACGAGTTTTTATAATTTAAAAGTTCATGGAGTTTCTTGCCCGTTCTTCTCCATAGGTACAGTCAACAAAGGAGATAAGTATACAGGATCGTCGGTTATAGTTGAAGTTTAGTAAAACCTACGCCTACCTACGCTTTGGAATGGGCAACCAACTTCATATTTTCTGACTGACCGACTACTTGACAATTCAAAAGTGCCTGCCATAACCATACCATAATCAGCCTATAATGTTCCCACTGCTGGGACACTGGCCTCCTCTCAGTGAGAGGGAGTGGGCCGTAATCCACCACGCGGGCCCAGTGCGGGTTGGCATATGTCACATGTCTTCGAATTTTTGGTTCTAGGACATGCCGGTTTCCTCACGATGTTTTCCTTCACCGTTTTGAGAGCAGTGGTGATGAAATAATTTACACAAAGTAAAGCGCCTGTCTGGGTTCGAACCTATGACCTACAACTCGTAAGTCGCAGCCGTTACCACTTGGCCACCACTGCTCTCAAAAGTGCCTGCCAATGGTTTAATTGAAATAAATGGTTTGAGTTTGATCACGAATCAATATTTTAACGTGGTGCTCAAAGGGGAACAATAAAAAATATTTGTCACTGGGCAACTATCGAACTACCGTACCTGACCTTTTTGAAGGACATCACCGATAAGTGGAGGGTGGCCAATAAGTGTACCAGTGATTCCACAAATATTCGCCTCCTAAATTCCTATTGTAAATTGCGCTTTACTCATTCCCATAACATAATCACAGAAGATTCGTTTAAATTTTGACTTATTACTTAACATCATAAAGACATATACATTTACACTAAACATCTTCATAAAGGTAAGAAAATGCTAATAGAATAGTTAAAATCACGCACCTATGTAGATATTGAATTATTGTTACAATGAGTTGAAATTAGCTAACTGGCACCGCCACTTCCACACGCACATTTTATGATACACACATCCACACCAACCACACACCTCTCACACCACGCACACCCCAAACACATCACACACCACACACACTCGGCACACTAAATACACCCCTCACACATCACACACTCCGCACTGACCCAACACACCCACATTAATGCATAAAAGTGTAATTCAAGAAACTAAAAATAAAATAATTTTGGAAGTTGTACAGTCACGAGCATAAGTATGTATACACTTGGCTTTATTCAAAATCGATTTTCTCCTTTATTTTTTAATGAAATTTTATACTATTACGAACATAGTATTTTCAAACCCATAGGTTTATGTAAAGTGTCGTATTTCAACGTTTCATTCGTTATTTCGTGAAAAAATCGCAATTGAAAGTTGCCAAGTGTTGACATATTATTGCTCGTGACTTGTACAAACAGCCAAAGCTATGGAAATGCGGAGCCTCCTTTTAAGCATGATGACGCCTGTGTTAGGCACAGGCGTCATCATGCTTAAAAGGAGGCTCCAATCATAAACTAATGTAAACTAGTTGGTGCAGAAATAAACATATTTGTATCATAAATACATAAACTCATGCCTTATTACTGTGGCAGAAGCCTCAGAACGCCACCCACGCCGCTTGCGAGTGCTACGCACCTGACCTTACTGAAAAACTCCACCAATATGTCCTTCTGGGGCGTCCCCTCCAGGCGTTTTCACTCACATCTGCCTTGTAAATACCTTTTATTAATCACGTTTCACTCATCCCCTCAACATAGTCAAACCTCCTTCCTGCTTTTCCCTAAATTTGTTGTATTTATTTACTAAAGGTCTTCAAAGTCTCGTAACAAAACTTGTTCAATTTCCATAAAAAAGCAATTGGTGCACCCATAAAAAGCCTATTTAAGTTTGATCACTTATGTATTACAGATTGATCCAGAGGCTGCCAAACCTTGAGGGGAATTCAAGACAAAAACCCCTTGAAAGTTTGGAGTGACAGGATTGGTTTAAATGGAAGCGGGAAGCGGTTTACTATGTGACAAAATTGGTTTGAAAATAAGCGGTAAGCAATTTACTAATATCGGTCTCGATTTGTTGTTATTAGGCTACTACCCTATTTTTATTCCTCTTTACAAACTATCTATGAGTATCTATCTAAATAAAAATGAAATGACGTTTGTTAGTCTCACTAAACTCTGGAATGGCTGGACCGATTTGACTATTTTTGGTTTAAGAAATATTTCTAGAAGTCCAAGGAAGGTTTAAAATTTTTATTTATTGACCTTTGTCACATTATTTAATTCTGAGGCGGTACGAAGTTCGCGCCGGGTCAGCTAGTTCGTGATAAATTACTATTACATGAGTTTTAATTTACATTACTAGAACAAGAGAGCACCGGTAGCCCAGTGGATAACGGTTCCGACTTGAGTTGTAGATCGTGGATTCGCACCAAGACAAGCGCTTTACCTTGTGTAAATAATTTCATCACCACTGCTCTCAAAACGGTGAAGGAAAACATCTTGAAGAAACCGGTATATCCTAAAACCAAAAATTCGAAGACATGTGGCTTCTACCAATCCGCACTGGGCCTGCGTGGTAGATTAGAGCATACTCCCTCTCAAAGAGAGGAGACCTGTGTCCCAGCAGTGGGAAAATTATAGGCTGATTATGTTACTAGAACAATTAATAATAAAATAAGTAAGTCAAAACGTGTCACATCTACAGCCCGCTACCTCTCCAAAATTAAGGCCTTACAAACAATGCCAATCTGAATTTAAGCTAACGAGTGGTCCTCTTCAACCTTCGATAGCTATTGTCCAACACGAGAGTTCCGTTTACATTATAAAATAACACGCTCCCAAGTGTTTTTCATTATAAATTCGGTTGATTCTACTTCAAACTAAACATAGTTTGCAAGTATGGAGACTTTACGATTAGTTCTTATACCGTGTTTTTCTACAAGGATGTCTATATTGAGAGTTTGTAGATTATAGTGACCCAAATTAAAATGGTTTCGAGTTTTAGCAGCTCATTTCTTTATTAGGGATAATGTTTTCAGTTTTCGCATCAAATGAAATACTGTTATTGGTGTCACTTTTTTGTTAACGGTTTGTGAATAATTTACAAATAGAAATGTTATTTTTTAAATACTTCGTATTAGTGATTTATTTAGGGTGAATATCATATTTTTTTTATACCTAGACAAAGTCTTATCTTGAGAATTTATTTTGAATTATGACAGTTTTTCCCTACAGCTGTCAGACGTCAATTTCATTCAACGGATAAAAGATGTCTGACTTTGGTAAAATCAGCCCTTAGGAGAATAATAAATACTGGATAAACTTCTAAAGCTAAATAAACTAACAAACTACTAAAATAATAAAATATTATCCTAACCTAACTAAAACTATTAACAAACTAAAATATGGCATTGAATAAACCCTTTGCATTACTGTCGACTGGTAATGCACCCAAGAGACTGGCGGCATAGCCAGATTGTTATTAATCCATTCGTAACATACCCGGGAATATTGTTGTTTTCTTTTATTCTATGACTAGCTTCTGCCCGCGACTTCGTCCGCGTCAAATTTCACCCTCTCCCCCTTAGGGGTTGAATTTCGAAAAATCCTTCCTTATTCCTTGTCTACATTATAAAGGAAACCTCTGTGCAAAATTTCAGCTTTCTAGGTCCAAGGGTTTGGGCTGGGCGTTGATGAGTCAGTCAATCAGTCAGTCTGGACTTTTCTTTTTATTTATATAGATAATTAATTCGTGTGGATCAATAAACAATTTTTTTCCGCGTTCACCGATTTTTCAGGAAGTTACCTCCGCCAAACGCTTTGTCTTTTTAATTGTCGAAGTAGGCTCTAAAGGCGTTGTAATTTGTAACTGCATAATCAGCCAATGCGACAGATGTGACCAGCCCAGTTCCATTTTTGGAACTATGGGCTAAAGTAATCACACAATGGGTCCCAAACAGCAGTAAACGACAACGCGGCAGGCCCAGAATGAGGTGGCGGGACGAGCTCGACTCTTTCCAGAGGGATTGGCGTTTAACAGCACTGGATAGAGATAAGTGGAAGGAGGGAAGGGAGGCCTTTGCCCTGCAGTGGGACAGAAATGGCTGATAATAAATAATAAAATAAAATAATCAGCTGATAATGTTCCCACTGCTCGCACACAGGCCTCCTCTCTGTAAGAGACAGTGGGCCATAATCCAATCCATCATGCGGGCCCAGTGCGAGTTGGTGGATGTCACATGTCTTCGATTTTTTTGTTCTAGGAGATGCTGGTTAAAAGTAATAAAAAAAAAGTAATTTGCATGCTTGGGTTTGAACTCACGACCTTCCAGTCGTTAGTCGAGGCCGATACGAGTGAACTACCACTGCTCTTGAATTTGTAACTGCTTCTGACAATTACTGACGTTTGAAATCTGATATTGCTATGGCATTCATTGTGTATTTGTGGTATCCACTACAAATCCTGATATTCTGTTAATGCATTGTCTACATTTCCAACTGCCTGGTTCATGACATTTCACAATAGTGTCATAAACCTACACAATTACCAATATACAGGGTTATTGGTAAAACATTAACAACCTCTTAAGAGGTCATTGTACAGTCACGAGCATAAGTATGTATACACTTGGCTTTATTAAAAGGTGATTTTCTCTTTTATTTTTGAATGAAATATTATATTATTAGGAACATAGTATTTTCGAACCCATAGGTTTATGTAAAGTGTCGTATTTCAACGTTGCATTCGTTATTTCGTGAAAAAATCGCAATTGAAAGTTGCCAAGTGTTGACATATTAGTGCTCGTGACTGTACTCATCATTATGAACAACTTTTAGAAAGAAAGAAAGAAAATACGTTTATTAGCGGTAAACATGACGCAATAAAGAAAATAAACAAAAAAATAAGAAAGGGTGGCGGGAAACATGCGTCACATCCACGCAAAACGGCTATCGCTCAGCATTATGCTGCGACCCTACCTTTTACTATGGGACCAAACCTGAAATCGCGAAAAAAAAAATCTGCGGTTCCCTACATTTTGACGAGTTATACGATGTAGGGAACAGCTGATTTTTTTTAACCTTTCTAACTCCATAATTACACAATATTTCAAGAATCATTTTTTTTTATTATTCAAGTTACATAATTATCTTTTTATAAGTACGTATTTCTGTGACAAATAAATATATTTTTCTTTCTTTCTTGTTCGTCAATGACGTATCGTTGGTCAACGTAGACATTTTTAATAAGTGTAATAGAAATAATTCCATAGTTAATAATGTGGGTCATATTATTACATCTTGAATATTATACGGAGTAATTTACACTTAGGAGGCGTTAGGCGCCATTTTAAATCAGATACGGGTCATTAATTTTCCTTGGTGGCAGTAAAAATTATACGTCCATGACCACTTTTTATGGCTTTCTTTTAAAATAATATGGATGCTTAATACGTTATATTTACAGCACCATTACTGTGCATTTATGTGAGGGGATTTCTAGTGATACGTCAATTTGTCATGTGGGTTTGATTAGGTACTCATATACATATGTATAATGGCAGGTCAACGTAGTGGTAAACGTAGTAACGTAACGCAATATTATAAAGGAATTAAATATTCATGAAAATGACTTTTACCATGGGACTAACACTGAAATGTGACAAAAATAATTCGCTGTTCTATACAAAAGTTCAATACTGCAAGATATTAAAGGTAGTAACACCAACCAACACTAGGCCTGCGTGGTGGATTACGGCCCAACCCCTTTCACCGAGAAGAGGACTGTATTTCAGCAGTGGGAAAATCATTGCTGATTATGCTATGTGCTATGCCTATAGCAAAAGTTGTTCATGTTCATAGGTAGGTACTAAGCTCCGTTAAACTGAGTCCTTTCCTTTACCTGCAAGACGACAATAGGCTATTTGACAATGTAAAAAATAAGGTCATAATTATTGACACTCGTATATATTATCGCTTTTAAAATCGATTTGCATTAATTTTACTACAAAACAATGTATTATTTATAAAAAAAATCCCGAAAAAACTTCATCTTTTTAAATCTGGCGCCACGTAATCGAAAACGGTCTGGATTGGCTGAACTTAAGATGACGTCATGATTTAGTAAATTTCTGTCTATCGTTGACAGAACAGATGACTTTTGTTTATATCTCGACCGTTTCAACGTTTGTTTACGTGAATCGTGACGTCACGACGCCATATTGTTAAAGATAGCGTTTTGGCGGCTTATTTAAACAGTACATTTTTATTTACTATTTTTTAAAAGAAATACATTATGCAATTTGAAGTAATAGGTTTTTGTGGGCTGGTTAGACACCATTAAATAATCTGAGATGTTTATCAGAAACCAGTCAAATAGCCTATTGCAATACAATACCTGATAAAGCACTATTAGTACCAAGTATGAGCGGTTTCTATCTATAACCATGTAGCGGTATCTACAACGCCACATGCGAACAACATGTCATACTGACGTCACGCAAATCCTGCATCGCGCAAGCAGAGTTTACCACGCAACTCGCATAGAACTAAAATTCAAAATCAGGACAGGTTCGTGAAATTCGGATGCAGTGTCTAAATGTCATGAACCAGGCAGTTGGAAATGTAGACAATGCATTAACAGAATATCAGGATTTGTAGTGGATACCACAAATACACAATGAATGCCATAGCAATATCAGATTTCAAACGTCAGTAATTGTCAGAAGCAGTTACAAATTCAAGAGCAGTGGTAGTTCACTCGTATCGGCCTCGACTAACGACTGGAATGTCGTGAGTTCAAACCCAAGCATGCAAATTACTTTTTTTTTATTACTTTTGTTTTCCTTCACCGTTTTGAGAGCAGTGGTGATGAAATGATATTTCATTTGGTATCCACTACAAATCCTGATATTCTGTTAATGCATTGTCTACATTTCCAACTGCCTGGTTCATGACATTTAGACACTGCATCCGAATTTCACGAACCTGTCCTGATTTTGAATTTTAGTTCTATGCGAGTTGCGTGGTAAACTCTGCTTGCGCGATGCAGGATTTGCGTGACGTCAGTATGACATGTTGTTCGCATGTGGCGTTGTAGATACCGCTACATGGTTATAGATAGAAACCGCTCATACTTGGTACTAATAGTGCTTTATCAGGTATTGTATTGCAATAGGCTATTTGACTGGTTTCTGATAAACATCTCAGATTATTTAATGGTGTCTAACCAGCCCACAAAAACCTATTACTTCAAATTGCATAATGTATTTCTTTTAAAAAATAGTAAATAAAAATGTACTGTTTAAATAAGCCGCCAAAACGCTATCTTTAACAATATGGCGTCGTGACGTCACGATTCACGTAAACAAACGTTGAAACGGTCGAGATATAAACAAAAGTCATCTGTTCTGTCAACGATAGACAGAAATTTACTAAATCATGACGTCATCTTAAGTTCAGCCAATCCAGACCGTTTTCGATTACGTGGCGCCAGATTTAAAAAGATGAAGTTTTTTCGGGATTTTTTTTATAAATAATACATTGTTTTGTAGTAAAATTAATGCAAATCGATTTTAAAAGCGATAATCTATACGAGTGTCAATAATTATGACCTTATTTTTTACATTGTCAAATAGCCTATTGTCGTCTTGCAGGTAAAGGAAAGGACTCAGTTTAACGGAGCTTAGTACCTACCTATGAACATGAACAACTTTTGCTATAGGCATAGCACATAGCATAATCAGCAATGATTTTCCCACTGCTGAAATACAGTCCTCTTCTCGGTGAAAGGGGTTGGGCCGTAATCCACCACGCAGGCCTAGTGTTGGTTGGTGTTACTACCTTTAATATCTTGCAGTATTGCACTTTTGTATAGAACAGCGAATTATTTTTGTCACATTTCAGTGTTAGTCCCATGGTAAAAGTCATTTTCATGAATATTTAATTCCTTTATAATATTGCGTTACGTTACTACGTTTACCACTACGTTGACCTGCCATTATACATATGTATATGAGTACCTAATCAAACCCACATGACAAATTGACGTATCACTAGAAATCCCCTCACATAAATGCACAGTAATGGTGCTGTAAATATAACGTATTAAGCATCCATATTATTTTAAAAGAAAGCCATAAAAAGTGGTCATGGACGTATAATTTTTACTGCCACCAAGGAAAATTAATGACCCGTATCTGATTTAAAATGGCGCCTAACGCCTCCTAAGTGTAAATTACTCCGTATAATATTCATGATGTAATAATATGACCCACATTATTAACTATGGAATTATTTCTATTACACTTATTAAAAATGTCTACGTTGACCAACGATACGTCATTGACGAACAAGAAAGAAAGAAAAATATATTTATTTGTCACAGAAATACGTACTTATAAAAAGATAATTATGTAACTTGAATAATAAAAAAAAATGATTCTTGAAATATTGTGTAATTATGGAGTTAGAAAGGTTAAAAAAAATCAGCTGTTCCCTACATCGTATAACTCGTCAAAATGTAGGGAACCGCAGATTTTTTTTTTCGCGATTTCAGGTTTGGTCCCATAGTAAAAGGTAGGGTCGCAGCATAATGCTGAGCGATAGCCGTTTTGCGTGGATGTGACGCATGTTTCCCGCCACCCTTTCTGATTTTTTTGTTTATTTTCTTTATTGCGTCATGTTTACCGCTAATAAACGTATTTTCTTTCTTTCTTTCTAAAAGTTGTTCATAATGATGAGTACAGTCACGAGCACTAATATGTCAACACTTGGCAACTTTCAATTGCGATTTTTTCACGAAATAACGAATGCAACGTTGAAATACGACACTTTACATAAACCTATGGGTTCGAAAATACTATGTTCCTAATAATATAATATTTCATTCAAAAATAAAAGAGAAAATCACCTTTTAATAAAGCCAAGTGTATACATACTTATGCTCGTGACTGTACAATGACCTCTTAAGAGGTTGTTAATGTTTTACCAATAACCCTGTATATTGGTAATTGTGTAGGTTTATGACACTATTGTGAAAAGACACGTGACTGTCGTTAGAATATTCTATTATTATTTTTGGGATGCATGAAGAAGCCTCCTCGTGTAGCGCAGTTTGTTCCGCCAGTTACTCAACTGAACCGAGCGCTCGGCGCATCCTGGACAGTCACACCCAACACCTTATTTGACTGGCCAATTCTTCCCTTGCGGTGGTAGGGCTAACGCCCGCCTAGTTTGTAACCTTCCCACTGGAGGCAAGCAGCCTGCTGTGTTTCGTCGATGCGTGGGAGTTCCTGCAGCGCCTTAGGCATCTTCTGGGCACGCTCGTACCATCATAGACCTCATCCATCGCTTTCCATCAGGCGTGATCGAGGTCAAGAGCGGGCTCTTTCAGCAATATATATTTTTTATGACAATGATATAACATAACATAACACCAAGCCTGTAATACTAGAAGGGTTAGGTAGAGGTCTACCTATAGTACAACCACATTTCGCTAGTTATGTTTAAGTCTCGTCCAGGTCGCCATCAGCTGAGCACATAATTATCTAGACTCCGGATCGCTACTGAGAAATTCCTGATAGAAAATCCCAATAACACTTTGTCCGACCTGGGAATCGAACCCAGGACCTCATGTACGTAGCACTTGATACCACTAGACCAACGAGGCAGATTGTATTTTTAAATGTAATAATCTTCAAATTACTGATCGAGAGATCGAAAGAGAAAAACATTTTCGCCAATCCCAAGTAACATAGGAGTCCGGCAGGTACAAAAAGAAAAGAAAGAAAATAAAGAAACTGAAAAATAATATCTACAGAATAACAATTTTACAACCAATACGTAATTTGACCGCGTTAGCCACAAGCACTTCAAAATGTCGAAGAAAATGTGGTTACTGATAACAAGTCGAACACGAATCACAAAAAAACAATAGAATATTATTATAGAGAAACGTGATGTGGTATCCTTTTAACTTGAGGATAAGAAATCACGATCGAGCGGTGGCACTGGCGAACTAAAACTCTCTCCTAACAGTATGGTTAAGGAACATTTTAATATCGTGCGAACTTAGCTAGCTTGATGTAGTTCTTCGTCTCCAAGAGCTGCAACAATCCAGGTGTACCCACTTATCGTAACTCCACATTCCGATAATAAAATACCACTATAATCATCTCTTTACTTAACTTTTATGTTCACTTTACCATTCATGTTACCATCATTAAATAATTCGGCATTCGCTTGAGCCGAAACTTTTTTATCGTCAAACTTGCAATCCTCAATTCTGAATGCATTTTACGACACCTGTCAATTTTGAAATGGCTCGTAAAATGTTTACTTGCGCATTACATTCCCGGAGGAATTGTGGGAGTCAACTTGAAAAATATTTTGTGAATCAAACGAATATCATGAAAATGGGCTACAATTTACTAAATGAGATTGTATTTGCAAGTTGATGAAGCTTTTATGTAAATTGAGTTTTATAAGGTATTTTTTGTAACGTCTGTAGTATATCATTATTAAATTAAACCTTTTTGTCCTGTCCACTAAAGGATTATAAGCCTAGCATAAATATTTTGACGTTCTTATAATGGCGATTTACTGTAGTGGCTACTGGAAAAGATAGGACAAAAGGTCTCATAGTGTTTATATATAGCGAACATGTAACTCAAACTCAAACTCAAAGCATTAATTTCAATTAAACCATTTACAGGCACTTTTGAATTGTCAAGAAGTCGGTCAGTCAGAAAATATGAAGCTAGTTGCCCATTCCAAAGCGTAGGTACCTATGGAGAAGAACGGGCAAGAAACTCCATGGACACTCTTTTAAATTCTATTTTTACAAAAATATTAGTTACATCACTAATGTTGAATTTATAATTATATGTGACAACGATGTAAAAAAGACATACGCGTTAAAAGCGTCCAGAGTACAGCAAACAGTAAGAAAACAACAATCCAAAAATAAAATATTAAAAATAAGCCGAGGCAGCTAAGTGATGACCAGCCCCAACTGACGGCGCCCGTTCACGAACATGACGCATAGATCAGCACCATTCAGCTCAACCATTTTGAGCTAAATGATGATAATAGGTCCCTATTTCTAGTACTATAATTATGTCTTTCTTTCTTTTTACTAAAAAGATGTAAGTTTTTTCTTACTATAAATGATGTTTTCGTAGATATATTGACCAGGCACCGTCATGATGTTAATTTCCTTAAACAGTTCCCTTAGAGAATCAAATAATAACATCAAGTCCCAAAACGACCCCTCTGATTATTATATTAACAAAATATCCTTGTACAACCAATCCCTAAATGGATTTCAATGCCTAAGGACATTAAACTCCCCTTCATTTTAATCCACTCTATCAAACATTAACTAAATAAATCACGCTAAGCACCAATCTAAGTAACGCGTTTAATTTTATTAAATCATTCGAAAATCCAGTCAATCTCTCAAGGAAATGAAGCTGAACTGCTCATCATATCGAAAGTATAAAACAAGCCAACAATGGTGGACGAACAATACCTGCCGACGAATCACAGAATAGCGCTATTTATAAATAATCAACACATTTCTATTCGGAGGGAGGCCCAACCCTGGGAAGGGAAGTCGAAGTGCGAAGGGAGTGAATACGGCATTCAGTGCTCGAAGAATTGTTGTTTGATAAGAATTTACGGAATTCTGGAAAGCATTCCGGGAATCTATTAATCAACTGATGGATTTTTGGGGAGATAGGCTTGCAGAGGTTTCCCGGTGCATTTTTGAGATTCGAATTTGTGAATTCCGATAATAGTGTGATTTTATTGTTGTGGGGAAAGCTTTTCAATTACATTGGTTTTCGATTTTCGTTTTCGTTTAGATTAAATATGTTTTAGTTTTTAGTATTGTTGGTAAATTTACTCCAAAGAGCGTTACTGTGCTATCTGACGCTACTATTACTACGATATCTGATGTCTCGCTGCTACAGTATTGCAGATATCTGTAGGCACAGTGCAAGTTCGAGAAGCAAGTGATCCACGTTTTTGATTGCCACACAGAAAAAAAAACTGCAAATAAAAGTAAAAGTGAATCACTTATGGGGATATTTCATGAATTTTTTGGCTGTTGCAAAGAAAGGTACTCCACATTTTAGTAATTTTCTTTTATTGCATAAACTCAGTCCCAGAACTACTAAACCCGAACCTTTTCTTTAATTTTAATTAGCTTCACATATTAAACATATTCGACACTAAATAACAGAATACCATACTTACAGCACCGAAATGTTTCCTGGGCTAATCTTTACATTTCTATTCAATGTACCGATTGTCCCGATGGATTTGGATAAAAGGGACAAATTAGCTACATTGTGGACACCAATGTCTTTCCAACAGATAGGCACCGTGTTTCTATAAGACTTTGTCGAAATAGAAAGAAAGAAAAAAAAATTGATTGATTTATAAACAAGTGCATACGAAAAGAAGACATTAAATAATGAAAGATTTTTACTACATTATCGGATGACAGTGAAGCACACGCCCTATCTGATTGCAAGTGGTCATCTATGGAAATATAGACATGTCGCTGAAGCGTTGTTATCCTAGCTAGATACAAAGCTCAAAATCTCTCTTGTACAAACGCTAGCATATCAAGCTACTACAATCTGTCAAATTTCTGTAATAGATTTTCAACGTTATCGCTAAAGCATAAGCTTCAAAGTTGATTGGGAAAATTTTACAGTTTCGGGTAGCTTAATGTACTGGCGTCTGTAGGTCTTCTATCTTTACACTGGCATCGACATTCAAAATTCTTTTAACGCAACTCTGCTTGGCGGTAGAAATAGTAACCGTTGTGTTAGTTCCACGAAGGACACCAAACTCAAACTCAAATCATTTATTTCAATTAAACCTTGTACAGGCACTTTTGAATTGTCAAAATTAAATAATCTGTCAGTTAGTCAGAAAGTTGAAGCTAGTTGCCCATTCCAAAGCGTAGATCTCTATGGAGAAGAACGGGCAAGAAACTCCATGGACACTCTTTTAAATCAAGATATTACAAAATCCTGGGTACATTATTCTTGCTGCTTCTATATGTGAGAACAATGTAAAAAAGACAGAAATGAAGAAACAATTCAAGACATAAGATTAAAAATAAGCCTTGGCAGTTAAGAGATGACCAGTCTCAACCGACGGCGCCCGTTCACGAACATGACGCGTGGATCAGCACCACCTTCACATAGACCACTACTACCAAAAGTATGTGTTGAAAATGATACAAATTTGTCATATTGTTCGTGATTTTCGGTACATAAATACGATGGAATCTGTTTTAAATAGATTCATGAATTTCGGAAGCAGATAATTTTATTTGCCGACCGGTTTATGTTGGATTTACTTGTTATTGGAGAATTTAAACGAACCCGTTATTAATGTGAAGAACTGGAAGGCTTGTTCCGTTAAAATGCTTAACTCTGTCAGTTGGTATGGAAAATATTATTAAATACCTATTTATTTAGCGAAGTTAAATGAATGAGTTGAAATGGAAATTCTTGTTTGCTAATTGGTATCAGAATTGTTTATTGGATATTTGTACCTATTAGTTGTGGATCCGTAATTTGAACATTTCATCGTTGTTTGTTGCTGTTTTTCCTTAAATTGATAGAGTTCGGAAGAGCTACAAAATGTATTAATTAGACTAAACACCGTTAACTCAAAAAAATAAGATTATCAACATAATTTTTTTTTGTTTCGGCGTGTTTAGAAAATAATTAATTATGTTTGTCTATTTTTTTTTTTTTTGTTACATGTCTTTAACCCATCTTGTTGTATATCGCCTTATATTCCTCATCTCGTAGTAATAATATTTTTTTTTATTTCGGTTCCACGAACATAATTTTTTGTGTCCACTTTTAGTTTATTTTGAAATGAGTAAACCACAGTGGGCACTCTCACAGCCGCACACTTTTATACAGTACTAGCTGTTCCCCGCGGTGTCACACGCTGCACGGCTCCTAAAGGTCGTAGCGTGATGTTATATCTCAAATAATCATTCAAATCGGACCAGTAGTTCCAGAGATTAGCGCGTTCAAACAAACAAACAAACAAACTCTGCAGCTTTATAATATTATATATATAGTATAGATTAGTTGCAAAAACTCAAACAACTTCACTCCGTGCTTTATAAAATTGATCCGAATTTCTCATACCATATCCAAAAATTCTTCACTCAGGCAATCTCTAGCGTGTATCAATATCAAGGCAAGCAGGTAGCGTGATAACAGCCGGTTATATGTACAATTATAATAAAAACCAAGCATTGACTCGCCTAATTAAATACAGTTCTAGTTTTGACTACGTTGCGACGTCATGAGTATGTTTAGGAGATCGTGAGGCCGATTGTATGGAAACAATTGCGTTTTTATGGTAATGTGTGGGTTATATTTGGGCCTAGTAATTGAATCTGCTAGATAAGGCCTGCATTTTCATAATGAGTCGTATTATTGTGGTGTTTGAAAGGCAAATCTTCTATGTTCTATGTTATGGGTTTGGTTGCCGCACTTAGTTCTTCAAATGGACCATTGTGCGTGGCAAAAGGCAAATCTTATTCAAGATGCAGATAGGTGCTTTTATTAGTGCTTTCTGGTCTCCTTTTGTGAGACCGTGATGGTAAGGAGGCCGGCGAGCGGGATTGGAAGAGATCCTGCTCGGAGAAGGAGGCGTCGGGGTGGCAACCGCCTTGGCGCCTAACATGCCGGAACCCGCTTACCAAACAAGGTAGGTGGACCTATTATTATGAATAATAATAATAATGTCTCTGTCTAATTTTTGTATAATAGTCCACGCAAGCGGAGCCGTCCTGGTACAAACGCCAGCACATCAAGCTACCCAAAACTGTCAAATTTTCCCAATCAACTTTGAACCTTACGCTTTAGCGATAACGTTGAAAACCTATTGAAAGAAATTTGACAGATTGTAGTAGCTGTACAACAAGTAATAGGTATAATAATCAATAGTAACTTACAATACCTACAGGGAAGGGGGCCGACATGACGGCGCCTATGGTGGAAAATGCCACTAATTAACAAACGGCAAAGGATTTACCGATTGATTGCCAATTTGACGTCACTGCAGTGAGCTTACGTCACTGGCCTGATATTCAGCGATAGCTAACCGATATGCCTAAACCCAAATGTCAAAGAACCTATTCCATTCGATATTTCCTAACCAATATTGAATAGATCAATTTGTGGCTAAGCAACAACAGCCGCACGGGTCGATCAATCAGGTTAAGCTACGCTAGCTGATGCCGGTCCGAGGATGGGAAGCAATCTACGTGCCTCAGATTGCACGTTAAACCGCTGGTCTCGGCTGTCATTCGTGGATCATTGGTTTCAGTCGTTACGGGTCGTCAGAAGCCCCAAAGTACTCATTATATTCAGTATCTACTCAGATCTCAGGTGTTTCACTTGTCTCCCAAGTCCCATCCTTACATCTGTCAACCGGTCTTACAACGGCACTCTTACTTAGTAAATAGGTTGCCGACGTCAGATAGGCAGTATGCTGGTATTCAGCTAGCTGGTATCTGGTAAGACTAGAAGCCAACCCTAACATAGGAAAAAGCCACGCAGATGATCTTAGTCTATCGTTGCCCACTACTAGATAAGCACATAGGCCTCCTTAAAACTCGATTCTCCACCTTCAACATGATCTCCATCCCAGCCGCCCTTTTGGGAACATCATCGCTCCACATAATGGAAAGTCGTCCCAAACTAGCGTAGTATGGGACGACGACAAACCACATTAACCTAAATAAATTAATGATGAACACCCTACAAACTTTAAAATAACCTTTTTCTCTCATTTGCCAATAAAACACCCAATTACGTTCAGCGAATGTTGAATTTTATCATCCTAAATTCCATTGAGACATGTACTAAAATCCACATTTTCCCATTCATAAATAAGTTCGGTCACAAAATTAGTCACCCCTTCGCTCAAGCACAAAATGGAAGGTACAGAAGGCCGGCTCCATACATAGAGCGAAAACAGGCACACGCACACATAGACGCGTACGTAAGGCGATCACAAACTCAGGGCGGGTTGTTTCACGTCTACTTGACGCACGTGTATAAAATTAAAATAAAAAAACTGGCCAAGTGCGAGTCGGACTCGCACACGAAGGGTTTTGTACCACAAGGCAAAAACGCCGAAAAAAACACGTTTGTTGTATGTTTAATTTTAATTTTATTATTAAAGTAAAAATATAACTGAGTATTTTGTGAATATTTCAAGTGCCTACCTGTTGCCATTATTGATATCGAGCAAAAAAGGGCAAATAAATCGCGTTTGTTGTATGGGAGCCCCCATATTTTTTTTTTGTTTTGTTTGTAAGTATTTGTTGTTATAGCGGCAACAGAAATACATAATTTGTGAAAATTTCAACTGTCTAGCTACCGCGGTTCTTGAGATACAGCCTGGTGACAGACAGACGGACGGATAGACAGCGAAGTCTTAGTAATAGGGTTCCGTTTTTACCCTTTTCGTGCGGAACCCTAAAAATGATGGCCTTGCCGTACGTCAAATAATAACAAGTACGTAATTATTATTTAACGTACCTACCTACGTATGTTACGTTAACCAACCGTTTCAAACAACAAGCCCTCAAACGAATGCCAGTCGCGAGTACGCTTGCACTCGCTGTACATGAAGTGTGTCTATGTGTGTGTGCGTTTTAGCTCGCTCTATGGAGCCAACCTTCTGTATTAATTTATATATCTGTTTTGTGACCCAAGTCTAAACTAATTATGTTAAATTCACCTTCACGCGTCGATAAACTTGATGGAGCGGGTGTGTTTTGGGCTTCATTGCCTAAAACTATAATTATATTAGAGTTTTTGTTTGTAGGGGTGAGGTTGGATACTGATATTTTAAAGGTTATGTAACTAGCCATAGACCGGTACTTAGTTTGTACGTTTTTGACAAACTTTAACCCTGTATTAACAAGTGATAATTTGAAGAAAAACGTACGGTGCTTTTAAAATAGTATGTGCACTGTGCAGTCACAAATTAATGTGAGACGCGAAACAAAATTTACATATTACAGAGTACGTAAACTTAACGTAAATTTGAACCAGTTTTGACTCGAAAATACAACTACCTGACAGTGTTTTGGTTAAAATATTTGTTTCAAAAGGGTGAAGGCAAACATCGTGAGGCAACCGGCATGTCCTAGAACCAAAAAATCTAAGACATGTGACATGATCTACCAACCCGCACTGGGGCCGCGTGGTAGATTACGGTCCACTCCCTCTCACCGCGAGGAAGTCTGTGTCCTAGCAGTGGGAACATTATGATTAAGACTTAAAATAATGTTTGTCACACAATAGGTATATATATTTTTTATGGCTGATTTTGCCTGCTCTTGCCATCGATCATGCCAATGGCAAGCGAAGTCTATGATGCAACGAACGAGCCTGTTGTCTGATCACTCTTACTTTGAAGGCAGACGGATAAAATGCAAAATTAATTAGTTTTAAGACTATTTCTAATTTTAAAAATCGTTCGAATTTAGTCACAATTCCGTTTCCGTTCTCCGCGCGTTCGAGCGACGCCCACAGTTTAGGCAATAAATATGTCAGAAGCATGTAGCTAAAACACGAAACATGTAAAACGCTAAAACTAATTGCAAAATTAGCAGCTGCTAATCACGAGTTAGGTTTGATCACAGCTTTATATTTACATATGCCCGAATAAAATGGTATTATGTTACTAGGCAATGAAATGTATTATTACTTTGATACGAATTTGAATAATGTATAATCTATACATATAATAAATCTGTAGACGAGGCGTTTCTGTACATTGAAAATATTTAAAAAAAAAATAGTTGGGGTGTTATAGGATAACCAACAGATGCCATTTCATCAATTTTTAGAATTTTTGTCTGTTTGTCTGTTTGTCGGTTTGTCTGTTTGTCTGTTTGGATGTGACTAAATTTGATTTGAACACGTTCAACGTAAAAAGTACCAAACCAATATGGTAAATTTTTATACTCAAATATAGTGTAGAACTCGGAGTAGTAGTTAGTTTTGGTTTCATCGCAATCGCTTCACTGTATCAAAAGATATAATCAATTTAATGTATTCTACAACAACTTTCATTACGTAAGTTGGATACACGTAATGACATCTATTGGCGCTTTATAGTACTAACGAAAACATAATTATTGTGTTTATAACATTATTATGTGAATAATCACGTCATGCAGGCTTACCTATAAGATGACTATCACAGTCACTTCTGCCTGTGTTATTTGAAAAAGTAATGATTACATAATATAATGTTAATCGCTTTCGATTGTTGGTTGATCAGTGGCGCTAAAAGAATTTCAAATAAAAAGTGAGGATAATGTAAGATAATATTATGTGATGTGGTGTTCTGAGTGATAAAGATTGCAATGATAAATGAATTTATTTTTGTAAGTAGGTTTGTACAAACACTTTTACACGTCAATCATGTTTTTATTTTTTAAACTAGATGAAGTCGTCGTTTCCTATCTGACTACTCTGAGAAGAAAGGCCGAAACAAACACACACACGGGCAACTTTATGTAGCTCTTTCGAGGGGCAAGCAACCTTTCTAACATTGTTAACAGAGAAGCATTTTCTTAGTGACATAAGGTTTAAAGATCATAATTATCATACTTTCATAGTTTTTTTGCCTTTTTTCTCGAATTTTTTAAAATTTTTTTACCATGATAACGCTTCAACGCACACCTCAAGACGGGCTGTTGATTTATTGAGTATAGGTTCGGCAGGTGCACACCCTTTTTTTTTGTTTCCGGGGTGGAAAATCTTCATGGATGTCCGCCGCCCTGGAACGGGCGGCGAGGTCTGTCAGGCTCTTACTGACTAAAAATCAACCCAGTGTTCCGTCTCACACCTACGTCGGGGGTTGCGGGACCGTACGATCCTTCCGCAACCCCCGACTGGTGACGTCAAAGAGGGGCGCGCGTGGAACACTACGCGCCGCCAGCTCAAGTCCTGATGTGTTGGCGGTGACAGACGTCCACGAATTCGTCGCCCCTGGACCCGTTTAGGGGGGCTGGAAGAGGGCGTTGTATGCCCTCCGCCGACGCCCGATGCGCCTACTGCGGGCCGGGTGAGTGGATGAGATCTCCCTCTCCCTTTCCACAGCCTCCTTCTGCGAGACGACCGTTTCGCAGAAGGAAACCACCGCGTCCCAGGACTCTTCGCTGCCGTCGACTCGACTACGGCCGGCAGCGATACGTCAAGGTGCACACCCAATACAAGTAGCACTGCCATGTCGTAAAAAGGTATTGTAAATTATGTTTTCGAGACAATAACTAAATTTTTAGCCATTGTCTTGGTTAAAACCATATCGACCCTTTTTTTTTTCGGATGGGAAATCATCAAATGACCCCTCCAGCTCTGGGTGGAGCGGAAGGGAGTGTCAGACTCTTACTGACTAAAACCCAGCTACCCATTACTCTCCGCCCGCAGGCCCGCGCCTACGGTGGCCGGGAGTCGTCACGCGGCTCCCAACGCCCGGAGCGTCTCCCACGGTGGCTGGGACGGGAGGCTCTCTCCATGAGCCATCCCGCCACCTCCTTTGCTAGCATGACTGCTTCGCTGAAGGAGGTGACTGCCTCCCACTCCCTCTCGCCCCGGACCATGGCTTGCACCAGGGCCGGACGCGAGAGGTCGCCGCCGCTGCCAATCGCCTCTACGAGGACACGGCGGTGCTCCGCACAAGCGGGGCAGACCTCCACCGTGTGCTCCACCGTGTCCTCTGAGCGATCCTAGCAATGGTGACACCCGGGCGTTTCCTCCCGCCTGATGATGTGCAGGAACCTCCCGAAACTTCCGTGTCCGGTGAGGACCTGCGTCAGGCGGTAGGTGAGGGCGCCGTGGCGCCTCTCTAGCCACTCCTTACAGAGGGGTCTTATCGCCGCTATCGCGGCGTGCCCTGCGCTGGGCAGCGACAGTCGCTCTTTCCATGCCGCCATGAGATCGCGCCGGAGATCTGTCCGCTCCGCACCGATTTGCCGCGGAAGCGGATCTTCCCCCCGGCGTAGTGCCTCCGCGCGCCACTCATACAGGCGCGCGAGGACTATCGCCTCCAGATCCCATGGCGGCCCCGACACGTTCCAGTTTGGGGGCCAAACGTCGGAAATGCACCATATCGACCCTCAAGGTATCTTATGGTAAATGGACATAATATGGCTATTTGGTCAGACAATCAGCCTCGAGCAGGCGCTTTCATTTTTATTTATCCTCAAAAATCAAAGTGACACTTCGTCGCATTGTCATTATGAACCCTGAAGACGCAGTGACTGCTGTGCAGTCGAAAGGGCTATGGTTGAGAACCCCAGGCAAGGAAAGCGTTACCAGACAAGATCGGAAGATTTTTCCTTTTACACCTTTCCTAAGCGACACATTATTGTGTTCCGACATCCACGCGAACGAAGTCGCGGGCACAGCTAGTTTGTAATAAAATTGTTGACCGTACTATTGTGAGTAATTATTGTGAATTAGATTTTATATGACTAGCTGTGCCTGTGGATCTATCCACATGAACTAGTTTTTAGGTTTCAAAAAACTTTTTTAATTTACCTGCTGACCTAATTTACCTTTCTGGTTGTTTCAAAGTAATCTCGTTTATATTGCTTTCTTTCTGTCTGGCCATTAAAAGGTTTCTAGACCAAACAAATTTTTGCTAGGCTGCCTAGTATGTGGCTTAAAAAAATTACAAGATAGAACTGCACCTCAAACATTTAAAACACCTTTTATCACAATCCGAAGAATTTAGAAGGAAAGTGATAACCCATCGCTATCGAGCAGACAAATTTTTAAATTAAAAACGCAATGAACGTTGTTGAATTGTCAAAATTTGCCAATGTAAGCATGTTACGCAATCACCTCGTTGAGTGTAAGAAGCCTTCATAGAAATGTATGAAAAAATTGAGCTGGGTTTTGAGGTCCACCGTTTCCAACAAACTTTGCACCGTGACTGAACTTTGCGTGGACATCGTCATCAGCTGCTTCTATGCTGTATTTTTATATTATAGACTGGAACATAACAATCAAGGGGTCTACTCGATTGGCACGAAATTCGTAGTTTCGGTCAAAATTACGCCGTTTCCTCTTTTGTGTTACTTACAAATAAAATATTAGTTCGGGGCTTGAACTAAGAATTAATGGCACCACGATTTGACAGCCCTTCTTCCGACGTATTTTTGCTCGTCCGAAAAATTTAATTTGTCACTTGTTTTTACCCATCAACTTTAAGACAGGCCCGTTGACGGGACTTAGAGGCAGACCTGCGCTGAAACCAGGAGCAAATCACACCAATGTTGGCTTGGCTATGGTAGGAGCTGCTATTTTTTGGGCCTGCTATATGGCAAAGTAAGTCCTGACTAATGTTTCGAGCACAGATATAGAGATACACCAAGATAACGCAAGAGCAACTACTTCGCGTGCCAAAAATCGCACCAGCTTACGTACAAAAATCGTAAGACGCCACTTTCGCGCTCAGTCCTGTGTAACCCATCACTAATTAGTGCTTGAGACGTCATAGTAGGTAGTCAAAAAATGGCACGCTTGGTTTTCATACAGATTGTGATACTTGCGTTATCTAGGTCTATCTATATCTGTGGTTTCGAAGCTAAGTCAGTTCAAGCCTTTGCAGCAGTTACTTCGAGATCAAAACGTTTTCAGCTAGAATAAACTGTGTGGTACGCCGTATGCAGACGCGTATTTTTCTGCCAAGCAACCTTAGCTTTGTCAGAACACGGCTACTGACCAAGTGGCACATTGTTTTTTTTTTGTTGTCGGGGGGAAACCTTCAATCAAGTTTCGCTAGGGACCAAGTGGCACCTAGCGAAACTTGATTGGTGTGAACTCGACTTTTTGTGTATAAAACAGAATGTATATCTATTTGTTTGAATTATTTATTGTGAAGTGGCTATAAATTGCGGTTTTGGCTAAACACAGGTTGTTTGGATATTGTGGAATGAATTTTGTTTATGGCCAATATTTTTAGAGAATAAATGCAATGTTTAAACATTTAGTTAAAAAAAAAAAATTGTTAGAGTAGCCTTCCAATTACAAAGTAAAATTTTAATTTAATTTTCCCTAATTGCAAAAAGGATATCTCGATTTGAGATATTTGCGGGCAGCGTATACTGAATAATATTTTAGGTTGCCAAAAAAAAATCAGCCTTCGCAATGGTAAGCTGGTCACTGCCGCATGACTGTCTACAATACCAAAGAAATCACAGGTGCGTTTTCCACCACATCCACCTAAGAGATAATTGTCTCATCAAGAAATAGGTACTGTGGAGATTAAAGAGATTAGAGAAAATAGCCTATATTTTGGTTCTTAAATTGTATGCAACCTTTATGAACATTTTGATAAGTTCATGGCATGATTAGGAGACAAACATAAGAATGCAAAAAAAACAGTAGGAGTTAGATTAGTTGGCAAGCGAGGTGATATTATAAAAATGTAACAATCGTCGAACCGGTACTTACCTGTCAAAAAGAGTAAACCAAGATAAAGTGGATAAGACAGAGATTAAAACAGAAGACGAACTAGCAGGGGATCGAGGAGGTGGGCGGTGGAGGGGGTTCAGGGGATCAGGAATAAATCGAAATTATGATCAAAGTTGTTCGATATAATGAAAATTTGTTTTTTAATTCATTCATCTTGGTACCGTGAGCTCGCAGAGGCCACAGTACCTCCTACAGTTGTGGAACTACCAGTCTTAATTATAATCAGCCTATAATGTTCCCACTGCTGGGACACAGGCCCCCTCTCAGTGAGAGGGAGTTGGCCGTAACCCACCACGCGGCCCCAGTGCGGGTTGGTAGATGTCACATGTCTTCGAATTTTTAGTTCTTCCTAACGATGTATTCCTTCACCGTTTTGAGAGCAGTGGTGATGAGATAATTTAATTAAAGCAAAGGGCCAGCCTGAGTTCGAACCTATCTTACAACTTGTAAGTCACGGCCATAACCACTGGGCCACCATTGCTCTACCAGTCATAATTGCCTTTTTTTATTATTTATCTATGGACGATTATAGATAATTATATATTATATGGACGATTATACATAATTATAGATAATTACGCCTAGACAGTCACCCATCTGTCCTTCAAAGCGAAATTCCTAGGTACTGCAAATGCTGTTTAGCAGAAAATATTGGCATGAGCAATACTTCAACATTACACATAGGTATAAATACCGATAACCGGTTGAATGCCGTAATTACAGAAACAATTAAAAAGTCATTGTGTCTCGCGTGGGTCCAGGTTCGACGAAGGGTTATATTATCCTATTGGTCCAATATACATATTGTAACTATACAGCCAATCTAATTCGACCTTCCTCACTCCATAACTCCATTCGACAGGGCAAAATAGGATTGATTTGCGAGGCCAATTTGTATGGCTACCTATAAGTCATTGTTCAGCCTATACCTAGTTAGGTATACCGCAAATCCGAAATCCGGCCGAATCTGATTATAATAATGACGTTCGGTTCGGATATCTGAAGCCTTGTTACAGATTTTTAGATCTATATTGAACGGTTTTATTGTAAGACTAATTTATTTGTATTACTTCGGATTTAGTCGGTGAGAGGAGCGTACTGGGGTATATTAGACTCAAACTCAAAGCATTAATTTCAATTAAACCATTTACAGGCACTTTTGAATTGTCAAGAAGTCGGTCAGTCGGAAAATATGAATCTAGTAGCCCATTCCAAAGCGTAGGTACCTATGGAGAAGAACGGGCAAGAAACTCCATGGACACTCTTTTAAATTATATTTTTACAAAAATATTAGTTACATCATTAATGTTGAATTTATAATTATGTGAGAACGATGTAAAAAAGACGTACGCGTTAAAAGCGTCCATACCGCACATAGTCAGAAAACAACAATCCAAAAATAAAATAATTAAAAATAAGCCGAGGCAGCTAAGTGATGACCAGCCCCAACTGACGGCGCGGCGCCCGTTTACCAGCTCAACCATTTTGAAGGGAGCTAAATGATCCAACACACACGTCACACACACACCGTCAGCGAGACATTTGTGTGAGCATGACATACTATCAGCCGCCAGGGCACATTCAAGCCAATGAAAGACATATTACTCGGTAAATGGTACATAGTACATACATAGAGCTCACATATTCTGTGCTATGCAATTATACAATACAAGGAAATCCGGGCGTCGAGAGCCGCGTGACGACTCCCGGCCACCGTAGGCGCGGGCCTGCGGACGCCTCAAAGAGATGTCAACGTCGAGGAGGGGCCCCCTTAGGGCCGAAGCCTGCCGGGTCAGCGGGATTGTCCGAAAGGGTTACCGCTGGCCCGGAACATAAAGGGCTAAGGAAGGAACACGGGTGGGTTTTAGTCAGCAAGAGTCTGACACTCCCTTCCGCTCCACCCAGAGCGGGAGGGGTCATTTGATGATTTCCCATCCGCAATATATAGTGATATAGTACATACATCACGGATATCGATATACATAGAACTCACATCTAACTAATTATAACTTAGGGCACAGGCCCTAAGTTATAATTAGTTAGATCGCAAATATTACTGCTGAGCATGGTCCTGGGTTCGATTTCCAGGTCGGGCAAAGTGTTATTGTTTTTTTCAATAACGATTTGCTTAGTAGCAGCCCAGAGTCTGGATTGGTGCTCGGTAGATGGCAATAGACTCACCCCCTGTTACGTGAGACAAACATAACTGGTGAAATATGGGTATACTATAGATACACCTCTGCCTAACCTTTCATGGAAACAGGCAAAGCGACATAAGGGTATGAGATGTTCAAGTAAACACACAGTATCTGTGTGTCACGTCGAGCTTTAGGAAAAGATTTTCACAAAGTATGAAAAGAAGGGGCCCACTTGAGAGGGGCCCGTGGCTTAATAATAACAGCCGCACAGGTCGATCGATCAGGTTAAGCTACGCTTGTCGCGGTTGGTTTGTGGATGGGTGACCATCTTTATATACCGTGACCCCTCCGTGTCTCGGAAAACACGTTAAGCCGTTGGTCCCGGCTGTCGTTCGTGGATCTTTGACAGTCGAGTCGTTACGAGTAGTCAGAAGCTCGAAACTCCCGAAAGTCTGACAACCAGTCTTACCAAGGGGTATCGTATTACTCAGTAACTGGGTTGTGGAGGTCAGATAGGCAGTCGTTCCATGTAAAATACTGGTTTTCAGCTGCATTGGTCATGACATAAGTATCCTCAAAAATATTGTTAATTCCACACAATTCACAAAAACTAAATCAACTACCCAAATAATTCAATCAAACATTTCATACCTACAGCATTTAATAAATTACTCCAACCGCCTTCCGAAGCGATCCAAACCCAATTCATTACCATTGACATTTCTATTGTTACGTGAAAATCTGCGAAGGTCACAACTTTATGGAATTTCATATAAACCATAAAATTAATGAACTCTGTGGAACAATGGTTGTATTCAGTGAAAGAAGAAAACGGGGAATTCATAACTGAAGTGATATCTTAAAAAGAAAAAAAAATTCTGGGTCTACCTCAAAATTCGGAAGGATCATGATGATGATTTTGTTATACACATGAAATACGAAGGCACACCGTCTCCGGACACAAGTGGGAAGATGTAACACCAACCTGGTAAAGTGGGGCTACCAAGATGGAACGGCAGTACGGAGTAGATGTGGTGCTATGTCGCAATCTATGCTCTACCTCCTATCTGCCCTCAGTGTCCCAAAACTTGCAATCAAAGTGACCTCTGCGCTGCCACCGACGATACTGTGGAAGAGGCGAAGTTTTGGACCAACAAGATCTGAAAAAGTCGCGTCAGCAACACGAAGAAAAAGACCTGCAAAAGACTTTTATTGTCTGCAGCTAAGGAGTGGATTTACCTGCCGGAGTTCGTACCTGTATGCCCTGATACCTATAATCTGAGGATCTAACAGCCGAGAGTGAATAGGTTACTTATAGGCAAGCGTGCTTTATCGTCGACCACGTCATTTCCTACTATTAGGCGACACAGTAGCTTAGCAATAATATAAAATTCGACAAATTGACACTTACCTACATCACGCAATTGACAAATCACTCAAACTAGACAAAAAACGGCTTTGGAAAGCGTCGTCTCTATCACTCATATATGTCAGTCTCTTTCTGTGTAATATTTACGCCCGGGCATAGTAATTCATTAGGTACCATTGACATTTCTATTGTAAAGGGAAACCCTGCGAAGGTCACAACTTTATGGAATGTCACAAAAACCATATTAAACTTAGGGGATTCTACTCGCCGACCTTTTATGCTCATGTAATAACGTTAAACAGCCACAGAAATGTGCCCCTATACAAGGCTGTTGGATAATAATGTACGCTGTTTTAAAATTTGGGGTGCTTGTGCAAGGGATGATCTTAAAGACTTATTTGCAGGATATGGTAGCTCTTTATTCCCCTAAATAGAAGTTTGGAGGAAGAATGAGGAGGCCTTTGCCCAACAGTGGCAGTGTTACCAAAAACAAAATAAAGATATAAGTTCGAAAAATAAGAGTTTATGAGATGATTGAAAATGGCTAACAGTTGGCACATAACAAAAAACACAAACAAACAAATGAATATGACTTGACAAGTTACCAGTTGCTCTACATAACCCAAAACTTTGCAAACTCATTGTAGCTTGTAAGATCTTACGGGGACGTACCGACTGCCCGGAACTACATGGTCTTTTCTCCCGAAAAATACATCGGACACCGTCAGCACAATCTGTTTGCGCAACTGCAAGCCAAAACTGTAGCCAGAGCCGAATCCCCAATCTGTCGTACTCTAAAGGTGCTGAATGCCCTTCTGGTTGCCAACCCTGAATCTGATGTGTTTGCGGATGAATGATCAAAATTATGCGTATATGTCTGGAGTTCTGTGAGAGCAAGTATGCAAGGGGAGTCCACTGTTCCATGTCAGTTTTAAATTATATTATTGTGAACGTAATTATTGTCTCTATGTTAATTAATGTAACTGGTGTTTAACCATTTTAATTAATTAGAAAAAAAAAACAAATAAAAACAACACCAAGAAACTATGAACCTTTTATTCTTTTTTTTTATGAGGAGTAGAGAGATCAATAGCAAGATATGCCGACGATGGCAGAAACTGTCGGCAATAACTGACTGGACAAGGTTGGTACAAGACAGAAAGAGTACGCCAAACGGTTTGATAAAAATAAAGATGTTGAAGATAAAGAATCTCACAGTTTCGCTTGAAGTGCGAAATCCGCTGTCAAAACAACTCAACCCCCGAACCGCTCCGCTACTCACCCTCGTCGGCGATGCGAGACGACCATAAAGAGAAATTGACGGCTCACATTATACGCTGCCGTAAAATGCCGATTTCAGATGCACCTGCCTTTGTTATAGACCATACTTTAGCCACTTTAGTATTATGGATAAGTTTTTATTTCCTAATTTTGCACGTCATCAATTTTATTGTGGAGTGTTCATTTGTTTAATAAAGTATGCTGATCCAAGATTGTGTGGGTGGGATAAGGAAAATGGTTATGCAGGATGTACGCATTATGCCGCTGTTGATATAGGAAAATTATCCTTATATGTACATACATAAGCATCGCTTTTCTGTATGAAAACGGTAAAGCCAAATAGAAAGAGGGAGCAGGCATCTTCTGAGCTCGCTCGTTCCATCATAGACCTCATCTATCGCTTTCTATCACTATGTAAGAAAAGAGGATAATGGAGAGGGCTTCTTGGAGTTTTCCTACATGATTGAATCAGAAATTAACAAATCCGCAAGATAACCAAGGTAACCGACATAGCCCAAAGAATGGCCTAACTTAATAGGCAGTGGCCAGGGCACATTGGTCGCAAAACAGATGACCGATGCGGCCGGAAAGTTCTGGAGTGGCGACCGCGTACAGGAAGGCGTAGCGTTCCAAGGCCTCCCAGAAGGTGGAATAACTTGTAAAGGCCGCAGGAATCAGTCAAAACCGAGCCATAGCAAGGATGAAGAAACTATTATTTTACTCACACAAAAAATTTAAATATCAAACCTGAATTTTCATCTACGATGAAAAAAATAAACACTCCCATACTTTACCTTCAAATAGCATAGCAACGGAAAAAGACAGGCAAGGACAAACATTCCCTCAAACGAAATCAAAACGTTTTCTTCTGGAGAAGGCAACATTAATAATTAGAACACTCCTTAATACATTATGTATGTATGTAATATACTCCGCACATGGCTGCATTTTCCTTAATATAACCTTCTTTCTCTCATTCGCTGTGTATCTCAATATTGAAATAGAAACGAGTAATATTATATGAACCACAGGCTTTGTTTTTGTTACTTGATATTTTTGTTTATATCTCTTCTTATAATAACAATTCGGTATTTGACGGTTATATGAGTTGACTCTGTGTGTTTTGATAACTAGATTGTTCTGGGCTTAGCTCGCGCCTAGCAATTATTCTGCAGCAGGTTTTTTCCCTTCTTCTTCGTTTCGTGTTGACTGTTCTTTGATTTTATTACTTTCTATTGTTTGAGCCTTATATGCAGGCACGTTGATTGCGACATCAGAGACATTCTTTTGGTCGTAATTTTTTAGGTTATCTACGAAAACCCATCAACATCAATTACTGTTAATTTTCTATCCACAGCTGGGCGAAGGCCTCCTCCTTATTACGTCATGTTTCTCTGCTTTAAGTCTATCTTGTCTCAGTCCTCCTAAAAAGCTAAGTTGAATCGTCGACTCATCTTGTCGTCAGTTTTTCTACGCTTTTTGTGCCAAGTCTCGGCTTTTCACCAAATCTAGCCAACTCTTTAATATTTTTTATTCCATAAACTTTTTATTATCTTTGTATAACAATATCCAATCTCAATCGCCTGCCCCTATTACATTGTCATTATATAAGAATATGGAAGAAATATAAACTTGCATCACACGCTCGCTTGATTGAAAAATAATTCGAATTACCGATATTTAGCACGTTGAAAATCGAACCCCAATTTCGGCGGCCGTCCGCAACTCTGCCACACAAACTTAACTCTGTCATAAAAGTATTCGACCCTTGAATATAGACTCTATCGTATTGAAATAAGGGTCATGCGTATATGAACTTGGAGTTTTTTAGCCGCAAATACTTTGTCCTCTGAAAATGATGGAGCAATAGTTTGATAGAGGTTTATCTTTAACACTACAAAAGTTAGCAGCCACGTAACTCATGGTCCTAAATAAGTATTAGAAGTTAATAATAATACAGGCGTTAGAATTAAACAGGTACCTAAAAAAACAGAAGCCTACCGTTTTAAAGATAATGTTTAAGAAAAACAGAACACTATGGTAAGCTTCGTAGAAATATTGAACGTGACAATTTAAAATATTACCTGAAAAATCTCTGATAAATAAAATAAGGAAAAATCAAATAAATCTCTTAATATTTTCAGAATATTGTAAGTTCAAATCTTAATACGACGTCGTCGACTGGATAAGTTGACATTCTGAAAAATATTAAGATTTTAAAATGCTGTCAATATTCGAAAAGAGACAATGGATTTTAAGAATTACTGACCCTAAAAGCCATTGATATTTTTATCTTGATTTGTAATCGGAATTGTTAAATTTGTCAAAGAGTATTCCTCGTTATTCATGGGTTATCCATCACAAAGGTCTATATTTTATAGTATCGAGTGATTACTGAAAATCAGCGCTTTGTTGTGGGTCTGCCTCATGGCACTGCATCATGATGAGTGGAAGCCTTGTCACATTTACGAACGTGCAGCTGACGACTATTTTTGTTGTGTCTCTGCTGATTCATCATCTGCCTAGCCTTTTCCCAACTATGCTGGGGTCGGCTTCCGGTCTAACCGTATGCAGCAAAATACCAGTATTTTACATGAAGCGACTACCTATCTGACCTCCACGACCCACTTACTGGGCAATACGATACTCCTTGGTAGGTCTGCTTGTCCTACTTTCGGGCTTCTGACGACCCGTAACAACGCCAAGATCCAAGATTGACAGCCAGGACCAACGGGTTAAAGTGCTTTCCGAGGGGTCTTGATACGTAATGATGGTCACCCATCCACGGACCAACCGCGGCAAGCATAGCTTAACTTGATTGATCGACCCGTGCGGCTGTTATTACTAGCCGCCGCCGCCCCTCCCCCCTTAGTCACTGCTGATAATAGATATTTTTATTTTTATTTATTTTTCGAGTTATTTATCTTTTTGTACCTATGTAGGTATGTGTTTCATTGACAAATATCTAAACCAATTTTTTTTTATATATCGCTAAGATTTTACAAGGTTTCTTTCAGTAGCGTGAAACGACAAACACCGAAAGCTAGCCATCAAAACAGAACAAGCCAAGTATAACAACAAATTAATAACAGTAAAGAGCCACATGCAAACTACGCGTCATACTGACGTCACGCAAAATCCTGCATCGCGCAAGCAGAGTTAACAGCGCAACTAGCTTAAAACAACGTCCCGACATCAATAGTTGGGCAATAGGGCCAAGAGAAAATTGTACGTCTTGCACGATTTGACCTAAACATGTTAAATCGAGTAAAACTTATGAAAATAATGATACTGATTATTTTCGTGTTAAATAATAACAAACGTAAAACTCTCATTCATCATTCCATTGATATATTAATCATGGATTTAATGTAAACTGAATTCTGAATTTCATTCGTGAATTATTCGATTAAGTTGAAATAATGCAGTTGATCCGTAGATGTTCACTTGGTAATCATTTTTCGGCCACCAGAAATTTTAAATCATGTTTTGAATAATTATTTGGGTATATTTCATACACGCATTCGACAATGATCAGTGTAATTATTGTAACTATGAATATTGAGATGAAATAATAAAATTATAAATAAATATATTTTAAAAAAATTGTAATTTTACTATGAGTATTGTTCAGGCGGTCACAAACGATCAATTTTTACCGACTTCACAAAAAGAAGGAGGTACTATGTTCGGGTGTTTGTATGTTTTTTTTTTTTTTTTTGTATGTTTGTTCATCGAATACTCCGCCAATTGTCGACGGATTTTCAAAATTCTTTTTTTGTTCGAAAGTAGATAGTTCTGAGGTGGTCCCATTGTCACCAAGTTAGGATCTGATGATGGGATCTTAGAGAAATCGGGGGCAACCCTCAAATTTTATAGGCTCACTTATTGTTATGGTGTCTCGAGTCATGGCCAGCCCTAACAGGGTTCTGAAAATGATTGCTGTCAGTGTGGACTGTCCGTATGCAATTCACTGATGTCAGTTACATGTGTCACCGTATTGTGTTGTTTCCTTACATTAATTTTTAAGGACAATGTTACAAACCCCATATGAGTCTTCACTCGAATAAAAGATTTTGAATGAATTTGACTTTACGGTGGGAAAACCGTCTCTAAGAAAACACACCAACTTACTTTCATAAATAGAGTAACAGTTTCTTCTGGGAAACCGTAGCTGTGTTTATTTGTTTTCGTCGTATGGAAAAACGTGAAATATTCCAGTATTCTACTTGAGCCTAAATAAATATTCTTTATTGTGTCACCTATACCGGACGTGCCTTTGGTTCGCCATCCATTACTAATGGATTAAACGTGGACAGATGAAACCTTTTTGTCGTATGTGGAATAAAAATATAAATAAAAACGTGTGCGAGGGCTATTTATAGATTAAAACTGCATAAAAGTGCTTCAAAACATGAATACACAACCTTCAAATAAAGCCCGTCACTTAGTCTCCTGATAGGCATAATTTGTTCCCACTGCTGGGACACAGACCTCCACTCGGTGAGAGGGAGTGGGCCGCAATCTACCACGCGAGCCCAGTGCGGGTTGGTAGATGTCAAGCTTCAAATTTTTGGTTCTAGAACACGTTTCTTCACGATGTATTCCATCGCCGTTTTGAGAGCAGTGGTGATGAAATCATTTACACAAAGATAAGCGCCTTTCTGGGTCAAAGTCAAAGTCAAACCGTTTATTGCGAACTGAGTGTGTGGTGTGTGTGTGGGGGGTGTGTGTGTGGGGGGTGTGTGTGTGTGAGTTCGAACCTACAACTCGTAAGTCGCGGCCGTTACCACTTCTCTCCTTATAGGCACTGTCTAGCAAATACCTAATTTTAAAAATTAAATAGAATATGTACCATGATCTGGCAATTTGAGTAATTTATGCGGCCAACCCAAATGACCTTTCTTTGGTATCGTTCGTCAAATCGTTGAACTCCTTAAGTTCTGAGTTGAGCTGCACGATGACAAATGAGTGCGCTGGCTGGACAGGTCCACTCAATCTGTGTGGTTCTTTCCTCAAAAGACCATTTCCGACACCAATCTACATGGTTTCTCATGACCTGGCCAATATTATGTCTGAACTTTAAAAGGGACTGTGACCTCTGAGTTTGTTTCGGCCTTTCTTCTAAAAGTAGTCAGATAGGAAATTCCAACCTCATCTAGTTTTAAAAATATGATTGACGTGTAAAAGTGTTTGTACAAACCTACTTACAGAAATAAAATTATATTTATTATGTACTTAGAATTTCATCGAAATCAAAATAGTGTTCGCGAGTGAAGTGTACTTTACTCAAGAATTATAAACTCCTTTCAAACAGTAGGTATTGTCATTAACACAATAAATCATTCTAAACACCGCAAAACGTTTACCAAACATCAAGTTAAACTCGAACAGATCCAGCCGAAAGGAACAGGACCAAAAGTGGTGGCTAACTCTCATCTATCAACAAGTTTATAAAGCAACTTTCTCAAGTTTTACTACGAGACGGGTAGAGGAAGTTTTAAAGCTCATATTTTGGCTTAAACTTGAAATATTTTGTTCCTTTTGACCGGAGAATCGAGGCTTTGCAACGGAGCAAAGGAAATGGAGGCACTTGAAATGTTTATTGACAAACGAAGTCCAGCTGCTGAATTGGTGAAAAAAACGTGTGCGGTCGGGAGACCCCCATCAGGTACGAAGTTAACGTATGCGATACTCTCACGTATATACACTCGTATATAATAGAAAGGGATAGAGAGAGTGCAAGTGTAAATTTAGTACGCATTTTTAATACAGAACCATCTAGTATAGAAGGTTTAGAAAGTAGGTTTTTAGAAACTCTATTAAAATTGTCGCCATCTAAAATTTTAATTTTGCCTCTCTATCTGGTTTAAGATGCTAAAGCCGATAGCGAGGCCAAATTAAAAAAGAAAAGAATAGAAACAAAATTAATAAATCCATGTCAAAACCAATCATCAAAAACCATGAAAATGACAACCATAACGAAAAATTTTCATTTTGACCACTGTCGGTTTTGGTTAGCAGTAGCACCCTCGAAAACCATGAAAATTCTCTCTATCTCTTTGTCTTCGTCCTCATCGTCTCTTTCTATTAAATAGAGAGAAAGTCGCAAGGAGGGGATAAAACACTTTTACGTTACCTGACCCTTTCTACCAGTTTACTCTTACCACAAGCCGCGTTAAAGAACTTCGTTCCAAAAATTCCTACGAGAATGTCCTAAGCCGGTAACGGATGGCCTTTTGCGTACATAAATTTCCAATACAACGCAAAGCATGAAGATGCACTATTAAGGGAATCGAAAATCCCTAATGGCAATGTAACACGACCACGTTCACTCAAATCGGTTCAACATGATTTAAAGACGCAAAAGTGTACGGTAGGGTCGACATTCAATGAGTCATTTTTAGTGAACCGAGTGTAATGTAACACAGAGAATCCTAGTAGAGTCTAGTGCTCTTTGAATATTGTACTGTTTTCTCGAACAATAAGGCTTTTTTTCCAATGAAAAAACATCGGGATATTGACTTCCGACTGGGATGTGTTGACATCCAAGATTCTCGCAGATGCAGTCGACAGAGGTAGATATTTAAAAAAAATTAAATTACTCAAAAAATGTCTAGCTTTTGTCTAGAAATACAAAACATCAATATTATTAAGATCTAAAATTGAAACAATGTCTCAACTTTGCATCGTTACATTTCACATAAAATCCATATTTCTTGTCACCCCTCCATCCATATGCCTTCAACCGTGACAATATTCGGTATTCCCGAGACAGTCTGCATTGCAAACTTTTATGTCAGGAGCCCTTCTGCTAAATTTATTCAATTGCATCCCACAGCGTATCTACTAACAGTACTTCATCGCCCGTACGTTTAAGAATTTTCAAAATTCTTGACATATCAGGCTGTTGCCTACGGTTTCATTCGCAACCTGGTTAAATTACAAAATACCCAGACAAAAATAAGGTCATCATCATCATCAACATTTCAGCAAATGTCCACTGCTGGCCATAGGCCTCACCGAAGCACAGCCACTTCGACCGGTTCTGGGCTTCTCGCAACCAAAGGATTCCTGCGGCTTTCACCAGGTCATCGGTCCACCTTATGGTCTTCCAACTATGTACATCTTCCGGTGTCATCTAGAGTAGACTCATTATAAATTAGGTATCCTATAATAAATATAGTCTAGTTAGGTGCCGAAGTCTGTCTAAATTCTTTCATTCAACTATGCTATTGAGTAGGAATCTTTCGAAACTTAAACATTATTACGTAATAATTATTATGTAGTAGGATCCAAATTATGTCTCCAAGCAGCAGTAGGCATGTCAGTTTGGGCCGGGGACATAACAAGTTCTGAGAGAAAGAATAACGTTTATATGGACACAGAATGCGTTCATTCTGACTCCCAAGATACAGGCAAATGCCTAGTTTGGGGGTCACTGTCTTTCCTATTATCGTAAAAATTGTGATTAATAAATAATTGGAATTTGAATTTTGAATTCCCACCACCCGTAAATTGGTCTGCGAATAAGCTTGCTTTGACAGACTGTAAGCAGATGATATTGATACACTGTGGTAATATAATTGACGCGTTATTCCCAAATTGGTGTCTGCCTGCGTAGCGTCCGCAGTTATGATTTGTTATTTTTTATTGAAGGGATACTGTTCCATTTGTTTTGCAATTTTAAATTGCTGCGTGAATTCTACGGTTTCCATGTGCTTAATAGTGAGATAACAATAAGTAGTGAAATCATAATGCGAACGTGAGTCTCTCAGTTTGGTGCATTTTGAAGAATCATAATATTATTATTAAGTATCAATATTTTGGTGGAGTATGTGCTTGGTCATCATAATCAGCCTATAATGGTCCCAGTGCTGGGATACAGGCCTGTTCTCAGTGAGAGAGAGTGGGCCATAATCCACGACGCGATTGGTAGATGTCTTCGAATTTTTGGTTATAGGACATGCCGGTTACCTCACGATGTATTCTTTCACCGTTTGGAGAGCATCTGCAAAGTTGAAATGAACGTGTCAACGTGATTCATCCAACTTTTAGATCTTTAGATTATTAACTAAAACATATAATATAACAGGCTCGATTACAGAAAAAATAACAGCAGTGTTATGCATAAAATATTTTTGCCTCGACAGCGGTATTCAGAAAATAATATCGTTAAACAAAATAAAAACTTTTCCATTCCTCGATATCCGTGCTCTATACGAATTACGAATAAACAGATATATACGAGGGACGTCCAATGTATTTTCGGTATCAGCATGAATAAAGACGTAAATTCATTTAATTTTTTTTTTTTTTTAATGTAATGTAATGCCCTATTACCCCATTGCATTTATTACATCTCGAAATTAACTTTTCAATACCCTGTAAAAAATGACTTTCCTCTTTGTCTGAAAAATGCGCTTTTGTTGCCGCCTTGAGTTCTTCATCGTTTGAAAATAGTTTCCCACGAAGGTCTTTTTTCAAATTAGGGAACAAATAATAATCTCTCGGGGTAATATGTGTGTGTTTATTATGTTTGTTACTTCTTCACGCTCAAACGGCTGGACCAATTTTTATAAAATTTGGTATAGAGGTAGCTGACACCCTTTTTTTTTTTTTACGTGGAGAAATGCTCATGCATTCTGCACTACCACGGGGAGATAGTGCAGTTATGTGGGACTCTAACCCACTAAAACTCCACGGTGTCCTCCTCTGCCGCTTATGGCGGGAACACGGGCACGCGTTAGCACTCATCCGTGAACCCGCCGCGGCTGTCCGTCACCGGACCCTCCTCCGGGGAGTACTCCCCATCACCGGCGCACCAGAACACATAGCACGCCGTGACCACCCCAGGGACCAAACCAGCACATGGGCGCCAGACGACCCCGTCTCTGCCACCCTTGGTCCCCCTGCGACGGGTCAGGTCATTGGCCCCGCCGCCTGCCAATTTTCGGCCGCAGAGGATAGGGAGAGTGGCCAACGTCATACCAACACTCCTCTTCCCCTGCGGCCCCACCGCGTCCGCCATCGAACGGTGGCGACCCCGTCAAGGCCGCGGAAGGTAGGGAGAGCGGCGCACCGTAATACCGGCACTCCTCTCCTGCCGTGGCCTCCAACCCTCAGCCGCGATGCCTCCGGTACGACATCGCGGCCCGCCTCGATTGCGATGTCGCCCAAGCGGCACCGCAACCTACATCTTGGCCGCTACGTCGTCGGCTTGTCGGCAAAAGCCCTGACGAGCGGCCCCTCCTCGGGTTCCTCTTCGCTTCACCGTGGGTGTCCAAGCCACGGCTACTGAGCCCCCCCGCCTCGACAATGCGGGAACCCACCGGGGGGGTGCGAGAACCCACCGGGGGGCGTAGCTGACACCCTGGATTAACAAATAGGCTACTTCTTATCTCGACATTTCTACGGGATCGACATTTACGCGGGTGAAACCGCGGGGCGCAGCTTAGTTAATATTTAGTTATTAGTTAGGATATAAGTCTGAAATCGCCAATCTGTCTTGAGCAAGCGTGGAGACAATGCTCGTGCCTTCTTTGTGTGAGAAACGACCTTTGCCCAGCAGTGGGAGAATAATAGACTGGTATTATTATTTTAAGTAGAAAAGAGTTCTTTTTACCCGTCCATTTAGGAAAATCACCCTTTCCAGACTGCAGGAACCGACTGTTAAATAATTCAAATTATTCTAACAGCATTGACTCTGCAGACGGAAATTCCCAGAACTAGTGTATCTTTGCTATCTTTGAACCCAATACGTTTCAACTGTTTGCAGCGTTGAATACAACGCCACATGAAGATGACTACAGAAGGTTGGCTTCAAAGAACGAGTGGACACGAAATAAAATGCCTGCCTAGGTTCGGATCCACACGGTCTGATCCTACCAGGCACTTTATTTCGTGTCATTTATTACATTACCTCTCTCTCGCTGCCCTCGAAATAGCGAGGAAACCGGCGGCATGTTTTAGAATCAAATATTCGAAGACATGTGACATCAACCAACCCTCACTAAGTCCACGTGGTGGATTATGGCCCACTCCCTCACAAAAGCAAAAGCACTTCCTCTCTCCTTAAACGTCATCATCATAATTTCTTTGCTCCTGTTTCAGGTTTATTATTATATGTATATATTTATTTAGATTAGTATAATATACGTTATGTATGTTTTATTGTATTATGTAATAGGTACACCACAGACTACCTACAGTATTTGTCTGTCCTTCCCCTTTTTAATCCATCCAAAGTTTGTCTTTAAAAGATCGCTTTTAGCGATAAGACCGCCCATTGTGTCACCCTATGTACAGTTTCTATTTTTATGTCTGTAATTTATTTGGTGTACATAATAAAGAGTATTCTATTCTATTCTATTCCCTCTCACAGCGAAGATGCCTGTGTCCCAACAATTGGAATGTTATAGCCTGATTATACTATCCAACGAGTAAAAACGGACGCACACATAGCACATGCTTCATGTATAGCGAGTGCAAGCGCACTCGCAACTGGCATTTGTTTGAGATCGCCGCCCGTACGCGTCTATGTGTGCGTATGTTGTCGCTCTTTGTACGAAGCTGGCCTTCCGTAATACCTGTCTACTTTGTAACCGTGCTATCTTCTACATGTGAAAGTTCTGGTTACTGTATAGCAGTTCTGAATTTGTTGCCGACGAGTTCGTCGGAATGTCCTTAGGAGTTTGAAGCTAGATCAATATTTTAACGTTTGAATTTTGGATAGTTCGCAGGATAAAGTGTTGACGATCCACGGAATGGAAGTTATAATTTTCGTAGAGTTGATAAAAGTGGCTCATATTCGGAATACATTATAACTTCCTCGAAGACTTCAATAAACCACTGCCGCCCTGATAGAAGTACCTATACGAAGTAGTGTGTACAAAATGCCCCGGAATTTAACGCACACCACCAAACACCCCAATTAAAACCCTACAAATTACAGAAAACGATTCATAAACAGATTCTAAAAAACTACTTTCATTATGTGCATTAATTTAGTTACACATTGTAGCAATAAAAGGCAAAAAAATACAGAATTATCCTTATTTACGTTGTTGAAATCGCCCATATTGGAAAAGCTCAAAATTATTAATAAGAGAATAACACAAGAGAACTGAGTTTGAAGTTTCATTTTATGGCTCCAGGCTTTTTAGAAATTAACTTAGGGTTAGGACTAATATTAGACCTATTACCATTCACCGAGACCAAATTCAGACTACTAACCACCACCACCACTAACAGCCACCACTACAATTATACCACCAACACCAGTAAAATATCACCATCTCCAAGACCTGCACCACACCACCGCTTACCAGTTAAACTTTCCGAGGATGAGTTGATTGCAATACTTACGTGGTTAGTCAGCGACCTCGACGATTGATCATAATTATTAGATATTCTGGCCTGGTTAGGGGTTTCGAATACCAGATTTTTTCAATACCGGTATTACCGCATAAAAATATTCCAATACCGGGATCCCGAGATCCAGCAGTCGCTACAGGGACAACTAACACTGACAGTCTAATACTGGTAAGGAAACTTAAAAAAAATCAAAAAACATAAAACATGAAAATATTTCAGTCTGAAATCACAGCCGTCAGTCACATACTGTTTTTCAACCGAACTTAATTTCACGGAAAACAGCTCTGCCTTCATAAAGAAAAAGGACACAACTAAATTTTTTTCCAAAATTGAGTAAAAACACTAGCTTATGCACCTTTTTTTTCTAATTCCAAATATGTGTATAACTCAATTTTTGATATATCCGAATCCAAATTGTTCTCGACTTTGATGCCATAGTAAAAAATAATGAGTTTTATGTGTACCTACTTTAAAAATATGTATTTATTATTGATGGCCGCCAAATAAAAATATACCAGAATGGATGATGTCCTTTAACAACAGATCTAAAGGTCTTACAAACAACCCCAAAAATATTACCAACTTTCGGGCAAGGGAGGCTTAACTATGAACTCTGGTTACAACCCGACCCTTCCGATCTTTCGTGGCGCTCCTAACCTTAACTGTTCCGAAGTTAATGGACTTTATCGATTTGTTTGCTAAGGCGGATTAACTGGTCGAACTATTAGACAGCATAATATTAATAAATAGGTACCTAATACTGATTTTGTATTTGATGAAAACTAAACTTAGGTCTGTGGAATTGAAATCATTTACACATGTCGAATCAAAAATGAAGAGATCCGCTGGAGAACCAAGGTAACCGACATATCCCGAAGAATTGCCAAACTTAAGCGGCAGTGGGCAGGGCACATTGCTCGCAGAACAGATGGCCGATGGGGCCGAAAAGTTCTGGTTCCGGACCGCGTACCGAAAGACTCCCACAAGGTGGACCACCGACCTTGTGAAGTCCGCAGGAATTCGTTGGATGCGAGAAGCGCAAAACCGGTCAAAGTGAAGGTGCTTGGGAGAGGCCTATGTCCAGCAGTGGACGTCTTTCGGCTGAAATGATGATGAAGACACTCGTGGAGCAGTATACTGGATGCGAGAAGCACAGAACAGACGAGTAATTTCGTAACAGACTAACAGTAGGAATGGCTTTCATTTTGACAGTTCAACAACATTCATTGCGTTATTTACGTTGTTGAGCAGACAAATTTTTCGATCATATGAAGCAATGGATCAGCTATTATCCTTCAAAATGATTCAGATTGTGATTGATAGTATGTTACGCAATTAGGGTGCAGTCAAAGTGGCGTTGCTTGGGGAGACCCATGTCCAGCAGTGAACATCTTTCGGGTGAAATGATGATGATGACACACGTGGTGATCAATGCGTTATTTTCTATTAAAAATCAGCATTTTGGTTTGAAGTACAACAACAGACTAATATATTATTTAAACCATGTATATTATAAACAGTTAAAAATTACAGAAGCATATTTTGTGCGTGTGCTGAGTAAGCTTTTGAGGATCTATGGTCGCCCAATGTTCAAAAAGAAATGGCGCACGAAATTTGTTAGTGTATCAAAGATGCCTGTTTATGTAGCACGCACTTTTTTGAAACGTATCACTATGTACTTAAACTTACATATTTCCTGAAGTCTAAACGTGTTTTTTGCTAATATACCACGATTTCACATTTCCATGGTCTTTTAGGTAGGTTAACCTAATGCTACAAGAACATACAGTCACGTGAACGAAGCCGCGGGCACAGCTAGTCAACTAATATCTACAAAACTACCCAATAAACGTTTCAGTCCAATCCCATCTGCTCCCACCACAAAAACCGATACAAAATCACTTAACCTACCAACTATAAAAAGCGTTATCTACCCAAAGATCCAGTTACCCGATTCTTCGGACCGATTAATGAACGGGCCCGGAATTTCCTACAAACTGTAATCCGTTTAACACCTCAAGTTTGGTTCCCTGAATCGCGAAGTTCCGACCTTTGGTGAAACTAGGATCAACTGATTATACCTATTTATTAAGCACGATAAGCAGGTCTTGCTACGAATAGTGTTTGTTCGTTAACGAAATGTAAATCTTAGAAAAAAATCAAAACAGAACGTTAAATCACTCGTCGTTAAGTTATCGTTTACGTTAAATCAGTAACTACGCAGAACCCATTAACTGATTTTGATTTTACCGTTACACGGAGAAACGATCAAGAGGATGCAAGACGCACAGAACCGGTCGAAGTGGAGGTGCTTGGGGAAGGCCAATGAGCAGCAGTGGACGTCTTTTGGCTGAAATGAGAATCCCCATGCTCCTATCCATGCCTCATCCACGTTCCACCCGCGATGACAACAATGTCGTCCGCCGATCTCGCCGACAGAAGACCGGCTTAAATTAGTAATAGTCTTTGGGAAAGACAATGATGTGCAGTTTGAATATGAATACCTTTACTCAAACCTTTGCAGCTTTGTTCGAATACTTTGAACCCAAGTCGGAGCAAAGAAAATCTCCTTATATGGGAGTTCACGGACGGCTCAGATCTCAAGTGCGTATGCGGCAGCTCCCCACAGAAAATGCCCCAGCTTTCATCCTGCGCTATGTTACCTGTGCACTTGATGATCTTATGACTGCGTCAGTGAGCGGAGTTTGCGCAGCTGAGTTTTGGGCCAAAGATGTTTGAACTTTTTGCCATCAATACGCTAATAAGAAGAATGGCAAATGTTAAAAGTATGTGGCAAAGTCCTAAAATTTTTATCACTTTTTTCGTAAGATGATTTTGCCTACTTACCAAAGGTAAAATCATCTTCCTTACCTAAATAAATATAACTTTCCATCGTTAATCAGGTCAACGACCTCGTAATTTGCAATAATAAGAAAAAATAGCTCTTTTTAAAAGTTTTCAACGTCTTATGGACTGAAAGAAAAATTTCCTCCATTAAAACTTCGAACATAACGCTTATAACGCACTTTCTGAAGGCTTAATAATTAATTTAAAAGGTCTATCTCCGTCATTATTACGAGGTTAAAAAGTTGATTTTTTTTAGTAGGTATTGGCTAGGTACTAGAATTTATTCATTAATTTCGAGTTTAAAAAAATAGCTTCGATCCACGCCCTTGCTTCGCCCTAATGCAATCTATTATAGTAAGGTCAATGTCAAAACATCTTTTCTGTGCTAATATATATATTTGATAAAGATACTCATGTTACTTTTTATAAATTATATTTTTATTATTCGATTAGTTATCTTTAATTTTCTTAGAGCTGGTTTTCTAATCATCTGATAACTTATTTGAGAAATAATTTTGAAATTTTGACAATTATTTCATACATAAACTGTCAAACGTCAATTTTATTCCTCCAATAAAAGTTATCTGGCGATGGAAAATCAGCCCTTAGTTGACTTGTGATAAAAAATAATACTTAAAGAGTTTATTTCATAATTACCTACTGCTTTTTATTTAATAAATTAATTCATACCGGATAATAGTGACAATTTACCATTTATTACGAAATTACTATAACCAATTTTGACCGCATAATGATAATATAATGTGGAGATGACAATATGACTTTAAATGAAAACACGGGCAATACTGGTTTATAGAAACATTTGTAAACAATCAAATATATCCGAACACCGAAATTAAAAAAACTTTTTTTTCTAACAAACTAAATAGCATAAAACTGCAAACAAAATAAAACACCATTTAGAAAATTGATACACTGACCTGCGATAAGAATGGCAACGCAGCGTGGTTTCATTCATGATAAAGCGCGAGGCCGCGCGCGGCCGCACGCGGGGTGCGCGGCGCGCCCCGACGACCGCCGACGACGCAGCAACGGAATCACAGATTATTAACCAAATAGTCGGCCATCATTCACCCGCGAGTTATTCACTAATCAATTTATTATTCACAATCACTTTTCGATCACTTAATGTCGCCACTCATTAAATTTTTTTATTTTCAATATGTCCGCCGTGTTCTTGAATACACAAACTACACCGACGTATAATGTTATTTCTCACTCTTGATAATAGGTCACCATTAGCAGCCATTTCTTTCAATTTATTAAAAGATATTATTATTCTATTTTTTAATTCCTCAACGGTATTAACTTCTGTTGAGTATACCTCATTCTTTATGTGACCCCACAGGAAGAAATCCAGGGGCGTGAGATCTGGTGACCTCGCTGGCCACCGCACTGGTCCAAAACGGCCAATCCACTGCTGTCCGAACATTTGAGTCAAACGCTCTCTTGCAGACACCACTGAATGAGCTGGTGCTCCGTCTAACTGGTACCACATCTGTCTGTACACGTCTATCGAAAGTTCGTCCGTGTACTCGGAAACGGATCCGTCGAGGAGTTCAATGAACTTTACAGCATTTAAATTGCCATCAATAAATACCGGACCAATAATGGTATTTCTGTGTATGCCAGCCCACACATTGACAGCAAATCTGTACTGGTGCGAAGTCTCCCGTACCAGATGCGGATTCACGCGGCTCCAGTACCGAAGGTTCTGTCGGTTCCATAAACCATTCCTTGTGAATGTAGGTACTCTCGTCAGTCCACATCACATTGTACAGGAAGTCAGGATTCTCAAGATGTTTGGTTTCCAACCAGCGACAGAAAGTTTCTCTTATTGGCTTATCTCTCGATAACAATGCTTGTACTTTCTTGTACTTATAAGGTTTGCGTTTGTCACGTTTCAAAACTTTTTGAATAGTTTTGTGATTTACTCGAAAATGTCTACCTGCATTACGCAGACTGGACGTCGGATTGCGATCATAATAATTAATAACTCTTTCGTCTGGAATTACATTTGCACGTGGAGGAGCACCATCTACGTGCGGGACACATAATACGAGTGTTCCCATACCTCTCACGGTATGTCCGTACCTACAGCTATAGCGGCATTTCCGTGACACTCCCCATAAATTAAAATCATATCGGTGTACTCCGAAGCTGTGTAATTGTAACGAGGCATGATTATTTAATAATAAAACCTTTAAACACCCAAGTATGAAGCGTCTAATTTCGCAAAGTTTACTTATCTATTTAACTAAGTACCTATAATACGTTATGTGTCCTGTCACTGTTAAAACAAAGCGTCAAATTTCGCACAACACAACAACAAATTATGTGTCCTGTCACTATTAAAACAAAGCGTCAAATTTCGCACAACAAAACAACAAAGATAGGTACGATAACACTCGCGCGGCGACTTCAAACGGGCGCGGGCGCATCCGAAATTCCAGAGCGGAACAAAACGCGTCACAGGCAGGAAGTCCGGCGACACACTGACCGCGTAACCTAGACACGAGTTAATTGCAGGTTTCGACAAGTAAGAAAAGTAGAAACAAGCAAACTTACCTATCTCTTTCGCACATACATATTTTGCGATTGACATGAAGAAAGTAATAACTTCCGCATGCATTTTTTTTATCTAGTTGTGATGCCACGCTTTATGAACCTTAGTGCTCAGGCATAAAGTATAATTTGCATTGAGAAAATAAATATTAAAGAAAAGGCGTAGGTTTTTGAAGTAAGCGAGCTGGCAACGTGTGTCGCACAGAGTACTTTTTGATAGCTGGTGTGTCGTTGACCTGTCGCGTGCTTTCCTGTTTACAATACATCATGTAGAAAATACTTAAAATGAAAAATAATGTCTTGTGGCTAAACTACTGGATATATTCATTTGATTTTTTGTGTGCAGGTTGGGAATACCATGACTTATACGAAGTTTCATTTATGATCATATTGTCGTCTCCACATTGTATATATATATATTTTTTTTAAATGTTACCCCACACTAGGAATTTTTCCTGTCCTGGGTGCGTTTACAAACATTTAAACTCACATACACACTACACAAACAGCCAGACCCGGAACAACTACTTGTAGGTCATACAAATATTTGTTCCGTGCGGGAATCGAACCCGCGACACGCAGCGCAGCAGTCAATCGCTTAACCACTGCGCCAACCGTGCCGTCAAAATATTATAATTTAAAATTACGTCAAAATGGTGTCTACTAGTCTACCACGTCAGCACATTAGTGAAATTTGCATCACATCAGTTGCAGAGTATTAATATATACTAATAATCACACTAATATTATAAAGGCGAAAGTTTGTGAGTGTGTGTTACTTCTTCACGCTTAAACGGCTGGACCAATTTTGATAAAATTTTGTACGGAGGTAGCTGACATCCTGGATTAACATATAGGCTACTTTTTATCCCAATATTCCTACGGGATCGACATTTACGCGGGTGAAACCGCGGGGCGCAGCTAGTCTATATTAATAAAGCTGAAAAGTGTATTTGTTTGTTTGTACGCGCTAATCTCTGAAACAACCGATCGTATTTGTTTTTTTTTTGCATTTTTTAGAGAAGGCCTTTAACATCACGCTAGGACCCTTAGGAGCCGAGCAAAAAGAAAGAAAGTCAGAAAGAACGCTTGGCGAAAATGAAGAATGCGACGTGACGAAGTGGATCGGGGGGATCCACTCCGTCTCGTCGCATCACATTGTCAAGGCATTTCACGCGGACGAATGAATGAATGCACAAACCGTGCGAAGCCAAAGGGAAAAAAAAAACGCGTCTCCTGTCAATGTCTTTCAGGCACCAAAAGATTATTGTAGCACTATCATCATCATTTATTTTTCCAGATCATAAAATCCAATTTGTTAGTCTTTAGATACACAAGTTAAACACTAATTTTAGTACAGACATCAAGCTACCCGAAACTGTAAAATTTTCCCAATCGACTTTGAACCTTATTCTTTAGCGATAAAATTGAAAATCTATTCAAGAAATTTGACAGATTGTAGTAGCTTGATGTGCTGGCGTCTGTACATCCATAATAGGTAATTGTTAGTTACAAAGGTCTTAAAACTGTTAGTGTGCACTACAGACTAAGGATAACACAACAATGAGATCAAGTTGCAAGCATATTGCACTAGTTTTGAAAATAAACCACCAAAACATCTATAGGTCAGTATTTTGTCAGAACTCTCGTTAATTCTTCGTTTGGCTAATTTGACATGTCTAAACGGACGGTCAACCTTTGCTATTGGTCTTACAAATAGATTGATATGCATAGCCCAATATAGCGATGATCCTATCAACATTTTCTATCCTTCAATTTAAATCCCTTCCTCTTTTACAAAAAAATAAACCTCCAAAGTAAAACTTCCCATCGAAACACAAAAGAATGTCAGAACAAAAAATAAGTAACACATCCCCCAACTTCCTGCGTATCAATCAATATGTCAATAATTAAACTCTTAAACCGGAAACGATAGCGGCCATGTTTGCTCCCGCCAAACTTCCGGCCGCCATCTTAACTCGGCAAGTTTGCTTGGTACGCAAACACATTGTTCTCAAGTCTTAACAAGTGGCTCTTAGCCAACTTTTAGCCACAGTTTTTGCTAACGATAATATTTTGAGGAACTTTCTTCTGTTCTGTGAAGCATTTGGGGTTTTAGGAATTTTCCAAAACATGCTCCATAGTGTTCTGACGTCCTTTTGAATTATAATTTAAACAGAACCTATGATTTTCGTTTAGCCACAAGCCTCTCATAATATAAAACGGATAAGTATATTTTCTACTAGCTGGGCCCCGCGGTTTCACCCGAGTAAGTGTCGATCCCGTGGGAATATCGGGATAATATATGTTAATCCAGGGTGTCAGCTACCTCCATACAAAATTTTATCAAAATTGGTGCAGCCGTTTGAGCGTGAAGAAGTAACAAACATATAAACACACCCCCACACACACACTCACAAACTTTCGCCTTTATAATATTAGTGTGATTAAAAACCCAGAAACAAAGATGCTGACCAAGTAAATCAATTTACCTGTCTAATTATTGGATAATACAAAATTATATTACTCTTAGCTGACCCTACATTCTGTAGAGATATATTATGAGCTCTATTAATTTCGTGGCCCTGTAATGCCGGAACAGTTCCGATTGCCATATATTATATTCTTTCTGGGTCAACGTTCGATTTTGTTCAACAGAAGTTCCGCCTGATTGCTTGAGTTAGCATGTGTCTTGAAGATTAGCGTGGGAGGATTTGATTATGGGTTGGTTATTAAGGCGACTACGTGACCCAAAGCGCGGTCTTTGTCGGACTGCATAGAAAAGAAAGAGAAGCGCGATGACACAACACTGGTAAATTGAATGCAAAATATTAAGCAATTATCTAAGTTCGGACAAAAAAAAAGACTAGCTTTTTAGTATGTTGCTTGTAGAATAATCTGACAAAAATCATAATTATTGCATGTATATTAGTATGGTTTATATTGTAAAAATATTTTTTTTAGAGGTATCTTCATGATTTTTTCTATTGTATCAAATTAGTTGTATTATGTTTTCAATACACTATCTACCTAGCATATATCCTAAAAATATTGTATATTTTTCTGATTTTGTTTACTGTTTTTTCGATTTCGATCATATACTTTTATTGTTTCTAAAACTTACGTTTTTTGCGTTTAGGTCCTGTAAGCCCCTTAAGATGATTAAAGATTTATTTAACGAAGTAGTTAAGGGGTTTGTTACGTCATTTCTATTTTGATGTTACGAGCAATTAAAGCAACTAACAACTAATTGTATACCTAACTACTCACTAATTCTTTGGTGTCAGCAAGAGCTGCTGGTTGACAATCAGTCACGAATCGTGAAGGTTCTTTTAACTTTTTATATTAATTTGATATTGATTGGCTTACTAGCTTACTTAAAATCTAGATTCAAAATTTGATGCAATAGTGTTTTAGAGCAGTGGTGGCCAAGTGGTAACGGCCGCGACTTACGAGTTGTAAGTCGTAGGTTCGATCTCAGATAGGCGTTTTACTTTGTGTAAATTATCTCATCACCAACAGTAGTGAAGTAAAATATCGTGGGGAAACCGGCGTGACCTAGACCCAACAGTAGAAGACATGTGACATCTACCAACCCGCACTGGGCCCGCGTGGTGGATTACTGCCCCTTCCCTCTTACCGAGAGGAGGCAGGTGTCCCAGCAGTGGGAACATTATAAGCTGATTATGCTTATGGTAGTGTTATACTTAAAGCTTAGGTACCCCGATTGAACACGAACTCACCCTGATTGAACACGAACTCACCCTGATTGAACACGAACTCACCCCGATTGAACATGAACTCGCCCTGATTGAACACGAACTCACTCCGATTAAACACGAACTCACCCCGATTGAATATGAACTCACCCCAATTGAACACGAACTCACCCCGATTGAACACGAACTCCCTTGTTTATAAACGTTGCTTAAAGTTAAGAGACATTAAAAACGTTGATTGGTTGACGGCCACTGAACGAGAACATTCTGTTTGAATGACTGGATGTGTGTTATTCATTGTTACAAACTTTCACATTTATAAGGCTAGGCAGATGATGAGTAGGAAGTAGCAGCTCAGTTCCCGTGAATCGGTTCCAATGAAAAGAACCAGCAAGAAACTCCATTACTAACGAACACAACTCGCTGTATAAACCTATTATGGTTAACAAGAATAATATAAATGTGCATTTTCCCTCGTTATGGAAGTGCTCTTGCTAATGAGTAGACGGCTCGGTTCTAAGAACACAGAAGGATAAAGTTGTTAATAAGAGACGTGTTATAAATAGTGTGCGAGAAGTAGTAGGTAGTACTTCCACTTATAAGTTTCTGGTGAACTATACAATGTGTAACTAAATTAATGCACATTTATCTGCCTAGCCTTTTCCCAACTATATTGGGGTCGGCTTCCAGTCTAACCGGATGCAGCTGAATACCAGTATTTCACATGGAGCGACTGCCTATCTGACCTCCACAACCCGCTTACTGAGTAATACGATACCCCTTGGTAAGACTGGTTGTCAGACTGTCGGGCTTCTGACTACCCGTAACGACTGTCAAAGATCCACGAATGACAGCCGGGACCAACAACTTAACGTGCTTTCCGAGGCACGGAAGGGTCACGGTATGTAAAGATGGTCACCCATCCACAGACCGACCGCGGCAATCGGTCGACTAGTGCGGCTGTTATTATTCAGCCACAGGCCCCTCTTCCTCATCTATACTTATGTTATAAAAAGTAAAGTTTGTAAGTTTATATGTAGAGAGTAATCTCTGGAACTACCAGTCGGATTTAAAAAAATCTTTTTGTATTTGATAGCCCAATTCTTGAGGAAGGCTGTAGGCTATTTAACATCGCGCTATGACCCTTAAGGGACGAGCAAAAAACAAAAAGTCAGAAAGAACGCTAAGCAAAAACGAAGTAATAGCGCGGGCAGGCGATGAGATGCGACGGGGTGGGTCGGGGGAACAAGAAATTTCACGCGGATGAAGTCGCGGACAGAAGCTAGTCCGTCATAATATCATTAATCTAATACGAACAGTCTAACAATGTTATTAGAAACCCACACATATTTCCTAGGAAAACGCAATTAGTACTTACATAGTTAGTTTTACGCCCGGGTAGAGTTTAGTTAGTTTTGCGCCCACGTACAGTTTACCAGCTTAATCAAATGAAATCATTAAATCACATGCATTTACACAAGCGCAAATACCGGTCAATTTTCAAAGGAAAATATCAAAACGTTTGAAATACGAAGAAATATTCAACTTCGAATATTTGCGTAATTATTTTACGAGTTGTGACAATGCTATACTGTGAGCGGAGCGGATAAGGTAACAGAATGGGATGATGTTTAATTCGAGAACAAACATGTAATAAATCTCAAAGGTAGTCTTAACCCTACTGAAGTTCAGACATTCCATCAAACATAGTTTTCTTTAGCCTCTACTGCCCCAGTGCTGGGCAAAAGTTCCTGAAAGGACTTGGGGGACCAAGTCCTTTCAGGAACTCTTTTCTTACGCCATCTCGAACCAGCCCTCGTGGTACGCATCCAGGTCATCTTGCTACCGCTTTCTGGGCTGACCTCGGCGGCACTGTCTATGTTCAGGCACCCATTGTGTGGAGACTTTCGCCAAGCGGTCATCGTGATCAGAATTAACGGGGAGACGCGACACGGGGGACGCTCCGGGCGTCGGGAGCCACGGGACGACTTCCGGTCACCGTAGGCGCGGGCCTGCGGGCGGAGAGTAATGGGTAGCTGTAATAATGCACCGTCCGATCAGGACCAGGCCCGTGCCGGATGCGCGTACGTGTTCCACGCGCGCCTCAAAGAGATGTCAGCAGCAGAGAAGGGGCCCCTTAGATCCGAAGCCTGCCGGGTCAGCGGGATTGTCAGAAAGGGTTACCGCTGGCCCGGAACATAAAAGAGCTAAGGAAGGAACATGGGTGGGTTTTAGTCAGTAAGAGTCTGACGGGGTCATTTGATGATTTCCGATCCGAAAAAAAAAAAAAGGGCGACTAAAAAGGCCACTAGGCAGAATCCTAAAAGGATATTATTATCTATATAAAAAAAAAGAAATTTATTATAATATGGCGAAGGCAGTCTGTGTTTTTCTTTTTTTCGCAGCACTACGTAGGTATAATCAAAGAGATCGGGATTGGATTCGGATTGGATTGATTGGTATTTTAGCACAAACAAAAAAAAAATACTGAAAAATCCTTCACCAATGGGATTTAATATGATTAACTTAACAGTTATAATTATAATTCATAATGTTATCCTTTCATGATTCTGACAAAGTGGCTTTTTTAGGCCCTAAGATCTTTATAATCTGTGGCCGATCTCTGAAATTTGCATAGAAATATTCACATTTCTTGATCGCCTTCGCTTTTTGCGTGACCCTAACTCCACTTTCAACTTTGTCGTTCCTAAACATTCGCAGAAAACGTCAACTCGAGTAAGCCGTTGCGATGATGGGACTCAACAAAATCAAATATCAGAAGTTATTGAAATGTTTAGGAAATTAATACCTATATTAAATTTTAGAATTGAAGTTGAGGATATTGAAGTTTCAGTTCCAGTTTTCATTTAGCACACAAGTTACTTAAAATTGGAGATTTCTCGGGAGTTTGTGATTGTTATTAAATAGAAGTAGCTTATGTCCACATTTTTAAAATAACCGAGAGTCGAGGAATTGTTTGGACTGCAACTCGCGTAAGTAAAACAGACATACCGGCCGACGGACACGACGGCCGGTATGTCTGTTTTGAGTGGATGTGACGCATATTTTACCCCAACATGTTCTTTTTCGGGTTCCGTACCCAAAGGGTAAAAACGGGACCCTATTACTAAGACTTCGCTGTCTGTCCGTCTGTCTGTCTGTCACCAGGCTGTATCTCAAGAACCGCGATAGATCGATAGTTGAAATTTTCACAAATTACCTATTTTTGTTGCCGCTATAACAACAAATACTAAAAACAAAATAAAATAAATTACAAGGGGGGCTCCCATACAACAAACATGTTTTTTCGGCGTTTTTGCCCTGTGGTACGGAACCCTTCGTGTGCTAGTCCGACTTGCACTTGGCCAGTTTTTTTTTGTATTTGTGTTCTTTCTTTGCGTCATGTTTACCTTAAAATAAACGTATTTTATTTCTTCTTTCTTTCTTACATAGGTACGGACAGAGCAACCGTCGGGTTTCTGAGTTCCTAGACAAGTGACGCAATCGCATTTAAAGCTTTTCGGTAGCTTATATCAATCCAATACATTTTTTTACTTTTCCATCATCATTTTCGCAGATGTCACTTCGTCTAGGCCTTCTGGAAGCCTTACCAAGCCTCTGGATTAGTAAATCTGCTGGAAAATGTACGAAAAATTCAAACTGCCTTTCAGGTATCCACAAAATCCGAAAGTCCCAAAGTCAGTCCCAATTCTATCTATCAAAGCGGAAGCCCCTTTATGCGACTCTATTGTATGTTACCCAAAAAAAACGACAAACCATCAATAAACAAAACAATACTTCATTTCACAGGGTTAAAAAAAACTGACAACGCACTGTTTCGCTTATATTTCAAAAGCCTGATAGGTTTTTAAACGAGGTCACCCGGAATGGCGGGAGAACCAGAAAAAATATTTCATCTAACGACCATAAAATGGCGTCGTTTAAAGTCAGTATTTTGGTTCGAGAAATGTGTTTTCAATTTGCGCTTTTAGTTGAGGAGAATGTAGGCATCAATTTCTCGGTGACTCTAAAGGTAAAGATATACTGGTACCACGTGTAAAACTTTTAAAATGCTCTACAACATCCAGGTCTAATGATTTAAGAAAACATAAAGCATAAACAATATCCTTATCGTCTACAAGCTACATACGCAAAGACCAGCTCAGAAAACCTTCAGAATGACGCCTAAGCAGAAAGATATGTGTTGGCGTAAACATATAAAAGTTAATACGGGATAATCTAGTTACTCCTGGTAATGATGTTTAGCACAGGAGGAGCACCTGTGTTCCACTTAAGATCTTGAAGCCTCTCCTTGTGCTAAAGATAGTCAATATGGCGGTTTTGAGATTATATATCATTTCGCCTTTTCCTCGGGGTAATTGCGTAACACACTATCAGTAAGATAAGATATTTTTTATTTGTTCAGTAGCAATGGCTTTCATTGTGACAGTTCAATAACATTCATTGCGTCATTTACGGTGTTGAGCAGCCAAATTTTTCGAACATATGAAGCAACGGATTAGCAATATCCTTCAAAATGATTCAGATAGAGATTGAAAGTGTGTTACGCAATTAGAGGGTGCAGGTCTGAAAATTCTCAATGAAGATTGAGAAAAAGGTTTGTCTGTTCAAGACAAACGTGTCTAATAAATTAAAGTGTAATATACATTTATTCATTTAGACAGGTAAAAAATAAGTGTAATTGGAAAAAACGGGCCAAGTGCTAGTCTTACAATATTTAACACTCCATATTAAAAAATAAAAAAAACACAATGGCACTCCGGGAGTGCCGACAAAACTGAAAACTTGAACAATTACGTGAGTATTTTTTTAATCATCAAGAATAAACCAAACACGCGCGGTATCGGTTACGGTAAAATGATTTTTTCCCCATCTCGAAAAATGCCCAACGCGCCTGAAGAAGTTTTCACTTCAAAAAACAGTGGCACTCCGGGAGCGCCGACAGAAGTGAAAACTTGAACAATTACGTGTGTATTTTTTTAATCGTCTTATAAACAACACACAAACATAATACTTGCCATCACTTTCTGATATATCGGATATACCTTAAAACCGAGTACATCCCGAGGACAGCCGAACACATCCAAATGTAGCGCGGTGTCGGTTACGGTAACAGTGTCGCGAGTTCAATGGGAAAAAACCAACTCAAAAAATGCCCAACGCGCCTAAAGAAGTTTTCACTTAAAAAAAAAAACATTTCTTGTTTCCCTTTAATTTTTAACTTTATTTTATTTGTATTATTTGTTGTAGGAGCAATAAAAATAAACACCCTGTAGAAATTTTAACTGTCTACCTATTACGGTTCATAAGATACAGCCCACTGATAGACAGACGGAGCCACGGACAATGGTAGCTTAGTTAAAGGGTCCGGGTACGGAACCATAAAAACTAAAGCCGTTTGAAGGTCAAAAGAGCGATAGACTGATTTACATATGTCCCTAGAAATATAACCTTAATATCTATATACATGTGTAATTGTGTATATGTTTACATTATTTAGATCCCAAAAATATCCAGCGGGTACCGACGACCGGATTAGAGATGTGCCGTTGCCGGCAATATTGCCCGAAGTGGGAAAATTGGTGGCAAGATTGCCGGCAATATTGCCGGGAGTGGAAATATTTGGGAATATTGCTTAATTATAAGTCAAATTATCTACGGAAACATTTTACAATACCTAAAATTAGCATTTAAAGGCCATAGTCTACATTGTGTACAATAAAATATTGTTTTGGGTAAAATTGCCAAAATTGCCAGCATTTTTGGCAATATTCCCGGTATTTTACCGGCAATATTGCCTATATTGCCATACACGGTAGTGACTATAAGAAATAACACATAAATATTGAGATTAGAATTGCAAATCGTTGTTTAATGAATAAAACTGGCCAAGTGCGAGTCGGACTCGCACACGAAGGGTTCCGTACGACAAGGCGAAAACACCGAAAAAAACACGTTTGTTGTATGGGAGCCCCCCTTAAATATTTGTTTTATTTTGATTTTCGTATTTGTTGTTATAGCGACAACAGAAATACATAATTTGTGAAAATTTCAACTGTCTAGCTATCGCGGTTCTTGAGATACAGCCTGGTGGCAGACAGACGGACGGACGGACAAACGTACAGACAGCGAATTCTTAGTAATAGGGTCCCGTTTTTAGGGTTCCGTAGCCAAATGGCAAAAAACGGAACCCTTATGGATTCGTCATGTCTGTCTTTCTGTCCGTCCGTACGTCACAGCCACTTTTTTCCGAAATTATAAGAACTATACTGTTGAAACTTGGTCAGTAGATGTATTCTGTGAACCGCATTAAGATTTTCACATAAAAATAGAAAAAAAAACAATAAATTTTGGGGGTTCCCCATACTTAACTGAAACTCAAAAAAAATTTTTTTCATCAAACCCATACGTGTGGGGTATCTATGGATAGGTCTTTAAAAATGATATTCAGGTTTCTAATATAATTTTTTTTATAAACTGAATAGTTTGCGCGAGAGACACTTCCAAAGTGGTAAAATGTGTGTGAAATGATAAAACTAAAAAAAATATATGATGTACATTACCATGTAAACTTCCACCCAAAATTGGTTTGAACGAGATCTAATAAGTAGCTCGCCGGTGAAAATTTAAAAACATATGATGGTACGGAACCCTCGGTGCGCGAGTCCGACTCGCTCTTGCCCGGTTTTTTAACCCTTTGGGTAAAAAACCGGGCAAGCCCTAAAAAGGCATAAATTCGAAACATTTATTTTAATGTTGTACTTGTTTTTCATATACATATATAAAATACAAATATTTTATGATCGATATACTACACTAAATATAACTAAACGATGATTACAATTGCAGTAATAATAAAATATATTGGTATTATTTGACAGGCAACATTGGCAATATTGCCAATGTTGCCGGCAATATTGGTATTTTACCGGTAGCGGCAACATTGGGAATATTGCCGGCAATGGCAATATTGCCACTAGGCACATCACTGGACCGGATCCCGCTGGGGAAACTTTTAATAGCTTTATTTAATACGAGTTCGATTATTGTTCGGTTCGAAAGCGAAAACTGGTCATTATCCGAAAAGTCCGCAGCGTTTCAATTCTACTCACTGCATTGCAGAACGGACAGCCTTCTCAGTAGAACCATTTCCTTTGTTTATCAGATTTCTTTTGCAGAACTTAATTAAATCTTAGTATGTAACACTTTTGCTAGGTGATAAAGTCCTCCAGACCGTATGTCGGCCACGGCGGCCAATCTCAACGGAGACTAGCCTTCGGCGCGGGAGATATTATAGGGCACAAGTGTGCGCGCAGACACAGGTGCACTCTCTCTTCCCTCACTCTCATTGTCCGATGCAATCCGACACGACCGGAGAGAGATCAGGCACAGGACCAATGGCTTAACGTGCTTTCCGAGGCACGGGGATATCACACCGCCAACTTCCAAACTCCGGGCTGTTACTAAGAAATTCCTAATGGAAAAACTCAATAACACTTTGCCCGACCCGGGACCCCAAGCTCAGCAGTCGCGCTTGCGATCACGAGACCAACGGGGCAGTCAACTAGGTTATTATAAGGATATTTATATGGAAAAAAGATCGAATTGGAACAAAGAACCAGGCTGCAGTAGCGAAGGGTCAATTTTTGTAAGAGGTAAGCCGGAGTAGATATCTTTAATTTGATTATATTATTAATTTGTCTATAGAATACTTTTTTTTTTTTCGGGTGGGAAATCATCAAATGACCCCTCCCGCTCTGGGTGGAGTGGAAGGGAGTGTCAGACTCTTACTGACTAAAACCCACCCATGTTCCTTCCTTAGCCCTTTATGTTCCGGGCTAGCGGTAACCCCTCCTCGATGCTGACATCTCTTTGAGGCGCGCGTGGAACACGTATGCGCCCGTCCGGCACGGGCCTGGTCCTGATCGGACCCCGACGCCCGGAGCGTCTCCCGCGGCGGCTGGGACGAGAGGCTCTCTCCCTCATCCGTCCCGCCACCTCCTTCGCTAGCATGAATATAGAATACTGACTGTGACATTTTTCAAAGAGAAGCCGATAGGAATCGAGTTCTATGGAACCTTCGCCACTGCCAGGCTGCCTAAAATCCAGCAAAAATTGCTGCTGGGGAGTTTGTTGCGCCATTGCGTCTTTAACTTCTTCATCCTACCTAAAGCACTAACAATTTTGACGTTTAAAAAGTGCTGATTCTTAGCGTAATTAATTTGAATAAATGATTTTTGATTGTGATCAAAATTGGACCACTTTTATTATCACTCATGTTTTCAGTTTCAGCCTTTCTACCTCAAAACCTCACAGTGTATATTTTACAATAGTCAATTTTGTTGCTTTTTCAGAAACAGAAAAATAACACTGATTTTCTCTTGCGTTTCTCACAGCAATGGGTGAAAATGGATGGATTGCATTATCAGCCTATAATGTCCCACTGCTGGGACACAGGCCTCATTTGTCTGTGGGAGGGAGTGGGCCATAATCCAGCACGTAGGAAATATCGCTCGCCATTCAAAAAAGAGGTATGTAAGTAAATACAGTTAGGATTAATGAAAACCGTCTGGGGGTACGAAATCCATTCTATTTAACACCTCAATTAACTGATTCGATTTATTGAACAAGTTTTGACGCGACTTCCTCAATTTGTTTCATATTTTGTGAAATATCTCGCTGTTTGTGACATTTTATTTACCCTTTGTTTACGAAAATTTTCGTCGAAGTGATGTTGTTTTTGAATGCAATGCACGCTACTGAAAGTTTTTGTGGTTTCTTCGTAGAATAGGGTGTAGCAATGATGTTCATTATGCGTCATGTCCGTATGAAAATAAATGTACCTACCTATATACGTAATATGATGCTGAGTGCCCTGCTAGGAAAATAGCGGAATACAGGTCACAACAACAGGGGGGTCAGGGACATCAACTCTATCGACTACGAGGGCTCCTAGAGTTTCATACTTAAGGCCAGACTTCCGGGTTTACTGCCTGCTGCTGACTCAACAAAACACGGCACTGGCCTACAAACCACATTAGTCGCCCGCGGCAAAAATCGAATAAACACACTGCCTCGAACGTGATTTAATTTTGTGCAACATTGACTACCAATTTCTGCTGATGCAAAATCATATCATAATGTGTTTTGCTAAGTTTTAAAGTGCAAGAAACTATTTTACGCTGACTTAATAATTACTTATTTATTAAGACTTTTTGTTATTTTGATCTTTAAGGTGTATAGTATTTAAGGAAACTAGGTATAAATAATGAATTAATAAAATTTTGTCATTATTTCAAGACTTCTAATGTTATATATTGTTAAGAATTTTATAGTCCTACAATAGGCTATTTGACTGGTTTCTGATAAACATCTCAGATTATTTAATGGTGTCTAACAAGCCCACAAAAACCTATTACTTCAAATTGCATAATGTATTTCTTTTAAAAAATAGTAAATAAAAATGTACTGTTTAAATAAGCCGCCAAAACGCTATCTTTAACAATATGGCGTCGTGACGTCACGATTCACGTAAACAAACGTTGAAACGGTCGAGATACTAGACAAAAGTCATCTGTTCTGTCAAAGATAGACAGAAATTTACTAAATCATGACGTCATCTTAAGTTCAGCCAATCCAGACCGTTTTCGATTACGTGGCGCCAGATTTAAAAAGATGAAGTTTTTTCGGGATTTTTTTTTATAAATAATACATTGTTTTGTAGTAAAATTAATGCAAATCGATTTTAAAAGCGATAATCTATTCGAGTGTCAATAATTATGACCTTATTTTTCACATTGTCAAATAGCCTATTACCACAAAGTATGCTCATGCCACCTGTGATACAGGTTTATCCTAGTACGCATCTAACATTATTATACCTTTGTAAATTATTTCTAAGACTACGTAATAATTTTACCTATTTTAATACTGCATAAAATATTTAATTATTTATTTATAACATACACGTAGGTATATGAAAATTTTCGTAGGTTTTAAAAAAAAAAACTCAAATTCAATGCCCATGCTAAAAATCGTTCCACTAACAATCGTCTCCTACGATCGTCTTCTACGATGTCCTTCTCACCGTTCTGGCTTGATTCATTCTTCTTTCTTTGTCCAGGCGGACTTTCTTTGGAATGCGCTCCCTCTGTAGACCAGTACGGCAACCAGTCGGTTATCTTCACGTGAACATGTCCGTCAGAAGTTGGCCTTAACGTACCAGCGCTGTTTTGCTGGATTCGTTTTCTCCTCTACTGATCATTACTTCTCCTGACAGTTCATTTTGTTTCTAAGTATGTATCTATCTATGTATTTGTTTATATGTATGTATGTACGTATCTATTTATGTATTAGTATTAATTTTAGTATTTTAGAGTCATTTCCGAGCTATTTATCCCGCATGTCGAACCTGTCATGTTTTGTCTTTGCATCACCCTAAGGTTGACTGGTAGAAAATGCCTCAGGCATTAAGTCCGCCTTTGTACAGTATATTTTTTTCATAGCATGAAGTTTTATTAAATAAATAAAGCTCCATTCGTTTTGACCTGCGCGGTCAAAATTAATGGAGCAGCCTTTTTTTTTTTTAAATAACCAATGAACCATTTCAACGCAAGGGGTCCAAAATCAACTACTGAATTCATGGTAACAGGTTTCTAGTCGATGTTCCTGCCACCCTGTATAATATTCTATTGCATGAATCACCATACCAGACGTTATAAACCGACGATGATAGACGTCAACTGAATAATATTATACATAGCACCTGTTACTGGAGAGATTACTAACTGCATAATGTATTAACTGCAATGCAATGCTAATAGCATCGCAATCCTTTGCATAGTAATAATCTGTGGATGTGCATGGAATTGGAGATGACTCCTTCTCAATCAGTACCCCAATTCAAAACAATAATTCATCATTTTATATCAGTATGCATCTTCTTCTTTTTAGCGTGGAATGCGTAAATATTTGAGCATCATGTATCTATCACATAATTGATTTACCTGTCATTGCTTCATTTTTAATTCTTTATGGTAGACAAATTTTATTCTAGGTGCATCGTCTTCACATATAATTATATTATGTATACAAAACCTTGTAAAACATTTCAAAAGAGTAACGGTGGAGTTTCTTGCCCATTCTTCTCGAAACGAAAACTACCTTTTGGAATGGGCAACTAGAATCAATTCTATTTTGTTGTAATTTTTGACAACACGCAACAACCCGGCTGATTAAGCAGCTCATAGTCATAAGAGTATAATGAAAAGAATACAGGCAGAATAATACAGGCAGAATAATACAGGCAGAATAATACAGGCAGAATAATACAGGCAGAATAATACAGGCAGAATACCGGCGTCAGGTATTGTACCTGGCATATGCTGAGCTGGACTCCCATTTGGTGCAACCTTGAGACACACCGCCCAGTAGTGATCACAGAACATAAATACCGTAGTGATCGACCGTTATATATGTATATGGGCTAGGTGTCTATGGGTCAATTTATCTTTTTTTAATTTTTAGTTAATTGAAATTTTCACAAATTATGTATTTCCGTTGCCGCTATAACAACAAATACTAAAAAAACAAAATAAAATAAATATTTAAGGGGGGCTCCCATACAACAAACGTGTTTTTTTTTTGTGTTTTTGCCTTGTGGTACGGAACCCTTCGTGTGCGAGTCCGACTCGCACTTGGCCAGTTTTTGCACGACTAAGTACGATGAGGGCAAATCTTTATAAAAATAAAGTTACAACATTTACTTTAAAACGCACTTACTGTTCAAGCTAGTCAAAACGTTTAAAAATAAGATAGGTTTTAAAGATTAGAAAAAGAAATGGTTTACTCAATCAAATTCACAGTCAAAGCTTGCATCCCGACCATTCAACCTAAGTAACAACGTTGAAAATGAAATTACTTATATAATGCCAGCTGAAAATACTCGCTTTTCAGTAAGAATAGATAGTTGAGATACTTTCTCATAACAAAAATATGACACGTATATGTGGCGACCGCGTACCGGAAGACGTAGCGTTGGAAGGCCTCCCACAAGGTGGACCGACGACCTTGAGAAGGCCGCAGGAATTCGTTGGATGCGAGAAGCACAAAACTGGTCGAAGTGGAGGTGCTTGGGGGAGGCCTATGTCCAGCAGTGGACGCCTTTCAACTGAAATGATGAACAAAAATATCACAGTAGATTGTAATCTGAAGGACAATACTCGTAATTTTAATAACGTTCACAGTCTGATCTTTGTCTCAATCTGTCAAGAATACCTCTAAAAACCCGAATTTTGAATGTCGCTGAGATCAGATTGCGAAAAGATTCTGAACTTTTTTAATTACGGGAATTAAGGCCTATTCAAGAAGTCTAGATTTGTTACGTCAGACTTAACGATTTCCATTGTGTAAAAGAAGAAGAAAATTAAGTAGGTAATTGTCCTATCAAAAAGTTTTGCTTATTCAAAGAATATTCAGAGGTAAGTTCGTAAATTAGTCGTAGATTAAATGGAATCAGTACCTACATAAGCTTATTTTCTTCCCTCGTATCAGCAATAATTTAGAGGAGAATCTATAATATATTATGTATAATAATTATAATTTAAAATAATAATAAAGTTGAAGAGTTTGTTATTTTCCACCACTGCCATTGATTTTAATGCATTTCAAGAAAAAATACAATCAAACGGAAGAAGAGACCATATTTGGCTCTTGTTTGATGGATTGTTTTTTTTTAACTTATTATGCTTTAAAAAAGTATAATTAATTGAAATACTTTCAATCCACTAACAGAGCATCAAACCAAAAAATCAAACATGAAATCTCTCTTCGACAATTCCTATAAATCGAAAAATTCAAACGTGGTTCCGATTGCTAACACTAGAGTATAGCAGTGGCAGTAATCAAAGTTCGAGCTCATATCGACAATGGTACAGAATCGGTTGAAAGAATCCGCGCACACAGCACTATCTGAACGAATTTCGAATGTGTTTAATTTCGATTCGATTCCTTTCTTATTATTTTTCTTCTTTCGCGTTTTGATGAAACGGCGAATCGCAAAATAGATGAGGATTTAGCTGTTATTGAGTTTGTGTTTATGTGGATTTGTTTGGAATGGTATCCGTGACGATTGGATTTAGGATGTCGATTCAAAATTCTTGAAATAGTGTGAGAATATTTTACATTTGTTAACCACACCTTACTAATGATAGTTATTAGACACTAGCTGCGCCCCGCGGTTTCACCCGCTTTAATGTCGACCCGTGGGAATATCGGGATAAAAAGTAGCCTATAATATGTTAATCCAGGGTGTCAGCTACCTCCATACAAAATGTTATCAAAATTGGTAAAGCCGTTTGAACGTGAAGAAGTAACAAACATATAAACACACCCCCACACACTCACAAACTTTCGCCTTTATAATATTAGTGTGATTACCTTTATGGAAAACAACATTTCTGAAGCTACTGGCGATAGACATAATATTTTGTAGTTTTTGCTACCCTACTCGATTTTAGAAAAACTACACATGAGATTTTAAAACTTCCTCAAAGAAGACGAAGTATCAGCAATCAAAAATCAAAAGTTACTAACGATTAGGTATAGACGATGGCAACCTATTTCATCAGGTGGGCCCCAATCATCAGAAATGAGGCAAAAACTAGAAACACAGTATGAGTCAAGAATACCAGTAGTGCAAAAATCCATTGAACATGTTCATCCAGAGAATCGTTACTTCCAGCAATTATACCTCAAAATAGGAGCTGTAATTATAAATGCCAACTTTACAATATTTACTTAAACAAATCAAACGCGATTCCTTATTTATCTGAATCTCAGTATCTGCGACGACATGCAGTATTGGCAGAATGAAAGGTCTACATAATCCTATAACAAGCTTCGTGCGTAGTCAGCCCTTTGCAAAGAGCGAGCGCTGGTGTTCCAACAAAGATGATAGCAGAAGATCTACTTTTAGAAATAAATAATATATATACCTCTAATTTAAAACATTATATTTTTTACAATTAATATAGAAAGTATTACAATAAAACCATCTATATTTCTATATACATATCTCCATACATATTTTATGATAATAAAGCTGAAAAGTGTGTTTGTTTGAACGCGCTCTCTGGAACTACCAGTTGTAATTTATGGATTCTAATTGATAAATGAAATAGTATTAAATAAAACTATAGAATACTAGGTCTCAATAAGTTTAGAAACAAATAAATATGTTTACTTTCACATACTAAGATACTAATGAAATGTGAATGGTCTGAAAAAAGACAACCAGACCTAAAAAAAGATTTATAGATTTTGTTGTAGATAATAATGACTTGGAAAGGAGCAAATGCCGAGAGGACGGTGGCGATACAAATAGAAAAAAAACAAAAGAAATTGTAATAAGCATAGGAAGAATATATAAAGAAATAGACCGTTTTCTTGCTAATACTTTTTAATCGCACAACTGTACTTTTTCACAATCCAACAACGACTGGCTTTGCACTACATTTTACCATTTAAAACGACATTTGCCCCACCCAGAAATAACGAATATCATAACTTATTTCTAAGTGTTGCCCAAGTAGAATAATACATTTAGTTGCCATAGTGGAAATACATTTTAAAAGTTTGTTGATAGTGTTGCCACAGTGGATATATAATTCGGTATTAAAATAACGTATGTTTTTAAAATTAAATCAATGAAATCACGACAAATACGATAGTGAAATTGAAACACTTTCTACTGTTATTTTAAACATGGAATGTTTTTCCGTTGAGTGAGTTTGTTTGAGAGTTCATTATCCACATTATTAGGATTGAACCTTCTGCTTTATCACTACATCAAACAAGTACAGTTTCGGGATCATTCGCCACTTTAATCAGGCCATTGTTGGCCTGCGCCTAATGCGCGAAATCCCATTTCGGGTTCCTCATTTGTAGCGACTCACACCTTTACCCACTTAATGGATAATGACTGGCAAAATGTATTGCAGATGTGTGCAAAAACACAAACGTAGCTGATACACTGCTGAAGCTTGTTCGAAATTGCACGACACCGTGCAAAATGCTTTTGATGACTTAACTCGAAAGTTGGTTATTCGATAACTTTATTGTACAGGTTTATTTATGTTGATTTAACTGTGTACCATGGAATAAATTAGAAGTAATTGTAAAGTCAGAGAAGCAAGTGTTCACCAAATTGACTAACAATTTAACTTGCTCATACATACAAATCACAACTGTCAGGAATTAAAATTGTATGAATTGGCTATATAATTGTATATTGGCTTGTTTTACAACAATTAATAATTAATTTCTCTGACTGTACGTTGCATCAATAATTTTGGCATATTATTTTATACCACCAAAAACTGAACCTGAATGAAATACATATTATATTGTTTCTTCATTCCATTGAATCCGTTATTTTTAATATAAAATATGAACAAAAATACGAATAAACTCAAATATATCTGATATTTTATATTCTACGAAAAACTGTTTACAGGATTAATTGATTATTTCATGCTTTTATTTGATCGAATATATACAAACAACATGTGTACAAACATGTGTTTTTGGAGACCACATTAATATAACATGGAGTATTATTAACTATTACCACAGTCATATTTATACTGTGCTATTACTCTGTAGATATTAGAATCAGATAGAACCAGAGTCAGACTCGTTTGCTTATTGGGAACAACAAATGACATTTATTGTGATCATAAGTTATCCCTTCACTACCCTATCACTTATTAATATACCTTGTTCTTCGACCCCGTAATTTGTTTGAATGTCACTTGCACGTCTTCTGTTCTATTTTGTGTATATGTGACAGTTCATCATAATTAGCTTATTATAATGTTCCCAATTCCATACCAATAAAAATCACTCTACCTCCATTTAAATTGGGAAGTCACCCAATTACAAAACTACATCCAAAAACAACAATTCAATAGTCAATTATCAGTGCCGTCAAACTTACCGGATGATTAGTTCGCCTCGTCCGTCCCGGATACATCCCGGACACGTCTCTGACGTCCGGCGCGGCGATTGCTATCGAATTTCAAATTTCGTTCTCGCGATACGATACCGGAATCTCAATCGCTTGGAGTAGTTCCGTGGAATTCTGCATTTTTTTTTGTTGCTGTTGCTGTATACTGTGAGTTCAGTTTGACGGTTTTGTTCAATTTTGTTTCGGTTGGTACTAGATTACTTATTGTATCGGCTGGTTTAGCGTTTCATACGGAATGGTGTTTGTGGTAGATGTTTTTGATGTGTTATTTCTGAAATAAATAGTAAGCTTGATTACGTTTGTGTGGTCAACATTTTATGATTGGAATTTGTAGCTATTTGTTTTTATCGGCAGCCGATGATTGATCAATGTATATGACAGAGGTTCTAGGTTCTTGTCATTTCCCCAGTGATGTGTCTTACAGGCGTTGCACAGGGGGTTCCGGATTGGTAGGTATTTTAAGTGGAACCGGGACCACCCCTATGTGCTGATGGTGATCACCGGGGTGGTTCTAGTGAGGTAAAAATACCACACTCTCCGACCTCCCTCCCCGGAGGTCGGGTGCCTTTTAGACGTTTCCCCAAAAACAAAAAAAAAGGTTCTTGTCTATTCAGCACCTTAATAATTGCGTAGTACACTTAAAATCACAATCCGAAGGATTTTGCAGAAAATTCCAGGTTTGAAAAATTCATCTGCTCAAAGTAAGTAACGCAATGCATAATCAGCCTATTGCAGGTTCCCACTGTTGGGACATAGGCCTCCTCTCGATGAGAGGGAGTGTGGGAGCCGTAATCTACCACGCGAGTCCATTGCCAAAGAGTAACCGTGCAATTTCTTGCCGGTTCTTCTCTCTAGGAAACGACCAATTGGAACCGTGCACCTAGCTTCTGACGTTTCATAAGTGCCCATGTAGGTTTACGTGAAATAAAATATTTAGATTTTCATTGGGGGTTGGTAGATGGTAGTCTTGGAATTTTTGGTTCTAGGACAGGTTTCCTCACGATGTTTTCCTTTGCCGTTTTTAAGAGCAGTAGTGATGAAATAATTTACACAAAGTAGAGCGCCTATCTGGGTTCGAACCTACGACCTACACACGACTCGTAAGTCGCGGCCATTACCACCGAGCTACCTGCCTACTGCTCAGTTCCAGAGATTAGCGCCTTGAAACAAACAAAATCTTCAGCATTTTTTTTTTCTTTGTTATTAGTAGGTGTACTGATAGATATCAAACGTAGGACGCCTAACCCAAATGCCCAGCCTCGCCAGTTCTACGTATAATGAAAATCGGATTTACTGTTAAACATAAATAAGTAATTTTATTAGATAATGTGCTTTTTGGAATTCAACCCAATTTTAGATTACACACGAATACATTTACGATTACATTTTCTTCGTATTTTCATCTTGATCAGATTCGCTTCGTAAGTAGATATAACATGGGATATAGCATTTCAAAGAAAAGTTACCACTGTGACATAAGCAATTTTATTATAAACTGGTGTAGGTACACTCAGCTACTTTCAATTCTTTTTCTAGTTGAATACTGAATCGATGGTACTATTTTCTTTTCTTTCTTAACCCAATCCGTTTCCTAATTATTTTGTAATTTATTGGACAAGCGCCTCTGCTTCGCACGGTTTTGAAAACTTAACAAAACATCGAGATTTATTTATTGTTATGTAAGTTAAAATATACATGTCGGCAGACACATTGATTAGCAGCTGTGAGAGACGGCGACTAGATGGCGCTAGTGGAACGTGCACCAGACGCAAATCATTCACTCTATCGATCATTTGGCCTAAAGGACTTGGTATCCAATCCAGTAAAATATTGTAACGGTTTCCCCCCCACTAGCGATCGCCTTTATAAGGAGCTGCGCTGTTTGATCGGTACGCATTTCCAACGGTTGCGTCGTGGTGCACGGACCACTGTCTCTCGACAGTCAGTACTGCCCGATTATTGGATGTGGAACGCTGTCTCTGACAATTAGTACTATCCTTATTGCGGTGGGTGCATGGACCACTGTCCCTGACAGTCAGTACTGCCCTATGTGACCGCCTTTTGCCGTTATTAGTTTTAGTATTTCATTTCTGTATTTTCTAGATTTAAGATAACTGATTGTTCAATTGAATAAACTTGTGTTTTACTTCTGATGTCTGGGCCAATCCGACATACACATACTTTAAATTTATGTATAGATTTAGGAAATATATTGCAAAGTTATTATCATAATTTTACCATTTCATTTAACAGTTTATTTACATAACGTGGCGCTACAATGGCGTCATTAATTTAACATACGGGTAGATCAGGTGACCACAAATCATAAAAATTATGTTCAACATAAAATAATTCGTAATTTGAAAACCATTGCCTGCGCCGCTCGCTTACATAGGGCTCTCTCCCTCTTTCCTTCAGTTTTTCATTGATGTGATGTTATGATCCATGACCCCGGCAAATGGCTCCTGCACTACAGTTCTTTAAGTACAGGTTGCTCTAAGAAGCTATTTTAGAAAATTGTAAATAAATATTAACGTTTCATTAAATTAAAATAATAATATGTTCATTAAAACGAAACCGCGAAACCGTGTGTTAAATTAATGTCGCCATTGAAGCGACACTCTGTACTTTTACGCTAACGGATTTAAAAATAATCTACATAATAAATGTAAATGTATATAAAAAAGGAAGATAAGTATCACAGGGCATCAGAAAATTTGTCTACGTTGCTGTCAACAGGAAAATAATTAATTATATAAAGATACTTATTGCAAATTTTTATGTAAATCTATTTTCATTCTATGAAAATAGATTATTATTATACCTACCCCGTTTGTGGCTAAAAAACGCTTCATAAAACGTTTTAATACATTATTACATACAAGGAGGCAGGAAATCCGTCAGATAAAAAAAAACCTGTTCAATATTATTTTGACCGAAAACCGCTGTTTTTTTTTTTACAACCGATGATAAATTTCTGCGTTGGTCTAGAATTATGTACTGAATTCATGGTTACCTACAGTTTGCGCGTCGGTTTTCCTGGCACCCTGTGTAACACTTTTGACTTTGAAGGTACGTTGACTACACGTACAAGTGTTATCAACATTTTCCTGTGAACTGAACAAAGAGATCATGAGATTTGCTAAATCTTCATTTAAGATGGTAACAAGAAATCAAGATTGCCTTTTAGATTTCTTGGAAAGTAAACAAAGGAATCAAATCACAAAATGAAAAAAATATTTGAAAGCTTGACTACTTGGAAAGATTAATTATAATTTTATAGGTGACTTTCCCGAAATGGTCTATGGCTCAGAGACTTGGATGCTCACACAGCAGATCATACACAAGCTGCAAGTCATTCAAAGAGCAATGGAGCGTGATATGTTAGGTACATTACTTCGAGACCGAATTAGGAACACGGAAATCCGAAGAAGAACAAAACTCACCGACATAGCCACGGTACAACAGATGCTAGATGTGGTAAAACAGTGCTGGACTGGAAATCGAGACCTGAAGTGAGAAGTGTGGGCAGACAGCCGATGAGGTGGACCGATGACCTGGCAGGGTGCATACACTCAGTAGAGGTTGGCGAAAGGCTGAAAAAGAAGGTGACTTTGAGATTTATTGAAAGGTTGGAGAAGGTCACAGCTTAAATATGGTCTGTTCCAAAAGTATCAGATGAAAGTGCAAACAAACCGTGTCCAGGTTAAATAATTACGCAATCACTCAATAAAGGGAATTAGTAACACTAACAAAAACAACATTCATCATATTTAGAAGGCTTCAACTTTATATTTCACAACTTTTTCACCAATTATAATTGTTGAAACGAATTAGAAATATTAGAATTTAGATTTAGAAACGTGACCAGAGAGGGCTATTTTTTGGCCAAAGAATCAGCTTTGGCATACAAAGTGGCGATGCTGCCAGCCTTTTGGGCACTTTTTTTGTTGGCAGCAAAGCGGACGAATTTTTTGATGCCCAATGATATTTGCCCTCCTTTATTATATACTTGTACATATTATTAATTTATGCCACCTTAATTCATTATGTAAATATTAATTAAAATGTCATGATACATTACAATTGTTTGTCTGATTGTCAATGATTATTCAATTACCTATAATTTAACATTATTAAACTGCAATTGAATAATAATCGACAATCAGTAAGACTTATTAACTACGAAATACTGGGTCGGGGTTGAACTAAATCACTGGGTCTAGAAGCATTAAATTTTGTACAAGAGTTTTTTTTTATAGAAGGTGAGCACTAAGGAAGGATTTTTGAAAGGTCATCGCCCAAAGGGAATTAAAGTTTGTGTAAAATAAAAGGTCGTCATTTTTGACGATGGCAAATCACATTGCTTGTAAAGTATAAATATCAACGATAAGAGTGTTCAGAATTAATTTGTACAAGGAATACTCCTCAAACTACAAAGAACAAAAAAAAACAAATGCAAAGAAATAAAAGCTCAAACAAAACAGTCTAAATAACACAAAAAATTCGAAACACGACACTATCAATGAAAAAGTTCGACTAAAATCGTCCAATGCGCCCGCTGTACTTACATAGCCCGAAGGCAAGCGAGATCCATTTACCAATCTTTTATTGCTGCCAATTTGGAGGCATAAAGCCTTTGATATTTGATTTAGAAACGAAATTCGGTTTATTAACGTTGGCTTTATTAAAGGAAAAGTGCGAATAGGCAATAAATTTGCGGATTTCGTGATATGAAATTTCGAAACTGTTGACGGTAGAAAAGCATGTAACTGATGTTTGCAGAACGGAACTAAAGCAAACATGCGTGTTACTGGGAATAATGATTGTGAGAATTGGATATCGTATGATAATAATATGGTTGATGAAATATTTATTCAAACTGGTTAATTTATTACAAGAGTCACAAAGAAGAAGACGGGCAGACAGGTTATGGTTAAATCCTAAGTCGTAACTGTATAAATAACCCGTGCTATTCAAGAAACGTACTGAAAATGGAGGCACTCCTCATGCCCCTTTATTTGAAAAAAAAAGAGATTTATTCCACCCAGACAAAACAAAGTTAGGGTTTGCCAGATGATTAAAAAATTGAAACCAGATTTTTATCTATATTTTATTTTTGTTGCCTCCCAGAAATTACTAAAACATTTCACATAAACACTTGCTACTGTCCTCAAAATTTTCAATACCGCTGCTCTAGTAGATATTTGCCTAAAAACCTATACTTATCCTGATATACCTTTTATCCGGTGGCTTTACAAAATGCTCTGTCATCAAGGAAAGGTTCTTACGTCGACGGAATTTAATCTAAGCTGTAGTTGGAGCAAATTTGAAGCGAATATTGAAGTTACTCTCCTGAAAGATCATTGACCTTTGAGGATGAGATTATTTGAGGAGATGTTGGTACGTGAATGTAGTTTAAATCTAGTAGAATTTTAATATTACAGTCTTAACCAGACGTGTTTTCTCACAATTCTTTGCCACCGTCTGTTTTCTCTTCCACCTATACCCGTGAGTAAAAACACCGAAGCGCACTTATTAAATTTTGTTTCAAAGCAGTTAGTAGACCGGCCGCTGTGGTGCCGTTCGGTCAAGTGACGTTGAAATCAGTGCACTGAGTGTAATACCTCCGTCAGTAAGTCTTCAAGGCAAGAGTGAACATGCATCTTCTGGACACTAGTTTCGCCTCACCTGTAGACCTCATCCATCGCTTTCCATCAGGTGAGATTGCGGTCAAGGGTCAAAGCGTTTTTGTCACATTGTCCAGTAATGTGACGAAAACGCTATAGTCATTCACGGTAGTGCTTTTACTCAGACAAAGAATGAGCATTGATTACGAAATTTGCTGCGTGTTCTCGATTTAATCATTAAATCAGTAGGGCAACTGCGTAACACACTTTAAATAATAGCAATGCCTTTCATTTTGACAGTTTCAAAATATTCATTGCGTTGTTGAACGGTGTTAAAAAGACGACTGCTCCGTCTTTTTAACACCCGACAAAGAGGGGTAAGTCATAACATCGGTAGATCTCAAACGGCTGAACCGATTTTGTTTTTTTTTTGTTTTGTTTGAAAGGTGACTGCATCGAGAGTGTTCTTAGCTATGATTCAAGAAAATCAGTTCACTCTTTTGAACATTATCCACTCCTATCTCAGAGTCAGATTTTTAAATTTTCTCAGAATTTTTAATTTCAAACATAATATGAAGCAACGGAATTACTTACAGTTTTCTTCAAAATCCTTCGTATTGTGATTGAAAATGTTTTACGGAATTAGGATGCAGCATTTAGTATCTGTATCAAAGTCACATTTTTAGATAAATTAGGTTTTGAATCTGCTTGTTCAATTTGTTCATGCTGAACTTGCCTTGTACTTGGTTCATCTGCAGTGGTCACCATAGACATTTTGCTACCTAGAGACCAATTCCGTGACCACAGATAAAATCAGATTACAAAGTTTCCTAAGAAGTTTCTTAGGAAACTTCAACTAGTTTCTATAAACTTTGAAAGTTTTAATAAAGGTCGCGAGGGAATCACTTTCTTCGTTTCACTACTGGGTCCAGTTGTGTCTAGCCTTGCAGTTTATAAAGGAAGAAAGAAAAATATTATACCCATCGATAACCAGTATGGGGTGCGTACTTAATATTGCTTTTTTACAATTTATCAGCACAATATTTATTTTCCTAGTTCTACATATCTTATCAATGTCAATAAAGTTTGTAAACAAAGTTTACAGTTTTACTCATGATTTATTTTGCGATGTTGTCAATTGCGATGAAAACTTTTACACTACGGGGTACGGGATTCCTGGTTTTGGGAAATTGTTTATTGTGTAGGCACCCTATCAACAGTGATTCCGTTTTTGGGAATGGAGTACAAGCGCCCTCAATGAATTTAGATTCAATTGAAGCTATTATCAATGTTTTGATTACGCTACTTTGTCTCGATTCAAACGGCCTGCATTAAAAGCTAACAAAGCATTTCACGCAAAATGCAGCCAAAACAATGCAAAAATTGAAACCACATAGCCAATCTTCTCACATACGACCAACTGTCAGTCAAACCGCATCCTCAGTGCATTGACCCTTACTTCTGAAAGGGTCGCCAGCTGATTGTTTCCCGTGTTGACGTCGAGTCGTGACGTAATTGTCGAACAATTGACTAGCAGTTTCATTTGAAGTGACAGGGGATTATCATGTCTTCGCTTATAGTCTAGTGAAGTGTGGGCGGGTGGCCATTTGTGCGTCTGATGACAAAATTGGTCTGTGGATATTTTCGTCTGCAATTTAAACATTGAACGTGTCTGTTGCATGACAAAGCAAACTATGAATAGATCCGAATCAGTTAATGTATCCACTATGGTTCGTTTCTGTATCGTGACTATGGTCTGTTCCAAAAGTAATGAAAATGTAAATAAATGCATCGGAAAACGCACGAATGGTAGTGCCACTAACAAATTAAGTGTTCTGGTTTGTAAATAAGAAACCAGAATACTTAAACCTGAAACTCTTATTTGAAATCAACCTTAAGATGTGTTTTCATCATTGTTAAGTTACCACTTAACCACTTAAGGGAAGAGCGAGGCAGCTCCGACACAAGTACTTTTGTAACTTACTGGGTCTGCCGGGTGAAAAGATTAGTCTGTCAGCTGTATTGTTATCGATGTTGACTGCCTACGCAACATCAAGCGTAAGTGTCCAAACACTATGCTGTTGGTATGCGACCGAAGTTCCGCGGGTGATTTTACGTTCCGACTTACACGGCCGAAATTCAGGTACGTATATGCGGGCGCGATACGCCTTCCGCTGCTCCCCGCCCCGGATTTTCTTCGGCAATCGAACCGAACTTCGGTCGCATATAATGTGTGCTCTACAGAAACGTTGCCGCCGAATTTCAGCTGAACTTACGCCCGACCGAAGTTCGGCTGTACGCTAACACAACGTAATTTCGGCATATTGTGTCGTCAGTAATTCAAATAACATTGCAGGCGTTATCATGCCGAACTTCGGTCGCGTACTTTCGGCATAGTGTGTTTAGACACAAATACGTTATTGCGAGTTGCGGTAGCTCTTAAGCATTGAAACTGCCTACATGTAAATGGTGATAACAAGAATGAGTAATTACATGAATCGGGAATAAACATAAGTTTTTTTTTTTTTGACTAGCCATGTCCTGCCCAGTCCCATTTAAGTTGAGTAGCCTTTTGAGCCACGTCAACTATCTTTGTTTTGGAGCGCAGTATTGTGTTTCGAACACGATCCGTTAATTTAACGCCTAGTATACTGCGTTCCATTGCTCGCTGGCAGACCTTGAGTTTGGACTTCTGGATGTTAGTCAAAGACCAAGTTTGTGCACCATAGGTTACGACGGGAAGAATACATGTCCATGAGCCTGCGTTTCGTTTACTTATAATAAATAAACCATGGACAATATCATGATGGCCCAATGGTTAGGGTACCAATATGATTTTATCAATTCATATGTACTTTCCGAGTTTATCATGTTCCCACTGCTGGGACACAGGCCTCCTCTCGGTGAAAGAGAGTGGCCCATAATCTACTACGCCACGCATATCTGAACTATCTTTGTGAGTAAAGTACCAGGGAATAATCAATGAGTAAGCGGAACTTTCCACTCACACAAACTTCACCTTTAGAACGAACGAAACATACCAGCAGAATTCAACCAAGAACTATCAACTACTTACTACAACAATACTAAATGATACCGCTTACATTGTAATATCAGAGTTTATGTCTATACCGAGTACGCCATTTAGTTTCCAAACATGTAAACAAATATAGAATGTGTTTTTGGAATAAACAACTTTTTATTCGACACATAAACTTCAATTTGCGCAATTTTTATGATGGTTTTTTATACTAAAGTAGCCTTAAAAAGGTGCATAAGTTGATAAAAATCATTTAATCGTCCACGATCTTTGATAAATATTTTTGTATCAATGTGTAGCCACAAGACATTTATAACACATTGGGTACTTACTTAAATGTAGCCATAGCTGTAGGTACTATTAAAAACTCATTAAACAATTTGTAGCGTATACTTACAAATCAAACGAACTTACCTGTGAGTGAAGTTCGATGTTAATTTTTGGTTCTAATGTCTTCAAGCTTAAAGTGTGATGTAGTCACAAATTTGTTAAATGTTTTTAAATTGAGTATAAATCTGAAATCCCCATTGGGTTTTGGTGTTAGAAATATAGGAGACAAGAATTGGCTGCTAAGTGGTTGACATTCTGTGATTGCACCAATTGTTAATAGGTGTGCTATTGCATTTTGAGTCTCTTTTTCAAGTGAATTTGATACCTTTATGTTTAGTGATTTGTTGGATTGGAAGGGTAAGCCAGATATTGGAATATGGTACCCCTTAATCCAGGATAAAACAGTTCTATCATTGGTGATAGTACACCAATTATCATAAAAATAAGGAAGTCTTCCAGCACACTGTACCTCTATCTCCTGTAGCGCTGTGTCCTCTGCGGTGGAGGGCCCCGCGGAACATGTTTGTTGGCTTGTTTGGTGTTGGTTGCTCTGCCCGCACTCGGTTGTGGTGGTCGCTGTTGCTGTGGTTTGCGAGGCGGGCCCCGGTAGTTTAAAGACTGGTTTTGACTTGAGTGTGGCTTGTTAGGTGGAGGTTTTGAATACCTTATTTCTGAGCCAGTTTTTGTAATGGCTTTTCCTGCTCTTAAAGCCTCACCAAGGTTGTCACCAAACAGCTGTGTTCCAATTTTAGTATGTTGTACAATGCATTTTGTTTCTTTGTTTAGTGCAAATTGTATTAGGGAGCGTCTAGCACTGCTGTGCATGTTGAACAGTTCACACAGCATGCGGCCTGCATTGCTTATTGTTTTTGTGTGTTCGATGTTACTGTTATCTTTTAGCATGTTATTAAGGGCTACTGCTATGCAGGCAGTGGCTTGACCCAACAAGTTTTGTTGAGCAGCTAACGCATTGTCCCTTTTAAGTACAGTGTCAGATATGGCTGCTACTATTTCCGGGTTTTTAACCGGCGCTTCTAAAAATTTGCAATTTTCTGGGATGACAGCTGTCTTTAAAAGATCTGATTTGGTGTCTTTTTGTAGACCTTCCTTAGTGATGTGTTCCCAGCGGGATGCTATGTCTTTGTGAATGTTGGCCCCATATTTATTTGTTTTAGTGGGGTCATCTCCCAAGACTTCATCAATAATTTCATCTGGCTCAGTTTCAGCTGAGTGCTCGAGTACTGGTTCTACTTCCATGTGTTCGGCCCCAGGCTCGACAGTTTGTTCTAAAACTGGTTCCGCAATTTGTTCTGGTACAGAGATTATGTTGTTTGTTTGTACCTGCCAATGTTCAGGCGAATGTTCTGAAAAAATGACAATTATTGTCATTTACTGAGCAATAACAATGTATACGAAATATACCTCATCGAGTATATTCTCATATTATGTTTCAGCTTGCTTGGTTTTAAAATTATCAAGAAATAAGTCTCACGGGTGGTAAGTTCACCGCACGGAACAAATTCTCAAGATATTTGCTTTAGATTTCAGATTAGGTACAACACCAGATTAAAAACCGTTGGCGGGTAGAAAATTTCCTTGTTCGTGTAGGTACCTAAACACGTTTCACAATTTACTCACCTGCTGTTCTGCGTCTTTTCTTCAGGGATTTCTTTAGTTTCTTTATTTGTTTATATAAAACATCGTCATAATCCCTGTCTCTGCGTTTTTCCTTACCCATTTTGATTTTGACGATTTTTTCCGTGGTTCTTTGGCGCGCACGAAAACGTTAATGACATGACAGGTGACACAGATAACGCAATGCAGCAGGCAAAGGGTGCGTTCAGTTGCAAAGCGTTCAGAAAAAGCTTTTTTCTGAAATAACTGTGAAATACGTGGACAAATGGCGACGCGATAACGCTACTACAAGTTAAAAATTGAAAACGACGTCTTGGACCAACACACGAAACATAATGAACTTTGTGAGTGGGTGGGTATTAAAGTTATTTTTCCAAAAATACATTTGTATTCAGAAATAAACTTAATCTGCTCTTTCTTAAAGTTAATATTTATTTTGTTTATGTGGAAATAACGTCAATTGGAAACAAATACTTGAATGGTGTTTAGTTAAAATAAAGCGTCAGCAGAGACAGATTACCACATCGCACGAACATTTATATTCTCTACAGTTAGTTCTTGCAACTTGGTTGTAAGATTGCTAATATTTAAGTTGTAAACATGAATGTTCATAGGAGGTTGGATTTAGTTTTTTTACTGTTCAGTGTATCTTACCTCGGTGTGGCATAATCCTGAATTCTTTCGCTACTTCATTGACACAACACCGACTCCCAAGTCACAGGTATAAACCTAGTTTGGGAGCCAGAAGACCTCATCATTTCAGCCGACAGACGTCCACTGCTGGACATAGGCCTCCCTCAAGTAAATACGACACTTTAGGCAAAAAAAAAAACGAAAAAACAAAAAAAAAAAAAAAAAAAAAAAAAAATACAAAAAAAAAACACACAACACTATAAAAAATACTTTGTTCGCAATAATATAAAATTTCATTCAAAACTGAAGGAGAAAATCGTCTTTGAATAAAGCCAAGTATATACATACTTATGCTCGTGACTGTACCTCCACTTCGACCGATTCTGTGCTTCTCGCATCCAACGGGTTCCTGCGGCCTTCACAAGGTCGGTCCACCTTGTGGGAGTCCTTCCAACGCTACGTCTTCCAGTACGCAGTCGCCACTCCAGAAACTTTCTGAGTGACTATTGAGAATTTTGTGATAAGAAACATAATAACACTATGGGTTTTGAAGAAAATAAACCGGGATTGAAGTGTAAAATGCAGATACATTTCTTAGCTTATAGAACAAGTTTATCTATTACAAAGCAAGTGTATACTCGACAATGACAGATAGTTGACATCTACTAGAACGCCAAGTGGCGTATTTCTGAACTAACATGATAAGTACTTTTAAACTGTTTGGTTTATAGAGGTATGAGGAACAGGGTGTAAAGTTCACTCATACTCTATAGAAAAGGGAGGATCCTCCGACCAGACGGGTGTTGTGTCTGGCGGGCAACTGCCCAATGATTCATGTCGGGCCGTTGTATCTATGCTAGTTGCGCGATAAACTCTGCTTGCGCGATGCAGCATTTTGCGTGACGTCAGTATCACGCGTTGTTCCCATGTGGCGTTGTAGATACCGCTACAGGTTTATACGTTTGGTCTAACACACCTTGCCTGACCTAAGAATCGATTCCACGACCCTTATTCAGCTGTCGACCAGTGAATCGTGTACCCACTAGGCTACAGAGGCAACGAGTTTAAATGTTGCAGAAGATCCAGAAACACGGTCATTTTATAAACAACTTAAGATAATTTCTTATGAAATTGAACCGGCCTTTGATATCACCTTCTAAGAGAAAATTATGCAACCACCACTCAGGGCCCCCATAAGGGAAATCTCGACTTGATATTCAAGGACCCACCTATATCCTACTTGAAAGGGTGCGCGGGAAATTGTGGAAAATATCCCCCAAAATTATTTTTAGGGTTCCGTGACAAAATTGACGAAACAGTAGACCATATTATAATATTAAATCAAAAGTCAAGTTACAATACTTGAAGTTTTCTAATTCTTTAAAAATAAAAGTATACAGGATTCGACTCAATTAATTTCTAAAATGTTCGATATACTTAGAACGTGAAATTGATTGAATTGAGTGGAGATGACATAACATTAAAGATCCTATGACAAGTGGTAGACTCGTGTACCGAAAGTATAGAAAGATACATCTTAGTTGGCTTAACTAACAAAAGAATACATATTGTGATAAAGACTATAAGTACCTAATTTTATTCTAGGTGCATCGTCTTCATATATAAATATAATGTTTTACAATATAAAATATTGTAAAACATTTGTATAAGCCTGGAAAAGGAAAAATGGCCTGGAAGGAAGGTGAAGTTTCTTGCCTATTCTTCTCCTTACGAAACTATCTTTTGGAAGGGCGACTAGAATCAATTAAATTTTTTTGGAAATTTTGACATTTAAAAGTGCCTTTTATGTGCCTCTTTGAAATAAACGATTTGACTTTGATAAGCAGCTTTCTAGCAGAATGCTATAAGCACAAATGGTATGGTTACAATCAGGATTATCCTAACGAAAACAGTATAATTCTAATTTTAAAACCCCGAACCTAAAACACCAACCCCCTTCATAATAAACGTTTTATAGCGTCTGTATAGTTACACAACGCTTTGTTTTCTTCTTTCGAAAGTCAAATTACTGACGACTGAAAGAGAGAAATCGATGTGTAACTATTCATCTGATAAAATACGTTTTTTAGTAAGGGGGTTAGTAATTTGTACAAATAAATAAAATTGAAGTGTCTGTTATAGAGGTATGAGGAACAGGGTGTAAAGTTCAGTCATACTCTATAGAAAAGGGAGGATCCTCCGACCAGACGGGTGTTGTGTCTGGCGGGCAACTGCCCGATGATTCATGTCGGGCCGTTGTATCTATGCTAGTTGCGCGGTAAACTCTGCTTGCGCGATGCAGGATTTGCGACGTCAGTATGACGCGTTGTTCGCATGTTGCGTTGTAGATACCGCTACACTGTTTGTAATATTAAAATAACAGCTGTTTACTAAATGTATATATATGGTATATACGCTACTTATAACATTTTTTATTTTTATCCGTATGTCTGTTTGTTCCGGCTGATCTCTGAAACGGCTGGACAAATTTTCACTGGCAGATAGCTGATGTTATGGAGTAACATATTTAGGCTACTTTTTGTCCCGGTAGCACATTCCCGTGGGATAATTTCCGACTTTCACGCGAGCCAAATACAATGACACTATACAATTTTGATTCTAGGTTTTCTAAACAACAAGACCTTAAAAACGTAATCAAGCTTTATACTACTTACCTACGGGACCCTAAAAACCCTGCTAACGAAAAAAAATACTAATTTCTGTAAAAAAAAAAGCCCACGCCCCAGCAAAGCGCGTGCTGAGCGCAATTTCTTTTTAATTAATATAAAAGTCTGTGTGCCTAATATTACACACTCACTTTGACGCCATAACGGACTGACCTCGTTTAATTTTATACTCGAATAACGAGAACTGCTATTAATTTACCTTTGAAACGGAATCAGTTCTTTAGGTCTTTTTGTTTTCCTAGGGAAATTAAAAAGGAAATGGGAAAGTGTCGGTCTATATGAAAGTTTAGCGGGACATAGCGCAGTTTGTGAAAGAGCGCGTGTTAATTTAGTCTGTTGTGTGTAATGGAGAACACTTGAAAATATCTCTGAGTTTGTTTCGGCATTCCTTCTCAGAGATCAGAGATCAGTCAGCTTATCAGCTAGGAAATGCTAGTGCCGTCTAGTTTTTAAAATATTAACCAACCAAATATTGATGTACAAAAGTGTCTTAAAATATCACTTTCATAAATAAACCATTTAATTTAATTAATTTAGCCAATTTCTATGAATTTTCCGGAACACCAAAAACACTCAGATGGAAAAAAGCAAAAATAATAAAACTGTGGGAACTACATTCTTTAATAAATTCTGGTCTAATAAAAGACGATAGTGAAATAATGGCGCTTATTCATTATATCTACCATAAAGGCTGAACTCCTAAAAATAAAACAACTTCAACTCCTCAAAACGTTGAACCACGAAAACCAGACAATCCAAAAACAGGCCCAATTATGTAGAACCAACCAAACGACCCACTTTAGTAAATCATAAAAATGGAGAGGAGACCATTTTTTCCGTTATCCCACCGCGAGTAGCTTACTCAGTCCGAGCATTCCAAGTTCTAAGATTTGAAGGAAACGACAGTCAGACAATTACTGCTGGCTTTGTTATATCAAGGGGTAGCGGTCTTGCAAAAAATTTAGATGACATCCCGACGTTCCCATTGAAATTTCTAGAGGCTGACCGAAGTATCGGTTTCGGTCATGGTTTCGGTAAGTTTCTAAAGGAAAAGCCGATTTCGGCCGAAGTTTCAGTTTCGACCAAGAAGTAGGTAAAGTTAGCGTTCGGTTATGGTAATTATCTAAGGAGCCTCGTTGGTTCCCCATGATGAAAAATCGGCCCTTTATTGAATAGTCCCTACAATATCATGCTAGGACATACAAAAAATGTGAATTTACATAAAACTTTACTTCTACGTAAATTTACATTACACATTTTATCAGAGGGGCTGAATAATCGGTGACGGTTGCGGTTGCGGTTTCGGCACAAAATTGCGTTGGGTCGAACTCTAAAAAAATTCCTTGCTCCGAAAACCTAAAAGTGTGCAGTTAATTAGGATTTTCCTCTTCCATTGTAGTTTTCATAGTGAAGAGGCTGAATGGTTGTCGGAGTTTGTCAGTTTTATCATTAAAAGGATTAACGGCCTATGGGAATGGTGCTTTGATGGGGATTGTTTTAGTTGCTTGTATATCATTAAGTGTCCAGTTATAAATAAAGGCATTTTGTTTAAATAATTATGATGATTTTGAATGAGGTACCAGGAGTTCAGGATGAATGAATTAAATAAAAGTTTGTCAAACAACTTTGATAATTATTTCTATGAACGGTTCTACGATTATTACATGTTTTTATTTTTTTATAATAATAATATGACTTTGCTTGTCAGCTAACGGGCTAAACTGGCTCCTACAGTTTTTCCGCCTTCTAAATATAAATCAATGTTCGTCTCTTATTTATGCCATGAAATTATTAAAATATTCATAACGGTTGCATTGATAAATGATAAATGATTTTATTTTTGTAAGTAGGTTTGTACAAACACTTTTACGTGTCAATCATGTGTTTTTAAAACTAGATGAGGTCGGCGTTTCCTATCTGACTACTCTGACAAGAAAGGCCGAAACAAACTCAGAGGTCACAGTCTCTTTTAAAGTCCAGACATAATCTTGGTCAGGTTATATGAAGACCATGTAGATCGATGTCTGAGGTGGTCTTTTGAGAAAAGAACCACACAGATTGAGAGGACCTGTTCAGTCATTGCACGCATTTGTCAGAAATCATGCAGCTCAACTCAAGACTTAAGGAGAAATTTGACAGTTTCGGGTAGCTTGATGTACTGGCGTCTTTAAAAAAAAATTTGTGTTTGCATGTAAGCACCAAACAGACTATAATCTATACAGCTACCTACGTGAATTATTTTACTTTTAACCGATTATGGAATAGTCAAAATGGGGGGCTTATATATCTTCTTAATTTTTATTTCTGTGAAAAAGTTAGTCACCTCTTCACAATATGATACACACACGTGTTTTTTATTCCAACAAATCAAATGTCAATTATGTAGGTCTACACTGTGCCTTAGAAATTAATGACGTCTCAGGAAATTCAATATGGCCGACGCTAGACATCATAAGGAAAGTTCAACATTTATTTACACAGTTTGTTTCTCCCGAAGTTCGGTTTTTTTGTTTATTTTTCTTGTGAACAGAATCTATGAACCCGATGCGATATTTTGTATGCAATTGATATTTATATATGCAAGTTTCGATACGTGTTCTTTCTTTACCTTGCGAAACTGCGAAGCAATGAATTCAAAAGGTCTGGACATATAAATATCGTGAAAAGTACAATAGTTTGCACGCCTGATCGAAGACGTATTGAAATGAAATTCAAGTCTAAGTTCAAATACCTTTAACGTGGGATGATTTTCAAAGAAGTGTTTTGAAATAATATATTCTGTCTAAGGCATGTTTTAGCCCTGTCATGTTCTCAACCACAGAACATGAACTTTTTATTATTCGAGTTAAAGATTTTTAGACATGACCAGACCAAAACAAACTTGGAAAATATGCATTGAATGGTTTAAAATTATTTTGACCCTAACAAACTTGGGAAAAGGCTACGCAGATGATGACATTATGCCCCAATCATTTGGCAAAGCCTAATTCTATATTATAGTTTGGTCTACAGCTACTACCAAAATGGTACATTCACAGATGAGTTTGAAGAAGCTATATCAATTCAATATAAATTACAGATCAATTTGGAACCAAGCCAGGCAAGACAAGTCGAGCAAAGAAAGCGTATTCTCGGATAGTACTCTTATATCGTTCACGTTTATGTCGAAATTATGTCATCCTCTAACTGTCCCAATTTAGGGCAAAGACCTCTCTTCATATTATATAGAATAAACGGGTATAGACCACCATCATGCTTGCTTGTGTCATTCGTGGATTTTTAACAGTCGTTACGGGTAGTCAGAAGCCCGAAAGTCTTATGTACCTATTATGTTTGCAACACACTATCTACCTAACTTACATCCTGAAGAATATCATTATATTTTTCTGATTGCGGTTGATATTATATTTGACATTATGTACATACATAGTTGACATTATACTTTTGTGATTCTGATTTCTAAAACCTGCGTTTTTTGTGTTTAGGTCCTGTTAGACCCTTAAGTTAAGAAAGTCATACAGATGTCAAAATACACTGAAAAATAGTATGTCAGTAAAGTTGGGTGGTTGGGTTGCATAAACAAATTGTAATGTAAATTGACACACTACATCAATTTTCCGTGTCATAGTCATTTCTTATAACTGTCAAAGCTTGACAGTAATTATGATTTAAATACACGGACAGTTTAACTTGTAGTCAATTAGCTTAACAATTAATTAATTTAACTTTATCTGAACTGAATAAGAGTTTTCATAAACTGTTGTTTTTTCCTTTCTTTCTTTTCCAGGGAAAAAGCAAAGGTCTTTGAAGAAAACATTTTGCTTTCGCAGATGTCTTTTATCATATTGTCTCTATTCATAAAAGTAAGTTCTAATAATTATACGATGCGACAGCAACGGTAACTGCTTTTTCGGAATACTTGTAACATTTACAGAGACTGCAGGCTTTGAGGGTACAATAATAATTATATTTAAGTTTGTTGAAATTACTTCAAACAATGACATAATTCTTAAGATCCTGCTTGACTGCCTCGTTGATCTCGTGGCTGCAAGCGCGACTGCTGAGCGTGGTATGATTCCCGGGTCGGACAAAGTGTTATTGGGTTTTCCATTAGGAATTTCTTATTAACAGTCCGAAGTTTGGAAGTTGGCGGTTTAATACCCCCGTGCCTCGGAAAGCACGTAAAGCCGTTGGTCCTGCGCCTGAACTCTCCCACGGTCGTGTCGGATTGCCGTCCCATCGGACTATGAGAGTAAAGGAACAGAGAGTGCACCTGTGTTTGCGCACACGCTTGTGCACTATAATATCTCCTGCGTACCTGGCTAATCTCCATTGAGATTGGCCACCGTGACCGAAAACGCTCGGGGAGGCTATTATCTTAAGATCCAGAAAAATCAAGCCACTGGCAATTTTACCTTCCTTTTAGAATTTTTCTAATCTATAACATTCCAGAGGGGCCCGTGGATAAAATAATAATAACAGCCGCACAGGTCGATCGATCAGGTTAAGCTACGCTTGCCTGTGGATGTGTGACCATCTTTACATACCGTAATCATCTGCCAAGCCTTTTCCCAACTATGTTGGGGTCGGCTTCCAGTCTAACCGGATGCAGCTGAATACCAGTATTTTACATGGAGCGACTGCCTATCTGACCTCCACAACCCAGTTACTGGGTAATACGATACCCCTTTGTAAGACTGGTTGTCAGACTTTCGGGCTTCTGACTACCCCTAACAACTGTCAAAGATCCACGAATGACAGCCGGGACCAACAGCTTAACGGCAAAGTCTATGCATGTGTATGTATATATCTCATATGCTTTCGCGATTTATTTGACAAAAATGTAAACAATTAGGAGTTTATGGAAAAATAACTTTAAATCCTACACCATAAAGCTCAGTTTACGCTACAACTTCAAACATTTTTATAACTATTTCAATAGTGCTAGTCACTCAGAAATCTACTTAATTACCATTAAAATAAAGTTGACATTTGTTTAACTTGAAATAATATTAATTTGAAACATAAGTTTGAATTGACTTTACAGAAAATATTCAACAGTCAGTATCTAGTACCGAAACCAGAAACCACAATCGCCAACAAAACCACAAAGCAATCTTTTAAACTGAGCTCAATGTAGCAACAGGTCCGCAGTGTATTGAACTTGTATAAGCTATGTCTAGCTTCCTCGATTGATAAACAGCATTTTAAGTTTTTCCTCCATTCAGGATGGAAATAATTTAATGGCTTTGGAAATGGCTGTATTGCAACTCTATTGATAACTTCCTTAAGAAGCTTAAGGGTGGTTTCACACTGTTTGGTGCAATTTTGTTTCTAGATGTTGTTGAATGATATTCGATACGGTGAATCAGCGGTTGTACCTTATATTTACTTTTGTATAATTTTGAGTTTTGTACGCAGTGGCATGCTGGTTGCGAATACTACGCACTGACCTTTCTGTAGAAAATCACACTAATATTATAAAGGCGAAAGTTTGTGAGTGTGTGAGTGTGTTTATATGTTTGTTACTTCTTCACGCTCAAACGGCTGGACCAATTTAAAAAAAAAATTGTATGGAGGTAACTAACACCCTGGATTAACATATAGGCTACTTTTTATCCCGATATTCCCACGGGATCGACATTTACGCGGGTGAAACCGCGGGCGCAGCTAGTTACCAATAATTGACAATGCAGAGAGTTGCCGAAAATCGAATTGAATGGCGTGCAATAGGAGAGGCCTATGTCCAGCAGTGGACTGCTATAGGCCCATGATGATATTCTTTTAAAACGCATCTTTTATAATGACATCATTCCTCAATCTCAATTTCGTTAAACTTTGTCCCAATGCTGGGCAAATGAGAAGTTAAATAAATAATAATTCGACGTGCTGCCAACGTTTTTATCCGAGTTTTACTAAACCCAATGTCGGATCGTCCGACTTCAAAAAATTATATTCCATCGGATAGTATGGAAACCCTCTAAGAAAACGATAAAAGCTCGCAGCTATTTGCAATTTTGTTGGCGGATCAGTTAAAATGGATTTTGTTTAAAAAACATTAGATTACATGTATATTTTTTCTTACAAACAGTTGTTGAGTTGGGGGCCCGTGGCTAAATAATAACAACCGCGGGGTTGACCGAAGGTTAAGCTACGCTTGTCGCAGCCGGTTTGTGGACGGGTGACCATTCATTACATATCGAGACTACTTTGTGCCTCGGAAAGCACGTTAAGCCGTTGGTCAAGGCTGTCACGTTGTGATTCGTATATTTTTGATAGTCGGAAGCACAACAATTTTAAATAGCAAGGGGTATCGTGTTACCTATCAACTGGCTTGTGGAGGTCAGATAGGCAGTCGCTCCATGCAAAAACTGGTATTCAGCATCATCCGGATAGATTGCAAGCCGATCCCAAAGTAGTTAGGAAAATTTTGGGCAGTTTGATTTTTGACAATCAGTTGCTGAATTATTTGGTGGTATTATTGGACTAGTAACAGAAGTTCTATATACTCCAACAATGATGTTTGTAAAGTTCTTTGCCCACAACCCAAAGAAGAGAGTTATTCCGGTCTGATTACCTGAACCCCCCCCCCCTCCTCGATCCCCTGCTTGTTCGTCTTCTGTTTTAATCTCTGTTTTATCCACTATAAACTTTCTCATTCCGGTTTGATCCGCTTTTTCTTTTATTTTTATTCCTGAAGGATCGTCAGCAATTAAAATAAGTACAGGATTTATTGAAATACTTATGGTAGTAGCACAGGTAGTAGGTACCAGATATTCTGTTGGACTACGAAGGATGTAGGATGCTGATCTACAATGTGTAACTGAATTGATGGATATTATGTAGGTAAGTAGTTTATCCAGAATGGTTTGCTGAAAAGATTTCTGTAATTTGTAATATTACAATTTACAGAACCGCACACGCACCGCACGCACCGCACCGCACGTGTCCTTTAGCATGCATTTGTTTTACATGGAGGTGACATCGACGTAACGAGCCAAACCGCGACACACACACACCGCACGCACCGCACGCACCGCACCGCACGTGTCCTTTAGCATGCATTTGTTTTACATGGAGGTGACATCGACGTAACGAGCCAAACCGCGACCGCGAGGTATCGCAGTGAATCTTCGGCATGTAGTTAGGTACCCTTACTTTAAACGGATCCAAAGGCACATTATAGAACATCAATTAAACTTTATATTACGAATAAGTACCTGATTTTGTGTTGTTTTCTCAGTTAAATGAACAGAAACAATAATAAAGTACCTGACGGTATTATCCCAACCTCATTTTGCTACGCCATTCCAGTGTGTAAAAAAAAAAGAAACATGTTCAACTGCATCGTAAAAGGGTTCCGTACTTTAACAATAACATCACCAGCGCAATATTTTGTTCTGGTAACCTCATGAAGCTCAGTTTGTTTTTAACAAAAAATAAAATTATAATATCCAACTCAAACAAAAATATAGCATTGAAAAATTCCTCCGCATCGCTGTCGACTGGTAATGTACAGACGCCAGCACAACAAGCTACTACAATCTGTCAAATTTATTTAATAGACTTTCAACTTTATCGTCAAAGCTTAAGGTTCAAAGTTGATTGGGAAAATTTGACAGTTTCTATGTCTATACCCAAGAGACTGGTGGCATTGCCCCGTTGTATGGAAATGCTTATCCACTGAATAGCCCTTGGGGAAGTGTCAACCAGCCGTTTGAAAATTTCGTTGAACCAACCATGAGCACTCGGATCCCACCCAAGCGTTTTAACCCCAAACGGCTCGAAAATATAATTACCGATAACTTTATTATTCTTTCACCGCTTTACGTTTACCCTAGCCGCAGCAGCAGCGCTATCACAGGACGCTCGCTGAGCTAGCAAGAATATATAACGCAAGAATCTGATCTGTCTGCTCCCCTGAACCCCCCTCTACCCAAGATCCCCTGCTAGTTCGTCTTCTGTTTTAATCTCTGTCTTATCCACTTTAATAAAAGCAAGAAGTAGGTAGTTCTACGAACCTATTATTTTATGAGAATATCATTTTGGATTTTTGACTTTAATGAGGCTTCTTCTTCGTTGTTCCCTTAAATCTAAGAATCACGACCATATGCGACGCGTCTCCAAGTTATGCGGTCTTTCTGCAGTGTGTCGCTCAGTAAATGCTGCCTCCAAAAGACTTCTTGATCGCGTTTGTATCATTCTTTTTCAGCTTCTGCAAAACTTGGACACACAGATAAATAACAGCTTCAGCATAGTAGAGAGAGAGCGATGGTGGCCCAGTGGTATCTGCCGTGACTTACCAGTTGTAGGTCGTAGGATTGAACCCAGACAGGCGCTTTACTTTGTTTAAATTATTTCATCACCACTGTTCTCAAAACGGTGAATGAAAACATCGTCAGGAAACCGGCGTTTCCTAGAACCTTATATTCGGAGACATGTGCCATCCACCAACCCGCACCCTGTGTCTCAGTAGTGGGAACATTATAGGCTAATAATGTTATGTCGTCATAATATATCAAAGGGTTCTGCATTTTATTTAGGGGTACGGAACCTTAAAAAAACAACTGGTGAATGTTGGAAAAAAATCGCGATTCCATAAATTGTTCAGTAAAACTTGAATGTGTTTCTTTCATTTCGCGTTTATCCTGAATTTCTTGCTGGCTTTAATTTAAAAAGTTGGATTGATGTCCTCGGGCCGAAATCACAGGCTGTTTTTTGTATGACTATGTTTATGAAGTACAAATTACCCTGTTTTTTCCCTCCTTTCAACGGGTATCGCTCGTTAGTGTATATTTTTTCGTTGTCTGCTTATGAAACTGTTGCTTTTTTCGGTGTCTGCTTATGAAACTGTTGTTGCTATTATAATAATATGTTTGGGAGAAGGGTAGTTATTTTTAGCTGTTATTTTTAGGGCTAAAATGTGTTATAATATTTTTTACGTCTAGGTGGAAAGGAACACAGACGCTGGCAGAAACACTTCGGTTGTGAGCATAACAAATGTGAAGGAGAAGCGCTGAGTATAACTGGTCGGGATATCAACCAACCGCGAATGATACCCTGCACTACGTCTGGTAGTCCAGTAGTATAGGGGCCCGTGTGGTGGATTATAGCGTTCTCATAGAAAATGGTCTGGAAATGGCACTGCTACCTACTTTACTAGTACTTATGATATACATACCTCTACGATTTTTATCATAAGGCAGAAACAGAACACCATTTTCTTCGGTTCTTCCATAATTATACTTTTTGCTTTATCCATGTCTCACATTTGGTCCCACACGCCAGTCGCGTTACAGCCTGTAACAGTCCAACTACTTGACTAGAGGTTCTTTCTTAGATAGAAAAGGAAAGTGTGTTGAATTCGAGGTTTTGAGAAAAGGATTTAATAAAATAGCTGTATAGATATATAGAGGCATGAAGAAACAGGGTGTAAAGTTCATTCATACTCTATAGAAAAGGGAGGATCCTTCGACCAGTCGTATCTGGTGGGCAACTGCCCGACGATTTATGTAGGGTCTTTGTATATATGCTAGTTGCGCGGTAAACTCTGCTTGTGCGATGCAGGAATTTACGTGACGTCAGTATGATGCGTAGTTCTCATGTGGCGGTGTAGATACATGCTATTTTTGTTCGCTGGATGTAAGAAGCACACAACTGGTCGAAGTGGCGATGCTTGGCGGAGGTTTATGTCCAGCAGTGGACATCTTTCGAATGAATGCTGATGATGATGATAATGCTAGTTTAGTCGATCGTCAAAAACCTGTTTCTGTCAATAGGTCAACGACACACTACCATCCGATGTATGACCTAAGTGCGTCAAATTACATCTAACAACACATTACGTAGGTAGGTCATTAAAAATTGTAGGTTAGTTAACTCCAATAATAACATAAGTGCTACGGCCTCTTATCACGCTTTATTTCATTTAACACATTTTGTACCTACGAGGTAATTTGTGGAGAAATAAATCATCTATGATTTACAATTGGTTACACAGTGTTTGTGCTGACGTAAGCGTTGCGTAGAAAACGCGCGCAGGTTATGATGTGACCGCCATTTTGAAATTGCGCGCTTTTCCGCGTGTTTTCGCGGTTACTCGTCTATTCGCTCGCAGCTCTAGCGGATTGTCTTAATTGATAAATAAAAATTATTCTTATTTGCATGCTCTGAACATCTATAATCCAATTGGAAGCAAATACATGAGGCATTTTAACTTGGTCTCTGAAACTGAGGTTAAACCATAGGCCTCAATGATCCTATATTTCACTAAGGTTGACGAATCTTCTTCTTTTTTTCGTGTCGTTGGTACTCTTCCTCGTTGTTTTTATTTCATAAGTACAACATTATTTTTTATATGCGAAACCCGAAACACATGTCTAGTATTTTTATGTAAAGAATCTATGTACAAAATTTCAAAACTGTATCATGAAAAATCACAAAGTTATAAGCTTGTTAAGTTACCTGTTTGTCCGTACAAAAAAATGCTCACCCGCGCCGCGCCGTCTTGCGCTCATTGATAATAGTACCTAAGTACCTAACCGTTCGGCGCGGAGATTGGATAACCTACTAAGTTTCTTAAATATTTTTGACAAAATATGACTTGGGGTAAAAAATGTATAGATAATGTTGTATACAACATTATTTTTAATATATGCGAGAGTAGGCGGACACATTGATTGCAGCATTAGTGGCATTCTTTAGGCATGGTCAGGGGCATGGTCTGACGTACACGCACTGGGTGTTGGATGGGTTGATCATACTGCTATGTAATTTGTAGATTGATAAATGCATGTATGTCAACAAAAGAGATAAGTATGCAGGATCGTCGGATATTTTTATTTTATTTATTTATTAATAAACAACAATATAGTTGAAGTTTAGTAAGAAACCGATGGATGCTATTTTTCTTTCTTTCTTTCTTTTCTTTCTATGTTCTCAATAAAATTTAATTGTATTAATAGAAAACAAACAGCTTATTTAACAAATTAAATTTATATAATACGTCACGGATATACAAATTTTATTAATGAAATCAAGTTGAATGTTTCTAGAACATTGGTGCTTAACATAAACAAGGATTTTGATAAACAATATTGTTATGCTTATAATATTTAATCCCGCGTGAACAGTGTTATGCCGAAAAAGTTTAATCACCAAAACAATTTCCTATTGAAACCGTAATGCAAAGTAAAACATTTCCAACAATTTAATTGGCATACAGACAACGTGAAAACGAACTATCAGATCCCCTACAATAACTAGGACTGTTACTCATAATTACAGCATCCTTTGTTCTTTCATGTTAAAGGCAATCCTTTTATGTTGCCAGCTTACAAAATGGTATTCAAGCAAAATCATTTTCTATTACGAGTGAATTCTTATTACGAGTCGTGAGATTGTCTCTGGACAATGGTCCAGAACGTAATCATTGTGTCATTTATGAACAATCCCTATTCAGAATAGAATGATATCTCGAATAGAAATTATATCTGACACAGAGCGGGAAACTTGCGCTGATAAAATTGATCGTCTGAATGATGCTGGAAAGGGGCTAGAAAGGGGTTACTTCGTAGATAACTCCTCAATTTCTAATCGGCCTCAAATAACATACATAATCAGCCTATAATGTTCCCACTGCTGGGACACAGGCCTCCTCTCTGTGAGAGGGAGTGGGCCGTAATCCACCACGCGGGCCCAGTGCGGGTTGGCAGATGTCACATGTCTTCGAATTTTTGGTTCTAGGACATGCCGGTTTCCTCACGATGTTTTCCTTCACCGTTTTGAGAGCAGTGGTGATGAAACAATTTATACAAAGTAAAGCGCCTGTCTGGGTTCGAACCCACGACCTACAACGCGTAAGTCGCGGCCGTTACCACTTGGCCACCACTCGGTCAAATAACATGATTTCATGAAATAGTCATTATGAACTTACAGAGTTGTATTGTTAATTTTTATGATTAAAATTCTATAAATAAATATTTGGTACGGCTGCGGCCGCGAATCATATTTATTTGATTTATACAGACCTGAAAATTGCAAAAAACCTAAGAAATTTTTTAATTTCGCGGACTGCTCTGACGAAAGCCGGTCAGAGAGACTTTTGAAAAATCCTAAGTAAGAAGTCGTAATTCGAGGTTTGGCTCTCGCCTATTTCCTCCTCCAATATTAGACCAATTTAAAAGATATTTCATAAAATGAATAAGAAGGTTATATGTATATGTCGGCAGACACATTGATTAGCAGCTGTGAGAGACGGCGACTAGATGGCGCTAGTGGAACGTGCACCAGACGCAAATCATTCACTCTATCGATCATTTGGCCTAAAGGACTTGGTATCCAATCCAGTAAAATATTGTAACGGTTTCCCCCCCACTAGCGATCGCCTTTATAAGGAGCTGCGCTGTTTGATCGGTACGCATTTCCAACGGTTGCGTCGTGGTGCACGGACCACTGTCCCTGACAGTCAGTACTGCCCTATGTGACCGCCTTTTGCCGTTATTAGTTTTAGTATTTCATTTCTGTATTTTCTAGATTTAAGATAACTGATTGTTCAATTGAATAAACTTGTGTTTTACTTCTGATGTCTGGGCCAATCCGACATATACTGTGTCTCTATGTTTTCTTTTTCAATAATATTTGTCAAATTTGTACACTAGGCCTCTGTTGAGAGCGGTTTAAATCGGAATGTTTTGAGTATTCTAGTGCTTATAAAAATAATGTATCATCAAAAAGGAAAACATAGGGACGTACAAGTAGTTAATATTTATTATTCTGTAGAAAATCATTGCTAAAGGTCATTAACCTTTAGACCGCTACAGTCATGTATAGATGACAAACCAAAATGTGCCCAGCACGCCACGGTTCGACTACATGACAGAATTTGACGCCGAGGGCACGTTTTTGATTTTTTGACGTGTGGCGGTCAAAAAGTTAACCTGAAAGAAAACAGGCGAGAGCGTTTCTATGGAGAAACGACCACCCACATTTCCTCTTAACCTGCATGGTCACATATGAGACGTCAGAAGCTAGGCGTCAGTTAACTAGTTGGACACGGTTTCAATTGGTCGTTTTCTATAGATAGGAGCCGGCAAAGAACTCAGTGGTGACTTAAAAAAAAATAGGAATTAATTACGTAAGTAATCACACTAATATTATAAAGGCGAAAGTTTGTGAGGGGGGGTGTGTGGGGGTGTGTGTGCGTGTTTATATGTTTGTTACTTCTTCACGCTCAAACGGCTAAACCAATTTTGGTAAAATTTGGTATGGAGGAAGCTGACACCCTGGATAAATATATAGGCTACTTTTTATCCCGATATTCCCACGGGATCGACATTCACGCGGGTGAAACCGCGGGGCGCAGCTAGTATTTAATAATGTACAGACGCCAGCACATCAAGCTACTACAATCTGTCTTTCCCTAATAGATTTTTAATTTTATCGCTAAAGTATAAGGTTCAAACTTGATTGGCAAAATGTATCAGTTTCAGGCAGCTTGATGTGTGATCTGTACAATAAAAACCCAAACGCACTTTTCCGAACCCACACTCAAAAGTGCCGTTTGCGACTACTAAGGCTAACGAGATAGTTGATGATTCAACATCATCATCTGCCTAGCCTTTTCCCAACTATATTGGGGTCTGCTTCCAGTCTAAGCGGATATAGCTGAATACTAGTATTTTACATGGAGCGAGTACCTATCTGATCTCCACAACCCAGTTACTGGGTAATACGATACTCCTTGGTAAGACTGGTTGTTAGACTTTCGGGCTTCTGACTACCCGTAACGACTGTCAAAGATCCACGAATGACAGCAGAAACCAACGGCTTAAAGTGCTTTCCGAGGCACGGAGGGGTCACGGTATGTAAAGATGGTCACCCATCCACAGACCAATCGCGGCAAGCATAGCTTAACCTGATCGATCGACCTGTGCGGCTGTTATTATTTAGCCACGGGTCCCTCATTATACAAGGTGTTGATTTGCATCCTCGTCAAATTTCAGGAGGTTGTCATAAAAGACATTTTAGTATTTTAGTACTTAGTAAAGTAAAAGGCGTTTGTTTGTGTGTGAATGCGTGGTTATAGGGCTAGTAACAGACGGGCCGCGTTTAAATACGGCTGGTTCACACTTACGGATTTCCGTAAATAAGAAAAAAAAAACCTACCCATTTTATTGCCGATTTGGGTCGAGAATCATTAGCATAATTACGTCCTTGAATTTGACTAGGATGCAAATCAACACCTTGTATAACCAAAAATCTCAGGAAACCATATTTACCAATGTAAATCTATTTCTACTCATCCTGCAAAAGCCATAACTAACAAAACCCACCTAGAGAACACAATAACACCGATCTAGTGCGATATCTGAATTAATAGACACAGTCCACTGAGCGTGTAGTGGTATGCGGTGTGACCGCACGCAACGTCTAAATGTACAGACGCTAGCACATGAAGCTACCCGAAACTGTAAAATTTTCCCAATCAACCTTGAACCTAATGCTTCAGCGATAAAGTTGAAAATCTATTAAAAAAAATTCACAGATTGTAGTAGCTTGGTGTGCTTTCGTCTGTACATCCGAACCGGACCGGTGACCGTGATCTGCCGGAATAGTTGGACGATGCCGTTTATGGTGGCTTGAGTAAAGGCGAGAATATCTGAAGCTGAAGACGGAAATAGAAGATATTATTAAGATTGTGGTTTGAGTCGTTGAGAGGAAGAAACGGTATTTCCAAGGCTTATGCCGAAAAGGACACTTAACGTTAATTATAATACAATTACCACATTAGACTCCTTTTTGGCAACAAACTATATTATTTCAATGTTAAAATCGCTTTCATAGTTTCGTCCCGATTCACCGCTGTATCCCTATTCACCCCGTTTGACGGTACTGACCATAATGGTGATGTTCTTCGGAAAGGTCAGGTGTTCAGTACTCGCGAGCGGCGTGTGTGTAAGACCAGGAGGTTTAATAAGGCCACTTTGGCAGAATTTTAAAAGGATAACATAACCGACAGTTAACCCATATGTTAATCGTATCAAATCCCATTGGTAAAGGATTTTTCAGTTATTTTTTTTTGTCTATTCTAAAATACCAATCAATCCAATCCCAATCTCTTTGATTACACCTACGTAGTGCAGCAAAAAAAATAAAAACACGGACTGTCTTCGCCATATTATGGCTTAGTTAACAAAGAATATTATGAATCATTCCAAAAAGGTCCAATCAGTGCATTGTATAATAATGCTGGGTAATTTATTTTGATTTTAAAACTGCCAGATAAAAGCTTAATTTTCTTGCGTTTTACACTCTTTTATTTGACAAAGGGCTGATTTTTCCATCGTCAGATAACTTTTAAACGAGAAATAAAATTGACGTTTGACAGCTTTTGCATGAAATAACTGTCAACGTTTCTAAATTATTCCCCGAATAAAGATATCAGATGATTGAAAAATCAGCCCTTACTCGGTTTATTCATGATCTGTTTGAAATATACATTTTGATTAGCCCAATTAATATTCCTAGATAAAAAATTCCCCGAATAAAAAGTCCTAATATCTCCACAAAATGATAAGCCCCGAAAAATAGACGAAACAAACCTTTGTTTGAATTTCTTCTCATTGCACGTCTTTTCTTTGTTCAAAAAACCATAATATTCTGAGACGATGCCTCCTTTCGTTGCAACTTTTTGGTTTGAATTTTTCTTTTTAATCATCAAACGCAAATACATTTCCCTTGTGGATTTTAAGGTTTTAAATGCAAAGTCTGGCAACTAGTAAAAACAAAAAAAAAAGGAAAAACATTCTATTTCTAATATTTGAATGAGTTCATTGATACAAGTTTGAGCAGCACGCTTAGCATAATAATATTGAAGAGGGAATTAGAATATTTTTATTAAAGATCTTTAATCCTTTAACGCGTTTTTCTTTTCGCTTCAAAAAATTTTAAAGAAATTGTAATGCATGCCAATTTGGGGATTGCACTGGAGTTATTTATTTTTGAAAGTAACAGGTATTCGAGTACAAATTATTACTGTGTAGAATAATGCTTGCCTGCAAAAATGTCCACTATGAAACAAGCGCATTGCAAGGGGCGGAACCAGAAAAAAATTGTTTTATATGTCACACATGTGTTTACATGCACATAAAATAGGAAATAAAAATCCATAAAACTATTCTGTAAATCGATTCAAGAAATGATGTTCCAAGATAAATGACCTTCGCGCTGCCGATGATTCGAGCTGATAGCTATTCGAGATTTTGATGCATCGAGGTAGTGAACTATCGCGCTCAAAAATAATTCATCTATTTAATTTACTATCAAGTTAACGTGTTCGAGGAAGTGTTATTCGATCTCACGTCATTCGATTTCAGATAGAGAACCACGATGCAACACAGTATATGAATCCGGCTTTTGTGTCGGTCATCAAAAACTCTCATAGGTATCATTTAAAAGTTTCACTGACTATCCTTTCTACAATTTACTATTTACTGAACGTAAATTAATGGAGTCATTTTGAGCTACAATGCCAGGTTACACTGGTTTACGCTTCTCTGCCCAGTCCCTTCGCGCTCCGAAGCACTTCGATTCGCTTCATCAGCCCTGAATCACGCATTTAAGAATCGGGACTAACAATGCGTGACTTTACATAGTCAATAATTTAAGGGGCTTACATGACCTAAACGCAAAAAAACGCAAGTATTAGAAGCAATAAAAGTATATGATCGACTACAGTAAACCAATTCAGAAAAATATATGATATTCTTCAGAATATATGCTAGGTAGATAGTGTGTTGAAAACATAATACAACTAATTTGATACGATAGAAAAAATCATCAAGATAACTCTAAAAACTACCTTTTTACAATAAAAACCATACCATTACCATTTCTTTTAAATAGAATCATTCTGATTTTTTGTCAGATTTTTCTACAAGCAACACACTAAAGCAGTTTTAATTTTTTAGTCCAAACAATAGATTTTTTCTAAATAGATAATTGATTCATATTTTTGCAATAAATTACCAGCGTTGTGTCGTCGCACTTCTCTTTCCTTTCTATGCAGTCAGGCAGTGGATGCGCTTTAGGTCATGTAAGCCCCTTTTTTTTTTTTTTTTTTTTTTTTCCGGATGGGAAATCTTCAAGTGACTTCTCCCGCTCTGGGTGGAGCGGAAGGGAGTGTCAGACTATTACTGACTAAAACCCACCCGTGTTACTTCCTTAGCCCTTTATGTACCGGGCCAGCGGTAACCCTTTCGGACAATCACGCTGACCCGGACAATCCCGCTGACCATGTAAGCCCCTTAAGTCAAACTTCAGCAAACCATCCACACGACCTTCAAATAATTTATATCCAACAAATGAAGGGAATCTTGTCTAACATTCTAGTGTAGACGTCTTTACGAGTCGGACGTCACTACAGCGACACATTCTAAGTGATATACATATATCCCTTCGGTGCTCCTTAGGGTGCGGGTACACGTTGAACTTATATTGCTCAGGCAATACATCATCAAGTAATTTACTGTAGCAGTAATTTTTGTGATTGCTACAGGGCACTGTAATTAAATGAATTCTTATCGTCTTTTTGAGGCATACAGTCAATCTAAAAAAGTTGTTATGAATTAATTTAATTATCTACAATCTTATTCTTTAATATTGTTTTATCAATGTGTAGCCACAAAACATCATATTGGGTACTTAATTGTAAATACACATTGATACGATATTATAGAACATAAATTGTAGCCATTCAAATGAATTATTTTTTAAGTATAGGTACATCTTTTTTAGGCTGAAAGTTCTGCCATAGCATAAATTGCAATTACACGGGCAACTTCGTTGCCAAATGGGCAACGTTCGTCAAATGTCACGACATCATCAAGCAATTTACTGTAATGTTAACATGTGACAATGTTGAGATACCCCTCACCATAACTGAACAATTGGGAGCTAATTACCTACTTACTTTTATGAATTAAAATAGATTGGCCCATTCCCTCCAGCAACTGTTCAATCAGTCTGTCTAATGTTTACCAGTATACCAGTCTTTTACATGGAGCGAACGCCTATCTAAACGCCACAGCCCAAATGACTGGAAAATGTTAACAACAACTGTCACTGCAACTGTCGCCGGGCAATAATTGCTCAAAAATTGCCCGTGTAACCACAGCTTTAGGTGACCCTTAGAGGTTTATGAGACGCCATAAGACGTTGCAATACATCTTATATTGCATGTTTGACAACACATGGTGGGGATATTGCTCGAATTTTGCGCAAGATCTGCATTTTAGGCAAAGGTAAAGGACGCTTGTTGTGTATTTAAAGGACCAATAGTTCGGTTTTATTGCTCCAGTAGAGTTTTATGTTGTATTTAAGTTTTGATGTTTAATTCAAGTGTGTTTTATGTGCTTTCGTGTGCGTTGGGTTCTCATTTGATGGAGTTATGGAGACATTAAATGCTGGTGTTTCTATTCTGGTGTATTCACTGCTTTAGTCGTGTGCAGTTTCATAAGATTGCATGACTTATTTCAACCTTAACGATAGCTTTTAGTTAACTGTCAAGTCAGTGGCCCGAATTTATGTTACGTTTACTGCGCATGTTCGTGCTAGTCTCATTGATCACGTGACGAGAAGGCACAAACTTCGGTTTTTGACTTCGTCAGTTCATCACGTCAACTGTGGTGCAATAATAAGTTCATATTTTATTTAAATTATTTTTCAATTATTAAGATTTTCAGAATTTACATACGGTGTTTTCTTAGCTGCGAAAAATTTGGAATGAAGGGGAATACATATAATGTATATAGAAATGGGAAAGCCTATAGGTGGCATCATAACTAATCCGGGGTATTCTGTTTTAGTAAGAAAGCGACAAAAAAGACTAAAGTATATTCAATAATAACTAGCTGACCCGTTGTTTTGCCATTTATATTATTACTAGCTGCCCGGCGCTACTTCGTTTGCGTGGTGTCCTACCCCTTACCCTACCCTACCTCTACCCTACTCCTATCCTACTCCTACATTACTCCTACCCTACTCATACCCTACTCCTACCCTACTTCTAGCCTACTCCTACCCTACTCCTACCTTACTCCTAACCTACTCCTACACTACTCCTACCCTACTCCTACCCTACTCCTACCCTACTCCTACCCTACTTCTACCCTACTCCTACCCTACTTCTAGCCTACTCCTACCCTACTCCTACCTTACTCCTACCCTACTCCTACCTTACTCCTAACCTACTCCTACACTACTCCTACCCTACTCCTACCCTACTCATACCCTACTCCTACCCTACTCCTACCCTACTTTTTTTTTGTTTATACATGTTTAGCTATCGATACCGATCAAGTCTGCAGAGTTGCGTTAATTTAATTTGTCCCTGTGTAAATAAATAAATAAAATAAAAATGCCTTTTAATCCTTGCCAATGAATTAGACTAATAAATGTACAATTAAAATTTTAATTTATTCATTTAGACAGGTAAAAATAACAAAGATAAATTCTAACATAACTAAAACTATACAGAAACGCTGAAACGCTGTCGACTGGTAATGTACCCAAGAGACTGGCGGCATTACCACGTTGTATGGCGATGCTTAGCCTAATAAATAGAAAAAAATTACATTGAAAAGTGAAAAAAAGTAACATTAAATTTTTTTTTAATTGAAATAAAAGTTGAAAATTAAAATAGAAACAAAATTATACAATTCAAAAAATTATAAATATTTTTTTGTATCTATTAAAATTAATTCAGAATAAATTAAATAAATTATCCTATTAATAATGAATGAGCATAGTTCAATTATAAATTATTCAATTTTCTACCTATGTGATAAGTTTATCATTTTGTGCAAGAACCCCTCCTAGGTGAAGGCCTCCTCCAGAGATTGCCATGTGTCCCTGTTGCCTGCTACTCTTGTCCAGTCCCGGCCGGCTATGTGTGTTATGTCGTCAGCCCATCGTATTTGCGGCCTGCCTCACTTTCTGTAGCCTGCTGGTCCTGGCCACACCGTGGTTCGTATGGTCCATCTATCGTCAGTCATTCTGGCTACATGGCCCGCATTCTGTGCGTAACTTAAGCCATCAATAATATCTGTCTTTTTACGGATTATGCTATGTGGTATTTGACCTTGTATAAAAGAATATACTTATATACTACAACACCAGTACATAACTTGGTATGTATCGCTTACCGTTCTATCGGCAAAGATGATTTATTACTGACCACTACGAGAAATAATAAAGGCTAGCCACATATCCCAGACCGTATTAGGGTGTACATAAAAACCGATATAAAACGGGAAATTCCGACGGTTGGTTTGCTACTTGTTCATATAATGTAACACCGGTAAAATACCGAATGACGGTAAAATACCGAATGTCGGTAAAATACTAAACTTATATTATATGACTTCATATAGTATTAGATTGAGTGAAACCACTGTTTTATGGTTTGGCTCTGATCCTAAGGATAGGGTTTATTTTATATAGTCGTTATTAGGGTTCGGTAGTAAAATGGTAATAGTTTTGTAATGTTCTTACCGTCCATCTTTAACAGAATATTATCTACAGGCCTCCTATTAAGTCGGAACCGTTAATCAACATGGTCTTAATTGACTTCTGTCCAACTCAAACTCAAAGTATTTATTTCAATTAAACTATTTACAGAAACTTTTGAACTGTCAAAGAGTCGATCAGTTAGTCAGAAAGTTGAAGCTAGTTGTCCATTCCAAAACGTAGATCTCTATGTAGAAGAACGAGTAAGAAACTCCAAGGACACTCTTCTATATGAAAGTTTACAAAATCCTGGGAACATTAAAAAAAACTCAAAGCATTTATTTCAATTAAACCTTGTACAGGCACTTTTGAATTGTCAAAATTAAATAGTCTGTCAGTTAGTCAGAAAGTTGAAGCTAGTTGCCCATTCCAAAACGTAGATCTCTATGGAGAAGAACAGGCAAGAAACTCCATGGACAAAATGATTCAGATTCAGAGATAGTGGGTGACGCAATAGGAGGACGCCCGTGGCTAAATAATAACAGCTGTACAGGTCGATCGATCAGGTTAAGCTGCCGCGGTTGGTCTTTGGATGGGATGGACAATCCATTAATCTATACAGGGTTATTGGTAAAACATTAACAACCTCTTAAGAGGTCATTGTACTCATCATTATGAACAAGTTTTACTACGGGACCAAACCTGAACGCGAAAAAAAAATCAGCTGTTCCCTACATTTTGACGAGTTAAATCTAACATAAATGTAGGGAACAGCTGATTTTTTTTCGCGATTTCAGGTTTGGTCCCCTAATAAAATTTGTTCATAATGATGAGTACAATGACCTCTTAAGAGGTTGTTAATGTTTTACCAATAACCCTGTATAGATTAATGGATTGTAACCCATCCATGGACCGACCACGGAAAGTGTAGCTTAACCTTCGATCGAACTGTGCGGCTGTTATTATTGAAAATATCTCGTGGTAAAACGGAGTAGGTACATTAACTTCTAACTTTGTAAAGATAGTTTTTCGAGAAACTTCTACGCCATTCACTTATCGTTATTAGTTATAGACAGATAACCTATTTGCTGGGAGAAACGGAACCATGCGCCTTCAAAAGTTTATCTAATTTCTTTACTGGTACGCGATGAGAAAGCAAACATTGAAATAATGAGAATTTTGTTTTGCTTACGTGAGTTCTAAATAGAGATGTTATCTGATAATAACTTTTTATGTAATGTGATAATATGAAAAAAATGGAGTGAAATATTCTTTTATTTAACTAGAAATCAATTGTTTATTTTTCGTAGAATCATATTTCATGCTGTTGAATACAAAGTCGCACTCTTTTGATTATTTCACTCCCTGTCGATCACCACAACAAGATCAAATAATCCTTATGATGAAGCCTTTCGATCGGTATGATAAAGCTACAGGGTAATTTATTTTTTCGTGTGGCGGTTTCGATTCCCGGTTCAACCATGTAATTATTTAAAAATCTATGAATGCAGTTTAAATTGTTTTTTTAACTTATAATAATGTCTTCTTTCAGTAAAAGATTCCATCTACAATATTCAAGATACTTTCCCTTCATGTGGCATAGCCGTGGGGCGCCCCGTATAGTAGCGAAAAAGCTCGAAAAATCTCAAAATAAGATGTCCTTGGACTGCGTCAAATAGCTATGCGAGCTTTTTACAAAATCGATCCGATACTCACTTCACACAAAATGAATAAAAAAATCTTCAATACTTAAATTACTTCGAAACTTTAAGACCGAACTCATGGCGACCCCACTCGAGCGGTTCCGTTAAATGAAAATCTCCGTGTCACGGTGAGTGGTGGCCAATCTCTTCGTGAATCGACAACTGTTTTTCACTATACTCGATCTGATTTCGTGATCCCAATTCTAACTTCACTAATTTTCCTGGGTTTTTCCATCAGGGAATTTCTAAATAGCAGCATGGAATCTGAATGCGTGCCCGGTGGATGGCAATAAGCTTAACCTGTATTACATGGGACTTATACACAACTGGCGAAATGTGTGTGTACTATAGGTATGTAGTAGGTACCGCCTGTGTAAGTGTCTAACTAACCCTTCGACAATAGCAGGCGTAATGTTATGTTGTGTAGGGTGTTTGGAAGCTGGATACAAACCCTTAAGGGGGTGATAGTTGACACTATTTAGAGCATTTTGAGTCAAAAGTGTCTCAGAGGAAGTATGTTTTAGTTGAAACATTTGACAAGAATATAATATCGATTGATTTAAAAGAGTGTGGAGCATGGAAATGATCCAAAAATTCGAAGACATGTGACATCTACCAACCCGCACCCACACCCTCTCACATAGAGGAGGCCTGTGTCCCAGCAGTAGGATCATTATAGGCTGAATATGCTTATCCATACTATCATACTAATATCATAAATGCGAAAATGTGTCTGTCTGTCTGTTTGTTACCTCTTCACGCTTAAACCGCTGAACCGATTTAAATAAAATTTGGTATAGAGGTAGTTTGAGTCCCGGGAAAGGACATAGGATAGTTTTTATCCCGATATTCCCACGGGATCGACACTTATGCGGGTGAAACCGCGGGGTGCTGCTAGTATACTAAATAAACCTTAAACTATATAATTGTGTCAACAAATTACCGAGCATACTGTATAATCTAGCCATGACAATCGAAAAAAAATACCTTATCTATTTTGAATTTCAGTAAATGTCAAAACTGACAATTAAAAAAAAAACAAAAACGTTGTAACATAATCTGTAATTATGTGGAGCCTAATTATATCATGACATGTATTGTCTAAACTCTGTATTATTATTTTGTCTAATTATTGTTACGTCTACCTAATATAATAACACAGTTACTACTATCATACATTTTCAGTCCTATTTTCGTAAACCCTAATTATTAGGTATAGGGCTTAAATATAATTGGCTCATTAGTAGAAAACGTTAGTTTGGTTACCGTTAAAGCCAATTATTTTGTTTATCTATAGAAAATAATACAGCTTGGCAGGAACATCGACACGGGAGAGGCAGTCTTTGCGCCCTCACGCCTCTAGTCGCCGCAGGAGACGCCCTGGGCGTCGGCAGTCGAGAGCCGATTCCCGGCCACTGTAGGCGCGGGCTTGCGGACGACGTGCAATGTGTAGCTTGCTGTCAAGTAAGGACCAGGCCCGGGTCGACGGCGCGTTGTGTTCTACGCGCGCCTCAAAGAGATATCAGCACTAGCTGATGGGGTCCGCTTGGGCCGAGGGCTGCCAGGGTCACGGGTTGTTCGAAAGAGTTATCGTGGCCCCTGGCACAGGCAACTGAAGAAACAAGGGTGGGTTTTGGTCAGTGTTTGACATGCCCTCCCGCTCCGCTCAGAGCGGGAAAAGTTATAATATACTAGCTGACCCGGCAAACGTTGTTTTGCCATATAGGTGCATTATTTCTAGCTGCCCGGCGCTACTTCGTTCGCGTGGTGTCCTACCCCTTACCCTACCCTACCCCTACCCTACTCCTACCCCTACTCCTACCATACTCCTATCCTACTCCTACCCTACTACTCCTACACTACCCCTACCCTACTCCTATAAGTAAAAAAAAGATAAAAAGTATGCTATGTCCGTCTCCTGGTTCTAAGCTACCTCTCCACCAATTTTCAGCAAAATCGGTTCAGCCGTTCTTGAGTTATAAATAATGTAACTAACACGACTTTCTTTAAGGTATAAGTACAGGGTTATTGATAAAACATTAATAACCTCTTAAGAGGTCATTGTACTCATCATTATGAACAACTTTCACTATGACCCAAACCCGAAATCGCGAAAAAAAAATCAGCTGTTCCCTACATTTATGTTCGTGTAACTCGTCAAAATGTAGGGAAGAGCTGATTTTTTTTTAAAGTGAGATTTGTCAAATGAAAAACATTTTTAAGTTGATTTAAAATTAGAACTTCGGGATGAATTATTCAGTTCAAGTCAATACACTCACCTTGCCAATGGCACTACAAATTGGCGATAGGTACGGTTTTCTGTTATATTTTATGAATTTAAATGTCACACAATGTCAGTGAAAACGAGGTAGGTATTCCACTCAGAGCAGTAATTTGAACCGCACCTGAGCACTTCCACTAACCGCACTGAAACAAAATTTTGTAACGGGTATTCGATAGTCATTTATTTAAAATAGGCACATAAACGGCACTTTTGAACGTCAAACAAGAAAATTGAATTGATTCTAGTTACCAATTGCGAAGAATGGGCAAGAAACTACTCAGTTACTCTTTTTGAACTTTTTTTACAATATTTTGTATACATTAATTATAAATAATTATATAAGGCGATGTACCTGGAATAAAATTACTATACCTCTTTAATTATTTATACCCATAAAGAATTAAAGAGGTTGCTCCAATCTCGGCTTTTAAATGAAAGTATTACTCGCACAGACTTCAATCAAACCAAATTATTTAATTCAGGTTCATTAACTACCAAAATTGAACACAAATAAAGTGCCCTCAATTCTTTCAATACACACATTAAGCTTCTTTGAATTCCAAATGAGGATTTACACACGAAATGTTAGCATCGTTACTTAGGACTATAAATCACATAGGCTAATGAGCTTTCCTGGCTATAAATCTTGCGGTACTCATTAGTTACACTAAATAGTTCAATGCAAAAGGTTTGGTAACGAAGGTGGCTGTGAAAATTATTCATCATCTGCCTAGCCTTTTCCCAACTACGTTGGGGTTGGCTTCCAGTCTAACTGGATGCAGCTGAATACCAGTATTTTACATGGAGCGACCGCCTATCTGACCTCCAAATTTTATTGCTGTCAAAAATAGCTTAATGGATGACGAAAATTTCTGCGTTCTGGTCTTATCCAGAGGTTCTCAAATAGGGGCCTGAAAATGCGGCGAAATGGTTCCAGTAAAGGATGGTACGTCAGTGTTTGCTTCGCGCTCGACTTGGCGGGGGCACTGCCGTGCCCCCCGATCAATTATCATTTGTTTTTACACGACTGCCCAAAAAAGGAGTGTTGCTTTTGCGCCAAGTTAATCTTCTGTCTCCGTTTATTTTTCAGTCTAGATTTTTATAATAGCTTGCCATTAGCTAGGTTAATGTCGTCTTGATATGAATTAAATTGTTTATAAATATCGTTTTTATGATATACGAGCCGAGCCGTATCGTGATTATACTAAGCCATTTGGTATTTATGTTTCGAATAATATTATAGTCTAGGCTTCAGGCTATAATATTATACCAAACATGAATATCAAATATCCTAGAATTTAAGACCTTAGAAGGCTTTAAAATTAAAGATGGCTGTCTTATCTATGTGACAGATAAGGACTCCCTCTTAAATAAGTGTAATTTATAACTCCATTATAATCAGCCAATAATGTTTCCACTGCTGGGACACAGGCCTCCTCTCGGTGCGAGGGAGTGGGCCGTAATCCACCACGCGGGCCCAGTGCGGGTTACTGCATGTCACATATCTTCGAATTTTTGGTTCTAGGTCGTGCCGGTATCCCCACGATATTCCTTCACCGTTTTGAGAGCAGTGGTGATGAAATAATTTACACAATGTAAAGTGCCTGTCTGAGTTCGAACCTACGACCTACAACTCGTATGTCACGGCCGTTACCACTCAGCCACCACTACTCCAGATATGGAGTAGGTAAGATATTTATGGCTCCATATAAGGGTTATTAAAGTACCTATAGCCCAGCAGTGGTGGCCTGTGGGAACGGCTGCGACATATATTAATTTTTAACTATGTTTTATTTTAATTATTTAATTTTGTTGTTATAGCGGCAATAGAAATACACACTGAACATTTTAAATGTCTACCTATAACGGTTCGTGAAATACAGCCTGCTAAAAGACAGAAGGACGGACGGACAGCGAAGGCTTAATAATAGGGTCCCGTTGGCCCCCCGTGGGTACGGAACCCTAAAAAGTATTATGGCTTTTTGTCCAATAATTTTGGGAGAGGCAACATAAGATGCTCTATGACATTCACACAAGGTACAGTTTTTTCTAAGTAGGTGCCTTACTTGCAAAATAGTGGTTTCTAAACACCTTCAAAAAACTTCAGATAACCTAAGTAAATGACGTCTTGTTCGGTTAACCGCTAGTAACTCTAAACACCAATAAATTCAACTTCGGTGAAACAATTACTTTTCAAAACCACTTATTTCAATTTAAAAGTGGTCGCCCTTTAGTTTTTGAAGATTAATTTAAACTCAAGCTTGTTTTAAACTAAAGATATCACTTTTAGCATTGAATGAATTGCGGTCAGTTTGGGTTATTATTTGAAACTTGGATAGCAGCATTTAGATTGGAAATACTTATATCAGTACCAGTCTAGTTCCAAAATTCGATAAATGTTACTTACCTACTAATTTTCATCTATAACAGAAACATTACTTACTTAATCAAAGTCAAAGCATTTTTATTTCAGACAGGCACATAAAAGGCACTTTTGAACGTAAAAACTTATAAAATAGAATTGCTCCTAGTCGCCCTTTTCAAAAGGCAGTTTCGTGTGGAGAAAAAAATGGGCGAAAGATTGTCTGGTTATGATACCAGAATACAAATATTATGGGTAGGTACTTATATCTATATTTTGTTTTAAAACCTAACAGCGTGTACATAAAACGTAGTCATGAATACGAAATGTATTTGATCCATAAAATAACATACCTACTATGTAGGTAGGTGGTACCCATAGATATAGATAGACCTAGATAATGCAAATCACGATCTGTATGAAAACCAAGCGTACCATTTTTGACTACTTACTATGACGTCACAAGCTCTATTTAGTGATGGGAAAGTCAAATCGATTGGGGTCCCATAGGGCCGAAGCCTACCGGGTCAGCGGGATTGTCCGAAAGGGTTACCGCTGGCCCGGAACATAAAGGGCTAAGGAAGGAACATGGGTGGGTTTTAGACTAAGAGTCTGACACTCCCTTCCGCTCACTCAGAGCGGGAGGGGTCATTTGATGATTTCCAATCCGAAAAAAAAAAGTCAAATCGATTCAAAGACGCCGCCGCCTGCGGCACCCGTCTTGCCACCATAGCTTACCTATATGTATGTTAGTACAGCGGCATATGCGACCACGGGAAGGTACTTTCTTGTTTCATCTTTTTCAGTAGGTAGTCGGGTATTAATTTTTTTTTTTTCAATGCGTTTTGATGATTTTGGTGCGGCGAATGTACCTACAAGTAGATGTCTTCCGGGCCCCCGACTCATGGTACTAGAAGGAGCAGTGGGGTTTTAGTCGGTAGGAGTACGACATAACCCATGCATCCATGATATTTCGGCACAAAAAAGGCAATTAAATTGCTTTACTTTGTGTAAAATATTCCATCACCACTGCTCTCAAAACGTTGAAGGAAAACATCGTGAGGACACCGGCATCGAACCAAAAATTCGAAAACATGTGACATCTAAAAAATTGGGCCTGCGTAGTGGGTCACGGCTCACTCCCTCTATAAAACCAATAGCCTGTGTTCCAGCAGTGGGAACATTACAGGCTAATTATGCTTAACATTTTTTTAACTTGCACTAAAGTATGCAAGTAACTTGCATGCCATTTTTGTAACATCCATACTAATATTATAAATTAGAAAGTAACTCTGTCTGTCTGTCTGTATGTTACCTTTTCACGCCTCAACCACTGAACGGATTTCGATAAAATTTGGCAGAGAGATAGATTGCATCCCGGGGAAGGCCATAGAATAGTTTTTATCGACATACCTCGCGGGCGAAGCCGCGGGCGGAAGCTAGTTTACCTATAAATTAGAAGTTGTCATGGCACAACAAAATGTAAGCTTGTAGTTTTTTACAAGTAACAGACATGTTAATTTGCGACTATTTTCTATCTATCTACTTTTATTATGTATGTTTGTATAAACACATTTAACACAGTAACGAAAAGCACACTTCAACCACAAACCGCCATTATGTCACATTGGTGTCCAACAGCGGTCACCACTTCCCATCATGTGGGCTTTCGGCTCGTTTGTCAACTTGTAACTAGATAAACTAATTTGTTTTTGTAACTCTTCACATTTTAATTGATGCCTTACTCTACCGAGATAACAGGTTACATTGCAATAACTTACTAATGGTTTTACGGCGATCGTGAATGTCGAATGAAGACCGCGTATCGGCAAGCGTAGTGTGGGTCGCCCCCCAGCTAGATGGACGGATGACCTAAAGAAGGTGGCTGGAATAGACTGGATGCGGAAGGCGGAGGACCAGGGGGCCTAAAAAGGCCACTTTGGAGAATCATAAATGGATAACATTATGAATTATATTATGGCGAAGACAGTCCGTATTTTTCTTTTTTTCGCTGCACTACGTAGGTACAATCAAAGAGATTGGGATTGGATTTGGATTGGATTGATTGGTATTTTAGCACAGACAAAAAAAAATTACTGAAAAATGCTTCACCAATGGGATTTGATACAATTAACTTAACAGTTAACTGTCCATTATGTTATCATTTTATGATTCTGCCAAAGTGGCCTTCTTAGGCCCCCAGAATGTGAACGTTCTTAAAATTACAAGAATTGCCCCTAAGATGTATGAACGTTGACAGAGCAAAAGGAGCATGTCAGAATCTTTGAATTGTTTAGTACTCGTAGTTGAAGAGGGTGTAAGTTTAGAAATGTAGTGAGGTTTGTGTGTGTGTACTTGTAATGCAGTGTGTAGTTTATCACTATTTCCCACTTCCACCATTTCTGAGAAAAAGGGTCTTGACGGACTACAAAGTGATAAGCAGCGTGTTTTGTTTATTCATTTTAACGTACAGACGTAGACGCCAGCACATCAAGCTACCCGAAACTGTCAAATGTTCCCAATCAACTTTGAACCTTATGTGTTAGCGATAAAGTTGAAAATCTATTAAAGATTTTTGACAGATTGTAGTAGCTTGATGTAGCAGGACATAGGTACCTTGTTAATGGATGTTGAGATTAAAGGATTTCACTCAAATCTCTATGTATTTTTTTACCCTTTATTGTCTTAAGCATTTTCCATAAACGTGACAGACATTTGAAATAAGCATGTAACGTTTGGGATTATTTTGCATACGTATATTATTCTCATTGTTTTATTTTTCTGCCGAAAATTTATAGCTTACAAGGCAGTCTTTTAGATTTACCTGCCTTGTGGAAATATTTCTTTAACTCTGTATTTCTTATCCTTTGAAGGAAAGGTATAAGGAAATATTATAAAGAACTCCGCTAGAAATGTTATTTCATCGTGTTTATTTCGATATTTTTACCGACTTCAAAAAAAAAAGGAGGTTATCAATTCGATACGTATGTATGTAATATTATTGGAATTGCATTATATTCACATATGACAATCTACTAAGGCTTCCAAACAAATATACAAAATTTCATAGACGTATGTATGTATGTATGTACTATGTATGTATGTATGTATGTTTGTCTACGCATTTCTCAGCAACTATTAATCGGATCTTGACCATTTTTTTTGTATTAGCTTACATTTACTTCAACTTAGGGAACAGTGCAAGTTTCATCAAAATCGGTTCAGTAATTTTCAAGATATGGACTAATACGTGTAAGTGTGACGGCCTGGCGTATTGATACGAGCTACGGGTGTAGTGTCAAAGGGAAAACATCTCAAAACCTTGGTCAAATTCTAGTGCAAATTACTTTTTATTTTGTAATTTTTAGTTTTAAAAATTACAAAATAAAAAGTAATTTAAAAAAATTAAACCGACTTCAAAAAGAAATGAACTCAAAATTATGAAATAACTTTAATTTCGGAAGTCGGTGGCAAAAAACTAAAATACAGATCCCAAGACACCGACTTCCGAAATTAAAGTTATTTCATAATTTTGAGTTCATTTCTTTTTGAAGTCGGTTTAATTTTTTTAAATTACTTTTTTATTTTGTCTGAATAAAACACGTCAGTTTTAAATTGTTACCTTATTAAAGTATATCTAAACCTTTTATGTGAATAAAGTAAGTTAATATACGTGTGCTCATTCAAAAGGCCGTTTCACACTAGGCAACAGTTGCCAGTTACTGCTTGGCGATTAGAAACACCGACACACACACGAACACACACACGAACCCACATACAGGAAACACACGCGCACACTAACACACATTACACACAAACACACCCCCTCACACACACCACACACAAACACACACACAAACTTGGTACTCACTCGTCGATGACTCACGTTCGAGCCACCAGCGGGATTGTTTCCTAGTGGCTATTTTATTCACATTCGATCAGTCACCCGTCAACTTCTTCTGAGGGCAAAATTGATTTTAAAAATGCCCTAGCTCTGTCTGACCGCATTTGAGCGACTGTAGGTAGTAGGTACGGACGTAACTTGCGGCCGCCCCTATTAGCTCGGTCCGACTATTAGTGGCGACTACTCGTAACCTAATTAGCAGCTAGACATAGTGCATTAGCGGTTTCTTAAGACTAAACAGAAAGTATGAACGAACAGGTACGAGTCGGAGTCGCACACGGAGGGTTCCTTACCACAAGGTAAAAAAAAATCCGAAAGAAACACGTTTCTTGTATCCATACTAATCACACTAATATTATAAAGGCGAAAGTTTGTGAGTGTGTGTGTGGGGGTGTGTTTATATGTTTGTTACTTCTTCACGCTCAAACGGCTGGACTAATTTTGATAAAATTTTGTATGGAGGTAGCTGACACCCTGGATTAACATAGGTATAGGCTACTTTTTATCTCGATATTCCCACAGGATCGACATTTACGCGGGTGAAACCGCGGGGCGCAGCTAGTATGTATTATAAATGCGAAATTTTGTCTGTCTGTCACCTTTTTAAGCTTAAACCGCTAAACCGATTTAGATGAAATTTGGTATAGAGATAGTTTGAGTTCCAGAAAAGAACATAGGATAGTTTTTATCCCGATATTCCCACGAGATCAAAGCTTATGCGGGTGAAACCGCGGGGTGCTGCTAGAAAAAAAAATTAAAGGGAGACTCCCTTTAATTAAAAGCTTTTATTTAACTTGTTTTTAACTGTATTTTATTTGTTGTTATAGCGGCAATAGAAATAAACACTGAAAATTTCAACTGTCTACCTATTACGGTTCAGGAGATACAGCCCACTGACAGACAGATGGACGGACGGACAGCCAGAAATAGGGTCCCGTTGGCACATTTAGGGTACGGGACCCTAAAAATGAACTGTGTGTGAGCCACCAACTGTAAGAACACAACCCATTACACCTTTAACAAGAAAAAATATCCGTCACAGTGTATTTCTTTCTCCTTCTAATTTTATTTATTTTTTATATCTGCCACAACAGCGTACAGTCACGAGCAAAAGTATGTATACACCTGGCTTTATTCAAAGGCGATTTTCTCCTTTCTTTTTGAATGAAATTTTATATTTGTAGGAACATAATATAATCAACCTATAATGTTCCCACTGCTGGGACACAGGCCTCCTCTCTGTCAGAGGGAGTGGGCTATAATCCACCACGCGAGCCCAGTGCGGGTTGGTAGATGTTACATGTCTTTAAATTTTTGGTTCTAGGACATGCCGGCTTCTTCACGATGTTTTCCTTCACCGTTTTGAGAGCAGTGGTGATGACATAATTTACACAAAGTAAAGCGTCTGGGTTCGAACCTATGACCTACAACTCGTAAGTCGCGGCTGTCACCACTTGGCCACCACTGCTCTAGTAGGAACATAGTATTTTCGAACCCATAGGTATATGTAAAATGTCGTATTTCAACGTTGCTTTCGTTATTTCGTGACAAAATCGCAATTTAAAGTTGCCAAGTGTTGACATATTGGTGCTCGTGACTGTAAAAATTACAACAGAATTTTAAAAGAAAGATTTAAATTAAATATAGGACTTTTTTAATAAACGCACCGCCGCCGGGTCGGAAGGAATTCGTTGATGGAATATTAAAATATGAATGTAAGGGGCACAGAGGGCCCTCCCTATTTGGTCGCAAAGTTTAGCATTGCAGTTGAAGTTGTTTCGTTAAGGGTGAAAATTAGGTGAAGTAAGGAAACTTAGGGCCCTTGGCGATAATTTGGGGTGACAGTCCCCTAAACGTTTGAACTCATGGCAAAGCTCTCGTTCCATTTCAAAATATAATTTCCATGTTCTCCGTAATACTAATTATTTGAACACAGTTTACGGGATTATGTTGTTTTGAGAAGAATTCAATCGGGACTACCTACGTAGATTTTTTTTCTATATTGTATTTGGCGTTTACTACAGATAGGTACATTACATACCTTGTGCCAAAATACCATACTTGGTACCATCGACAAGAACATGAAACCACTAATTTATTTTACGTAAAATAGATGGACAAATTTTAACACAGCGCTCAGTACGTCTAACTAAAGAAATCCAAGTAAAAAAAACACTGGTGATTTTTTTTTGACCTAAAATACTAAATTGCATTAAATTTAACATTAGTGTATTTTCGTTAGCTGATTATTTTTCTTGTAAGTATCTATGCGTTTTTCTTAAATATTTTTTTTACCATCGTCATTATTTTGGTGGTGAATGATTTCTAAAAGTTTGTCCATCTATTTTAATGGGACCTTTTAAATATCTAATTTACTTACTGAATTTTTCACGGGTAAACCTATTAAAATGCTATTGGTATAGGCAACGAAGTATCTTAGTAACTGTTCAAGCTTATAAGAGAAAGGCATAGGAAAAGTTAGATTTTGTATAACTTTCGGCACACTAGATGGACTGATGACCTAGTGAAGGTCGCAGGAATCCGTTGGATGCGAGAAGCACTAAACCAGTCGAAGTGGTGATGCTTGGGGGAGGACTATGGCCAGTAGTGGACGTCTTTCGGCTGAAATGATGAAAGCACGACCACCAATAAAAAACATAACACCCTGTAAAGTATTTGCCGAATCTTTATTGATGAGCTTCACGTGTAAGGTAGGCCTCTGCTTATCCAAGCGTACAATACGACCGACGTAACTTGTCGGGCCTGAACTTCGCGCAGAAGGCTGCGCACGAACGTTTTTTAGGAACGAAATGGTGGCATGAGGCGAGTGTGAGTGAGAGAACAGGCGCGAAAGTTCGCAAAGGCTATACTCAGGCCCGTCAAGTTACGTCGGTCGTATTGTAGTCGGGAGCTGCTAGTGGGGACGTCTCTTATGCGTTTTGCGACAGCTAGCATGGCGGCTGCTCCCTGCTCGGTGAGAGGGAGTGGGCCGTAATCCACCACGCGGGCCCAGTGCGGGTTTGGTAGATGTCACATGTCTTCGAATTTTTTGGTTCTAGGACATGCCGGTTTCCTCACGATGTTTTCCTTCACCGTTTTGAGAGCAGTGGTGATGAAATAATTTACACAAAGTAAAGCGCCCTGTCTGGGTTCGAACCTACGACCTACAACTCGTAAGTCGCGGCCGTTACCACTTGGCCACCACTGCTCTTGAAGGTTTAGTTTTATCTATCCAACTGAATATCATCTAAACTGAATGAAACGCACCGACACCAGTGTGTCTTCACTAGACTCGATTAATCGAATGAACCTCAAGATTTGCACTAGCCGCTGAAGCCTCATGAGCCATGGAGCTTCAGAGACCGTTGCATATGTTCAGAGGCCGTTTGTGTATGTGAGTTTAAATGTTTGTAAACGCACCCACAATACAGGAGAAATTCCTAGTGCGGGGCAACGTTTAAAAAAAAAAAATATCAAGGAGTAGACCGGGGGGCCCAAATCTATCGCAACAAACGAAGTATTTTAAACATCGCTTGAAACCATGAAACAACATCAGCACCCGGCAGTGTTTATTGTTCAAAGCTAGAAAGAACAGTACAATAACAAACAAGACTCCACTGAACTAAAAGAAGTCCCTAGAACGCTAACAGCTAATTGCACTCAATGCAAAATGTTAATTACTAAGCAACTTCACACAACTATTGGTGAGAGCCCGCACTTCGATCGAATCCACAGGAAACTTTACAAGGGAATGGAAATGGCATCTCCATAAGGTTCCGTACAAAGCTTCCTCGTTCTCAAATGAAATTCAACATTATTTAAGTAACTAATATTTCGTAGTAATGTAATTTAAATCACACTAATATTATAAAGGCGAAAATTTGTGGGGGTGCGTGTGTGTTTATATGTTTGTTACTTCTTCAAGCTCAAACGGCTCGACCAATTTTGATAAAATTTTGTATTTAGGTAGCTGACACTCAGGATTAACATATAGGTTACTTTTTATCCCGATATTCCAACGGGATCGACATTTACGCCGGTGAAACCGCGGGGCGCAGCTAGTTGTTTATGAACGTAAGTTGATGTGTTTTCTAGGGAAGGTTTTTGACACCGTAAAGTGAAACCCCGCTGTCCAAAGATTTAAATCGCTAGATTTGTCCTCAACGTACTTAGTGACGCGAAACAGTGTCCATGCAAGAAAAGAAGAAAGAGTTAGCTCACACATTATCATATTGTGTGTCAGAGGTGTCAAAACGAAACAGAAACGCGACTATCTTTGTCGTTGTGACTTGCTTCGGAAAGCCTTTGTTTAGCCGTTGGTCCCGGCTGTCATTCGTAGATCTTTGATAGTCGTTACGGGTAGTCACAAGCCCAAAGTCTGACAAACAGTCTTCCCAAGGGATATACCCAGTAACTGGGTCTTGGAGGTCAGATAGGCAGTCGCTCCATGTAAAATACTGGTATTCAGCTGCATCCCGTTAGACTGGAAGCCGACCCCAACATAGATGGAAAAAGGCTAGGCATATTAATTGTATCGTCTTTTTTAATCTGACCATGCTTAACGCCAGTCATGCTTAATGCCTACAGCAGTCCACTGCTGGACATAGGCCTCTCTTATTGCTAGCCATTCAGTTCGATTTTCGGCAACTCTCATCCAGCTGCTACCAGCCATCCCGCGAAGACCGTCGCTCCACCTAGCCTGAGGGCGTCCTACCTTACGTTTGCCGATTCGCAGTCTCCACACAAGAACTTCTATTCGATTCTGTAGATTCCTATGATTGACTCTCAGTTGTAATTGTGGCACCGATGAATATGGAAATTTGAAAGTTCAGCCTTTCAATAGCGTATCAAATATCCTTTGTGACGTCATAACTAGGTATTGAATGGTATTTCAGTCTCTTTGTATTAGCGTTTTCTTTAATAATAGACGTTTGATTAAAGGAGTTTGGCTCATTGATTAGTAGGATTCAGTCTTTTTGTCGTATTCGATGTAAATATAAGGTTTTGTTTGATTATCTACGCTGTAATTTTTTTGATGTGTGTATTTTTTGTTTGTCCATTATGGTGATATTTTTCAGAAAGGTCTGCCGATGTATTCTGTAAAATTCTCACCGTCAAAACTTTGGTGAAGTGAGTTTGTTTTTGCTAGGAATTGACGCTATTGACAGCTCAATCTACGCTCACTTCACCTAAGTTTTCACGGTGAGATTTTACAGAATAGCACCGCAGTAGTGCTATTCTGTAAAAATCTCACCGTGATAACTCGGGTGAAGTGAGCTTAAAGGGAACTGTCATTAGTGTCAATCCCTACCATTAGATGGAATGACAGCTCACTTCACCTAACTTCTCACGGTGAGATTCTAACAGAATCGACCGGCTGTCATCCCATCCGATGATTGAGATTGACACTATTGGCAGCTCACTTCACCTAAGTTTTCACGGTGAGATATTTTACAGAATAGCACTACAGCAGTGCGATTCTGTAACCATCTCACCGTGAAAAATTAGGTAAAGTGAGCGTGGAGTGAGCTGTCAATAGTGTCAATTCCTAGCAAAAACAAACTCACTTCACCTAAGTTTTCTCGGTAAGATGTTTTACAGAATAGCACTACAGGTACGTAGTACTCACAACCGGTGTGCGTGTGTGACCAAATGTATGAACGTAAACGACGCAAAATGAGTAGGTGGCGTTCTGCAGTTTCTACCTATCCCCATAGGGATAAGGTGTGAGTTTATGAGTATACTAGCTGCGCCCCGCGGTTTCACTCGCGCTTCGTTACAAAGATATTTGTAATTTCATTTAATAAAATTGAATTGTGCAAAACGACGTCGTTGCCAATTCAGATAAAGAGGGATGCATTTCGAGTGATTTACGTACGTACTTTTATGTATTTAGTTTGTATGAAAATAATTTTCATGTTCAACAATTTTCATATGTTTTGTTAATTATTAACAAAACAATAAGAATAATGAAAAATGCTTATTTCCATGGTCTGAACATCTGGTCGATGTTTATGTATATCATCCGGAACACGGTGTATACAAACACCTTACTTAGAATTACCCATAAATTAAATCCTAATACAGGTCTGTACAACAAAAGCGTAATATTTATACACAGACCCCTTTAATTAGCGGTACAGATTTCCAAATACATCTGTTACTCATAAATCGTATACGATACACGGAAAACGTGCTACAGTTATACCTGAATCAAATATACCTGTCGCTGTATCAAGGAATTTTCACCCTTACAGGTTTGAAAATAAAGTTGAGAAGGAATGCAATTATAACTTGGAAAAGTTAGCCTGAAGAAAATAGTTGGAGGTGGGCCAAAGTAAAACGAAACTTATGGCTGAAGACATAAAGTTGGGAAAGGCAGCACAGATAGTTGGGTCAAAAACACTATCGTTCAACGTAGTCAGACGGATCAAATAGACCGGTTTATATCCAAGTGTTTGACTAAATGTTAAACTGTATTGTTTATGGTGCCAATGATTTACACTTTGATATTTAGTATAGTAAACAGGTGTTAATCGGTTTAGTTTAAAGTTCCCGGAAGGATTGAGTTACTATATTTGTGAGTTACAGCCGGTACGGAGTTTATTGTTTGACTATGGGTCGAATGAATTAATTGACTACTGGAATAACTGTTGATCTGGGAGAATTATCGGGAATATAAATCAGAATTACCTGCGTTGTTTTGTTTGTTCATCTTTGTAGAAAGTTTGACGTAATGGTGCACCTATGTAAACCGACGCACCTGCCGAATATGAAATATTCCGTTCTGATCCCCTGAACACCCCCTTCACCCCCCCTCCTCGATCCCCTGCTTGTTCGTCTTCTGTTTTAATCACTGTCTTATCCACTATAAACTTTCTATGGACTAATAGGTGTAAGTGTGACGGCTTGGCTTATTGATACGAGCTACGGGTGTAGTGTCAAAGGGAAAACATCTCAAAACCTTGTTCAAATTCTAGTGCGATATTTACTAACAAAACTATTACCTACTTATTACAAACAAATATTCCAGTTTTTACTTAAAACTAAAAATTACGAAATAAAAACGTAATTTAAGAAAAATTAAATCGACTTCAAAAATCTTACTTTTTTCGACTCAGATATCGATAATTCTCGTATGACTCAAAAACACTACATAAAACGCATAACAGCTTACAAAGTCACTTCCAAAATGGCTGCCAACTTCAAGTTATGAACACTGCATAATATTGTTAACGCTAATATCTTTGCAAAATACGCGAAACTACACTCCACCACAGTTTAAACCGATATTATAGGAACAACTAAAATTTCCCTTCGAAATTACAATGCAGGAACTTGTAATGTAGAATTTAAACTTTCAATGAGAGATCCATAGAATTTTGAAAAATGGATAGGAACTCCTTTTTGTGTGTTGCTGCTGGTTTTATAACTTCATTCGATCACATACCCATACCTAATTTTGAGTATTAATTGATCATCATTTGCCTAGCCTTTTCCCAACTTTTTTTGGGGTCGGCTTCCAGTCTAACCGAATGCAGCTTATTCCAGTATTTAATGTGGAGCGACTGCCTATCTGACCTCCACAACCCAGCTACTGGATAACACGACACACTTTCGTAAAACTGGTTGCCAGAATTTTGAGCTTCTAACTACCCGTGACGACTGTCAAAGATTTCCGAATGATAGCCATAATGTATTCAATATTATAATCATCAAAACAAACCTATTTTTCTTTCAATCGAAAGAAAACTTGCCACTCATGGACGCGTATGTTCGAAAGTAATAAAGTTTGATGGCCATTTTGAATCTCGTCCAAAAACTTTGATAACAATCCCATATGTTGGGATTCATGGGAAAATGCTTGGTAAGCAAATTGATGAGCTGTTGTTTGGAAAACATTATCACAAAATAGGTTATTACATTAAAATATTTTTCTTAAGAATCGTCATTCTTCCGCCCTTATCCCAATTTAATTGGGGTCGGCACAACATGTTTTTTTCTTCCATACTTAATTATTTTTTTAATCGTTATCTTTCCCACAGTCCATCCATCGTTTCTTTGGTCTTATTCAACTAGTAAGAATGTCTTGTGCAAAATAAACATTTTGTTCTTATTTCTTTGATATTTCAAACTCAAAGCATATACGTTCAATTAAACCATTCAAAGTCAATCAGAAAGCTGAAGCTAGTTTTCCATTCCAAAGCATAGATTCCAATGGGAAAGAGCGAGCGGCAAGAAATTTCATTACAACTCTTTTAAATTAAAAATATTGTAATATAAAATCCAGAGCAAGGCAAAAGATACATTATACAGAAATGGGCCTTTTGGGCACTGTTCCTGTTGACAGCGATGCGGACGAATTTTTTGATGCCCTATGATCATTTTGCTTATTTTTTTCATATATATGTACATATTATTATTATATTTCTTTGTAAAATTGTATGGACGTATGTCTGAAATAAAGATAAATTATTATTATTATTATTATTTTAAATAGGTTTTAATTAGTTGTTTGTTTCTGTTTTAAATGTGATTGATTTGATTCATAAATAAATAAAGTAAATATTTATAGAGAAACAATGATGATATGAGTGCCTTTGTTATACCTATTCATTGCAGAAAGTTCGATTTTAAATGCTATTTTTCTATTTTTCTTTTTTCCTTCTCTGTTGGTCAGATGGCTTTGTCCTGCAGTACAGTTCAAGTAGACATTTACACAATAATGTATTGTGTAAATTTTTGGTTCACTCGACCCACCCCGTCGCATCGCATCGCCTGCCCGCGCAGTTTCTTTATTGCGTCATGTTTACCGCAAATAAACGTGTTTTCTTTCTTTTCTTTCTTTCTTTCTTTTCTTCGTGTAGGCTTTGCGTTCCTTTTGACTTTTTTCTCTTGCTCGACGCCTTAGGGTTGTAGCATGTTATATATGCTTCCTCAAAAACTAGGCTATCAAATGCAAATATATTTTTTCAAATCCGACTGGTACTTTCAGATATTAAATTTTCAGCTCAAACAAACAAACTTTCAGTTCAAATAAACTAGCAAAAAAAACAAGCAAACTCTTTAGCTTTGTTATTAACTAGCTGCGCCCCGCGGTTTCACCCGCGTAAATGTCGATCCCGTGGAAATATCGGGAAATATATTCCCACGGGTGCCAGCTACCTCCATACAAAATTTTATCAAAATTGGTCCAGCCGTTTGAGCGTGAAGAAGTAACAAACATTATAAACACTCTCAAACTTTCGCCTTTATAATATTAGTGTGATATAAATAGATTTTACTAGTATAGATTATTCTGTACTTCATGTTTCAGTTCTAAATAACAACCAACCAAATTCTATTCATATACTTTGGAAAGTAGGTAGGTGTTAACTCTGACCATCCATAAATTGTGATCAAGGGTTTATAGTCTTCGAGAATTGGACCGTATTATGTCCAAGGATTCTATAACTTTCCATATACGTAGGTGGATTTCTATTTACAATTCAAGAGTTTTTGTTTACCAATACGGTCATTAAACACTCACGTACTTGAGAACCGTTATTTCGTTTTAAAACAATTTAATATTATAATGAATGCTGGTTGGTTTTACAAATTGAATAATGAAGAAAATTTCAAACATTATAGGTTATTTTCCTTTGACCCAAATGTAATTATGAACTCGAGACAAAAAATCTTAAAGGTAGCTTTACATGTAGACTAAAAGTAGACGCTAATGCCCATCAAGTCCAGGTACGAATGGACGCGATTTTTTTTCGCGTACTAGAATTGCAACGCGCAATGCGTTGAAATTTCAGTACGCCAAAAAAAATCGCCGAGTTGAAAATGCAACAGTGTGTTTTTTTGACGCGCTGGAAATCGCTCTGTTTGATTCTCAATGCTCGGCTCAACATCGAGAGTTCAAAATCCAGCGCACGATAAAACCCCGCCGCGATATTTTTACGTCCGTGTTACGTGGGCTAACAAATATAATGTTTAATTCCTACCTACTTACAGACCCACTTAAACTAGAAACGTCCTAACCTAATCGACGCGACTACATTATAATTTCCATATTTACTATCCTGCATCAAGAAATCTAAGGAAAGCAGTGAATAAAGTTTTAACTGAAAATTAACAACATCAGCCCAGCACTTTGGGTTTAATAATGTCAACACTAAACCGGTTATTACAGTTTTTAGACCACTTGTATGTGATTAGAACTTTCATTACAGTGCCTAAAGACCCTACTTGTGGTGTCAGAAAATGTAACTTATTTTGTAGACTACCTTCGTACGATTGGCCAGAATGAGTAACCACCCCGAATGTCAGTTAAAATACATATTAAGATAAACAAGACACAAAAAAAAATGATATAATTATCTTAAAAAAAATCACGAAATAAATCTTGATAATATTAGTTTACTGAACTGTAAAAGTGCTAAGGCTTACTTGCGATAGCGGCACGTCTTACGTTGACGTGACGTAGAATAGAATACTCGGTAATGTATTATGCACACCATCTTTCATAATCGTATTAAATAACGTGTTTTATCAAAAACAAAATAAGAAACTTCTCAAAATGTCCACAGAAACAAAAAAAAAATGCAAAGGGCACCTGCGCGAATTAGGCGTTTCGTTATTCGCGCACGCGCCCTTTGCATTTTTTTTTTCTGTAGACATTTCGATAAGTTTTTTTTTTCGAGTGCTGTTAAGTAGCCGCAGCATGAATGACTCATAATATATTATCATCATCGTCAACCCGTCGGCGTCACCGTCGTCGCATGCGCCGGAGATATGGGAATCTCTACAACACTCACCCCGTCACATCGTCTCGTTTCGCGCATATATAACATTAGCCGTAAGTACACTTTTAGGTTGATTTTTTTACGTTATTTGAGTAATTCAGAATGGTAACATTTGAACTATCTTCGCCCGCCATGGGTCGTTGACCTACTTTTACACGACGTTGTTAAATATTAAAAAAAAAATTGGTACCGCAACTAGAATGTAATTTTTTTTACCCTGTGTAAATAATAGATGGGTCACAAATACATAAATTAGGTACTTCAGAACCAATCCGGGTCTCCCAGAAAACTCTCATACCAGAAAAAAACATACTTAACATTACAAAGTCCCGGACCGTTCCCAAAATAAATATGATCCCCACTTGCAAGAAGTATCTCAAGTACCTAGCAAATAGAATCTCCAATGTTTGGTGAACCAACATTGGAGTATGGCACATCGATCAAATGTTGGACATAACTGCGTTAAGTTTGGCAAGCGAAAATAAAAGTACCTTTTATACCTCTGATACTTTCAAAACGGAAAACAGGTTCACTGGCCGCAAAGTAGACAGAACGAGTAAACAAGCGATCTTCTAACTATTGTATGAATCATGTGTGATCCTTTGATCATCGAAAGGGTTAAAACTAAATAAAATGTGACTGACGAAGTCCCTATTGACGTTCAGGTCTGATAAACAACTTGGTTGAGCGAGAAGCCTAAGCTACGTGTCGTGGGTACAAAATATTTGTACCTATTGCAAAATTGCATACAAATAATTAGTACTGGGTCGGTGTGCTAGAAAAGATACCTATCATACCGGTGAAAAAAAAGTCGAAAACGAAATTGATATAAAATGAAAGCAGGCAAAACAAGATGGGTGATTGACATTCAGAAGATCGCGGGTAAGACCTGCGGGGTAATAGGCTATTTGACTGGTTTCTGATACACATCTCAGATTATTTAATGGTGTCTAACGAGCCCACAAAAACCTTACTTCAAATTGCATAATGTATTTCTTCTAAAAATAGTAAATAAAAATGTACTGTTTAAATAAGCCGCCAAAACGCTATCTTTAACAATATGGCGTCGTGACGTCACGATTCACGTAAACAACCGTTGAAACGGTCGAGATACTAGACAAAAGTCATCTGTTCTGTCAACGATAGACAGAAATTTACTAAATCATGACGTCATCTTAAGTTCAGCCAATCCAGACCGTTTTCGATTACGTGGCGCCAGATTTAAAAAGATGAAGTTTTTTCGGGATTTTTTTTATAAATAATACAATGTTTTGTAGTAAAATTAATGCAAATCGATTTTAAAAGCGATAATCTATACGAGTGTCAATAATTATGACCTTATTTTTTACATTGTCAAATAGCCTATTGCAGTCTTTAATTTTTTTTTATTTAAATAACGCAATGAATGCCGTCAAAAATGTATAGACGTATGAGGTTTTTTATAGAGGTATGAATAAACTTTACACCCTGTTGGGTGTAAAGCGCGCCCGCCCGCGCCGAAAGCTAGACTCCACCGAGAGTGGTCGCCATGGCCAAAATACGGTCTGGAGAACTTTTTTTATTAAGTTCAAGAACTATATTTATTAAGTTACGCAGTTACCTCGATAGTCTAAGGGTGCGTCTAGATTACGTTATATAACACATAAACCTATGTTATATAACACGTCCACATTATTTAACATTGCTAACGTCTCTATAGAAACATGTTATGTAACTATGTTTAATAACATGTTATGTTACACAGTGTGGACGCACCTTTAAGAATTATTTTTAGTTTCTTATTATTTTTTATCGAACTAAGAAACACTTGAAGTACTAAAGATGAATTACTTTCTATAGCTACTTGAATATAGCTCTTATATGAATGGCCTGATGGACGCTGAAGAGAAGTGAAGTGCCATTATGAGCCAGAGCTACAGATTTGAGTGGGCCGTTAGTTTGAGTGTAAAACAAGAATATTATTGGGAATAACATCGTGTAGACGTTGTTAAGATATAAACTATAATACTTATACAACATTATTTTTTGTATTTGTGAAATCCGAAACACGTGTCTAGTATTTTTATGTAAAGAATCTATGTACAAAATTTCAAAACTGTATCACGAAAAATCACAAAATTATAAGCTTGTTAAGTTACCGGTTTGTCCGTACAAAAACATGCTTACCCGCGCCGCGCCGCCGCCGTATTGTGCTCATAATAATATACTACCTAGTTGGTATCTAACCGTTCGGCGCGAAGATTGGATAACCTACTTAGTGTCGCTCGGTGTCCAACTCTTAACCTTTTTAAATATTTTTGGGACAAAATATAACATGGGGTAAAAATAATTTCAATCGATTCAGTTACTTATTCTGAACAAACTATATTCAGGTTTCGCATAATATACTAACAATAACGTTTTATAATTTTTCAAATATTGACAAAAAAAATGTCAGCTAAAACGGATTAGCAGTTACTGTCGTATGGAAAAATATTTGCTATTTTGGCTTTTAGTTTTGTCACTCGTATATTTGTGTGACAGTCTCTTACAAAGTCAAAGTCAAATCATTTATTTCAAACTAGCTGTTCCCCGCGGTGTCACACGCTGCGCGGCTCCTAAGGGTCGTAGCGTGATGTTATATAGCCTATAGCCTTCCTCGATAAATGGACTACCCATCACTAAAAGAATCATTCAAATCGGACCAGTAGTTCCAGAGATTAGCGCGTTCAAACAAACAAACAAAGAAACAAACAAACTCTGCAGGTTTATAATATTAGTATAGATAGGCACATTAAAGGCACTTTTGAACGTCAAAAATTACAACTGAATAGAATTGATTCTAATCACCCATTCCAAAAGGTAGTTTTTGTATGGAGAAGAATGGACAAGAAACTCCATCGTTACTCTTTTAAAATGTTTTACAAGGTCTTGTATACATAATATAATTATATGTGAAGACGACGCACCTAGAATAAAATTAGTCTACCACAAAAGGTAAAAAGAATTAAAAATTAAGCAATGACAAGTAAATCAATTATGTGATAGATATATGCTCACATATTATTTACAAATTATTAAAAAAAAATTGTAAAAGTTTCCTAGAATTTTAAGTGTGTGAGTTACTGTAGTCACAGATTGTAAAAATCAATGTCAAAAAATTTAAAAAAATATAAATTAAATTAGGAACCAGTTTGATTTTGTCTTGACACTAGATTGTCACTAGATAGTTTTTTTTTTTTTTATCATTGTTCCTCTCAACCAAAGTACCTACCATTTAATCTCTTCACTACCCTTGGTTGACTGGTAGAGAATGCCTAAGGCATTAAGTCCGCCTTTGTACCTTTTTGTGCGAAAAGTTTAAATAAATAAATAAATTTTCCTATGGAGCAGGACCTGCATGTTTCCAAGCATTCTTATCTTGGATATAATGCTCTAAATTGTAATATCCTTTAAAACGCCCGGGCATTGTTAATTTTATTATGAATTTAAATAAGTAGATCCTATTACAACAATGTAAAACCTTACCTTACAATATCTCGAGAAACACCAATTAATTTGTTGTATCGGCTTCACTATCAAAATAACTTTCTATCGATTTTTCAGGATACCGATACTCAAGTCACCAAGAAAAATGTACGCTTTCAAAAATCTCAATTGAGTTACTTTCTTTGTTTCCAAACGTTTTGTTCAACTCCTTTTCTTTTAATCCGCACCAAATTGGCTGTTAAACTGAGCTTTATATTTGCTGTTTGAGTTTGGTCTTACTTTTCTACCCTTCTTATTAAGGGGCTTACAGGACCTAAACTCAAAAAACGCAAGTTTTTTAAACAATAAAAGTGTACGATCGACTACAGTAAACAAAATCAGAAAAATATATGATATTCTTCAGGATATATGCTAGGTAGATAGTGTGTTAAAAACATAATACAACTATATTTGATACGATAGAAAAAATCATGAAGATACTTTTAAAAACTTTCTTTTTACAATAAAAACCATACTAATATACATACAATCAGTAGGATTTTTTGTCAGATTATTCTACAAGCAACATACTAAAGCACTAGTGTTTTAATTTTTTAGTCCAAACAATAGATTTTTTGTAAATAGGTAATTGCTTCATATTTTGCAATAAATTAATAATACATCATATTACATGGGAGTAAAATATAACTGGCAAAATTAGCATAATAACAGATACATAGCATACTCTACAATGTTTCCACTGCTGGGACACAGGCCTCCTCTCTTCGAGAGGGTGAGGGCTAATAATCTACCACGCAGACCCAGTATGGCTTGGTCTCTACCTGTACAAAAACACATGAAATTGACATCTGTCACATGTCTTTTTGTTTTCTTTCTGCCTAACCCTACGGGGTAAAACAGGCGTGATGATATGTCCTCCCATCATCCTTACTCAATTTTCAGCTCCACATCACCCAGATCCCTATTTTACAACCCATATTCAAATACGCATTAAACATTTCTACCATAAAAATAATCACTAATACGACCTCATCTCGATTCAGGTCCCGTACAAAAAAAGGTTCTAAGAGAAGCCACGGAATCGAATCGAATCGCTAGCAAGCGTGGAATTCGTATAAACGCATACCGATTATTATTATGCATCGAATACCAATCGAATGACTCGAATAGACGGGGACGTGCGAAGATTTTCTCGCATCGCGATTTTTCTATTGATGCGAGATTATTATCTTCTGTACGTGTGTATGTTGTATTGGAGAACATTCGTAAGGTCACGATGGAGTCGATTTATGTATCTTTATGAGAATGGAAATATGTGGGCCCAATCTATATATATAAAATGGTAAACTGACTGATTGTTGATATATCAACGCACATTCTAAACCGCTGCTCCTAGAGACATCAAATTTGGAGGGTGTGTTCTTTGTGAAGAGTAGGTATCCACTAAGAAAGGGTTTTTAGAAATTCCACCCCTAAGAGGGTGAAATTTCACGCGGACGAAGTCGCGGGCAGAAGCTAGTAATAGTACAAATAGAACTCTTTGAACAGGAACTCGTTCTAGAAAGAATCCAAACCTATAACTGTCGTTTATTTTGGAATGAAAGATTTGGATGGCGGTGTAACTAATGGATCACGAGACATAGCTTTGTTTTGGAATAGTAGTGAAATGGAGTGATGAAATAATATTATTTCTGTAAATACTTGTAGGTTAAAAAAATACTTATACTTGTCAAAATTATCTTATGTTTTATAACTAGACGAGTCCTGTGTATCCTATCTGACTACTCTGAGAGGAAAGACTAAAACAAACTCAGAGTAAGGACTACTTGTGATGTCTCTGAATTATAAGACAACCTAATCTGTGCTATAACTGTGTCTTACATGTACGTTCTACGGTAATTTCGTAACACACTAACAGTAAGAATGACTTTCATTTTGACAGTTCAACAACATTCATTGCGTTATTTACGTTGCTGAGCAGACAAATTTTGCGAACATATGAAGCAATGGAATCAGTATCCTTCAAAATGATTCAGATTCTGATAATAGTGTGTTACGCAATCAGGGTACAGATTTGGTGCCTAAAAATTCACAAGTGACTAGCCACGAAAAGTTCCAGTAACAGAATAGGTATACAAATAATCTTTGAAGAAGCCAAAAGTCCGACTGAAGGTAGAAAAGTCACCCAGTGACGTAGACACCCGAATTATCATAATCTGCCCTACTGCCGAAGCCTTTATTTATAGGAGTTCGTCCGGGAACACAAAGTCTCCAACTTTTTTACTCACTTGTATAAAATAGGATGACTTAGTTATTATTAGCAGATGGTGTTGATATTTCCTCATATTTTTACATACTTTGACTGACCCGTTGGTCTCGTGGTCGACTGCTGAGCGTAGGGTCCTGGGTTCGATTCCCGGATGGGGCAAAAGTGTTATTGGGTTTTTGCATTGAGAATTTCTAGGAAACAACCCTGAGTTTGGAAGTTGGCGGTGTGATACCCCCGTGCCTTGGAAAGCACGTTCAGCTGTTGATCCTGCGCCTGATCTCTCTCCGGTCGTGTCAGATTGTCGTCCCATCGGACAACGCGCCGAAGGCTGTTCTCCGCTGCAATTTGTCGCCATGACGAAATTCAGTCTGGAGGACTTTATTTATTTACATCCATTTTGTATCAAAACACCCAGAAAAAAAAACCAATGTTATCATAAGTATTACGATTTTGCAAAAAAACAAGCGGATAATTATTTCATCAACATCAAAATGTTTTATCTCACATAAACTTACACGGGCACTTATCAAATGTCAGAAGCTAGGTGCACGGTTCCAATTGGTCGTTTCATATGGAGAAGAGCCGGCAAGAAACTCCACGGTTACACTTTTAAAAAGAATTGGCTTTTAAAAAGTTTTCAAATCACAGTAGGTATGGGAGGACAGCGTAGGCCTGTCGACAAGTAGGTACCAGGTAGGTACTTAATAAAATAAAAAAATATAAACATTTTAATAAAACGACAGATAAACTGAACCAAAATAATGTAATCACTACTATAAACATTAAAATACCTGTTTACCTAGACAATTAGCGACAACAATAATTAATTAATCGTCAGAACAATAAAAATAAATTTTCACAAACAATTTATTATTTTCGCTTTGTAGATTAAAATCACTCATTTTAATGATAATACATACTAACAGTTGTTCGCCGAGGTACCCTCATTATTAATTTAAAACTATGTTTGATAGCTATGAAATTAATTGGAAAAGAATCAATGTTACAAACACCGGGGTAATTGCGTAACACATTAACAGTAGCAATGGCTTTCATTTTGACAGTTCAACAACACTCATTGCGTTAACGTTGTTGAGCAGACAAAGTTTTCCAACATATAAAGGAATGGATTAGCAATATCCTTCAAAATGATTGAGATTAATTGTGTTAGGGTGACGTACGCAGGCGTCGAGTTAAGAAAAAGTTCCGATTTGACTCAGGTCTCTTTGTAAAGTCGAATTACACTGTGTGATCTAATAGCCGGAAATCCGTGCCTCGGAAAGCACGTTAAGCCGTTGGTCCCGGCTGTCATTCGTGGATCTTTGACAGTCGTTACGGGTAGTCAGAAGCCCGAAAGTCTGACAACCAGTCTTACCAAGGGGTATCGTATTACCCAATAACTGGGTTGTGGAAGTCAGATAGGCAGTCGCTCCATGTAAAATACTGGTATTCAGCTGCATCCGGTTAGACTGGAAGCCGACCCCAATATAATTGGGAAAAGGCTAGGCAGATGATGATGATCTAATAGCCTGTGGCATACCAGAAGCACAGAACCGGTCGAAGTGGAAGTGCTTGGGGGAGGCCTTTGTCCAGCAGTGGACGTCTTTCGGCTGAAATGATGATGATGAAGATGATACCAGAAGTTGAAGCAACAATGAAAGTTGCAACGTCTAAACAGTGTTTAGACAATGCAAGTCATTTGTTGCTTCAATTTTATTGTAGGTATGCCACATGTAAGAAATTTGTGTCGTGTAAATGGGGCTCAAAGCTCAATATTAACAGTATTAACACCCAAGTACCGACGATACCGTGAAAGTGGCGAAGTTACTATTACTAAGTATTAAGTTACTAAGTATACCCAACAAAATGTAATACACTGCCGTGCCATCGACACGGCGAAGAGGAATAAGACGCCCGAGGATTGTCAAAGCCTAGCACGGACGCACGTAACGTAAATTCGGATTTAAAGTTTAAAAACATCGTTTTTTTTTTAACTGGGCCTACGTTGTCATTCTGTTGAGCATATATACCACCCCCAAATCTTTCCAGGCATCCTTTTCTAGAGCCACCTCGATCCAAACCTTGCAGTACGCGTCTAGGTCGTGTCTCCACCTCTTCCTGGTACGGCCTCGGCGGCACCGTACATCCTCAGGCACCTTGTGGAGACTGTTGCCCAGTGGTCATATACTCGTTTGGCACCTAATATAGTGAGTCGTGAGTCTTCATAATGTGCACATATCGAAATGAGGGTAATTAAGCTTAATTTTATCGACGGAAAAAATATTTAAAAAAATAAAAAAAATAAAAAATTGTAGAATTTTTATTAAAATTCTTGTTCGCTGCTGTGACCCCTGTGTAAACAATCGCCCTCAATTGAGAATTATGGTTTTTTTCTAACAAAAATCTGATATTTTTTCATAATTTTTTATAATAATTGTAAAATTACTCAATAAAAGCCCCGATTACCTACTCTTTTTTATTACTTTAAATTATTCTCCATCGTATCAGATTTCTAAACGTAAAATACCATGTTTATAACTCAATCACAACATTTCCTATCAACTGTTAAAGAAAGGCCTTGCAATCACCATACTTTAGCAGGTAAAGATCCTTTTAAATATTTTTTCCGTCGATAAAATTAAGCTATGTTTCCCTCAATTCGTTATGTGCACATTATGAAGACTCACACTGTATACTTGCCAGAAAAATTTACACCATTATTTTTTATTTGCTATGGGAAAATTGTATTTTCGATTCAAAAATCTTTCGAATTTACGTTACGTATACGCTACGATGTCGTACTAGGGCCTCAACAAACTAAGTACAAAGCAAACACGTCGTATACGTCGCAAGACCGATGGCCATTGGAGCAGACGAGTTCTTTAGTGCAGACTGTCGTAAACGTACTGTAGGATAACTTGCGAATTGAAGATGTTAGCTTGGGTACAGTAAACGCCAAAGGCTGAAGTGTGGTGGCTTTATTTAACCCTAAAGTGGGCGCGCTATTCTGTTTAACGTCAGTGGGCACGTGGGGAGCATTTTGCCGCTCGTATTTATTATTTACTAGCTTCTGCTTGCGACTTCGTCGGCGTGAAATTTCTTGTTCTCCGACCCACCCCGTCACATCGCATCACCTGCGCGCGCTACCACTTCGTTTTCGCTTAGCATTCTTTCTGATTTTTTGCTCGGCTTCTAAGGGTCATAGCGTGATGTTTAATAGCCTATGGCCTTCCTCAAGAATTGGGCTATCAAATGCAAAAATATTTTTTAAATCCGACTGATAGTTCCGGAGATCACTCCCTACAAACAAACTTAACTTTACCTCTTTATAATAATACTAGCTGTTCCCCGCGGTGTCACACGCTGCGCGGCTCCTAAGGGTCGTAGCGTGATGTTATATAGCCTATAGCCTTCCTCGATAAATGGACTACCCAACACTAAAAGAATCATTCAAATCGGACCAGTAGTTCCAGAGATTAGCGCGTTCAAACAAACAAACAAACAAACAAACTCTGCAGCTTTATAATATTAGTAAGTATAGATGTAGATGTACAGACGCCAGCACATCAAGCTACTACAATCTGTCAGATTTCTTTAATAGATTTTCGACTTTATTGCCAAAGCATAAGGTTCAAGGTTGATTGGGAAAATCTGACAGTTTCGGGTAGGTTGACCTGCTGGCTGTACACACAGTAAAAATGATACAAATACGATACGGATTATTTCTTAAGAAATTTCTTCGAGCAGACCTGCGAAAGGAGAAATGAAAAAGAAATGTAGACAATAGTGTGTGAGAAACAGAAGAGATGAATTTGATTTTGTGACTTCTTAAACTAAAATATTAAATATACATATAAATGCAACAAATTACATGTACTTAAATAAATACATAATGCTAAAATAAATAAACATAAATATGTAAATTATCTCTCTCTCACACATTCTTTAAAAATGGCCGCCACGTATGAAGGGGAAAATGCAATGCTCTTTTACTCGGTATTTCATTGTTAAATCTAAGCAGGAATAATACATACATTTTCTTTTCTGAGGGTTTAACTATATGACAAATAATGGATTAATCAAAATCAAAAATAATTTAAAATGTTAAAGAATACTTTACCTTGCTTGCTTTAAAATATTTTTTTGGAAAAATTTCCTTTTTTATGAACATAACTTATTAAACATGTTTTTAATTTAAAAGAATAAAAATGTATCAAAATTATAAATATTGTACATCTACAGGGTATGTTTTAGTATAACAGTCTTCACAAAAGTACATGCAACGCTCATTGCTCAGTAATTTTGAGCACCTATGGCACCCTTTTTTGGTGTATATATCGCACTACTTTACATTTACATTTTACAACCTCTCTTTAATTTAAAAGCAACCAAAAATACGTGTATTATGTTCTACTTCTAATATAAAGGACAATAAAGCAGAATTTGTATTTACGTGAGTAGGCACGCGCTTACCACTGCTCTCAAAACGGTGAAGGAAAACATCGTGAGGAAATCAGCATGTCTTAGAACCAAAAATTCGAAGACATTTGACATCTACCAACTCACACTGAGCCCGCGTGGTGGATTACAGCCAACTGCCTCTCGAAGAGAGGAGGCCTGTGAACAAAATAGGCTGATTATGCTGTGGCAAATAAATTTATTATTCTATCTTTCTAAATCATTTGACAATTCAAATAGATGAAGCATGAATAACCGTTTTCATTGTTCAAAGAACTTTTATTGGAGTGTAAATCAAACCACTATACGTCTCTTCTACCCAAATCACATAATACTGCGAACTATTCCCAATAAAGCAGAGCAAGAAACAAATTGCTTTGAAAATGAACACTTGGAAAGTGCATAAGGTTTTAATAACGTACAGCGTCGAGCAAATAAGTACTAGCTAATATACGCAACATTGTTTAAGTTCCGAAGTTCAACAGGGTGTAATATTTAATCTAACTTATGTGTACATTGTTCGTATTATACTCAGGATTAGAGAATATGAAACTGTGAAATAGAAATTGTGAGGATGCTGCGTTTGGCTCGAAGTGTAATATACCATAATTATATACAGGGTTATTGGTAAAACATTAACAACCTCTTAAGAGGTCATTGTACTCATCATTATGAACAACTTTTACGATGGGAACAAACCTGAAATCGCGAAAAAAGTTTCATTAAAATCGGTTTTATCATTTCGAAAAACAAGGGCTTGAAAGTTTGTATGAAATTAGGTACGGCGTAAAGGCGAATGCGTCATGGAATCCCATGAAATGAAATACAATTTTTCTTAAAGTGTTTTTGCAATTTGCGGGTTATATCCGGTTGTATTTTGATCTAAATATGATTCGCGGCTGTAACAATTATTTACCTATTTATAGAATTCATAAATAAAAACTCACCGAAAACATTTCATGTAAAATGATGCCAAGACGATATCATATGGCTCGCACAGTCAGAAAGTTATCTGATCTCATGTAGAGCCAAACTTCTTAACTCTACACACCCTAATTCTACAAGCTCTAACTTCACAAACTCTACACCTTAGTCAAAATATTAGGCTTGGCCGTTTCGCTACTACAAGAACTATTGTATAACAGAAAAGTAATGAACAGTGAATATTTTTTCACCTTACGCCCATGTGACGGTAGCCTTTAAGCCCTTTAAGGCAGTGTACTAATTCGCTAGAGAGGTTAGTCGTACATTAATTTGTCCTACAAAAACTCGAGTGGAATATGACTTGTTTCAACAGAACACTAAAACAACTCACCGGGAGCGATCCATCCGACAGTTAATTTAAAATAACTTGGAACTAACTGAAACTTAAACACAGGACTTAATTGACGGTAGTGAATTTCAATTAAGTTGTGCCATTGTTTCTTGAAACTTGATGATTTATTTAAGCGTCGAGTTGGTCAATACGAGGACAAATTGCGGATGATTGGAGTAAAATTGTGCGTAGATAGTGCTTAGTGGCTTGTGGTTTTAACAGCCGCACAGGTGAATCGATCAGGTTAAACTGCGCTTGCCGCGGTTGGTCTGTGAATGGGTGACCATCTTTACATACCGTGATCCCTCCGTGCCCCGAAAGCACGTTAAGCCGTTGGTCCCGGCTGTCATTCGTGGATCTTTGACAGTCGTTACGGGTAGTCAGAAGCCCGAAAGTCTGCCAACCAGTCTTACCAAGGGGTATCGTAGTACCCAGTTACTGGGTTGTGGACGTCAGATAGGCAGTCGCTCCATGTAAAATACTGTTATTCAGCTGCATCCGGTTAGACTGAAAGCCGACCCCAAAATAGTTGGGAAAAGGCTAGGCAGCTGATGATGATGATGGTACAGGTCACTGCCGCTTTTAATAGGAATAAAATTACTATCCGTTTCAATAGGTCAAAGTAGAATCACTCATTTTAATTAAACTGGCTAGCTAGGCTACTACAGGTACTATTGAAAGTCAAAAATTTCAAACAAAAGCGATTTTAATCATACATTTTGTGCCAATACTGATCACGATTGATCACGAATGCGACCAGTGAACGATCTAATAAATAGAAGTACCCTCATTTGAATAACATTTAATTACTTGGTTCTTGCTGTTAGCACCCTCGCACAAAATAAATAGGCACAGAAGGCCGGCTCTGAACAACGAACGAAAAAGGACGCACGAACACACACGGTGCTTTACAACATTATATTATTACTAGCTTCTGCCCGCAGCTTCGCCCAAAAATCCGCGAGGTATGTCGATAAAATCCTATGTCCTTCCCCAGGATGCAATCTATCTTACTGCTGAATTTTATCGAAATCCGTTCAGTAGTTTAGGCGTGAAAAGGTAACATACAGACAGACAGACAGACAGAGTTACTTTCGAATTTATAATATGGATAATATTTTTTTTTTTTTTTTTTTCATCTATGTATGCATTTCTAAAATATTATTCTTCCCCGAAAAATACTGATCGTGCACCAAATATTACAAAATATTTGTAACTTACTATTTTAATTTTTTTGAAATGGACATTATCGAGAACCGAATTAGTTACGAGGTTAATTATTTTTAAAAAAATGCTTAGGTTAGGTTAGGTTAAAACTGTGACCTCCTACGCACGAGCCGAGCGAGCGAAGCGAGCGGTGCCACGGCAGCGGCCGGCGAGTGCCAGAAACGACTAAATTTTAAAGAAAAAAAATATGGAAAAAGAGATTATTTTTAACAGGCTATCGAGAACCGAATTTGGACATTAATTGGTGTTTGATTCAAATACATTTTGCAGTGCATTATCTGAAGTAAAACTAAAAAAATAAATGCTTGTTTTTAAAATTAGGTGTATTACTATTTTTACAAATTTGCAACAGTTGTTAAATAGATGCTCGTTATGACATATTTTAATGAACATATTTTGGTGCACATTCAGTATATTTGGTGGAACACAGGCAAAATTAGGTAAATGAAATGGGAATAAATTGAAGTACTTTTAAATACCATCCTTATAATATTAGTATGGATGTAGAGGCAGCCCTTACTCTTAAGACGACCCACTGACCCTTGTGCTTCCTGATGAAGATCTGCACATATCCGAGTTTGTCATCTACACATGCTTTTTACACCTTTCAACACAAAACTCTCAAACACTGATTACAACAACAACCCTGATAAATTAATCTATTGTCTTTATCACGTACTTACTGAAAATCCAATGCGTAATTAGGTTAGTGTTGTGCTTCTAGGCGCAACGGAATGTTGCCATTTAAAATATTATATTGTACTATTACCAATTATTGAAGTGAAAACTTTTTTAGGCGCGTTGGTCATTTTTTTGAGATGGGGAACAAACCATTGAGTTCACTGTGTTTTGTTTTTAAGACGATTAAAAAATACCCGCTTCGGACGTGCTCGGTTGTCCTCGGGATGTACTCGGTTTTAATGTAACTTGTATATCCGATATGTCAGTGAGTGATGGCAAAGTATTCTGTTTGTGTTTTGTTTTCACTTCTGTCGGCACTCCCGGAGTGCCACTGTTTTTTTTGTTTTTTTTTTTATTATTGAGCTCAAATAAGTTGAGGTGAGGGCAGGAGAATGACGGCGCGTACGTGTTCCACGCGCGCCTCAAAGAGATGTCAGCATCGAGGAGGGGCCTCATAGGGCCGAAGCCTGCCGGGTCAGCGGGATTATAATAATAATAATAATAATAACATTTCATTGAAAATCTCTAACGGGCCTCTGCGAGTTGGCTTCGGCCCCTCGTACGCCTTCCAAAGGACCGGGACCCCATGGTCCCGAGATATGTTAAAATATAAAAATAATAATAATAATAATATTCCACAACTATCACACAACGCCGGATTCGGATTGTTCGAAAGGGTTACCGCTGCCCCGGAACATAAAGGGCTAAGGAAGGAACACGGGTGGGTTTTAGTCAGTAACAGTCTGACACTCCCTTCCGCTCCACCCAGAGCGGGAGGGGTCATTTGATGATCTCCCACCCGCAAAAAAAAAAAAAGGACAGGATAATGATAATAAATATTACAAAATATGTGAAAGTTTGAAGGTTTTGATGTTTTTTATTCAATCACGCAAAAACTGCTGAACGCATTTGGATTTTGGCACACAGATAGAAAACCAGAACCCTAATTGTGTAACACACTATCAATCGGAATCTGAATCATTTTGAAGCAAATTGCTAATCCATTGCTTCACAAGTTCGAAAAATGTGTCTACTCAACACGTAAATAACGCAATGAATGTTGTTGAACTGTCAAAATGAAACCGAAGGGTACTTTTTATTCCTTGCGCTAACAGTTGCTGCTAGTATTTTATAATAACAAACGAATAGTGTGCAGTGTTAATAATCTCAGATAATTTACATTCCATCGTCACTTGATCAGTTATCCACTTTAGTGCAATGTATTCTAAGTTGATTTTTGAGCGACCATTTGTAACAAAAAGGTCCTAATAAGGTTTTAGTTGCAATGGAATTTGAAGTTTGTTTAGTATGACATTTAGTTTGGTGTTCCATAACTTGCAAATTATCTCAAATTCTTCATTCAAACATAGTTGCCAGTGCGCTCGCACCCGCTGTACGTGAAGCGTGTCTAGGTTTTTGGCATTCGTGATACAGGGTATTCCTAGTACGAATGTCAAAGCACTCCTTTGACATCTAAGTGCACATTACATAAGACCTAATTTGTTTGTTTTTAAGGAGATTTACTGTACCCATTCTTCTAGTAATAAAGATTTTTATTATTTTATTTTAGTTATGTGTGCGTGAGTTTTTGTTGTGTGAAGTTGACCTTCTGTACCTATCTATCCTGTGACCCTGGACAACGGATACTGAAGCTTTTGTTGCCGACTCGTACTTCCGCTCTACACAATGGCGAACGCCGTGAAAATGAAGTTTATTGGATGTTTTAGCGCTATAGAGTTTTATGGCATCCTTATTGAGAGGAGAGATAATTAGTTGATGTGTTTTTGTTTATGTTGTTTGCAGGCGATGCATGTTAAGTGTAAACGCTTAAGCGCCTGTTCGTATACACTTGGCAACTTTTAAAAGTGATTTTCCTCTACTTTATCGAGTGTAATTTAATTTTCTTACTGTTACTACATACTTCTTATCAGTATATTAGGAAGTAGGACTGATCTCAAAGTTGCAATCGTTGTTCCACGAGTAAATTGCTTTTGATTTTTGTAAAGTTTACCATACTTCTCCGAAACGGCTTGACCGATTTTTATGAAATTTTATATGCATATTCAGTAGGTCTGAAAATCGGCTACTATAAATATTTTTTTCATGTAGGTTAGGGGTAGGGTAGGAGTAGGGTAGGAGTAAGTTGGGAGTAGGGTAGAAGTAGGATAGAAGTAGGGTAGGAGTAGGGTAAGAGTGGTAGGAGTAGGGTAGGAGTAGGGTAGGGGTAGTAGCTATAGTAGGAGGGGGTATATTTTTGTCCTGGCGACTACAGGTTTACCACAATCAAATCCAGGACGTAGGAATCTTAAAATTGTTAGAATGTAATATACTTACAGTCCGGTCGTCGAGAAAATGAGTTTTTGACACCGTCCGTTTCGTACAAACAAAAACGTGTTGTGCGAATTTGATCTTTATTCGTTACTAGAATTGTCGCTCTGACAGGTGCCAGGAACGCAGTCTCACGACCACGGATGCTCACGACTTTAGGTTCGGTAATACCAATTTTGTCTTGCGTCAGTTGCCACTTTAAGGGTCAAGGTTCTCAATACTCACATTAATTAGTTATGCCTCGGTAAGTATCTTGGTTTCTTTATAAAATAAGCTGTCTTATAGTATCTTCTTTATATTAAAATAATATTACGAAGATATTCGTAATTCTCCTAAGGTCTCATACACACGAGCGACACATGTCAATGGAAGAGGCAGTATTTGAGCATCGTACCCAAACACACACGTTGACGGCAGCCGTCGACACTCGTCACCGGCACCGCTCCAATCCAGTAATTAACTTGCCATTCAAATTTGAGCATTAAATCGTAATAATATATATTTCATAAAACCAATATGAAAAGCCAACGGGCGGGCCATCAGCGCGCTTGCTGCTACCATACAATTCGACTCGCTGCTCGCGCGCTGCGAGCCGACCGCGTGCTTACAACGCACCGACTCCGAGTCGCCAGCGATATTATGAAAACGTGCAAGTCCTAGGTGTGTTCAATCACAAATGCCATATATAACAATTGTGTTTGCGGTGACAAAAAGCTTGCACCTCGCGGCCAGCGCGCGGACTGCGAACTTGCACCTCGCGGGCGACGCGTAGTAATTACCGCGCTGGCGGCTAGTCGTAGCCTAAATTCGAGGCGACGACGCCGTGCTGCAGCTGTGCAGTTGCGGTGTTGTCGGTATAATTTGCCATGACCTTAAGAGTTGCCTCAGCCACTGACGCATGTTGCTCGTGTCTATGAGCACTTACAATGGAAATTTAACACACAATATTTGATGTAAAATATTGTGTACGAAATATCCATTGTTCAAACTAAAATGAAACATTCATCAGATTCAAACTTTCAAAAAGTACCCTCTTGTAAAAAAAATACCAAACACGATACCATTGTTCTCTCCCCACAAAATAACACGAGACAATAGGTAATAAACGAAGTAGCGGTCACAGTGGAAAAACAAAGGAAACGCAATGAATCAAGCTCTAAAGAGTCAAGTAAACTTCGTTCAACTGTTTGTCTACCTTAAGAACTCCCACTTTCGTTTGATAGATGTGGTCTTAAGGGACTGTGGTGTGAGAATAGTCTGTTTTTTGTAAGTTTGTGATTTTTCTATCTTATGCAAGACTGGGAGATCAATAAATCTGCCTAGCCATATCCTATGTTGGGGTCGGCTTCCAGTCTAACCGGATGCAGCTGAACACCAGTATTTTACATGGCATAATCAGCCTATAATGTTCCCACTACTGGGACACGGGCCTCCTCTACTCGATAGGGAGTGGGCATTCTACCACGCGTGCCCAGTGCTGGTAGATGTCACATATGTTCGAATTTTGGGTCTAGGTCATGCCGGTTTCCTCACGCTGTTTTCCTTCACCGGTTTGAGAGCAGTGGTGACTAACCCACGACTTACAACTCGTGATTTGATCAGAACTCTGACCATAATTTTTCGAACACGTAAAGATTGTTGTAAATTCTCTGAATTTATCATTCTACGACAAACAAATTGCCGTCTCTTCAAAAAGTCTAGAGCAATTTTCCCGAAGGACCAATCCTAAATAAGAAAATTACTCAAATACAAATTCAAGCTTAATGATGACGTAATCAATTAAAAACTGAAGACTCATCACTAAACGATACTTTGTAATAAAGTGATAAATTGTTCTTTTACTAGATCAACTTGCCCTTAAACTGACTCACCTATATTCAGTGTTTTTAGCTGCTAAATAGAACTCAATTTCGTACCTCGCAATCAATACCGTTTCAGCTAGTTCAGAACTTCAGATTAGGGATGTAACGGTACATCCCTAGTCCAAAGTTCTGAAATGAAATGTTAGCGGAGGCGGAAGTAGAAAATAGATTAATTAATAAGATTACATTATTAGAATCATCATCATAATTTTTAGGGTTCCGTACCAAAATGGTAAAACGGAACCCTTATGGTGAGACTCAGTCTGTCTGACTGTCTGTCTGTCTGTCACAGCTGGATATCTCAAGAACTACTAATGCTATCAACTTGAAATTTGGAATACCACTTGGCCACGATTGCTGATTGATTGATTGATTTGGGAAAAAACTTGAAACTTTAAGTTATATCTCCACTATATTAAGCGTTCTGCAATTAGTCGGATTTTCTTTATTAGGCTGCGATTCCACCAGAAATGAGCAAACTACCGAATAACATCGCTTCATTTTCATAGCTTTAGCTAAGCTAGTGTTGTTATTGGTTAGTTTTACGCACATCCCTCGCTACGCATCCTCGTTCATTTCTGGTGGAAACGCAGCCTTAAACCTCCGTTAAAAACTTGGGGAGATGGAAGTCAATCGGAGGCAAGACTTCTTACGGAAGTTCCGCATTTGCGGAGACGAGGTTGCGTTGCAACCCTAGTTCAGCCACTACCCCGGATAAGATTAATGTTTTGCCAACTTTAGGCGTAGGTGCAATAAGACCTACTCTACACCAAATAGCCGGTAAAATGGCCTATCATAAAATCAACCTTATCAGTGATTGTTTAAAGCCGTTAATTGCACGTGCAGGATCTTGATTGAAGTTCCCATTCGCGTAACCGCAAGTTGTGCTAGGTGGAGCACATGAAGAAATGCAGTTGATTTTAAACTTAACTTGTTTATAAATAGGGTTTTAGATTGGTTGAAGAATAAAAATAGATGATTCTCATGCAGTATTTCAGTTTATTTATTAAGTTATTTAGAAGATATTTTTTTTAAATATTATATTATATATATTTTTTTGTTTTTGAATTTGCGTGAAATTGTATCAGCAAAACTTATCAACTGCAATTAAATTAAGACTGTATGTAAATTCAAATAGTGTTTTGAATTGTATAGTGACTTCAGTGGCAAAATATACCTACTAAACTAATAGCCTTATTTCAAAGAAAAACCGAATGAAGGTAATAAAAGGTAGGCAAGTATTCGTGGGCGTTTATTTGTGCCCTTAATCTAATTACTAGCTCAATCATGACCCAAAAACCCAGGATAAATATTGGACTAAGTTATTATATAATTACCTACCTTTTTCCTTATAATGAGCTTATAAGTAAAAATATTTAAAAGTCTAAATACTTCTCTAGACTTCTGCTCACCTCATGGAAGTTCCGTCCACGTTTAAGTCAACTATACCATTTTTTTTTATGTTTGCGTCTTTGTCCCACTGCTGAGCAAAGGCAAACTCAAACTGTAACTCAAAGCATTTATTTCAATTAAACCTTGTACGGGCACTTTTGAATTGTCAAAATTAAATAGTCTGTCAGTTAGTCAGAATGTTGAAGCTAGTTGCCCATTCCAAAACGTAGATCTCTATGGAGAAGAACAGGCAAGAAGCTCCATGGACACTCTTTTAAATCAAGATATATTACAAAATCCTAGGTACATTATTCTTGTTGCTTCTATATGTGAGAGCAATGTAAAAAAAGACACAAATGAAGAAACAATTCTAAATATAAGATTAAAAATAAGCCTTGGCAGTTAAGAGATGACCAGTCTCAACCGACGGCGCCGCGACGAACATGACGCAGGACCTCCCCTAGGACTCCCCCAAATCCTTCCAAGCATCCTTTTCCAAGGCCACTTCGATCCAAACCCTGTGGTACCTACACGTCTAGGTCATCTCGCCACCTCTTCCTGGGCCAGCTATACCAAAAAACACGTATCCTATGGCACTCGGCAATAAAATTATATTGTAACTATCTATCAGTGAAAAATTTTGTCGTCAAATCCGTACTTCTAGAAATTACATCCTACAAAACGAACAAAAAAATATAGATTTTTTTTTAGAAGTTTACATTTGTTAATATCGACGTTGACCTAAAATAAATCTCAAAATGATGTCACCAAGAAAAACGAATAGAGATAATCGTCCTACTATCATCAAACGGCCCCGTAATCATTAGTCCAAAGTAACTAGTAACATTAAACCTTTCAATACAAATTACACACACGCACACCTGTCCATAGAATTACTCTAAACAAAGTTTAGGATATCCCTAAACTATAATGTAACGAAGATGCCTTTACCCTTCAGGCTCGAAATTGTGGAAACAGAGATATAGCAATCAGTACCCAAAAGTTTCTCAATCCACATTTAACACCTTTAGACTGGGACCACAGAAGAAATAGATAAAGAAAGTCCGGCTCCATGCAACGAGCGAAAACTGGCGCACGCACACATAGACGCGTACGTACGCCAGTCACGAGTGCGTTTACAATCACTTTATGTGAAGCGTGTGTATGTGTGCGTGCGTTTTCCAAATCAGCAGCTAGGCCAGCCTTCTGTGTGTATTTGGTCTTTCGACCGAGACGCCCCGGGTTGAATTATTTAATTATATTGTAGAACCCACAGGTAGGGATCTAAATTAATAGTACTTTGTATGTTTGTAAGCTCTCGGTACAGTTACAGAAGTTAGAAAGGAGCAACCAGTGATTGAAGCTAATGGTGGAATTTTAGTAGAAAATGAATATTAAGGAAAAAATTAAGATCGAAAATTTGTTACGAAGATAACGATGTCAAAGAAATGATAGCTGAGGAAGAAAATCATAAAGGGAATGGAATTAACACAATTGAAGAAAAAGTCCTCATAACATCAGAGGGCATAAAATGATAACATAATGGACAGTTAACTGTTAAGTTAATCATATCAAATCACATTGGTGAAGCATTTTTTAGTTATTTTTTTGTCTGTGCTAAAATACCAATCAATCCAATCCAAATCCAATCCCAATGTCTTTGATTGTACCTACGTAGTGCAGCGAAAAAAAGAAAAACACGGACTGTCTTCGCCATATTATAACTATATTATCCTTTTATGATTCTCCAAAGTGGCCTTTTTAGGCCTCCAAATCTTACCCCAAAAACCATTTTTAGTTTAAAAAATAGTCCCAATTGATTGACAAAACCATAATTATGATTTCTGCCCGCAAGGATAAAACATTATTTAAAAAAAATTGTCACGCGAACAAGCTCATGATAAAGCAAAGCACGTGTTAAACCCTAAATTGATTCACACAATCTATTAGACGAAAATTGCGAAATGTTTCTTCGACGGGAAGGGGCTGATAATGGCAGGAGTCCGGAACTGTCAGCCCATCGACTGTAAATCTATTTGATTTATTAACCAAAGAGACCGGACACAGAATATAATATATGTACAGAAGGCCGGCTTCCTAAAACGAGCGAAAACGCACGGACGCATAGACGTTCAACGAGTACGAGCGTCCTCGCGATTGGCATTTGTTTGAGATGACCGCACGTACGCGTCTCTGTGCGTGCGTCTGTTTTTGCCCTTTGTATGGAGCTGACCTTCTGTAACTATCTATTCTGTGATCAGGCTAAGCCAAAGACGTCCTTTGCGAAATCATTATGTTTATTCAGATAGGTGTCAATGAGGATTGTCGAAATATTGTTTATTAATTTTGGTCACGGAAGAAACAGGATTTTTGTCAGTCATATACCTATGATGCTTTGACGCTCCGGATGCTTTTGAAAAAGAAGTTTGATCAGCCAATTGGAAGCATTTGACTCATCTGCCTAATCTGGCGTCCCGTGTACCTGTATTTTACATGGAGCGAGGCAGTCGCTCCATGAAAAATCAGATCTCCACAACCCAGTTACTGGGTAACACCCTTAGTAAGACTGGTTGTAAGACTTTCAGCCTTCTGACTACCCGTAGCGCCGAATGACAGCCGGGACCAACGGCTTTCCGAGGTACTGAGGGGTCTCAATATGTAATGGATAGTCCCATCCATGAACCGACCGTGACATGCATAGTTTAACCTTAGATCAAACCTTGCGGCTGCCATTATTTAGCCACATGCCCAACCTAATTTCAAGCAAGACGACAGTAAAAAATAAACACCCTAAAGAAATTTGTGAAAAATAACATCAATGATTAACGTTCTAATACCCAGATCCAATAACGCCTGGTACAAATGCACCAACACACGCAAAGTGTCTCAATGAACTGACGTCTGTATAATTAGCTCTATCAAAAGCAACGAATGGCGTTTCATTAACGGCTCAAAATGCTTTTGGTGGATGTGGTCCAAGTCAAAAACTTGAGGACTTGGACTTGGTTTATTGAGGATGATATTCTCATAGCATGTATATATCTATCTATTTTCCTTTTTTTATGTTCCTGTTTTTATCACATTTAGTTTCGATTATACTATTATTTTTCTTTGTGTAGGCTGTACCAGTACAGCGTCATAATAATTGTATGCTGCACCGGACGACGTCAATACGTCGGCGCCGGCTGTCGCTGAAAACCAGCGCTGGGGCTCTGTCTTGCATAGGGTCGCAGCAGAATGCTGAGCGATAGCCGTTTTGCGTGGATGTGACGCATGTTTCCCCCAACCCTTTCTTATTTTTTTTCTAATAGATGGTGGGTAGAATCAATTCTATTTTATCGTAATTTTTGACGTTCAAAAGTGCCTTTTATGTGCCTATTTGAAATAAATGCTTTGACTTTGACTTTGGTAAATTATAATTTATTTATGGTGGGTAAATTTTTATTTATTTCCTAATTAGTCTAGTGACTACCGAGATGAAGACTAATAGAGAAGCTATTTATAAAGGAATTTATTGTGAGCGCGAGCGCAGGCAACGCGGAGGTGAGGGTAGGAGCAAGACAAAACACAAAATGCTGAATATTCTTGTGTACTAATTGCTTTGGATTGGTACCTGTCTACGAGTATATTATGAACGCACGGTGCCTGCGGATAAATAAAATTGTATGATATTTAATCATATTTATTAATATCATTGGTTGTGTATGTAGTTGCTTTATTTTATAAGTACGGTTTGTTTAATTTTATGTTGTTAGCTATAGTACAACATTTAATCTTACGTGGTTTCCGTACGTCCTTTTCGGGTAACCACTAAAAATCAGCTCTGTGCTGTGGGTTATAGCACAGCATCATGCTGAGTGGAAGCCTTCTTGTCACAGCCATGACGTGCAGCCGTCGACTATCCTGCTTTATGCTCGTAATTATTGATTTCAAACATTCAGAGTGATTATTCCATGAAACCTGACGCATTCCGGGGTCAGGGGTATCAAAATGGCCTGATAGTAGGTATGCCAGGTTCCATATAAAAATCTTCAATCAATCCCCTTTGTTGTAAATATTTAAATTAGCCCAGAATTCAGCCATGCAAACTCCGTTCGCTGACGCAGTCAGTCAATCTTGTCTCCGAGATGTATCAGTATCTCCTTTATTTCATTATTTACATATAAATAATATTTTTAAATATTAGAATATAAAAAAATATAAAAAATAGTAGCCCACCGGTATCGGGAACAGAGTCCAAGCTACCGGTGGTCAGGGCTCCAGAGAGAGGAATTTCCTAACAATGCGGGCCGTGACCAGAAGTACCGCTTTCTAAATCAAGCCCTTAATCCAGCTGCTAAACGAGAGCCTCCTCAGGTGTTGGTCGAGGCTCTTAGCTATAAAACCATTGGCTGTCACGACTATCGGCACAATGATCGTTGAGTCCACATCCCACATGTCGAGAACTTCGCGAGCCAAGTCAAAATTGTTTATCTTTCTCGGCTTTCACGAGGTTCTCATCATGCGGGACGGTTATGTCAACAATCATTGCGCGACGCTTTGATCGGTCCACTACCACTATATCAAGCTTATTGACAACAATAGTCCTGTGAGTGATGATGGATCGATCCCAGTACAATGTGATATCAATATAGCTATCTGAATCATTATTAATAAGCAAGACAGCAACCAGCATGGTAGTTATATAAAACGACCGTTTCTCGAAGTTGCTCCGTATTATATCCATAAGTATTAGTAAAAATATTTTCCTTCATTCTTAATTGATTAGCCAATAAAATAATTTCTCGCTTTCCGCTTATCACTTACACACTGTAACACGCCAGAAGCGGGTGATGAATACTTCATTACCACGGAAATAGGGCGAAGGTTGCCTTTTCAAACGTTTTTATTTGCTTTATAAAACACACGGATCCGACCGTCGATATTTGAGGTATTTACATTTTGTGAAAGGGAATCAGAATTTGTTTCTTTTGATAAGCTGATTTGCTTTGGTTTTGTTGTAAAATAAGTACTACATGTAGCAGTGTTGATATACTCAGATAATTACGTTCCATCGCCACTTAATCAGTTATCGATGTTAGTGCAATGTATTCTAAGCTGATTTTTGCGTGACCATTTGTAACGGAAAGGTCCTAATAAGTTTCTGGTTGCAATGTTGTTTCTCTGTCTACAAGATTCAATCATTATCAATTTTAAATTAATTATATTTCCTCAGTTGATAGCAATTTGCTTGGCCCGTATTACACGGGGCTTAAACATAACTAGCGAAATGTGGCTTAGGTATAAGTGTATAGTATCTGTACTATAGAAATTTGTCAAATTTCTTTAATAGATTTTCAACTTTATAACATAAGGTTCAAAGTTGATAGGGAAAATTTGACAGTTTCGGGTAGCTTTGATTTGCTGGCGTCTGTACATCCTACTGTCATTTGTAAAACATTGTAAAAGCCAAGAATTATTCTTAAAAGAGTAACCGTGGAGTTTCTTGCCGGCTCTTCTCCATAGGAAACGACTAACTGCAACCGTGCACCTAGCCTCTGACGTTTTATCATCTGCCTTATCCTTTTCCAAACTATGTTGGGGTCAGCTTCCAGTGTAACCGGATGCAGCTGAGCACCAGAATCCCATTAAGCTTATGTGAAATAAAATATTTTATTGATTTTATAGGTACACCACACCTCTACTGGGGAAACTGACGTGTTATATTATTTGTGCTATTTTTGTTTTAAAATTGAATCCAATTTCAAAAATAATCAATAACCTGTAACTATTGGTTGCTTCATATCGTTCCGAGTTTAACGTTACAATCCCGGAGGAGACGTGCTCGCCCACGTAAAAGGAAAAAAATACAAAACTTTCTAAAAGCACAACAACCCAGACTACCTATAAAGATAAAGGAACCGAAAAATTAAAGAAATTCAACTTAACATTAGCAGAAACACAAAAAGCTGTAGCGCGTTGTAACCCACAAGCGGAGCATTTGCCTCTAGTCTTCGGATTCCGCATAACAGTTTGTTTCGCAATATGAGCCACGAAGAAGCATTTAGTTTTAAAATATAAAACCTTAGCCACACGGGCGCTGTGTGGAAATTCTTGCATTTCTTTCGTAATGAATACTTGATGAGAAACAGATGTTGTGGATTGTAGAATAATGTGTTAGGTTTTGGAGGATTTTGGTCAATCAATAGATTTGAAAAAAAAATGTGTTAATTGGTGACTGGGGTTGGTTAGCTTTTATTTATGATTTTACTAAATCATTACCATCGTCATCAACTCAGTGTTTTACTGTGGGATTATACCCTTTCCGTTATATTTCTCTAGGTTCGATCGTAGGCCTCTCCCATTTATCCATTTGCCTCATCATCAGTTCTCGGTACAAATTTGGTTTCAATTCCATACTTTGTAGCTAGTTTATTCTTTATTGTTTTTTTCTCGTCATCTTCAGGCGCTTCTTTAAAACTTTAGCAGGTAAAAGTTTTGTTCCTCTTTTATTGCCAGATCTTTTGTTTTGAAGTCCATATTATTTGCAGGATATATTTTTATTTTTTCCCATATATTCAACGACTAACCTACATTTACAATTTTCCTCTCCAACCTCATTCTGAATATCAATACGCTAGCACGTCTGAGCCACAGTTTTCTTATAAGAGCAACCGCTGCCGGGCCGTTAGGTGAATACGCTGAATTGTTTTCTAGAGAATTTCAACGTGTAAACGGGGGAATGTGGCCATTGCACGCGACTGTTCCGTTTTGCTATTGCGTTCTCATTTTGTTCAGATGATAAAATGGTTTTTAAGAAATGGCTCACGGGATTTTCGGCACTTTGGCTACGTGAAAGTCTTAGGAGAGCGGAGTGGCAATTTATTGCAGCAACGTTGGGTGTAGAATTCGTTATAATTGTGTTTGTTGTTCTAAGCTTGTCTTTACAATTGTCAGATTTCTTCTATTTGTGGCTTGGAAATGCGGAATTCCGACATAAGATTATTTAGGAAATCTTATTATAATTGCAACAATTTCGTATAATCGAGGGGCTTCGTGGATAAATGATAATAGCCACACGGGTCGATCGAAGGTTAAGCTACACTTGCCGCGGTCGGTACGTGGATGGGTGACCATCAATTACATATCGAGACCCCTCCGTACCTCGTTGGTCTCGGCTGTTATTCATAGATCTTTGACAGTCGTTACGGGTTGTCAAAAGACCAAAAGTCTGACAGCCTGTCTTAGGTATCGTGTTACCCAGTAACTGGGTTGTGGAGGTTAGATAGGCAGTCACTCTATGTAAAACACTGTTATTCAGCTGCATCTGGTTAGACTGGATGCCGACCCCAACATAGTTGGGAAACGGCTAAGCATTGCATAAGTAGACTTTGCCAACACACGACCACATATTAATATAATTACATTTTATCAGACGAATAATTAAAATCAACTTTTGTAAAAAATACCAGCCTCTGAAACAATATTGCGATTGCGAAGGTCAACAAAAAAGCTGTTAAATAAATTAAAAATTTAGCAAAAAAATATTACCTACATTGTTCACATTTTTTTGCTACCGCTACAGGCATGAGTTTGACAAGGGTCGATTATTATAAATTCAATATTTCATCTTCTTGTTACGCTAAAACTCACATGTTTCGTAAACATTTTTTTTTGCGATAAACAATAATTCATGTCTTGTCGGGCAACGGAAAAGCAGCATGTTGGTATGATGTAAGATGTATGTGAGCCAAAGTAGGTATTATGAAGGCAGGGGTTATATACCTTTTTTTTTCGTGGGGATATCCTCATGGATACCCTCCGTCTGGGAAGAACGGAGAGTTATGTCGGACTCCTATCGACTAAAATAATAATAATAATTTATTTATTTCAGACATAATTCTAGTCCAGTCAAATTCATACTCATACATTAAAATTACTTATAAAATATAATATTAAATTCATAACAGGTAAATACTCAAAAGAAAATTGTGATCATTTAAAAATAATAAGTAAATGAAAGTCAAAAAAAATATATATTAATTATAAAAATGTCAGAATCGAATAAATAAAATAAAATGTAAAATTGTAAAAATGTTATACTGATAAAACCCCACTGTTCCTTCTTGTACCATGAGTCGGGGGCCCGGGAGATACTTGTACATTCGCCGTACCTCCGACTGGTATTAGCCCGCCATGTCTAGCGGGCCCCATCATCAAGTGAGGCCGATTCCACTACCGCACGTCCTTGCATTAAGGCGCGCGCACTGCTTACCATCCTTCTGAGCCTGACTGCTCGAGCAGGGGTTATATACCTACTTGCAGTTCTTCAATTAGGTCATTTGGTTATAGGGGCGCGTCCGTAATGACCTTTCTGTCCTGTCAAGGACTTTGTAGTTTTACCTTCAGCGAAACTAAAAGGACTGGGAATTAATTATCTAATACGCTTCGCAAGTCTGGTTTCTGTTTTGTAAGATATTCGCTACCACGCGGTCAAATTAATAAGCTAGCGAAACTCTACAGACGTGATGGGTATCGATACCTAAACACGATAATTATGAGACCTTTTTTGGGGGGTCAACGACCGCTGGGAGTGTTGTTGGTTTGAGAGTGTTTTGTTGCTGTGAAGTATACACAAAAAAAGCAACTGATTTTTCAAGTGACTGTACTAACTGCGGTCGATGAGCCCACAATTTATTTTAACAAATTACTTTATTTTTATTTTACACCAACACCTGTCTCGTCTCCACAGTTTCGCTAGTTAATTTTATTTGAGCCTGTAGTTTAAGTAATAAAATAATGTATCACTGTGAATGGCCTGATGGATTGTGACTAACCGTCAATCACAAAGCTGGGGACTTCTTTCTCGTAGTATTGTTTTTGCTTTTGAGTGACATCACAAAACTAAAACCAAGATTTTGAACGCGCCACCCACAATATCCGATTAACTACAACCAAGACACAGTTCCAACCACAATAACCCAAACCATCCCAGTGAAAACTACACCCAACTCCTCAGCTATATACAAAATAAAAAAAGGCAAATCCACGGAGACACCGTCTACAAACAGGCGGCAAAGAGTCCCTTTATAATTGCAGCCGTGGGCTGAAAGGCCTTTGAGAGAACACGACGGATTTAAGCGTTTCGCCATACTACTATCACAGGATAGTACAGAAGGTCACCTCCATACAACGAGCGACAACGCACGCACACATACAGACGCTTCACGTACAGCGAGTGCAAGCGCACTCGCGAATGGCTTTTGTTTGAGTTCGCCGCACGTACGGGTCTATGTGTGCGTGTGCCTGTTTTCGCTCGTTGTCTGGAGCCTGCCTTCTGTATCTATCTATTTTGTGCTACTATCTTTAATTTATTGGGCATTTTGTTTCTTAATAATATACCAAGGGTTGTTAACGACAAATTTCTTCTTCCCTTTGAGCTGTTTATGAAAATTCCTGGGTCATTATCCTGGATGAAAGGAATATTTATTGTCTTGATATATTTCATTATAATTTATAGCTACTGTTATAGTATCTAAAAGGTGATTATGACCCAATTACTAACGAGTTTCTGGAAACACGTTCAATAGTATAATGTTGTGAAATATTTTGATTGACCGTTGTTTTTTTGCTAAATAAATCACATCAGGGCGATTCCTTACTTCGAAAGCCGTCAATTCTTTAGTTAATCGACACAACAACGGCGTGGTTTGAACTGTCAAAATACATGTCCGTGCGGTTGACATTTCGATTCCTTGCCGTTAACAAGACACTATCCCTGCGTTCCGAGTTGGGAAATAATCGATGTGAGCGTGCTTAAACCCGTACCATATTAGCGTGAGCGCGATAACGACGTCCCGTGAATCGTCATAGATGACGTCATGATATGCGCCATCTTGCGATAACGCCGACCATGCCCTAGAATAATATCACCGTGAGCGCTGTCAAAAATGACAGTGAGTGTGTGTGAGGATGTGTCAGTGTGTGTTTTGTTTTGATATGCATCTTATAATTAAACTAACTGGCATTTTCGAAATTGTGCTTCTGGCTGATAGTCGCTACCTAACCAAAGAAGAAGAAATGTGGTGTTTATACAAAGAAATACTGTAATAATATCGTTTTTACATTAAGTAAGCACTGTGAGCGCGACCACGGGCGTTCCGAATTGTTGACAGCTCTCAGCTGTCATAATCGTGATATCTAAATCGGAACGCATGTGAGATGATGTGAGCGCTGTGAGCGATTATAGTTAATTCGGAAAGCGCCCTATATTAACGTTGTTTGCACGTGGTAAGATTTCGCGGGGAATAATACAGAACTGGGGCCCAGCTAATACAAGATTTCGAAATAGATCAAACTTATTAAGACTTTCTGAAAAATAAGGTTTGAATAAAAACAGTTGCTTGAGACTAGAATAGAATATAATACTCTTCATTATGTATATAGTGTACATAATGAAGAGTATTATTAGTTATTTATGCAACTTGTTGTATAAAACTGGACAAGTACGAAGGGTTCCGTACCACAAGGCGAAAACGCCGAAAAAACACGTTTGTTGTATGCCCCCCTTAAATATTTATTTTATTTTAATTTTATTATTTATCATTAAAGTAAAAATACAATTGAGTATTTTGTGAATATTTCAAGTGCCTACCTGTTGCCAATATTGATATCGAGCAAAAAAGGGCAAAAAAATCGCGTTTGTTGTATGGGAACCCCCCTTAAATATTTATTTCATTTTGTTTTTGGTATTTGTTGTTATAGCGGCAACAGAAATATATAATTTGTGAAAATTTCAACTGTCTAGCTACCGCGGTCCTTGAGATACAGCCTGGTGACAGGCAGACGGACGGACAGACGGACGGACGGATGGACAGACAGCGAAGTCTTAGTAATAGGGTTCCGTTTTTACCCTTTGGGTACGGAATCCTAAAAATACGAATGTGGGTTTATCAAACGAGGCGAAGCCGAGTGTGATGATAGTATCTCATGATTGTTTTAATACCTAATTATGTAAATGAAATGTACAGTTGCATACAAGACTTTATCTAGAATCTAGTATTTTTAGACTTTATCTTTATAAAGTCTAAAAATACTGTTTCAGAACCTTTTTAGTATAGATACTAAAAAGGTTCTGAAACAGTTTTTTGCAATACTAACATGGAAAAAAAATGGCGGCTGGCGGGATACGACGTGAATTCGAATAACCTTTAAGTTCTTTTTAACCCCCGACGCAAAAACGACGGGGTGTTTTAAATTACGGCGCTGTGGTAATATAACGCGCGTGCATGACAATGTTCTTTACAAGCTTTTATATTTAGCTTGCACTGTTCGTATGTAAGTAGGTATGCATGTATGTAAGTTGTCCGTCAAAATTTGCAAACCATTTTTCGACCATTAGTTTTGAAAAGGAGTTGCATAATGAAATTTAGTACATCATTATAACACTCGTTTGGATGATATTATGGTTATTATGATACCTGGTTGTTTTAATGTTGGCAAATAAGCTAACTGTTTCAGAAACTTTTATAGAGGATTTATAGCATGGGTGTAGATAAAATAAATTATAATTTATTAAATTAACAGATATAAATGTAGATATTTTACATAGAGAGGTAGACATTTTTATTTTCAGTAGTAAGTTTAAAGACCTAAAAATTTACTTATTTTCTTAATCCAAAACTAGTTCAATAAAACTGAAATATCAAAAGAAATAATAAAGTAAATTCGTTGTAGACACCACCTAAAACCAAATGGGTATTAAACTTTATTAAAGCTATCATTTTACCAATTATTTCGTAAACCACACTTTCTCTCCGACTATCCTTTTACTGAATTATTGCGGCAGCAGAGTCTGTAAAATGAAGACCAATATTTCAGAATTTCTTATCAGTATGGATGAATTTGATAAAAGTCTATACATAATCTAGTAGGACGGGTCTGTTTACCTGACTGCGGCAAAGAAGGATTATGAATCTCATTGGCTATATGCGAAGAAAGTTTCGAAAAACTGATTGTGGTTGGGAACACCGAAGGAAAACGATCGCGCGGTCGTTCACCAACACGATGGACCGATCAGGTGAAGGAATCATCATACTCTAAGTTTTACACGGTGGTAAGGGATTCGCTGGACAGAAACCGGTGGAGACGGATCATTCGCTCCAGATGCAACTCCGAAGCTGACCACGATCCTCATACATGAGGGACCGACTACAGAGAGAAAGAGAGGGCTATAATTATATATGTATTATGTGAGATAGTTTGTAAATTACTAAACTACGGGAACTATTTAATTAACCCCCTCGCTACATCCATATTGGTGGCAGTCATAGATATAGATACACCTAGATAACGCAAGAGCAACTACTTCGCGTGCCAAAAATCGCACCAGCTTACGATAAAAAATCATAAGCCGCCACTTTCGCGCTCAGTCCTGTGTACTGCTGGCTGGGTAAGCGTGAGCGAGAGCGCGAGCTTTTGACGTCATAGAAGGTAGTCAAAAAATGGCACGCTTGGTTTTCATACAGTTCGTGATACTTGCGTTATCTAGGTCTATCTATATCTGTGGTGGCAGTTATGTTGTTAGTTTGGCTATAGTAGTATATAGTTTGGCCCACGAAATAGGAATTATTAGAGGCACTTTCTTTTTAGGGTTCCGTACCAAAATGGTAAAAACGGAACCCTTATGGTGAGACTAAGTCTGTCTGTCTGTCTGTCACAGCTGGGTATTTCAAGAACTACTAATGCTATCAACTTGAAATTTGGAATGGTTTTAGATGACGTTTGCCCAACTATTTTGCAAATAAGAAATAAATAAAAATATATGTATATTTTTTGCAACAGGGACTGAAAGGGGGTCTGAAAAATTTGAAGTGCATGTGTACTAGGGCATGTGGGGCATTATATGAAAGAGCGCAGCTTGCACATTCTCAAAATTTTTTTCTTTTTTTTAGGCTGCATTGTTTTCGACTTTTGATGAAAAATGTAAAAAAAAATACCGTTCCCCCCCTTAACTCCGAAGTTTGCAAAGAGAAAAATCTGAAATTATTCTATGTGATAGAAGTTTAAGTAAAGATTACAGGAAAAATAAAACGAAGTCTTCTGTCTTCTTGTTTCATGCTTTTCAGTTTCTTCGGTATACGGTTAATAGTTTTAATTTTCGAATAACAGGTGGCCTCTAACCTGCCAATTTGAAACGAGTGTGAAGTAATGTTATTCATGGGATATTCACAATTTTATCCGATTGGATAGTCTTAAGTGCGGATTTTACGACTCCTCCATTTATTTTAATTTGGGTAGTATTTAAACGAGTGACTGTAAATTAAAGTTTTAAGTGACAAACATAATTAATTTACGATATAATATTACTAAGTGGGCGACTGACTGCGAGTGACGAGAAATCAACAGAACAGCAACTTACAAACATTAATTTGAGTTACTTAAAATACAAAATGAAGAGGTTTAAAGTAACCTAACACAACCGAACCTCGGGGTGCCCTTGGCTCGCTCTTGCATTCTATGTCGACGGAGCACCGCCGTTAATTTTTCGCTTACTCAAATTCATACCGCTTAAGTTATTAAAACGGTATCTCATCATCAGTCGCTAAGCTTTTTTTTATTCGATCGTTTTATAATTCCCCTTTTAATTTCCTCAGGAGCATAGAGTTTGAAGCTTTCGATAGCTTTTACTTCTGCAAATGTTGATGTATTGATTGAGAGTATTTTAAGACTGAGCTTCTAGGATATTATTTGGTGGTACGTACAGTTAACCGTATATCTGTGGCAGCAATGTCACATTGACAGCACCCTATGTCGTAGCAGTAAAGGTGATTTTCGTAGTGCAAGTGATACAACTGCGATTGACTTTAACTACTATTCAGTATTTTTTTAATAATTTATTCTTAGCTCCTAATAGAGAGCCCCTTTAGACTTAACATCCTGTCTTCTGTTTCATATGGGTTGAAGTCAAGGGGTTTCGTGTTATCCAGTAACTGGGTTGTGTATTCAGCTGCAACCGATTAGACTGGAAACGTCGAACCTAACTGAGTTGAGAAAAGGCTAGGCTATAATGATAAATACGACCATCTTGTTCTCACTGAACTTTTTACCCAGCAAGCATTTTACCTATTTCATTTATTAAATGTATTTTTATCTACCAACCCGCACTAGGCCAGCGTGGTGTATTACGGCCCACTCCAAGTCTGTTTCCCAGCATTTTGCTGAGCAAAATTCTTGCACAGATGCGTCCCACATATTATTGTTGTTTGTTTGTTACAAAACTAGTTATTTTCCCACTCTGCAATTGGCATTTTGTTTTGATTGTTGTTTATTTTTTGTCACTTCCCAATGTCGCATTGGAATTGTCCCTGGACCTGACATCAAGCAATGGAAAAACTGTCAACCTTTTATTGCTTAAGTAAGTACGAGGCGTTTGGCTATTTCGTTTGTCTTTTTTTAGAATAAACAATTTTTCTTTTTATAATGCTAAGCAGTTTACTATAACTTATCCTTGAACCAAATCCCAAATAACTTATTTAGGCAACAATTACAGAATCCACTTTCACCAATCTAAATATTCAATAACGCGAAGTGGAACGCCTTAACAGCTGAATGATATCTAACCCAATTATTTGAACAGATGCCACGCATTTGTCTAATGAATTGAAATAAAATGTACCACCTGTGACCTTCTCGCTAAATTTTATTGTTCCACCATTTTATTATTGAGTTCTAGAGTTGGATTAGGGATTTGGACTCTAGCTCGTTTAAAGCCTTGGTTCAATAAATTGTAGGATTTATGATTGGCTTTTTAATCATTAAGAGCAGTGGTGGCCCAGTGGTAAAGGCCCTATAGAGGTATGGGGAGCAGGGTGTAAAGTTCACTTTACCTCCTTATAAAAGGGAGGATCCTCCGACCAGACGGGTGTTGTGTCTGGCGGGCAACTGCCCCATGATTCATGTCGGTACGTTGTATCTATGCTATTTGCGCTGTAAACTCTGCTTGCGCGATACAGGATTTTGCGTGACGTCAGTATGACGCGTTCTTCGCATGTGGCGTTGTAGATACCGCTACAGCCCCAACTTACGAGTTGTAGGTCGTGGATTCGAACTCAGACAGGCGCTTTACTTTGTGTAAGTAATTTCATCACCACTGCTTTCCAAACAGTGAAGGAAAACATCGAGAGAAAATCGGCATATCCTAGAACCAAAACTTCGATGACATGTGACTTCTACCAACCCGTAATGAGCCAGCGTGGTAGATTATTAGCCCTCTCCCTTTCGACGAGAGGAGGCCTGTGTCCCAGCAGTGGGAACATTTATAGGCTGATTAAGTTATAATCACGTCGTCGTCGACGTCACGACGTCTAACTACAGGAACGGTGACGTGTCTTCTAACTGGACTGCTTGTGCTACAAACAATATGAACTTGTTGTAATAAGTATTGTAGTATGTCTGTTAAACAAAGGAGTAGAAGTTCATCAATATGATCGTTTCATTTTATATTGAAACAATATTATTATGATCATAAACATAATATAACATCACATCATTTTTATGCCAGTATGGCGGTATTTGCACCGCCACATGCGAACCACACATCGTACTGACGTCACGCAAAATTTTGCATCGCACAAGCAGAGTTTGACGCGCAACTAGCATAATATATACAACGAACCAACATCAATCGTCAGGCAGTAGCCCAAGACACAACGACCCTCTGGTCGGAGGATCCTCCCTTTTCTATGATTGTACTTTACACTCTGTTCCTCATACTTTTATACCAGTAATGAACTAGGCGGCACCAAATGACATTTACTGGCTAAAGCTATAAAATCTGGGTTGTAGCTGAAAGTTACTTGACGGAATAGCACAGTACCTCTTTACCGATAATGCAACGATAATAACAGCAGTCGTTCTTACCACCGATAGACAAATGAGGCAGTTCAGGAGTTAAAACTTGTTAATTTGTATGTATTTGTCAAATCTTGCAAGCTAAATTTAAACCACTTGCTCCTAACCTACGGAGTTGAATTTTTTTTATGTTTATTCTATTTGGAACACAATGCATTTTTATGATGCATGACCTGATTTTATACCCAGGATTGGCTCCAGACGAAGGAACTCCTTAACGGTCAACGGTACAGACACGTTAATTATGATAGTCAGTTGTAAGTCCACCATGACCTGGCTGATAAACTCAGGTTTGGTTCCAGTCGAGGGAACTCCTCGGCGGTCTACAGCACAGACACAACATTCTGTGATTCCGAGGTGTGAACGGCCTTGTTACACTTGAAGAACCTCAAGCTTTCAGAAAATATTAATATTCTATGTTAACGTAAGTTAGTTACCTTTCAGTTCATTAAAAGCTTGTTTTAAAAAGGTTTTTAGTTAAATTGTATTTATATTTAAACTAACCAGAGGAGCAATTCTCGTAATTTTAAGAATGTTCACAGTCTGATCTCAGTCTCAATCAGACAATTATACGGGTCTCTATCCGAAAGACCTTTTCGCTGAAAGACAATTCACGTTTGATGACATAAAAGCAAGTTACCTAGATAGCCGAAAGACAATTCAGCTACATGACATAAAAGCAGAGTACCCAGTCAGCAGAGAGTCAACTCAGCTGAACGACATAAAAGCAGAATGAGCTAGTAGCAAATACCTATAGTTTCCCTAAATTTTTGACAAGTTTTTGACATTGATTGTCGCCAAGATGAGATGGTGACTTTTTTGAACGTTTGCTTGAATTTTTGTTCTTTACTTCATTCTGAGAATTCGTTTCACTCAATTCATGAAAGAAAGAAACATTATGTGAAACCACGTGTTCCAAAAACATCTTTATAAGCTTTTAGAATCCAACATCACTCAAAAACATAATCTTTGTATTCAATTAATTCCCTAAACTTTATAATCACGTTAATTAGTCCATAATCACATCTCTTAGTAACGTAATTGATCATACGTTGTGCCCTAATTAACTCGTTTAGAAGTGGCCTCTTCTGGTAACACTGCAAGGGGTTTTGAACTTTATCTGTGAACGACCAAGGTTAAAATTTGTTCGCTAAGGGTAGTTGGAAAGTTTGCAAGGCAAAAATTATGCCTAGTCTTTAGTGTTATCTCAAAATGTTCGCTTATAAGGACGTGAAAGAGCCTCCTTGGTTCTGATAAGAGGCGTTTGTCGTTTGTGCCAAAGTTTCTGAGGTTTTAGGTGAAGTTTTTAGACCTTGACACGTCTTAAAGACCTGTCGTTCTAAGATTTGAGGCGATAACTAAATTGGAATCGATGTTTCTTGTTCAAAATTGGGCTTTCCGTCTCAACTATCTGTCTATCAAGATTATCGAGGGAGATAGTAAAATTCAGGTTTGAGTGATTAGTTTCCATGCGATTGCTGTACAAGAACTTTTTGCTTTTTTCTCTGGATATGAAGCTCCGACACTCTATACAAACGACTTCATAGAAATGCCTGTTGGTAATTAATACAGGAGCATCGGCTTGTCACCACACATTTTTTAAGTGTGCATAATCATGGTCTAGGGTTTAGCTAACCTACGCCAATGACGAGCCGACACAACTGTCAGGCCTGGTGTCATGCCTTTTCGCCGAAAATTGTTTGGCAGATTATCACTTGCCAACCAACGTTTCGCCGATGTTTCACTTTGACAACTAACGATTAGCTAATTTTTGTATGACAACGTTTCATTTAAGCTGATTATTATAATGTCACAAAACGTTTGGGACATTTATCATTTGTCAAACATTTCACACCCTGATTCCGTTGTCGACATAGGATGCAAGAGCGAGCGAAGGGGGGTGCCCTTCGCTCGCTCTTGAGGTTCGGTACCTCGCTCGCGAGGTTCGGTTTGGTTAGGTTACTTTAAACCCTCTACACAGAAATAGGAGCCCTGCGAAGCGGGCCTACGTCGACATAAGATGCAAGAGCGAGCGAAGGGCACCCCGAGGTTCGGTTTGGTTAGGTTACTTTAAACCCTTTACACGATTCTCTGCCCTTAATTGCTCACACACAATCCTCTCAATATTATTTTCCAGACAAAAATCATTAGTTACATCCGGTCTTAAATTATTTTTACAATTTACGTGAAAATGATCATAAATTCTTTTGCAGCTAACGTTTATTCTTCCCAGTACGTAGTTTTACGATCCTTTCTAATTACAACGCGTTTGTAAGGGCCCTTGCACACCAGCGTGCGCGGTCGTCAGGTGAACACGTGGATGGTAATGCTGTGTGTGTACTGCTGGGCTGAAGCAGTAGAAAGTGGTGAAGGGTTAGCGTTTTGGGAACCGTTTTATGAATTTTTATTTTGCGTTCAAAAAGTGCTGATTCTCAATCTTGTTTGAATAGATGACTTTTGATTTAATTTGATTCAACGTTTGCAATAACATTATTTTTATTTAGTTCCAGCGTTTTGGCACGTCTGCAAAAGGCGCAAACAAATATAAAATGTTGTGTCGTAAACTAGATTAAGAAAGTGCTCAGTGCACACCTCGTTGAGTTTAAAAGGAGTAAACTGGAAAAATACATAGTAGTCTTCAGATTGTACCTGCAAACAGAAAAATATTAAAATTATATGTTCCTAGAAAAAAATATATTTTGTGAAAAGGGGCAGGCTATTTCTATCACCCTTTGTCACGAACTTATTTAGAAACTGTAATAAAATACGCCATAATATGAGCGTATTCTGCTAGTCTTATCTATGTACAGTCAGGAAAATTTATTGTTAAGCAAATTGACACACTACGTCAATTTTTCGTGTTAAAGGAGGTTTAGACAAATTGTCAAAGAATTAAAATTTAAAACTATTAAATTACCTGACTACGTTATTAGCGGTGTTGGTGTTGCTCCAGAAGATTTGCAGTGAGGTACGTCGAAGAAACGCCGATGTGTTGGGACCCTTATGTAGCTGAAACCATTTCATGACCTGAATTTTGTTTCTGACAACTTAATTAAAATTTGGATCTCATAATAATGGCCGTATCGGGTTATAAGGAAAACAAACTTAAAGCTTTTACTAAATAAAAGACTTGAAGACGTTGTAATAATATTATATTGAAGTAAGTTAAATACTTCGTTATTTGCAGAACTTAGTGGAAATTTTAAGGTGAAATATTGAAAAAAAATGTAGTTTTTCTATTTCGTGTAACTTGTTAAGTATGTGGAATAGGGATTTAACATTTTTGTATACAATACACGATTTAATTATTTTTTCTTGCAAAAACATTGCAAAGTAATATCTATTTTTTTACTTTTTTCGACATCACGGGGCGTAACGCTTAAGAGTCATTACGTTGCGTTGTTGCGTTACGTTGTTGTTAATTTACTTTAAAACATAGGTACTTAAAGAATTATCATATCAAAGTTTACTCAAAGTAGTTTTAAATTTTATTTATTTATTTTGTTAAAAAAGGAATAAATTCCTTTTGGCACATACGTCGTTTTATTCCTGGCGCACGCACACTATAGGTACGCCATCACTCTTCTTTTGCGTTTCAAAAGTAATTGCATGTCTTTCGCTCGCTTTTTTGTGGATTTTCGATTTTCAAGGTAGCTCCGAATGTCTTGTTTTTTTTTATTTATTTTATTCTGGACAGTACTGTTTTTTAGGGTCATGCCAACGAGACTCTATTACTAACTAAGCCTCCGCTGTCCGTCCGTCCATCATTTAATTCGTCCGTCTGCCTGACACACAGACACAGTTACAGTTGAAATTTTCACAGATTGTGTATTTCTATTGCCGCTATTATTATTTTTTGTTTATAAAGTCTGACAACGTCTTACCAAGGGGTATCGTATTACCCAATAACTGGGTTGTGGTGGTTAGATAGGCAGTCGTTCCATGTAAAATACTGGTATTCAGCTGCATCCGGTTAGTCTTTAAAGCTGACCCCAACATAGTTGGGAAAAGGCTATGCAGATGATGATGATTCATTCATTAATTTTGTGAACACAAGGTACAATGTTGTTTTATAAAAATGTTTGGTCCACCCTATGTTCCGCCGAAAGGCATACAAAATAGTGACGCAGAAGTGTCGCTAAAGCTAATATTAAATCTATCTATCTATATATATAAAATGGTAAACTGACTGACTGACTGATTGTTGATATATCAACGCACAGTCTAAACCGCTGCTCCTAGAAACATGAAATTTGGAGGGTGTGTTCTTTGTGAAGAGTAGGTATCCACTAAGAAAGGGTTTTTCGAAATTCCACCCCTAAGAGGGTGAAATTTCACGCGGACGAAGTCGCGGGCAGAAGCTAGTTAATTATAAAAGTATTATTTATTTACATTTACTAACGTTTGTATACTGTACAAAAATTACAGGCTGCAACAGAAAATAAAGAACGAAATGTAAGAAATAATTATAGGTAAATATAGCATTTCCATCACCACTGCTCTCAAAACGGTGAAGAAAAACATCGTGAGGAAGCGGGCATGTCCTAGTACCAAAAATTCGAAAACATGTGACATCTACCAACCCGCACTGGGCCCGCGTCCCACTCCCTCTAACAGAGAGGAGGCCTGTGTCCCAGCAGTGGGAACGTCATAGGCTGATTATTTGATGTTATGTGACAGCATTTTCCTATTGTAACCTACAAGATGAACACTTACACAAGAACAGTAATAAAAATAGTTGATCTCAATATTATCCTCTGTAAATCATACCACAAAATAAAATATATGTAACAAAAGCCATTACAGACACATAAAACGCATCAACAACTAATGATACAGCGAAAGCCATAAGCATAAATATCCCTGAAGTCGCTTTCGACGCCATAAACGATAAAACTGTCACTGATTATGCATCAGAAGATGGTTATCATAGAACTAAACCTTGCAATCCTATTCACTTATTAGGTACATAAAGGCTCGTCCAGGGTGAGGAGTTTGCGTTGATGGTTTGCGCCTAGGCAGGCGCGAAGTCATGATCATCTGCCTAGTATTTTCTCAATTATTTTAAACATGAAAAAGAACCAAGTAAAAAAAACAGATTGCTGCGTAGGTTTTCGAAACATAAAGAGAGAAAAAGCTACTGTCTAAACGTTTATTAAATCTATTCAACACAAGCAAACCATTAACTTCTTATCAACATTTGCCAAGCCTTCTCCCAACTATGTTGGGGTCGGCTTCAAGTCGATCCTGATGGAGGAGTTCCCGTAGTAGTAGTTAGTACCGCATTCTGTCCGCCCACCAAGTGACCCAGTGGTCAAGTGCTGGGCAAAGTATTAAAGAGTTTATCGATTACGAGTTTCTTAGTTATAGACCGGAGTTTGGAAGTTGGCGGTATAATACCCTCGTGCCTCGGAAAGCACGTTTAGCAGTTAGTCTTGCGCCTGATCTGTCTGATTGTCTCGGGTTGCCGTAGTCCCATCGGACAATGAGAGCGAAGGAAGATAGTGTGCACCTGTATCTGAGCACACACTTCTCACCGCGCTGAAGGATAGTTTTCGTTGAGACAGGCAACCATGGCCGAAATACGGTCTGAAGGACTATTTTTACTATTATCAGACACAAACAGAAAAAACAAACAATATCAGATACATTTTGGAATCACCGTTTGCGTCCATAGTTTAGTGAATGTCGCGGGTGCCAAGCGCGACTAAAATGAGCGAGTGATTGTCCATAGTTTTTCCCCTGTGGAAACACATCTACCCTCTTCTACCCGTTGCAAAAACTAGTGACACTGCACTGTGACCACCTAATCGCACCCGCGACCGCGTCCGCTTCCGCTCTAGTCACCACGCGTTCTCCCTGGACGAAGCCTTATACATACAGTCCTTTTCACTCACTTATAGAATAAAAACAAAAGAAATGAAGCAGTAATAATTTACCAAAACATTAATTCTGGCTGCGACATCAAATATACGAGAATTTATAGCGGGAAAAACTTCGCCAATAAGACTGCACCATTCTCATTTAATGGCTAGCTTTTACGCACGACTTCGTTCATTCAATTCGGTTAGTCAAATAGTGGGATTCACCAAAATTCGTTCAGTGTTCGAAGTGATGGTCAAACATGTAAAATTTTATTGGTTTTGTTCTACTTCGCAGAGTGGGTTCTGGAAATTTTGGTGCTGTTTGCATAGTCTTAAATATTTGGGAAGAGTACAAAATATTTTAGACCAGTATTACAGACAGCTAAAAATTACACATATTCGAACATGTCTGTTTATGGATACGCAGCCTACCTAAGATACCGACCCAAGTAAATACATACTTTGCAAAAAAACTACATAGCCCACAAAAAAAAATTACGACTACCTCCAATGTCTGTGTCACTACGCTTTACTGCAGTCTTTTTATTTCCAAAATTCATACCTGAAAACAACGGTATTTTACCAACAAAAACCGGTACTGGCACAAAGTAGATAGGTCCAGAAGTTCGGCTTCATACAACGAGCAAAACCGTACGCACACATAGACACGCTTCACGTACAGCGAGTGCAAGCGCACTCGCGACTGGCATTTGTTTGAGATTGTCGTACGTACGCGTGTATGTGTGCGTACGCCTGTTTTTGCTCGCTGTATGGTGCTTACCTTCTGTACCTATTTATTTCGTGTCAGTACTGCTTCACAAAGTGCGAACAAAAGGGGAGCAGTCCTTGCACTGTCAGTAGGTGGGTAGTGTATGAATATTTAATGATATACGGCTAGCTAATGTGATGTTCTGTCGGATTCGATTTCTTTGTTGCCTCTCTGCGGTGATTTTTATTTGCTTTGGTAGGTACTATTTTTAGGGTTTCTTAGATGCTTTTGTTAAAACTTCTAATATTAAGTATTCAAACTCAAACTCAAACTCAAATCATTTATTTCAATTAAACCTTGTACAGGCACTTTTGAATTGTCAAAATTAAATAGTCTGTCATATACAATAGTCTGTCGTATATCTATTGATTTTATGGCAGTCGATATTACTTAAGTTTTACTTGATATTTTGTGTTGTTAACAGAGTTAGTAACACCGTCTTTTGTATCTCTACTTAAACCAATATAAAGTGATCAATAGTAATGTTACTACACTCCTTAGTCATCATAAGTAGAAAATGATATTCACGTTCCACTGTTCCCAAAAGGTGTTCATAAGAATGCCCATGATTAAAAACCCAACTGAAAATGTGTTTCAAGTGTCTTCAAAAACAAATCATAAAAAACCAGCTCTTTTCTCAATTAGATTTACTTTGACTTCAACTTTCAACAAATTCCGGAACAATGGGAACGGACAAAATATTTTCACCATCAAAATCACACTGAACTTTTCACCCAAGTTTTACAACGTAACAATTTTTCTTCTCACGAATAAATGCCAAAGGAACTCGAAGTATAACCTTCCGAGGTACGCTAACTATAATTGCTGCCTCGGGTTAAAAAGGAGAGATGAAAGGACACTCCTCTCATAAAGGCACTGAGATCTCGTGAATGGCATCTGGCAAAACTATTCATTCACTCCCAAACACTCTTATTCTGAAAGCATCAGAGTTGAAATTGCGAGGACTTTATACAGGTTTAAATTTGTCGTCCCACAATGTCTAGTTTTCTGTCTGGATTGCCGTGGAAAGGTTAAGCCGTTGTAACTAAAATGCTGGTAACAGTCAATGACATGAAAGGCGTTTTGCTAAATACAGAGGAGGATTTGAGAGGCTTTTAGGGACTAACGTTGTGTGAGAATTAATAGCCTGTTTATAAACTGCGATAAGGACGAAATTGGTGCAAAAAGCCAATGTTATTTTTAAATTTTAGAAGTTTTTTTGGGGAAAAGTTCTAATGGGGTAGGATTGCTGCTGTGTTCCAGTTTTAAATGTGTGGGTGCTGGTTGGATGCAAGGCATTTTACACTTTAAGATTTTGTGTAAGCAGTAGAACTTTATTCCATCAAAGTCACTAATAAACATTATAATTTTAGTATTATAAATAAGTTGATTTTAGCCCTTTTCGCTGGCGTTTCCTGAGACATGAACGCTTAGCTAAGCAATGTTGCTAAGGTATTCGTTAATAAATCAATCAACAAAAATCGGTAATCAATCAATCAACTCAGCCTATCTACTGCTGGACATAGGCCTCTCCCAGACTGCGCCACAGCACCCTGTCCTCTGCCTTCCGCATCCAGTCTACCCCAGCCACCATCTTTAGGTCGTCCGTCCATCTAGCTGGGGGGCGTCTCACACTACGCTTGCCGATATGCGGTCTCCACTCCAGGACTCGTCTGCTCCACCGGCCATCGGTCCTCGACAAACATGGCCAGCCCACTGCCACTTCAGTTGGCTTACTCTGCAAGATATGTCGGTAACTCCGGTTCTTTTCCGGATAATTTCATTCCTGATTTTATCCTTCAAATAGACTCTGAGCATAGCTGGCTCCATAGCGCGCATAGGTATTCGTTTACCTAAGTCTTTATGTAATGAGTTAGTTTCTTACTCTAATTTAAAACTAGCTAAGCTTCCAAGCGAGTGTTAACTGAGCTTATGTTGCAATAATAATTAAAACTGATTGCTACAAACCTTTCAAGCAACAGCATCAGCTCACTGCGTTCCTTCCAAGCAACTGAAACCTTTAAAATTCTTCAAAGACTGATGTTAAATTGTCTCAAAAATACATACATATATAACGTCCTTCATTTAACTTTCATAATGCACGAGTAATCAAAGCGAAAAATTTGCTTTGAAACACAAACTTTTTTATTCCGTCTTCGCATTGAAGAAAAAGAAAAATGTATATTAAATGTTTTATAGAGAAAAATCTAAGAAAGATGCAAAGAAGATTATTTGTAAAGTTTTTTGTAGACTTGGGGATTCATGAGCTTAGAGATTAGTCTCGCCTTAAATTTAATTTGTTTTTTAACTAAACAAACTACTCTAGTGCTACCGAAATAGATAAAATCAGTTGCCCGTGGATTATGGATTTAAATTTTCAGTAGTTAGGAACTCCTACCGAAAGAACTGGACGGTACCGGTGGCCGTGGCTTGCTAATAGTAAGAAGACAGAATTGTATGGAAAAGGGAGAGGGAGGCTTTTGCGCTGCAGTGGGACAATACAGGCTAGTTAGATTAAATTAGATTAGGAACGGATGAATTTTTTGATGCCCTTTGATTATTTCCCTTCCTTTTTATATACTTGTACATATTATTATTATTTTAAGACTTAGCTAAAAATACATGTTGTGCCGACCCCAAATAAATTGAGATAAGAGCAGGAGAATGACGGTTCGTAAGAAAAAAAAAAATAGTGGCACTCCGGGAGTGCCGACAGAACTGAAAACAAAACACAAACAGAATACTTTGCCATCACTCACTGACATATTGGATATACATTAAAACCTAGAACTTCACGAGGACAGCTGAACACATCCGAAGCGGGTATTTTTAATCGTCTTATAAACAAAACACGCGCGCTGTCGCTTACGGTAACAGTGGCGTGAGTTTAGTGGTTTTTTCCCATTTAAAAAAATGCCCAACGTGCGTAAATAAGTTTTCACTTAAAAAAAAAACATATGAAGAAATATACAAAATCATGGTACTACAGCACCCGTTATGAACTGCGCCCATATATTTTTCTAAACACGTTCTAAATCATTCTATTTCGCTACTGTTTAGATAAATGTATATACTTTAGAAAGGGTTTGAGAATAAATAATTCAAACAAGGGTATTACCAAACGTTTCGTGAAAGTCTTTCGTCCAAAATAAGATGTATCCTTTCGCATATTTTAAGCAGCTTAAATGATTTAGGGAGTTGGCGAAAAGTGGTATGTTTTTAGTTATTTTTGGCCGATTATGTCATCATTGCTTCTTTTTATTTTATTCTTAATTTTTTAACAAGAATGTTTGTGATCGACTCTTTTTACAATTCACTGAGATCGATTGTCAAATCGTTAACTTTGATCGTTCAATGAAAGTCGAAAAACAATTGAATTTCTAATCACTAAGATAAATTTTTTGCCAAATAAAGTAGAATCATTAGTTTGATTGCCTCATTTATTTTGGATTGGAGAATCAAATATTTTCAGATAACGTCTTAATTTATAAACCTAGACTCGGTACTTAAATAACTATTGTGCCGCGTATATTTTGGTTGAAATTGAAGTAATTTTAGTGAATTTTGGTTCAGACTCAAAATATTTCCAAATCAAAATCTTTTATTTTACTTCATCTTAGTCACTATAGGGTTAATACTAAGGATTTTGTATTTTGTACAAAATTATCCTATACCCAAGTTCAACGACTATTACTGCTAATCTAATAAAGTTATCTTAACCGCTATAATTTTCCTTTAAAGTTCATGAAATGCACTATCACCATTTTTCCAGATTTTTCAAGCATATTGCTGTTCCATACATTTTGACCGTATAATGCGTTGTTACACTTTTCTATGAAACAGCAAATTTATTTTGCAGGACTTTTATTGCGAAGCATTAGTGCTTTACGATCGAATTTTTTTTTTGCCTCCTTTCTGAAACTATTTATTGTCATACTCCTGCTAATACACAGAACCTACTTAATTTGTATACCATTGTATAGATAATTTAATGGAGATTAATTCTTTAACTACTTCAACAATTGATTTAAAATAGTAGAAACGAAAAAACCATCAAAATATTTGTAAAAAAATTCCCGTCTATCAAGTGTGAAACCTGAAAACATTGTAGCTTGCGAAAAAATCAATTAAATGTGTTTTTTTTTTTTATAGATTCGTTTCACCCTTATGAGGAACCCTATTGAAAATAATTATTTATTCAAAGTAATTTAATTATAATTAATAAAAAACTAACTATATCTATGGTTTTTATACGATCAAATGAGCATTATGAGTCGTGCACTTTTGGATTTTCCAAATTTTTAGGTATCAAAAAAGCGATCACAAATTGTACTCTAGGTACGCCAGATTTTTATCGATCTCTACTCAGGCGAAGCTTGTTCAAAAGCTAGTAAATTATATAAAGTGTAACAAAATTTTTATGAAATTATCTGCATTCATAATAATCCCGATAATACTGCATACATCATAACCAAACATAACTTCTTTATGTAATTCAGAACATGGCATGAACTACCGAACTCCACGTCCCACATTATCTTCATTTCCCATCTCCTAAGCAATCATCATACATTCCTCTATCATGAATAAAACTTCTTCAATCAAGTAAATTGTACAGAAATTGCAAATCAATAAGTAAACTTTATCGGACACGTAAATCGTGGCTCAATATTCCTGAACTGTGTTGAGTCCATACCACAGGCGAGTACAGAAGGTTGGCTCCCTATAATGAGCGAAACGCACGCACACATGGACACGCTTCACGCACAGCGAGTGTAAAGGCTCCTTCAAACAGGCGCGACATGACACGCGACACAAAGGCACCGCAAGTCGCACAATGAGCGGTGCCTTTGTGTCGCGCGCGATTATATCGCGTGTCGCGCCTGTTTGTGGGAGCCTTAACTCGTGACAGGCATTTGTTTGAGATGAAGTGAAACGATCTCATTAGTGTTGTTACAAAAGTAGTCATTTTTCCCCTCTGCAATCGGCATTTTGGGTTTCTTTTAATTGTTGTTTATTTATTGTCATTTTCCAGTGTCGCGACACAGATTAATGTGTAATGTCTTGAGTCCCTGGCCCTGACATCAAGCAATGGATAAAATTGTCAACCTTTTTTGCTTGAATATGATTACTTTGTACTGTCCGTATTTTTTTATTAACCCCCGCCAAAACAGAGGGGTGATATGTAAGCTTTTATTGTAAAAAAGATGGCTGCTGTTAACTTCCAATTTTCATTAGCCGTCCCCCGATGCGAGGACGCTTGGATCAAAATATTTCCTACAACATAAGTCAAATTTAAAGGGCCAATATGTAATTATTATTTTTTTAGTTTTTGTGGTTTTAGTTTGAGTCGGGAGTTTTATAATTTTTCAAATGTTGTAATGCGCGTTTTGTTAGTGCAGGATAAACAATTTTTCTTTCTTTTTTTTCTAAATAACCGTTTATCTAAAAGTAGACCTTCTAAGACACTTTTCAATTTAATCAAAATTTTAAAACAAAATTGCGTCGGTTTTTTCCTAACTGACTGATCCCTGAGATAAATGCCGAAACAAACTCAGAGATCATGGTCTCTACAAAAATCCTAACATTATAATTATTTAGATGTGTGAGTGTAATAATGCAGGCCCTTGTGTGAAAGGGCCTTTTGAAGAAAAAAACATTTCAGGTTTCAATTGGCCTGCCCCGACTTACGGCACGCATGCCAGTCATCGTGTAGCCCAAACCTATTTTAGGCAGCTAAATGATCTATCACACGACGCTAACAGATCTACAGGAGATTTTCGTAGGCTACATTAAAAGTACTCAAAACCGCCAGACAATTATATGTTATCTATACTAATATTATAAAGCTGCAGAGTTTGTTTGTTTGAACGCGCTAATCTCTGGAACTACTGGTCCGATTTGAATGATTCTTTTAGTGTTGGGTAGTCCATTTATCGAGGAAGGCTATAGGCTATTTAATATCACGCTATGACCCTTAGGAGCCGAGCAAAAAGAAAAAAAGTCAGAATGAAATTATAAAAAGAAAAAAGAACGCTAAGCGAATACGAAGTATTGCGACGGGATGGGGGTACAAGAAATTTCACGCGGACGAAGTCGCGGGCAGAAGCTAGTGCATTATATCTGGCCTACATGGTACTCACCTTCACAGCTAGTTTTCTCTTTAAAGATATCTTTTATCCGTGGAATAAAATTGACGTCTGACAGTTCTAGTATGGACAAACTATCTAACATTCAAAATTTATTCTCAGGATAACACTTATTCTAGGTATAAAAGTTTCGTGGAGTTGGCCCTAAATGTCTTAAAAACTATAATGATCGATCACCGTACGTGTACGTACAGCATTGCATGCCTTCGTCTATGCTCTTTTATTTATATTTAGTTTTAGTTTATTTTTTTAAGTTGGTTATGGTTATATTCTTTGATCATTATCGTGTCTATTTCTGCGTGCGCCTGTTTTCGCTGGTTGTATAGTGTCGGCCTTCTGAACTATTATGTGGTATGTTACCCATAAATGCAATAAGTTGGATTAAATTCTCTACCGACATAAGTTAGGGACGGTTGCTAATAAATTTATACGCGGCACACGGTTGTTGGTGCTATAACGTATGATTTATGTGTGTATCTTGTTCATATTAAAGACTGGGGCGTGATATATTGTCATGTGTAGTGGTTTTAGGTGGTTTAGGTAGCCTTGTTTTAAGGTCATAATTATTTTGTTGGTCATAAAAAGTTGATGGTTTGGAGGATGAGGAGATTGAGGTGCTCGTGGCTAAGTAACAACAGCCGCATGGGTCGATCGATCAGGTTAAGCTACGCTTGCCGCGGTTGGTCCGCGGATAGTTGATCTTTTCAACTAGCTTCATCTTTCTGTTTGACCGACCCCTTGACAATTCAAAAGTGCCTGTAATTGGTTTAACCCTTTGAATGCCATTGTCACATATACGTGACAAGCAAGCGCGTGCCCGTGCCGTGTATTACAAATATGTGACAAAAAATGCAGTGCACTTTATCACGAAATAAACAATTAAATCATTACTTTTGTGTGTTTTTATTTGTATACCTTAAATATTTAAAATTGTGGCTTGGCGTGGAGGGCATGCGCGTGCGTTTATGCTCTGGCGTTCAAAAGGTTAATTGAAATAAATGCTTTGAGTTTGAGTTGAGTTGGAGTTTGTCATTCGTGGATCTTTGACAGTCGTTACGTGTCGTCAGAAGCCCGAAAGTCTGATAATCAGTATGATAAGGGGTGTCATGTTACCCAGTAACTGGTTTGTGAAGGTCAGATAGGCAGTCGCTCCATGTAAAATACTGCTATTCAGCTGCATCTGGTTAGACTAGATGCCAACCCCAACGTAGTTGGGAGAAGATTACGCAGATTATGAAAAGAAGTTGATAGTATGGTTGTATCGAAAAGGTATAATAAGCGATTAGAAAGCTGTTTTTTCTCTCTTTTTGAACAGTCAGTTTTTTACCTGCTCAACAAATAATTGTGTCGAATTTTTAACGTTTAATACATGAAACATTTGTATGGCCGGCCATGGCAAAAACAGGCGTGTTTGGCGTGGTAGATTACAGCCTACTCCCTCTCAAAGAGAGGAGGAGGCTTGTGTCCCAGCAGTGGGAACATTATAGGCTGATTATGCTATGGCAAAACAATAAGATCACAATCTTCTTAATAAAACTTTAATGAACCATGTTAAATGAAAATAAAAATATCCATTTTTTCTGTTCCGTTATTTTTACCCACCTCATTTATCCTCGTTTCACGTAACATTCAAATCTATCTAAACTCCATCCTAGATTTTTCAACATATTTTTCCTTACTACACGCCAAAACTACCTAATTTATCAGATTACCCGTTCTTTTTCGTAAAATACATCATAGTTCTTTTTACCCCTACTCGCCTCTTATCGTGCTCTCTTATTGAAACTAAAGCGGTCCCATGGGCCTAGCGGGCGATGAAAAATGTGCCCACTTTACCCTCACCGCGATAGGTAGGAGATTATCGTGTGGAGCATAATGACCTTTTCGCACAATAAAGGGAAGTTTTCTTCCGAGTGGGAAGGAAATTATAAAAAAATGCGTGCGGATAACAGCCTGAACCTTTTTTATTATGTTTAAAGCTCTGTTTACTTACATAACATAACATCACGCATGTAATCCCAGAAGGGTAAAGCAGAGGTGTACTTAGTACACAGTACTGTAGAGGCTGGCTGTGAAGCCTTCGCTTTAGATAATACAGGCTGGATATCGTTGTATAGGTGTTCCATTCGAACGTTCAAGTAAGTGTCAAATATTTTAATATGGTGTTTTTTGTTCAATAGAATATGAGTGCTAGAATTATCGTGAAGCTGTATTGTTCTCTTAAAAATATATTAGTTCCAAGTCTAACTTCTTTTAATTAAGGAGGTCCCGTCTGGACCTTCACACTAGTACGTAGTAGGTACTAGTACATAGTACTTAGTACATAGTACACACACACTCTGCCAGTTATGTTTGAGTACCATGTAATAGGAGGTGAGTCTATTACCATCAAAAGGGCGCAAATCTGACGGAAAAACCCAATAACACTTTTCTCGACCTGGGAATCAAATCCAGGACTGACGTCCTGCCTGACGTCGGCAATTGTGCTTGCGACCACTAGACCAATGAAGCAGACGTACTTTGCACAAATAATTAAGGGGATAAAAGGACCTAAACGCAAAAAACGCAAGTTTTAGAAACAATAAAATTATAGATATGATCGACTACTGTAAACAAAATCAGAAAAATATATATGATATTCTTCAGGATATATGATATACATAATATAATATGATAATTAGAAATAAGTTATATTAGAAATTAGGATATACGCAAAACGGCCATCGCTCAGCATAATGCTAAGACCCTATACGAGACAGAGCCCCAACGCTGGTAGACTTAGTTTCTACTAAGAAAACCCAGATGGAAAAGTCCAATAACACTTTGCTCGACCCGGGAATCGAACCCGGGACATAATGCTCGATACTAGTGCGTGCGTACTAGACCAACGAGGTAGTCATTTAAGGTAAACGAATTTAAGGTAAACTGAACAAAATAAAGACGATAATACACTACTACTATCAACGCCCCGCAGTTTCACCCGCATAAGTGCCGACCCCGTTGGAATATCGGGATAAAAACTTTTCTATGTCCTTTCCCGGCATGCAATCTATCTCTCTGCCAAATTTTATCGAAATCCGTTCAGTGGTTTAGGCGTGAAAAGGTAATATACAGATAGACAGAGTTACTTTCGAATTTATGATATTAGTATGGATTAACCAACAATTATACATAACATAACATTGAATGCTTGTATTCGTGAAGAGTAAAACAGAGAAGATTTGAAAACTAACATGTCGCCAGACATGTGAGCTTTCAATGCCTACATTGAAAAATCACATGTCTGGTTTGGCTCTTCTCCTAAGAAGAGCCTATTGCTACTGAAAAAAAACTGATATAAAAACAAATTTCCCGACCGAACCGAAAATTCAATGCTAAATCATTGAGTGAAACAAAAATTCCAACGATTCTAAAAACTGCTTTTAAAAACAACTCTAAAATTGTAAAAATATTAAAAACTATCGCCAACAAACTTGTTTACCCAGTCAATTGTTTACACGCAACCATTTTAGTTCTATAAAGTGAAATATTCGGAGCAGTAAAATTGTGGTCTGCAGTTGATTGCCAATAGATTAACCATTGGAGTATTGTGGGAACACGAAAACAATAAAAATAGAAAAAGGGTATTATGTTCCAAACACCCTACAGCGTTTAACACTATATATTTTTTCTATCTTGTTTTTTCTTCCATAGAAGAAACATCAAAATAAGTAGTGTTTAATTTTTGACTTTATTTTATTTGTCGGAGTCATATTCGTTTGACTATTCGGGACGCCAGTGCCATCAGGGGGCTTACCATCATTTTTTAAAGCAGAGCATAAGTTGAACTGCACTACTTTTTTGTATGACGTCTTAGTACGAAAAAGTAGTGCAGTTCAACTTCTACCCTGCTTTAAGAGGTGATGGTAAGCCCCCAGTTATCGCTCGACAGAGTCTAGCCTGAGTTCGTGGGAGTCGACGAGAGCGCTACAGAGCGGTGTGGAGCTTCTCTTGACCCTTGGACATCGTACGGACAACATGTGCTCAGAAACTGTCTCTCGGTCCGTAACGTCGTATCGTATACCTACAGTGTGATTCGCTAGTGTGACTAACTTGTTCGTAAATTGTAATCTGATTTGAACTACAAACGGTTTTTCTATTACGCAATAACCAACGCTACCCATAGTACGCCCACAGCAGTTAAAATATGGCTGATGATAAAGAGAGACACATTCCGTCTCCGTTATATTTTTATTATTTGTTGTTATAGCAACCATAGTAGTACACACACTCTGTGAAAATATCAAGTGTATACCTATAACGGTTCAAAAGATACAGCCCTGTGACAGACGGACGGACGGACAGCGGAGCCTCAGTAATAGGGTCCCGTTCGCACGCATTAGGTACAGAACCCTAACATTCAATAAAAATTGTTCCTTTACAAGGTGACATTGAAAGGGTTTGGAGAAGTAATGGAGCACTTTGCTTCATTTTTTAAATTCTTTTAAATTTCTTTGACTGACCTTATGCAAATGCATGGTTGGAGGGTAACTATTTTTATCTTTGCTATAAATATTTATAAAGATTTTTCCATTATAATTTCAATTAATTGACGTTATACTATAATAGTTAGGTAATTATTACCACACTAGAACTTGTCTTCAATTATTGTTATTTTCACAAAAAAAATATTTTTATAAACTTTTCGCACACATAAAGGATACAAAGGCGAACTTGATGGACCTTAGGCATTTTCTATCAGTCAACCAAGGGTGGTGAAGAGATTTAATGGCAGGTGTTTTGGCTGAGAGAAACAGTGACATAAATAAAATAGGTACACAAATACATAATATATCAACTTTACATTAGTGTGAATTTAGTTGATTTCAGAATGACAAGTACTATATTTTTCTGAATTAGAGCAAGATGAACTTTAGGAGTGGCTCTTAAAGTATATTTTCACAAAATACATTCTTGTGTATAATAATTACATTTGGAACCTAAATTGGAACCTCGTATCTAGTTTGGGGTATCTTTGACATTTTTAACTTAGTTGAAAGTTCTACACATATCCCGAAGGTTATTAAGTCATGCGCAAATCTATAGAGGATTTTGATAGTCAAAAGCTTTGTTAAAGTGGTTTGTCTAGGATAAATCTATGATTTAAATTAATAACTGACTATCCATCTACTTGACTAGATACTATGGTGAGATTTATTCTTAAGTGGTTCAATCAAAAATCAAAATACTTTATTTATTTTTTGTATAAACCTACATACATGGTCACATAGGAAACGTCAGAAGTTAGGTGCCCGGTTTTAATTGGTCGTTTACTATGGAGAAGAACTGGAATATCCACGGCTAATCTTTTAAAAATAAATTGGTTTTTACAATGTGGAAACAAGTATGGGAGGACAGTTTAGGCCTGTACCAGGTACTTAACAAAATAGGAAATTGGTCTACAAATCTACAGTCTACAAGGCCTACAATGTATAAAAGAATCACACAATATAAAATAATCTATAAAATAAAAAAAAATAATTAATAATGTTGCATTGTAATAATAATGTTAAATATTGCGTAAACAATGAAGAATATTGTGACTTTATCTCCATTTTTGCATATTTTCTATCATTGTTGACAAGCGTCTAGTAAAAGTCGTATTTCTTTTCTGAAAATTCCGAGCTTTAAAAATATTTTTGCAAATAAGTAAGACGTCTCTGCGAAAAAATTCGCCAAAAAGACACAAAATTCTAAGAATCACGACGGGAAACCTACTTCAAACCAAATGGCCATAAGGCTCACTTTCATAATCCTTAATGGTTCACACTACATTGATGTGAGGATCTCCCGATTTTTTCTCAATAGAAAATTCGTCTTTCACGGCCAAAGGAATGTTTACGGCCAAACCTTTTGACGCTGGAGTTGAAGAAAAATGTGTTCTGTGTTGTGAGCACGACCCGTAAATAAAATGTGGTTGCGCCACTTAGCCGCTTGTTCCACGCTATTACACAACATTCTGAGAAGAATTCCAAGTGTCACGACCCTTTCTGGATTAGTTTTTTGGGAGACGTCATTTTTCTTGCTGTGTGAGGTGTTACTTTGACTAACGATATTTTGACGTGATCAGCTGGATGCAGTCATTGGGTTTATTCAAGTAGTCATACATTGGTTTTAGATAGAAAATCTTATCGTTCTTTAAATATTGCTTGAATATTTTAGTTTTTAGTCTTCTGTAAATTGTGGTTGCGCTACTTAGCTGCTTGTTCCACGCTATTACACAACATTCTGAGAAGAATTCCAAGTGTCACGACCCTTTCTGGATTAGTTTTTTGGGCGACGTCATTTTTCTTGCTGTGTGAGGTGTTACTTTGACTAACGATATTTTGACGTGATCAGCTGGATACAGTCATTGGGTTTATTCAAGTAGTCACACATTGGTAGTAGATAGAAAATTTTATCGTTCTTTAAATTTTGCTTGAATATTTTTGTTTTTTAGTCTTCTGTAAATTGTGATTGCGTTACTTAGCCACTTGTTCCACGTTGATGCTGATACCACGCGAATGATGATCAGTGTTATAACTAGTGCTTTTGAATGCGATCGTCTTAATTCAGTCATAGGGTTTGACCATGTAGGCCAAACATTGGTTTTAGATAATCTTCTCTTTGGATTGGTTAAAACTGGAGAACAATAATTGGTTTTTAATAGGTATTCTTTGTAAATAAACAGCTCTTTTACTTACAGTTTTATTTATTTGAGTTTTTCTGCGTCTAAAATAATAAAGATTTCTAAACAGGCTTGTTAAAAAATATCTTTCCTTCGTAGTCCGAGATGCTCTCTACCCAAATGTGATCATGAAATGTTTTTAAAACGTCGTTCAAAGTGTTGAAACTGCTCATTTTCACTACATTTTACTCCAAGTAACTGCATTAACAGACAAAACTATTACTGAAAACCAAAAAAATAAAAAGAATAGCGCAAAAAATAAATGGTGCAAACAGCAAAAGTTAAGACACTCATTAGTTATAATAAAGCTAAAGACACACTAGAAAAAATCCGACTTCGCGCTTCACAAACTTCGCCTTAGAAACTATTTCGCCGAGATCCTTTGGCGACAGAAATAAGTCTGTTCCGGTTTATTAGAAGAAGCTAGATAAATACGTAGAGCTATTCTCTATGGTGAGTCTAGGATTCTAGTCCGTGCCTTAAGCCTCGGTGGTTTTAAATCGTTATCATTATTCTTTGCTTTGTTCAAAGTGAAGATTTTTCTAAAGAGAATTGCTTTCAGTATTTTTGTTGTGAATATATTCTAAAGTAATTGTTTGGGATAATGGAGCGTGGAATATTATTTTGTAGTGTAAAAAAGATTATTTTGCTTTCTCATTTATTTATAAGCTTTTTACTTTAGTTTATTCTACATTGGGTAGAAAATAACTACAATAAATACTATCGAATCAAATAACATACACACAATCATTTATAATTATCAGAAAACATAAATAAAACAATTTTTCTTGTACTCTTTAAATCCTTTGCTACATTTAAATGCATATTATTAGACATTATAATTTTCTCACTGCTGGGACACAGGCCTCCTCCCTTCGAGAGGAACTGGGCTGTAATCTACCACGCGGGCCCAGTGCAGGTTGGTAGATGTCACATGTCTTCGAATTTTTGGTTCTAGGATATGCCGGTTTCCTCACGATATTTTCCGTTACCGTGTTTTGAGAGCAGTGGTGATGAAATAATTTACACAAATCAAAGAGCTTATCTAGGTTCGAACTTACGACCTACAACTCACACACACACTAGCATAACACTGCTAACTAAGTTCAGTTCCTTGTATCACTTTAAAAAATCAGATTAAAAACCTGTATCTTGGTAAAATGCAATATTAGAGCAGCCACATAGACCGCAGCGGCACTTATAAATCATCCCCCTGGCATTATAGTCCACGTTTTGTATGGAACGCAATTTCACGGGTGGCATTCAAAAATAGATATACAGGCTATGGTTGCAACCGTCCGTATCTAAAGAATGTCGAGTGTTGGAGAGTCACAGCAAATATGACTGTTGAATTTAAAACGTTCCAGCTTTAAAACGAAAATTAAGTTGCCAGTGGTAAAATAATTTTATAGATGTATTTTTGTAATTGGCAACTTTGTAGTAATGATATTTTTTGTTTTTTTGAGTGAATTTTATTTATTTATTTTTATTTATTTAACCCTTAAATTGTCACCCCTAGATTCCTTGTATGTATTATGTTCAAATTTCGTATATGGATTGGAATTATGATAGAAAAGAGGATAAAGAAAAAAAAAACTAAAATTTTGTATTTTTTTTATTTTTTTTCAAATGTCACATAAAACGGACATTGCCCATTATATGTGCACTTATGGTAGATGAAACTGCGTCACATAAAACTGACATTGCCTATTATGTGTGCAGTTATGGTACATGAATACAATGAACATTGCCAACTGAATAATTAAAAAATAATCTCAAATTATAAATAGGAACATTCTAGAATCAGCCTTTTAAACATCAGTCTCAAGAGATTAATTAAAACTTTAAAGAAATTAAAAAAAAAATGTTGGCTTACGAAAACTTTTAGCTTACAACAACATACTTAGTTCTCAAAATTGAAGTAAAATTTAAAAAATAAAACGAAACAATCAACTTCTCGAAAAATATAACAAAATCTAAAATTGTAACGAAAAACATAATAATAGTTAATTACTTTTCCTTGTGGAATGTTAGGTAACAAGATTTTTTGGCGGTTAGACAAAGTCTTTGTTGACATTTTGTACACATAATCATGGTTTTACCATTTTTGCAAAGACGACACCGGCCTTGCGACGTAAATATTGGAAAATGATCGTAACAGTCTAGCCGTGCATCATCTACAGGTCTCGGCTGGACCGGTTTGGTAATTGTGGCCGGTTTAGGTGAATTAGTCATTACGTTGAATCTAGATTTTGTACAGGTATTCATAAGCGCAAGAGCACACTGCACACGAAATTTTTTTAGGCTTAATTTATTTTCACCTAGTTGAACACAGTCTCTACGATGTAGTAGCCAGCTGTTATTAAGTGCGATGTCTAATAGTTGGGCAAATATTGACATGTACCAACGTCTTGTTTTCATGCGAATTCTGTACAAAGCAGTCAACATGTCAGCGATGTCGACGCCGCCCATATGTGTGTTGTACACTTTTATTACATTGGGACATGGTACAATCACTCTCTTTTTTTGCTTCTTATCATATCTTTCTATAGTAGTCACTGGGTCTTGGGCACAAAACGAACTTGCTATATGAATACATTTATTGTCCACCCACTTCGTCACGGCTATTCTCTTAGAATTGTCACATGCTACCTCAAATGTTCCTCGTCCCTTTTTCATCATAGCTTTGTCAGTCATCAGCTTACAATTTCGCAATCTATCTTTTCGTAAAGTCCCTAAAGACAAAATGCCCATTTCATTACGTAGATAATAAATAAGTTCAAGTGATGTAAACCAGTTATCAAAGTATACCGTGCTTAAAATTGGATTAGAAATGGTTCTGCATAGCCGGATAACTGTTTTACCTCCAACCCCAAGATAGTCTTCTTCCCATTCACTAAATTGGACACCTCGAAATGTGTTTGCGCCATCGTAAGCAAAGAAATCATACACCATGCCTGAAGTACCAGCACGAACCAGAAATTTAAATCCCCATTTGTTGGGTTTCTTTGGCATGTATTGCCTTCTGCTGCCAGCTTTTTTACCTTTGTAAGGTATTATCATTTCATCGATGGCGAATGACCGTTCTTCTTCCATCTTCAAGCACTGCATACGAACATATTCCATGACAGGGCTAATTTTATTATAGCGATCGTTTTTGTCGACATTTGTATTATCACAAAAGTGCAAGTATCGTTTTATCGATCTATATCGTTTAAGAGACATGGCGGATGAAATCTGTTCATACTTCAGATCAGCACTCCAGTAATCTTCAACTGCCGGTAAGTCTACAATACCCATAAGTATTTCTATGCCTAATAATATTTCTATATCTTTTCGGGTCACACATATTGATTTCCCGGTAGTTTGTACCGAATATAAATTTGTCATTTCAACTATGATATCGAGTAACTCATTGGTGAAGAATTTTTGGAAATATTGCTTAGGGCTAAGGATGTCATGACGTTCCTTGAAGTTGGGGGAGTCTAATGTGTGTACGGATCCGGTATATAATCTTTTTTTAAAAACAAAATCTAACCGCTTCATTTTACGCTTTTTATTAGCCAGAGGTGTCGTTGTCGCTGGTGGAGGCATAGGTGACGAGTCTAAGGTTGCAGTTTGTCTGGTACGACGTGTTGCCATGTTTGACAGTACTGTAGATCTAGAAGTACTGGAAGATGGCGATGCAGCAACTATTGGTGAAGGTGTTTCTGGTATGTAACAGGATCCTGAAGCTGAAGACCTACCAGTGAGTGGACAGGATTCATTTCGCGCCGTCTGTAATAGCTGTTCTGCAGCAATAATATGTTCGTGATCGATATAATTCTGACCATTTGTGTCTTCACTGTCACTGAGATCAGCCAATAAGTCGTATAATACCGGAGATATGGTACGGGGCGAAGATGAATCACTGTCATCATTGTGAAAATACTCACGTCGCTCAAGGTTACCTTCTAAATCGACATCAGACTCAATGTCTGACTCTTCAGATTCCACCGGAGGTAGCAGTGAGAAGATTTTCTTAGACCGCCAAGCCATGTTTCTGTAAAATAAAATAAAAATGTAAAAAATATTATATTATATCGACGACGTTGCAAGTAGCAACCAATTGGCGACGTCCGTTTTATAGGACAATCAAAAGAAACACTTACCAATAGGCTTAAATGGCAAAGTCCGTTACATGGGACAGTCAAAAAATACCCTAGATTATACTTCAAGTTGGCAAGGTCCGTTTTATGGGACACTATAAATAAACCAAGTTTTTTACTCTAAATACACTAATATTTATGTAAAATATATCAAAATACCAAACCTATAATCATATTCTAACTAATAATATAACATTATAAACAAAACAACCCAAATACTTACAGTTATTATCAAATTTATCAGGAGCGTGAACAAATCTGACCGTTGCACTTTTTCAAATGACCACAACTCGCGACCGCTCATCGCTTCGTGAATGAAACATTCACGCGCGCGACGGAGATAGATAGTTCCCTGCCGCTCCACCCGCTCGCAGCGTTTAGGATTGGTAAAACAGTATCAGTGTGCGTGTATGTACTGTGTCCTTTAAAACGGACAAAATCAATTTAAGGGTTAACCATTTATGTACACACATATAAACAGACGATTAAAACAGAACAGAAAAATTGGTACAAGGGTGATGCTTATTTCATAAGAAATCTCTTCCTACCTGCGATAGGACAATTAATAGAGAGATGTAGACAGCGTGTGAAAGATTAAAGGAGACAAAATAATACAAGAAATCTAATCATTTGAACTGGATTCTTTTAGTAGTGGTTCATATTTTTTTAAAGGTTTTATTTTATGAAATATTGATACAGGTATTTTTGTAAATGTAGGTACGGAATATTGTTTTGCCTTTTAAATAATTTGATATCATCCATTACGAATACATTAAGAACAATACATTTATTTATATAGATACTTATATTGTGGGGCTTGTGGCTAAGTATTAACAGCCGCACGGGTCTATCGATCAGGTTAAGCTATGCATGCTGTGGTTGGTCCGTGGATATGTGACCATCTTTACATACCAAGACCCCTCCGTGTCTCAGAAAGGACGTTAAACCGTTGGTCACGGTTGTCATTCGTGGATATTTGACAGTCGTACTTGCGGGTCGTCAGAAGCCCGAAAGTCTGACTACCAGCATTACCAATGGGTATAGTATTACCCAGTAACTGGGTTGTGGAAGTCAGATAGGCAGTCGCTCTATGTAAAATACTGGTATTCAGCTGCATTCGGTTAGACTGGAAGCCGACCCCAACATAGTTGGGAAACGGCTAAGTAGATGATGAGATACTTTTATGTACCCTTATTGTAAATAAAAACCGATCATTCATGAAAATATAACGACGAGAAATAAATTTCGAATTTTCAATAACCTCAAAGTAAAAACCAAAACCTACTCGTATACCAAACCGTACCTACCTTTCCGAATGTGATTGCATTTTCGGAAATGCAATCTTTCTCAGAATTTTCGAATAAATCAAATATACGGAAATTCATCTCTTTGTATCGAGCTTGAATCCCTTCGAGGGTGAATAGAGCCCCTTGGTTATATGAATGCAGTCAGAATATTTTATTTGACAGTTGTTATTTATTGAGAATAGCTTTACCCTACAATCCCCTTCGTCGTGGTCAAGAATTTATGACTCGCACAACATTTTACATTGCGCAGATATTTTACATGATCTGCACATGTTTTTTAGGGTTCTACATACTTTCTGTTCGGGTCGGCACAGAATTTCCTATAGGTACTTAATTCGTGTGTTTAGTTTCATTTATCTGATTAGAATGGAAGCCGACCCCAACATAGTTGGGAAAAGGCTAGGCAGATGATGATGAGTTTCCATTGATCTGGTCGTAATGAAAAGTTATTGTCTTCCCTGACTTTTGCATTTCTGTCTAGTACTTATATAAGTAGTCTTATTAAAGTATAACTGTTATATTAAAATTATTTCTTCGATATTTTTTTGGGAATTATCACCAAAAACAGTTTTTTTTACGCGTCCTTGCATTTTTTTTTTCACCAATTTCAGCAAAACCTCGCATCGCGTAGAAAATTTCCTATGACATTAAATTCAACGAAAAAAAACAAGCTTGAATTAAAAAAAAACACTACAAACATTGTAGATGCTAGGTAGGCAGGTACTTACTGAACTGGGAAACGATAATGAACTTTTTTAAATAAAACTCCTTAATTATATTCGAAATTGTCGACTCAAGGAAGTAATAAAGCAGATTCCCGGCAAAAAAAATGTTAATGAGAAAGTATAAGAAACTTTTCATGTTTCTGGTTCGAGTTTCAAATTAAAAAAGAAAAGAAATATAATTGACGATTTGATGAGGGCTTGAGTGATAAAGTGTACCTTTGTTTTTTTTTCATTAGGTGCTGTTTGACAATGTTTGTCCACAAATTAGGAAGATGGGATCATATTATGTCGTGACGGGCCGTGGTTGAGCGGGAAGCGCCAGGATAGCCGCGAAATCCAAATATTCTTACATTTTTTGCAATTTGCAGGTCAGTGTCAGGTTGTTTGTTAAACAAAATATGGTTTGCGACCGTAACAAGTATGTATTTACAATATTATTTCAACCCTCTAAGTCAATATTGATTACATAATCCTATTGAATGACTATTTCATGATATATCAATATTTTGTTCAACGCCTGACACTGACCCAGTAAGTAGGTTGTGGAGGTCAGGTAAGCAGTCGCTCCACATAAAGTACTGGTATTCAGGTGCATCCAGTTAGACTAGAAGCTGACCCAACATAGTTGGGAAAAGGCTAGGCAGATGATGACCTGACACTGACCGGCCGAACGAGCCCCCGTCATCTCCTTCGTGTTAGGTTCCTTTAAACCCTGAAGACAGAAATAGCGGCCCCGCGAAGCTGGGCTCCGTCGACTACGTCTTATTAATATTGCTTGTAAACCAACTTAGACCCGCCATATGATCCTTCCTACCCTAAATACCTACTCGCACTATGCACCAATCCCGTCATTTCTCAAGCAAGTTATTCTATTGAAATAGGGTATATTTAGTAATGATTCGTTTTAAACTGGTGCTATTAAATATACCCGAGTAGCGGTGACTTGGTAAGGTCCATTTAGCAGTAGTCACTCGAAAATATGATCACCTAATTATACCCGAAGTCAGCTAGGTCCATGACGTCACTGGCGTCCCCACAAGGTACATTTATTAAAGACGCGACGCGCGAAAATGCCAACCCGTCTTGAGCAAGCGTGGTGATCAATGCTCGTGCCTTCTCCGTATGAGAAGAGGCCTTTGCCCAGCAGTGGGATAATAATAGGCTGGTATTATTAATACTATCTAAGAACTACGCCTGGCATCATGAGAAATAAGAGAGCCTTGAAACATGAAAAGCTTTATAATTTTTTATGACTTGCTTTTGTCCGCGGATTCGCTCGTGTTAATTTAGAATTTGACAATAAATTCGAAAGACACGTGGCGCCATCTATTATCATGATAACGTTATTGTTGTTTTCCTCGGGAACAGCAGTTTTTTTCGGGATGAAAGGTACCCTGTGTCCGTTTCTGTACCTACACCTGACAACGTATATACAAAATTTCAGGATGATGGGTTCAGTAGTTTAGGCGTGAAAAGGTAACAAACAAACTTACTTTCGCATTTATAATGTTAGTTAGGATTTAAGGACCAAAATATTATTATTAATTTAATAATAATATGAATAATAAATTTTGGTCCTTATATAACGTAATCGTGAAATTGAGTTAGTATCCCTAACCTGAATTATTACCCGCTTGTTTTGAATCAAAACAACATTAATTCCAAGGTTCTTGTATTATTAGCGGGAGTGAAGTTCAAAGGAAAACAACACTTTGCTCATTGTCGCCCAGATGCTATAATGTTTCAATCCCTCCGCACGTTGCATGATTTACCTTCGTCCTTTTGACGCGTGCTCTCCAAAGCAAGGTCGCAGTGCAAGCGATTCGTGTATTATTTTTCTTTTGTTTTCAAATTGTTTTTAGTATTTGTTGTTATAGCGGCAACAGAAATACATCTTCTGTGACTGTCTTGTTATCACAGACAGTCACAGACACACACAGTCACAGACACACACAGTCACAGACACACACAGTCACAGACACAGATAGTCACAGACACAGACAGTGGAGTCTTAGTAATAGGGTCCCGTTACGTGTTTTTTTCGGCGTTTTTGCCTTGTGGTACGGAACCAGCCAGTTTTTTAATGAAACCTTATTTTCTCACGTTGTACGCCTGTCTTTCAAATGTCATATCTTGTCTACCATCGCACGAAGATTTTTTTTGACCAACTGTGTATTGCACTTATCGGTAACGTTCACATTGACGTTATTTTCAGGACACTAAGCTTCGAACTTTTCACTGGTGTGTTACAGGCCATTATTTAGTTGATGGAAAGCTTAAACTTGTAGATCGATGCATGATTATGTTTTACTAGCTTTTGCTCTGTGCAAAATTTCAGCTCTCTAGGTCCAAGGGTTTGGGCTGGGCATCGCGTTGATGAGTCAGTCAATCAGTCAGTCAGGACTTTTCTTTTTGTTAATATAGACTAGCTGCGCCCCGCGGTTTCGCCCGCGTAAATGTCGATACCGTGGGAATATCGGGATAAATAGACTATATGTTAATCCAGGGTGTCAGCTATCTCCATACAATTTTATCAAAATTGGTCCAGCCGTTTGAGCGTGAAGAATTAACAAACCAGCTGCACGATTTTTGACAAATGCGTGCACTGACTGGACAGGTCCTCTCAATCTGTGTGGTTCTTTCCTCAAAAGACCACCTCAGACATCGATCTACATGGTCTTCATATAACCTGACCAAGATTATGTCTGGACTTTAAAAGAGACTGTGACCTCTGAGTTTGTTTCGGCCTTTCTTCTCAGAGTAGTCAAATAGGAAACGCCGACTTCATCTAGTTTTAAAAAAAAACATGATTGACGTGTAAAAGTGTTTGTACAAACCTACTTACAAAAAATAAAATCATTTCATTTCATTTCATTTCAAACATATAAACACACACACACCACACACACACACACCTCACACACACACACTCCTCACGCACACACACTCACAAACTTTCGCCTTTATAATGTTAGTGTGATAAGTCTTCTTCTTGTTTTCATGTATGTCGGTGATACTCTTCGCCGTTGTCACCGTGAAAACTTATGTGAAGTGAGTTTCTTTCTGCTAGGAATTAACACTATTGACAACTGACTCCACGCTCACTTCACCTAAGTTTTCACGGTGCGATTTTTACAGAATAGCACCGCAGGTGAACGGCACTCGGCGACTCCAACAAGTGGGGCATCAGGTCCGATCTGAAGCACCGCACTTGCACTAGGTGTTGAATTGGTCAGTATACGCCCACTTCGACAAATTGTATCTGCAGTGGGGCACTTGTGTTACTTTTATACGTTGGTATTGCAAAAAAAACAGTCAAATTCTCCATTCAAAAATTTCTTTCAACTAACTCTACCATCAAAAGACCTGTATCCTCCACCAATCGAATTTGTTTATTATTCCACCGCCATCATTCGCTCCTATTCTTTATCATCAAACCGTAATCTTGGAAATGCGTCCTCTTTAATTAAACTTCAAAGGTGTGTACTGGGTCGGACGCGTTTCGAGTTTTCCGTGCAGACGGTATTAAGGTAAACTCGATAATTACTCTGTCTTAATTGTTGCTTGAGTTACATTTAGGGTCGAATATTCGATAGTATCAGGTGGCTTGCTTGTCGTAGTTTATTTTGGTTATAAGTTCTTTGTAGTTACTAATCAGTCTATGTCAACAAGCCTATCAGGTTTACCAATAAATAAATAAATAATAATAATTAAACTGTGGGCTCAAATAGCGCAGAATTGGTGCCCTGAGACAGTGAGGCGGGGTCGTGGCAGACCACGTAGGAGATGGCGGGACAAGCTGGATAGGTTCCACAAAGACTGGAAGGAGGACGCGCGGGCTCGCGAGAGATGGAAGGAGTGGAGGGAGGCCTTTGCCCAGGAGTGGGACAGCGAAGGCTAATTAAAAAAAAAAAAAATTGATTAAGTATCAGGACACAAATTTACAAAAGGAAACGAAGATAGCTACAAAAGTTAAACTGTGGCGCAGCTATCAACGCCCAGGTCAAAAATATGGTTCATTAGTTCCAGACTAGTAATTAAAAAGAAAGAAAATTATTTAAATAAAGGTACTAACTACTGTGTGTGTGTGTGTATGTGAGTGAGGGTGTGTGTGAGTGAGGGTGTGTGAGTGTATTGCGGGCTATGCGAGTATTGAGCGTGAGTGAGGGGGGGTGGTGTTTCTGTAATAAGTTTGATGTGAATGTAAGTGTTATGTTACCACAAGTTTTTCTGTTGCTTCGTAGGAGTAGGATTTTAGCAATTCTGACAGTTTCTTTCTAACTAAAGCTCTTGTTAAAGGATAAATTTGAATGTTTCTATTTATGTTATTGTAGAGTTTAGGGCTAAAGTAGTTAAAGTGGCATCTTACTAGTGCCAATCTGGAGTAAGGTTTCTTGCAAACTATTTTGGAACGTAAAAATAACAAGAATTAATTTTCCTGTCTTTTTGCTGTGTTGTTGGTCGGACTCTGGATGCGAGAAGCAATGAATCGGTCAAAGTGGCGGTGCTTAGGGGAGGCCTATGTTTAGCAGTGGACGTTTTTCCGCTGAAATGATGATGATGGTGATGATCCAGTAGTTGCAAGGGCTACTGTTAAGCATGAGGTCTTGGGTGCAATTCCCAGGACGGACAAAGTGTTATTGGGTTTTCCTGTCAGGAATTTCTCAGGAGCAGTCGGGAGTGCCCGGTTGATGGCAATAGGCTCGCCCTCTATAACTGGCAAAATTCGGTATACTGTCGGTAGGTACACCTGTGTCTAAACCTTTGTGGAATACATAACAAGCTTGATGTTATGTAATGAAATAATTATGTTTGTGACCCTATTTCCTGTCTTGACTCTTACCGTCGCGTGTGTTGGTAATAGCTGGTTTATAGACCACCCGTGCCTTAGCGCATAATTGATCACACTAATATTATAAAGGCGAAAGTTTGTGAGTGTGTGTGTGTGTGAGGGGGTGTGGGGGTGTGTTTATATGATTGTTACTTCTTTACGCTCAAACGGCTGGACTAATTGTGATAAAATTTGGTATGGAAGTAGCTGACACCCTGGCTTAACATATTATAGGCTACCCGATTTTATCCCGATATTCACACGGGATCGAAACTTATGCGGGTGAAACCGAGGGGCACAGTTAGTATACTTATAAAGTTACTTCTGGGTACAAGCACAAGTGTGTGTGCCCGGGGCCCCAGAGGGAGGCAAATACTTAAATTAATTATTTTTTAAATGTAACATAGTTTATAAGTCGTACTACTAACAATAATATGGGCAAAATAATTATGTCTAAAATATTTTTTTTTAAGGGGAAGCGCCAGGGCAGCCCTTGAAATTCAGATTTTCTTACGTTTTTTTTCATGACTATTTTATGAAATATCAATCAATAGGTTTATATAAACTTAGAGGGCTGTAGGTACCTACTGATGATTTTAATGATTATATTATAATTCTGTAAATACATACTTGTTACCGTCGCGAATTATATTTTGTTCAACATACAACCCAACAATGGCGCCGATTCTGTTGTTCACGAACTAAACTAAAAAGTTCAGTGCATCTTTTTCTCTTTCATTAAGAAAAGGACAGAAGATAAATTTTAGTTTAGTTCTGTCAAATTAATCAGCGCCTGACGTAAATTGACGTGATTTTAGTAGGCAAGTTTTTAACACACACCACATGACTTTTTAGGTGTCTGGCAGTTTTGAGTATAAATGTCCTACAGATCTGGTAGCATCGTGTGACGGGTCGTTGAGCTACCTAAAATAGGGTTGAGCTACACGATGGCTGATGCATGTATGCCGTCTGTTGGGACAGGTCAACTTAAAGCAGCAATTTCTCTTACTTCAAAAGGCCCTTTCAGACATGGCCTTGCATTGTTTAATTCGCATAAAATCAAAATAATATAATGTTTGGACTTCAAAAGAGACAACAACAATGCGTCGACGGGTGTCGACGGCTGCCATCGACGTGTCGATGCAGTTGCCTCTATCGTCGACGCGAGCTGCTCGTGTGAGTAGTTAAAGACTGGCTCTAAAACACTAATCTCTAGTCACTGCTCTCCATTACCAAAACGCTCCTTTAAAACAATACTCGTATATTAGGCACACATCGAAATAGTCAGTCGAGTTTCAGTAGAACGCTCCGTCTCCCATAGGTGTGATTTATCTCAATAATTGGACCTCACGTCACGGGAGGGGCTATTTGTTTGAAGATACTCCGGTTCTACTTGGATTTTATTTGGGAGTCGGATCTTCATTTGTTTTTATCGGGAATTCGGGAGAAAGGAAGTTCGTAAGCAGGGATTCTTAAAAATTGTTGTCAACATTCTTGGTATGACTTTCGGAAAAAGTAATTTAATTTATTTTACTTTATTGGAACATAAAACAGTAAAATGCGTGCAGTTTGCGTATAGGTAACTTTTGTTAACCTTATGTAATAATATATAATTATGTTGTAGTTGTTTATTCCATAATAAAGAAAATAAAATAATTAATTATGGTACTTATAATCTTGGATATTTGTATAAAAAAATTATGAAATATCAAAGGTACACACAAACGTAAATTAATGAATACTTAAACCAGAAATAAGAAAAAAGAATTTCACGACTACCTAAGAGTGGGTCAAAAAACCAAACAACATGCATAATACAGTGTTGAAAACAGCATATAACATACAATTTGGATACAATGCTAGAAAAACAATTACATAGCAAGTTTACCTAAATTACATCATTTCCCATTTTCTAGCCCATTTGTGAATTTAAGATACCCACGCAGGCGTATCTTAAATTCACTAATTTCCTTTCATAAGTAACGAATACAAAACAAGCAGTCCCTTAAAATAACAACGAAATATGAATCGCCATTATCTAAAACGCCAGCCTTGAATTTCCTCTAATATCTCACAATTGGCGTACTTTAGCGATGAGGGGGACACTCATTTTTCTCTATTATAATCCTCATTTACCTGAAATACACTTTAAGTTTTACATCACAGAGTTGAATTTTGTAGGCGCTGAAGATTTTTCATCAACAAATTTTGTAGTACGGAGACAGGTTTCAGTAGTTTGATTTGAAAGATAAGAATATTATAGGTGCTTTAATTTCCGTGGGTTTTGAATTAAAATAGGGTGCATTAGGGTGTTGAACTTTCAACTTTTGTTAAATGTAGGGGTAGTAAAATAATGTGAGAACTGAATCGTGTTAATATGTATTTTGTGTAGCAAAATTAGATGTCTAGTAGGTGGTGTATTGCAATTGTCTATGTTCTATGTTATGGGTTTGGTTTCCGCACTTTAGTCCTTCAATGGACCATTGTGCATTCAATTGTTTTGCTTTGTTTTCTTAGTGGGGGATTTACACTAGGTCAATTGTTGCCGTGAATCGCCACCCCATTTACACAGGTCGAGAAAAATCGCAGTACATTTTGCATCAAAACGTCGACTTTTATGCGGCGGGTGATCGCCTCCGACTGGGCATTTTCATGGTCGATTTTGGTCACCCGTCGCCGCATGCGACACGGGCGGCGGCAGGTTGCATGCGGCATGTATGTCGAAACCTACTTTACTTTGGAACTTGCGATTATAGTCACCCCGCCTAGCCGGATTGACATTTAGACAGTCGACTATAGTCACCTTGTGAAACTCCCATAAGGTAACACTTTCATCGTCTTGTAACCCAACTAATAATGTTTCATAGTGATTTTAAAATGGTCGTATAAAAATCGACAAAATCATACCATTTATATTTTACTGTGTAAATAAAGTCAATTTAAAGAACGTTTCGGAGCCTCTACAGAATATTTAATATCATAATCTTCTGTAAGGTTTTATTTCTTTTATTATGTGGTATATGCGAAGACGTAGCGTTGGAAGGCCGCCGACAAGGTAAGCCGATGAAATTGTGAAAGCCGCAGGAATCCGCTAAATGCGGGAAGCACAGAACCGGTCGATGTAGCGAATAGTCGAAAGACTGACTGCTGTAGATAGGCCTCCCGCCTATCTCTAGCAGTCAGTCTTTCGACTGAATGAATGAAATTAATGAATGTGGTATGTGACACATTACAAGTAGGATTTAACGATCCTGTTAATTCCCGCAGCGTGGCTTCAGCTCATAATAGGAGTGGTTTCACTTCAATACTGCATCGGGTTCCCGAGCTGAACTCACCTTTATATCTGACCTCCAGCTCCATAGTACGTGTTTTGACTGGCTATCGCCGCATGACATGGTTGGTTGATGGGACATGGCATTACATGCCATTCTTATCACCATCTATAGCTATTCTATCATAATTAGAAATTAAAATCACTTTAAAGCTACGCGACGGATTTTCATACGGTCATCATCCTTTACAATTTTTTTACTAACGTAATCACACTAATATTATAAAGGCGAAAGTTTGTGAGTGTGTGTGTTTATATGTTTGTTACTTCTTCACGCTCAAACGGCTGGACCAATTTTGATAAAATTTTGTACGGAGGTAGCTGACACCCTGGATTAACGTAATATAGGCTACTTTTTATTCCGATATTCCCACGGGATCGGAACGTATCCGGGTGAAACTGCGGGATGCAGCTAGTAATATATTTATAATAAACTTACATAAAGAAATCTGGATGTTGTGTCTAGAAAACTGGGCGAATCGCTAATTCCTACTAAAATATTAAAGAAAAGAAATGAAAGATAAAAGAAGATAATGTATCTTGTAATTAGATAATAATAAATATTCATTAGAAACTCACGGACATTAAGTATCTTGTAGATTTTTACATAAAAATTGTACAGTCACCGTGAATCATTATCATTTTGGTTACTAGATGGTGAAAGTGTTAATCACATAAATAATTCAATACTTATCCTGATAAGTATTGAATTATTTATGTATACGATGTGGTTGATTATGACGTGTGTATTTTGTGTAATATTATTTGTGGAACGAAGATTTTTACTATAGGCAGTAGAGACTTGTAGTTAAAATCTTCGTTACACCAACAATCGTCTTCTACGATGTCCTTCTCACCGCTCTGGGTATTCACTCTTCTTTCTTTGTCCAGACAGTTTTTGTTTGGTATGCGCTCCCTATGAACCAGTTGGTTATCTTTCAAACTGTGAACTTAATCGTTAGACGATCGAAGAATCATCCTAACGCTGATTTGCTGGATTCGTTTTCTTCTCTACCTATCGTTGTTTCTCCTGACAAAGCTCATTCTGTTTATATGTATGTATAAGTATTTATACTTTTTATCTATCCCTTTGTTGCAACTGCCATGTTTAGGCTCTGCATCACCCTAAGTTGGACTGGTACAAATGCCTCAGGCATTAAGTCCGCCTTTGTAGGTACAGTATTTTTTACTTGTGCATATAGTTGTAAGGCCACTACATGACCTACAGCGCGATCTTTGACGGACTGCATAGAAAAGAAAGAGAAGCCCGATGGCATAACGCTGGTAATTTATTGCAAAATATGAAGCAATATCCTTTATATTAATTAATAAATAATTATATTATAGGTCCTGTAAGCCCCTTCATAAATAAAATAAATTAATACATAAACCTAAAAATTCGAAGACATGTGCCATCTACCAACTCGCACTGGGCCCGCGTGGTGGATTGCGCCTCTCCCTCTCATTGAGAGGAGGCCTGTGTCCCAGCAGTGGGAACATCATAGGCTGATTACAGTGATTACCTATGCAATGTGCGAGCACCTAATAAAGTACGAAAGTATCACAAACTTCAGTTAGCGACTTTAATAATGATAGATTCTTCCCAAAAACTGGCACAGAACTTATTCAAAGATACATCTAGTTGCAAGTGTTAGCTGTACGAATAAATCGAGCTTATGAAGTCTGACAGCTAGGAAACTGCATTGCAGAATACTAAGATGCTGTTCCATTGCCGCACAGGATTGGTATTGTTAGAGTGCGGCCGACGAGAGAATGTGTTTTTGACACCTGTCAGTTTCATACAAACGAATACGTGTTTTGCGAATTTGATCTTTATTAGCTACTAAAATTGTCGTATTGACAGGCGCGCCTCAAAGAGATGTCAGCATCGAGCGGGAGGGGTCATTTGCTGATTTCCCCATCCACAAAAAAAAAGGCACGCATTCTTTCAACGGCCGGTCTGTCAGTATGTAGCAAGGCAAATAATACTCATTCGGAAGTGGTTATCGTACTGACGGTTTATTTTTAACTTCGAATTGACAACAAGGCGGGTCTTATGTCATCCTGACAGTAATAGCACATTATTAACCAATCACAGCTGTGGCTGCACTCAGACATTGTAACTACATATATACAACAGAGCCCTAATTCACTATGACCACTTAACGATTCCTTACTTCAAATCCATGTCAATTCCTTAGTCAATGACGACATCTGCTACTAACGTATTCTCTATGACATGTTGTGGTTTAAACTATCAAAATACCAGGGAGCCCTAATAAGGCCACTTTCGCAGAATCATAAAATATTATGAATCATAATATGGCGAAGAAAGTCCGTGTTTTTCTTTTTTCGCTGCTAGGTACAATCAAAGAGATTGGGATTGGATTGATTGGTATTTTAGAACATACAAAAAAAAAAAACTGAAATATCCTTCACCAATGGGATTTGATACGATTAACCTAACAGTTAACTGTCCATTATGATTCATAATGTTATCCTTTTATGATTCTACAAAAGTGGCCTTTTTAGGCCCCATGTTGTCCGTACGGTTGACATTTCGATTCCCTGTCGTTAACAAGACACAATTTTGACGTGGTTTGCACGTGGTAAGATTTCGCGGGGAATATAATACAGAATTGGGGCCCTGGTATGAGGAGTTTACGTATGCTAGCTGCGTGAGGCTATTTATCCAGCAGCACTTTGCCCGGTTATTTTGACGCACGGTTATGCAAATTACACAACGATAACGTATTCTACCTATATTTTCAGCCCTCTTCTCCGTAAATGACGTAACGAAGCTACGCCTGCCCAAACTGCGAGGGATACATACCTGAGGTAACCGCTCGTATTTCAGTGACGTCTTCAGACTATATCTACCTACATTTTCACTTACACACATTTCCATGCAATCGCCTATCGCTATACAATGCTAATTCTGCCTTCCGCATCCAATCCCTGCCCCCTTTTTAAAGGGGTTTGTTGATCTTGATTTGAGTGTTTCATGTTTATCACCTTCTAGCTAGAAGGTGGAAGATCTAGCTTGCGGAATTGGATCAGACCTACCGGTGTTCTGGTGTAAATTAAGAGAGAGTATAGCATTGTATAGCGATAGTCTAAGATGATTGTATGTGTATATTTAGGTAGATGTGAGGTCCGAAGGCGTCATAACCAAAAAAACAAAAGGAAAATACGGTGATTTGCAGTAAACACGACGCAGAGAAAAAACACAAAAAAGAACAAGTTAGGGGAAAATATGTGTCACATCCACGCAAAATGGCCATCGCTGAGCATAATGCTACGACTCTATGCGACACAGAGCTCCAATCCAACAAAACTGGTGCAGTATACGATGAGATATTTAAATAACACAATAAAAAACAAAAAATAAAATAAATACATAATACCTAATTCTAAAAGGCGGCTAGAAAGCCCTGTAGCAAAAGGACATTCCACGCTGTGCTTCACAATTCGTGGTCTCCACCCAAAAACTCTGAAACCCGAAGCTAAAATATACATACCTACACGTTCATAGTATGGGTAGCAATGGAACCGCGCCTCAGCGTTCCCCCCAGGCCATATATCATGCTTTAGCAACGTACTGAGACGATTGTAGGCGTTCAACGTGGGTGTTGTCTGTTTATGCACTGCTTCAACGATTTACATGCGATTTAGAGGCGTTTGATGTTGTTGCTTATAGTTATGTAGGTTAGAAGTAATAAAACGAAAAATAATTCGTAAAAATAGGTCGGTAGGCAGTCGCTCCATGTAAAATAGGTACTTGTATTCAGCTGCATTCGGTTAGACTGGAAGCCGACCCCAACATAGTTGGGAAAAGGCTAGGCGGATGATGGATGATGAGGTCTTAACCGGTCAAGCTCCGCGCGTATCCTCTGTAATATTATACAATAGAAAATCAATTGTGTCTCATTAGCGGAGCTTGAGAGGTCATAAAAAGTTTTACACGTCGAAAATAAATTACCTTTGTCTTCAAACTAACTGAGTCCGATGTTCGAAAATTCGGAGGTCAAAGTCTCTTTTAAAGTATATCATAATCAGCATTCATCATCATTGGTAGGTAATGCTTATCCAAACATTCGCTTAAGACTATATCTTTTGTAAATCTTGAATAGTTACCCGTACCGACTAAATGTCCAAAATTTTAGAAGCACAAAAGACGGACAACTAGTCTTACCGAGGGGTATGGTGACTCAGTGACTGGGTTTTGCAGGTAAGATGGGCAGTGGATCTATGTAAAATACTGGTTATACAACTGCAGCTGGTTAGACTGGAAGCCGAGCGAGGAAAAGGCTTAGGATTATTAAAATGTAAACAAAAGTGTTGCAAAGAAATGTTAGTTTTCACTATAATTCTATTTATTTAAAGAATATTCAGTGCGAGATGAAAAATCGAATCCCCGACTACTAAACTAAAAAAGTACCTAAGCAAACTTCGCAGGATATTCGCTACAATATGATATTCTTATATGAAAATAAATCCCAATATTCCTACGAAAACAGTCTTGTGTAAACTAACTCGAAAGACTGACTGTATCGAAGGGTTACCAATATGTTCGAAGGTGCAATGAACTCTTCATTCAACTGTCTGTTGAACAGTACAAGATGGATGCCGTGGGTTTTGATAGTTTCATGTTACCATCAGATTTTCTTTTGTATTTGGATATTTTTTGTTCGAGTTGGTTAAAGAATATAGTAATTATTATCGAGTAGTACAATTACTTATGTATTACTATGTAAAATAAAGGGTTAAGGAAGGAACACGGGTGGGTTTTAGTCAGTAAGAGTCTGACACTCCCTTCCGCTCCACCCAGAGCGGGAGGGGTCATTCGATGATTTCCCATCCGGAAAAAAAAAAAAAAAAACATAACTCCACAATGCATGACTTTTCTTTTCATTCTTATATACCAATTTCATTAAGAAACACAAGAAAAATAAACACTGCAATGACCATTCAAACACCCAGAGTGAACAGGCATTTTCTGGGCACGCTCGTTCCATCATAGACCTCATCCATCGCTTACCATCAGGCGTGATCGAGGTCAAGAGCAGGCCCATTCAGTAATAAAAACATGATAAAAAACCCATTTTTCCCCAAAAATTACTCAAACGAACACACATACAATCACATTTTTCATATCAATAGCTGCCCGGTTGTCCGGAGTGACTGTATCGACCCAGCCAGTAGGTAGCCGGTCTAGAATGTGTAATGCATTCGAAGTTCCCGAGCACGTAACATGCAAACTAGTATCGACTATTAAGCTTACAGGATCTAAACACAAAAAAATGCAAGTTTTTGAAAGAATAAAAGTATATGATCGACTACAGTAAACAAAATCATAAAAAATATATGATATTCTTCAGGATATATGCTAGGTAGATAGTGTGTTGAAAACATAATACAACTAATTTTATATGATAGAAAAAAATCATGAAGATAACTGTAAAAACTTTCTTTTTACAATAAAAACCATACTAATTAAGATACAATCATTCTGATTTTTTGTCAGATTATTCTACAAGGAACATACTAAAATACTAATGTTTTAATTTTTTAGTCCAGACAATAGATTTTTTGTAATTAAATAATTGCATCATATTTTGCAATAAATTACCAGCCTTGTGTCATCGCGCTTCTCTTTCTTTTCTATGCAGTCCGACAGTGACCGCGCTTTAGGTCATGTAAGCCCCTTAAGAGGTGTGTATTTTTGATGTTTTCTTGTGAAGATCTAAAAAGATTTGCGATATGAAGATTTGTTATTGTTGGTCGCGATAGCACAACAAACTTACAACATTGTAAAGAGCAATCACTGGCTGATTGAATAATAGAAATATCTCGGAATTATATGCAACGACGATTGGCCGGTGGCGTAGTCATGACTACGCCTGCATATGCAGAAAGCGCCCTCTCTGAAAATGACATGAAAAATAGGGTGGTAAAGCAATCTTTTGATTTCAATTTTTGTTATTAATCATAAGTTCAAGAAGTATTTTGCCATAAAATTTTTAAGTTCTAGCCTTTACTTTAGTTTTGTTATTATGTGTGATCACTTATTCTGAGATTGCTGGTAAACCTGTAATTGGCGACTGTGTAAGGCCGAGACTTTTATGATATTCTATAATTGTACATAGAAGCTGTTGGTGTACCTTAATAAATAAATAAAAACTTTTTTACAAAAAAAAAAACAACCGACTTCAAAAAAACACTATAAAGTGAAAAATAACTTTAATTTCGGAAGTCGGTGTCTTTGGATTAGTATTTTAGTTTTTTTGCCACCGACTTCCGAAATTAAAGTTATTTTTCACTTTATAGTGTTTTTTGGAATTTGTCCTCCTTTTTTGAAGTCGGTTAAAAAGACGAAAAAAGCTGACCATCTTTACGATCTACATACAACTCGTAAGTCGAGGCCGATATCACTTGGCCACCACTGCTCTGAACTCTCCAATAATTACATAAATACGAACAAAACGTTGTTCAATCCGTTCTCGAGATATCATCAAAAAAGCCGTTCCATACAAAATGTATGAGAAAATTAATTATCTGATTTTTTTTTTCATTTTTCCCATGTTTTAATAGTTATTCTGCTATTTGGCACGGAGACAAATCCAACTAATCAAAGATTATAAAAATCAGTTCAGCCATTCTTGTGTTTTTGGTGTAACTAACCCGACTTTGTTTTATTTATATAGATTTGTTTGTGTTTTGTTTTGTCATAATACATCTGTGTTCAAAATTTATTTTACCTCCCAGCAGGATTAACGTAAATAAATCAGTAGAATGTGAAAAAAAACTGAAGCATTTAACAAATATTAGCCGATTTCATTTCGAATCATTGAATGTAAACAACAATTTAGTTTTACAAAAGGCCGCTAGCAACATTGTAATTGCTTTTACGAATTGCTTTTGTATGCAAACAAATTAATTTAACATCTTTGTTTAATACATCGAATGGACAATTCCATCGGTATTAACAAATAGTTAAGGGACTTGGCTAATGTTATCTTTTAGCCTTCGAATTGTTTTGTAACATTCATTTGTGTTGGATGTCCTCTCGAACTTATTTTTGTGGCGTAGGACTTGTCACAATTATCAGACGCTTCATTTTTTGGGTTCCATACCTCAAAAACGAAAACGAAACCTTTATAAGATCACTTCGTTGTCTGGCTGCCTGTTCGTCTGTCAAGAACCTTTTTCTCAGGAACGACTCCGACTCCGACTTCACTCCCTTAAAGCATTGAAAAAATCAAACTTCTAAGTCAACGCAAATAAAAGATACGGGTGTTTATGTTCCGTTTATGCCGCATATTCTGACACTCGCAAGGGAATCAAAACCTCCCCGTTGACCTAGAATCGTGAAATTTTGCAAGAGGCAATATCTTGATCTAAATTTAACGTTGTTTATGAACCAACACAAGGTAATAGTTGTTCTTCGGCCGAAACGTATTAGAAACTTAGAAACTCAAATCAATAATGAGTTGTCAGAATGTCACTATGTTAATGCGGTCCGTACACGACTCATCCAATTATGAACTACACAATTAATGTATGTTCCAAAACTATTTGATAAAAATGTAAACAAAAGGAACTGAAAACGTAGCTGTCGCCTATTTTTAGTGTCACTTATTTGTTTGTTTCAAATAAGCTTGAAACAAAAGTTAATAACGCGTTAGTAAGCCGCATTGTGTGATCGCCGTCCTTCACTTTTAATCGCATTTGACGAACAATCAGGTTCTTGACTGACCTAAGTTCAGACCTAGATATTACTAGAAGTCTAGTTCTATCTCCTAACTCAAACCATGACGTAAGAAGAGCACTCGTTCCATAAAGCATAAACATTATTCAATTCACAACATCAATAATTTGCAACGCTTGCCCCAAAGGCGATAGGCGGACTTGCCCGAAAATATTTTATTCTCAAGGTTTCATCGTGAAACTCCATTCCCTGTATCGAGTTCCTACCTGACTCGAATCCGTAATGTGGAGATGCGTCTGTCAGAAGCTTTGGACGGATGTTGATATAAATCTAATCGTATTTGGGACAAATTGCATTTGCAGTGCTCGTAAAAAATGTATGAGGTGACAATGTTTTGGAGGATTTTGCTGAATCGCTGAATAAAGTCGCAAATATTCATGACTGTAACTTGCAGAGAAGTATGCAAGTAGCTTGCACGCCATCATGAACAACTTCTAATTGGTGAACTGTCACAGTTGTTTGCAAGAACATGTATTTAATTGAACGTCGAATGATTCCCATTTTGGAGAGGCATATGTCCTACAGAAGACTGATGTAAACTGAAGATGATGATGACCTCGGAAAAACTGGAAGAAAGTATTTTTTTGTTTATCTTAACACTCAACATCATCATCTGCCTAGCCTTTTCTCAACTATTTTGTGGTCGGTTTTCAGTCTAACCGGATGCAGCGACTCCCTCTTTTTTTTTTTTTCGCTTAGAAATGACGTTACGCATCTCCGCTCGTCAGGGGAAGAGACGGAGTATGTGGGACTCCCTGCCAGGGTGGCAGTATACCCACTAAAACTCAGCGGTGTTCCCTCATCGCCTTGATGGGGAGGTCATGGGAATCCGGCTCAGTCTTTGCATCCACAACCCCCCCCCCCCCCCGGCGCATGCCCGCCTAGCTGGCGGGCCCCGCATGTCCCCCCGTCTGGGGGGGGGGCTACGGCAATGGCCGGGAACACCTGGCCATTCCCGTCCGGCACTGGTGGAAGCCTGTGCAATACCGTCGCCTGCTGGCTTCCACATGCAGCGACTCCCTATCTGACCTCCATAACCCAGTCAATAGAAAGTAAACTCCTTGGAAATTCTGGTTGTCAGAATTTTGGGCTTCTGACGACCCATAAGAACTGTTAAAAATCCACGAATGACAGCCGGTCTAACGGCTTAACGTGCTTTCCGAGTTACGGAGAGGTCTTGGTATGTAAAGATGGTCCCCCATTCCATAAACCAAACGCGGCAATCGTAGCTTAACCTGATCGATCGACCCGTGCGGCTGATATTACTTAGCCACAAACCCCCTAAATATACAACATCATACTTTAAAAACCTCATTTGATGAAAAATCTACAGACAAAAAAGTGGCGGCTAAAACTTAACCAAATAGTAGTATAGTTTTTCATGTAAAACTTTATTAACATTTTAGTGAGCTTTTTTCGCATAACACTATTATGGTATTAGGCCCTCGGAAAATAAATGCTGAAATAATTATAGAGGATAATACAGAATGTGTCACCAACCAACAACCAGTCTTACCAAGGGGTATCGTACTGGGTTGTAGAGGTCAGATAGGCAGTCGCTCCATGTAAAATATTGCTATTCAGCTGCATCTGGTTAGACTGGAAGCCGACCCCAACGTACTTGGGAAAAGGATAGGCAGATGATGATACAGAATGTATAAATAATATATTTATGCTAATACCTATTTAAAAAAATAATAATATGTACATTTAGATGAAAAAAAAAATTAGCAAAATGATCATAGGGCATCAAAAAATTCGTCCGCATCGCTGTCAACAGGAACAAATAAAAAAATAATAATATTATATAAATAATATTGGTGAAAATTTATAGAAAATATAAAGGAAATGTTTGAATATCTAATAAATAGCTGCGCCCCGTGGTTTCACCCACATAAGTCTCGATCCCTTGGGAACATCGGCATAAAAATATCTTATGTTCTAACCCAGATCATGTTCTACCCATGTGCCTAAATTTCATCTAAATCCGTTCAGCCGTTTAAGCGTGTAAGCGTAACAAAGAAACATAAAAAAATCAAATCTTTTGTGTGCTGTGTGCTATCTTTTTGTTATTTCATTCATTCTCAATTTATTGGAGAATTTGAGTATAACCTTTAGTCTAACGAAATTGTTGCCTTAAAAATCAACGTTATTTTCACTATCAAAATAATGAGTTCAGTCACCTGTCTACACCATTCCTAACAATTGCGTGTTACTTTGTTCAAAACTTATCGTCGCCTTAAAAAAAAAACAAAAAAATTAAATAGAATTTATTTAGCTACCAACTTTTCAGTCCAATATTTTAACTCGCAAAAAGAATCCATTGTAACTTTTGCAAATTCAGTAGTTTTGATTGCATTAAGATTAATTTAATCTTTACAGATAAAACTTCCTTAATATTCGTTCTTTAGATTACAATTTGAATTACTTAATGTGAAAGTAAGTTCATTGATATTACAATTTTATTTTGACCTTTCAAAGTCTTTTAACGGATAAAGTTTTTGTTACTGCAAAAGTCCGCTTAGATTATTTTTTAATACACTAACCCCCTTACTAATAAACTGTATAGCGTCTGTATAGTTACACAATGCTTTGTCTTCTTCTTTAGAAAGTCAAATTACTGACGACTGAAAGAGAGAAATCAGTGTGTAACTATTCATCTGATATAATACGTTTATTAATAAGGCGGCAAAGTTAAACTTCTTTAGTAAACCGTAAACTAAAAAAAAATTTAGGAATTTGCTAAATTTACATCTAGATAGTAAACACTAACAGGTATATGGTCGGAGAGCGATAATGTTAAGCAATTTTCAAATAAACTCCTTTCCAACAAACTCCTTTACAACATAGCGGTCACCTTATTGGCAATGACGTTATAGAGGTATGGGGAATAGGGTGTAAAGTTCACTCATACTCTATAGAAAAGGGAGCATCCTCCGACCAGACGGGTGTTATGTCTGGCGGGCAACTGCCCGATCATTCATGTCGGGCCGTTGTATCTATGCTAGTTGCGCGGTAAACTCTGCTTGCGAGATGCAGGATTTTGCGTGACGTCAGTATGACGCGTTGTTCTCATGTAGCGTTGTAGATACCGCTACAACGTATTCGGAAAACTAAAGGTACCTATTGTGTCATGCGGATTAATACAATATAGGGTCTTAGATTTAAATAGAGACTAGCTGACCCGGTAAACTTCGTATCGCCTCGGAATCAATAAGAACGAATGTATGAGAAAATTAATAATCAAAATTGTTATTACGAGAATTTTAACTAGGTATGCAAGAACTAAGCCTGTATAACAAATGCCCAAGAAAAATAAAAATAAACTTTCCGCACACTTTTGAATTGTACCAAACATTTTTCCAGTGCAGTTGTAAGGCCATAGGGCGATACAAAATATATTTTATGTGATATTTCTCGCTCTAATACCGTTCTATTATTTGCTTCGGTGTCGACAATCCTCCGTTAAAAGAATTTTGGTTTGGAATACGATATATATGTCTTTCTAAAATACTGTTACGGGATTATTTTCTCTTGCTTTTGTAACAACAAGTTTAGTTAGCATGTTAACTGCCTAACCTTTTTCTAACTATTTTGGGATCGGCTTCCCGTCTTACCTGATGAAGCTAAAAGAAGAAGCTAAAAGCTTAACGTGCTTTCCGAGGCACGGAGGGGCCTTTGTATGTGAAGATGGTCACCTATCCACGGACCAACCGCAGCAAGCGTAACATAACCTGATTGATCGACCCGTGCGGCTGTTATTACTTAGCCACAAGCCCCTCAAATTCCGGAAGGATTATGATGTGTATAATTCATTAATACTAAACTTACATAATTATACTCGTATTATTAGTAGCCGCGCCTCGCGGTTCCACCCGCATAAGTTTCGATCCCGTCGGAATATCTGGATAAGCCTATGTATTAATACAGGGTGTCAGCTACCTCCACACCAAATTTTATTCAAATTAGTTCAGCCGTTTGAGCGTGAAGAAGTAACAAACATATAAACACACCCCCACACACACCCTCTCAAAAACTTTCGCCTTTATAATATTAGTGTGATAACTAAGAAATCTCAAAGTTTCGTCAAGATATAAAAACCATGCGAAGCAGGGGCGAGTCGCTAGTGCAAAATAAAACGCCACTCCCTATAAATACCTTTCCATTTTTAGTTCGGAACTACAAAAGCGATATCATAAAACGTCATCCTATGAGATAGGAAAACGAATAAATATCCAACGAACACATTCTTCTCAATAAACGATGTGTGACACTGAATGTAATAAATACTAGAACCATTTTCGGATCTAAGAAACAAGGAGAAAATATTTTTTTCACTTATAAGAAGTGAAAAAAATATTTTCTCCTTGTTTCTTAAAGACGAATGCTCTAAAGACGATTTTTTAGAGCATATGGCTCTAAAAGTTCGTCTTTATGTTGTGCGTAGGCGACATAAATGCGCTTTTTATGCTCTAGTGCATAAAGTTTTTTTTTCTAAGGCTAAGATAATCAGGCCCAACAGCCATACGCAAAATAAAACGTCGCAGATTATAGTCGTTATTTTATTTTATTTATATCATAGCTTTAATTTATATCACTTCCGTGTTTTCTATCATTAAGTTAAGAAACCAGATAAAATAGTTGTCATTTATTATTTAAAAAGGCAAAGAAACGTTTTTATGACTTGACAGGATAAAGTATCCAAGTCAAATGACACAGTCCAGTTGGAAATTAAAAAAAAAAAAAACGTGGCGGGAATTAGCTAATATTATTCTTCAATTATGCAACATTTTTGAACTGTGAAAATACCGTTCTATACTTCATGCCAGTTTCATTTTCTCGCAATCGAAGTGAAAAGCAGAGTGTATAACTCGGGCATAAGCGAGCCATTTTACCCAGCGACTTAACTACTATCCTCCCTCGCCTTTTTTGGCTCTATGACATTTTCCTCACAATGTTTTCTTTCACCATGTGAAGTGTCTGCCTGAGTTCGACCTCGATGACTCTAGATGATGACGATGACACTTAAGTCAAAGTCCTAGTCAAATCATTTATTTCAAACAAGCACATTAAAGGCACGTCAAAAAATACAACTAAATAGAATTGATTCTAGTCGCCCATTCCAAAAGGTAGTTTTCGTATGGAGAAGAATGGGCAAGAAACTCCACCACTTAAAATCCTAGAACAGGGTTACTATTGATATTATTTTGAAATGGTACCTATCTACTAACTTGAGACAATCCCATAAGTACCTTTGCAATGATGGGATTCCCGAAAAGAAGGCAGGAAAAATCGGGGATCAATCACAAAAATATCACTATTTCAGAACTCTAATCCTGAAACCTGCTACGAAATAAAAATATACCTTATTCCGTTATATTAGAATCCTGAAAAGCGCATAACGAACGTATCAAAAATACTTTCATGAAACCAATCTGGTAGGTAATAAAAAAAAACAAAATCCGGTCTCAATAACAGAACTGAGTTTTGAAATCAAAAAACTGAATTTAGTTTTATGTCTGGTTTATTGCAGTTTTCAATACCTACTAACTGGCCAGATTTAGTTCGTGTATTAAAGTGTCTGTGTTTTTTGTATTTGATTTTTCGTCGCTAGTTTCACAGTTTGTTTTACTGGGAATCTATTTCGTTTTGGTTTTGCATTGTGTGGACCTTAATGGTAATAGGTATTCTTCAGAGAGGTCACGTACATATTAAAATGCAATGTAATTCACAACCGGCGTGCGTGTATGACTAGATGTATGAACGTAAACGAAGCAAAAGAAATATGTAAGAATCATAGCAGGTGGCGTTCTTTTCAAAAATAGAAATCAAAAATATTTTTTTTTCACATAGACCTTCATCAGACCGGAATAAATCTACATGGGCACATATGACACGTCAGAAGATAGGTGCACGGTTCCAATAAGTTGTTTCGTTTCGTTCCAGAAGAGCCGGCAAGAAACTCCACGTTTAGTTATTTTTATATGATTGTCTTTTTACAATGTTTTTAAATTACAGTGTTAAGCTATACGGGAGGACCGTATAGGACTGTCAAAAGTAAAAAAAAAAAAGTAACCTGGGAGGAGTCGGAGATGACTGTCATACTGACGTCTTCTTCGACCCCTCCTCCGCCTTCGGAGCGGTGCCGCGAGAGGGTCTTTCTCCCGCGCGCGCTCCGCCGCCTCCTTCTGAGACATGACGTGTTTGCAGAAGGAGGCGACTGCCGCCCAGGACCCCTCATCCCCCAGCATGGCGTTGACCAAGCCGGGGAGCGAGAGGTCCGTTCCGATCGCCGCGGTGAGACTGCAGCGCGGCTCGGACCACGACGGGCACACCTCGAGAGTGTGCTGCGCCGTGTCCTCCGCCGCGCCACAGTCGTGCAATCCAAAGACGGTGCAGGTACAATCCAAAGAAACCGAACCTCAGGGTGCCCTATCCAACACGACACGTGCTTTCCGAGATACGGGGGTATCACATCGCTAACCTCCAAACTCTGGGCTTTTACTAAGAAGTTTCCAATGAAAAAAAACACTTTTGCGCCCGACCCGCAGAATATTAATAATAGATACCCAAAATAAATTTACTCAATTGTAAAAATTCAATCGTAACAGAGAGCTTATAAAACCACTATGAAGTCGAATTTGCTCAATTTTTTGGTTTAAGTTTTGGCCCGCACAATCAGAGTGAATTTCCGACGCGGATATGAAATTCCTGGCTGGCAAACGTTGCACTTTTGGTATGAGTTTCACCGATTTCAAATTGATAGCGTTCGTTTGAAAAACTATGGAACAATTGAGTGAATTTCATCTCCATGATAAAAGTTATGGAGATACGATAAAATACAATCGACTGCAAAAAAATACGTGTCGACTTGAGAATCTCCTCCCTTTTTTCATGACAATAATTTATCACATTTTCTTTCATTTTGACAGTTTAGCCATATCTTTGTGTTATTGACGTTGCTGAGCAGACGAATTTATTAAACCTATGAAGCAATGGATCAGAAATATCCTTCAAAACTCTCGGATTGTGAATGAAACTATTTTACACAATTTGGGTGCAGTTCATGCACCCATATCTTGCCAATAAATCGAGCCTATTTCCATTATCATTATATCGGTATAAGAATTATTATCTTCATCATTATACATGATTACCCATATAATATTATTATAGTGTCCATTCCAAAATATGGGCTTCCCAATACTACCTTGTGGGAGGTCTTCCGGTTGCCAACGCTACGAACGACGCCGACGTAACGAAGGAAAACTGAAAGAGCCAGTTAAATTTTCTGGCCTTGAAAATCTTAGCTTAAAATTCGAGGTCAAAAGGAAAATTCTAGACATGAATAAAGCATCGTGTATAGAAAAAATCTTTGGCAGTACTATTCTATTCCGACTGTGTGTCATAATGGTCATAATACATACAGAAATTCATAAATACGAGTATACATTTAATGCTAAGAGACTAAAGTATAGGTGTACTTGACCATATCAAGGATGTCTGTGGTAAACACGGGAGATAGAAAGAGAATACATAAAAGGACAATGGGAAACTTTGTATTGGCTCCGTCCTCAGGGTTCAAGATATGACATAATATATTTTATGTAATTTTAAAGGTCTTAATAATAAGTTTATTCTATTGTATGACATCAAAAATGAGACACATGCACAAATAAATAAAATTGAAATGTCAAATAAATGAAATCGAAACCGGCATGTCCTAGAACCAAAAATTCGAAGACATGTGGCATCTGCCAACCCGCACTGGGCCCGCGTGGTGTATTACGGCCCACTCCCTCTCACCGAGAGGAGGCCTGTGTCCCAGCAGTGGGAACATTATAGGCTGATTATGTATATGTTCTGTGCCATTGACTGACCAATGATCGACCATTATGAATTTAGCAGATTACGAACTTTTAGCAAAATAACAGTGGGATCGTGTTGGAATGATGAATTTATAAAAATAGCAGACTTGTGCCCCAGGTGGAATGACAGCTGACTTCAAGCTCACTTGACCTAAGTTTTCATGGAGAGATTTTTTACAGAATACATCGGCTGTCAATAGTCAGTCAAAGTTCCTAGCTTCAGGGTGGAATAGTTTTCACGGTGAGATTTTTATAGAATATACGTAGGCAGAACTGACGCAGAATAGCGGCAGACGTAATTAAGAGCACACGGGATAAAAATAACTATAGTCTAACTGTCATAATTTATAATGAACGACCAACAGACAATAACAATGAAATAATTTTCAAATCAGAAGAAAACCTAGACCACCTACTAATAAATACATTAAACATCGAACGAATACCACCAAATTCCTAGAACACACAATATAATAGTCTAGTTTAATCGCAATCAATATCCACTAAAACCGAAATAAAAGAGAGTTGAAAAAATAGGATATTGCAATGTAATCCTACGGTTGCGTGCTGAACTTGTAATGGAAAAACTAAACGAACTCTGATTTTGTTCGGCAATATTCTGCGGGACTATTTTTCCTGTTTGTCGAAAGCTTAGTTTATTCCTCTTTTGTTTATGACTGTACCTTTTTCACTGTTGGAATTAATGTGTGTGTGTGTGTGTGTGTTCATCTATTCGTGTATGCCTGTGTGCCCTTTGTTCCTCCAAATATAAGTACAGGCTACATTTTAATACATTTTCGCAGTGTCCATTGTTAGAAAGGAGAGTTTATGAATGGAACCCTCTAGTGTTACATTGAATTAATATAATTTAATATGAATTTTAGGGTCTGAAACAAAAATCAAGTAGCCCCAGGGGTTTTATGCACGTTAGTGTGAAAATTTAACGAAGTTTCTGTTGGTGGGAGCAGCGGTGGCCCAGTAGTAACGGCCCCGACTTACGGGTTGTAGGTTGTGGGTTCGAACCCAGACAGGCGTTTTACTTTGTAGATTTTTTCATCACTATTTCTCTCAAAATGGTCAAGGAAAACATGGTGAGGAAACCGATATGTCCTAGAACCAAAAATTCGAAGACATGAAAACACCAACATACAACCAACATCTACCAATTCGCATTGGGCCCGCGTGGTAGACTACAGCCCTTATCCTCACAAATAGAGGAGGCCTGTGTCCCAGCTGTGGGAACATTATAGACTTCCCCATTCACCCTCTTAGGGGTGGAATTACGTAAAACCCTTTCATAGTGGCTAAACCTACTCTTCACAAAGAAGACACACTCCAAATTTTATATCTCTAGGACCAGCGGTTTGGGCTGTGTGTTGTTATATTTTATTGAATTGTATATAGGTATATAGATTATGCTGCAGGTCAAAGGTTAAAGGAATGAATGAAAATTTCTTGGAATTTCTTTATACTCCTGAGGACCAGCTTAAAGAAGAAACATTTCGTTAGTTTATTTGATATTTTACGCCAGAGGCTACTACAACTGGGCAACGGGATTGTCCGAAAGGGTTGCCGCTGGCCCGGAACATAAAGGGTTAAGGAAGGAACACGGGTGGGTTTTAGTCAGTAAGAGTCTGACACTCCCTTCCGCTCCACCCAGAGCGGGAGGTTAACATCCAAAAAAAAAAAGTGGCGACTAACGGACAGCATATGAGCAGCTGTCTCGTCGTCCTCCATCCAGACCCTATACAGCGGAGTGTCTATGACTTCTATTTTCCGGCATCTGAACAGTTAAACTTCTTCGACATATCTATAGTATACCAAACCGGCACTCCTATACATTCCGCGTCCAGCACCCAATCCCGAAAAAACTTCGAATAGGCATTTAAAAAGTACGGAATAAAAGTTCGAAACTACATACATAGGAAAAATCCCGGTTGAACTCATTCTACTGTAGTATTCGGGTCGTCAAGCCCTACCCGATAATTCCTTGTCACGAATCCATTGTGGTCGCACTAAAAAGGGTTTTTGTATGGGATTCGCTACGAAACATGGGCGCTTCGGGCCGAAAATTGAAATTCGATATTTTGCGCTTAGTATGTGCACGATTATAGGAACCTTAAATGTTTTGGATGATGTTAAAAACATTGACCGTCTTTTCTTTTTTGTGTAAAGGGGTATTTTTTCCATGGGGTTTTCTGTTTTGTTTATTTTGTAAATCTATTGAACCTTTTTAAATGTATGGCCACCAAAGTAGGAGCAGGATTATTTCCGAAATATATACAAGAATATTGGTGGAGTCTTTGGTCTAATGCATCCAAAATTCACACACAGAGCTGTAACCCAAACCAATATTATAAAAGGAAGTTTAATTGTTTGTTTGTTACACTTTCAGGCTAAAACGGCAGAACGGATTTGGATAAAATTAGGCACAACGGAAGACCATGATCTGAGTTAAGACATAGGGTACTCATTAACCCGGTAGTACGTTTTCGTGGGATAATTTACGACTGCCACGCTGGCGAAGCCACGTGCTTATGCTAGGGTCAAAAAATTATTCTAATTACGGTTTTATGATTACCCCTCGCTTTCATAATTACCTCTCAACACTAGATTAACATACATCTCTCTTAAGACCGTTTACGGCGATTTTAATGAAACTTCATACGCATAAGCAGGATACAAAGGTCTAAAAAGTTACTTATGAACATTTTCGAAAAATATTGTTACAGCCAAATTAGACCGATTTTAAATTTTCCATAGAAACAGAGATTTCCAGTTCATCATCTTCATCATTTCAGCCGAAAGACGTCCACTGCTGGACATAGGCCTCCCCCAAGCACTTCCACTTCGACCGGTTCTGTGCTTCTCGCATCCAACGGGTTCCTGCGGCCTTCACAAGGTCGTCCAGTTATCTTTTTTTAAATAAGGCATTTCGAAAATGTTCTAACTTTTTAGACCTTTGTATTCTGCTTATTTTATTTATTATTTTTGTTTAGTAAAACTTTATGCACAAGTAAAAAACTGTACAAAGGCGGACTTAATGCCTTGGGCTTATGCGTATGAAGTTTCATTAAAATTGGTTCATTCATTTCGAAAAACAAGGGCTTGAAAGTTTGTATGAAATGCCGTACGGCGTAAACGCTCTTAATGACCAGCACAAAAATAGACGTATTGCTACCACTACATCCGGCAAAAAACTTCTTCACAAAAAAAAAAACTTTTATTGACTCGTATCCCGTTGATCAATGCCTAGATACAGCCCAACACTAACAGTAATTATCCTTTTAAAAAGGCTAAATAAACCTCACACAGGCGCTGATTGAAAAGGACTAATTGGCAACACCGCACGAACTCAGCAATCAATGACGTACACTGTAACTCACAGCACGACACGGTGACGTCATGAATAGGGAATTTAGCGATAATTAAGGTGACTATGACGTAGATAGGATTGGGATTGGTGTGTTTGTATGTTCTAAAAATATCTAAGACTGAGATTGACAAACGTTACTTACAGTTCTTTCACAGATATTTTACCTCTGATAGAGGCAACGCAACAGTAACCTTATTGTGACGAGAATAAAGATCACTGTGATTTTGACAGACTTTTCGGTGGTGGCAACTCAACAGCAACCTTACTGAAACAAGAACAAAGATCACTGTTATTTTGACAGACTTTTCGGTGGCGGCAACGTGGATCTAAGCGAGACACAAAGGCTTTTTAATTGTTTATGTAATTATTCATTCAACCGATTAAAAGCTAAAGAAAATAATAAAACAAAACTATTAAATACTTATAGTAGTATTTGATAAATATACGCAGATGAAGTCAGAGCCCTACTAGATAGTTTGCATTATTACCGAAATTGTGTCACACAGTTTTTTTACCAAAATATATATCAATTTGTTAGAGGACACTGTATTCATTCAGAGGTTGTCTGGTAGATATCGCTATGAGCAATAATACTGTTGTACCTTGGCTCTCATTTTATTTGTATTTTTAGCTATTTTGTGTGGCATTATGGCTTATTATTTATTATTCTATCGTGTATTATTCGTTAGATCAAAAAGACAAGAACACATAGCACTAAGCTAGGAATATAATGTATATGAATATAAGGGAGAAGGTATAGTGTGTCTCGTTATTATCATCAGCCATATTTTAACTATTGTGGGCGAACTGTTGGGTATGTGTTGGTTATTGCGCAATAGAAAAAACCGTTTACAGTTCAAATCAGATTATAATTTTACGAACAGTTTAATCACACTAGCAAATTACACACTGTAGGTACACGACACAACCAGATACGGAACGCGGGACAGTTTATGAGCACATGTTGTTCGTACGATGTCCAATGTCCAAGAGCTCCACATCGTTCTGTCGAGCTGTTGTCGACTCCCACGAACTCAGGCTAGACTCTGTCAAACGCCACCAGATGGCGCTAGCGACAAATATTATATAATATTTTTCAACCAGGAGGTGACATTGACAGAATTAACTTATGTCAGCCATTATAAAAGTCCAGTGGGGTATTAGTCCTTTCACAGTTATTTTTGATCACTGTCAAAAACAAAGTGATCTTTATGTTAGTTGAAATAAGGTTACAGTTGGGTTATTGCCATTGACAAGCCTGACAAAATCGAAGTGATCTTTATTCTTGTGACTATAAGGTTGCTGTTGGCTTATTGCTGTCAGTAGTAAAATAACTATGAAAGGACTGTAGTTGCGGATTACAGATGAAATGAACAATTGTCATTTTATTCGACAGAAAAACATTTACACATTTTTTTTTACATTTACATTGCGATCAATTATTTATCGCAATGTCTTTCATTCTCACAGTTAGGCTGGTTTTAGAGTTGCGCTGACCGCACGCTGATCGACGGCGCGGACAGCGAAACGTATGAGCCGTCAGCGCTGAGCGGTCAGCATTACTCAGAAACGCTACCTTACTACATAGCATATTGACCCATCAGCGTGCGGTCAGCGCGACTCTAAAACCCGCCTAAATTGCGTTATTTACGTAGTTGAGTAGACGTATTTTTCAAACCTATGAAGCAATGGATTAGCAATTTCCTTCGAAGCCCTTGGATTGTAATTGAAAGTGTGTTACGCAATAGGCTATTTGACTGGTTTCTGATAAACATCTCAGATTATTTAATGGTGTCTAACTAGCCCACAAAAACCTATTACTTCAAATTGCATAATGTATTTCTTTAAAAAAAATAGTAAATAAAAATGTACTGTTTAAATAAGCCGCCAAAACGCTATCTTTAACAATATGGCGTCGTGACGTCACGATTCACGTAAACAAACGTTGAAACGGTCGAGATACTAGACAAAAGTCATGTGTTCTGTCAACGATAGACAGAAATTTACTAAATCATGACGTCATCTTAAGTTCAGCCAATCCAGACCGTTTTCGATTACGTGGCGCCAGATTTAAAAAGATGAAGTTTTTTCGGGATTTTTTTTATAAATAATACATTGTTTTGTAGTAAAATTAATGCAAATCGATTTTAAAAGCGATAATCTATACGAGTGTCAATAATTATGACCTTATTTTTTACATTGTCAAATATAGCCTATTAGGGTGTCGGTTAATCAACAGAGAAACTCAATGGTAATAATAGAGAGAGGCAGATCTTGACGCTCGATTTGACATTGCTTGATGTTACCTAGAGATTAGAGGGGCCCGTGGCTAAATAATATCAGCCGCACAGGTCGATCGATCAGGTTAAGCTACGCTTGCCGCGGTTAGTCTGTGGATGGGTGACCATCTTTACTTACCGTGACCCCTTCGTGTCTCGGAGAGCACGTTAAGCCGTTGGTCCCGGCTTCATTCGTGGATCTTTGACAGTCATTACGGGTAGTCAGAAGCCCGAAAGTCTGACAATCAGTCTTACCAAGGGGTATCGTATTACCCAGTAACTGGATTGTGGAGGTCAAATAGGCAGTCGCGCCATGTAAAATACTGGTATTCAGCTGCTTCCGGTTAGACTGGAAGCCGACCCCAACATAGTAGGGAAAAGGCTAGGCAGATGATGTTTATCAAAACAAAAACGAATCGATCGAACGATCGATGATGTTTAACAAAATTTTGTTGATGTCAACATAGTAAATCGAATGCATGCTCATGACTTAAAAATCATACCACATGCACCAAAATTACTTTTCCGCCAACAAAGACCAATAAAATCACAAGCACATAATACTTTGACTCTGGTTAAGCCCTCATCGTCAATTCCTTTAACGTTGCAGAAACAAAAATAAAAAACAATATCGAGCGACGAGGCCACAGCAAAACCCAATCTCATCATAACATCATAATCAGCCTATAATGTTCCCACTGCTGGGACACAGGCCTCCCCTCTTTGAGAGGGAGTGGGTTATAATCTACCACGCGGGCCCAGTGCGCCAAACCCAATCTATTTTATATAAATACTAGCACTTTGCCCGCGACTTCGTCCGCGTGTATTTCGTACTTTCCTCTAAAAATTTCGAATATGTATGTTTAAGATCTTTATCATTTATTTAGATTAATAAGTATGCGGGCCAATTTTTAAGTTTGTAGATCAAAGGAATCAGATTTTTCAAATAAACAGGATCCTCGCTTTTCACCCCAACAAGGGTGCATTTTTGAAAAATCGTTTGGGATGACGTGTCCATAACTTGACTCAAAGACCGATACCTACTCATTTTCGAGTTAATGGAAGCAAGCAGTAAAATCCACCCCTTCTTCTTCTTAGCGTGTCGATAGCAATCTAGACTCGGCCCAAAATTCGGCTACTTGTTTGGCGCCATTACCAGCGTACACCAGTTCCTATAACGTGCAGCTGACAGGACATGCAGGACACGATATTAAGTGTCCCATCGTTTGTGGTACAGCACCACATTTACACTCCACGGCGGAGTCGTCTATGAATCTCCACCTGAACAGGTTTTCCTTGCTTCAGCTAACCTGGGTCCGGAGTCTGTTTAAAGACTTCCAGGTTACCCAAGGTTACTCATGTCCAGGTGGGAGGTCTTCAGCGGGTGGGACGAACGGTTTGGGTAAGGAAGGACTGTCTCGCCACAGCTTCAGTCTTTCTTGTCATGGTTCACCAGTGAGTGGGACGACACACTTTAAAAAACTTTTTCGGCTTTTCAGCCTTTGTGGCACAAGGATGTTGTCGTGCAAAGGGTCATGTGTCGGAGACCATTTTGGCTCTTTCGCTGGAGCCAGTGCTCTGCGAACCACTGGTGGCGCTATTCCTGCTAGTGGATACAGCATTTCCTACTATATTTCCCAGCAATCCATCCCTTAAACTTTATTACCCTTTTCCACCTTGGTAGGAGTCGACTTTTGAAAAACCCTAAAACACATACCTACTTTTTTACCGAGTTTAGAGTTAATCCGACAGCGGGTTACATATTTTTCTAACCTATTAACTTTGTCACCCCCTAAATCCTCTGTGAGTGTATTTTTTTAAACTAAAAGTGACATTATTTATTATTACTGAGCCAAATATTGCCAAGTTTCAAGTTTATTAACCAAATGAATAAGACTTTTCGTATAAACTGTATCCCCTCTTTTTATCCCTAAAGGGTTTTGAAAATTCGTCTGGGATGTTACTATAGTTTGACATAAAGATTATTTATACCAATTTTCCAATCAAACCACGTAATAAAATAATCCCCTATGAAATTTACTATCCCTCTTCACCCTGTTAGGGGTAGATTTTCTAAAAACTTTGAAATATTTTATTATTTATTTTGGACTCTGGACGCGCTCGTTAAAATTCGTCCATACAAAATTTTACACCCCCAATCTCCCTTTAGTTTTAAATTCATTAAGCAAATGAATAAGATTTTCATACAAACTGTATCCTCGCATTTCCCCCTCCACACAGGGGTGGAATTTCGAAAAATTTAGGATGTGTTTATTATTTGACTCGAAGATTTATTGATTTATTGATACCAAAGAAAATCCACGAAGAAAATCCTCCCCTGTAAAATTAACTACCTACACCTTTTCACCCCGTTAGGGGTACATTTTCAAAAAACCCTGATACATGTTATTTTTTATTTTTGGTCTTAAGTATAAATACCGAGTTTCGAGTTAATCGGACCGCCCGTTAAAATTCTTCCATACAAATTTTAACACCACCCAATCCCCTTTTAGGGGGTAGTTTAGAAAAACAAAAAATGCCAAACTTCGTAATTTACTTAGATAAGTATTCGTGCCAAGTTTCAAATTTATTAACCAAATGAATAAGATTTTTCATATAAACTGTATCCCCGCTTTTCACCCCCACAGGGGTGGAATTTCGAAAAATAGTTTGTGATGTGTTCATTACTTGAGTCAAAGATTATTTATACCAATTTTCGAGTAAATCAAGTCACGCAGTAAAATCCTCCCCTGTAAAATTAACTACCCCTTTTCACCCCGTTAGGGGTACATTTTCGAAAAACCCTGATACACGTTATTCTCTATTTTTGGTCTTAAGTATAAATACCGAGTTTCGAGTTAATCGGATAGCCCGTTAAAATTCTTCCATACAAACTTTGACACCCCCCAATCCCCCTTTAGGGGGCAGTTAAGAAAAACAAAAAATGCCAAACTTAATAATTTACTTAGATAAGTATTCGTGCCAAGTTTCAAGTTTATAAACTTAAGGAATAAGATTTTTCATACAAACGAAATCCCCCCTTTTCACCCCCTTAAAGGTTGAATTTCCAAAAACCCCTTCTTAGTGCTCCCCTACATTATAAAAGGAAGCCGTGTGCAAAATTTCACATTCCTAGACCCAGTAGTTTCGGCTGTACGTTGATATGTCAGTCAGTCAGTCAGTCATTCATTCAGTCAGTCAGTTTCTTCTTTTATATATATAGATACATCGTCGAGGATCATTAAAGCGCTGAAAGCATCTAATTCAATCAATGTCAATCAAGCTGCTTTAATTAAAGCAAGGTGACGAGCGTGTCGCATATGGGGGGTTATTATAAAACAAGATGGTTGATGTGATGAGAGAATATATGCTGAAAATAGCGGAAGACGTGTAGTTAGGGAACACATTGTTGTTGGTTTAACAGCTTCGAGTCGGCAATGGATGATGGGGAACCAAAAAGTGGAATAAGTTTTGTTCACGCAGAGAAGGTGTGAGTCATCCGTCCGCGCCAGGGGGGGCGCGTTGAGGGCGCGGTGCGGTTGGTTGTTTTTTTTTATAAAAAAAGTTTTTATTTTTTACTTTTCAGTTGTAGTACTGTGAAGATTTGACGGGATCTCCACATTTAATAAAAGAGTTTAATTATGTGAAGATCGACGGGATCTCCACATTCATAAATGAAAGAGTTTACTCATTTGAACTCTATATTGGTTTAGATAACCTTACTCAACATGGATAATATAAAAAATTACTCCTATCCTATTCAATCGTCATATTTGATCTCACTGACATAACGTCTTAACTTTTTAATCTTTTCCCAACAACAAATATTAACAGCCAGTGCTACTTTAAGGTTAGCATACATAACAAATCTTTACAGTACCTAGCCCACACAAATTCACTTAACACCACTTGATAGCAAGTGATATTCACATAGGTGAATATCAGTGACAGGCAGTTATTAAAACATCATCAATATAAACTAAGTAGAAAAAAATCGTATTATTGAAGCCAACTCAAAAACTACCCAAGTATGGGACCACCTGTGAGGCATACCTTATCCATTAAAGAACAATTTTGCAAATCCGTCTATATAATCGTATGATGGAGTTATGCCAGAACATACATAAAAAAATATAAGCTTCTGAATTGAGAACCTCCTCCTTCTTTGTAGTCGGTTAAAAATTGTAACACACTGATACAAATTCGAGCGATCTTCCGACATGCTACCGCTCAGATAATTATATTCATCATCCTTTTGGACACATTATCAACCAATGACATTCCCACTGCTGGGACACAGGCCTCTTATCTTCTAAAGGAAGTGGGCCGTAATCCACTAAACGGGCCCAGTGCGGGTTCGTATATGTCATATGTCTTCGAATTCTTGGTTCTAGGACATGCCGGTTTCCTCACGGTGTTTTCCTTCATCGTTTTGAGAGCAGTGGTGATGAAATTAATTATTTACACAAAATAAAGCACCTGTCTGGGTTCCCCACGACCTCGACTCCCCTCGACTCGACTCGTAAGTCGGAGCCGTTAATGGGCCACCACTGCTCTCAAAACTGTTCCCCTTTTGGACAAGAGAGCCTTCATCATCATATTTTTTTTTTTTTTTTCATCATCATCATCAGCCTATAGCAGTATTAAGAGAGCCTTATTACATATTAAAATGAACGAAGTTCAGTATCAAACCTAAAGGCCAATTCTCGTAATTAAAAACGTTCAAAATCGAATCGAAATCTCATCTCAGCGACAATCAATGTCAAAAACTTGTCAAAAATTTAGGAAAATTTGAGGTATTTTTGACAGATTGAGACAGATCAGACTATGAACGCTCCTAAAATTACGAGAATTGCCTCCCAGGTTGTGACACAGAAAATCAGTATGTTGTCAGTTACTCCCCTATATTCCATCAAAAGCTTACTTTATCCACAAAAAATAAAACAAAAATAAAACATCTCTCGGAATAAAGTTAACATTATCAGAACGTTTTTATTGAATCCCCGTTCACCCCATGAAATAAAAAACGTATAAAATGCACGTACGTACAGATTTTTACGATCCCTTCAACCTAATACACGGAAAGCCTACTAAACAACCCTAAAGTACTGCTTAAAATATTAACTCGAGCGTCAAAATCATATATTTCCGAACTCCCTACATCCCTACTAAGTATTCCTTTAAAATAATTCACTTTAAAAACAGCAGACCCTTCCTGAACTAACCGCCTTCACCTCGATCCATAAAGGTCTCAACTCCCAAAAAGGGTCAGACAAAATTGAACTTAAAAGTTTGTACATGAAAGATGTAAATTGTCTGCTGAAAATTCCGCAACTTTCCTAAGGACCCAGATGGGCGCCAGTAATGAAAGAAAGACCGCATGCGGTGTAGCAAATTGCTTTCAGACGACACATTGCATTAGGGCAAGTAAATACCTACGTACTGTTATCTAACACGATTATGTATATAGAGAGAACGTTATAGTCTAGTCAAAACATAGTTTCAGTGGTTTCTACGATTGGATTTGGGAATTTCGCAGTCCAAATCTAATTTGTATGAGATTCAGGCTTTTGGAGCATTTCGAGACTTCGAGTAATGTTGTTTATTATATTCGTGAGAAACTAAGTGCCTCTCTTTATTTAATGGTGGCTCAGTGGCATCGGCAATTACGAATTCGACTATATTGTGTGTCCTACCGCTGCCTGGGCGTTTGTCCAGTAGCTGAAACCCAGGGCGCTCTTCTTATCCTTCTGCCGGCAATAAGTAGGATAAGACTCAAACATAGTCATGAGTCCTGTTATTAGTCTTGACATTTTCTTCTTGGCTGACTTCTTGTAACAACTATATTTTCATAAGTACCTAATAATGTGTTTTAAAATGTTCAAAAAATATCAAAGTGTATTTGTTTACTGATCTAAAAAATAATTATACACGTACTCTTTTACTCATCAAAAATTTAATATCAATCACAGATTCAATTTATTGTCCTATCGCAGGTAAGATGGAAGAGAGAAAATTTGTGTAAGCACCAATTTCACAAGCATTCTTTTTTTTTTGTAAACTTTGTACAAATGAATTTTTATGTCGTAATTATTCAATAAATGATTATTAAGCGGTTTCAAAAATGATTGTTTATGATATTTTTTTTTTAAATAGCATGGCAACAAGGCTTTACTATAACTGGGCAGCGGAACATTTCTCAATTCTCCATAGTCCAGTTGGTAATTGGACGATGGAAACATGTAATTTTCCCCATAGACCAATTGGTCAAATTTCAATTGGTCCATGGAGCACCGACAAGATTTCTTATGAAATGAGCATCACCTTTGTACCTATTTTTGTGTTCTGTTTTTTTTTCTTGTCTGTTTATCTAATTGTGTACAGGAATAATCAGGAAAATCCTAGCTTCCACACTGATTAATTATGATGTGCCGTGTTTCACCGAGGCTATGGATGCCTGGAGTCTCGCTTGCCCGAATACAGATCCACCCGACAATCCATCTTCCCAGAGACGGTGGGATGAGCCGCTCTGCAGAGTAGTACAGAACAATTTACTTGACTCGTCGGCTACTACTGCGGAACGTGCGCGCCTGCTGGCTGTGGGTAGGTGGGAGTCGGGTCTTTGGCTTCATGCACTACCTTCGTCGAACATAGGCACTTTGTTCGACGACACTACTTTTCGCCTCGCTGCTTCCCTACGTCTAGGCACTCCTTGCTGTTCTCCCCATCGCTGTCACTGTGGCGAAGATGTCAACAGCCTCGGACACCACGGCCTGTCTTGCAGCCGAAGTGTGGGTCGCTTAGCGCGGCACGCGAATATTAATGACATCATCCGACGAGCTCTTGTCACCGTCGGCGTTCCAGCTGTATTAGAACCCAATGGCTTGGCACGCGACGATGGCAAGAGACCGGACGGTATGTCTTTATTTCCATGGAAGGTGGGTAGGCCTTTAGTGTGGGACGCTACGTGTGTCGATACTCTTGCGCCATCCCATCTTCCTGGCTCGGCATGCTGTGCTGGCGCTGCTGCTGCGGCTGCGGAAAACCTCAAGCGGCGAAAATATAATAACCTCATCGGAAACTATATTTTCGAGCCGTTTGGGGTTGAAACCCTCGGGCCGTGGGGTCCGAGTGCTCATGGTCTTTTTAAAGAAATTTCGAAACGGCTCGTTGACACTTCCCGTGACCCAAGGGCTGGCTTTTATCTTGGCCAGAGGCTAAGCATCGCCATACAACGTGGTAATGCCGCCAGTCTCTTGGGTACATTACCAGTCGACAGCGATGCGGATGAATTTTTCGACGCTATTTTTTAGTTTCTGTATAGTTTTAGTTAAGTTAGAATTTAATTTTGTTATTTTTATTTTCTGTTCGAATACAATTTTTAATTTGTTAATTTTTTTTTAGATTAATTGTGTACATAAATGGTAAAATCTATATACATATAATAAAACAGTAACGAAAGAAAAACTGTACATTGAGAATTTTCGAGAAAAAATAAGTGGCTTTTGTTAGAAAAACGTAACTGATGACAAAAAGTGACTTTTTAGAATTTTTGTCTGTTTGTCTGTGTGTATGGTAAGGCTTCACGCCAAAACTACTGGATAGATTGAATTGAAATTCAGCAAAAATGTTCTTTGTTAACCAAGGAAGGCTTTAGGCTACATATTATCACGCCGTTTGTTATGGGAGGTAAGCAATATTGATTTTAAAAGGTTTTGGTTCGTAATTGAATGAACAAAATAATTGAATGCCCAAAATGACATGTTATTTATTTAGTTAATAAACATTTAACCCTGGAAACATAACAATCACGCTATTTTTATAAAGGAGCGGAGCAGTAATATTATAAATTGCAAGGGAACAGCTATTTCAACAATATGTCAACAGGGAATTTAGCGGTAAGGTCAGGCGACCGTTTAGCGCACTAAGTGGTGCGAGTTCAAATCCCGTATTTAAAAAAAACTGTTATTGTTTTAAAAAATCGTAAAATTCTTTTTTTTTAGTTTTTGCATTTTTTATGTGCATTAGGAACGATACTGTTATGAAATCTGAGAACTTTACATGTCCTATCTAATTGTATGGGGAGTTTCACACCAATATTAATAAACAGATTGATTGGTGGTACAACAAGCTACACTATCATAAAGTCAAGTCAAACTTTTGGTTCTAAGTTATATCTTACCAAGCGCATTAGTTGTTTGTGGAGTGTCACGCAACAGTGACAAAGGGCGCGTGCTTAAAGATTGCTCTTTAATCGTGTGGGATGAATGCACTATGGCGAATAGAAAAGCAGTAGAAGCGGTAAACAGGACTTCGTAGGACATCCGCAGGAACCAGCAAATGATGGGTGGCGTTACAGTTCTGTTAAGCGGCGATTTCCGACAAACGCTGCCTGTGGTGACGCAAGGAACTAGGGCTGATGAGGTGAATGCTTCGTTGAAATGCTCTTTCTTATGGCCACATATTCATAGGTTGCGTTTAACGATGAATATGAGAGCACAGCTTGGCGGGAATGTACACGAACAAAATTTTTCTGATCTTTTCTTAAAATTGGGTGAGGGAACGCTACCAGTAGACGGTGGCCAGGTGGTTCTACCTGAGATACTTGGGAGAGTGGTGTCCACCTTAGAAGATTTGATTCGCCTGGTACGGTGACATCAATAGGATACCGCACCAAGATAATTCTTGGGTGTGTGAACGAGTCATTTTAACACCCAGAAACGACCAACCTTCAGCGATCAATGAATGCATTCTCGCGGAAATTGAGGGAAATGAAGTGATCTACACTTCAATAAACACTGTTGTCGACCAAGATGACGCCACACATTACCCCGTAGAATTTCTCAATTCCCTCAGTGCAAGTGGACTACCAGCGCACACCATTAAGCTAAAGGTCGGTGTCCCAATTATGCTTCTTCGGAATCTCACTCCGCCGAAACTGTGCAATGGGACCCGGCTCAAAGTCGTCTCGCTGCAGAGAAATATCATTGAGGCGGAAATTCTAACGGGTTGTGGTGTCGGCGAGACAGTGTTTATACCACGTATACCACTGATTCCCCACAATTACCCCTTTTTTTTCTTTTTTTTCGGATGGGAAATCATCAAATGACCCCTCCCGCTCTGGGTGGAGCGGAAGGGACTGTCAGTTCTGTTCCTTCCTTAGCCCTTTATGTTCGGGGCCAGCGGTAACCCTTTCGGACAATCCCGCTGACCCGGCAGGCTTCGGCCCTCGATGCTGACATCTCTTTGAGGCGCGCGTGGAACACGTACGCGCCGTCCGGCACGGGCTAGGTCCTGATCGGACGGTGAGCTACCCATTACTCTCCGCCCGCAGTCCCGCGCCTACGGTGGCCGGGAGTCGTCCCGTGGCTCCCGACGCCCGGAGCGTCTCCCGCTGCGGCTGGGACGGGAGGCTCTCTCCCTCATCCATCCCGCCACCTCCTTCGCTGGCATGACTGCTTCGCAGAAGGAGGTGAATGCCTCCCACTGACACTGACACTGAAGGCTGCGGGTGTCGACCTCAGGACGAGCTGCATCTCACACGGACAACTGTACGTCGCTTGCTCCCGCGTCACCAGTCCTGATTCGCTGTACTTACATATTGAATAAGACCGAGGGAAAAACAACGAACGTTGTTTACACAGAAGTGTTACAGTAAATTATAACACTTCTGTTATTCGACGTCTCCTAATTTTCTTATTAACCTGACGTCTCTTACCAGTAAATTAACTAAATAACTTTCCAATTTTGAGTTTACTAAGCCAAATAGTTTTTGAGGGATCTAAGCTATAGTACAGTATGAGACGCATCTTTTGAGTGTTTCTGTAAATCAGCAAACTATCACTAACTATTATTAAAATTAAAATAATACTTATGCGATACGTGGGCAAAGCCACGGGTACAGCTTTAGTTTATAAAGATTTTTTTTCAAAGTTATTTGCAATATTATTGTTAATTCAGTGTACCCTTGGGATCCCCTGCGGAATTACGGGAAGAAAAGTTTTTTGTTGTATAGGTACTAAGTCTGGGCAACATACAGGCTATAATTTATTTTGGAAAATGGAACACCTGATGCAGAACCGCAACAGACCAGCTTAAGTATAAGAGATAAAAAAATTAAATTAAAAATTTAAAAAACCCCCGACAAAAATAAAATTAAGGAATCCCTACAAAAAGCATGAAATAAAAAAATAAATTTGAAAAAATCTTATGGAAGTCGGGGGACCGTTCTGTGGAACACCTATTCTGCTTCTGAGGTCCCCCGACTTCCATAAGATTTTTTCAAATTTATTTTTTTATTTCATGCTTTTTGTAGGGATTCCTTAATTTTATTTTTGTCGGGGGTTTTTTAAATTTTTAATTTAATTTTTTATTTCATGCTTTTTGTAGGGACTCCTTAATTTTTGTATTTCATTTCTTTTATTTTCTTCCGTTTTAAGATTCTGGTAATTTGGTGTTTAATCAGATTTTTTATCCGTCAAAAAATATTGATTAATTTATAGTTGAAGAATAATTTTTAAGACTAAACAGATTTTTTTGTTTTATTATATTTTTCAAGTTTTTAGTTTTCATTTCGTTAGGTAGTTAATATTCCTCATTCCCTTTCAATATAGTGTAAATTATTCTACTTGTCAAGCCCTTGCATTTGATACCTATATTGAAGGAGTTGTGAAAAAAAATGTAATTCGCCATTTTGTGGTGGCGGCCATCTTGGATTTGAAATTTTTAATAGTGTATAGTATTCTACTAGTCAAGCCCTTTCATTTGATACCCATATTGAGGGAATTGTGAAAAAATATGTTATCCGCCATTTTGTAGCGGCGGCCATCTTGGACCGATTTTCATCAAACATAGCTAAGAACACTCCCGACTAATACACCTTTCAAACAAAAAAAACTAAATCAAAATCGGTTCATCCCTTCGGGAGCTACGATGCCACAGACAGACACACACACACACACACACACACACACACACACACAGACACGTCAAACTTATAACACCCCGTCGTTTTTGCGTCGGGGGTTAATAAAAATGGTGCCATAGCAAAAAATATTCCACGTGAAGAGCATTTTCTGCTGTGAGAATAAATTTGAAGATCTGGAACACCTGTTGTGGAACTCCAAAGCCCAGCGACACTATAACATAATTATAGGAATGACGTCTTAGCAAAAGTTGTTTAGTCTGATGGGCATTTCCTATTGTATATACTTACAAAAATGAAAGATCTAGAACGTCTCGAATCGTCTCGCGCATCACGCCGTTTTCCCGTCCCCGGGCTCTTAGAATTCGACATCAGACGTTTCAGATCTTCGATTTTGACTGGCATTAGCAACAGGATCCGCGTACGAAGTCGCGGGCAAAAGCTAGTAAATAAATAAAAGTAAATAAACAATTTGTTATTGTTTTATTTTGATTACTTGTAAAGCCGAGCAGATAGCAACTTTTTTTGAAAATATCGACATGGGTTCGGCAGAATAAATTAATAAAATATTCCTTCTGGATCATCGACCCGTATTGAGTCGACCATCCACGGGTATAGCGCTGCAAGATTCTTTTAGCGCGTGGTAAATATCGAAACGAACAGTGTCATAATTTTTATTTTATACCTTCTTCAACCTGTGTTACCCCATAGCTTTCATTTGTTCTTTGTGGGTGGTCTTCTCCGACCAGTCTCCTGTAAACGGATCTAGGTCGTCACGACAGCATTTCCTAAGCCTGCCTCGGCGACGACGGCCTTCTTGCGACACAAAATTAATTTCACAAAACAATTGTTGCACAATGTTTCCCAACAACGCCCACCTGTCATCGTCATTCGAACACCAACAGGGGGCCTAAAAATGCCACTTTGGCAGAATCATAAAAGGATAACATTATGAATCATAATGTGGTGAAGACAGTCCGTGTTTTTCTTTTTTTCGCTGCACTACGTAGGTATAATCCAAGAGATTGGGATTGGATTTGGATTAGATTGATTGATATTTTAGCACAAACAAAAAAAAATAACTGAAAAATCCTTCACCAATGGGATTTGATTGGAATAAATTAACTGTCCATTATGATTCATAATGTTAGCCAAACTGGCCTTTTTAGGCACCCATCCATCCTCGTACCGTCCTTTCACAGTTATTTCACCTCTGATTTTCCATCACTGTCCAAATCACTGTGATCTTTATTCTCATTCTAATAACGTTGCTGTTCGGTTGCTGCCACTGACATAAGTCCGTCAAAATCATTGTGATCTTTATTTTCATTACAATAAAGTTGCTTCTGTCGGAGATAAAATAACTGTGAACGAACTGTAGCAGTGTACGTAAGATGTGCTTGTGCACGTAAAGGTTTGCCACGTTAGCTGTGCGGTTAATTTGTTTGCTAGCCAGGCATTCGTGCGTGGCGTGTGGCGTGTGGGTTGCAGTGGACGATTTTGGCTTCATTTTTATACAAAACAGACAAACACAACACGTGCGTAGCTTGGTTGTGGGCTTCTGTGGAGCGATGCCTTTATACGAAGCTGAAAAGTTATTCAATTAAAATAGGTTATTAGCAAGGAGGGGAGAAACCCTTTCTGTCATCTATTTTTATAATTAGCATAGAATGATATCTCTCTTAATAATATCACAGTCTATACATCATACAGTCGTTCGACGAAGGCGTCTAGACAGGGCAATCGTGCGGGGTGTGAGGGGCGAGACGCGGGAGGTGCGAGACCGAACTACATACTGCCACCATGTTAGTAGTTCGGGACATAACTTTCAGGGTTGATGATTTCGACTTTTCGGTATTGATTTTATTATTGGGATACTATTTTCAAAAATGTAATGGTACACATTTTATTTTCAGTTTGTTTTTTTTTACTTGACATTTCCATGACTTTCGAGGACGCTAAAGCCGATAGTGCAGTCAAAACGAAAATCCAAAATGGCGGCTGCAAAAATTTTCAAATTTTTCATCATGGGTGTCGTTTCCAAGAATTTCAAGGGTGCTGACAACGAATATGAGGTCATAATCAAAATTCAAGATGGCGGCTGCGAAAATTTTCAAATTTTTCATCATGGGTGTCGTTTCCAAGGATTTCGAGGGTGCTGACAACGAATATGAGGTCTTAATCAAAATTCAAGATGGCGGCTGTGCAAAATTTAAATTTTTTTCATCATGGGTGTCGTTTCCAAGGATTTCAAGGGTGCTGACAACGAATATGAGGTCATAATCAAAATTCAAGATGGCGGCTGCGAAATTTTTTTTTTTTTTATCATGGGTGTCGTTTCCAAGGATTTCAAGGGTGCTGACATCGAATATGAGGTCATAATCAAAATTCAAGATGGCGGCTGCGAAAATTTTCAAATTTCGTCATGGGTGTCGTTTCCAAAGATTTCGAGGGTGCTGACAGCGAATATGAGGTCAAAATCAAAATTAATAATAATAATAATAATATTCCACAACTATCACACAACGCCGTCTAGTCTCAAGCTAAGCAGAGCTTGTGTTATGAGTACTAGACAACTGATAAACATACTTATATATTTCTAAATACATACATATATAGATAAATTACACCCAGACACAGAACAAATGATCATGCTCATCACACAAACATTTGTCCTGGGTGGGAATCGAACCCACGACCTCCGGCATAGCAGTCAGAGTCACTGACCACTAGACCAACAGGCCAGTCAAATTTAAAATTCAAGATGGAGGCTGCGAAACAATGTAATTTTTCATTATAGATGTCGTTTGGCCTGTTGTTTGAAAATGGGACTGCGACACTATCCGATGTAGAAAAACGTATGTTAAGTAGAATAATTCCATTCGTAAAAATGGTCAAACTCAGCGGTCGTAGGTACCAGTCATCACTCCAGTTTCCTCATCAATCTAGGAAAAAAATAATTTTCAAGTTTTACTTAATATTCCTCATTCCCTTTCAATATAGTGTACATTATTCTACTTGTCAAGCCCTTGCATTTGATACTTACCTATATTGAATAAGTTGTGAAAAAAAAATGTAATTCGCCATTTTGTGGTGGCGGCCATCTTGGATTTGAAATTTATCATAGTGTATAGTATTCCACTAGTCAAGCCCTTTCATTTGATACCCATATTGAGGGAGTTGTGAAAAATTATGTAATCCGCCATTTTGTGGTGGGGGCCATCTTGAACCGATTTTTATCAAACATAGCTAAGAACACTTCAGACTAATTCACCATCGGTTCAAAATCGGTTCATCCGTTCGGGAACTACGATGCCACAGACAGACACACAACACACAGACACGTCAAACTTCGTCCCGTCGTTTTTGCGTGGGGGGTTAAAAAGACGATATTTTGATAATTGTTAATTATTGTTTATGATAATAGTAATGTTGATGACGATGTTGATCTCAAATAAATTAATTAATAAATTAATATTGTTTACTTGAGACAAGTGACAACCCTTGCTGTCGCGATAATGTCTAGACGTTGTCGGCATTTACCACGAGATCAAAGGCGTCGACCTACTGTATGGTTTTTATACTGTGATAATATACTATTATTTTTGTAAGTATTAAAAGGCAGATAGAAGCCTAATATACTTATTTATTATGTTGACCAGAAACGGACCGTCAGAAATCATTTCTTGGAACAGACAGTGTTCACTTCATTTCAGCACATTTATTCAGAGTTGAAATTCTAAGGAATTTTGTAAGTGTGTGTGTTTATATGTTTGTTACTTCTTCACGCTCAAACGGCTGGACCAATTTTGATAAAATTTGATATGGAAGTGACTGACACCTATAGTATCTGTATATTACTGATACTGTACTTACGCTTCATTTTCATTCATTCTCATCATATTTATGATTTTGTATCCTTTTATGATTTTCTTACTAAATATTATATTTCGCACTTTGGCTGTTACACAAAATATAGAACTCGAGTAGTTTCTGTGTTAGCACTCTGCGAATCACTCTTAAACGAATCTTCTCTAAAGAATTAGGTACCTGATTATAAATTATAATTTTTCATCATTTTACACAATAATATTCTTGTTATGACATTTAAGTCAAACGCGTCAATCTGATGTCTACTTATTCTTCTAATTTCCTATGCAGTCTATTCAAAGAAGGTTGCAGTAGGATTGTATTTTCTAAAAATCATTTTATATCGTTTTGGATAATCTAAATTTGGTTTTTATACTTAATTGCGCTGTCTACTAAATAATGAAATTCTAAATTATAATTATAATATTCTTCAACGCACTCTCGGCATTAACAAGGAGGTTATATACGTCTTGGCTGACAAAACTGGCAGGTGAGACGGAGATGGCTAGGAAAAAGAAAAGCAGAGGGAGAAGGAAGGGATTCGAGGAAGGACGTTTGAAAAATACGAGAGCTGGGATCTATAAAATCGGTGTAAAAGAAACTAAGAAAATAAGAGGAGAGACGGTGAAGAATAACGGAGAGCCGTGGTGTTTTGTGCGGACTGACTGTGCCGCCAATTCGACTCGACCGACGCCTGTTCTGCCGAGCCAATTCGACGGTAACTGAGCCGCCGACTGGCGTCGACACCCGTTCCGCGGAGCCACATAGGTGCGTTCAACGGCCGTTCCCTGGAGCCGTCCCGTAAGCCTTCCTATCCACTGTGCGTGGGAGTGCGTTGTAGGTTTATCTTTTTTTAATAAAATTTATTGAACTGTCTACTCCTTAATTATTTGTTAGGGATAAGTAGACACGACACACCCTGGATTAATATATAGGCTACTTTTTATCCCGATATTCCCACGGGGTCGAAACTTATGCGGGTGAAACTGCGGGGCGCAACTAGTTTTCGATACACGTAAAAAAACAATGATTGTCAGTATTCACACTAAGAATAAGATATACGTAGGTACTGTATTTTTTCATTTCATTCTTCTTCTTTGTGTTGCTGACAGGACAGTTACTCAAATTTAAAAAAATCAGTTAAAAAAATCTTGGCCCAAAAGTTCGGCTCTTCCACGGCATTATCTGTGGCAGCGCAGAGGTCACTTTAGCTGTATGTTTTGGGGCACAGAGGGCAGAATAGAAGGTTGAGAGTAGTTTTTGACGCAGCTCCACATCCACACCCTACTGCCGTTCCGTCGAGGTAGCCCAACCTTATGAGGTTCGACTTTCACCTGCCCACTTGGGTTCGGAAATGGTTCAGGGACTTCTAAGTGGAAGGATACAACCTGCAGGAATATGCTCGTTTGATGATAGATGGTGGGGGAAAGGTATCCTACCATAGTTTGTAACGGGCGTCGAACCGGGTTACCTAGTAGGGACGCTGTCGATTTAAAGAAACTGTGCCTGGTTTTAGCCGTTGCGTTGGTAATTGAGCGACAAATAGTCTCCTGTTTGTGTTGTCAAAATCATTTCAATCCAACTAAAAACTTTCTAACACAAAACTCCATTCGAATAGCAAAACATCCGAAAAACATGTAGGATAGATAGGTATATGAAACTCTGGGAAAATAGTCCAAAAATCCGGGTTCATAGTGTAGCAGAACGATAGCAAAAATGTCACAGCTCACAAAAGCGTTCTTGTGTGGTGGTCACTGACAGCGAATCATTATATCGGCGACACATTCGCGTTTTTATCTTGTGACAAGCCATGCTCCCGGTGAAATTTCACATAGACACAAATTTCAAATTTATTAACTAGCCATGGGAATATCGGGATAAAAAGTAGCCTATGTTTATCCAGGGTGTCAGCTACCTCCATTCAAAATTTTATCAAAATAGTAATGAGTTTTTAATCCTCTTTATAAGTGCGCTGCACTTTTTGCATTTCTTGAATTTCTTACAGATAAGCACATCATGCTTATGCGGGTTAAACCGCGGGGCGCAGCTATTATATTTATAAATGTCATTTCGCAGGTGAACCGGAGGTTGTCTTTGGTTTAACCGGTCCTGCCTGTGGGTGCCTCAATAAATTAAGGCCTGCAGCCAGGGCTTAAAAATCTTATAAACTAAGCGATTACACGCTAAGGTACGGACCTCATCTCGGCAGCAAGGGACAGGCTGGATTGGATCATAAACTGTGCTAGTTTATAATCCAATCCAGCCTGTCCCGCTATATGCAATAGTTACGCAATAGTTAAACGTTGATTAACAAAGCTTAGAAACTGCGCACTGCAAGCTACTTCCCCAAAACGCGTCGAAGTGCTATCTCTTCCAATGAAGCGCATTTAGCAATATCCTCTTGACAAAATGTACCTGCTAAATACACCAGCGGTGCTATTCTGTAAAAAGATCACCGTGATAACTTAGGTGAAGTGAGCTTCACGCGCGCCTCAAGGAGATTTCAGTACTAACTGACGGGGTCCACTAGGGCCGATGCCTGCCAGAGTCGCGGGTTGTTCGAAAGAGATACCGTGGCCCCTGGCACAGGCAACTGAAGGAACAGGGGTGGGTTTTAGTCAGTAAGAGTCTGACACTCCCTTCCGCTCCGCCCAGAGCGGGAGGGGTCATTTGATGATTTCCCACCCAAAAAAAAAAAAAGTTGAAGTGAGGTTAAAGTGCGCGGTCATTCCACCTGATGCGAGGAATCGACACTATTGACAGCTCACTATAAGCTCACTTCACTTAGGTTTTCATGGTGAGATTTTTATAGAATAGCATTACAGATATAGGCCAGTTTTGTCGTTACCGGTGTGTAATTGACAAAATATGCTCCCCAGATACAATTGTATTGCATGGAATTCAAATATTATGTTAATTAATTATTCCATAGATATTTCAATTTATTGGCTATTTATGTATAACCATAACATTTTCGTTATTAAGGATTGGAAAAACGGAGTTTTAATAGGATTGGCAAAATAACGTAATACAACAAATCGCATAAAAAATCAGCTGTTCCATACATTTGTGTTCACTTAAATCGACAAAATGTATAGAACGGCAGATTTTTTTTTGCAATTTCAAGTTTGGTCCCATAGAAAAAGTTGTTCAAAATGATGAGTACAATGACCCCTTTTCGGGTTTAGTATAAACAAAAACTAATGTTGTATAAACATAATATTTATAAAATGGAAACATTCGGGGTAACGACTTACGCACCTTTAATAAATCTGTATCAAAGTTTCAGGACAGGCAGTGGTTGTGCAACGGGTTGGCATTTAAAAAAATTAAAATTTAAGGACATAGCATAATTTTTTGTAAAATGACAACAAAACAGTCGTAGACTTTTTTTGTTTGTTTTATTTTAGACAGTATCGAGTCCTTTCTATACATCCTTAAAAAAAAACAGAAATTCTTCTACATTTTCGCACCAGCCAACCTGCATTTAAAGCTCAGTCGTAAATATGCGGCCGCCCTTACAGCGCTGTATCGCTGAATCGTTAACTCGATGGAAGCGCCACACGTGCCGATATTAAAGCCCGATACGCCTGAACAATGCGGTTTTTGTTCAATTTATATCCACATCCACATACACACGGTGCCGTAAAAAACGCTTGCACGAAATAAGACACATGCTCTTACACGTTGGTTGGCATGCACGTGTCTACTTTATACAGCACGTGCTTAAATGTAGTTTAATAAACAAAAGAGGTTCAACCAATAATGCTCTTTCGTTAGTAAATAACTATGTGTACGTTACGTGTACGTTAACGTATAAACGTTATCAAATAGCATTGTCCCGCGGTTTCACCCGCATAAGTGTCGATCCGTGAATCCGTTATACGTCGCAGCCAACTGGTATAGTTAACCGCCTAGCCTTTTAACTAAACGATTAAAAGCCTAGACGGTTAACTAAACGGCGGCCGTTCAACTAACGGCCTGAATGGTATTCAATTATAGTTTAGGTTTGAACTGTGACCAATCACCGCGAGCTGAATTGGTCGCAGTAACTAAGCCAGGGCACCTCGACCAAATGGGTTAGGTTAGGATAGATCTGTGATCAACCGCGTGCGAGCTGAGAGAGCAAAGTGAGGCGAGCACTACTTCCAAAAGCCAGGCGGTTAACTAAACGGCAAATTTAACCAGTTGCCGTCGACATAATTACTGAAAAGTTTCATCAAAATCCGCTCAGTAGTTTTTGCGTGAAAGAGTACAAACATCCATCCAACCATCCATCCTCACAACTTTCGCGTTTGTAATATTAGTAGGACTATAGTTTAAAAAAAAAGTACAGTCACGAGCATAAATACCTTACACTTACACAAGATTAAAAAGTGATTTTAGATGAGATTAAAAAGTGAGATATTTTATGGTGTTACGAATATAGGACTATTGAAACCATACTATTATGAAATAGAACTTAAAACAAAGTTTCAAATTTTATTTCAAGAGAAAAAGACTCGAATTTTACGTAATTGTAAAGTATTTAAGCTCGTAACTTTAATAATTATCGTTTCAAAAATAATATGTACTTGCCATCATTTTTTAACTATTACATTTCATGGAACCGTTTTTGAAAAATTATGATGTTGTTATGGTTTAAAAGTCGATTCTTTTAAAATTTCTCTAAATTTTCAATGAACATTAAAGCTAAACGGCAAAAATTTAAAAACTTTATCTAAATTTAGCCTTTTTATTTATGAAATAAAAAAGTTACCGACATATCTTGCAGAGCAAGCACAGTGAAGCGGCAAGTAGGTTGGTCATGTTTGTCGATGGCTGGTGGAGCAGACGAGTCTTGGAACCGAGACCGCATATCGGCAAGCGTAGTGTGAGACGCCCCCCAGCTAGATGGACCGACGATGTTAGGAAAGTGGCAGAGACAGACTGGATGCGGAAGGTGGAGAACAGGGTGTTGTGGCGCAGCTTCGGAGAGGCCTATGTCCAGCAGTGGACTGCGATAATTAAAAAATGCTGACTTAATTGATTAATTAAGTCCAAGTTTCCTCTACTCAATTGTCTAAATTCACATAGAGAAATGTAATTATAACAATAGGGTATTTTTTTTAATATTTGTAATGTCGTTACACACTAATTGCAAAGTCCTTCATTTTGACATTTCAACAACATTCTTTGCGTTGCCTTCCGATTGTGAACGAAAGTGTTACGCAATAAAATTGTGGTGCTGAAGCCAGGCGCTTAAAATATTCGAACCTCCAAGCTGCCATTTTTTTACCTTTGTAAAGCTTCTTAATTAAAGTAAACCTCGGTGGTTCAACAGCACATTTCTCCGGATAAATGACCGACGCAGTGATAAAACACTTTCACGAAGATTCTCTTAAGATAGTTTAAATACAAGGTTTATTTTAAATAATATTCTTGCTGAAATATTTGAAGGAATTTTTGTAAGACACCTTTACAGCGGTTCTTTTGGTTAGGTATGTACATAATGTCTTATATTATTTTCTTCAGACATGCAAAATTTAATTAAAATAAATTGGACATTGTACTCGTCATTATCAGCCTACAGAAGTCCACTGCAACACGCGTAGCATGACCTCCGTAGAAACGGGTTTTGTCGACGAAAAAATAGACAATATGCCAGATTATAGAAATATTTGTACGCAATCTACGCGTCTAAGCACGGCAATGTGTCATTTCGTCTATTCTTCCGTCGACAAAACGTTGTGATGCTACGCGTGCAGGACAAATAACTCTCCAATCTCCATTCAGCTCGATTCTTGGCAACTCTCTTCCAGCTGCTGCCAGCCACCTTGCGAAGAAACGTCGTTCCATCTAGCCTGAATGCGTCCTACCTTACGTTTGCCGAATCACGGTCTCCACTCAAGAACACGTCTACCACCACGGTCATCAGTTCAATGGCTATTACGGCCGGCCATTGCCATTTCAACTTGCTTATTCCGTGAGCTATATCGACCACTTTGGTTCTCTGCCTACTCATTTTTTTTTTCTAAATGGGTCTGCTCTTGACCCCGATCACGCCCGATGGAAAGCGACGGATGAGGTCTATGATGAAACGAGCGTGCCCAGAAGATGGCTGTTCACTTTTGATTTCAAGCAGATGGGTTAAATGTGGGAGGGAACGCAAAGAGTTCCACATTTTGGCTATACTCATAATAAACGGCTAATATGGCCGGCCCATTGCCACTTCAGCATGCTTATTCCATGAGCTATGTCGACAAATCATTATCCTGCCCTTAATCCAATCTATATACGGTCGGGACTACATGTATTTTTACTCCATACTCCTCTACTAGTTGTCGTCACGGTAGTCAACCCCTTTCTTCTAGCTATACACCCTTACATTTTGATCGTTTTAATCCTTGGGATAATTGTACTCATCATTAAAAAAAGTTGTTTATTGCCTCAAACGGTTACATTTACAAATGTGAATGAAACAGTAAGTAATTAATAATACTTGTGTTGGGAAAAAAATTCTGTTGATCCATAATGTCGAGTTATGCTAACATAAATGATCAGCTGATTTTTTTTTTCGATTTCAGGGTTGGTCCCATAAAAGTGGTTCATAATGATGAGTACAATGACCCCTTATAAGGATTAAAACGATCAAAATGTAAGGGTGTATAGCCCATTGTCATTTTGCTAAAAGTTCGTAATCTGCTAAATTCATAATGGTCGATCATTGGTCGGTCAATGGCACAGAACATATACGATATTCGTAACGAATTAAAAGCAATGACTGCACAATGGCGTTCTAATGGTATGTCACTGATGAAAGGAACTATCAAAATTTTAGCAGATTACCGCCTAAGTCAGTCATTCATGTGTCATTATGTACGAGATTACCATTCTATGCCATTTATTTCAATGGAGTGTCAGTGGTTGACCATTGGAAAGTCATAATGACGCCATTATATTAGTAGATTACCAAACATGTCAAAATCAACAATTATGAAATCAATGATAGACCATTCTGACACTATTGTAATAGCAGACTTGAGGCCCAGGTTGCGCGTCGATGTCCCGTCACCCTGTATAGGACGTCTAATAAATAAAAGCACTTTTAATTCTAAAAGCCTTCCACAATTTTCACCAAATTAAAATAGAAAGAATAATATCTTAATAGCTCCTGCTAAATTCGTAGTCAACATCTTAACCCTATAAAGAGCACCCGCCGGCGTCACTTTGAAGTTTAAACCCTCCAATTTATATAATTGAAACTTTATCTTGTTTTGTGTCAGTCTGTTCTGACCACAAAATAAATCGGTACAGAAGGCTGGCTTCATACAAACGCGTAAGCACCCATAGACGCGCTTATTCTCGTAGCTGTAATAATCTGTATCTGTCATTTATTTTCGTCACGGAACAAATATTTGTATGACCTACAAGTAGTTGTTCCGGGTCTGGCTGTTTGTGTATGCGAGATTAAATGTTTGTAAACGCACCCACAATACAGGAGAAATTCCTAGTGTGGGGCAACGTTTAAAAAAAAAAAAAAAGAAATGGTGGCTTTGAACAGAGAGAAGTGGAAAGAGAGTAGGGAGGCCTTTGCCCTGCAGTGGGACATCACAAGCTAGTAATAATAATACAGGGTCAAATTACGGGGGGCCCGTGGCTAAATAATAACAGCCACACAGGTCGATCGATCAGGTTAAGCTACGCTTGCCGCGGTTGGTCTGTGGATGGGTGACCATCTTTACATACCGTGACCCCTCCGTGCATCGGAAAGCTCATTAAGCCGTTGGTCCCGGCTGTCATTCGTGGATCTTTGACAGTCGTTACACCCGTAACGACTGGTTGACACTGAGACTGGTTGTCAGACTTTTAGGGCTTCTGACTACCCAAACCAACTTTCCCAACTATTTTGGGGACAGCTTCTAGTCTTACCGGATGCAGTTGAGTACCAGTATTTTACGTGGAGCGACTGCCTTTCTGACCTCCACAACCCAGTCACTGGGTAATACGAAACCCCTTGGTAAGACCGGTTGTCAGAATTTCGGGCTTCTGACGACCCGTTACGACTGTCAAAGATCCATGAATGACAGCCGGAAGTCCGGAACCAACACTGTAACTGTCTTGGTATGTAAAGATGGTCACCCATCCACAGACCAACTGCGGCAAGCGTAGCTTAACCTGATCGATCAACCCATGCGGCTCTTATAACTTTACCCACAAGCTCTCTCTCTGTGATATACAATAAAGTATATATATGACGGAGAAGGTATGTGTGTCTCGTCATTATCAGCCATATTTTAACTAGTTTGGGCGTACTATTGGGTAGTGTTGGTTATTGCGCAACAGAAAAACTGTTGTGGTTCAAATTAGATTATAATTTCACGAACAAATCAATGACACCAGCGAATCACATGACAGACATGTTGGATCATTCGGTTCCCTACAAAATGGTTGAGCTGGATGGTGCTGATCCACGCGTCATGTTCGTGAACGGGCGCCGTCGGTTGAGACTGGTCGTCTCTTAACTGCCAAGGCTTATTTTTAATCTTATGTCTTGAATTGTTTCTTCATTTCTGTCTTTTTTACATTGTTCTCACATACCTATAGAAGCAACAAGAATAATGTACCCAGGATTTTGTAATATCCCCCGTTCCCGTTCTTCTCCATAGAGATCTACGCTTTGGAATGGGCAACTAGCTTCAACTTTCTGACTAACTGACAGACTATTTAATTTTGACTATTCAAAAGTGCCTGTACAAGGTTTAATTGAAATAAATGATTTGAGTTTGAGTTTCACACACTGTAGGTACACGACACAACCAGATACGGAACGCAGGCAGTTTCTGAGCACATGTGGTTCGTACAATGTCCAATGTCCAAGAGTGTCGTTCCACCTCGCTGCACGCTCTCTTCTACTCCCCACCAACTCAGACTAGACTCTGTCGAGCGCCACCAGATGACGCTAGCGTTCCGAATAGTCAAACGTCAAGTCATAAATAAATAAATAGATGCGCTTAAATAATAATAATCTGATCCAGCCTGTCCCATCTTGCTGCCCTCTCCCAGCGACGCCCTAAGCCGAGGTTCGTACCCCACAGGGGGTGCCCTTAGCGTGTAGTCGCTTAGTTTTTAAGTTTTTTATGCCCTGGCTGGAGGTCTTAATTTATTGATGCATCCACAGGAAAGCCCGGTAAAGCAATCGACAACCCCTAAGGTTGAACTTCGAGATGCCCATTCCAAAAAAAAAAAGAAAGTACATTCGTCTATTTCATACAAATGCCAGTCGCGAGTGCGCTTGCACTCGCTGTACGTGAAGCGTGTCTATGTGTATATTCGCCAGTTTTTGCTAATTGTATAGAACCTTCTGTGTGTATATATTTTGTCCTGTAACTTCATCATTTTCCTGTTTAGTAATCCTTTCGTAATCAAATACTTGAGTTTCGCGAATACGGTGGCAGTTTTGGACTTTTCTGGGGCTCGCTATCTTTAGAGGGTTTTGGGAAATTCCGGACGCGTTTGTCGCTATTTCTTGTTTTGAGTTTCTGTTTTGTAATGAGTGTGTTTCAATTTGTGTGTTACTCGTTATTAAATTAGTACGTAATGTAAACCTCTCTGAAGTTTTTTTCTTCTTGCTTCTTAGTCTTATTACCTTTTGCCAACATGCAATTTATTTTCTCAAATTCAATACAAACATTTCAACTCCAAATAACAATGAGCCTACAATTTATTATCAAACGATTTTAAAGGTATGTGTATCCAAGAAGTCTCAATAGGGCAAATAATGTCTTCACTTTCAACTCAAGAAAAACACACCTTTCAGCATTCAGCACACACCACCCTCACAACATAGCAAGGTGACATACAACTCAATGTCAAACACTACTGAAACCCTTCACTGAAATTAATTGTCGCAAATTCCAATGTGTACCTATGTAAAGTAGGCTCATTCCGAATTACGTGTCAATCGGGACCTGTATCAACATCAATTTTATTCACATCAGGCGTACGCCTAACGAGTTGCTAAAGGCGCGTCTAAACGGGCCATTTTTTTTTCGGCTGCAATAAGTTGCTGGCAACATTCTGCAATATTTTGAGTATGGCTAAGTTTAGAACCTATTTGAGGCAATATTAAATGTTACCGGGCCATTGCTCCGTTATCGAGTATTTAAATGTTGCCGACATTTCTGTTGTTTTGTTGTATCATCTTCTACTTAATAATCTTAAATTTATTAATTCTCTGACAGACAACGCACAGCCTAAGCCGCGGGGTTTAAATCATGAAATTATGCACAAGCGTTTAATTTACAACGTCGGTGAGTAGCAATAGTGTAGCTTCATTACTTAAATATAAATATATATTAAGTGTTTTTTTTAGAATGGCAGCTTGTATTTTCTTTAAATTCATGTGCCTAATTGTTATCTTTTAATTGTGCTATTGTTTTGTTGTGTTATTTCTTCTGTGAGCACCAAATAACAGGTGTATCTATGTATCTATCTAAGGAAAGATTTTTGAAAATAAACCCCCTAAAGGAGTTAAATGGGGGATGAAAGTTTGTATAAAAGTTCGTATATAGATAGGAAATCCCATCGGGCATACGGTTTGTGTCATAATAATGTGCATGTCATTCGCGTCGGTTGTTCTATACATTTCAATCGGGTTCACCAGCTGCTATAGCTATGACTGTAGCCCATGTAAAAGACAAGGGTCATACTGTTGAAGATACAGGGTGGCAAGGACATCGACATACAACCTGTTATCATTTATCACATGCTTCTGGCCCCCAGAAGTAGGATAAAACTATTCTAGTTCTATTAAAAAAAAAATGCTGTTTAGCAAGAAAAAAGTTGCCGTAACGTTGCCGTAAAAGGTCACAAGCCACACATTTCAGTGAAAAAAACACCAATTTAGAAGCGCCCTAAAGGAAATTATTCGTACGAATTTTATTAAAGCATTTGGCCTTGCAAATGTCAATGGTAGGTGTTTGACGGCACGTATGCTTTTGAAGGGAATTCAAATTAAAGGAGTTTAATGTGGAATATGGGAATTCGAAATGTTTTATGTGGAAGACTTGTATGCTGTGTTGTATTATATTTTATTACAGGTTGAGATGCCTTTGTTTTGTTGTCTCAAGAATTTGTGTTGTTGGCAACAAACTTTTTTGGAACGAAGTTCTTTAACGGAGCTTATGGTAGGAGTAAACTGGTAGAAATCATCATGTAACAAAAAGCCTTATGGACTTGCGACTTTTTATTATTGTAAAAGAAAGAGACAGAGAGTTTTCATGGTTTTGAGCAGATTCAAGATGGCGATGGCGGCTGCAAATTCTATAAACATTTTCGTCATTGGCGTCGTTTTACATAGTTTTCGAGGGTGCTAAAGCCGATACATTAAAAGACAAAAAAAAACGTGTGAGGTTGGGGGACGTGGGGCAAAATGACGGCGAAGTTCAAAATGAAAATCCAAAATGACGGCTGCAAAAATTTCAAATGACGAATTATATTTATGCAGCCTCCATCTTGAATTTTCATTGTACTTTCGAAGTTTTTCTTGGACATCACTGACGTGAAGGTTGAAGAAATCATTGTGAAGAAAGCATTGTGAAGAAATCATCATCTGCCTAGCCTTTTCCCAACTAAGTTGGGGACGGGTCTAACCGGATGCACCTGAATACCAGTATTTTACATGGGGCGACTGCCTATCTGACCTTCACAACCCAGTTACTGGGTAATACGATACCCCTTGGTAAGACTGGTTGTCAGAATATCGGGCTTGTGACTACCCGTAACGACTGCCAAAGATCCACGAATGACAGCCGGAACCAACGGCTTAACGTGCTTTCCAAGACACGGATGGGTCACGGTATGTAAAGATTTCCCATCCACAGACCAACCGCGGCAAGCGTAGCTTAACCTGATCGATCGACCTTTGCGTCTGATCTGGGACACTGGGACATCCCTGCTCCCACCTCCTCTCCAACACAGTATAGGTACATATTATTATTATACTGTGTCTCCACTATGCATTATATAGAACCAATATTACCTTGTCTTTGAATTCCGAGCCATTAATTATTTATCAAACGAAGTTAGAAATTCCATACTCAAATATTCACCAACACAAGCTATCAATGACAATAATTTGCAATTTAATCACAAATACACACTGTTCGAAATTCGAAATTGCAACAATTCTATATTTGATGGCGTTCTTGTACTGAACACCAAACCGCAATTCTGACCTCGCTTCGACGATTGCCTTATGTACGAAGGAGAGAATTGAGTGACTTTAACCAAAAATACCTATATAGGTTCAGAAGGTTAGCTTCATTCAACGAGCGAAAACAGAAGCACGGACACATAGACGTATTCGTAGAGCGTAGAGATCTCAAACGAATACTAGTCGCGAATTCGCTTACAGGGGCCGTATTACGAAGTAATGCCATCATGATTCCAGTGCAAAAAAGGGATGGTGCTTTCGGTCATGTATAGCTCTGTCTCTCTCTTACACTGGAATCAAGATGGCCTTAATTCCACCTGTACTGTCAAGTCTTTTTATATTTTATTCAGTTTTCAAATTATCTCCTTTATCAAGTCAGGACCCATATTATCATTTGAAGCTACGGCACTGAGCGGACTATTGAATAGAAAACTTTATTTAAATAATTGTTATCAAAGATCAAAATAGCATACACCTTTGACTAATGTTGACATCAACCTGAAACCTTTTTAATGACCTGGCCTTAATAAGATAATAAATAATTATCTTTTTAATTTAATTGTCAGAGTCTGACAATGTCACATTTTTTATTTCGTCTGACACGTAAAGATGATTTCTAAATGTCATTCTGCGGTATTGGTAAACTCAATTCAAGACTGTCTTTGCATTGTATAAACTCAATATCCTTTGTATTTTATAATTGCATAGCACAGATGTGAGTTCTATGTACTATAGAACTACCATTTACCGGGTAATTATTGCCCGTTTTTCTCCATAGGTACCTACGCTTTTGAATGGGCAACTAGCTTCATATTTTCTGACTGACCGACTTTTTGACAATACAAAAGTGCCTGTAAATGGTTTAATTGCAATGAAGTGATCGTGCAATGAGCAGATCAAAAATGACCCTTAAGGGAACGAACATAATTAGAATGTCAAAACAGCGTTCTCAAACGAATTCTAGTCGCAAGTGTGCTTTCACTCGCTGTACGTGAAGCGTGTCTATGTGTGCGTACGATTCCTCTCGTTGTATGGAGGCGACCTTCTGTATCTATCTATTTGGTGCACTGATGCAAGAGAATTGAGTGACTGTAACTACATTCCCGCTCCTTCATTTACAAACAGAATTGTTAAAGGAAATGCGCAGAACACGACAATAGAAGCTTATGCTCTATTAACGCTATATTAGATGCAACTGTTACATTACTGAGAGCTGGTTACATTGATATTGAAGGAGGCTGTAGAGAGACACATATAAACATTAGCATAATCGGTCTATAATGTCCCCACTGCTGGGAAACAGGCCTCCTCTCTGTGAGAGGGAGTAGGCCATAATCCACCACACAGGCCCAGCGCGGGTCGGTAGATATCACGACTTTGAATGTTTGGTTCTAAGACATGCCGGTTTCCTCACGATGTTTTCCTTTACCGTCTTTGAGAGCAGTGGTGATGATAATACTTTTCAGAAAGTAAAGTGCCTGCTTGGGATCGTACCCGCGACCTACACCTCGTAAGTCGCGGCCGTTACCACTGTGCCACCACCAAAAAGAAAGCACGTTAAGCCGTTGGTCCCGGCTGTCATTCGTGGATCTTTGACAGTGGTTGCGGGTAGTCAGAAGCCCGAAAGTCTGACAACCAGTCTTACCAAGGGGTACCGTATTACCCAGTAACTGGGTTGTGGAGGTCAGATAGGCAGTCGCTCCATGTAAAATACTGGTATTCAGCTGCATCCGGTTAGACTGGAAGCCGACCCCAATAGCTGATTAGAAGAACAAGGCAGTCACACGGTCACAGACAGATGGCTGTCTGTCACCACATTTTATAAATTGGAGTCTTTTCATGGGAAAATACTCCAATTTATACCTAGTTATGGATTAGTTTGAACCCCTCATTGCTTTAAAAACTTAAGTTATTCAAAAACAAACTCTTTAATATCCAGACAATCATCAAATAGTAATCAGAAAAAGCACAAAAAAAACTGAAGAATTTAAAACAAAAAACAATACTCGATGAAGATTAAAGCATTAAACACTACGAAGATTAGAATAATATATTTGAGTAGCACTTATAATTTTGACAGATGAAAAAAGCTGATTTTGTATTCAGATAAATTGAAATTTCTGTCTGGCGGGCGGCGACAGCTTGGCTATCGGTGATATATTATTAGGTTCTTACATACGTGAATAACGTTTTTAGAAAGCATTAAGTTCAGTTTTTAGATTGGTCTGAATAATGATGATTTTCATAAACTGCTCATAAATAATTTATTAGCTCAAATCTTTTCAGCTTAACATAATCTAAAGTTATACCTCATACTCGTATGGTAAAATTGATTGTTTATTATAAATAAAATGTATGTAAAAAGTAATGTCTGGAAAACATCACCTGGCTAGCCTTTCCCCAACTATCTTGGAGTTGGCTTCCAATCTAACCGTATGCATCTAAACACCAGTATTTTTCATGGAGCGACCGCTTATCTGACCTCCACTGCCCAGTTACAGGGTAATACGAAAAAGCCTTTGTAAGGCTGGTTGTCAGACTGAAAGATTGTTAAAGATCCGCGAATGACAGCTGGGGCCGGGCTTAACGTGCTTTCCGAGGCACGGAGGGGTCTTGGTTTGTAAAGATCCACCATCCATCCACGGACTGACCGCGGCAAGCGTAGCTTAACCTGATTGATCGACCTGTGCGGCTGAGACTACTTAGCCCACGAGAAAATCTCTGGAAATACTGACTCGATTACATAAAATCATCAGCTGATTGAAAAAAAAACCTCTGTCACCCTTTGACCCTCACAGACACTCACACAAACACACTTACAACATATTACACGCTTTACTTATCTTGCCTTGTGAACCTACATACAGAATATTTCTTTCTGCTCTATCGAATTCTGACCCCCAAGATACCAAGCCCTGCTTAGTTTGTTCTTACAAAGTTAACTGTGTTTATGTAAAATTACTGTTTGTCATCGCCTTTTATTTTTCTAATAAAACTTTTGTATTTGATAGAAAGATACACTACTGTCGAGTGCCATAGGATAATATGTTTCAGTTCGAAGCTGCGGTGCTATTCTGTAAAAATCTCACCGTGAAAATTTAAGTGAAGTGAGCGTGGAGTGAGCTGTCAATAGTGTCAATTCCTAGCAAAAACAAACTCACTTCACCTAAGTTTTCACGGTGAGATTTTTACAGAATCGACCGGCTGAAACTCTTTCAAGTTTCATTAGTAGTTGGTGGCAGACTCAATTATCAAGAAAATCTTAAGAGCCACGATAAATTAAAAAATACTAAGGTTACATGGCAAATAATTAAAGATGGCGATGAAATCTAAACCATAACCAATCTAATTCTCAAAAATCAACAATATTACTCTTAAACTAACTCGAAATACTCTTCACCCTACAACAAATCTAGTTTCAACTATTACACTCACATAAAGTTTACTTAAATAAACAAGAGTGTTGACAGTGATTACTGATTAGACAACTTAATTATACGCATATAAAACATAACGACCTCTAGACGAACGCTGTGTGCTGAGAATTCTATTAAATTTTGTATCTTTATGTGTAGATATGTGAGTAACGCATCTATTATTATTATTTTAATCGTGGTTGATGTTAGTCACACCGTATTGTAACGTTATTCTTGAGTGTACTTCTTCATCATCATCATTATAGCCTGTCAGGTTGATAGCGGAGCTGACAACCAACGCTGGTAAAGTCTGGGAAATATTTTGGTTATCAAATTGAGACACTACGTCAATTTTCCGCGTTATAACCATTTCATACAACTGCCGAAGAATTATAGTTGTGATTCAAATATGCACCCGCATATCACAATCACAATCACAACTATAATTCTGTTTATTATACTACCAACTTAACATACCCATGTTAAACAATTAATATCCCTTACTTTACACCAAACAAAGTTTGTCGTCTTTCTGATTGGCACGATCAATGCTCTAACTGTTTGGCTAAGTTAGTGAGTTTATGCAAGGCTTACTGTCCAGAGTGTGCTGGACGTACTCAAATATCGCCACTCGTGGAGGTTATTTTTTTTAAGTTATTCCACTTAGAGCACCGATTTCAACCGCACTTGAGCGAACGGCACCTAAACTATTCCACTCACGGCACCGAAAAAAAATCTTGTCAAGTACTATTCGGTGGAACAGTTTACAAATATTATTTTTATTATTTCGCGAATAGCACATAAATACAAAATGCTGCCTACGTTCATCACCTTATCACCATCATCGTCTTTGGGAATTATGTTCTTGTCCGATCTAGCCATATAACAATAATGTCACCCTGTAATCTCACTCATACAGAGAAGCAAAACAAACAAAAAAAAAAAACAAGCAAGCAAGCAAAACAAGCAAGCAAGCAAACAAGCAAGCAAGTTAAAAAAAAAAGCAAGCATTGATAAACTTTGCTCTCTGCGTGTTTGCGATTTCCGACTTTCGTGTTTCCTTATAAAGTTTTCCTTCACCGTAACTCACTGGTGCCTAAAATATCCTAAGAAAACAACCAAGTCTAGAAAACACGATTCTTTATAAATTTTGCTTCAAAAATATATCTTCGTACGGTGTGTTTTATGACTGCGGTGTAAAGAAGAAAGTCCTAATGCACTAAGCTTAGATGACTATCTTTATGTAAAAAGAATCTTTACGAGTCTGTCTAGAATAAATTACGGTTATATCTTCAGATGTGTCCTTTATTTTCTTATTACTGTCTAACGGGTTGGGATTCCCAAAACAGGTATTTTTTGTGTGCGATGAGAAAAAAAAATGTTCAGACTTCTTTTGTTTTATTTTTAGACGGAATACGCGTGTCGTACGCAACTTGAGCCTAATTGTCGAGCTCTGTGATAAGAGTCTGTTGTTAGGAAAATTGTGCCATGATTACCTACCGTATCTGGTAATCGCAATTCAGAATCAGAAGATACTAGCATTGCCTTCGTTCATTTTAATTTCTGATTTGCCCATAAAAACTGAAACATCCTGTTAGGATGATTATTTTAAGTATGTGGCAAGGACATTGATGATCAAACCGTTACCATAAATTCAGCACATGATTCTAGAACCCCTAGCTTGGAAATATTGAGTCCGTTATCAAAAAAAAAATTCTACTGTTTCATAAAAATTATACAGGTTGAAATTTTAATCACTGTTTTGCTGTTAAGGGGTCATTGTACTCATCATTATGAACAACTTTTACTATGGGACCAAACATGAAATCATGAAAAAAAAATCAGCTGTTCCCTACATTTTGACGAGTTATGCGAACATAAATGCATGGAAAGCAATTTTTTTTTTTTTTTTTTTTTTTTTTTATGTATGTTCCCCGATTACTCGAAGATGGCTAGACCGATTTCAAAAAATATTTTTTTGTTTGAAAGGGTATACTTTCCAGGTGGTCCCATTGTCATCAGGTCAGGATCTGATGATGGGATCCTGGAGAAATCGAAGGAACTCTTCAAATATTATAGGCACACCTATAGCGATTTGGGTATTTTTTATAGTAACTCGTGCATTTGCTCTCGAAAAGCACTATTTGGTGAAGTGGAACTGATGATGAAGACCACAGATGGCCACCGGAACTACTCAATAATAAGTATTTCATGGGTTGCGATTCGATTACTTTATTATGGTTGCTAAGCAAGTTATGCTCATCACAATGCGAATGGTGAAATGGAGCTGATGGTGAAATACCAGGAGAACTCTCAACAATGAATTTCCCTGCATCGGGAAAAGCAATATTTTGGTAAAGGCGATGAGCAAGTTGACATTAGGCTTTTGTAACTTAGATAAATTATAAACAGACCCACTAAAAAGCGGGAAATAAAAACTTTTTAACAAAAAAGAAAAACCGAATTCCAAAAAAAACACTACAAAGTGAAAAATAACTTTAATTTCGGAAGTCGGTGGCAAAAAACTAAAATACAGATCCAAAGACACCGACTTCCGAAATTAAAGTTATTTTTCACTTTGTAGTGTTTTTTTTGGAAGTCGGTTTTTCTTTTTTGTTAAAAAGTTTTTTTGCCACTTAGTTTATGTTGATGATGTTATAATGACTTCCTATCACTGATCTTTACATAGCAGTTGTGCTATTCTGTAAAAATCTCACCGTGAAAACTTAGTTGAAGTGAGCGTGGAGTGAGCTGTCAATAGTGTCAATTCCTAGCAAAAACAAACTCACTTCACCTAAGTTTTCACGGTGAGATTTTTTCAGAATCGACCGGCTGGTAGTGCTATACGAATTTGTAAGTAAAACGAGAAAGTAAAAATAAAATTATTTTTACAAAAAAAAAAACAAACGACTTCCAAAAGTTATTCTTCACTTTGCAGTGTCTTTTTTGGAAGTCGGTTGTTTTTTTTTTTTTGTAAAAAGTTTTTTCTTCCATACTTTCTATAATAGCCGTCATCTCAGCAGTTTGTGAAAGATACGTTGTTTTCGTTAGCTATTTTTATTTATCTTTTTTAAAGATTCTTTTATATTTCGTGAATGTGAGAACGTTGTAGGTCTCGTAGACTTTAAATTTGTAGAACATTTTCTATTTTCCTAAGTGACTTACTTGTTGACAGGTACACTGTCCCCCCATACCTACTATCACTGTGATTTGATAACATTGTAAAAGCCAATTATTTTTAAAAGAGTAACCGTTGAGTTTCTTGCCGGTTCTTCTCCATAGGAAACGACCAATTATTGCAACCTTGCACCTAGCTTTTGACATTTCATAAGTGCCTTCCATAAGTGAAATAAAATATTTTGATTTTGATTAGGTAGGTACGTTTATAATGGTTTTTTTTTTTTTTTTTTTGCGGATGGGAAATCATCAAATACCCCTCCCGCTCTGGGTGGAGCGGAAGGGAGTGTCAGACTCTTACTGACTAAAACCCACCCGTGTTCCTTCCTTAGCCCTTTATGTTCCGGGCCAGCGGTAACCCTTTCGGACAATCCCGATGACCCGGCAGGCTTCGGCCCTATGGGGCCCCTCCTCGATGCTGACATCTCTTTGAGGCGCGCGTGGAACACGTACGCGCCGTCCGGCACGGGCCTGGTCCTGATCGGACGGTGAGCTACCCATTACTCTCCGCCCGCAGGCCCGCGCCTACGGTGGCCGGGAGTCGTCGCGCGCGAGTCCGGGCGCGAGAGGTCGCCGCCGCTGCCGATCGCCTCTACGAGGACACGGCGGTGCTCCGCCCAAGCGGGGCAGACCTCCACCGTGTGCTCCACCGTGTCCTCTGGGCGATCCTGGCAATGGTGACACCCGGGCGTTTCCTCCCGCCTGATGATGTGCAGGAACCTCCCGAAACTTCCGTGTCCGGTGAGGACCTGCGTCAGGCGGTAGGTGAGGGCGCCGTGGCGCCTCTCTAGCCACTCCTCAAAGAGGGATCTTATCGCCGCTATCGCGGCGTGCCCTGCGCTGGATTGCGACAGTCGTTCCTTCCATGTCGCCATGAGATCGCGCCGGAGCTCAGTCCGCTCCGCAGCGATTTGCCGCGGAAGCGGAACTTCCCCCCGGCTTAGTGCCTCCGCGCGCCACTCATACACGCACGCGAGGACTATCGCCTCCAGATCCCATGGCGGCAGTCCGGCAATGAGGCTTGCCGCCTCGCCAGAGATCGTGCGGTAGCCCCGGATAAGCCTTATGGCTACCACCTTCTGGGGCGCGTTCAGGTAGTGGGCGGCTCGCCGCCGCAGTGAACGCGCCCACACCGGGGCCCCGTATAGGGCCATGGACCGCACGACCCCCGCGTAAAGCCTCCGGCAGGAGGCGTTTGGCCCCCTCAGGTTGGGCAAGAGCCGCTTGAAGGCGGCCCCGGCCCGTTCCAGTTTGGGGGCCAAACGTCGCAAATGCTCGACGAAGTTCCACCGGCTGTCGAGGACGAGACCCAGTTACCTCATCGTTGTCTCGACGCCGATGTGAACCCCTCCTACCGTTAGTTGGGATCCCGATGGTGGCGCGTTCCGGGGCCCATGAAACGACATGGCCTCGGACTTGTGCAATGCCACCTCGAGACCCAACTGCCGGATCCTCTCCACGACTATCGCAACCCCGCGTGTCATCGCGTCGGCCGCCGCCTGATGCGACCTCCCCTGCGCCAGGACCAGCGTGTCGTCAGCGTAGCAAACCACGCTGACGCCATCAGGGAGGTCGGCCCGCAGCACCCAGTCGTAGCCGATGTCCCACAGGAACGGCCCCACGACCGATCCCTGTGGGACACCGCACGACATCTCTCGCCGGTTCCACTCCCCATCGCGACCGGGGTAGCCGTTTATAATGGTTCACAAAACATAATAGGCACACTTTTAGGTATATTTTTTTTTTAACCGTTTTCCCACACTAGGAATTTCTCCTGTATTGTGGGTGCGTTTACAAACATTTAAACTCACATACACAAACAGCCACCGGATCAACTACTTGTAGGTCATACAATAATTTGTTCCGTGCAGGAATCGAACCGCGACGAAGCGCAACAGTCAATCGCTTAACCACTGCGCCAACCGTGCCGTCAACATATTCTTCAGGTCTTATCTACATATTTTTTGTAGGTTTCATGTTTTCACGCTTCAACCACTGTAAATAACACTGTGGTGATGAAATTGGTTCAGTGTCCGTGAAAAACAATTTAAATACATAAGTAGGCCTGAGAATTAATTACACCAGGCGGACGTTCAGTAAATAAGCGGTTGAACTTATTGTTCTTTCTGTCCGTACGGCTCTCAATTATATATACTGGCGCATGTACTATCTGTCAAATTCCTTTTCTACTTTATCGCTAAATCATAAGGTTCAAAGTTGATTGGGAAAATTTGACAGTTTCGGGTAGCTTGGTGTGCTGGCGTCTGTACTTTCGAAACAAAATAGCGACATATTGCGTCCTTCTGAAAAAAGTAATTTATGGAAATTGAAGATAAGTGTTTCAGTAATTTTAAGGCTGTTTAAATTGTTTCTTTTCCGTAGAATTATTTCGTTCCAAATATACGTAGTGTATATGTTATGGACCAAGTGATAAATTGGGCATTATACAGAATGCCCGGTCATTATGAAAAATGCCCAATATGAGAGTGCAATTTGATTATAAATTATTCAAATAATCAAGTTGATCGGGCATTATACATATTGTCCATCACCTTTTGGGCAGAGTAATACAAACATATTTAATTACTTACTATTTTTTTATTGTTATTTAACTTAAAATAAACTAAATATTAAACCATTTAAATAATCAGGCTCATTATTTGGATTAATTATCAAGGACTTCTACATTAAGAATCCACTAGATTTGGCATTTAAAACTTAAGGAAAGTCATATGCCATGCGTGCTCTCCCCGCCCTCACACCGCGTCAAAAGCTTGATTATCAAATTGCCCAATTATCATGTAGCAATATAATAATGACCGTGCAATGTGATAAATAATGAAGTTAAGATAGTATTAATCACTTAGCCCGATAGAGCTAGACATTATTCATAATGCTCGTACATTATGTATAATGCCCGCATTAAGAGCGTTTACGCCGAACGTCATTTCATACAAACTTTCAAGCCCTTGTTTTCCGAAATGAACGAACTGATTTTAATGAAACTTCATACGCATAAGCAGGATACAAAGGTCTAAAAAGTTAGCAGAGAACATTTTTTCTAATGAAATGACCAACAATGAATACAGCAAGGCACTCAGTACGGCATGGTTTCTTTACAGTACAGCGAATAATCCGCGCCGTAGAAATGCGCCCACTATCGGCATCGGCACGGCTGAGGATTTTTATCCGACAAATAAAAATATAACTTAATAGTATGACAATAAAATTTAAATTTCAATGACACGGTATGTCGGATACCCTATCTTTATTTTTGCACCTAAGATGATTATTATCATTGAAATTTAAATTTTTTCTTCATACAATTAAGTTACATTTCGACGGTTAACCGTCAAGACCTCCTAACTGACATATTTTAACAAAATGCTTTTTCTTATTAAAAATTCCAACAAAATCTATCCCACACAATACTAAAATCTCATATAAAGAATTCGCAATATTTCGGGTATTTTTCTGTCGTGCCAATACCTACGAAATACGCGCGTCAACAAAAAAGTTACTTTATTATACTGCCAATATCTTTTATTTCTTGACTTCTTGTTAAATCCACATTAATTTTGCGACCAATTCCTCCTAAATGGAATGACAAGACCTCTTATCTACAAATTTAGTCTTTTAAAAAAGTGTAAATTTCTCCTATCTTACCTAGTTACATAATGGAACGAAGTAAAGAAATAAATTTATCTTAATAATGTAAATAATAATATTTAAAACCAACTATATTTTTGGTTTACTCATATTTACATTCGTTTCAAAGATAAAAGATTTTTTGCGCCTCCTGTAAAATTTTGACATATTGAGTTAGGAGGTCTTGACGGTTAACCGTCGATTTTTATTCGTCGCATAAAAATCCTCAGCCGTGCCGATGCCAATAGTGGGCGCCGGGCCATAGAGATTCATACAACACTGATAACCGTGCCTACACACCGTGACAGAAGCCGTAGAGTATAAGCCGTGCCGTAGTTGAAACGGGTCCGTGGCTTAGGCCCCCAGCTGTCGAGGCCCCTGTGGCCGATGCCCCCGATTCGATTAATTCAATTCAAAGCAATTTTTGATCAAATGTGCTGTCAGGCACAAAAATGACGTGTCCGTCAATAAAGTTCCATAGTGATCTCATAATAATAACAGCCGCACAGGTCGATCGATCAGGTTAAGCTACGCTTGCCGCAGTTGGTCTGTGGATGGGTGACCATCTTTACATACCGAGACCCCTCCGTGCCTCGGAAAGCACGTTAAGCCGTTGGTCCCGGCTGTCATTCGTGGATCTTTGACAGTCGTTACGGGTAGTCAGAAGCCCGAAAGACTGACAACCAGTCTTACCAAGGGGTATCGTATTACCCAGTAACTGGGTTGTGGAGGTCAGATAGGCAGTCGCTCCATGTAAAATACTGGTATTCAGCTGCATCCGGTTAGACTGGAAGCCGACCCCAACATAGTTGGGAAAAGGCTAGGCGTGATCCTATACAACACTGACGACCGTGCGTTAGTTTTTCGCGGCAAGAAAAACTTGTGTGTATAAAGGGCCTAACAGAGCAGGTGGAAGCATAGAAAGTAGGACACAAGAAATAGCTATCTACTTGTACGGTTGTCACCACACATATTTTCCTCAATCAGTAAAAGACGTAGGTACGATGACAACGTACTGATGATGATTGACACGGAATAACAAAACTTCAACACGAAAGAATTAACTTCAATCTTCGCGCGGATGACGTCAGCGCGCGGTACAGAAGGTCGATTCTGTAAAAATTTCACCGTGAAAACTTAGGTGATGTGTTTGTTTTTGCTAGGAATTGACACTATTGACAGCTCACTCCATACTCACATCACCTAAGTTTTCACGGTGAGATGGTTACAAAATTGCACTGCTGATGCGTACCTAGATGGCGAGAGCGGTAATGGCGCGGGGGTCGGGGGCCGCTCGGACCTCAAGGTAACTCTTGTAGGTTGTACCTATGTATTTCACTTGATACATGTCATCATCTGCCTAGCCTTTTCCCAACTATGTTTGGGTCGACTTCCAGTCTAACCGGATGCAGCTGAATACCAGTATTTTACATGGAGCGACTGCCCATCTGACCTCCACAACCCAGATACTGGATAATACGATACTCCTTGGTAAGACTGGGTGTCAGACTTTCGGACTTCTGACTACCCGTAACGACTGTCAAAGATCCACGAATGACCGCCGGGACCAACGGCTTAATGTGCTTTCCAAGGCACGGAGGGGTCTCGGTATGTAAAGATGGTCACCCATCCACAGACGCGATCCGAATGTGAACGAATGATGTAAATGAATGGAATTTTGATGAGGGTGCAAATATACAATGTGCTGTTGCCCTATACACTACTTCTCAAGGGATCTGCAGTATGCACTCAAGCTGCCTTATTTTTCCGTTAAAAAAATCGTTTTTAATACCTACCTATTTGGTGATTGCCACGCCCATGGTCTACGCCAAAAGGCTATATAATTTTGGCAACCATACTCAACAGCAAATAAAATATTTGACAGCATAAGTACTTACTGATCAGTGATTTGGCCAAGCTTGCAGGAAGAGAGAGGAAGGACATTACTCGGCTCCAAAGCCTAAAGAAAAACACAGCCTCTTCTGATCTCATCACTCGTTAAGATTGATAGCCCAAATTTATTGAGGGGTAATTTAAAAATGCAAATAAATAAAATTTTATAACAGTAACTTTTTATCGATGATGTTAATGTACAGACGCCAGCACATTAAGTTACCCGAAACTGTCAAATTTTCCCAATCAACTTTAAACCTTATGCTTTAGCGATAAAGTTGAAAATCTATTAAAGAAATTTGACAGATTGTAGTAGCTTGATGTGCTAGTCTGTACAAGCGAAGTTTACGACTAAGAGCTTCTTGATCATAATAAAATTATTTAGAACGCTGTTGAAATAAAATGCTTGTTTTATTTTTACGAGTAGTAAGAGGATATTCTTGTTGTATTTTTTAATGGCGCAATTAATCTCCAGTGTTAGTTTTTATAATTCGAATCTTGTAATCGGCTTTTTCGAATCTCCTGATCCACCAACCCGCACTGGGCCGCACTCCCTCTCACCCGAGGGGGCCCGTGTCCTGTGGGAACATTATAGGCTGATTATGCTTATTCGGTTTTATGATTCATCATCATCATTTCAGCCGAAAGACGTCCACTGCTGGACCTAGGCTTCCCCCAAGCATCCAGCAGATTCCTGTAGCCTTCACAAGGTCATCGGTCCACCTTGTGAGAGGCCTTCCAACGGTCGCGTCGCGCTCGTTCGCGGTTTTTGGTTCAGTAAGTAAATAAAAAACCACAGAAAAACAGACATACATACGGATTTATAAGGGTTTCTAGTTTTACACAAAAAAAATATTAAAATATTAAAAAAAAAATAAGCCCCGCCCTCCCAATAAAATTTATTTTACGGTTTGATTCGAAAACCACATTGACTACTGCAAGATGCTTGAACCTCATTCAAGTGTACATTTGAACGAGGGTCACATAACCTTATTGTACAGTAACCACAAGACACAAGTAACCAGGGTCGTCGGATATAGTTACCTCCTTACTAATAAACGTTGTAGGTATAACGTCTGTATAGTTAAACATACACAATGCTTTGTCTTCTTCTTTCGAAAGTTAAATTACTGACGACAGAAAGAGAAAAATCGGTGTGTAACTATTCATCTGATATAATACGTTTATTATACAGGATCATTTTTTATGCATTGCGCAAATTTTCACAGGATGTTCTACTCATGAATATGAACAACTTTCACTATGGGTTCAACTCTGAAATCACGAAAAAAAAATCAGCTGTTTCATACAAAAGTTCAATACCTACTCGACCAAAATGTATGAAACAGCTGATTTTTTTTTCGTGATTTCAGAGTTGAACTCATAGTGAAAGTTGTTCATATTCATGAGTAGAACATCCTGTGAAAATTTGCGCAATGCATAAAAAATTATCCTGTATATGTATGTATAATTTCGAATGAAATTTAATTAGTTAAATTAACTGTTTGTTTTCTATTAATACAATTTTTTATTCGAAAACCACCATCGGTTTATTTCTAAACTTCAACTTTATCCGTCGACAACCACAACCGCGGTAACTAATCTCCTTTGGTGACAGAGCATTAGTAGTCACAGCAAATGAATTAAAAAAAAAACTAGCAACCTTCTGTCTGTATATATCTATACTAATAATAAAGCCGAAGAGTTTGTTTGTTTTAACATGCTAATCTCTAGAACTACCAGTCATATTTGAAAAATTCCTTTTGCATTTAAAAGCCCAATTCTTGAGAAAGGCTATATACTATATAGGTCCATTAGGAGCGGGGCAAAAACAAAAAAAGTCGGAAAGAACGCTAAGCGAAAACGAAGTAATAGCACGGGCAGGCGCTGCCGTGCGACGGGGTGGGTCGGGTGAACAAGAAATTTCACACGGACGAAGTTGCGAGCAGCGGTGCTACTCACCGTGAAAACTTAGGTGAAGTGAGCGTAGAGTGAGCTGACAATAGTGTCAATTCCTTCAACTAAGTTTTCACGGTGAGATTTATATAGAATCAATCGGCAGAAGCTGGTATTACAATATTGGATTAACGCTATGAACTAAACCTAAAATTTGACTTAACTCAGTTAACTAACAATAACAAACAAGTCTTAACCTGTCCTTCATTCGTCCTGTTCCAGACTGGACCTTCAAACAACACAGACTTTAAAACAAACAGCACCACTACCACACAAACACATCCTTTATCCACTATAATCAATCAAATTAGTAATTTAACCGATCCACATACCTCCATACATTCACTTAAGTATCATAATCCCATGACGATTGAGTTGGAAACTACTTAACTCCCTGTCCGCTATTCAGTCATGGTAGAACTTGAAGCTATCCATCGATTTATTATGTTAAACGTATGGTACTCATGGGGTTTGGTGGTGAATGGGAGAGAGTTCAAAGTGGGATATTATTATCAATTTGGACGTCTGCACTTTTACTAAGGACACTTCTTGAATAAACTGCAGGGTGATTGCGTAACACACTAAAAGTAGTTATGGCTTTCATTTTGACAGTTCAACAACTGATTGCGTTATTTACATGGTTGAGCAGACAACTTTTTCGAACATATGAAGTAATGGATTAGCAATATTCTTCAAAATTATTCAGATTGTGATCGATAGTGTGTTACGCAATAAGGGTGCTGACTTGATAAGCGTAATCCTAAATCTAGTGTAATTCAAGTTGGTAATTGGTACATAGATGTTTTTTTTTAATAAAGTCCATCATACGTTACCGTCACATGGGCATCATCATCATCTGCCTAGCCTTTTCCCAACTATGTTGGGGTCGGGTTCCAGTTCTAGACTGCTTATCTGACCTCCACAACCCAGTTACTGGGTAATACGATAGCACTTAGTAAGACTGCAGACTTTCGGGCTTCTGACGACCCGTAGCGACTGTCAGAGATCAACGAATGACAGCCGGGACCAACAGCTTAACGTGCTTTCCGAGGCATTGAGGAGGGGTCTTGGCATGTCAATATGGTCACCCATCCACGGACCAACCGTGGCAAGCGTAACTTAACAGGCATGTTAATCATATTGGATTATAAATTTAATAGATATTATAATTTTAATTAACAATATAGCAATGTAACTACAAATTGTGTCACTACTACACACAAGCCAATTCATTTGAATTACAATAAAAAATTCGTACAACAAAAATGTCAAATGTCGGTCTGGTTACCGTAATTTAAAAAAAAGTTAAATAAATCAGTGATATATTTTTAGCGAAGCATATAAAACTGGCGCACTATTACCGAAAACACACGCAAGTTATTGACCTGAAATCTATTTAAAAAGCCTTAAGAAATCTTAGATCTTAGAAGCATAATGCTTAAGTATGCAAAAACCTACGTAACATAAATTCATTCAGTAATCTTATATGGTCTTAAAAATCTTACTATTTGCAGAAAGTTATTTCTCGTTCCCCGGAAAACCCAGAGACCCAAGACATTACACTGATTAAAGAAGAAAAATAATGCTCTACCCAGGTGAAAAAGTCTATACGGATTCTGGTCACGAACCAACATACGATTCGGAGCAGTCTGCATTGGCGTACACCGAATTAAGTGAATTAGAGGCCAAAACTACGGGAATAAAAGGTTTCGACTGTGTTTGGAAGGAGGCCGCATAGCAAAGTTGTGAATTTTTAAAGTAGTTTGTGTCTGAGTTTGTGTCATATGAGGTTTTTACACGGGTCGATTTCAGCCTCACGACTGCACGCTGCAAGGCGAAACTATTATCTAGTAGCTTTTGACATTTGCCGTGTGACAGGCCGCATGCGGTTGCAGTGATTAAGGCAACTACATGACCTAAAGCGCGGTCTTTGTCGGACTGCATAGAAAAGAAAGAGAAGCGCGATGACACAACGCTGGTCATTTATTGCAATATATGAAGCAATTATCAATTTACAAAAAAAAACATTGTTTGGACTAAAAAATTAAAATACTAGTGCTTTAGTATGTTGCTTGAAGAACAATCTGACAAAAAATCATAATGATTGTATGGTTTTTATTGAAAAAAGAAAGTTTTTAGAGGTATCTTCATGATTTTTTTTTGTATCGTATCAAATTAGTTGTATTATGTTTGCAACACACTATCTACCTAGAATTTATCCTGAAATTTATCATATATTTTTCTGATTCTGTTTACTGTAGTCGATCATATACTTTTATTGTTTTTAAAACTTGCCTTTTTTGCGTTTAGGTTCTGTAAGCCCCATAAAATCGACCATGCAAATGCTTAGTCGCAAGTAATTGCATGCACTTTACACGTGTGTTTTGTGATATGTTCCACTAACTATGGTATCTATCAATTTCAGTCGACACCTTATGAAGTCGTTGATCATTTTAAGACTATGTGACATTAACCTCGTTAGTTAAGCCGTCACATTTTTGGCGTTGCCCTTTACATAGGTTTATTAAGACAAGATTGTAAGTAAGGTTATGATTTTCCTAAGTTGACCGTGCATGGGGTAGCTATGCGGTTTTGTAAGTCAATTTGGTAAGCGACTATTCGCAATGCGAAAATCGACCCGTCTAAATACACCTTTCTAAAGTCTTGTTTACTGTTCCGCTTTATTGTTAGTTCACCTTTAATAAGACACAATGAAAATGAATAATCGAGTTTTCAACTACTTTCTTCGGTAATAAATCCCGGGTTTTCGGTTCGGGGCGAAAAATGGCGTCGTGGCTGGCTTTGGTGCGATTCGTCAATTTGTCATGTGTCTGTGTAAAGTGTCGTTCTATGTAGATTTAAAAGAGTTTTTATTTTGTTTCGTTTGTGAATAGTATCGTGGTGTATTGGATTCGAAGGAGGAATAAAATTGATTTGATTTGACACAGGTGTGGCATTTTGATCTGACTTGTCTGTTTGACTGGATATAGAAAGATAATATCAATAACATACAAGATTTTGTGAAGTTAGCAAAGAAATGTTATACTAACATTTCGAGCAGGTTTGAATTCTTGGGAACGATATCATATTACGCACAGATTTCATCATAATCTGCCTGCCTTTTCCCAACTATCTATGTTGGGGTCGGCTTTCAGTCTAACCGGATGCAGCTGAATAACAGTATTTTACATGGAGCGACTGCCTATCTGACCTCCAAAACCCAGGTACTGGGTAATACGATACCCCTTGTTAAGACTGGTTATCAGACTTTCTGGTTTCTGACTAACCGTAACGACAGTCAAAGATCCACAAATTACAACCGGGATCAACGGCTTAGCGTGCTTACCGGAGGCACGGAGGGGTCTCGGTATGTAAAGATGGACCCATCCACAGAACAACCGCGACAAGAGTAGCTTAACCTGATCGATTGACCTGTACGGCTGTTATTATTTAGTCACGGACCCCTCTGAATATAACCCACAGAATATAATGAACATAATTTTTTTAATCAAAATCCATGTGATTATAGGCAAACATCACATCCCCACACAAATCCGTGGGTGTAGCCAATAATGGCGTAGCGAAATAAGTAGATATGCATTGTCACAGTAGCAATTTTTAAATTCCCTAACTGTTTACTAAATCACACATGTGACTGTTACTAAATTACCCTAGGCTCATACAATTTTCTTTTTCCTAATTATGTTAATACTAGCTGCGCCCCGCGGTTTCACCCGCGTAAATGTCGATCCCGTGGGAATATCGGGATAAAAAGTAGCCAATATGTTAATCCAGGGTGTCAGCTACCTCCATACAAAATTTAATCAAAATTGGTCCAGCTGTTTGAGCGTGAAGAAGTAACAAACATATAAACACACACACACACACCCCCACATACTTTCGCCTACATAATATTAGTGTGATATGATAAGTATTTAGGTCGGTTTCCCCTTAGCGGAAAAGGCCGCACTCCACCACGTATAACTCTGTAGAGCTGGTCTCCAGATTGAATACCCTCCCACCGATTGCAATGAATTCCCATGAAGTATTTTGCCTTGACCCGCAGGTGGCTCACATTCAGGACTGTTCTTTCAGATACCTACTGATTATGACAATAAAGTTTAAGATTTTTTTTTTGTGTGCCTGAACCTGGGTCAAATGAACTTATTTTCTTTCTTAATTTACCCCATGTATGATGTAGTTAACCTGTTTGTCTTTTATTATTGTTTGCTCCACTTCCGAAAGTAAAAGATCCACCTCCTCTCTATTCCAAGGTTACCTGGAAGAGATCGCAGAAAGCGATAAGGCTGCCCTTTTTATATTTTATTTTGTAGTGTTTGATTTATTTTTGTGGTGTACAACAAGGTATTACTATATAAATAAATGATAAAGAGCAGTGTTGGCCCAGTGGAAACGGCGACTTACGAGTTGTAGGTCGTAGGTTTGAACCCAGACAGCCGCTTTTCTTTGTGTAATTAATTTCATCACCTCTGCTCTCAAAACGGTGAAATCATCGTGAGGAAGCCGGCATGTCCTAGAATCAAAAATTCGAAGACATGTGACATCTACCAACCCGCACTGGGCCCGCGTGGTGGATTACGACCCACTAACTCTCACAAAGAGGAGGCCTGTGTCCCAGCAGTGGAAAGATTAATTTTATTATGCTAAATGATAGAGTGAAAACTGACAGGGGAGTATGTATGTAAGAGAAAAAACGCGTGTCGCCGATTCCAAGTAACATCGGACAAGGGTATAAAGAAGAAGGCTTTTTGCTCCACTTTGCGCTTTTAATTTGGGTTTTTACCTCCATTTCCCAAAATTCAAATTCTCCTCTCCAAAAATAATCACACTCTATTACCGTTATGTTAATAGCTATTCCAGTCAAAACTCAAACAGGCCAGCTGTGTGACACTAAAACCGATTTATATGCTCAATTTACTGGTTCGACTTGAATAAGTTATGTCATCATCAAATTTAATTGTTTATTACTGTGTTACAACTTTGGGCTGAACATTGTTGGGAGTAGTTGATGTAGGAATTTTGGTTGCTCAGGCAGATTGTGGACCATTTGGAGCCTCTTTAAAACATGTTTATATGAGTAAACTAGCTGACCCGGGCGAACTTCGTACCCCCTCAGAATCGTTATCAAAATCAGTCATTGCGTTCTCGAAATGTCATCAAAAAAAGCCATTCCTTACAAAATGTACGAGAAAATGAAAATCTTCAGATTGTTTTCGGGTTATTTTCCCATGTTTTAATAGTTATTTTACTATTCGGGGCGGACACAAATCCAACAAATCAAAGATCATGAAAATCGGTTCAGCCGTTCTTGAGTTACAAGTGGTGTAACTAACCCGACTTGGTTTTATTTAAATAGATAGATAGAAGATAGATTACTAACTCATAAAAACATGATTTGGAACAAGGGTAAGGATCCTACATAAATTATGAAGTGGTTGTAAATATAAACCCTCCTGACAAGATGCAGAAAACCAATATGGCAGCTAGGGACATCATCGCAAACCTATTACCATGGAAACAGAAGATTTTTTTTTGTAACCGACCAATATGTCTACGCTAGGGCGCGGGCCTGCGGACGGAGAGAAATGGGCAGCTCACCGTCCGATCAGGACCAAGCCCGTGCCAGACGGCGCGTTCGTGTTCTACGCGCGCCTCAAAGAGATGTCAGCATCAGTGAAGGGGCCCGTTAGGGCCGAAGCCTGCCGGGTCAGCGGGATTGTCCGAAAGGGTCACCGCTGCCCCGGAACATAAAGGGCTAAGGAAGGAACACGGTTGGGTTTTGGTCAGTAAGAGTCTGACACTCCCTTCCGCTCCACCCAGAGCGGGAGGGGGGGTCATTTGATGATTTCCCATACTAAAAAAACAAAAAAGAAAACAAAAGGGGGTCCAGAATCATGCGCTGAATCATGGTTACCTACTTTTTGCGCATGGATGTTCCTGCCACCCTGTAAGTATAATCACGATCAAAAATAATTAAAGCAATATTTATTATTGGGACATTTAAGAGAAACTGAAACAAATGACAGGTGTTTTCTAAGAACTGAAGTTCTCTTGCATATTGCATGAAATCAGAGCACTCCGATTTAATCCTATTTACAATTTTCTATGTCAATGCGCCACAGTAATATCTTTTTTACAAGAATTGCTCTTACAGCAAGCTCAAGCTTCGTTGAATTTGTTTGTTTGCTGTAGAAAACGCTTACAATTATTTCCTTATGAAAAATATAAATGCTTGGATGACCAATAAAATAAGCAATTTATCTCATTACTCCTGCCATTTTGTGCAGAGCAATAAGTTGCTGCATAGTGTTACAAGAATAAAAAGTAAGAATGCCGGATAAAACTCAGGCGTTTATTTCATTTTCTGTATTTTTATTCCTTCCTGCCATAATCTTTGTTTGTTTTCTCATGGAGAGAGGATCTTTGAACATTATTAGCGCCGTGCATTTTAAATTCTCTGTCATCTTTTTCCGTCCGGTGGAGTAACGTAAGCTGCGATAAGGATTAATTAGCTCTCGTAAAAGGACTAGGGACTTATTCAGGTATGGAGAGTACTTTCAGGGAATAAGATAAAGAATAGGTAGACCAGTGGGATAATTGCGTAACACACTAACTATGGCAATGCCTTTTAACAGTTCAGAAACTTTAATTGCGTCATTTACATTACCAAGAGAAGAGTTTTACGAACATAAATATGAAGCAATAGTGTGAAGGTGAATGGATAGTGGTAGACCGCGAAATTAAAATTTTCTTACGTTTTTTGCAATTTGCAGGTCAGTGTCAGATTGTATTTTGATCAAAATATGATTCGCGACAATAACAGCTTAGACAGTAACATATTTAGAGAATTATAATCATTAGAATCATTAATACATCTTTCTAAGTTAGATTTCTACCATTAACAGACACTGACCAGCAAATTGCAAAAAACGTACGAAAATTTGAATTTCGCGGACTCAACTACACTTAAGTGTGTTACGAAATTGGGGTGCAATTAGGTCGAAGACACACAGCTGGGTGCTTCATTTAGTACGTAGAGCTAGGCTGGCTGCGTGCTAGTTATTGACATGCTCCTAACGAACCGTTGCATGGTTTTACAGTCAACCAATCAATCACAGTTTGCAATGACAGCGCCTTAAATTTGAGCATAACTCACTGTAATAACAAAATGCAAAGTACATAAAATCCGGTATCAATAAGACTTTTTAAATTACAATAATATGTCATTTCTAAGTCTATGTTGGATATCCACTGACATTAGTGAAGGAAAACCATCGAAGCGTGGGGATCAATGTTCATGCCTTTTTTGTATGAGAAGATTCCTTTGCCGGGAGAATAATAGGCTGGTCAATCAATCAACTCAGCCTGTCGCAGTCCACTGCTGGACACAGGCCTCTCCCAGACTGCGCCACAACACCCTGTCCTGCGCCATCCGCATCCAGTCTGTCCCAAACATCATCATCTGCCTAGCCTTTTCCCAACTATGTCCCCTACATAGTTGGGAAAAGGCGGCGTCCAGTCTAACCGGATGCAGCGGAATACCAGTATTTTACATGGAGCGACTGCCTATCTGACCTCCACAACCCAATTACTAGGTAATACGATACCTCGGCCCTTAGTAAGACTGGTTGTCAGAATCAGTCTGTCCCAACCACCTTCTGTAAGTCGTCGGTCCATCTAGCTAAGGGGCGTCCTACATTACGCTTGCCAATACTCGGTCTCCACTCCAGGACGGCTCCACCAGCCAACTTTCCTTCTACAAACATGGCCAGCCCACTGCCACTTCAGTTTGACTACTGTGCAAGCTATGTCGGCCACTCCGGTTCTAAAAACAAGACCCTATTCAAAACGTCACCACTAACCGAATCAAAAACGACAATTGATGAAACTCCAACTGTCATATCGAATAGCCAATAAAGATAATTCGATAACAAATCAAAAGCGTCCATCATGTTCTTTTTAAAGTCATTCATTCTTCCATAATCGATCGTCGTCATTGCTTATTCAGTCGGTCGGGGTGACATTTGCATTCGCGACCCCTGTTCTGAACACTCACATGGGTATTTTTATTTAATTTTGACATAAAATCTGTAGGCCAATTCTACTAATTTAAAACGTTCAAAATCTAGTCGCAGTCTCATCTCAGCGACAAACAAATGTCAAAAACTTGTCAAAATGTAGGGAAATTAGAGGTATTTTTGACAGATTGAGACTGAGATCAGACTGTGAACGTTCTTAAAATTACGAGAATTGCCCCTCTGGTAATTGATTAACGCTTGTTTCGGACGTATGTAGGTTGAATCCGGTTTGCTGTTTTAATTTGTATACCTTGATGACTTTATTGTTTTTGGGGAGAAATTATCATTTTGAGGTTTTTGTTTTGTTGTGGATGTGATGGAAATCGGTTTTCTATTGATTGACAGGCAGGGATTGGCAGGCAGTGGTCCGAAATAGATTGTGAAAATGTTGAATGCTCAGGTAATCTATATGCGCAGCGTTCATAATTAAGGTGTGTTCAATAATAGCCTCCCCGACCGTTTTCGGTCACGGTGGCCAATCGGTGGAGATATTAAAGTGCACAGGTGTGTGCGCAAACACAGGTGCACTCTCTGTTCCTTTACTCTCAGAGTCCAATGGGACGGCAATCCGACACGACCGGGGAGAGATCAGGCGCAGGACCAAGGGCTTTCCGAGGCACGGGGATATTAAACTGCCAACTTCCAAACTTCGGACTGTTACTAAGAAATTCCTAATGGAAAACCCAATAACACTTTGTCCGACCCGGGAATCGAAGTCAGTGTGTTCAATACATGCTGTATAGCATAAGGATAATCAGCCTATAATGTTCCCACTGCTGCCGTAATCCACCTAGCGGACGCAGTGCTGTTTACTTATTTAAAAACCAAATCTACCGTCTTCCTTAGTAAATGATTATCTTATGTCACTTTTCGTGTCTCTCTGAAGATTCAGCAGGATTTTTATGCTATTTTGACTATTATTTAGAGCATTTATTCCGAAAGGTTTATGTGTATAATACATTAATATTGAACTTCCATTAACGAGAACTCGATGTTTTGTTAAGTCGTAAAAGCCGTGTGAAGGCGGGACGGGTCGCTAGTAGATTATTAATAAAAAAATAAGAGTAAATCTTTTACAGTCGTTACGGGTAGTCAGAAGCCCGAAATCCTGATAACCAGTCGCAACAAAGGGTGTCGTGGTAACCAGTAAGTAACTTGGTTGTGAAGGTTAGATAGGAAGTCGCTTCATGTAAAAGATACTGGTATTCAGCTGCATCCAGATATTCTGGAAGCAGAGACCAACATAGTTGTGAAAAGGCTAGGCAGATGATAATCGTAACCTGGTTGGACTTGTAAGTGGGCCTTTCTTCATCAAGGTCATCATCATTTCAGCCGAAATACGCCCACTGCAAGATATAGCAAAGCACCACAACTTCGCCCGGTTCTGTGCTTCCCGCATCCAGCGCATTCCTGGATCATTCATCAAGGTCAATGCCCTATAAATAGAAATCATCATCCTTCTGCCTTTGTCCTAGGTAAGTTAGGATCTGCGCACCATATTTTCTTCTTCCTTTCTCCCTTTGTCAGCCGTCACGCTTTTATTCATAATCATCATCATCATCATCATTTCAGCCGAAAGACGTCCACTGCTGGACATAGGCCTCCCCCAAGCACCTCCACTTCGACCGGTTCTGTGCTTCTCGCATCCGGCGGGTTCCTGCGGCCTTCACAAGGTCGTCGGACCACCTTGTGGGAGTCCTTCCAATCCAACGCTATGTCTTCCGGTACGTAGTCGCCACTCCAGAACCTTTCGGCCCCATCGGCCATCTGTTCTGCGAGCAATGTGCCCTGCCCACTGCCACTTAAGTTTGGCAATTCTTTTATTCACTCGCTTCTATTTCATATTATTCCTCATCCTCACACATTCCATCCATCTTTTCCTTGACCTTCCTCTCTCTTTCTCTCAATCAAACAAACATATTCTCACCAGTAAACATATTCTTACCAAACATATTCTCCCTAGAAACCGGAATAAATCTTCAATATAACCTAGACCTAATTTTATATTTAAATAAGGGTGATTTATCAAATATAATTTCTACAGAGGTGACAAAAATTGTATTGTCACCCCAATATGGAAAGTGGAAAAAGTTTAAAAAGAAAATCACACGCGTTAAATTCCCCGTAAAATCCTGAAGCGATTCAGTTAGTGAAACAGTTTAAGCAAGTTTTTAACTCTGATCAAAATTTTGAACTGGATTTTGAGAGCCTGATTGTACTAATTCTATTGAGGGGTAAGAGTTTAAGCAAAGTAAGGGAACAATAATTTTATTGATAACTTGTTTTTGGGCCTTTGTTTGATTTAGGATCTTTAGAAAAATTAGGAAACCGCTATGATCTATCTAATTTAATTTATTCGTGTAAGAAAAGCATATTTTAATTCAGCTGACTTCTGGCTATATGTATGGTGTAAACAGTGGTATCAAAACGAGATGATTACAGCACCACAGACTTCCTGCAGTATTGTCTCTCCTTCTGCTTTTAAATCCATCCAAAGGTTGCGATAAGACCGCCTATTGTGTTACCCTATGTAAAATTTCTACTTTTATATCTGTAACTAGCTGCGCCCCGCGGTTTCACCCGCATAAGTGTCGATCCCGTAGAAATATCGGGATAAAACGTAGCCTATTTGTTAATCCAGGGTGTCAGCTACCTCCATACAAAATTTTATCAAAATCAGTCCCGCCGTTTGAGCATAAAGAAGTAACAAACATATAAACACACCCCCACACACACACAAACTTTCGCCTTTATAATATTAGTGTGATTCATATGGTGTACCTACGTATTAAACAGTATTCTATCTATCATAATTATTGATACACGCTTTGATATGTCCTTTTAAACCAACTTCGTCCTATTAGACTGATTATTGGCTTTACTAACAAAACGAATCATCCTTCAAAAAATGGAGCGTCACCTTAAAACCCAAAATTCAATTAATACCAATCCTGCAGAACTTTAAATCCAACACGTATTTCTATTAACACATTCAATTTTAATCTTTAATGGCATCCCGTCGATGTCACCAACCGACCCATTAATACCGACGATCAAACTGTAGCCGAGTCGTTAACTTGAATTGAAAGGGGCTTAAGGGATTAACACATGCAAATTCCTCTCCCTACCTGTGCCCACATTTTAAGGTGCTAACTCCCTTCCATTGTTTCTGATTTAAATTATGTTTTTGGGTGTGAAGTTTGTGTTTTTGTATTGAAGTGACGTGAAGGTTTAGGTGGTTCCGTCGTTGAAAGGACGCTTATATCTATTAGTGAGGTGAGGTGGTGTGGTGGTGGTGAGATTTTATTACAGTGGTACCGGCCGAACACACAACCACAACCTACTATTCCGAGTCGAATTGGTTCGGATTTTGTGTAAATAATTTCATCACGACTGCTCTCAAAACGGTGAAGGAAAACATCGTGAGGAAACCGGCATGCCTGGAACCAAAAATTCGAAGACATGTGACATCTACCAACCCGTGCTGGGGCCGCGTATATACAGCCCACACTGTCTCTCGAAGAGAGGAGGCCTGCGACCCAGCAGTGGGAACATTATAGGCGGATCATGCATACATTATGCAATCACGATTTGCACTAAAAACCCTGGCAGCCTTGCTCTTTAAAAATAGAACGACACGATTTCATTAAAATTTAAGACACCTATATATTCTAAATTGTTTATAAGAACAATGCCTGTGATGGTGAGCGACGACTTCAATTGTCAAAATTGGTCCCATTTCCAAAGTTTATTCTATACGAGGTGACAAAGAATCTCACATAGCTTGTGAAACTCATAATCCTTCCTTTCAGCAATGCCACAATCGGATAATGTAGCATTCGTAAACATTTGGTCTACCAGGACTTCAGGTTGTTTCGAAGATTTAGTACCAATTCAGCCAACAGCGCAGATGTCGTCCCGTTTCCGATAGGCTTTGGTACATTTTTTTTGGGCTTTCATATTGCATTGTTATCGGAATAGAATCGCTTGTGTGAATGGTTTCTCTCTTTTTTTTATACAAATGGACCAGTACAAATATTTCAGTCACTGCAGTTTGCCTTTCAGGGATGTTTTAAATTGTTTTGATTCAAAATTGTGACGTATAGGTATTTTACCCAGTAAATGGACTGTGGAGGGCAAATGGGTAGTCGCTTCATGTAAAATACTAGTATTCGGCTGCATCAGGTTAGACTGGAAGCCGACTCCGACATTGGGAAAAGGCTAGGCAAATGATGAGGAGGATTTTTGACACAGGGTTTCATCTTCAAGGTCGTTGCGAAAAATTAAATAAACTTGCTTGCAGGGCGGATACACACAAGAGGGTGGAAAGAAACTAAGACTACGTAAATATAATACAAAGGTAGATTCTCGTGAGTCATCATTAGTTGAGTCAGACGCGACCAAACTCCAGCAGAAAAATGTTTTCAATGTCTGAACTCTACAGTGTTATCGAAATTGCTTCGTCTGTAAGCAAAGAATTGAAATTCAAACCGCACTAGAAGGAAATAGTATAACATTCTCACTTTACCAAACTTTTACATACTAGTGAAGTTGTGGTAACAAAAAAGGCATCTCCAAAAGTGAGGGTAAAAGTTCGAGAGGATGCGTGAGGGAAGACAATGGACCAACCACAATAACTTCCGAATTTATCACTACTATCGATCGCCCAAAAATACTAACTGTAATAGGATTAAGAATTTCTTAAGGAAACAAATGCCTTAAAGATTAACTACAGGCCTGCCGTCTAGACACCTGTCAGTTTCATACAAACGAATACGTATTTTGCGAATTTGATCTTTATTAGCTAATAGATTTTGTTGCACTGACAGTTGTCAGGAACTCATTCTCTCGACGCCCGGACTGTACCTAGAGCTTGTGCAAAGGCTAAAAAGTCTTCTAGTATTACTATGTCCACGACAAAATATACAGGTATATTTTTGGTGTTTTCTATTGAGCACCTAAAAAACATTAAATTTACTTTTTATTCACAGCTCCAAAAATGAATCCATCTATTTCACCATATCCATTACAAATAAATTCTCTACAAGCAAAAAATACTGAAATTCAATTTGGTACAACGCAAAAATCTATTCGACATTGCATGCTGCGTACAAGGCAATTTGTCAGCAGCCCAACCATAACAGGGAATTGGTTAATTCGAATCATTGTCACATATGGGGATGGGGAGGTTTCGATAAATTTTATCGATATGTTAATCACGTGCTCTCGAATCAGTAATGCATGTTCCCATTTGTTTGATTGGTGCAAAATCATTTATGGAAATATACCGTGGCTTTTGTGTCGTACGTGTTAAATGAAGTCGATTAAGTTTCGATGTTTAATTTTGTTGTTTTGTAAGTTTATGTATATACTGTATTATCTTTTACTGGTTAATGCAGTTTTTTAAAAGATTATTATTAGATTATCGAGAGTGACTTTTGCGATGGGATTGCATAGTGATATAGAAAAATCTGAAAATGTGAGTTTGAAAATCCTGCTCACTGTTCAAAAATCTATATTTTATAATACTTACTTCCTTCTTTTTCTCATATTTAAATCAACATCTTAGAGCTTAAATCAAAGTAAAAAAATACTGTAGTGGAAGTTAATGTTATCGGGAAAATATTTTTTGTTAACAAAACTATAGGTTGGCAAGAAATTCAGTCAATAAAAATAACTATAATTTTTATTTATTTATTTCATAAAACAATTTACATTGTGTTTGAAATTACAAAATTATTACATGTTAACCCTAACAGAAGCAATAATCAAATATTAACAAAAATAATTTTAAAAATATTACTATGTCATCTTTACATGTCAAACCATAAAAACATAAAAACAACCATTTGTATGTCCAACCATAAAAAGCCCAAACACAACCATGTCCATTCCACGTTAGGTAGACCTAATGTGCTTATATAAGACTAACTGTTCATCTCTCAGTCAGATAGATATACTTCATGTTTTCCTTCACCTTGCAAGTGAAAATAAAATAACTGAGAATCTGAAATGAATAAATAGGTACAAGGTCAACCTACCCGAAACTGTCAAATTTTCCCAATCAACTTTGAACCTTATGCTTTAGCGATAAAGTTGAAAATCTATTAAAGATATTTGATAGACTGTAGTAGCTTAATGCGCTGGCGTCTGTACAAGCAATGGGTATTGTGTCGAAGTTACGATAAGTTGCTTCTCACACGGACAATGGTACGTCTCTTGCTCCCGCGTCACAAGTCTTGACTTTTTTCATAATATTATGGCTGCTGATAACAAAACTACAAACGTAGTATAGGTACAGGAAAGTTTTTTAAAAACGTAACTGTTATTTTAGTATATTGTGGTGTCTTACGCATTCCACGCGAACGAAGTCTAGTTAATAAATAAAACATAACAGGAAATACTGGAAATCGTATTAACTTGTAAAATTCTTTGAAGAAAACTGAACTTTTGCAATTATTTAACATGAAAACCCTTTTAAAATTAGTAAATTAGCAACTGTAAGAATTTATACAGACATAGATAAAAATTAATATAAGAAGTAAGTGATTCAAACGTTTTTCATGCAAAACAAGCTACATATGGAATAATGAAAATGACTACTAATCTATTCCGCTAATGACATCTCCCAGCTAATCTTTTCTTCTTAGTTTATGTTTTATAGGAAAAATGACAACTACTCTCGATAAGAAGTTTCCTAACGTAATCTATACTAAAATATTGATATAGTCTATTCTATGGTAATCTTCGCGCCTTTGTCATATTATATTGACTATATTCGCTCTCTACTCTGTGAATGTCACTGATGATAGATTTGTTGTACATACTTTAATATAAAACTATTTTAGTAAAGTAATCTCGAATAAATCTGCTTTTCATTACATTAGTGTAATACTAATAATAAAGCTGAATAGTTTGTGTGTGTGTTCGAACGCGTTAATGTCCAGAACTATCAGTCGGATGTTACAGATTATCAGCAGTCCGCAAAACTGACAAAATTGAAAAAATAGTGGTTTTCTTAATTCCAAAAATTGCTGATACCGCAGTGCAATGCATGTACCTACTCGTAAGTCAGACAAGATGTTAGCGGGGATGACTACCCAGGACGCTGATAAATTATTGGTTTATGGAGTTGAGGTCAGATAACAGTAATTTTAGATATTCCCATCCCATTTGGTTACCTGAAGTCACCGTAGGAGATTTATGGATGATATTGAAGAGAATCTAATTTAAAACGAGATAAAAATATATACATATTATTATGTAGAAAGATGAACCACCAATCTTCACAAATCCTATTACTGTAAAAACCATAAAGATAAACACTTAAAAACTCCGAAGTGCGTAAAAATTTAGGGGCTCGTAAATCGGAAGGAATGCCTCACACGGGGTGTTTTACCAAATAATGTTAGCTTTGAACCAAGGAAACAAATATGGGACCAATCATTAGATGCAATGTAAGGCAATTTAGATGTGAAAAAGGAAATGTACGAGACATCTCCCCTTTTGAAGTTCATCATAAGGAAGTTAGGGGATCATTTTATTTAAGCGAAGATGTAAGTACTTTGAGGTTGTTCTTTAAATTTTTTTCTATTGATTTTGCAATATGGGTGATTGTAGTGTAAGTAATCAAGATAATGACTGGCTGGTTTTGGTTTTACTACATAAACCTAAGATATTTTTATGAATTTACCGAAGAAGACATTTGATGGCAAATAATTTTAAAAGTATAATAATGACTTCAGTTTTATGCAGCTTGAACTTTGACCATAAGGTACTTTTGTAATCAGCGTAATTTTTGAGTTTTTTTTTCTTAGAAAAGGATTTTTTCATTCATACTACGTTGATGTACAGTTATGTGCATCAAAAACGACCGGAAAAATAAGACCACAAAATAATGTTGTGGGATTATTTTGCAACAAAAATGGAAATTATGTTTTATTATTCCATACATATTTTCGCTCTTGTTTCAAAAATATGTTTGCTTTTTAATAAAAGCAGTTAATATATTGCAAACGATAAGAACCTTTATTTTTTAAAGTTAAGGTTTTTAATCAAGTTATATGCAATCGCGGCCACTTGGTCGATGTGTTGCAATTCCCTTAACGCCACTTCTATTCCAAAACTCTTAACCCAGTCCCCATTTACCTTACTTCATCTATTGTTAAAAAAGAAAACAAAATCTCCAACCAATCTTGCCGCCGTAAAAACTCCGGTTAATATCCTGGTTTGACACGACATGCCTAAATCTCTCGGGATCATAAAATATTTAACAATCAAGCGGTGAAAGCGTAAACGTTTTATTTCTTTTCCATTCTCCGCAATGCGGTCTAGTATTTTTTGTAGGATTTGGGTCCTTGGGATTTGGCCTCCTGGTTCGCCTTTGAAAAGAATAGGTTCTTCTTTGGTTATCTTATCCCACACCAAAGGAAATGTTATTTAAATTATATAATAACACCATTTCCTTTTGCACATTTTTGGCAATATGTTAAACGCTTGCCGCGGTTGGTCCATGGATGGGTGACTATCGTTACATACCAGGACTCCTCCTTGCCTCGGAAAGCACGTTAAGCCGTTTGTCCCGGCTGTCATTCGTGGATCTTTGACAGTCGTTACGAGTAGTCAGAAGCCCGAAAACCGGACCAACAGTCTTACCAAGGGGTATCGTTTTACCCAGTAACTAGGTTGTGGAGGTCAAATAGGCAGTCGCTCCATGTAAAATACTGGTATTCAGCTGCATCCGGTTAGACTGGAAGCTGACCCCAACATAGTTGGGAAAAGGCTGGGCAGATAATGATGAGTTCCAGATATTAGCACGTTCAAACAAACTAACTATACAGCTTTATTATTAGTGAAGATATAAATAGATGTAGGAGCTATTATTCAGAAACAAAATTGATAAATTATTGAATAACCCAAAAGCAAGTCACAATAACAAATCGTAAGCGAAAGTTTGCCGAAAGTCAAGTTATTATAAAGGAAGTTCTCCCTTAATAAGTTACTTGCGACTCACTATAACTTAGTTATTTGCAAGCTATTACTTTAAGCGTTCCCAATTGGCATTCTGGCAATATTAAAATTGAATTCACGCCTTAGTACAGTGAGTTTGCAAAAGTTTTGGTACGAGAACGGGGCCCGATAAATCGGCGAAAACAGAATCGTCCAAGTTTCGATATATTTAGCGTAAGTGCCTCCCGGCTTTAGTTTTCCTATAGAATTAGGAAAGGTGTCTGTGGAGTGTAGATTCGGTAGATTTTTGGTTCTTTTTATCATACTATTTAATGCGGTAACTGCTAGGCCTCTCAGTCTTAATAAATGGTATAAGGGGAACTATTATGATCTTCTACCCCGTGGCTACGATTTACGCGGTCAAAGCGACACGCGTCTTGCGACGGCGACTGCGGGGAAAACAAATAAAAGAAGTTGTTTAGAGTATGCCACGAGTCACCGTGACGAGACTTGCGGAGCGACAAACGAAAACAAGAGACGCGCGCGTGTGTCTCTTGGCGCAAGTCGCGTCGCTCAAAGCCGCAAATGGGGTCTTAGTTCGAATGGTAACCGTAGCGCTTACTTTCTTACCTCTAAGTAGTCAGGAAGATCATCGCTGTCAATATTCCCCGTAGTAAAGGCTTTCGCTACAACTGAAAAAGAAGAGATGTTCACATTATTAAATTAAAGAAATTAGTACAACACATAAAACACAAGCACATCTATCCTAAGATCCCTTATAGTAGGATCGACGTGTTTCTAGTATGTACGTGAGCTATTCGTGAAACAATAAAGTAAAGAATATCAAAGTGCAGCAATATCCAAAGAAATGTAACAAATTATTATTTGCATTCTAACATTACTAAAGTGGAAGAGAACAAGAAAACCTGTAAGCCTTTTCTAAAGGAATTATTCATGATGCTAATTGTTTCAATTTACACAAATTCAAAGAAAGATTCGGTTACACGAATCCCTTCTTTTCTTCTTCATGAACTGACTGACAGACAACGCACAGCCTAAACCACTGGAGATAGAGACATGAAATTCATCCGGGTGACGCCGGGCACGAATAACTAGTTGAAATATAATTAGTTTTCTTATAAAACTCCTGTAATTCACTGCACTGATCCACAAAGCTAAAGCCAAGCTTTTAAGTAACATTCTGTTTGTTCATCGAAATATTGCAATCTCTGAGCTACTTTATCTCGCCATCTTTAAAAATGACATTTCCCAAGGGGGCAGTTTTATTAGCCACAAAGAAAAACTGGAAGAAAAAGTAAAAAAAAATCTTCAAAAGGATTTTGATTACCATAGTAGAGATCAAAAATGTGTACAGATTTATTTTGTTAAGGATGTAAATTTTGTCTAAAATAATGGTTATGTTTATTTACGTCATAAGCTTAAGTTTTAAGTATAAGTTGAATTAAACTTAGATTAAGACTTCCCAATGGGCAAAACCCCCATTACCACTGCTCTCAAAACGGTGAAGAAAAACATAGTGAGGAAACCGGTATGCTTTAGAACCAAGAATTCAAAGACATGTGACATCTACCAGCCCGCACTGGGCCCGCGTGGTAGCTTACAGCTCAATCTCTCTCGAAGGGAAGATACCTGTATCCCGGCAGTGGGAAAATTATACGCTAATTATGCTTTTGCTTAATGGGCGAAAAACTTCAGAATTTACCATTTACAGCACCCTGATACGAGTACCCGTAATAACAATCTTTCAGGAATCTCAAAGGGCGTAGAATGAGGTACTGTTACAGGTTCCTGTCGCAATAGTGCTTTAAACGTGTCGTGAAAATTACAGCAATCCGCACTGGGGACTTTGTCAGAAGCACGCGTGTGGGCAGATGGTTTTCAACAGAATGCTGTAATGTTTAACATATGAAACAAGTTCGTGCGTACTGACAGATGGGTTAGTATATTTCTAACTTTTATACGCACTGTAATGACGAATGATAGCTTCAAAAAGTAAATTTTCGGTCTTCACTATTCTATTCTCCCCATATTTTCGCAGAACTATATACGAATAACATCAAACTAACAACCCACAAAACCGAACCTTACTATAACTTGCACAAAATTATCCCTTTTCACTGAGCAAAACTTTTCAAACTAAGCCAAGTCCCTATCTATTACTTTCCCAACTCTGTGCCGCGTATATCGTGCACTCCCTGAGTTATCGCTCACGACTTTCAACGCAGTATCTTACATAATTCTTTTTCTATCCCCGCCATTATAAACTTTAGGACTACTACCATAAAGGCAAAAGTTCCTTGAAATATTTGGACTGTATCACGCGCTATCGTTGCCGATCGTACGGTTTCCACCAAACTTTATAAGCCGATAATGTTAAATTTCTGTTGCGTATAATGCATTTCGTTGGCTCGCTCGTCTTTCTAACTTAGCCTTAATATTTTCTAGCACAATTTTGGTTTTAAATAAACTTAGGGTGCAGTTCGTTGAGATTTATTGTACCTATGTTGCATATAAATGACTGTTTTTATCAAAACGGTTGGAATTCTACCTCGAAAGAAAGTTATGTGCATTTAAAAGTGGGACATGAACTGCACGGGGAACATCATTGCGTAATGTTACATATTTAATGACATCAGTGGTTGTATTTTTATAGAAGCCATTGTGAAGACCTTAAATAGGTGATCGTACTATAATAAGTCATAATAGTGGTAATAGTAGTGAATAATAGCTCAATGTGTGCCAATTGTCTTTGGTTTTGATGTAGGCCAGTAAATTGTGACCTGCCTTGACATCAAGCAATGGACAACATTGTCAGCTTGATCATTGATTTTAATTTTGAATACGAGGGTTTTGGCTACCTCATTTTAGTGTGTATACTTCGGCGTTTTTTTTTTGTATGGTGCTTCTTGTTTGTGCATAATAAACAATTTCTTTTCTTTCCAATTTGTACTGTAATTTTTATAGTATGTAATAAAGAGTATTCTATCTATCTAAGTAGACAATTTATATTCTGTTAATCGTGTTTGACGACACCCAGAGGACAGCCTCGTCTTTCGCCTGTAATCATAATATAAAATTCGTCTTAGTTTGTTTATTATTATTTATTTATTCATATATATTTTATTGTACATCACAAAAATACATAACATGAAAAATATACATCAAATATTACAAAATATACAATACTTTTAGCCTTATCATCATGCATTCCGTCACGTGTATCGTTGTATTCAATTTCTGATAGACGGCAAATCGAATTTCGAATTTGGCGCCCAAACCATAGATAACATAGTACTCAATACTCGATCATTTATTGCATTCCACAATTTATATGCTTAGATGGTAAGTAAACATTTGTTGTAACAATCGTGGACCCTGTCGGGCACAGCTAAAGAATTTTTTTAAGAAAGAAGACTTATTTTTACATGCAAACTAACTTGGAAAATTTAAGGTAACATTTTATTAACTATTAATGTAATAGCAGTATGCCTGTATTCTTCGAAAGGTTAGACAGATCTGCACCTATTGTACACCTATATTTTGTCAGCCATGTTTAGGCCCCATGTAATAGGGGGCAAGCCTATTGCCATCAACCTGGCACGAATCTAAACTCCGGGCTACTAATGAAAAATTCCTAATGGAAAAACCCAATAACATTTTACCGGACCCTGGAATCGAATCCAGAACCTTATGCTTAGCAGTAGCGCTTTCGACTACTAGACCAATGAGGCAGTTTGACGGAAACCATAAATATTATTTATATTTTTTGCGACCAACGATTAGCCAATGATACAGCTCAACCGATATCCGTGAGCTCAACAAACAGTCCGTGCAACTCGTGCTACTTACCATAAAAGTATTGAACTAAGCGGCTATCAAGAAGAAGAAAAGCAATAAGTTGGAACTCCAAGAGATTTTCGTCTTCGAAGTTCTAGACCGGAGTTAAAAACTATAAGTACTTGAGTCCGTAGTTTGGTATTGTTCCGATAAGCTGGCTGGATCTCTGTTAATAAAACTTGTCATTTCTGATGGACTTGGGAATAATAAATGTCTAGTGCATTTTGCGTGAAAATTACTTTTGCGGGGATATCATTATGGTTGTAAGTTGAAAATAGAGTAAGTATAGCTATAAACCAACTGCAACCAGCGTGCGTCTATGATGTATGCAGGTTAAAGGTCATAGCATAGGTACGTATCAATTTGGAAAGGAATCGGCACCGTATCGCCTTTCGCTTCGCCGTCAAACAGGCGTCAACCTAACGTAAGCACGTAACCAAAGTGGTGGAAGTGGATCAGAAGCTCCGACACGTCGACTCGGCTACGGCTAGACGACACCGCGCTTACGGCTCGCCGACCGCTGGTTGATGGTGCAGCAGGCAGGCCGGAGGGGTGAGAGGGGCAAGGGTGGACGAATTATGACCATGACATGAACTATATTAGCATATATTTATAATTCTTGTAGAAACAAAATAAAACCAAGAAAAGGTCGAGTTTCTTAAAAAAAAAAACGTTGGTCTACATGCGGCTTACACCAGTATTGTGGGAAACAAGTCTTGCGCGGAGAAGTACGTCACTCCCGGAACGACTGTCTGTAGGCCACAGATATAGATACACCTAGATAGATAACGCAAGAGCAACTACTTCGCGGGCCAAAAATCGCACCAGCTTACGTACAAAAATCGTAAGCCGCCACTTTCGCGCTCAGTCCTGTGTGCTGCTGGCTGGGTGAGCTTGAGCGCTGGCACTAGGCCCCAAGAGTTGGGGCGAGACGAGTCGCCTTTGAATCGATTTGATTTTCCCATCAATAAATAGTGCTTGTGACGTCATAGTAGGTAGTCGAAAAAGCCACGCTTGGTTTTTATCAGATCTATCAGTCTATCTATATCTGTGCTGTAGGCCATTCAAATGTTTGTTTCATTAATCAAATCCGGAAGTCGGCGCTCCGAAAGCCAATCACTCAGCCACTGCACAAATCAAGCAGCGAAACTGAAAAGTTATAGGTATTTCTTCTGTTAGCTACACAGTTGAATACATAGGAAGGAATAGTTGGAAGACTATTATGTGAAAATCTTGCACGATAAAAATGCAATAATATTGTGTCATAATAATATTGGGTATTGAGTGGGTGTATGCCGCATACGCACTTGAGATCAGAGCCGTCTGTGAACCCCAATCTGTGGAGATTGTATTTGCTGCGGCAGACTGGGGATCGAAGGCTATTTATAAATTTCAAGTCAGCCACAGTAACGAGTGCCCAGGGCCTCCAGTCTGCTGTTACAATAGTGTCAGAATGGTCTTTAAATTGATTTCATAATTGTTGATTTTGACAAGTTTGATAAACTACTAATATATTGGCGTCATTATGACTTTCCAATAACCACTAACACTCCATTGAAAGAAATGGCATAGAATGGTAATCTCGTACATGATGACAAATGAATGACTGACTTAGGCGGTAATCTGCTAAAATTTTGACAGTTCCTTTGATCCTACCATTAGAACGTCATTGTGCAGTCATTGCTTTTAATTCGTTGCGAGTATCTTATGTTTTGTGCCATTGACGGACCCATGATCGACCATTATGAATTTAGCAGATTTCGAATTTTTAGCAAAATGACAATGGGATCGTGTTGGAATGACAAATTCATAAAAATAGCAGACATGGGCCCCAGGTGGAAGGCTCTCAGATGGTTCGATAAAATTGTCATGGGGTTTATTATATACAGCTCCCGCCATAGATTTCATCCTATCTTACCATAGTCATGATTGTTATGTTTAGAATGACTTACTTGAAAGTAAATGACTGAAAACTAATGAATGATCCGTATTTACGCCATTATAATTTAAAGTACAGCCTCGCACAGAAAGTAGCGTGTGAAATATACCACACTCGTATTGGAATTTTCCGGAACAATAAATTTGAGAAGAGAAACGCTGTCGGCAGACGAAATGCACTTCTGTTTACGACTATACTCGTATCACAGACTAGTACAGAAGGTCGGCTCCATACAACGAGTGTAAATGCTCGCATTCATAGACACGCTTCACGTACAGCGAGTGCAAGTACACTCGCGACTGGCATTTGACCTAGGTCCCCCATTCGTATACGTCTATGGTCTATTTCAAATTATCTGATGAAAATATATACAAACTAGCCCCGCGGTTTTACCCGCATAAATGTCGATCCCGTGGGAATATCGGAATAAAAAGTAACCCATATGTTAATCCAGGGTATCGCTACCTCCATACAAAATTTTATTAAAATTGGTATAGCCGTTTGAGCGTGAAGAAGTAACAAACATATAAACACACCCCCTCAAACACTCACAAACTTTTACCTTTCCTTTTTCCACTCAACTCGATCCTGTGCCAATATGGGTCAAACCCTCGTATCGGCGTCAAGTTTCCTCCCGTCATCTACGCCTGGATCTTCCGCGATACCGTTGGACGTTTTCAGGGACCCATGCTGTGGTTGTAGCCCACAATGCATTCGACATGCGGCAAACGTTTCCGGCCCAGTCCCATTTGAGCTTGGCTGCTTTTTGGGTGACGTCTGCGATTTCTATCTTAGAGCGCAGTATCGTGTTTGTTAATTTCCGTCTATGATTTTTCATTTAAAATTTAATAATGTTATTCAAACAAAAGTGAAAGAAACACGGTTTGTTTACACTTTCATCGAGGGTACTCGATGAAAGTGTAAACAAACGACTATTGTGCATGTGTATGGTTTGTTTTTTGTGAAAGATAGGATAGCTTGAGGGGCCCGTGGCTAAATAATAACAGCCGCACAGGTCGATCGATCAGGTTAAGCTACGCGTGCCGCGGTTGTTCTGTGGATGGAGACCCTTTTTACATACCGAGACCCCTCCGCCGTGCCTCGGAAAGCACGTTAAGCTGTTGGTCCCGGCTGTCATTCGTGGATCTTTGACAGTCGTTACGAGTAGTCAGAAGCCCGAAAGTCTGACACCAGTCTTACCAAGAGGTATCGTATTAACCGGTAACTGGGTGGTGGAGGTCAGATAGGCAGTCGCTCCATGTAAAATACTGGTATTCAGCTGCATCTGGTTAGACTGGAAGCCGACCCGAACATAGTTGGGAAAAGGCTAGGCAGATGATGACTTTTGGAATAGACTACAATAATAGTGTTTTCGCTCGTTGTATGAAGCCGACCTTCTGTAGTATTCTGTGTTTCTGCTTACGACTATATTCGTATGCCATAGGTTAGTGCTGGAAATAAAATTCTGTATCTACCTATTGATGTTCGTCACAAATTTGATTTTATATTTTTATAACCCAGTTTGCACTTTGGTTGCAAGTAAAAAGAAACGTAGATAAAAAAAATGGGTGTAAAAAGACCCATCACATAGCCGTCAACTACATATTCTGTACATCAAAATTAGTAAGTTTGCTCAAAAATAATTGCAGGGAAAGGATTTTTATTTTTGGTATGAAAATTTTGTGTTAGCGGTAGAGCGCAATAAAACGCACGCAAAACATTGTGCTTATAGGCGAGAGGAACCAACACTCGTATTTTTCTTCCTAGATACTACCGTGACACCGTATTCCAAGTTCCTACCGTACACCAGAGAATAGCCATACACAAAATTACGTTATGTTTCATATTTTCATAAGGTATTCGATCATTATTTCCGAGCCTTTTATCAATAAGAATTTGTTGATAAAAGTGAGTGTTCGTTGTGGATAACATTTTTAGAATTTTCCCCAGGGACCCTGCATCATTGATAAAGATCGCAGCTACGTCCCGCGTCCCTGAAAAAAATGGTTAAAAAGGAATTAAAGAAGCTATGGCTAGATTAAACATGATTACTTGATATAAATCACAACAAACTCTCCAGCTTTGACGAAACATCGTGTTTTAATTTCTAAAATAAATTTTAGTTTAATATTAATATAATAGCCACATAAACCTTCTGTAGTAAAAGAATAACAACAAACAGAAGAACAATGCGGTGAAGCAGGCACGACAATCGACTTTAATTTATACCCGGCAAACGTTGTTTTGCCATATAAATTATTTATAGCTGCCCGGCACTACTTCGTTCGCGTGGTGTCCTACCCCTACCCCAAGCCTACTCCAACCCTACTCCTACACTACTCCTACCCTACTCCTACTACTTCTACCCTACTCCTAACCTACTCCTACCTACCCTACTCCTAACCTACTCCTACAATACAATATGCTATAAGTAAATAATATATACTATAAGTAAATAAAAGTATTAAAAAACAGATAAAATGTATTCTATGTCCATCTCCTGGTTCTAAGCTACCTCCCCACCAAATTTCAGCCAAATCGGTTCAGCCTTTCTTGAGTTATAAATAGTGTAACTAACACGACTTTCTTTTTAGATACTAATATTTAGATAGCTGGCTGGCATCACCAATGATTTCGGGATCAACATAAGAGTGTTCTGCGGCCGTTGTCATGGCGACCTGAGTCGAGCTTATGTCGAAGGAGTTCCTTCAAACGGACTTAAAATGTTTTCCCTAAGTGCTGATTTTTCAATCGACAGATAATTTTTATTCGTAGAATAAAATTGACGAAACCATTTTTTCTTTAAAAGAAAGAAAAAATGGTTTATTAGTGACAGAAACACGTGTATATACAAAGATCTAATCAAATAATAGATATATTTATAATTACGAACATAGAACAGTTAAAGTCGGCAGCTCTAAATCGTGACTGTGACAAGAAGGCTCTACTCAGCATGATGCTACACAATGGCAGCGCTGATTTTCAGTAGTCACCCGAAAATGACGTACCGAAATCAAAAAAATAAAATAAAACAAACAGTAGGTACTAAGAATATACCTAATGCTATACAACCATTAAGATTTTTATAATAAATATAATAAATACTATTAAATAACATAAAATATGTATATCATAAAACATGTATATCTGCAGGCATCACTGTACCATGATTTGCATACTTAATAGTGCATAAATATGAACGATTAAATATGCAAAACAGCCAAGCTTTTTACGTAAAACAAACAATACAAGAAATTGCTCATTTATCCCAACAACGACCCGCATACAGAATACAAGCAATCATTACTACAATACCGCAAAAATACCGATTAAAAGTGCATTCGAGTTGCATAACGAACAATCGGTATGACAAAACAGCACTCGAGAATGCATCGATTACGCAACTTAACGATCGATACGAGTGAACGACGACGTCGCCTGCACTTGACAGTGACTCAAGTGTAAGCGGTAGCGATTGATTTATTTTGTTTATTTTGAAATTGTTTCAAACTAGCGACCCGATTCGCACGGAGCGCTACCTATCGGGTCCAAATAACTATCAAGCTATCCTCATCATCTGTCTAGCCTTTTCCCAACTATGTTGGGGCCGGCTTCCAGTCTAACCGGATGCAGCTGAATACCAGTATTTTACATGGAGCGACTGCCTATCTGACCTCCACTACCCAATTACTGGGTAATACGATACACTTACGAACTATCCTATCTTTCAAACTGGAATCAACCATACATATTCACAAAATTTTATTGAAACCGGTTGGTTGACGCGTGATTTTTATTTAATAAAATATAGCTGACTATTTAACGTAACTAACAATACGACATATTAACCACACCACCTAAGTTTTGGTTTCATAAAGCTATGAAACAAAAACTTAGGTATTAAACTGTCAGATTGTAGAATAGTCACCTGTCAGTTTTATTAAATAGAACCCTTTTCTAATTGATAGATCGTGGTAACAGCCGCCTAAACCACCAGTAATATCACCAGGTTAAGAGATGATCCAGCAAGTGAAAAAAAAGTTCAGTGATGTGTAGGTACTTTAAAATTTTACCCACAATGCAAGGTCGGCTCGTCTTAAACGGGCCTTGTGGCAGCACTTTCAGGAGGATTTCTCATTAAAAAGTACAGTCCCAAAGCATTTTAGGGTAGCCGTAGATACTGCGCCCTTCCCCTTGACCAAACCTAAGAAGAAAATCTTCAGCTTACCTACTTGCATAATATTTTATGACTTTTACCTGATTGTTAGTCCATCTGGAACAACAGCGTCCATCGATCTCCTATGAAGCAGACAATCAAAGGACTAAAATAACAAACCAGCCCGCTACAGCTTCTTAATCACACTGCAGCCCGCTTTCTGCCCCCACTTTTACCACGCTCAACGCGCTATGAAGGGCGAATCGACTTAATTGCAGTACTTCCGATTTCATGGACTACTGCTTTACATTCCTACCGATATATTAGCTGGTTTACGTCATTATTTCTATGCCCGAGCTGAAAAATAAGGTCACATTCTCGGTGCATTCGAAAATGGAGGTAGGTAATAGCTGAACGTTTTGGAGTGAAGTGCGCGTGCGGTGAAATTGAGCTAACTATTTCTTGTTTCTGGAAACTGACGTTATTAAATGCAATGCAATTGGAGTAAAAGCAGTTTGAAATAACCGTGGCGAGTAACAATTGCCGGGGCAGCTAGAATCAAGTCAACATAATAATGACCACGGTTAGCTGACATGACGGATTGAAGATTGCACTTTGAAAACCTGTTCAGGTGGAGATTCATAGACGACTCCGCCTTGGAGTTTAAATGTGGTGCTGTTCTACAAACAATGGGACACTTAATATCCTGTGGTGCTGTTCTACAAACAATGGGACACTTAAAGTCCTGTCAGCTGCACGTTACAGGAACTGATGGACGCTGGTGAAGGCGCCAAACAAGTAGAAGAATTCTGGGCCGAGTCCAATTAGATTGCTATCGACATGCTAAGAAAAAGAAGAGACTTTTTATTTGAAGGAGACTACATAAATGACGATGCTTGCCAATCATTTCAATAGGGAAGGACAGGCACCTTTGATAAAAGGAAGTCTAAAAAAAAAGTACTGAGAAATAATTGGGAGTAAACAGATACATGGGCGTTAAGCATTCAACTAAAGGAGAAACGTTGGTTCTTGTGGTAGCAACTCCTAGTACAAGAGCTAGGGCTAAACAGACCTCCCAGGGTCGCGGGTTGTTCGAAAGAGTTACTGTGGCCCCTGGCACAGGCAACTGAAGGAACACGGGTGGGTTTTGGTCAGTAAAAGTCTGACACGCCCGGTTCCGCCCAGAGCGGGAGAAGTTATTTGATAATTTCCCAATAAAAAAAAAAAACCGGGCAAGAGCGAGTCGGACTCGCGCACTGAGGGTACGGAACCCTCGGTGCGCGAGTAGAGACTTCGTTTTATTTGCCCTGTAATCTTTACATAAACTTCTATCACGTAGAATAATTTCAGATTTTTCTCTTTGCAAAAACTTCGGAGATAAAGAGGGGAACAGTATTTTTTTTTACACTTTTCATCAAAAGTTGAAAACTATGCGGCTAAAAAAAAAGAAAAAATTTTTGAGAATGCAAAAACTGCGCTCTTTCATATAATACCCCACATGCCCTAGTAGCCCCACTTCGAATTTTTCAGACCCCCTTTCAGTCCCTGTTGCATAAAATATACATATATTTTTAATTCTTTCTTAATTGCAAAATAGTTGGGCAAACGTCATCTAAAACTGTTCCAAATTTCAAGTTAATAGCATTAGTAGTTCTTGAGATATCCAGCTGTGACAGACAGACAGACTTAGTCACACCATAAGGGTTCCGTTTTTACCATTTTGGTACGGAACCCTAAAAAAAAACTGGGTTAAACAGATGTTTGTGTCTTGAACTGAAAATAATGAAATTCAATCAATCAATCTGTCTGGCCTTTTCTCAACTATATTGGGGTCGACTTCCAGTCTAACCGAACTGACAACCAATATTTTACATGGAGCGACTGCCTATCTGACCTCCACAACCCAAATAAATAAAATAAAAAAAGATTATTTATTTATTATTATTATCAGACATTTCTGTCCCACTGCAGAGCAAAGGCCTCCATTCCCTCCTTCCACTTATCCCTATTCAGTGCTGTTAAACGCCAATCCTTCTGGAAAGAGTCGAGCTCGTCCCGCCACCTCATTCTGAGCCTGTCGCGTTGTCGTTTACTGCTGTTTGGGACCCATTGTGTGATTACTTTAGCCCATAGCTCCTCCGGCATTATTTATTTAGGTATTTAAAGTAATTCATTTTGAGAGCTTCCGTTGCGTACGCTGCCTAATCGGTTAAAGTTACGCAAAAATCATGTATGACGGAGTTGTTCCCCCTTAAAAGTTCTAAAAAAAAAGTCATAACCCCTCAAGTGTCAATGGTACAGCATGAAAAAATGCTCGAAATGACAACGGTACACCGTATATACACAACAGTGTCATTATTCTATTGTCATTGTCATTGTTAAAACAATGACTTTATTGCACCCATTCAACTACTCCGACGCTTCGAAAGAAACTTGAAAGGTCGCGCGGCCGCCCGCGGCGCCGCGAGCATTCCGACAACTCACGTTTATCAAGCGATACTATGTTTTATAGTAATAAACATAAAGCTTAAAATTATATGACACTGAAACTGCTCTTCGGTGTGAGAGCCTTAGCGTTCTTCACGACTTTTTTCTTTTTGCTCGACTTTTTAGGTTAGCGTATCCTAGCGTGATGTTATATATATAGCCTATAGCCTTCCTCAAGAATTAGGCTATCAAAATGTAAAAATAGCTTTTCAAATTCAACTCATAGTTCCGGAGATTACAAACAAAAGGACAATGAGTAATGGTGGGCCCACCTCTCAATAGAAATAAGATAGGTACTCATGAATGGATTGAAGGGATTCTTATGCAGAATAAAACTTAGTACTACGACTAAGCTTAAAAGTCAGTAGTTTCGGAGTTATACTGCCATAAAAGTGATCCCAATCTAAGTTATTGATGATCGTAGTTTACTTCTTTATAAGTTAAACACTACCCAGACTCAAACCGGAGGGCACGGTTGGCGCAGTAGTTAAGCGATTGACTGCTGCGATGCGTGTGGCGGACTCGCGGGTTCGATTGCCGCACGGATCAAATATTTGTATGACCTACAAGTAGTTGTTCCGGGTCTGACTGTTTGTGTATGTGAGTTTAAATGTTTGTAAGCGCACCCACAATACAGGAGAAATTCCTAGTGTATGGCAAAGTTTTATTTTTTTTTAAACTATGTCGTGAATATATTTATTAATCGAAACCAAATTGGAAGAAACGCGATAACACAATATTATTGCTCTTGCTTGACCGAACGGCGAACTGTAGGAATTTGCGCTCACCCCATTGTCTTTGATTTGGTACCTAGGAGTTGGGAAATATCAACCATTCGTGGCCCCCGCGGGTTTTTTAAATGATGTAATTGTCATTGATGTCCAGGGCATGACATGTATTATTACTATTTTACCATAATAATATCCTAGAATATGTTAGACTGAGACGACTTTAAGACGTCGTATCTCCGAAAGTACTAACATTTGACCATAGTTTTATTAGTAACTGATGGTTCGCTTAAAAAACCCTATCCAACGGTATATCACATGTTACTATTGAAGGGTGGGCCTAGACCTCATACATTTGTTTCCCACTCTCCTTTGTTTGTTTATTTGTAAGTTTGTGTATAGTACAAACATATTTTACCTCTTTATAATATTAGTATACATAATATTCTGCTAACTTTACTAACGTCATCATAAGAATGCAAGCAAACATTGAAAAAGACTGGAACACACAGTATTCCGAGAACTAATCCGCATACAAAACTCACCCCTATGCACACTCTTTTCCGCAAACAAACTTACATTTGAACTGGCTCGCTCGCGGTAACGAAGTAACAGGATAAAATAGTGCATTTTAAATGAAATGATGATTAACACGTAGTAATTTGGATGTGGTGTTGTGATGACTGAATTTAAAAGAGCAGTTTTTATTCCGCTGTTGATTCGGGAGTTGAAAGGAAAACGTGGAAAAGTTTGCGAGTTGAAAGGACATCGTTACGCGTTCATGGAAGGGTTATGAAACGGTGAAATCTGTGGTGCATGCAGCGATAGAGATGCTAATTGACACTTTTTGTATACTGCTGAGGAGTTTGTTGCGGCTCTTCTTCTCCCCAGCGAAAGCACTAGGAAGTGATGAAGGGCGGGCGTTTTGGGGGACTGTCTTTTGTAATTTTTTGTAATTTTGACGTTCGAAAAGTGCTGATTCTCAGCCTAGTTTGAATAAATGACTTTTGATATTGATTGACGTGTAAACGATTTTTTTTTTTTTTTTTTATAAAAAACGTTGCCCACACTAGAAATTTCTCCTGTGTTGTGGGTGCGTTTACAAACATTTAAATTGACATACCTACACAAACAGCCAGACCCGGAACAACTACTTGTAGGTCATACAAATATTTGTTCCGTGCGGGAATCTTAATTAAATAATTATGATTCTTTAAATATGTACCTGTTATTGTCGCGAATCATATTTTGATCAAAATACAATCTGACACTGACCTGTAAATTGCAAAAAACCTAAGAAAATTTAAATTTCGCGGTCTACCACTATCCATTCACCTTAAATGAGAAGTGATAGTTTAAATACAGCAGACCAATCGATAGAATAAAAATCCAGCCAGACATAAACTCTCAGAGCTCCGTTGGTCAACGTTCACATTAATTTCAATCGCGTGAAGATAATTGACAGTTGCACTTCGTATACCCGATACATTGTATATTTTCCTAGTCTAAGTATATGGAAAAATATCAGATAACATCTACGTAATTTTCTTCCAACGTACAATAGGTCTCACATGACCCACATTAGGAGTTGTGCAATGATCAGCGATATAACATTTTTCCTTGGGAAACTGTGATAAAAAATGATTAGATTCGTGTGAATGGCTCCTAACTGGTTATTATAATGGCTATAGTACGCTTTATGGGATATAAAAAGATTTGTAGGTTTGTGTTAGTTTCCGGAACGGATATGTGTATGAAAAGACTGTGTGGGTTTTCAATCGAAATATTGAAACCCCACACAGTCTTTTTCACCATACAGGCTTTTCAGCGGTAAATTGCTACATATACAACCATACCATAATCAGCCTATAATGTTCCCACTGCTGGGACACTGGCCTCCTCTCGGTGAGAGGGAGTGGGCCGTAATCCACCACGCGGGCCCAGTGCGGATTGGCAGATGTCACATGTCTTCGAATTTTTGGTTCTAGGACATGCCGGTTTCCTCACGATGTTTTCCTTCACCGTTTTGAGAGCAGTGGTGATGAAATAATTTACACAAAGTAAAGCGCCTGTCTGGGTTCGAACCTACGACCTACAACTCGTAAGTCGCGGCCGTTACCACTTGGCCACCACTGCTCTCTGCATATACAACAATGTCGATATAAAGGCAAAACCTCGTCTTTATCACAAGAGGTCTTATTGTCTCTTATGCATGGGTATTCGGGTAAGGAGATGTAATTAATTGAAAGTCAATAATATTCCGAATAATCACAAGTACACACACCCACATCACACACACACCCACATCACACACAGACACACATTAGGAAATTAAAAATAATGTAAACGATGACGTTCCACCGAGTAGGTATGGGTCGATCTAAAGTTAAGCTACGCTCGCCGCGGACGCTTCGTGGATGTGTGACCATCCATTACATAACGTTAACATTACAGAACGTTCATAGCCGGTACCGGTAGTCAGAAGCACAAAAGTCTCACAACAAGACTTATCAAGGGGTATCGTGTTACCCAGTAACTAGGTTGTGGAGGTCAGGCAGTCGCTCCTTTTGAAATACTGGTATACAGCTACATCCAGTTAGATTGGAAGTCGACCCTAGCACAGGTGGGAAAAGGACTAAGCAGATTGAGGTCTCTTCAATTGTATGTCATTCATTGCGATCTTCAGCCATTTTCATCCATATAATCACCGTTCCAAAATCGTCACTCCACCGATCTTGAGAACCTAGCAACGTTTGTTGACACGCGATCTCCACTCAAGATCACAATTGGCCCAATGGCTTTCGATTGAAGAGCAAATATGACTGGCTTATTGCCAATTTAGTGTATCTTATCCTGCAGAGTAACCTATACGTTTCAAACATAAAGCTTCTCATTCAAAAGATTCACAACATGGTTTCAGCAACAAATTTTTGGGTTTTGCTTGTAAGATATATGGCCGCACAGGTCGATCGATCAGGTTAAGCTACGCTTGCCGTGGTTGGTCTGTGGATGGGTGACCATCTTTACATAACGTGACCCTCCGTGCCTCAGAAAGCACGTGGTCCCGGCTGTCATTCGTGGATCTTTGACAGTCGTTACGGGTAGTCAGAAGCCCGAAAGTCTGACAATCAGTCTTACCAAGGGGTATATTACCCAGTAACTGGGTTGAGGAGGTCAGATAGGTAGTCCCTCCATGGCGGGAGGCAAAGGACGCCATAGTCGTCCACTGGACGCGGGACCTCGCCGCCGCAGCCTTCGGCCGCCGAACCCTCGACGCGATTGGGCCGGTCCTGCGAGACTGGCTCGAGCGGTCGCACGGGTTCCTCTCCTTCCGTCTGGTGCAGGTGCTGTCCGGACACGGTTGCTTCGGATCGTACCTGCACCGTATCGGGCGGGAGGAGACGCCGTCGTGTCACGACTGTGGCGCGGCGGAGGACACGGCGCAGCACACTCTCGAGGTGTGCCCGTCGTGGTCCGAGCCGCGCCGCAGTCTCACCGCGGCGATCGGAACGGACCTCTCGCTCCCCGGCTTGGTCAACGCCATGCTAAGGGATGAGGGGTCCTGGGCGGCAGTCGCCTCCTTCTGCGAACACGTCATGTCCCAGAAGGAGGCGGCGGAGCGCGTGCGGGAGGAAGACCCTCTCGCGGCGCCGCTCCGAAGGCGGAGGAGGTGTCGAAGAAGACGTCAGTATGACAGTCATCTCCGACTCCTCCCAGGTGGAAGCCAGCAGGCGACGGGTGCGGGGGCACCCTCGCCTGTATTGCACAGGCTTCCACCAGTGCCGGACGGGAATGGCCAGGTGTTCCCGGCCATTCCCGTAGCCCCCCAGACGGGGGGACATGCGGGGCCCGCCAGCTAGGCGAACATGCGCCGGGGGGGTTGTGGATGCAAAGGCTGAGCCGGATTCCCATGACCTCCCCATCAAGGCGATGAGGGAACACCGCTGAGTTTTAGTGGGTATACTGCCACCCTGGCAGGGAGTCCCACATACTCCGTCTCTTCCCCCGACGAGCGGAGATGCGTAACGTCATTTCTCAGCGAAAAAAAAAAAAAAAAAAAAAAAAAAAAAGGTAGTCCCTCCATGTAAAATACTGGTATTCGGCTGCATCCGGTTAGACTGGAAGCCGACCCCAACATAGTTGGGAAAAGGCTAGGCAGATGACATAATTATTGGATTTTCAACTTTATCGCTAAAGAACAAGGTTCAAAGTTGATTGGAAAAATTTGACAGTTTCAGGTAGCTTGATGTGCCTACCTACTTGGTTCGCGTTTCGCTTAGCGTTCTTTCACGCGGACAGGCGATACACATCGGAGATATCGGAAGTAGGAATAACTGTCAAATCGTACTAGACAAAAGTCATCTGTTCTGTCAACGATAGACAGAAATTGACTATATCATGACGTCATCACAAGTTCAGCCAATCCAGACCGTTTTCGATTACGTGGCGCCAGATTTAAAAAGATGAAGTTTTTTCGGGATTTTTTTAGTAAATACATTGTTTTGTAGTAAAATTAATGCAAATCGATTTTAAAAGCAATAATCTATACGAGTGTCAATAATTATGACCTTATTTTTTACCTTGTCAAATAGCCTATTAGGGAGACCTCCTGAACGTTAATAAGGTGTATAGGTGAATCATCATCTGCCTAGCCTTTTCCCAAATATGTTGGTGTCGGCTTCCAGTCTAACCGGATGCAGCTGAATACCAGTATTTCACATGGAGCGACTGCCTATCTGACCTCCCAACCAGTTACTGGGTACCCCTTGGTACCCAGTAACTGGGTTGACGGACAGGACCAACGGCTTAACGTACTTTCCGAGGCACGGAGGGGTCTTGGTATGTAAAGATGGTCACACATCCATGGACCAACCGAGGCCAGCGTAGCTTAACCTGATCGATCGACCCGTGCGGCTGTTATTACTTAGCCACAAGCCCCTCAAGCAAGCAAGTATAGGAGAATACAAGTCCTAATTTTAATCCATAAAATACATCAGTGTCAGACTCTTACTGACTAAAATCCACCCATGTTCCTTCCTTAGCCCTTTATGTTCCGGGGTAGCGGTAACCCTTTCGGACAATCCCGCTGACCCGAAAGGCTTCGGCCCTAACGGACCTCTTCACTCTTGCTGACATCTCTTTGAGGCGCGCGTGGAACATGTACCTGGGGGCCTGGTCCTGATCGGATGGTGAGTTACCCATTACTCTCCGTCCGCAGGCCCGCGCCTACGGTGGCCGGGAGTCTCCGCGGCGACTGGGACGTGAGGCTCTGTCCCTCAACTATCCCGCCACCTCCTTCGCTAGCATGACTGTTTCGCGGAAGGAGGTAACTGCCCTATACCCTTGACCCTTGAACTATCTTCAGGGAGAAACTATCTCTAACATAGCACCATATCAACCTTCTATCACATAAACAATGTTCCTATCTACAGTCTTATTCTAATAGTCTAATAGATGATGTAATTGTCCCACATCGTTCGGTCGCGTTTTATCGACTAACCCGTACCGACTCCATTTTCCTTTACAATGTACGGTATTACATGTTTATGTAATCGCAAACGGAATGAGATTGCATGTCTGCTAGTATGGCTTAGGTCAAAGAACAGGAGAGGAGCAGAAAACTTAGAGAAAACTATGATTGAATTTCATTGGAGCTTGTTGAGGGTTTGCTATGAAATACGAATACTGTTAACAGCGTTTATTGAAGTTCTGGAATTTCTTATGAACAGCCCTTTGATTTCAGTAGAATACTAGCTGATCTTTTTTTTTATAAAATAATAATATACAAACAAAATATTCTCAAATCTTTTATTATAATACCAGTACTATAGTACCAGTAACCATTAAATAAAGAGTATCCTGGTGCAAAGACTACCAGCGTCAGGGCATCTCTAGGTACCATACACGCTACCGACCGACGACGTGTGGTTGACCTGCGCGCCTCATACCTGCACAGGAAAACCTCTCCGGTAGACCGTAGCGTGTATGGCTTACATTAGTCTGAGATGCAAACCCATATTTTAAAAATTATTATAAAGGGTTCAAATCGGGTGCGGTGACTTGACAAAGACGAAAATGTGGAGTCGTCGTTGTCGTCGTTGTTCCTCAATACTGACATACACGTATCCGTTACAATAACAAATTACGAACTTATGTATTTCAATAAACCCTGTACTTATTTTTGTTGCTGACGATCCTTCAGGATCAAAAACAAAAGAAAAAAAGCGGATCAAACCGGAATGAGAAAGTTTGGATAAGACAGAAATTAAAACAGAAGACGATCAAGCAGGGGATCGAGGAGGGGGGGGTGAAGGGGGGTTAATAATTTCCCCCCCCTGATAAGAACGGAATAACTCTACATAGCCGTATTGTCTTTAGAACGGAATGATTACTATACAAATTGAACTAATCTATTCACTTTAAAGGTATTTATTCACAAAGACACAACAAGTACCTACAATTTACAAGCTAACTATTACTAGATATTTACTAACTAGTGTCACAGGGTTATATACAAATATATAATAAATTGTTGTTGTTTTTTTTGTAAAAAAGTTTTTATTTTTCACCTTTTAGTGGGTCAGTTTGTAATTTATCAAAGTTACAATAGCCTAATGTCAACTGCTCATCACCTTTTACAAAATATTGCTTTTCCCTATGCAGGGACGATAATTGTTGAGGAGTTCTCCTGGTTCTTACCAACTCCTAAACAACCACTCACCATACGCATTGTGAAGAGGATAATTCGTTTAGCAACCATATTAAAGTAATCGAATCGCAACCCGTGAAATATTTGTCATTGAGTAGTTCCGATGGCCATCTGTGGTCTTCATCATGAGCTCCACTTTACCAAATGATGATTTCCGAGAGCAAATGCTCAAGTTACTTTAAAAAATACCCAAATCGCTATAGCTTTGCCTATAAAATTTGAGGGTTTCCCTCGATTTCCATGGGATCCTCTCATCAGATTCCAACTTGATGATAATGGGACCACCTCTAGAGTATACCCTTTCAAACAAAAAAATAATTTTGAAAATCGGTCCTTAATTGGCGGAGTAATCGCGTAACAAACACACAAAAAAAAAAACATACCGTCGAATTGAGAACCTCCTCCTTTTTTGAAGTCGGTTAAAAATTAAAGAAAAAGGCAGGAGGTCATCAAAAAATATTTAACAAGAAAATTATTTTAAAGCTTGTGAAAAAAAAAAATTAGGTACGGTGAATTAAATACTATAACGCGCCACGCGAGTTCACGCGACGCCGACGGAGCGCAGAAAACGCGCCGGGTGCGTGATTTTTTACACCGCAGGGCGAATTTGGCTCTCATTCGCACTTTGTAGTGTGTAATCCGCATAAACTGGCGGCTAAAATCCGCCATGTTGTTTTGTTTAAAAACCATAATAATATATCCCGTCATCATTCTCCTGCCCTTATCCCAATTTATTGTGGTCGGCGTAACATGTCTTTTTATTCCATACTGCTCTATTAGTCATCATCTCGGTAGTCACCCTCTTTCTAACCATATCATCATTTACACATCCCATCCATCGTTTCTTTGGTCGTCCCCTACTCTTGTAGCCATCGACATCCATACTCAAAACTCTCCTCACGTCATTTGCCTCATTTCTCCGTAACACATACCATGACAACCGATTTCCACAAAACTTTCTTAATATACCCCGTATCAAGAAAAAACAAATGATACCTTATTTATTCAAATCAACCTACAAGCATTACGAATTTCGAACGCACTGTGAATTGTTACTGAATAAAAATTGAATTGAATTTAATTATTTTATAAATTGGACAGTCATGTAAAAAACAGACAGAATACCTAAACTTCTGTCCCCACATTTCAATACGTACAGGGATTTGCAATTGTGGACATTGTTGGCTATTATTGCACCATATACGTTGAATTTAACATTTAACCTATTCGCTGGAACTTCTGACGATAAATGTTCAAAAATACTATTGTTTCTTTTGACAGTGTCTTCGATTTTGTCTAAACATACGACGATTTGAATATGTTATGGGGTCGCGTTTGACGCTCGCTTTTCGGTTCGGTTTTATTCTAGGGCACAAGTTTTAGTATCCTAGATTTTTATCTGTTCTTTTGTTTTCTATTTTTATGGGATGTTTTATGTGATTCTTGGTACCTAGGTTGGCAGCTTAGGTTAAAAGGTTTGCTAGAGTGATGACGTATTAGATTGCTGCTTCATTTTCTTTATTTTTTCTCAACGTCGTCATTCTATTTTCATTCTACCTTCATAATCATATTTTTTTCTAGCATCAGACGAAGGTGATATTATTGTTGCATAATCAGTGTATAATGTTCGTACTGCTGGGACACAGGACTCCCCTCTGTTAGACTGAATGGGCCGTAATCCACTACGTGACCACGTGGGCTGTAGGCTGAGACTGTTACCAGCAGCATTTTATCATTGGTCTTTCTTCTCATTGCTTCTTCTTCAAAAAATACTAGCCTTTTAGTGTCCCACTGTAGGGCAAAAACTGACACAGAGAAGGCAAAAGCAATGATCACCACGCTTGCTAAAGGCGGTTTGGTGATTTCAGACTTATATTAATTACTAGCACCTTGTCGCGTAAAATTTCCTGCGACCCACCCCCTCGCATTGCATCACCTGCCCGTGCTTAGCATTCTTTCTGCCTTATTTTCTTTTTGCTTGACTCCTAAGGGTCCTAGCATGGTATTAATTAGACTTCCCTAGCTTCCTCAAAAATTGGGCTATCAAATGCAAAAATAATCTTTCAAATCCGATCGGTAGTTCCAGAGACTCTTTACTAGCGAGGAGTAAATATGTTTGAGGTTATACCATATTATACCATAATCAGCCTATAATGTTCCCACTGCTGGGACACAGGCCTCCTCTCAATGAGAGGGAGTGGGCCGTAATCCACCACGCGGGCCCAGTGCGGGTTGGTGGTTTGAGGTTATAGTTGTGAATGAAACTTTGAATGAATGAATGAAGTTCTTACAAGTATTTATATTCTTTTTTTGGTATTGTAGACATCAACGTCGGCTGTCGCCGAAAACACAGCATTATTTATTTATTTATTCAAATCTCCCTACCACTATCATTACAGGTAACCTAATGCGATAATCATCATCATCATCATCTTCCTGCCCTTATCCCATGTTACTTGGGGTCGGCGCAACACGTTTTCTTCTTCAATTCTCCCCTGTCAACCGTCACGCTATCATTCACTCCCTTCTCTTTCATATCATTCCCCACACAATCCATCCATCTTTTCTTCGGCCTTCCCCTCCCTCTCCATCCATCAACATGTATATTCATCACTCTTTTAGTCACATGCATTTCATCCCTTCTCATCACATGCGATAGTGTGGTCTTAAAATTAACTTAACTTACAATTTAAAACTATGAATAACGAAAAATACTAGTAAGTAGCACAAGTATGCACGAGCGATGGTCGTTTTGCGTGGGTGTGACGCATATTTTCCCAAACTTGTTCTTCTTTGTTTTTTTGCGTCATGTTTTACCGCAAATAAACGCATTTTTTTTCTTCTTCTATAACCAAACGTGGGTCTAACTAATCTTAAAAGTACTAAAAAGTCGAAAAGGAGAAGGTAGGTTATGTCTCCACATCACCACCAACTTAAAATGGTTGCAGGAACTCCTATCGGACAAACTCGTGGTGTGTCTTTATTGTCTTATAAAACCATCTATCAGTTTTAGAAAGAGGTACTAACAAACATGAGATTTTACATGCTCAGTCGAGTAAAAATGAGGCCGCTAGGCGGTAGTTGTACTGTTTGTCACACTTAGTTAACTTGAAACCAGAATCTCACCAGACCTTTCGTGATAAATCATAAATGATAATTATGATGTTCAAATTGGTCGTACAGCTATGATATGCAGGAAACCAGTTTTTAAGAGTATTCCTTGACACAATATATGAAACAATGAAAGTGTTTTTGTGATGGAAAGATGGATGAATAATCGTTTAATTATTTGCTGGTTTTACTCAATTATGAACCGGTTCTTACATAATTTATCAACGGTTGCTGTTTTAATTATTAATTTTGAAGAACTTATTTAGCAACATAATGAAACGACGGAACATAATATGAATTAAATTTGGTAGAGTTGTACGAGTACAATCCTTATTCAATATAAATGTGAAAGTTTGTGAAGATGTTTGGATGTTTGTTACTCAATCACGCGTAAACCGTTGAACAGATTTGGATGAAAATTGGCACATAGATAGACCATTTCCTGGATTAACACAAATGATACTTTTAATCCAGATATTCCCACGGGACTGAAACTTACGCGGGTGAAACCGCTGCTAGTTGTACATACATTCACATTTCACCTCTGATTTTAGGTAAGGTAGACAGGTATACAATTTATAATATTTTTTTCCTACCTACCCACATTTAGCCAGTTATTTTTATGTCCAATATAGAAGGGGCGAGCCTAATGCCATCAACCGAGCAAAAATCCAGGCTGCTATTGAGAAATTCCTGATAAAAAAACCCAATAACATTTTGCTTGACCTGCGTATCGAACCTAGGACCTCATAGTCAGCAGTAGCGCTTGCAACCACTAGACCACCGAGGCTGCGTATTCCCTGATCATAGACTTTATCGGATTTAAAAAACCTCGTATCTAGCTCAGTAAATGTATGTAACATTTTCAAATTCAAATTTATTTATTTGTACACATAGGTGAAATGTAGTTACATGATGGATAAAATAATAAGATATATTGTGTCACTATGTGCTGCCTTGCAAGGCGTATCTACAAATATTGCTTACACAGTAGGTAATGGATGTACAGGTAGGCCTATAATATATAATTATAGATTACTGCTGAGTAACAATCTTCGTAACAAGTCTTATAAAATTATAGATTACTGCTAAATAACAGTATTAAATCTCTAGCAATAACATAAACAAAGAAAATAGTACAAATTAAGGTAACTAAGTAATAAACTAAACTTATTAACTAAAGTAAGAAAGTAGATAATTATTTTTATTGTTTTATTAACTAAAGTAAGAAAGTAGGTAATTATTTATATTATTTTTATTTATTTTCGTTGGTAAGTTCTAATTACCCGTATTATCGAGTTACAACTTCTCAGCACCTTCAACCACGTGACGGGTAACACAAACGTTACAATAAACCAACGAGAAGTTAATGAATAACAACCAGTAATAGTTACCGACGATTTAGTATTCATGTCGGTAGTACAGATGAGTGCAGCTAGTTAATAACAAGCTGGCTTCAATTACAAAGCGATGCCCTATCCCAGTGTGTGTTTTGATCATGGTACAAGTCATAGGAAATAGCGTCTAGAACCTTCAGGTACGGAATTATCTTCGTTGTACACCGCCAACGAACACATCGTAAGGAAACCATTGTATGTACGCTTTAATGATATCTATTACCAACTTCATATTAAGTGTCATAATTAAGGTTAAATTGTGGCAATGTTTTAATGTACATCTCTGATAGACCCTGGGCTAGACTAGAACACAATGTGCAACACGATACACTATCTATAGTATTTATTTAATTATAGTACAATTCACAAGAAGATATTATAATCTAGGCATCAGATTATGGATTAGCAGATGGTAAATGGTAACATCTTCCTTTACCAATATTTGAAATTCAGATTCACCTTTCTCGGATGCAGTAATTTTTCAAGATCGACTGTCCAAAACCACGACAAACGGGCTGTCCTAAGCACAATGAAATGAAAAAGTGATAGACTATAAAACACCACCCAGCAGATTTATTTATGGTAAAAATATTTATCTTAAATTTTTGTTTCCAATCCACTGCCAATATTAATTTTCATTGTTTGTTTATTACTTTTTAAGCTTATGGCATAATTAACAGAGCGATGTAAGGAATTGACTACTTAGCTAACTCACAATGTGGTTTAAGTGAAGTTGCAAGTTAGCTGGCTGTACACCAAATGGCTTGTTCGGCTGTACCTCAAGGACTACTTTATGGATAAATGCAGATGAGCGCTCTCTCCTTTCACTTATCCCATCACCCACTGTCCAGCTTCGTATCCATTAGCTGACGCACAGTATTGTTCACGGAAATAACAAGTTTCCATTGAAGCACCCATTGTTGGGCACACTGGTACTCTATATGGAAAAAATGACAATTAATCAACAGGAAAAACTAGGAATGAACAGAGAAACAGCCATACGCAATCTGGGTAATGGGTTGTGAAATGCGATAGCTTAATCGTTGTTTATCTACCTCGTTGGTATGGTCGCAATCGCTACAGTTGAGCATGAGGGCCTAGGTTTGCTTCCCAGGTGGTGCAAATTGTTATTGGGATTTTCTATCAAGAATTTGTCAGTAGTAGCCTGGAGCCTGCATTTGTGCCAGATTGATGGCAATAGCAGGTTGATGGCAATAGCATACACTGAAAGAAATACGCAGTAATGAAAATGAAAAAACATTAATCTGAACTGCTTTAAACAGTTAAAGCTTGAGGCAAAATGTTACCGTCATGACAGTAAACATTAACGTTTTAAGTAGCTGAAAGGTCAGAAAATTAACTGTTTTATTCATTTGGCGATATCGTTTAAACCATTGAAATTTACTTACATTACAGTAATGGACCACCATTTCCTGTATAAAGTCAGTAAGTCTCAATGAAATCGCTAGTAAGAAATTATTTTTTTCAGAGTAATCAGCCTATAATGTTCCCACTAAGACTCGGGCTACTCTCTTCTAGATGGAGTGGGCTGTAATCTAACACGTGGACCCAGTGCGGTTCAGTAGATGTCACCAGTCCTCGAATTATTGGTTCCAGGATATGCCGGTTTCCTCACGATGTTTTCTTTCACCGTTTTGAGAGCAGTCGTGATGAATTTATTTACACAAAGTGCCTGTCTGGGTTCGAATCTACGACCTACACCTCGTAAGTCGGGGACTTCACCACTGGGATGGCAGTAGCCCCCTATTACATGGGACTAGGACATATTGAGCTTAAGAAAAAGACTGGCACAAGTATATTCGTGACAGAGACAACGCGCTAATAGCCAACTTGTTATAAATCTGGATATCACACTAATATTATAAAGGTAAAAGTTTGTGAGTGTGTGAGTGAGTGTGTGTGGGGGGGTGTGTGTGTGTGTGTTTATATGTTTGTTACTTCTTTACGCTCAAACGGCTGGACCAATTTTGATAAAATTTTGTATGGACGCAGCTGACACCCTGGATTAACATATAGGCTACTTTTTATCCCGATATTCCTACGGGATCGAAACTTATGCGGGTAAAGCCGCGGGGCGCAGCTAGTCTATCTATAATTTTGATCATGACATCTAGTTAGATATCTCACTGTGTATAGAATTGTGTGGAAAAGGGAGAGGAAAGCCTTTTCCACAAAATTCTGTCTTTTGCGAGTGACAGCCAGTCCAATCTGGATAAATGTATCACCAAAATTGTTTGAAAGAAAACCCAGAAAATAAAATACACTATGCAATAAATACACCATTTTTCTCACAAACTACAATTTATTTTGATTCCTCAGACGCAGTTCCTGTTTCCTCTGTACCGATTTGTTCAACTTTTCCGATTATCAATCTTTCAAATCGATTTTGTATTTCTCTTTTATGAATCGAGAAGTAAACACGTTAGCGATACAATCGATTGAGTTGGCGAATGATGCATTGGTTTTCATTTTGTTTACAGTTTGGATCATTTTAATGGTCCACGATAATTTAGAGGTTTTATGGATCTCGTCTTCTTTTCGCATGTTGCAGCTCGAATAAGAGAACAAGAAAAGAAGAATATTACAAAGGCGAAAGTTTGTGGGGATGTGTGTGTGTGTTTATGTGTTTGTTACTTCTTCACGCTCAAACGGCTGGACCAATTTTGATAAAATTTTGTATGGCTGACACCCTGGATTAACATATAGGCTTACTTTTATCCCGATATTCCCACGGGATCGACATTTACGCGGGTGAAACCGCGGGGCGTAGCTAGTTTACAAATAAATTAAATCAATTCTGTTTTTTTTGTTTTTTTTTTCTAAGTAGGATCAGGTAATGTAGAGTACTGACAATACCTAAGGTCAAACTAGAAAACACCACATAAACCAAAGTTTTGTCGAAGAAATTCAAATCGTAAAGCAAAGGTGAATATTACATTCCGCCAGCAAGTTCCCATAGACTTGGTGACGTCACAACTCCCATATACTACGCCTTACGTTATGATCCGACTTAGATGAAGTTAGTTGGCGCATAAAAAATCTATTTCCTAACATATAGCGATTTCCCCGCTGTTTTATTGTTCTGTTTTGAACACAATATGGACTATTGTTTGGCGTAGATTGAATAGAGAAGCATGTACATGTATTGTCGTGTGATTGGACGAGGCTTCGGAGTATGAATGAGACAAGCTTAAGACGGATTATACTAAGATATAAATGTGGGAATAAAAGGGCTGAGGTCAGAGGAAAAGCACAACGAATACGAATGTACTGATTTATTATTTTATAAAATTGTAAAACACATAAAAACACATCTTAGTAAAAAATCACGTCTTAAGGTCGATAGGTCCACTAGTTGATATTTTTTCCATACAAATTTCGGGAGAGTATTACTCCACTGTTTGACATTGTGCATCCAAAGTTTTAAACTTGATATCTTTTTGTCTTATTATTATGTTTGTCTGTACGGAAACAGAATAGTAAAATAAAAAGCCATTAAAAAGTTATGAGCCTACAAAGATTCGTTTTTCTTGCTATTTTTAACGTAACTTTGGGTGTAAATAAGTAATAAAAGAACTGTAAAATCTTCTAAACAAACGGTACCGATAAATCACAGTTATCGAAGAGCTCAATAAACTTTATTTGTAATTGATTTATGCAATGATTTTTTCATAAAACTCGATTTTCCAAAGCACTTTACGTTTTTTTTTTTACGCACCTTTCAGTTCGGAACGGTGTTTCCGTGTGTGAGAACTAGACGTTCTGCATGTAGACTAGCGTCTAACTGGTCATCACTGATACTATCTCTGTCGGACACGAAGCCAGATGAGGAAGCGCGCTTTTTGGCCATGACCACCAGTGAGTTCGAGCTTGCGACTAGTTCGTTGGAACTAATATATTGGGTAGAGGTACATAGTACACTTATGTTTAAGTACCATGTAATGAGGGTGAGCCTATTGGTATTAACTGGACACAAATCACGACTCTGGGCTGCTACTGAGAAATTCCTGATTTGAAAATCCAAAAACAATTGAAAATACAATCAAACCCAGGACCTCTTGCTGTATTGCTTGCGACCACCAGTCAATCGACTCATTTAAAAACGTACTTTATATCAAGAGATCGATCAATTGATCATGATATGCGCTCTACAGCACATTTATCCTCACTCAACAACAAGAGTACTTTTGCTGCTGAAAGCAAAACCTCTGTATGGCTGTCTAATTTGTTCTCAAGAACTCACAGACCAGACGTTTCTCACTTGAAGCATTTGAATTATGAGAGAGCTTATGCACAATCGTGCATCGTTTATAACAGACATATTGTTGTAAGCTGAGATGAATTTGCATGCTTTTGTTGAGACGATTTGTAAAAGTACCTAGTATGAAAATGCTTGAAACTTTTTATTCTAGTGTCGCTTACTACTAGAGTGAAGATATGGTACGTGGTAATGTTGTAGTTATGTGGTCTTTGTTACAAATTCTTGTACATTTAACATGTTCTTATGACAATAACCGTGTCTGTACTATTTGTCTTGATTTTCATTCTAACTAGCCTGAATTACGGTAATCCAGGCTAACCTACCAACGAAAGAGAAGAATTGTAACCTACCAACGAAAGAGAAGAATTGTAACCTACCAACGAAAGAGAAGAATTGTAACCTACCAACGAAAGAGAAGAATTGTAACCTACCAACGAAAGAGAAGAATTGTAACCTACCAACGAAAGAGAAGAATTGTAACCTACCAACGAAAGAGTAGAATTGTAACCTACTAACGAAAGAGAAGAATTGTTGCCCGCAGAGTGTCCAGCTTTTTCGGGGTAGCACAGGAGGGGTTTAGATACGATCCACAGGAGTGGAATCGTTGAATTCCGGAGTCAGTCCGCATGAGCTTCCTTGGTAGTTGTACCCGGTCAGAAATTTCCAAACCTTTCGCCTCCCTCATACCCTTCGCTTTGCAAAAAAAGCCTCAAATAAACAAGGGGTAAAAGATAATAATTATGCTATAGTATTTTTGTGATCTTACGCTCTGTGTGTGTAAGCGCCGGAGGTCTTGGTGCCGTCCCAGACAATGCCGAGACGGGAGTATGTGTGTGTGTGTTATATGATCACGCACACATTCACAGCGTGTTTATACACTTGGTGACGAACCTGCGTTTTACCACAAGTAAAACGCACGTCGTTTCGTGAGATAAAAAAAGAATTATCAAAATCGGACTACTCTGTAAAAAGTTAGGCGTGGTCATACATAAAAAATAAATATACACGTCGACTTGAGAACCTCCTCCGTTTTTTCGTCGGTTAAAAATACTGTACATAGGTAATGTCAGTTGTCTGATGAAGATGCAAAGGTGCAGACGGGGACCCACTACATGCACATAAAAGTTTATACAAATCTCACCTCTATATTCTCTTCAAATTAAACTTTACACTAAATTACCAACCTCCGTAAATTATCTCCCACATTCGTACTTGAACACTCAAAACCTATGTTCAAATTCGCGGTAGATATTAACAAAAACATTGCTAGTCACATGTGCAGTACAGCCGTAATGTGCGAACATTTGTCATTTTTACGACTACCCCCTCCCCGCGCACCTTACTGGTTTAGTTCATAATATTACCCACGGGTTTCGGTTTGAAGGGACTTTTTTCTGTTTTACCTTTATTTATGCGTTTAGTAAGTCTCTAATTGAGCGGATTTTTTTCTGTTCGTTTGTTGGAAGAGAAAAAGATAATAATTACCTCGGGTTTTGCTGGCAATGTTATTGTAATAAGAATACTCCATACTAATATTATAAATTCGAAAGTAACTCTGTGTCTGTCTGTCTGTATGTTGCCTTTTCACACCTAAACCACTGAACGGATTTCGATAAAATTTTGCAGAGAGGTAGATCGCATCCCGGGGAAGGACATAGGATAGTTTTTATCGACATACCTTGCGGGCGAAGCCGCGGGCGGAAGCTAATATTTTTATATAACCCGATACCCGATAGATACCACGCTTCTGGAGGTTTGATCTTTAACATTTTTGGCCTGACAGGACAGTGTATGTATATGTATTATGGCTGCCGCCGACATGCGCGCCATGACCCTAGTGGACCAATTTCTATGAAAACTTCATGGAAACTGTTCTACCAAAATCGCGCGATAGGAAACTTTTTATCTCGATCTTCCCACGGGATCAAAACTTATGCGGGTGAAACCGCGGTGCGCTGCTAGTAATAGGTATAATACAGGTTTTTATAGAAGAAAGATTCAAAACCAATACCTAATGACATTAGAGTAGGTAAACCTTCCCATGTAATTAAATTTTACTGTTTACATAAGCTGGGACAATTACCATTGTCCTTCATTGTTTTCACGTAGATATATAGATAGAATACTCTTTACTATGTACACCATATAAATTAAGTACAGACAATTTGTATATTTAATAGAAATTTTACAAAGGGTGACACAATGAGCGGTATTATCGCCAGATCTAGCTATCTTTTAAAGACAACCTTTGGATTGATTAAATAATGGTATAGAATACATATAGTACAATAAACTAATTTAAATAAATACTAATATATAATAATAAACATGAAACAGGAGCAAATAAAATATAATGATGATGTTTAAGGAGAGGGTAAGTGCATTTTTATCATAATTTTAAAAGTGGACAAATATTGAGCACCTTACCGATACGGGAAAGTCATTCGATAACAGTACTGCTTGAATAGTAAAAGATTTGTCATAGAAACTGGTGGAAAGCATCGGCATCTCTAGTCTCAGGTTTTCCGATGACCTCAGATATCTATGAAGGAACTTGAAACGTTCTTTAGGATAATAACAAAAAAATCATAATCATTAATCATCATAATTATTCTAATGCTTCATTTTTCAGTGATGACAGGGTGGCAGGTACCCGCTACCCGAAACTGTCATATTTTCCCAATCAACTTTGAACCTTATGCTTTAGCGATAAAGTTGAAAATCTACTAAAGAAACTTGACAGATTGTAGTAGCTTGATGTGCTGGCGTCTGTACATCGACGCACAAATTGTAAACGCATGAGTTCAGCACATGATTCTAGATTTTTCTAGATTTTTTTTCATCGGTTATCAAATAAAAAAATCTGCAGTTTGATAGAAAAGTGCAATAGGTACCTACGCGGTCAAAAAGTATGGAATAGCAATTTTTTTTTAAATAGCTGACGAAAATTTTCGAGAATGTCCAGCCAGAACCATGCACTGAATTCATGGTAACAGGTTTAGCCTTGATGTCCCTGCCATCCTGTATTTTAGTGTTTCTTTAACAAGGAAAAATGTGTTATATCTAATGTAAGAGTGTGGTCGAAGTGGCGGTGCTTTTGGGAGGCCTATGTCCAACAGTGGACGTCTTTCGTCTGAAATTATAATGGTGATGATATAAGTGCATATTTGACAATGATCACGACATGTGCAATTATATCAACTGGGCTGATTTTTAATCGACAGATATCTTTTATTCGTGGAATAAAATTGACGTCTGACAGATTTTGTATGGAAGAACTGTTAAAAATTCAAATTATTTCTCGGATAAAATATCTGGCGTTGAAAAAATCCGCCCTAAATATCAAAAGTAGGTACTCAAAACTTTGACCCAGTTAAACTAAGTCCCATTAACTTTAGTTTTTAGTCCCTGTTGATTGATTAGTTTAGTGAAACTAAAGTTTCACACTCAGTCTGTAATTTAGGGCGTCAACCACGTTATCGGTTGGGTTAATCTTTGGTCGGAGTAATCCCTTTTATTAATTCAGTATGGAGCTAATAGTGTGTCTGTCAATTGAGTCGTTTGGTTGACTTACTCATTGATAATAATCTGTCATCTGTGTGTGTGTGGCAAAGGGAAAATACTTCTTTTTATACTGAGAAGAACCGGGCATTGATCACCAAAGAAAGACACAAAAACTAAACTGATTATTTATAATGTGGCACAGTAGGTGCATATAAACATTTATTTTTTTCTTTCTTTCAAGAAAGCTCTTTGACGTTTTTTAAAAAAACATTCTTCATACATACTTGCTTTATCCATTTTAAATCACTATAGCCAGACTTCCTCTAGAGGTTTTCGTTCTTCGCATTCAGTTCTGAGAAAGTACCTAGGTGCATTGTAAGTCGCGAACTGAGACTCAAGACACAAGACAAGATTACATTTGTGAGCCACAAAAACATAAATAATTATTATTTCAGTTCCTAGGAAGTGCTACCGCCAAACCAATTTCTGCAACAAAACAGATATAACATGCATAAACTCATGCCTTCTTCTCATTGGGGTAGGCAGAAGCTACAGAACGCCACCTACTACTATCCAGTCATACGTGTACGCCGGTTGCGAGTATAGAGGTATGAGGAACAGGGTGTGAAGTTCACTCATACTCTATAGAAAAGGGAGGATCCTCCGACCAAACGAGTGTTGTGTCTGGCGGGCAACTGCCTAATGATTCATGTCGGGCCGTTGCATCTATGCTAGTTGCGCGGTAAACTGTGCTTGCGCGATGCAGGATTTTGCGTGACGTCAGTATGACGCGTTGTTCGTATGTGGCGTTGTAGATACCGCTACACGAGTACAACGCACCACATCTTTCTGAAGAACATCACCGATAAGGTCACTATTATGTCCTTCCATCCCGGTGTTCCACGCACATCAGCCTTGTGAATACATTTTGTTAGTGGTTTTTCATTCATCCTCTCAATATGACCAAACCATCTAAGCATAAGCATCACCCTTTCCATGGCTTTTTATGGGCCTTATTAGAAGGCTGAAAGTCAAGTCTATGCTTGGAGTTTTCCTGTGTGATCGAATCAGAAATGAAGAGATTCCGAGAAGAACCAAGGTAACCGACATAGCCCGAAGAATTGCCTAACTTAAGTGGCAGTGGGCAGGGCGCATTGCTCGCAGAACAGATGGCCGATGAAGCCGAAAGGTTCTGGAGTGGCGACTGCGTACCGGAAGACATAGCGTTGGAAGGCCTCCCACAAGGTGGGCTGACCACCTTGTGAAGGCCGCAGAAACCCATTGGATGCGAGAAGAACAGAACCGGGCGAAGTGGAGGTTCTTGGTGGGGGCCTATGTCCAGCAGTGGACGTCTTTCGGCTGAAATGATGATGATGATGATGATACCCTGTCTAGTTTAGCGTTGCCATAACACATCATTTCTCAGCCTAGTTACACCAGACATAATTGCAACATTAACTTCATATCTGATCACACAATTAATTTCAATAACAATATACGTACTATACATACATATTTCATTCCTACGATATCCATAGTCCCTCGCTCATCACGTTTCAATGCCTCCCATTCACTGATCTCCCCGATCGATTGCATGCTCACGCAGCAATGGAACAATACATCGCATCTTCGATCAACAATTGCAGTTACAATGTGTATTCACGACTATCGCTTACTGTAATATGCGTGTGAATATTCATGACCACAGAGCATAGAGTTGCTACGCCTAGAAATGCCATTACAAATAATTCGATATCGGATTATAAGTACTATCAAAATACCAAAATATGCACTTAAAAATGGCGAAATATGCTCAATCAAAATACTATTTACTTATTATTAGAATGTACGTTTATTAAGTTTATTTTTCTAGAGCAAACTTATGGCGTTCATTCTGATCGAGAGCGAGTGGGCTGTTCCATCCATCACACGGGTCCAATGCGGATTGGTAGATATCACCACATAAAGCTTTATGTGAAATAAAATATTTTAATTTTGAGCAGTGGTGGAATTATAAAGCTTTATGTGAAATAAAATATTTTGATTTTGAGCAGTGGTGGAATTTGTAGTTGGTGAGTTTCTACCCTGGCAGGCAGACACTTTACTTTGTGTAATTTACATGGGCACTTATGAAACGTCATAAGCTAGGTGCACGGTTTCAATTGGTCGTTTCCTATGGAGAAGAGCCGGCAAGAAACTCCACGGTTACTCTTTTTAAAAATAATTGGCTTTTACAATGTTTTCAAATTACAGTATGTGAGGACAGCGGAGGCCTGTCAACAAGTACCAGGTACTTGATAAAATAAAAAATGTTCTACAGATCTAAAGTCTACAAGGCCTACAAAGTCCTCACATTTACAAAATAAGAATCTATCAGAAGGATAAATAAAAAATAAAATATAAAAAACCTACTAAAACCAAGTGATATGATTGCCATTACAACCACTAATAAAGAGGTGAAAAATTAGAACTGTCTGTATATAATGTCAAATAATAAAAAGATTATGTCAAAGAAGTATGTAAAAAATAATGCTCTCCTGGTGACTATCACAGGCATTGTCGGAACCGTCATGGTTCGTCAGTTTCTATGAGAAAACGGTAACGCTCACTGACACGTTTGGTTTGTATGGGAAGTGTTACAGTTGACAACACCTTGTCTAGCAGCGCCTGTCGAGGCATCTCCGTACACTGTGTTCATGACTAATCATAGGGGAAGCGGTATTCAATAGCATGTGCCGAGTTGATGGAATATGGAAGTGTAAGCTGTCAACGTGTCGACTGTGCCTTATGGTAGCAAGCACTGCTGAGTATGAGGTCTTGGTTTCGATTCTCAGGTCAGGCAAAGTTTGATTGGTTTTCACAATTTAATAATAATATATTTATTTGCTCAAAACATGGTATACCAGGTGTCACAGTTAAAAATAGTACAAACATGTTATGGCTTAGACTCAGCATGCAAATTCGAAAAAAAAAGTACTTAACTAAGATTTTTTGTCAAAGAACTGTTTCAGACTATAAAAGTTATTTTATATTTGTAGGAGTGTATGTGTAGACCCAACTATTCTCTTCTACATAATTATTATAGCATATTTTGATGTACTATAGAGTTTCAGAATAACACTAATAAAGAAAACACTAATAAAGCAGTATTATTGAGCGCAGTGGTGACTCAGTAGTAGCGGCCGTGATTTACGAGTCGTAGGTTCGAACCCAGATGGGCGCTTTACTTTGTGTAAATTATTTTATCACCACTGCTCAAAACGGTGAAGGAAAACATTGTGAGGAAACCGGCATATCCTAGTACCAAAAATTCAAAGACATGTGACATCTACCAACCCGCACTGGGCCCGCGTGGTGGATTACGGCCCACTCCCCCTCACAAAGAGGCCTGTGTCCCAGCAGTGGGAATGTTATAGGCTGATTATGCTTATTCATCAATCAATTAACATAGACTCGTACAATTATTAGGCATACAATGACAACAGCAATAATTACACACACAAATAAAAAATTAAATTAAATCATAATCATAGAATGTAATATTTATCTTCTGTCCTTTTCATAATGAAATAGAAAGAAAAAGATACACTGAACTTAAATTTAGTTTAGTTTGTGAACAAGGGAATTGGCGCCAATGTCATTTTAAAATATATATAAATTTTAAAAGACACAGGTAATATATCGTTTTAATAACAATCTTAGCAAGTATTTATTAATTACTCGAAATAAACAAGTTATCAACAATACAATTGATATAATCTGCTCACGGCCATATAGGTTTTACGAACCCAAATCTGGTAAATTTTAATTAGCGTTATTAAGCTTTCCGATCGATAACCGATAGCAGTAGGTACCTACAGGTTTAATTAATTATTATATCATTGTTAAGTGTGGTTTGTTAATATTATACGTTCATTTTGCTTTGATTATTATTGAAGTTTGATTAATCATTCTACTCTATGCATACCTCTAGGGTAGTTGCGTCACACACTAACAGTAGGAATGGTTTTCATTTTGACAGTTCAACAACATTCATTGCGTTATTTACGTTGTTGAACATATTATGCAATGGATTAACAATATCCTTAAAAAAATCATTCAGATTGAGATTGAAAGTGTGTGACGCAACTAGGTTGTTGTACAGTTTTTTTGCAATAATTATAATCTCCTTACGTAATTAAAGGACCCGTTATTGTAACGAAATGGCGTGAAAGGCTTATTTATCGAGTGGTTGTTACCGGTTATACAATATAGAAAGTTGGTCACCTCCAATGTGTAAGAAGAAATTGTGAAGTTTGGTTTAACTCACATAGATAAAATGTTTCTCCACTTAACATTCAAAAGTCTAAACTCACAGAGTCACAACTCTAAGTGAATGTTGTTGAGCTGTCAAAATGAAAGCCATTGCTACTGTAAGCGCTTGGCCAGACTGGCAGTGTGGGCGCGGGGCGAGCGCGGGCGTGGCGTACTTAAATCTAAGAACTTAATTTGAGTGTCCATAGTGGGCACGCGGGCGTGGTGAGCGGCGCAGACTGCTCGGCGTGGGGAGCGCGCGGGCAACTCACGCCATAGCTCGTTCATACAAGTGGCCGTAGAAGGTGCGCGGGCGGCCCGCGCTGGGGACTGGGGTTCTCAAACTAGTTCGAGCTTTGAGTAAAAATAAGTCTTCTTCATCCATGTTATATTTTGACAAACACTGGACACGACAACACGCAGAACGCAGCCGCGCTCGACTGCGGAAAGGCAGATCGCGCGCGTTCCCACACCCTCGCCGCTCCCCGTCCCGCGCTGCCAGTCTGGCCAAGCACTTAGTCATGATCATCATCATAATCAGCCTATAATGTTCCCACTGCTGGGACACAGGCCTCCTCTCGGTGAGAGGGAGTGGGCTGTAATCCACCACGCGGGCCCAGTGCGGATTGGCAGATGTCACATGTCTTCGAATTTTTTATTGATATTATATGCCGGTTTCCTCACGATGTTTTCCTTCACCGTTTTGAGAGCAGTGGTGATGAAATAATTTACACAAAATAAAACGTCAGTCTGGGTCCGAACCTACGACTTACCACTTGGCCACCACTGCTCTAGCTGTTAGTGTGTTACGCAATTACCCCGCTCGCTGGTCATAAGCGCACGCCACTTGCGTGACGCAAGTGACGCCCCTGACCTTTGAGAACATCACCAATAAAGTCTTTCAAACAAATAACATAACTTAATCCAGACACAATCTTTTTCAAGCGCCGAGTACTCTCAAGCACCTCGTATTTTCTAGTAATGGTAACAGCAAAGTACAGTCGCTACCATTATCTGAAGTGGTAAATGTCAAACGTGAACTTTGCGTGTTTTTCGCTACATTTGTGACGATAACAATATTGAAAGCTCGCTGGGATTCTGTCTGGTTTATGATGTTCAAATGTACCTGTTTCAAAGTGTTATGAGTTATGGGGTATTTTTATGGTGTGTGGTAGGACTTTTGCCAACAACTGTACTTTGGTACTGATTTTGGGGTTCTTGGAAATTGCAGTTTTATGTAGATATATTGTAAAAGGGTATGATGGGGTCCAGCATATCTATATGAAAAAACCCCCAAATAAAAACAGATTAAAAAAATAAATCTCTTGATTCGTTGTTGAATTGTTTTGGCGTATTTAATAATAATAATAAACATTTCTTCCACACCACATCCATAAGCATCTATACAGTAGGATTAGTAAAGAAAACTTAAAACGATGCGGATAATACTATTATTCATTTGTTTTCTTACAATTAGTATATCGACCATTTAATATGTCCACAAGCATAATCAGCCTATAATATTCCCACTGCTGGGACACAGGCCACCTCTCGGCGCGAGGGACGGGGCCGTAATCCACCACGCGGGCCCAGTGTGGGTTAGTAGATGTCACATGTCTTCGAATTTTTCGGTTCTAGGTCATGCCGGTTTCCTCACGGTGTTTTCCTTCACCGTTTTGAGATCAATGGTGATAAAATAATTTACCCCTAATTTAATTTAAAAAAAAAATTGAGTTGTAGGTCGTAGGTTCGAATCCAGACAGGCGATTTACTTTGTGTAAATTATTTCATCACCAAAAAAAAAAAATTAATTATTAATAATTTTTTTTTTTTTCATCGCTCTCAAAACGGAGAAGGAAAACATCGTGAGGAAACCGGCATGTCCTAGAACCAAAAATTCGAAGACATGTGACATCTACCAACCCGCACTGGGCCCGCGTGGTGGATTACGGCCCACTCCCTCTCATTGAGAGGAGGCCCGCTTCCCAGCAGTGGGAACATTATAGGCTGATTATGGTACCTAAAGTAGAGCAGTGCAGTGGTCCAATGGTTACGGCCCTGACCTTCTATTTGTAGGTCGTGGCCGTGGGATCGAACCCAGGCAAGCGCTTCACTTTGTGTAATTTATTTCATCACCATAGCTCTCAAAATGGTGAAGGAAAACATTGTGAAGAAACCCGCATGTCCATGAACCAAACAAAATCGGCGACATGTGACATCCGCCGACCAGCACTGGTCATGTTTAGTGGATTACGGCCCACTCCCTCTTACAGAGAGGAGGCCTGTGTTCTAGCAGTGGGAACATTATAGGCTGATTAAGTACAGACACCAGCACATGAATATTTAATATCGACAGTATCAGTATAGTAGTAGTAGTATTATATCAAATGAATAGTTACACACTGTTCATTTCTCTCTTTCAGTCGTCAGTAATTTGACTTTCGAAAGAAGAAGACAAAGCGTTGTGTAACTATACAGACGCTATAGAACGTTTATTAGTAAAGAGATTAATTTTTAACTTTCCAAATAAAACGATTGTTAAGTAAAGCAATCCGATCCAAAGACAGAAACATAGACAGCGGGTATGAGTGTCTAGAATAATAACAAATAATACAATTTAAAAATAGACACTAGTGGATAATGGACATACGGCACGATGACAGAACAAAAGCATTAAAATATTCCAACAAAACGTGGCAACATTACATAAAACAACAACGAACTGTATTACCAAGCGTGAAAAATATCCAAAAATGTTGGCAACACCACAAAATATTCATGTCTGGGAACAATGTGCATCTCGCGGCGTTGACATGTAATTTCAGTTCCTCGTACGAGAATGAGGAATAATGTGGGAACGCATCAGATGACCGTAATGATTCAGAATTGCATACACTACAGTTTTAAACTTGATTTTTGTGAGGAATAGAGAAAAATATTTCAGTGGCGATCGAGCTATTTGCCATGCTATTTTTTATATTAGAGTAGTAGTGGCCCAGTGGTATGTTGGTCATAGGTTCAAACCCACGTCTTTACTTTGTGTAAATTATTTCATCACCACTGCTCTCATATGGTGAAGGAAAATATCTCGAGGAAACCAGCATGTCCTAGAACAAAAACTTCGAAGACATGTGACATCTACCAACCCGCACTGGGCCCGCGTGGTCGATAACAGCCCACTCCCTCTCACCGAGAGAAGGCCTGTGTCCCAGCAGTGGGAATATTATAGGCTGATTATTACATGTATTTCAATGACGATCAAGGTATTTGCCACAGCTATTAATTTTTGAATGCCTCTTCGGTCTTGTGGTCGCAAACGCTTCAGCTGAATATAAGATTGTAGGTTTGACTCCCAGGTCGGGACCAGTATTATGGGGTTTTCTATCTGGTTTTTTTTTTACAGCCCGTATTCTGCATTTGTGTCTGTTGATGGCAATAGGCACGCGTATTACATGGACTTAAACTTGACTTATGAAATGTAGGTGTACTATAGATACTGTAAGGAGCTTGAAGAGCCCCTTAAAGTAATTAAACATTGATAGGAAAGAAGACAAAGCATTGTGTAACTATACAGACGCTATAGAACGTTTATTAGTAAAGACATTAATTTATAACTTTCCAAATAAAACGATTGTTAAGTAAAGCAATCCGATCCAAACACAGAAACATAGACAGCGGATATGAGTGTCTAGAATAATAACAAATTTATACTGAGAGAAAGACTTTACATAATTATTCCCGTCCAAACTAGAACTGACTTATCTAAACAAAAATACCTACTTAATACCACACTGACACTTGCTTGAATGTTTGAATGGAACCCGCGCTAAATTATAGCCAGCCTGCACTATATATAAGGTTAGGCTACATAGATAGCCTCTAGAGTATACCAATTGACTACCTTACCCTACAAGGAATAGAGGCGCGATGCCATGTTATCAGGCTCTTTTGGAGCCTGAAAATTGCCTACGCAGTGGAGCAATTTCTTGACCGGATTTGAATACCTAGGTACTGATTATTAGTCCCATCGTCTACGACGCTACTCAAAAGCGACCTTATTATTAGTCGTCGCGTTTTCGCATGACAATAGCAGTAATTGCTCTTTTCCTAATATCTCTACGTAGGAACCCAAATAATGAACTGTACGTACAGTTTAGTTAGATATTGACTCAGGACGATAACGGACTTTATTTCCATTTTTTAGGTAAAAAAGGCTAGGAAATGTAGGTGAGTCAATCACCGCTATTTCCATGCTAACACGCGACCACCATATCGCGTAATTAACTAGTTTGTGTTTGGTTGCCTCGTTTAGAGACCGGCTAACGACCTACAACCTTTAAACATAATTCTCATACATGTATTTCGTACCCAGATTAGAACCAAAAAAAAAGAAAGGAAGAAATATGACGTATAATGTAGAAATGCATCGGATGACGCTAACGACTAAGTTAATGGATGTTAGTCGTTAGGGAAATAAGGTTTACCTACATATTAAATCCATTCAGAGGTTAAAACTCGTTGTTTTTAAGTAAACATGCAACTTAAGAAGACAACGTTGCAATGTCTCAAACACGGTGAACATAAAGGTATACATATAGGTGTGTACGACGACGACATATGAAGCTATACATTTCCAGGATAACCTGACTTCTCATTGTAGAAAAAGCCTATATAATGCGAGGTCAGATAAAATTGGAACTTAACTAAAACATAACTTAACTTAACTAACTGTGCTGGGGCGGCTGCTGCAGGTGCAGAAAACCTCAAACGGCGAAAATATTCCAACCTGATTGGGAGTTATATGTTCGAGCCGTTTGGGGTTGAAACACTAGGGCCATGGGGTCCGAGTGCCCACTTGGTTTTTCGAGATATCGCCAAGTGGTTAGTCGACTCTTCACGTGACCAGAGGGCTGGCCTATTTCTTGGCCAAAGAATTAGCATTGCCATACAACGTGGCAATGCTGCCAGCCTTTTGGGCACTGTTCCTGTTGACAGCGATGCGGAAGAATTTTTTGATGCCCTATGATCATTTTGCTTATTTTTTTTTTCATATAAATGTACATATTATTATTATTTTAAATAGGTATTAGCATAAATTATGTAAATATTATAGTTACTAAAACATAGAGAACGGTGCATCCAGATAGTCTGACAACTATTCGATCAAGCCTGTCCCGTGCTGCCCTCCCCCAGAAATGCCCTAAGCCGAGGTTCGTAGGGGGTGCCCTCAGCGTGTAGTCGCTTAATTTTCAAGTTTTATGCCTTGGCTGGAGGCTTTAAGTTATTAAGGTATTCACAAGATAGTCCGGTTAAGCAACCGACAACCTCCGAGGTTGACCTGCAAAATGCTATTTACAAAAAAAAACAGCCTGGACGTTTAGATATACAGGTTTCATGATACAACCTTTTAACCATAGATTCGATACCAACATCGTGATTCGTGATTCTAGACCACCCAACGCTGAAACATTAGCTGTTCCATACATTTTGATCGTGTAGGTATTGCCTTTTGTATGGAACTAGGGATAATTAATCCCACGTAAAAGGTGTGTAACGCAGTTCATCCCACCTCGTCGACTATTGGATATATTTCGTATGCAGACTGGGAACGTCATTAGATATATTTACAATGTTTAATTTACTGTCGCCTCCACCTTGTTTATGCTAATCAAATTCAAACATTTCTGAACAAACACACTATATTATTCTATTTCTAACAGCATGAAATACCATTCATAGCCTTGACAGTTCCACGAAAGACAGGGTATATACAAGACTTACATTCAGTTGGTAAACAATTAAATACTCGGTATGTGCCGAGCTCAATGTTTGTCCAAGAGATTTGTATTAATCGCAGAGAATCCCTGCATGAGAGCGAAGCAAATATTAATACAGCTTTTATGGTAATCCGAACGTGGAAGTCATCTCTAAGGTCGTTTCCTGACTTGTCGGGTTGGTTGTGTTGAGTCGAAAAATGAAAAAATGTCTTAAGTGCCAACGCAAACTGTGCGGCTTGTCGCGTCAACAACAAGAAGCAGAGCTATCATTTGTATCTGCGTCTTGTAGCTGCGACTAGACGCAAAGCAGAAGAATGCGTCTGCGACTAGTCTTTACGATAGACGTCATGCAGGAAGCGATCATTTTCTTTAAGTATTCGAGAGAGACAGTCGTGTTGTTCATCTTGTGAGTAAATTGAGCCTCTAGTTGCACTTGCCTTGTTGCTTATCATGCGAAGACTGACGCTGACCTGTCGCATGCGACTGTCGTCGGTGGGCGCTTGCGACGTGCGTCTAGTCACTGGTACAAGTAGCGAGAGCATGCTGCTTTGCCAGCTCGACGCCAAGTGTGCGGAGCTTTGAATATAATATACAAAACTTGTCGGCCGCAGCCTGTCGTTGCGTCTAGTCGCCGAGCAAAAAATCAGCTGTTCCCTACATTTATGTTCGTATAACTTGTCAAAATGTAGGGAACAGCTGATTTTTTTTCGCGATTTCAGGTTTGGTCCCATAGTAAAAGTTGTTCATAATGATGAGTACAATGACCTCTTAAGAGGTTGCTGGTGTTTTACCAATAACCCTGTATATATTTTTTAATTCAGTTGTTGTTTCAAACTTAATTTATTTGGTAACAAACAACAATCTTAAATTAAATGAAATTAAATGTTACCAAACCGCTTGCATTATAAACTTACATCGTAAAAGAAAACTGTGAACCCATATACAGCAAACAGTTCGGGTCCATATTCCCACGTCCACGTTTGGACATAACCGTTGTAGTTATTGAAACAAGGTTCCTGAAGAGCATTTTACAAACAGAGACAATACAAAGTGGTTTGGAGACACTTCTCTAAAAGACCCTACCATTTGTTTCAGCTGAAAATGAGAGGAGAGACTCAGACTTCTAAAAATAAAAAAATAAAAATCTTATCTGGACGAGCGGGAAATTTAGTAATTTTGACCATTTCAACAATATTCATTGCATAATGTACGTTGTTGAACAGACAATTTTTTTTAATATTATAAAGCAACTAGCTGCGCCCCACGGTTTTACCCGCGTAAATGTCGATCCCGTGGGAATATCGGGATAAAAAGTAGCCTATATCTTCATCCAGTACCGGTATCTACAACGCCACATACGAACAACACGTCATACTGACGTCACGCAAAATCCTGCATCGCGCAAGGAGAGTTTACCGTGCAACTAGCATAGATACAACGGCCCAACATAAATCATCGAGCAGTTGCCCGCCAGACACAACACCCGTCTGGTCGGAGGAACCTCCCTTTTTCTATGGAGGGTGAGTGAACTTTACACCCTGTTCCTCATACTTCTATACCAGTATTTTACACGGAGCGACTGCCTATCTGACCATGATACCCCTTGGTAAGACTTGTTGCCTGACTTTCGGGCTTCTAGACTACCCGTAACGACTGTTAAAGATCTACGAATGATAGCCGATACATGATAAGCCGCTGGGCTTATCATGTTTCCTGAGACACAGAACGATCGCGTTGTATAATAGATATCACCCATCCACGAACCGACTGCTGCAAGGTGCAGCTGTTATCGTTTAGCCACGAGCCCCCCAAAAGTAGATACTAGTTAAAGTAAGAAATTAAAAATGTAGATAAGAGAAAAACTTCTCACTCATAACTCGACTCAAGAATACTTACTATCTTATAGTAAGGTCTAACTATATCCCTCGTGGGTCTAACACAGTTTTCGTTGAAATGACTCGTCGCTAGCCACTTTCGCATGCAATTGTCCGGTGGCTTATATGATACCCACTGAAATATACAGGTATAAAGAGGGAATATAGAATGGGGTAAATTATAAGTAATACTGTTTTTATACTGGTAATAGTGTTTTTAGTCTGTGTTTGTTGTGAATATTGTCATGCTGTGCTAGGTATTAATTTAATTTCGATGGATCTATTTAATACTGGTAATACCAGTATTTTACACGGATCGACTATCTATCTGACCTCCACAACCCAGTTACTGGGTAATACGATACCCCTTGGTAAGACTGGTGGTCAGACTTTCGGGCTACTGGACGACCCGTAACGACTGTCAAAGATCCACGAATGACAGTCGGGACGTGCTTTCCGAGCCACGGAGGGGTCTTGGTATGTGAAGATGGTTACCCATCTACGGACCAACCGCGGCATGCGTTGCTTAACCTTATCGATCGACCCGTGCGGCTGTTATTACATAGCCCCTCTACAAAAGCTACACTATTGGAGAAAATTGCTTGTTTTACAACGTGCAGGACTGTAGGTATACTGTTTGGTACACGAGTAGCAGTGTCTATGGTAGTAAATATCGTTGAACTAGGTACCAGCCGACCCCCGCAGCACATGTTCCATTGTCCCGGCACTCATTACTGACTCCCGGACAACCATTGTATCACATATCTCAGGATTTATATTTTAAAAGCTACAATTTTTGCTTTGCCATGAAATGAAATGGGAGTGTTGATTAAAGTTTCGATGTTGTTTTGTTTTTTCTGAAACAGGTGGAAAAAGGTCTTGTTTATCAATGGGTTTCACACAAAGTAATGGAAGAGGTGTTGTGTCAAGAGAATGGTCCATAGATTATTTAAAATGAAATGAAATGAAAAAAAAAAATGAAATGTTTATTCTGTAAATAGGGTATCGGAATCACTTTTATACGTCATAATATTATAAAAAAAGATAGATGAGTCGACATTTCCTATCTGAATATTTAGTAGTTATAAATCTAACAACTATACCAAGGGGTATCGTATTACCCAGTAACTGGGTTGTGGAGGTCAGATAGGTAGTTTCTCCATTTAAAATACTGGTATTCAACTGCATCCGGTTAGGCTGGAAGCCGACCCCAACATAGTTGGGAAAAGGCTAGGCAGATGATGATGATGATGATGAAGTCTAATAACCAGTCTTACCAAGTGTATCGTATTACCCAGTAACTGGGTTGTGGAGGTCAGATAGTCTCTCTATTTAAAATAGTGGTTTTCAACGACTGCATCGAGTTAGACTCGAAACCGACCCCATCAAAGTGGGATAATGACTAGGCAGATGATGGTATTAGTCTGCTAATAAAAACTAAATGAGATCACTAATTCGTATATTTCCCAAAATTTCAGCCTTCTGGAATAATTATAGCCTTGAATAAAGTTCTACCTAACTTCTTGTGTCCTTCTACCTGCTGTATTGTGAAAGGCATGAATGTATCAATGAATGAAATGTGTTACAAAACAATCAATGTGTAACAATTACTCGGTAGCACTAATAGTTTGAACACCGCACGTACATTGTTGTTAGCACCTTGGATACTAAAACAGTGTTGTAATAACAATAACCATCGAAGCGTGTGTTTTAACTACAAAAGCACTGATTGTACCGTCGCCAATTTACCTAATAAATTATATTACAATATAACTTCAGCTGGTACCACACTATATTTTGGTCCTTTTGAGGTTATATACTGGTATATTTGTTGCAGTGATATGGTTAGGCATATAGCTATAAACGGTATTATAGCTATTATGAAAGCGGTTCTAGGAATACAACTATGATACGAGCACGATCTAGTAATATCTTACTGATCTGGTGAAATAATTGTAATTCGTTATAGGTACACATCTTGGCGAAACCGACAGCCACCGGTGTAAGTATAAAATATTTGGACTTCAAAGTATGTTACATAGTTTGAAAACTAAACAATTATATTGTCGCGGGAAGCGCCCCGCACATAACACCTTGCTTTTACAATCATTTCACTAGATTAGTCTAGTAATCTGACAGACTGAATGAAAGGAGTTCTTAACTAGATAGTTGTGAACTCCTTTCATTCAAAGTCCTGACTGACTGATATATTAATGCACAGCCTAAACCGCTGGTCCTAGAGACATGAAATTTGGAGAGTGTGTTTTTTGTGAAGACTAGGTATTCACTAAGAAAGAGTTTTTTGTAATTCCACCCCTAAGAGGGTGAAAGGCGGGAAGGTAAAATTTCACGCGGACGAAGTCGCGCGCAGAAGGTAGTACCTATAACTACTTATATTACGGTAGCTATATCCCTAGGGATATAAATAACTATATCACGATTTTAACTATCTTACTGCGACATATTCACGGCAAAAAATGGCAACGGTTCTCCATAATTGGCTATAACTTAATAATGACTGCCGCGCTGGTCTAGTGGTCTCAAGTGCTACTGCTGAGCATGAGGTCTTGGATTCGATTCTCAGATCGGGCAAAGTGTTATTTGGTTTTCCCCTCTGGAATTTCTCAGTAAGCAGCCCAATTTGGGCACGGTTGTTGGCAATAGGCTCACCCCCTTTTACATGGGACTTAAACATAACTGGTGAAATGTGGGTGCACTAAGGCACACCTCTACCCAACCGTTTGGGGAAACAAGTCGTGATCTATTGTTATGTAACTTAATAATGTTATATTTTATGTAACTTTTCGCTTTTATCACTGACTCCGTTATACCAAAACTTAGGCAGTATAAAGCATCTTAGTTTCACACTGATTCTTAGATATACGGAACCTAAAAATCCAACAAAATACCGACATCGGACGAACTTCAGAGCATCGTAAAATACAAAGTCGTATAGAAAGTTGCCGTGCATAAATCGACAACATCTGATATTGAATTTATCGGCGAACGTATCATAAACCCGGCTCAGTGGTGGCGTCGAGATAAACTTGTAAAAATTGTATACTTTTGTAAACAAGGACGCTCGCGGTAATGTTTGGGGATTAAGTCTAATTAATAAAAGTTGGCAATTATCGCGAGGACCGGTTCAAGATGGCGCGGTAAAATTCAGCCGGATAGTTTCAGCTAAGAAAACAAAAGTTAGGTAATAATACCTCTGTCTTACTTTCAGGAAGTAGAGGTTTGAGGATTATCGTACACCGCCGCAGGAGACGCCCTGGGTGTCGGGAATCGATAGCCGATTCCCGGTTACCGATAGGCGCGGGCTTGCGGACGGCGAGCAACGGGCAGCTCGCCGTCCGGTAAGAACCAGGCCCGGGCGACGACGCGTACAATGACCTAATGTTTTGTAATCAATAGTAGTAAAGAATTTTCTTATGAAAAGTGTTAGTAAAACACTTTTCATGAGAAAATTCTTTAACATTCAACATTCTTTGGTCATACACGTAACGGAACGTGTAACTCTTTGCACACAATTGCTAGCTAAATATTTTGATTACAGTAATCTAAAGCATAAAAATCGCCAAGCGGTTGGTCAACTCTTCACGTGACCAGAGGGCTGGCCTATTTTTAGATCAAAGAATCAGCATTTGCTATCCAACTTGGCAATGCTGCCAACCTTTCGGACACTTTTCCCATTGACAGCGATGCGGACGAATTTTTTGATGCCCAATACATAATATAAATATTTTAGTGTTAGATTGTATATTGTTTAAATTTAAGATTTCTTATGCATGTAAATGTATTTTTTTTATTTAAAAAATATAATATAAAATGATTGATTTTAAAAATGACGACATTCCCATTAAAGTTTGTGTTAGCAGAGCTCCGGGGTTGTTGTAATACCACCTTACCCGAGTCTGCCATCATGCAACGTTGCCGAGTTCGGTTTAAAGGGGAGCTGGTGCAAGTGGGATCCTGCCGTTTTACCAAAAAGATTTTGCCAAAATTTCATTACCCAAACAAATTTTCGCTACCTTTTATTATACCAATGCTATGTTTGGAATGATTTTAGTATGCACATTTTGATTTGGTAAAATTTTTACTTGGCAGAATATTAATAAGGATAATGTCATTTAGGCATTTGGTCTTTAATCAAATTACTTATTACAGCAAACAATCTTTAGACAATAAACGTTTGGTCAAATGATTTGTTATGACAAAAAATAAGATTTTTTGGGAATTAAGTAATTAAAAAATGCAATTTTATTTTAAAATAATCATTTCATTCATTTAAAATTTTTTGCAATGGAAATTATCGAGAACCGAATTAGTTAGACGAGGTTAATTATTTAAAAAAAAATGCTTATGTTAGGTTAGGTCAAAACTGTGACCTACGCAGGAGCCGAGCGAGCGAAGCGATCGGTGCCGCGGCAGCGGCCGGCGAGTACCAGAAACGACTAAATTATATAGAAAAAAATATGGAAAAAAGAAATTATTTTTAGCACGCTATCGAGAAACGAATTAGAAGAGGTTAATTTAAAAAAAAAATGCTTAGGTTAGGTTAGGCTAAAACCGTGACCTCCTACGCACGAGCCGAGCGAGCGAAGCGAGCGGTGCCGCGGCAGCGGCCGGCGAGTGCCAGAAACGACTAGATTATATAGAAAAAAAATATGGAAAAAAGACAGACTACCCGAAACTGAACTAGTTAGACGAGATTAATTATTTTTGAAAAGACGATTCTGATAATTAAAAAATTAATTAATTAATATGGACATGAAATTTATGCCTACAGATGATTCTGACTTACAAAATTATGAGTTTTAAATGTATGCCAAACGATTTTCTGCGAAATGAAGTTTATGCTATACGCTGATAAGCAAAATAATATTATGACATAAAAAGTTCTGCTATAAAGGATGACTCAAGGGGACTCTTCTAAACTGGCTTGATTGTTCGAATGGAACCCGCGCTAAATTATAACCAGCCTGCACTACATAAGGTTAACTTTAGCGGACAACCGTCACAGTACTGACACATGATAAATGATTAATAAATGATTTTATTTTTGTAAGTAGGTATTTACAAACACTTTTACACGTCAATCATGTTTTTTTTTAAACTAGATGAAGTCGGCGTTTCCTATCTGACTACTCTGAGAAGAAAGGCCGAAACAAACTCAGAGGTCACAGTCTCTTTTAAAGTCCAGACATAATCTTGGTCAGGTTATATGAAGACCATGTAGATCGATGTCTGAGGTGGTCTTTTGAGGAAAGAACCACACAGATTGGCATGGGAATTCAGCTTTGTCTCTGGAATGGCAACGAACTTTCTAAGCATCTGGTATTGCAGATGGCCATATGGTGGTGGTGATCACTAACAATCAGGTGGACTATATTACGCTTGGTTGCCATCCAAGAGCAGGTGTGGTATAATACTACAGATTGAGGTAATTTCGATACTGCATAACGACGGATTTCCATGGAAATGAGAATTAATTAAGTAAACCATATTGCATTGCGGTAAAAGATTTAAATGCAAATTGGAACAAGATATTTTTATTGTAAATACGAGTATACAGGATGAAGGATGTGCAGTAACTGTCACATAATCATTATAAATTGTCATTTCGCTTAACTAAATTCTTAAAAAGAATCGTGTAATTATCGTCTTAGTTAATGCAAACTACGAGTTATTGTCTTCAAGTAGATACAAATTATCGTCGTTCCAGTACAAATATTTCGTTTTCAAAACTTTCAAAACAAATTATAAAATTAAAGTATCAATTTTAGCGCGCGACCGATAAGCAATCCATTCATGCCGAGTTCACAACATGAAGCATGTTGGCAACGCGTTGAACTTGCGGTATTTACCTAATTTTGACTGTTCCTACGAAAAAAGGGCGCGCGACGACGTAACCAAATCGCTCGTCTACCCGCTCAAGCGCGCACTTATGTGCATCCCTTTCCTTATTGACTTTATCTATCTATAGCAAGTTGAATAGAATAGAATAGAATTATTTCAGATAATTAAAATCCATATCTTGTTAGTATATATTATTAGCAACTGTTTCATACATTTTGGTCAAATAGGTAGGTATTGAACTTTTGTATTAAACAGCTGATTTTTTTTTCGTGATTTCAGAGTGTGTTCCATAATGAAAGTTGTTCATATTCATGGGTAGAACACCCTGTAAAAATTTGGATGGTGATTAAAAAATCTTCCTGTATAATAGACCCTCCGTCTAGAATCATTGTGCTGGATTCATGGTTTCAGTCTGCGCATCGGTGTCCCTGGCACAGTTTATATTCGCAAGTTTGCGATAACTTTGCCATCGTAAAACTAGGCAAATTTCCCACAATATGTAGCCCCCAGTAAATGGCACCCAACACACCGTCAGCAACGGCAATCACCACAATAAAACTCGACCGCACAACATTTTTACTTGTCGCTTGCTAACCGTACATACTGTTTGCCAGAGGACACAGTTGTAACATACTTTATATTTTCCTTTAGGAGATTATTCTGTGTAGGGTTGGAATCGCACTAATATTAAAAAGGCGAAAGTTTGTAACTGTGTGTGTGGGGGTGTGTTTATATGTTTGTTACTTCTTCACGCACAAACGGCTAGACCAATTTTGATAAAATTTTATATGGAGGTAACTGACACCCTGGATTAACTTATAGGCTACTTTTTATCCCGATATTCCCATGGGATCGACACTTATGCGGGTGAAACCGCGGGGTGCAGCTAGTAAGTTATAACTTATTATTATGTTGGAAATGATGATAGAGCAGTGGTGGCCCAGTGATAACGGCTGCCACTTACGAGTTGTAGGTCTTAAGTTCGAACCCTGACAGGTGTTTTACTTTGTGTAAATTATTTCATCACCACTGCTCTGAAAAACTGTGAAGGAAAACGTCGTGAGGAAACCGGTATGTCCTAGAACCAAAAATTCGTAGACACCTGACATCTACCAACCCGCACTGGGCCCGCGTGGTGGATTTCAGCCCACTCCCTCTCACAGATAGGAGGACTGTGTCCCAGCAGTGGGAACATTTTATAGGCTGATTATGAATTTGGGAATGTGAAAAAATGTTTTGCCGAAACCATCTTAATCGTTGGGACTACACCTACACTACAAAACTTTTAGTGAAATTAAACAAAGTCAGGAACTAAGTTCAACACAAATGGATAATATCGATGTAACTATGATGATGTATGTTTTATTGTATTATGTAATAGGTACACCACAGACTTCCTACAGTATTTGTCTGTCCTTCCCCTTTTTAATCCATCCAAAGGTTGTCTTTAAAAGATCGCTTTTAGCGATAAGACCGCCCATTGTGTCACCCTATGTACTGTTTCTATTTTTATGTCTGTAATTTATTTGGTGTACATAATAAAGAGTATTTCTATTCTATTCTATTCTATTCATTGTACCCATAAATAGGTATTGCTCTAGAGCCAGGCCAAAAGTTTAGAGCGACTTTACGAGGTTCTGTATGGAATAGAGTGCAATAATTTGAACGTTTAATGTGTAATTGATGTTCCATTTGTAAAGGCTATACAACTTTTGTTTGTTGAAATGGGAATAACTTTCACCACTGCCTGTTTAGTGGTTGTTCCTCTGTTTATTGATTTGATAGTCATATGTTTGAATAATGTATAATACATGCATTGACTGCCCCGATGGTCTCGTGGACGTTAGCGTGACTGCCGAGGTCCTGGGTTTGATTTCCGGTTCTTGCAAAATGTTATTGTTTGGTTTTTCCATTGGAAATTTTTTTAGTAACAGCTCGGAGTTTGATAGTTGGTGATTTGATACACCCGTGTCTCGGAAAACACATTAAAGCCGTTAGTTCTGCGCCTGATCTATCTCTGGTCGTCTCGGATTGCTGTCCCATCGAAATATGAGAGCGAGGGAAGCGGGAATGCACCTGTGCTTGCGCACATACTTGTGCACTATAAAATCTCCCGCGCCGAAGGTTGGTCTCCGCTTAGATTGGTCGCCATGGCCAAAATTCGGTCTGGAACACTTATATTACATGCATAATTTATTAATTACTAGCAGCGCCCCGCGGTTTCACCCGCGCAAGTCGATCCCGTGGGGATATCGGGACAAAAAGTATCCTATGTCCTTTTCTGGGACTCAAACTATCTCTATACCAAATTTCATCTAAATCGGTTCAGCAAATTAAGCGTGAAGAGGTAATAGACAGACAGACACACTTTCGCATTTATAATATTAGTATGGATTACGATATTCATCGTAATCAGCCTATAATGTTCCCAACGTTGGGACACAGGCCTCCTCTCTTCGATAGGGAGTGGGCTGTAGTCTATCACGCGGGCACAGTGCAGGTTGTTAGATGTCACAGCTCCTCAAAGAAGGCCAGCGACGCCTTGGTGACAATCTCACGGAGCGTACCTGGGTTACCGAAGTAGGTACTGCATGTGGCGATAGTGCAACTACTACCACCGAACCTGTCTATTGTGTCAAAATCTCAACGTGAAAACTTTCATGGTGAGATTTTTCAGAATATATCGACTGATTTCTGTCCCAAAACTGCATTGCTATGTTTCGTTTTAAAATTAACGAATTACAATGAAGATCAACAAAACGTCATTGCAAACAGTACTGACGTTTACCTGTAATTAAACTACAAATACCACCCTGACTGGTATGAAAACAAGGCGCTGTCAAAGTTACCGCGCACGTACGATTGACTGTACCTACACCATCCGACATTTAATCTTAAATTATGTGTATTTCAGTGACATGCGTCATCTCATAAAGGAAATGCCAATCGCAATCTACCAGCCTAACACAAATTCTAGAAATTCCTGATTTGTAAGCGGGTTGGGAGCAATATAGAGCCGTTAAATCTAATGTTCAATTAATGTTCAATTTCTAAAGGCCTATATCGTTTTATCTGTGAAATTGGCGAGGGTTCACATAGAGTAGGAAGTAATGGAGGTTCCTGTGTTGCTTTGGTCATAGAAATTGTTACAATGTTCCAAAAATGTACATATTGGAATACCAAATAGTGGTCATTTTTGTTTTACACTACATTATGGCAAAATAGATTAGGTCGGGTTCGAACCCAGACAACCGCTTTACTTATTGTAAATTATTTCATAACCACTGCTCTCAAAACAGTGAAGGAAAATATTGTGAGTCTTAGAACCCAAAATTCGAAGACATGTGAAATGAAATGAAATGATTTTACTTTTTTTTGTAAGTAGGTTTGTACAAACACTTTTACACGTCAATCACGTTTTTTTTTTTAAACTAGATGAAGTCGGCGTTTCCTATCTGACTACTCTGAGAAGAAAGGCCGAAACAAACTCAGAGGTCACAGTCTCTTTTAAAGTCCAGACATAATCTTGGTCAGGTTATATGAAGACCATGTAGATCGATGTCTGAGGTGGTCTTTTGAGGAAAGAACCACACAGATTGAGAGGACCTGTCCAGTCAGTGCACGCATTTGTCAAAAATCATGCAGCTCAACTCAAGACTTAAGGAGCTCAACGATTCGACGAACAACACCAAAGAAAGGACATTTGGGTAGGCCACATAAATAACTCAAACTGCCAGACCATGAAAAAAAAAAAAAAACAGAACAGATGTGACATCTACGAGTACCAGCCCACTTTCGAATTATTTAAATTAAGAAATTCTTGTGCAGATTCTACCTAAATAGCAGCTCTCGTCAATCAATCAACTTAGCCTATTGCAATCCACTGCTGGACATAGGCTTCTCACAAGTTGTGAAAAGGAAAACATCCTGGACTTCAGAAGTCGGAGACCAGAAGAAGATGACTGCAGGCTCCATTGATTTTAGTAACTTCATGTCCCAAATACATTAGGATTCTGCTATAGAAAAGCAACGGTCAATGTTCGCACAGTCGTAATATAGAAGTATTGGAGTTTTTATAGAAGTCATTATGTACTTCGTTGTGAAATATTAGAGCGCTTATTGGTTATTTTTATGACTGAAACGTGCTGCAAAATAATGTTGATTAGGTAGGTACTTCTTAGGAGAACAAACTGTTTTCAGGTTGTTGTTGATTTATAGGATAACCAGACTTCGTTAAAGTATTGGAATGTAATAATGATCTCAATGTTTCCGTGTTTCAGTGTCTAAGATTAACAAAAGTATTGTTAAAATTCGACTTATTCTCAGTAATCTATACTTATACTAATAATAAAGCTAAATTGTGTAAGCAGAGTTTACCTACTGATTTGTTGCTCTTGATTAATTTGCTTATACCAGTGTGAGTTTGACTGCCCCGTTGGTCTCGTGGTCGCAAGCGCGACTGCTGAGCGTGAGGTCCCGGGTTCGATTCCCGGGTCGGGCAAAGTATTATTGAGTTTTTCCATTAGGAATTTCTTAGTAACAGCCCGGAGTTTGGAAGTTGTGATAACCCCGTGTCTCGGAAAGCACGTTAAGCCGTTGGTCCTGCGCCTGATCTCTCTCCGGTCGTGTCGGATTGCCGTCCCATCGGACTATGAGAGTGAGGGAAGAGGGAGTGCACCTGTGTCTGCGCGCACATTTGTGCACTATAATATCTCCCGCGCCGAAGGCTAGTCTCCGTTGAGATTGGCCGCCGTGGCCGAAATACGGTCTGGAGGACTTTATTTTATACCAGTGTATACAATTGTTGGCGAACCAAATTTATAAATAAATAAATTATAAAAAGCTAAAGAGTTCGTTTTGTTAACATCACGCAAAAGAAATAAAGTCAGAAAGAGCGCTAACCGAAAACGAAGCGCGGGCAGGCGATGCGATGCGACGAGGCCGGTCGGGGGACCAAAAAATGTCATGCGGACGAAGTCGCAGGCAGAAGCTAATGTCTAAGATAAACTTAAAGAGTACATTTGATACTGCAGTCAGATTGTTCTATTACGTAGTAACCACTAACAAAAAAAAACAGTGACACTCCGGGAGTGCCGACAGAAATGAAAACTTGAACCATTACGTGTGTTTTTTTTAATCGTCTTATAAACAAAACACGCGCGGTGTCGGTTACGGTAACAGTGTCGCGAGTTCAATGGGTTTTTCCCATCTCAAAAAATGTGCAACACGCCTAAGTTTTCACTTCAATAATATTATATTATTTGATATGGCTACAGCCAGCACATAAATATTCACCTGACGCTTCATTATGTGCGCTGAAACAACTGAATCCGATGTAACTATTTATTTTAGTGGGCAATCATTTTGTGGTTAATCGGGCAAATGACGTCAGAGTTTGACGGTTGCAGTTTTATTTGTCTACTGAAATACACAGGCTGTTAAATAATTACTTTAAAGTTTTGTAGTGCCTATATGAGTGATAAGGGACATTGACGCGGAAACTGTAACCATGAATTCAGCACATGATTTTACATCCCCCAGCGTAGATTTTTTTTTTTGACAGTTCATCAACATTTTTTGCGTTATTTACGTCGTTGCGTTACAACATATATGAAGCAATGGGTTAGCAATAACACACGAAGACACAATAGAACACGAAGGATTCCATACCACAAGGCAAAAACGCCGAAAAAAAAACACGTTTGTTTAATGGGAGCCCCCTTAAATATTTATTTTATTTTGTTTTTAGTATTTGTTGCTATAGCAGTAAGTAACAGAAATACATCATCTGTGAAAATTTCAATAGTCTAACTGTCACGGTTCAGGAGATACAGCCTGGTGACAGACAGACAGACGGACAGTGGAGTCTTAGTAATAGGGTCCCGTTTTTACCCTTTGGATACGGAACCCTAAAAATGATTCAGATTGTTATTGATAGAGTGTTATGCAATTAGGTGCAGGACCTTCTGCTTAGCAGTAGGAGTTGCGCCCGCTATCCCAATGCGGCAGTTCTCATTTAAATAATACTATCTGTGCCCCGCGGTTTCACCGGCATAATTGTCGATCCCGTTGGAATATCGAGATAAAACGTAGCCTATATGTTAATCTAAGGGGTCAGCTACCTCCATACAACATTTTATCAAAATTGGTCCAGCCGTTTGAGCGTGAAGAGCTGACAAACATATAAACACACCCCCACACCCCCACTCATAAACTTTCGCCTTTATAATATTAGTGTGATAGTAGAAAGAAAAAAAATGGAGAAATGTCTTGACGCAGCGTCAGCGTACTTGATCCATCGCCGCTATGTCCACCGCGCACAGGATGGATGGAAAGTAGCACATGAAACATTTTTTTTTGATCCGTCGGTGTAATTGCTGTATGGCGTTCCAGTGTGAGGATAAATCCCATCACCTGCCTAGCCTTTTCCCAACTGTGTTGGGGTCGGCTTCCAGTCTAACCGGATGCAGCTCAATACCAGTATTTTACATGGAGCGACTGCCTCCACAACCCAGTTACTGAGTAATACGATACCCCTTGGTGAGACTGGTTGTCAGACTTTCGGGCTTCTGACTACCCGTAACGACTGTCAAAGAACCACGAATGACAGCCGGGACCAACGGCTTAACGTGCTTTCCGAGGCATGGAGGGGTCTCGATATGTAAAGATGGTCACCCATCCACAGACCAACCGCGGCAAGTGTAGCTTAACCAGATCGATCGACCTGTGCGGCTGTTATTATTTAGCCACGGGCCCCCCGTATTTAGTGTGAGGATAAATGATTAAATTGAAATAAATTAATAAGAAATAAAAATAAATGTCTCAGGGACCGACTAGATAATTCTCGGCAGCAATTATAGTTTCGGCACCTTTCAATATGTTACGGTTAATAATACAATACAACAAACGAATACTTTTTCATTTCAATTAAAGCTGATAGCGCTATCTCAGACTTCATGGTCAAAATATTGCCCAACCATGTCTGGATATTAAATACGCCAGCACATCAAGCTACTACAATCTGTCAAATTTCTTTAATACATTTTCAACTTTATTCCTAAAACATAAGGTTCAATGTTGATTGGGATAACTTGATAGTTTCGGATAGCTTGATATGCTGGCGTCTGCACTAATAGGTGTAAAAGCGAGAATTGCCAAATCAGATTTCAATGCAGAATTGCGTGCAATGTCACCTTTAGAGTATATATAGTCCGTTTGCACGAATTTTATCGTGGCCGTGAACTCCGGTTAGTCCGGGTCAATGAATGCATCATCAGCCCCATAGTGTTTCCACTGCTGGGACACATGCCTCCTCTAAGTGGGCCATAATCTACCACGCGGGCTCAGTGCAGGTTGGTAGATGTCACATGTCTTCGAATCTTTGGTTCTAGGACATGCAGGATTCCTCACGATGTTTTTCTTCACCGGTTTGAGAGTAGTGGTGATGAAATAATTTACGCAAAATAAAACTCCTGTCGGGGTTCGAACCTACGCCCCTCGTAAGTCTCGGCCGGAGCGCGCCCGGCGGGTGTCGCGGGCGGTGCGGGCGGAAAGTACGTGTTCCACGCGCGCCTCAAAGAGATGTCAGAATCGAGGAAGGGGCCCCTTAGGGCCGAAGCCTGCCGGGTCAGCGGGATTGTCCGAAAGGGTTACCGCTGGCCCGGAACATAAAGGGCTAAGGAAGGAACATGGGTGGGTTTTAGTCAGTAAGAGTCTGACACTCCCTTCCGTTCCACCCAGAGCGGGAGGGGTCATTTGATGATTTCCCATCCGAAAAAAAATAAAAGTCCGGTCCGATACCAATGGGCCACTATTGCTCAGCTCTGCTCTCTTTATTATTTATCATTTTCAATATACAGAAGCTTAGGTAAAAGCGTTAATGTGTAACTGTCAATCAGTTCATTCATCTTGTAAGTTAATGTCATTCTTTTGTTTCGATACAACAGTTTTTTTCCCAATTTATGTTACGCTTTGGTTAATTATTCGTTACTTTATGTTATTTATTATTCAAATAGCAACCTTGAATGATAATGACGACGCGATTTTCTTTTGTCTTTTATTTCTATTTTTATTTTGTTGTTATTCAACTTCTTATATCGTGTTGCTAATAGTTATTACGATTTATTCCGGGGAGGGAGGGGTGGAGCGAGCTCCGCCCCTCCCCCTCCTCGATCCCCTGCTAGTTCGTCTTCTGTTTTAATATCTGTCTTATCAACATTACACTGCCTTCCAAAAGTTAGTTGACATTTTTCGACTTCAACTGCGATGCCTCATTATGATTTCAAATTCTAGTTTCAAATGTTTGAATTAAAGACTGTAACGTTTTTATTGACTAATTCAACTATTTAAATGACTTTTATTTTAAGCTAGCAGCGCCCGCGGTTTCACCCGTATAAGTGTCGATCCCGTGGGAATAGTGGGATAAAAACTATCCTATGTCCTTTTTCGGGACTCAAACTATCTTTATACCGCATTTCATCTAAATCGATTCAGCGGTTTAAGCGTGAAGAGGTAACAGACAGAGAGACACACTTTCGCATTTATAATATTGAATATGAAAAGGATAACTGTCAACCAACTTTTGGAGGGCACTGTAAATGTTATTAGGTATCTTAAAATTAAATGGACTGCCTCGTTGGTCTCGCGGTCGCAAGCGCTAGTGCTGAGCATAAAGTCTTGGTTTCGATTCCCGGGTCAGTCAAAGTGTTATTGATTTATTCCGTCTGGAATTTCTCAGTAGCAGCCCAGAGTTAAGTTGAGAGCAGTGATGGCCCAGTGGTCACGGACACGACTTACGAGTTGTAGGTCGTAGGTTCGAACCCAGACAGGCGCTTTACTTTGTGTAAAATATTTCATCACCACTGCTCTCAAAACGGTGAAGGAAACCGGCATGTCCTAGAACCAAAAATTCGACGACATGTGACATGACCCGCACTGGGCCCACGTGGTGGATTACGGCCCACTCCCTCTCACTGAGAGGAGGCCTGTTGTGTCTCAGCAGTGGGAACATTATAGGCTGATTATAATGATGAGCCCAGAGTTTGCATTTGTGCCCGGTTGATGGCAATAAGCCCCCTATGACATGGGACTTAAACATAACTGTTGAAATGAAGGTGTACTATAGGTACACCTCTGCCTGACCCTTCGGAGAATACAAGCATGATGTTATGTTGGAAAATTAATAAAAACAGCGGCAGCGAAGCGCTTCAGCGATTCTTATCAGTCAGCCCAGCACCCTAATTGCATAATGTATCTACTATGAATCACAATCTGAATCATTTTGAAGGTTATTCTTATTCCATTGCTTCATATGTTCGAAACATTTTTCTGCTCAACAATGTAAACAACGCAATGAATGTTGTTGAACCATCAAAATGAAAGCTATTGCTACTGTTAGTGTGTTACGCAATTACCCTGCTGATACTAACTTGGCTGACTAACTCACCATTGCTATTTTTTTTTATATTTGAATTAAGAATTTGAGATAATTTTCAAGTTATGGAATAACAAACTGAATATCACACTTAACAAAGTTCAAATTCCATTGCAACCAAAAACGTATTAGAACCTTTTTGTTACAAATGGTCGAAAAAAAAACAAACTTAAAAAATTCTAAAAATAAACTTAGAAGACATTGCACTAAATTAGATGGAATTTAATTATCTGTGATTATCAACACTTAGACCGTACTTTCACGTTCCGAGAAAAACAAATGCAAAGCTATTAGCTAGCTAGCTATTATTTATTAGTGCATCAAAATGTTACCTAATAAAACCCACCACAATACGATTGGTCTCAAATTTTGATTACAGTCTTAAAAGCATAATGTTTTTAAATTTCTTCATACAATAAGATATATTTTTGCAGTGCATTCAGGCACAAAGTCACGGTCTAAAGATTTAGTAAGTACTGCACTTTCAGAAACGCACTGTATTCCACAATACGTGAATGACATGCTTCTGAGTCGAAAATTGGGTAACATCGGTGAAGTCTGCGGGGTAATTGCATAAAAAAGAAAAGCAAATAAAATAACGACTATTGGGCCTTATTAATTACCTTAGTCTTTGAAAAAAATATACTTTATGCACTAGAGCATAAAAAGAGACTTTATGTCGCTTATGCACAACATAAAGACGAACTTTTAGAGCATGAGAAGTGAAAACCCAATTACGTAACTATAAAATAAATTATTAAGGCGTAAAATTGTTGATTTTTCAGCAATAAAAACGCTAGAAAATGCCTAGATTTTAAAATGACACGTGACTGTGTCGATGTTTAAGCAACACTTTGGAAAGAGGTTCTTTTCTTAAATTTAATGAAGTGCAAGAGTCAGTCACAATAGATATTTCATGGTCATCAAACATTTGAAACTTCTCAGTGGCCAACAATAAAATGTTGTTACAGCTTCCTTTAGGCACCTGCAACATAGCACGTCGATGCATTGTCCGCTTCAAGCTTACAGCATTTATTTCAATTATACCAAATTACAGGCACTTTCGATTTGTCAAGGAGTCGGTCAGTCAAAAAGATGTAGCTGCCCGGCACAAAACGTAGAGAGTTGCTATGAAGAACACGGGGAAGAAAATCTGTAGAGTCTTTTAATTATTTTTTTCTAACTTCTTTAGGTGCACTGGCCATTTTTTGAGATGGAAAAAAACCATTGAACTCGCGACACTATTACCGTAACCGATACCTCTGTTTTATGTTTTGGCCATTATAAAGACATCAACGCGTGGTACATTTTCTTTGGGAAGTATGACCTTCAACATATTTATAAAATTACAAGTTTTCACTTCTCTCGGCACTCCTGGAGTGCCACTGTTTTTTTTTAATTGTTCAAAAATGTTAGTGGGACAGTCACGGGAGCACAGCAATGCTGTTTAGCAGTGTTCATAATCTCATATAATTTAATTCCATCGCCACTTAATCAGTTATCCACTTTAGTGAAATGTATTCTAAGTTGATTTTTAAGTGACCATTTGTAACAAAAAGGTCCTAATAAGTTTTTAGTTGCAATGGAATTTGAACCTTGTTTAGTATGACATTCAGTTCGTTGTTCCTTATCTTGCAAATTATCTCAAATTCCTGGCTCTAATATAGACATATTACTTTCAAACATGCATTACCAATTTATAATACAAATGAGACAACTTACCTTGATTTTGAATAGCATTCAAACACTTTTAGCTACATCCTGTGAGGTCCCCAAAACACATTACCTAACCCTGACATGTTCCACGAAAACCGCGAGAATAAAAGTAATAGACCATAACACCCAATAGTGGCAGGTCATTAACCCCTAACTACCCAAAGACGACCACACCAGTATATTTTTACGATTAAGGAAGATAACACACTTTGTTTCCGCCTATTCACAGAACGTTTAGAAGGACGGTTGTTAAGGATAATCGTGTGTTATCGGACTTATTATGGGTGTTAGTATTTATTGTTATTTACTATTATGTTCGTGTTAAGCCGCTTTTTTGGGATTCCGTACCTTTCAGTGTATAGACAGCTGATGTTTTTGTCCCTTAAAAGTCAATAGATTTATTTACAGAAAGGAAAGAGATAAAGAAAGAAAATACGTTTATAAGAATAATAAGTTTTTTTTTTTAAGACGGGGTTAACCTCATAATGTACTTTCCGCGCTAGGGAAGAATACAGCAGCTTTCCACCCAAAAAATATTGTTTACCATCCCTGGGGACAACAATAACACCAAAGAGGATTTGTTTCGCATTCGCCTCACAAGGTTCGCCCCAAGTATGATATTCCTTGTGGGGACAAGGAATATCATACTTAGATGTTATTATATCAAATGATATTCCTTTTTGGCTCCAAAAATAATTTGTTTCATGTATGGGGCCGGCGAACTACGCATGCTAATGCGTAGTTCATACAAACGTAATACCAGAATAATTTGTAATTCAAACATATTCTTAAGGTAGTGTGTATTTATTCCGATTGTATTACAGAATATCTAGGTCCACAAATATATATTTTGAAAGGACTGTGATATAAAGACGAGATAATTATGAGGAATTTCAAATTTCTATATAAAACTTATTTTTCCCATAACTACTGAGCAATTCCTGATGTAAAAACACAATAACACTTTGCCCGAGCAGAAAATCGAATCCAGGACCTCAAGCAGTAACGCCTCCAACCACTAGAGACCAACGACGCAGTCGAATTTAAAATTGCCCAATTATAACAGCCAACGCACAAACACCAAGCTTACAAATCCCCCTAACAACAAACAAGACCAATGGCCCGTTCAAATGCGTGCTAAGTCAAGGGAAATAAGCCTAATGTACCATAGCACCGGCCCTTCTAATTATCCGCAGATAATGCGCAATTAAGAACTCTGACCTTTTATTGACGAGACCGATCGATTGGATACGTGTTGGCGATGTTACCGGTATGGAATTTACAACATTTTGAAATTACAATGGGATTTTTTGTCACATTAAGGGGCTTACAAGACCTAAACACAAAAAACGCAAGTTTTAGAAACAATAAAATTACCTATATGATCGACTACAGTAAACAAAATCCCTTCTAATTATCCGCAGATAATGCGCAATTAGAACTCTGACCTTTTATTGACGAGACCGATCGATTGGATACGTGTTGGCGATGTTACCGGTATGGAATTTACAACATTTTGAGATTACAATGGGTTTTTTTGTCACATTAAGGGGATTAAACGCAAAAAACGCAAGTTTTAGAAACAATAAAAGTACCTATATGATCGACTACAGTAAACAAAATCCCTTCTAATTATCCGCAGATAATGCGTAATTAAGAACTCTGACCTTTTATTGACGAGACCGATCGATTGGATACGTGTTGGCGATGTTACCGGTATGGAATTTACAACATTTTGAGATTACAATGGGTTTTTTTGTCACATTAAGGGGATTAAACGCAAAAAACGCAAGTTTTAGAAACAATAAAAGTACCTATATGATCGACTACAGTAAACAAAATCCCTTCTAATTATCCGCAGATAATGCGCAATTAGAACTCTGACCTTTTATTGATGAGACCGATCGATTGGATACGTGTTGGCGATGTTACCGGTATGGAATTTACAACATTTTGAGATTACAATGGGTTTTTTTGTCACATTAAGGGGATTAAACGCAAAAAACGCAAGTTTTAGAAACAATAAAAGTACCTATATGATCGACTACAATAAACAAAATTAGAAACATATATGATATTCTTCAGGATATATGCTAGGTAGATAGAGTTTTGAAAACATAATACGACTAATTTGATACGATAGAAAAAAAATCATGAAGATACCTCTAAAAACTTTCTTTTTACAATAAAAATCATACTATTAAACATACAATCATTCTGATTTTTTGTCAGATTATTCTACAAGCAATATACTAAAATACGTACAAAATCTATTAAGAAATCTGAGGGATTGAAGAACCCAGATGTGCGTCTTTACATGAATAATCACTGTAATCAATTAAGTTGAATCACCACTTATGTGTTGAAATATTTTTTTACCTTTACTTTGAAAACAAAGATACTTAAGACTTACGGTCAAACCTAACCAGGAAATAAAGTTTAACTGTTTTTTTTTCAATTAGTTTACTCTACGCACCGACGCCGACGCACTTGTTTAAAACCTTGCACGTTCAAATGTATTTTTTTTTTGTTCAATGCTAATGTACAGTCAACAAAGGAGTTAAGTAAGGAGCGTCGGATATAGTTGAAGTTTACTAAGAAACCGATGGATGTTCTGGACTGAAATTTAATTTAATAAATGAGCTGTTTGTTTTCTATTAATAAACTAAAATTTTATTCGAGAATATCCATCGGTTTTTTAGTAAACTTCAACAATATCCGACGCTCCTGTATACTTAACTCCTTTGTTGACTGTACCTACATTCTAAGATAGTTAACACCTGTGACTTACGGTGAAGGGATATACATTAATGGCTTGTAGTAGCCAACATGCAGTGGCCAATTAAGCCAGATCGTCAGTACTCATTTCCTGTTTATGTGATCGGACAATAAACCAGCAATGGAACATTATATACACACTGTTCGCACATGAGGCCGAAAGGTTCTGAAGTGGCGACAAAGTAATAATGCCCAAGATATCACGTTTGTAAGCCCAGTACTTGACTGATGGACCGTGACCATGTGAAGGCCGCAGGAATCCGCTGGATGCGAGAAGCACAAGACTGGTCGAAGTGGCGATGGCACTATAAGAAAATAAGGCTGAAAGGTTCTGGAGTCACGACTGCGTACCGAAAGGTGTAGCGTTAGAAGGCCTCGCGCAAGGTGGCCGTTGAAGGCCGCAGGCATCCGGTAGACGCAAAAAGCATGGAACGATTGTGATATAAATACCTGACGACCCGTAACAACTGTCACATATACACGAATGACAGCCGGAATAGCTTAACGTGCTGTCCGAGGCACGGAGGGGTCTTGGTATGTAAAGATGGTCACCCAACCACGGACCAACCGCGGCAAGCGTAGCTTAACCTGAACGATCGACCGTGCGGCTGTTATTACGTAGCCACAAGCTCCTAAGCCACAGGCTACAGGCCCAAGCCACAGGCCTTAGGCATATATATTTAATAGATATCTTAAGTTCACTAATAGACACCGCACAGCCTAAACCGCCTGGGCCTAGAAGCATGAAATTTTACACAAGACTTCCATACAACGAAAATGAGCACTAAGGAAGGATTTTTGAATTTATCTCCTAATTTCATAGCTTAGGTAACCCCTGTTACATCTATCTTGTTCTATATATCTGTATATATCTTCTACTATACAGGGTTATTTTTAAAAAACATTACTAACCTCTTAGGAGGTCGTTGTACTCATCATTATAAACAACTTTTGCTATGGGACCAAACCTGAAATCGCATAAAAAATCAGCTGAGTTATACGAACATAAATGTAGGAAACAGCGGATTTTTTTTTCGAATCATGATTGGAATATGACCCGACTTTCTGTGCAATACCTATTCTAACAAAAAACACTAGGCTTACATGAATTCACGATAGTATTTCAATCATTAGTATTATGGTTTTAATAGGATTTGGATGAAATTTGGCACATCCATAGTTTATTAGAACCTGGATTAACACATTGGATACATTTTATCCCAGTAACACGTTTTCGTGGGATAATTTCCAACCACCGGCGGGGCCGCTGGCAAAAGCTAGTAATATAAGATCCCATTAAAATAGATGGACAAACTTTTAGAAATCATTGAGATCACCAAAATAAGGACGATGGAAAAACAATATAATAAGAAAAACGCATTAGATACTTGCAAAAAAAATAATGAGCTAACGAAAATACACTAATGTGCAATTTATTTTTTATGTCAAAATAAAATCACTCAATCAGTGTTTGTTTTACTTGGATATCTTTGGTTAGACGTACTGAGCGCTGTGTTCAAATTTGTCCATCTATTTTAACGGGACCCTGTATATCACACTAATATTATAAAGGCGAAAGTTTGTTAGTGTGTGTGTGGGGGTGTGTGTGTGTGTTTATATGTTTGTTACTTCTTCACGCTCAAACGGCTGGACCAATTTTGATAAAATTTGTTATGGAGTGAAACCGCGGGACGCAGCTAGTAACTGATAAACTGTTGCTGGCGCCAAAATATAATACAAAATAACAGTCTTGTCGTACAGCCAATTATCAATAACTAGCTGACCCGGCGATCTTCATACCGCCTCAGAATCTATAAGAACGAATGTATGAGAAAATTAATTATCTTCACTATTTCTTTTTCGTGAATTTTTCCTATGTTTTTATAGTTATTCTGCTATTCGGGGCGGAGACAACTCCAACAAATCAAATATGATTAAAGTGGTCCAGCAGTTCTTGAGTTATAAATAGTGTAACTAACCCTGGTTTTATTTAAATAGATTAATTAAGATCACTCGGCAAATAGGCGTGAAAAAACATTAATCTTGATAGCAAATAATATTATGCTACCATTATGATTTAATTGCCGTTAACATAACCAATAGTTAAATAATAGTACAGTAAACGCTGGTTAAACTAACCACAGTTAACTTTCCCTAGCGTGAAATTATGTAAACAAATTTTATTACCTTTGGTTCCGTAGTAGTTTTAATATGAAGATGTTTATCTATATTTGATTATAAATATTGTTATTTTGTATACAGTGATTTTGATCAAAAGGCGGAGGCTACTTGAGCGTTTTATATTTGAACCGTAGTAGGTACTTTAGAGATTATTGCCTACTAGCTGCGCTCTGCGGTTTCACCCGCATAAATTTCGATCCCGTGGTAATATCGGTATAAAAAGTACCTACCCTACGTGTTAATCCTGGCTATAAACTATCTCTGTGCCAAATTTCATTCAAATCCGTTTAGTAGTTTTTGGGTGAAAGAGTAACAAACATTAATTGAACACTTGAAATCCGAAAATCTAATATACGAGTAAATCACCTTGAAGAGGTTTTTCATTTGACAATTGAGGTAAATTTACCAGTCTTACCAAGGGGTATCGTATTACCCAGTAACTGGGTTGTAGAGGTCATACAGGCAGTCGCTCCATGTAAAATACTGGTATTCAGCTGCATCCGGTTAGACTGGAAGCCGACCCCAACAAAGTTGGGAAAAGACTAGGCAGATGATGATGATGAATTGAGGTAAATTTAGAGAAAAACCTAGAGATCGCTTGTCTGATCACACCCTAAATCCAAGGCATCAATAAATTCAGATCACACGGAATTCTAAAACAATTAAATGCAGTATTTCCGCTCATATTATACTCATTCTTCCATGTAACTATTGAACACGTAAATGAAATGCATCGGAGTTTTTTTCCTTTTAATGTATGTGTTACCGACCAATGTCTTTGATATTGTTCGTCGAATCGTTGAGCTCCTCAAGTTCTGAGTTGAGCTGCACGATTTTTGACAAATGCGTGCACTGATTGGACAGGTCCGCTCAATCTGTGTGATTCTTTCCTCAAAAGACCATTTCAGACACCAATCTACATGGTCTTCACACGATCTGACCAAAATTTTGTCTGGAGTTTAAAAGAGACCGTCCCTTCTGAGTTTGTTTCGGCCTTTCTTCTCAGAATAGTCAGGAAACGCCGACCTCATCTAGTTTAAAAAAACTACTTACAGAAATAAAATCAATTATCATTTATCAAACCCGATTTTAAGATGTATGAACACAAACATCAACATCAACACAAACAGACACTTCAATTTTATTTATTTTTATAGAGTCTAGTAGCCATGCCTACTTTGTCGTTCTGCTTGTTTCATTTTTGCATTTTCATAATTTTAAGTTTCGCCTAGGCCAAACCAGTTCTCCCTCGCTCTTGCATCCTGTGTCGACAGAGCCTCGCTTGGCGGGGCTCCTATTTCTGTGTAAAGGGATTATGAGCGTTTACGACGTACGGCATTTCATACAAACTTTCAAGCTCTTGTTTTTCGAAATAAATGAACCGATTTTAATGAAACTTCATACGCATAAGCAGGATACCTACAAAGGTCGAAAAACTACATAAGAACATTTTCGAAAAATAGTGTTACAGCCAAATTAGACCGATTTAAAATTTTCCATAGAAACAGAGATTTCCAGTTATCTTTTTTTAAATAAGATATTTCGAGAACTGGTTTGGCCTGAAATCGGGTTTGGCCGGTAGCATATGCGTTAATTACGATTGCATGTAATTTATGCATCATTACCTGCTCTTCGCCGCATAACTTAATAAAGTAATAAAATAACTCATTGATTCAGTTCCGATTTATTTTTAACTAGCTTCCGGCCGCGGCTTCGCCCGCGTGTTATGTTACATAAAATGCGTTCCTCAGAATTCAAAGTATCTCCATACCAAATTTCATCAAAATTGGTCCAGCCGTTTCGTTGATACGCCGGAACAAACAGACAAACTTTTTTTTTGTTATTAATTCCGTAGGTATATGCATTTAGTAAAAAGCTGTTATTTTAAAAATACAAACAGACACTTCAATTTTATTTATTTTTATAGAGCCTAGACTAGCCATGCCTACTTTGTCTGCTTGTTTAATTTTTGCATTTTCATAATTTTCCTAGGCCATATTTTTCAATCCGGGGAACCGTGACGAACTGTGCAAGTGATCCAGGACCCCAGCCAAAGGTACTTGAAGAACACAGTGTGGTATCAGTCAGTAAGAGTCTGACACATCTCTCCGTCCGCCCCAGGGTGGCGGACATCCATAAGGATTTGCACACGCAAAAAAAGGCCTCGTTTTTGGCCATGAACCTAGCAGTGGGTAACTGGGTATCTTAAAAGCTCATCATCTGCCTAGCCTTTTCCCAACTACTTTTTGTTGGGTTCGGCTTCCAGTTTCGTTTGCTGCAGTTTCAATAATGGACAAATAATTGGTTCGGATCCTGAACTAAGAATGAATGACAAAACGATTTGACAGTTGTCCTTAGGTACTTCTGATATGAATTTGCCCGTCAGAAAAATTGAATTTGACAATAGTTTTGACGGATCTTCTAATTTCGGACGGGCCCGCAGCTTCGTTGACGGACTTACAGAGTATACCCCCTGCAGCGTTATGCGAAGCAAACCAACTAAGCTACTGTAACAACTCAATTAACATTTGCCAGTTGAGCTTCGTACTCTATAAAAATTTAATTATAATTTACCAGCTGCGCCCCGCGGTTTCACCCGCATAAATATCGATCCCGTGGGAATATCGCGATAAAAAGTATATGTTATTACATGTTTACTATATGTTAATCCAGGGTGTCAGCTACCTCCATATCAAATTTTATCTAAATTGGTCCAGCCGTTTGAGCGTGAAGAAGTAACAAACATATAAACACACCCCCACACACACACTCACACACTCACAAACTTTCGCCTCTATAAGATATTAGTGTGATGACACTCGTCTCAAAGCCCTAATTGAGCTGAATGTTCTCAGTTGAGTGATCTCACTCATTCGGTTAATTTTCGAATATGTATTTAATCGTACCTACTATAAACTAATCTAAATCGTACTATGTTACTGTAAGCCTGCATCATCCCACTACTGGGCAAAGCCCTGTCCCCATGATTTACAGCTCTTTCGATCCAAGGTTAAAGTGGACCACCGGTCGTTTGCTTTCTCCAGCTCGTCCCACCACCTTTTGTGTCAGGGCTCCACGTACTATGACAAAAAAAACCACTTAATCGTAAAAAAAAAAAACAATCTAAAATACAACAAAAACTCCGCATCAAATCTATCTCTGACACCAATGTCACACAACCTTACTCTCTAAATCCAAACATAAATAACCGCGTTACTAATATTATTAACAAGCATGCAATCACTAAGGACAATCGTCAACCAGTCTCCCACTTACTTAGCATCGCTTTACGCCAAGCCATTGTACCGCCAGTGCTTGCACCGAACACACGAACATAAAGGTCGTATGCCGCGAGTGAAGTGAAGTGATAAAAATGTCAGGACAAACTTGGACCCCTCCGAACATAGGCGCGATCTGCCCTGAACAACAAGCCCAACTAACGCAATGTTCTTCAACAGGATTCCTCTTCCTCGCCTTAATCTCTCAGCTATACAGTGGGTCTAAAGACAACAAACAGACTGGTTTTTTAGAATATTGGGATTCAAGTGTAAATCATAATCCAAGCACTTTATCACCATTTTATGGAGACACGGAAGTTCCTTTAGGACCTATACCTTTCAAAGCAAGTGAACTACCATCAAAACAGCCTATAGGACCAACAATATCGTCGCACGGTGACTTTTTCTCCGAAAAGTTTAGCAGTCCGGTTCAAACTACGAAAGTTCACAGTCATGGCCCGGGCGGTAGTCGTGGAGTATCCCAAGTGTCATCATATTTTCCGATGTTCGAATTCGTGAAGTACGGTAAAACTTTCCACAAAGATTTCGAACCATTCGATTTTGAAAAGAAAGAGCCAGATCCGGAATTCGAATACGAGAATCCGTTCTCGACTACCAGTAGTAAGTACCATTCGAGGGATTTGGATTTCGGGTTCGCGAAGAAGATGTTTCCGGATGCGGAACCGGCGAATTCTGAGAAGGTTTCGGTAAAAGCGGAGAAGAAATCCGGTTCTAAGACAAGAAGAAGAAGACAGGCGATTGAGCGATTTGATTTCATTGTGGTTGGTGCAGGGTCGGCTGGATGCGTGATTGCGAATCGTCTGTCTGAAGTAAAACAATGGAAGGTGAGTTCTTTTCCATTATGAAGAATATGTAGACATATTAAGCACCTTATGATTTGAAGACCACGTTTGTCTTCAATAATAAAATATCGTCAATTTAATTACATCCCAATTAACTATGAGTGGTTTAAAATAAGTAAATCTAGTATTAATCTGTTTAAATAATTAAATTTTTGTTGAGAAATTCAAGTCTTGTTACAATAATTTATCCTATACATAATACCTATTACATGGCATTAACAGTGGTGGCTCAGTGGTAACGGCTGCAACTTCGAGTCGTAGTAGGTTCGAACCCAGACAAGCAAGCTTTACTTTTTGTAAATTATTTCATCACCACTGCTCTCTAGGAAAGCTAGGGGGGAAACCGGCATGTCCTAGAACCGAAAAGGCCCGCATGATAGATTACAGCCCTCTCGAAGAGAGGAGGCTTGTGTCCCAACAGTGGGAACGTTATAGGCTGTAAATGTTTAAGTTACATGAGACATAATAACTTAAACATAACTGGCTAAATGTGTAGCTTTCTTTCTTTCTTTTCTTTTTTTTTATATTTTTTTTTATAACGTTGCCTCACACTAGGAATTTCTCCTGTATTGTGGGTGCGTTTACAAACATTTAAATTCACGTACACAAACAGCCAGACCCGGAACAACTACTTGTAGGTCATACAAATATTTGTTCCGTGCGGGAATCGAACCCACGACACGCAGCGCAGCAGTCAATCGCTTAACCACTGCGCCAAACCGTGCCGCCAACTACTATGCTAGCTACTATGAGTACGACTCTGCCTACCTTTGCAAGTATACATACGTAATGTTATAGTATACAAGGTGGCAGGAACATCGACGCGCTACCTTACTATAGTCGAACTTTAATTTACCTGCAGTAAAATGACAGCTTATGTGTCACGTAAATGACTGAAATTGGCGTCTTTTTGTTTTTTCGCGGCCATCAACCAAATCTTGTTTTTCTAGTACAGAATAGTGTAACAAACGAAACTTATTTGACATGCATATCTCTAAACTCAGTCCGAAATGAGTTATTAAGAAGTGTCATTTTACTGCAGCTAGTTAAAAGTCGGACTATAAGATTCATTCAATATATGATTCTGAACCTCCCTGCGTAGAATTTATCGTCAGACATTAAAAAAAATGTTATTTACATTTTGACCAAGTATGTATTGCACTTGTCTATGAAACAGCTGATTTGTTTGTTGATAACCGACCAAACATTTCTACTCTAGAGTATGTCTCTAGAATGAAGGAGTCGAGAATCATGTGCTGAATGTGGTTTTAGTTTGCGCGTCCATATGTGTCTGACGCCTGTATAGAAATAATGTTATGACTAAACTAATTGAACTATTTTACTATTGAATGCGTAAGGTACGGTCATGATAGCTATAATAAAAGTAATTGTATTAGGTACAATAAAGAGAATGTTATTGTCTACAAAACGATTTCACTCAATTCTTGTTTGAACTTGACCATATTTAACTGATTTATAGTGACCTTGTTGTGTGGTAATAACAATGTTTAAGAGTTGTTACAATAATGCGTTTTATTTCTCAATTTTCTTGAAGCGCCTATAACTTATATTTAACTTGAGTTTTATTAACTTTTCTGCGAATTAGGTGTGTGATTCATTGGAAACTTTTTACACTCTTAGGTATACTTAGTTAGGTACCTATAAATCTTACTTATACGTAACAAAACTCAACGTTTCTCTGACTGTTTGTCTGTTCGTGCGTTTTTTTACTCTAATCTATATTAATAATAAAGCTGAATAGTTTGTCTGTACGTTTGTTTGTTTGAACGCGCCAATCTCTGGAATAATCAGTCGAATTTGAAAAAATATTTTTGCATTTGTTAACCCAATTCTTGAGGAAGGCTTGGCTGTTTAACATCACGCTAGGATCCTTAGGAGCCGAGCAAAAACAAAAAAGTCAGAACAAACGCGATAATGAAGTAGGTAGGTAATAGCGCGGGCAGGTGATGCGATGGGTCGTGCAAGAAGAAATTTCAAGCATACGAAGTCGCGGGCTAGTCAGCTAGTCTGATATAGGTTTTTTTTTTAATTTTAAGATATTATTTTTTGTGGTTAAGTTAAATCCTCATCTTCCTGCCATTGATGCATAATTATATGTGCGTCGGCGCTCTTGGGGTCACCGCAACACATTTTCTTCTCCCACTCTCCTCGGTGGTTCCGATAATTACAGTAACGAAACAGCAGACACGGTAAACTTCCTTGAAATTTATATTAGACTAAATCCTCGAACGGGTTGGTAGATTATAGACATTTTTTTTTTTACATTATAAAATGGTAAACTGACTGATTGTTAATATATCAACATACAGCCCAAACCGCTGGTCCTAGAGACATAAAACTTGGAGGGTGTGTTCTTTGTAAAGAGGAGGTATCCACTAAGAAAGGGTTTTTCGAAGTTCCACCCCTAAGAAGGTGAATAGGGGGAGGGTTCCGTTTTGCCCAGTCCTGGTAGGCGGAAAGGGCCTAATGCTCGTTTTGGATAAACATGACAAGTTCAGAGTGGGGTCAGTGTTATCTTACGATTTTTTTTTCTTATACTCTTATTTATTTACAGTGTTTACAAAATTTAAAAAGCTATCAGTCTTAAAATAATAATAATAATATGTACAAGTTTATAAAAAGGAGGGGAAATAATAATTTCTTACCAATTATCTCTGACTGGTTGTTAGAAGATCGAATTTGTAGTTTTACCCAGATTTTGGATTTCAAAGGACATCTTTACATCTCCGTTTAAAACTCTTAAAGTCACTTATTCGATTATCAATATGACATTTGAAATAACTATTTCAATATATATATTTTTATATGAAAAAAAAAGATGGCGCTGTTGCCACGGTAAACATCGTCTCCGTAACAAAAAATATAAAAAAATAGTAAAAGCAATATACATCATTGATTTTGATTTTTCACAGTTGCGCAAATGTATGTACTATTATTTTTTAGCGCTTGTCTATTTTTCTGGATGTGTTTCGGATTTCCGCAAAAAACGGCTGAACGAATTTAGAGAAAATTGCTACACAGATAGTTTACTGGATTAACACATATTTTAATATTGGTAGTAAGTTCCGGCGAAACCGTAAGCAAAAAGATAGTTTCAAAGAAGCCACTTATTTTTGAATTGTCAAAAGGATTGCAATACTCATTTACGGTAAAAAATAAACAAAATTTTATTATAATAATCAACGACGACGACGCGACGGGAAGCCTGCGGCGCCTGCAGCCGTGGTTGCGAGGGCTGCGCCCTGCATGCGCGGCGCCCCCGGTTACGAGCGCGACTGCGCAGCACCCGTCAAAGAGTGACAGTCTTCATGGCAGTGACTTTTGTGAAGTGTAAATAGTGAAAAATTTGGTTTTGTGGTCTATTTTTTTTATGTTTGTTTTTTAGTGCATGTGTATATAGTTTATTTAATTTTTTTTAGGTAGGTAAGTGTAACACAACGTTATTTATGTTCAATGACGGCAATAGCGACGCCGGAAACAGTGCTAGTCAACCTGCCACATCGCTCGATATCCAGCTGGTGAGATGCCCGTATTGCTCACAGGCACGCTTTTTTAAAGGCGAACGGGGGCTGAGGATACACTATGGCAAGATCCACAAAACTCATAGTGTACCTTTGTGCCCCCCAGTTACATCTCCAACACCAACAACTCCAGACCAAACCTTGTGGCAAACGCTAGCTAAATTCAAAAATTCTATCCCGGTTTTAAAGAGAGTTCCCCGGGGCGCGAGACGGTCTGTTGCTCTAAATTTGTCGCGATGTCTCCGTCTTGCGACCCAGGAGAACTCACAAAGTGCCTGGTTGCTCACCTTCCCTTTTAGGATTCTACATGTCCAGAAAAATTTAGCAACTAAAAAATCCTTAACAAACCAAATTAAAGACAACTGTAACAATTCGACCTTAATTTTAGATCCAAAATTACCTGCATTTAACAACCAATCACAAAAAAGCTTGTGTTCACATGTGGAATCGAAATTAAGTGAAGGTGACATCAAGGGAGCGGCTAGGATATTATTCAGCAGCGATGTGGTGGCGCCTTACTCTCCAGAAACGCTATCAGCTCTAGAGAGTAAACACCCAGCGCCTGCGGATGGTCTCACCTTTCCCGACCCTCCCGACCCTCCCGACCTAAATTCAACCTTTCTAAATGTTTCGGCCCCTCAGTTAATTGCTGCCGTGAGCTCTTTCCGAAGTGGTTCCGCCGGCGGCCTCGATGGCCTGACTCCACAACATCTCAAGGATTTACTGAGTTCAGGCGCCGGGGAAGCTGGTGAGTCGCTTTTGAAGGAGCTTGCGGCCCTTATTAACCTCATGCTCACCGGCGGTGTGAACCAGGCCGTCGTCGATGTCTTGTACGGGGCCAACCTATGTGCCCTGCGCAAGAAGGACGGCGGCATTCGTCCCATCGCCGTTGGGTGCACTTACAGGCGTATGGCAGCCAAAATATGCTGTAAGCTGTATAGCGAATCACTTGCAGCTAAGTTTCAGCCCCTGCAGCTTGGTTTTGGCTCAAAAGGGGGCTGTGAGGCTGCCGTCCATGCCCTTTCCACATTCATAAACTCGAATAAAGGTGAGGTCATCCTCAAGGTTGACGTGAAGAACGCCTTTAATTCTGTAAACAGGGACACTTTGTTGGCTGAAGTCAAAAAGGAACTACCCGAAATTTATGGTTTCTTGTGGCAGTGTTACAGACACCCTTCTAAATTATTATATAAGGACAATATTTTGGAATCTGCAGTAGGATGCCAACAAGGTGACCCTCTCGGTCCTGTCATTTTCAGTTTAGCTATTCACCCAATTATCCAGAAACTAAATTCAAAATTCAACGTGTGGTATCTCGATGATGGAACGCTAGGAGGTGATGTAGACACCGTTTTGAAAGACCTAGAACTTCTCAAACAGGAATTTAAATCTATTGGCTTGGACCTTAACCCCTCAAAATGCGAAATTTACCTTTCTGACGTTACCGACAGACAATTGACCCTAGAGAAATTTAATGTAATAGCCCCGAAAATAAAAATTTTAGAAAAAAGTTCACTGCACCTCCTAGGTTCCCCAATTTTGGAAGATAGTTTTTCGCCTTTCATCGAAGAAAAAATCAAAAATTTCAACGACATTTCGGACAGACTTTCCAAAATTAATTTACATTCGGCATTCACCCTGATTAGATACTGTTGTTTTGGCCCAAATTTTATGTATTTTCTACGCTCTTCCCCTTTATGGAAGCAGCCACACCTCTTGGACAAAATTGACCAAATTATTCGCAGCACACTGACATCCATTCTTAATGTGGTTTTGGACGACCGAGCGTGGCTACAAGCCACACTACCCATCCGCTTTGGTGGCCTCGGCGTCCGCAAAATTACCAGCATTAGCTTACCGGCGTTCCTGTCCTCTGTCCACAGCACCGAAAAGTTGACCGGGAAGATTTTAGCCCCCTCCCTGGTTGACTCGGAAGTGCCGTGTTTGGCCGACGCGGTGAACGCCTGGAAAATGGCTTGCCCGGATACAGATCTCTCTGCAGGTTGGTACGGAATAATCTTATTAATACGTCCACCAATACTGCTGAGCGTGCCCGCCTACTGGCTGTGGGTGAGTGGGAGTCGGGTCTCTGGCTTCAGGCGCTACCGTCACCCAACATAGGCACTTTGCTGGGTGATTCCACTTTCCGGCTCGCTACTTGTCTGCGTCTGGGCGCCCCTTGCGTGGCTCCGCATCGCTGCCAATGCGGTGAAAGTGTCGACTGCCTCGGACACCATGGCTTATCCTGCAGTAAAAGCGCAGGTCGGATAGCACGGCATGCTAGCATCAATGACATCATCCGTCGTGCTCTTGTCACCGCCGGGGTGCCAGCTGTTTTAGAACCCAATGGCTTGGCACGCGACGATGGGAAGAGACCAGACGGAATGACCATAATGCCTTGGAAGGTTGGTAGGCCTTTGGTGTGGGATGCAACGTGTGTCGACACCCTTGCGCCATCCCATCTTCCAAGCACGGTGAGCTGTGCTGGGGCAGCTGCTGCAGGTGCAGAAAACCTCAAACGGCGCAAATACTCCAATCTCTTTGGAACGTATATGTTTGAGCCGTTTGGGGTTGAAACTCTAGGGCCATGGGGCCCGAGTGCCCACGTGGTATTTCGAGACATCGCCAAGCGGTTGGTCGACTCTTCACGTGACCAGAGGGCTGGCCTATTTTTTGGCCAAAGAATCAGCATTGCCATACAACGTGGCAATGCTGCCAGTCTTTTGGGCACGTTTTCTGTTGACAGCGATGCGGATGAATTTTTTGATGCCCTTTGATTCTTTCCTTTCCTTTTTATATACTTGTACATATTCTTATTATTATTTTAATACTGTATATAAAGTATTGACTAGATTAACAATATATGCCATGTTCTTTTGTTAACACTTTATAAAGATAAGTCATGATTAACGTCTATGTAAAGTCACTCATTTGATTATCAATATGACATTTGAAATAACTATTTCAATTAGTCATGTTCATTTGTTAACACTTTGTAAAGTTAAGTCATGATTACGTAACGTCTGTGTAGCATGAGCATAATCAGCCTATAATGTTCCCACTGCTGGGACACAGGCCTCCTCTCAGTGACAGGCAGCCGGCAGTAATCCACCACAAGGGCCTTGTGCGGGTTGGATGTCATACATGTTTTCGAATTTCACGTTATAACGTCTATGACAATACAGTTTTAGATGTTTAAGTTTGTCTTAACATCTTTCCACAAAGATAATTATAGGAAGGGGGTTGCTCTTTAAGAACCTAAGTAAAACAGGGGGCCTAAAAAAGCCACTTTGGAGAATCATAAAAGGATAATATTGTGAATCGTAATATGGCGAAGACAGCCCGTGTTTTTCTTTTTTTCGCTGCCCTACGGATTGATTGGTATATTAGCACAGACAAAAAAAAATACTGAAAAATGCTTCACCAATGGGATTTGGTACGATTAACTTAACGGTTAACTGTCCATTATGTTATCCATTTATGATTCTGCCAAAGTGGCCTTTTTAGGCCTCCAGATACCTAACTCGTCCAGCGTAATTGACACTTTCTTTATGCGTCTATTTTATAAACATTATCAATGAAAACAATACTATTAGGTATCCATAATTTTCCTTATTGGTATAAATATAACATGAGAAATACATATTTCTCATACGATAACAATCGCGTTTCCTATCTAAATATTTTTTTTTTCATAATATTTTATTCATAAGTTCACATAAGTATAAATTACATAGAAGTTACATCATTACAAAGTTACATAATATTATGAGGAACATATTAAACTATGCCTAAAATAAATCTAGTGTATAACTTATATTTATTGGTTAAAAGCCTAAAATGGAATGACTTTGTTTGACGGCATGGTTGGCGCAGTGGTTAAGCGATTGACTGCTGCGCTGCATGTCGCGGGTTCGATTCCCGCACGGAACAAATATTTGTATGACCTACAAGTAGTTGTTCCGGGTCTGGCTGTTTGTGTATGTGACTTTAAATGTTTGTAAACGCACCCACGATACAGGAGAAATTCCTAGTGTGGGGCAACGTTTTTAAAAAAAAAAACAAAAACAAAATAATAGTGTGTGAAAAGGTTTCCCATAAACATTTTCATTGTTATCATAAACTAATAGCAATAAAAGTAGCCTATAGATAAAAAGTAGCCTATGTGTTAATCCAGGGTGTCAGCGGCTGGATCAGTATTAATTGGTTCAGCCGTTTGTGCGTAAAGAAGCAACAAACATACAAACACACTTACAAACTTTCGCCTTTATAATATTAGTGTGATCAATCGAATAGTTTTGTCTTCGTATTGACATTTTTCGCATGGAATTGCTTACTGTTTAAGTTTGTACAGACGCCAGCACATCAAGCTACCCGAAACTGTCCAATTTTCCCAATCAACTTTGGACCTTACGCTTTAGCGATAAAGTTCAAAATCTATTAAAGAAATTTGACAGATCGTAGTAACATGATGTGCTGGCGTCTGTAGATCATTCCGACTGATTTGGAATAGAATATAATATTACTCTTTATTATGTACACCATATAAATAACAGATTTATACGTAGACATTTTAATTAAAAAGGCTAACACAATGGGCGGTCCTACCTTTTCTACCCGACTGCGCCAGAAGCAGGGTTATGTTTATCGAGTATATGTATGTATATTCCTTTGCCACGCTCTGTAGCCTAAACGGCTTGATCGATTTCAGCTTGAGAGGTGCCGTTAGATTTTTATTTTTGAGTATTAAAAAAAAAATTGTTTCCAAGAACTCTGTAGATGGCGTTGTACTGACTACGTTACTAGGTGACAAAGCCAAAACGCTTGGAAAAAAAACATTGCGTCATGTCACATACGCTCGTTGATTGATTTCGTTTGCTTTCGTTTTACGATCTCAAAATTACATCCAAGTGAAATAATCAAAAAATGATGTGAAGTTCCGTTCCTTGCAGTAACTTTCCAAGGTCAGCGCCATCTATCCAGCGACTAGAGAAGAGTTAAAAAAAAAAGAAAGGAAAATCCCTCATTGTGAGAGTGACACAGGGTAAGTATATCAAAATTGAAAAACAATTAAAAACCAATAACCTTCTTCCTTCCCTCACTCTGATAGTCCGAAGGGACGGCAATGCGACACGATCGGAGAGAGATCTGGCGCAGGACTTTCACGGTATCACACCGCTAACTTCCAAACTCCAGGCTTTTACAAAGAAATTGCTAATGGAAAAACCAAATAACACACAAACTCATAAACCAAAACGAACCAAAGGAATGTGACCTAGTTATAACAATTTTATTATCCAGAACATACGTACATACATGCCCTAACAAAAGTACTAGGTTTCCACTAATGACTAAGTCAGCCCTTTGTGAACAAAATTTGTACATGACCAGCAATTAGGCTAGAACGATTTCTCATTCGACCGCTCTTAACCTTGATGTACTAGATTTTCCCTTTGAGTCAATATAATTACTGCCGCATTGCAGGGTACAGACTTTTTTCTTCTTAAGAACGTGCAGTAAATTCTAAGTTACTGTAATACAATAACTTCATATTAATTTGTTTCTGTAGTGACGGCCCCGCCTCTCATGCACGAGGTTGTGAGTTCATAATACATTCTGAGTTTATCGTGGACATTCCTGACATCCGTGAAGGAAAAAACAGTGGCACTCCGGGAGTGCCGACAGAAATGAAAACTTGAACAATTACAGAATACTTTGCCATCACTCACTGATTCCGATATCCATTAAAACCGAGTACATCCCGAGGGCAGCCGAACACATCCGAATGTAGCGCGGTGTCGGTTACGGTAACAGTGTCGCGAGTTCAATGGATTTTCCCATCTCAAAAAATGCCCAATGCGCCTAAAGAAGTTTAGACTTTAAATCGTGAGGAATCCTGGACTTATAGTTAAACTAGCTGCGCCCCGCGGTTTCACCCGCATAAGATAAAAACTATCCTATGTCCTTCCCTGGGATGCAATCTATCTCTCTGCCAAATTTTATCGAAATCCGTTCAGTGGTTTAGGTGTGAAAAGGTAACATACGCACAGACAGACAGACAGAGTTAGGTACCTTCGAATTTATAATATCAGTATGGATAAGTCGGAAATCGCTAACCGTAACCCGTCTTGAGCAAGCGTGGTTATCATTGCTCGTGCCTTCTCTGTATGAGAAGAGGTCTTTGCCCAGCAGTGGGACAATGATAAGCTAGTATTATTATTTAATTTTTTAATTTTATTGCATTCCATAATCGAAAAAAAAATACAAAAGGATTAAAGCTAGGTACAAAAATAAGGACCCTGTAACAACATTTCAAAAAACAAAATTACAACTAATAAGTACCAATATAAAATTAAAAAAAAGTAATTTAACATTAAAGTAAGGACTTAAATAGTTATGAAGTTAAATATGATGATTTCAAATGACTAGGTTATACATATAATAACTTCCAATAAAAAAGTGGCGTATCATATCATATTTTAGTTTATTTACGTATATTAGTCTTATCATAAATAAATTGTGCTCTTATGATTTTCTTTTGCTTCTTATTCATTTATACATAGACCTCATCCATCGCTTTCCATCAGGCGTGATCGAGGCCATGAGCAGGCCACTCAGCAAAAAAAAAAATATGATTACAGTTTACGCATTGGTTAAAAACTTTTCCTGTATAAAAAATCCTTAAGAATTTGTGTCGCGTAATTTTCTTTGGATGAGTCACTAAGGTTGCTAGACAAGCTGATTGGTATTTGTAGGCTTATTAGACTATTCGCCCGAAAAGTACGAATCGTCACTTTTAGAAACCGTGGAGTTACGTTAGAATCACCAAAAATAATATTGTTTAAAAGTGACGATTCGCACTTTTCGGGCGAGTAAATTCGTGCGAATCGACTAATGAACCGATTTGTAACTGGAGTCTGACTCACGTAAGCCGGAATTTTATTAGGCATGTCTACCTTTTTTGTCTCCGGTTAGTCAACTGTGGCTTGTATTACGATTATTAGTCTGAAAAATCTTTTAACTTTGTTCAGTTGTATAAAATTCTAAGCTTTCTAAGCAGAATAATGTTTAGATTACCTAATTGGTTTTAGCTATGCCAGTGATGTATTATACAATAATGCACTCAGGGTACTGTTGGGGCTGCCATGGCGTTGCAGTGCGTCAGGGATGTTTGCTGAGGCGCGGGTGGATGGCTTTGCTGCTATCATGAGGAAAAGATGCGCCTCCCTACTCGCTCGCGTGCGTGGCAGTACCAACACTATACTGGGTGTATTTACTGATCGGTGGGAGTTCCCCATGCTGCAAAGGTGGGTGCGGCTTCATGCCGTAATTTAATTTTGGTGTTCAATACTAACATTAGTTTTAAGTACCATTGTTACTAACAAAATATGGACCTGGTCTGAAATAAATGTTTATTATTATTATTATTATTTATTAGCCACAACCTCGGGCAATGGCGGTTGACCACTTTTTAAGTTCATGCTCACAGTAATATGGTTGAAAATTGGTCCAGTACGCCAGTGTACGTCTCTGGCTACACCTTCGTATTATAGTACACACATTTGATCAGTTATGCATATTAATATACTGCAGTAAACGCCGCGACTTACTAGTTTGTAGGTTGTAGGTTCGAACCTACTGCTCTCAAAATGGTGAATGAAAATATTGGTTAGGGTATGGCAGTTCAGTCGTCAGCGCGTCAGACCAGAAAGCCAATTCCCGTAATTAAATAAAAACGTCCAAAACCTGAGTAGTGGTGGCCCAGTGGAGAGTAGTGGTGGCCCAGTGGAGAGTAGTGGTGGCCCAGTGGTCACGGACACGACTTACGAGTTATAGGTCGTAGGTTCGAACCCAGACAGGCGCTTTAGTTTGTGTAAATTATTTCATCACCACTGCTCTCAAAAACGGTGAAGGAAAACATCGTGAGGAAACCGGCATGTCCTAGAACCAAAAATTCGAAGACATGTGACATCCACCAACCCGCACTGGGCCCGCGTGGTGGATTACGGCCCACTCCCTCTCATTGAGAGGAGGCCTGTGTCCCAGCAGTGGGAACATTCTGGGCTGATTATGGTTATGGTTTATGGTCCAAAACCTAGTCGCAATCTCATCTCAACGAGTAAATTAATGTCAAAAACTTGTCAAAATTTAGGGAAATTAGAGGTATTTTTGACAGATTGAGACTGAGATCAGACTGTGAACGTTCTTAAAATTACCAGAATTGCCCCTCTGTTCTGTTGTATTATATTGTGTCGTCCAGAAAGTATTATAAACTAGCTTCTGCCCCCTACTTTGTCTGCGTGAAATTTCTTGCCCTCCCGACCCACCCCGTCGCATCGTTTGGCCTGCCTGCACTATTACCTACTTTTTTTTTTACGGATGGTAAATCATCCAATGACCCCTCCCGCTCTGGGTGGAGCGGAAGGGGGTGTCAGTCTCTTACTGATTAAAACCCACCCGTGTTCCTTCCTTAGCCCTTTATGTTCCGGACCAGCGGTAACCCTTTCGGACAATCCCGCTGCCCCGGCACCTACCACCTCCGATCCGACTATTACCTACTTCGTTTTTGCTTAGCGTTCTTACATTTTTTTTTGCTCGGCTCCTAATTGAGTTCGCGTAATGTTAAATTGGGCTATAAAATGCAAAAAGAATTTTTCAATTCCGACTGGTGGTTCCAGAGATTAGCGCGTTCAAACAAACAAACATACTCTTCAGCTTTATTATTAGTTTATAGATGTTGCCCAGTAAGTACTGGGCAGAGCGGCCACTGTAGTTCAGTTAAGATGTCTATTAGTCCTGTATTCAAATATTGATATTTATCCGGTTGGACTGGAAGCCAAACTAAATCCCTTCTAAAAACGATAAGCGAGTAATGAAAGATGATGATTAAAGGATGATTGCCACCAAACGGCTCGCATCGCATCGGATCGTAACGGATTTTACAATCTTTAAACGATATTAAATCGTGTACATAGTATTTAAAGTCTATATTACCAAGCCGCGCCCAGCAGCTTGACTGCGGGCGTCTTCCGCAACACGCGATCGTAGCCGAAAATATGCTGGGACGCGCGATCGGCTCCGTTTGCCTGTCGTCGTACCCGATCGAATCCTTTCGGCTGTCGCCCATTCTTTTCCTCTTCTATGTTTTATGATAATTTTCTTCTTCTTCTAATGCAGTAGCCAACAATACTACGCCAACTTCAAGCATTTAAAAAAATTAGAACACGTCAACACGGTAGGAATTAAACTATTTGGAGCCGATCGTATGCGTCGACATGCTGCCGGATGCGATCGGCTGTCGCCGCATCCGTTCGTATCTTTTCCGATCCGATGCGATGCGAGCCATTTGGTGGAAATCATCCTTAAAATGATAATCCAGTCATTAACAGCCCATGCTTGGCTGATGCGAAACCTATATTTCAACACCACCACTCTAAGAAATTTACGATCAACATCCTTCAGACAATTTATGTTATAAAACCCAAGTACCCAAAAACACAATGGACTTTACAAAACACTAATAAAAAAAATAGCAACCTTCCAATTTTGTCGTAAAAGTGACCAATTAAAAGAACACGTAAAACTGCACGCCAGTGCAATTGCGTTGTGTAAGACTTGCGAAAGTATAGCAACCCATACACTGGAGTGCATCGTAATAAGATACTTGTAGGCATTCGACCGTGAACGGATAACTGTGATAAAATAAGAAACCATTTTCAAGATTTTTGGTTGAAATATTTCTTTGGCATTGTTATATAGCAAGATTTTCATCGTCTTTTTGAGAAATGTTGCAATGAACAGTTTTTGGGTATATTCAGTTGATTCAAGATATTATGACGACAATTTTACAAGCATAATGCTTATTTTATTGCCAACCCACCACACAAATAAATCAGTTGTACACCTGAACATACTACATGTATGCATAGAATAATTTTAAACTAGGTACCAAATAAATCCTAACGTCGAAATTGAAAATGAGTTTTTAACCGACGAAAAAAAACAGAAGAAGTTCTCAAGTCGACGCGTATATATTTTTTTTTTTAGGTCTGACCACGCATAACTTTTTCACAGAGTAGTCCGATTTTGATACCTCTTTTTCTGTTTGAATTAAAAGGGCTCTCGAGGTGATCCCATTGTCATCAAGTTGGAATCTGATGAGAGGATCCCATGGAAATCTAGGGAAACCCTCAAATTTTATAGGCAAAACTATAGCGAATTAGGTATTTTTTAAAGTAACTTGAGCATTTTCTCTTCAAAATCATCATTCGGTAAAGTGGAGCTGATGATGAAGAACCACAGAATATGACCATCGGAAGTACTCACTGATAATTATTTCACGGGTTGCGATTCGATTACTTTAATATGGTTGCTAAGCAATGTATGCCATGCTGGTCACAATGCAAATGGTGAAATGGAGCTCCCATCCATCCATCCTCCCAAACTTTCGCATCTATAATATGTATTAGTACGACATATATATTATATTTATATATATATAAATATAAATATAAAAAAAAAATAATAATAATAATTAATAATAATAATTATAAACCCGCAGGGCAGCATGTGGCGAGCTGTTGGGCAGTAGCGACCCCACGGACCCTATCTCCCGGGAGAAGTCTTGTTCCTCACCTCTGGCTTGCCTTTATTGGCCGGCTGGAGTGAACAATGACGAGGAACAGAGCTCCCACCTCATTCTTGCCTTTATTGGCCGGCTTGAGTGGAGATTCGCAAGAGCAAACGTGCTCGGAGGAAGGAAGTATTCCAGTAAGATGCTGGTAGGGATCTTGACCGTACTTCCGGGATTGTCCTGATAGCCGTGGAATACCTCTCCACTCCTCATAAGCACCTCAGGACGTGTTGCCCCCTTGTCGCTACGTCACTATGTGCTAGCGGCCGTTTTCGGGGGCCCATTATTGAGTGTGCAAGTCACCCCCTGCTATTTTATCTGTGTATATATAAAGCATTGATCAGGCAGGGGTCATAGTTTTACCATAGTTCCTGGAAACCGGTTCACTTTAGCCACCCAAACCAATAGTCCAACTTTTTATTTTTCCATATCCTGCAATAGTCCTACACCAACCGGGGGTTGTCCTTGGGTGCACTTGCATAGTGCATACAGGGATAATCGTCGGTTGGTGCCTCATTTCATTGAAAATCTCTAACGGGCCTCTGCGAGTTGGCTTCGGCCCCTCGTACGCCTTCCAAAGGACCAAACTCAAACTCAAACTCAAACTCAAAGCATTTATTTCAATTAAACCATTTTACAGGCACTTTTGAATTGTCAAGAAGTAGGTCAGTCAGAAAAATGTGAAGCTAGTTGCCCCATGGTCCCGAGATATGTTAAAATTATAAATATATATATATATATATATAAATATAATATACATATATCTATATATATATTGTCGTCTCCACCTTGTATGCTATAAATCTACATCATTCAATAAGTCAATACAATCGAAAGTGAAACATGGATAATCTTTAGAAATCACGAGCCAACAATAGAAGAGAAAGATTGTAATCTAGCACAAGTAATGACACAATAACTAGCCAAGTTAACCATTTCACTCATTAGCTAAGAGTGCGCGGGAAATAGTATCAATAGAGGCAATGTCGTTCTTAGAATACCGTAGATATAAATAGAATCAATGTCAAATCGTTGATTTCAATTAGACCTTACCAAACGGTAGGTAGAGCAGTGGTGCCCCAGTGGTAAATCTCATTGGTGAAGCACTTTTCAGTAATTTTTTTTGTCTATGCTAAAATACCAATCAATCCAATCCAATTCCAATCTCTTTGATTATACCTACGTAGTGTAGCGTAAAAAAGAAAAACACGGACTGTCTTCGCCAAATTATGATTCATAATGTTATCCGTTTATGATTCTCTAAAGTGGCCTTTTTAGGCCCACTGGACAAGGCATTTTGGCTATTTAAAACCGATTTGATCTTCAGAATAAACCAACAATACGTACCTACCTATGTATTATTATAATGCATGCAGCAGCCAGTCATATTATTATCTATTCAATATCGGAATGCAGGCAATATCAGATATATTGGTCTGGTATTTTTGATATTATGCAGTCTTCTATGTGGAAGGATATTGCTTCACGCGATTCAGAATGGCGTCAAATAATTTCTGATTTGAAATGACTAAGGTACCTATTATAAGTAATAAATGATTGATTGCTTTGATTTTTTTTATCGGCTCGTGGCTAAGTAATAATAGCCGCACGGGCCGATCTGCTACCTCCATGGATGGGTGACCATTTTTACATACCGAGACCCCTCCGTACCTCGGAAAGCACGTCAAGCCGTTGGTCCCGGCTGCTATTTGTAGATCTTTGACAGTCATTACAGGTCGTTAGAAGACGGAAAGTCTGACAACCAGTCTTACCAAGGGGTATCGTATTACCCAGTCACTGGGCTGTGGAGGTCAGATAGGTAAAATAATGGTCTTTATCTATATCCGGTAAGATTGGAAGCCGACTCCAATGTAGTTGGGAAAACCCACTGACCGATTGATTTTTTGATTGAATTGAGTTTAGAAAAAAAATGCTACTCAAATAGATTCACCTTGGCTTCGCTGATCTTGGTTTTAATTATAGATCAGTTATAATTAATATACAACACGTTTCTACTAGAATTTATTATACCAGGTTAGGAACAGACTAAAGAAGCAAAATATAGAGTACAACAATGACGGCTTTTGGAGATTCGTGAAGGAATAAGATCACAATCTGAATCATTTTGTAGGATATTGCTAATCCATTGCTTTATAAGTTCTGAAAAAAATTTTGCTCAACAACGTAAATAACGCAATGAATGTTGTTGAACTGTCAAAATTAAAGCTATTCCTACTACGTTAGTGTGTTACACAATTACCCCGCTGCTCACTTTGCAGCAACCAATAAATAAACAAATTACTACGGAACACAACGTTATAGCAACCACAATAAATTATTATCTAATTTTTCCACACAAGTGCAGAAAAAACCTAAACACGTACTATAATCGGAAATGCACAATACTGCATCAGATCTAGTGAAACTAATTCCCAGGTACAAAGATACATATAAAACAATGAGACAGTCGCCGAGTGAAAAAGTTTTTCAATTGCAGTAGTTCGTTCTCTTTGCCTAATAGTGTTTTGTTTTATAAAGTAAGTTCTGTAGCAAACGAAACTATGGCAGTGTTCATAATCTCAAATAATTTACATTCCAAGTTATCTGTCTCGTTGGTATCGTGGTTGCAAGTGCGACTGCTAAGCGTGGGGTCCTGAGTACGAGTCCCAGGTCGGGCAAACTGTTATTGGGTTTTCCATTAAGAGTTTATTTTATTTATTTTTTATTTATAATTACGTGGGCTTCCAAACTCCCCGGAGTTTGGAAGTCAAAAGTCTTGGAAAGCACGTAAAGCCGTTGGCCCTGCGCCTGATCTCTCCCCGGTCGTGCCGGATTGCCGTCCCATTGGACGATTTTTAGAGTAAAGGAATAGAGAGTGCACCTGTGTTTGCGCACACACTTGTGCACTATAATATCTCCTGCGTAATTGGCTAATCTCCGTTGAGATGGCCACCGTGACCGAAATCAAACTTTCGCGAACTTTCGCGCGCTTTCTAAGTTGGTTTTTGAGTGATTAAGTATGACATTCAGTTTATCGTTCCATTACTTGAAAATAGACTCAAATTCTTAATTCAAATATAGTGTCCGTTTTCACTAACGCCAAGTTTAGCAACGCCTAGTTAGGTATTGTTAAACAAAAGTAGATCTAACCTAAGACCACTCTTTTTCACCATTAATTTCTCAATAGGCAACTCGTAAGCTTCGAAATGACAATTGTCTGTGGTTTTTAGTCAAGTTCGGTGTTAGTTTTGTTAATGATCTGTTGCTAGGCAACTCGCAAGAGTTGTATAAAGGTACAATTCCGAGATGGGCTGCAGACTGCAACCGCAGGCGAAAAAGCGACTAGCAATTTTGAATTGCACCTTTAAGGTGCAATTCCAAGATGGACCGCAGGCCGCAAACTGCAGCTGTAGGTTCAAGCGACACTATTGGTTTCTATGTATCTCTATGAAAACTGCGGTCAACCGTAGCCGCTAGCCGCTTTTTCGCCTGCGGTTGCAGACTGCAGCCCATCTCGGAATTGTACCTTTATACACATCGGCAAATCAAGGTCGACCTTAGTGATCGCCTATTGGCTGGCGAAATGTTTTTTTTTTGCGCTAAGTAATTCCTTAATGTCTACTCATTACAGCTAGATGTCGCCTTGTGTTTGTGAACAATTACCTATTGTGAACACTTATTTGAGCTTGCCAAATCTATTATTCTGTCCTCCTTGAACTTCCTAAGATCCAATTGAAATTCCTTTATTGGTTGTAGCAATACGACCTTCTATTGTCTAGCTTTATATTAAGGTTAATTTTTGTTTATCTTTTCTAAAAAAATAACGTTTATTGATTTATTTAACCATTTATATACACACATATGTAACCAGACAAGAAGAAAAAAAGTAATTTAAAAAAATTAAACCGACTTCAAAAAGAAACAAACTCAAAATTAAGAAATAACTTTAATTTCGGTGTCTTGTGATATGTAGGTATTTTTTTTAGTTTTAGTTTTTTGCCACCGACTTCCGAAATTAAAGTTATTTCTTAATTTTGAGTTTGTTTCTTTTTGAAGTCCGTTTAATTTTTTTAGATTACTTTTTTATTTTGTAATTTTTAGTTTTAAGTAAAAACTGGAATATTTGTTTGTAATAAGTAGGTAATAGTTTTGTTTTAAATATTGCACTAGAATTTGACCAAGGTTTTGAGATGTTTTCCCTTTGACACTACATCCGTAGCTCGTATCAATAAGCCAGGCCGTCACACTTACACGTATTAGTCCATATCTTGAAAATTACTGAATCGATTTTGATGAAACTTGCACTGTTCCCTAAGTTGAAGTAAACGTAAGCCAATACAAAAAAAATGGTCACGATCCGATTAATAGTTTCGGAGATATGCGTAGACAAACATACATACATACGTCTTTGAAATTTTGTATATTTGTTTGGAAGCCTTATTAGATTGTCATATGTGAATATAATGCAATTCCAATAATATTACATACATACGTGTCGAATTGATAACCTCCTTTTTTTGAAGTCGGTAAAAAGAACAGAAAAAAAAATAGGTTCAAAGGTGATGCTTATTTCTAAAGAATTCTCTTCTAGCATACCTGCGATAGGAAAGTAGATAAAAAGATATTGACAGTGTGTGTAAGAGTAAATAAAATACATAAAATCAAAACCAATTTACATAATAAAATAAAACAAATAATTTGAGAATATACTTACATTCATATTGTAAGGCAGATGGCGCTTGTGTAGCGTCATGAAGTTGACGACTGTGAAGATAGCAACGGGCGGGCGGCGCGCCTACTTGGTATAGTGCACCGAGGCGTTCGTTCTTCTCACTTCGCGACCACCGACGGCTTAACATCTACTTCATTTTGTACTACTACATAAATGTGTATTTTAAATTAAATATTTTATAAATCTTTATCTTGTTTTTCTGAGCTCTTACAATATATACTTCTAAAATAATTATAATATAATTATCTCAACTATGACGAAGTGGAAAGATAGTGTTCTTTCACTCTTCTTTTAAAACTGCAACAGTTTGGCACTCCCTAATGTCAGGCGGAAGTGAATTCTAAAACCGCACCGCGTGCACAGGGAAGGTACAATTCCGAGATGGGCTGCAGACTGCAACCGCAGGCGAAAAAGCGGCTAGCGGCTGCGGTTGACCGCAGTTTTCATAGAGATACATAGAAACCAATAGTGTCGCTTGAACCTGCAGCTGCAGTTTGCGGCCTGCGGTCCATCTTGGAATTGCACCTTGAAGGAGTAGGAGTAGATGTCGGTGGAGACGTCAACGTATTCCTCTTTGTCTGTCTGTAAAATACTGCTGGACATTTCCCAGACCGACCTTGAAATAATTTTGACATGTCCAAATAGGTACATTAGTATCATTTGAAATGCCTCATGAATCGCACACTTAACACATTGAAGGACACTGAAGAGACACAATAGAAGTTTTATTGTTATTACGTCGAGGGCCGTTAAGTGTCCCGCAAAAATTTAAACTAGTAGGTAATTTAACTTAATACGTATATTTGAAAATTGTGCAATACCATTTTCTACCAAAGTTAATCTGTTACAAAATCGTTGATACAATAAATTGAAAGTGGATGGCGATATAAATTAACATTTACCAATCGAACGGTTGACCACAAATGTTGTTACAAGATTAATAATCTAGAACGTACTATGTTCTATGGTTTCCGCACTTATTCCTTCAAATGGACCATTGTGCTTGAAACAGGTACTATCTACTAATATTGCCTTTGTCAATAGGCGCACCCATTTAAAACTGTTCAACCGTAGATACAATGATAAGAAATGAATTACATTGTATAGGAATTATCACGATTATAATCTTTCAAAGACAAGCTATGGGTGTAATTTAGGATCAGGGTCTTTAACAACTGTTCTTAATTTATTGAACGACATACCGTTCACACTGATTGCGGATTGTATCTATCTGTATTTTCTTCTGTTGTATCGACACGTTGTGGTAACCATTCTAGCCAGTCAGCAATGTGGTAGCGGCGAATTAAATATGACCACATATGACAACCAATCCCCAGAATGAATATTCTCTCTCAGAATGAGGTAATTACATGCCGAAGATGGGCACTGCGATACCACGTGGTTGCGGTTTAGCTCGCTATATCGATGTCACCTCCATTTAAAACAAATGCATGCCAACACGCACCTGCATGCCGAAGGATGCCTCACTGCGATACATTGAGGGCTTTTTGGGGGTTTACTTCCATGCCTGGCATGTGTGTGCGTGTTTATTAGCTTGCATTTGTTTTAAATGGAGGACTTCGAGGTAGCGAGCTAAACTGCCACCGCGAGGTCTCGTAATGAGACATCTTCTGCATGTCCCCTAGGCTCGCTTGCACCAAAAATGACTCATCATCTTCCTGCCCTTATCCCATGTCACTTGAGGTCAGCGCAAAACGTTTTCTTCTTCTATTCTCCCTTGTCAACCGTCACGCTATCATTCACTCCCTTCTCTTTCATATCATTCCTCACACAATCCATCCATCTTTTCTTCGGCCTTCCTCTCCCTCTCCATCCATCAACATGTATATTCATCACTCTTTTAGTCACATGCGTTTCATCCATTCTCATCACATTCCCATACCAAGCCAAATGATTGCACCAAAAATGACTAAATACGTTTATTGCTAAGTTAATTTAAAACACCGTTCTGTTGTAAATCGTTCGAAAATTACGAAGACAAAATGATGTATTCAAAGTTTAGCGTTAAACGCATTTAGTTATGTCTGGTGTAAGTTCTAGCTGATGCCAGAAAAGAATCAGCAGTTTTAAATAAAAAAATATTTAGCACATAGAGCAATGGTTATTATTTACTTGCAATAGTTAATACAAAACCAAATCGTCCAATACCTGTTATTCCAGTTAAATCACATAGCGTTAATAAAACGATCTGAATAATCATTTCCTGGCTATTTGCAATACTATTTCAAAACGAGGATGTAATCAAGAACAGATGAATGTTTGTATTGTACCTATGCAAATACTAATTTATTGATGTTTAAAGTGGAATCATAATTAATTAGGGAAATGAATAGAATCTATGAAAGGAAATTATGCTTTGTGTAGTTTTGACCAAATGGAGGGGTCCGTGGATAAATAATAACAGCCGCATAGGTCGATCGAGTTGCCACAGTTAGTCTGTAGATGGGTGACCATATTTACATACCGTGACACCTCAGTGCCTCGGACAGTTTGTGGATCTTTGACAGTTGTTACGGGTAGTCAGAAAGCCCGAAAGTCTAACAACCAGTCTTACCAAGGGGTATCGATATTACCCAGTAACTGGGTTGTGGAGGTTAGACAGGCAGTCGCTTCATGTAAAATACTGGTATTAGCTGCATCTGGTTAGACTGGAAGCCGACCCCAACATAGTTGGGAAAAGGCTAGGCAGATGATGATGTAGTTTTCACCAAATGGTCTCCACAGTGATGATTGAATCAAGGCTCTCCAGGCGAGAAAAACGGGGAACGGAAACTTGACACAAAATAGAAATATCAATAAAAATGTAATTAAAGTAATAATACCAGCCTATTATTGTCCTACTGCAGAGCCAAGCCTCTTCTTGAACTGAGAAGGCACGACCATTGGTGGTTAGTGGTCCATTGACCACTAACCACCACACTTGCTCAATACAGGTTGGTTGGCGAATTTCACCTCACTTTTGTACCTAGAATAAGTCATATCCGAGGAAAAAAAATTGAATTTTTGACCGTTTTTCCATACTAAAGGTCACAGCACACTTATCAAACCGGAAAGGGATCGGCACCGTATCAACTCGAGCCGTTCAGTATTCTTTGTATGAAATTCCTTACTGCAACGCACACTAATCGGAAACGTAACGTAATCGCCTCGCCTCAGGACAAGCTCACGAATCCCGGTGCGGTGCGTTACGGTTCGTCGTCCCCGCGCTTAAATCTCTTCGCACCCGAGCTTACATCTCTTCGTCCCTTGCCCCTCTTACCCCTCCGGTCTGCCTGCTGCACCATCAACCAGCGGTCGGCGAGCCGTAAGCGTAGCGTCGCCTAGCCGTAGCCGAGTCGACGTATCGGACCTTCTGATCCGCTTTGGTTACGTGCTTACGTTAGGTTGACGGCTGTTTGACGCCGAGGCGAAAGGCAATACGGTGCCGATCCCTTTCCGATTTGATACGTGTGCTATGACCTTTAAATTTCATGACCTTTAAACTGTCAGACGTCAATTTTAATCTACGGATAAAAGATAATATCTGACTTTGGCAAAATCAGCCCTAAGCAAAATAACTTTAAGCATGCATTCACATTCGTTAACTTCAACAAAGGATTTTATCAGTCTTTTGTAATCAACAAACCAAAAGTTCGAAAGGAATTTAATCGAAGCGAAAATAGTAAAAAATATCTCCATGAATATAAATCCTCGCTCTCACTATAATGTAATACACAGAATTCTAATAAAGAAAACATTGGAAAACGTAATTAGAATAAATTCACTCTGAAAACAAGCGCCGTAATTTGAAACTATAAAACCCCTACTACAAAAAAATCAACCACGAAGAGAGGAATACTAGCTGCGCCCCGCGGTTTTTCCCGCATAAGTTTCGATCCCGTGGGAATATCGGGATAAAAAGTGGCCTATATGTTAATCCAGGATGTCAGCTATCTCCATACCAAATTTTATCAAAATTAGTCTAGCCGTTTGAGCGTGAAGAAGTTTTTTTCTATGCTTTTGGTACCTCCTGATAAAACTGAATGGATTCATAAGTGTACTTCCATTATAGATACAGGGTGTAATGGACATCGACGTAAAAACTGTAACCATGAATTCAGCCTAAGATTCAAGATCCCCTGACGTAGAAATTTTTCGTCAGTTATCAAAAACAAAATCTGCTGTCGCATAAAAGTGAAATATCTAAGCGGCCAAAATGTAGGGAACAGCCGGTCGATTTTGTAAAAATCGCACCGTGAAAACATAAGTGAAGTGAGTTTGCTTTTGCTAGGAATTGACACTATTGACACCTCACTCCACGCTCACTACACCTAAGTTTTCACGGTGAGATTTTTACAGAATAGCACCGCAGCAATTTTTTTTTAATAACCGGTGAATAATTTCAACGCGGGGTGCATTGAAATTTGTAACGTAAGGCACCATAATATTAAGTCACTTTAAGTATAAATAGACGCTTTTTAGGAAAGCTGTAACCTATGAATCCTTCTAGTTTTCTCTTCATCAAAGGGTTTCAGGCCAGTACTTAACTCTTAGATTAATTACAATTACTCTCAATTACTAATGCGTGATAACTTTGTGCGTATACATTGAAACACTTTCGTTTGACGAAAAATCGAACACGTCACATTAGATTTTTCGTCTTATTTCTGCTAGTTGTTCAAAATGCGAAGGTGACCTTGAAATCCTATTAAAATGCCATTTACAAATTGGTTTAAAAAAAACCGAGCTATCAAAACTCAGTTTTATAACACTTCGCTAAAACAATCCATCATGTCCTCACTTCATTTGAAACTCGTACCACCCTCCTTTTTTCTCAACTCCAGTAACTGCAGTCATACATCTGCAACAAACTTTGGACACTGCCACAGTTTCAAATAAAAACTTTTAACAACCGTAGTAGGGGTTTTAACCTCGCTGAAAACGTAAAATGAAAATATAAACAAGTTTCATTTATAGGAGGCACGCCTGGCCTGGTAGCCAATTAATATAATTCTGATAGTTTAGACTCAATCAAACTTTTCACCGAGGTAGATGGGTAGCGTTTTTATTCAAGAGTAATTCGACTCTGTACCTTTTATTTTATTTTTATACGAGGTTTGCTGTTTAATTGAATTGTGCTCGTTTTATGCCATTATTCATGCTGTATCGGATTACTTTTTCATTTGCAGCTGCAATCGTTTATTGGTGAAAGTGATTCGAGATTTGGTTTTCGCTTTGACTTTAAAAGTCCTCTTCATTAAATTAAAATGTATATATTATGAAGCGGGAAACACCTGGATGAGGGACGCATGGAATCGCGAAGTATGCTGAAAAAAGATGAGGGCTAAGACCCAGCAGTGGGTCATTTCGGACTGAAATGATGATAATGACGATAATGAAATGTATGTTGTGATTGTCAACCAGGCGTCTGACAACCAGTCTTAGAAAGGGGTATCGTGTTACCCAGTAAGTGGGTTGTAGAGATCAGATAGGCAGTCGCTCCATGTAAAATACATAAACATAAATAAATTCAGCTGTATTTGGTTAGAAAAAAATTAGGAAAAGGCAGATGATACTGACTTCAACACAATAAAAGTTGGCTTTCAAGGCACTGTCTTGTTCTCTTTAACAATTTATATCTGTAATTTAAATAGAGTACATAATAAAGAGTACTCTATTCTCTTTTAACTTTCTAAAAGGCTGAAGTATATAAAATTCAAGCCATTTTTGAAACACTCTAAGAGGTATCTCTTGTGTAGTTTCTAAATCCTTGTTTTCAAGGGCATGAGCCATAAAAAATATCTAACAAAAGATAAACGATGAAAATATTTTCGATAACATTTAACGTGTTTAAAAATAATATATTGAAGTAGTTCAAGGCTTTATCTACAGGCTAGATACAGTTATGTTAAAAAATCTATATTAAAATTTATAAGAAGAGGCTACGTAACGAGATAACATCATGTTCCAATAGCAATATATCGGCTAAATCGACCCCCAAGGCAACGCGAAGCACTAGAAGTTCTAACCTAAAATAAATCTTACGAAGCATAAAATATTTCACCATTCCTTTAAACATACACCAATATATTACGATAATAATCATACGGTAATATTTTCTCGTACAAAATCGGGGATTTTTCGTTTATGCTGACTCGAAGATGATTCAGTAGGTCCGTTTGAAGCATTATGTTAGACTTTTTTGGTTGAATCTGGCAGATTTTTGTAGTAGTAGAGTTTTCGAGTGGTTATTTCTAGAAAGGACTTTATTTTTAGTTTCGTGACGTTTTTTTGGGTGGACAGCTATTAATTAGTTTCTTGATTTAAAAATTACTTTTTAAGATACAAGCCCTGCTTAGTTTGGGGGTCAACGCTACTACTAAAAATTACTGAAATGACGATAATTAGTGTCTATTTGAAGGCAATAACTTAGTTTGCACTATTTATAACGATAATTTCACGATTTTTTTTCAAGAATTTAGATTTGGGAGAAGACAATTTATTATGATTATGTAACAGTTACCTACTGCACTATTTCGATTTGTTGCAAGTTTTCAATTACATCCTGTATAGCTCTTGATAGGCACTAGATTATTTTTCTTTCTACATAATGAACTTCGTATAAGATTTACCCTACTTACCGCGCGATTTGAGTTCCATACAAAACATTTTTTTTTTCAAATCCACATTTTTCATTTTCAGGTCCTGCTAATAGAAGCCGGTCCAGAAGAACCCGATGTGACCAGCGTTCCAGCTTTCGCTCCAGTCCTGGGCAGGTCCAATATTGACTGGAACTACCGCACCCAGCCTGAGGAGTTGACCTGCAGGGCACAAAGGGGACAGACATGTGCTTGGCTGAGGTATGTAGAGGAATTTGAAATTAGTTATAGGGCAGTTCCGATCAATAAGTCTTTAATCGGTTGAATGCCGTAATTACAGAAACAATTTAAACAACAAACAGAGGCAACTACAAGCGTCGACGCGTCGTCAGTTGTTGCTGACACACGTAGACGCGTCCTCGGTTGTCGCTGACTCGCGTAGACGTGTCATCGGTTGTCGCTGACACGCGTAGACGCGTCGTCGGTCGTCGCTGACACGCGTAGACGCGTCGTCGGTCGTCGCTGACACGCGTAGACGCGTCGTCGGTCGTCGCTGACACGCGTAGACGCGTCGTCGGTCGTCGCTGACACGCGTAGACGCGTCGTCGGTTGTCGCTGACACGCGTAGATGCTTGCAGTTGCCTCTTTCGTCGAAGCGTGTCGCTGGAGTAAGCTCACTAACGTCGCCAATTTTCGCGAGTATCAATCTTTTTGGATTTTCCGAGTCAGCAAAGAATATTTTTGAAAAAACTAATATTATTGGACCTCTTTGTGAAGTGCTCTTTGAAGAAGTCAATTCAGAGCTGTATGCCTTTTCATCTGATTCTGTCATAGTGTGGCCTCGCACCATATTACCTACGTAACATATAAATATATTAAATATAATAATTCGTACCAAATTAATCCGATCAGGCATGTCCCCTTTACCTACCTAACTGCGGAAAAACCGTTTCTTTCCTAGTAAATGTTTTAAATAAATTACTTAGGTAGCAACAAAAAAGTGATATAATTAGACAGATATAAATGAATAAAAATCAACATTATGACAAGTTTAAAGGGCAAAACTGCGTATAATGTGGATAAAATGTTTAAATTAATTATGTAGATAAGTTTAGAGCGAAAGGTTTTTTACCGTTGACAAGTGTCAAAATAATAATTATTTAACGTAAGCGTAATGTCAAGATAATATTAATTTTAAGTAGGTCCTACTTAAATCTGTGTAGCTGTCAACGGATTATTATTATTATGAACCTGTGAGGGCTTGTGGCTAAGTAATAACAGCCGCACGGGTCGATCGATCAGGTTAAGCTACCCTTGCCACGGTTGGTCCGTGGATGGGTGACTATCTTCATATAACAAGAACCCTCCATGCCTCGGAAAGCACGTTAAGCCGTTGGTCCCGGCTGTCATTCGTAGATCTTTGACAGTCGTTACAGGTCGTCAGAAGCCCGAAAGTCTGACAACCAGTCTTACCAAGGGGTATCGTAATACCCAGTAACTGGGTTGTGAAGGTCAGATAGGCAGTCGCTCCATGTAAAATACAGGTATGCAGCTACATCCGGTTAGACTGGAAGCCGACCCAAAGGATAGGCAGATTGATTGACGTGCGAAATTGTTACATAAGGCAAAGTTGACAGGGATAATCACACTAATATTATAAATACGAAAGTTTGTGAGTGTGTGTGTGTTTATATGTTTGTTACTTCTTCACACTCAAACGGCTAGACCAATTTTGATAAAATTTTGTATGGAGAAATAAGAACTGACACTCTGGATTAACATATAGGCTACTTTTTATCCCGATGTTCCCACGGGATCGAAACTTATGCGGGTAAAACCGCGGGGCGCAGCTATTAATTTAATAAAAGCTAAAATTTCTTCAGAAATATGTTCATCTTTAAATTAAATTAAAGCTTTTATAGGTCCAAACAAAGGTTGATAACATCAGTAGCAAGGAGCAATTTAAAATTAATTTCTAACGGGTGTAATGTCCTGCAAAGCATGATAACCTCTGATTTCAAAGTGAATTACTGGTGCAAAATGGAATTCATTGAGTGTCAAGCATTTTTTTGCTTTTATTCTGTTTTGCGTTAGAAGGCACCTTAAAAAAATACAGTTATTATTAATTACTTTGGAATTTAGACCAAGATCTATTAACAGGTACACACGGCAACATATCAAGTTATAAATTCCCAGTACTACCTGAACTCTTATTTTATTTTTCCTTTATTGGCCAACCAACAATTGTTTACACTGTAAATATTTAAAGTAACTATACAATAATCTAGAGTTAGTGTAACAATTTCTTACAGGTTGGCACCGCATGCCTCTTAAACATATTAGGTGTGCCACAAGCACTGTACTTTACTGTACTGTTTTACTTATTGTACGGCAAGCCCAACCAATGCGAGGTCAGCTTACACTGGAATTGTATAACTTGAGATGTAGCTATGTTTAACTATACTTTAAGGCAAAAGCATCAGGATGGACTGCAAAATTCCAATTTTCTTACGTTTTTTGTAATGTTTAGCTAATTAAGCATAAAATGCAAAAAATAAAAGTAAAGATTAATTTTTTTCGGGGTAACTTAGCGTATACGCCTTAATTAGTAATAGTTGGTTGGTTTATTTGGTTATGGTATTTTTCAGTTAAAAAGGACTGCTGAAATAATAAAATATGATTACCTATAAACGTTAAAAACAAGGCTACTTATTTATTTTAGTGTAATAGCGACTAATGATTCACGAAATTAAAGTAATGTTTCTTTTTAAATGTAGAATGAAAAAAAAATTAATATGCAGTCAAAATGTCCATTGTTTTAGAGTAGATCGGACAGTTAAGCACAGAATTAACACTGGATGGATGAAATGGCGGCAGGTGACGGGAACAATCTGCGACTCCCGCATTCCCCTTAAACTTAAGGGGAAGATATAAACCATGATTAGACCTGCTGTCTTGTATGGATCAGAATGTTGGGCCACAAAAGGGATGAATGAAAGGCAATTGCATGCAGCAGAGATGAGAATGCTAAGAGGGATGTGTGGTGTTACACGAATGGATAGAATAAGAAATGAGTACATAAGAGGAAGTTTGAAAGTGTCACCGGTAACTGAAAAGTTGTGTGGGAATCGGTTGTCATGGTATGGGCATGTGTTACGAAGAAATGAGGAAAATGTGAGGAGAGTTTTGAGTATGGATGTCGATGGCTATAAGAGTAGGGGAAGACCAAAGAAACGATGGATGGAATATGTGAATGATGATATGGTTAGAATGGGGGTGACTACCGAGATGACGACTAATAGAGAAGTATGGAAGAAAAAGACATGTTGCGCCGACCCCAAATAAATTGGGATAAGGGCAGGAGAAAAATGATGTCCATTGTTTTAGAATAATTTAAAATTCAATTTGTAGATGAAAGTCTGTCTTTACATTTTTAATCCTCTGCCAATTCAATCTTCCGGCAGATTAACCAAAAATATTCCATTTCTTTTTTAATATTTTTAACACATTTTGCTCAGAAGAATTTTTGGGCCGTTACTTAAACGTAAATTAATTTTAAACTTGGAATCTTTCCAATTGAATTTATTAAACAATTTTAAAAGCAGAACTACGATGACAGTTTTGCAAAAAGCTCGGATATAAAATTGTCTATGATTACGAAAACAGTTTGCAATAATGGATGATGTTTTAAGAATCCGTCAAAGTGTCCCGAATATTCAAAATTTGTTCGTTTTTTTGGAAACTGTTTTACGTTGTATGGTCAGCCTATAACGTTCCCACATCTGGGACACCGGCCTCCTTCCGGTGAGAGGGAATGGGCCGTAATCCACCACGCGTGCCCAGTGCGGGTTGGTAGATGTCGCATGTCTTTGAATTTTAGGTTCTCGGACATATCAGTTTCCTCGTGATGTTCTCCATCACTGTTTTGAGAGCAGTGGTGATGATATAATTTACACAAAGTAAAGTAAAGCGCCTGTCTGGGTTCGAACCTACGACCAACAATTCATAAGTCGCGGCCATTTATGATGATGAACATTCAATCATTACACGAAGATAAAATAATGACTAAATTATAATCATTTAAAAAAATAATAATATCAGACTATTTCCAATAAGACTATTAAATAAAAATATGATGATTTGAAAAACGTTAATTGAATTTGATAAACGTTCAAAGATTCAAAGACGTATTGTGATATCCACCAACCAGTACCGGACCCGCGTAGTGGACTACATCCCGCTCGCTCTCAAACTCAGCATGTATTTCAATTAAACCTCCAACCAACCAATTAAAGCTCTCATAGAAGAGGCCTGAAACCAGCTGTATCCCAGCCGTGGGAACATTATAGGCTGGTTAGTTACTGTTGTTGCTATCGAATGCTTTAATGCTACTGAAAATCATCGGTACTTTGAACTGGCTGACTGCATGTCACCTACTCGTAGCTATAGCTATCACCTGAATATGAAGCCCGCGAAATTCAAATTTTAATTAATATTAATTCAAAAGTTAGTGTCAGTGTTTATGTTAATTAAAATATGATTTGCAATCGCAAAAAATATGATTTTACAGAATTATAATGATTAGAATCAGCATTACAACTGAGTTAGAATTTGCCTGAAATGTAATGATTTCATGAAATAGCCATTCAATAAGGTAATATGAACTTAGATAGTTGCATTGGTGATTTTTATACTTACTGTAATAATATAAATGCGAAAGTGTGTCTGTCTGTCTGTCTGTATGTTACCTCTTCACACTTAAACTGCTGAACCGATTTTGTTGAAATTTGGTATAGAGATAGTTTGAGTCCCGGGAAAGGACACAGGATAGTTTTCATCCCGATATTCCCATGGGATCAAAACTAACGCGGGTGAAACCACGGGGCGCTGCTAGTAATTATATAAATAAATAATTTTTATAGCCACGAATCATATTTAGATCAACATAGAACCTGAGACTGATCTGCAAATTGCAAAAAAAGTAAGAAAATTTGAATTTCATGGGCTACCCTAACGCTTATAAGGCAATTTATTAACTATATTTGACATTACAGTGGGCGAGTTATGGGAGGATCAAGCTCTATTAATTATGTGGTATACATGAGAGGTAATAAAAATGATTATGATCAGTGGGCAATGCTCGGTAACGAAGGATGGAGCTATAAAGATGTAAGTAGCATCGTTGTATATTTAAAGTATCAACAGTTTTTCATTTTCTTGAATTTTACCCTTCAGCCAAATTGCATCATCAAATCTAACACTTACATTCTAAATAATTTTGTTACTAAAATAACAAAATTATTTTCTATCACCTTTGCTAAGAATACAAAAATATCAATGTAAAAGTTAAATTCTGAATCCGAATAAAAACCCACGTTTTCTGTTTTCAGGTCTTGTATTATTTCAAGAAATCTGAGAACAACCAGAATATTGTAACTAAGGATACCGTCTATCACGGAACCGATGGCCCTCTTAATGTAGAACGATTTGCTTACACCGACCCGAATGTTGTTATGCTTCTACAGGCATTTCGTGAGAAAGGATTTCCACTAGTTGATTTCAATGGAAAACAGCAAATTGGAACCATGACCACTCAAACAACAACTAAAGACGGCAGAAGAGTGTCATCAAACGAAGCATTTATAAGACCCATTCGCGATAAAAGACCTAACCTTACAATAATGACAAATTCTCAAGTAATCAAAGTACTTATTAATAAAGATAAGTTTGCTCATGGAGTGCAATATACTAGAAACAATAAGGTATACAAAGTGTTCGCCAGTAAAGAAGTAATTGTTAGTGCAGGTGCATTAAATAGTCCAAAAATATTAATGTTGTCTGGTATAGGACCAAAATTAGACTTGGCGCAATTGAAAATACCTATAATAATGAATTTAAAGGTGGGCTATAATTTGCAAGATCATGCTACTACAGAAGCAGTATTGATGAACCTCACTAACAAAACATCAACGAGTTTACCAGGAAATGAAATGTTGAAAGCCATTCAAAATTTTTACAAATACAGAACCAGATTCGACGAGATTTCCGCAACTGGACCTCTGCAAATAACAGCGTTTCATAGAACAAAATACGCAAGTAAAGACCCAACAATCCCAGATATACAATTCCATTTTGACGGTAGAAACAAAAGAGATTTTTACAAGGATCCTACTACATATTTAGCTACCAATATATTCCCGTTTTCGTTGTATGATAGTATAAACGTCAGACCGATTCTTCTACAACCAGGGAGTAGAGGATATTTAACTCTAAACAGAACCCATCCTGTCCTTGGTCCACCTCTGATTTATCCAAGATTCTTCACAATGAAAAATGATTTGAAGACTTTGGTAGCAGCGCTTAAGTTTGCAACTAAATTGGAAGAGACAAAGGCTTTTAAAGAAAACAATGTGAAGTTTATAAGAAAACGTGTAGAACCTTGCACTCCACATAGATGGGGTAGTTATAAATATTTCGCTTGTGTTTTAAAGAGTTACACTGGGACTATATATCACCCTGCTGGAACATGTAAGATGGGACCTAGGCATGATGAAAATGCAGTAGTTGATGCAAGATTAAGGGTGTATGGGATACAAAATTTGAGGGTCGCCGATGCTTCTATAATGCCTTATATCGTTCGAGGAAATACCAATGCTCCTTGTATGATGATTGGAGATAAAGTTTCTGATATGATTAAGGAGGATTGGGATACCATTTATTGGGACCCATAAATAACAAATACAGGACTTAAAACTTTTTGAGTAGCATATATTATGAATTTAGAGTAAAAATTAGAAAATATTTTAAGAATGACTGTAGTGGGTAGAAAGTATAGTAGAAATTGCTAGAAGTTAGTAGATACCAAATAATGACACACAAGACACAGACACTAAATATAAAATCAATGTGTTATTTTAAGGTCAGCATTTAATGGTAGGTACAACAATTCTCAGAACTATAATTTTTTTATTTTCTTTCAAATATCTCTCGCCATTGTAGGATCTTCAACTTTATAGCCTTTTAATATTAATATACATGATTCTTAGATAAAAACTTATAGGGCTTCGTTGATTAGGATTAGTGCATAAGATACCAGTAATTAAATATATCCTTAGACCTACATAACATAAAATCATATTTTAGTGAGAATTTTTTTAGAATCTGTGAATATGATTATGTGAACCCAATGTATTTTATTTCATTAATTATCCTAAGTAGGTATATAAAATATTTTTTAACATTGTAATTAAAACCATTGCCAAAGATTAAGATTTTTATTTACCTTACCTAAATCTAGACTTTATTGCCTCAAAAGCGATTATCTACACCTACAGGATGGTAAGTAAAAAAATCGCGATTTTTAGTAACCTAGAATTTGTTACTAAAACTTTAGTTATCAACGTAGATAATTGTTTAGCTGTATATTTTAATGTTATTGTGCTTTCTAACATATATTCTTAGAGCGTGTAGAATTTGGTACTAGATATGTCTCTATTACAAAACAGGTAAGGATAAGAAGTTAAGCGATTAACTTTTGATCATTTTTCAACCCAAGTTGTAAGAACTTCATCAGATGTCAAAAAAGACTTAAGTATTCACTATAAATGTTTATAGAGTTTTACAATTTACTCAGTGCGGACAAAAAACAAACAACGCTACGGAAAATAAATTTAATCAGTGAGAAACTGAAGAATTTACAGCTTCGAAAGTTTCTACAGCTACTGTATTTCCTTGTGCTGCTAAACTTTACATTGCACTACCCTCTTCTTCTCGTATTTTTATTTTAACTGACCTATTGCATCTTACCTGTATAACATCAAAGTTTTTACATCAAAATTCTTCTGGCGCTGACAGTTTTTAAATTGGAAAAAAGCCACTTCGATGTTAGACGTGATGTTGTCAGGTTGAGACCGACCCTTTTATATATTTCTATATTTCCATACATCGTCATACATGATTGTGTCAGTTGTTTTTGATAAAACATCAATATCTGGACTAGTTTTGTTTCTATATTCAGAAATGTAATATATTAAATTAGCTTTGTCAGTTTTCTTTGTTTGTTTGTCATTGGATAAGCAATATGTTTAGTCTAGTCTATCTCATTTTGAAACTAAAATAGAAATTCTATTCTAATATATATTCTATTCTAGTTTCTAACTTGAACTTTTTCACCGAAATTGTAATATCTGTAGGTTTTATTTAAACATTTGTTACTCGTTTACTAATACTTTTTATATATTGTTTTGTTTATCGTTTGTGAATTAACATTAAAAGGGGCTAGTGACTAAACTAAGTAATAACAGCCGCACGGATTGATCGAAGGTCGGTCGGTTTGTCGATGGGTGACCATCAAAATAATATAGAGACCCCTCCGTGCCTCGGAAAGTAGAGACGCCAGCATATCAAGCTACCCAAAACTGCCAAATTTTCCCAATGAAGTTTAAATCTTATAGTTTGGCGATAAAGTTGAAAATCTATTAAATAAATTTGACAGATTTTAGTAGCTCGATGTGCTGGCGTCTGTACATTAAGCCATTGGTCCCGGCTGTCATTTGTAGATCTTTGACAGTCGTTAGGTACGGGTAGTTAGAAGCCTAAAAGTCTGACGACCTGTCTTACCAAGGGGTATCTTGTTACGCAGTAACTGGGTTGTGGATGTGAGATAGCCAGTCGCTCAATGTAAAATACTGGTATTCAGATAATCTGGTAAGACTGAAAGCCGACCCCAACATAGTTGGGAAAAGGTTAGACAGATTGATTTAGTGGCTTAACATTTTGTTGAGTTAGTGAAATATATGTACATATTATATATTTTTGGCACGTATTTTTACTCGTTGAAACACAATTTTAATGTAGTTAAGTACTTTTGCGTGTGTGTACTATTTTTATAAGTAGTTATTAGTTTAATTTATTGTTTGTAGTGTGTTGTCACTTTTTCACTATTTAAATTATAATGTTGATTGAATTTATGTTTATTTATCTCACGTGATTTTTGTTGTTGTGTATTAGCTTTTTAGTCACCTTTGCACGTTTTTTTTGAGTATCAATTAAAATGTTTTTAGTTTTAGACGTTGTTCGTACTAAAATAAAAAGAGCTTGTTTGCTAAATTATGAAATCGGTTATCTTTGTTTGCAAAACTAATATAAAAATTAATTGTTTTATTTTCGCAGCTCTAATAAAAGTTGCATAGTATTCTCTAATGAGTTGTGTTTTGATTATTTCTCAAAACAAAAAACATTATACCATAATATCTTCGTAAAATGCTTGCTTCATATTTCTTTTCAATCAGCTATCCATTTCACTAGTCATGCAAAACTTTAGAATTTTGAAATATTAATTTCTAAAACCCTACGATTTCATAATTTTATTGGCTTAACTAGCGAACTTATCAGACAAAAGAATGACCTTTAAAACTATAACGTTACAGAGGGAAGACCATGGGAGGTTCGAGTGCCATAAACTACATGATATATATGAGAGGAAACCGGAGGGACTACGACAGCTGGGCAGAACTTGGCAACCATGGATGGAGCTTTAGAGAGGTCAGTTAACTTATGTACAGTCAAACTCCTAAGTGCTTTACCACTTTTAACCAGCTACAAGGATCTTTTAACGCTCCACGCTCGAATGACGTTGACAGGGAGACGCTGTTGGTAAACATTTGTGATTTTTTTTGTGAAATGTATTGAAAACAACAAGATGGCGACGTTAGTTCTGATTTTGGCCACGCGCCAAAAGATCCTTATACAGCTATAAATTGAAACTTCACTGAGGTTGACACTATCTAACTGTCATACAAATAGACTTTATCGTTTTATGACGTGCATGTGTATTCAACCTTAGCGTGATAAAGCTATTACGAGGTCAACTAACAATGGACACTTCATTCTAAAAAAATTGTTATTCCAAGTATCTGAATAACTAATAGATTAGAAATACATGAGAATGTAATAATAGAAACAGATGGAAGTTTAGTTTCCCCTATTACTTATACGGAGGGCGTGACTTTATAAATGCCTTTGTGTTTTAACATGACTTTTTATATGATAATGATTCATATTTTTTCTCTTAACTTCATATCTTGTCGTGTCAGGATGACCAGCACCCTAATTACATAACACACGAGCTATCACATTCTGAATAATTGTGAAGGAGTTTTATAATCCATTGCATATGTTCGAAAAATGTGTATTCTCAACCACGTAAATAACGCAAAGAATGTTGTTGAACTGTCAAAATGAAAGCTATAGCTATTGTTAGTATGTAAGTCTGACGACTAGTCTTACCAAGGGGTACCTTGTTACGCAGTAACTGGGTTCTGGATGTCAGACAGGCAGTCGCTCCATGTAAAATACTGGTATTCAGCTGCATCGGGAAAAAGCTAGGCAGATGATGATGATATGGTTTAGATTGAAACCTTGCATTTTACTTTTTCCAGGTCCTGCCTTACTTCAAGAAAGCAGAGAACAACCGAGATGTAGAAGCCCATGACACCTTCTACCACGGTGTTGGCGGTCCCATTAACGTTGAACGGTTCAAATACCTCGACATCAACTCCATGATGTTAGTCCAAGCTTTTAAAGAAAAAGGACTTCCCATCACAGATTTTAACGGTGAAAGCCAATTCGGAACTGACATAGCCCAAAGTACTTCAAAGTTAGGTCAAAGAAACTCCGCGAATAAAGCATATATAAGCCCTATTAGACATAAACGGCCTAATATTCATATTGTCAACAACGCTTTTGTAACGAAAATACTTATTGATCCTATCACGAAAGAGGCCTATGGAGTGGAGTACGTTAAAAATGGAGAAATACTTGCAGCTCATGCTGAGAAAGAAGTTATAGTAAGCAGTGGTACAATTAACTCTCCAAAATTGTTGATGTTGTCCGGTATTGGGCCAAAATACCACTTAAAGAGTTTAAATATTCCGGTAATAGCTGAATTAAGTGTTGGAAGTAATCTCCAAGACCATATCACGACAGATGCTTTGATTTTGGCTCTGTCAAATAAAACATCAACAGCTGTCACTGGGCAGCAATTAATGGAAGAAATACACCAATATTATGCCCAATCATTACCCAAACATGGACCATTGGCTTCAACTGCTACTCTCGCTGGCACTGCTTTTATGAGCACTTATTACAATGAGGACGAACCAAATATACAGTTTCATTTTGATGGAAGAAATGTCAAAGAGTTTTATGCTGATCCGACAACGTATTTGGCAACAAATATATTTCCTTTAGCATTCTACGATGGGTTGTCAGCTAGGCCATTGTTATTGACTCCTAAAAGTAGAGGATTTATTCTACTTAATACTACTGACCCAATATTTGGTCCACCATTGATTTACTCAAGGTTCTTCACTGAGAGAGAAGATATAGAAGCTTTGATTGATGGATTTAAATTCGTTGTAAGTCTAGAAGATACTGACGCATTTAGAGCCAGTGGGGCAAGCTATGTCAAAATACCAGTGCAGGCTTGTTCTGGGTTAATTTGGGGTACTGATGAATATTGGACATGTCTCCTTATCCAGTACACATCAACTATATACCATCCAGTAGGTACATGTAAGATGGGTCCTAAATGGGATAAACAAGCGGTCGTCGATCCAAGATTACGAGTGTATGGTATTGAAAAACTAAGAGTAGTGGATGCTTCTATAATGCCATTGATTGTTAGAGGTAATACTAATGCTCCTACTATCATGATTGCGGAAAAAGCTTCAGATATGATTAAGGATGAATGGTTATAATTTTATTATGTTACTAGTGTAATAGAATAGACTATTTAATGTTTATTGAATGCTTCCATGCTAATCTGGAAGTAAAACGTAAAAGAATGGATCAATAATAAGACAGAAAAAATATTTTACTTAGATAATTTCGGGGTGATTTCAATAGGCTTTCGCGGCATCATGAAATTATGATATGAAACGTATACGACTTTATTTTTTGTATGTGGTCATTAAAATTAAATTATTACAATATCCCAAGCTAAACCTATAAGAATGAGTTTCAAGGGAAAGAGTTTTTTTAGTTTTTTTTTTTTTTTATACAATACAAAGCTTTAAACAAGTTTTTAGTTACTTAATAAAAATTCTCGTAAATGCTGATGTTTAAAATTGCTCTATAGTCTGCAAGAATGCAGAAAATAACCGCTCAAGCAGGAATTAAAAATCACTCATATTAATTAACTGATTAATTGAAACTCTTATACACGAATTACGTTAAGTAGTTTTAATGTAAATATTTGTACATAAGTGTTCTATTTAATTTTGAGGCCAAAAAGTGTTCTTAATAATAAGTTTTAAGTAGATTTAAACAGCTTCTCGCAAATATTAAATTAATTATTTTTATATAATAATTGTTTTTATTTTCTTTTAATTTAAAGGTAAGTACTAATAGTAAACCTCAAATGAAATTACAATCGTTTTTTTCCGTTGATTTCATTGCTACATCCTGGCTTGGCACTTTTATCAACTTTGACAACTTTATCACTTTCTCGAAAATACTCGGAAATATCAATAGTAACTAGAGATGCGCCGAGTACCTACTCGTTTACTACTCGGTACTCGGCATACTCGACCATTTTGATAGTACACGTTAACGTTCGAATAATTCGGTTTGACTGCCGAGATACTCGAAAAGAACTCGTAAACTTATAACCCGACCTCTTTACAATATTAATGTATGTCATTGTCAGAAAAATCACGTAAAAAAAAACGAATATAATTTTATTTAATTAAATAATGTCTCTCGTGGTGATACATTTCCGCATAGATATTTGGCTAACTCTATAGCGATGGCACTTTTTTGATGGCACATTTCGGCGCTGTAGATGCTAAATCCTCGTAGCAATGCCAAAAACTTGCATGGCATTATTCTATAATATTTCGAAGCATGAAATATAAAATAATGCCATGCAAGTTTGATGGTCGTACGAATACGATCCCAGTACCTACATCAACTAAACTGAGTTACTCCGCAGAGTACTCGTAAAACATAATAATGAGTAATTCTTGGTAGTTACTCGGTTACTCGGTAAAACTTGTACTCGGTGCATCACTAATACCAACCGTAAATCCTCTCATTCATTTCAGCATTGCCCTAGTATTTTTGCAACTTTTAAAACTACTTTTAATTCAACCAACGTTGGTATAAGCAGTTTAATTTTATCAGTTTCATAACGTACAGACGCCAGCATATCAAGCTACTACAATCTGTCAAATTTATTTAATAGATTTTTATCTTTATCGCTCTTTTTCGCTTTATCGTTCTTTTTCGCCTTATCGCTTTTTAGCTTCAAAGTTGATTAGGAAAATTTGACAGTTTTGGGTAGCTTGATGTACTGGCGTTTGTACTTTGACACCATTTAGAACTCCAATCTACTAACTACCCAAACACATAAAGAGAAACACATAAAGAAAATAAGTTTATATGCGGTAAACATGACGCAGAGAATGAACACAAACACACAAAATAAAAATTTCGAAAAAGATACCTAGTCAATAGAAAATTTTTCAGTAGCATCAAAACTTGGTTTAGTTGTTTTTTTTGTAATTTCCATAGGTAATGTCGACATTGGTACCTATTGAGGTTTTTCACAAATATCTTGGCGAATACAAATGCTACAGATGTAGGCAACTGAAACAAGAAAGTTGGTAACAAAGACCAAAAGTATGTGGCTGAATCATCTACCAAGATGCCGCGGTTTGGGCCACGAGATAGAGGGGGGATATAACCGCAAGGTGGGTTTATTAGTAAGTACCATTTTATTATGAAGTATGTCATCATTGGTGAAATCTACGTTTTAGATCGGGCAACTAGTTTCAACTTTCTGGCTAGAAGTCAAATTCACCGATGCCGATGAAACTCAACGCGATCAGTAAGTCTAAACTGCGTTAGAGCGATTTTATTACTCCTTGACAATTCAAAAGTGCCTGTGAATGGTGTAATTGAAATAAATGCTTTGAGATGAATAAAGATATATGATCGGAAGACTAATAAACGATTTGATTTGAGCTTACACTCAAAGTACATGGCAGCTGGTGAATTTGTCGCGCAGCTGCATTTTAAATATTGGAGGCTGTTTTCGTGTGTGACCCGTGGTCCCTCCCGTAGCCCCTGGAAGGTACCACGGGGATTTTCTTTACCCGTGGTCCTTCCGAAAAACAATGCTGCCGAATTCGAATTAAAATGGTAGTTTCTGCCGTAGTCCCTGGAAGGTACCGTCTCTCCGAGAAAAACAATGCTACCGAATTAAATTTGTACAAAGGTCAGGTCATAATACAGTCAAATGCGTTATTTAAAAAGATACATTACTTTTTATTACTAATAATGTGACACATTTGTCAAAAACACCGGCCAAATGCATGTACCACCCTTAATGAGGGGTTCCGTAGTCTGTTGGGATGAATTTATCCCAAGAACAAGCTTAACTTTGTATTTGAAAAAATGTTCCTCCCTTAAATAGATATTTACGTCACGGTCAATTCTCCAACTGCTAATATGTAAGATTTTTTAAGAGCTCCAAGGGACCTATTACTTACGTATGAACGCGTTCCTGAGAAAAATGGTCTTGATAGACAGACAGACAGATCATAGACAGACGGACGGACGGACGATGAAGTGAGCCTATAAGGAATCCGTATGGTAAAAAAATGACATAATTATCAGGGACAATTGGCAGTTTTTACGACATAAATGTGTGTTTATTAAAGCAGAAAACTATGCACAATCTTACGAAATTGTAAGATTGTCGAACTTATCGCCTGTCACCTGTCACCTGTCACCTGTCGATTTCATTAAATAGGCGCCTGCCCTTTCCTAAATTCTCAGCAAGACATAAATGGAACATCTCCTCTTAAAAACTTTTCCCCGCACTTTTCATAGCCTCGACCAAGACCCATCTGCTGTTCCTACGCCCCCATTATCTACTACCATAAACCGCCGAGAAGCAAACAATCTGTAGACTCTGTCCTCACTCTAAAATCACTACCACACTACTCTGACCTGCCGCCCCTCCCTTATGCCACCTAAATCCAGGAAACTGAGGATCTTCTATTGATGAATCCAGAGGTCTGTCTCCACTGGTTACGTTATAAATTTTACAACGCAGTAGACTTAAAACTTCATCAAAGTGCTATAAATAAACAGGAGTGCGTCTTCGGTGGTTTCGAACGTTTAAAAGCTTCGTTTTAATACTTGTTCGTGGGGATTTAATGGTTATTAATCTTTAGTTGTACGGCTTTGAATTGGGGACAATATTAATGATATTGGGAATTGGGACGCGGTACTTCCTTGGTAATTTTGATTGAATGTATAGTACCTAGGATATCGTGGTTTAAGATTTCTAAATTTTGATGTAGGTATTCTTGTGCAAAATATCTCAATGTTGTAAAAGTTATGGCGTAATGGCTGCGGTTTGTGCTAGTAAGCTTGTTCCTAGATCTTTTCCTACTCGCAACTAATATTTCCATGGCCTACTAGATAGTTGTTTCGAGTGGGATTCGTCCTTGTTTTTTTTTGGCCGATGCAGTAACTTAATAACTTTTACATCAATTTTGACATAACATTATTTTCTTTCTTCTACATACCTAACTCACTGTACTTTCCATACACAACGTGCGTTGTTTTTTCAACAAACAAAGCTATTTACTTTTTATCATGACGTGTATTCTTACAACTACCTACGTTTTCAAAAAGATAATAATATTAATGTTGGTTTGCTTGCTAAAAGTATCACCTCTCAAGTTCCGCTAACGAGACACAATTATTGATTTTCTATTGTATCGTGCCACATGTAGTTCGCGCGGGCCTTGACCGATTAAACTTAACTCACATTGTCCACAACCCTTGTACCCAACATAGCAATCAAAGATATTCTTCAAAACAAAAGAACTTCCATATAACGACTCCCTCGAGAAACATTCACATAGGTATGTACTACCCAATTTTAGTTGAACACGGTCATAACACATGATAGTACGTACAGAAGGTCGGTTCCTTACAACGAGCAAAAACAAACGCATGCACACACAGACGCGGACATTCGGCATTTTCAAACAAATGCCAGTCGCGAGGGCGCTTGCACTCGCTGTACCTAAAGCGTGTCTATGTGTGCATACGTTTTTCCTCGTTGTACGGAGCAGACTTTCTGTATAATCTTGTGATCTACGCTTCTTCAGCAACACCTTATTGTTGTATTAAACGTCTAAGTTTTCAAGATTTATTCCTTCAAAATAGCCTTCAAGATTTGTGTGAGTTATTCGTTTTGTTGTTTTGTAGAGAAGTTATTTTAAAATGTTGCGAGAGAACTTTGAATATTGGGCGTATTATTATTTGTGTGTGTTTATAGTAAAAGTTCAACAACATTTAACTTTAATTAACTGACTTTGAGAATTGATTAGAGCACTAATTTGCTTGATTTGACCAACTGTTTTTAACTAAGTGTAAAATTCTGTTAATGACTTTATAAGTTGAAAAGATGTTAAAATGTGTGTGAAACATAATCAGCCTATAACGTTCCCACTGCTGGGACACAGGCCTCCTCTCTTCGAGAGACGCATGGCAGGACTTTCTACGACCATGCCTGCGCCATACCAGGAGCCATACCGCGAACCCGGCCGAGCCCGCGCCTCCACTTCGCGCCACCAGGGGTGCCAGTCGTCGTCTCGCCATCGCTTTGTGGACGTCACTCAAATTCATCTCAGATTATTTTATATTCAGATTCACAGAAATTCAGAACCTTTATAATACTCATACAATACAACAGATATATAAACCGGTACAGTCCATTATATCGAAGCATAACACAACGGCAACAGCCGAAACATACACTGTTTACTTTTGCAAAAATTTCCACATATTTCTATCTCCGTCAAAACAACGTCAATACACCCTACACAATTTCACTAATAACAAAGCTGTAAATCTAAGCCAGTTGACACGTAACAAGATAAAACAACACAAGTGCAGCACACGGCGCCGCTCGTGCGACACCTAATTGTGTGCTCTTGTTAAAGTTTACTTTAGACGTAGAGAAGTTTCTAGAAGAGACTTGTTTCTTCGTGAATGTAAACATTACTTTCAATATAAAAGACTACCTGAAGTCTAATTCTCGTATCTAAAACATTCAAAATCAAATCGCAGTCTCATCTTAGCGACAATCAATGACAAGAACTTGTTAAAAATTTAGGTAAATTAGAAATTTTTTCACAGATTGAAATTAGAATGCGAACGTTCTCAAAGATACAGGAATTGTCGCACCAATAGTTAAAGAGAGTGAAAGAGACAAGACACCTGTAGGTATAGTAATCGTTATGACTAAACTTCAAAAGCAGCCTAAAGAAGACCAAGACGTGCTGCGCTGGTAAATTACGATAAGAGCAGGAGAATGACGACACAAACCTATCAAGATTTTAGAAGTGACTGCAGCCGTAAAATAACCCCTATTTGAATAAAGGTAGCATTGTCATGGATATAGGTATGCCAAAGTTTTATAGAGGTATAAGGAACAGGGTCTATAGTTCACTCATCCTCGATAGAAAAGAGAAGATCCTCCAACCACTACTGCCCGACGATTGTTGTTGATTAAGTTTACCGCGTGACTGGCATATATACAAGATCCCGATGTTAGTCGCACGGTGAACTCTCGCGCGATGCAGGATTTTGCGTAACGTCACGTCGCGGTCGGTCGTGCGTGCGTGTGATGCGTAGTTCGCATGTGACGATGTATATGCCGCCACAGTTTTAAAGGAATATAGAAAGAAAAAAAATATATATAAACAGTGCTTTGTGAGCATAAGCTCACAAAGCACTGTTCGTCGTTTGTAATGATCAGAGCCTTGACATAATTTTGTACTACGATTCCGTTCGCGTTCCCATCAAAATAGAAGGCATTATCAAATTAATGCTACGCCAAATTAATGTTTGACTCCAAATCGTTTTTCTTTTCTCGCACTCAAATCGTTTTTCGTTTCTCGCACAAATCTTATTACACTTTTTATAAATGAGAGTCAAGGTAAACGGCCGACGAGAGAACGCGTCCTTGACACCTGTCAGTTTCATACAAACGAATACGTGTTTTGCGAATTTGATGTTTATTAACTACTTTTTATTTAAATGTTGATAATATTTACACAATCTATGCTAATATTTAAAATTATAATAATATGTACCTACATTTATATGAAAATATAAGCAAAATTATCACAGGGCATCAAAAAATTCGTCCGCATCGCTGCCAACAGGAACAGTGCCCAAAAGACTGGCAGCATTGCCACGTTGTATGGCAATGCTAATTCTTTGGCCAAGAAATAGGCCAGCCCTCTGGTCACGTGAAGAGTCATCTAACCGCTTGGCGATATCTCGAAAAAATTAACTACTAGAATTGTCGCACTAACACTGTCAGGAACGCATTATCGGACTGTAGTCGTGTACACGTATTTACTAGCTTTTCTTTGTGCGTAGTAAATGTCAGTTCCAGTATATTTAAGGAGACGTTGTCCAGTGAGGTTTTCTCTGATTTATATACCATTGTCACGTGCCATAACGACTTTGAAATAACAACTTTACTAATGATCGTTTATCTTTTGACTGTCTTTCGCTCTTATGAGGTTAGTGAAATGTGCTTGGTAATGGGGGTTTACACTAGGTCGATTTTCGCCGTGTGGTTTACCAAAACGCTTCACAAGCCGAATCGCCACCCCATTTACACAGGTCGATAAAAATAGCAGGTATATTTCATTTTGCATCAAAATTTCGAACTTCATGCGGCGGGCGATCGCCTCCGACTGAGCGTTATTTTTTATTTTATTTATTTAGGGACAAAAAACAGTTACACGTTACAACTTGAATATCGGAGCTAATTAGATTTATTTAATAAACGTATAACCCACACTATTGTCCACGGATTCAATTAATAAATATCTAAAAGAGGAAAGGACGGACGGTCACATATTAATTTGTGAATTAAAATTATCATTATCATTTTAGTCACCCGCCGCATCCGACCTGTCGCCATACGACAAAAAGTCGAAACCTACTCTACTTTGAAACTTGCGGCTTAAGTCACACCCTGTGTAAAACCCGCATAAGTCAACAATTTCATGTGAGTCAAAGTCAACGTGTCGATATCATCCACGACAACAATGTTTTTGGGCAAAGCCAAGTCATTTATACCAATCATAACTTTTACTAGTACTTTCGAGATCAAGATTTTAGGAAGAGAATAAGAATATACTGATAATTACCCTCCTATGAAGACAAATTAAGAAGCAATTTGTAAGCGTCCAACTTTATCCCTCACCCCCGCTGACACGTAAATTTGTTTCTGCGCAGCGACTTGCCTCATGTTCCGAGCCATAAAGTATGCATCGAGTTATAATAAGAACTATTATATACTTAGTTATCACTTGGGATAGTTTGCTTGCAGATGCTAAATGCCGTGTTCATATAAGTTAAGGTTGACTGGTAGAAAATGCCTCAGGCATTAAGTCCGCCTTTGTACAGTATTTCTTTTACTTGTGCATAAAGTGTTAATAAATAAATAAATAAGTTCGTCATCTAAAAACATTAATACAACCGAAACATCCTTCTATTAAAATTTTTGTGCAAAACAGAATGAAAGAACATATTCTTTGCCAAACCAAAAATACTAAATGAATTAACCTTGAAACCAATTGACCCTGCTCATTTCAGACTACGCTATAATATAATAGCATATTGTTTATAGCACAACAATATCGCTCACCATACATTTAAATAATATACAGTATAACAAAGTGTGAACGTGTTCTAAATAAATGTATGGCGAGCGATATTGTTGTGTTATAAACCATATGCTATTTATTATACATGAGCTTTACTCTAAACTACAAATCTATAAAACATTTCTCATTGTTCCAACAATCCAGTCTGTACCGAGTACCAACAATTACTTCATCTTTCAGCGACTATTCCAGACAACTAACAGATTTGTCTCCTTAACTATACAATTGACTCTTAATTAACTTAACTGAGTGTTAACCGTCTTGGTCTAGCTTTATTTTAAGTGGTTGTTCTATTAATTGTATTTGAGTTGGAATAAACCTTAGTTTTGGAGCAAAATTGCGAGAGGTTTGATTGCGTTCGTTTAGTGCTAATTATTAATTCATTTTTAAATAGTAAATAAAAAAAAAAGAACTATAATGGCGACTGTCTAGAGAGTCATCGTAATCAACCATTGCTGGGACACAGGCCTCCTCTCGTTGAGATGGAGTGTGGGTTGGTAGATGTCACGTCTTTGAATTTTTACTTCTGGACATGCCGGTTTCCTCACAATGTTTTCCTTCACCATTTTGAGAGTAGTGGTGACGAAATAGCAATGGACAAAATTGACAACATTTTATATGCTTGAGTACGAGGCTTTTGGCTACGTTGTATGTGTATATTTTATGTCTTTTTTTTTGTTTGTAATGTGCGTTTTGTTTGTGCAGAATAAACAATTTTTCTTTTTATTTTCTTTCTTAAATAATTTACACAAAGTAAAGCGTCTGGCTTCGGGCCTACGACCTACAACTCGTAAGTCGCGGCTATTACCACTGGGCCACCACTGCTCGCAACAACCCTGTCTCTTCTGTCTAGACAGTAACAGATTTTTATTGGGACAAAAATAACCCTTAATTGTTGTGAAACAAAGAAAGCAAACGGGACTTAGATACTTTAGCTTTACAAGTACAACCTATTATGTGTCAGATACAAAAATATTCCATTTAAAGCACCAATAAACAATAGGTACCTACTAAGATTATGATCTGCATGTTTTGTGGCATGCAACCTGTTTGATAAGATAATGGCATTACATTATAGGATATCTTAAAACGGGAATAGAAAAACGGTAGGCGGCAGGTCTAGCTGACAAACCAAGTGACAAAAATGTAAAAATAGTAATAAAGTATAAAGACCATAATAATTACGCTACATAAAAGTAAGTCAAGTCAAGTACCTAGTAAGTAAGTCTCTTATTAATTAATCCTGGTGCAGTTAGCGTCTCTCCGATGCTACAGTATGTGCAAGTATGAGTATCGATGTATATCGCTGTAGTGGTAACATTAATGCTATATATTTCCAAGTGCAAAAAATCACCAGGAAAAACATACGCCACATTAAATGAAGAAGTTCATGTTGCAGAAGCTGATAATAATTTAACAGATCATTATATTAAAATCTTTAGAAACAACGAAAACCAGAGGTAAACATACAAAAACAATAAACTCATACAAAAATCCAATAAAATAAAGAAATCACACCACATAACAAGCCCAGTTATTAATTAATAGGAAACAGAACAGAACCGCATCAGCTAGATTCCTGCATATGACATTTGTAAACAAGCCCTTAACTGAGAGTCGGGTCAAATATTAACTTATCTATTACTTGCTTTATTTGTGGGATAGGGGAGGAGAGATGGCGAGTAGAAACTAGGTAGAATTATGTTATTAGTCATCATCTGCCTAGTCTTTTACAAACTATGTTGGGGTCGGCTTCCAGTCTAACCGGATGCAGCTGAATACCAGTATTTTACATGGAGCGACTGCCTATCTGACCTCCACAACCCAGTTACTGGGTAATACGATACCCCTCGGTAAGACTGGTTATCTGATGATGATGATTATGTTATTAGTATTGACAGATATTAATAAGGATGAAGAATATAGAGATATCAAACTACGACTGAGGCTGACGAAGTTACCGACATAGCTTGCAGAGTAAGCAAGCTGAAGTGGCAGTGGGCTGGCCATGTTTTTCGAAGGACCGATGGCCGGTAGAGCAGACGAATCCTAGAGTGGAGACCGCGTTTCGGCAAGCGTAGTGTGGGACGCCCCCTAGCTAGATGGACAGACGACCTCAAAAAGGGTAGCTGGAACAATCTGGATGCGAAAGGCGGAGTAAGGTCTGTTCTAGCGCAGCATGGGAGAAGCCTATGTCCAGCAGTGGACTGCGATAGGCTGAGTTGACTACGACTGACAATGACTGGGCACGTCCACTCAATCTGGTTGGTTCTTTCCTCAAAAGACCATTTCAGACACCAATCTACATGGTCACATGATCTGACCAAGATTATGTCCGGACTTTAAAAAAATTAGACTGTGACCTCTTAGTTTGTTTTAGTATTTCTTCTCTCAGAGTAGTCAGATAGGAAACGCCGACCTCATTTAGTACAAAACTAGTTACAGAAGTAAAATCATTTATCATTGCCAAGATATAGAACGTGGGTAACTGATTAAGTAAAGAAATGCACAAAAGCGCTGAAAAAAAATCTCCACAGCCCTGAAGAATTAAAATTTAATTTTAAATGGTTTTTAAATCAAAGGGACAACGATATATGGAGGATAAATGTAAGCAAATCTTCAATGTGATCATCATCTAACTCAATATCAATGTTGTCAAATTGAATAATGTCTTCTTTCTTATTTGCTGAATAGGCCTTTTTTTTTTTTTTTGCGGATGGGAAATCATCAAATGACCCCTCCCGCTCTGGGTGGAGCGGAAGGGAGTGTCAGACTCTTACTGACTAAAACCCACCCGTGTTCCTTCCTTAGCCCTTTATGTTCCGGTCCAGCGGTAACCCTTTCGGACAATCCCGCTGACCCGGCAGGCTTCGGCCCTATGGGGCCCCTCCTCGATGCTGACATCTCTTTGAGGCGCGCGTGGAACACGTACGCGCCGTCCGGCACGGGCCTGGTCCTGATCGGACGGTGAGCTACCCATTACTCTCCGCCCGCAGGCCCGCGCCTACGGTGGCCGGGAGTCGTCCCGTGGCTCCCGACGCCCGGAGCGTCTCCCGCGGCGGCTGGGACGGGAGGCTCTCTCCCTCATCCGTCCCGCCATGCTGAATATGCCTGCTCTTAACTTCGATCACGTCTGATGGAAAGCGATGGATTAGGTACTTACTAAATAATAGAACGAGCGTGCCCAGAAGATGTTTACTCTTGCCTTGAAGGCAGACGGGTTAAATGAAAACCGGCAACATGTGATGATGTGACAACAATGATGATTCTCACTCAAAAAAACCGTCACTTTCTAATGATTATGTGGTTTTGAGCGCGGTACCACTACTTCCTAATAAAACTAATATAGGCTTTTCTAGAACGAAAATTATAAATGAAGAAAAACTAAAACAACCCCTAATGACTTTTTAACCCACATACTCACGCAATCTTCTCAACTTTCAGCCACACGTTACACCAACGCTCACAGGCGTCGCTGCTGCGCTGTATCACAAAATAGAAAGATACAAAAGGTCGGGTCTGTACAACGAGAGGAAACGCACGAACACATACCTACACGCTTTAGATACAGCTAGTGAACGCAAGCGCACTCAGCAAAAATATCTGAACCTTTGTTTTTGGAACAAAATTCCTTAACGCAGTTTGCTGTGGGAGAAAAATGGTAGAAATCGTCACTTAAGGATTTCTCCTTACGTGACGAATTCTACAATTTCTCTATCTCTCTCTCTTTCTATTTCTATTATACACGAGTGCGTGCGGAACTTTGTGCCTGACGTGGTTCCCCGACCGCTTAGGTTTTTTTTATGTTATCCTGCATATACATTTTTATTCTTGTATACATATAAATACATTATCATAATATTATCTTATCTCGTCTGGTATTTCTTAGAGATCGCCGTACGTCTATGTCTGCGTGCGCCAGTTTTTGCTGACCTTCTGAGGGTAGGTCTATTTTGTGTCTGCGCGGCCAAATTGCTCGGAAGTTCGCTTCTTGCTCCAACTTCTCCAAAACATACAAAGCTTAATGGATTACACGTCTTGTTTTACTTGACGAATGCTAGCTTTGTGCTGCATGTTGTTTTACGAGGACGATTTCTTTTTCTCAGGGAAGTAAGTCAAGTGTTTTGCTTGTGAGGAATGTAGGATGGAAATGAATGGTAATTTGGTGTGTTACGAGACTTGTAAGAGAGAAATTGCAGCATTTCAAGTTATTTTCCATACATTTTCGCTCGGATAGACGTAGATTTTATCAATATTTTTTTTAATTTACGTTGAAACAGCTATCCAGTCAGTTATTTATGGCATGGCAAAAGTTGTGAATAAAAAAAAAAATCTTTAATAAAATCTGCGTGAATTTCTATTGAAATCAGAGACCTTTCTTGAAACTTCAAAATATTTTAAACGCATTTTAATTGAAAATTGCAATCACAAAGCCAAATTCCCCGAAATCCGAACAAAAGAAAATCTACAAGTTAAAAATATTAGACAGCCCTAGAAAGTTGGTAATTAAGGAGAATTTAAAGCATTAAAACAAAACACAGTTAACGCATTTACCGCTGTGAATTAATCCACGTCTTAAAGTATTACTAAGCCAATTATTATGCAAAGAAATTCGTAAAAAGAAAGTCACTCCGCCCTTGCGCAAACTCGGGCAAACTTTAGCCTGGAATAAAGGCGGATGCAACTTCAATATGAAATTTAAATGAGACTTGTTCAGGTAGCTACTCTAATTCCCTTGCAACATCCACCTGTAACTTCATTCAAATTCTCCGCGTAGTTGGAATTAATTCTTGTCTGAATTATGTATTTTTAAAATGGTCGGATTCTATTTGAATGTGTAAGCTAAGGTTGGATGTTTATGTTAGTTCTAATGCCTTCACTGGTCTAATCTACGTTTCTTTGTGGAATAAGAGCATTATCATACTGATGATTTTTCAGCGTGTTTCCAACGAAGCGTTTTGTGAACGTGTTTCCGTGGATGCGAAGCGAACTAACTGTGACTATGCGACGTGTTCTCCGCATTTTCACAATATTGTAAGTCATAAGTAATTTATTTCATAACAATATAGGTATGTACATACATTGTGTTGAAAACTTAAAAAAATAACATTATACAATTGCAATTAAAATAAAATTCATTAAATACATATAGAAGAGGCAATAATAACAGCCGCAGGGGGCCGTGGCTAAATAATAACAGCCGCACAGGTCGATCGATCAGGTTAAGCTACGCTTGCCGCGGTTGGTCTGTGGATGGGTGATCTTTACATACCGAGACCCTTCCGTGCCGCGGAAAGCACGTTAAGCCGTTGGTCCCGGCTGTCATTCGTGGATCTTTGACAGTCGTTACGGGTAGTCAGAAGCCCGAAAGTCAGACTATCAATCCTACCAAGGGGTATCGTATTACCCAGTAACTGGGTTGTGGAGGTCAGATAGGCAGTCGCTCCATGTAAAATACTGGTATTCAGCTGCATCCGGTTAGACTGGAAGCCGACCCCAACATAGTTGGGAAAAGGCTAGGCAGATGATGATGACATTTAGAAAAGGCAATAAAAACAATTAAGAATTCAAGAACATACAATAGATCTTAAAATATACACTCGCTTGTCTCGATATCTCTTATACACTCACGTCAATAGAACGTGGCTGGACGTTGTGCACAAGTGGCGTGGTCGGTACACACACGGTTTGTGACATAGCTCCGCAATCACACCCTTCTGCCGTTGCGTCAAGGTAGCCCCATTTTACTAGGTTGGACTTACATCTTATCAAACCATGATCCACCTCCTATCCTGCCCTCTGTGTCCCAAAACATGCAGTCAAAGTGACCTCTGCGCTGCCACCGACAACGCCGTGGAAGTGGCAAAGTTTTGGGAAAACAAGATTTAAAATACAGTCGTGCCAGCGACACGAAGAAGAAGAAGGTACACACACGCAGTAAGCGCGTTAAACAATCGCCTCGCTGGAAATACGTCCACAAATCGGCAGTGTATTAAGGCTCTAAGGATGTCTTCGGGTGCCGTCCAAGGATTGGAATCAAAAATGTTGATCCTCTGGCGGTGAGATAGGCAGAGGATTCTTGCCATCGCGGGTAAAACTTGGATGAAGCTATATTCTTGTCTCATTACCCCTCACTGTGGCTAAGACACCTTTAGCCGTTTCTGATCAGTCTTGTGAGCCTGCTTGACTGGCAGTGAGTTTACCCTTCCCGAACCTGGAATTCCTGTCTACTATCCGTCTGTAACCTTAGGTCGCATGGTGCTATCCTGAACTTATTTATATATTTATTTATCACGCACTAGGTATATGGTAGGTTAGGGCTGTAGTGTAGGGCTTATAGGGCTTAGGGTCGTAGGGACTGTTAGGCTTGTAGGTCTTTGTAGGTCCCTTTAACCTATCATATATTTTCATGTACCGTCACACCCTTGATAGTATTGCGGCCTTACGTGACGTCTGTTTAAGGTAAAAAAACTAAAGTAATAGAGATTGATCCCAGCAGTTCATTTCATATGCCAGTTACCTAACTGAAAACTGAATTATTTGATAAGCGATCTAAAGGTAAAGTAATAAAGAAGACTTAAATATATAAACATGTATTTTTTACCCTTGTGACTTGTTGCTGACTGGTTTTTAGCAGGGCTAAATAAATGCTAAGAGTGCCATAAGTATTTCTTTTCGAGATTAAAATATGTATGATTCGATTCTTTAGCATAGTTTAGATCACATTTTCCCACAGACTTAAAATAAGCAAGCCTTATAAAGAGTTATAATTAATAATTTAGCACTGTTAAGATCTCTTTCCCGACATACATCAGCCAACAACATGAACAAACTTCTCGAATTTAACCAAAACCATTTGTCACAAATACTAACCAAGCTTACTTCAACTCAATACCACAGCACGTACGAGTATATTATTAGTTATAATCAAAATCAAATAAGCAATAACTAACGAACAGTTATTACGAAGTAATTTCTACAAACAATATGGTACCAAAACTGCACCATACGAGGAAAGTTCTTGTATAAACGTTCCTAGTTGCAATTTGTTCTTATTACCACTGAATAGACAGGCACAGAAGGTTGCCTACCTTTTTTTTTTGTTTCTGGGGTGGAAAATCCTCATGGGTATATCAGACTTTTACTGACTAAAAACTTCCCTGGCGTTCCAACCTACGCCGGGTCAGGGGGGGAGTGAGGTGTTTGACTCCCCCCGCGACGTCTAACAGGGGCGTGCGTGGAACACTATGCGCTACCACTTCGGGTCGGGGCGACGGACGTCCCCGAATTCGTCGCTACTGGACACAATTAGAGGTGCTGGAAGAGAGACGCTCGGTGCGCCTGCTGCGGTCCGGGTGAGTGGACAAGATCTCCCTCTCCCTTCCCGCAGCCTCCTTCTGCGAGATGACCGTTTCGCAGAAGGAAACCACCGTGAGGTTGCCTACCTACACTAAGTACTCATACACAGGCAAATGCAGCCGTCGACAACATGCCGTTCGTGTATATGAGCACCGTACTCACTCGCTCAAAACGAGGGACACCCGTCAACGCTAGAGGCAACTGCAGCTATCGACACGCGTCGACGTTTATACACACGAGCGACAGGCGTCAACGCATTTCGACACTCGTCCATGGCTGCAGCTGCCTCTACTGATGATGCATGTCAGTCTAAGCAAAAACGCACGATCTCATAGACACGCTTCATGTACAGCGAATGCAAGCGCTCTCGCGACTGGCATTCATTTGAGTTCGCTACACGTACGCGTCTATGTATCTATACGTGCACCTGTTTTCGCTCGTTATATGGAGCCCTCCTTCTGTATCTTTGTTTTGTGATGTTACTATGGGACCACCAAGTTGCGCAAAGTACTCTGGCACAATGTTTGAGCTTAGGTCATACTTACAAAGTGTAGTACCGTGTTTGTTAGTTTTTTTTCTTTTTTTTTGAGGGTTATTTTTATTTGTATTGTTGTTGTTTGGTTTGGAAAGTGGGGTAGTAGTAGGTGATTGCGATTTGCTATTTTCAGTCTTTGTAAAATTGACTCTTGGAGTCATACTAGCTTTAACTTCTACTACTAGCTTTAACTCTGAATGCTAATTTACATTATCGGTAATAATCACAGTCATGAAATAATTTAATGCCTTTTGTTATCTTGCTATTATTATTTTAACACGTGCACGCGTAGTCTTAACATTATATTTTTGAAAAATTTCGGCAGCTGATATGATTTCAACATCATCTGCCGAGCCTTTTCCTAACTATGTTGTCGTTGGTTTCCAGTCTAACCGGATGCAACTGAATAACAGTATTTTACATGGAGAGACTGTCGATCTGACCTCCACAACCCAGTTACTGGGTAATACGATATCCCTTGGTAAGACTGACTGTCAGACTTTCGGGCTTCTGATGACCCGTAACGACAGTCAAAGATCCACGAATGACAGCCGGGGCCACCTGCTTAAAGTGCTTTCCCAGCTACGGTGTGTGGGTGATCTACTTACCAAGACCCCTGTTTTGGTAAGTAGATCACCCACCCACGGACCTACCACGGCAGGCAAAGCTTAACCTGATGGATTGATCCGTGTGGCTGTTATTACTTAACCACACGCCCCTCCAAATAATTATATGATATAATAGAACACATAATGTTAAAACTACAAACGAAAAGAAACGAAAACTATCGTTCTAGTCATATTTAAGTAACCTTTTCACTCGTGACGTCAATTTATGACCAGATAAAAAATATTCTTCTTCCCAGCCTACAGCTATTCAGACAATATTATAATCGTGAATAAATTTTATAAGTTTCGATAAACTTAAGTCAAAGTCAAATCATTTATTTCAAATAGACACATTAAAGGCACTTTTGAACGTCAAAAAAAACTAAATAGAAATGATTCTAGTCGCCTATTCCAAAAGGTAGTTTTCGTATGGAGAAGAATGGGCAAGAAACTCCAAAAAATATATCAGTTTTTCAGCATATTACTCGAACATTATCAAAACACCAGACGAATGAATTTAAAATTTTGAACATTAAAATAGTAAGAATGCGACAAAACTCTTGACACGATGGTAAGATAACGCAGCTAAGAAAATGAGCGAAGTGGCAGACCATTAAGTGTCGCCTATGGCACGCGAGATGTAACTTAACTAGTGACGAGAAAAGATGTCGATAAAATTCGTGTAGACGAAAAAAGTACGGAAAAAGATCATTGCAATACAAAGAAACAAGAAGTAGTAAGTAATGATTAGATGAAAAATTGCTAAGGCAGATAATTGTTTTAAACAGTGCACCGTGTCTTTGTATAAGAACCTCTTAATGCCGTACTTAATATTCACGAGTGGTACGAAATGTGTAAACAATGATGACCAATCTACGGATTGAGCGTGGTTAGAGCAGCTTAACGCAGAGCAGATCTTCTGATCTGCGTGGACAGATTTAATAAAGGTCAGAGTTGTTTTTGGTCTTAGGGGAGAACCCCTAAGATCAATAACAACTCTGACTGAGAACAATTCTGAGTCTTAAATATTATTTCTACACTCTTTTATGACAAATTGAACTCCATCTTTTTCTCAATTTGAAAACTAACTCACTAGTATCTGTCGACAACATAACACCACTACACACTTCTATGCAAGACCGTGGGACAATGGTCCTAGTCGTGCAACGTTCTAGACGCAAATTGGCGAGTGGAACCAGAAAGCAAAATAGGGACTGCATACAATACTACAATATCTTTCTAAGATTACTGTGCAAAGCATAATAAATGACGTAATACCTACTGGAGTAATTTAATGTAGGGAATTCGAATGTATTGAACCCGCCCCTGCTTCCCTCGGTTTTTAAGCAAACATTATTTTTTACAATAAAATTTCTATTGTGTCTGCTAATTGGCAAACTAAATTTTGTTATTAACTAGCTGCCCCGGCGAACTTCGTACCGCCTAAATGTATGAGAAAACGAATTATCTTCATTATTATTTTTTTCGTGAATTTTTCCCATTTCTTTACCTATAGTTATTCTGCCTTTCGGGGTGGAGACCAATCGATGATCATAAAAATCGGTCTAGGCGTTCCTGAGTTATAAATGGTGCAACTAATCCGACTTTATTTTATTTATATAGATATATTTAATTTATTATATTAGGCACATAAACCTTCCGGAATAAATTCTCTAAATCATGGTGAAAACCACATCAAAATCTGTTGCGTAGTTTAGAAGAACAACACGGTCAGACAGGCAAAGGATGTTTAATTTTTTAACCTCACTTCCACTGACAGCAGCTGATGTTATGTAGTAACTTATGCGACTTACATATTAAGAACAGCAGCTAGTTATATAACTATATCTGCCACCAAGCACCATTAGGAAGGACGCCCACGTGCAACTTTGTTAGTTGCCCAGCAACTTTTTTGTCTCTGTGATGATTTGGACGATGCGCACACGGGAGCGACAGTAAAACTCCTTTTTTGTTAAATTTTCTGTTGAGCAGCAACTGGCTAGCCGGCAACTTTATTGTCGCCGTGCGCGCACTTGCATTGCACCCATAGACGGGCGACAGTTGCGTCCAAACCCGCGGACAAAGTGTCTCCCAGCTGTCGTGTCGCTACATGCACGCACTTTCATACAAATCTTAACCAAACTTTGATGTGAGAGACAAATTAGTTGCGGAGACAAAAGTTTCTCGTGGGTGCCCTCCCTTAATTTGTTCTGGTTTTGAAAGATTTGTTGGTGTAATTACAAACACATGAGACATTGAAGCTTCTTTGTCTCACCTGCGATGATCCTGCTATTGAAAATGTCTATATTATGCAGCAGTAACTGCTTACCATCTAGTAGCATAATAATAATCAGCCTGCCACCCACTCACTCCCACTCCCAACTAACCCACTACACTGCTAACCTCCTCTCTGGTAAGAGGGAGTGGGCCATAATCCACCACGCGGGCCCAGTGTGGGTTGGTAGATGTCACATGTCTTAAAATTTTTGGTTCTAGAACAAGCCGGTTTCCTCATAAAGTTTCCTTCACCGTTTTGAGAGCAGATCATCATCATCATTTCAGCCGAAAGACGTCCACTGCTGGACATAGGCCTCACTTCGAAAGGTACTGTGCTTCTCGCATCCAACCATCGCATCGCATCTTGAGAGAAGATGGTGATGAAATAATTTACACAAAGTAAAGCGCCTGTCTGGGTTCGAACCTACGGCTTATAACTCGTAAGTCGTGGCCATTAACACTGGCCCACCCCTGCTCCTGCGCCATCTTGCAGGCCGCCTAAATATAATATAAGAGAAAGGGGTCACAGGTGCCCAAGCTATGCAAAATAATTTTGCGGTTGTAGACATGCGCATTGTTATTCTAGGTCCCTAGGAAGTTCACAATGTATCCAAATGATTACAAAGCCCAGATAAGTTGGTATCTTACTGCGGTGAAGTTTCTTTACAGTTCGTATGTCTGACCTAGTTCAGATTTTATACAAAGAGACTTTTTTTGCTGATGTTATTTGATTTAGGTACAACTTTTACTAAACGAAGCTCGTCATAACAATAGATTCTACAGCGTTTTGGTTATGATTATCCATACTAATATTATAAATGCGAAAGTGTGTCTGTCTGTTTCCTCTCCACACTTAAACCGCTGAACCGATATAGATGAAATTTGGTATAGAGATAGTTTGAGTCCCGGGAAAGGACAAAGGATAGTTTTTATCCCGATATTCCCACGGGATCGAAACTTACGCGGGTGAAAGCGCCGGGCGCTGCTAGTGAAAAAATAAATGGTGTAAGTTAAAATGGAAATGGAATAATTTCCGTAATAGTGTCACAAATGATGAGTTTACTGAAAGAATCACGATAGATTTTTGCCCAGCATTTGTGTCTGGTTGATGGCAATGGGCTCGCCCCCTATTACATGGGACCCTAATTACGTAACACACTTTCAATGACAATCTGAATAACTTTGAAGGATATTGCTAATCCATTGCTTTATATGTTCGAAAAATTTAGGAAGTTTGAGTTTGAGGAGTTTTTTTAAGGATTCAGTCTGTATTTGATCGAATCGAATGGAATGAAATACTTAGTACTGGGGATCAGACCGGAATAAATCGTGAAATGTGTGAGTATCAAAGTACATCGCTGCGTAACCCTTCAGGGATTAAAGGCGTGACGTCATGATGTAAATAACTTATTTATCTACTTGACTTTCGTAAAAAACAATCTAGAACGCGATCCTAATGCCCTAAGTTTCAAGTAAACAGATTTGTTTATTCATCACGGAGAACTTTATATTCTTTAGAACTAAGAGCTGTTTTTACAAAGTCACGCCTTTAATCTAGGTCATAATAACCCAATATCGTGGTAATAAATAAAATGTTGGCTTGTATTATTTTGATACTTTTAGCATAAACTGGAATCAGAGCGAATTTCAAGACTTTTATTTTGAAATATTTTATTTAAGCAAACTAACAGACCGGGTTTGGGAATACTACCATCCGTTCCATCACAAAGATAACTGATATCACTTGAATAGCTGCCACGCTGACATGGAATTAGGCAGCGCACATCTGCCGCATGTCAGGCGACCAATGAGCCAAACTTACGATCCAATGGGTCCTCGCGGCAGGCCCAGAAGGAGATGGCGGGATGAGCTGAACACCTTCAACAAGAACTTTAGCAGCTTTAAACATAGAGAAGTGGAAAGAGAGTAGGGATGCCTTTGCCCTGTAGTGGAACTTCCAGACCTTTAATAATAATTTATTTATGCATAGGGTAAGATTCGCACAAATTAGAACAAGACCTTGGTAGCTATTGTATTCAGTGTTTAAGGCATACCAGGACTATTATTAGTGCTTGTCCTTATAATAAACACGGATTGTAGACATAGGAACCAGGATCAAGACTTTTTAATATTTAAAGTGTATAATAATTAGTATATTGAAACAAATTAGCTATTTAAACTGAGAGATATTCTTACAGTTCCGTATAATTTGGTAAATGAGACCCAACTTTCCTTCATGAATATTCAAACATTTTTGTAAGGCCTTGGCTTTAGCCGAGTTTGTCGTTTTAGCGCTATGTACCTATTTATTTTTGGTGAGAAACTAATATAGAATGCTTAAATATTTTTATCCATATTTGGACGCATTAAATAGAACGTCTCTCTGAGGGATCGAATCCGCAACGAGGTGATCCGGCAGAGAACCATTATTGTCAACATAGCTCACAGAATAAGCAAGCTGAAGGGGCAATGGGCCGGCCATATTAGCCGTCGACCCAATGATCGTTGGGGTAGACTTGTTCTTGAGTAGAGACCGTGAATCGGTAAACGTAAGGTGGGACGCCCTCAGGCTAGATGGAGCGACGATCTTCGCAGAATGGCTGGTAGCAGCTGGATGAGAGTTGCTGAAAAACGAGTTGAATGTCGTGCAACAGGAGAGGCCTATGTCCAGCAGTGGATTGCTATTTATGCTGATGATGATGATGAAATAGAACATAACTTCATGCCTGTATTTCACGAAGGGCTTGGCAGAGGTGTAAAGCGGCGGCAGTAAAGCCGCATATTGCCAGTTACGTTTAAGTCCCATGTAATCCAGAATAGCTATCCAATATATATAAGGTCTATCTGATCATACACGAAATAATATCTCAAGGGATCATTGTACTCATCATTATGAACAACTTGTACTACGGGACCAAACCTGAAATCGCAAAAAAAAATCTGCTGTTCCATACATTTTGACGAGTAAGTGTACGAACTGAGTGAAAATGCGTCCAGCGGAGCGTTCAGCGTTGCGTGCAAGCGGCGAAGGAAGGAGAAGGCCGCCACTCAGGACACCTACGTGTTAATGCATCTGTTTGACACAAACGCCGCACGCCCCGCCCCGCTGAACGCTCGATTTAAGCGGGCACTCAGGCCGTACACTTAGTGTACGAACTGAGTGAAAATGCGTCCAGCGGAGCGTTCAGCGTCGCGTGCAAGCGGCGAAGGAAGGAGAAGGCCGCCACTCAGGACACCTACGTGTTAATGCATCTGTTTGACACAAACGCCGCACGCCCCGCCCCGCTGAACGCTCGATTTAAGCGGGCACTCAGGCCGTACACTTATGCGAACATAAATGTGGGGAACAGCAGATTCTTTTTTTCACGATGTTAGGAGCGTGGCGAATGTACAAACTATCTCCCGGGCCCCCCGACTCATGGTACTAGAAGGAACAGTGGGATTTTAGTCGGTAGGAGTCCGACATAACCCTCCGTTCTTCCCAGACGGTGGGTATCCATGAGATTTCCCCACGAAAAAAAGAAAAAAGATTTGGTCTCATAGTAAAAGTTGTTCGTAATGATGAATACAATGACCCCTCAAGATATTTTGTGTATGAATAGATATACCTTATATATATAGCGAGCCAGCATCGAGGAGGGGCCCCATAGGGCCGAAGCCTGCCGGGTCAGCGGGATTGTCCGCTGACCCGGAACATAAAGGGCTAAGGAAGGAACCCGGGTGGGTTTTAGTCAGTAAGAGTCTGACACTCCCTTCCGCTCCACCCAGAGCGGGAGGGGTCGATTGATAATTTCCAATCCGAAAAAAAAAACCTATTTCCATCAACTGTGCACAAATCCAAAACATAGAAAGCACAAATACTAATCGCAACCGGCGCGGTGCGTGTAGGTATGTCCAGATGTATGAACGTAAACGAATCATTAGGAATAGGTAAGGATAAATAAAAAAATAAAATTTATTAATATAATTTATTTGAACGATCGTAGCTGATGGCGATCCACTATCTACCTAGCATATATCCTGAAGAATATCATATATTTTTCTGATTTTGTTTACTGTGGTCGATCATAAACTCTTATTGCTTCTAAAACTTGAAAATCAGTCTGCAAAAGTCCGTACCCCTCTTCAGAAAACCCGGTATTAGAGCTGTCGTCACAACATTGTACAGTGGAGTTCGCCCCTCTCATAAACACTTTGGGAATAAATTAAATTGTCGAACGTAATAGCTGCTGGTCGCCGGTGTAAGAGACATCTGATGTGTCATCCTCATCAATCATGTTGTTAGATCATAGTTTAATCAGCTGATATTATTAATATCTTCCTAAAGTTACTTTGCCTTAGGACCGGTTGCTACTGCCATAGTGGATACATTCCATTACTAGCAGCAATGTAGGTAAGTATTGTAAGTACTTATGAAATGAAATAGGTAATGACCATGATTTTTAATTAATTTTGGTACTTATAGTACTTATTACACAGTTAAAGATAGACCTGGATAACGCAAGTATCACGATCTGTATGAAAACCAAGCGTGCCATTTTTCGATTAACTGCTATGACGTCACAAGCACTGTTTAGTGATGGGAAAATCAAATGGATTCAAAGACGCTGCCCGCCGCGTGCGGCACCCTTCTCACCCCACCCCTGGGGCCTAGCGCTAACGCTCACACTCACCCAGCCAGCAGTACCTACACAGAGCGCGAAAGTGGCGGCTTACGATTTTTGTACGTAAGCTGGTGCGATTTTTTGCACGCGAAGTACTTGCTCTTGCGTTATCAAGGTGTATCTGTATCTGTGATTTTAAAGCTAGATGGCGACGGTATTTCCTAGCTGACTCATGCCTGAGAACAAATTCCGAAACGAACTCAGAGGTCATCGCCTCTTTTAAACTTCAAAAACATACAAGTTCACAGGGACATCAATGCGCAGCCATTTACCATGGAATCAGAACATGTTACAAAAAAAATAACACGTTAAAAAAAATGCTGTTCCATACATTTTTTCCACTTTCCTATTAAACAGCAGATTTTTTTTATAATCGACTAAAAATATCTAAGCTGCATTCTGTAAATACATAGGTATTTGTTACGGTCGCGAATCATATTTTAATCAACATACTATTTGACCAACAAATTGCAAAAAACGTAAAAAAAATGAATTTCGCGGGCTACCTCTACATCAGAACTATCAAATAGAAATTAAAGTAGCAATCTTCTAAGATCAACATAGTATTTCAAACTAAAAGAAATATGATTATAATAACTCTTTTATCCCTGACATATCTGAGGACTTTTAAAATACGGAGTGCTAAGATAAATTGTTCTATTCGCGATATTTGTTAGAGAACAGGAGAGGAATTCCATTAAAATGTCTCTGCCACTATTCTCTGTTATCTTTTTCTATTTGCACAGCCAGTGATGTGCGAGACTCGATAAGAAAGTTATCGATGTTGGGTTATCAGTGTCAAGGTTATTTAAATATTTTAAGACTGATAACAATATAAACGTGGAATGAATAATGATAATATAGAAATTAAATAAGCAATATATGAAAACAATGTCTTATTAACTGTGAGAAAATGAGAATAGTGGTCGTTTGTAGCAAACAATTAATTCAATAAATCATAAGGGATGGTAGGTATTACATTTCATGTCGAATATAAATAGGTATTAGGCATGTGTTGTTAACGAAATGAAGGAAAATAAAACACTTAATGAACCCCTTGGCTATATAACAACATCCGCACATTTCAATCGATCAGATTAAGCTACGCTTGCCGCGGTTGGTCTGTGAAGGGTGATCTTTACATACCGAAACCCCTCCATGCCTCGGAAAGCACGTTAAGCGGTTGGTCCCAGCTGTCTTTCGTGGATCTTTGACAGTCGTTACACGTAGTCAGAAGCCCGAAAGCCTAACAACCAGTCTTACCAAGGGGTATCGTATACCCAGTAACTGGGTTGTCGAAGTCAGATAGGCAGTCGCTCCATGTAAAATACTAGTATCTAGCTGCCCCCAGTTAGACTGGAAGCAGACCCCAACATAGTTGGGAAAAGGCTAGGCAGATGATGACTAATAGAACACTTAATACACACTGGGCTACTACAGACCAGACGACTTTAAAAACACCTTAAACAAACCAAGCCAATTAACAAGTACAAAATTCTGCTGCAACGGTAGAAAAATTGTCGACATCAGCGTTTACAACACTAGAAAACTTCTTTGAGACAAGTTAAAGTTGTTTTAAACTTCGTCCGATATCTTGTAGCACATTGAAAGGTGTTCTTGGATGCTTTTTAAAGTACAAACACTTCAGCAGTCGACTTTATTCTACTGGACTTTGAGTACAGGAGAAGGGGGGACATTTGATATTTATACTGCTCAGTAAAAAGGCCTTCAAAGTGAAGCTGGAAGTTGGGGGATTTCTGCTAAGTTTACTCAAGTTTACTGTGAAGTATAATAAAAATGTCCGAGAAGAAACTGACGCAAGGGTTTCTGGTAAGGCTGAGTATCAGGGGTGTTGCACACATGTTCGGCTCGGCAGATATGATTCGGCAGTATTTAGCACCTATAATGTTCCCACTGCTGGGACACAGACCTCCTCTCTGTGAGAAAGAGTGGGCCCAGTGCGGGTTGGCCGGCAGCATTTGTATTTGTTAACCAACAAAGCTGACCTGAAGTCTGAACGAACTGCACAATATAATTCGACTTTTATTCGGCTCATGCGAGTCGGCGAACTTCGTTCGGCATCTACGCTTGCTGAAACATGCACGGGTTTGCTCGGCAGAATTCGAAGTAAGGCTTTTTCTTGGACATAGGTATTCTACATATTTTACTGGACGTTGAGGGATTTCTGCTAAGTTTACTGTGACTGGGTATTGCAGTATAAACATTTCGAGGAAGACAACTGAAGCTAATGTTTCTGGTGAAACTGAATATCAGGGGTGCTGCACACATGTTCGACTCGGCAAATTCGATTCGGTATTTGAATAAGAAGCAATAACTGCACAATATATTCGGCTTTCATTCGGCTCCTGCCAATCGGCAAACTTCGTTCGGCATTTACATTTGCTGAATCATGCTCGTGTTGGCTCGACATAATTCAAGCTGAACCGAATGGCTTTTTTCTTTGACATAGGTATATATATTACGTACGTAGGTATTAGAGGGAAATTAGAGGTATTTTTGACAGATTGAGACTGAGATCTGAGGCGGTTCTGGTAATTTTAAGAATGTTTACAGCTCAATCTGTCAAAAATACATGTAACTTCCCTACTTTTTTGACAAGTTTTTGACATTGATTGTCGCTGAGATGAGATTACGACTAGATTTTAAACGTTTTTAAATACGGGAATAACCCTTCAGACCGTGAACCTTCTTAAAATTACAAGAATCGTCCCTCAGAATTACCGTACAAAGCAATAAAACACGAAACAATCAAAATTAGATAAAAATGGAAACTCACTTTGACGAGTAGGTCACCACCAGACTATGTAATGAAAAATTCAATAATTTATTTAGAACACAGTACAACCTGAAAAAAAATACATCGAAGTTTCAACGTGACGAATTGACTATCTCATTTGTTGAAACCTTTTTGAAGGGCCTGTCATTAATTTTAATGCGTATTTAGACTTTTTAGAGAGGTTCCAATGAATTTAAAAATTCTACGACGACGTAGCGAGAAAGTAATAAAAAGCCGGAGGAGAACAAAGAAATATTTGGGTGTTTTACTAATGGCTGAGGAAAACTTGATGAAATTATGCTGATTGAGAAATTATTTAATATAAAATAGGATAATAAAATAGGACTTACGTTAGGCTGTTTTTAAGAACTAGTTGGTAAATTCTAGATAGTAAATACCTAAACTAATTTCTATGGTCATTCCATTAAGCAAAAATGACGAACTCCCCACTACTAAATTCTCTCTGTCATTTTAAGGATCAGTATACAGTAACTGTTGAAAATAAATCTTAATCAAAAGTCATTTATTCAAACTAAGCTGAGAATCAGCACTTTTCGAACGTCAAAATTACAACAGACAGTCCCCCAAAACGCCCGCCCTTCACCACTACCTACCTAGTGCTTTCGCTGGGGAGAAGAAGTGGCGCAACAAACTCCATAGCAGCAAAGCTGTCTGTTCAGTAAGAAAATACTTATAATAAATATAATACAAGAAGACAAGACGTGAGAGAAAATACTAGTTCAACTAAAATAACAATTTATTATGGGAAAAGAATTTCACGATATTTAGTGTCAAAAGTATTTAATAAAAGATGATACAACCCTAATTTACGTAAAGGTATTTTAAAATCAAAATTAAGGTATTTATTTCTCTATACGAGGATTCAGCCTTTACCGAGAAATAAATTCACACCGTAAAGTATTAACATAGTTAGTAGCTTTAAGGTTAGGCAGGTTAGTTCTTTACTAGTATTTTTTAAAGTATATTAATTACCAAGCGCTTCTCGACATCAAACTAGAAAGTTTGGCGAGTCAAATTGTAAGAACAAAAAGTTATGTATACCTACTTATTTGTGAATAATAATAAAAAAATAAAAACTGTTTTGCAAAATTTCGTGCTTCTAAATCCAGTTTAGGCTGTGCGATATCTGTCAGTGAATGAATGAATTTAAGAAGACTGCTGATTACGGTGAAGGGTAGAAGAAATAGCCAATCAATAAGAATTTACTCCGCACTGGGCCCACGTGGTGGATTACCGCCCACTCCCTCTTACAGAGAGGAAGCCTTTGTCTCAGCAGCGAGAACATTATAGGCTAATTATGTATGTTACGTAAGAAAATAAAGTCCAGAATCCCTATCATAATCTGTAACGAAAATGTCGACAAAGAATAAGATTAGGTACTTGAAAAACTTGTAGGACCAACTACCTACGCCCATTTCTCAGACTTCTTTTTTAGGTCCCTTAAGTCCAGGTCCCTAAAAGTTCTTTTAACATTATTTTTTGTTACTTAGCTCTCGAAAAGCGCCCCAAATAAATGAGAGGCTTTGAATAAAACTTTTTGTAGGTTTTTACTGGAATTTAGTGCGTGTGGGCTTAACCCGCCAACCCGTATTTACGAAGTCACAAACATGAGATTCATACTAAGGAAACAGTTAGAAGTAGAACGATATCACTACATAGTATAAAACAAAGTAGCTTTCTGCTGTCTGTCTGTCCCTATGTATGCTTAGATCTTTAAAACTACGCAACGGATTTTGATGTGTTTTTTTTTAATAGATAGAATGATTCAAGAAGAAGGTTTGTATGTATAATACATGCATATTGTAGTAGAGAAAAGCCGAGAAATTCAAAGATTTGTAATGTCATGTCGATGTCGTACCAAACATATTTTTGTGCGCTTGCATTGCAAACGCTGGGTAAACCTTACGAGATAGATTAAATTAATGTACTACGGAATTTTATATCTTAAAAAAATATCGATAAAAAAATCCGCGATGGTATATCTTTATCTCTTAAGGACAACCCATAGTAAATATTTTTATCTTTTACATATTACAAAAAAAAAAATGGGTTATTTACCAAGCTATTTTAAACAACACAATATTATTCGTTATCCAATTAAATGCATTAAATACGCTGTGCATTTCATGGAAATCAAATTTGCCCGTTACAACATATCAGAGATTTAAAAAGCGGGGGCAGACTGGCTGCCAGAGCGGTACGAAGTTCGCCGGGTCAGCTAGATTTTAGGTATGTCGGTGTTTTGAAGGTCATATAAAAGTGACTTTAGTATCGTAAATGGTCTTCTACGCCTTCAGTTTAGATTCAGAATAAACAATGCAGACATGTTACTGGTAGTCAGTTCCTCGAAACTCAAAACATTTATTTTAATTTAGTAAACCACTAGCTTCTGCCCGCGACTTCGTACGCGGATCCTGTTGGTTATGCCAGCGACAACGGGGTAGTCAAAATCGAAGATCTGAAACGTCTGATGTCGAATTCTAAGAACCCGGGGACTGGATAACAACGGGATGCGCGAGACGATTCGAGACGTCATTTTCAGGCAATAATGAACCAATAGGGTGGTAAACTTGGCCTTGCACTTTGAATGTTGGCATAAATGGGCCTTCTGAAATCTGTTTCGCAACAAAAGATGTCATTTGAAAGGCATTATTGTACGAACGTATGTTGTCCAAGAAATGTTTTGACTGTGATGGTCACCGATTAGCAGTGATCTTAATATTTCTGGAGGATTTTGTAATATTTCAATATGTACTTTCCCACCTGAGCAACACATACCGTTTGTTTCTTTTTGCTATTTAACACCTTCACAAAAAGTAAAATTTTTAACCATACCTCCTATGGCGGAATATGTGGCGTAGTCAATCATAGGAGTATACGTAAATGCACTCCGTTCCTTATCAACCCAAGGAAGGTCGCCATGCCCTACGGCTATATCTCGAGACACATCCGATTCTTCAGATGATATCGACATTCTGTTCAGAGAATATCGAAGTCGATCAGAATTCAAACGTTCGTTGCGCTCTTCTTAATCTGTCTCTTAATGCCGTACTCCAGCAATTCTTTCTTTCTCACTTTCTGATTATGAATATTTTGTTGTGTGCTTGTTCGGAACAATGTATGATAATCTCACCGTATCAGCGGTCAGTCGCGCATCATATTCTTCACAGACTGGTCTCTAGAGATCTGGATGTAGATGCGTAAATACGCTGAGAACGCAGGCGTGCTTCGCGATCCAAAGAGGTTTCCACGGAGCGAGTTGCAGCCTGATGCTCTCAAACAGCATCAAGTCTCTCCTGACACTCTTCGGTACATTCTTGGGATCTTATGATCCTCAATCTTTTAGCTCCTTTGGAACATTGGGAAAGATTTGACCTCTTTCTAGGCATGGTTATAGTTTTATTATGAAGATACCTGATCAATTAAAATCTAAGTGACTGCTCCCCTACCAAGGGTGCCCAGACACGGGATCATCTGGCCCATGTGCTGGTTTGGTCCCTGGGGTAGTCACGGCGTGCTATGTGTTCTGGTGCGCCGGTGATGGGGAGTACTCCCCAGCGGAGGGTCCGGTGACGGACAGCCGCGTCGGGTTCACGGATGAGTGCTAACGCGTGCCCATGTTCCCGCCGTAAGCGGCAGAGGAGGACACAGTGGAGTTTTAGTGGGTTAGAGTCCCACATAACTGCACTATCTCCCCGTGGTAGTGCAGAATGCATGAGCATTTCTTGACGTTAAAAAAAATAAATGGGAGTTTTGGCCAGTAGAGTCAAATTTTCAATGATATACCATCGTCATCGAAAATCAGTCCTAAACTGTTACCGCCTTCACCGCGTGGAGGTGAAATTAGTGATAGCTTAGATTTCCACATCAGATGTTTCTGATCTTCGATTTTTATAAGTCAACAGGAAATGCCCATCAGACCGAATAACTTTTACTAAGACGTCATTCCTATATGTGTTATGGTGTAGCTGGGCTCTTGGAGTTCCCCATCAGGTGTTCCAGATCTTCAAATTTATTCTCTCAGCAGAAAATCCTCATCACGTGGAACAATTTTTGCTATGGTACCATTTTTGTATCTCTTATAGTTAAGCTGGTCTGTTTCGGTTCTGCATCAGGTGTTCAAGTTTCCAAGAAACATTATAGCCTGAATGTTGTCCAGCCATAATAACTATACAACAAAAAAAAATTATTCAAATCCGTCCAGTAGTTCCGAAGATCGGACGCGCAGGCCCGAGGCGTGTACGTACTCTGATAGAATACCTTAACAAATGTTCGCCGTGATTCTTTAAATTGATATAACTTTTTTATTTATGAACCGATTGACATGAAATAAACACTAAATGTTAAGTGAAGCCTACTACAATATATTAGTGAAAACCGCATCTAAATCGAATAAGCCGTTTCTGATATTAGCGTGCACAAACAAACAGACAAACAGACAAACAGACAAACAGACAAACAGACAAACCGACAAACCGACAAACAGACAAACAGACAAAAAAAAAATAATTACAATTTCGGGTTCGGCATCGATATAATAACAACCCCTGCTACTTTTTTTTTATATATTTCCATTGTACAGACACCACTTTTCTACAAATTTATTATATGTATAGATTTACAGACACTTTTAAGTTGTCAAGGAGTCGGTCAGTCAAAATGATGAAGTTAGTGGCCAATTCTAAAGCTTAGTAGATTTCTATAATAATAATAAAAAAATGGTAAAATACCGCATAAACCTTAGAAATAATATAGGTAGGCATTACAAAGTATGATGCCTGTACTAGGATAAATCTGTGTCACAGGCGGCATGAGTTCTCACAATCACTATCAGGACAACTGATTTCTTAACAATTGTAACATAAGTTTTAAGAATACTGACATAGTTAATTTATTATGTTATAATTTACATAAACAATAATAATTACGGTCTTAAACATCTAAAAAAAGAATGGAGATCCGGGCAAGAACCTCCACGGACACTATTTTAAATCCATTCTGACTACTACTACCTACCTCTCAATATTAATGTCGCTCAGTAGTCGCATTATTGAAATCAGGTAGCAATCTTCCTTCAAAATATATTGATATTCAGACTTGAAGCCGACCGTAACCTAGTTGAGAAAAGGTTAATATTGAAAGATTTACTAGGCTTCAGGAATCAGGCTTTTACTCAGTTAAACCACAGCTCAACGATTCGCAGAATCTGAAACATTAACCCTTAAATCGCTCCTTGAATATTTATACTCACTCAGTGGTCGACTAATTTGCAAGATATGCAATGCCAAGAATAATCCCATTAAAAGGATATTACGTTTCCAGTTTTAATTTAATATTACTGAGGTTTTCGTTTGAACTGCATTTGGAACGTTGTTATTAAGTGGGTTAAGACCTCGTGAAAGATCTTTTTGAGTATTTTAGGGTAAGTCTTGCGATTAAGAATTACGGTTTATTTTAATATTGACGTTCAGGGGTTGAGATAAGGGGGTTAAAAGAGGTATGGTAAAATTTTGAGTTGGTTTTTATGTGGACTGTGGTCTATATTAAAACTTTAATTCTTTTCGCTAATCTTGAATAATATTAGATGAAAATTCTGCACGATATAAACTTTTGGTCAAGGAAAATGACGTATTATTTATATATTAAAAAAAGAATAATATAAAAGTGAATTATTTTAATGCATGTAATTTAAATAAATCGTTAGGAAATACGCAACAGGATAACTTTATTCGCTTGTCAGATTAACAAAAAGATTTGCCCCGGGTGAGGATCGAACTCACGACCTTAAGATTATGAGACTTACGCGCTGCCTACTGCGCCACCGAGGCCGGTGACTACGTGGTCAAAATAACTGATTACATTAGAGAATGCTTCTTATTTTTTGGATAGTTTGAAAAATGAGTTCACAGTAAGTAAAATGTGTCCTCTACAAAAATATCTACATTATTTTGCTAAATCTAAAAATAAATTTAAAAAAAACCTCACAGCTATCGCAATTATTGTTGTCATATTTAATTATGCACATGACAAAACACCAAAATTATACAAGAAATAAGTTTACACGTTGTGCCATCTATTTAATTTATCTCAGTATGGGCGAATTTCACCAAACTTTTATACCTAGAATATCTCTTATCCTAAGAATAAATTTTGAATTTTTGACCTTTTTTCCATACTTACTAGAACTGCCAGACGTAAATTTTATTTCACGGATAAAAGATAACTGACTTTGGTAAAATTGAGGGAGTTGGAGAACCGCTAACATTGGTAGCTAATATTAACCCTACAGGTTGACAACCATCAGGTTTCCTATTGTGCATACATGACTTAGGTACAGTGCACGGTCGTATCACCAACTTGCGAGTGACTTAGACATAACATGAGTGATATTGCTACAGAGACTTAGGTTTGTCCATTTCACTTTATTCTCTTCGATAGTCTTAAACTAAAACTAAACTCATTTTTATTTTAATATTTTGTAATTACTGTGCACGCAGCAATGTAAGAGCCAGTCTACACGGCGCGTTGCGTCAGCGTTGCGTCGACGCAGCGCTGCCGTTGCGTTGTTTTACATACAAATAAACATAGTGCGCTGCGTCGTTTGGCCGGCAATTCATTAAAATTCATGCGTTGCGGCGACGCAACGCGCCGTGTGGACTGACACTAAGCCTGGCTCTTTGTACACACACGTTTTTCTTGTCGTGAAAAAGTACGGTTTATTCGCCGTGTGTAGGCTTGTATGGATCACAATGGAAGCTTCTTGACAGACGTTTAGCTCCGGCGTGGTTTATATGCCACAGTGTGTAGGCACGGTCGTCAGTGTTGTATGGATCACAATGGAAGCTTCTTGACAGACACGTTTAGCTCCGGCGTGGCTTATACGCCGAACCGTAAAGAAATCGTGCCCTTTACAAAGTGCCTAAGCCCTATGGCCCAGGCCAAGGCAGGTTTGGCCTGGTAAGGCCTTACGGGTGTCAGATGCTGCACTCCTTGAATTTAACATCTACTTACCACATAAGTGCAATATACCTAATATCAGCGACCATATGATGAAAAAGTAAACAATGTATGGAACTGATATAGATCAGTATCAGTAGTTTTAACTGAACCTTTCTGTTTCGTGATGAAAGTGTTTGTAGAAATAGGTACGAAACGCTTCATAATCTGAATCATTTTGAAGGATATTACTAATCCATTGCTTCAGTAGTCCGAAAAAAAATCTGTTCAACAGCGTAAATAATACAATGAATGTTGCTGAACTGTCAAAATGAAAGTCATTCCTACTGTTAGTGTGATACGCAATTACCCTGATGTCTGTACCAATTCTACGACGAAGGTTGGTCTCTGTTGTACACCTACTCCAGTACCTTCACCCTTATGAATTACAGTCAAGTCGTGAATGCATTACATTCGAAGCTACGCCTGTCATCTAGCTACATAACTCACGGAGATACTGCCTGAAATTATGTTACACCACATTAAATTAAATGGCCTGTGTAACCTATTGTAATTTTTGCACTGCATTAATGTAAAATAAAATAAATCACGCCTGTTTTCCCCAGAAAGTAGAAGAAGATGAAGAAGAAATAAAAAAATAGAAGGAGAAAGTAGAAGGGTTAGGTAGTAGAAGTGACCCACATTTCGCGCTTAAAATTCAAGTCCGTGCCCGCGTGGAACCGAGCACAAATACAAACTTCGGGCTGCCACCGAAAAATTCCAGATGGAAAACCCAATAACACTGCTCGACCCGTGATTCAAATCCCTTTCGTGTAAGTTAACTTATACAAACCATGGAGACGACAATACGGCAATAAATTAAACGGCTTACCTATATCTAATGACGTTCCCAATCTGCATCCAAAAATTAAATCTAATATATCCAATAGTTTTGTCACTACTTATAGCTAGTCAAAGATTGGCAAAACCCATAGTCGGATCAAGGCTATTAGTTTGGTAGAAAAAATCATGTTTTTGATTTCGATATTAGGATTTATTTGATAGTTCGGCGAAAGCGCCAGGGTAGCCCGAGATTTTTTTTTTTTTACGTTTTCTGCAATTTGCTGGTCAGTATTAAGTTGTACGTTGATTAAAATATGATTCGCGACCGTAATAAATATGTGCCCCACGTTTCGGCGAAACTTTTTGCAAAATACTGTTTTCCTCTTCAAATTCTGATTCAAAATATTTTATTTCACATACAAACGTACAATCCTTTCACAGTTATTTTACCACTGATTTTGTATCACTGTCAACGTCACAGTGATCTCTATTCGTATTTTAATAAGGTTGCTGTTGAGTTGCGGCCACTGACAGGGCTGTCACACAACCATTGTAATCTTTATTGTCGTGACAATAAGGTTGCTGTTAGGAGGTTGATGCTGTCAGAGGTAAAATAACTGGGAACAGCCTGTACAGACGCCAGCACATCAAGCTACCCGAAACTGTCAAATTTTCCCAATCAACTTTGAACCTTAAGCTTTAACGATAAAGTTGAAAATCCATTAAAGAAATTTGACAGATTGTAGTAGCTTCATGTGCCGGAGTCTGTACATAGGTACTATGAAACGGCCGACAAGTAACTCTTTGGGTACACTTTTTTTTAATAATTTGCTTTTACCATGTTTTCCTAATATCGACTCCGTATAAATGAAGACTCCTTTTAATAAAAATCTTAGAGAATAAAGATTCTTGATTTTAATTTATATTGATTTTAATTAATATAATATTGTAAATGATTTTAATGAATTTACATTACAAAAATTGAGTTTTTGTATTATTTCAGATAATTAATTTTAGTTTTATTGGTATTAATTGTGATATGTATTTTAATCTTTGGTTACTGACATAATTTTTTAGTAAACTAACATAAATTATGGGTGTCTGAAATAAATAAATAATAATAATAATAAAGGTTCTTACTTTCCAGCTTTCTGTTTCCACCCCATGTATCAAGTTTACTAGATACACATTACATTTATTTGCCAAACCGTCCCTTCCAAAACGTCCCGAGATGAGCATTCTATTTATTTTCTTTTCTTGTTATTCGTACCGGAACGACTTCCGATAGCTTTTTGTTTTTTTCTGAATGATGTAGCGCTTAGTAAGTCATTTGGAAACGTTGATACTGTTTGTAACATTTTAGGAGTTTGATAATTGTTTTGTTGGACTAAAGCTAAAAAAGAAAACCAGGCAAGAGCGCGTCGGACTCGCGCACCGAGGGTTCCGTACCATCATGTTTTTAAATTTTCATCGGGGAGGCCTATATTCGTCAGAGAATTTTAACACTGTGCACTGCGGTGTAGAATATTGTAGTTTTATGTCAGCGCCATCTCTTGACCGATAGTAGAACTAATGTAACTTTTGTTGATAATTTCTGAAAAAGTGTGATATTTAGAGACTTCGTTTTATTTTTCTTGTAATCTTTACATAAACTTCTATCACATAGAATAATTTCAGATTTTTCTCTTTGCAAACTTCGGAGATAAGGGGGGGAACGGTATTTTTTTTTACATTTTTCATCAAAAGTCGAAAACTGTGCAGCCTAAAACAAAAAGAAAAAAAAATGAGAATGTGCAAACTGCGCTCTTTCATATCGTCGTTGCGACTTTAAGGCCGCTTATGTGTCACTTTTGGCAAAATCACTTTTTTACGCCAGCCGATTCTGCATTTTGAAGCTCTATCGAATGCAAAAACTCTCATGTTTATACGACGTTTAAATCGTAATTTATTTACGAAATTCAAAATCTCCAACGTGCTTGCTAATTAAAAGTTGGTGCTTAAAAAATCTTGTGTCAACTAAAATTGTTTAATTTTTTTTTTTACAAGAAACTACTTTTCATTTCAACTAACAGTGGCAAAGTTAAAAGCACGAAAATCATGTGGCTGATACCTATATTTTTTGTTGTAGTTGTTTTCATTATATTTTTTTCAGTAGACGGTTTTTATCGATTTTCTCATAAAATTGATTTTTACACATAAGAGATCTTAAAGTCGCAACGACGATATGCCCTAGTAGCCCCACTTAGAATTTTTCAGACCCCGGTCTGTCCCTCTTGCAAGAAATATACATATGTTTTTATTTCTTTCTTATTTGCAAAATTGTTGGGCAAACGTCGTCTAAAACTTCTGAAAATTTCAAGTTGATAGCATTCGTAGTTCTTGAGATATCCAGCTGTGACAGACAGACAGATTCAAAAAAATCCTTCAGATTGTAGTTGTAGTGCAGATCCAACTGAATAGACAAAAAGCCAAAACCACCATACTTGGAAAACGCTAGGAAACACAAGATATAAAGCTTCTATGCGATAGATCTAGCTATCTACGTATACAATCTACACCAATCATTTCAAGTTTACCCATGTTGTTAATTCACGTTCGTCCAAACACACACGTCTACAATATAATAATTTAACCACAAACCCCAGTACAACTTCGTGAAACTTGCATTCATTATTGCCGAAAAAGCATATTATCTAAGATAAGCGCAAGCGTGCACTAACGACTCTTGAAGTTTCTCTGTAATTTGCCGCGAAGGTACCGTTCCTTTGTGTCGCGGATGTTAGGACCAAAAGCTTGAGAATCATAGTAAGCCTAATGGTAGCTTGTTTATATTTTTGTTTATCTACACTAATATTATAAAGAGGTAAAGTTTGTACGTTTGTATGTAGGGGTAATCTCTGGAACTACCAGTCGGATTTGAAGAAATATTTTGTGGTACGGAACCCTTCATGTGCGAGTCCGACTCGCACTTGGCCAGTTTTTTGGTTTATTAACTTCTTCTTTGGTTGTATTTATATCTGTGGTATTTATGATGTACCTACTTATTAAAGAATATTCTATATTCTATTGACAACCCTAAACATTCATTATTTTCATGATCAAGTTGTGAAAAGTAAACCAGCGTCACAATGGCTTCAGAAGGAAGTTATAATTATTACCCTTTAATATGATGTATTGTAACTCGATGAAAAACAAACTCATAATTTTGTAACTAAGGAGCTGTAATAACATTGTTATGCCGAACAATCGTATATTAAAGAGCTCTTAGTCAAGGCCGGAAATATTTTTATGTTTACTAAAAAGACAAAAGAGAAAAATAACTTACAATAATAAACCGTTTGTCTTATGTAAATTGTATATTAATAAATAATACATAGCTGATGCCTAGCCCAACTACGAAACGTACTAAAAAAACTGGACAAGTGCGAGTCGGACTCGCACACGAAGGGTTCCGTACCACAAGGCAAAACGCTGAAAAAAACACGTTTGCTGTATGGGAGCCCCCTTAAATATTTATTTAATTCGGATTTTAGTATTTGTTGCTTTAGCGGCAATAAAAATAAATCATCTATGAAAATTTCAACTGTCTAGCTATCACGCCCAAAGCGCCCCCGCCCCTCCATCCCACCGCTCACATACCTATGGCGCGGCCAACTATGGTCAGACTTTTAATTAGCTGCAGTAAAATGACAGTTCTTAATAACTCATTTCGGACTGAGTTTAGAGATATGCATGTCAAATAAGTTTCGTTTGTTACACTATTCTGTACTAGAAAAACAAGATTTGGTTGATGGCCGCAAAAGAACAAAAAGACACTAATTTCAGTCATTTAAGTAACACATAAGCTGTCATTTTACTGCAGCTAATTAAAAGTCCGACTATAGTTCCGTGCGGACTATAGTACCAGAATTTGACATGGTGCGGGTAACTACATAACCTCCACAGCCCAGTAACACAAACCATCTTGGCAAATCATTTCATATTTTTTTGTAAGTTCTCGCCGTAAAAATAAACCTATTGTCCGTTCCTAAACACAAAAAACAGATTCATGCTTACCAATCGTATCTTTTTGAAATGGTCCTTTGAAACGATTCTGGAGGCAATTTCACGCTCTTATGAGATGAAAGGGGTTCTCTACGCTTTGATAATATTATGAAGGAAGATACAATAACTTTCACTACCTGCCAAAATATATCACAAAGTTGTAGCATCAATGACTAAATAATACTAGCTGTGCCCCGCGGTTTCACCCGCATAAATGTCAATCCCGTAGGAATATCGGGATAAAAAGTAGCCTATGTGTTAATCCAGGGTGTCAGCTACCTCTATACCAAATTTTATCAAAATTGGTCTAGCCGTTTGAGCGTGAAGAAGTAACAAACATATAAACACACACACACAGTCGCAAACTTTCGCCTATATAATATTATTAGTGTGATTAGAACTGTTCGAACAAACAATGTAATTTCAAAGAAGGTACAGTAAAACAAAATAATCGAAAAAAAAAACAGGGGCACTCCGAGAGTGCTAACAGAAGTGAAAACTTGAACAATTACGTGTGTATTTTTTTAATCGTCTTATAAACAAAAAACAAACAGAATACTTTACCATCACTCACGTATCGGATAGACATTAAAACCGAGTACATCCCGAGGACAGCCGAACACATCCGAATGTAGCGCGGTGTCGGTTACGGTAACAGTGACGCGAGTTCAATGGTTTGTTCACATCTCAAAAAATGCCCAACACGCCTAAAGAAGTTTTTACTTAAAAAATCTGTAAAATCGGTGGAAACATGGAGAAACAACACGCTTTAAAAGTTTTTGGAAGGGGTAACTCCCGTCCTTACCCCGCGGTACAGGTAATGTATGGCGCTTGTATGAAGTTACATAGTCGTGACGTCACTTCTGTGATGGTGCTATCTTTGTCTAGCAGTATTTTTAAAACGTTTTTGACATTTGAAACACCTTCAACATGATTGTAGGTACAACACCTTGTAATTTGCCGGCGGCATAATGGTACCAGGAGCTTTTGGCGCGTGGCCAAAATCGAAACTAAAGCCGCCATCTTTTTTTTTTTCAATACATTTTACTAAACAATCTCACAAAAAAAACACTACAAACTGAAAAAAAAACACTACAAACTGAAAAATAACTTTAATTTCGGAAGTCGGTGTCTTAGGGATCAGTATTTTAGTTTTTGCCACCGACTTCCGAAATTAAAGTTATTTTTCAGTTTGTAGTGTTTTTTTTTCAGTTTGTAGTGTTTTTTTTGGAAGTCGGTTTTTTTTTTTGTTAAAAAGTTTTTATTTCTCGCTTTTTAGTGGGTCTATTTATAATTTATCTAAGTTACAATAGCCTAATGTCAACTTGCCCATCGCCTTTTTATAAAATATTCCTTTTCTCGATGCAGGGACGTTAATTGTTGAGGAGTTCTCCTTTTATTAGTTTTTAGATTAGATGCTGATAATCCTGGCTGCAGCATCAGGCCAGACTTATGTCAACATTGCATTGAACTTAAAATTAGTCCTGTTTAAAACCCAAACACGACTACGGTGCTGTAATTTCAAGGTTTGTACTTTTTCTGATGCTCCTGGCTTCAGCATCAGGTCTTCGGTGTTACTCAGTAACAGTACGTTTATCCACACATCGAGCCCTTTTCAATGAGCCTAAACACGATATATCTGCTGTTAGTTGTCGAGCAGTTAGGTACTCTGCGGACTATCCTGACTGCAGCAAAAAATGTGGCAAATGCCCTATCAAACATCAAAACAATTTACTAAAAACAGTCCTTGCCTGTTCAAGTAACTTCTTACTGTTAAGGAGTTGTACCTTCCATCATCAGCCCAGCTACCTGAGATGGTGACAACCATACACAAATACACAAGATACTTCATAAAATATGCGAAAAACAATAAGTGAGCCTATAAAATTTGAGGGTTGCCCTCGATATCTCTAAGATCCCATCATCAGATCCTAACTTGGTGACAATGGGACCACCTCAGAACTATCTACTTTCGAACAAAAAAAGAATTTTGAAAATCCGTACACAATTGGCGGCGTATTCGATGAACAAACATACAAAAAAAAAAAAAAAAAAAAAAAACATACAAACACCCGAACATAGTACCTCCTCCTTTTTGTAAAGTCGGTAAAAATGTCATTCAAGCGCCAAAAGATTGTAGCACTGTATTTAAATTTTTCAGTAGTGCCATGATAACCTTTGGTAGTTTGGTCTCTTGAAGTAATAGGTATTAATTGTCTATACTATAAAGTAAAATTGGGCTGATTATTATAGGATGCCTACTAAAAGTTCCAAATGGAACATACTTTTTGTTTCAATAATATATTTTGTTATTAGTTCCGTGGTACTTTGAGACCTATAACTAGCTATGTTTTTGTAGATGTAGAGTATACATCAAACAAAAGAATTCCTTGTAGGCTAATGAATAATACTTTTGTAATAAGATGTTATTTCATAAATAACCTTGGTAACAGATGATAACAAGTATAGTTTATTTTTTATTAGTAGTAAGGTAAAAATAATGTAGCAGAAAAAATATTTTACAAAAAGTTCCGCCCAACGTGGGGCTCGAACCCACGACCCTGAGATTAAGAGTCTCATGCTCTACCGACTGAGCTAGCCGGGCATGAAATACATCAGTTCAAAGTACTAACAACTATGTCACGTTTTTATAAAAGTATTAAAAAAAACTCGAATGACATTGGAACTAACAATAAAAGTAAACAGTTTTTATCCATGAAACGGCGCCGCAAATAAATAATAGAGGTGTCCAAATAACAATAGGGAAAACCAATGAAAATAAAAACAGAATTGACCATTCACTTCGCACCACATTGTGACGTTTCAGTTGTGACACTTGGTTCAGAGTTCAGAGGGATAATAATTCTCGTAATTTTATGATCGTTCACAGACTGATCTCAGTCTCAATCTGTCAATACCTCTAATTTCCCCTCATTATGGCAAAATGACATTTGTTTGTCGCCGAGATGAGACTGCGACTAGATTTTGAACGTTTTAAATTACGAGAATTAGCCCATTATAAAAAAATTTGTAGGTAGTTTATTTGAATTTTATGTTTATTTTTTATTGGTGTCAACGACCGCTGGTATTGTTGTCACTTGAAGTATGAGTTGGGATTTATGTTTTCTTTTTTTTTATTGTTTCGAAATGTCGATAGCTCGATACCCATCATGCCTGTGAAGTTCACAAAGAAACAGATTTTGAAACTGATAATTATTTCAGGTCCATGACCCAATCTTTTTGATCAAATTAATTTATGTTTGGTTCTACCGACCTTTCACGTCTGCGGAGTTTCGCTAGATAATTTAATTTAACCCATATACTTAGTGCGGTCGCAAAAATCAATAAATTATCGGATATGAACTACCTAATGTAGTATCAGCTATTCTTTGCTTCAACCTAACTTTTTAATGCCGTTAAATGTGGTCAGGGCTAAGCAAAGTGACACTCAATGTTAATTTGCCGTGTTATAGCCACTTCATACAATTATCAAAGAATGAGAGTAGTGATTTGAATATACGGTACTTAAATGACAAATGATTTTATTTCTGTAAGTGGGTTTGTACAAAAACTTTTACAAGCCAATCATCTGTCAATCATCACTCTGAGAAGACAGGCCGAAATAAACTCAGAGGTCAGTCTCTTTTGATCAGGCACCTAGTCGTTTTGCTTAACAATCAATTTCCATGATTTTACAAACTCAAAGTCAAAGCATTTATTTCAAATAGGCACATTAAAGGCATTTTTGAACGTCAACATTTAGGATGTTAATTTATTTAATATTTACATAATTTATGCTAATACCTATTTAAAATAATAATAATATGTACATTTATATGAAAAAAAATTAGCAAAATGATCATAGGGCATCAAAAAATTCGTCCGCATCGCTGTCAACAGGAACAGTGCCCAAAAGGCTGGCAGCATTGCCACGTTGTATGGCAATGCTAATTCTTTGGCCAAGAAATAGGCCAGCCCTCTGGTCACGTGAAGAGTCGACTAACCGCTTGGCGATATCTCGAAAAACCAAGTGGGCACTCGGACCCCATGGCCCTAGTGTTTCAACCCCAAACGGCTCGAACATATAAATCCCAATCAGGTTGGAATATTTTCGCCGTTTGAGGTTTTCTGCACCTGCAGCAGCCGCCCCAGCACAGCCCACCGTGCCGTGTACATTTAGGTACATTATAAAATAGAATTGATTCTAGTCGCCCTTTCCAAAAGGTGGTTTCGTATGGAGAAGAATGGGCATGAAACTCCATCATTACTCGTTTAAAATGTTTTACAATATTTTGTATAAGTACATTAATATCTATAACTATTTTCGGCTGTGCGTTGATATGTCAGTCAGTCAGTCATTCATTCAGTCAGTCAGTTTCTTCTTTTATATATATAGATAATAATTAGTTTTAAAAAAAGGAAGCTGAAGAGTTGCATGTTTGTTTGGTCGGATTTGAAAAATTCTATAAGCATTTGATAGCCCAATTCTTGAGGAAGACTATGGGCTATTTAACATCACGTTAGGGTCCTTAGGATCTGAGCAAAAAGGAAAAAAAGTAAGAATGAACGTTAAGCGAAAACGAAGAAATAGCGCGGGGAGGCGATGCGATGCGACGGGGTGGGGGCCGGGGGAACAGGAAATTTCACGCAAACGATGTGCTAGTACCATCATAATTATGTGAAGTCGACTTACAATAAGTAGAGTATAGGTACTCTAAAAACTCTTAAATTGTGCTACTCATCGCTAATCTATGTTATTTTAATGTCATCGTGCTTAGATACCCATCACATCTGCAAGTTTCGCTTGCTAATTTAATTTGACCTTGTGTAACAGTAAGAATAAAAAGCGTAATAAAAGACAAGAAATAGTAATTGTATTTCCCAAAACCATTATAAGATGTCATAGGCAGTTCGTTTTACCAATGAATGTAGTCAATAATAAACAAGTAAGAGGTAGGTACTAGAAATTATGAAAACAACCCAATCACGAGCCAAAAATGATACCGAGAAATACCGAAATTCGCGAATATCAGCTTTCTGTCAGGCCCACTAATAAAGCGAAATGTTTCGCCAATTATTTGACGTAAGTAATGTTCTCTCATTTATTAAAGAGCAAGATACAATCATACGGGGGAAAGAGATAGAGAAACACGGTTAGCAGAACTTACAACATTACGGAATTTAAGTAACCCCCAAAACTTTTATGTTAATTATTACATTTTATGTTTTCCTGTTTTCATTAGTGAATTGAGTTTATTACCTAAGGTGTGTCGGTTGTTTGAACGTAATTTTCGTAGTAGGCGCCATTTTTATTACGTCACGAATTATAGTCCTTCGAGCCGGGTCCGAAACAAGTACCTCATGTTGATGTCGCTAATCATTAAATCGAATGTGTGAGTTCCTTGATATCTTTTTCTTTTTCTCTATTTTTATCTCTTTTTATTTTTAAATAATCTCTAATCTCTTCCTATACAGCTGAGAGAAGTAGGTATTTCATAATGAAATTTTGATGGTGGTAAATGGTTTAGTAAAGTAATTATAATCCTTAAGGCGAATTCGACTAAACCTTAATACCTTGTAAAGTCTTCTCTTCAAAACTTTTTCGCAGGATATAAGTTTTATCCCACGGGTAAATTTTGAAGAGAAGAATTTTGTCAAATTAGACAATTAAACGAAATAATTCTACACTGCTAAATTACCAGAGCTAACTCCAATCATTATGAACCGGGCGACCCACGAGTTGTAAAACGTAGATTTCAGCTAGTTTTATTTCTACACACCCTGCAGTTTGCTCGTAAAATATCCTAATACACAATACTGTCAAATTTTAACCACAGAAGAGGGGAAAATACGTACGTATTTTTTGTTTAACCTTATTGTCTCATTAGACTGAAGTGGAATTGGGCGGGCCATGTATACAGCGGGGCAAATTGCGTAACACATCAACAGTAGGAACGGCTTTCATTTTGACAGTTCAGCAACATTTATTGCGTTACTTACGTTGTTGAGCAGACAAATTTTTCGAACATATGAAGCAATGGATTAGCAATATCCAAAACAATATAATAATGACAATAACGTACAATATACAATAACACAAAATAAAATTGACGGAGTAATAGAAATATGAATTATATTGGGAAATATATATAACCGATCCTCTTAAAACTAATTATTGACCTTCTAATTATGAACGCTTTTCTAAATTACACCCAAGCGAGTAACTGATCCAAGTTGGTTGCAGGTACCTACTGGGATGTTTAGTAATTTTAGGACCCAAAAATAGTAATTATTTGAGATTCACAAAAAGAGGCGCAATCATTTAAATAGAGTGTTCAATAATATTTTTAACAAAGCAAAATCAGAATTCAGTTCAATTTACCATTGGTGAAAACCATCGTCGGCACTAGTTGTCTGGCATTTTTGCTGAACTGCGGCCTTCTTGGCGCAGCCGTGAGGCACACTTTCCTCCTAATTTCTTACATCGCACTTGACACTTTTTATTTGTTTTTCTTTTATTATCTGGCGTACATATTAATGGTGTGACTTTTAGTCTGTGCTAAATAGATGTTTTTTCTATCCATCTTCTTTCAGACTCGAGATTCGATTCAGTACATGCCAATTATATTTCCTTGCATATAAAACAGCTTGTTTTGCAGGAGCCTTTCTGCACAAACACAAAGTCACCTGCGCACTACTGCGGTGTCAAAATTTACGGCTGCAAAATGAACGCGGTTGAAATGCAAAATGCTACCCGCTTTATATTTAATGAGGAAAAACGTATGCACGCAGGACAGGAGACCGCATAAGGAATAAACAGTTGTGTTTGTGTAAATGGTGTGAAACAACTGTTCTGATAAAAATAAAGAGTGAAATCCAAATTACAAAGGTATGTTCTTAGGGCTGACAGACACCAGCGATGTAATTGCGCAACACACTAACAGTAACAACAGCTTGTATTTTGACACTTCAACAACATTCATTAGATTATTTACGTTGTTGAGCAGACAAATTTATCGAACATATGAAGCAATTGGTTAGCAATATCCTTCAAAATGTGATTAGTAGTGTATTACAAAATGAGGGTGTAGACATCCTTGATTGCGTGGACTTAGAAGTTTAATTTTTTCACTGCTTCAAGGGATTTGATTGGGATTGAATGTATTTAATTTTGATATTAGTTCAACTTGATAACTCCACGCGTTCCTGAGAAAAAGGGTCTTGACAGATAGACAGACGGACAACGAAGTGATTTTAGAAGGGTTCCGTTTTTCCTTTTAAGGTACGGAACCCTAAAAAATCGAATCGTAAAACAATACCTAAAGGTTTGCTATGATATTGTAGATATCTGTAATCTACTAGTGGGTTGGGGTAAGTTTGGCTCTGGGATGAGACCGTACAAATAAATTCCCGGCTTATTTGGCAATATTTTATAATGCGGATAATATTGAATCCTGCGCCATTTTATTCTGCCCCAAGGGATTTTTTTTTGTAATAAATTGCCACAGAATTTGATTCATATGGTCTTATCCCAGCGACGAACTTACCATACCTTACATAATAAAAATCTTCAATATTTTCATTCATTGACTGACAACGCACAGCCTAAACCGTTACATTTCAGACAAGTTTTGTACAAGAGTTCCTTTTATAACGAAGTCACAAAGGACTTTATAAAAATGTACTCTCTAAATGGGTTAAGTTGTAAACTTGTAAGCCGATGGAAAACCATATTGGAAAACGGCTTTTTTAAGGTGCTCCTTCACTTGGAGTAATGTAGGTATGTACCTACGTTACAGATTCATGCATAATATATTATTATAATTCTAAATTTTATTATTATTTTATATTTATTATTTAAGATTGTTTCTTTTTAGAATATGTCATGTATGTTTAGGTTAAGGTATTTATATAGGGGCCTGCGTCGCCTGAAATAAATAAATATAAATAAATTAGATTGGTGAGGGAAGAGAACCAAGCATTACAGTGCGCAACTTTATGATACAATGGTTGATTCATAAATCTGTGGTTGAATCTTTGTAAAATATCCAAACCGCGTGTATTTCGTAAGTTTTAAAATAATCCATGGCACCATTATCGTTTCTTCTGTTTTTTTTTTTTGTAAATAAAAATGTCTAATTAATATTGCCGCGCTCAGCACAACGACCGCTACGTCTGAAATTGTAGAATCAACTAAATGCTCAAAATCGAATCTAATGTTACATTACAGGCGAATGCTCGTCAGTCAGGGAGGCAGTATTGTAAAGTAAAGCTCAAAATCGAATCTGAAATATTAAATTACGCTCGGAACGCTCCGCGTTTACAAAAATAGTTTTTGTGACATGTGAAATAAACGTCGTTTTTTTTATTATTTTTTGGCAAACAGACAAAAACTGATAGCAGGTAGCAGAAGTGTCATTATAACACTTTATGATATGCCCGGCTAGCTCAGTCGGTAGAGCATGAGACTCTTAATCTCAGGGTCGTGGGTTCGAGCCCCACGTTGGGCGGAACTTTTTGCTAACAAATTATTTTGAGAAACTAAAATTAGCTGACATATTGTGTTTAATTGCAAGCGATGGAAACGAGTTTACGATAGTTCAACACGACATGTAAAGTTTTCGTGCTACTCTTCAATATACACGAAAACATTGGCTATGTAAGCTTTAAAAAATATTATTTAAACGTCATTCAAGACTAGGGTTACCATTTAGAAATTTGAAAACTCCTGACAAAAACGTGACATTTCAATAAAAGTCCGGATATTTTAGTCACAAAATCCGAACATTGGGTAATGTTCGGATTTTGTGACTAATATGTCCGGACCTATTTACAGTGGTGTGGTAGGCATGGTAGCAAACGCTCGCGAGGGGAGGGGGGAGGTTGCGGGGTGCGGGGATCAAAAAAAAAGTGCGCTGAAAAATATAAAAATTAATAGATACCTTTATCAGAAACTAGCGTTACCTAAGTTCGATTAGTTTTTATTTCGAAGAAAATATTTTATGTTTGAACTATGTACTTAGTTGATTGTTTGCAAATTTGCAATACCAGATTTATTGTTTGATCTCGGTTGATTGATAAAGAAGTTATTTTGTTTTTAGATGAATGAAAATTTAATAAATAATAAAGATTTATTTGGTATTAAATAATATAAGTTTGAAAAATCCGGACCAATTCTTTAATTTGTCCGGATTTTTTGGCCGAGACTTTTGTCCAGAATTTGTCTGGCTCTTTTTGTTCGGCTAAAGAGCCGGACAAAATCTGGACAAAAGTCTAGAAGTCCGTAGGTACACGTCCGGACAAATCCGGACGGATGGTATTCCTAAGTATGAACAATAAGTTTAAACAATCGTTAATGGTAATGATGTTTGGACTTTAAAAGACACCATAACCACTTGAGTTTGTTTCGGCATTTCGTCCTAGGGATCAGACAGGTAGGAAATCGCCCATCTAGTTTTTATATATTGATGTGTTAAAAGATCTGTTCAGAATTACAAACCAGTAGCATTACCTACTTATGTAACATACATAACACTATGTATTTCCGAAATAATAACTGCCCCGTCGGTCTCGTGGTCACAAGCGCCACTGCTGTGCGTGTCCTGGGTTCGATTCCCGGGTTGGGTAATTATTGAGTTTTTCCATTAGGAATTTCTTAATAAGAGCGCCGGAGTTTGTAAGTTAGCGGTGTGATACCCCCGTGGCTCGGAAAGCACGTTAAGCCGTTGGTCCTGCACCTGATCTCTCTCCGGTCGTGTCAAATTGCCGTCCCATTGGACTATGAGAGTGAGGGAAGAGGGAGTGCACCTGTGTCTGCGCATACAGTTGTGCACTGTAATATTTATTTAATTATTAAAACTTTATGCACAAGTAAAAAAACTGCACAAAGGCGGACTTAATGCCTTGGGCATTTTCTACCAGTCTACCAGTGTGCCAGTGTGTGTGTGTCAGTTTAATATCTCCCGCGCTGAAGGCTAGTCTCCGTTAAGATTGGCCGCCATGGCCGAAATACGGTCTGGAGGACTTTACTTTATTTCGAAATACATGTGTGGTCCTTTCATCCGAAATGATTACAAGTTATGCACGATTAAACCGTTTACTGTGCTATTAAAGTTAAATATGCTAGAACAAACAAGAATATTTAAATCTCATAAAACCAATACTCACCCTTGTTTTTTTATGTTTTTAACATTTTGTTATTCGCTCAAAACGATCCCCAAAAATCAAACAACAAGGAAATGGCTGAAAATGTCCCAACTCGATTGACATGCAATGGCTCAATTAACTCCTCCATTCCGGTTGTAACTGGATATTTTAAAGGTTTTATTGACAATTGCCGAATAACGGTTTATCTCCAAAATACGAGTAATTGTACAGAAGGACCACTTTTCTATAATGCGTTACAGCATAGCCGAAGTACACCATAACAGTATTTATTAGCTCGTGTGACCTAAACCCGCCCTCAAGTCACGCTTTTCTGTATAAAAAAAGGACTACTTAAGTCACAAAAAATCATGACTGAAGTGTGGGTTTTGGTCACACAGTGCTATAAACTTATTTGGGAAAAAAAATAGGATTTTTTAGATTTAATAAAATAGACTAGGCATCAAGATGTCTTTACTTTTCAAAATCCATACTAATATTATAAAAGAAAATGTTACCTCTTTACGCTTAAATCGCTGAACTGATTTAGATGAAATTTGGTATAGAGATAGTTTGAGTCCCGGGAAAGGTCATAGGATAGTTTTTATCTCGATATTCCCATGGGATCTACACTTATGCGGGTGAAGCTGCTAGTTATCGATAAACCTCGATTTGAGAAGCCATACAAATGGTTTTTAGAAAACTTGGCGTTAAGGGAGCTGGCATAGTGTTTGGAAGGCAATTTTGTGCTACTCCTAACATCTCTTATACCTAAGGTATTGTCATTTGTTAGAACCATAGATAATATGGATATGGTTAGAACAGTTCTACCCAAAGCTGCAATTGCTCTTTCTTCAAAGGGCCCTTCCAATTGTTAGACTCACTCAATATCTTTATAATGTAATGTTTGGACTTTAAAATACACCATAACCTCTCGACTTTGTTTTGGAATTTCTTCTCAGGGATCAGTCAGCTAGAAAAGGCAGGCGCCATCTAGTTTAAAAAAAATGTCGTGTAAAAGTGTCACAAAAGATATTTATAATTACAGAAAGAATCTTCATTCAAAATCAAAAAATCTAAATCAAAATATTTTATTTTTATTTCACATAAACCTACTTGGGCACTTATGAAACGTCAGAAACTAGGTGCACGGTTCCAATTGGTCGTTTCCTATGGAGAAGAACCAGCAAGAAACTCCACAGTTACTCTTTTTAAAAATAATTTGCAAATTGGAAAATTTTACAATGTTTTCAAATTACAGTAGGTATGCCTGTCAACAAGTAACAGGTACTTGAGAAAATAAAAAATGGTCTACAGATCTAAAGTCAATGCCTACAAAGTCCTCACATTTACAAAATAAGAATTTATCAAAAGGATAAATAAAAATTTACAAAAAAAAAAAAAAAATCAACATTTTACTTTATTAAAATGGTCCTTGGCCTATGTCCAGCAGTGGACGTCTTTCGGCTGAAATGATGAATATGGTCCTTCTGCAATTTATTTTACATGATTTACCCGGTCGCTCATTTCAACTGAGTTACATATCATAAAACATAATTATGTTTTAATATGCCATTTCGGATTTAACGCTTGAAATTAAGGATGGAATTAAGCGAGTTTTATATGTCTGTCTATTTCTGGCGTTTTTGTCGTATTTCATTGTTGTTTCATATGAGTACCTAAATATAACAGCCGCACAGGTCGATCGATCAGGTTAAGCTACGCTTGCCACGGTTGGTCTGTGGATGGGTGACCATCTTTACATACCGAGACCCCTCCGTGCCTCGGAAAACACGTTAAGCCGTTGGTCCCGGCTAGCCGGGACCAACGGCTTAACGTGTTTTCCATAACGACTGTCAAAGATCCACGAATGACAGCCGCGGCTGTCATTCGTGGATCTTTGACAGTCGTTATGGATAGTCAGAAGCCCGAAAGTCAGACAACCAGTCTTACCAAGGGGTATCGTATTACCCAGTAACCGGGTTGTGAAGGTCAGATAGGCAATCGCTTCATGTAAAATACTGGTATTCAGCTTGGCCGTTTCGTTACTACAAGAACTATTGTGTAACAGAAAAGTAATGAACAGTGAATAAATTTTTCACCTTACGCCCATGTGATGGTAGCGAAATGGCCAAGCCACATATTTTGACTAAGGTGTAGTTCAGAACTCTAGCATCAAAATTTGCGGAAGTCTCATACAAACTTCCATCCCCTAGTTTAAGGGGTTGGAGGGTAAAAGTTCCAAGTTTTAGATTTTTTTTTGTTGTTTGTGTACTATTACTAGCTTACATACCAAATTTCAGCTTTCTAGGACTTCAGGAAGACCTTAAGAATATGGATGATCATCAGTGAGTCAGTGAATCAGTGACTAAATCGGGGTATTTTAGATATCAATAAAATCTAAAGTATAAGAGCTATGCAATTGTGACTTTATAGGTTTAATAAGTCAACCACTGACATCATATCCCGAAAATTTTGTTTATCTGGTATAATCCAAACCCAAGGTAAGAAGGTTCAAAAATACGACGAAGTGCTGCGAGAAACTCAAACTCAAACTCAAACTCAAATCATTTATTTCAATTAAACCTTGTACAGGCACTTTTGAATTGTCAAAATTAAATAGTCTGTCAGTTAGTCAGAAAGTTGAAGCTAGTTGCCCCATGGACGTAATATATAGAAGTAACTCTATATATTACGTCCATGAGTTGCCCATTCCAAAGCGTAGATCTCTATGGAGAAGAACGGGCAAGAAACTCCATGGACACTCTTTTAAATCAAGATATTACAAAATCCTGGGTACATTATTCTTGTTGCTTCTATATGTGAGAACAATGTAAAAAAGACAGAAATGAAGAAACAATTCAAGACATAAGATTAAAAATAAGCCTTGGCAGTTAAGAGATGACCAGTCTCAACCGACGGCGCCCGTTCACGAACATGACGCGTGGATCAGCACCATCCAGCTCAACCATTTTGTAGGGAACCGAATGATCCAACACACGCGCCACCATCGGTGAGACATTTAAGTGAGCATGACGTGAGAAAAGGTAGGTAGTGCCCTTGCGCTTCGCTTGGCTCGTCTTGGTGGGGGCACTCCCGTGCCCCCAGATACGTTGATTTGCGGCAAACAGGACGCATAAAAAAAAATTTGGGTGAAAGTATGCGTCACATCTACGCAAAACGGCCATCGCTCAGCATAATGCTAAGACCCTATACGAGACAGAGCCCCAGCGCTGGTGTTAACGTGATGACGTCAGCCAGTGCAGCATACGATTAATGACTATTTGACGTCGTTTAATGACTATTTAGACACTTTGATTCAAAACTGCTTCGATCAAAACAATAGTAGGTAAATACACAGATCGAAGAACAACAAATACATCAAAAGCCAAAAGAATGATGGTCACTCTCCTAATGAGCCAACAAGGAATACATACAGTAATGTTATCGAACATCGAATACCGCCAGTCATCGCTGGAGATCGTGAACGGACAGAAATTAAACTTTTTGGCAGCGTCATAGGGTTGCGGAGAATGAGTTAAGAATAAAAGAGGGGAGATGTGAATTTTTGAAGGGGCTCGTTTTATCTCGTCATCATCCTCCTGCATTATACCAATTTACTCAAAATCAAAATATTTTATTTCACATAAACCTACAAGGGCACTTATGAAACGTCAGAAGCTAGGTGCACGGTTCCAATTGGTCGTTTCCTATGCAGAAGAACCGGCAAGAAACTCCACGGTTACTCTTTTTAAAAATAATTGGCTTTTACAATGTTTCCAAATTACACTAGGTGTGGGAGGACAGCGTAGGCCTGTCAAAGAGTACCAGGTACTTGATAAAATAAGAAATGGTCTACAGATCTAAAGTCTACAAAGCCTACAAAGTCCTCACATTTACAAAATAAGAATCTATGAAAAGGATAAATAAAAAATAAAAACCTACTAAAACCAAGTGATATGATTCCCATTACAACCACTAATAAAGAGATGAAAAATTTGAATTGTCTGTATAGGTATAATGTCTAGTACCTACTACTATAATGTCTAGTACTAGCGGTTGGTGCACCATATTATTTTATTCCCTAGTCGGTATTAGGTATCTATATTACCTACTTTGGTCCTCCCCTTTTTAAAACGCTTTTATTAGCTTTACTTGTAACTATGTAAAAAATATTCGAAGTCAATTTTAACCTATTTCTAATTGTCGTATCGAAACGAAACTTTGTATGTTTAGGTAGTTCGGAAGACAAAACTGTAATACCAAATCTTTGAGCTGATCTGATGATGGAGCCAGGAGATGGATAGTGGAACTCTTCAGTGGCTACTAGTAAACCCTTCGAGTTTATAGTAGCCCGTAATCGTCATAACTTCGTTGACTTTATAGTTATTAACACAATGAAGAATATTACTATTTATATAAAAAAAAATACCTATGTAAGTACCTAGTTTAAAAAACACTAAAAAACATAATTTATCACGCACTGAAAATTATAAAATAATTAAATTGACTTAAATCGGGATAAAAGCGCGTTTTATTTTTTTATAGTCACTACATACATACTCAAAGCATTCGTGACTGAAAATGTAAGTCTTATTGTTCGCACTGTGGTTTTCTTCACTCTAAGTCAGAAGCTACACCCATCTACAAACAGCCCGAGGCAAGGGCAGCTTAACCCCGCAAATGGATCCAACCACAAGATTGTAATTTAGCAAAGAGCTATTAAATATTCAAGAGCGATAAGTCAGAAAATACTATTTAAATTTAAGCCATTTTCGGCTTTATTATCTGTCTCTTTAAATAATTACCTTACTATTAAGTGCATACATTAAAACTACTTAATTAACATTACATGTTCTCAACAAGTGTTCTTGAATTTCAAAGTTATAACTTGCACATTTCATATTTAACTTGGTTGTTTGAGTAACTTGGGCTTAGAGGAAAGTCTTTTGGTAAGGTTTTAGCAGTCTGGTAATTAGCTTTATGTAAAGCATTATGTAGTTAGCATGTAAAATAGTTTTCTGATGTATGAACTACCCGAGCGTTGGAGCATTTATACCTATATTTTGCTTTTAGAAAGGACTAATATGGTGTTTCTATTATGGAAGAAATCCGACGATCCTGCATACCTATGAATGTAATGATTGAATTGAACTATAATCGCTAGCCAATTTAAATAATATCCTGTTTAGAATAATCTACCAACCCGCACTGGGCTCGCGTGGTAGATTAGAGCCCGCTCCCTCAGACTCACTCAGAGGAGGCCTGTGTCCCAGCAGTGGGAATATTGTAGATAATATGATAGGTATTTATATAATAACTGCTATCATAACAAAACGTTTCACCGACAAATGAAGCCGTAATTTAGATTAACACGCAAAAACTAAAATACCCTCGAGTAATCAGAATAATTAGCTATCCAAACTATACCCAAGTCTTATGTTCATTATTAAACAACTAATTACTTGCAGAACCGCCGGCGGCTATGTATTAATAATTCTATATTATGCGGAGGTCTTAACACCACTCCAGACGTATATAGACCTGGATTACAAAACGTCAGACCGACAAATTTATCGAAGCGATTGATGTACCGAGCAGGTAATTGTGTAACACACTACCAGTCTAAGTCAGGCCAGTGGGGGGTCAGGCTTTAATTTTGACAGTTCAGCAACATTGTTTGCGTTATTTACATTGTTGAGCAGATACATTTTTCTAACATAGTAGGAAGCTATAGATTGGCATTGTGAGCAGTGGTGGCCAAGTGGTAACGGCCGCGACTTACGAGTTATAGGTCGTAGGTTCGAACCCAGACAGGCGCTTTACTTTGTGTAAATTATTTCATCACTACTGCTCTCAAAACGGTGAAGGAAAACATCGTGAGGAAACCGGCATGTCCTAGAACCAAAAATTCGAAGACATGTGACATCTGCCAATCCGCACTGGGCCCGCGTGGTGGATTACGGCCCACTCCGTCTCATCGAGAGGAGGACTGTGTCCCAGCAGTAGGAACATTATAGGCTGATTATGTATGATGTATAGATTGGCAACATCCTTCAAAATTAATCACATTGTGATTGAAACTGTGTTACGGAATTAGGGTGTAAGATTTTGTAATATCTTGATGCAAGAGAGTGTCCATGGAGTTTCTTGTCCATTCTTCTTCTCCATAGAGACCATCTCATCTTCATGTTCTCCATAGTTTTGGAATGGGCAACTAACTTCAACTTTCTGACTAAGTGACTGGCTCTTTGACAATTCAAAAGTGCCTGTAAATGGTTTAATTGAAATAAATGTTTAGGGGGGGTTTTGTTTTTGTTTAGGCATTAAGTCCGCCTTTGTACCTTTTTGTGCAAAAAGTTTAAATAAATAAATACATGTTTGATGTGACGGATATCTAAAGGCGCATGTATTTAAAAAGGCATGTGGCTCAGTAACTGCCGCATGAGTCCATCGTTCAGGGTTAAGCTACATTTGCCGAGATTGATACGTGGATTATACCAAGCCGTTGACCTTGGCTGTCATTGGTAGATCTTTGACAGTAGTTACCGTTACGGGTAGTCAGAAGCCCAATAGTCTGACTACCAGTCTTACCTGAGGGTATAGTATTCTCCACTAACCAGTAACCGGGTCACTCTATGTAAAATTACTGGTATTCAGCTGCATCCGGCTAGACTGGAACCGACCCCTTAAATGTTGTTGGGAAAAGGCTAGGCAGATGATGTTAACATTAGTCGGATCCGATGAAATTGTCGGTCCGACCTAATGTGAACCTGCTCTTAGACCTATCAACACACGACTGTGGAGCACACGGTGGAGGTCTGCCCCGCTTGGGCGGAGCACCGCCGTGTCCTCGTAGAGGCGATCGCAGCGGCGGCGACCTCTCGCGTCCGGCCCTGGTGCAAGCCATGGTCCGGGGCGAGAGGGAGTGGGAGGCAGTCACCTCCTTCTGCGAAGCAGTCATGCTAGCGAAGGAGGTGGCGGGACGGCTCAGGGAGAGAGCCTCCCGTCCCAGCCGCCGCGGGAGACGCTCCGGGCGTCGGGAGCCGCGCGACGACTCCCGGCCACCGTAGGCGCGGGCCTGCGGGCGGAGAGTAATGGGTAGCTCACCGTCCGATCAGGACCAGGCCCGTGCCGGACGGCGCGTACGTGTTCCACGCGCGCCTCAAAGAGATGTCAGCATAGAGGAGGGGCCCCATAGGGCCGAAGCCTGCCGGGTCAGCGGGATTGTCCGAAAGGGTTACCGCTGGCCCGGAACATAAAGGGCTAAGGAAGGAACACGGGTGGGTTTTAGTCAGTAAGAGTCTGACACTCCCTTCCGCTCCACCCAGAGCGGGAGGGGTCATTTGATGATATCCCATCCGCAAAAAAAAAAGAAAAAAAAAGACCTATCAACATGTATTTGTACTAGACTACACCTAATATCAGTTGGTAGATCTAGGATTAGTAACGTTCCCAACAGGTTCGTTAGGGTTGTCATTATGAATAGTTTCAGATAATGTTGTTAGTTTTTCTTAAGAAAAATTGTCTTCTATGAGGTGTTCAAACTGATGTTGTAACTCATTTTAACAGAAATACTGTTTGTTTTCTTTTACACTTTAACTTTCACGACCTTACTAAACTATTTGATGTCAAGTCTAACATTTTAATGTTGTAGAAACGTCATAAGACTACCTCATTTTGCAATACAAACGTAAAGTTACGACATTTTAAAATGGCGAAAGACAGAAGCTACTGATTGCTGATCCTTAAGTACTCCTTATGGTTCGTCTATAAGGACCAATCTCAGAATTAACACTGTATTCTAATTGAAAAAAATCCCGTCTATAATTATTATCCGTTTTTTTTCATTCACTGTCTCAATAATACCAAACTCTTTGTCACTACTTCCTAATCAATACAATGACATCATCATCATTATCATTTCAGCCGAAAGACGTCCACTACTGGACATAGGCTGCTCCCCCAAGCACGCCACTTCGACCGGTTCTGTGCTTCCAGCATCCAGCGGATTCCTACCGCTTTCACAAGGGCAATACAAAGACATGACCCAACTAAATTAGACAGGTTCTAACTAAATTTTATAGTATCAACCCTTTAGCTTATAGACTTATAGAAATATAGAGCGGTTATTGGTATCGACGAGTTTCAACTCCTCCGGGTGTAGGTTTATGTGGCTAAATTAACTTATGTAGATGTACGACCAGCAAGGGTCGTCTGCAAAGTTTCATACTAATAATATATGTACGGAAATTATGAGTTATGGCTTCAAAGGGTCTGGTCCGTGGGCTGCCTTGCGGAGTGGGTTGTAGTAGGAAAAGAGTACTTATGTTGGTAGCTTATGAAAGTAATATTACTTGGAAACAACATAGTATGTTGATTCTGTACATCCATTACCTACTCTGTAAGCAATATTTGTACGCCTTGCAAGGCAGCACATATTGACACAACATATCTTTTTATTTTATCCATCATGTACCACTACATTTCACCTATGTGTACAAATAAATAAATTTGAATTTAATTCTTAATTTAGGCCTTGAAATCCGTGTAAAGACACGGGTTCCAAGACAAGCCTGTATAGATCGGTGCGGGTAAAATATCCCCGTATTAACTTCCGTATCAAAAATAAGACGCAAAGGAAGTATTTTGCTTATGAACTCCACACTAGGTCGAGCCTGTCTCATGGAGCCCATGGGGACGTATTACCATAAATAATGAAATGCGCATTACATTATTTTATCTTATACAATATATCGACCGTGGAAAACTATTACAGAAATTCCTTAATAACCTGAAAGACCAAACTAAGATGATTATAACGAAAAAAAATATTTTACGATCACGGTTACATTAAATAAGGTCAAATTAAATAAGCTAGCGAAACTCTGCAGACGTGATGGGTACCAAAATGGTAAAAACGGAACCCTTATGGTGAGACTCAGTCTGTCTGTCTGTCAGTCTGTCACAGCTGGATATCTCAAGAACTACCTACTAATGCTATCAACTTGAAATTAGAAATAGTTTTAAATGATGTTTGCCCAACTATTTTGCAAATAAAAATATATGTATATTTTCTGCAAAAGGGACTGAAAGGGGGTCTGAAAAATTCGAAGTGGGGCTACTAGGGCATATGGGGTATCATATGAAAGAGCGCAGTTTCCACATTCTCAAACATTTTTTCTTTTTTTTTAGGCCGCATAGTTTTCACTTTTGATAAAAAATGTATTAAAAAAATACCGTTCCTCCCCCGGGAACGAAGTTTGCAAAGAGAAAAATCTGAAATAATTGTATGTGTTAGAAATTTATGAAATTTATTACAGGAAAATAAAACGAAGTCTCTAAATAGCACACTTTTTCAGAAATTATCAACAAAAGATACATTAGTTCTACTATCGGTCAAGAGACGGCGCTGACCTAAAACTGCAACATTCTACACCACAGTGCGCAGTGTTAAAATTCTCTAACGAATATAGGCTTCGCCGATGAAAATTTAAAAACATGATGGTACGGAACCCTCGGTGCGCGAGTCCGACTCGCTCTTGCCCTGTTTTTTGTATTGGGAGTAGCGTAATTTCTGCTCGGCAGAAATTCTGTTGGGCCGCGAGACGAGCGTAATTTATTCAGAATTAAATTTGAAAATATAATAAAAATATGACACAAACATGAGACTAGCCTTTTTTTTTCCATGCGTTCCGTGATTGAATGTCGATTCCCTCGCGTCCCCCTTCGCCGCGAACTCAATTCAGCCGGGATTGTGCGCGTGAGTCGGCAGACAACTCATTTTGCGTCGCCGTGTGAACGAAACAGGATTTTTGTATGAAACCGAATGTAGCAGAAATTACGCGACTGAAATTACGCGACTCACAACTCAAAAAACAGGGCAAGAGCCCTTAGATATCGATACCCATCACGTCTCCGGAATTTCGCTAGCTAATTTAATCTGACCCGGTATACTATCCTGCCTTCACTGCAGAGAATACACTTACTTTGATGAAATTACGATTTCTTACATTCAAAACTTTATTGACCGCTGATTTGCTAAGTGTTTATAACAAAGTTTGTTATATACAACTTGTATCCATGATGTCATTTGCAAACTCGACTAACGGACAAAAATTTCGATTTTCTTATTAAATTTTTATTATTTATTTTATTAAAAATAGTTATGTTTAGGGCCAATGTAATAGGGGTAAGCCTATTTCAGACCATTAAGTCTAAGTTTCCTTAGCAACTTCCATCTCTGAATGTTTTCTCAAAAATAAGGAGGTATCATCATTACAATAGTTAACTAAACTCGCATTGAAAAAAATAATTTCTTACTACACCACAAAGCGATTTCATTAAGACATTATACAGTAAGAAGAAATGTTTCTAAGACAGTAAAAGATAAAACTGTAAATTTAATGATTGAATATACTATTAAACAACAAAAAAAAGGAAAACCACCATTACTGTCACGGTAATATAAGTAAATTTCAATGGTTTAAAGTTTTATACGATATCACCAAATGAATAAAAGAGTTAATTTTGTGACCTTTTATCTACTTAAAACGTTAAAGTTGACTGTCATTATAACGGTAACATTTCGCCTCAAGCTTTAACTGTTTTCAGATCAGTAAAAAATACTGTTTTGAACGTAAGGCTCGTATGAAACTGTTTAAAGTAGTTCAGATCGATGTTTTTCATTTGTATTTACTGATTATTTCTTTCAGTGCGCAACCAGTTTTCAAATTACCAATTGACATGAAAAACCCTTCGCTAATTCAACCACCACGGAAAACCGATAGCCCATTAGCATTTCCGATGTTCAATTATACAGAAAACTATCTCAAGAAAAATCCTTAATTCCTCAAAGAAATCCACTGGAATAATTTAGGCGGCGCTACGAATTAATTTACGAATATCTCTTTCCGTCGGGTCAAATTTTTTGGAATGAAATTGCCACGAACAGTGAGAACTTTTTTAATAAAAAGCCCTACGACAGGTGGGCACTGGGCTGATTTATTGACTTTTCAAATTTACTATGAAAAATGTTCGATGTACTAAAAGACTGTATACTAATGCGTGAAGAATTAATATTGAATTTTGTTGACATTTTCAGGTGAAGTTGCTTGAACCAATATTGTAAATGGTCTTTTGAAAAGTGTATGAGTTTGGTTGGTTTTGTTTTTAACCGACTTCAAAAAAGAAGGTGCTGTATTCGACCCGTATGTATGTAAGTAAGTATGTATGTTTGTATGTCGACCCGTATGTATGTAAGTAAGTATGTATGTTTGTATGTCCGCGATTTTCTCAAAACTTATGAACCAATTTTGATTAATCCTTCATCAATGTGATCTACATACTTTCAGGAAGATTTTAGTATATACACACCCCCACACACACAGCACACACACACCCACTACACGCACGCACACACACACACACACTAGCTTATGCCCGCGACTTCGTCCGCGTGAAATTTCTTGTACCCCCACCCCATCGCAACACTTCGTATTCGCTTAGCGTTCATTCTGACTTTTTTTCTTTTTGCTCGGCTCCTAAGGGTCATAGCGTGATATTAAATAGCCTATAGCCTTCCTCAAGAATTGGGTAGTTCCAGAGATTATCACGTTCAAACAAACTCTTCAGCTTTATTATTAGTATAGATTAGGTACTTATTATTATGTACGAAGTTATATGCATAAATGTACTGCCTCTCTCATTTCTATGCGAATTTATTTATTAATAATATGGTGTTCCTGTTTAAAATGTATTTTTTATGACCTACTAAAAAAAAGTATGAAGCTCTCTGCCAGATTTCAATAAAATCAGTACGATTTAGTCTAGCAGTAAAAATGATGGGAGACAGACAAAAATAAGTAGTAATTTTGACTTTCACCATGGTGCTGAAAGAAATGTCATTAGTACAAATTACTTCACTGGGTGATCAGCTCATAAACTGATCACCCTCTTACCTTAATAGAGCCGCCAATCATTAATTATTGGCCCTATTGAAGTATAAAATAAGTCAAACGATCCTAAAACATGCAAGTTTACCGAAGGAAAATATATCATCAAAAGCACAGTCATCCTAGAAATTCTGTCTCTCCCACTCAAGAATTTTAGACAAATCGTAGTAAAGTTAGGTACATTATTTTCGCTGTGTTTGCAATGTTAGACAAATCTCCCCCGAGATCTAAAATAACCGCTTTCCTTTAAAACTCTTTTCGAATTTTAAAACTCTTTTCGAATTTTAAAACGTTTGAAGTTCTTCGTTTACTTTGATAAAACGATTTGAAGTGTGTACGTACTTTGTACTATAAGAAAAGTACATGCAGTTTATTTTTCACTAGCTTAGGTTGGCACTTGTAGGTAGGTACTGAGAAGTTATGATTCTTGATTATTAGCTGTCAGTTTTTAAACTAATCTATACTCAAATCTATGTAAACGTAGGCAATCAACAAGGAAAAATAAGGTATAACATATATAGGTACTTATAGAGTTTTCTTGAATCCCGTTAATTTCCGCTTAGACTTTATGGGATGCCTTAATTGTTGCAAATGGGTCACACTGTCACGTCGTGGGAGGAATACGTCATATTACAAGTCATACATACATCATCTCCCTGCCTTTTCCCAACTATGTTGGAGTGGGCTTCCAGTCTAACCGGATGCAGCTAAATACCAGTATTTTACATGGAGCGACGGCCTATCTGACCTCCTCAACCTAGTTACTGGGTAATACGATAACCCTTGGTAAGACTGGTTGTCAGACTTTCCGGCTTCTGACTACCCGTAACGACTGTCAAAGATCCACGAATGACAGCCGGAACCGACGACTTAACGTGCTCGCTGCCTCGGAAGGCGCGGGCCCCTCCGTGCCACGGAAAGCACGTTAACCCAGAAGCACGCAGAGGCACAGAGGGGTCTCGGTATGTAAAGATGGTCAACCATCCACAGACCAACCGCGGCAAGCGCAGCTTAACCTGATCGATCGACCTGTGCGGGTGTTATTATTTAGCCACGGGCCCCTCATTAGTACAAATGTGAAATTGTAATTTATAATTACCTATGTTCTTTAAGAGAATATCTTGGACATTACGAACATCGCGGTGGAGAAAAATATAGCAGGACTTATTTAAAGAGTTTGTTTGTTTGTTTGAACGCGCTAATCTCTGAAACTACCAGTCGGATTTGCATTTGGTAGCCCAATTCTCGAGGAAAGCTATAGGCTATTTTACATCACGCTAGGACTCTTAGAAGCCGAGCAAAAAGACAAAAGTAAGAAAGAACACTAATACTAAGCAATAGTGCAGTCAGGCGATGCGATGCGACGGGGTGGGTCGGGGGAGCAAGAAATTTCATACGGACGAAGTTGCGGGCAGAAGTAAGAGTCTGAAACCGCCACCCATTCGTCCTACACCCTAAAATTTAATGAAAGCCTACACAATACATAACGCTACAGAGGTAGGTAAAAGTGGTATGCGAAAGTGTCGTTTACCGTGGTAATTTTAACGGATAACGACTAGTACGCCGGAATTAGGACCCCGTATTATAAGCTATTCAGTAAATGTTATCGTTCTGCCGAAATATGTGGGTAGTACGTGTTATTTAGGTATTCATATTTTTATGAGGGTCATGGAATGATGAAAATGTTTTGAGGTTAGTTTTGAATATCAATGTGGATGTAAGGGCCTGTGCACAACACGTTTATTAAACGCGCCATTGACGCGCGTTTTAGAAACGTGCGTCGACGACGCGCTTTTATTCTACAGAACAGTGCCTGCCAGTATCTGACTCGCGAGCGTATCGCGTCTGTATCGCTACAAACACGCGTCAACGGCGCGTTTAATAAACGTGTGTTGACGGCGCGCATTTGTCCTACAGAAGGTCTACAGGCTGCGTCTGACTCGCGTGCGTATCGCTACAAACACGCGTCAACGGCGCATTTAAAAAACTTGGTTTGCACAGGCCCTAAGAGTAGGGGAAGAGTAAAGAAACGATGGATGGACTGTTTGAAAGGTGATAAAGCTAGAAAGGGGGTGACTACCGAGATAATAGAGAAGAAAAGTAATAAAGAAGAAGAAGAAAAGAAAAGAAAAAAGAAGAGAAAGAGAGAATAATAGAGATATTCTAATAGAGAAGTAGGGAAGAAAAATAATTTTTGGGATGCATGAAGAAGCCTCCTCGTGTAGCGCAGTTTGTTCCGCCCAACCAGTTACTCAACTGAACCGAGCGCTCGACGCATCTTGGACAGTCACACCCAACACCTTATTTGACTGGTCAATTCTTCCCTTGCGGCGACCTCCTTCCCACCGGAGTCAGGCGTCAAGCAGCCTGTTTTGTTTCGTCGATGCGTGGGAGTTCCAGTGCCTTAGGCATCTTCTGGGCACACTCGTTTCATCATAGACCTCTCGCTTTCCATCAGGCGTGATCGAGGTTAAGAGCGAGCCCATTTAGCAATAAAAAAATAAAAAAGGCGTGTTGCACCAACTCCAAATAAATCAGAATGAGGGCAGTGGTTGGCGAAGCAAGGAAAACCGGTTCAGGTGAAGATTCTTAGCCAACTCCGCCTTGGACTGTAAATGTGGTGCTGTTCTACAAACGATGGGACACTTAATATTATTATCATGTCCTACGTTTCCTGTCAGCTGCACGGTACAGGAACTGTTGGACGCTAGTGATGGCGCCAAACACGTAGCTGAATTCTGGGCAGAATCCATTTAGATTGCCATCTACACGCTAAGAAGAAGACGGGAAGGAGGATAATGAAAATGAAAAAGTCTGGTTTGGTTAAAGGTTTTGTGGAGAAAAGGACCAAAACCCAAAATGCTTCACCTAAACAGTTAGGATATGTGGATAGAAGATAGGTGCTTCTTGGAGTTGCTTTCTATTCCGTAAGCTGTCCTTTGTTAAAAAAATCACATTTAATATTATAAAGGCGATAGAAGTGTGTGTGTTTATATGTTTGTTACTTCTTCTTTTTTTTTTTTTTTTTTTTTTTTCGCTGAGAAATGACGTTACGCATCTCCGCTCGTCGGGGGAAGAGACGGAGTATGTGGGACTCCCTGACAGGGTGGCAGTATACCCACTAAAACTCAGCGGTCTCCCCTCATCGCCTTGATGGGGAGGTCATGGGAATCCGGCTCAGCCTTTGCATCCACAACCCCCCCGGCGCATGCCCGCCTAGCTGGCGGGCTCCGCATGTCCCCCCGTCTGGGGGGGGGGCTACGGGAATGGCCGGGAACACCTGGCTATTCCCGTCCGGCACTGGTGGAACCCTGTGCAATACAGGCGAGGGTGCCCCCGCACCCGTCGCCTGCTGGATTAACATATAGCGTACTTTTTATCCCGATATTCTCACGGGATCGACATTTACGCGGATGAAACCGGGGGGCGCAGCGAGTATATATTATAAAGATAATAAAAATTATGATATAAAAATATATTATCTTTGTGCAAAATATATTATAAAGTTACAAGAGATTAAAATGAAAAAGGATTAATGCGCCACAAAAAACCCATAATGGCCGAGGCTTGGCTGTATTTATGCTAAACTAGATTCAGCCCGCGACTTCGTTCATGTGAAATTTCTTGTTCTAACATAAAATATCTTATGACAATCGGCAATACTGAATATCAGTGAAGTGAAAAGTATCAGTGGTGAGCAGTTAGACGCTAGTCTACACGCACAACGTCTAGTTCTCACGCACAGAAACACCGTGCCGAACTGAAAGGTGCGTAAAAAAATCAAAAAGCGCTTTGGAAATTCGAGTTTTAAGAAAAAAAAACAGCATAAATCAATTACAAATAAAGTTTATTAAACTCTTCGATAACTGAGCTTTGTCGGTACCGACTTTGTTTTGAAAATTTTACAGTTGTTTTATTACTTATTTACACCCAAAGTTACGTTAAAAATAGCAAGAAAAACGAATCTTTGTTGGCTCGTAACTTTTTAATGGCTTTTTATTTTACTATTCTGTTTCCGTACAGACAAAATTAATAATAAGAAAAAACTATATCATGTTTAACATTGGATGCACAATGTTAAACGGTGGAGTAATACTACCAAGTGTGGTTACCACATTTACAATAATTAAAATAATAATAATATAAGACTTCATAAAGTAAAAATTCATGTCATTGTGCATAATAAAAAATAGTAAAGGGAGATGCGCCACGGTAGCCCGCGAAATCCCACGCTTCCCACAATTTGCACACCGATAAAAATATTATGGTTTAAGGTCACCCACCTGCCTAGCCTTTTCCCAACTATGTTGGGGTCAGCTTCCAATCTAACCGGATGCAGCTGAGTTCCAGTATTTTACATAGAGCGACTGCCTATCTGACCTCCAGAACCCAGTTACTGGGTAATACTGGTTGTAAGACTTTCGGGCTTCTGACGAGCCGTAACGATTGCCAAAGATCCACGAATGACAGCCGGCACTGACGGCTTAACGTGTTTTCCGAGGCACGAAGGGTCTTGGTATGTAAAGATGGTCACCCATCCACGGACCAACCGCAAAAAGCATAGCTTAACCTGATCGAGCGACCCGTGCGGCTGTTATTACTTAGCCACAAGCCCCCCAGACAAATAAGTAAATAAATAAACTTGTTTACTAAATGCCTCGTTTTAAAGCAGGTTTGAACAGAGAGAAGTGGAAAGAGAGTAAGGAGGCCTTTTTTGCCCAGCAGTGGGACATCACAGGCTAATAATAATAAAGGCTACTACTAGCATATATTATATTCTGACGAATATCATAATATATTTTTCTGATTTTGTTTACTGTAGTCGATCATACATTTTTAGCCATTATAAAACTTGCCATTTTTGCGTTTAGGTCCCGTATTCCATATTATAATTCTCACTTTTACGTCACGTTTGCTATTATGATTACGTAGCAACAATGGCTTATCGAACAGAACCCCTGATCGGGTCAAGTTTGAATGGTTCTTGCTTTTCAATTTCCGTTGCGATCCGAGTCAAAGCAGGATAGCGTTTGTACCTCGTGGGTGTGTGGTGTAAAAGCTACATCATAAAAGTTATTCCAGGTCCTCTCAAAGTCAATTCTTAAGGAAGTTGGGCAGACATCATCATCTGCCTAGACTTTTCTCTACTATGTTGGGGTTGACCATTCTGACATTATGCAGCTGAATACCAGTATTTTACATGGACCGAAAAAATATATAAAAAAAAAATATTTAAAAAATAAAAATGGCCATCAGGACCAACGGTTTACGTTTAACGAAGTGTTAGCAAATTATGAACTTTATCACAACAGCTGAAATAGAGTTGTAACTATTGTGCAAGAGTTGAGTCCCTGTGGTGTATGCTTGCGCATGATAGTGCATATTTTCACCCTAAACTTGACAGCAATGAACTTGTTTGTTGGCAAAGGAAACAGGTAAGGCAGAATGATTACTTCAGGCAGAATGATTACTTCAGGCAGAATGATTACTTCAGCTGCCAATCGCTCTCGCTTCCACTTTCGTCCACACACAAAGACCCACTAACTTTATCTAATCCGTGAGTCGCACCCCTGTCACAACTTTGTTTATAAAGAGCAGTTTATACTGAACCGTTTTATGTGATCCACAGTGGACTGTCATTTTTATAGGTCTACTTTTTATTAGTTTTTTCTTATACCTCTCCAATAAGTGTTGGGGTTCGAAGGGTAGCTTTGGATCGAAGTATCTTTAAAAAGGACTACGGACAAATTGGACATCGTTAATAATAAATAATGATTGATTTATGGTTGCTGGTTTACAAGTATACCATTAGTAGGACGCCGCCTATCTGTATACCTGTGTCGGCGAGCTATGGAACGAGCAATGCTTGGAGTCTCTCTGAGGGATAGAATCCGGAATGAGGTGATCCGGCAGAGAAGCAGAGTTGTCGACATAACTCACAGAATAAGCAAGCTGAAGTGGCAATGGGCCGAACCGATGACCGTTGGCGTAGACGTGTTCTTGAGTGGAGACCGCGAATCGGCAAACGAAGTTAGAACGTCCTCAGGCTAGGTGGAGCGACGATCTTCGCAGGGTTGCTGGTAGCAGCTGGATGAGACTAGCCGAGAATCGAGCTGAATGGCGTGCAATTAGAGAAGGTTATGTCCAGCAGTGGACTGCTTTAGGCTGATGATGATGATGACGACGACTGTCTGTTTATGGGCTAGTCTCTAATAAGTTAGGTTAGTCCACGGATATCTCTATTTCGGATGCAGCCAAGAGTCTTATGTGCTTGGCATGGCAAACAGTTATTGGTGAATTAATTGCATGTTGATTAGACTACCTGATTATGATTGAACACAGGAACGAAGAGTGTAGCATCCAACATCAATAGCCTGCGGAATAATTGCCTGACACATTATTAGTAGGAATCACTTTCATTTTGATAGGTCAACAATATTTATTGCGTTATCGAAGTTGTTGAAGACAGTCAGACAAATTTTTCAATCCTTCAAAATGATTCAGATTGCGATTGATAGTTTGTTACGCAATTAGGCTGCTGGTTTGATCTTATTTTTTTCTGGTTCTAAAGTTAGAATGACCACTGCAGGTCATAGAATAATAGAGAAGCAATCACTTTGGCTAGCATTCTCAGATCAATAGATTTACTAATAAAAATGTATATGTAATATGACCTCTCAAGCTCCGCTAATGAGACACAATTGATTTCCTATTTCATCGTAGAGCTTGTCCACTCTGAAATGACGCGCCCTACTACCGCATTTAACGTAGTGTACCTACGTATACTTAAGTAGTTGGGCGCGTCATTTCAGAGTGGACAAGCTATACTACATAGGGCACACGCGGGGCATAAATTAATTTACATAAAATATATCGCTAACGCGGGTTAAAGCGTTAGCGATATATTTTATGTAAATTAATTTTGGACTAACTCTTTAGGTCTATTCCGCAAAAAACTTTTTAAAACGTACACACAGTAAAGCGGGCACGGCCAGTCAACACATAAGTCCAATAATTATGAACCGTATCAGAATAAGTATCTTAAAACAAAAAGATGTAGCAGTGAACAGCATTCTTGACCTTACCCTCTTGATAATAAAGAGCGATTTCCCATGAAACCTCAAGAGGTCGATATCCTTCAGACCGTATCGGATAACAAAGGTATGGGGAAAATATGTGTCAGAGTACTCGAGAGAGGAAATTGAATAACAAATCCTTCAGTCGGGCTTCGAATAAGTGTGTGTATCCTACATTTTTGATTTATTGTAGTTCCGTACTTTGATTTCTTGGAAAGTGACGTTGCACGGGTATGCAGTGTGTGTTTTGGTTTCAATTTCTGTGGAGTTTTTTTTTGAGAAAAGTTTGATGGCCAGTAGAGATGCTCTTCTGGATTTTTTTATCAACGTTTCTAGCGATAATAATCAGATAAGACTGACAGTACAGTTTAATCAAATTAACAAATTAGAAACCAAAGAAGGGATGGATGGACTGCTCCCGGGCCATCACTGCTCCCCCGCCACCACTGCTCCCTGGCCATCACTTCTCCCCGACCACCACTGCTGTTCGGCCACCACTGCTTCCCCTCCTGCTTTGGCGATATATTAACTGGGCATGGAATTAAAAAAAATAGAGACAAACTAGGAAAGTTTCGAAACTACTAACACTACCTAACTAAAACTCAATTCAAACAGATCCTTCCCATCCATACCAATAACAGCATCTAAAACCAAAAACAAAAGATTTCTTCCGCAAAATAGCCAATACACTCAATGAACTCGATCTGACAGGATATCCATAACAGGAGAACTCCATTGTGCCGAGCAGAACTCATTTGACCTAGTTTTTCCTGGCAATTAGATTGTTCGCCCCGAAGCCTTGATATATTGGTACTTGTACCAGTTTTATGAGGATATATAGCTATTTTGATGTTTGCAGTTGAAAATGGTAGGTGTAATGTTGTTATGAAATAATGGTGTTCCGTTTATGGGACGGGAGGAACGAAGTGGACTTAGGTATGATGGATGGGGAAAAAGGTTTATGTAAAACTGTTTGGAACTTATCATCCTGATGCCTTCTCAAAGTACTGCCCAAACGTAGTAAAACGTAAAACTCTCAGTTTCTTGTCGGCGTATTATACAAGCCGGAAAAGAAACTGAGTATATTGTCAAATGTTCAAAGAAAAGACCTATTCAAAAATAATTCATAAAAATAAAATAGTATCATTTTCAAACAGAGCTCAATATTTTAATAAAGACAATTCAACCAACTAAAGGAATACCTAAAAATTACTCCACTGAGCCGTGTTTTTATTTTTTAATTTAATTAAAACTGCAAAATTGCTTTTATTTTGGTGGTCATTCAATTCGACTAACATCAAACGCATCGCTGCCGCTGTCTCGAACCTTATTTGTTGCCGCGATGCGCCATATTCAGGGGATCAGACCGGAATAACTCGCACTAAAGACCTATTAGTTCAGTTGGCAGTAACTCACGTGTTACATTCAAATACTGTGAAATGTATTCTTTGTATACGCTAGAGAAACGATGTCTGTTAGTGGCGACCTTTTTTATCAACTGCTTACCTGCAACTGCAAAATACGCGCTTTGACGTGGAGTTGCGGAAACTAGCCCGTATTACCTATTACCTAATATTATGTAATAATATTTTGTATTTTAAATTTGGATTTTATTTTTGCTAAACGAAAATAGGCCGCAGGAACCCGTTGGATGCGAGAAGCACAGAACCGGTCGAAGTGGAGGTGGTGGTGGATTAGGTGGGGGAGGCCTATGTAAAACAGTGGACGTCTTTCGGCTGAAATGATGATGATGAAACGAAAATACAATTCAAATTTTTATTCTTCACACATACATAATCAGCCTATAATGTTCCCCTGCTCCCTGCCAGGACACGGGCCTCTTCTCTTCTAGAGGGAGTGGTCTGTCCCCACCACGTGGACCCAGTGCGGATTGGTAGATGTCACATGTCTTTGGATTTCTGGTTCTAAGATATACAGGTTTCCTCCATTTTTTTTCTTCACCGTTCTATGTTCTATCTATGTTAAGGGGTTTGGTTTCCGCACTTAGTCCTTCAGTGGACCATTGTGCGTGGGCCATGGCGGCCGTCGGTGGTTATTCCAACCAGCCCACCTCCCTCCAGAAGCTGATCAACTCTCCTGGTCTGTTGAGAACATCTGTGTACGATCTGGGTGTCCCGAGGGTTTCTGACCTTATCTGGGTGACGCCTGTGCACTCAAAGAGCACATGCGCAATGGTTTCATCAGCCTCCATGCATGCTCTGCACATTTTCGAGAGTGGTGATGAAATAATTTACACAACTATGGTAAAGCGCCTGTCTGGATTCGAATCTACGACCATACAACTCGTAAGTCGCGGCCGTTTTATTCTGATAATTTTTGTTCTTACTCAGCCGAAAATCAAAACAAAACAGTTCACAGAGTAGGTATGCCAACGAGCCAGAATAAGCGTTACCAAGTTCTAAAACTCGAGACATAATCCAGACGGATTTGTAAATTCATTAGCTGCGATAAAACTTCTCACTGAATTAAAATGGAGATTATAAAGTTTCAGGCGGCAAAGGAGGATGATTGGCAATTTTTTATGCCTCCATTGAACAAGAAAGTTGGTTGATTTATTAATAAATCTCTCTGCTGTTTTACCAATATTGCGATTCGTTGTAAGAATAAAGTTTTTTATACCGCCTTTACTGTGTTTTTATATTCGTTTACGTAATGAAAAAAGAAAGAAAATAGCGGTAAACATGCCGCAGAGAAAGAACACAAAAAATAACAAGTTGGGGGAAAATATACGTCATATTCACGGAAAACGGAGATCGGTCAGCATAATGCTACGACCCTATGCAAGACAGAGCCCCGGCGCTAGTTTCTAGCGACAGCTGGAGTTGACGTGATGATGTCAACCGATGCAGTATACGATGAGATCACGGCAATTTTATGGATATTGAATAATAATTAAAAAGTAAAATAAATAAATAATACCTAGTTCAAAACGTTTTGTGATAATAACTCGCGCGCGGCCGACCTTCAAAAATCTCTCTCTTTTATATGACAACTAGCCAGTCAGGAAGATTTGTAGCATCTCCTCTTTGCCCGTTATCCAAATCATTGATGAATCAAATCTCACTGTACGTGGACCCATAGACGGAGACACATAAATTTGGATCGAGTGTCCGGCCCACCACAAAGCCGTTGACATAATATACGGTGTAGGAGTGCAACTTATAAAGCCACATTAAACACTGCTTATTTTTATTTATTTATTTTATTAGGTTCACCAACAATTGATTACACTAAATACAACCACATAATACATTTTTAAAAGTAAAATAACAGTGCATCAATATTACTTATAGGTAAACACAACATGCTTAAAACAATGAATCTGAGAAATAAGCTAACTTACTTAGTAATAAGTGCTAATATTGATAAATTGGTAACATCGGTAAAAAGTTACATTTAAATGCAATTCAAATTGGAAATTCTGATTAAAAATAATAAAATTGGTAAAGGTTTTCTTTGACATTAAATAACATGAATTGCCAAACAGTAAGATTGCCTCGTTGGTTTCGTGGTTGTAAGCGCTACTGCTGACTATGAGACCCTGGAGTCGCCCCCTATTACGTGGAACTTTAACATAGGTAGCTAAATGTTGGTGAACTAGGTGTACCTACCTAGTTCACCCACATTTCGCTAACCAGAGCAGACAGCCTTACCCCTTCGGGGAATACAGGCGTGATGTTATGAACATTCTTCTGCACGACGATGACTGATTAATTTTGTAAATAATCTTAAAATAGCACCCTTGGCTTAGTATATGAAGGAAGGACAAGTCGACGCGCAACCTGTTAAATGGAGACGCCAGCACATCAAGCTACTACAATCTGTCAAATTTCTTTAATAGATTTTCAACTTTATCCGTAAAGCATAAGGTTCAAAGTTGATTGGGAAAATTTGACAGTTTCGGGAAGCTTGATGTGCTGCGTTAAAAGTTTTCGTCGGTTATTAATAAAAAAATTCTGTTCAATACATTTTGACCGCGTACGTAGGTACTGCACTTTTCTATGAATCAGCAGATTTTTTTTCTTGATACACAACAAAAAATTTCTACGCTAGAATTATGTGCTGAATTCATTGTTTTTTCCGTTTGCGCGTCGATATATCTCTGATGCCCTGAATAAAAACACTACATACACGTCATAAAGTAGCATGAATAATAAACGATAACTTTTAAGTTGAGAAAGACAATAGACTGTTATCAAAACTGGAGTAACTACCACCTAAACTGAGCAACATACAGGTTATTGACTCCGAGTATACTTACATGCATTTGTCTTTTCTTCAGTCGACATTTCTCCCTATCTCGCAATACCGACTAGTTGCATTGTAACCTCGTCCCATTTGATTTTTTTCAAAGTGAAATCAGAATTTAAGAAAGACAATAGACTAATATCAATACTGGAATAACTGCTACCTAAACTGAGCAACATACAGTTTATTGACTCTTCCAAACAAGATTTGGAGCCCCAAAGCTAAGCTTTAAATACCCTATCAGATACCTCGCGCTAAGACAGAATTAGACTGTAATTAAAGTTCTTTCCAAGATTCTCCATTTCATAATTTATTTCAAGCAAAAACCCACGCAAAGTTAGCTCAGTTAAATCCTGTACAATTTGCAATGGACATAGAAATAATTGGATTCTATTTTAACGATTCTTTCTCTCTTTGATCTATTATTAAAGGTAATGAATTCTTTTCGTCCTTTGAAATGTTCACGTTAATCGTTCGTTTCAATTCTAGCATTTTTTGCAAGGATTTTTCTTGAAATTCGTTTTTGTTTAGATGTGAAATGTAGATTGAAAACTGATTGGTCCTTTAGATTTTTTCTCCCCTTGCATTTTTACGAATTATTTTAAAATGGGCTTGGGCGGGTCACGTATGTAGGATGCATCGAGACAAGTGGGCTAGAGTTGTCACGCAGTGGGTGCCAGAAGACGGGCGTTGTCAGCGAAGGAGGCCAAGGAAACGCTGGTGATGACTGGCCACACACAAGGAACAGTAGAGAGTTATGGGAGAGACAGCCCAGCAGAGGCACAATAAAGGTGGATAAAAACAAAATTGCTCATAACACATAATATGTACAGACGCCAGCATATCAATCTGCCGGAAACTGTAAAATTTTCCCAATCAACTTTGAACCTTATGGTTGAGCGACAAACTTGAAAATCTATTAAAGAAATTTGACAGATTGTAGTAGCTTGATGTGCTGGAGTCTGTACATATACACGTACATTAGCCAGATAACAGGGTGAGCTAGTGGGCGCTAATCCAAAGTGCATTAGACGTTCAGAGACTAACAATTTTAATACGAAAGTCTTAAATAAATAATATTCATCTGTTTGTCGTCTGTATTTATCTGTATCGGTATAAATCCCTTTTTAATCCATCCAAAGGTTGTCTTTAAAAGATCGCTTTTAGCGATAAGACCGCCCATTGTGTCACCCTTTGTACAGTTTCTATAATTATGTCTGTAATTTATATGGTGTTCATAATAAAGAGTATTCTATTCTATTCTATGCCTTGTGCGTTTCTGAATGTCTCTTTACAGTCGGTTGGAGTCAGTTTCTGATCATAACACGTAACTCAAATTCAATATTATACAGCACCCTAACTGCGTAACACACTATCAATCTCAAACTGGATCTTTTGAAAAATATTGCTAATCCATCGCTTCATATGTTCTAAAAATTTGTCTGCTCAACAACGTAATTAATGCAATGAATATTGTTGAACTGTCAAAATGAAAGCCATTGCTACTGATAATGTGTTACGTAATTAATTACCCCACTGGGTGTTTTACCCGGAGTAGGTACCATTATTACTGAAGAGATAAGGATATTATCTAGATACTTCAACCGTTAACAGATTTTCCGGGAACCTGTCTGCCCGTAACTAACACAGGAATTTGTTAGATCGCTTCGAAGCCAAGTACAGGTACTCGGAGTTTTGTTTACATCGGTACGCGTGTATTTCACGCGAAATTCCAAACTCTACACAAGATCTAAGCAGTTTCTATCAGGAAAGATGGCGTCCTCTTCAAACTTCGTATTAAAAGCAGCCATCTTAGTTTTTGTTCTACCCCCGATCATCTAGCTGTATTTCAATGTTAATTAAATAAATAAATTACAGTTTCGGTCGTCGGTCGCCAGTCTATTATAAGTTAAGGCCCAAAGGAGCGGAAGCATTAACTTCGTGGTCGAGTTTCGTCTCCTGAGACGTACATAAGGTGTGCGCTGTACACTGATGAACTAGTTTCGAAGTTAAAATTACTAAAAGCTTTTATATTATATTTTACCTTTATTTTATTAGACAAGAGATATTGTTGTTTTAATAGAAGTTCAAATTCAAATAATTTATAAACTATGGTATCATAATTATTAATTTAGACAACATTAGAAACTTTAGACTTTAGGTTGTGAGAGACTGGCGTCTGCAAAAAAATAATTACACCTGTATAGCAGATCACAAGGGTCCCACCACACGGTATGTAAACATAATCAGTTAACTTGCCAATAACTGAAAAAGAAAAGGTCCTTCGAGCCGGATACAATTATTTTTTGGGTATTAATACTTTTGACGTAAATATCTGGTTCAAAGTAACACCAAATGGTTTTCGACACAAAATAATCACGTGTGCCAAAACCATTTCTTTTAACGCGACCTTCCCAAGTATGTCCTCCGAATCCAAATACAAACTAACTCTGAAGTAACCCAAACCAAAGACAAACAAAACTCGATCAAACTACCAAAAAACTGTGCCCTGAAGAGTAACATAAAATGCTATCTCATTTAAACTTTGTGCAGTAAAACGTTTGAATCTATTGCTCCGTGTGTTTGTGAAGGAGAACTGTTAAATCTGTCATGAGTTCGAACGTGGAGTTTGTTTCGAACAAGTTTAGAAAAGGGATGCAAGGTCGGTTTTCAGACCTTGGAGTCTTATTTTTGATCTTTTGAGTTTCGTGATATTTTGTTCATGAAACGAGGTTTTGAAATGGTGCTGGCGATATAGATGGTATTTTTATTGATTTTTTTTATTATCTATAAGTACATACATTCATAAAAATAAATAAAATTGATGTGTCTGTTTTAAATACATAATTATGGAAGTATAATAAACGGTACTTAAATTATACCAAAAAAACATTTATTTTTTTTATTTTGTCTGTCGGTCTGTTTGTTCCGGCAAATCTCCTAAACGGCTGGACCGATTTTGATAAAATTTGGTATAGGGATATCTACTTTGAACCCTGCGGAAGGACATAGGCTTTTTATCGACATACTATGCCGGCGAGGCCGCGGAACTAGTTTATTTATGAAAAACTGTCCTACAAAACCGTTTTCACGGTTTGTCGGTTTGTGCATTTAAAGTACAGTTTATTAGTCCAGATATATAATTAATGTTACTATAGAACTGTGGCTTAGTAATAACAGCCGCACGGGTCGATCGATCAGGTTATGCTACGCCTGCCGCGGTTGGTCAATGGATAGGTAACCATCTATGCATATCAAGACCCCTCCATACCTCGGAAAGCCCGTTAAGCCGTTGGTCCCAGGTCTTTGACCGTCATTACGGGTGGTCAGAAGTCTGAAAGTTCGACAATCAGTTTTACCAGAGTGTATCGTATTACCCAGTAACTGGGTTGTGGAGGTCAGATAGGCAGACGCTTTATGTAAAATACTGGTTTGTATGTTGTATTTTATGTGGTGATATATAATGCTATAATCCGAGGGAACAGCATGACACTTCCAGAGATACTTCGGAGCAACCTCTGGTTGACAAATCACGATACAACGAGGAGTTTAGAAGCTATGGAACAGATGAACATACATACATACTAACCCTGAATCATAACCCTCCTTAGCTTAGCCGTTGTCGGGTAAAAACTTAATTCCGACACTAATAGTATTTTACTCATTCTTTAAAATACAAAGAAGTACTACAAACGAAATAAATCAACATCTTCCAAATACAATTTGCTGTACATTTCAATCCGAGCTCCCACAGTCAGGGAAGTGGCGCCATCTATCATCGAAACCCCTGAACGTCGATACGTTACATAGGTGGCGAGCTGTATCGCAGTACTTTACATTGATCGATCGTCATTTGCTCTCTGGAAAGCAGAGGCCCTAGTACGAACGTGCGATGTAAACGTAACGTATATTGAATTAAGAATTTGAGATAACTTTCAAGCTATGGAACAACAAACTGAATGTCATACAGTCATACTTAACAAAGTTCAAATTCCATTGCAACCAAAAACTTATTATTTAATTACCTTTTTGTTACAAATGGTCACTCAAAAATCAACTTAGAATACATTAAACTAAAGTATATAATGATTAAGTGGCGATGGAATGTAAATTATCTGAGATTAAGAACCTTTAAGCTGTATACCTGTACTATAAAACTAGATGTAAAAGGTGCGACATATTATGTAGATGAAATCGGGAAATATATTTACAGGAATGGCAAGGTTGCCAATCGACGAAGGTTCTGTTACCCATATGCTCGATTATTCAGCCTTGAATAAGGACACATCTGGACTTGACCATTCTCGCTTGAAAGGCCTTGTAACATCCTACTTTTGGTAGGTCATTTCAACCCTTTCGTCTACAAAAGTAAGTATACAAGATATGTAATCAACGTTTTCCCGACAGGCTCATAATGAAGGTGACATTACCAGCCCACCATGAATGAAAAGAGTTTATTGAAATGCAATAATTATGCACCCAATAAAACAAAAGCAGAAATCCACTGGTGATTTCGAGAAAACTCAAGATATATGTTTTTTTTATTTCCCAGATTTCGTCATAAATATGTTTTTTCCCTGAAAAAGCTAACTGAATGGTATTCATTGTTGTTTAACTTGGTAGCCGATACTTTCACATCTTTGTAACTGAAAATAAAAATGAAATGAAATTATTTAGTAGCTGAAAATGTTTTTGCATTTTCAGCTATAATAATTTCTTATAATAATTTCATTTGGTAGCTGAAAATGTTCTAAAACATCAAAGAGTTAACACCAACAAATAAAAGATTTTAACAAATTTAAAAAATCATCTACAGTCGTTAGCTAATGGCTCAATAAATGTCATCGATGATGATATAACTTACTACTCAAAACTTTATCACAATAACAGCGAGATCTGACGCTTTATAGTATGAAAACTCTTTTCTCTTGCAATAACAGGCCACCACTATTTTAAAACACCACTTCAAAAGACAGCACCTAGGCAAAATCTACAAATTCTTATCCTCAGAAAGTCTCACAGCCTTTCTTCTGCATGTGCTATGTAAGTAAACAGTGCTTCTTTATCTCATCTGCCTCGCAAATACCAGGGAAGCGTCTGACTGAGCGCTGCGATCATGTGCACTCGATTGCTGGGGGCTATAGTGTAAGAGCCAGGGCGCTCGAATGTTTTAGTCACTTTAGGATTTTCGTGGACTAAAATGCAAATACCGGACGCTCTTTAGGATGTTGATATTATTATGTTTATTGCTGCCAGCAATAATCTGTCGTGTTTAAGTAAAAAAAAATGTTTAGATGAACAACATTTTGATGTTTTTACTATTGGTTTCTGGAAGTGTGGTCATGCAGGTAAGCTATTATGATTACTTGCATAATGTGCCTATAACGTTCCTACTTCTGGGACACAGGCCTCGTCTCGGTGAGAGGGAATGGGTCGTAATCTACAACGTGGGCCCAGTGCGGGTTGGTAGATGTCACATGTCTTCGAATTTTTGGTTCTAGGGTTCCTACACGATGTTTTCCTTCACCGTTTTGGGAGCAGTGGTAATGAAATAATTTACACAAAGTAAAGCGTCGGTCAGGGTTTGAACCTGCGACCTACAACTCGTAAGTCGCGGTCACGATGATTACTTGACCGTGCCGCAAATTTATGAGATGACAAAAAAACTTAGGATCGGATTTTGATTTCCCTATTTCAACTAATTTGTACAAAAGGGTCATATCATATCGTGTAAAATATCTATTATCAGCTTATGACTGGACCCCCCCCCCCCCCCAAAATAAAATGGCATAAGCTGGTGAAGAATGACTATGCGAAGAAATTTAAAGAGCGAGTGGTGGATAAAATGATATATATGGGAGACATGAATGATCGAAGTGTAAATGAATGCTGGAATGAAATGGCAGGGCATATTAGGAGTGCAGCGAAAGATATTTTGGGAGAGACGAAAGGAAAGGGTACGATAGATAAGGATACATGGTGGTGGTCGACAGAAATACAGAACGTGTTGCAGGATAAAAAGAGAAAGTTCAAAGAATGGCAGAGTGTTGAAGATGAGAATGTTAGTTTGAAAGCAGAAAAAAAGAGTGAGTATGATGCACTAAAGAAAAAAGCCAAGAAAGCTGTGGCCATAGCAAGAGCAAAAGCCCAGGACAAGCTTTATGACACACTGGATAATCCAGCAGGTCAAAAACATCTCTACCGGCTTGCTAGAGCTAGAGAGAGAAAGACGAGGGATATTTGTCAGATAAAGTGTATAAAGGATGAAACTGGAATAGTTCTTTCGGATGCTGAGAAAATTAAGGATAGGTGGAAGAGCTATTTCGAGAGACTGATGAATGAGGAGAATGACTGGAGTGGTGTGCTTGAGAATAAACCAGTAAATGAGGGGTTAGTGAGAATGATTAGTATGGATGAAGTGAGAATAGCAGTAAATGGGATGAAGAATGGTAAAGCAATAGGTCCGGATGGAATACCAGTTGAAGTATGGAAGTTATTACGGGTAGATGGATGGACGTGGTTAGCTTTATTCTTCAATAAGTTGTTGCTGGAAGAAGCCATACCTGACGAATGGTGTAACAGTTCGCTGGTGCCCATCTTTAAAAACAAAGGTGATGTGCTGGAGTGCAACAACTATAGAGGAATAAAGCTAATGTCACATAGTATGAAGGCTTGGGAGAAAGTTATTGAAAGGCGACTGCGAGAAGAGACTGAAATTTCGCAAACCCAATTCGGTTTTATGCCTGGTCGAGGAACAACAGATGCCATCTTTGCCATCCGCCAGCTGTGCGAGAAATACAGAAGTGCGCATAAAAACTTGCACATGGTATTTGTTGACCTCGAAAAGGCATACGACAGAGTGCCTCGTGAAGTTTTGTGGTGGGCGCTGAAGGAGAAAGGTGTGCCAGGGAAGTATGTGCAGTTGATTAGAGCGATGTACAGTCGATGCAGTACCCAAGTCCGGTCTACCGTGGGCACTACTGGCAGCTTCGATGTGGCTGTCGGCTTGCACCAGGGTTCAGCACTCAGCCCGTACCTCTTCGTGCTGATAATGGATTCTCTTACATCGGATATCCAAGAAGAGGCTCCCTGGTGTATGCTGTTCGCCGATGACATTGTGCTGGTTGCCGAGAACGGCCTAGAGGTCCAGAGCAGATTGGAGGTGTGGTGGGAAAGACTCGAGACCGTTGGCCTGAGAGTAAGTCGGACCAAAACCGAGTACCTGTTTTGCGACTTTGGTGGTCTCTCCAGTTCTGTGCCCATATCTCTCGCCGGAACGCCCTTACCAATCTGCTCCGACTTTCGGTACCTCGGGTCGCTTGTCCAAGGAGATGGCGAAGTAGACCGAGACGTAACGCACCGGATCAACTCAGGATGGATGAAATGGCGACAGGTCACAGGAACAACTTGCGACCCACGGATGCCCCTCAAGTTAAAGGGGAAAATTTATAAGTCCGTGATAAGGCCTGTCGTACTGTATGGGTCTGAATGCTGGGCCGTGAAGAAGACGGATGAAAAAAGATTGCATGCAGCGGAAATGAGAATGTTGAGATGGATGTGTGGAGTGACGAGAATGGATAAAGTAAGAAATGAGTATATAAGAGGAAGTCTGAAAGTGGCGCCAGTGACAGAAAAGTTGAAAGGAAATCGTTTGTCTTGGTATGGGCATGTGATGAGAAGGGACGAAACGCATGTGACTAAAAGAGTGATGGATATACATGTTGATGGATGGAGAGGGAGAGGAAGGCCGAAGAAAAGATGGATGGATTGTGTGAGGAATGATATGAAAGAGAAGGGAGTGAATGATAGCGTGACGGTTGACAGGGGCGAATGGAAGAAGAAAACGTGTTGCGCCGACCCCAAGTAAACATGGGATAAGGGCAGGAAGATGATGATCAGCTTATGACTGGTATAATGTCAATTTGTGTTTTGCTACCCAATGAGATTATAAAATCCCAAGTTAGATCCGTATTCACAGTTTCCAAGCTTTTGACTAGTCTAGAACAACTGTCATTTCATTTGACATCTAGACCGACAGCTTAACACGTTCTTTGAGAAACGGAGAGCTGTGGATTCACAAATGGTGATCTCGGCCTTTGCACAACCGTTTTCCTTGATTGAACGATACCGTAACGAATCACTATAGCATTATTTTCAGTGAATAGTGGTTGTGATAACATGAAAACTTTGGTCCCTAGCTCCTAGATTATAAGCGGCATTTTGCATGTGATTCAACTGCACTCAACTCGTAAACACAGTCGTAATTAAGTAAAGCGCTACAGAGCTTAATGTTCACTATTACGTACGGGGTTAATACTGTGTGCGATTGTTGAGGGTTCCAGCTTTTTATAGAACGAACCAATGAAGCGCTTTTAGCTCTAATGACATATTTTGTTTTATGGAATGGGAGTTTTAAATAATTATGTTACCGGGGAGGTTTTATTTGGTTTGGGCACTGTTTCTCATATGTTTTATTTTGTTCCTATGCATGTAGTTATAGGACATCAAATGTATTTTTTTTTTAAACATTTCCCCACACTAGGAATTTCTCCTGTATTGTGGGTGCATTTAAAAACATTTAAACTCACATACACAAACAGCCAGACCCGGAACAACTACTTGCAGGTCATACAAATATTTGTTCCGTGCGGGAATCGAATCCGCGACACGCAGCGCAGCAGTCAATCGCTTAACCACTGCGCCAACCGTGCCGTGTCATCATTATCATATTTGTCTTTGATGTATCAAAAGACCAGCGTTTGTATCTTTACAATCCTACGTCCTACTTAAAATTAAACAAAACAGCAAACAGCATTATTTTCCTGGACTGCCTGCAGCCCGGTGTCGAGATCCACAAACTCTCCGCTTGTGTGTGGGCGAACTCCTGTAGCCACCTGCGTAGCTGGCTAAAGGGGATGAGTATGATAGGTTCGGGTCCACAGACTGACGTGCTAGATGCTCTTCTAGCTAGTTCGTCAGCTGCGTCATTACCTAGTGATCCGCTGTGTCCTTTTAACCAATGCAGTGACACTGTGTTGGGGGTTACATTCCGTTCCCTGTTCTAGTGCATTGCGACATTCTGGTGTTAGTCTCGAGGTAATGTATTTTTTCCCAGAGGATTGGAAAACTAAGGCGCTGTCAGAGAGGATACATATATGGTATATGGGTGTCCGTAACTCTCCAGGCTTCTATGACGTAAGCCGCTTGTATAATAGCCACACACTCCGCCTGATAGACGATATTGAACATTCCCAGCAGGCTGGACATGTTGTTAAACGCTGTATATTTTTTCTACGCTGTTGGTCTTATGGTCGTGAGCGCGACTGCTGAGCGTAAGGGCAAGCGTAAGGCTGAGCGTAATATGGGGTAACAGTACCGACCAGAATAGAACATTTGTTGCTCAAAAAAAATGCATTAGGGCTCTATACGGACTTCATCCTGAGGAATCATGTCAGCCAGTATTTAAGAAACTTGGCTTGTTACCGCTACCTTGTCTGTATATTAATGAAATATGCATGTTTGTATGGAAACATAAGGAGTTATTTAAAATAGCAAACGATGTAAATCCTCGAAGCCGACGAGATCCTCACAGACTCGTACTTAACAGTGCTCCCAGGCTTGCTAAGTACAATAAAAGCTGCTTATCTATGTGTGTACGAATTTATAACAAATTACCTAGTAATCTGAAAATTTTAAACTCGAGATATGCTTTTAAGAATAAACTGTATGAATGGTTAATTGATAACAACTTCTATAGTATAAAACAATTCCTAGAGCGAAAATAGTGTTGTTGTAATATAATAATAATTTTGTTAAGGAAATTGTTATTACAAATATTTGCATGCTATGTTTAATCTTGGCAAAACATGTCTGCTCTATTTTACTGTAAGACCTTTTTATACCATGTTTTAAGCAAATAAATATATTATCATTATTAAGGTCCTGGGTTCGATTCCCGGTTCGGGTAAAATGTTACTGGTTTTTCCATTGGGTATTTCTTAGTAACAGCCCGGAGTTTTGAGCCCCGTGCCTCAAAAAGCACGTTGAGCCGTTGGTCCTGCGTATGATCTCTCTCCGGTCTTGTCGGATTGCCGTCCCTTCGGACTAAGAGAGTGAGGGAAGAGAGAGTGCGCCTGTGTCTGCATACACTCTTGTGCACTATAATATCTCCCGCGCCGAAGGGTGTTCTCTGCAGAGAATGGTCGCCATGGCCGAAATTCGGTCTGAAGGACGAATATTTTTGGACGAATTACAGAACACAAAGTTATAATAAAATCAAGCTAAATACCGAACAAGGTCACAGGGACACAGGGTTTGTCCCCAAAACATTGTTACCTACATATTTCCATACTTGTAATACCTGTAATATTTGGGGCTACCCACGTATTCCACGGTAAGGTAAATAACTATTGCGGTAATGTCAAAAATCTGACATGATGAAATATCCTTTCATAACTGAGATGCCTCAATAACATCTTTGTAGAATACCTTTTCAACGAGCTTGGGATGAACGGACGACTAGTAAAATAAAAACTTTTTAATGCAGATATCTCATAATTATCAACATCTTGGCACTATACATTGTTGATATACATAATTGTATGCCTCATTCCATACACTGTTTTCCTTAAATCAACATTAATATTTAGTCCATATAACTATCCACTCACACACCACTTTCACCTTTAATTCCAACAAAATAGAGTTCAAAATCGCAAATCCAAAACCCAGCATACCTTACTGGCAGTATTGTCGTACATAATTGCCCGAATGCGGGCAATAATTATGACGTCATGAAATAACTCCGAACTAGAAGCAAGTTAATGGGGAATCGCTAAGTGATTCAAAGTTTAGTTCTATTGTGGGAACGTTCTGGCGGGCTCAGATGGAATTGTTGGAAGCAGAAGTTTTATATTATTTGGAAAGTTTTATCGCAGGATTCGCAGGAGATTATTAATTAAGTTAGTGAGTTTTCTTGTAGATTTACGCAGTTTATAATGACGCAAATATAACTGTGGGTAGGATGGCAAGCTCGAAATCTGACATTTACAACTTTTTCAATCTATAGGACACTACTGAGTTATACCGTGTTTACAACAAAGTATAAAACATGGAAACATTATAATCTACTAAGTACGTATTTTGTGAATATTCAAGTGCCTACCTGTTGCCATTATTGATATCGAGCAAAAAAAGGCAAAAAAATCGCGTTTGTTGTATGGAAGCCCCTTAAATATTTATTTTATTTTGTTTTTAGTATTTGTTGTTAAAGCGGCAACAGAAATACATAATTTGTGAAAATTCCAACTATCTAGCTATCCCGGTCCTTGACATACAGCCTGGTGACAGACAGACGGACGGACGGACAGACAGCGAAGTCTTAGTAATAGGGTCCCGTTTTTACCCTTTGGGTACGGAATCCTAAAAAATACCACGGCGCTGGTATTATAATATGGCCCACTGTGATGCCACGCACACCACTTGGGTTCTTTATTTCTTTAATCACGTCAGTATTTGTAGAAAAATTCCCAAAACTCATTATTCATCTGAACGAGCCATTACTAGCTCAGAGTACAATGTTGACAATACTACAATAGACTGGAATACGTAAACGTATTTAGTTAGATTCAAGTCGTTACAGCATTAGGTACCTACTACTTTGACAAAGTGCTGGCAAGATGATTTGAAGACTTTGTGTCGAAACATGGCATGTTATAACGGATATATTTTGTTAAAGTTATTTAAAAGGTAAAATGAAAAGGCAGATGATGATAAAGATGATGAAAGTGAACTCTGAAATGACTGCTGATGAAGATTTTTACTGGGACGATGAGATGGATTTGAAAAGTACACTAAGCTCATTGACTATAGTTTTGCTAAGCTTTGCATATTACAAATCGGTTAACTCTATCCTACCCTGTAAAATCTTAACACTAAGTCTTATTTACACATATACGAAAACTGAATGTCTATCTCCAAAAAGTGGTAAAATTCAACGAAAATCTATACTTATATAATATTATAAAGCTGCAGAGTTTGTTTGTTTGTTTGTTTGTTTGTTTGAACGCGCTAATCTCTGGAACTACTGGTCCGATTTGAATGATTCTTTTAGTGTTGGGTAGTCCATTTATCGAGGAAGGCTATAGGCTATATAACATCACGCTACGACCCTTAGGACACCGCGGGGAACAGCTAGTTAAAGACATAATTTGAAACAAGCGGCTAGTATATACTAATCGCCAAGAAATCTAGACCACAACTCGTTATATTTTAAAATATAACAAAGGTAGAATAAGTTTAAGCTTTCCTGTATGACAGATAACTGACGTAACGTTCCTGTACAGCGTAATGCTTTATTTCATAGTCCTTACTTAGCACGTGAAGATTTAAGTCTAAAAGATAAGCAAACAGCGGGAAATACTAAGGTCGTTCACCGCGTGCTTCAATTCATTTTCCTGTGTAAAGTTAAAGTTCGAAGACAAACTTCAGCACACACAACAAAAGGTGGTTTTATTAACGATTCCTCGAAACCAATTTGTAAAGCGGGCGTATACAGAACAGTCAAGCTACTGTTTCAAGACATTAGTTTTAAATGTAAACCCAGCTTTATATAGATGAGTTAGAACATTACAAATTCTAAGAACGCGGTTGTATTATGTGTGCCAGGCAGCAGATAAGCCAGTTTTGCGAAAACTTATCTACGTCAAATGTGTTATAAGAAGTCATTCCCACTACCAAATTTCCAGCCAGGTTATTTCGCTACATGTTCACATTCTCGTATGTTACATAACTCGAACGAGGAGCGAGAATTAGAGAAGTAGATGGTATTATGTAAATATGTACGAGCTGATGTAGTGACAAATGAGTTCAATTCGATCATAATTTATTATTAGAAAAGAAAGCAGAAAATACGTTTATTGGCATTACAATAAAAACAACTGAAACTTATAGAAAAACGGAAAGAAAGCAATGCTTGTAATGCCAAAAGGACCTTAGCTCAGAATAATGTCAGATGACAACGCAAGGTATACCACCTGACGCTGATTTTTAGCTACCCCACGAATGCCATACGCTCAAATAGTTAACACATAGGGAAGTGCATTTGTCCGTTTTAATCAACAAAATATTAATGAAAAAGTAATTTTAAAAAATTAAACCGACTTCAAAAAGAAATTAACTCAAAATTAACAAATAACTTTAATTTCGGAAATCGGTGTCTTATGATACGTATTTTTTTAGTTTTAGTTTTTTGCCACCAACTTCCGAAATTTTATTTTTATTTATTTTTTTTTTAATTAAAAATTAAAGTTATTTCTTAATTTTGAGTTCATTTCTTTTTGAAGTCGGTTTAATTTTTTTAAATTACTTTTTTATTTTGTAATTTTTAGTTTGAAGTAAAAACTGAAATACCTATTTGTTTGTAATTAGTAGGTAATAGTTTTGTTGTAAATATTGCACTAGAATTTGACTAAGGTTTTGAGATGTTTTCCCTTTGACACTATACCCGTAGCTCGTATCAATAAGCCAGGCCGTCACACTTTCACGTCTATCTGAATCGATTTTGATGAAACTTGCACTGTTCCCTAAGTTGAAGTAAATGTAAGCCAATAAAAAAAGAATGGTCACGATCCGATTAATAGTTACGGAGATATATGCGTGGACAAACATACATAGGGGAAGGTGGGGCATAACGGGGACGCTAAGGAAATCTATCAATAAAACTATGTTAAATTATACTTTTAATAATTTATTATTTTTTATAGCACTTTTATTTTACTAATCTACTATTTGGTATGTTTTTGGCACAATAATCAAGTAATCAACTTAAAAAACGTATTGTTTTTATAACTGTCAAAAAACCCCATTATGCCCCGGGGTAGGGGCAATATGGGGTACCTAAAATGGGGCAATATGGGGTACGTCTATAATAACTACTTAGACTCGCAGTGTAGGCAGATGTGTATTTCTTCGGCATCGTCGTCATCGACACCGGCACAGGCATTATGTGACCAACGTCCACAAAGCTGGCAACCTACCCAACCCTCTGCAGATTTGAGGTATGTGTTGTTAGTGTCTTCACAATAGAGGCATAAAGCATCCTCGTCTTCATTTTCTTCATGGGGTTTGGTTTTTTGCTTTTTAGTTTTTTTGAGTCGAGTATCATTTGGATTAGAACACTTTCTAGATAGTTTAATTTGTTCCAGCTCATTTTTATGCCCCATGCTGCCCCATATCTACGTCCCCGTCACGCCCCAAGGTCTGATTTAATACAAGAATTTTTTTTTTTCGAAAACCATAATTTTAACACAAGTTTCAATAGGATTAGATCCACTACCGATAACTGGAGATTTGCACAAAAAAATATAAATAAAATACACTCAATATTTACTTTTTCAATTTGTTTAAAGTGACACCAGAAAATTACATCGAACTGCGCGTAAAAACTATTGTGGTCGTCAAAATGAACACGTGCACTCTAGCGCTCGGTCACTTCCGCACTGAGCATTGATACAAAATGGCCGTTTGTTAATAAATACAGGACATCGTTAGCATGTCTGCGTATGCGTAAGTGTGGGTGGCCCCGTCTTACCCCACGTCCCCGTTACGCCCCACCTTCCCCTACGTCTATAATTTTTTTTATATTGGTTTGGAAGCCCTAATAGATTGTCATATGTGAATATAATGCAATTCCAATAATATTACATACATACGTGTCGAATTGATAACCTCCTTTTTTTTGAAGTCGGTAAAAATATAGCATAGTTAACATTTACAATAATAGACTTCACCATCGCCTTTACTTCTTTACCACCCTTGGATGAGTCCTTTTGGAGTATTGTAAAGGTAGCTTTTTAATTTTGCACTATCGTCTCCTATCCCTTCAATCACCGGGTATTCAATTTGTCCAAGGTTCCTTTACATAACTCCAAAAGTACCTCGCTTAGACCAAACCATCCCAACACGCCATCATCGATCACGTCCGACTGCCGTGTCCGGCGTCCGGCCGTCCCCGGACGCATTGTAGACAACAACCCCAATCACAGGGCGGATTTGTGAAGCGAATTCTTTCATTTCAAACTAGGCGAGATGAATTTTTTACAAGGAGTGTTTTTGTTTGGGTTGCAGTAAGTCTTTCGATTTCTACTTTTGTTTTTGCTTTCTTCGATACAAATTGATAGTTACTAGTGACTCTAATTCTGATTGACATAAAACCGATTACCTAATTAAATTTGACATAATTGTGAATTGTGGCAAATACGAGAAATAATTTCTATTTAGTTAAGGTTGTAACGTCTAGATGTCTAAAAATAAGAAACCATAATATTATGTTAAAAATATATTTCCAAAATACAGGAATACATATACTTAGACCGTTTATTAAATCTCTTGACCACTAGATATTTCTAAACAAAGTGTTAAAAAATTTACCCGACAAACTTTTAAGAGGTGCTTTAAACCATCGAACTGAACAACGTTCACTATTGGGACCAACAATGAAATCACGAACAAAAATCAGCTGTTTCATACATTTTGGTCAAGTAGGTATTGAACTTTTGTATTATACAGCTGAATTTTTTTTGTGATAACAAAAAAAACCTGCTGTAGTGTATGCGCAAGCATTGGCGTGGCAGTCGCTTACCGGCCGTAGGCGAGAGCAGACGTCTCTGGGTTTCGTTTATGCTACCTTACCTGTGTAACTGTCAAAGTGTGTTTTATTAATCCAGCAAACATTACACCCACACACATACGTACGTACATTACATTTATAATAAAAAGTTCCAAACAGATTCTTAATTTTTTAAATTCGATAAAAAAAAACATGATGTTTAAAAACTAAGGGGATTAACATAAATGCAAACAGATAACACATTAAGACCAAACCCCGTAAAGTGTCAAGTTTCCGAGCATCCATATTTTTTTAATTGATGTCGGCTACCGATCTAAATAGGTCTCGAACGAGGCCGCCATTTTGAAAAAAAAAAACACAAAATAGTAGTCAGCTAGGTATGCCACGAACTTTCAAGGCCCTTTAACTTTTCAAACTTCAAACGCAGGCAACGTCATGATAACCTTAAACTATCTAACCATAATACGAGGTTCGACTAAACCAAATCAGAACTGTACCAACTTTCGTTCAAACATTCCGTTCGAGATTTGAAAGCACGTGAAGCTCTGTATTCAGCCGCAAGCACTGTATTCAGCATTTAGCAGAATTGCACAAACAAGTTGCTAGACATCTATCACCGCATATCTGATGCTGTTCGTAGACTGTTGTTTGTAGTACCGTGTATGGGCAGTTCTAGCACTACTGGTATTGAACTGCCTTTTTTACTGCTGAATGCTCGCACACATGCGCAAAATTCATGTATTTGTAACGGAAATTTTTCAAATTCAAAATCATTTATTCAAACAAAAAAAATTCAGAAAAGTTGAGTTGAGTTAGTGAGTTGCTATTGTAAAATTGTTTACCCTTATTGATCGAATTAATAAGTGTAAACAATACGTAAAAGTGTTTTTTACCCCTACTATTTGTAAATAAATGAATAATATGTAGATGTTATAAAATCATGTTACGAAACAAAACAAAATTAAGAACAGATTTCAAGTTAACACAAATTTAATGGAATTTATTAAAATATCTTAAAGTTTATCCTGCAATTACTCAGATACACAGTAATAGGCTTCAGCTAAAAAATATTTTATTAAAACTATTTAGGCAATGATGCAAAAATCTGGCAACCTGTCTTACCAAGGTATATCGTATTACCCAGTAACTGAGTTGTGGAGGTCTGATAGGCAGACGCTCCATCTAAAATACTAGTATTCAGCTGCACCCGGTTAGACTGGAAGCCGACCCCAACATAGTTAGGAAAAGGCTAGCCAGATGATGATGATGATGTCTCTATTAAAGACTGGTAGGCGATGTGTGAGGACCGTATGAGATTCCCCGTAATTTCCACTTGAATTTTGTATAGACTTTGGCTATATATGTGTGCGTGGGAAGGCTGACGAACTTGGGAAGTTGTACGCTCAGTAGAGTCCATGTATACTCTCTGGTTTGCCGTCTCACTGGCTACGGAAACGTGGAATATGGCGAATGTGGCAGGTGCAATCGTAACACGTACGGTTGCCTTTTTTGGGAGAGAAAACGAATGGCGATAATTCAAAGCAGACATCTTGGATTTGTAGCATTATTCTGCGAGTTTAGAGCTTGAAATTGGAAATTCTGTTCTGTTTTAGACTGGCTGAATTTGAAAAATATTGGTCTTGAATATATGATGATTTACGGCTGAACACTAATATTGTTTGTATACTATGGTATGGACAATACTATGGGCAGGTAAAGTTCGACCAATTAATTTTTTAAACAAATAATATATAACATCATGTTTATATAAACATATGTTATATAACTAGGTCATCATCTGCCTAGCCTTTTCACAACTATGTTGAGGTTGGCTTCCAGTCAAACCAAACTGCCTATCTGACCTCCACAACGATACCCCTTGGACAACCCCTACCCCATTTACATATATAACTAGGTATTGTGTATTTATTTTATTTCTTATTTTGTTATTTGTGTCTTATCGTATGCTGCACCAGTTAACGTCACACGTCAACGCCGCTTGTCGCTGAAAACCAGCGCTGAGGCTCTAAGCTGTCTCGTATAGGGTCGTATGTTAAGCAATGGTTGTATGTATTGCGTGGACGTCCCCCCAACTTGTTCTTTTTTGTGGTTGTGTTCTTTGTTTGCGTCTTGTTTACTGCAAACCATAACCATAATCAGCCTATAATGTTCCCACTGCTGGGACACAGGCCAGGCATAATTTGTGAAAATTTCAACTATCTAGCTATCGCGGTCCTTGACATACAGCCTGGTGACAAACAGACGGACGGACGGACAGACAGCGAAGTCTTAGTAAAAGGGTTCCGTTTTACCCTTTGGGTACGGAACCCTAAAAATAATTTTGCAAATCGGCTTATAAGTAAGGGAGTTTCGAGGAATCAAAAAAAAAAAAACACCCGAATTGTGAACCTCCTCCTTTTTTTGAAGTCGGTTAATTATTTACACAAAGTAAAGCGTCTGCCTGGGTTTGAAACCACGACCGCTGCAAAATATCCAAATATGTCTTCAGAGAATTAAAAAAGGACAATACCTAATACAAAACCAGGCTTTAATAAAGATCAACCTTTATTAAAAGCTGACAAAGGTCTCTCATCATCATAATACACACTGTTATGTCTGTGGCAATCAATAGGAAAGGAAAACAAAGGGAAATTGGTGCGGTATCTTTTTGTCCTGCCCGGAAATTACAGGGAAGTGTGTATCACAGAATAGTACAGAAAGTCAGCTCCATACAACGAAAACAGGTGCACACAAGCACAGACGCGTACGTACGGCAATCTCCTTATGCACTACAGGTGGCTTGCTTAGCCAGTAGGACCTGGTGACTTAAGGGGCAAGCGCTAAGGTAGCCCGCGAAATAAAATTTTTCTTAGGTTTTTTGCAATTTGCTGGTCAGTATTAAGTTGTACGTTGATTAAAATTATGATTCGCGGTCGTAACAAATATGTATTTACAGAATTATAATCATTACAATCAGTAATACAACTTGTCCTAAAATGTCAAGATTTCATGAAATAGTTATTCAGTAGGATTACTTGGTCTTAGAGAGTTGTGTTGATGACTTTAATTATTATAATTCTGTAAATACATATTTGTTACGGTCGCTAATCATATTTTAATCAACGTACAAGTTAATACTGACCAGCAAATTGCAAAAAACCTAAGAAAATTTGAACTTCGCGGGCTACCTTAGCGCTTTCGCCTTAACATCATACACGCTAGGCGACTAGGACAGACGCCAAGCGCGCAGTGCAGCTGGTTGCGAAAATTCTAGAGCATTCGTTTCACTTCGCTACTCGCAAGGTGACTCGCTAGGATCTAACTAGGGCTAAGCAAACCACCTGTCAGTGCGTACGCAGCCCAAGTGTGTGTAAGCTTCGACACCATGCCGATCGTGTATTTGAGCATCGTACTCAAATACACGAGTGGCACGGTGTCGACGGCAGCCGTCGACGCCTCTGCAGTTGACTCGTGCCGCTCGTGTGTATGCACAGTCACACTAACCACGGATATTGACTGACGAATCTCAGTCACCAGTGCGCTTGAACTCGCTTAAAGGTGACTATAGACTACAGAGAAAGCCGGAGAGTATAGAGCATTTACTTGTGACAAAACGTTAGCCGCTCCAATGTCACCCTCACCCTTTCATGAGCCGAACAATGAGCACGACACTCGACGCTTTGTTACAATTTTTGTAAATTTGTGTAACATTTCATCGAGCAGCACATGCGATCTGCAGCTCCGATATTTCAACAAAGAGTAAAGGCAAAATAGAAAGGAATGTTACGGGTAAATGCTCACTCGCCGTAACGTTACATTACATGGAAATGCTTTTTTGAGTTCCGTACTCGAAAGGGTGCCAATGGAACCCTATTACTAATCCTCCGCTGTCCGTCCGTCCGTTCGTCCAACTGTCTGTCAGCAGGCTGTATCTCATGAACCGTAATAGGTAGAAAATTTGAATTTCCATTTTCTGTGGTTTAAATTTTCTGCCACAAATTTTAAATTTCTATCGCCGCTATAATAACAAATAAAATAAAGTTAAAAATTAACGAGACCCCATTAATTTGATACGAGAAATGCGTTTTGACGTGACAACGTCTTAAATTAGGTTGCGGCTGGGAGTCACTTATGAAAAAGTGTAACGCTCGGTAACGTTACGATGAGTCACCGAACCTTTTAATTTAATTACCGAGAAAAAGACGTTGTCACGTAAAATCTTCGCCCGTAAAACCGACTTTACAGGCAACCATTTTTTTCGGTGTTTTTTGCCTTGAGGTGAAGAACCCTTCATGTGCGAGTCTGACCCGCAGTTAGCCGCTTTTTTTTAAAGTGAGCTTGTGCTTGTAATGTAAGTACCATTCGAAAGAATGTTACATCACATGGAAATGCTCAAGAAAATGTTCCAGTGTATGCACATTGCACCTGTACGTGAATCGTGTCTATGTGTGCGTGCGTTTTCCCTCGTTGTATTGAGTCAACCTTCTGCAAATAATTTGTGACTGTACAATCTATGTCGTTAATAAAGGGAGCTGTTGTTTAGAATCAATCTTCTCGTAGGACGAAGTAAATATTGTACTTTTCACCCAATTTCAGGGGGCCTAAAAAAGCCACTTTGGCAGAATCATGAAAGGATAACATTATGAATCATAATGGATAGTTAACCGTTATGTTAATCGTATCAAATCCCATTAGTGAAGGATTTTTTAGTTATTTTTTTTGTTTGTGCTAATATACCAATCAATCCAATCCAAATCCAACCCCAATCTCTTTGATTATACCTACGTAGTACAGAAAAACACGGACTGTCTCCGCCATATTATAAATTCATAATGTTATCCTTTTATGATTCTCCCAAAGTGGCCTATTTAGGCCCCCTGATCACAATTTGATTAGGATCTATATCCGTTTAGTTTTGTCTGATGGTAAACACCAACAAGAAGAATTGCCAAACTTAAGTGGCAGTGGGCAGGGCACATTGCTCGCAGAACAGATGGCCGATGGGGCCGAAAGGTTCTGGAGTGGCGACCACGTACCGGAAGACGTAGCGTTAGAAGGCCTCCCACAAGGTGGACCGACGACCTTGTGAAGGCCGCAGGAACCCGTTGGATGCGAGAAGCACAGAACCGGTCGAAGTGGAAGTGCTTGGGGAGGCCTATGTCCAGCAGTGGACGTCTTTCAGCTGAAATGATGAAACACCAACATGATTGTAATGAAATTGTTGTTTCAAAAGATAAATTAGACGAGAATTGAATGAAATAAAAAAATGTAATTGATTCCAACACGAGGTTCACGTATGCTTGTTCTGATAACTCTCGACAGAAATCTGAAAGAAAGAAAATACTTACGTTGATTTGCTGTAAACATGACGCAGAAAAAGAATACAAACACAAAAAAAAATACAAGTTGGGGGAAAATGCGTCACCTCCACATAATGCTAAGACCATATGCGATAACAAGCCCCAGCGCTGGTTTTTAGCGATAGCAATCTGTCCTGTCGAGCAATTGTATCAGAGATTTTATGAAGTCTACACTATTCAATTCAGCACCGTAATTGCGTAACAGACTATCAATCACAATCTGAATTATTTTGAAGCATATTGATAATCCATTGCTTCATATGTTCGAAAAATTTGTCTGCTCAACAACGTAAATAACGCAAAGAATGTTGATGAACTGTCAAAATGAAAGCCATTTATACTGTTAGTGTGTTACGCAATTACCCCGTTGATCGAAGATAACTAGTTTCTTATGTCTTCATAGAACATTTTCAACATAGCACCAGATGCAAGATTATAAATGAACCAACATCAATTTTCTATTTCCGAGGGACTTGCTATTTAAGACATACATTTTATTCTCTCCCATTAAGGAGAGACTAAAATATATGTCCTATTTCGAAGCCGAAGTTAACTCCAAACGGTGCCAAGACAAGATAAGGAATGCAGTTTCAAGCCAAATTCAGCAATAATAATTATATTTGATCTAAAAGGACATTGGTCGTGGTATTTGCCAAAGGAAAGACCAATTTATCTGTAATCTCGGATGTCGTAAAGCGTTCCGTAACTTATTAAATCATGAGAATGAGTTTACGTGTAACCTTTCGTGGTCCACTTGGTCCCTGAACCGTCTCCGGATACAAGTGGGTTCATGTAACCCCAACTTGGTAAAGTGGGGCTACCTCGATGGAATGGCAGTTGGGTGTGGATGTGGGGCTATCTCGCAAATTATGCTCCACCTCCTATCCTGCCCTCTGTATCACAAAACATGCAGTCAAAGTGACCTCTGCGCTGTCACCGACGACGCCGTGGAAGTGACGAAGTTTTTGGCCAACAAGATATGAAATACAGTCGTGTCAGTGACAAGAAGAAGAAGAAAGAGTTTCGTAATTAGAGCTATGGTAATAGTGGTACCGGCTCGAATTACAAGTAGTGAGTTTGAGCCCAGGCAAGCATGCACTTATTCAATTTATTTCTCCACCACTGCTCTCAAAACGGCGAAAATGAGTATGAGAAAACTGGCATATCCTAGAACCGAACTTTCCTCTAACAGAGAGAAAGCCAGTGTTTCAGTATTGAGAAGAATACAAGCTAATTATGCATATACCAATATCTTCATACAACTGTGGTGCATGGACGTCAGTCAAAAAAAATCGCTTATACATGATTGTATCAGTTGACCCTCAACTGAACTACCTGAAGACTAATTCCCGTAATTAAAAATGTTCAAAATTGAGTCACGATATTCTCTTATCAGAGAAAACCAATATGAAAAACTTTTCAAAAATGTAGGGGAACTAGTAGTGTTTTTGATAGATTGAGACTGAGATCTGCCGGTTGATTCTGTAAAATCTCACCGTGAAAACTTAGGTGAAGTGAGTTTGTTTTTGCCAGGAATTGACACTATTGACAGCTCACTCCACGACTCCACGCTCCCTTCACCTAAGTTTTCACGGTGATATTTTTACAGAATAGCACCGCAGCATTAATTGCGCAACAATCACAATCCGAGAGTTTTAAATGATATTTCTAATACATTGTTTCATAGGTTTGAAAAATTTGTCACCTCAACAACGTAAATGACGCAATGAATGTTGTTGAACTGTCGAAATGAAAACCATTCCTACTATTACTGTGTTATGCAATTACCCCGCAGACAGGGAAAGTTCTTACAATTGTTTACAATTGTTTACAACTGTTTTCAAATTAGGACTTTTTGGTGTTTTCTGATTTTCTATTCTTCAAGAATCATAGACACACAATTCAATATTCAATCGAATGTTCACATCAGGATTGCGCTCCTTTTAAAAACCTTTTCGACAGCCTCAAAGTCCGTTAATAAATTCAATTTCCAGGCCGTGAAAAACGAATTCAATTTAGTTTATAAAAATCTTTTTGGAGCTTTGAATAGATTTTGCAATGAACGCATTAAATGTAGGTACTACTGACATTTTTGAAGAATTGAACAAAGTTCCATATGAATTTCATTATTGATAGGAAACATTAAATTCCATATGAATTGCATTATTGTTATCACACAAATATTATAAGGGCGATTTGTGAATTGGGGTGTGTGTGTGCATTTGTGTTTATGTGTAAGTATGTTACTTCTTCACACTCAAACGGCGGGACCAATTTTGACAAAATTTTGTATGGAGGTAGTTGACACCCTGGATTAACATAAAGGCTACTTTTTATCCCGCCATTCCCACGGGATCTACATTTACGCGGGTGAAACCGCGGGGCGCAGCTAGTGAAACATAAAATGACACGCCTGTATTTGCCGAAAGGCTATGCAGAGAAGGTGCCTAATAGTACACCCACATTTCGTCAGTTATGTTTAAGTCCCATGTAATAGGGGGCCAGCCTACTGCCATCAAAGGGCATAAATCCACACTCCGGGGGCTGCTACTGAGACATTCATAATGGAAAACCCCATTAACATTTCGTCCGACGTGGGAATTGATGTTTTGATACCAAAATGATTCCAGCCAAATACAGGGAACCTAAAAAAACTTTATAAGCGCCTTCTAGGGAAATAGATTTTCTAGATCTTTCTCCAGCCTTTAAAATAACCACTTCTTCTATTGGTCATCGCTAACATTTACGGACTTCTAAAAACTCTAATCGAGAATCCATAGAAAAAATAAAAAAAAACACAATTCTCATTAGGTACTTATTGCGAATGTCTCAACTAATATAAAAATCATCACTTCGGCTGCATCGAATAAAAACCGTTTTACTACGCTGCAATGTATTACACATTTACATAAACCCAATATACCTTTAAATCTCGTCAGATTGTCTCAAAACCTTTCTTCATGGTAGGGTTGACGATACCGCATTTATTTTTTGTTTATTTTCTTCTAATTTCCTAATTTAATTCTTTACAAGAACCAGCTGGTCGATTCTGTAAAAATCTCACCGTGAAAACTTAGGTGATTAAAAGTCACTGCGACGTCGTGTGCCAGAGGTGACAAAACGAAACAGAAACGCAACCAACTTTTGATGCGGTAGGGCAAATCTAATGATTTTAATCTTTAAGCAGTGGTGGCCCAGTGGTAACGGCTGCGACTTACGAGTTATAAATCGTAGGTTCGAATCCAGATAGCCGCTTTACTTTGTGTAAATGATTTTATCATGACTATTGTTAAAACGGTGAAGGAGAAAATTGTGAGGAAACCAGTTTAAATCAACAACAAACCTCTTTACAAGTGATCTTTTGAGTAAAGAAAAACTACTATATATGCTTGCCAGCCCTAACCGTATATCTCCAAGGCTTTTATAGACACTGGGGCACTGTGTTGTTGTTTTATTGTCGCCGACTTCTCCCTTATATTGTAACTTCGTGACGAATAGATCCATTGCCTACTACGAGCAATTTGATTAGCTGAACCGTTAATACGTTCTGTTTTGTTAGTTTCGATCAAGGTTGAGACTTTAGTTGTTTGGCCTCGATCTTTTCGTTGTTGTTTTGTTTTTAAGCATTTTTATGATTGTTATCGAATAAATCGATCGTTTAGCCTTATTTTCTTCTTTTTCTTAGCATTTCGATGGGAATAATAACACGAACAAAAAATGTATCGTTTTTTAAATTTGTTTAACCCAAAATTCGCTTCGGATGTTTTCGGCTGTTCTTGGGATGTACTCGGGTTTAATCCGATATGTTAGTGAGTGATGGCAAAGTATTTTGTTTGTGTTTGGTTTTCACTTCTGTCGGCGCTCCCGGAGTGCCACTGTTTTTTGTTTAAGTTTTTGTTTGTACACAATTCTCGTAACTTTAAGAACGTTCACAGTCTGATCTCATCAGTCTCTGAGAAATCTGTGAAAAAATCCTCTAATTACATATTTGACAAGTTTTTGACATTGATTGTCACTGAGATGAGATTGCGAATAGATTTAAATCTTTTTAATTACGGGAATTGGCCTTCGGTTTGTGAGTTATGAAGGAGAGAAAGACAAAACCGTTTCCAGATAAAATATGGAGAACAAGACGTCCTATGAACCAGACTGTTACAGGGGTTTTGTTCCCTATATAACTGTTAGCTGTATGAATAGCTTGCATTTTCGCACGTAACTGACGAGGTGTTCCAATAGTACAGCGTTTATACAATGATATATACCTCTCATCCGCCCGGACTAACTGTAGTCAATCGTGCCATAGGTACATCGTGTGTGTTATAACACACGGAGATTTAGGAGGTATGCTATCACTCACAATACTTGTGGAGTACTGTACTGGGGAACTATTGTTGACGTAGAAGAATCACTGACATCCATGACGGAAGGCAGTGTCAGACTCTTACTGACTAAAACCCACCCGTTTTCCTTCCTTAGCCCTTTATATTCCGGGCCAGCGGTAACCCTTCCTAGATGCTGACATCTCTTTGAGGCGCGCGCGCGTGGAATACATACGCGCCGTCCGGCACGGGCCTGGTCCTGATCGGACGGTGTGCTACCCATTACTCTCCGTCTGCAGGCCCGCGCCTATAACGGTGGCCGGGAGTCGTCCCGTGGCTCCCGACGCCCGGAGCGTCTCTCGCGGCGGCTGGAATGGGAAGCTGGAGGGAGGGACTTCAAGTTGAAACAATCTACGTTCGAACTATAGGTACGCTTTCACAGAATTTTCAAGAAAGATAAAAACTTATTTGACAAAAGAATCTTTAAACTTCATCATCCTTCCATTACACCTACACATAATATTCACAAAAGAAAATATAAAAATCAAAAACGAAAATCCCTCTTAAACTTTCATATTTCGAGTCTAAAATATTTTTCCTTTGCCTTTCGTGTTCAATAGAAGAATGAAGTCAAACAAACAACACTTTCTTTAAAACATTCGCACAAAAGCTAAATAAATGCACCTTTTATTAGAGAACGCTGTTGAGGGATAGAACACTGTAAACGCCTTTTTTATTATATCATCATCTGCCTGGCCTTCTCCCAACTATGTTGGGGTCGGCTCCCAGTCTAACCGGATGCAGCTGAATACCAGTATTTTACATGGAGCGTCTGCCTATCTGACCTCCACAGCCCAGTTACTGGGTAATACGATACCCCTTGGTAAGACTGGCTGTCAGACTTTCGGGCTTCTGACTCCCCGTAACGACTGCCAAAGATCCACGAATGAGAGCAGGGACCAACGGCTTAACTTGCTTACGGAGGGGTCTCGGTGTGTAAAGATGGTCACCCATCCACAGATCAACCGCGGCAAGCGTAGCTTAACCTGATCGATCGACCTGTGCGGCTGTTATTATTTAGCCACGGGCCTTTTTTATTATATTATTATATAAAGTATGAAAAGCACAGACGAATCAGGGTGAGCACTGGTCGCCCAGTAGTAACTCCGACTTACGAGCTGTAGGTAGTAGGTTCGAAACTTCGAACACAATCAGGCGCTTTACTTTGTGTAAATTATTTCATCACCACTGCTCTCAAAACGGTGAAGGAAAACATCGTGAGGAAATGTTGGAACATGGAAATGTTCTAGAACCAAAAATTCGAAGACATGTGACACTACCAACCTGCACTGGGCCCGCGTGGTAGAATACGCCCACTCCCTCTGACCGAGAGGAGGCCTGTGTCCCAGCAGTGGGAACATTAAAGGCTGGTTATGTTATGCAAACCGGGTGCCGTATTACATACAATAACAATTCTATATGCAATTGCTATGGAGTATCTTAATTTGACAGGACTAAACTAATATTTATCTTCTGTCCTTTTCTTAATGAAATAGAAAGAAAAATATGTACTGAATTTAAATTTAGTTTAGTTTGTGAACAAGGGAATCGGCGGCATTATACACTTCACTTCTAAAACTAACAAAATCACACAGACAGCTATAAAGCCAGACAAAAAAGTCAGTTACCCTATCCAGACATAAACCAGCCGTTAAATGCGATAAGTCACGAGATTGCATGTTAAACAGCAATAGTCTACGTAAGCATTAGCTTTTTATTAATACAACCAACAGCTAACACCTCATTTCGTTTGATTGAGTCTCCGTCTTAGCGGTAACCAAGCTATTGTCTATCAAAACGTATCTTTCAAATTGGTGTTATTTCAAGTTAAACAAATAAGTACTTTATTTTAATGGTTATTAAGTTGATTTCAGAGTGACTAGCAATATTGAAAAAGTTACAAAAATTTTTGAAATTGTAGCGAAAACTGAACTTTATTTATTTAAACTTTTCGCACAAAAAAATACAAAGGCGGACTAATGCCTTAGGCTTTATTGTGTAGAATTAAAGATATTTTTCCATAAACTCATAAATTTGTTTACATTTTTGACAAATAAGTGGCAAATGCAGTTTAGTGTGTTAATTTTATAAACAACTAGCTGCGTCTCATAGTTTCACCGTCATATGTCATGATTGCGTAGTAATATCGGGATAAAGTAAGTGTCCTATTTCCTAATCCAGGTTATGGTCTACCCATGTACCAAATTATATCTAAATCCGTTCAGCCGTTTTAGCATAAAAACGTAACAAGCAAACGTATAAAAAATCAAATTTTTTCTCTTTCTAATATAACGTTTAGATTAATTTTCCTCTGTGTGCCTAAGCAAGAAATATTGATTACGTAGGCAAAAGTGAAGCTAAGCTAGAAATGACTCGCTAAACACTACCCTTGCGTTATTTTATCGCTATTCTAATTCACTTTTTGCGACCATTAACTGTGAAACTATTCATTACAAAGCAATCAAAGCGTATAGCCATCATGGGGTTATAGTTTTCCATGGCTATAATCAAGGGTAGTTATTCTATGACCATTTTTATAGTGATTGGCTAGGTCATCCAATGGCTTGACCTTTGACCTTGAATAACTTGAAGCCGCAATTATATTTAACCCGCGCCACGTGTCGCCACGCGTGGGTAAGCTATCGGTTACATACATTTAGTGCGTGGCGTGGCGACACGCGGGGCGGGACTAGTGTAATCAATCTTAGACTAAATGTATGTAACCGATAGCTTTACCCACGCGTGGCGACACGCGGCGCGGGCTAAATATAATTGCGGCTCAAGACGCTTACAAAAACGACAAAAGAAAAGTGTATGCAAAAATTCAGCATATATATTTTGAATGGACACTGATTTAAAGACGAGTTTTGAGAAAAATAAGTTTTCTATAGACATTTGAAATTCCTCATAGCTCGTCTTTGTATCAGAGTCCTTTCAAAATATATATTTGGGAACCTAGATATTCTGTAATCCAAACGGAATAAATACACACTACCTTAAGAATATGTTTGATTTCCAAATTATTTTGGTATTACGTTTGTATAAACTCTGCATACTACGCCGGCCCCTTTATAATTATCTCTTATTCCGTGATTCCGACAGTCGTTACGGGAGGTCAGAAGCCCAAAAGTCTGACAACCAGTCTTACCAAGGTCTATCGTGCTACCCAGTAATTGGGTTGTGGGGTCAGAGGCAGTCGTTTCATGTAAAATGGTTATGCTGGAAGCCGAGCCGAATATATTCGGGAAAAGGATTTTTGTATCTTATTCCGAGGTTGCCAGAGGCATGACAATGGCACGCGGGTCCAGTGCGGGTCGGTAGATGTGTTATCATGACTTCATATCTGCAAATTTATGATTCTTGAAAAAGCCGGTTTTCTTATTTTTTTTTTTAATTCACTGTTTTGTGAGCAGGGCTAATATAAAAGCATATTAAGCCGGATTCATATTACTGTGTTGTGTCGTGTTGTGACGCCTTCTGACCTGCTTCAGAAGGCGTCACGACACGACGAAAATCACAACGATTCACAACAATGTTGTAGTTCTAAACAAATTCGTTTGAATGTTGTATCCCGAGTCACGACACAACACGACACAGTAATGTGTCTGTGGCTTTATACTGACTAAGAAAACACTGCAATGTGCTTTATCTGACCGTTTTTATTTTTTAAGATACCAAAAATATCCTCATTTCGGAGGCCTTTTCTCGCAAAAGTACCTTACATACGAGTAGTAAAATATTTACCCAAAAAACCGATGGTACAGTGAACACAATAACCCTGCCTCATTGGACCATATATTACTAGTAGTGACACAGTTATTACACCGTAAATTATATTTATATGATGTTACACCATTTAACACCAGCCCTGTATTGGTTATTTTGTGTGATGAAATTCTTGAAAATATTATATTATTAAGGTGGAAGAAAGTTGTGAGTCGTTTCTTTGGTTTTTATAAAAGTAAGATGTGGTTATTTTGAACAAACAAAAAAGGAGGATTTTTACTTTGCCTGTCAAGTTATTTTGATTTTATACAAAAGAATCATCTAAACATTAGAATCATACATAAGTTATATCTAAGAAAAAAATGGCCTCAAATGTCATGATTTCATGAAATAGTCATTGAATATGGCAATTTAAATTTTTTTCACAGTATTGTATTAATAATTCGGAATTATAATAATTCTGTAATTAAATATTTGTTACGGTCGCATATTAAATTTTGATCTATTTGCAACCTGAGAGGCAAATCTCGTAATATATAGAACCTTCACAGTCTGATCTCAGTCTCAATCTATCAAAAATACCTCTAATTTCCCTAAATTTTTGACAAGTTCTTGACATTGACTGTCGCTGAGGTGAGATTGCGACTAGATTTTGAAATTGCAAAAACGTAAAAAAAATATGAATTTCGTTTTCGTCTTTTTTTTCTTCTTCTTTGGCAACTCCGCTTAAATCCGTTTTGGCCTTAACGTCACAAATAGATGTCAAATATTTGATTGATTCTTGATCAAAATGAAAATATAAAATATCGTTCTGTAACACGCCAAAATATCTATCTATTGATTAGTCTGTTTCGCAAGTTCCAAGATCAAACGTTGGGTGTGATTAGAAATTCAAGAGCTATTTATAACCCGCAAGAGAACTTGACACTTCGCGCGGATGACGAAAGCGCGCGATACTCAGGTCACAGGCGTCACTCGATGGCGAGAGCGGTAACAGCGCGGGTCGGGAGGGGACACTCGGATCTCGGTTTTAGTACACTTATCTTTATTGGTATGTCATCTATATAAACTAATATTATAAAGTACTAAAATTCGAGTAAAGTTTGTGAGTTCTTATGTAGGGGTAGGGGCGAGCAGGGTAATGAGAGCGGTCGGTTAATGGGAGCAGCCATGGTGATTGAACGGAAAGTAGGTACATTTACGCGATCGTACACACTCGGCCGCTTTTGTCAACCATCGAAAAACTTCGCCTGACGAACACGAGCCGTTACTGTCATGCGTTAAGTCACGAGGGACGATTATGTGTTTTTGCTCAACGCTTATAAAAAATTGCTGATTGCCAGCGCCGAGATAAGCATGAAATTATGTTCTTATTTTATTATGTTTATATCCCTAGATTTATGCACTAACAAGCCAAATTGGTTAAATTGAGATTGAAAGTAGAATTACGTATAATTATGTTATTACTTTTCAAAATGGTAGTCGGCCGGTAATGGTAGCCTAGCATATTTCTATTATCTTATTTTTTTTTGTTTTGTTTAAGTACCTACTAAGTTGATTTTTTTTATTTTGTGTTACAAATAGTTCTTTGTAGATATTAATTACTAAGATCAGATATTTTAAAGTATGTCTAGTTAAATTTTCGGGAAAGAGTAAATTATAGCTCCAGTTTCCTATAAGGGTGTTAAGCGGGCTCTCATTACCCGCATGTGTCAGGGAGCATGTAATGGGAGCGACAGTATTTTTTTTGCAAAATCGTTATTGTTATTGTTGTTGCAGTTATTATTATCAATTACAGTCTTTAAAATACACTATAATAATTAATGAATGTAAGCTTTCCTAAATAAAAATAATAAGAATGTTAACAAATGTGGTTGTTATGAAAATTTTCCCTTAGTAGGCTCCCATTACCCTGTTCTCCCCTAATCTCCGGAACTACTGATCTGATTCAGAAATTTCTTCCACTAATGTGAAGCTAAAGCACAAGACACTTCACACGGACAAAGTTGCAGGCAAAAGCTAGTATTTATAAACTATTTTCACTCTGAAAGCGCCATGATAAAATTAGCATTCGCAACAGAACTGCCCATTGTAATACCGCTGTCAATATTTCGAGCTCACGGCACTAAACTAACACAATGAGCCGTTAGATTTGGCGCACTATCTCGTCACGCATGCCCAGTGAACTGTTCTAATTGTACCGGAATTATAAGGCCATATGCGTTTTATAGGGGCTGGCTGGTTAATAGAAAATTAGGATAAGGTTGGATGAAAATTGGCCTAAATAACGAACAATATTATTGGGATTATTATCTGGCCTAAGGTTTCACAGCTATGCGAAAAGATGCATAATCAGCCTATAATGTTCGCTCTGCTGGGACACAAGCCTATATAGGGCTATAATCTACCACGCAGGCCCAGTGCGGGTTGGTTGATGTCACATGTCTTCGTATTTTTGGTTTCAGGACATGCTGGTTTCCTCACGATGTTTTCCTTCACCGTTTTGAGAGCAGTGGTGATGAAATTATTTACACAAAGTAAAGCGCCTGCCTGGGTTTGAACCCATGACTTGTAAATCGATGATGTTAATCAGCATCCTCTTCTGTTCAAAAGAGGCCGTTGGCCAGCAAAAGGTCGTCCGATTGACCCCATGTCTTTTACAATTATCTTCTTGGTTGGAGTCATTGACAGGAATACAGATATTCTGAAGGATTGTGATCATTCATTACTGTATTTAAGGCCCAATGAAAGTCTCTTTAATCACACACCATTGAACCTGATCCTCATAAGTCCATCAACAAAGATTTAGGCCCATCTCGAAAGTAGCTCATTACTTCAAAGTGAACTGCCGGTCGATTCTGTAAAAGTCTCACCGTGAAAACTTAGGTGAAGTGAGTTTGTTTTTGCTAGGAATTGACACTATTGACAGCTCACTTTACGCTCACTTCACCTAAGTTTTCACGGTGAGATTTTTACAGAATAGCAACTTTCCGATTAAGTAACTTTTTCGGACAGGAAAAAAACACATCGGAAGTAAGGCCTACTGTCAAATCGTGTTGTCATTCATTCTTACTGGGCCCCAACTTATGTCCGTAGGAAACGCCCATAACTTCTGTCAAAACTACGGATTGCGAGCTTAGGAAGTAGACCTCCAGAATCATGTAGTTGTAGAACAATGGATATTAACGGGATGATGCGATGGTCATCTATACATATAATAAAACAGTAACGAAAGAAAAACTGTACATTGCGAATTTTCGAGAAAAAATAAGTGGCTTTTGTTAGAAAAACGTAACTGATGACAAAAAGTGACTTTTTAGAATTTTTGTCTGTTTGTCTGTTTGTCTGTGTGTATGGTAAGGCTTCACGCCAAAACTACTGGATAGATTGAATTGAAATTCAGCAAAAATGTTCTTTGTAAACCAAGGAAGGCTTTAGGCTACATATTATCACGCCGTATGTTATGGGAGGTAAGCAATATTGATTTTAAAAGGTTTTGGTTCGTAATTGAATGCACAAAATAATTGAATGCCCAAAATTACATGTTATTTATTTAGTTAATAAAAATTTAACCCTGGAAACATAACAATCACGCTATTTTTATAAAGGAGCGGGGCAGTAATATTATAAATTGCAAGGGAACAGCTATTTCAACAATACGTCAACAGGGAATTTAGCGGTATGGTCAGGCGACCGTTTACCGCACTAAATGGTGCGAGTTCAAATCCCGTATTATTATTTTTTTTTTATCGTAAAATTCTTTTTTTTTTAGTTTTTGCATTTTTTATGTGCATTACGAACGATACTGTTATGAAATCTGAGAACTATACATGTCCTATCTAATTGTATGGGGAGTTTCACACCAATGTTACTAAACAGATTGATTGGTGGTACAATAAGCTACACTATCATAAAGTCAAGTTAAACTTTTGGTTCTAAGTTATATCTTACCAAGCACATTTGTTGTTTGTGGAGTTGACACTCCAAACGCAACAGCAACAGCGACAAAGGGCGCGTGCTTAAAGATTGCTCTTTAATCGTGTGGGATGAATGCACTATGGCGAACAGAAAAGTAGTAGAGGCGGTAACCAGGACTTTGCAGGACATCCGCAGGAACCAGCAAATGATGGGTGGCGTTACAGTTCTGTTAAGCGGCGATTTCCGACAAACGCTGCCTGTGGTGACGCGAGGAACTAGGGCTGATGAGGTGAATGCTTTGTTGAAATGCTCTTTCTTATGGCCACATATCCATAGGTTGCGCTTAACGATGAATATGAGAGCACAGTTGGCGGGAATGTACACGCCCAAGAATTTTCTGATGTTCTCTTAAAATTGGGTGAGGGAACGCTACCAGTAGACGGTGGCCAGGTGGTTCTACCTGAGATACTTGGGAGAGTGGTGTCCACCTTAGAAGATTTGATACGCCTGGTGTACGGGGACATCAATAGGATACCGCACCAAGATAATTCTTGGGTGTGTGAACGAGCCATTTTAACACCCAGAAACGACCAACCTTCAGCGATCAATGAATGCATTCTCGCGGAAATTGAGGGAAATGAAGTGATCTACCCTTCAATAAACACTGTTGTCGACCAAGATGACGCTACACATTACCCTGTAGAATTTCTCAATTTCCTCAGTGCAAGTGAACTACCAGCTAACACCATTAAGCTAAAGGTCGGTGTCCCAATTATGCTTCTTCGGAATCTCACTCCGCCGAAACTGTGCAATGTGACCCGGCTCAAAGTCGTCTCGCTGCAGAGAAATATCACTGAGGCGGAAATTCTAACGGGTTGTGGTGTCGGCGAGACAGTGTTTGTACCACGTATACCACCGATTCCCCACAATTACTCCTTTTTTTTTCGGATGGGAAGTCATCAAATGACCCCTCCCGCTCTGGGTGGAGCGGAGGGGAGTGTCAGACTCTTACTGACTAAAACCCACCCGTGTTCCTTCCTTAGCCCTTTATGTTCCGGGCCAGCGGTAACCCTTTCGGACAATCCCGCTGACCCGGCAGGCTTCGGCCCTATGGGGCCCCTCCTCGATGCTGACATCTCTTTGAGGCGCGCGTAGAACACGTACGCGCCGTCCGGCACGGGCCCGCAGGCCCGCGCCTACGGTGGCCGGGAGTCGTCCCGTGGCTCCCGACGCCCGGAGCGTCTCCTGCGGCGGCTGGGACGGGAGGCTCTCTCCCTCATCCGTCCCGCCACCTCCTTCGCTAGCATGACTGCTTCGCAGAAGGAGGTGACTGCCTCCCACTCCCTCTCGCCCCGGACCATGGCTTGCACCAGGGCCGGACGCGAGAGGTCGCCGCCGCTGCCGATCGCCTCTACGAGGACACGGCGGTGCTCCGCCCAAGCGGGGCAGACCTCCACCGTGTGCTCCATCGTGTCTTCTGGGTGATCCTGGCAATGGTGACACTAGGCCACAATTACCCCTTTCAATTCAAGCGCGTGCAGTTTCCTGTGAGCGTGTGCTTCGCAATGACAATAAATAAGTCACAGGGGCAGACACTGAAGGCTACGGGTGTCGACCTCAGGACGAGCTGCATCTCACACGGACAACTGTACGTCGCTTGCTCCCGCATCACCAGTCCTGACTCGCTGTATTTACATATTGAATGAGACCGAGGGAAAAACAACGAACGTTGTTTACACAGAAGTGTAACAGTAAATTATAACACTTCTGTTATTCGACCTCTCCTAAATTTCCTTATTAACCTGACGTCTCTTACCAGTAAATTAACTACATAACTTTCAAATTTTGAGTTTACTAAGCCAAATAGTTTTTGAGGGATCTAAGCTATAGTACAGTATTGGACGCATCTTTTGAGTGTTTCTGTAAATCAACAAACTATCACTAATTTATTTTGGAAAATGGAACACCTGATGCAGAACCGCAACAGATCAGCTAAAGTATAAGAGATATAAAAATGGTGCCATAGCAAAAAATATTCCACGTGAAGAGCATTTTCTGCTGTGAGAATAAATTTGAAGATCTGGAACACCTGTTGTGGAACTTCAAAGCCCAGCGACACTATAACATAGCAAAAGTTTAGCAAAAGTTGTTTAGTCTGATGGGCATTTCCTGTTGACTTACAAAAATGAAAGATCTGAAACGTCTCGAATCGTCTCGCGCATCACGCTGTTTTCCCGTCCCCGGGCTCTTAGAATTCGACATCAGACGTTTCAGATCTTCGATTTTGACGACCCCGTTGTCGCTGGCATAAGCAACAGGATCCGCGTACGAAGTCGCGGGCAGAAGCTAGTAACAAAATAATGAACTTTGCATCAGCATCAACTAGTTAGCTCCCGTATTGAGCGATCGAAATTAGGCCTAATCTGATCTACCGAGCATAGGTAGGTACATAATGTAATTGTATTTGTGCTGTGTGCACAACTTGATTAGTTAGTACTGCAACTTGTGCTCTGCATTGTAGGGAATAGAGTTAAATGAACTTCTAATGATTAAATAAAAAATTGATCCTTAATTTTATTACAGACTTTATTCACCTGCAACTCTAATAAAGATTTTATTGAGGATTTTTATATATGGAGCCTTGGCATACCTACAGTAGGTACTGTCGCGCCATTTTGATTTTTCTTCAAAATGGCGCAAAATGCAAACGGAAAATAGGTATAATAAGACAAAACCTATAGATGTTTGATTACTTTCAACTTTCAGTGTGTGGCGCAACAGAATGTTGCCATTTTAAATACATATTATCACAAATCTATTTCGCTATTCTGACATTGTAAAGAGGCATTTGTAAGTTTGTATGTGTATCCATATATGTTTGTGTGTGATCCAATTCCAATTCGATCCAATTAAAACAAGAAATTTCATTCGGACGAAGTTGCGCACAAGCTATTTTTGTATAATTTTAATATTTCTCACATATTTTTTTCTCTTTAATCAAATTAATAATGGATTGGCAAAATATTAAATAATATTTTTTAAAACGCACAATGCGAGCTGTGATGTTGCACTCGCAGAAACTTCATCAAAGTTTTTTTTTTTTGCAGAATAATTTGGCTGTTCTATTAATAAGTTGGATTACATATAAGGTATTAAAAACTGCAAAAGTTTATTTGTCATATCCAGAATGGAATGAAAGTGGGCTGGACACTTGGCCAGACGTGGTGGCAGGTGGAGCAGAGCCCTGACGGAATGGTTGCCGAGAGACGGTAAAAGGACCGTTGACAGACTAAAAGCCAGGACGACCTACAGAAGATAGCGGGGAAGACCTGGATGACATTCGCACAGCCTTTAGCAGTAGGTTATAATTAAATCAAGAGCCACAATTAATATAACACTCAACGACTTTTTCTCCAAATGGAACAATTTGTAGTGACAGATACAAAACAGTTTTACTCGAATCTTATCCACTCACGTGTACATCTCCGAGACTTTTCATTGGGTGCAATTCATCAAACGGACGTCGGCCAACACTGTCATGTAGGTAGGATGAAACCTCCATCAGTGGTGTTATTCTGTAAACATCTCACCGTGAAAACTTAGGTGAAGTAAGCGTGGAGTGAGCTGTCAAAAGTGTCATTTCCTAGCAAAAACAAACTCGTATCACCTCAGTTTTCACGGTGAGATTTTTACAGAATCGGCCGGCAACAGTGCGATTCTGTAGCTATCTCACCGTGAAAACTTAGGTGAAGTAAGCGTGGAGTGAGCTGTCAATAGTGTCATTTCCTAGCAAAAACAAACTCACATCACCTCAGTTTTCACGGTGAGATTTTTACAGAATCGACCGGCAGGTATAACAAAACTGTCCATGATGTTGATGATGATCCAGAATAATCAAGTTATCATTTATGATAATAGGTGATCTGTAACTGAGGACAATCCTATCACAGACACTTTTCTCTATTTAAGATTGTGCATTATATTGATGTGTCTGTAATATGATGTTGAGATAAATAAAGATTGATGATTATGATTATAAATTCACCTTTGATATTCAAGTTAATTTAAATAAAACCTTTATCCTATTCCAAACCTATCACCAGCACAGAAATCAACGTCAAAACTAAAATTATTGACATCCGACCCCTCAACGATCGATCCAAAACTTTTCTTTGACGACTCTTTGTAAGAAATGTTTTCATAAAAACTAGTAAATTGAATCAATATTACGTGATTGAAAGAAACAAACAAAGGTTATGTGTTTTTCGATACCAGTCGCGCGTTTAAGGGTATTACCTAGGCCGCGTTCACACTGAAGTGTATTAGTGGCCATCGACTGTCATGAAAGATTCTAATCACACGTACCACAATCGCTACCACAGTACGACAACACGTGGACGGGCGCTAATTTGTATGAAAATTATTTTTTTTTTCGAGCGGACGACATTTGGCCGTAAAAATAACCGTGTGGTACCGCAGCCACAACGCAACCACCAGCGGGACCACGCAATAGGGGCCGGGCGCATCGCAAACACAACGTTGTTGCAGCGACCAATTTTGATTTAAGTTTTTAAATAACCACAACAATTTAAAATAAAAAACAATTTTTTAAATGTTTTTCCAATAACCCTGTATAGAAAGAAGCACTTTCAGTTTTTCTTGAATTTTTCTTTCCCTTAAAAACATATTCGGACTATTCAGCCGTTCTCAAGTAATTAACCGACGAAAAATATTAAATTTTTATTACACTTAAATTGGAATCATATATTTTTGAAGGAGAGTAAAATGAAACCTTCAAACAAAGTGGTTTCAAGAATTTCAGAACGGGTAAGAAAATTTAAAAAGATTATTGGAACATTACCGAATAAAATTTTACATAGACCTATTATTGCCACTCACCTTTAATTAATCTGGTTGGTTTTCCAAGAAACCCATAAATCAGAGTAGAATTCATTATAATATATCAAGGAATCCTTCAAACAAAGTGGTTTCAAGAATTTGAAAACCGTAAAAAAAATTAAAAGATTAATGGTAAATTGCCAATAAGGTTTTACTTAGACATTACTTAGTAAGCTAGACCCACTGACCTGTTTTATACAAGTTGTATAATACAGGTCAGTGGCTACACCTATTATTAACGGCCTATAATAAACACATAGAGATCGAATATAATAATTTCCGTAATAATGACAGACATTTACGGGCAAAACGAAACTCGATTAATATAAATAAATTGAGAAATTCTGTTTCAATACCTATACGGTTTGTATAAATTGGATGTGGCAAAAAATCTTTGGGAATTTTTACATCGTGCTTTGCATGGTGGACCCTTGCTACTGAAAACGAGCAGACTTACCACCTTTCTAGTGGTTCTAATTTTTAACAGTATAGTCGACCTAGTAATTGCGTTACCACTTTTGACAAAAACCATCAGGTAAATTGAAACTTCACTTTGATCCCTGTTGACAGACTTTTATAAAAACTTTTATAGAAACTTTTATCCCACCAACAACATTTTCATGTAAAATGTTGCCAAGACGAGACCACATATGGCTCGCACTCTCAAAAAGTTATCAGATCTCATGTAGAGCCAAGCTTCTAACTCTACACGCCCTAACTTCACACTTAGTCAAAATATGAGGCTTGGCCGTTTCGTTACTACAAGAACTATTGTATAACAGAAAAGTAATGAACAGTGAATAAATTTTTCACCTTACGCCCATGTGATGGTAGCGAAACGGCCACGGCATCGGCAGTCCAGTTTTGCGGGACCGGCTTTTTACTGGATCCTGCAAAACTGAACTACCGTGTGAACACAGTGTCCGTTTTTGCAGGATCCAGTAAAAAGCCGGTCCTGCAAAACTGGACTGCCGTGTGAAAGGGCTGTAAGACGTCAACTTATTCCACGGATATGTACCTATATTGACTTTGCTAACTGTTTTTACATTTGCTCCCTTTGATATCGAGAAGGTATCTTCCTACTTATCAATTTCGTGTTTCCTTGTTCATTAACTTTCTCAATTACTCCAGCACCCAGCATTAATTGCATAACAATTTGAATCATTTTGAAGCATATTGCTAATCCATTGCTCCTTATGTTCGAAAAATGTATTTGCTCAACAAAGTAAATAACGCAATGAATGTTGTTCAACTGTCAAAATGAAACCCATTGCTACTGATAGTGTGTTACGCAATTACCCTGCAGCTTTGCCTGTGACTTTGTCCGCGTGGATGCGGGACATACAAATACTGACTTATTTAATTAATTTTCTTCTGCCTGTCGATGGTACGACGCGACGGTAGGAACAGGTATCTATTCTACTGACTTTTGATAATATCTTCGCCATTTACGCTTTTACTATAGAAGTGAGTGTTCATTGAGGTGCTCTAAACTTTACCTTAGGACTTTAATAGAAACATAACTTACTAAAAATAAGTTATTTAATCAAAGTTTCGTGGGGACAGCTGTGATAAGGATCTCGAACTCATTGAAAATTTATTTTGGGGGAAGAAGTGATGCTATGACGGGAGATCGATCACTTTGTTGTGTTAGGGAAATGCTGAGAGACAAAAGAAAAAGTTTGAGGTGGTATACTATGTTTTGTTTTAATTTATTTTAGAATAGAGTTTTGTTTTAATTTATAAACGATGATAAGATAGTTGATGGTTGGTCGATGGTTTTGCATATGGTTTTGTTCAAGTGACGTTTAAACGTCAAAAATGTATTGTTAAACCGTAGACAGAGTAATCTATGGACTCATGGTATCGCTGTCACCAAAAGGGACAAAAAAAACCGGCAATCTTCATCATACTATCATTTTTACAGCTTATTACACTGCACCTTACTATTTTCACAGTTGCGCAAAAGTACTATTATTGAATTATGCACGAAAAAGATCTTATACGAGTATTATTTTATTAATCCTTATGTTTGTTACTTCTTCACGCTCAAACGGCTGGACCAATTTTGTTAACATTTTGTATGGAGGTAGCTGACACCCTGGATTAACATATAAGGTACTTTTTATCCCAATATTCCCACGAGAGCGATATTTACGCGGGTGAAACCGCGGGGCGCAGCTAGTATGTGTCATAAAAGAAGTTAAATGCATGTCTTGTAAATCCAAACTAGGTACGTCACCTGAAAAACACTTAATGCTACGTTAACCTGTAACATCGCAAAACTGGCCAAACTACCTCAATTTCAAGTTAAAGCTTTGCGCTACTACCCAAAATTAGACTCCATTTATATTTTCGTCTGCCTGACTTCTAACAAACCAGCTTGATTATACCTCATACCACCACCTGTAGAATTTTTAACAAAATGGCGGCTGCCAATAGCGTCCGTCCGTTCGTTCCCAACGATTACCAGTTTTATGCACGTGTCGTAAAATCCTTAAGATTCGGTTCACCGAAGGTGCAACTGAGGAAAAGCTAACTTAATATTTATTTCCATTCGGTACTTTACGTACTACTGTCATTTGCAATTTTGATATCACAAGCATAATTTTTGACCTTATCGTTCTGAACCTTGCTGAGACACAGTAAGGGTGATTTTTAATTCGCTACCTCGATGCCACCTCAATGTAGAACAAATGCATTGTAATAGACACGCACGCTCATGCCGAAGGATACCTCACTGCGATACATCGCGGGCTCTTTGGGGGTTTATCGATGCCTGACATGTGCGCGCAGTATTAGCATGCGTTTGTTCTACATAGAGGTAACATCGAGGTAGCGAGCTAAACTGCAGTCGTGAGGTATCTTCGGCATGTAATTACCCTAATACACCACGCGGGCCCAGTTGGTGGATGAGACATGTCTTCTAATATTTGGTTCTAGGTTCCTCACAATGTTTTTCTTCACCGTTTTGAGAGCAGAGGTGAAGAAATAAATTGAACAATGTAAATTGCATGCTTGCCTGGGTCACCTCGCTCTCCCTTAATCAGCTTTTATCGCTCTTCGCATTGCTATCAGTACATCAAGAGGTTTACTCCACAGGCCAGTCGACTCGTAAGCGTGTCGTAGCATGTAATAAAATGGCGTGTAATTTAACGTTAAATATCTTTTTTGTTCATCGGAAAATTCACGATGATGAAAGGATGTCGACAGAAATGATATAGCGCCCTTTAATAATGGTGATAAATCATAAAATAAATCTGTATTTCTGTAACAATAAAAACCTGTAGTTGTCCTACTGTAGAGCAAAGAATTATATGAGAAAATCTTTGTTTCAGTGGGATTTAAGGCCGAGCTTAATAAACATTACTTAGGCGGGCCCTAAAAATCAATAATATTGCACAATATTACAAATTACGCAATGTTTTGACCGTTTATGGTTATTATTGAAGATTGCGCATAGTGGAATAAAAGTATGAGCTAGTTTAATTTTTTATTGCACCTGCGCAATAAGTATCCTACAGGATAGGTCTTACTAGCTGTAAATTTTAATGCGTAAAAATAATGGATTGTTTGAGTGCAAGGGCTAAATCAATCATATTGCGCAAACTTAGTGTAGGTGTAGGGACCGCCTTAGCACGAACTTTGGCTTCTTTTCATGTTTCCGTATCTATCTTGTGCGAATGTGACAGGAATAATGCTTAGCCAAAGCACGTGCTAAAGTCATGCAAAAGTCGACCTTATGCTGTGTAGGCTGGCAGAAAAATAACTCTAGTTGCATTCGAACATTCAAGCAAATTCAGAATAAGCTTTCAAATAGGTTTTTTGTTTCGAAAAAAACAGTGATTTACGAGTATTGTGATGCACGTTGATGTTAACACTTTGGCATGGAATAATCGTAATATTTTTAACGTGTATTATTAATAAAGCCCCCTTTTTTTGGGTGAGAAATGAAATAATAATGGAAGGGAGTGTCAGACTCTTACTGACTAAAACCCACCCGTATTCCTACCTTAACCCTTCCGGGCCAGCGGTAACCCTTTTGGAAAATCCCGCTGACCCGGCAGGCTTCAGCCCTAAGGGGCTCTTAATACTGACATCTCTTTGAAACGCGCGTGGAACACTACCCATTACTCTCCGCCCGCAGGCCCGCGCCTACGGTGGCCGGGAGTCGTCCCGTGGCTCCCGACGTCCGGAGCGTCTCCCGCGGCGGCTGGGACGGGAGGCTTTCTCTCTCATCCATCCCGCCACCTCCTTCGCTAGCATAACTGCTTCGCAGAAGGAGGTGACTGCCTCCCACTCCATCTCGCTCCAGACCATGGCTTGCACCAGGGCCGGACGCGAGAGGTCGCCGCCGCTGCCGATCGCCTCGACAAGGACACGGTGGTGCTCCACCCAAGCGGGGCAGACCTCCACCGTGTGCTCCACCGTATCCTTGGGGCGGTCCTCGAATAACGTTTATTAATCTTGGCGTTAGTCATGCTTTCCAAGTCTTGTATAGGAGATTCTTTGTAAATGATCTCGCCAGTGGAAGAACTTCCAGAATACAATATTCTAACATTGTAATTACGCAGTCACATGAAACATTTCAGCTTTATCTTTGATAAATGGCAATGGTCCTACGATAGTTTTGGTATTGCAGCTTTATTGGTCTACGCGGCGGAGACAGTATTTGCCTTGAAGACGCCTAATTGTTTATCACCCTTTAACCCTGTTACCCTTTCTGGAGATTAAGAGTTGAGAAAAAAAAAATCAAAAAGAGGTTCATCAATATAATTATTTTTACGCCTCTTTAGGTTTTTTATCACTGTCAGGTGCAGGAGTAGCTTCAGGAACATCTTCGTTCTCTGTATCTTCTGCATCAATTATAGGTATGTTAAACCTGGACGAGTGTTGCGCTGCCAATTCTTTAGGCTCTTCGACGTTCGGTATACGATAGGCCATGATAGCTGCCCCATAGTTGCCTAATCCGACGTCGTAGAAGACGATCTGAAAGAGCATAGTTTTGTTCTTAAGGATAGTGCAGAGAAAGTGAGTTTAAAGTAATGGGGCGTTTCTTTAACCTTTTTGCTCCTTGCCAAATTCCATGATTCTAGGTCAACGGGAAGTACCCTATAAATTATGATTCCCTTGAGAGTGTCGAAATATACGTTTTTGCGGCTTAAACGGCCGTATTGTTTTTACGTTAACTTAGAAGTTTGAATTTTTAACAGCTTCATGGGACTGCAGACTTAAGTATATGGTTTTAATTTCAACACAAAAAAAAAAAAAAAAAAAAACCTCCACGCGTTCCCGAGATAAAGAGTCTTGAAAGACAGACGGACGGACGGACAACAAAGTGATCCTATAAGAGTTCCGTTTTTTCCTTTTGAGGTAAGAAATCCTAAAAATAAGTTGTTCTATACATTTTAACCGCGTAGCTATTGCACTTTTCTATGAAACAGCTGTCTTTCTCTCTGATAGCCGACGAAAAATGTCTACGCTAGACGTCTTGAATCATATGCTTAATGCATGGTAACAGGTTGGACTTCAATGTCCCCGCTACCCTGTACAGATGTTGATGATCTATGATGTGTATGATGTTTTGGGATGCATGGAGAAGCCTCCTCGTGTAGCGCACTTTGTTCCGCCAGTTACTCAACTGAACCGAGCGTTCGACGGCGGCAGGAGCCAGTCACACTCAAAACCTTATAACCTTAATTATTTGACTGGCCAATTCTTCCCTTGCGGTGGTAGGGCTAACACCCGCCTACTTTGCGACCACACTCTCACCGGAGTCCGGCGTCAAGCAGCTTGCTGTGTTTCGTCAATGCGTGGTCGTTCCAGTGCCTTAGGGTCAGTTCACACCGAGACGCGACGCGACGCGCAGTTTTCAAGATAGAAATACAATTACACAAAAAGGTACACGGTTCAGTGAGCTACGCCGCGCGGCGCCACGCTGCGTAGTTCGACGTAGTAGACACAGAATTGTGTACCTTTTAGTGTAGTAGATAAGGTCTGTAATTGTATTTCTATCTTGAAAACTGCGCGTCGCGTCGCGTCTCGGTGTGAACTGACCCTTAGGCATCTTCTGGGCACGCTCGTTTCATCATAGACCTCATCCATCGCTTTCCTTCAGGCGTGATCGAGGTCAAGAGCGGGTCCATTCAGCAATTTTAAAAAAATATATACATTTTTTTTTTTCTTAACAACGTACACAACAACACTAGGAATTTCTCCATAAACATAAAAAAGCATTGTGTCCTGTCATTCAAAACTTACTTCTCCATCGATCAGGTATCTGATGTAGTATATCTCGTTCAATTTGGTGAAGCCCAACTCCGTGGCTATAACCTGTGCTCTTGCAGTTGTAAATATACCTGCCATAGCAGGCACATTCGCGCTTGAACTTAGCGCAATTGCTGCTTTTAACATCTCTTTAGCTATGCCTGGAAAAGTAAGACAAAATTAAGCTTTCAGTAATAATAATATACATTTTTTTATCTCGCTTTACTTATGGTTACCATGTAGGTATACAAACACGCTGTGAATGTGTGTTATACGAGGTATGAGGAACAGGGTGTAAAGTTTACTCATACTCTATAGAAAAGGGAGGATCCTCCGACCAGACGGGTGTTGTGTCTGGCGGGCAACTGCCCGATGATTCATGTCGGGCCGTTGCATCTATGCTAGTTGCGCGGTAAACTCTGCTTGCGCGATGCAGGATTTGCGTGACGTCAGTATGACGCGTTGTTCGCATGTGGTGTTGTAGATACCGCTACAGTGACGAAGTTGGAAGCGTGTGAGGGCTTGGGTGTGTGTGTGCGTGTGTTTTCTTGTGTGCTGACGCTACTCGCCTTCACGCACACATTTACGGCGTGTGTGTATATTTGGTCAACATAACTAAAGCGCGCATCGCTTCGTGAGTTAAACTACTTTCCCGACCGATTTCGGTCACGCCAGACGACCTCAACTGAGACTAGGCCAGTATGCAGGAGACATTAAAGTGCTCAAGTGTGTGCGCAGCTCAAACATAGGTAGTACTCCCTCTGCCTTCACTCTCATAGACTGATGGGACGGGAATCCGACACGATCGGGGAGAGATCAGGCACAGAATCTTTCAGAGTGTCTAAAAAAACATAATTATTTTATTCAGTTTACACCGGGTAACGGCTAATGATACTAATTAAAGAAGTTTTGTCCGACACACACTAAAAAAGTCAGCCCTGCTAATGAACATTGCTATCTGACTAATCGACAGATAAAGACAGTAATGTGAACATAACCCAGCACTGCATTATATGTAAGCTGACATGCCCTTTATGCCTGTAGGCTTTTATTTAGGTATTAAGTTCTGTTTACATTTTTTAACATCATCTGCCAAGCCTTTTCCCAACTATGTTGGGGTCGGCTTCCAGTCTAACCGGATGCAGCTGAATACCAGTATTTTACATGGAGCGACTGCCTATCTGACCTCCACAACCCAGTTGCTGGGTAATACGATACCCCTTGGTAAGACTGAAAAAAAAATAGAAATAAAGAGAATAAAGAGAATAAACTATTCTAAGACTGGTTGTCAGACTTTCGGGCTTTGACTTTTGTGGTCTTAACGTGATGTTAAATATAACCAGGCTTTCAAATGTAAACAGGATTGTTCAAATCCGACTGATAGTTTCTGAGATTAGCGCGTTCAAAAAAACAAACAAAAAAACAGGTTCAGCTGCTTCAGCTTTATTATTAGTACTAGCTGCGCCCCGAGGTTTCACCCGCATAAGTTTCGATCCCGTGGGAATATCGGGATAAAAAGTAGTCTATATGTTAATCCAGGTTGTCAGCTACCTCCATACCAAATTTTATCAAAATTGATCCAGCCGTTTGAGCGTGAAGAAGTAACAAACGTAAACACACACACACACTCAGAAACTTTCGCCTTTATAATATTAGTATGATATATTCGCACGCTTAATCATATACTGACATAACTCAAAAAAGACGAGAAATCGCAAAAAATTATTTAGCATCTTTGAGTGTAAAAGAGACAGACGTTTGCGTGTGAAAGAGACAGACATAGGTATAACTCCGCCTAGAAACAAGATATCAAAAAAATTCCAAGATAGGCCGAAAGAGGGCGTTAAAATAAACTTTTTGGTATACTTAACTCAACTTTGACCGGAACACTAATCGGTCAATATATGATTAAGCGTGCGAATTATATAGATAGATTGTTCACCAATTATAACGAACCTCGATGCCTGTACCTGCTCTTCAAAGCGAGGATGTATATCTTGAAGTATCGCCTGACGTTCAGCGCTTTATAAACATTGACTGGCTTCTCGATTTCATTGTAGAATTTCATTACAGTGGAGTATAACGGATTGTGGGTTAACTTAACACGGCTGAAAGTTCTGGAGAACGCATCTGGAATTGTAAGAAAACAGAGACGTTATTATGCGGTCAAATTAACGATTCAATATTAAGATTTTCGCCATTATAATATAATCTGAAAAGCTACAGTTAAGTCGATTGACAACTTATTTAAATACCAAGAAGAACCAAGATACCAGATACCTAATTTTTTTATGTGTTGTGGTTGTATTCATATTTAAGACGATTCTGACATCAAACTTTTTGTTTCTAGCACACTGATGGCTTCGCGGCGATCAGACGTAAGCGTGCCGCGTCGCTGCTGCAGAGGGTCCGGGGCAGCTCGAACAGTCTCCTGAATGTCATTGCAGGGAAATTTGATTGCCCGCTCGTCCATTATTTGTCCAATCTGCATGTGTACTAACAGTTTTTATGTTTTTTATGTTTTACTAACAAATTTATGGATTTATTATTCCGAAATAAAATGATTATTATTATTATTATTATAAATCGAACATACATACATTTTGTAGTGCAAAAGCCAATCAATTCAAAGTGTGTTATTCAATTAGATAAATTCTAATGATCTATACCCTGATTGAATAACACACTTTCCACTTTCCGCTTTTCCACTTTTTTTTTCTTTTCTTTTTTTTTCTTTCTTTCTTTTCTTTTTCTTTCTTTTTTTTTTCCAATGGAAAGTGTGTGTGTGTGTGTGTGTAATAATATGTTCAAAAAAATTGTCTGCTCAACAACGTAAATAACGCAAAGAATGTTGATGAACAGTCAAAATGAAAGCAATTTCTACTGCTAGTATGTTACGCAATTACCCCGCAGTTATGATAAATGATGAGTGATTATTTTCTGTTAATAGAATGTTTTTTTTTCTGTAGATGAGGTCTGTTTTCTATCCCGAAACAAACTTAGAGGTTATAGTCTCTTTTAAAGTCTAAGTCATAATCTTAGTTAGATCATGTGAGGACCATGTAGAGAAGTGTCTGAAATGGTCTTTTGAGGAAAGAACCACACAGATCTGAGTGGACCTATCCAGTCAGTGCACGCATTTGTCAGGTCAACTAGGAACTTAAGGAGCTCAAGTACTAACAACAAACAAATGTCAAAAATTTGTCATAAATGTAGGGAAATTACAGGTATTTTTGACAGATTGAGACTGAGATCAGACTGTGAACGTTCTTAAAATTACGGGAATTGCTCATGAAATAGTCATTGGCGCAAGTATTCAAGTTATTTTGGAATACTCAAGATCACAGTATTGTAACGCAATATTCTTATCTAGACATTGAGCACATAGCCAAATCCAGATTAAACGACCTATCCAAAACCATAAAATCAAACATCTATTTCCCAGCCAAACTAAGCAGGTCTCATTTCGAGAACCAACTAAAATTCGCAATGTATTTACTTTTAGCTCGCTTAGAATCCAAATGGTCCTTTTCTGTTTATCAATAGCGAATCAGAAAATAAGCTCACCTTACGTTGACTTGATACTGTAGACGGTGTAGTATTCTGTATACGCTTCGATAGCATCACCGCCCCTAATATAGACCTACCCGTATCTACTACTTGGAATCCAATTTACGTACAAGAAATAGGGATTGAGGCATGAGAGGTAGCGTTTTATAAAAACCGCGTCGTGGATTATTGCTTTCTCTGGACTGCTTTTGAAACGGTTAACACCACAAAGCACGGAATCACCGCGCTGAAACCATCTAGAGACAACAGTTCTTATAAAATTAGTGGCGCCGTAAGATGAGCGCTTACTTCTGTCACGGACCGCCATTCAAAGCCGTCAGTTTATAATATGTTACGGCTAATGACCGAAGTGCGGCTACACCTAGTTTTACACCTAGTCACCTCCCGAAATACACACGAACCGCATGTGGCCGGCTAAAACTAGGTTTAGCCGCACTTCGGCCGGCTAAAACTAGGTGTAGCCGCACTTCGGCCCGCTAAAACTAGGTGTAGCCGCACTTCGGGCCGCCGTGCAGCCGTGACATATACATCAATTGTGTTGTAATGCGAGAGATGAGAGAGGGACGATTTGTATGGGAAGTGTTAACAATACTGCCTCTAGCAGCGGCCACTGAGCCGTATCCGTGCTCTGGGTGTGCCTAAAAGGCAGCAGACAAAGGGAAGGCACTTTTGCGTAGCAATGATTACCTAGAGTAAAAGTGCGCAGTGCCGCACATCCCTACCCTATTTCAAGTTAAACAAATACCAACTTTATATCAATGATAATTAAGTTGATTTCAAAATGACTAGTAGGATTGGAAAATTTATAAAAATTTTGGTAGTTGTACCGTAAATTGAACTTTATTGTGTAGGAATTAAAGTTATTTTTCCATTAATTCATATTTGTTTCTTACATTTTTTGCAAATAAATCGCGAACGCAGATTAGTAATAATAAGCATACCTTAACAGTCGGTTTGATCTAAATGTATAAATATAAATAATGCATTTTTTTGCTTTCTGAAAGCCTGTTCACTGATCAGCCTAAAACAACCAGTGTACTAAGGTGAAGTGAGCTTGAAGTGAGAAGTCATTCCACCTAATGCTTGGTATTGGCAGCTCTCCTCACTTAAGTTTTCACTGTGAGATTTTTACAGAATAGATCAGCAGAACTTTTATCTTTTAGTTTTATATTTGACAACATTGTGCTATTTTAACGTAAACAATACGTTTAATTTAAAAAAATATATTTTAAAGACACTTAGACTTAGGAGGACGCGCGGGCTCGTGAAAGATGGAAGGAGTGGGGAGGCCTTTGCCCGGGAATGGGACAGCGCAGGCTAATAAAAAAAAGAGACTTAATGAACTCGCTACATCTCACAATTTGTACCAACCAGAAAAACCCTGTAGCTGAATCGGAATTCTTTTTACGGATGCAGTAAAAATTTAGGCTCGAAGCATTCAAAGAATCTGCCCCCTAATGTAACTGCCATCGGTTCAGAACGAATCGAGTTCCATTCGTTTCGATTGATACGCAAATAGATTCAGAATAGTGATGCGACTAGCTTTGTGTGTGTTCGATTTTTATGGGAACTCGATTGACTATTATAAGGAAGTCGTATTTAATGAGGAGTTAAGAGCCATACTACCTCAGCTATAGTTCACTCTCTATCTCGCTCACAAGATACTGCTCGCGGACTGCGAGACATAGTGCGGTGCTGGGCGGAAGGCAGCGCAGGCAGTTTAGGTATTTGATTTTTACGGTGAAAATAAAGGTAATTAAAAAAAAATAAAAAACATAAGACCTGCTTTATAGTTTCATGATCTAATTTGAAGTATTTTTTGAATACCAGCTTTGGATTTTTTTTCTATAGAGAAAATTTTATGGAATCGTATTTTCGTCTAACATAGTACCTACTTAACATTAATCCTGAACTTTACCATATATTTATTTCAAAATTAATGCTGCGATATTTTTGACCTAACGGAGGATCATGCTGAGCCATTTGAGGTAGTATAGGCTCTTAAGGATTTGTGACACAGAGAGCCTGTAGACAAATTTGCCAAAGCTGGAGTGAGTAAGTGCAGCCCTTGCAGCTGTGACCGAATCGCATTCTGGCTTATCAGTCGATTCGCACGAATTTACTCGCCCGACACGCGCAAATCGTCACTAAATCATAAATTAACTGCGTGCGAGTCCCTTTAAGAAAAAATTATATTATTTAAAAGTGACGATTCACACTTTTTGGGCGAGTAAATTCGTGCGAGTCGACTAATATGCCCGAATTCTATAGGTACAACTTCAATTAAAATGTGCGTTCAGCACCGTACACGTGAAAGAAGTGCAATGTCTTAAAAATAAGAAAGATTTAGTATGAGAGACAGAGATCTTTCTTCTCTCTCATGTACTAATAAACAAATAAATAAATAAAATAAATGTACCAAAATTTGCAAACGTGACGCATCCTTGATATTTCACTCTCAATTTTCGTTCAATTTGCTTCCAGTCCAAAATTATTGAATCACTACCTATGTTTCATTTTAAATATGCTTATTTCATCTCAAATTTTGTGCCATATATAAATTACAGCTCCAGTAAGTTACAATATTACTAAAGTCGGAGCTGTGGCACTCATACCTTTCATGATTCATCATCATTCCAGCTGAAAGACGTCCACTGCTAGACATAAGCCTCCCCCAAACACCTCCACTTCGACTGGTTCTGTGCTTCCCGCATTCAGCGGATTCCTGCGGCCTTCACAAGGTCATCGGTCCACCTTCTGGGAGGCCTTCCAACGCAATTAACTTAATAGTCAGCTGTCCATTATGTTATCCTTTTATGATTCTGCCAAAGAGGCGTTTTTAGGCCCCCTGATACCAGTTTAGCTTGCTTTAGGCGGATTGTTTCACGTCCACTTGACGCACGCGTATACGTCAAAAATGGTGCTAAATACCATCACAACAAAAAAAGCATTGTTGCAAATTACAATAACTAAATTATAGCCTTGCCGTACGTCTAATAATAATGAGTACATAATCATTATCATGTCTACTGCCACAGATGGGCCTAAAAGGCCACTGGCAGAATCATAAAAGGATAACATTATGAATCATAATATGGCGAAGACAATCCGTGTTTTTCTTTTTTTCGCTGCACTACGTCCAAATCCAATCCCTATCTCTTTGATTGTACCTATCATCAAAGAGATTGAAATTGGATTTAGACTAGATTGATTGGTATTTTAGCACAGACAAAAAAAAACCTTCACCAATGGGATTTGATACGATTAACTGTCCATTATGATTCATAATGTTATCCTTTTATGCTTCTGCCAAAGTGGCCTTTTTAGGCCCCCTGATCGGCGAAATCACGCGAGAAAAATAGAATCATAATCATATCTATGCTTGAGAACATGCAGTTTTGCTTCTGTTTCGCTTGGCGTACCACGGACAAGTCATAGCGGTACAGTCACGAGCACTAATATGCAACTTAAGTACTCAGCAACTTTCAATTGCGATTTTTTCGTGAACAAAACGAATGCAACGTTAAAACACGATACTTTACATAAACCTATGGGTTCGAAAATACTATGTTCGTAATAACGTAAAATTTCATTAAAAAAAAGGAGAAAATTGTGTTTGAATAAAGCCAAGTGTATACATACTTATGCTCGTGACTGAACACTAAACCTACGCCGCCCTCTTGTCTGTCACTGTACTATGCTCGCTGTACTACTGAGGTTTCGCGGCAGAGATGTGATACCCGCTTTAATCAGCAATCTCAGTTATTAAGTTTTAACACTACTAACTTTTCTCCTGTATCCTCATGATGAGTACTCCAACCAGCTTATCCGTTCCTTCTTTGACGGCTGCTAAAGACATCTTATCTTTCATCCATATCCGGACGTTGTGGATGAACTCATCAGTGCCTTCTTTGTCATCTATTATATTCACTGATCTATACGTTAGCTGAAAAACAAAAGAAATTAACAGTTTTCGAAAGAAAATGTTTGGCGAATGGTGGCTGTTTAACGGCCGAACCCATATCGCCAGTTTTGGCATACTGGAGGTAGAAAACCCTATCTATCTGTGGTTTTAACGTCCCAATAATCTACATCAGTAGCGATCTGTATGATTATAATTATTATACTGGCAGTTATGATTATTCGGCCGTAAGTCAACTGTAAAAGTTGCACTGCATAAGGGTCTAAATCGTTTAACACATCGCAGGATACTTCACTTTTTGACAAATATTGACCTGCACCCAATTGCATAATACTTTCTACCACAATCCGACGGACTTCGAAGGAATAAATTGCTTGCTGATCCACTGCTTCATAATATTTGAAATAATCGTCCGATCGAAAGCGTAAATCATGTAATTGTGTTACTCAATCACCCCACCAGTATTTCTGTCACTATTTTTATCGAGTGCAAGTTTTTCGCCAAGTTTGTGGTAATTTAGAAAGAGCTTTAATTATTTTCTCAAAGAGTTTTATTTTAACTTCAACATCGGGAAGACTACAAAAGAATTTTAATCAAATCATTAGATACTTTTTAACTAAATTGTTGAAATTGAACTCAAATTCAATAGCGAATTGGTTTCTTTATTAAACTTTAAAGAAGGTTTATAAAAATATCTATCAAAAGTATTTTTCAATTATTTTTTGATGGAGTTAAATGTGGGGTGCTAGTGCAGGCGATGAGTTTACAGAATTTATAACTGGCTCTGCCATTTTAAAACCTTTTTTGTTGCCGCATAACTTTTATACGAGGAATAAAATTGACGTTTGACAGTTTTTGAATTAAAGAACTGTCAAAATTTCAAAATTATTCCTCGAATCACGTTATCTGATTGCCAATTAAAAGCCAAACTAGCACTTTATGGGTTCCTTATCACCAAAAGTAATAAACTTTTCCTTGTTTTCAGTATCATTCTCATGATACAGGCCGTGACAACGTGTTGCTGGGCATTCTGTTACATTTTCAACTGGTTGACTGTGTGTGACAGACAAGAGGGCGGCGTAGGTTTAGTGTTCAGTCACGAGCATAAGTATTTAAGTATTATATTCAAAGGCAATTTTCTCCTTTATTTTTTAATAAAATTTTATGTTATTACGAATAAAGTATTTTCGAACCCACAGGTTTATGTAAAGTGTCGTATTTCAACGTTGCATACGATCATTTTACGAAAAAATCGCAATTGAAAGTTGGTAAATGTTGACATATTAGTGCTCGTGACTGTTCATACACACGGGCGACACGCGTCAACAGCAGAGGTAACTGCAGCCATGGACGGGTGTCGACACGAAATGAGGTCCCATAAGTTCCAATAAGTAGTAGTAAGTAAGTTAGTAGTTTGTAAGTATCATTTATGGAACCTTTCTTAAGGTATAAGCACTTTAACTTAAACACGTTTAAATTTAATTCGTCCTGGACCTCTTCAGGGGTCATTGTACTAATAATTATAAACAACTTTTACTATGGGACCAAACCTGAAATCGCGAAAAAAAAATCAGCTGTTCCCTACATTTATGTTCGCATATCTCGTCAAAATATATAAGGAGCAGGTGATTTTTTTTTTGCGATTTCAGGTTTTGGTCCCATAGTAAGTTGTTCATAATGATGAGTACAATGAGAACGACTTAAATTTAACCTTGTATATTAGGTAAAGAAGATCTTACATAAAAAGACAATTTTTGAAACAGCACATCCCACGCCCTCACTGGAGCCTAGATTAAATTACAGGCAGTTTGTTTTTCGCCCACTTTTTCTTGGCACAAAACATCTTAATTAAGTAAATTAAGATTTTCGAACGGGCAATTCATCTTTTTTGTTTTTGCCCCTTTAATTAAATGTTCAGATTTGAACCGATTGCCGCATTGTTGGTGGAAATTTTTAAGGAGATATAAAATGGGTAGGTACTTCCTGTGTTGTCATTTACAACACGGGAAGTTTTTTTTTTTTTTCATATTTTGTGTTTTATTGGCATGGTTAGCTGACATGTGGCAGATGATTTAATTTAATGTTCTGGGTCTCGTAATGTTAATTACTTAGCATTCTTACTATTTTATAGAAGCAAGTTTTTCTAACTGAACATACAGCTGTGCTGCTGGGGTGTTTGTTGCGCCACTTCTTCTCCCCAGCGAAAGCACTAGGAAGTGGTGAAGTGCGGGCGTTTTGGGGGGACTGTCTTTATGTTATTTTGACGTTCAAAAAGCGCTAATTCTCAGCCTAATTTGAATAAATGACTTTTGATTTTGTAAATTATTAATTAGTATTTTGTAAACTGCTAAAAATGGTTAGTTTTGAATAAGGAAACAGTGAGTTTAAAATTAAACACAAGGTAATAGTATTTTCACGGTGTCGTCAAGCATTTAATGGGATCAGTGATTCTTTTAGCCCACAACTCACCTGACATGAGGCAGATATGTTCAGCCCGATCCCAAAAGCTGGAAAGCTGCCCGCAGATGGTGGGACGAACTTGCCTCTTCCTAATAAAAGGGCTGACCCGCAATGGCAGTGGACAAACATGTGTGGAAAAAGGAAAGAGGTCTTTGTCCAACAATGGGACATTATGGGATTAATACATAGATAGATATAGTAAAAGATATGTGACTACTTGATCGTAGCAATATGTGAGCTACGCCGTAGCACAATGCGTAGCGTGGCGTAGCATGCGAGTGACCTTTCGTGAACTCCATGAGTAAAGTATGTGTTTTGTCTCACAGTATTATAAGCTGCAACGTCTTTCTGTCTCTATCTGTTTTTATTTTGTAACGTTATGCGTTCTACACACTTGTTCGGGTCAGCACATCGGTTCGGCATTATTTGTTGAACAAGAAAGACGGCCCGAAGCGATTAACTATAATAGTACATTATATTATATTAGATTTTGCCGCCCGAACATCTGTATAGCACGCCTTATAGGTAGGTAACGCAACAGCTATCTTTAAACTGCTGAGTCTAGAAGCAGCAACGGTTTTTTGCAAAATAAATCGTAACAAAGAGCACTTAGGAATGATTTTTGAAAGTTCATCCCCTAAAAGGATGAAATAAGGAATTAAAGTTTGTATGGTAGTTCGTAATTTTTGGCGATGAGAATCCCCGTTGGGCACACGGTTCACTGATAACGGATACGGGCCCTATCAGATCCCACAGAGCCTCAGAGCCTTTTGTCCTCGTATAGGACTTTCTGTTACATTTTTCTTTTTGTTACTTTTTTATATATCGCACATCCTATTATACACACATCCACACCAACCACACACCTCTCACACCACGCACACCCCAAACACATCACACACCACACACACTCGGCACACTATACACACCCCTCACACATCACACACTCCGCACACCCAACACACCCACATTAATGTTTCAAGTGTAATTCAAGAAACTAAAAATAAAATAATTTTGTAAGTTGTACAAACAGCCAAAGCTATGGAAGTGCGGAGTCTCCTAACACAGGCGTCATCATGCTTAAAAGGAGGCTCCAATCATAAACTAATGTGAACTAGTTGGTACAGAAATATATATATATTTTTTTTTTGTTGTGTTTAGTTTAGTTTGTAATCTTCCTGTACGAGTCGCAATAAATTATTTTTCTTTATTTCTGATTTAAAAAATGGCCTTACCTCTCCCCCTTCAGTTAAGTAATGTTTCTTGAGCAACCGTACTGCATCATCATACCTCCTGTCCTGCAAGTCTTCAAACCTGACTCCACACGGCACTCGACCCCATATGGAAGGAGCTTTTATTCTTTCTTCTAGCAGTTTCATCTTTTCCAATGCCTCTGCATCGGTTTTTGCCATGATTGGTTAGCTGGAAAGAAAACCAACCTTATTTACCTCATCATTGCAGCCGAAAGACGTCCACTGTTGGATTGGTAAGGATTCGTAAACCTTATTCGCAGCCTGTAAATATGATTTGCTAGACTGGAGCAGCAAACTTTTATCCTTCTCTATTTTCAGCATGAACAAAGCTTATGCCGTGGTGAAAATACTAGCGAGTCAGGAAGATGGCTGCCGAGTACCCAGGGTATATCTATCTATACATATAAATAAAATCCAAAGTCCTGACTGACTGATATATCAACGCACAGCCTAAACCGCTGGTCCTAGTGACATGAAATTTCAAGGATGTGTTCTTTGTGAAGAGTAGGTATCGACTAAGAAAGGGTTTTTCGAAATTGCACCCCTAAGAGGGTGAAATTTCAAGCGGACGAAGTCGCGGGCAGAAGTTAGTATTGTATATTGAAGGACCGATGGCCGGTGGAGCAGACGAGTCCTGGAGTGGAGACCGCGTATCGGCAAGCGTAGTGTGGGACGCCCCCCAGCTAGATGGACGGACGACCTAAAGAAGGTGGCTGGGGTAGACTGGATGCGGAAGGCGGAGGACAGGGTGCTGTGGCGCAGTCTGGGAGAGGCCTATGTCCAGCAGCGGACTGCGATAGGCTGAGTTGATTGTTGATTGAAGTATCGACGGTTGTGGAGAGCATTGGTGGCCCAGTGGCAGGCGCTAATAAATTGTAAATTATGGTTTTAAATTAACTTTAGTTTCTTTTGTAAAACTGCAGGTCGATTCTGTAAAAATCTCACCGTGAAAACTTAGGTGAAGTGAGTTTGTTTTTGCTAGGAATTAACACTATTGACAGCTCACTCCACGTTCACTTCACCTAAGTTTTCAAGGTGAGATTTTTACAGAATAGCACCGCTGTTCTATGTATGGGCTTGTACCACGAGTTATTTCATAACTTTGTAAGGGTCAGCACCCTTACAAAGTTATGAAATAACTCGTGGAACGTTGGAACCCCTACTGTTTTACCTGTTTTGTTAACTAGCATTAAGTAAAGTATCATGATACTATGATAATGAGATGATACTATTTAAAGAGCATTCATATTTGATTAAAATTATTACAACTGTTAGAAAACTCACAAAATAATTACCTGTGCTTACTGTACTTTCAAAAATCAATATAAATCAAATAACCATAACGAAACTAAATAAAATACATAAATAAAATGCATAAAAAACATGTAAAATTATAAAATAAAAATAATTTTAACACATAATTTAATTTGTATACATTCATTGATCTGAAACGAATGTCAAACTGAAAGCTTTTTTTTTAACTATAACTGCAAATAGTTTTCTGAGAAAAGTATTTATACAGCTTGATTCTGTTGGAACCTCCTTCGAGTTTCAACCTCGTTATGTTCGCCTGGATTATCTACCCTCTCTCTCGTGTTATCGCCAAGTTTCAAAACATCAGTGGTAACAGATTAAATTAATCTATACCTACTTTGCAAATTAACTACGTCGTTGGTCTCGTGGTAGCAAGATCGACTGCTGAGAGTGGGTTGCGGAGTTCGATTCCCAGATCGGACAAAGTGTTATTGGGTTTTCCATTAAGAATTTCTTAGTAACAGTCCGGAGTTTGGAAGTTGGCGGTTTAATACCCCCGTGCCTCGGAAAGCACGTAAAGCCGTTCCTCCGGTCGTGTCGGATTGCTGTCCCATCGGACTATGAGAGTAAGGGCTCTTACGAAGGGAAGATAGTAAGACCTATAGTACACCCACATTTTGCCACTTATGTTTAATTTCTTCAGATCCAGTTTACTCGTTCAAGAAGCCGTAAAGGTTATATTTTGAATTATTAGGTATATTGTTTTTAGAGCTGTTGATACCAGACATTTTGAGTTCTGATTAGATTTGAACACGGATATCGATTTGAATAATTATTATTTAAACAAACTCAACGCATCTATATCAATTAAACGAATTTGAATTATCAAGTTGTAAGTTAGTCAGAAAGATAAAGCTAGTTGCCTATTTTAAAGTGAAGTAGGTTCCTATAGAGAAGAACGGGAAAGAAACTCCACGGACACTCTTTTAAATTAAATTATACATTTACATTTATGAATAAATTTGGTTCTACCTTACCCCAATTCAGTACACAGCCATTTAGCCCTTGATATTTAGCTAGACCCCTACCACTTAACCTGCAGGAATCAAAGCAGGCAGGTGCGTCTGATTAAATAAGGGCCACTTCAAATGTTTGCTTACACAATGGCAAGTTTCTCTGCTAATATAGTGATGTGACACTGTAGGTTTCGACATTTTGAAATTACCGGTAACATTTTTAACATAGAAAATTACTGCCTACAATTCTTATGAGTATGAGCCCTCTGTGCCTCGGAAAGCACGTTAAACCGTTGGTCCCGACTGTCATTTGTAGATTTTTGACAGTCGTTACGAGTATTCAGTAGCCAAAAACAACACTGACAACCAGTCTTAATAACGGCATCGTAGTAACTGAGTTCTGGAGGTCAGATATGCAATCGCTCCAAGTAAAATATTGGTATTTACCTGCAACCGGTTAGACTGGAAACCGACCACAACATAGTTGGGAAAACGCTAGGCAGATATTAATGGTGATGAATTCTTATGAGTGTAATTTCCATTTTCATTTTTTATTTTATTTTTCAGGTTATACGAGAACTGGTGCCTGACCTACAAAAGCCTCAAGCAAGTATGATACCTATCTGAGAGCGATATACCTAATAAATTATTAAAATCTGCCGCAGGGTTTTGTACACATTTATCTACAGCGAGTAAAGGTATTTTTTTATTGCGGTATGGGCCTGCTCTTGTCCTCGATCTCGCCTGATGGATAGCGATGGATGAGGTCTACGATGGAACGAGCGTGCCCGAAACATACCGGATAATACTTGCTTTGAAGGCTGACAGGTGATATGTGGAAGCGAACACAGACGCTGGCAGAGAGTTCCACAGTTTGGCCGTGCGCATAATAAATATGGAGGAGAAGCCAACTGAAGATGTTATCGATAATTTACAAAGACAACACTATTCATAAGAGCAGCAACTTAGCTGTCGTGAACTAATGCTCACATCTACTTATGTTTATCGTCACAATGTTAAACAATCAGTTTCTACCATAGATACATTTCTATGGTTTCTACCATTTGTTTTGTAGGTTTGTTTTTATCACATAAATATCACAAGTGATTGGTAGGAAGAGGGAGGTAGGGAGAGCAGGAGAGGGAGGGGAATTTAGGGAGAGGGGGGAGCGGTTGCGGTTTAAAAGAATATGTACTGACAAAATTTAAAAGAGTATGCTTAGATTGTTTGGTCATGTTCAGAGGATGTATGAAATGCGACTAACGAAAAGTATCCAAAAGACGGATGTGAGTGAAAACGCCGGAGAAGAAACCCATAAAAGACATAATAGTGCCATATAGGTGATGTTCTTCAGAAGGGGCAGGTGCGTAGAACTCGCAACCGGCGTGCGTGTATGACCAGGGGGGTAATTGCGTTACACACATAAAATGACAATTGATTTGCGATCAATGTCTTCCATTTTGATAGTTCTGCCACGTTCGTTGCGTTATTTAGTAGGTACTGAATTACTGATGTATGAACGCAAAACGAAGTAATGATCGTAGCAGCTGGTGCTCTGTATCTCTGAATATCTCCATCGAAAGATGGGGTGTGTTTATCTACGTATGGTTGTTTATAGGGTGGCAGGTACAGATTGAGCACATCAAGCTACTACAATCTGTCCTTCAACAAATTTTCAACTTTATCGCTAAAGCATAAGATTCAAAGTTTATTGGGAAAATTTGACAGTTTCGGGTAGCTTGATGTGCTGTCGTCTGTACATCTACGCGAAACCCGTTACTATGCACTCCGTACACGATTATGAACCCTCTTGCGATGAAATTTTTCATCAGTTACTAAAAAAATGTATCCTGTGCTGAATTCATGGTTATAATTTTCACGCCGATGGCCCTTACCACCCTTATGATTGATAGGTAAGGAATGTTTGTGATCGAGTGTTGAGCGACATGTTGATTTGATAGTGGTGATTCCCTTGTGGTATACGGTTAATGACTAGATTCTGGTACAAAATAACGAATAGTTATTCCTGGCAATGATTCCTTTTTCTGATCTAAAATTAGGTTGATTCTAAAGGTTTTAAGGATGTTGAATAATGGCGACAGCTAAAAATCAGTGCATCCTTCTTTTGCATTGACATATTACATAATCAGCCTATAAAGATCCCACAGCTGGGACACAGGGTTCTGTGAGAGGGAGTGGGCCATGCGGGCCCAGTGCGGGTTAGCAGATGTCACATGTAAAGAATTTCACTGCTGCATTTTAAACCATAATATTCTGCGAAACTCGGCAATGTAATCTCTTTCCCAATATTTCCTTGGACAGCTTAATATGGTTAGTTGATCACTCGTTATTTCAGGAAACTGGCAAAATTCGGAATACCTACATGCCGAAAATAATGACCTCGGTACGAGAACCGACTAAGTTTCGGTTCTCGGTAACCTGATCCAGGCTCAGGCTTAAAATCAACTGTTATACCAGTAGCGTTTTAATATTGCTTGAGTGTGAGAGGGCTGCAGCTATACAGGATGAATGGCACCATCTCTTTTTAGCAACAGAAAGGTGATGGCTGATGGATGGTGTGTTAACTGATTGACTGTGTATATTGTAGCAGGCAAGGTGACCAAATACTTCTGAACAATTATAAATGTCAATAAAGTCCATACACTACAAGTTACCATTAATATCTCAACATTCATTACTTCATTAATATCTGAGCAGATGTTTGTCAATAATTTCTATACACACAACTAACCAAAAATATATCTATACACTTACAACGTCAAGTGTATCTACGTAGACAAACACTGAGCTTTCCTAATTCGTTATCGTTACTGTGAGGACGAATCAAAAACAAACACTAACTAGGTATCTGTGGTATAAATACGATGAAAAGACAATACAAATTGTATATAACATCATTTGTATAGGATACAACTGATATGTTAATGTCAAACTATTGAAAGAAAATAGATCTTGGTTTTGTAATTAAATTTTTTATTTTTATTTGTGAAAACATCGACAAAATATTAGTATTTTATGTAACCTCCTTCTATATTTAATACGTCCTGTAATCGTTTTCGCAAAAGAAATTAAAATAATTTTTTTAAATTATATTTAAAGTAATGTTGGAAGCACTTCCTACTGCATTTTTTCCTCAACTGCTCAGATATCCCATCATACATTTGACGTTGTAATTGTTCAGATATTTTTGGTTAGTTGTGTGTATAGTAATTATTGACAATATTATTGAAGTAATGAATGTCAAGATATAATGGTAACTTGTAGTGTATGGAACATATTGACATTTTTAATTGTTCAGAAGTATTTGGTCACCTTGCCTGCTACAATATATCTGACGGCGACTATATTACGAGCTCTGACGATCAGGCAGTCACTCGAGTGAATAATTCTCTCGAATGACTGTACATAAAATATGATTCATTTTCGTTTCATTCCACATTCAAAATTCTAAAAATTTTATAGGAATGAACGTTTATCTGCTCATTTCATTTCATTTTTACGTCATTCGGAGCACGACTGAAAATTGGCAAATGCCGAATTGGAAAAATGGATTGGTTCACATTTTTCACTTTTGATTCATTTTGTGTTCAGACGATTCACTTCGAGTGAAAGATGCCGAATAAAAGACAAAATAAACAAAAAGAGAAGCGTCTGAAATAACTTTACTTCACATCACATCATGTTTCCCCGAAGAGTTGTAAAGGTGAGGCGAGGTGTCTGATACCGGATTTAATAAATCTGCTTTCAACTCAAAGTCTAGCTATTATGGTGAGTGCACACTATCAAGCTCAATAATTTTGAAGGATATTGCTAATCCATTGCTCCATGTGTTAGAAAAATGTGTCTGCTCAACAACGTAAATAACGCATTGAATGTTATTGAATTGTCAAAATGAAACCTATTGCTACTGATATTGTTTTACGCAATTACCTACCTGACCATAAATACAGCTTTTATTTACCAGAAGGTGTTCTTACTGGATTTTTGGGTAAATTACAAAAAGAATACACAGTTATTTTACCTCACTGTCAAAATCAGAGTAATCTTTATTATCGTTGCAATAGGATTGTTTTTGGGTTGTTGCCATTGACAAGTCTGTCAAAATCATAGTGATCTTTACGTACGTTGCAACAAGGTTGGTATTGGGTAGCTACTATCAGAGTTAAAGTAACTGTGAAAGGACTTTAGGTGAGTAACTTTGTACTTTTACGAGTATTAGTTCGTTCGGTACTAAAAGTAAAAAGTTTATGTAAGATTTTACAACCGAATGGCTACGTAATAATATTGATAAGTAATTGATTTGGTTGATGATGGATTAGCTTTTAGAAACCACTGATAGTTTATAGTAGCATACACACTAAGCATAACCAGCCTATAATGTTCCCATTGCTGGGACACAGGCCTCCTCTCGGTGAGAGGAGGTGGGCCGTAATCCGCCACGCGGGCCCAGTGCGGGCGGTAAGTAGATGTCACTTGTTTTCGAACTTTTGGTTCTGGGACATGCCGGTTTCCTCACGGTGTTTTCCTTCACCGTTTTGAAAGCAGTGGTGACGAAATAATTTTCACAAAGTAATGCACCTGTCTGGGTTCGAATCTATGACCACGACAATCGGTGTTTATTAAAGACACTGGTAGAAATAATAATAATGATTGTGCCCATGAAAAGTGATGTATAAAGTAACACTAAGTAATAATATAAGATGACACTAGATGATGAACGAATATGTAATTAATTAGATGGTGTGATGGTGTTCTTCCCACCCAAAAAAACCTTACCTCAATTTTTTTTTTCAATTTGCCGCGAAAACCACAATAAAACTACCAACCTACTTATACCGACTTCGCAAACAAAATAAAATGGCTGCGGATCCACCATATACCTACAGCACAGCACGCCACACTGACTTGCCGAACTTCGTTCAATAGGGGAAGCAAAAAAAAAAAGAAAATAAATCAATACTGTGGCAAGGCATTCATAAAAGTTTGCACGGCATCAAATAAAATGACTTGGAACGAAGAATAGTTTAATGTCTTCGGTTGAAGGGTTCCGTGGCATTTTTTTGTTGAGAAAAATTGTTCCTTTTATACGTAGAGCATTTTTTTTAGTTATCGCATGGCAAACAAGACGATGTTTCAGCTCACTTAATGGTAAGTAGTCACCGCTGATTGACATTTGCAACACCAGAAGTGTAGCAGATTCGATGCCATACTAAAGATAAAGCAGAATGCCTTATGTACCGGTAAATAAAAGAATGAAAAGAAAGAAAGAAAAATAGGTTTATTTGTCACAGAAACACATGCATAAAAAATATAATTAATTCTTATAACATCTAAATAAAAACATATTCACGAGCACAAAGCAGAAATAGTCGACGTCTGCATCTGTACGTCATGACTGTGACAGAAAGGCTTCCACTCAGCATGACGCTATTCTATAACCAAACAAAAAACCAAAAAAAAATCAGCTGTTCCCTACATTTTGACGAGTTATACGAACATAAATGTAGGGAACAGCTGATATTTTTTTTCGCGATTTCAGGTTTGGTCCCATATTAAAAGTCGGTCATAATGATGAGTACAATAACCCTGTATAAAAAGTGGGCAACCCTAGATCTACCTGTCAGGTAAATTCATTGAAATCCTTTCAGCCATTAAAGCGTGAAAGGTAACAGGCAAACAAAGTTACTTAAGCATATAAAGTAATTATATTATCATATTCATTATACAGGATAAAACAAAATAACTAGCGTAACTCTGCAGGTGATGGATATCCAAATTATAAACTCGATAAAACGAAATAGAAATTAATCGAACGATGTTCTTTTGAGGAGTTATTCCGGTCTGATCCTCTGAACCCCCTCCACCCCCCCTCTCCTCGGTCCCCTGCTTGTTCGTCTTCTGTTTTAATCTCCTTCTTATCCACTATAAACTTTCTCATTCCGGTTTGATCCTCTTTTTCTTTTGTTCTGAGAGATCAATGACCGCTTGTAGTGTTGTTACTTGCAGTATAAGTTGAGAAAATCTGTTTTCTTTTGTGGTATCGTGTTGAGATGTCTGAATTTAATAATAAAATAAATTTCAAGTCAATACCTGCGGTCGATGACCCACCAAAAACATCGTCCAATTGATTACTTTTTTGTTTTATCGTGTTTAGATATCGATACCCATCACGTCTGCAGAGTTTCGCTAACGAATTTTATTTTCCCCTGTATATTCGTAAGGATTCATTTTATTACAAACCTAGTATGCCCAGACACAAACAAAAACGAAATGACGCAATAAAGAACAAAAAAACAAAACTCTGTTCAGGAAAGGTCGTCCAAATCATTTCTGCGCCCCGACATGACACAATCCCACTTACGCGTTACGTTTATTAAAACTCATACCCTACGATTTTCCTACAATCCGCTAGCCTACCAGTTGACACCAAAAGCCTAATTTATGGGTCAGGCCAGTATTAAGTTATCTGCAGATATCCATTCATTTTACTCTCTATGATTTATCATATTCAGTCGAGAAGACTTAGTTCAATGGAAGAATGGCTGTTATTAATTTTTGTTCTATTATTATAGTAACGAGGATTATAATATAACTGCAAAGTGGATTATCTATCTGTTACTTTTGATAGTGAATTATTATAAGTAGTTTAAAGGTACGGTGTTTTAAATAATATTATTAAGTCCGCGAAGTGAATATACTCCGTTGGTTCTTGTTTTTTTTTTTATATTTTATGCCGGTGTTGTCCCACTGCAGGGCAAAGTTTTTCAAATGTTTTTCAAAAGCTGTGAATTAAATCAGAATTCCATATGAAATAAACATTAAATCGCATCAGATATAAATAATTAAACTTTATAAGAAAGATAAGCAACTTTACACTAGATAATAACCTAAATGACTGACTAACTAACTACACAAATAAATACAAAAACAAAAGGACACTTAGGCGTCGAAGTACTCGTCCGCATCGCTGTCATGTCATCCGTAAAATTACCTAGAAGACTGGCTCCGTTGGAAGACGGGGAAGCTGGTCCTCATTCGGAAGCCAGGGCGCCCTGCGGACTCTCCGTCCGCATACCGGCCCATCGTGCTGCTCGACGAGGTCGGCAAGCTCTTTGAGAGAGTGATTGTGGGCCGCCTCGTCGGGCACCTGGTGAGGACGGGGCCGGATCTTGCGGACAGCCAGTTTGGTTTCCGCAAGGGGCGCTCGACGGTGGACGCCATCATGCGCGTGAGAGCCCTCACGACGGGGGACGCGGTGTCCCAGGGTGGGGTCGTCGTGGCGGTGTCACTCGACATCGCCAACGCGTTCAACACCCTGCCCTGGAGCTGCATTGTGGAGGCACTCCGGTATCACCGGGTGCCGCCCTACCTCCGTCGAATAGTCGAGGCGTATCTGACGGACAGAGCCGTCAGCTACCCCGGTCGCGATGGGGAGTGGAACCGGCGAGAGATGTCGTGCGGTGTCCCACAGGGATCGGTCGTGGGGCCGTTCCTGTGGGACATCGGCTACGACTGGGTGCTGCGGGCCGACCTCCCTGAGGGCGTCAGCGTGGTTTGCTACGCTGACGACACGCTGGTCCTGGCGCAGGGGAGGTCGCATCAGGCGGCGGCCGACGCGATGACACGCGGGGTTGCGATAGTCGTGGAGAGGATCCGGCAGTTGGGTCTCGAGGTGGCATTGCACAAGTCCGAGGCCATGTCGTTTCATGGGCCCCGGAACGCGCCACCATCGGGATCCCAACTAACGGTAGGAGGGGTTCACATCGGCGTCGAGACAACGATGAGGTACCTGGGTCTCGTCCTCGACAGCCGGTGGAACTTCGTCGAGCATTTCCGACGTTTGGCCCCCAAACTGGAACGGGCCGGGGCCGCCTTCAAGCGGCTCTTGCCCAACCTGAGGGGGCCAAACGCCTCCTGCCGGAGGCTTTACGCGGGGGTCGTGCGGTCCATGGCCCTATACGGGGCCCCGGTGTGGGCGCGTTCACTGCGGCGGCGAGCCGCCCACTACCTGAACGCGCCCCAGAAGGTGGTAGCCATAAGGCTTATCCGGGGCTACCGCACGATCTCTGGCGAGGCGGCAAGCCTCATTGCCGGACTGCCGCCATGGGATCTGGAGGCGATAGTCCTCGCGCGCGTCTATGAGTGGCGCGCGGAGGCACTAAGCCGGGGGGAAGTTCCGCTTTCGCGGCAAATCGCTGCGGAGCGGACTGAGCTCCGGCGCGATCTCATGGCGACATGGAAGGAACGACTGTCGCAACCCAGCGCAGGGCACGCCGCGATAGCGGCGATAAGACTCCTCTTTGAGGAGTGGCTAGGGAGGCGCCACGGCGCCCTCACCTACCGCCTGACGCAGGTCCTCACCGGACACGGAAGTTTCGGGAGGTTCCTGCACATCATCAGGCGGGAGGAAACGCCCGGGTGTCACCATTGCCAGGATCGCCCAGAGGACACGGTGGAGCACACGGTGGAGGTCTGCCCCGCTTGGGCGGAGCACCGCCGTGTCTTCGTAAAGGCGATCGGCAGCGGCGGCGACCTCTCGCGCCCGGCCCTGGTGCAAGCCATGGTCCGGGGCGAGAGGGAGTGGGAGGCAGTCACCTCCTTCTGCGAAGCAGTCATGCTAGCGAAGGAGGTGGCGGGACGGCTCAGGGAGAGAGCCTCCCGTCCCAGCCGCCGCGGGAGACGCTCCGGTCGTCGGGAGCCGCGCGACGACTCCCGGCCACCGTAGGCGCGGGCCTGCGGGCGGAGAGTAATGGGTAGCTCACCGTCCGATCAGGACCAGGCCCGTGCCGGACGGCGCGTACGTGTTCCACGCGCGCCTCAAAGAGATGTCAGCATCGAGGAGGGGCCCCATAGGGCCGAAGCCTGCCGGGTCAGCGGGATTGTCCGAAAGGGTTACCGCTGGCCCGGAACATAAAGGGCTAAGGAAGGAACACGGGTGGGTTTTAGTCAGTAAGAGTCTGACACTCCCTTCCGCTCCACCCAGAGCGGGAGGGGTCATTTGATGATTTCCCATCCGCAAAAAAAAAAAAAAAAAAAAGACTGGCAGCATTGCCACGTTGAATGGTAATGCAAATTTTTTGGCTAAAGAACAAACTAACCCAAATATAAATTAGTTTCAATATGAAATTGTATTATTATGTCTATTTACCCTACTTATTTAGAATATTATAAAAATATTACACCATTCATCGGCCCGCTAATATCCTCTGCTGAATATGACCTTCACTATGACCCCTATATCTAATGTAATATGGATTTTATCACCTTTACCACCACGCTCTATATCTAGCAATTACCATCAGACGGCAAATACAATTGCTTTCAGCTATCAGCAGTATTAAATTTACAATTCCACGCTAAATTCCTCAACACCACACAGACCCCTAAAACCGTAGAAAGCACAAATCGATACGCGACGTGCTTCAATATAATTTGATCGTAGCACCGCGAACTTTCAAAAGAAACAAAGTATAGGAATGTACAGTTTGCTTTGCAGCTGCCTTCAAGGTTTGATGGTACCAAGGCTTGCTTGTTACCAAAAAGACGACGGCTAGGGACACGACAGTAATTGACGACTGATTATACCGGTAAAAGATGGTTGTCGCGAATAGACGTGACAGCGTTTTTTTACAAATCCCATGGCCACCACCCATGGGATTCGTAAAAAAACGCTGTCACGTTTTAACTTAAAAACGCTAGTTTGTTTTCTCTTTGTTTAAAGCTTCGGAGATGGCGGGATGAGTTGGACTCCTTCAACAAGAACTGGTCCTTAGCAGCTTTGAATAGAGAGAAGTGGAGAGTATAGCCTTTGCCTCAGTGGGACATCTTAGGCTTATAATAACAATTAAAGCTTCGAATACAGTTTATCGAGCCCAAAAAATATATACGCTAACTGAAAAAAAAAAGGTCGAAAAAAGAAAAGAAGAAACAAAATATGTTTATTTGCGACAAACATGACGCAGAAAAAGAACAAGTTGAGGGAGAATATGCGTCACATCCACGCAAAACGGCCAACGCTCAGCATAATGCTAAGACCCTACGCGAGACAGAGCCCCAGTGCTGGTTTTCAACGACAGCCGGCGTTGACGTGATGATAAACATAGAGTGCATGCTCATGACCACATGATCGAAGTGAAAACTTATATGATAGATACTGGATGACTGGAGCCAATACACGATTTAACGTCACCAACAGGAGCGTGACGGTTCAGTTACGTTCACTGTACAGAAACAGCGTAAAGTGCTCCTGAAGAAGTTCCGACTTCAATAATCTAAACTTCCTAACTTGTTCCCATCAAAGAATTTAAAAACTTTTCACTGTTACCATCTAACAAAAAATACTTCAGCTATATTACTTGAATTCTTTTACAAGATCCTAAAAGGCTTTTCTGTTCCTAAGCTCGAATGTATTCCATTTCATTACTTTAAAAGTTAGATCCTGGTAATTCCGCAACAAGTATATGACACACTAAAAATATCTTGGAGCCGTTTTCCTTATCGGCCATCCCTAGTCCCTTTAAGGGCCTAATGTAAGGAACGTTTACGTTTAACATAAATAGTAAGTGCTGGGACTAAAAAATAAAAACAGATGTGACAGCTCTAGTACATTGTGTGCGTGAATCAGTGGTTCAACGAATTCTTGGGAGTAGTACTTTTATTCTGCAAGACTAGATCATCATCATTTCAGCCGAAAGACGTCCACTGCTGGACATAGGTCTCCCCCAAGCACCTCCTCTTCTACCGGTTCTGCGCTTCTCGCATCCAACGGGTTCCTGCGGCCTTGACAAGGTCGTCGTACCTTGTGGCAAGACTAGATAGAGAAGGAATATTGTTGTAATTCTTCAGGAATTTACTTCACAAATGGAAATACTTATTGTTTATTACTTTAACTTAATTTACAGCACTGAGTGACCTTAACCCGCACTTAAGTCACGCTTATCTGTGACTTAAGTAGTCCGTTTTGACACAGATAAGCGTGACTTAGCTGCGGGTTTAAGTCACACGAGCTATAAAATAGTATACGATACGTGTGACTTAATTAGCGTTAGCAACTACTTAAGTCACACGTATCTTAATGTAGGTACTATTTACGCCACTATGAATGTTACTAGAAAGGATGAAGATGCAGCAAACTGCTTTAACCCTGCAGTTGACCATTATATTTTATTTATTTATTTATATTTAATATAAAAGTAACAATGGACTCAAATAAGTTAGTAACAATTTTCTTAATAACTATGTTAGTAAACTTAACTTACACACGTAATCTAACACTGCGACAGTAAATTTATTTCAAAATCATTCCTAAATGGAACTGCTGCTACTTTTATTTTACGCAAACGCCATGTTACCGTGTCCGTCTTCACTAACGACGTTGTGATTGCCCATCCGTGATGCTCCAGCTTTCTCATTATTTTGAAGTAGTGTGTATGTAAATCTAATGTTTTGTCGCAATAGTTTTTTCGTCATTTTTATATCAGGATTATGTGGCTCTATATACATAACATAAATTCACGCTTGAATTGTCCGAAGGAGCCTAAATTTGGATGTGGATGTACTTTGGGTACAATCCTTTACCTAAAGTACATCCACATTCAGGCTCCAGTCCTGTAAAAATCTCACCGTGAAAACTTAGATGAAGTAAACTGTTATTCCTCTTGATGATGCCAGGGATCGCTAGGGATTGATACTGCTAACAGCTCACTTCACCTAGGTAAGTTTTCACGGTGAATATTTTACAGAATAGATCAGCAGGCTTTCTTTGGGAAAATAAAAACTCAAAATCATATATTCGAATTTCGATGCGGCGATTCGTATGCAGCGATGCGGAGCCACACAAGGAGCGCTCAGATATACATATACTAGCTGCACCCCGCGGTAAGTCTCGTTAGAATATCGGGATAAAAAGTATCCTATGTCTTAATTCTTGTTATAAACTATTGTTGTGCCAAATTACATTCAAATCCGTTCAGTCGTTTTTGCGTGAAAGAGTAACAAACATCCGTCCATCCTCACAAATTTTCACGCTTAATATTAGTAGGATATTAGTAGGAAGTAGGATATATTTATTTGGAGTTAGCAGTCCAGAGTCTGGATTTGTGCCCGATTGATAGGAGATAGGCTCGCCCTTTGTTACATGGGACTTAAACATAACTGGCGAAATGTGGGTGCACTATAGGTACATCTCTGTCTTACCCTTCGGGGTATACAGGCGGCGTAATGCTATATTATGTTATTTCGAATTCAAAAGTTTTATTGCCAACGAAGTTAAGTGTTACTGGGTCGAGAGCAATGCACGTGTATTTTATGTTTTTATATAAATTTTGTGAAAAGCCAGCGAGAGAGCAACACGTCACGCGGCACTCTCTTGAGTGTGAGTTACTTTTACGATGTTTTATTTTTGTTTACTAGCGACCCGCCGCCATTTTGCACGGGCGTCATGTCAAAACATCTACCACAAAAACTTAAACAATTGTTCAACGTGTCTAATGTCAGTGTTACGTCAAAGTCCATATAAATATGTTGTGTTTAAAAGGTGTTTAGCCTAAACAACTGGTAAACACTGTTTTGTGGTAGTGAGGCTAGATTTTTGTGCTAAGTATCTCTAAGGGCAGATTTTTCCATAGCCAGATAAATTTTATTCGAGGAACAAAATTGACGTTTGACAGATTTTGTATGGAAGAACTGTCAAAATTTCAAAATTATTCCTGGAATAAAGTTATCTGATGATTGAAAAATCAGCCCAGTTTATCCGAGGAATAATTTTGAATTTTTAACAGTTCTTCCATACAAAATCTTTTAGACGTCAATCTTATTCTACGAATAAAAAATATCTGTCGGTTGAAAAATCAGACCTAAGATAAATACGGACTAAAATTTCTGAATGATGGTAATAATCAAAACCCATTGTGTAGTTTAGAAGATTTTGCGTGATTTTTTTTTATATTACCTATTTAAAGATTAGATATTACGTTATTACCTATTTAGAGATTAGGTATTGCGAAAATTCTATGTATCTTGCTTAAAAAAGACCTTTCTAAATATTTCTGAATTCATCATCATCGTCCTGCCTTTTTCCTGCTTTTTTTTTAGTTACTACCTACTTAGTTTAGATTTTTATTTAAATGATAAGACTCTGCTAATAGCATTGCGCTTAATGACAGAAACGATTCCTCCAAAAGATTAGTATGTACGCTCATAGATTCTCATTTATTTCGTTCTCCTTCTTCCGAATCCAATTCTATAGTGACTAGGGTAGCACGGCTAACAATAGTTGTTTCGTTATTAGTTATGTTGGTACTGCAGCTAGCATAAAATTTTATCACCTTAATCTCTTCCTGTAAATGAACGTAAATGGAACGGTGAAAATAAATAAACTGAATTGGTAATGTTCGATATTATTAGGTTCTATCAGATTTTTTCTAAAATGATTGTAAGTTCCATGGACTCGTGCCCATGATAAGTTGAAAATGATTATTGAATTGTCTCTTTTCTTAATAAAACGGTCCTTTCAAAAAGGTATCTCGCCCGTATTGTATATTACTAGCTTATGCCCGCGACTTCGTTCGCGTGAAATTTCACCCTCTTAGGGGTGGAATTTCGAAAAACCCTTTCTTAGTGGATACCTACTCTTCACAAAGAACACTTCCACCAAATTTCATGTCTCTAGGACCAGCGGTTTAGGCTGTGCGTTGATATATCAGTCAGTCAGTCAGGACTTTGAATTTTATATACAAAATAGATGGGTTTACAAAAATGCCTCAACATTCAAAAAATCTAAATCTCAGTCAACTATATGTAGGAATGTATGTAATTTATTTGATGCGACAATTCTAACAGGCTCAAATATAATAGGCAATATTGCCACAGTTACCACAGCCAATGGATGCTCACAATACTATGCTGCTGTGCTATTCTGTAAACATCTCACCATGAAAACTTAGGTGAAGTGAGCTTAACGTGAGCTGTCATTCCACCTGCCGGTCGATTCTGTAAAAATCTCACCGTGAAAACTTAGGTGAAGTGAGTTTGTTTTTGCTAGGAATTGACACTATTGACAGATCACTCCACGCTCACTTCACCTAAATTTTCACGGTGAGATTTTTACAGAATAGAGCGGCTGTTTAGTACTTTAGGCCGATATTGAAATCAATCTCAAGCTTCTTTTATCGTCCCAAGTTGTCTGTAACAAACAAAAAAGGCACAAGAGACAAAGAAGGCATTAATTAGATAGGTATAGTGATTTACTTGCCCTTCTGACTGTTAAAGAGACTCTGATGTTCATCATCATCAACCACAGCCCTACTTCTCCCACTTCTTGTGCCAGCCTCATCCAGGTTCTGCCCACGATGGCAACAATGTCATCCACCCATATCACCGCCAGACGACCGACACTCCTTCCAGTCCTTGGATGCCACTCTCTGACAGCCTTACTCCACCTGTCATTACTACGCCTTACCAGGTGTCCTGCCCAACTCCACTTGAGTTCTGATGTTCTGTTCTTGAATCTGTTATTAACCTTTTGACCGCCACACGTCAAAAAATCAAAAACGTGCCCTCTGCGTCAAACTCTGTCATGTAGTCGAACCGTGGCTTTCTGGGCCATTTTGATTTGTAATCTATAGATACATGACTGTGGCGGTCAAAATCTTAATGAGATCAAATTTAATATAAAAGTCAGAAGACCAATTTATGTGGCCTAACTCAGAATAGACTAAATAAATGTCCAGCTATGGATAGTTGAGAATTGACAAATAACCAAAACCTAAACCAATGATCAAACCATTCCTAAAGAAAACAACAGAAACAAAACGACCATTCAGTAACCAATAGTTCCGTTACCGTCCAGTTCCTAGTAGATCAATACATCAATGTTCTAAATGGCTAAAGATCTTGATGTATGTTGGAATATTAGTCCAAGTTAACACTCGTTTAGTAGATTAGTATTAGTAGCAACGTTGGCTCAGGCACAAAATATATAAGTACAGAAGGGCGACTCCATACAACGAGCGAAAACGCACGCACACATAGATAAGGTACCTACGCTTCACGTACAGAAAGTGAGAGCGCACTCGCGATTAGCTAGATTCATACCGGACGTTCTAGTGCGCTACGATTGATCCAAATGCGGGGTCGCTGTACTTACGTGCCAGACGCGATCCGAATACACGCGATGGAGCGCGCCCTCCGTTGAGCGACCGAACTGAGCGCTGTCGGTTTTTTGACAATCCTCAAAGACACCTCAGTCGTTTGACGTTCTCGGTGTGGATGGTTGTGAGTGGATTGGGCGCTTGGGCAATATACAGGGTTATTTGTAAAACACCAGCAACCTCTTAAGAGGTCATTGTACTCATCATTATGAACAACTTTTACTATGGGACCAAACCTGAAATCGCGAAAAAAAAATCAGCTGTTCCCTACATTTATGTTCGTATAACTCGTCAAAATGTAGGGAACAGCTGATTTTTTTTTCGCGATTTCAGGTTTGGTCCCCTAGTAAAAGTTGTTCATAATGATGAGTACAATGACCTCTTAAGAGGTTGCTGGTGTTTTACAAATAACCCTGTATATAATGCGATAATGTTCAACTGAACTTAATCTAGCTAAAACGTGGATCGGCACTGGAGCGCGCGGTAGGATCGTGGTTTTCCTAAAACAGATCGTGCGAAAGAATCCCCGATCCAGAATCGGTGCTCCATGATCGTGGATCGTAGAGCACCGCGCCGATCCAAATTTGGATCGTCCGGTGTGGACCCTGCGACTGGCATTTGTTTGAAATCTTCGCTCGTTGTATGGAGCCAGCCTTCTGTATTTATATATTTTGTGTTTGTAGTAACGTTGGCTCAAGGCCGCTCGAAGGACGGCGTGATTAATCGCTGTTAATGAACTGAGACGGGCCAATGATGTACGAGAGATAGGAAACGTTTTGGAGGAACTTGGTTTTGGGAACAATTTGTATTAATTAAGTAAGTGTATAGGTATATTTTATTAATGTTGTATTAATTAAGTGTATAGGATTCATGCTTTGTAGTTACAAATTATGAATCCATGTATTGGCTCGTATACATATATTATTTTTATTGTGAAAAACAAGAAAGTACCTTCCCGTGGTCGCATGCTATCATAGCTTATAAGTATGTTAGTACGGCGGCGGCATGCGACCACGGGAAGTTACTTTCTTGTTTTTCACAATAAAAATAATAAATGTATACGAGCCAATACACTCGACTGTCCCTGAAATTTATTCCTATCTTTGCACGTGGTGGCAAGTTGGTAGATTCGTCATCACCTATCCATCACATCATCAGCCTATAGCAGTCCACTGCTGGTCATAGGCCTCTCCTATTGCACGCCATTCAACTGGATTTTCCCCAACTCTCATCCAGCTACTACCAGCCATCGAAAATCGTCGCTCCAAGCCTGTGGGCGTCCCACCACACGTTTACCGATTCGCGGCCTCCACTCAAGAACACGTCTACGGCATCTACCCCAATCACTTAACTCCAAAAATAAGAAATATTGGAAGTTCCAAACACGTAAATACCAAACCGAATCAATACAAAGGGTTATTCCAAATGCCTTTATTTGATGCGTCAGTCTACAATTGATTTGTATTTACCCTGCAAAGTAGTGTTTACAGACAGAAAATTTTATAGAACTTACAGTTTAGCGTTTCACAAGTGTTCTTTGTGATAACTAGCTTTAAATGAAAGACTTTAGTAACAATACAAAGTTTGTTCGAACAGGCAAAAAGGCTTTAGTTTACTTAGAAACTAGTACATAAAATGTTTATATTTCAGTAGCCCTTGAAAGGCTCTAGAGTCCTGAATTCTACCACCACTTTTTTATTTACATCTTTCATTTGCATTTGTGTTCGGTTATTGGCAATACGCTCGCCCCCTATTACATAGGACTTTTAAACAAAACTGGCGAAATGTAGGAGTACTAATCACACTAATATTATAGAGGCGAAAGTTTGTGTGAGGCGGGGTGTGTGTGTGTGTGTGTGTGTGTGTGTGTTTATATGTTTGTTACTTCTTCACGCTCAAACGGCGGGACCAATTTTGGTAAAATTTTGTGTGGAGGTAGCTGACACCCTGGATTAACAAATACTTTTTATCCCGATACTCCCACGGGATCGACATTTGCGCGGGTGAAACCGCGGGGCGCAGCTAGTTGTAATATAAATCCCGAAGTCTTACCATCTGTCGTTTGTGTGCTTAAAACCCGAGAGTCCAGTCGGTATCTGAATAATGTTTTGCTTTTAATTGACAGGTTTACAACAACAATGTTTTTGTAAGTGTTTCTATTCCACGTAAACATAGTTGCAGTTACAACTAAATTCCGTCATTATGAACAAGACGAATTATAAAACAAGGGCTGGCTTTTACCTTGGTTAGAGGTTAAGCATTGCCATACAACGTGGCAATGGCGCCAGTCTCTTGGGAACATTACCAGTCGACAGTGATGCGGAGGAATTTTCCAACGCCATATTATTTTAGTTAGTTACTCGTATTTTAGTTAGGTTAGGAAATTAAATATTTATATTTTAATAGTTGGTTAGATAATATATTATTATTATTTAGAAGCCCGTGACTAAATAATAACAGCCGCACAGTTCGATCAGGTTAATCTACGGTTGCCGCGGTTGGTCTGTGGATGGGTGACCATCTTTACATACCGAGACCCCTTCGTGCCTCGGAAAGCATGTTAAGCCGTTGGTCCCGGCTGTCATTCGTGGATCTTTGACAGTCGTTACGAGTAGTCAGAAGCCCGAAAGTCTGTCAACCAGTCTTACCAAGGGGTATCATATTACCCAGTAACTGGGTTGTGGAGGTCAGATAGGCAGTCGCTCCATGTAAAATACTGGTATTCAGCTGCATCCGGTTAGACTGGAAGCCAACCCCATTATAGTTGGGAAAAGGCTAGGCAGATGATGATGATGATGTTAGTTAAATTAGTATGAGAAGTTTTTCCCGTCTAAATTATATACATAATATAGGGTGACTGGTAATTAGTGACCGATACTTAAACACGTGATTATACTCATCATTATGAACAACTTTTACTATGGGGCCAAACCTGAAATCGCGAAAAATAAATCAGCTGTTCCCTACATTTATGTTCGCTTAACCCGTCAAAATGTAAGGAGCAGCTGATTTTTTTTTCGCGATTTCAGGTTTGGCCCCATAGTAAAAGTTGTTCATAATGATGAGTATAATCACGTGTTTAAGTATCGGTCACTAATTACCAGTCACCCTATATAGATATAAATTATTATCCTCTTTAATAAAGCTTAATCTTATAACTCACAAAATCCTTCTTCATCTAGGTCAACGTTAACTTTAAAATAGTACCTCCAAGTAAATTCTTAGCTGAACGACCATCCTACCATCTGCACGGGTCGTCTATTCGAGATACCTACGTTTCGTATTTAGCCCAGTTCCCGACTTGAAAGTGCCACATTACTCGGTTTTACTCTAAAATCTAAGTTCCTACGTTTGTTGTTTTATTGTCGAAAGCTAAGGTTTCTGTGTTGAATTATTTTGAAACAGGTGGAGTGTAACTGTTGTTAAGAGGAAAGCAAGGCGTGGTTGGTATCGTAATGTTAAGTGCTATGTTTATTTTGTAGAAAGTTTTAAAGGAGTGAAGTACTCAACTTTGTTGATGTTTTAAAATTAAAGCCACAAAGTATTGCAGAGATTAACAGATTTTTTTTACGAACCTGTGATCTGAAATGATTGTAAGTCATATTGTCTGTAAAAGGCTAGTACGGAAGACAAAGACATGCTGAGTTGTCACCAGATAAATTAGAAGAAGGGCAGGAGAATGATGACGATTGTCCGTAAAAGGTTTATAATATACTAGCAGTGCCCCGCGGTTTAATCTGCATAAGGGTCGATCCCGTGGGAATATCAGGATAAAAACTATCCCATGTTCTTTCCCGGGACTCAAACCATCGCTATACCAAATTTCATCTAAATCGGTTTAGTGGTTTAATCGTGAAGAGGTAACAGACTGACAGACACACTTTCGCATTTATAATATTAGTATGGATTGCAACAATATTCAAAGGTGTCAGATTATTACAGACCAGTGGGGTAATTTCGTAACGCACTAATAGTAGTAATGATTTTAATTTTGACAGTTCAACAACATTCATTGCGTTATTTACGTTGTTGAGCAAACAAATTTTCGAACATATTATGCAATGGATAAGCAATATCCTTCAAAATCATTCAGATTACGCAATAAGGGTGCTTGTGGCCGTATTAAGAAGTATGAATGCCATCATGATTCCAGTCCGAAACAGGGATGGTGCTATCGGTCATGTGTAGCTCCGTCTCTCCCATATACTGGAATCATGATGGTATTAAACCTTTCTATTATTATGGTTTTTGTACTACGGCACCAGGTACGCCCCTCGGCTTTACCCACATAAATATCGATCTCGTGGGAATATCGGGTTAAAAAATAACCTATGACCTAATCCAGGTCATGGTCTACCCATGTGCCAAATTTTATCCAAATCCGTTCAGTTGTTTTAACGTGAAAGCGTAATAAACAAAAAATCTAATCTTTTCATTTCAATAATATTTGTTTGTATGTTTAGATAAGTATGCATAGTTTCAGTGTTTTCAAGACTGATCGAAATAATGTTTCAGATATCATAAAATATGTGTTAGTGAATGGAGATTAACTAATTTATAACCAGACAACCATTTTGAAAACATTCAATTATGAAATGTCATGCGGGAATCAAACCTTCATTTTTTGTAACTATTTAACAATTTGCTGAACCACTGGCACTGGGTCGTAACGTAAATTCATCCAGTACATTTGGATTTATTCGAGTTCATGCAGAAATTAAAATCACATTTTACCAGAATATTATCTTTCTTTGTTCTCAAGCGTTCTAGATAAAACAAAGACAAAGAACGCAACGCGTATGTATGTATAAGCATAATGTGATTCATTGACTCGTTTCAAACAAAGCGTTGGAAAACTTTTACATTCGTTCGTAGCCCTGCAGACATCCAAGTTTCTCGTTTTAAACTCCAAACAATAAAATTCTCATTGTAAAATTTGTGAAGTTTTATAAAGTTTGAATATGGAAGTGATTAACGCAGTATGACAATTATTTTATCATTACAACTGGGGGCCTAAAAAGGCCACTTTGGCAGAATCATCATTCTTCAGTTATATTTATTTGTCTGTGCTAAAATACCAATCAATCCAATCCAAATCCAATCCCAATCTCTTTGATTGTACCTACTTAATGCAGCGAAAAAAAGAAAAACACGGGCTGTCTTCGCCATAGTATAATTCATAATGTTATCCTTTTATGATTCTCCAAAGTGACCTTTTTAGGCCCCCTGATTTAGCAATGAAAAAAAGCATTTATTTGTATCTACACGAAAACTGCCAATGACTAGATTAGCTTTCATGAGGATGTTAAATAATTTCATAGTCCTAATATGGTTAACTTAGCAGAAAAGCGAAAAATAACCTAGCCATTCATTTTAATCGAAGTTAAAACACAGGTAACAGCTTTGCCTACGACAAAAAAAAAACCGTGTCTATAAATATGTGTGGGTAAAAAAAAACTAAAAGAGAAGCTTTTATAAATCCGGCAAGCGAAGTGTCTACAAACGTTATTGGCTTTAATGTGATGTCGAGAGTTAGGTACGTGACACTCCACAATACATGAAACTAGGCTCTTAAAGTTCAACGTCACTGTTGTCTCTCAACATCATCATCATCATCTAGTCTGAAAACAAATTTGTAGTAAAACAATTCTGAATAGTTAGTACTTTAATCTGATTTTAACCAAAATTAACTCGCCAGTTAAGACAAAGTTCCAAGTAAATGGAGGCGAGACTATTGCACCAACCCTGCTACTACCCGAAGGTTTCTGACCAAATCTGGGTGACGCCTGTGCACTCAAAGATCACATGCGCCACGGTTACCTCAGCCTCCATGCAAGCCCTGCACAGGGGACTGTCCGTTATGCCTATTGTGTGGAAGTGTTTGTTTAGCGAGCAGTGTCCCATGATGGTGCCCGTCACCAGGCGCAGGCCTTTCCTGTCCAGGCGTAGTAAACGTCTGGTTAGCTTGCCATTTAATGATGGCATGGCTTCCTTGGACTGCCTGCAGCCCGGTGACGAGGTCCACCAGCTCTCTGCTTGAGTGTGGGTGTGCTTCCGTAGCCACCTGCGTAGTTGGTTGAAGGGGATTTTTCCAAAAGGCGATTTTCTGTAGCAACAGAGAATCGCCTTTTGGAAAAACCCATAACATAGGCGATCGAAACAGGATTCCACGTTTGAGCCACGCTTTCGACTAGATAAACCATTCAGCAAAGATTTAAATTGCTAACGCTTTAAATCTTTGCTGAATGGTGGTGTGGAAAGATGTTCGCGCTTCTGTTTCGCTTTGACAACTCTGGAACACACGCAATGTTGCATGCTGTCATGGAAACGCCATTATACAGGATGTGTCAGCTCACTCTTCTCAGTATTGACACTTTTCACGCAACATACTTATGGCGAGGGCAAATCTAAAGATAAAAATATTTGCCATTTAGGGCTGATTTTACCAAAGTCAGAACAGAAGGCCATTTCCCGTATAAAAATGTTCAAAATCTAGCCGTAATTTCATCACAGCGACAATCAATGTCAAAAACTTGTCACAAATGTAGGAAAATTACAGGTATTTTTGACAGATTGAGACTGAGATCAGACTGTTAACGTCCTTAAAATCACGAAAATTGCCCCACAATATAATTATTTTATTCGTGGAATAAAATTGACGTCTGACAGTTCTAGTACGGAAGAACTGTCAAAAATTCAAAATTTATTCTCAGGATTAGACTTATTCTAGCTTGGTGAAATTCGCCTACGTGTACAATGACACCAATTTACATATAAAATATATCCTGAAAAGGCAAAACATAAGTATTATAAGGATCTCGACTAGAAGTAAGCCATGCAAAATCGTCCTGAAATCCCTTAGCTACGCTGCGGTTTTTATTACTCGCAGAATCCTCTGAAGCGAACCGGATTAGTATTCTTTTTACGTCCTTCTCACGGTTAAAACGATTGTCTCCTTTTTGTTTGTGTTATTCCATTTTATGCAATAATCCTCATGTTACCTTATTTTTCTATACCCTTTTATCTCGTTATCCATTTCGGTTTTTTCTGCTAGCTATTTTATGAATTGTGGTTGTACTTTATTGGTTTGTAACTGAGTTTTTGGATTAGGTTTTGTGTTTTAAGTGTTTCTGTTTTGTGAAAGGAATACTAAGGCATAAAAGTATCTTGGAACTACCAAATAAATAAAACGAGTGAATTTCTCAAACAAACTAAATAGAAGTAAGTAGTGATGGGCGGACTATGAGTTTGAATAATAATAATAATTTATTTCAAATGCATCCTAAGATTACATCCATATTTGTTAGTACAATTGCGAGCTTACAAACTAGTGTTAGTAATAATAATTATTGATTGACATTTATGATAATTTAATTAAATAATATATAATAATAATAACAATTTTATCCTATTTAATTAAACAGTAGGTAAGTGGCAAGTCCGGGTGGATTCCCCAATGATGGTGACAACTCACTATACGACTGCGTGCAGCCGTATCCATCCTCCAGTTTTGCCAATATTTGACAAGCAAAATGATGGATAATTTTGATTAATGAGTAAGGTAATCAGAAGGCTAATTCTCGTAATTTAAGACGTTCAAAATCAAGTCGCAGTCTCATCTCGGCGACAAACAAATGTCAAAAATGTAGGGAAATTAGAGGTATTTTTGACAGATTGAGACTGAGATCAGACTGAATGTTCTTAAAATTATGAGAATTGCCCCTCTGATCTCAGTGTTTGTTATGACGGGCATTATTTTCTAGAGGATTTTGTAACAAGGACGCTTATTTAGTACTGACCGCTCTTCACAGCGGTTAGCGTTGTGTATATTTTTAGTAATTCTAATAAATAGGTTGTAATTTATTTACATGCTTATTAAAAAATGTTAAATACAATCTAACACTACGATATATAATTATATTAAGTATGTAAAGGAAAAAAAGGGAAGGGCTCATTAAGCATAAAAAATTTCGTCGGCATCGCTGTCACTGGGAAAAGGGCCCAAAAGGCTTACAGCGTTAAGAAGTTGGATGGCAATCCTGATTCTTTGACCTAAAAATAAGCCAGCCCTCTGGTCACGTGAAGACTCGACCAACTGCTTGACGATGTCCCGCAATAAATAGGTGCATCATAAAATTATCCATACTAATAATAAGTTCGAAAGTAACTCTGTCTGTCTGTTTGTTACCTTTTCACGCTTAAACCACTGTACGGATTTCGATAAAATTTGGCAGAGAGATAGATTGCATCTCGGGGAAGGACATAGGATATAGGATAGTTTTTATCGACATACCTCGCGGGCGTCTAATAAAAAAACGTTATTTTATGTGGTTACATAAATAAAGCTACGATCCAGTGTAACAATCCAAAAAGAATAACAATATACCGTAAAATCCGTAACTTCAGTAACATTATCAGTTAACAACATCCCATTTTTCGCGGCCTCAACCGTAACACGGCAATATAAATAATGTGTACACTTGACTCGCAGAAATTGTGAACATCTTAAACGGTGTTTCAGATTGGATCCCCTGTTCCTGCTATTTACATCTGTGCCATAAATTGTACAGTTACGTGGCGTGGTACTCTCAACAAAAGAGTTTGGTATACAGGCACAAACACAATACACTCATCTTTCTGGTTCTTTTTTCTTTTTGAATCGACGTTACATTTTATTTGAGATATTTTATTCGAATACCACTATTGAAGATGAAACAACTGCCTATCTGACCTCCACAACCCAGTTATTGGGTAAAACGGGCTTCTGACGACCCGTACCGACTGCCAAAGATCCACAAATGACAGCCGGGACTTTCCGAGGCACGGGTCTTGATATGTAAAGAGGGTCACCCATCCATGGACCAACCGCGGTAAGCATAGCTTCTTATCGATCATGTGGCTGTTTTTACTTAGCCACCTTGCTGATACATGCTGTATAAATAATAAAATGTAGTATAAATGTAACGCTGCATGTATACTTTTCTCTTATGTTGACTGTACCAAGGGTGTTATGTACTTACCTACCTCGTTATGGTAAAGTGAGCCATTCCATAAAGTTGAGGGTGTTCCCATTTTATTTCTTTATTGCTGTATTTTGTGTTTTCATTTCAATAGGTATGATGGGAGAAGTGAGGTTTAACTTATTTACGGAAATTGTCGCTTTTTGAAAGATTTTTTTGCTTTATCGTCACTTTCTTAAGACATTTAATAATCTTGCTAACTCCCAGCATGTGTTGCAATGCCTTTTATTTTATTTTTTGTTTGGAACCTTCTACGGCGCGTGGGTTCAGAACATCTTAACGAAGTTTCATCACCATCGGTTCAGCCATATTCGAGTTTTTTTTTGAGCGAGACTAACGAACGGCTATTGATTTTTATTTTTTAAATATTTAATCATAAAAAAACTAAAATAGTGTTATAGACTTTTCACATAATCTATGTGTAAATAATAAGGCTGTCATCCGTGGATCTTTGACAGTCGTTTAAAGACACTACACAAAAAATCCTAAGGCTAAAAAGGCTTCAAGGCTTAAGGCTTCCCTATGTTTAAATGCAAAAAACCGTTCTAAGGATAACCGTATACCTGACTATCTCGCGATAGAATCTTTGAATGTGCCACTTTATTTTTATCAGAAAACATTAAGGACATTTCTCCGATCCTTTCCCTTTTTTAGGTCTAACAAAGCTGTTATTGGCTGAATGTTTGTTAGGTTCAAGGGAACGTCCCTAGATTTTTCGATTTTAAATTTCCGAAAGGTCTTGATCGATAAAGGAATAAAAATAAAAACCTTCATGAAGAAAATTGGGGACTACACACGCTTCGTTAAAAATGTCAATGTTACTCTAAGGGCTGATTCACCTACCGCCTGACGCAGGTCCTCACCGGACACGGAAGTTTCTGGAGGTTCCTGCACATCATCAGGCGGGAGGAAACGCCCGGGTGTCACCATTGCCAGGATCGCCCAGAGGACACGGTGGAGCACACGGTGGAGGTCTGCCCCGCTTGGGCGGAGCACCGCCGTGTCCTCGTAGAGGCGATCGGCAGCGGCGGCGACCTCTCGCGCCCGGCCCTGGTGCAAGCCATGGTCCGGGGCGAGAGGGAGTGGGAGGCAGTCACCTCCTTCTGCGAAGCAGTCATGCTAGCGAAGGAGGTGGCGGGACGGCTCAGGGAGAGAGCCTCCCGTCCCAGCCGCCGCGGGAGACGCTCCGGGCGTCGGGAGCCGCGCGACGACTCCCGGCCACCGTAGGCGCGGGCCTGCGGGCGGAGAGTAATGGGTAGCTCACCGTCCGATCAGGACCAGGCCCGTGCCGGACGGCGCGTACGTTTCCACGCGCGCCTCAAAGAGATGTCAGCATCGAGGAGGGGCCCCATAGGGCCGAAGCCTGCCGGGTCAGCGGGATTGTCCGAAAGGGTTACCGCTGGCCCGGAACATAAAGGGCTAAGGAAGGAACACGGGTAGGTTTTAGTCAGTAAGAGTCTGACACTCCCTTCCGCTCCACCCAGAGCGGGAGGGGTCATTTGATGATTTCCCATCCGCAAAAAAAAAAAAAAAAAAAAAGGGCTGATTTTACCAAATTCGTATAACTTTTATACGTGGAATATAATTGATGTCTGACAGTTCTAGTATGAAAAACTGTCAAAAATTCAAAATTTATTCTCAGGACAAGACTCATTCTAAATACATATAAAAGTTTGGTAAAATTCGCCCTTTTAGTAGTCTATACTTTTAAATGAAGATCTGAGTAAAAGAGCAAAGAGGTACCGTAGTAACATACGCATGGCGACTTAATCAAGCTATAGGTACACACAGCTGCATTAAGTAGTTACCCCACCAAAAGACATGTGCGTTCAAATCCGTGATAGGCCCAAGTTGGTTTTTGTATTTTGCAAAAACATTTTATTTTAAATAATGTATTGTTTTAGTGAATAAATAAGTTTAAGTAAGTATTTTTTTTTTAAATTCTGTTTTTATTATTGTTTTTTTCAATAAAACAATACTTTTGCGACGACAAGCAACAATAATAGGGTTAACATTTACGACAACTTATTCATCGTCTAAATAGACTGGAGGTTTCAAGACCGCTTACCGTGCATAAGATTGGAAGTTCAAATCCTATATAGGCACGAAATGTGCTTTTTGTTCATTATATTATTTTGATGTATTTTTCTATTTTGTTTTAAGTAGTAATTATTTATAAAGAATTAAAAAATCAAGAAAAATAAAATACTTTATTAATCATTTATTAATATTTATTATTGCTATTATTTAACAAAACTATGATCTTATTTTACAACAAACAGAACAACTATTTTAGTTCTCATAAAATCAGAAATCATTTAAAAAAATAATTGATAAATAGTAGTCGTTTACTCTTCGCCGTTTTAAGTGAACGTATACAAAGTTCTAACTTGAAGGTATGGATTAATTTTATAAAGACAACGTAAGTAAGTAAAATTAATGGATACCCTCAAATTATAACATCTTTCGATTAGACAGGGACCTAAAGATATAATGACTCAGCCGATAGTAGATAACAATTTCATCGCAATTCGTATGGGCTCGCTGGCTAGTTCGTCAAACTGCCGGTATGAGTATGACGACGTTCGGTGATGCGATGGTTCGAATCCGAGTCAACACAATGGACTCTTTTTGAAGTATTCTTTAGATTATTCGTAAGGAATTCAATGTTGTAGCAGTGTAACATTTTAAAACTTGAGGGGTTAGGACATAGTGACGCTTTCTGTACATTTCCAAGCTGCAATGACTTCTCATTGTACGAAAAACCTATACAATGGGAGGTCAACTTAAACTGGAAATGTATGGCTTGATATGTCGTCATGTGTACCGTCACGTTTTGTAGGGACATGCTAAATTAATAAAAATAAAAGATTTTGTAAAATCTTAATAATAAACGTACACAAATTGTCCTTGTAATTTCAACGTTTAACATAACATAAAAATGCAATGAATTGCTCTAATTCCAGTAACATAAATATTTATATCAAAACAATAGGGTTTGGGGCGAAGATAAAGTTTCGTAAATTGTATAACAAAGTATCCCAGTAAGCCCACCTGACGGACGTAAGACGGCTTATGTCAAAAAGAAGGGAGTGCGTCGTCTGTCCTGAAGGAAATTTCTAGAATGTTCTAGAAGCTATGGTTCACTCTTATTGGCCGAGAGGAAACGAAAGAAGTTTCCGCCAGAAGCGCGCGGATTGTGGTGGGAGGGTTGGAAATAATTTCGCGTTATAAACGTAATTTTCTTCTTATATACTTACCTATATAGCCAGGGCTTCTCCAAAATACTAAATTAACGGATTTATACAACGTATCAAGCATCATTAGACTAAATTACATCTAGTCTAGCAACGCTAATAATATAATTATTAGATTATGATATCATAATCCCTAATCTCTAAAAACTTTCAACTACCGACAAAGTTTTCTTGAACACCAAAGAATAACTAGGCCTCGAAAATAATAAAAGGCGTCATCAAAGATCTTTCGCGAAGATTATAACCTCCTTTCATAACAAGTGACTTAACGATCTAAGGCTGAGTGCAGACCAGGGCCCTAATTCACTATGACACTTACTGATTCCTTACTTCGGAAACATGTCAATTCCTTAAAGGCTTGTACACTCGCGCCCCTCTCTTTATCCATGTCAGCACGGTCTTACTGTCTGTCCAATATGTCACCGATGCGGGCTTGATGTCGTGTTCACGTATTACAGCTGCAGCCACGCGGGTTCCCATTACCGCGGCCCGCAGCTCGAGGCGCGCGGTATCGATTGCAGCTTCAACAGTGCGACCTTCGCCTTTGCCATGACGAGGCTGACTTGCTGTTGAGCTGAGTGGTTGGAACTGTCAAAATACTACGCTTGACAACCGTAGTACGTGGTTCGTACGTTATAAGATTACACGGGGAATAATATTTACCATACAGAATTGGGGCCCTGAGACTGCTTAACTGTCAAAAATATATTTACATAATCAGCCTATAATGTTCGCACTGCTGGGACACAAGCCTCCTCTCTATTAGAGGGAGCGAGCCGTAATATATCACGCAAGCCCAGTGCGGGTTGGTGAATGTCAAATTATGTTCCTCCTCCTCCTCAAGTCGCACTCCTCATTACTGAGGGTCGTGATCCTCCCTTGAAAGCACCTTCTTCCTAACGATGTTTCGCCATCTCTGTCTATCCTTAGCCAGGTGCAACGCATTATGAAATTTCGTGTCAAGCGAAGAGCTTATCTGATCGGACCATCGCAAAGGGCTGCGTCCTCTTGGTCGTTTACCGTCCACCTTGCCAGTAACCATTAGTTGTTCAAGGTTATTGCCGTCTTTTCTCGCTATGTGGCCGAAAAATTCCAACACTCTGCGGAGACAGGTCGTAGAGAGTCTGGTCTTTATTCCGAGCTCGCGTAGGATAGACTCGTTGGTGCGGAATGCAGTCCATGGAATCTGAAGCAACTTCCTCCAACACCACATCTCGAAGGCGTCTATACGAGCTCTGTCGGCCTTTCTCAAGGTCCAAGTTTCTGCTCCGTATCCAAAAATTGAAAAGACCAGCGTGTTGACCAATTTCACTTTGGTATTTCGCGAAATGTTGCGATCTTTCCATATTTTTTGAAGCTGAGACATAGCATTCTTGGCCATGCCTATACGTCTACGGATTTCTTTTTCGCAAGACCCTGTGTTAGATATGTTAGAGCCCAGGTAAATGAAGTCATCGACCGTTTCAAGATTAAGAGCGCCAGTAAGCTCTAACTTATGTGCTCGGTCCACCACCATTAATTTGGTCTTTGCGTGGTTGATTTGTAGGCCCAGTTCCATGCTGATACGTTCCACCCTACTAAGGAGTTCCACCATTTCAGACTCTGAGGCTGCTAGGAGAGTAGTGTCATCAGCGTAGCGGAGATTTGTTAGCTTGGTTCCGCCAATCGTCACACCACCTTCCCAGTTTTCACAGGCACGTCTGATAATATATTCTCCATATGCGTTAAAAAGGATGGGAGATAAAATGCAGCCTTGCCTTACACCTTTTCCGAAACTGAAGGGGTTAGAGTTGGTTTGGTCTACCTTCACGATGCCTTTATTTTGAGAGTATAGGGCTTGAATTAGGAATACCAGATGATGCGGTACTCCAAGCTCCAGAAGTACCTTCCACAGACTTTGCCAGACTACGCAATCGAAGGCTTTACTGTAGTCTATGAAGCACATAATGAGAGGTGTGTTAAACTCGTATGACTTCTCTATCAGGTGGCGGACGTTGAGGATCTGCTCGCGAGTTCCCTTGCCCTTTACAAAACCAGCCTGTTCTTGAGGGATCTGCCAATCCAGAAAGTGACGGATTCTGTTATTTATAATATGTAGCAGTACCTTGCTGGCATGAGATATTAGAGCCAGGGTTCGATAGTTATCACATTTCGAAGTGGAGCCTTTCTTATGCAATGGCAGGATGATTGATTTAGTCCAATCGCTTGGCCACTCACCAGTACGCCATACCTCATTACAAATTTTGTGTAGGGCATCTATGCCCGCCGACCCGGAAGCTTTTAATATCTCCGCTGTAATCTGATCCGGCCCCGGTGCTTTTTTGATCTTAAGTGAGGCTATGGCAGCTTTAATTTCCGAATACATAATATATGGTTCTTGTGAAGTCCTATCCCAATCATTGATTTGTGCATCGCCTGCCACATTCGGATTACTGTATAGCTCTTCACAGTATTTCCGCCATCTTTCTGAGATTGCGTGCAGATCTTGGAGTGGAGAGCCATCTTCGTCTTCGATTACCCATGTTTTGGGTTTGAAATGGTTGGTGAGAAGTCGTACTTTCTTAAAAAGGTCAGCACTTTGAATTTTGTGCGCGTGTGCTTCAATTTCCTGGCAAATGCGGTCCACGAAGTTGTTCTTATCGCGACGACATTTTAACTGAATGAGGCGGCTGAGCTCCGAGTATTTGTCTCTTTCCTCTTGACTTAACAAACCCTGCGCTTTAAGGTCTTTCCTGTCCTTAATAATTTGCCAGGTATCCGCCGAGATCCACGACTGCTTGCAGATGTTAGGTATATGGTTGATGGGGATGGAGTCAATTGCCTTCCATATCCCGTTTTTAAAATGCTCCCACTGTTCCTCTGCACTAAAGTTATTAGGTTCTGGATGTTCCGCCATGACAGATTCTAACACACCCTGTAATTGGGTACTCTCTGCTGGTGATAGAATCCGTGTTCTTTGTGGTGGTCCTTTTTTTACTGATTTTAAACGGAGAGCAAAGTTTGCCACCAAAAGACAGTGATCAGAACCGCAGTCCGCACCCGGGTAAGTCTTGACATTGGTGACTGAAGTTCTCCAGCGATTATTTATTATGACATAGTCAATTTGATTCCGAAATCGATCGCCAGGAGAGATCCATGTGTAAAGCCGGCGTTGATGGTGTTGAAAGCAGGTGTTCATAATTGTGAGCTTCCTTCCAATGCAGAACTCAAGAAGTTTGGTTCCTCTGTCATTACGAACCCCTAGTCCATACTTTCCGACTGTGCCTCTTATATGACCATCTTCCGTCGTTTCTCCTATTTTTGCGTTCCAATCACCGATGACAAGAGTTATCTCTCGATTTGGGATTTTGGACAGGTTTGTTTCAAGCTCGGAATAGAATCCCTCAATAATGTCGTCCTCAGCACAGGCTGTAGGGGCATACACCACAATGATATTCAGGGTACAAGGCCTAGTGCTTAGTTTCAGTGTTAGTATTCGGTCAGAAACAGGGTTATAACCAAGCACAAATTTATTCAAGTGCTTGGACAGCCAAATAGCGACTCCGTTACTGCTGGAGTTTGTAGGGCCTGAGAAATAAAGGGTGTTCCCAGCAGGCGTCTTTTGATGACCTTGACCACGCATGTGAGTTTCGGTAATTCCCAGCAAGGTAAGATTATGACCTTCTGCTTCCTTTTCCACGATTTCGAGCTTTCCTGGTGCCAGTAATCCACGTACGTTCCAGGTTGCAATACGTCTGTGTTCCTGCAACGAGATCTTGCTGTTGCGTGAATCACCAGTAGCATGACCGCTACTCAAGACCTGGTGATGCGTCTTGGTAGAGGCTTCGGTAGCCAATTTCACACCAGTCAGCCCGGGAACTGACTGGCGCCGGGTGTTAGCCGGATCGTCCAACGAACTCGCTCTATCTGTTGTACTTTCCATGGGGGATTTTCTTGGGAAATACATCGTGGTGGGCTCCCACGTCCTTCCACGGCAGACTTTTTGAGATGATTTAGTTCTCACGGCCACTGTAAGCCGCTTCACGCGTAGTTCGTGAAGGTGTCGGGTTAGTTGACCGCCGCCCGATGCTCGGCGTTGAAGTTTTTACAGCTGGTTTGTACTTCTCCAAACAAACCCTCCTCCTTTCTCATCCGGGCTTGGGACCGGCAACGGCGGAGTTAAGTTAAAATTATGTTCATATGCCCTTAAACTTTTGGTTTTACTTAAGGAAATGCCATTTCCTCTGGATGATTTTTTGCACTATTTTAGTAGCAGGTGTTAGGTAGGTGGGACAGCAGTTAGTAGTCAGGTTAGGAATTAGGGCAGCCGCAGCAGCTCTATAAAAACAATGATGGCGCGCATACTCGTAACAAAACAGTTTTATAAAAAATACTAGCTTCTGCCCGCGACTTCGTACGCGGATCCTGTTGCTAATACCAGCGACAACGGGGTCGTCAAAATCGAAGATCTGAAACGTCTGATGTCGAATTCTAAGAGCCCGGGGACGGGAAAACGGCGTGATGCGCGAGACGATTCGAGACGTTCTAGATCTTTCATTTTTGTAAGTCAATAGGAAATGCCCATCAGACTAAACAACTTTTGCTAAGACGTCATTCCTATAATTATGTTATAGTGTCGCTGGGCTTTGGAGTTCCACAACAGGTGTTCCAGATCTTCAAATTTATTCTCACAGCAGAAAATGCTCTTCACGTGGAATATTTTTTGCTATGGCACCATTTTTATATCTCTTATACTTAAGCTGGTCTGTTGCGGTTCTGCATCAGGTGTTCCATTTTCCAAAATAAATTATAGCCTATATGTTGCCCAGACTTAGTACCTATACAACAAAAAACTTTTCTTCCCGTAATTCCGCAGTGGATCCCAAGGGTACACTGAATTAACAATAATATTACAAATAACTTTAAAAAAAAATCTTTATAAACTAAAGCTGTACCCGTGGCTTTGCCCACGTATCGCATAAGTATTATTTTAATTTTAATAATAGTTAGTGATAGTTTGCTGATTTACAGAAACACTCAAAAGATGCGTCTCATACTGTACTATAGCTTAGATCCCTCAAAAACTATTTGGCTTAGTAAACTCAAAATAAGAAAGTTATGTAGTTAATTTACTGGTAAGAGACGTCAGGTTAATAAGAAAATTTAGGAGACGTCGAATAACAGAAGTGTTATAATTTACTGTAACACTTCTGTGTAAACAACGTTCGTTGTTTTTCCCTCGGTCTTATTCAATATGTAAGTACAGCGAATCAGGACTGGTGACGCGGGAGCAAGCGACGTACAGTTGTCCGTGTGAGATGCAGCTCGTCCTGAGGTCGACACCCGCAGCCTTCAGTGTCTGCCCCTGCGACTTATTTATTGTCATGGCGAAGCACACGCTCACAGGAAACTGCACGCGCTTGAATTGAAAGGAGTAATTGTGGCCGGGTGTCACCATTGCCAGGATCGCCCAGAGGACACGGTGGAGCACACGGTGAAGGTCTGCCCCGCTTGGGCGGAGTACCGCCGTGTCCTCGTAGAGGCGATCGGCAGCGGTGGCGACCTCTCGCGTCCGGCCCTGGTGCAAGCTATGGTCCGGGGCGAGAGGGAGTGGGAGGCAGTCACCTCCTTCTGCGAAGCAGTCATGCTAGCGAAGGAGGTGGCGGGACGGCTCAGGGAGAGAGCCTCCCGTCCCAGCCACCGTGGGAGACTCTCCGGGCGTCGGGAGCCGCGTGACGACTCCCGGCCACCGTAGGCGCGGGCCTGCGAGCGGAGAGTAATGGGTAGCTGGGTTTTAGTCAGTAAGAGTCTGACACTCCCTTCCGCTCCACCCAGAGCGGGAGGGGTCATTTGATGATTTCCCATCCGAAAAAAAATTAAAAAAAGGGTAATTGTGGGGAATCAGTGGTATACGTGGTATAAAGACTGTCTCGCCTACACCACAACCCGTTAGAATTTCCGCCTTAATGATATTTCTCTGCAGCGAGACGACTTTGAGCCGGGTCCCATTGCACAGTTTCGGCGGAGTGAGATTCCGAAGAATCATAATTGGGACACCGACCTTAAGCTTAATGGTGTGCGCTGGTAGTCCACTTGCACTGAGGGAATTGAGAAATTCTACGGGGTAATGTGTGGCGTCATCTTGGTCGACAACAGTGTTTATTGAAATGTAGATCACTTCATTTCCCTCAATTTCCGCGAGAATGCATTCATTGATCGCCGAAGGTTGGTCGTTTCTGGGTGTTAAAATGACTCGTTCACACACCCAAGAATTAAATCTTGGTGCGGTATCCTATTGATGTCCCCGTACCAGGCGAATCAAATCTTCTAAGGTGGACACCAGTCTCCCAAGTATCTCAGGTAGAACCACCTGGCCACCGTCTACTGGTAGCGTTCCCTCACCCAGTTTTAAGAAAAGATCAGAAAATTCTTGGGCGTGTACATTCCCGCCAAGCTGTGCTCTCATATTCTTCGTTAAACGCAACCTATGAATATGTGGCCATAAGAAAGAGCATTTCAACGAAGCATTCACCTCATCAGCCCTAGTTCCTTGCGTCACCACAGGCAGCGTTTGTCGGAGATCGCCGCTTAACAGAACTGTAACGCCACCCATCATTTGCTGGTTCCTGCGGATGTCCTGCAAAGTCCTGTTTACCGCCTCTACTGCTTTTCTGTTCGCCATAGTGCATTCATCCCACACGAATTAAAGAGCAATCTTTAAGCACGCGCCCTTTGTCACTGTTGCGTGACACTCCACAAACAACTAATGCGCTTGGTAAGATATAACTTAGAACCAAAAGTTTGACTTGACTTTATGATAGTGTAGCTTGTTGTACCACCAATCAATCTGTTTATTAATATTGGTGTGAAACTCCCCATACAATTAGATAGGACATGTAAAGTTCTCAGATTTCATAACAGTATCGTTCCTAATGCACATAAAAAATGCAAAAACAAAAAAAAAGAATTTTACGATTTTTTAAAACAATAACAGTTTTTTTTTAATACGGGATTTGAACTCGCACCATTTAGTGCGGTAAACGGTCGCCTGACCTTACCGCTAAATTCCCTGTTGACATATTGTTGAAATAGCTGTTCCCTTGCAATTTATAATATTACTGCTCCGCTCCTTTATAAAAATAGCGTGATTGTTATGTTTCCAGGGTTAATTTTTTATTAACTAAATAAATAACATGTCATTTTGGGCATTCAATTATTTTGTTCATTCAATTACGAACCAAAACCTTTTAAAATCAATATTGCTTACCTCCCATAACATACGGCGTGATAATATGTAGCCTAAAGCCTTCCTTGGTTTACAAAGAACATTTTTGCTGAATTTCAATTCAATCTATCCAGTAGTTTTGGCGTGAAGCCTTACCATACACACAGACAAACAGACAAACAGACAAAAATTCTAAAAAGTCACTTTTTGTCATCAGTTACGTTTTTCTAACAAAAGCCACTTATTTTTTCTCGAAAATTCTCAATGTACAGTTTTTCGTTCGTTACTGTTTTATTATATGTATAGATATTGCAAAAATGTTTGACACATTTCTGCCAATGACAGTCAAAACGGTCTCGACTTCGGTGTGCGCACTGTCTAAGCTATCAAAAATATGAAAGAGACCAAAAATAATTATTTTGTCCTTAATTACATTTTTCTTTTGTCTTGTAATCTAACATCCCTTGTCAAAAACTTTGGCTATTTTATTACAAAGTTCCCCCTTTTCTTAATAAATACTTTTTAATATTCGTCTCCTTGGAGTTCAAAGAGATTCGAGGCTTTTGAAGCACAGTTATTGGCTGACTGTGAAGTGTGAGCGAGCCAATTCTGAATTCTCCTTTTGGTATAGAATAGGTCGTACGAGTGAGTTTATACGATGCATTCATGTGTCCATTTGAAGTAACTCATATACATCAAATGGCTGGAAGGCTGAAAACCCAATTAATTTCGTGGGATTCATTATACCCTCGAAACAACCTAACGGCTGGATGGATTTTAATACACGAGGAGTCTATCATCTCGTATAGGTCTCGCAATAGCTACTCGTATAGGCTAGGTTTTGCTGTTATACATTCAAAATGGCGTGATCTTGTTTTGAACTTTTTAGTTGCAGTCGGGTTTTTTTTATATTTTCAATTTCTTTTGTGTGCAGCATATATAGGGTGACTGGTAATTAGTGACCGATACTTAAACACGTGATTTTACTCATCATTATGAACAACTTTTACTATGGGACCAAAGCTGAAATCGCGAAAAAAAAATCAGCTGTTCCCTACATTTATGTTCGCTTAACCCGTCAAAATGTAGGGAGCAGCTGATTTTTTTTTCGCGATTTCAGGTTTGGTCCTATAGTAAAAGTTGTTCATAATGATGAGTTAAATCACGTGTTTAAGTATCGGTCACTAATTACCAGTCACCCTATATAAAGCCACATGCAAACTACTCATCACATTAACGTCATACAAAATGCTGCATCGTGCAAGCAGAGTTTACCACGCGACTGGCAGTAGCACACCAGACACAACACCCGTCTGGTCGGAGGACCCTCTCTTTTCTATGGAGGATGAGTGAACTTTACACCCTGTACCTCATACCTCTACCGATATGTGAAATAAAACACTACGCTTAAATGTGACTATATCAGAGGGGTGAGAGGGGCAGTTCTCGTAATTTTAAGAACGTTCACAGTAGTCTGATCTCAGTCTCAATCTGTCAATACCTCTAATTTCCCTACATTTTTGTCAAGACTGCGACTAGATTTTGAACGTTTTCAATTACGGGAAAGTGGCCTTCTGATCACCGTCACAGCCCATATTAATAATAAATATGTCTTCTGTGGTGCTGGACCTACCCAGCACTATAGAAGAATAAACATACTTCAGTATCATCATAGCACTATCGCCGCCGATCGAAATTCGTCGACATCGTTAAGTCTAAGTCGATAAAGTGCATAAACACTCTCAAATATGGACCAAAATCCAAGTTTGTGCTCGGTAGTCCGTACTCATTCGTACTCGCTCATAATGTACTACATAGCCCCCGGCTTTTTGAGAATAAACGTATTGAATATATGCGAGTTTAGATCATAAAGCTTTAGTGCAACTACATGATAACGCGGTACAATACATGAGCCGTTGTAAAAAACAACTGCCAAGCAAATCGGTGAGGCTTGAGGCAATTGGCATAGAAAAAAAAATTGTACCTATATTTGTTTGGAAGACCTAATAGATTGTCATTATGTGAATTATATTGCAGTTCCAATAATATTACATACCTACCAACATACGTGTCGAATTGATAACCTCCTTTTTTTTTGAAGTCGATATAAGGACACTAGCGCACAGAAGTGATAAGAGTTAAATATTATGAAATGTGTACTTTTTTTCTTTAGCTGTGACCGAATGGTGGCCCAGGTTCGGCCAAAGAAACCAGGGCCGTCCAAAAGCGCGCTGGGATCACGACATCGTCCAAGTCGCGGGAAATAGCTGGATCAGAGACGCGGGGAACTGGGAAGTATGGCAAACGAAAGTGGAGGCCTGTGGGTCCCAGCAGTGGGTGATTCCGGGCAGATTTTTTTTTTTTTTGATGATGAAGGCTTTTTTCTTAACATCATTGCATAAAATTCAAAATGTACCAATTGCCTAATACATATTTCTGGAGTTGTCGACTCGCCCACAAATAAGTTAATTTCGTGTGACTCACCTATAGAATTTTTTTATATTATTTAAAAATGGCGACTCGTCCGTTTCGGGGGAGGAAATCCGTACGAATCTACTAATAAGCCACTGGTGACCGTATTTTGTTGTTATAAACATCAAAGCAACACAATAAAACCACAAAGAGGCACCTTTATTTGACCCACATAGCCTCAGACTTCTTACCTAAGTTTGTCCGGAAAATCTCTCTGAGAATATATTTAGCAATCCAAAATCCCGAGCCGGCACCAGATAGTGTAAGAGCCATATCCTGACGTCATTCAGCGCTGAAGTGTCAAACATGTGTACCATAAAACGTTTTAGAATACACCAGCATAAGCTGAACTACCCCGTTTCCCCACAAACTATTCCAATAAGGCGATAAGAGGGTACTTAAGGTACCAACTACGGATCAACTTTGAATGGTCAGTGCAACCGTCTCTTGCGCTTGGCAATGTTATTTTCGTTTCCAATCAAAGTAAAATAGGTCTTATTGTGGGGGGGTACGGGTGTTGTGGGTGTATGTTTATGTTGGTTCTCGGCTCACGTCGGCCGCATTCCGTTGGAAAGGAACTCAATTTTACGGTAGACATGCACTTATAGTGAACACGGAGACGTGTAAACTTGGAACTAGCAGGAAGTGTCAAGACCAGGACGTAACATTAGAGCTTTCTAAATGTCAAGATTTTAGAACTACGGCTATAATTTTGCATCTATACAATCTACATCATCATCTTCCTAGCCTTTTCCCAACTATGTTCGGGACGGCTTCCAGTCTAACCGGATGCAGCTGAATACCAGTACTTTACATGTAGCGACTGCCTATCTGACCTCCACAACCCAATTACTGGGTAATACGATACCCCTTGATAAGACTGGTTGTCGGGCTTGTGACTACCCGTAACGACTGTCAAAGATCCACGAATGACAGCCGGGACCAACGGCTTAAAGTGCTTTCCGAGGCACGGAATCTATACAGTCTACAATATAGCGAAATATCATGTATCCTGTGGCAACACTACAGCTAACAGCTGTTAAAAATTTGTTCTTGTAATTTTAATCTTAAATATTAAATTTCGTTGTTTTTTTGGCCTATTTCCAACTACTCCTCAAGTAAATAGGATAATAATGTGTATATTGTGTTAGATTCAAATAGCTAGTGCAAATTAAGTGTAAATATTTCTATGTAAATCGGTGACAGTTACCGGCGTAAGTGAATTTTGCATTGTCATCTTGATATCAGGTACAATACTCTATATTTTACTTGCTATTAGTTTGTTTACGTACTACAATTAAACCAGCAATTAGTTTGTTCATTTTTAGTAAGGCTTTTTATTGATGCCAATGACCTTTGAACGTAAACATAACCTTGCATTGGTTTGGTGACAGAACTCCTTAGAATTACATCTAAATTTCATTTTTCCTTTTAAACTAATCATCTTCTCTACTGCTGCCACAACTACCTTCTCTCTTCTAATTTCTTGTCGCTTCCTTACTAGTTTTAATCATGATTATGACTCGCAGCGCCCGTGCTCGCCTCGGAGAGTCCAAACTCAATGAGGCTTTGAGCGCCTTAAAGGCGTCAAAGGAGTCCTGTGACCAACTAATTAAGGAAATAGATGACAATGAAAAGGTGCTCTTTGATGCCCATGAAAAGAATAGGAAGTTAAAAATTGAAATGGCTCAGATATATAATCAATACACTGATGCCATAGAAGAACGGGATAGACTTCGACTTGTTGTGGACGGGTTCAGCCAGTGTAGCACAGAGTATGAACAAGCTCTTAGTCAAAAACATATATTACAACAGCAGCTACATGAGGCTCAAAGTCAAATAACACAACTTGAGACGACCAATCTTAACATCACCGCCTCGCTGAACCAAAGTCTGTTCAATGAGTTGATGCCTATTGCCCCGTCAATGGTTTCTACCATAAACCCCACATACACTATGGATTTGACAGCTGATGATGAATCAAAATCATATAATTCAGTGAGGGTAGTAAGTAGTAAAAATAAACTTAAAAAATACATTAAAATTAATAAATACATTGTTAAAACACAAAAAATGGTAAAAAGACAAAAGTTCTTTATCAAAAACGTTAAATTGAATAGAGAAAGGTTGAATTTAATTAAACAATTAGACATGTATTCTTATAATTTGGAGCAGAGTACTAGGAAGTACAACATTGACACAGAGACCTTGCAATCTGAACTTGACCATCTACAGGAGAAACTTAGTTCAATGACCAACAAATATAATACCTCTGAAGACCTAATGAGGGAATATGTGTTGGCAATGAATGAGCTGGTAAACTCACAAAAAACCAACTGTGAGCATTGTCAAACACCAACCAATGTCACACCGGACCATTCATTGACAACTTGTAACACCACCTTAGTGCAGCCCTGTGTTGATTTGATAATTCCTTCTACTAATAGTTCGTATAAACAGTGTAAACAAACTTTAAATAATGATATTGTGTTATTTTGTGATGAGATCGGTAAGGACTTAGGACACTTGTTAACAGCTGAATATCCGGGACACTCAATAATAAATTACTGTATGCCTGGTTGTTCTTTGTTTCATATTATGAAAAAAATTATTAAATGTAACTTTACCCAGGATACAACTTTATTAATTTTTATAGGTAATAGGGGAAATGTAAACAAAGGAGAACTGCTCCAGTATCATAGAACATTATGCAATCTTAGTTTAAGAAAAGTTGTATTGTTTACATTCCCTTATAGTAACAGTTTGCCACAGGAAGAAAATAGCTTAAGATTTGAATTGAATATGACAATGCATAACTTGACATTTAATAATAACATGTTCCACTTAGTTGATATTAACAATTATGTTAGTAATAATTTCTATTTGACAAAAGATAGATATAACATTGTTATGTACTATCTTTCTGACTATTATAAAAGACAGATAGCTGTGTCGCTATCTTATTTTTTTTCTATTACAGCCAAAAATTTGGCTAAACAACTTGCTTCTTTTGAGCAATGCAATGACATTATAAATAATTCTGCCAATAATTTGGTCTCTATTAATGACATTGCTAATAATTTAAATTAGAAATTAAGACAATAGAGGCAACCTCTAGCTATAATGTATGCAAAAAAAGCTTAAAATCAGTCAATAGTATCAACCTAGTGCATCAAAATATTCAAGGATTTATGAACAAAGAATTAGAAGTAGAATTATTTATGAATTTTAATAGTATTGACATACTTTGTATAACAGAACATTGGCTGAAAAGCCACCAGTTCTTGTTCAATTTTAATAATCACCAGGTTGGTAGTTCGTTTAGCAGAATAAATGCTATACATGGTGGCTCATTAATTTTAGTAAGTAACCAGCTCAAATTTAAAGATCGTATAGATATTGTGAGCCTATCAGTTGAGCGTACGGTTGAAATTGCCTGTGTAGAATTGGAGCACTCTATTGTATTAAGTGTGTATAGACCCCCTTCAGGATTGTATGACTGCTTTGAAAAGGTAATGGATGAAGTGTTACACAGGATTTGTAACTCAAACAAGTCCGTTATCATTTGCGGTGATTTTAATGTCAATTTATTAGAAAACTCAGGTTCTTGTAGTAAAATTTTAAGTCTGTTTCAGTCCTACAATCTTCTAAACCTATTTTTGGAGCCCACAAGAATAACCCCTACTAGTGCCACATGCCTAGATAATATATATACAGATATTATACCAAGCCACAAAGAAATTATAACTTTACTAGATTCTGATCATTGCGGGCAAAGGATTACTATTCAAAATCAAAACAAAAAAGTGGCTAAAAAGGATATCACTGTTAACCCCAAAACTGCAAGTCGCTTGGAGGCTTTTAAAGTTAAACTCATTGATAAATTACCAGTTTTGTCTATTCAGGCTGATCCTAATCATCTTTATGATAATTTTTTCAATGTATACTGTAAACAATTTGATTCCACCTTTATTCCCAAGACTATTTCGGTTAATAGTAATGCATCGTTCAGTGATTGGGCTACCATTGGTATTCATAAAAGTAGAACACGGCTTTATGAACTGTACAATGAAAGGACTTATATTAACACTGATGAATTTAATTTGTATGTTAAAAATTATTCAAAATTATTTAAAAAAGTTTGTTATATGGCCAAGTCACGTTATTTGGGTTCAAAGATTAAAAACAGCAGTAATGTAATTAAAACGACTTGGAATATTATTAATAGTGAAACGGGAAGATCTAGTAACCGAAATACTGACTACAGCCTGTCTATTAATGACAACATAATAAAATCAGACACACAAGTCGCCGAGGCATTTGAAAATTTCTTTTCGGATATTCCCGTTTCAACTACTAAATCACTAAACTCATCACCTTCTGTTGCTGAGTCTTTGCTTAAGGAAAATGTTAATGGTTGCGATTCGGAATTTCGTTTTGAATATATTACCTGTAGAGATATAATTAAAACCTTTCACACTTTAAATGTAAAAAAGACTGCAGATCTGTGGGGTAATTCTGTAGAAGTAGCCAAGTCTATTATTGACATTGTAGCGCCTACTCTAGCTATTATCTTTAATAGTTGTATTGACAATGGGGAGTTTCCTGACCTTATGAAAAATAGTAAAATAATACCTTTGTTTAAATCAGGTAGTACATCAGACCCCACAAATTATAGACCTATTTCTGTACTACCTACCTTTAGTAAAATTTTTGAGAAATTAATTTTAGACCAAATGCAAAGATTTTTTAATAAACATAAATTATTACATAGCAAACAGTTTGGTTTTACAAGGGGTCGTTCAACTACTGATGCCGGCGTTGAACTATTAGGACATATTTATAATGCATGGGAAGATAAATGCGATGCCTTGGGCATCTTTTGTGATTTGTCCAAGGCATTCGATTGCGTTCTTCACGAAACGTTAATCAGGAAACTCCGCCACTACGGGATCCGAAACACTGCTCTGGATCTTCTTATTTCATACTTGAGTAAAAGGATTCAGAGCGTTGACGTTAATGGAAAAAGATCACCCGGATCTATAGTAACAATGGGAGTCCCACAGGGCTCAATTCTTGGTCCTTTCTTGTTTCTCATTTATATTAATGACTTGCCGTACCTCATAAAGGATCATCATGATATAGTGTTGTTTGCAGATGACACTTCTCTTTTGTTTAAACTTAAACGTCAGCAGTTGGTTACTGACGATGTCAATAGCGCGATCTCGAAAGTAGTCCACTGGTTCAATGTTAATAATTTGCTTCTAAACGAGAAGAAAACCAAATGCATTAAGTTTACGCTACCCCACGTAAGGCAGGTGAAAACTAATGTGTTGATAAAGGGCGAGGAATTGAATCCTGAAGACAACACAGTATTCCTGGGCATAACTTTGGATGCTAAGCTTCAGTGGGGTCCACATATAGATAAATTGTCAAAAAAGCTAAGTTCTGCAGCATACGCTGTTAGAAAAATTCGTAATTTAACTGATAAAGAGACTGCTCGTTTAGTGTACTTTAGCTATTTTCATAGTGTAATGTCGTACGGTATTCTATTGTGGGGAAATGCCGCCGATATTCAGACTATCTTTGTTTTGCAGAAGCGAGCTGTTCGATCAATTTATAAATTAAGTCCGAGACACTCTCTCAGAGACAAATTTAAAGAGATTAATGTAATGACTGTGCCTTCTCAGTACATTTATGAAAATCTTTTATATGCCCATAAAAATATAAAATTGTTTAAAAAATACAGTGATATCCATAATATAAATACTAGAAACAAACACAAATATGTTGTACCTACAACCAGGCTCAAGAAAATAGGTGGCTCGTTCAGATGCCAATGTATACGCTTTTACAATAAACTACCAAGCCACGTTCAAGATCTAAGCCTTAATAAATTCAAATCTTTCATTAAACGTAAGTTGTGCCAGAAAGCCTTTTATACCGTTAAAGATTATATTGAGGACAAAAAGGCTTGGGATTGAGCTGCTTCCAATTTCTGCATTTTGAATGATTTTTTTTTCTTTTTTATATACACATTGACATTGATGATTTTTTTTTTTAAACAATGACATTTGCTTACTTTGTAAAGTATTATATTATTTTTTCAATGTGAATGTGAAGACGATGTGGGTCATTTTACATATATACCTATATATTATTTTTTTTATTCTCTCTGTTCTGTTGTTTTTTTCATGGTCTGGCAGTTTGAGTTATTTATGTGGCCTACCCAAATGTCCTTTCTTTGGTATTGTTCGTCGAATCGTTGAGCTCCTTAAGTCTTGAGTTGAGCTGCACGATTTTTGACAAATGCGTGCACTGACTGGACAGGTCCTCTCAATCTGTGTGGTTCTTTCCTCAAAAGACCACCTCAGACATCGATCTACATGGTCTTCATATAACCTGACCAAGATTATGTCTGGACTTTAAAAGAGACTGTGACCTCTGAGTTTGTTTCGGCCTTTCTTCTCAGAGTAGTCAGATAGGAAACGCCGACTTCATCTAGTTTTAAAAAAACATGATTGACGTGTAAAAGTGTTTGTACAAACCTACTTACAAAAATAAAAATCATTTCATATCATCATTTCATCATTTCATTTCATTTCATTGCCTTTATCAAAGAGTTTGCTTTAAAATAAGCACTATCACAAGCGTCACTACCGTTTCCATACAATCCGACCATTACACGTAAAAAGATAGCTAATTTTAACAAAGCAACGTCGAACAAACCAGTACAATAACTCGCCATCCGTTCCACCTGAGGAAAAAAGCGTAACAGTAGGGAAACAAACAAACAAACAATACACTACTCATTGCCTAAACAATCTCGTTGGGTCCGTAATGACGGAAGCCTGGCGTTTTATTCCACATCATTCAGACTTCGCTGCCTACGATAGGAACTCACTTTTATTTCGTTCTACTTTTTGCTTAGCGTTTTTTTTTGAAGTAAAACCTTCTATAGGCACGTCGGGCATTTTCTTAGATACCATTGAACTCGCGCCACTGTTACCGTAAGCGACACCGCACGTGTTTTGTTTATAAGACGATTTAAAATACCCGCTTCGGATGTGTTCGGCTGTCCTCGGGATGTACTCGGTTTTAATGTTTAACCGATATGTCAGTGAGTGAAGGCAAAGTATTCTGTTTGTGTTTTGTTTTCACTTCTGTCGGCACTCCCGGAGTGCCATTGTTTTTTTTTATCTACTAACTTGTTAGTACTTAGGTATATCGTTAGCTTGATCTGCTTTGGGGCTGTTCATTTATTATGCAAGAAGATTTGAGGTTCCGAACAAGACTTGTTTTTTCATACGTGGGGGTGGGAGGGGTCTAGATTGTTCTTACGTAAGATTAAAAATTACAAGGTTTTAATTTGTTTGTTCCTTTTCTTTTGCAATTTCGGTAGATAAGTAGTCTTATTTTTTTCTTACAGAAAGTGGTCAAAATTGTCTTACGTGAACTAATAAATGAACAGCCCCTATAAGTCTCTGCAATAGGCGTGGTCATTTAATTTCTTATTTCAAAGTTAAGTTTATTTTAAGTACGAACTACTTAAATGCCAGATTCTTCTAACTGAGCTATCACTTACCGATTCGCGGTCACTCAAGGAATTGTCTGTTCCAACGGCCATCGGTCCTTCGACAAACATGGTCAGCCTGCTGCCACTTGTTAACTCTGCAAGGTACTATAGAGGTATGAGGAACAGGGTGTAAAGTTCACTCATACTCTATAGAAAAGGGAGGATCCTCCGACCAGACGGGTGTTGTGTCTGGCGGGCAACTGCCCGATGATTCATGTCGGGCCGTTGTATCTATGCTAGTTGCGCGGTAAACACTGCTTGCGCGATGCAGGATTTGCGTGACGTCAGTATGACGCGTTGTTCGCATGTGGCGTTGTAGATACCGCTACAGTACAGACGCCAGCACATCAAGCTACCCGAAACTGTCAAATTTTCCCAATCAACTTTGAACCTTACTTTAGCGATAAAGTTGAAAATCTATTAAAGAAATTTGACAGATTGTAGTAGCTTGATGTGCTGGCGTCTGTACCTATACCTATCGCTAACTCCAGTTTTTTTTTTTTTCTTAATAGTACAAACAAAAAGACAATTGTAGGGGATTTTTCCAAATAAATTCACCTAGCAATTTTCACTGCTGATCTCAGCATTAGATCGTCTAAGGAAGTAAGATAGAGTAAATGGTAAATTAAACGATGGAATAAACGTAAATTTGTATTTCGTACAGCATTCATGATTTCTGAATTAAGGAAACTTAGTGGCAATATTTTAAGATTGATGTAAGTAAGACTATACAGGGTTATTGGTAAAACATTAAAAACCTCTTATGAAGTACTCATCATTATGAACAACTTTTACTATGGGACCAAACCTGAAATCGCGAAAAAAAAGTTTGCTGTTCCCTACCTTTTGACTAGTTGTACGAACATAAATGTAGGGAACAGCTGATTTTTTTTATAGTATAGAGTCAATAGTTCTAAGTGTTGCGTAGTGTTCGTGAAAAAAAACTAATATATAACCTAAAAGCCCAAATTTTTTTTGTACCATTCGATATCTAAAACTCGCACTATTCAATTCCCTAGTACGGCCACCGTTCGGACGTTCGCGTTAGTGCCTTAGTAACTACTTGTAATTTGTTCACTTCGTACCAAATGAGAAATGAGTGGGCCCGCGGGTGAAGCGTGCGATTCTCAAGAATAACTCAAAAGGTATTACCGGCTGTAACTCAGTGTGCGAATGAATCAGTGCGATCGTTGATTCTGATAAGAGATAAGCATTGCAGTGGCCGTTTTTTCTTGAGTTTTATTTAGCTTACTTTGGAGGAAAATGGTAAAATTGCTGATGACAGATAAATTGCTCTTTCTTTCTTTCAGGAAAGTGTAGAAAAGGTGTCCGAATAAGGAAACCCGTTATCTTTATTGTATATTGTCGACTGATTATTTAACTTGATAAATGAGCTATTAATTTGTTTTCCATTAATAAAATTAAATTTTATTCGAGAACATCCATCGGTTTCTTACTAAACTTCAACTAAGTATAACCGACGATCTCTTTTCTTGAATGTACCTAAAATAGCTTCAAGTAATGTACTAAGTAATAATCTTAAGTAATGGAATATATATTTAAGCAGGTTTTTTCCTCATAATAACGCGGGTAAAACCGTGAGGCACAGCTAGTATTTCATAATGTATTTTCCTTGAAATCACTGTTCATTCCTCTTTTCGTATTTATGAAGTAACGTCTTACGTGTGCCTACAAATAATGAATTTGGTTATTAACACACTTTTATTAGGTCAACCTGTATGTAACTATGTAATGGAATCTAAGGTAACTAATTTAACCATCTTCCAAGGGTCATAGCGTAATGAAAATTGGCAGCTGTATGTAGTTCTGATGACAATACAATAATATGGTACTGTCGAACTGATCTGATGATGGAGCCGGAAGATATGAACTGGAACTTCATGATGGAATTTTTGTTTTTACGTGCATTTTTCTAGTGTTTTTAAACTATTAATTTATTTTTACAAAAATACTTGGATTTCTGTTTATAACAGCTTACACGTCATCACGATCATCCACCATCCATCATCATCATCATCCATCACCGGTCGTGTCGGATTGCTGCGCTGATGTCCTGGGTTCGAACCCAGGACCATCCAATAACAAATTGATTTGTTATTGGATTTCTGGCAAACTGGAACTTCTCAGTAACAGTCCGGAGTCTGGATTTGTACCTAGTTGTTGTTGTTGATGGCAAAAGATTCACCCCTATAACATGGAACTTAAACATAACTGGCGAAATGTGGGTGTACAGGCTCATCAAGCTACTACAATCTGTCAAATTTTTTTTCATAGATTTTCAACTTTATCGCTAAAGCATAAGGTTCAAAGTTGATTGGGAAAATTGGACAGTTTCAGGTAGCTTGATGTGCTGGCGTTTGTACTACGGTACACCTCTGCCTAACCCTTCACGTAATAGAGGCGTGTTGTTATGTTATGTTTATGATCGTATGGTTACAGTGGCAGAGGTTCCATACAACTCAATTCCTACCAGCTTCCCTTTGAAAAATGGCACAGTCAGTATTCTGTACACAAATATAATCATATTAAAGATATCTACCCCGGCTTACCTCTTACAAAAATTGACGCTTCGCTGCTGTATGGTTATTATATCGATCATAGTTATAAACAGCACCCTGTGAAACAATTGCGTAACACATTATCAATCTCAATCTGAATCATTTTGAAGGATATTGCTAATCCATTGCTACATTTGTTAAAAAAATTGGTCTGCGCAACAACGTAAATAACGCAATGAATGTTGTCGAACTGTCAAAATGAAACCCATTGGTACTGTTGTGTGTTACGCAATTACCCCATGGCTTTTAAAAACTGAAATGGATTTCCCGAAACCAATTCCTATTTCAGGGAAGTCATTTACCAAACATCATGTAGGTATATGGCGTTCCCCACAAATGTTTCCATCATTACTCAGTTACATCAAAAGACGAATGGCTTCCATTTTGGGCCCGTAACGTATTCCCAGAATTACCTGAACGCATATATTTCAAGAGAAACAAACGTACAGACGCCAGCACATCAAGCTACCCAAAACTGTCAAATTTTCCCAATGAATTTTGAACCTTATAATTTAGCAATAAAGTTGAAAATCTATCAAAGAAATTTGACAGATTGTAGTAGCTTGATGTGCTAGCGTTTGTACAACACATTAGTACGACGAAATATGATTTATTTTCATTTCGCGTGACAACATTTTCTAATCAAAGTCAAGTTAAAGAACTTGGAAAAAGTACAAAAGGAATGTAAAAGTTTGTTTTTTTTTATTTTATTGTTTTACATACATTTGAGGTTTGGGCGTATAATAACATGTTGGAAGTTTTTTTCATAAATAAGTATAGAGTCAAGTACGAACATAGAACTAAGTTTAGCTTCAAAACTAGAAAAACATGAAACCAACTATGTTCTGGACATGCAAATGAATAATGGTGACATGTGTTTTTATATAGTCTGCTTTCGCGATTTACTTGCCTAAAATGTAAGTAAACAAATATGAATTAAAAGAAAAATAACTTTCATTCCTAGACAATTAAGTTCAGTTTAAGTTACAACTTCAACTTACAGTTCCAACTTTTGAAATTAATAATTCAATAATTTGATCGTAGTTTGTTTGTTTAATTTGTTAGATTATTTTGTACTAGGGATATACGAGTATGTATATATATTTTTTTTTGTATCTATCTATGGAGGCTTGTCATTAGCAATTTAGTTATATATTTTTGTTACTATAATGTTATTAGTCTGTAAGCTTTCCTAAAATAAAATAAATAAATAAGTAAACATTTTTATAACTTTTTCAATATCGCAATAACTGTCACTCTGAAATCAACTTTCATTGAAATAAAGTTGATATTTGTTTAACTCGAAATAGGGTGGGGGTGTGCAGTACTGCGCACTTTTACTATAGTTGGGCTCGTGGCTAAAAAATCAAAGCCAGACGGCTCGGTCGAAGGTTAAACAACGCTTACCGAGGTCGGCTTGTAGATGGGTGGCACCCCTCCGTGCACGTTAAACCGTTGGTCTCGGCTGTGATTTGTAGATCTTTGACAGACGTTATCTACGGGCAGTCAGAAGCCCGAAAATCTGATAACCATTCTTACTAATGAGTATTATATTACCTAGTATATAACTGAGTTGCGGAGATCAGTCAGATAGACAGTCGCTCCATGTAAAATACTGGTATTCAGCTGCATCAGGTTAGATTGGAAGCAGACCCCGATATAGTTGAGAAAAGGCAAGGCAGATTAGAGGAAAAAAGGTGGAGGAGCGAAATTAGCAGAAAATACAAATGTGGTTGCTATGTGAACGGATACTCGAGAATATGAATATAGAAGTAAACAAACATAATTCGTAGCAGGAAACAATAATAATCAACTGTAACGAGATGTGAAGGAAAACGTCAGAAATATATTGGATGGTTGTATGAAAGATGATATGGTTAGAAAGTGGGTGAATACTGAATAATTACAGCTGATAAAGACGTTTGGACAAAAAAAACACAGTCCTGCTTAGCATAATCAGCTTTTAACAGTCCCACTGCTGGGGCCAGGGGCGTCCTCTCTATGAGAGGAATTGGGCCGCAATCCACCACGCGGGCCCAGTGCGGGTTGGTAGGTGTCACATCTCTTCGAATTTTTGTTTCTACCTGGGACATGCGGGTTTCCTCACGATGTTTTAACCATTCACCGTTTTTTCAGAGCAGTGTTGATGAAATAAATTACACAAAGTAAAGCTCCTGCCTGGGTTTGACCGCACGGCACTCGTGAGTCGGTGTCGTTACCCCTGAGCCACTGCACTGCTCTTTATAGACTCCTACAGACAGGCGCGACACGCGATATAATCGCGCACGACACAAAGGCACCGCTCGTGGCGCGACTTGCTGTGCCTTTGTGTCGCGCGCGATTTTATCGCGTGTCGCGCCTGTTTGAAGCAGCCTTAAGTCAGTCATGCTGCCACGAGCCAAATGAAATGAGACAGGTAAAGAAAGTCCACCCTGTCATAAAGATATTTATAAGAAAAATGTGTTAATGTGTCTTAGTTTATAGTAACTTACCAAACGAGTTAAAATTATTACAGGGAATGTGTTCAAGACAGAATTGCCAGAAAAGCTTCGAAAGTTTTGTTTTTATAGTATTATGGAATTTTTGGAACATAAAAATTTCCGCTCCACCCAGAGCGGGAGGGGTCATTTGATGATTTCCCATCCGAAAAAAAAAAGACCTAAGATGACGATAACAGTATAACAACGGCAGAAGACCTATGATAATTATGAGGGAACAGGAAAACTGACTCAATCTAAAGCAAAAGAAACAAATTAAACACAAATAATATGAATAAAATCAAGACTCAATAAATTAGAAAGCTGTTAGCTTATCCCAAATACTGTTAATGAAACCTAAAAAGTTATTAGTTTCAACATCTTAGCGCACTATATTTTAATTCAACACCTTAAACTTAAGTTTTTAGAGAAATGGTAATGCGGTTAATTTAATCATGATCTGGCAGTTTGAGTAGTTTATGCGGCCTACCCAAATGTCCTGTCTTTGGTATTGTTCGTCGAATCGTTGAGCTCCTTAAGTTCTGAGTTGAGCTGCACGGTTACTGACAAATGCGTGCACTGACTGGACAGGTCCGCTCAATCTATGTGGTTCTTTCCTCAAAAGACCATTTCAGACACTAATCTACATGGTCCTCAAAGATTATGTCCGGATTTTTTATATACACATTGACATTGATGAATTTTATTTAGACAATGACATGAATATTTACTTTGTAAGTAATTTTTATTATTATTATTTTATTTAATTATTGTGAATGTGAGGACTATGTGGGTCATTTCTTTTTTCCTTCTTAGTTTTAATCATGATCTGGCAGTTTGAGTAGTTTATGCGGCCTACCCAAATGTCCTGTCTTTGGTATTGTTCGTCGAATCGTTGAGCTCCTCAAGTTCTGAGTTGAGCTGCACGATTTTTGGCAAATGCTTGCACTGATTGGACAGGTCCGCTCAATCTGTGTGGTTCTTTCCTCAAAAGACCATTTCAGACACCAACCTACATGGTCTTCACACGATCTGACCAAGATTTTGTCTGGACTTTAAAAGAGACTGTGACTTCTGAGTTTGTTTTGGTCTTTCTTCTCAGAATAGTCAGTTAGGAAACGCCGACCTCATCTAGTTTAAAAAAAAAATATGATTGACGTGTAAAAGTGTTTGTACAAACCTACTTACAGAAATAAAAATAATTTAATCATTTAATCATCATTTAATACAGCTGAGATTTCTTTTTTTGTAATTTACCATTGAGAAGAATAAATTAGCAAGGCTGAATGCCTAGAAGAATTAGGTATATTGTTAGGTCGGCACTTATTTTTAGTGCCTAGTATTTTATTGTTATAAAGAAAAAACAATTATAAACAAGTTTGAGATTCTTTGTTACCCTACTGCTCCAGAGGGAGGGTAATAATGATTTTCCAGAGTACCTAGGTAGGTATTGTATTTTTCTTTGGCACGCTCTATAGCTTGAGCACCCACATAATTAATCTGTCATTGCTTCATTTTAATTCTTTTACCTATTGTGATATAGTGAACTTATTCTAGGTGCATCGTCTTATTATAAATCGAATCATATAATTTATGTATACAAAATATCGTAAAACATTTTAAAAGAGTAACGGTGGACTTTCTCGCCCATTTTTCTCCACTACCTTTCGGAAGGGGTGACTAGAATCAATTCAATTTTTTTTTTGTATGATTTTCTGATGTGCCTTTTATGTGCCTATGTGAAATAAATGCTTAGACTTTGCTTACGATTGCATGATGGATTTTAATATTACGAGGTGTCATTAACGTTTTCGTTTAAATTTTCATTCGGGGTTCGTCGTATGAATAGAAAATAATTTACATAGTTTCCAGGAAAAAAGTTTTATGTTTCACAATCTTACCAAAAATTCATCTGTAAGTGAAACTGAACTATGAGTGAATAAAAAAAGTTATTAAAAAAAAAAAAAAACCCGACTGCGGTAAAAAACTTAAGTTAAAAGAACTGAAAAACTAAAAACAAGCCCATTTTAAATTAAATAAAAGTTGGAAGCAGGCGGGACCCATACCATTTTTATTATATTTTCAAATTCAAATTTTCAGTTCTTTTAACTTAAGTTTTTTACCGCAGTCGGGTTTTTTATTTATTTTTAATAACTTTTTTTATTTCCAGCTTTTTAGTTTACAAATGTGAAAGATTTCGCTGATGATTTAGTTCTTGGTACGTGTTTTTTACGATTTGTCACTTCGAATTACTTTTAACCATATAAGTTGTCTATATTTTTGTAATCATCTTTTAAAGCAATTTTGATACCCCACTCGATAGGTTTTGAGAAAAAAAAATTTTTTTGAAGACATACATACATAGTAGTCGCCATATTGAATTTTCAGTTACGTCATGTCTTTAGTGACACTCGCCGGACTAAGAGGAATCGATTGACGTGTGAATCATAAAAATCGGCCCAGGCGTTTGGTCTGTATAGTGCTTCAAAGGAACATACATACATAGGCTGATGAACACATTACCACTCCTTTGCGTCGCGCAGTCGGGTAAAAAACCATAAGACGTCTTTATCCACACCAGACAATCTCACAATGAAACCGAGTCTTTCCAACAACTTGCTCTTTGCTTAATTAGTAAAAACATTCCGCATACGTATTCTAAACCCGAACCCAAATACAACACTCCCCAGTTCGTATATCCTAAATACTTTCACTGAAACACCGAATCATGCGGTGGGAAAAGAACATTAATGCCCGAGTTACACGAGGCAAATTTTTGGAGCAAAGTTTGCTTGCCGTAGGAGCAAACTGGTAAAAATAGTCACATAACGAAAATCCGTTATACCCCTCCATGTGACTTTCTCTCTCAGAGAGAGATAGTTATACCCCTCCATGCGACTTTCTCTCTCAGAGAGAGATAGTTATACCCCCTCTATGCGACTTTCTCTCTCAGACAGAGATAGTTATACCCCCTCTATGCGACTTTCTCTCTCAGAGAGAGATAGTTATACCCCTTCATGCGACTTTCTCTCTCAGAGAGAGATAGTTTTCATGATTTTGAGTGTGCTAAAGCCGATAGTCAAAATGAAAATCCAAGATGGCGACAACTTTATGAGAGGTTCTAAAAACTTATTCTAGATGGCTCTGGATTCACACTTTCTTTCTTTCTCTTTCTATTATATACGAGTGTGTGTGCGTGGGAGTCTTGGGTAAGGCACTTCCTTCCTGACGGTAGTCCCCCGGGGTAAGGCTAAGACAGGAAGCAAGTAATATCCTGGCTAACTATCCTGGTTTGGCACATGCTAGAGCTGTTTCCACGACGCTAGTAAATTTTAAACATACCGGTGACTGACTCCGTGGAGTAAAATTATACAAAGGGGTACTGGGTTCGCCGGCCACATCAGGCAGGATAGTAAAATCATTGGAGGGGGGGAAAAATAGAACCTCATCCTATTAAACTATCAGACTAGCTTATTACCTTCACGCTAGCTTACTAGTCTAAAAATCAGATAGTTCTAGTATACTATACACTAATGAAATGAAATGATTTATTCTGTTAATAGGATATTGTAATCACTTTGACACGTCAAACTATAAAAAAAAAAAGCTAGATGAGATCGGCGATTCCTATCTGACTACTCTGAGAAGAAAGGTCGAAATAAACTCAGGGGTCACAGTCCCTTTTAGACGAGGCTAAAGTGACTAGTTTGCTAGCTTACTAGCACTATTATCATTTCAGCCGAAAGACGTCCACTGCTGGACATACACCTCAAGCACTTCCACTTCGACCGGTTCTGTGCTTTTCGCATCCAACGGGTTCCTGCGGCCTTCACAAGGTCGTCGGTCCACCTTGTGGGAGGCCTTCCAACGCTACGTCTTCCGGTACGCGATCGCCACTCCAGAACCTTTCGGCCCCATCGGTCATCTGTTGTGCCCTGCCCACTACTACTCACTTTTACTAGCACTATATTGCTATCCTATAGCTGCAAAAACACGCTTCGTGTAACCCGGGCACTACACAATCATTAAGACAAAAGCACTTGAATTAATGCTAGGTCAATGTTGGGATGGAGATTTTGGCAGTTTATCTGTTGGCAAGCTCATTTCTGATGTAAATGATGCTGGAACTTATAGCTAAATGGTGACCGCGTATAGTACACTGATTTATGCATTACCACAATGTGTATGAGCAGTGTTGGCCCAGTGGAAACGGCACCGACATACGAGTTGCAGGTCGTGAGTTCGAACCTAAGCAGGCACTACTTTACTTTGTGTAAATCATTTCATCACCACTGCTCTCAAAACGGTGGGGGAAAGCATCGTGAGGAAGCCAGCATGTCCTAGAACCGAAAATTCAAAGACATGTGACATGTGCCAACCCGCACGGGCCCCGTGGTATATTACAGCCCACTACCTCTGGAAGGGAGGAAGCCTGTCTCGCAGCAGTTCCAAACGGTCATCGGTTCTACGGCCTGTAGCGGTATCTACAACGCCACATGCGAACAACGCGTCATACTGACGTCACGCAAAATCCTGCAACTCGCAAGCAGAGTTTATCGCGCAGCTAGCATAGATACAACGGCCCGACATGAATCATCGGGCAGTTGCCCGCCAGACACAACACCTGTCTGGTCGGAGGATCCTCCCTTTTATATATAGAGTATTAGTGAAATTTACACCCTGTTCCTCATACCTCTATAGGCCTATATAGCCGGCCGCACAGGGCTTTACTTTGTATGGCTTAGCTTATTTTTGTCAAGTTGCACAATAAAAAAAGAATAAATCAATATTTTATAAATCTGAATAGGTATCCAAACATAATTATTCGTAAAATCTAAATGCAGAACCTGGCAAAACCAAAGGTCCCAAATAAATAGTATGAAATAGGTTATTATGAAACTACTCGCTAAAACATTATTTTGTTACCATCAAACTGAATAAGTACACTGCAGCACACCTCTTTCAAGCCTTCCGGCTATTAAGGGTTGGGTGCATTTACGGTAAGTAAAATGGGGTGCAATAAAAATTTCTCCTCGAGTGACGATACTTAAGTACGTCCGGCGCACCCTGCACTACCAACCTCATAAACACACGGAACTTTTTCTAGGAATATCGTATTTCTCAACAACCGAACCTCCGAACCACCGTGTTTCTTCAGCTTATAATGATCTTACTGCTAGGGTCAGAGGTGTCCTCTCTGTGAGAGAAAACGGGCCTAGTGCGGGTTGGTGAACGCCACATATCTCAGAATTAATAAATAAAATAAAAAAGCCTTTTATTTCATGCATTCAAAAGTATTTTTTTAACATTTTTACATGTATTGTGTATTTTTGTAAAATGTAATGATTTAAAAAATAATTGGTAGATGAGTAAGTTGTTACTATCGTTACATAATAATTGAAGAATAATAATAGTTAAAATGTATAAATTAAAATAGTTAAAAAAAAAGTATAAATTCAATTTGAGTGATTCTAATGTTTATAATTATTTTAAATTACGTTTAATATTAATTTAAAAATCAAAATGTTAATAAAAAATAAATTAAATAAATAGCATGCATGAACCCCTCAAGTAGTGAGGGTGAAGGCCTCCTCCAGAGGCCTTCACCCTCACTACTCACACCTCACTACTAACACCATCGATCTCGGTCTTTGGCTTCTGTCAGCCAGTTTTTGCCAGATATCTCAGAATTATTGATTCTAATCTTTCTAAGCTCTTCCCCTTTTTATATACTTTCACATAATCCTACTATAATATTATAAATGTGAAAGTTTGTGGATGTTTGTTACTCAATCACGCGGAAACCGTTGAACAGATTTGGATACAAATTGGCACATAGATAGACCGTTTCCTGGATTAACACATAGGATAATTTTTATCCCAATATTCCTAGGGGATTGAAACTTACGCCAGTGAAACCGCGGTGCGCTGCCAGTATTACATAATTATTTATTACGCTCTTTGACGTGGAGTTGCGAATACCAGCCAGTATTACTTATTATATATTTTATTGTTTACTTGTATAATGTATTTAAGTTTAATCCACTATAAATAAATAGTTATTTTTCGCCGTTTTAGAGATAATGAAAATAAATTAAACAGTTTAAAGAGTCGTGTCGTGTCGTCTTCGTGAGTTTGAATCCATGACTAAGGATTGGAAAGGCCTCTACTAGGTCACCATAGCTTCCATGTCAAGGTCGCACCAACAAGGACAAATAACAAAGGCCTTTTTAGGAATACAATAACATCATCAATATAGCCAAAACATTAACCAGCCAGAACAAGGATACCTCGAACAACAAAAACAAAAAAAAACTTCCAATCCAAACTTCAAACATTCGAACTCATAATGAAAGTCATTTGTTTTTATTAACACCTTCAACATCGCAACTAAAAGAAGTTTTGTCGTCATAGTTAACGTTTATTAGTTAAATAATAGCAACAACGGTTTCGCGGTAATCTAATACAGTTGAAATTAAACACTGAACAGTCACTACATAAAAGTGGTACGGATATCCCGAAGAGGGGAAGGGATGGAGACTCCTTGGTAAAAGTTTTAATTTATATTACACTGGCTGTGCCCGCGACTTCGTTCGCGTGGAAGTCGTAAGATACACAATGCCTAATAAAATAACAGCCACATTTTTAATTAAACTCCCCGTCGCTATTACATCGTTTTCGCTTAGCGTCCTTTCTGCTTTTTTCTTTTTTTGCTCTGCGTGTTGGTCCTAGCGTGATGTTAAATAGCCTACAACCTGCCTTAAAAATTGGGCTATCAAATTCAAAAAGTAAAAAAAAAGTGTGGGGTCGGGGGACCCCCGGCAGGAACGAAGTTCAAAATGAAATTAACAAAAAAAATCTAAATGACGATAATTTGTACATTTTTGCAGCCTTCAAAATGAAAATCCAAGATGATTCACATTTTGACCTCACTATCGGCTTCACCACCCTCGAAATCCATGAAAACGTCACTCATATCTAATGAAAAAAACATTAAAATTGTTGCAGCCGCCATCTTGGATTTTCATTTTGCCCTCACTGTTGCTTGTGCACCATCGAAAACCATGAAAACGATCCCTCTCTCTCTCTGGCTCTTTCTATTACATTTATAATAAAAAGTCGCATGGAGGGAGGGCATAACGTTTTTTCGTTACGTGATGATTTCTGCCAGTTCACTCCTACCGCAAGCTCCGTAACAGAACTTCTTTCTAAAAATCAAATCCGACTGGTAGTTCCAGAGATTAGCGTGCTCAAACAAACAAACAAAATAACTCATCAGCTTTATTATTACTTGTAGTAGGTATAGATTTATTCACAATTAAATCACATCTCTTTTCTCCACCAAGAGGGCGTGTAGGCAGAGATTTACAGTAAGTACTCTAGTAGCTCTTTACAAGGTCTCAGTACCGGGATGAGTAAATTAAACGAAGGTTTGTCGTAATGTTTGTCTCACACTGACCTCATATTCGTATTCGTGGCATTTGTTTATAACAGACTCGCAGAGGATGCATGCTACAACCATTCAGGTTACAGCCTCTACAGTTACACTCATATTTTGGTCAGTTATTTTTAAATCGCATCTAATACGAGTAGAGAGCGCACCCTTTGCTACAATCTAAACTCCGAGCTGATACTGAGAAATTCTTGATGGAAAATGCCAGTAAAGCTTTTCCCGAAAATTTTTCACCCAGCGACAGTGTGAAATGTCTGTTTTCATAGAATTCATTAAGTCTCCGCGTCTTGCTGTCTAATAAAGTTAATTGGATTATTTGTTTATTTTAATCTACTTAGAAACTCATTGAGGCTTAAAACTCAGTAATTTTGTGCTAACAATGTCTATATTAAGACAACAGAAATATAAAATACAACAAAACATCTACCCCCTTATTAATAAACGTTGTATAGCGTCTGTATAGTTACACAACGCTTTGTCTTCGTCTTTCGAAAGATTACAAACGACTGAAAGAGAGAAATCGGTGTGTAACTATTCATGGGTTATCAGAAGTACACTCACATATCGCCAGCTCCACGTTTCCTCTTCTTTTCGTGTCGATGGTACTCTTCCTCGTTATCACACTAATATTATAAATGCGAAAGTTTTTGAGCATGTGTGTGTGTTTATATGTTTGTTACTACTTCACGCTCAAACGGCTAGACCAATTTTGGTATAATTTTGTACTAGGGTAGCCGACACCCTGGATTAACATATAGGCTACTTTTTATCCGGATATTCACACGGGATCGACACTTACGCGGGTGATACCGCGGGCGCAGCTAGTTTTTTTATATAATTTGAGCCCAGTAGGTGACCACGTTGATTGCGGCATCACTGGCATTTTTAGGTCATCCGAGGTGCAGGTGAATAGGCACTGAGGACACTCCAGCAAGTAGGGCATGGTTTGATCAGAAGCACCGCACTCGCACTGGGTGTTGGATGGGTCCGTAATCCCCCACTTCGACAAATTGTGTCTGCAGCGGCCTATTTGGGTACGCAATCGATCGAAACCTTTCCTTAAAGGCAGATAACGGCCGGAATCAATTCCATATAATGGAAAACATTAACCAGGTCCAAATCTAGACTCCGAGTTGCAACTGTCAAATGAAAATATTTTTGAAATGAAAACTTCTTTAGGCGCGATGGGGATTTTCTTGAGATGGGAAAAAACCATTGAACTCGCGCCACTGTTACAGTAAGCGACACCGCGCGTGTTTTGTTTATAAGACGATTAAAAAAAAACCCGCTTCGGATGTGTTCGGCTGTCCTGGTGATTTACTCGGTTTTAATGTATATCCGATATGTCAGTGAATGATGGCAAAGTATTCTGTTTGTGTTTTGTTTTCACTTCTGTCGGCACTCCCGGAATGCCACTGTTTTTTTTTTATAAATATCAACTGCCTCGTTGGCCTCGAGGTCGCAAGCGCTATTGCTGAGCATGAGGTCCAGGGTTCGATTCCCGGATCGAGCAAAGTGTTATTGAGTTTTTCCATCTGGAATTTCTCAGTAGCAGCCCGGAGTCTGTTTGTGTTCCCGTTTGATGGCAATAGGCTGACCCTCTATTAAATGGAACTTAAAAATAACTGGCAAAATGTGGGTGCACTGTATCCCCGAAGAGTTACGAAGAGGTGCACCACCTCCGCTTAACCCTTTTGGGAATAAGGGCGTGATGTTATCTTACGTTATGTAAATAGTAACAGGACAAAGGCGTCTCCACGCCACCAACTGTTCTGAAACCCTGTTTAAAACATCAACCCCGCCCTGGGGCCATACAGTAGTTTTAAACTGTTCGCGAACTCACAAATTGAGGTCTCTATAGCGCTAATGTACTCTAAATAACTGTGTGCCAGTTTGATAGTTTTAACACAGGTGATGTGGAGTGGTGGGGTTGACGTTTATATTAAAAATATTAAGTTCATCCACAACTTTAGAGTGGGGAACGGGGATATGAACTTTGTTATTGGGTTATGTATTTGGTAGAGAGCAGGAACTGCCGCAACTTACGACTTATCGTAGGTTTAAACCCAGACCAGCGCTTTACTTTTTGTAAATTATTTCATCAGCACTGTTCTCAAAACGGTGAATTAAAACATCGTGAGGAAACCGGCATATCCTAGAACCAAAAATTCAAAGACATGTGACATCACCAACCCACACTGGGCCTGCGTGGTGGATTACGGTCCACTTCCTCTCCCCGAGAGGAGGCCCGTGTCCCAGCAGTGGGAACATTACAGGCTGATTATGTTATTGGTCTGTATCTTCCTGCCCTAAGCCCATGTTACTTGGGGTCGGCGCAACACGTATTTTATATGGGCCAAACATGAAATCGCGAAAAAAAAATCAGCTGTTCCCTACATTTTGACGAGTTATACGAGTACGAACATAAATGTAGGGAATAGCTGATTTTTTTTTCACGATTTCAGGTTTTTTCTGACATTTCCTGCTATTTCAATAATTGTAGAGATCATAATATACTTGACTGTAACACCTATTGTAACCTATGTTCACAAATAAATTCATTGAATTGAATTGAATGAACATAATAAGGAAGCCGCACAAAAATATCCATTCCGACCAAATTCTGTTACGACTAAATATAAATACGATATTATTATAATAAAAATCATTTATTTCGGACTCGCACATATCCATATTATTATTATTGTTAGTAGCACAAAAATACTTAAAAACTAAGCTAGTATAAAAATAAAAAATCGGACAATCTGTCACCAGTCACCTATTTACTTGACTGCATGCAGACGTATCCAGCGCTCAAGCATCGGAGAGTCCCATCGATCTGCCAATACGCGCAAGATGCTGTTGGAGCAGCACGCATGCGTGATACTGAGTTTCAACCTGAATTTGACCAGCGGAAAATACATTGTCTATCCCGTAAACCTAGCATATGGTAAACCGAACTTTACCGTTCATTCGTCCCATATTTGAAATCACTCGTGCAAAAACCGAGAATAATTAAAGGGGTGCGCACACAGGCGAGGCTTATCCAGGACCCTTGTCAGGCGTATGACGGACGAGACAAAAACACGGTGTCAGTGTGAACATAGCCTTTTTGTCTGTCCACCCTTTTGGCAAGGGAAGCGTTTTCTGTGAAATTTTTGTTGTTCGCAATTTAGTATGTACTCGCCTTTATATGTAGGTCCTGTGAGATTGTTGAATTTGTTACTGGGTTTTTTAAACCCCTGTTTTTAATCCTTGAATTATTTTGGGATTTGTAGGTGCGATGCCTTTATTTACTGTAGGTATTAAGTTATATTTACGTTTATATTATTTATTTCTGATTGTAATAGTTTTTAATGTTTTTGATGGTAGGTATATTGGCGTGTACCAGCAGATCTAATTAAGGTAAATAATTTAATTTAAATGAAGTTTTGTGTTTCGTAACTGACAGTTGTGCTACTGGGGAGTTTGTTGCACCACTTCTTCCCAGCTACGGCACTCGGAAGTGGTAAAGTGGAATCAGAGGTAGAGGGTTCACGCCATGGCACAGCCCGCGTTGATACGAAGATGTCAACCGGTGTCTGGTGAAATTCATCATCCTTTTCCCAACTGTGTTGGAGTCAGCTTCCAGTCTAACCAAATGCAGCTGAATACCAGTATTTTACATGGAGTGACTGCCTACCTTACCTTCACAACTCAGTTACTGGGTAATACATTACCCCTTGGTAAGACTGGTTGTTAGACTTTCAGGCTAAGACTGACGACCCGTACCTAACGCCTGTCAAAGATCTACGAGTGACAGCCAGAATAAACGGCTTAATGTGCTTTCCGAATCACGGAGGGGTTTCGGTATGTAATGATGGTCACCCATCCACGGACGCACCGCGGCAAGCGTAGCTTATCCTGATCAGTCGACCCGTGCAAAAAAGAAAACCTTGGCGTAATCCCTATCATCTCAAAAGGAACTCGCTAGTTTCGCATAGCAATGTTCACTTGTTCAGCCTATATCTCCTTGTACAAAACAAACAATTACACAAATAACAAACACAAACAGCCACTGTTAAATACCTCCAAACATTATATCTTCCATTGTTCTATAACCCGCAATAAGTTGCAAACTATGCGAGCGGTAGCCAAACTTTACGGTGCTCCCTGCGGGACACCAAAAAGTGGCATTGATCAGACGCTTTTGTACGCACACAATTCACAATTGACGATACACAGACTTATTTATATTCAGGCACTTACGCTACCATTTGAATATAGTTTGACAGGGTTGGCTGTATACACAAAATTGAGTTTTCTGCATAATTTATATCTTGAAACTTAGAAATGGTTACAACTTTTTGTTTTTGATTGTATGTCACATTGTCTATAGAACCGATGGTTGGTGGCTGGAGACTGCAAATCGGCCAACGTAGGGAAGTAGGTATACTTTTTTATAGAGTAACGATCTTCAAAGGGTGCCTGGTAGCAACTGGATAAGAGGAGCCGTGGATTGCGTTAAATGGCGTGCGATTGAATAATCCATGACCAATATTGAATCGCTTTATGCTGATGATGATGACATTTTACCGGCCCTAATCTTTCTGGAAAATGCTAAAGATAAATATGTCTTAGTTAAACCATAATTATGCCTAGAATAATATTTATGCATTAGATGAATATTCAATTCGTCATAAATCAGAAATAAATATTAAGTATATTCCACTATATCCAAAATATTAATAAAATTTCCGTTGTAAAACTCAGCGATTGGTCGACACTTAGTGCGACCAAAAAGGCTGTCTCATTCTTTCGCCAAAGAATAAGCATTTCCATACAATGTGACAATGCTGCCAGTCCTCTGGGCACGTTTCCGGATGATAGCGATGTGGAGAAGGACTTCGACACCGTGTCCTTTTGTTTTGTATATACTTTTATACTTTACATATAATTTAATTAACTCTTTTAACTTCATTGCTAAGATAATAATATTATAAGTCAAGATTTATGTTAGTAGCTGATGATACGAATAAAAACATATAACTTTAAGAACCATCGTAATATAACCTTTACGCTTTAATAAAGTCTAAAGTTATGTGCACAGAGTGATGGACGAGCACCCGTTTCCACGCCAGTATGGAAAATTGAATGAATATCTCATGGTGTAAATAAACAGCGTTTAGGACCCTACCTTTTTACCTTATAACCATATAAAACCCAATAATATGACTCCAGCATAAAGTAATGCAAATAAGTAAAGAAACGAGTATGAAATCCTACAAAATATTTCGCGTATTTTTATTTCGTGCTAGAGATAACCCTCTTTATATTTTTATAGCACTGTCTAAACACATAATCGGGGTCGCAAAGATCATAACGCGCGGAGAAAAAGACCAGGATCTCGCTAAGGCATCCCTAGTTTCGTATCAAAACCGCGAAATCCCGGAAATCCCTACAGGGCTCAGGACTTTTGGTCGTACTGTAACGATGTCCCAGGTGTAAACCCTTATGCCCACTATCCTAAATTCCTTTCAAGCCAAATAAACCGGGAAAATATTATTGATGTCCTATTTTTGGGACAAGCAGAGTAATAATAGATGTCCCAATTTTGGCACAAGGCATGTTGTAGTGAAATTATTTGGACATAATAAGCCCTTTGGGATCGTTATTTAGTTGTGGTTATAAATTAGTTCGTGACTCCATTTGGATGTTCGGTTATGAAAGATAAGAGGATTTATGGCAAGGTTGATATGGGACGTTAATTGATAGCGAATTTGATTTAACTGCGGATATATAACTAATGAAACTTTTTTGTATGTATAGATAATTAACTATTTACACTAGGTAATAAATTAAATGCCTATGGGCTGATTTTTCAATCATCTGATAATTTTATTCTAGGAATAATTTTGAAATTTTGACAGTTATATCATACAAAAACTGTCAAACGTCAATTATATTCCTCGAATGAAAGTTATCTGGCGATGGAAAAATCAGCCCTAACTATACAAATATATACAAAAACAAAAGGACATCGAAGTACTCGTCCGCATCGCTGTCATCCGAAAACGTGCCCAAAAGACTGGCAGCATTGCCACGTTGAATAGCAATGCTAATTCTTTGCCTAAAGAACGACCATCCCTATAGTCACGTAACTACAAAGTAGAATCCAAAAGTAGTATTGAGGAAAGAAGTGACAAAGACAACCACCATTATTTTTTGAATAAGTATTATCTATTGTTTGTTTTTGAAGAAATGGGAACCCACTTAAATGTTCCCTATCTACAGTATTCTCTTTCATCCAAAGATAAGAAAAGGTTAGTATATTTTGCTGCCATGTGCCCCTAGATTTAAGAAATCTTTTAAATTAAACTTTGGTATACATTGATTGCACATTATTGTTTCACTAAGATCCATCCTTCGTATCAAATAAGAACTACTACTTGTTTCAATCCACCCTACTCGTAACAACCCTCTCTGACTTAAAAGAGGAGTTGTTTCTGTAAAAAACCGATAGATGGCGGTAAAAGACTAACGCCATCTATGGAGAGATTTAGACATTTACTCCTATAGTATATTTTGGTCCTTGATGTTGTTGTTAGTAATTTTGGTTACTATGTAATCCCTGGAAGTTCTGCTTGACAACGAAAGAGGACTCTGCACGCAACGCAAGAGGACTGCTTAGGGCGAGAGCATCAGGGTAGCCCGCAAAATTTTAATTTTCTTACGTTTTTTGCAATTTGCGTGTCAGTAGGTATCAGGTTGTATAAGGTCTATCTACTATTCATACACGAAATATCTGAAGGGGTCATTGTATTCATAAGTATGAACAACGTTTAAAAAAAAAAGTGAAATCGCAAAAAAAATCTGCTGTTCCATACATTTTGATGAGTTATGGGAACGTAAATGTAGGGAACAGCTGATTTTTTTTGGCGACTGTCGAATTTGAGCTGCATCCTTGTAGCCTGGAAGCTGAGCCCAACATAGGGAAAAAGCTAGGCAGATTGATTTTGTTGCCCTTAGAAATGAGAGAGACCTTGAAAAACTTGAAGGGGTTCACTGAAAGATGATGTACTAAGTAAGACAGTCAATTTCTACGCTAGGGGGTCTGTTGAGAATGCGAAAAGTATCTTAAGTATTCATTTTTGTGAATGAACTCGTCCAGGGACCAGCTACACCATACCTATTTCTGCCACTTAAGCTACGGTTTCCTCGAAGACCAGTAGCCATCTATAGATATCCTTTACCGTGTATCGAAGTCAAGTAGTATCACAGTGAAAATCTTTCACGGTAACGTGCATCGAAGTCAAGTAGTATCGCAGGGAAGATCTATCGCGGTACCTAACGAGCATCGAAGTGTAGTGGCGTCGCAGAAACGGTCTTTCGCAGTAACGTGCATCGCAATTTTGTAGCATCGTTTTAGCATTTATCGATATTTTGTGCGTCGAAATTATGTATTCTACTCGTATATTTGTCTTGCTATTCGGTTTTACAAGGCGTTTTTATTTCGGAATTCTAATTAATCGGAATTCGTATTTTTGATGTTTCGAATTATCATTAATTCGAACTTTTTGTTATTCGATCTATTGAAACTCGGTATTTTGAGAACAGTTAGGAATATTGAAATTACGGAATTATAAAAATAGGATGAATGATAAATCGGAGTTGATAAACGAGTAATAGTAATTTTGAACCATTCGGAATTATGAAAATCGGTATTTTGAAATTCGTATTAGTGACTGTCGTCCTTAGTTATCGGTAAAAAAAATCTTTTGCCTCGTACTGAGAATTAATATCACCAATAAATCTACTAAAGAACAAAATTTTGACGAAAATCAGCTTTAGGCTTTTAATCCTGAACCAATCCAAAAAGAGGACTGTGATAGATTACTAGGTCAATAAGGGCGAATTTCACAACTGCCATCGGCACCTCTAAACCGCGTTCAAGAGCGGTCAGGATCATCATTATTGTTAAATATTGACACTGACAAGCTATTGAACTCGGTTTAAATGAAATGATGATCGAGTTCGAGATTGCCCTAATTGTGCTCCATAATGAAGCCTTTTTTTTGGGTTGGAAATTATCAAATAACTTCTCCCGCTCTGGGCGGAGTGTGTGTCAGACTTTTACTGACTAAAACCCACCCGTGTTCCTTCAGTTGCCTGTGCCAGGGGCCACGGTATCGCTTTCGAACAACCCGAGACCCTGGCAGGCATCGGCCCTAGAGGACCCCGTCAGTTATTGCTGACATCACAACGCACCGCCGCACTATGGGACCAAACAGTATTTTCCATCTCAAAAATGGTTTTGACGAAAGTCTTAAATCCATAGATTTCTTTATGGTTTTATACTCTCAAAGGATGGAACTTACGAATAAATTACAAAAAAATGTAAATAACTTACTTTTACGTTTATAAAATGAACCTCAAACATTAGACATAAATATTTTCATGCCAATTAAATTACCGTTAAGGAAGTTCAACACAAAATTCTTCGGAAGTTTTCCAAGGAAGCATGTTAGTGTTATACATCATTAGATAGCTTAGAATGTACACTTTGCAACCACGTACGGTTTTTGTAAAAAAATATTTTTGTTTTATTTTTTAATATTTTTTTAGTGAAGTAAAGAAAATTTTCGTTTTTGTTTATTTCAATTGGAGTTTTCATTGTTGCCGAAAGCTGCCGGTGTCAAGTTAATCACTCTATTAGAGACCTTATCTATTCAGTAATATAAGGATTAAAAAAAAACTTGCGCGTTTTTTGCGCCAATGGTGATTAGGAAGCAATAATGTCAATCGGGGAAAAATGAAAAATCCCCAAAAATTACGGTTCTTCTTTTAATTATTATATTTTGATGTCTATCTTGTTTCTTTTCCATTTCTATGATAGAATAACATTAACAAATTAATATACTACTATTATATTTGAAAGAATCTTCCCATGGCACTTTTGTTTGCCGTGATCACCTTAACCACAAGTATGATAAACTATATTGCTGCGGAAGTTTTATTTATCTGTTGTGGTAATTAATTACAATCACCATATCCTCCATACCTCCATATTTCTTACAATTTAGGTTTTGAGAAGTGGTCTGCAACAACTCCAGAAAACAAGCAACTTAAAGAAGACAAGAAAAAATATGTCCAAAAACGTTTCCGATAAGTGCTTGGTTTGCAAATTGATAAACCACGTCAAGGTTCCGGTAATAGCAATGACTGAGATTTTTCCAAAATTACCAATGTTCTGCAGAGATAACCGGAATTGATGAAGAATTAATCAAGAGATTATATGTAATTCCTCAAACTATATCATCGGGATTCCCTATAAACGCAGAAAAATTCGGCCAGTATACCTACATTGATAACCGCGCAATATGTGAGCAAATATAACTGGTACTAGGTACATGCCATCTTCGGTCCATAAAGTACTTATACATAGTGCTAAAATAATAGAGCATTATGCAGTTTTGCCTATAGGACAATAATTATCCGAAGATGCCCAGGAAGCCCGAAATAAAGATTACAAGAAATATAGGTTACATCACGCTAGGAAGTGTTTCAGATCAGCAACAAACGAAGATTTTCTGCATATTTTGTTATATACATCTGATCCTTATATATCTAGCTTAAATAAAACAAGTTTTCTAATATCCACAGAATTGTTTGACGAAGCTAAAGAATTGTTGGAAATAGAAAGTGATGAAAAGGATAAGCGCTAAAAAAAAATATTTTTTTATCATGTAACTGTTTGTTTAATAATAATAATTTAGTTTTAAACTTATTTTAAGCAAAAGTGTAACTTTTATTGCTATTTTAATAAAACTGTATAATTTTTTGTATGAAATTTCGTATAACTTTATCTTTGTCATTTTTTTACGAAAAATATATAATTTTTTAAATGATGATGTTTGATTTCTTTTATTGCCTAGATATTCACAAATACGTGAAAAAATTTTCAAGGAGAAAAATCAAAAAACAACAGAGTTATCGATTTTTGAGATGGAAAATACCGATTGGTCCCATAGTGCGCCGACCCGGGCCTGGCCTTACCGGACGGCGAGCTGGCCATTGCTCGCCGTCCGCAAGCCCACGCCTACGGTGGTGGCCGGGAATCGGCTGTCGATTCCCGACGCCCAGGGCGTCTCCTGCGGCGACAAGGGGCGTGAGGGGGCACAGATTGCCTCTCCCTCACGTGCTCCGTCTCCTCCTCCGCGAGCATTACTGCTTCGCAGAAGGAGGCGATGGCCTCCCATGCACTCTCGCTCCGTACCATGGCCTGGACTAGGGCCGGACGCGAGAGATCGCCGCCGCCGATCGCCGCCGTGAGGTCATGTTTCAATAGCCTGTCAACTATGGTCCTGTTTAGTTATATAATGGCGTTTACATTATTGCATCGTAAGAGGGAGAAATGTTCTTTAATTAGTCCAGTACCCTAGCTACTAACTAAGTTCACCACCATTGCAGTTTTTTAAGTCGGGACGATCAAAAGGAAATCTTCGGAAATACCAAAAGATAGTGCTTAGAGAAAAATTATAATTGGATTTTTATCTTTAGATAAAGATAAAAATCCAATTATAATTTTTCTAAAATCTTTCTGATATTAATTGTGTTAGATAACACGATTAATATCAGAAAGATTTCTGACTTAAGATTTGAATAGACTATACAATTGAATTAGGTAGGTTGTTTTGATAAAGCGATAAATGCTTTCCTAGAATGGGGTACAATTAGTTATTTATTTGTTTGATTCAGTTAATTGAATCCTTATCCAGATATTTTCATGTTCTGGCTGTGTTAGCAAAGAACTATTGTTTCTGTCTGCAGTTTTGGCTGTTGCTGCTTTTTTTTTTGGGGATGTGAAATCATAAAATGACCCCTCCCGCTCTGGGTGGAGCGGAAGGGAGTGTTAGACTCTTACTGACTAAAACCCACCCGTGTTCCTTCCTTAGCCCTTTATGTTCCGGGCCAGCGGTAACCCTTTCGGACAATCCCGCTGATCTGTTGCTGCTTATATTGTGAAAAATTTGTTTTCCAGGATGTTGCAGTGAGCTTTTCTGAAAAACTTGAAAGGGTTCGCTGAAAGATGATGTACTAAGGAAGAAAGTCAATTTCTACGCTAGGGGGTCAAGAATCATCAAGAGTAGCGCGATGACACAACTCTGATAATTTATTGCAAAATATGAAGCAATTATTTAATTACAAAAAGTCTATTGTGTGGATTAAAAAAATTAAAACTCTAGTATTTTAGTATGTTGCTTGTAGAATAATCTGACAACAAATCAGAATGATTGTACGTGTATTACTTAGTATGGTTTTTATTGTAAAAAGAAAGTTTTTAGAGATCATCATGATTTTTTTCTATCGTATCAAATTAGTTGTATTATGTTTTCAACACACAATTTACCTAGCATAAATCCTGAAGAATAACATATATTTTTCTGATTTTGTTTACTGTAGTCGATCATATACTTTTATTGTTTCTAAAATGTTTAGGTCCTGTAAGCCCCTTAAATGAATTATATGACATGCATCGGGCATGTGTGAAACCGAAAAACAAAATGCATCATTTTAAAACAATCCGGTAGCAACATAGCATTGATTTATTATTATAACGAAATAGAATAGAATAGAAATATTTATTGTCCAGGTAATACCTACAGTATCTAAGAATGTTCACTGGTTAACAGCAAGTTGCGACGACATGAGTAGTATAAAATACTTACAGCTATTATAGGTTACAATATATTATATGTTACATAACATCATCATCATCATTTCAGCCGAAAGACGTCCACTGCTGGAGATAGGCCTGCCCCAAGCACTTCCACTTCGACCGGTTCTGCGCTTCTCGCATCCAACGGGTTCCTGCGGCCTTCACAAGGTCGTCGGACCACCTCACCACCATACATACATAATCAGCCTATTATGTCCCCACTGCTGGGACACAGGACTCTCGGTGAGAGGGAGTGGGCCGTAATCCACCACGCGGGCCCAGTGCGAGTTGGTAGATATCACATGTCTTCGAATTTTTGGTTCTAGGACATGCCGTTTCCTCACGATGTTTTCCTTTACCGTTTTGAGAGCAGTGGTGATGAAATAATTTACACAAAGTAAAGCGTCTGTCTGGGTTTGAACCTACACCTACATACAACTAGAGAGGTGATTTCAGGTACGGTATGGTACGTGTATGTGTGATGTTTGTGTGGTGTGTTTGTGTGATAAGTAAATAAGTACGTACACAAAACAATTGATAAAATCATTTATGTTTCATAACAAATATTCTAACTATGGTCTGTTCCAAAAATATCTGATAAATGTAAACAAATAGATCAGAACATTTAGGTAAAAAAAAAATTAATAACGTTACTAAGACGATAATAATTGTTGGAAAAAGTGATGAGATATGCAGTTGAAACCTTCTAAATAAAGGTGAATATATTCTGTGTATGTGTTATGAATTACCTTAAATGAGTAGGTAATTGCGTAAGAATTTAACCGCTTCGGGGTGGGTGGGTTTAAACGTTTATCACATACTTTTGGATACCATAACTAGCGAAATGTCGGTATGATTAATAGCAATACTTCCATTAAACAATCCTGATTTGCGTCGTGTAAAATTATCATTCGATATTATCATTATCGATGCAAATCAAAGTGCCCCTTAGAAACTAATCAAAATTATCGCAAAAACAATCAGCCATATAATAAGATATAGGTAAGTAATGCCGTAAAATTGATAATACGGCTTCAGTTTTTCCTGTTTTATTGCATACTGACACGGATATACAAAACTAAATTGTTTGTTAATGATATCATCAACCTAAGTGGAAATACAAAACCCATCTATCTAGATACAAAAATAAAAACAGTAAGTACCTAACGTGTCCAATGTTTATCTGCAAGCTACAATAAAATTGCTACAAGAATTTTATGGCGGTTGAGTAACATTGACAGGGGGGAGCGTTGTTGGTAAACATTTGTGAAATTGTTTCATGGAATTGTATTGAAAAAACAAGATGGTGGCGCTAGTTCCAATTATGACCACGCGCCAAAAGACCCTGTACAACTGTATTTATTTTGATACACATTCAGTGCCATAGGCTACTTCAGGTTACCGCCTGAAGTAGCCTATGGCAACCTGGTGATCGCCGCAAGGATGCCAGAAACATAGAACCGGTCGAAGTGGCGGTGCTTTGGGGAGGCCTATGTCCAGCCGTGGTGGTTTTTCGGCTAAAATATTGATGCTGATGATGGCCTGAAGTAGCAACTGACATTATGATAACGAAGGACTTAAGGAAGGTAGTTTTTCATTAGGCGAAAGAATCTTGGCTTTTGAATTAATGGGTTCTTCGGGAAACGATCAGTTGCAATTTTGTCAATGTCGCGGTAAGACTGGTATCGCTATACCGTACAGTAGCTAAAATTGCGCGTTAGTGGTAAGACTATGACTGTAAGCTGGCCTAGCGCAGCACGGAATTCAGATAAAATATGCCCAGGTACGCCCAGGCGCATTTTTCTCGCGTCGATTTTTTTCATGCACTCGATTTTCTACTCACTGCTTAGCGCCGAAAGTTGAAATTCCAACAGTGTTTTTTTTTTGAATTCTCAATGCTCGGCTCAACACCGAGAGTTGAAAATCCAGTGCACGATAAAATCCCGTCGCGATATTTTTACGTCACGAACGTGGGCTAAGGGGCCAGCTTATACTGGTTTTGATACTGCTGACGTGCGGCCTACCGCACAAGAAAAACAGTACATTTAAAAGATCGATATATTTATTTATCACAAAACCTATTCAATCTCAGATTTATTGTCCAAGAGGATTGCCGAGCCACGGGTAGACACGTGGGCAAACGTTGCAGATTTGCATCCAGTATTCCATCTGTAAAAGTAACGAAATTCATGCATTAGTATAAAGTAGTAGTAGTATAAACCACGAAGATACCACGAATTGCTTACTTCCAGATACTACATCTGGAAGTAAGCACTTCGTGGTAACGAGCTGAGGGTTCCACCTTAATTGCGCAACACACTTTCAAACAAAATGTGTATCATTTTGAAAGATATTGCTAATCCATTACTTCATATGTTCGAAAAAAAAATCCGCTCAACGACGAAATTGATGCAATGAATGTTGTTGAACTGTCAAAATTCAAGCTGCTACTACTATTGTGTTACGTAGAGGTCACGAAAATACAACTATCCAAAAGCATCTTGGTTTAAATTTTTGCGACAAGCACAATAAGGATCATCCATAGATATAACTAAAGGCTGAAACCTAAGAAAGTATTTTAAAATTGTTCGAATTTACGTTACGTTCATGCTAGGCCCAAGGAATATTAATGTTATGTGAACAAAATACTGTAACAATCATTATTTTATACGAGTATTTATGTACCTAGTTTTGCCCATTCTTCTCCATACGAAACTACCTTTTGGAAGTGGCAACAAGATTGAATTGTTCTTTTTTCTTGTCATTTTTGACGTTCAAAAGTGTAAATATAACGATTTGTCTTTGACTTTGACAACTGCCATACTAATGTCAAGACTTTCTGCTGAGAATGAAGGATAGAGCATAATACTTACTCCATTGTGGGTTGAGGTGAGGGGACAGGTTTTGGGATCGCAGTTGCTAGGGACGAATGTGCGGCAATTCTGGCGCTTATACTCATCAATTGGGACGGGGTTCTTCACCCAGTCAATAACTTCCTGCGTGTTCACCTGGAGAAGAAATAATTTTATATACGTGAAACAGTAAAAGTTTCGTAATGACAACGGTATAGCTTCGAGCTATAATTCGGCACAAGTCCGAGTTTTGAGAAGTTTGGGCATATTTTCGAACCACCAAAATATGTTTGTCATCTTTGAGTTTATAGACCAAAATCTAATCGCAATCTCATCTCGTCGATAATCAATGTCAAAAAACTTGTTAAAACTGAAGGGATATGAGGTATTTTTGATATATTGAGACTGCGATTAGAATGCAAACATTCTTAAAAACCGTAATTGTCCCTCTAGTTTACCGACTCAGTGTTATAACTAGCATCCGCCCGCGGCTTCGCCCGCGGGGTATGTCAATTAACAACTATCCTATGTCCTTCTCCGGGATGCAATTTATCTCTCTGCCAAATATTATCGAAATCCATTCAGTTGTTTAGATGTGAAAAGGTAAAATACAGACAGACAGAGTTACTTTCAAATTTATAATATCAATAAGGACTCCGTAATATTAAAAAAGCAGAATGACATGCAGCCATCTTTTTACGTATCAGACCAATTTAAAAATGTGACACCAACGAACCCTAACATTTAAATAATAAAAGATAAAATATATTTGGCCATTTTGTGAAAGATTTTAGGTTGAGCTTAACTCGACATTGGTCAAAGTTATATGCGATTTTGATTATTGTTATCAAGTAATTGAATATAGTTTTCTATGTAACAGTCCACTCAGTGCGGTAACTTCAAAAGGTATTAAAATGAGGTCTCCTGGCTTGATAAAGTTAATAATATACAGAGTGGCAGGGACATCGACGCACAAACTGTAACCATGAATTCAGGACATGATTCTTGACCCCCTAGCGTAGAAATGTTTCGTCAGTTATCATACAAAAACTATGCTGTTAGGTACATTGAAAATTGTGCCTACGCGGTTAAAATGTATGAAACAGCAATTTTTTTTTTAGACCGGCGAATAGTTTCAACTCAGGGCGATTCAGATTCATGTACTGACTCCATGGTAACAGGTTGCGCGTCGTTGTTTCTACCACCCTGTATATAAAGATATAAAAGACTTGACTGTATTTCGATTTGGGTATCCAATATTTGTTTGGTATTCAACCATTTTGGTGAAGATCGCATACAAAGCGTTCGGAGATAAAGAAGAGAGCTCATCAATAAAGCCAGGTCTAGACCTGTGTAATGTGTAATGTAATGTAACGAAAATTCTGCGTGTGGACGGCACTACAAGCATTGCACGTAACGCTCGGGCTGGCGCCCGCGCTGATCCATCGCCTGTCGGTTTTGAGCGAGAACATAAAAGCCCGAACAGTTACAGGATTCGCGTTGAGTTTGTTTGCCTCCCACACAATTCGCGTTGCATTAATGACAGTAACACCATGATGTCCCGCGATTATTGCAATTATAATTATATTTATAAATAAACGATATTATTATTATATTATATTATTTGTTTTTATTATTTTGTGGAAAAGTTTTTGTAAAGCCGGATTTACATGATGCGATTGTATTGCCTATGGCATACTATACGTTGCAACAATAAAAGGCAAGAAACTTGAGTCGTGCAAAATGGTATTTTATTCTTACCATGAAAGCGTCAGGGAGTTGGTTGACCATATCCATGAACCGGACATAAGCACGACGGACGGCTGGGTAGCCGGTCAGGAACGCCTCATGAACGAAGAAGCCGAAGGGGGCGCGGTTGCCCAAGTAGTGCCTCTCGAAGTTGGTGAGGATGAACTTGTACCATTCATCTTCATTGTCGCGGTCGGGGCTGTAAAAATGGAGGTAAGATATTGTCAATAAAAGTCAGTGAATAAAAGTATACATAATAAGAGGTAATGCTTATTTACAGTTAACTATTATACAACTTACTATTTACGCTAGGTACTACATAAAATAACTAACTGTAGGTACTTACATAATAATAATAGTGATTGAATCGTAGGAAATACAAATTTACGGTTCCAATAAAAAACATGACAGAATTTAGAGGCCCTAAGATCAAGCCCTGAGGTATCCCCACATAAAGTTTTGCTTTCACATTGAAATGTGAACAAAAACAAAATTTGACAATTTGTAAGGTATTTTAACAATTTTCTTTTATTGGCGAGGCTCAAAAACTTCTTGACGTGAACCGAGGATGGGGTAAAAGATTTGAATAAGAGTAGCACCACTATCAATAGCTTATTCAAGCGGTATATTATAGAGATTTATGTGCTAATCTAAATTAAATTAGAACTACTTACATGTAGAAACAAGCATCCACGAACGAGCAGGGAATTCCTTGGAGATCAGACCAGGATATCAAAGGCTTAACCCATACTCCAGGGAAGGACGCTGTTGGGCAAGGAGGAATGATGCAATCCTGGGTGGAAGCATAGTCTAGGGTGTAAGGCCATAGACCAGGGTTGATGTTTGCGATTGTGGGCCAAGTGCAGTCGTACTCCAAGCCATATTCTTTCATTATTTCGAAGCTGGCGTTTCCGGTCATTTGGAGGAAGGGAATGCGAAGACCTGAAATAAATTGAAACCATATAAAATTCTAAAGTTAGTTCGTAAGCAATTGTTTGATGGTACCAATTTTATCTAGCGAGTAAATTATTGACATCGAGACCATTGTCGAAAATTTTCGCTTTTTATCATTGCTTCTGCAAGTTCTATTTTTTCATGATAAATGGATCAATTTAAATACATTTTGTATTGTTGTGTTTGTTTTTTGTTTTGTTGTGTTTTGTCAACCAATGAACAGGACAAAATGGGTGCTGAAGTTTTTATGGAAAAATATTTAATTCACGCGGACGAAGTCCTGCGATTTATTCCTTTAAGTAAATTTAAGTAAAATTCTCACCTTTAATAGATGTGAAAGGAATGTTAGCTAAGTGAGACATTTGAACCTTCTGGTCGCCAAATTCTCTCCTCATGTCTTCAGCAGTGGCTTCTAACCAGTAAGTCTGTGGGGTCTGGTGAGTGATCGAGTGGAGAGCGATCTCGAAACCACGGTTGTACAGTTCATTAACGAGGACGTAGTTGGTGTACTCGTGGCTGACGTAGAAAGTGGCACCAGCAGGGCAGCCATTGGAGTTGAAACGGTTGTAGAGAGTTTCGCGGTATGTAACGATGTTGTTTACGTTGATACCGTCGTCGAAGGTGACTGTGACGAACTGGAAAGAAATATTTGTAAAGCTTAAGAACTGGTCGTGTCAAATGGAACTGCTACTGCTAAAATGTTTCATTTTGGAAATATACAAAATATTAAATGCTGTTGATGTACAGACGCCAGCACATCCAGCGACTGCAATCTGTCATATTTCTTTAATAGATTTTTAACTTTATGGCTAAAGCATAAGGTTCAAAGTTGATTGGGAAAATTTTACAGTTTCGGGTAGCTTAATGTCTCTACTTGACTTAAATAAGTACAATTTTGATAATATTAATTATAGCGGGCCGCATTAAGTAGTAATCAAACTGCCAAACAATGGTTAAACTAATTGAATAAAGTATTATATTATTTATAAGGTTAGTATGGAATTAGAAAGTACTATTGGCATAGAGAAATATACATTAATTCAGTGAGAATCCGCAATAATAGAACGCCAGTCAGGGTCGTTTCCGTTTGGTTCCGGGAGGGACCACGGACAATTTAAGGTGAATGCGCAGTAGTAGGCTATAACAGCGCATTCACATTAGCATTCATTGCTTTTTTTCATTTATTAAGTAATGCTATATTTAAAGCTTTATTATTTATATGTGCTGGGGCTTACATAAAGTAAAAAGCACGCGTTTTTAATACACTGCATTATGGACCTAAAAGCAGTTCATTAAGAGCCACATTACGAGCAAGTGTCTTGAAAATATATTTATCATTATCAAACATGTAATCACTATGACGCGACTCCTTTGATAATAATCGATTAAATTTGTACACATTGATGAAAATGGAACAGATTTTGGTCTTTATTACAATATTTAAGAAGAAGAGAGGACTTATTAAAAGGAATTTCCACCAAAAAATAAAAAATCTTACCTGAGGAGTATTCCTTGGCGAGATACCACCAGGAATGTCTGAAGACGAGCATCTGCAGTCGGGTAGTTTGCACAGTTCTTCATCGCACGCTTCTGCCAACGGAAGGTTTTCAATTGGGTCAGGCGTTGTTGGATCGGTAATTCCAGATGTTGGTCCAGGGATAGTCGATGTTCCAGGGGTTTCCAATGGTGGAGGTGTTGGCAGTTGACCCTCAACAACAGCTATCGCCAACCCTACGAACAGAACAGAGAACAATACAGCTGACCTCATGCTGGCAACCTATTTTCCAAATGAGTAGTAGTTTGAAATTCCTCACTGGTATTTATATAGAACATTAATCTTACATTTTAATTGATTATCACTTAATACGTTTATCGTTTTTATCTGCGAGTAGTAAGTAACATCAGGGTAGCCCGCACAATTCAAATTTTCTTACGTGTTTTGCAATTTGCAGATCAGTATCAGGTTGTGTGTTGATCTAATCATCAAGTTAACGTGTTAGCTTTGAATCTTTACATACAGATTTAGTACTTAAATATCTCTGGTGATACGTTTGAGTCAATGAGAAAAATTACTTAACTCTTTGATTGTCGTAATTAGAGACACAATAGAAAGACAATTGCTTATGTCGGACTGTGTAACATAAGACATTCGAGAGGTTAAGATTAAGTTATATTAGACGATTTCGAATTCTTATATTTGGCACGTTACAATAAGTTGGCAAGTATAAAATTTTGATTTGTTACTGCCTTTTCGAGGTTCTAAGAAAGCAAAAGATTCGTCGAGGTGAAAAGGATTTTGAAGACTCTTCAAGGTATTTGTTGTGCGTTCGAGCGTGCGAGCGTACGGACGTGTTACGGATCGTGTGTGTCACTAAATTACGAAAGTTTATAGTTTACTATTCGAAGTGTTAAATGGATACGAAATGTAGCGGCTGTGATGATGTTATGGACGATTCACTGTTTATGGAGTGTTCGCAAGGAAAATGTAGGAAGAAATTCCATTTAAAGTGCCTGGCTTTAACGAAGGAAAAAGTTGAAGCTTTCACGCCGGAATACAGGAGTCAGTGGATATGTCCTGAGTGTGCTTGCACAGTGCCGAAGAGGGGTAATACTGACACACCTGTTCGAGGAACTGCAATCATCAGCAAGACGTGTTCACCGACCAGCTATGTGAACACAGCCGAGCGAGGCAGTCGTCGTAAAAATACAGGTGAAATAATTAGTATGGAGAGCCAACTTCTGGACGAGATACGGGAGTTTCGGTGGGAAGTGAAGGCACAGTTGGAGGAGCAGCGGAAAGAATATGTTCTATTGCAAAATAGATTTATCAATACGGAAACTGAGTTGAAAGAATTAAAACAAATGTTGAGGGTTGTACAAGAAAAGGCAAGTAAAGTTGATTTGCTAGAAACAAAAAATAAAATACTAATGGAAAAAAATGAGCACCTAGAAGCTAATCTTAAGAAAAGTCAGTTAAGAGTGCCAAATCAAACAGAGCAGGGCCCTAAAGAACCGATACTATCTTTTGCAAATGCAGTCAAAGAAAAGCAGGTAGTTAGCAATAATGTACCAGCGAAGGAATGTGTGGCCACGAAAACGGCGAAAATTGTATCGAAGGACGAACAGATGCAAGTTTTAAATAATGAGAAGAGGTCTGGGAAGGATGTTAACGTGGAGGAATCTGAAAAAGAAGGAATTTGGACTACCGTAACCAGGAAAAACATTAGATATTCGAACAATGAAGTAAAAAAAGGAGGGAACACGAGTGCAATTGATATACAGGGAACGGAAAAGAAAAGATATTTACACGTATGGCGTTTACAGAAAGAAACAACAGTAGAAAGTGTAGAAAAACATGTTAGGAAAATTTATGAGGAAGAAGTTCAAGTGAAAGTTGAAAAAATAAAACATAAGACTGAAAGGGATTATGCATCCTTTATCATAGGTGTCCCAGAAAGTAGATACGAAAAGTTATGTCAACCGGAAAGCTGGGCGGTTAATATTGAGTTTGCGGAATGGGTGTGGTTTCGTAGAGCATTCAACAAACCTAGAAATCCCAAGTAACTTCGTTGAAATATTGTACCAAAACGTACGAGGGCTTCGAACAAAGTTGGAAGAATGTTATTCTAATATTTCAACCGCAAACGCAGACTTGTTCGCTATCACGGAAACAGGCTGCAATGACTCCATCCATGATGCAGAAATAATTCCACCGGGATATACTATTTTGCGGTGTGACCGAGCAGATGGGCGTAAACAAGGCGGCGCGTGTCTCGTGGCCACACCGCGTTTTGAGTTGCGGCGAGTGTCACTACCTGATGACGTAAACGTTGACGAGCATGTGTTTGAACTGGTTTGTGCTACTGTGTACCTACGTAACAAATTTATGTTTTTACTCTGTGTTATTTATATTCCGCCTAGTAGCAATGATAATGAATACATGTTATTATTTCGCATCATTGAACAGTTCTGTAATAAGTATAGGGATGTGCTGGTTTTAGGTGATTTTAATTTATATTCGGGTTCTGTAGCCATAAATAATTACTACGAATACTTTCATACTTTTTGTGGATTCACTCAGAGTAACGCAGTGGGTAATTGCAATGGTCGTTATTTGGATTTGGTGTTGAGTACACTGGCGGAGGGAGGGAGTGTGAGTGTGCACGCGGCGGAGGCGCCGCTCGTACCGGTAGACGTGTACCACCCGCCGCTCGAGATCTCTGTTAGTACACACACGCGCCTGCGCCGGCACGCCGGCTCAGCAGGCTCAGCTGCATCTGACAGTAAAGCATGTGCACCAGACGGTTGGAACTTTAATAAAGCAAACTTTTTGTCATTGTATTCGTCAATTGCAGCCATAGACTGGACTCCGTTGTATGAAATGGACTTAGAAGCAGGTTTAAATTATTTTTATAACGTTATTAATTCTATTATAGATGACTGTGTTCCGAAAAAAAAGCGAAGTCGTGTAAACTCAAGGTACATTTATCCTGAGTGGTACACTGTTGAAATAATTCGCGACATAAGATTGAGGGCTTTACTGCATAAACAGTACAAGGCAAGTGGGTCGAGGGTCGATTATGAAGCGTTTGCTCGATGTAGAACCAACATTAAAAATATGTTAGTAGTGGCACAGGAGCAATATCGGAACCGTGTTCAAAGTCAAATGCTGAGTGATCCTAAATCTTTTTGGAATTATACCAAGTCTAAAGGAGGTAGGAGAAGTCCGCAAGCGATTTTGAAAGACGGGGTGGCATTGTCTGGTCAACGGTCTGTGGAAGAATTTGCGAAGTATTTTTACTCAGTGTATAGGGCAGAGCGACCGGAGTTAGATGTGGACGCGGCTATAGCTCAAGCAGGTAGCGAAAACGCGGCGCGGGTGCACTTGGACCAATTACAGTTAGTAGACGTATATTGTGCGCTTCAAGATCTTAAGCCGAAACGGTCCGCTGGGCCTGACGGCATTCCACCATACATAATCAAGGATTGTCGATTAGTGCTAGCTGAGCAGCTACTACATATTTATAACCAGTGCCTAAAAGCTGCCGTGTTTCCGGAGAGGTGGAAAGTGACCCGCGTTGTTCCGGTTCCGAAGGGAGGGTCAGCAGAATCGGTGGATGGGTATAGGCCAGTCGCAGTTTTGTCGACGCCGGCAAAAATATTAGAAACTGCTATTTACAAGAGTATATACCTTCAGGTGAGCGCACAGTTATCAGACGCACAGCATGGGTTTCGCCCGGGAAGAAGTACCACCAGCAATCTACTTTGCCACATGGCGCATCTGGTGCCGACAGTGGATAGTGGGGGACAAGTTGATTCTGCTTACTTTGATTTCAGGAAAGCGTTCGACCTAGTCGAAAATGACATGTTGCTTAAAAAGTTAGCAGGGGTTGGTTTCACCCCACACTCACTTAGGTTTTTTGCCAGTTATTTGAGGGATAGGCAACAATATGTGGAATATGCGGGACACGTGTCAGATCCATATTTCACGAGGTCCGGGGTAAGCCAGGGTAGTAACCTTGGCCCTTTGGGCTTCCTTCTGGTGGTAAACGACCTACCAGAAGTAGTCCAAGACGCAAATTGTTTGTTGTTTGCCGACGACCTCAAATTATCCCTCGCGGTAAAAGGCAGCGATGACTGTGTCCGGCTACAAAGGGACATTGATAGGGTAGTGAGCTGGAGCAAAGAAAATCTCTTGCAGTTTAATAGCTCGAAGTGTGTGGTCATCACTTTTTCTCGCGCACACAGTCCCTTAACATATACCTATCATATTGACGGATTGCCTATGGCACGGGTCACAGAAGTCAAGGACTTGGGAGTGGGCTTCAACACGGGTTTGACTTTTCGTGATCACATTATGCGTAGCTGTAAAAGAGCGTATAGAAATTTAGGTTTCATGCTTCGTACGGTCAGAGGGTTCACGAATGTGAAAGCTATTATAGCATTGTATAACGCATTGGTGAGAAGCCAGTTAGAATGTAATGCAGTCATCTGGGCTCCGCATGAAGCTAAATATAGTCTCATGCTGGAGAGGGTACAAAATAAGTTTATAAGATATTTATATAAGCGTTATTATGGAGTCTATCCCTTTTACCCCTTAATGTATCCAACCTTATTTATTTTAGGTATGGTAGGATACAATGAGCTAAGGGTTAGGAGGGATCTTGCACTCACCTCTTATATATTTAAGTTACTGAGAGGGAAGGTGCATAATGCAGTTATTTTAGGGCTGGTGAGTCTGTGTGTTCCGGACAGGTACGTGTGGCGACGACGGCAGCCGCCACTGCTAGCGGAACCGCGCGCTCGGACCAACCTTTTAAGAGAGGCGCCTCTGACGCGTGCACTCCGCACGCTCAACCTCATAGCGAGTGAGACTGACTTATTCTGTTGTTCTCTGAGTGAATTCACAAGAAATGCATTATTTGTAATAAGTTATAGATTTTAGTTTGTTTATGTTAGGATAAGCGCATTTACCGCATTGGGTTATGTCCTGTAATGGTTTATGTAAGTGGAAATAAATAAATAAATAAATAAATAAATAAATAATACAAATAAAAATAATAGTGTTGAAAGAATGATAAAATCGTTAACAGATAAAGACTTATCAATAAATCAAGTCGAAGAAATGAAACGAATCATTACAATAATCGCAATAGAATCAAACTCGAAAACCTTAGTAGTTTATAAAGACTCTAATAACAGAATTTAAAGACCAGTCTCAAAACCTTAAAAAAGCACAGAATCAAAGAGAAGTATAAAAGTAAGTAATTAAAAGTGAAGCTTAATCAGATCGAAATATTGAAGAGAGCTCTAAACTTAAAAGCTACCTGAATTTTCCCTCACAATATTAAGTTCAGTAATATAATCTTCCAAGGCATGTATGTTATTTCTAAAATCAATTATTTTTTATTTATGTCATATAGTTAGTTGTCTTAAAAAATAGTAATATAGCTTATATAAGCTTTGCTTTCAATCATTTAGGCTTTGTAGTTACTTAAAAGTTAATAAAAGAAGATTGCAATATCCGACAGATTATAGAAAATCTTTCATATGTTATAAGAGAATCAAGGAATAAATACGATATTATATTGCTTCGTGCATCTCCAGTATTCATTGTCTCTCTCTCATGTTCTTCAAAAACCGTAACCATTTCTATTCTCCTAACATTAATCACTTCAAATCTGACGTCTCCAAAACCGATTTTACAGTCGAAGCCAACAAAACTTAAGTAATCTTTCTTTAAATGAATCATCGATATCTTTCATAACATTGATTTCACTAAAATAATCAAACGTACATTTTTGTCAAACCAAATGATACATCTTTCTTCATTAATTACAAACATGGTGGTCGCGTTTAAACCAGCAGATCTCGCATTCGACTCTGCAACATTATACGAAGCGACATCGACATTTTTCTTCGTGATCTCTTACTCGGGTTTGGTAGCCTCGACCGCAGCAGAGTAGGCGACAGGCGTCTAGACCAGCTGATGTTCTGTTGCAAGTACGACCGCGGGTGCCTAGGATTCCCAACCTGGAATGACAAATATTGTTGCATTCAAATAAAAGAAGAAGAAGAATTAAGAGTTAAAAAACAGTTATGGGTCTAGCATTGATCCTTGCGGTATTTTACGTGATCTTATAATCAAACTAGATTGTTTTCTAAATACCTAGAAAAATACCATATCTCTAAGACTATCGTTAAACAGTTGAAGCTTTATAAAGATTTCTCTCATGAGATACTGTTTTATCAGATCTTTTTCGTTATCAACTCAGTCAAACGACTTCCTATGCTGGACATTGGCCTACTCAAAGAATTGTCAGAGTGCCTGCAGTCAACGGATTTGCACGACCTCCTTGCTAGAGCTTACAAAATCACCTCAGCCTATTGCAGTCCACTGCTGGACATAGACCTCTCCTAGGCCATATCATATATCTGTCGCATCAGCGGGTGGCCGAGATGCGATACATCGGGTCTTCTTCACGATCCGACATAGTTTATATAGGTGTGGGCACTTCAGTGGGTACTCGAACGAAAAGATTATTTTAATTTACAGTAACTTTAATAAACTAGCTATTAACAACCGAAACGCACACGTGCGTCGGAAACAAACACGTGCGTTGGTATTGAGCGATTGCCGAGACTGTCCGAGCTCGACGGTCGACTGTAGACTGACTGTCGCAACACTCGGTCTCTCCACCAGTCCTCGCGGCATCCCCTCCACCGACGATCGTGTCCAAGCGGTAGGGCTCGCTTGCGTTTCCGATCACATGATTCTTCGTTTACCAATCAAATTGTTAGATGGCGCTGTTCACTGTACTGTGTTGCCATCTATCCACGACACGGCCATCCCTGACTAGCACCCGTCCTCGGGTGTAGTACCTGCGGACCAAATATACTCACAGAGTAAACAAGCTCGGCTATCCTGCCAAATATCTAAGGTAACTCGGCTATCCTGCCATTACCTAATAACTAAGGTAACTCGGCCTGTCCTGCCAATACCTAATAACTCAGGTAAATCTATCTCATTGTTACTTTAATTTCTCTAGTCTTCATTTACAATGCCTTGTTGTCAAGGTTTCGCACCCCCAACATTAATCATTAGAAAAGGTTCGATCAGTAAGTTGAACCAAAGAAAATCAAAATTCTAACGAATCAGTTACTATTTACCAAAATCTGTGCAAAAACACAGTCCAGAATCACACCAATAATTCTTACTAGATCAGTTGTCACATAAGCTACTGCACATAAGGTGCGGTTGAGACTAGTCACCACATGTGCTTACTACACATGAAGCGCTCTGTGCACCAACACAGACCAGAATCGACCTATTGATTCTCAGAAAAAGAAAACTAATTACCGCAATATGTGCTACAACACATGAAGCGCTCTGTGCACCAACACAGATAGGACTCGACCCATTGATACTCAGTAAAAGAAAACTAACGCAATATGTGCTACAACACATGAAGCGCTCTGTGCACCAACACAGACAGGGCTCGATCCATTGATTCTCAGAAAAAGAAAACTAGCGCAATATGTGCTACAACACATGAAGCGCTCTGTGCACCAACACAGACAGGGCTCGATCCATTGATTCTCAGAAAAAGAAAACTAGCGCAATATGTGCTACAACACATGAAGCGCTCTGTGCACCAACACAGACAAGACTCGATCTTGATTCTCAGAAAAAGAAAACTAGCGCAATATGTGCTACAACACATGAAGCGCTCTGTGCACCAACACAGACAGGACTCCACCCATTGATACTCAGTAAAAGAAAACTAGCGCAATATGTGCTACAACACATGAAGCGCTCTGTGCACCAACACAGACAGGGCTCGACCGATTGATACTCAGTAAAAGAAAACTAGCGCGATATGTGCTACAACACATGAAGCGCTCTGTGCACCAACACAGACAGGACTCCACCGATCAACAAGTTAAACCATCAAAATTGTAACAACTCAGAATTTACCGAAATCAAACTCATAGGCAATGTATACTCAACTCGTGAAACTTTCATTGTAATCTGTGCACCAACACAGATCAGAATCGCACCAACGACTCTTTACATATCTACCGCCACATATGCTACAACACATGAGGGGCTCTGTGCACCAACACAGAAAAGAATCGCACCAACGACTCTTAAGATATCTGCCGCCACATATGCTACAACACATGAGGGGCTCTGTGCACCAACACAGAAAAGAATCGCACCAACGACTCTTAAGATATCTGCCACCACATATGCTACAACACATGAGGGGCTCTGTGCACCAACACAGAAAAGAATCGCACCAACGACTCTTAAGATATCTGCCACCACATATGCTACAACACATGAGGGGCCCTGTGCACCAACACAGAAAAGAATCGCACCAACGACTCTTTAGATATCTAGCGCAATATGTGCTACAACACATGAAGCGCTCTGTGCACCAACACAGACAGAAATCGCACCAACGATTTCTTATAGACCCATCGCCACATATTACTCATGAGGTTTGGTCTTAAGTTTTGAGTTTGAGTGTACAAGCCATTCTTAACCAAAGGTGGTCTCACTACCACTGTCATCAACTATGACATCTATTTCTGGAGTAACTTGGTGATCGGGTATCCTTCTCACACAATCATGAGGGTATTCTTAGGCTCGCTGAGTCAAGCGCCGTTACTCGTAAAACAATCATTAAAGCAAACTTACTAACTTTACTTTAGTCAAATCGAATGTTATCGTAATTGCATTTTTTTAATACCCTGTGTCGAGTGGTCTCTCATCTAAGTCAATATCAGTCAACTCATCATCAGTTGTCACTAAGCTAAGCTTTGACGCAACACAATCTTTGATGATAGAGCATTCGACGCCAGAATCGTAAAATGGATATGACTCACCCAGTATTCATCAGTAGGTACACTACTCGGATTGCTGACATAGCAAACTTGAACCGTATCACTCGCTACTAGCAGCTGCTGCAGGCGCTGGCCCGAAACCGCCTGAGACCCCGCCTTACTGGCGCCTACATCATTGCTTCGTGGACACCTCGAAGCAAAATGTCTGGTGTTGCCGCATCGAAAACAAATGCTGTGGGGCACTGCCATCCTGCTTGCACACGTTCTTGTGTGTTAACCTGTAACCAAAAATTCAACAGCAGTGCATGTTCCACTCGGCCAATTCTGACCATTTACGGCTTCTAACTTTTGAAATCAGAAAACTTTAATCCACTTCTTATTGTCAAAACTACCTCTAATTTAACTTAACAAACTTTGATTAATCTTAGCAAAAACATCCAATGACCAGAGCCTTGTAAACAAACTTTGATTTTTTAATCATAGCTAAAAATCATCTACCAGAAACGGACCTCTGAACTTCCGATCTAACATGGTTATAACCGTCTAAAAACACTACCGCCCTGCACAGCCTCCAGACGTAGGTAGCGGGAACTGGAGGTAGATGTCCAGAGTCCCGTAGCGCCGCGGCAGCGTCGTCCAGCCGCTCCCCTGCGGCGACGGCGGTGGCAGTATTAGTAACCGCCTCCGGGCCTCAAGCCTTCAACAGCGCACGTAGACACGTACGTCTGCGCAGGTGCGGGTGCAGGTGCAGAAGCGAAGTAGGCAGGCAGAAAGGTGGAAGGAAGGAAGAAAAAAAAAAAAACCCTGTAACCAGTCGGTTTGTCCGTTGTGGTGATGTCCGGACACACGCGACTGACTGACATCCCGACAACCGTAGTCCGAGTTGTCTACGGTGGACAGCAGTGAGCTGGCATCCACTGGTTATCGAGATGTGGCAGCCCAGGTGGTGCGTTACAATAGAAACACATGAATAAAGAAAGGTAAAGAATGACATCCAAATGTGTAGGTAGGTGAAGAAGAATTATTAGACTTTCTTTTCACTTTTAAACCTACGCTACGAATAGATCTGGATATCCTCCGCTGGATACATGGTTAATAGAAATAAGATAACAAGATTGTAGGCCGCTTAAGAAGTTATTATAACAAAGAGAATTGATAGGTACCAGTATGGATAACGGTTACATTGTGAACGCTTAGAAAAGTGAGCTGTAGGTAGATCTAAGTTAACCGTGGTACGCGTAAGAACACTGAACAATTCTAATTTACAAAGGATTCTAATTAAAACGTTATTTAAGTTATAAAGAGAGTTGGAACAACTATAAGCGGAGAAGAAATAGGTGTTTGCGACACTCACTCGTCTGGGGTTTTTTCACAACACTTAGGTATTATTACATAGTAGTTATAAAAAGTTAGTACTTCAACAAATAACTGTCGTGAAGTTTTTAGATAATGGTTTCTTCAGCCGCGTTCCCGTCAAATGAGCTCCCGGGTTTTATATAGCCCGAGGTTGGATAGTTCTAGCTAGCAATATTTTGGTGGAAGGAGAACACAGCCAATCAGGACGTAGCTGGAGTGTTGCCACTATAATTCCTTCAAGATCCATTATAATTGTAGTGTTGCCCGTTATTTGAGCAAACGAGTTATTTTTGTTAAAAAATAATTAACAGAAATAACGTGTAACGTTACATCTTATAATCTAATTTTGCTCTTCGTTTTCTAATAACACGAAATCGCCAACCGAAAATGTTGTTATAGCTGCCTTTGTCCTATCATAATATTACTTTGCAAGTAAATGTCGGGTAGAAACGTAATAAAATCTCAAGTTGATGGTCGCTAATCGCAACGCTACAAATGATTTGTTCTGTGCTGAATACACGCGTTTGACCAATACCAGTCAACGCAACAACGTTATTAACTCGTTTGCCACATAATTTAGTTGCACAGTTGCACAACTCGCTTTTACTAACGAGCATTCAGCACCAGAATCGTAAACAAAACAATACAGCTCACCTTAATGTTCTAACGTGTCTGAGGGTAGTTGTACGATGTCTACTCGCCCTTCACTACATCCATCACGTTGTCCACCATCAGCTTAGCTGCCACTGCTCGTGCAGGGTCGCGATATGTCCTGGTTTCCCTCACATGCAGCACACGAAGGGCTTCACTGACGGCTGCGAGGCTGCTTAGCTCGATTCTTAAAGTGTGGAGTGACTTTGTCCTTATCCAGGTGAAATCCAGGCAAAGGAATATCGCACCGTGACGTCATCGCTCAATTCTCCATAATTTTTTCAGCTCGAGTGTATCCCACTTCTGATGTCGCATCAGCGGGTGGCCGAGATGCGATACATCGGGTCTTCTTCACGATCCGACATAGTTTATATAGGTGTGGGCACTTCAGTGGGTACTCGAACGAAAAGATTATTTTAATTTACAGTAACTTTAATAAACTAGCTATTAACAACCGAAACGCACACGTGCGTCGGAAACAAACACGTGCGTTGGTATTGAGCGATTGCCGAGACTGTCCGAGCTCGACGGTCGACTGTAGACTGACTGTCGCAACACTCGGTCTCTCCACCAGTCCTCGCGGCATCCCCTCCACCGACGATCGTGTCCAAGCGGTAGGGCTCGCTTGCGTTTCCGATCACATGATTCTTCGTTTACCAATCAAATTGTTAGATGGCGCTGTTCACTGTACTGTGTTGCCATCTATCCACGACATATCAATATCATAATGTCAAGGATCTGCGGTCACCGTAGGCGTTCCGCAGGGTTCAATTCTAGGTCCTTTCAATTCTATTGAAGCGTTTGACAATAAATATACAAAACATTGACAAAATTACAATTGATCGTTTCCCGAAGGACCCCCCAACACAAAAATTCACAAGCCAAGATTCTTTCGCCTAATGAAAAACTACCTTCTAAAAGTCCTTCGTTATCATAATGTCAGTTGCTACTTCAGGCCATCATCAGCATCAATATTTTAGCCGAAAAACGACTACGGCTGGACATAGGTCTCCCCAAAGCAAATAAACATTGGACACGTAACTGTCTGTTTTTATTTTTATATCTAGATAGATAAGGGTTTTATATTTCCACGAATTTTGGTGATGTCATTAGCAACAATTTATTTTTGTATATCCGTGTTAGTAGTTGCAATAAAGCAGGAAAAATAGTGGCTGGATTATCAATTATACGGCATCACCTATATCATAGCTATTATATGGCTGATTGCTTTTGCGATAATTTCGATTACTAACTGGCACTTTGATTTGCATCGCTAATAATAATATCGAATGATAATTTTACACGACGCCAATCAGGATTGCGTAATGGAAGAATTGCTATTAATCATACCGACATTTCGGTAGTTATGGTATCCAAAAGCATGTGATGAAAGTTTAAACCCACCCACCCCGATGCGGTTAAATTCTTACGCAATTACTCATTAAAGGTAACTCATAACACATTCATCTTTATTTAGAAGGTTCCAACTGCATATCTCATCACTTTTTCCAACAATTATCGTTTTAATAACGTTATTAAATTGTTTTTGAAAATTGGAACTTCATCGACGAAAATAAATTCGCAACCACATTTGTAGGTATCTAAATGTTCTGATCCATTGGTTTACATTTATCAGATACTTTTGGAACAGATCATAGTTATAATATTTGTTATTAAACATAAATAATTTTATCAATTGTGTTGTGTACGTACAGATTTACTTATAACACAAACACATCACACATACACACGTACCATACCATACCAGAAATTACCTCTCTAGTCTTCAATCTTGAATTTTTACCCCCAATTTGTAGCCCTGTCTAGTGTGGGGGGCTCACTAGCAAATAATAATATATTATAACCTAGCTGTAGGTAGTATTTTAAGCTACTCATAACAATAAAATATATTGAGAATTAAGTAAAATAATAATATTAGTGTTCTAGGTTCAAAAATGGTTCCTAGGTGTGTCACTAGGTATATTGGAATGATTAGGGTTATCAAACAAGGTAGTCACTGCCAAATCAGTGATGTTATCAAAAACACTGGTTCGGCAACGTGATCGTGAATTATTATGTTTAATAATAATTCAACATCATATTGTTAAACTGTCAAAATGAATGCCATTGCTACTGATAGTGTGTTACGCAATTACCCCGCTGGTCAGTGACGCGAACCGATAAGGTTTTTCCCCTACAAAAATCGCTCAACGCGCTTAAAGAAGTTTTCACTTCAAAAATAGGTTTTTGAAATAAAAGTAATTAAATAGCGAATGATTTTTTTTTTAATAAAGCCTCACATACATCACAGATAAATTTTTGATTTAACTTATGTACAATAAATTAAATAAATACATTAATAACTACATATTTTATTATAATCCGAGAGGGTTGCCTGTCCAAGGGTAGACTCTGGGGCAGACATTGCATGCTTCCATCCAGTAGGTCAACTGTAATAAAAAAATATATCCACATGAATCCTAGAAGAGTCTTGAAGCAATACAAAACTGAGATTATTATGCTGCACCATAGCCACGTAGCAGTGGAATGCAAATGAATCATCATCATCATTTCAGCCAAAAGACGTCTACTGCTGGACATAGGCCTCCATCAAGCACTTCCACTTCGACCGGTTCTGTGCTTCTCGCATCCAACGGGTTAAAAATGAATAATTATACATATATCCGAAGAAAACTATGCTCGGCTATGGCTTCGGGAATCATCGTCCATTTTCTGAAATACGAAGGCGCGATGATGATATCTAATACAGAGCTGTTATAGCCAAGCAAAAAGACAACAAGCTACACAAGACAAGCTTGTTTGTACAATTTCTTGCCTTTTTTTGCACATGATTAAATTATAGATTAACAACTCTATGCAATTTAAAAAAACTATTCAAAACTTCTGAGAGGCAGATGACCCGACGGAAAGAAAACTTTACACAAACGCGCAATGATAGGTGCACCACTACCAAGCCATAATCCAACCTATAATGTTCCCACTGCTGGGACACAGACCTCCTCTCTTCTCAGAGAGGAGGTCATGGTGGATGGTGGATTTTGACCCGCTAACTCGAGACAGTTAGCGGATCAAAATCCACCATGTGGGCCCAGTGCGTGTTGGCGGACGTCACATGTCTTCGAATTTTTGGTTCTAGGACATGCCAGTTTCCTCACAAACTTTTCCTTCACCATTTTGGGCACTGGTGATGAAATAAATGACACAATGTAAAGTGCCTGTTTGGGGTTCGAGCCTGCGGCGTCTGACTCGTAAGTCGCAGTCGTCACCACTAGGCCACCACTTCTCTACCACTGGCTCACCACTACAAAGCGCGGCAGTACAAAACTAGCAAGCTTAGCCTCTGTGGTGGGGGGGTAACTCTGTGGAGCGACATTCTTGTTAATTCGGAAACACGAAGATTACCGAGACGCATAGTTTCTTTGGTATATCTGTACTTTTTGATGCATTGAATACAAACCTCGTTGTGTTCAGATTCAATAGGTCCACAGAAGTGGGGAGGGCAGGTAGTCGCAGTCCATGTTCTGCATCCCTGAGCCCTGTATTCAGCCACAGAGACCGGATTCTTCACCCAGTTGATGACTTCGATGGTATTCACCTGGACAATTAAAAAAAGTTTTTGATAGATACCTATTTTTTGCCTTGTCAATCGTCATTTAAAAAATGGTTCATAGTATCTGGACTAAGCCTGATGTACGGTTGCCTAACTTCTTGTCTTCTTATACAATGCAAATGACAACAGCGACGTCAAAAATGGGGCGCGTAAAGTCATAGCACACGTATCAACTCTGAAAAGGATCGTCACCGTATCATCTCGAGCCATTCAGTGTTCTTTGTATGAAACTCCCTACTGCAACGCACACTAATTGGAATCGTAACGTAGTCGCCTTGCCTCGGGACAAGCTCACGAACCGTGGTGCAGTGCATGGTCAACTTGCAGTTCCCGCGCTTACGGCTCGTCGTCCCCGTGCTTACGTCTCTTCGTGCCCGAGCTTACGTCTCTTCGTCCACACTGGCCCCTCTCAGCTCTCCCGCAGCGTGCCTGCAGCACCATCAACCAGCGATCGCAGAGCCGTAAGCGCGGCGTCGCCTAGCCGTAGCAGAGTCGACGTATCGGAACTTCCGATCCGCTTTGGTTACGTGCTGACGTTAGGTTGACGCGTGTTTGACGCCGAGGCGAAAGGCGATACTGTTACGATCCCTTTCAATGTTGATATATGTGCTATATATAACCTTTAACCAAAAATGATAATCGTTTACGTAAAACGAACGTGTAAACTGACATAAACGTGCAAAAACTTCTAGAAGAAAGAAACACAACCATCTTAGTTTTTCAATCATCATCAACATCAACTCAGCCTATCGCAGTCCCCTGCTGGATATAGGCCTCTCCTAGGCTCTAGGCCACAACACCCGTCCTCTGCCTTCCGTATTTACCACCATCCGTATTATACGTATTTGCCACCTTCTTTAGTCGTCCGTCCATCTACCTGGGGGGTGTTCCACACTACGCTTGCCGATACGCGATCTCCACTTCAAGACTCATCTGCTCCACTGCCACCGGTCATCGGTTATTTGGACAAACATGGCCAGCCTAATGCCACTTCAGTTTGCTTCCTGTGCAAGCTATTTCAGTAACTTCGGTTTTTTCAATACATTGCTCAAATATTTGTCAACGTCATTCGAGAGCCAAATTACCCTTTTAGCAGTGTACTCTTTATTGTAAACCGATTTGTACTAAATAAAAACTAGATACCATACAAACGTTCAAAACTTACCATGAAAGCATCACTCAAGTTGCTGATCAAATCCATGAACCTAATAAAGGCGGATTGCACAGCTGGGTTGGAAGCCAGGAACCATTCGTGGACATAGAAGCCGAAGGGAGCGCGGTTGCCAAGGTAGTGCCTCTCAAAGTTCCTGACGATGAACTGGAACCAAGCTTCTTCGTCTTCCAAGTCGGGTCTAAACAGGAAAATAGGTAAAGTATAATATTCAAATTTATTTTACAAATTGATGTTATTAAAAGTTTAACAAATATCAACTATAGTTAATAGTAATTAAGTTGGTTTCAGAGTGACTAGCAGTATTGAAAAAAAGTTATAATAGAAAGTAATTTAAAAAAAATTAAACCGACTTCAAAAAGAAATGAACTCAAAATTATGAAATAACTTTAATTTCGGAAGTCGGTGTCTTGGGATCTGTATTTTAGTTTTTTGCCACCGACTTCCAATACTATTCAATTAAATCAGTTAAATCCAATGCTAATAATACTACGCTATTATTTGCGGTTTTTGTCAACTTTCACTTTCAGACGTGCCATTAAAAATCTTCAATTTAAGTACTTACATGTAAAAGCAAGCATCAGCCATCGCACATGGCAATCCTTGCAAGTCAGTCCAGGAAACCATAGGCTGGACCCAAGGTTTTGGAATGGAAGCTGTTGGGCAAGGGGGGGTTAGGCAGTCCTGAGTGGAAGCATAGTCCAGGGTATAGGGCCAAAGACCAGGGTCTAAATGCGCAGTGGTTGTCCAGGTGCTATCGTATTCTAAACCATAGTCAGCCATGACTTGGAAGCTAGAGTTGCCAGCCATTTGGAGGAACGGGAGACGCACACCTGTAATGTTGAATTAATGTTAACACCGGTTCATGGTGCCCTAGTCAGCGAGGTTCTCAATACTATAGTTTTATAATAAGTTAAATAGAGACTATAAATAATTATTGATACGTAAAGAACTATTTCGATGTTGGAACCACTATATTAAACTTATAGCTCTAGTATCGCATTAGGTTAAAAACCTTGTAATGATACGAGTATGTATCTAAAATAAAATAAATAATTAATTTTATAAATGAAGTTAGATTTTTTATAGTACTACAGTTTACTTATCCGTTGTAAAATAATACCTATGTATTGGCCCTTTAAGTTTAATATAAGTGTAGAAATTTAATCCAAGCGTCGTCGCGTCGGGGAACGGCTAATGAAATGTTCTCCGCTATTTCCGTCGGTGTTAAAAAATACTTACCCTTAATGCTTTCAAAAGGAATATTGGCAAAGTGTGAAATCTGAGCCATTTGTTCAGCAATCTCCTCCTTTATGACATTGTAGGTAGCAGTTGCCCAGTAGGTCTGGGGAATTCTGTGGCTGATGGAATGCAGTGCAACCTCAAAGCCTCTGTTGTGCAGTTCATTGACAAAACGGTAGTTGGTGTACTCGTGGCTGACGTAGAAAGTAGCTCCTACAGGGCAGCCATCGGAATTTTTGCGATTGTAGAGGACACTGCGGTAGGTCTCTATGTTTCTAACGTTGATGCCATCGTCGAACGTGATAGTGACGAACTGGAAAATAATAATTATTTGGAGGTTTATTTATAAACGTTTCTCTAAGTTAAGAGACGATTGAACGCCATAAAATGTATGGTTAAACAGTTGTTAATCACTACTTAAACGTTTATAAATAAAACGGATTGTGTCAGGTCCATTATAAAAAACGTGTGGCGTTGGGACACGAACGGAACGAAGTTCAAAATGAATGCGACTAAATGAAGAAAAATTAAAAAAAAATCGCAGTTTCAACAACTGCAGCTATCGCCAACCCCACGAATTTCTTCGAATTTTATTTTGAACTAACTATCGGCTTTAGCACCATTGAAAACCACAAAAAGGACACCCATTATGAAAATTTTTAAATTTTTTGCAACCATATAAACTATCTCTCTCTGTCTGTCTCTGTCTATGATATAATAAAAAATCGCATGGCGGGGGAATAACGCTTTTTCATTATGTGTCGATTTCTACCGGTTTACTCCTAGAAAAAGAAATAGTCCTGGATGTGCTCCAAAGACTATAATATTCTCTTGGATGTGCCCTAACATGTAGGTACTCGTAACTTTGGCCTGGCCATAGCGTATAAATATCTGTTCTTACATTGTGCAATACATACATAAATAAATAATCTTATGGGGTTCCAAAAACCGTTACGAAATTATTTTTTATTGGGAGATTAATTTTAATAGTTATGATGCTATAAGGAAACTTTAGAGTAAAGACCAATAAAAATAATTATGTTTATTATAAATATGTTTATCATTAACAAATATTTATTCAATATGACGCGACTCCTTTGATAATCGATTCAATTTGTACACATTGATGAAAATGGAACAGATTTTGGTCTTTATTGCAATATTTAAAGAAAAATGAGGACTCGTTAAAAGGAATTTCCACCAAAAAATAAAAAATCTTACCTGAGGAGTATCCCTTGGCGAGTTACCACCAGGAATGTCCGAAGACGAGCATCTGCAGTCGGGTAGTTTGCACAGTTCTTCATCACACTCTTCTGCCAACGGAAGGTTTTCAATTGGCTCAGGCGTTGTTGTATGGGTAATTTCAGTTGTTGGTGCAGGGATAGTCGATGTTCCAGGGGTTTCCAATGGTGGAGGTGTTGGCAGTTGACCCTCAACAACAGCTATCGCCAACCCCACGAATACAACAGAGAACAACGCAGCCGACCTCATTCTGGTAACCTATTTTCCTAATGAGTAGTTGGAAATTCCTTACTGGTATTTATAAAGAACATTAATCTACATTTTAATTGATTATCACATAATACGTTTATCGTTTTAATCTGCGAGTAATAAATACGTTGGGTGCAGTGTCATGATCAGGGTAGCCCGCACAATTTAAATTTTCTTACGTGTTTGGCAATTTGCAGGTCAGTATTACAGCACCCTAATTACGTAACATACTATCAATCGGAATCTGAATCATTTTGAAGCAAATTGCTAATATATTGCTTCATAAATTCTAAAAATTTGTCTGCCAACACGTAAATGAATGTTGTTGAACTGTCAAAATGAAACCGATTCCGATTGATAATGTGTTACACAATTGCCCCGCAGGTTGTAGGTTGATCTAAATTATGATTCGCGGCCGTAACAAATATTTATTTATAGAATTATAATCATGAAAATCATCAATACAACTCTTTAAGTTCATATTAATCTATTGAATGATTACTTCATGAAATCATGATATTTGAGGCCACGTGATAACGGCCGGGTTAGTAGAAACACTTAATGATTTCCGGGAAATGTTTTATTTTGTGATCTTGGGAAATACACACAAACACAATGCACGTCATAGATGAAAAATATTAAATGCACCTACTTTTGTCAGTTTTGACTTCGCTACAATTTTATGAATGGACACATAAGAGTTTGGTAGTACCAACAGATTAGACAACAACAGATTTTTGTATTGACCTTAATCAATCTCAAGACGATGATGACAGAAATACGTATAGATACCGCCGTAGCCGTCCCATACATTAGGATTTAGGATCGAGTAGTTATTGAAGTTTTGTATTGGATAGTTGATATTTTTTTCGCGATTACGATTTTAGTCCCACGGAGAAAGTTGTTCAGTTTGATGTTCTGTACTCGTCCCCGTATGTCCCTTAAATATGAGTACACCTTTCTGATATATGCTGTATACGTGTATGTATTTTTCCCTTCTTTTCTTGCTGTCTGTTTATATAATATATGTGTGCACATAAAGGTTAAATAAAACAGTTGCTTCTAATACATTTACTTTATTCCATTTACATCAAATAGTAACTATTCCATATCCAAAATGGTAAATACTAAGTCTTACCTCAAAACTGTTTATTTAAAGTTAGACTTAGTTTCAGACTGAAACGTAGTCTAGCCTTTAAAATACTTTTAAATACAGTTACAGTCTAAAACTTCATTGTAGAAAAAGATGTTAGTCACAATTTTGTAATGGAGATGTCAAATATCTGCTTAAAGGCACAGTTCCACACTACCGCGTAAGAATGTACACTGAAAGGTCATGCATTTTACTTCACGGGGTTCATTTGTTTGGTAGCGTGAACCTACAAGGGCGTAGCAAGACTGTGAGCAGTAATGAAACTGCGCCTTTACAAGCATCGCATTTCATGTCAAATATTATAATGGACGACATTCTACAAAGTAGTGTTAACTTATTTCAAGTTAATGTGTTAGCTTTGAATCTCTACATACAGATTAAGTACTTAAATATCATTGGTGATACGTTTGAGTCAATGAGAAAAATTACTTAAGACTAAGTTATATTAGACGATTTCGAATTCTTATATTTGACACGTTACACTACGTTGGCAAGTGTAAAATTTTGATTTGATACTGCCTTTTCGAGGTTCAAAGAAAGCAAAAGATTTGTCTAGGGTAAAAGAATTTTGAAGACTCTTCAAGTATGATAGAAATAAATGATAGTGTTGAAAGAATGATAAAATGGTTAAAAGATAAAGATGTCAATAAATCAAGTCGAAGAAATGAAACGAATCATAACAATAATCGTTACAGAATCAAACTCGTAAACCTTAGTAGTTTATAAAGACTAATAACAGAATTTAAACACCAGTCTTAGAACCTCAAAAAGCACAGAATCCTTACACTAAACACAGACATTACAACTATTTATGTTACATAATATCACTATAGAGTATGTACAAATAACATCGACGATTACATACCAAAGGTTTCGTAGATAAGAGTTATCACTAAAAGGAATAAAGCTATCACATTCCTAATACAATAAGTTACTAGAACTATCTTACTGGGTAAAATATTTACAACTGGCGAATTTTAGGAAGCTGCCCTATGAAATGCTTCATGTGTCACAGAATTCTAGATGTCCTCTACATCACAATTTGGTGTTATTAAGACTCAATTTGCCGTATCAATTCTTAAAGATGACATTTTGGAGAGGGTCAGAAAAACTTGTCTTATTCTTCTCAGGATAAAGTGATGAGAATTCAAAATTATGTGAAGACAACCAACATATCGTTAATGAGTCTTTCACAGAACTGTTTCCCATACTTAAATTAACCGATATTATATCATGGCATGAACGAAATCATTTTCCTCATGAGGTAGAAAATCAATATGTGTAATTGTTTACACAATAAAAATATTAATATTTACATTCGGCACATAAATAAGAAGAAAATGCCTCAAATCTATAATTATCAATATTAGAGTATTAACAAAAGCACTATTTACATCTTTGTACATTTAAAAATAAAATAAGTTAGTAATACTGTAAATAATTTTAAAGCTTAATCTTCAGAAAATTAAATGTTATCTAAAATACTAATTAAAATTAATAATCAGTCAGCGATTTATAATAAGGACTTTGTTATAGACGAATTTAATGAAAACGAAATAACATCAACTAAAGAGAAGTATAAAAGTAAGTAAATAAAAGTGAAGCTTAATCAGATCGAAATATTCAAGAGATCTCTAAACTTTATAAACTCGTTTTTGTAACAGCTAACTGAATTTTCCCTCACAATAATAAGTTCAGTGATATAATCTTCCAAGGTATGTATGTATGTTATTTCTAAAATAAATTATTTGTTCGTTAAGTCACATAGTTAGTTGTCTTAAAAAATACTAATATAGCTTCTATAAGCTTTTCTTTCAATCATTTAGACTTTGTAGTTACTTAAAAGTTAATAAAAGAAGATTGCAATAGAAAGATTATAGAAAATCTTTATTAAGAGAATCAAGGAATAAATACGATATTATATTGCTTCGTGCATCTCCAGTATTCATTGTCTCTCATGTTCTTCAACAACAGTAACCATTTCTATTCTCATAACATTAATCACTTCAAATCTGACGTCACCAAAACCGATTTTACAATCGAAGCCAACAAAACTTAATCTTTCTTTAAATGAATCATCAAACGCACATTTTTCTCGAACCAAAATGATGCATCTTTCTTCATTAATTACAAACATGGTGGTCGCGTTTAAACCGGCAGATCTCGCATTCGACTCTGCAACACCATACGAAGCGGCATCGGCATTTCTCTTCGTGATCTCTTACTCGGGTTTGGTAGCCTCGACCGCAGCAGAGTAGGCGACAGCCGTCGAGACCAGCTGATGTTCTGTTGCAAGTACGACCGCGGGTACCTAGAATTCCCAACCTGGAAAAACAAATATTGTTCATGTTGCATTAAAAGTGAAGCATAATATGCTAGATGTACCGGCAATACGAAAAGAAAAAGAAGAATTAAGAGTGAAATTGTTAAAAAACAGTTATGGGCCTAGCATTGATATTTGTGGTATTCTACGTGATCTCATAATCAAACTAGATTGTTTTCTAAATACCTAGAAAAATACCATATCTCTAAGACCATCATTGAAACAGTTGAAGCTTTGTGAAGATTTCTCTCATGAGAGACTGATTTATCAGATCTTTTTCGTTATCAACTCAGTCAAACGTTTCCTATGCTGGACATAGGCCTACTCAAAGAATTTTCAGAGTGCCTGCAGTTACCAGATTAGCACGACCTCCTTGCTAGAGCTTATTATTTGCTAATAAAAACAACAGCAATGGAGAGGCCTATGCTTGGAGTTTCTCTAAGTTATTGAATCAGAAATTAAGAGATCTGTAGGAGAACCAACGTAACCGACAGAACCCGAATAATTGCCAAACTTTATTAGCAGTGGGCAGGGTGCATTGCTCGCAGAACAGATGGCTGATGGGGCCGAAAGGTTTTGGAGTGGCGACCGCGTACCGGAAGACGTAGCGTTGGACGGCCGCGGACCCCACAAGGTAGACCGATGACCTTTTGAAGGCCGCAGTAATCCGGTAGAAGACATTAATTTAAAAAGTCACTTACTCATCATTAGGTTCACAGTAATCTGGCGAGTCCTCCAAGTACACGAGATCAGTTTTGTTAGGTTTCTTCATGTCCATGTGCATTGGTCTCAGCTTTCTTATATTTTTGCCTCTCTTGCGTTCAACGACCTGAAAATGAGTTTAAAGCTAATGACATTTTGATAATAATATTTTAAAATTATTTTTGAACATTCAGATAGTTACTGCTTCTGTAAGGCTACTCTAATAATAGGTATTTATCCTATTAGTAATTAATTATTTACTAAAGTAAGTGTGCTAATACTACACAATAAACATTAATTTCTATCTATACATTCAGCCTTTCGGTCAGGATCTTAGTGTAAGCAACAGCTTCTTTGTTAAGCAGCCTCAACGTCGATGGACGTGGCTTTCTCCTGATGGTCACACAAAGAACGAAATCGAATTTTGCCTGTCCTCAAGTAAAAGTATTATTAAAAATGTAAATACACTCAATAAATTAAAATTCAGCTCCGATCACCGGCCATTACGAATAACAGCAAATTTTGATTTGAAATTACATCGCAATAAACTTATTCAAAGCACAATCAAACGTTTAGATAGATGTACAATAATTGCAAATAAAGAACAGTTTAATATAAATATTAAAAACACCTTCAGTTTATTAGATACAAATTCAGAGGACGTACATATACAGTATAAAAACATAAAGGAAGCTATTAAAATCGCCAGTCAAAAAATTTTGTGCCTCAAGAAAAAGAAAACAAAACTTACTGACAGCACAACACGTCTTATAGAAGAGCGACAGAATGTAACGTACCAATCTGCTGGCTATAGAGATCTAGACAGAAAAGTAAAGAGGAGCATCAGAAAGGACATAAGGTACCATAACACACAACTTGTCTATGCCGCATTGACAAACAATCGATCCCTAAGATCAGCTATGCGTGGTATGGATGTAGGCAAGTCTTCAATTACACATTTAAAAGATAAAAATGGTGTTAAGCAAGGAGATAGGGCAAAAATTCTTGGGATAAGTACCGAGTTTTATAAAGCTCTATATTCCAACGACCAAACATCCCAACAAACAACCGAAGTTTACTCATGTCCTGAAGAGGTCCCAGTAATATCTGGCTATGAAGTACACCAGGCTCTCACAGGCATGAAGTACAATAAAAGTCCCGGCGAAGATGGTATTACAACCGAATCACTTCGAGCCGCGGAGCCTATCTTGTTGCCATACATCTGCAACTTATTTAATTCAATATTACAAACAGGTGTTTTTCCAAGTAGTTTCTGCCACTCAAATGTTATCCTCCTCCATAAAAAAGGTGATAAGACTGACATCGGCAATTACCGCTCCATTAGCCTCATCTCACACCTTTACAAAATATTCATAAAAGTTCTTGAAAATCGCATTTCTGGCCAATTAGATCAACATCAACCTCCCGAACAAGCCGGGTTCCGCCGTGGCCTATCCACTACCGACCATTTACAGTCCCTTAATCAGGTTATAGAAAAACATCTAGAATTCAACTTACCTATAAACCTCGCATTTGTAGACTACTCAAAAGCATTTGACAGTTTATCGCACAACGCCATATTTGAATCTCTTCAAAACCAAGACATCGAACCTACATACATTAACTTACTACAAAAAATATACCAAAATAGCACAGCAGCCATAAAAATAAACACCACAGGACCATCATTCCCTATCCAAAAAGGGGTTAAACAGGGCGACCCTCTTTCTCCAAAGCTCTTCACAGCTACGCTTGAAGAAGTCTTTAGAAAACTAAGTAGCAATTGGGGAGACAAGGGCATCGTCGTGGGCGATAGAAGATTAACAAATCTCCGCTTCGCCGACGATATTGTTCTTTTCTCCTCCACGGCAGCCGAGTTAGGCCTAATGCTCGATCAACTGAACAGTGCCAGCCTCGAGGTCGGACTCGCGATGAATATGGCGAAGACCAAGGTGATGACCAACAGCACCAAGCGTAACATAGGAATTGGGGGTGTGAGGATTGAATATGTCCATGAGTATATATACCTCGGCCAAATAGTCTCCTTCCAGGCAAGACACGATAAAGAAGTTGCTCGACGCACCGAGAACGCCTGGAAGAGCTATTGGTCGATGAAGCAAATAATGAAAGGAAGTCTACCTCTCTCACTGATGAGAAAACTCATGGACATGTGCATTCTTCCTACCCTCACCTATGGAGCGCAGACATGGTCACTAACCAATCGTCAAAAGTCCGCACTTGGGGTCTGTCAGCGAGCAATGGAGCGCAGTATCCTTGGAGTTAAACTTTCTGATCGTATAAGGAACTCGATACTGCGTTCTAAAACTCAAATTGCTGATGTAGGTCACACGGCTGCCAAGCTAAAATGGAACTGGGCTGGTCACATCTGTCGCATGCCGGAGGAACTATGGCCTAAAGAAATCACACAATGGGTCCCAAACAGCAGTAAACGACGGCGCGGCAGGCCCAGAATGAGGTGGCGGGACGAACTCGACTCTTTTCAGAAGGATTGGCGTTTAACAGCACTAGATAGGGATAAGTGGAAGGAGGGAAGGGAGGCCTTTGCCCTGCAGTGGGACAGAAATGGCTGATAATAAAATAATAATAAAAAATAATACATTCAGCCATATTCCATCTATATTCCATAATTATATTTTATCTGTATTCCATCTATACACTGATAATAATTTATCATCAGTTGTCTAAGTCGATAATCGATAAATTTTGATTCATGACTATCGATTGCCATAACACTATCATTCTTGATGTTGCGGTTCATACCCGTCATTTATCGCACCGAGCCGCTCCCGCACTCCGCACGTGGAACGGCAACTGCGTTCCACGTGCGTATAATAATATGTAGTTCAGTCAAGGAATGGCGGTGCGCGAGCAGGGACTTAAGCGATTCCTTCAGAAACTTGTTTAGGGTGCTTAGGGAGTGAACATACTAATGTGCTGACGTCTAGGTAGTGGGGGGCAAAAGTTCCCATTTTTAGGTTTTTCCTTATATCTCAAAAACGGAGCGTCGTCGTAGGGAAAAATGTTCTTAAACCAAATAAAAGCATGTATTCTGTACACTATTTCCGAATTACCGTTTTCGAGCTACACGCCCCGGATCCACCAAATAGTTCTGCATATCAAATCGTGTCTAAACAATGTATTATCTATATCATATAAATGTATATGCCAATTAAGTTTTCATCTTCTCACCAACGTCAGCATGTTAGGAGTCAAACTATGAGACAAAATAAGAAAAAAATCCAAAGTCAAGGATATATTGGTTCGTATAGACCAATTGAAATGAGGTTGGACAGGAAACATGCTTCGATGCAAAACCAACAAATGGAACAAACAAGTGACCCTGTCTTACCCAAGAGACGGGACTAGAAAACGAGGGCGACCAAAAACAAGACGATATAGACGTCCCTCGGACCATACTGGGCCAGAGTTGCAAAGGACAGAGCACAATGGAGACAGTTGGAGGAGGCTTATGCCAAAAGGCAAAGGCTGCGAGACATAATTATGATTTGATTTTGGCCCAAATACTTTCTTGCTAGCAAACGATGACGAACTATGGGCACATCGTTTGGAAAACGAAACAATATTGTGTGTGTGTACGTACGTTACACGGTGTACCTCATGTGATTCTGGACTGGAGAAATCAATTTAAAAGACTTTCCATGGAGTTTCGTGCTCGTTCTTCTCCATAGGTACAGTGAGCAACAAAAGTCGATTAACGCTTCAGTTTTTTTAATCTCAGTTATTGAGCAAAATATTAACACTTCAGTTTTTTTAATCTCAGTTATTGAGCAAAATATTTGTTCAAAATTGTATTGTACTTCAGCTGCAATTTTGAACAAATATTTTGCTCAATAACCGAGATTTAAAAAACCTGAAGTGTTAATCGACTTTTGTTGCTGACCGTACCTACTACGCTTTGGATTGGCTAATAGCTTCATCTTTTTGACTGACCGACCCCTTGACAATTCAAAAGTGGTTTATTTGAAATAAATTATTTGAGATTGAGTTTGATTCGTCAAGACTTTCTACACACATTCGTCTAACAGACCAGACATACATTAGTGATTAGGCCTACACCTTGCCTATTGGATAACTGCTTTGTTTGAATGCATTTCTACACTTACATTTTACTTTTTAGAGTTAAACAGAGTTAAGCTTTTGCAAGGAAAATGTATAATCGTCTAGAAAACATTTTATTCTTGTTGTTTTTATTTATTTTAATAGGTACGTTCGTCCGTGCTTTGTTCGGTGTATAAACATGTTTTGTGGCTTCCATTTTAGATACGTATGCAACCGAACTAAATTACTAGCAACAGGCTGAAATTTTATACTACTACAATCTTCGTAAAAGCACAAGCACCTTATGATTTATTTATTTAATTAACACGGTTATTAACCAATGATAGTAAATAATGCCAATATAAGCAGGCTAAGTGCCACTTGATGATTCACCAAATCTCTGGTCTGGATTTGTTGAATCACCAATGTCTAATGAATTATCATCGTACTTGAATATATATATATCATATCATTCACATAACTATTTTTCTGAATCACGAGCTGCACCAGATTAATTTAGTAAAGTACCCAGCACAAACGGTGACATAATATCAAGCTATACATTTCCCTGAGATATAAACTGCGGGGTAATTTCGTAAGACACTTAAAATTGCAATTCCTTTCATTTTCACAATTCATCAACATTCAACAGTATTCGCGTTCCTGAATTTTGGTCAGAACCAAATTAAAAATATATATATAATAAATTACCCTAGCTACGTTGATAATTTTTTTTTATTCCTAATTATATGTCTATTTTAGTGATATATTTTTTCCTGTTATTTTTGCCATCGACACGCTAAAAAGAAGAACATTCATTGCGTCATTTACGTTACCGAGCAGACAAACTTTCAAACATAGAAGCAATAGGTAAGCAATTTCCTTCAAAAATCATTCTAATTGAGATTGCAAGGGTATTACACAATAGGCTATTTGACAATGTAAAAAATAAGGTCATAATTATTGACACTCGTATAGATTATCGCTTTTAAAATCGATTTGCATTAATTTAACTACAAAACAATGTATTATTTATTAAAAAAATCCCGAAAAAACTTCATCTTTTTAAATCTGGCGCCACGTAATCGAAAACGGTCTGGATTGGCTGAACTTATGATAACGTCATGATATAGTCAATTTCTGTCTATCGTTGACAGAACAGATGACTTTTGTCTAGTATCTCGACCATTTCAACGTTTGTTTACCTGTATTGTGACGTCACGACGCCATATTGTTAAAGATAGCGTTTTGGCGGCTTATTTAAACAGTACATTTTTATTTACTATTTTCTAAAAGAAATACATTATGCAATTTGAAGTAATAGGTTTTTGTGGGCTCGTTAGACACCATTAAATAATCTGAGATGTTTATCAGAAACCAGTCAAATAGCCTATTGGGGTGCTAGACTCACGTGGTATACTAAATTCTTAGTAATAAAATTTCACAAACCTTAACATGTGAAGCTCCTTCATATCTGGTAGACAGTGCGTCACCGACCATCCGCAGCTGCGGTAAACGACGCCAGCAGACGCGGACTGAGCAAGATCCTGACATGCCGTGACATTTGCACACGCGTTGCATGCGACCGCGAACCGCCTGTGGAGTATTGAATATAAAAGTTAGAAATGTAGATACCTAAAGATGTACGGATTCTAGGAAAACTGTAGGGTGAAGATACTAAATTGCTTGACAATTCCATAAAAATCGAAAGTATAAACTTTCAAAATTCGCATAATGACTACCGTAGAAGCAGAAGAAACAAAGATAAAAGTGTATAAAGATTAATACGGCGCGGGCGCTATGACATGTCAAAAAAGAATTTTTAAAAAGACACATAGTGGTATCTATTAATGCTACGCGTGCAGTGTGAAGGACTCTATAAAATCGTTTTTTATATATTATTTCCACCGTTAAACGAGCTATTCCCTTAGATGCTTTAATAAAACAAAGCCATATTCTTTATCATTTTTTGCGAGCAATTCTTTGCCGATCATAATTTAATCGTTATCACCAGCAGTGGTATTGTTCTGTACTTCATCATCATTATCAGCCTACAGCAGTCCACTGTTAGAAATTGCTTCGGTATTTACTTTCATTAAGTAATAAACACATTGCCACAACATAACATTCTACAACTCACCCTCCGTCCAGCTTCATTATTGTGTAGATTCACCAGCCCTTCATCAGAATTTTTATCTTCTTTGGAATCCGAAAAGTCTTTACTGAACATCTCGCCATATCTTATGTCCTGAAAAATTCAATGATTATATTTTATTTCACGGTTGCTTCCCCAAATAGCTTCATACGGACAATTTTCTTCACACTTAAAGTTTTTATATTTCAATCAATTAGTAAAGAATATGCAATCTTAGTTATACATATTTATCTTCTGCTGAAGCTGGAAAATTATCTATACCTAGTAGACTAAGGCCAAGCGCAAATTACACACGCAATGGACCGCAGCACAACGCATTACCATGCAAAAAAGTGCGGTGCGGCCCGGCCGTAGTGTGCTTTGGTTCATAGAAAATGTATGAAAGTAATGAAGGAGGATTTTTACAATACGTTGCTTTGCGGCGCGGCCCGCCCCAGTCTGCGCTAGCCTTATGCACTGGCGAGTCTCTCGCTTAGCGCCCAGTATTTAAATGTCTCATATGCATATAAACTTATGTAAAATATGCAGGACCGGTCACACGGCTAGGTTAGCTTATTATTTGAACTCAATTCCAGTCTCCACCACAAACTCAGGGTCTCAAAATCTTCCAACTCTTACCTCAGAACATCCTCCCCACTGCCAATGCCTTGGCGTGCGCTTTCTGACACGCGAGTCGCAGGAGCACTCGTTGAGTTCGCCGCGACTGCAGGCGCGCGCCACCGCATGCGCTAATGCAGCCGCTGACAGCGCGTGCACGAATGCTGATTCACGAGATTCTGGAAAATTATGAGACTTTTGTAAGAGTGTGTTTTCCGAATAAGTATAGGCAATCTGATTATTTGGAAATAATAATTATGTCCTATGGGTTTACTGCCATGATCGACATGATTGGAAAATAGACTTTCGAGTTGCCGTAGTATATGCCAAAGCGTGTAGAAATTATGACAAATTAGGCAAGCCTTTCCGACTGTACACATACGATTTTTGCATTTAGACTAAAGGCTAATGGCACACTACTGCTGAAATTGACGTTGCGTCTAATTGGGGATAAAACAAACAAAATAGAACAGGCAAACTCAAAGAAAGTTCAGAAACATCCAGAGATAATATCCAGGTAACAGACTAAGCTAATAAGAATGTTATAAATAAAGATGTTTTACATTTCTTTATCTCTCGAGACCAGATGTCTATTGAATTCTCAAGAACACTGCATTGTTATTTTTCTTTCGATGGAATAATGTACACTGATTCAAACAGCATAATATTAATATTATTAAAACATTAACTCGAGACAAGTGATCAGCATTGATAGAATGCTAATCCAACAACGAATATAGCCATATAAGCAAAATCTGCAAAAACCATTCAAAGTCTAAAAATGAAACTGAAAATCCGTGCATAAGTTCGTTGACCAGTAATCTTTGAAGCAACCAAGAAATTAGATCCCTTAAAAGGCAAACAACCACATCCTGACACCCATGCTACCAAGGCAACAGAGGAGAGTGGAAGCTCTATAGAACTGGCTACGTTGTTAGTAGTTTACAGTAAACAAACTGAGCAACTCCGTCAACAAAACACACACGAAGTAATCGACATATGAAAATAAACATTTCACGTCTTAGACGATGAAGTTCTATGAAATTGGTCTTGATGTAAACTTATACACAAACTTTGATTTTGATCAGCAACGGAAGAACGCGTCAAATAGTATATTCAGATGATTCTCGTTTGTTAATAAGAATAACAGGGTACTGAGTGCATATCGTTGTGCACCTTGTCTTTTCACAACTGGGCTTGAGAAGGATGGAGGGAACCGAATGGATCAGCTGTGTTATTGTCTTGAGAGAATGAAAGAAACGTGTTTCTGTGTTTATGAGTAAGTACTTATTGTTTAGCTCTTTCAAGACGTAAGACCGATTGTGTGAGAGTGATGAACAAGTAAAAGTTAACAGATGTAATAGACAAATAAATGAATGTGCTATCTTTGATTTTATCTATGTTTACTTGTAAAACCAATAAGACAATCGTTTTGTCGTCATCAAATATAACAAACTGTGTAATCTTAGACACTGCTACTGACAAAGTAATAGATGGCATAAAGGATTCTAACAACACCAAAAATCAATTTTCTAAATGTCTTCCAGACTTAAGTTGTCGGAAGATAAACATTCCTGATGATGGACAAGCGTTCGAAAACGTAAACGTACTTCAAACAACAACAGATGGAATGCTTGCTGCGATCCTTTTGAACTTGAGCGATGAGTGGTATTTCATATTTCTGTATGTGGATTGCGGAAAGAGCTTGAGAATGAGTTGATATTATCTAATACAATATCATGATCTGTTTTGTGTCGAATGTTCAGTAAGTATATTTTTTGCATCATTTGCTGGCACTTCTCGTACAAACTAGTGCGTTGTTAAGGCTGTAGCTTGGATCAAATTCAAATTTTCTTGTTTTACTCCAAACGACTTCATGCTGATGTAAGTGGATTTCTTCACATTTATAAAGGAAATTATTTTTTGTATCATGATTCTTGTTATATCTTTTCGCGTTTTCTGTAAACACACTGTTCTACACACGATAAGCAAAACGAGATCCTAGATGTTTGAATGAATATCTGTACGAGTAGGTCATATATTTGTACTGGAATACTTACTGAACTTCAGCACACCTCCGAAGATATCCGTAGAATTTTCCACGGTACTGCAATTCCACCGGCTGTGTCGAAATTGGTGCTGGCACTCTTCCACTGCCTGCAGCGCACCAGTCTGAAGGACCTAGAATGTTGAGAGATGAAACTGATTACTATAGAGATCTAGAATAAATTGAGCTGAATATTATTCTGGTAGAACGCCAAAGACAGTTACAGATAATAGTTTCAAAAATGCTATAACTCTTGTCTTTGGCATTTCAAAGACATCTCAAGACGTAGCAGTTTTAGGTATTTAACACAGAAATTCATAAAAAAAACCAGAAGCTAAATTTTGTATTGATCAGGTATTTATCAAAGAACATGCCCAAAAGGTAGGAGGTCTATATTCAGCAGTAAGTAAACAAGGCTGACCATAATGATGATGAGGTATGTTATATTGTGTTATGTATTTTATACTTCTGTGGATTACTGCAACTTCCCTTACACATTCTTACCCAAATCTTTGCAATTTTGGAATTTCTCATTCATACCAAACTTTACTAAATTCCAAGCAACAATTAACCTACATCTCTCTGAATTCTGATAATATGTACTTAACATTCTTCGTCCTTATACGGTACACTTTAATGAAAACTTCTGCACATCAATTGGCTATAAAAATTCATATCACAACTTGGAAGTTATTTAGTTGAAAGCAGTAAAATGTTTAAATTATACCCCAAATCGGTGCTTTACACGAAATATCGAATATATAAAATCGGGAACTAAAAGTTTAAAAGGACCACTTTCGGAAAATTAAGCCGACAAGGAGCAGATGGGTGGTCGGAGTGACCTAAATATGGTGGAATACGAAAGTGGAGCTCTTTTCAGAGATTTTGGAGGAGTTCTTTTCATAAAACTCGCTATAGATTTTCTTTAATTTTGTGGCCTACTTTTAGAGCAGCCTTTTGTAAAAGAAACTATTTCTGCACTAATTTGCATCTTGAATGAAGTTACAGATGAGTTTGCAAAGTACTTTCTCCTGACGGCTTCGGCCCTTAACCAATGGAATAATTTTTAGTTCACCGTTGAATCATCATCATTATCAGCCTATACCAGTCCACTTTTGGACTTGGGCCTTTCCAAACGTCATTAGGATCATCCTAGTCTTTTATCTCAAATAAAATATTATTCACATGGGTACCTATTGAAATGGTGAAATGTGGGTTTACTGTAGATGCATCTTTGCCTATCCCATAGGGGAATGCAGTCGTGATGTTATGTACGTTATGTTTTTTATTTTTCGAAATTATTAAGGTTAATTCACCCTAATTGCGTAACACACGATCAATCAATCAATTAATCTGAATGATTTTGAAGGATATTGCAAATCCATTGCTTCTTAAGTTCGAAACATTTGTTAGCTCAACAACGTAAATAACGTAATGAATGTTGTTGAACTATCAAAATTAAAGCCATTGCTACTGTTTGTGTTACACAATTACCCCACTGAGCTGGTGCATGCACTTCTGTGCCATATTCAAAACCGATGACAAGACAACCTTGCCACGCAAAATTGTATTCAAATTAAAATCAAACAACAATATTATAATTAAAATATCCCTACAATCCATGTAACCGTTTATTTACCGCGACTCCAGCGGCTATAAATCAGATCGATTAATTCAATAATTCTTACATTATCTACAAAGAGATCTCAATTAACTTCGACATCGTTAAGATTAAATTTTATGTCGTTATCAAAGTGAATTGCGAATGGTAATTGTATGTTTTTATTAACTAAAATAAAACTGTCATTAATGCTAAAGTTAGGGTCAGTTTTCTCTTATGCGATCGTTTGTGTTACTTTATGGTTAAATTGATCTTTGTTATTTAGTTCCTTATTAAGTTAATGGCCGGATAAATGGTATGAATCTTGGAATTCTTGACCAGACTCTAGATATTATTTTCTAGACCTGTTTTTTTTTGTCTGTAGATTATAGTAAGATTTGTTAGTTAACTTCGGGGAATTTTATTTGATCTGTAATGACAGACCCGTTTTCCAATCGTCTGTTCGTATCAGTATAATTTATATAAATCTGCAACTCAAGATGTATCTTCTTCTTCATGTGTATATGACCATTAATAATAATAAGACAACCATGTTCTGAGTTAGTTCTTGTATTTATATTAGCATTAACAGCCTATAACGTTCCCACTTTTGGGACACAGGCATCCTTTCTGTGAGAGGGAATGGGCCATAATCCTCCACTCGGGCCCAGTGCGGGGTTGCGAATGACACGCGTCTTCGAATTTTTGGCTCTAACACATGCCGGTTTCCTCGTGATGTTTTCCATCACCGCTTTGAGAGCAGTGGTGATGAAATTAAATACACAAAAAAGTGTATTGTATAAAGTGTATTTAATTTCATTGCCACTTATATTAGTAAAAGGTCATTTATTCTGTCTCAGTTTATAATCTCTTGTAATAGTGAGTCAATGATTTGATTTTACGTATTTATAAGATTTTGTGTAGATAGGTACTAATTTGATGCATAAATCTGTCGTCTAATTTCGAAATCACCACCTACACTCGCGTAAATGGAACAGTATCCTTATTTCTTAGTAATACGATTTTACGAGCGCCTTATAAAGTCGTTTGTTCCGTATCTGTCTTTAAGAGTTCCTTTAATTTGATTTTAATCATTTTAATTTTATTGTGTAACCAGTTTTGTTTACCGGTACGGTTATTTTAGTGTCTGCATCCTTAATTTTATTTGTAGCATGGTTACTAAAACAAGGAATTAATGTAACGAGATCTCATGGGTTTTATGAGCCTAATTAAAGATTTTAATCTGCTTTTCGCAGTGAGTTTTCAACATTTCCTAGTGATTTTGTAGTTTTAGACTTAAGTTTACTCTCTTATTTTAGCTACTTATTAGCCTTTTTGTACAAACACTTTTACTCGTCAATTATATTTAAAAAATTAGATAAGGTTGCCGTTTCCTGACTATTCTGAGAAGAAAGGCCGAAACAAACTCAGAGGTCAGCCTCTTTTAAAATCCAGACATAATTTTGGTCAGATCATGTGAAGACCATGTAGATTGATATCTGAAATGGTCTTTTGAGAAAAGAACCACGCAGATTGAATGGACCTGTCCAGTCAGTGCACGCATTTATCAATAATCATGCAGCTTAACTCAGAACCAACACAGTATAATGCATTTATTTATCAGAAAGGGGTCCAAAGTGCCCTTATTATTGCGATCTTCAACAACATATTTTGGATTGCTGTTCCAGGTATTCCGCAATATTTTACAAAATTAAATATAACTATGATTGATTTTTTTTTTCTATTTATATATAATTAACTATTTTACAATTTAACTCTAAAATATATATATTATATAGTATATACAAGTATATAAAAAAAAGAAGGGAAAAGAAAAAGAGAGGAGCTCATTGGGCATCAAAAAATTCGTCCGCATCGCTGTCAATGGCATAAGTGCTCAAAAGACTGGCAGCATTACCACGTTGGATGGCAAATTGATTGATTGATCTTAAAGGTCACAATTACAGTTTATTTTATTTATGACATGCAGTACCTGCTTTTTCTAGTGCCAAAAGTAGTGTCTACAACCATAAGCATAAAAGATGTAAGGTATCCAATATTGGGCCTAATTTGCACAATAACCACAAGTCTTATATGCATTTTGGGCTAAGACCGCCACAGCATGGGTTCCTGAAAACGTCTAACAGCATTGCTGAAGAACCAGGCGTAGATAACGGGACGAGCTTGACGCCTATATGCGGGACTAGCTGACCCGGCGAACTTCGTACCGCCCCGCCAGCCGCTCCGCCCCCGCTTTTTAAATCTCTGATATCTTTTAAGATATTGATTAATATAAATAATAGATAATAATATATAGCCTATGACACTGACAAATGCTTTCTATTGGTAAAATAATTTTCAAAATCGGTTCAGTAAATCCAGAGATTATCGCCTACAACCTCACACATTTTACCTCTTTATTAATCATGGACTAAGTATTAGTATAGATTAGTCCATGTTGGCTCAGGATCGTGTTCAGTGGAAAAAGGAAAGGGAGGGCTTTGTCCTCCAGTGCCAGTGTGACGATACAGGCTGATTAGCATAATCAGCCTATAATGTTCCCACTGTTGGGAAACGGGCCTCCTCTCGACGAGAGGGAGAAGGCCGTAATCTACCACGCGGGCCCAGTACGGGTTGGTAGATGTCACTTGTCTTCGAATTGTAGTTCTAGAACATTCATTGCAGTCAAAAAAAACACACTCCGGGAGTGCCAACAGAAGTGGAAACAAAACACAAACAGAATACTTTGCCATCACTCACTGACATATCGGATATACATTAAAACCGAGTACATCCCGAGGACAGCCGAACACATCCGAAGCAGGTATTTTTTTGAGTCGTCTTTTAAACAAAACACACGTAGTGTCGCTTACGGTAACACTGGCGCGAGTTCATGGTTTTTTCACATCTCAAAAAATGTTTGTGTAATTTAATTTCCACTGCTCTCAAAACGGTAAAGAAAAACATCGTGAAAAAGCAGGCTGATTATTATTATTATCTAAATCTCAAGAATGTGGTGTGGACAAGTTCCATGTTACAAAATGTGAGGTATCCAACCAAGCCTTATAGTCCTTTCACGTATGAGCACCTCCACCTAATCGAGTTATTTATGCAGACAGGATTGAACTGACTTACTTTCCGACACCAAGTGACAAGCGTAGGCGATTGGCACGGAGTAGTAACATAATGGAGTGATCATGTTAATCTTTACACATAATTTTGGGGAATGAAAGTAATGCTTGACTATCATATTGCAAGTTGTACTTTATTCGAAATTCTAACGCTAGGAGTTTTTTTCATTATTCGTCTACCAAAACGTGGAATAGCTGTAGTGTATATTCTGTGTCCTGAAATACAGGCCTTGAGCCTAGTTTAGGCACCAGTCTCCCACTATAATATAATGCCCCTCTTATATGTCACCGTAGAAATAAATGTAACAATTAAGAGTATTATTGTGGAGAAAATAAACTATTTATTATTTAAAAAAAAATAATAATAAATAATTGTCGTTGCTCAAATTCATTATCTAATAATGTATTTTGTTTAGTGCATTATTATCAATGAAAGCCATACATACATTGATAATATTTAAAATAATATATTTTATACCTAGTTCGCACGCTGCATCACTCCATTCGCTGACTCCTCTGTTGCACTGGCCTCTGGCCCACACAATATAACACAAGTATTGAACCTAATCATTGTTTATGCACGGACTTGCAGATGCAATTTATTTACGATCTAGGCTTGTTTATATGAACGCGCTTTTTGTGAGTGTTAAACTATTTTTAAGTTGATTATAAGTAGAGAATTTCCTAACAAATGTTCACCGACATTACAGGATCGCTAGCTAGTTATTGTTTGCACAAACTATTTGCAAAAAAACAATAAAAAGTTATTTAGTAAACTTACTAAAAGTTATAGAAAGTTGCTTACTGTTAACATGTTGCAAAATGTTGCACCTTAAAAATTATTCATCTTGAATAGTGACATTGGCTCATGTCGTGGTAAAAAGTTAAACCGGCTTAATGACTGCAAGGTCGCAAGGCCGATTGCCCTGTACGCTCAGGCCTTGCGTGGACTGTTTAGGCCCAAAGTGGTGGCGCGCAGTGTTCCTTGCGCGCGTATGAAAGGACGTGCGGTCGTGGTTCAGCCGCACCTGTGAAAGGGCCCGCTAGGTCTGACTCCGACATAACCCTCCGTCCTTCCCAGACGGCGGCTATCCATAAGGATCTTCCAAAGCCCGTTACTACGTGGATGCTCTTTCAATTCCCTATCATATAAATGATTTCACCTTAATCATAGTATCAGGCACCAATGCACCATACACAAGTGTCTCTGTCGCTCCACGAGGTACTCTAGTCTATGGCAGTTCTCTTTGTGTATCGACGTGAACTTCTCTAGTAGCGTGTTGTAAATATTATCATAGTGTAAGATCACCTCACCTTAATCATAGTATCAGACAGCATACACAGCTGTTTCTGTCGCTCCACGAGGTACTCTAGTCTGTGGCAGTTCTCTTTGTGTAGCGATGTGAACGTCTCTAGTGATGTGTTACCGAGCGCGGGCTGAGGGCGCGGGGCTGCTAGGTTCCTGGAAAGAGGAGAAATTTGTGATTAGTTTAATCAATGCAATGAACAAAGATTTTTGAAAAACAAGTTTATATGACGTGCTGAAAAGAGTCCGATTTATTTAGATGAATTATTATTTATTAATAAATTATGATGAAGTGGTTGTTTTTCATCAATTGCCTGTGGTCGTTACTCGGCCCTGTTATCTTGACATTAAGCAGGTAGATTCACTGATCTGGGTTATAGAAGCCCATACTCAGATACTATAATTCCAAACTTGCTGATAAGAATTTCCTAATTGACAGACTCAGGAAACCAGCCTAGAATCAAATATTTAGCAGCCACTCTTATATTTGTCTACATCAACCCACACTGGGCCCGCGTGGTGGATTACGGCCCACTCCCTCTCACAGATGGGTGGCCTGTGTCCCAGCAATGGGAGCATTATAGGCTGATTATGCTCATATGTGTGGAGACCTATTTTAAAATAATCCCGGTACAGAATGATGCAAATGGACATGTTGCCAGACTGCTTTCTGCTTCAATTCTATTTCAGAATTCCAATGTATGTAAGGTCATAAATGCGCCCACGAAACCATAGAAAGTGCAGTGTGCACTAAACTAAATTTTATCTACAACGGAAATGGTAAGGACCTCGAGGTCAGCTATGAATATGTAGATGGCAATGCTGATTCCAGGTCCAGCAGTAAGGTCGTCTGAAGAGTCGATCAATAATTGCTTGATCGTTTTGTACATCTTGTAGGTACTTGTTCAAAATACGTTACCATTTCCACAGCTCTACATATAATTGTGAAACATCAAATGAGTGTGATTTATAAATGGACCAAGTTTTTACCTCAAAAACAACAACAGCAGAAAGGGGACTCCACTAGTTGCTTACAGCCGGTCGATTCTATAAAAATCTCACCGTGAAAACTTAGGTGAAGTGAGTTTGTTTTTGCTAGGAATTGACACTATTGACAGCTCACGCCACGCTCACTTCGCCTAAGTTTTCACGGTGAGACTTTTACAGAATAGCACCGCAGGACCATAAATCTCTGAGCCACTAACACTATTAAAAACTGCCCACGTCTACAAAATCAATTACTAAATAGCTATCCCGTAAGTAATCATAGAAGGGTCAAAAGTGGCACCAAGTGGTTCGTGTAATATTACACTCGGCGCTGGCTAGCCAGTTCCTTTGCTTGAACTTGGCTTGACACGCTGCCGCGTGTCTAGATAAAAGACGGCTAATGATCAGAAACACCTGTCCACTAATAACATTCTATTGCACCCGGGATACCGTTAAGGTTGGATTGGATGAAAGACCTTTGAAAGTAACAGAGTCCGAGTTAAATGAAGAAATCGACTCGATTACTACCTGTGACTATATAATGACCGCATGATCCCAGTACAATACATTAATATGGCTTATTTAATGACGAATATTACAGAAAACGCCCTGGCCACAGTATATTAAATACTGTGTCAGGATACAGTATTTAATATACTGTATCCTGACACAGTATTATGTGTCATGTGTGTGTGTATATACTGGAAAAATGAAATTTTCATTTTCACTGATTCTCATTCACTGAGAGGACATCATAGGCTGATTATGGTCTACGTGTAAACATACGTTAGGTTATAATAATTATGTAAAACTGAAAGATTGCACAAAACCGGATGACCATGCCTAATTTTATGTAGGTATAAAATAATTCGCCAACGGGATGTCCCATCCATACAGTCATTACAACAACCTCTCTTCCTTTACCTATGAATGAGAAGAGACATGAAATGTATCCCGTACTTTGACTACAAACACTTGAATGAAGCCAGTTCCTGACAAACACAGGATAATGGTTAGTACGAAATAAACATAGCTAATTTGCTTGTTTTGTAATAAGCCCCACACTCGAGTACTAAACGAGTTCCGTGTAATAAAATAACAATGTTGAACATCATAAAATGAAAAGCCAGCTTAACGTACGAGTGTCCTTAAAGTAACAATAGCAAAAATATAAGGTAATTAAAAGTCGAGACGTCCGCTCCGTGCGGCCTCCTCCACTCAAATGCGAAATGCCACTCGAATAAAACAAAACTCGCTATTACCTACCCTCGGCTTTTGTTCCATTTTTCGAAAAAATATTCTCTATTCAAACGGACCAATGCGAGGCGGGCGCGGCACGACCGTTGATTGGCCGACGACCTCTCAAGTGCAAGTGGAAATAAAAGTGCTTGGGTAAATGAGGCGTGTTGTCTCTTTCTGGCTTGTTGAGTAAGTATGGCGTTATTTCGCTCTGTTTTTCGTTTTAATTGCAAGCTTGAGAGGATGTGTAAAGGGTTGTGGGACCTTGAGTGTCGCACGTGCATCGTAGTTCTGACGGGGAAGCACATTCAACGTTTAAATAGGGGAGGGAACGTTGTTTACGTCATCCATGTAATTAGATAGGATTTGTGACGTCATAATCCCTGTATTGCGGGGTCAATGGTGCTGAAGGAAGTTTTATATGTATTTTTTTCCTTTCTTTTTATTAAGAGTTTCAGTCTTAATTAGTACTTGTGATTGTGACCCCTATTTTAATTGCTGCTGTTAATTCTGGTATAACATGTTGATTGCGGTTGTAAGTGGAACGCAGTGGTTGTAAACATTTTTTCATAATTCTTGAACCAAAGCATTGGTTAACAAGAGTTAGGGTTCTAAAGAGAAATTATTGAAGAGGCCGAACCTCGTTTAAACAAGACAGTGAAACACGAGAAACGTTATTGCAGCTATGGTTTTCATTTTGACAGTCCAACAACATTCATTGCGTTATTTAAACTGTTACATTTTTCAAGCATAATAATTATGAAGCAATGGATTAGCAATATCCTTCAAAATTATTCAGATTGTGATTGATAGTGTGTTACGCAATTAGGGTGCAGGTCAAAGTTTACAATAGGCTATTTGACTGGTTTCTGACAAACATCTCAGATTATTTAATGGTGTCTAATGAGCCCACAAAAACCTATTACTTCAAATTGCATAATGTATTTCTTTTAAAAAAATATATATATAAATATATATATATATAAATAAAAATGTACTGTTTAAATAAGCCGCCAAAACGCTATCTTTAACAATATGGCGTCGTGACGTCACGATTCACGTAAACAAACGTTGAAACGGTCGAGATACTAGACAAAAGTCATCTGTTCTGTCAACGATAGACAGAAATTTACTAAATCATGACGTCATCTTAAGTTCAGCCAATCCAGACCGTTTTCGATTACGTGGCGCCAGATTTAAAAAGATGAAGTTTTTTCGGGATTTTTTTTTATAAATAATACATCGTTTTGTAGTAAATTTAATGCAAATCGATTTTAAAAGCGATAATCTATACGAGTGTCAATAATTATGACCTTAGTTTTTACATTGGGGGTGCAGGTCAAAGTTTACAATTGTTCCAAATAAAGGCCCCTTCCTAAATGGGGCTTTGGTGGGAAACAGGTTCGAACAACTTTCAAATATTAAAATCAAGTAATTCATAAAATTTTATGCGTTCAATAATTAAGCTCAGGAAAAATGCGAAAAAAACAACATTAATAAACATACGCCACCCAATTGGCTGCAGGAGCAGACGAATCCCAGGAATCGTGTCAAGTGGATACACGGAAGCACTGGTATTAATTATACTGGGAATTTACGTTGGAAGGTTGGAATTCAGTTGGATTACACACGTAAACAAAGTTGACTAGCAGTGTAGCATCATCAGCAGGTCTATTCTGTAAAAATCTCACTTTGCAAACTAAGGTGAAGTGAGCTTAAAGTGAACTGTCATTCCACGATGCTACGGATTGACACTATTGACAGCTCACTTTACCTAAGTTTTTACGGTGATTTTTTTACAGAAAAAAATAAAAAACTGGCCAAGTGCGAGTCGGACTCGCACAAGAAGGGTTCCGTACCACAAGGCGAAAACGCCGAAAAAAATACGTTTGTTGTATGAGAGCCCCAGTTAAATATTTTTTTTCGCTCAAGTTGCGGCGCAGTTCAAGATTGAGTGCTAAACCTAATAAAGACCTTCGTATTCTTGTATTCTTTGACTGCGCGTAGCAGTAGAATGCGCTCACGTGACGTGAACTTGCCGTGAGCGTATTCTACTTATTATATGACAACGAGAATACGAAAAGCGTTGTTGTGATCGAAACATCTACAACTACAACACAACAACAGCAACATCAACAACAACATCAACAACCACAACAACAACAACATCTACAACTGCGCTGCAACTGATTTCTTTATTACGTGAATTAGCCTACCTACCATTTAATGATGTTCAATGCTGAGCATTATCAAAGACAGATAGATGCGGCAGACGAAAAATGTCTTTGTTAAGGGTTCTAAAATCTTAAACTGAATTCATGGGTATCAGACTGCGCCACTATGTCCCTGGTACCCTGGTACCCTATATGTATCACCTCATGTTTTATGTGATTTTAAACTCCATATACTGTAGGAAAACTACTCGAGAAAATGATCAGCAACCCCCGAATTAGAACAGGCAAAGTAGAAACATTGACTCCAATTTCCTAACACAGCATAAAAATCTTTAAAACAAACAAATTCAAATGTAAAAGTGATTTAAACTTATTACAATATTCTTAAACCAAAAAAATATTTAAGTAAACCAACGCATCGCGTGCTAACATCCTATAAGGTGGGCAACACTGACTAATAGTGTTACCAACTCACAAGCAACTGATCCATTTCCGCTTTTACCATTTCGAAGTGCCTTCCGGTCGTTTTTAATACAAATAGTTTGTAGGAAAGGGATTTGAAGTGCTGTGAATTAAGGTTACATTAACATATCTGAAATTGTACTTATACAAGAATGGTTTTTTGAAAGAAACCATATTATGCGGCCTACTCCTAATGTACTTTCTTTGGTATTGTTCGTCGAATTGTTGAGCTCCTTAGGTTCTAAGTTGAGCTGTATGATTACTGACAAATGCGTGCACTGATTGTGCAGGTCTACTCATTCGTGGTTCTCTCCTTAATAGAGCATTGCAGATATCAATTTATATACATGGACTTCACATGATCTGACCAAGATCTCTTTTATAATCCAGTCAGGATTTTAAAAGAGACCTCTGAGTCTGTTTCGGCCTTTCTTCTCAAAGTAGTCAGATAGGAAACGCCGACCTCATTTAGTTTTTAAAATATGATTGACGTGTAAAAGTGTTTGTACACAAACCTACTTACAGAAATAAAATAATTTATCATTATCATTAGAGGAATCATTAAGGCAAGACGATTGAAAACCATGGCTCGATGTTTTTGTTCTGACCTGAGGACCTAGACCTGAGGTTTTTCGGTAGTTTGTGTCAGTCCCATACATTTTTGACTTCCCATCATCGCTACCGCTCATAAAATGTCACTTTGACTCGGCTCTCTGAGTATCACACACGCTGTAGTGCTCATTCTTATTCCCTAGCTTGGTTTTTGGCTTTATTTTTCTTAATGCTGCCTTTGTAAATACAGAACCTAGTGGAGCAATATTTCCACAACGAATGGAAAAGAATACTGTCAAATTAGTTCCGCGTAGATGGCGCTAAGTGTCTGTTAGTTCCATTCGCTGTCAATGGACTTTCTTGCTGAAAACTTTGCCGCAAGATGGCGCTAAGTGTACCTATTATATTGTTGCCGATTGGTCGGTTTTCCATTACGTCTTTGACAAGTGATAAACTACATAACAGGGCTCTATCGCGGCGAAGCTTCCAGCAGCAGTAGCAGACAGCCTCTTTTGAGGAACATAGGTCAAATGTCTAAGTTATGGATAATCATTTACGGTTGACAAGCTTCCCCAAATCCAGGTTTGATGAATAAGTTAACGTGTATCCCGGCTGTAGTGAATCTATTTAATAGATATGTACACACTGTCTCACACACACAAGTGATCAGGTAGCTGTCACTAATGTCAACTGACAGTCACCACGAATGGCGGCAGATGAGAGGCAAAACCCTGGGTTAGGACTTGGATGTGAAGCAATTAACACTACATTCTATATACAGAAAGGTCGAGTGACTTAACTATACAATATCTAATCAACTCTGCCTGTTAAAATACGAACACTCAATTTCCATGCAACAATACTTTCCCCAAACAACATTTACTCAAAACATTAAATATTGAACACCATAAAACTGTATTAGCGGTATCTTTAAAATAAGTCAAAGTGAAATACAAGTTTCTGAACATTACCGCTAAGTTATAGGTATAATGGTGTGCTCACACACTCCGCTAACTATTTAAGGTAAGGCAATTACTCAAAAATCTTTGAGAGCAAATATTGATAGTACGGTCGTGTGAAGAGAGCTTATCAGTTGCCGAAGAAGGTACGTTGTCGAATGTGGAGCGATAGTTCAATGGAAGAAAGCTCGACTGGCATGGACTTAAACAGTATATTGTAAACAACGAAATCTACACATGAATGCAATAAAGAGTTTGTGTTTGAGTTTGTTTGTTTTGTCCACACGTGTTAATGTAACCCCAGTCCTAGTAATCGTGCTTTATTTCGGTCGGTGAAAAAGGAATCAAGAAAAAATTAGGTTTTTGGAACCCCAAAAAATGTATCTAATTACAATCTCAGTTTTAACCCGACAGCGGCAAAACCAAAAGCAGGGTTCTGATTTTTCTGAAAACGTGCCAATAGTATGAAAATTGTGAAGGTTGTTAAACTTCTAAGTAATAATTTATTACAATCAATTGTTATCATCATCCGGTTGCCCTTATTCTTATCTACGTAGGAAGGTATATGGAGTCAACGCAATAGGTAAGGGAATCTAAATGTAAACCTTATTTCCATAAAAATACCCGCTATTATCACTCTTTATCTTCACAATAGATAATTATGGTATCGGACCATTGAAGCAAAGAGGAAAATGTTACAAAACTTTTTCAAACTGAAAACAAATGAAAAGCGAAACAAAAAACAAAAGTCATCGAATCGAAATTCGAAAACCTACAAGCACCATTTTCCTCACCCACAAATAGGCAAGTTCCATCCAACTTGTGACTTGTAATGTAACCGACACTTCTTGACATAAATAGCCACTCGAAGTAATCGACAACACAGGAATTATCATAAATCGCTGCGCTTGCACACTTATCCGTGTTTATTTGATAGCACTTTTAAAATGTCAATGGGAACTATACTTTAAATTGTTAAGTTTACAGAGTGGATTGATTTGATTGCCACATTTTGTGTGATAGCAGAATGTTTACTTAGATACTACAGCATAGTACTTACTTGAAGCTTTCTATATTGTGTGAATAGTACCATAAGTAACTGGTAGAATATACACTAAGCAAAATAAAGCATAGAGTCAGAATTAAATTTGCACCTAAGCTTACCCTACTTATATCAAATGGAATTCCATTATTGGCACACGGAGACTGGTCTGTTCAACTCAACTTGACTGCATTTTTGAAAATTTTTAATGAGAAAAATGAGATAGGACTTTTAGTCATGCGAGAGACGAGTTATGCAATAGATATATCTTTATTATAAAATCCAAGAACCCGACAACCCAAAACGTCTTCGACAAAGTCCCACTCACATAATTTCCACTACCAACTTACCGGTATAATATGCACTTTGCTATAACAATCAGCACTTGGCAGGTAGGACCGATTTCACGCTTCACCTCGTCTTCTGTCTCAGTCGTAATAGGCATTAGTTACAGTACGACACTTTCAAAAGTATGAAAAGAGGGTATTTATAACCGATTAGAATTGAGGGACGTTTTCGAAGATATTCCAAAAGTGAGCTGGTAAACGAGATTTACCTGGTTTAGCAACTTTTTTTTTTTTTGTAGTGGTCCCCATCATTCTCCTGGCCTTATCCCAATTTAATAGTTTGGTAGTGGACATGACTGAGTTTAAAACTTAAATACAAAGGTAGCCTGAAACGCAAGTGGGTAAAATGCAATTCTACCGGTTTTATTTTCTTGCAAGATCGTTATTGTTCGTGAAAAGGCAAACGGTACAAGAAGATTTTTAGAAAATATTTAAATGGTGATTTCTATGTGAGTTGGTTAATGAGACACCTGATTTTTGGGTAGTTTGTTCGGCATAATTTAGTTATAAAAATAAAATACAAAGGTAACCTAAAATAGAAGTGGGTTAAGAGCAATTTCACCGGTATTATTTTCTTGCATGATCATTATTATTCATGAAAAGGCAAACGGTACAAGAAGATTTAATTTTAAAAGTGTGCCTTTGAAAACTATACTATTAGCAACCTTTTTTTTGTCAACCACTATTTTTTACCCCAAAAAATATTTTTAATTTTAGCGCAACGTAAACCCAAAAAATAACAAAACTACAATAAAGTTACACAAACCGCACTGTAAAATCAAAATCTCCTACGCACCGAAACTTATTTCAATTGCCAACGTTCTTCTACGAACGCAGTAAGGAAAACCGTTCATTTTGATACAAAATGGCTTAGCAAATCTCTTTGAATACCTATAGCTGAGCCTATAGCCTAAAGATCATAGGAATTCCTAGAACTTTTACTAACTGTATACCTAGCTTCCTGCTAGCTCTTTGTGTCATTCACAATACGAAACTGAAGACTGCATGAAGTGAAAATATTCACGGAATGCTTTGATAATTATAGTACCTACATAGTTTTACATGGGTTTCAGTACTTCATTGATAAGTGCTTGTTAAATACCTGGAAAATCTGTTAAAAGTAAACAACAGTTGTTAGAATGTAGTAATTGTTTTGAGTGGGGGCTTGAACATACATTGTGCTTTCCCGTCAATAAATTAGTCACCGAAGCATCAAGTGCTTATATTTAGTGAATATCAAGTACATAGATTTAGTGTTTTATATAACAGTGTATAATCTATGGTTAAAGAGTATTGAAGGACTCATAAAAAACTACTTGTAACATTGGAAATTTGGAAAAGATTTACAATGTTTTTATGTTAAATTTCAACATCTGTTTTACACATTATTTTTTTTATTTTTTTTTCAAATATTAAATTTCAACATCTGTTTTACAAATTACACCAGTAGGTTGACATAAAAATAAATTGATTTGTATGCCCATTATCCATAATAAATATACTTTTTCTACATCATAAAAATTACTCATAATTTCAATTCACAACTTACACCCTTCTACATTACGACTGCGCATTAAATGTGTCGGACATTTACACAACTTATGTATTTGCCTATTAACCTCTCAATAGATACCAGTTTAAGCTCCAACAACCACCAATCAATCAATTTTGTACTCTATTTCTCCTATCTTAAAGCTGAAATTTCATGTTACGGGGGAACTCGCAAAGAATTTTTCTCACTAACTTGCGAAATGGTTGACAAACAAGCAGTTTTGAATGAAAACTCGCTAAGTCCATATATTATTACTGAAGGCTTTGCATTCGGTACTAATATGGTCACATTGAACGTCTTGCTTGAGGTTTTCAAGCTACATACATAAAGAAGTATGATAGTTAATCCTTCGTTAGAATCTTAAGCCTGAAGAAATGAGGCTGAAAACTGTTTCATAGTAAGTAACTGTGCTTGCGATTCTAAAGCCTTTAATTTTCCGTTCTGAAAATCTTTATGTACAGCTTCCCACAGAAACGTATGCGCTTCGGGAATCAACGTCTATCTTCTGAAATATGAACGAGATGATAAGATCTAACATATACCTATTAGTGCTGTTACAACCTTGGGAGTACTTGCCGATTGTGTGTTACCATGTTTTCAAAATTATAGATTAACAACTCTACATAGTCCCACAACTTTTTGGCTACTCTGTGGCGCGACGTTTGTGCTAATTCAGAAACACGAAGATTACCGAAGTTCATACCTGCTAAGCTTACTCTTTAAATCAATCCCAATCTCGATCGTATTCTAATCCGATCCAGTTTCCATTCCAATCTTCAGAAAATTGGCACTCTTGAACGAAATCGAGATTGAAATTGGAATCGACTGCAAATTCGACTACACTGATTCACATGGGGTGGCCATACACATCAAAACGTTAATTGCTCTAAAAACGGTGAAAGAAAACATCATGAGGAAACAGGCATGTCCTATAACCAAAAGTTCGAAGACATGTGACATCTACCAACCCGCATTGGGCCCGCGTGGCAGATAAAGAGTCCAATCCCTCTCGAAGAGTGGAGGCCTGTGTCCCAGCAGTAGGAACATTATAGGCTGATTATGCTATACCTTTTTTTAAATGGTACCTGTACCTAGTATTCCTTTTGGTACCAAACTACCTTTTTCAAGACCTCTTCTTGAACTAAAGTAATGGTGTAGAAAGCTGAAACTACTTTGTGATTTCATCAATTATTTAATCTGTGCTATATTGTTTAGGTGTTATATCTTGGTGGTGTTCTAAGAAGACAGAGAGACAAAGTATTGCGTGCAATTCAAATCAAATTTTTATTTATTTTTAATTTTCAATTACTACTTCAATTTATTTCGTAAGCTTAAATACTAACAAGTACACATTAATTTCCCTTGACCATAAATTCAAAACCCAGTAAATAAAAAGGTCATAAAGAATCTGTAATATGAAAATATTTTGTAATAAAAAATGTAAACAGTCATAAACCAAATGCAATCATTAACACGCAAGTCTGTTATTAAAATGATTGTATAAACGAACTCATGTCAACGTATTTCAGTTTGACAAACGATAGAGTACGTTGACTTTGACATGTCAACTTGAAACTAATAATTTCATAAATTTATGTTTTAAATTTATTACAATGTCACATTAACTAACGTCAAATATAGTCATTAATTATATTAATGTCAAATTGTGATTAATTTTTATTACATCTAATTCAATTTACTAATCACGAATCGTCATAAATTATTTAAAAATGTCAAATTAAATCACGAATATCAAATCATCATAACTTAGTGATTGTCATTAATTGTTAAAGTGACAATTATGAGCAAACTTACTTTCCATATGAAAATGTACCTATTTAGTACGGAGTTTGACAGCAATTACAACAAAAATCTGTTAACTGTAACATTTTACCGGTAATTAGCCTGGATACCGTTATCACAACAGGAAGGCAATTGTTGACTTGCGTCCGGTGTCGAAACGTCACGCCGCCTTCCCCAAAATTCTTTGCATTCTTCTCCAACCTTATTCTCATCGGTTGAAGAGCCATTTTGCTTTGGTTTAAGTGTGGTGTTAAATTGGTTAACGCGTGTAGACACGTTTGGGTAATAAATAAATGTTGCGTTAGAAGATATGTGTATGTAGGTGTTATTTTAAAGGTTCAGTAAAAAGTGAGGTGATTAATTATCATTTAACATCGGCAGCTAATGTTGTTTTGTTCAATAAAATTGTTTTTTATTTTGTCATTCCTGCTGTTTATCTTTTGAGAAAGACGTAGTGGCACATTTTGATAGTCAGATCAAGAGAAGTGCTTAGATAAAATTATCTTTCAAAGTTACTAGAATCTTCTTCTTAGCGTGTCGATGGTAATTTAAATGGACTTAGCCCAGAATTCAGCTATGTGTTTGGCGCCATCACTAGCGTCCATCAGTTCCTTTAACGTGCAGCTGACAGGACACGCAGGACATGATATTATTAAGTATCGCATAGTTTGTGGAACAGCACCACATTTAAACTCCAAAGCGGAGTCTTATATGAATCTCCACCTGAACAGGTTTTCCTTGCTTCGGTCAACCGGGGTCCAGAGTCTGTTTAAAGACTTTCAGGTTACCCCAGGTAACTTATGTCCAGGTGGATTTCATCATGCAGTTACTAACTTAATAACAGAAGATGGACGGTATAGTATGTTGGGGTAAAATCGTTGCTGGAATAAGACCGTATGAATCAAATTCCCGGCTTATTTGGCAATATTTTATTTATCATGCGGATAGCATTGTATTCTACGCCATTTTATTCTGCCCCGAAGACGATCAGGGCATTTTTTTTTGTAATAAGATTGCACCGAATTTGATTCATACGGTCTTATCCCAGCAACGGTCTTACCCCAACATACCGTAAACTGTCAAAAAACCGTTTCAAAAAATTCTAGCTTTTCATTGAATTCGACTGCGCAATCGCAATTATTGCAAATGAAAAATTACAAATGATGACGATAATTTTATCCTTACTAATACAAAAATTTGCACTAAAACTTGAAAACGATGCACGTACGAATACTTATGCGGAGTTCCTATAAACAAAAACGAATCGTTTGGTTTATTTTTATTGCCAAACTGGGCATTTAAATGGATTTGTAAGCTGATTTTACCTGTGATAGCCAGAATCCAATCTTTGCCATTATTGGTAATTAACAATAAAGGCGCAAATTTTAGGAATCGGTCATTAAGGAGCTTAACTTAAAGATGACAAAGTTTTTAAATTAAAATAACCCTAGGATTCGAACGATCGAAAACCGCTATTTCTAAACAGTTTAAGAACTATAGTAATCCAAATCTCAATCTCTAAAGTAATCAAATAAGAAACTTAGATCTAATTTATTCTAGACAAAAGAATCATAAACCATTGCAGCTGCTGTACCATAAACCAGCTCAGTTAATAGCAAATAAAACCAAGAAGCGATCCAGCCAATTGAAATTATATAACAGCCGTTAAAGTAGGAATGCTAGTGTCTAATTCTGTCATTTAATAAACTACATTGACAATTATTTTGGAACAGTATAGCACAATCCACCTAATTTTAAAAGACAACTAGGGGCTCAAGAGAATTGGCATGACTTATGATGAAGTTACAATAAATACGGATTGGTCATTGTAAATCATAATTTTGTTTATATTTAAGCAACAGGTGGCTTATACCCCGATAGAAGGTTCAATGAAAAACAAAACCAAAATTATATTACAACTTTAAGGGCTAAAGGAGACACCAAAAGAAAGGCCGTTCCTTTTCTTATGAATTGGAAGGTGTGTTTTACTAATATAATAACATTACATAAGAATAACATAACATTACATTTGAATCACACGCCTCATGCGTGTGTCACTATGAGAAAGTAAGGATTTCAGTCAAGTAAGTGACAAGGAGAGAGGAGGCCTGTGCCCCAGCAGTGGGAACATTAGGGGCTGGTTATGCTTATGCTAATTAACAAGGACGGGCTCGAATTATAAAATACAATGAGTAAGAATAAGAAAGACTATAGTGTTGAAGAAGAAGCGATTTGTTTTGATATACTGCAACAACGCCAACATTCAAATTCAACACCAAAAACTATAACAATCATACTAAATATTCAACAACAATTTCTACTACCCACTATGACACACGACACCCAAAAACTTCCATGTAAAGTGTCGATCAAAAACTCAATAAAATTCAACTTAATCGTCTAAACTCATTCATTAAACGGTTACCCATCAAAATTCCCCCGTATTCACTACATTCAGAATGAGTCACTCACTACACACTGGTGGAGGTACCCTGCCATTGATTATGCGTAATACACAGTTTATTACTAATGAATTTCGTGATGAGAACATTGTGGACAGTAAATTTTGTAATTCAATTAAAGTTATTGATGAGTTTATTGCTTCAATATGGGGAGACAAAGCAGTCAATATTTTTTCGATTTCAATAAAATTATAGCTGAAATTACGGTTGCACGCAATATCTGCCTAGTCTTTTCCCAACTATGTTAAGGTCGGCTTCCAATCTAACTGGATGCCCTGAATACCGGTATTTTACAAGGAGCAACTGCCTATCTGACCTCCACCACCCATTTACTGGGTAATACAATACCTCTTGGTAAAACTGGTTGTCAGACTTTCGGGTTTCTGACGACCCGTAACAACTGTAAAAGATCATAGAATGACAGCCGATAACTGTTTAATGTGTGCTTTCCGATGCACGGGGGGCTCGGTAGGTATGTAAAGATGATCATCTATCCTCGGAGCAACCGCGGCAAGCTTAGCTTACCCTGATCGATCGACCCGTTCGGCTTTTATTACTACTTAGCCACGAGCCCCTCTCAAATTAAGGTTCCGTGTGACAATAAATATTTATTTAAGGTCGGTAATCTATCCCTTATGAATAAATACAGTTTTTTTTTTAAATATCCGTCTGTTTCAAATTGATATTCCAGATTGAGAATAGTGCTAGAATCTGGCCCTAAGGTAGGCTACGCATGGATGTATCTCTTATTATTACAGTTTCAGGTAACAAAAGGTGACTTGTCTAATAACATAACAGTGACAACAAAAATTAATAACTATAAAATCTCATTACTTTTAAAATTCAAGTGGAGTGGATTGCATCATCCACGTAAACTTAAACATTTCATCAACTTTGTTCAATAAAGACCAAACTATGGATTGAAGTCCCGCCATCGTTAAACCACTATCAACCGGTACAATATACTCAAAATCTAACGTTACAATTGTAATAAAGTGGAAAGCCAATAAACACTTTATTGAAAAAAGTAAAATGCCCATCAAAAGTGTTTACGATTTAATAAAAAGCGATGGAAATGACTTGTTTTAGAGTCGCTACTGCGTTAGGTGATAAAACCTTATGTACTGGTTATGTGGTTACATGCTGAGGTTTGAGCGTTATTGTCAAATAAATTTCTTCCATAGTAATGTTGTTTGGCAGAATATTTGAGTCATTAGGACGCTCACAGACAGAATTTAAGAAAATCTTTCGTTTTAAGTAAATAATCATGCTATCTTATAAATTTCGGAATTAAACAATTATTTATTTTCTTAAGATTATTCGTGGTGCAATATACCTCTCTCACAACAACAATGCTGATCATCATCATCAATAAGTAATATAATTTATCAAGAATTTCAAAGATTCAACAGGAGATTTTTAAACATGCTTCAAAACTGACTCTCTAACTCCTCCTCCACTTAACACGCTTAAATACCATAACGGCACATAAGCAGCATTAAACACTATGATTAACAATTAAACTTAAACAATATTAATAAATAACAGGTCGTATTGTGCCCGATGTCTTCAAGCCCACGCGTTGGAAGGTAATAAAGCTAATGAATGGTTTTGATACAGCGTAAAGCGTCATAACTATCAATAATATTATGTGCGTGCCTAAAGTTATGCTAAAGATGAAGGTGTACGATAGATTTGAAGTTTATTAGCTATTTTGTAGTAGCTTGACTGAAGTATGTGGGTGGAGGATCAAGGATTTAGTGGTGGAGTGCCGCAAGGAACTATCTTATGTCCTGTTTTCATTTGGAACCATTTTGATCCTGGTATTGAGACAAAATGTTAATGAATGGATGTATTTAAGTTTCCGAGACGCGTGCAATAAAAATACATATTATTTCGTAAAATTAATTTAGACCAACATCTTTATTAATAAATTCAGTACAAGTGGACCAAATAGCTACTTAAGACCGATTTACATGAATTATAATAACTTAGTCGCCTTAACTCGCTCACGTGTGCATTCTATTGCCTAATCCAACGACTCGATCGTAAATCAACATACGAACAATATAATGTTCTTGTTCAAAATGTTCTTGTAATCGTCAAATGTGTCAATCGATTGACTATGCCTTAAAGATACGTAAGACATACCGTTAGAAATGTTAATTAACTGTTAGAAAATATTTTGGAAACTTAATTTGTTACCCATAATTAGTAGGAGATATGATTAATGAAAATTGATTCATCTATGCTTGTTGAAATTAGCATAATATTTCGTCATTTTGTAGTTTTACTAGAAGCGTGTGTCATAATAACTTTAAATAAAAGCAATATATCACTATATTTATGGTTATATATCGAAAATTTTCATCAATGGATTATCTTCATGATAGTTACTGGCCCTACCATCTTGCCGCCTGATTTGGCAATCACAGAATTATTAGTACAGTCTTGCCTGCTTTAATATTATCTTACCGTTGTATTCTACACTATATTATTGGGATCATGTGTAACCAGAAACCACGCACTGAGTGTCAGGTTTAATTGTGTAATTATTGTTTTGATATAATTTATCGGTCCATTAGCTGCACTACCTTCTCAGATTTCATCGTCGATAAGATTTCATAGTCCATTGAAACTACATAGTCGAAAGAATTTGGGCAAAAATGCCAACTTCTTTTAATTCACGTTGACGATGGTGAACGATAGTCTTCCATAATTTGCACTACTTTTATTTTCATTGACCGCTCAAAAATAACTGCTATGTTTCTTATTTGTAAGAAATTTAGATACACGCAAAATTTTAAACATAGTAAATCACACTAATATTATAAAGGCGAAATTTTGTGAGTGTGTGTGTGTTTACATGTTTGTTACTTCTTCACGCTCAAACGACTACACCAATTTTGATAAAATTTTGTATGGAGGTAGCTGACACCCTGGATTAACATATAGGCTACATTTTATCCCGATATTACCACGGAATCGACATTTACGCGGGTGAAACCGCGGGGCGCAGCTAGTATATCAATAAATTGATTTGGTTCTACGATCCTTGGACCCAAATAATTACAATATCGCTAACTCTAAGCAATCTTATTTTTTTCCAGCATCTACATCAACAATTATATACTACAATCTGTAAACCCTATTAGTGCTATTATCTTTTTCCTTTGTCTGTCTACAAAACCCCATTTATCAAAGACAAAACAAACGAAGTAAACAACACAAACCCGACGACATCGGCGCCGAAATATTAGACGGCCCGGAATCTAAATCATCTGTAACTGACCAAGCCTATAATTTAAGTGTTAAACACAAATTGATATTTATGACTCAACGTATGCGAAAATTACATGCTCTCGTACGCTCAGTATATTACATCCGTTAATTTTTTTATGGATTATGAAAGATTTTGAGATTTAAGATGATAATTGATGGTTGGATTTCAATTGGAGAGATTTTTATTGATGAGGTTTTTACAATTTGACCAATTAGGGACTGCGTGATCATGCAGAGTCCCAGACCCTTGTCAATATCATCAATTTACATATCACTTAGACTCTTCACGTGACAGAGAGTTGGCCTATTTTTTTAGGTCAAAGAATCAGCATTACAATTCAATATAGCAATGGTGCCAGCCTTTTTTACTTGGAAATATATTCCAAGAAGTAAGAGGTAAAATAAATGGTTCATGACCACAGGAAGCACTTAAAGACTCACAAGGTAACAAAGAAAATTTAAACCATGAATACAACACAAAATAAGAAACCACTAAAAACGCTTGAGCAGTTTTCGAGATGACAATAAATATACAAATTGAAAAATTATTTGTTTATTCCAAGTTTAAACCGCTTAAAAATATAGACGCTTACTGCATTTTGTACACAGAGGAGTACAAAAAGGTAAAAAAATAAGACTTTTTCTTCATCTGTCAGAATTTTGATGGATCGCTTTGTGTAGGGATCGGATTTCATAATTTGTTTAGTGAACATCCAGTTTTTGGATTCGATTGTGTTCTTTGATTAAATAGTTCTGCTTCTTTTAATAAAGTTTGGTTTTTTGTTGTTGGGTTTTTTTTGGTTTGACTTTATTGTTCTGTACTACGAAATTGAAATAGCTACTCTTTGATCTAATCATGAACTTGCCATAAATAAGGATTATTATGAACTAAGGAATACAAATTAAAGTTATCGTATAATCCTCATTTTCTTGGACAGTGTTTACGTTTAATTGTGATTTTTTCGATACTGTTATAAGGGTTCACAGGCAAGGAAAGATCGTGATATTGCAGCTAGTGTTATCAATTATTTTGATTTGTGTTCACAGAATCGTCATCCCTTCTAGATAATGATAGTTGCAGAGATTCTAATAGAACTCGTTTATAAGTTCAAAATTGAGTCATCTGGCACTTATTACAAATCCTATTACTTACCATTAACCCTAATAGTCTTCGATATTGATCGAAGCTAATAGTTATAGGATTTGTAAGAAGTGTCATAGATGACACCTGTCAGTATAACAATTCTAGTAGCTAATAAAGATCGAATTCGCAAAACACGAACTCGTTTGCATGAAACTAACAGGTGTCAAGAACGCATTCTCTCGTCGGGCGCAATGTAGTACAGACGCCAGCACATCAAGCTACCCGAAACTGTCAAATTTTCCCAATCAACTTTGAACCTTATGCTTTAGTGATAAAGTTGAAAATATATTAAAGAAATTTGACAGATTGTAGTAGCTTGTTGTGCTGGCGTCTGTACCTACAAATTCTATTAGGTACCATTAGGTCAACGAAGGCTATACTTACAACTATCTCTATAATGATGAAGTTACTAACTTCAAAGACGTATTTAGTCAATTCTCTGAGTGCCCAAGGCCAGCCACAAAGGCTCTCTGATTTTACAGCCAAATTAAAACGTGGCTCATTTAATGCCTCCATAAAATCTACAGCGTGTTATTAAACTGCCTCGACGAACGTTTTTATTGTAGTGTCGAAAACATCCTGTGTAACGTCATTATTATACAGTATGATGGCGTTTAATTTTATATTTTTTATGGTGGAGATGAAGGTAAATTAGTATTTATAGGGAGTTGGGATAATGAGGGAGAGTTATGAGTTTGCAATTATTATTCTGTATTATGATTTAAAGTGGAAAGGAAATCGTTTGGCTTAGTATGGGCATTTAATAAGGAGAGAGGAAACGCATGTGACTAAAAGAGTGATGAATATAAATTTGGATGGATGGAGAGGGAGAAGAAGGCCAAAGAACAGATGGATGGATTGTATAAGGAATGATATGAAAGAGAAGGGAGTGAATGATAGCGTGACCGTTGACAGGGGAGAATGGAAAGAAAACGTGTTGCGCCGACCCTAAGTAACATGGGACAAGGGTAGGAAGATGAAGATGATAAGATTCCGTCTGTGAGGGTGAGGCAGAGGTGTACTTATGGCGGCATCTATAGTAAAAGTGCGTAGTGCTGCACACCCCCCTGAACTTCATTATGTAGGAATTAAAGTTGTTTTTCCATTAATTCATATTTGTTTACATTTTTGGTAAATAAATCGCGAACGCAGATTACAGGGTTAGTTTTCAAAGACCAGCCAAATTTAAGGGTGTGGTACAGACCATCAAACTGAACAACTGTCTCCATAGGACCAACATTGTAATCGCGAAAAATTTATCAACTATCCCATAGAAAACTTCAATTTCTACTCGACTTAAACGAATGGGACGGCTGAAATTTTTATCAGTAGCCCGGAGTCTGGATTTGTGAGGCGGTTGATGGCGATAGGCTGGCCCCCTATTACATGGGACTTAAACATAGCCGGCCTAATGTGGTACACCTCTGCCCAACCTTTCAGGGAAAATAGGTGTGATGTTATGTAAAACGCCATTAATCCTTATAGGAATTCGTTTCTTCAATTCAGTATCATCATCATCTGCCAGGGGTTTCATCTGCCTAGCCTTTTCCCAACTATGTTGGAGTCGGCTTCCAGTCTAACCGGGTGCAGCCGGATGGAGGGTCTGCCTGTCACACACCTCCACAACCCAGGTACTGGGTAATACGATACCCCTTGGTGGGACTGGTTGTCGGACTTTAGGGCTTCTGACGACCCGTAACGACTGTCAAAGATCCAAGAGTGACAGCCGGGAACAACGGCTTAACGTGTTTTCTGAGGCACGGAGGGGTCTCGGTATGTAAAGATGGTCACCCAGCCACGGACAGAGCGCGGCAAGTGTAGCAACCCTTGAAGCTGTTATTACTTAGCCACAAGCTTCTCAATCGCCCCGCTTTCTCCAGTTCAACAATCCTTTATAAAATGACAAACAGTGATGCATCAAGCAGTTGAAAGATCCTTCTAATTCCCAGTTCCCAGGCTTCTAATTTAATATCTCTCAAACATATTTGTGTATTAATCAATCATTTTGAATATTCGATGTGGAAAGGAAGCGGTTACGTAATCTCATTCAAATGTCAAAGATCAACAATCGGTGCGGTCGGTAGTCACCTTTGTACAGTCGAGGACAGAAGTGGCTGGACATATTTTAATTCAAAGGATATTTTAAGGCTCCTTTGCTTTGCGATATGCATACAATAAGAAATTAATGATAAGAAGTAGGTCGTTAAGATTCTTTCTTGCTGAGTTTGAGCTTCAACTTTTTGACTAACAGACCGACTATTTGACAGTTCAAAAGTGCCAAAATGCTATGGGTTTTATTTCAGAGCTTGATTGTGTATAAAAGTCTAGATTTGCTTTTTCCAATTAATTTATCAAATGTTTGCAAATATTGTTATAAACCTATAATTCAAAAACCAGTTACTTAAAAGTACGAAACATAATCTTGGATAAAGTAAAGATAAATATAATTCAAATACGCTCTCTCCACAACTGTACATTTGTCATCAATCTCAAACGTCATTACATAGTATTTGATTTTTTGTTTAAATATTTGGTTTTGTTGAAAGCACCGCAGGCAGGTGGCCTGCCACTAAGTTGTATTGTCTTTTTTTTCGAGTATTGATGTCATAAACAAACTAGTTTAATTGATGGATCTTGATATTACAGAAAAGGATGCGTGACGCGAGGTTTTATAAAGAAAGTTGTGTTCTTTTTTCAAAGGATGATGCCACGAATTGTATGGTAGCTGGTTCCCGTTCCAATAAGAGTAAATGATATATCACTAGAAAGATATTAAGATTTATTAAAAGAATTTCAATGACTTGTCTTGATTCCTTGTCCAATCTGAGACCTAAAGGGTGGAATTGGGACGAGGCAGTAAGGGAAGTTAACTTACCCGCAGCTAACTCTGAACGGACAATTTGAAATTTGGCGCAATAGTCACTTCTATTTAGTTTAAAAAAAAAGAGCTATCCAACTCGATATCCGTGTATCCAAAACGGTGTATTGCACATGGCTATTGGAAGGGGATATCAAAATAAGCATCATCCTTTCAAGTTTAGAATCAGTATCTGCGGGGTAATTGCGTAACACACTATCAGTAGCAATGGGTTTCGTTTTGACAGTTCAACAACATTCATTGCGTTATTTACGTTGTTTAGCGAAACACTTTTCGAACATATGAAGCAATGGATTAGCAATATCTTTCAAAATTATTCAGATTGAGATTGATAATGTGTTAGGCAATCAGGGTGCCTAATCACCCACACGGATTTAAAATACATAGTTACATAGAACAAAAGCTGTGAGACGGATCTAGTTCAGACAAATGAATTGTCTAAACTGTTTTGTTTTATTTTTTAACTAGCGACCCGCCCCTGCTTCACGCGGTTTTTTTATACTTGAACAAACATCAAGATTTCTTTATTAGGTATATGTAAGTTTAATATAACATAAACCTTCCGGAGTAAACTTTATAAATGACTAGCTTCCGCCCGCGGCTTCGTCCGCGAGGTATATGTCGATAAAAACTATTCTATGTCCGTCCCCGAGATGCAATCTATCTCTGTGCCAAATTTTATCGAAATCCGTTCAGTGTTTTAGGCGTGAAAAGGTAACATAAAGACAGAGTAACTTTAGAATTTATAATATTAGTATTGATTTTATAGGTTGGAATAATACAGATTTTAATATAGACATTTCTGATTAGAATTGCCCACAAATTGACCTGGGAATTGAAATAACTAATACTTCTACAATTCTACAACAATTCTCTAAAAATAAAACATATTTTCAAAGAAAATTTACACTCAGTAATATTTAAGAACATTTACAAGCAAAATAAACCTAACAGCTCTAACAATTTAATTCATATCCTTGTTAATCCGACACTTCGACTTCAGCCGTGAACTTCAGCACCTCGTAATAAGGTTCATTATCGCTCGTAACTTTGACTGCGTATGATTATGTCACCTCGTAAACTTGAGTCGAATATTTTCATACAAAGGAGGTACAAAATAAAATGTAGTGTTTTATGGTTCTCACATAAGCTTGTTCATAGTCGTCGTAACTTGCGATTTGCTTGAAAAGTTCAAAGAGGTGCTGGCGTTAAAATAAAGTAAGATTTTCATATTTTTGTTGTAGTCGTTGGATTTTTAAGTTTTGACCTTTTTGAAGACCAAACTTAACTTTTTATAATATCAATATTGTTAAAAGCAATAATATGGAGGTATATATGGAGTATTGGAGCAAGGAGTTTCTAGAATTCAAATTGTAGAAATTCCTTGCTCCCCTAATATTAGAAACTTTTGACCCTGAGTGACAATAATCAGAATTAATATACTTACCTACAGACATAATAACAAAAAGTTGATCAAAAATCAATTTATTAAGACAGGTGAATCAAATGCAACACCTGTTATCCGCATCTCAAAAAAAAACCACAGTGTAATTTAAAATGCACATCATTTGAATAAAATTTAAATCTACCCAAATAACAGATTCAATAATAGAGAAGCACTCAATAATGTTAATAATGCAGATAATAATGTTTATCCTTGTAACAATACAGAAAAACATAGAAATGAAGACGACATAAATAAAGTAGTAACTCCACTGACAGGCTCCAAAGTCCTTAACGAAAGTAGTTACATAAACACAAACTGCAACTGACTGTAGCAATATAAGTACCTGTAGACAGGTAGGATGTTCATTCACAATAGTGTTGGGCCCGTAAAACACAGAGTTTCTCAGAGCATTGGTCGCAAAATGATTCTGTTCAATTCTGTTCTAAGCTTAAATTATAAAGAAGAAAACTTATTCGATTGTTTTTAGGGAACGAGATTGTTTATAGGTGTGGAGGATTATTTGACTGTTTAATGGAGCAGTGGTGGCCCAGTGGAATTGGTCTCGACTGTTTTCGGTCGTGAGTTCGATCCCAGGTAGGCACTTACTTTGTGTATTTAATTTCATCACCACTGCTCTCAAAACGATGAAGGAAAACATTATGAGGAAACTAGCATGTCCTAGAACAAAAAAAATCGAAGACGTGTGACATCCACCAACCCGCACTGTGCCCGCGTGGTGGTCCACTGCCTCTCACAGAGAGGAGGCCTGTGTCCCAGCAGTGGGAACATTATAACCTGATTATTCTTATAAGAGGCAATCTCTGAAAGTACTGAAGATCCGATTACATAAATTCTTTCACTTATTGTAAGCTACGGTATTACCCAGTACTATAGGATTTGTTTAATGGAGTAGGACTGTAGGTAGTCGACTTCCACATGGATGGAAGACGCCAGCAGACGCTAGTAGTTGATATGTCTAAATTAGATCTTATTTATATATTTTTCAATAACTTGATCCGTTTACCTCAATCTCTGCGAATATAGGTCTTATGACCATTTCAATAATATCGCACCGTCTCTAATTCTTATTTAATTCGATAGTATGCATAACAGCTTTCATTTGTTTTCAATTATTAGCTCATTGTTTAATATCAGTCGCGTGGTTTTGATTTTATTTGACTGCATTATTCAATTTGAAGTCATCGCTTATGTAATCGTATATGTCATAGAATACAAATATATTCCTTATTTCATAATATCGTCCAACATTCACAAGTTTTACATTTATTTCCAGTTTTCTTCAAATATACCCGAGTGCGGCGCAGCCTGGGCGAGGTCTATGTCTGGCAGTGGACTAAGATAGGCTAAGTTGATTGATTAATTAATACCCGATTTTTTTATCGTCTCTTCCATAGTCACATCATCCTCAATAAGACTTGTAGGAGTGCTCAAATCAGACAATAACCATATCCTGTGACCTAGCCGTGTACTCCTTGATCTAATAAAATTAAATATATGTATTAATTTAAGCCAGCTAGTTTCATTCGTTAACAGCCTGCGCAGTCTACCTGCAAAGCCTTAGCCATTACACCCAAATTATTACAACTGTATCTTGCTTTTCTCAAAAACTTCTATACAGATCCCACCTGAGTTAAGTCCCACATCCACAACCCTACATCATTCTATCCACACTAGTGTTGGACTCGTAAAACGTGGTGCTATCAGGAGGGCGTCAATTTCCAATTTATTTTTTCCCCACCGTTGCAGGGCCGGTGCAGTAAAGTTGGGATCGTAAAGTTACGACGTCTGGCCCCTGCGATGCCCTTACCATGTGATAGTGGAGTTTGTGGGGTATAATTCAGGATTGTGGTGGGGCGAAAAGCGAAATGCAGGGAGCTTTGTGGAAGAATTTTCGATGTGACTTCATTGGATTTTTTGACGTTGCTTGATACGTTCAATACCGGCGGCATTAGTGCTTATTTTATGATAAGTATTAAGACCAAAAACATGATTAGCGATGATAAAAATAGTGCAATTAGTTATATATACTAAAATCGATAATGTTTATGGTAACTATATTATCACTTTAAGTCCTGTACATATCTATTTAACTCTTGCGAATACCTATCTTGTTATATTAGTAACCAGACATAATGTCGTATGAACTAGCGATTCTTTTTAAACTCGAAACAACAATAAATATAAACCTGAAAACCGTTGAGTGCTTACATGCAAACAGCTTCTTCTAGGCGATTGTTTGACGGGTTAATCCATTCATGATTTCACATACATCATAGTAACGATTTGAAAATAAACCACAATTATAACACTTTCTAAATGTTTCCGAACCTGGACATAATTTATATTAAAAGTTTAAAATTAAATGCAACAGCATTATACGGCTCACCTACAAAATCCATATCTATCGCAACGCCACCAGTTTCATAGTACAGGGAGGTCCTACTATAATTTAGTAAGGATAATAGACATTCATTTTTCACTAGTTCAAATTGGACACGGTGGCTGCCGCCGTTTTTGTTGCATATCTTGTCTCGGAGGGGACCGGTAAATTAAACCTTGGCTCATATCCCCTTTGATGACGGGGAGTAAAAATTTTAGTGTTTCTTGAATCGGATATGAAGGTTCATTGAAGTGGGTATAAGATTGGTGGTAGCATATGTACTTGGTACAGATTTATAAAAATAAAGGAAGCTCATATCATAAGAAATTCTCTGTTTGGTTAAAATAATAATGCTCTTTCCATCATACTTATAGGATATTATAATCACTGATTCCTTATTAAACAAGATGAGCCCATGTTTGTTCATATTTTTTCATTCATTTTTACGATCGACCGTATAACTTGTTAGGTTAAGTGTGTAGGTTAAGTTTACTAACATAGTTGTTAAGAAATATTGTTACTAACCTACCTGAGTCCTTTGTTAATTAACGTTTCATACACTTTTTTAACTAATTTTTTTTTTTCTCTTTCTTTCTTTCTATTGGTTTACAAATCGCTGTTAACGAACATAGTCAACGCAAAGTATTTGTAACTAGATGTTTATATGTGGAAGCTTGTAATTAGCAAATTTTCTTGCCTATGAATGATTTTTAATTATGTTATTAGTCTGTAAGCTTTCTGTAAAAATAAAATAAAAAAATAAAATAAATAAATAAATAAATAATACTAAATATAAATAAAATATATATATATATATATATACAGCGCCCTTCTGAACTGGTAACTAAATTCTAAAAGTAGGTATTGTCAAAAATCTGTTTCTATGAGCTGTTATAATTATGTCAGCCTCTATGCGTTGACGTCCAATCGCATTGAAAACAATAGCGAGATTATATTATGTTAGGTAAGTCAAAATGTAACGCTGCAAGGAAATATCACAAGAAAAGCATACACAACACAGTTCCACACCGTCGGCTAATAATGCAAGAAAACCGACTCTTGAAGTGATGTAATCTTACCCTCACCTAATAAAGATAGCAATATTATGAAACCCGATGTTTAGGGGGCAGAATTATGTGTAGGGGATGTTTTACGAGCAATTCCGTTTTTACAGTTCGCGCCTACTACGATGAATCAAACTGGAGTATGATGTGTATCAACAGAAATTGTTACGGGTAAATATTCCTGTGTTTTGGTTGTAAAATCTGGTGATGTACTCTATACAAAAGACTAGAAAATATTGGGAACATATAGCTTCTGACAGTGAAACAACGAGTTATTAAGAACTTCCAATGAGTAAATCATCAAAAATCCCAGTAACACTTACAACAATTCCATATTATTATTACTTCTATAAAGATAACATGTTTATATAAGATCTCTGCAATATTTCTTTAGTAGCATGGTGTCGTATACTTATATCGAACGAAAATCCAATTGCACCCCAGTTTACTATAACTCTTTGGAAACTCCACAACAAATTACACCATTTAACCTGTCAATAACGCCACAACATTTTAAGCCGTGGACATTGATACAGATAGTCGAATGTCAAGGATCAACAAACACGGTTTTACTTTCAACGAAGTCTTAGCCACAAAACATCTAAATACAAAAGATCGGCTCGATACAGCAAGCGAAAACGCACGCACACATAGACACGCTTCATGTACAGAGAGTGCAAGTGCACTCGTGACTGGCATTCGTTTGAAATCGCCGTAAGTACGCGTTTATGTGTGCGTTCGCCAGTTTTCGCTCGCTGTATGAGGCCGGCCTTCTGGAACTATCTCTATTGTGGTCTGGACGCCTACATCGTGTAGTACAGGCTTAACCTTTAAGTTATTTAGTGCTTGAGGTGTTTTATACTGGTGGAGAAGCAATTTAAAACGATTTAGACTAGCTGTTGCAGGATTTGTTTCTGATGTTACGTTGGTTGCAGCAACGGTGATAATATCAATAATGTTGAAAAGACTCCAAGGACGTTTTTACAAGGACGCTAAACTTAAGAAGAAGAAATCAAGAAATCAAATAAATAAGTCCGTAATTAATTCAAATGCATAGTTGTCTCTGGTAACGTTTTTGCATATAGATGCTGCTAAATAATCTAGTATTATGCGACATATCCTCCAGACCGAATTTCGGCCACGACGGCCAATCTCTGCGGAGACTAGCCTTCGGCACGAGACATAATTATTGTACTGCACAATGCGCAGACACAGGTGCACTCTCTCTTCCTTCACAACCTCATTCCTCATTTGTCCAACTACAACAACTACAAATATGTTTCACCTCTTACTCCTATTATGCTCAAACCATTTTTTGAAACACCTCTTCTTGTCATGTGTGTGAAACAGCCCTCACATCACTTACGCTCAGTAGGCGTGGCTCGCTGCAATCATTCTTAACTTTTATTTCTTCAGACTTATTTGCAATGGAACTTGTGGCTTTCCTGTAATTACAAGCCATTTAAATTCTTAAGTCTTTAAGTGATTTTGTACATTTTTCTTGCGTGTTGGTGAGCTGTTCATTATTTACGTTGTGACTGAGAATTTGTACTTGTCTGTTTATTACTGTGATGTGTGTTTTAAGTTCATATGTTAGTAGGCGGTACAATCTTTTCAGAAGTCTCATATGATGAAACTACATATTTACTATAATATAATTTCAACATACATAATCAACCTTAAATGTTCCCACTGCTGGGATACAGGCCACCTCCCTAAGAGAGCGGGCATATCTATCACGCGGGCCCAGTGCGGGTTGGTGGATGTCACACGTCTTCGATTTTTTATTCTAGGCTATGCCGGTTTCTGTACTATGTTTTCCTTCACCGTTTTGGAAGCAGCTGTGATAACAATATTTAAACAAAATAAATCGACTGCCTGGGTTCGAACCCATGACCTAGAACTCGTAAGTCGAGGCCATTACCCCTGGGCACCACTGCTTCCAGTTCCCTGGTGCTTGTGTATCACGAATTTACTACAAACTCTTGCTGCTTGATAAAATATAGTAAATAAAACTCGTAGGTAATGCTACTAGCTAGAACTCTACAGTAAAATAAACTGGAATATACAATATAATATTGTGCAAAATACGCGGTCAAAACCCATTATTTGCCCTGTTAATTAGGTGATTGATCTGTGACAAACATAATCGCACTGACCTGAGCACTCTCCATCAGTCTTTTGTTCACACTAAGTCCGTGGTATCTTCTCTAAATGTAGCTCCTTCTCACTCAGTTGTCGTATTACCACAAAAAGTCAACCAGCTAATTGATAATCTGCTGAAACCAACTGTCTGGAATATAATTATGACGACAGAGCTTTTATCACTTTCGTAATAACCCATTAAAGGTTTGTTTTAATACTTTCACTAAGACTTAAGCTTTGAAAGAGTGAACGAAGAAAATAATTTTGGTAATAACGGTTCCTGAATATTTTTAAAAAGGAATACGTAAGTGACAAAATGGTAGTAGGTAATTGTGGTATCTTTGGTTTGGGAATGGAAATAAAGAAGATACTAAGCATCCAATCAACTACATAAAATTGTTGCACCTGCCATGTTTTGTCTCTGCATCACCCTAAGGTTGACTGGTAGAAAATGCCTCAGGCATTAAGTCCGCCTTTGTACAGTATTTCTTTTACTTGTGCATAAAGTGTTAATAAATAAATAAATAAAAGAACCAACAGAATTAATCTGCCTAGCCTTTTCCCAATTATGTTAGGGTCGGCTTCCAGTCTAACCGGATGAGCTGAATACCAGTATTTTACCTGACGCGACTACCTATCTGACCTCCATAACCCAGTATCTGGGTAACACAATACACCTTGATAAAACTACTTGTCAGATTTTGGGCTTCTGACTAGCTGTAAAGACTGTCAAAAATCTACGAATTACAGCCGAAGCTAACGGCTTAACATGCTTTCCGAGGCACGGAGTGGTCTCGATATGTGATGGATGGTAACCCATCCACGAACCGACCGCGCCAATCGCCGCTTCACCTTCGATCGACCCATGTGACTGTTATTATTTAGCCAAGAGCAACATAATCAGTCGCAAGTTATAATGATATTAAAATTAAACAACTCCTTTTCACAAACAAGAACTAACTGAATTCAAAAATAATAAATGACAACCCAATCAAGTTAAACATCGTTATAAAACACTTAACACTCCAAATAAATAACCCGAAACTATCAAACACCACTACACTGTTGAGACTTGAGAGTAATAAATCAACTTTATCAATAGTTGGTATGTACAAGCTCAATTAAGATAGATACAGAAGGCCGGCTCCATACAACAAGCGAAAACGCACGCACACATAGATACGCTTCACGTACAGCGAGTGCAAGCGCACTCGCGACTGTCATTTGTTTGAGATCGCCGGACGTACGTGTCTGTGTGCGTGCTCCTGTCTTCACTAGTTGTATAGAGCCGGCCTTCTGTACATACCTATCTATTCTATGGTACAAGCATTGCTGTGTAACCTGTTTGAAAACCAATTAGTAGATATCAGAGAGTAGTTAATTAGGACGCTCGCATCAATTACTATGCGTATGCCTTCTGGATTTATTGAGAGTTCGTTATCATTGAATTTGAAACTTGGTTTATATTCCGCAATGGCTTCATTTCGTGTAAGAGCTTTAGTTTGATTTTAGGTCATGTACGAGTATTTCCTGGGTAGTAGGATGTGCAGTATATTTATGTCGTTGTTGATTTAAGGTAAATTAAGTTCAAACGCACATGGAAAGAGTTCCTTGTCTGATTTATTCAACAATATTTTACTATATTTAACAGCTGTGTTCCAGGAAGGACTTGGGGAAGGACTATGCCCAACAGTGGCATACAAAAAAAAACAAAAATAGCCGATCTTTTCTGTAAAAATCTCATCGTGAAAATTTAGGTGAAGTGAGCTGTCAATAGTGTCAATCCCTAGAACCAGGTGGAATGACAGCCCATTTCGTCTAACTTTTCATGGTGAGACTTTTTACATAGTAAACCGGCAGTAGGTATACGTCTTAATTTTAAGATCAACCTACTTATTTCTACAAGTCGATATGCCTTGATATGCAAATTCTGACTTGAGTTTAAACGTTATGCAACAATTTCAGAAGAAACTATTTACAAGATAAACATTTGTTAAAATTAAAATAATTTCTTTATTATTTCTATTTTATTGTACACCAGAAAATAAATAACAAAAAATACAATAAACACTACAAAACATACAATGGGCGTCCAATCAATAAAATAACAATCAATCAATAGAATAACAATCAATCAATAGAATCAATTTATCAATTAATAGAATTATGCGTTTGTCCAATCGTAAACTGTGATATTATTATAATGATGGTAATGAACAAAGGCCATTTAAGGAACCATCATCCAGTATCAATAACGACTAACAGCATCTAATACACCGATTTCGTCATATCGCAAAAGTCTAAAGCTTTGAGGAACTTGAACGCAGTATCGCAGTTTGTCATGAATAAATTAAACCTAGATACATTTGCTTACAGCAATCAGTTTCTTAATGCAAATCAGAGTAATGCACTAAAAGAGATTCCACTAGCGAAAGTTCTTCCTGGGCAGTCACTGACTACCAGTCAGTAATACTTGCTGGCGGCATGAGATATTTCTTAGTTCCTGGCGAACTAAGAGACGAAAAACACAAAAAGAACGAAAATTCCACACGAAAAAGAACGGGGTATTCCTCGAAACGCATCAACTTTGAAACATAGAAAAGAGCATGTAGGATTCGTAATAAATTATATCGAAAGACGTTTCATTTGGTGCGTTTCAAAGTTGGTGCGTTTCGAGGAATACCCCGAAAAAATAATGCCGGAATGCTGGGGAAGCCGGTCCGGCTGATCATTTTTGTATTTCCTAAGTAGTGTGTGTAAAAACAAAAATTATATTAACAGATTATTCAGCCCAAGGGAATTTAGAAGCAGTCGCATTGCAGGTACCTATTTTTCAAAGGAAAATATAACGATTTAGTTTGATAAAGCAGATTATGAAAAAGCAAAGCTAAAAATAAAATAAAAGATTACTATTTTGTAAGTATGGACTATACAATAAGTACCTTCACAAGAGCGTTTAAGGCTGTCCTCATAAATTGCACACTGCATCAAAATCAAAATTTATTAGTCACAGTCTTTGACGTGCAACACAATTTGCGTTCTCTATACATAATCTTGACACTTTAACCTTTCCAAAAGGCTGTTAACACACCATTATGGCGTATCATTTCGCATCTAAGCGCAGTTTGCACGCAAAACGTAAATCTTGACAATCGACACTTAAATCATAAGGCCAATTGGCCGTTTATTTGTATATTCAGAATTTACGTAGGAGATAGATGGGAATTATTCTCGTATTAACTTAAAGGGAATTACAGGTTGTGGTTAGATTTCTACACTTTATCCAATCATGGCGCTTGAACTAAATCTCGGCGGGAGCTGTCACTATATAAACGTCAGTTGACATTCACAATATAAATTGGTTTTATTTTCAAATCAGTATCGCAAGAGGATAACAAGTGAATATTTATCATTAATTTCTGAGATGGATGAGATTTACCAATACGAGATAAAAAAAAAATTGTAAGCGTGATCAATTTTTGCTCAATTAGTATTTTTACATAGAGGTAGGTACTGTAGGTAGGTTCATCACCACTGCTCTCAAAACCGTGAAGGAAAACATCGTGAGAAAACCGGCATGGCCTAGAACTAAACATTTTAAGACATGTGATATCCGCAAACCCGCACTGGGCCCGCGTGGTGGATTATGACCCACTCCCTCTCATAGAGAGCAGGCCTGGGACCCAGCAGTGGGAATTTTATAGGCTGATTATGCTAGGTACTGTAGAGATTATAGCCTATTAGGTGCTTAAATGCAACCTTTATGAATACTTTGAAAGGTAGATGGCAGAAATACGAGACAAACATTGATTTATAAAAAGAATAGAAAAAACAAGTAGGCGTCAGATTTGGCTAACAAGCCAGGAGACAAGGAAAATTTAAAAAAATGTAGAACCATCTTCTAGGAATTATTTATTGAAGTAATATGGCAAACAGTGGTTTTATTTACTCGTCCCGGTACCGAGGGTTCGTAAAGCTGTTACAGTACTTATATTTACGTTTACCCAAAAAAAAACATGTTATTTACTGCTTGAAAACCTAACAGCAACGTCTAAAACACAGACAATTCGTAAATGCAGAGAAGAGATGAGTAAAATCAACGAAATGATAAAACTTCTTTCCACGAAATTCTTTTCCCATTCAGCCATCCGCAAAAAACATGATTCCCACATTGGAATGCAAGCGGAAAATACAGATAATGTGAAATTAATAATCAATTTAATTAATTTTCCATCAGTTCGGTGTATAATGCGTCTACATTAATATTTATGTGCACCTTTCGTTGACACAGTGGTGCGATGCCCGACGTTTTCGACAAAAAACGCTTTTAAAACGTTTTCATTGTAACCGCAATATGCCGCCGTTTGATAGTCTCAGTAGGTCTTGATACTTGGAGGAATAAAATGAACATGTTATGTAGGTATAGGATATTATTGGATCATGTCGAAAAGAATCATGCAATTTTAAAGAAGCTCATATTTGTTTTGTGATTTTATTAGCCTATACCACTTACAAATACTAAATCCATCGGTTTAGTCTTTGCGTTGCCTGTCAATGAATGGATGAATTTAAGTAGATTTAAAACAGTTACTTTGTGTTTTTATTTCTAAATCAGAAATTAAATCACCATTGTTGATCTCGAAGAACAATAAGTCCAAATTAATCAATAAATTATATTCATGTGTGTTACAATGAATTAAACTAATATTATAACTACTAAACTTATGTTACCGATTTCAGATTTAAATAAACTATCAAAATCTTTCAGTCACACCACACAAACCACTGGTCAACATATTCGATGATGCGTACAAAAAACCCCGGACAAAACCGCCGGCCGCCGACAAAGTGACGAACGCATAACTTTCGAGACCCTTACATTGTGGGCCCGCGATTAACAGTTAATAATACGGCGTCGAAAGTTTTCAATGACCGAATATTATTCTCCTTTTTTGTCCACCACTTTGATACAATGAGGCGCACTGTGCGAAATGTAGGGAAGTGCTAATCGAAATCCGTGACTGTTGAAAAAAATTAAATGCAACTTTATGAATGCTTCTTGCATGTAACATTCGATATGCAAGTTCGATGTCGGTTTTGCTTTGTCGGAACAAATCAAGAGACGAAAGGTCTGGGAATTGTTATAAAACTTCCGACTATGGTTTGTGGTTTTGGGTTTAAAGAAACTGCTATGTGATAACTCTTCATTTGTATCGAAATAAGCGATGAGGAACTTTGGATGCGCTTACTTTGAACTAAGGATTGTCAAATTCCGCTAAATATGGTGATTATGAAATTGTTTCTGCATTGCAGAAATATGTATGTATTAACGCGTAAAATAATATGTGATTTAATTTAGAGCCAAATTGCTATAGTTAGGTACTATTTTTTATGTAAAGACGCATCTGCACATCCACAGAGCATGTGTGCACATCTAGCTACCCGAAACTGTCAAATTTTCCCAATCAACTTTGAACCATCATATGCTTTAGCGATAAAGTTTAAAATCTATTAAAGAATTTTGTCAGATTGATTGATGTGCTGGCGTCTGAAAACACAAGTATATCATTTTTCCGAAAATTTTATAACATTATTTAAAAAATATTAATGCTTAATGTCTATAAACTGTGCTGGCCACGTCTGTCGCATGTCGCAATGCATGAAGCAGCAATGCGCAAAAACAACCAGTCAGTGGATCCCAAATAGTAGGGAATGACTACGTCCCAGGCCCAGAAAGAGATGGCGCCGATGGCGGGATGAGCTGAACTCCTTCTTAAAGGATTGGCCCGTAATCGCAGTAGACCAGGAAAAGTGGAAAGAGGGAAGGGAAGCAATTGCCCCGCAATGGGCCCCTTAATGTCGATAATAAACGAACTCAAATAAAGTTCCATTACCCACACTTTTATCACACAAAACGTTTTCAATGCACATTTGAAAAGTAACACACCCAAAATAAACACCAATTGAAAGAGATAACTTTTAAATAAAATTCTAGCACACACAAATTAATTAACGAACAAAATTATCGTGATGGCGTTAAGTAAAGGCAAGTCGGGAGCTTACGAAACTGTAAAGTTGAGGTTAGGTCCCTTTGGCAGCGGGTGGAAAGAGCTTTATCTCAAGTTAACTGCGCCCCATGGTTTCACCCGCGTAAGTCTCGATCCCGTGGGAATATCGGGATAAAAATCCTATATTCTAATGTGTCAACACTTGTGCCAAATTTCGTCCAAATCCGTTTAGCCGTTTTAGCACGAAAGCGTAACAAACAAGCATACAAAAAATCTAATCTTTTCTCTTTGTAATATTAGATTAGATAGATTAAAGGAGATTTGGCATATTATTAAGCCGGAGTTTCATATCCGGCTCGAAGGACCAAAATTGTTGACAATCAACCACCTTAGTTGACACTACGCAATCCAAGCCGATAGTGCTTACTTGCATTAAAAATAAATAGTGTTTCTGGTAAATCCTTATAATGCACTAACTATCGTGCCGGTTTTTTTACTCATAATCAACCTATAATGTTCCCACTGCTGGGACACAGGCCTCCTCTCTGTGAGAGGGAGTGGGTCGTAATCCACCACGCGGGCCCAGTGCGGGTTAGTAGATGTCACATGTCTTCGATTTTTTTTTACTATTTGCTCTAAATTCATTAGTTAAACTTTGACACTAACAAAGGAAGAGTAGAAAACAGATCAACTCTGTGCAAGTAACATGAATTATTTTTCCGCCTGTGGTTTATCCTAGTACAGGCTTCTGACATTATAATACCTTTGTAAATTATTTCTATGATTTTATGTTAATATTTTACCAATTTTAATACTGAATAAATATTTTTATTATGGAATAGTCCCAACTCAAGATAAAATAGCGATTTCATAATCGCTCAGCTTGGTCTTTGTAACCGCAACCTTAGCAGCATTCTATGACATGTAGGCTCGCTAAACGAATCACAATGGGAAATCACGGGCGGTGACTTTTTTCAAGATTCGGCCCTTTTGGCAAGCTCCCTATAATTAAGATTTCTCTGAAGCTAACTTCTTTGATAAAAAGTCAAATTAAACAATGCATTTTATGATCGCTTGTCTCTCAACTGTTCGAGTCAACAACCCATCTTTTGATGACGATGATCGATTTTCACCGGTAATCTTTGGTTTATATAGTACTAGTAGATAGTTTCGGGATAATTTCTTTAAAAGGCTAGGGCCCAGCGGGGTAATTGCGTAACACACTATCAGTATAGCAATGGCGTTCATTTTGACAGTTCAACAACATTCATTGCGTTGTTTACGTTGTTGAGCAATACCATTTTTCGAACATATTTTATGAATTAATGGATTAACAATATCCTTCAAAATCATTCAGATTGTGATTGAAAGTATGTTTCACATTTAGGGTGCTGTTTGAGCCAACAATCCATCCTTTGGTAATGACGATCGATTTTCGCTGATAATCTTTGATTTATATCGTACTAGCTTTTGTGAGGTCGAAAATTATACCACAGAATTGTACCTACTACCGGGATAAAGAGCAGGGCATAGTCTATCCGTGGGCCAAATCCATTCAGCTGTTTATACTTGAACACAGACAGACGGATCGAAACACAAACAGAGTTATTTCGTTATAATATTAGTATTGATAGTACTTATGGATTACAAAGCAAATTGACATTTAAAAAATTAAGAGGTTAGTAATTTGTACATTTTAAGAAGTTAGGATACTTAATTCCTCTTTAACTTTATCCGACTTTCAAAGCAAGTATATCAACCACCAACAACTACCCTACTTCTAAACAAAAAAGACACTTCTTCTGCGAAAAAAACTGTAAACAAGACCACCTTGCAGACACTTAACACTAAAACATATCGGCTAGTCCAATTTACAGGCGGAGGCGATAATAGCGACACAATGACAACCTTTTAACATGTGGAGGAATGTGGTAAAGATGTTTACTGAATTTTGAAGCGTATTTACAATACCTATACAACTGAGTTGAACAAGGAGGTAAGTTGGCGTACGAGTGTTGTAGTTGTAGAGGGTTAAACTAGAATTGTATTGAGGAGATTTTGATGCTGCGAATATCAGAAAAGTGAAAGTAGTGATATAATTTTACAAACGTCAAATTAAGGCTATGGTTTGGTGAACCGATGAATCTGATCCAGACGTGTCTACAAAATTTATTTTATGTTAAGTTTTTTCATACTCTTCAGTCTCTTATATTCTTTTTACCTACCCTCATTGTTTCATTTATAATTATTTTTACCTATTTTGGTATTGTAATTTTATTCTAGGTGCATCATCTTCACTTCACATATAATTAATGTATACTAAATATTGATGGAGCGCAGTATCCTGGGGGTTCGAATTTCTGACCGTATAAGGAACACAATACTGCGTGCCAAAACTAAGATAACAGACGTTACCCAAAAAGCCGCTAAACTTAAGTGGGACTGGGCCGGACATGTTTGCCGCATGTCAGATGACAATTGGGCTAAGAGAACCACCGATTGGGTCCCACTAAACGCACGACGCCATCGCGGTAGGCCAAGACGAAGATGGCGGGACGAGCTTGACTCCTACCGTAAGGACTGGCCGGCACTAGCAAAAGACAGAATTGTGTGGAAAAGGGAGAGGGAGACCTTTGCCCTGCAGTGGGACAGTTCAGGCTAGTTAGATAGATAGATACTAAATATTGTAAAACATTTTAAAAGAGTAACGGTGGCGTTTCCTGGCCATTCTTCTCCATACAAAACTACCTTTTGGAAGGGACGACTAGAATCAAATCTTGTTATTCAAAATGTTGACATTCAAAAGTGCCTTTTAAGTGTATATTTGAAATATGTAAATGCTTTGGCTTTAACTTTATAGCCGGCAGTTTCTGTTTATGTGAACTAGGTAACCTTTTAAAAAACCTCGTTTCTCCTCTATATAAAACATACATCTTGCGACACCCGGTAAAAAGATGGTTAAGTCCTTCCTGCCTTTAATATGACTACAATTTATATGAATTAATAGCTTTCCTTAATCATGTTTATGTTTATTAATTAGATTTAAGTTAATCTCCGTTAGTTTCACGTCCGCTACGGTCTTGCGCCGTGTTGGTATAACAAACAGGGGTTTCCATTTATATTTAACTTTTTTTTATGAGGCATTACTGTCCCACTGCTGGCTAAAGGCCGCCCTGCTCTCTTTCCACCTCTCTCTGTCCAGAACTGCCAAGGATCAATCTTTATTAAATATTATAATAATATTTATTATAATTATCATAAAAATAATATATAATAATATTATAAAGCCTGTTTTCTTTCAAGGGTTAGGCTGAGGTGACCCTATAGTGTCCCCACATTTTGCCAGTTATGTTTAAGTCCTATACCCTGTATAGGACTTAAACATGTTTGGCAGCTGAGTGCAAAGCTTTAAGGGAGTGATAGTTGACACCATTTACAGCATTTTGAGCCATACATGTCTGAGACGAAGTATGTTTGTTTTTTTTTAACTACAAACCCAGTTAAAGTTGGTATGTTATTGTTGACTAATCAACAATAACATACCAACTTTAACTGGGAAAAAATAAAAAAACATAATTATTTCGTCTAAGACATGTATCACATGTATTGTATGGCTCAAAATGATCTAAATGGTGTCAACTATCATCCCCTTAAGGCTTTGTATCCAGCTTTCAAACACCCTATATAATAGTGGGCGAGGGTATTGCCATCAAACGGGCACAAATCCGGACTACGAGCTGCTACTGAGAAGTTTCTGATGGAAAATCCCAATACCACTTTCGGGAATCCACTCCAGCTAGGTAATTGCGTAACACACTATTAGTAGCAAAGGGTTTCATTTTGACAGTTCAACAACATTTATTGCGTTATTTGCGTTGTTAGCAGACACATTTTTCGAACATATTGAGCAATGGATTAGAAATATGCTTCAAAATGATTCAAATTGAGAGTAATAGTGTGTTACGCAATTAGGAAGCTGGACCTCATACTCAGCAGTAGCGCTTGCGAACACAAGACCAACTAAGTAGTATATTAATTAAGTTTAAGCTATAGGTACTCCATTTGAAATAAAATTTGACATTTAAATAAACCTTTTTTACAGTCCGTTCAACCAATTTTGAATTCTATTGCGTTGATGGCATGACAAATAGCAGCTGCAGTAAACAGTTGGTATTGACCTCATTTTTTGCTTTTAATGCCATTCTTATGCCTACAGTATAGAAGTCAAAATCGGTTGAACGGACTCTAAAAAGGTTTATTTAAATGTCTAATCTTATTTCAAATAGAGTATAAGTTCCGTTAGTTTCACGTTCTTCTCGCTATTGCGCCATGATGATATAACAAATAGGCTTTTCCATTTATAATTATTAGCTGCAAAAGCTCTTGAACGTTAAAGAGCACTTTGTGCTCGCAATTATTATTTGCGTAGTTTAATTCTTTAGAATTATTCATATGTTTGACACTGTTCCTGTTTCGAGTAACGTTTTTGTTTGAAGGAATCAACGGCGCTGTGGCACGCTGTAGGTATAGATCGCAAGTTCGATTGTCGCAGATAACTAATTACATTTATCTATACATACCTAGACTAATCTGCGTTTAGTTTTTTTAATGATAAAAATTACTTTTATTTTGTAAATAAATTGGTTGAAATAACACTTATTTTTTATTTAAACCAAATGAGAAAATAATCCTGCACCTTGAAGATGCAGCAGATGCAGCAGATGTTCGGATAATTTGTCTGCTCAACAACGTAAATAACGCAATGAATGTTGTTGAACTGACAAAATTAATGCCATTCCGACTGTTAGTGTGTTATGCAATTGCCCACTCCAAAGGATTTATTTTTGTCAATAGAAATATTAAGTGCAACATTGATAACCCTTCCATAACGTTCCTAGGGCGAAGCGTATCTTAAAGAGTTTCCAACAAAAATTAAAGAAATGCAAAATTCCACCTGCAAAGAAAAAAACAGACAAAACAATATTGAATAAAAGCTTTTAAAACATAAGCCTCCATTATCAAAACACGTGTTCGATTAAAACGGTGATCAGTTTACACAATGACAAGTGCCAGTCGTTTGTTTGTAAGTAACACCGCGAGGCAAGTGTGGGTCAAGTTCGGTTATGTAACGGAACTGATTTTATTAACACCTAATAAAATGTCAATTAATCTCGAAGCACAACTTTAATAATGATATGGGACAAACTAAGAATTTTTTGGAATGTGGGACAAAACTTCAAGACGAACGGAGAATAAATCCTTTTCTCAAATATATTGGGGTCGGCTGCCAGTCTAACCAGATGCAGCTGAATACCAGTATTTTACACGGAGCGGCTGCCTATCTGACCTTCACAACCCAATTACTAGGTAATACAATACCCCTTGGTAAGACTGGTTGTCAGACTTCCGAGCTTCTGACGACCCGTAATGACTGTCAACGATCCACGAATGACAGCCGGAACTAACGACACGTGCTTTCCGAGGCACGGAGAGGTCTTGATACGTAAAGATGGTCACCCATCCACAGACCAACCACGGCAAGCGCAGCTTAACCTGATCAATCGACCCGTGCGGCTGTTATAACTTAGCCACAAGCCCAGGTATGCAGAGATGTGAGTGAGAAATCTTCAGTTCCCCGTTTATATGTTGGAAGTTTCAATTTGTAGTGGCGAGCCTATTGCTAAGAACCGGGGATAATTCCATATTTTAGCCATTTCTATTAAATTTTCTATGTCCTGTAACATATTATTATATTATTAATTTCAGTGTAAAACTATTGACTAGAATTGTGTCTGAAATATATTATTTTTTTATTTTTTTATTGAGAGCCTGTGTTGTCTCTCTGCAGGGAAAAGGCCTCCCTACTCTCCACTTCTCTCTGTTCAAAGCTGCTAAGGACCACTTCTTGTTGAATGAGTCAAGCTCATCCCGCCATCTCTGTGTGGGTCTGCCGCGATGTCGCTTGCCATTTTGAGGGACCCATTGGGCCCATTGGCCCCATTGGCTGTCTGACATGGGGCAGGTGTGGTGTGTCCGTCCAGCCCACTTCCGTTTTAGCGTGGCAGCTTTCCAAGTGACATCAGCTGTTATCTTTGTGATGCAACTTTGTTTTTTGGTTAACATGAAATAATAAAAAATCTAATTAAGTATTAAAATTTTAATATTCCAAGACTTCGTTCTAAATTAAGCAGTTAACTTATAAATCCATCCACAGTCTCGTAAGTAAATCATTACTCCCCTCAACATCGCTGTAATCGGTTAATAAGTGTGTTGCGAAACTAGGTAATTTTGCGTAACTCAACATTAGAATTATTTCATAAGGTAATAGGAAAATTGCAAACTTCCTGTAATATACGCGCTGTCTTTAAAAGTAAGACATGAAAATTACTTGATGGCTAAATAGTAATTAACATAACATTTTAAACCGCCCGGGTTTGTCTAGTCGTCGTAAGCGCGAAAAATTTATAAAACCAATTTGAGTCCTTCGAGGCGCAAAAATGATTTGGCTTCAACAACCAAATAATTTTTGCGCCTCGAAGGACTGTGAAAATGTATTTATGCGCGTTGAGCGATTTTTTGTAAGGGAAAATCGCGTATGGGTTCGATGCCAGTGTGATCAGTTATATCTGTAGCTATAAGTATGACGTGTTGCGCTTGGTCAGCAGTGAAAGTATACATATATTTTAATTAGTAATAAATAATTTTATTTAACTAATCATGAAAAAAAATTTTGTTACTACAATTAATATGGAAATTTAAAAAAAAATCACAATCATTTCATAGTTTGGCTGCCATTTTTTTAGTGAAGGTGAATCATTTATGTGTATGTACTGCTATAGGTTCGGCGAACCGATAGCAAGTTTAGTTAAAGAATTGAGTTTGACACCATTTACCATTTCGATAGTGGAAAACCATTGACATTTGCTTTTAAAAACCCAAGGATTGTAAAACAGAACAGAAGAAAAACAACAGCAGAAGCAATAAACAGCAGCATTTTCAAATTAAACAAATGAAGGTGCAACAATTTCACCTTCCATTTCCAAAGCACCTCTATACAGAATTGAACAAGCCACGTATGACCCGCTAAGTGCCATTAAAACTAATCGCCCAGAATTAGTTGCATGTATTAAGGGCTTATAATTGCTGTAGGTAGACCCATCAGTGCTTTCATCCACCTGGGTCGTAACATGAGGTCATAGTCCCCTTAATATCGCCGACGAGGTCGTAGAACGATGATGGTAATACACAATTTTACGGGCCACCCTAGGTTTGTGGGGTAAGGGAAGGGATGTAGCGGTAGCGGATGTATGAGCGGGCTTGTCTAAAGCATAATACAACATAGTTCTTTGATGAAAAATGATGCAACAGCTTTGAAGAAGCAGCTACGTTGGATTGACCTAAAGTATTTGTTATAGAGTTTTATTGATGCATTGTTACCAAATGGAAAATAAATTTTATTTTTTGTTAATATCAATATTGTAATCTTCTAAGGACGTTTTTATAAAAATCAGTCATGTTGCTTTACTTAAAGTTAGAAAATATACGGGAAACAAACACTATTTTAGAAAATATACGGGAAACAAATACTTTTATGACAATAGTAAGTAATAATTCATGAGAAAATAATACGAGACTTTAAACGGACTAGCTTAACTCATCACTAGATCCTTCCTAAATCAGGTCAATACCAAATCGCTACCGCTCATGCCTCGCGCCATATACTGACGTATGCACCGTCACGACCCACCCGCTACCTCTAACATAAGTGTGTATTTTAAATAGCCCTAACGATACACTGTTGTTGTAAAACCCTGGCGGCGAATAACAAGCGAACATACAATATGCGAACTATTCAAATGAATCTGAAGAATTCTCTTTAGAAATAAACTAGCATAGAAACCGTCTATAATCTGTTCCAAAACTTAAAGATGAAAGTATAAACAAACCCTGTTGAGGTTATTCTTACCTAAATCACTCACTATAGGGAATTAGTAACACATTCATCTGTATTATAGAGGGTTTCAACTTTATGTCACCACATTTTCCAAAAAATATTGGTTGAATAAAATCATTTCATTGAATGACATCATTCGTCGTGCTCTTGTCACCGGGGTGCCAGCTGTTTTAGAACCCAATGGCTTGGCACGCGACGATGGGAAGAGACCAGACGGAATGACCATAATGCCTTGGAAGGTTGGTAGGCCTTTGGTGTGGGATGCAACGTGTGTCGACACCCTTGCGCCATCCCATCTTCCAAGCACGGTGAGCTGTGTTGGGGCAGCTGCTGCAGGTGCGGAAAACCTCAAACGGCGCAAATACTCCAATCTCTTTGGAACGTATATGTTTGGGCCGTTTGGGGTTGAAACTCTAGGGCCATGAGGCCCGAGTGCCCACGTGGTATTTCGAGACATCGCCAAGCGGTTGGTCGACTCTTCACGTGACCAGAGGGCTGGCCTATTTTTTGGCCAAAGAATCAGCATTGCCATACAACGTGGCAATGCTGCCAGTCTTTTGGGCACGTTTCCTGTTGACAGCGATGCGGATGAATTTTTTGATGCCCTTTGATTCTTTCCTTTCCTTTTTATATACTTGTACATATTCTTATTATTATTTTAATACTGTACATAAAGTAATGATCTAACAAAAAAAAAAAAAAAAATTTTTTCATTGAATTGTAATATTGAGTCGATGAAAATTTAAGTTATAAAAACTGACCAAGTGCGAGTCGGACTCGCACACGAAGGGTTCCGTACCACAAGGCAAATTCAATCTGTGAAAATTTCAACTGTCTAGCTATCGCAGTTCTTGAGATACAGCCTGGTGACAGACAGACGGACGGACAGACAGCGAAGTCTTAGTAATAGGGTCCCGTTTTTACCCTTTGGGTACGGAACCCTAAAAATCATGAAGATACCTCTAAAAACTTTCTTTTTACAATAAAAACCATACTAATATACATACAATCATCATTTTTTTCTACAAGCAACATACTAATTTTTTAGTCCAAACAATAGATTTATTATAAATAGATAATTGCTTCATATTTTGCAATAAATTACCATTTCTATGCAGTCTGACAAAGACCGCGCTTTAGGTTAGTTATTTAGTTAAACCCTTTGATAGTTGTACAATATAAAATGACATTTAGAATCAAGACTCATATCGAAATGAAGTTAGCGCTTACACAAGTTACAGCGTTTGAAGAATGCTGTTTACGATGTGTCGATTCCAGAAGCTTTAAGATTTACGAAATGACAAGTGTCTCAAGACTTAACCCACGTGTTGTAGAACCATTATTTAACTTTTCTGGGATTTACTGGTGTACCAATGATTAGATTTGTAATGTGTTTTTTTTTTTTAAGATTAAGATTTGTACCAAAGGACCAGTTGTCTTTTCTTACCATTATATTATTGTTATTCCAAAAATGTCTTTGCCATATCTCGGTACCCTCGGATCCTGGACCTTTGGAAGACGTACGAGGAGCCGAAGCCAACTCGCAGAGGCCCGTTAGACGCTTTTAAAGAAATGAGGCACCAACCGACAATTTTCCCTGTACGCACTATGCAAGTGCACCCAAGGACCACCCCCGGTTGGTGTAGGACTATTGCAAGATATGGAAACAATATCATTATTATTGTTTTCCGGCTATGGATATTCCATCTTACAAAACGTATTATAGTCTTCTGCTAGACATAGGCCTTTTCTAAGTTTTGCCATTATCCAGTTTTCCACAATCCTCATCTATAGGCTGACCGCTTAACTGAGACGTTACTTGAGGTAGCAGCGCGGTGCGAGAGGGGTGTGGTGACGTGACACGAGACCCAGTGATTCGTCAACTTGTGACAACTATCACCCCTCCCGCATCGACCTCAGGCAACGTCTCAGTTAAGCGGTCGGCCTATAGTACTGCTAGTCACTAAAGTTTGCGACTCGTAGGACCATTTTAATTACATAGTGCGTTCACCGTTAAAAGATTCATCTTTAAACGAACCTGACTGACATCTAACACCGTATAAAGGCTCCCGCAGGCAGGCGCGCCGCGACTTTAGTAGAACAATTTCTATGAAAACTTCAAAGAAATTATTCTACCGGAATCGCGTCGCACTATCGCGTCGCGCCTTTCTGCGGGGAGCCTTTAAGCTCAATAATAATGATTATAATCACGAACACGTCTACTAAGTAATTACCTGCAGTCTTCAAGCTCCATCATTCCTCTTCGGAATATCTATTAACTCACTCGTATAACTAAATGATAGTCAATTACTGACCTCTGCTGCGAGTAATTAAAGAAAGTGTTGGAGAAAATGAAGTGGATAGTAATTAATATCTTGTGATTGCTTTAGAGTGACTCAGTCAATTAATAGTACGGTGTATTAAAATAACTTCTATGTTCAGAGGCCAGCACATCAAGCTACTACAATCTGTCAAATTTCTTTAATAGATTTTGAACTTTATTGCTAAAGCATAAGGTTCAAAGTTGATTGGGAAATTTTGACAGTTTCGGGTAGCTTGTTGTGCTAGCGTCTGTACATGTACCAGGTAGCCCCATTAGCGACCTTGCTTCTTGCTGATATGCTCTTCATAAGCTATCTTTTTAACAAGCGACGGTTAACATAATAATCTTAATTTTGCTATAACTTACATGTATTTATCAATATATGCATATTCAGGGTCAAATTAAATTAGTTAGCGAAACTTCGCAGAAGTGATGGGTATCGTAATCATATAAATTAATCTGATGAATTTAATTTTTGGCGTTAATGACAGCTGGTAGTTTAGTTACTTGAAATATCAGTTAAACATCAGTTTTTAGGGTTCCGTACCCAAAGGGTAAAAATGGGACCCTATTATTAAGACTCCACTGTCCGTCTGTCACCAGGGTGTATCTCATGAACCGCGATAGCTAGACAATTGAAATTTTCACAGATGATGTATTTCTGTTGCCATTATAACAACAAATACTAAAAACAGAATAATAAATATTTAAGTGGGCTCCCATACAAAAAACGTGTTTTTTTTCGGCGTTTTTGCCTTGTGGTGCGGAACCTTTCCTGTGGGAGTCCGACTTGCACTTGGCCAGTTTTTTTGTGAACTTTACAGACGTGATGGGTAAATACGAAAAAACAGAAATAAACTTATTTTCTCAATTCATACTTCAAGTACATAAACTATCAGCGGTCGTTGACCCCAAAAAAATCAGAAAAACAGTTTTATTTCATCGTGTTTAGATATCGATACCCATAACGTCTGTGGAGTTAAAATACTGGTATTCAGCTGCATCCGGTTAGACTGGAAGCCGACCCCAACATAGCTGGGAAAAGGCTAGGCAGATGATGATGAACGTCTGTGGAGTATTGCTGGCTAATTTAATTTGACCTTTTATAAGACTCGAGTAGCTACGTGATGTCAGTAAAAAAGAAAACCTTTTAGAGTCGATCTCTCCGATAGTATTTTCTTTACTTTCAATAAAATATTCGAACATTAACAAGACTATAATAATTAGAAAATTCTACACATTATAGTTACGATCCATCATTATCGAATTTCAGCCAAAAGACGTCCACTGCTGGACATAGGCCTCCCCCAAGCACTTCCACTTCGACCGGTTCTGTGCTTCTCGCATCCAACGGGTTCCTGCGGTTCGATAATCATGATGATGATAATTATCGAATACATCAAGTCTTCAACCAATATTGGGTTCAGAAAATGTTGTCCAATATTGATCCAATGTTTTGTCAAACATTTCCTAACAAGTCAATAGGTTTGCTAAAGAACTCTGTACCAATCACCCATTTTAAATTGAACTGCGTACCCTAGGACCATGTTTGTTAATAGAGGTCAATCAAAACTGGTCCTTTAGGTATACTCTGTCATTTAAAGGGTTTCAAAGCTTACAGATAAAAGTCTGAGGTTCAGGTTAGTGTAAAACGTTTTAAAGCTATTTATCGTTAGATAAACGATAGTTTAACAAATGGAATAGCATTTTTACTTTAAAATAGACTCAATTTATTATGGTTTTTAGGGCACTTTTGGTCACACCTTTTGTGTTTTCGATATCTTTATAAATTACTTCCACTTTTTTAACAGTGTCTGTTATCTTTCAAAGTGTTTTGTTTCTTGACAAATAAATAAAGAGTCTCTTTTAAAACATTGTTCTTTAGATAGACGTAGTTTAGTTTTTCTTGTCGGTTAATTCAGGAACCAACCACCATTTTTCCTATTTTGCAACTAAAAATGGTAGCCTACCTTACCTACTTTTACGAACGACCAATTTCACCAAGAGCTCTTCTCTACTTTTTACAAATAAAAAGACGTATGACTTTGCCGGTGTCTACAAGGCGGTGCTCATCATTATCAGCCTACAGCAGTCCACTGCTAGACACTGGCCTGTCCAATTCTACGCCATTCAGCTAATTTCTCGACAACTCTCCTCCAGCTGCTACCAGATACCCTGCGAAGATCGCCACTCCACCTAGCCGGTGCTCCTTTTCATAATTCTTTATCAGGTAGCCTGCTAGCTCCATAGTCGCATAAAACACAACAGCAAGAACGTTGTGACAACACGAAACAAACCTCTTCTTAGTATTGGCAGTGACAGCTTTGCAAATGTAAAGCGATATAAAACAGTTTGTTTCTGTCGTCGCCATGGTTACGCCAATGCGACTGCAGCCACAGACTAACCTATCACGATTACATGGAATGACGTACTTACCTATGTTCTGAGATATTGCGATACATTATGAAATAAGAATGCTGTTCGTACGAATGCCTAAAGTTACCGCTACGGCTTGCAACGTAAATTCGAATCTAATTTAGTACTTAATATATATTATTATTTATCTTATGTTTTTGACTTTGGTATCTACCTTTAACGGTGTTTTGACATCATAGAGTCTACTTTATGAAAATCATTAATATGTTTTAAGACACATGTTGAACAAGAGTACCTTAGTCGCATTTTCTTTCCCTGGTGTACCAATATGTCAAAATTATATTCGACTTGATGAAAATAGCTGACAGATAAGATTTCATAACATAACATATCAGCACCGGTAATCCCCAAATAGTTAATAGAGAAGTACCTCAAGTACCCGCCATTTCGCCAGTTATGTAGAAATCAAATGTAATAGGAGACGAGCCTATTGCCAAATCCAGACTCCATATGATATATAAAATCTCCATTCATAAATATTTTCACCATATTGTAAGCCAATAAATTCCGTCAGGCGGCACAATAGTAAACACATGAAAAGACAATGACCAAATCACTATGGGAAGTGGTGAATTTTTTTTTACCGCGGCCATATTATTATTGTAATATTAGTCAGTATATGATAAGCCTATCACAAAAATGAATTGATAAACGATTTTTCTACAAATGCAGTCCGAGATGATGTATTTGAACTTGAATTTTTATGTAAGAAATAATGAAGTCATATAAATAAACAGATGAAAGAGATAAGCCACCATCCATGTTATTGTGTTATTCCTCTCCATCCAAGCTTGTCTGGAAGAGATCGCTTCAAGCAATAATACCGCCCATTGTGACACTTGCAATTAAGTATGTTTTTACTTCTTATTTTTTTTTGTTTTGCTCTGTTTTAGGCTTACCAAATGCGTTATGTAAGGCGCTTCCGATCTTTATCTCATCGAACAGATGACTATGGCCCTGTTAATATTTGTATGTCTCAATTGTTTGTTTTGATTTTTTTTTCTCTCGTTAATTTTTTTAATTTTGTAGATCTTATGTAAAAAAATATATTTTTTTATTTTCTATATAACTGGGTTCAGACTAATGTTAGGTTATGTTACCGCATATTAACTTTTATTCTTCATATACATCTAATTTATAACAATTGATCGATGGCCGCGAAAAAAAAACTGCACCATTTTTGGTCATTGGCTTTTAGCTCATCAATAAAATTAACACAACCTATCTACGGAACATACCTACAAAGACACAAGCACATTGGGTCAACATTCCCAGTGCAAAGCAACGAGACGTTAGCAGTCAAAACAATCGACGAAACGTCCTCCGTCAGTACCGGTTTATAGTCAAACTGTAGGAACACACGCCGGCATTTCAAGTAGTACCTACACTTCCTTTCTAACCTGACCTGACATTGTATTGGCTTGCCGTACAATGAGAGTTCAGACTAAACTGGGATGTATAGGTTGATATGCTAACGTAAGTACACGCGACTTTGTCAGTCTTAGATTTATTGCTTACGTATTTGACGACCTAAATGGCGGTGGTAATGCCCGTCGTCAGTTGTTTTGGGTTTTAGTGGCTACTTAGGGTCAGTTCACACCGAGACGCGACGCGACGCGCAGTTTTCAAGATAGAAATACAATTACAGACCTTATCTACTACACAAAAAGGTACACAATTCAGTGAGCTACGCCGCACGGCGCCGCACGTCGTAGGTAGACACTGAATTGTGTACCTTTTAGTGTAGTATATAAGGTCTGTAATTGTATTTCTATCTTGAAAACTGCGCGTCGCGTCGCGTCTCGGTGTGAACTGACCCTTACAGTGTTTGGTATGAAGTGTCTATGTTTCTTCGGCGTGGTAGGTGGTAATTACCAAAACGTTCGACAATCAGGGTTATTTATGCAATAGTTCCTCCCTCATGCTTCATTTTTTGGAGGTTGATGTCTAACAGTTTATGATGATGATGATAATGGTGAAGGATGAAGAAGAAGTGTTCGTCTTCTTCATCCATCAACTGTCTGAGAACTGTCTGACTGTGTGAGAGATGATATAAATTGACAGGAAGTGATAACGTGTTGGCTCACAAGGCAGAATGAAGGAGATACATATTTTGCGCCAACAAGTAACATAGGACCAAGCTAAGCAAAACTTTAAGACAACAATAGTCACCAGAAGACCTTGTATTTCATCGCATCTACAGATCAGTAGTCTTTTCTAGAAACTCTGTAACTGATCAGCACTGATCTGTACTGAATAACGGATACATTAAATATGCGTTGTCACGATGCTACGAAAAATAGGTTCTTACATCGTGTTTTAATGGTCATATCAATCTAATCAACATAAGCTTCAATGTCAGATAGCAAAATGTCATGTCAAATGTACGAACATATCGGATCATAAGTTTAGGAGAAAGTACGAGTAATGTATGGGTCTGCAATCTTGCAGTGAAGCCATTGCTGTAACTTATCGGATTTAAAGATCAGAATCGTGCTTAGCCTTTAATCTAGTCAGTGTTCGAGCGTTAATATAAATAAAAAGAAGCTAAACGAGTAAGGTCATAATTAATTTATCTTATGGTCTTAGCTCCTAACATCTAATATTTTAAATTAAATATCCCAGTTTGCGGTTACAAGGACCAAATAGATTTGTTTTGGACGATCCATAAGATGCATTTCTAGGATAATAACATGACTACTTACAAATTGATTCAGAAGACCAATCTTTAAGCAGTTTTTTAACACTTTGAGAGTAGATACACAAAGACACAAATTGGAGGGATGTTTAGCAACTGGGACTTATTAAAATTCTAAGTTAGAATAAAGAACAAAATTGAGAAATTTGCACAGTCTCAGTTTTAATTCTGAATGGTAGATGGCCTAACATAGGTACGGTGAAGAAGCGAAAATGTTAAGCAATTTTCAAACACATTACAATCCATTCTCACATAGCGGACGCATTATATAAAATTTTCGAACTGTCTTTTTCATTTAAAATACAACCAATACCAATGGAGACCGCGAATCGGGAAACGTAAGATAGGACAACTTTAGGCTAGGTGGAGTGACGATCTTCGCAGAATGGCTGGTAGCAGCTGGATGAGATTTGCCGAAAATCGAGTTGAATGGCATGCAATAGGAGAGGCCAGCTGTGGACTGCTGTAGGCTGACGATGACAGTCAGGAAGTAGTCGGAAATTATAAAAAAGCAAGCGCAAATTAACCTAAAGATGCTTAACGATGATGATGATGATGAGATGCTTGCTTGCTTGATGCTTACATCTTATACCTGGGGCCCAAGTCTCTTATTTTTATAAATTCGTCATTCCAACACCATCCCATTGTCATCTTGCTAAAATTTCGTAATCTGCTAAATTCATAATGGTCGATCATTGGTCGGTCAATGGCACATAACATAATACGATACTCGTAACGAATTAAAAGCAATGACTGCACAATGACGTTCTAACGGTAGGTCACTGATCAAAGGAACTGTTAAAATTTTAGCAGATTACCGCCTAAGTCAGTAGGTAATTCATTTGTCAATATGTACGAGATTACCATTCTATGCCATTTCTTTCAATGGAGTGTCAGTGGTTGACCATTGGAAAGTCATAATGACGCCATTATATTAGTAGATTACCAAACATGTCAAAATCAACATTTATGAAATCAATTATAGACCATTCTGACACAATTGTACTAGCAGACTTGAGGCCCTGTACCTGCATTCATAGCAAATAAAGTTCTGATTCTGATACTGAACGTTTTAATTCCTTGTCTGTACCTAATAAAGTTAACGAATTTCTACTTAAAATAATACTAAGCTATTTACTAGACCAACTATTTAATGCGTTACATAAAGCCACACTGTCTAGTGTACATTTTGCAAACACTTCACTACTTAACGGTGTTATAAATAGTGCAGCATTAAACCAGATAGATAAGCAATGTCCTTCGCATCACATGCAGCAGACATCTGGGCAGTAAACATCGCAGTCGTCACTGATTCACATGCACTTGTTATTGTCATTCGATAGTTTTATGACAGCTCCTATTGATAAAGTGCTAGTTTGGCTTATGTATGAAATTATGAATGAGTCATTGGGTTGTGCAAAGTGTGCTAGAATTAAATGGGTTACAAACTTGCTGACTTGTGTGCAGAATATTGTAAGTTTAAAATAATGTAAAAATTATCAAACAAAATTGCATAATAGACCTGAAAAATTAATGTTTTTTGGAATTCTTGTTTCGGCCAGTAAAACTGTTTTTTTTTTTTTTTTTTTTAATACCACTTTCGCCCTCAAAGCTATGAACGTTTATTGGATATAGAGAAGCAAATCGGGAGCACAAGTATATTTTAGGAAATTCCTGGAAAAGTCCCATAACACTTTGCCTAACCTGGGAATAGAACTTTATGCTCAGCAGTAGTTTTTGCGACCACTAGACCAACGAGGCAATAATGTACAGACGCCAGCACATTAAGCTACTACAATATGTCAAATTTCATTAATAGATTTTCAAATTTGTCTCCAAAGCATAACGTTCAAAGTTGATTGGGAAAATTTGACAGTTTCGGGTAGCTTGATGTGCTGGCGTATGCATTATTTAGTCTGTACCTAAATAATAATCACGTCGTTGGGCATACAAGTATTGGTCCTTTGGATCAAAGTATGTACTTCTTTGCAAAATACCACAAACTATCCAAAGGTGATGAATGACAACATTATAAAGCAGGATTCAGAATACACAAAATCATTTTCGAAACTTCCATACCGACTTTTTTACCAAATCTACAAAGTATCACAGTATATCCATTATATAACCGATCTATTAATCCTCATTGAAATAAAATAACAAATGCTTAAACAAACTTCCCTTTGAGAAGGTCTTATACAATAGAGTAACAAAGGGCACATGAACCCTTTTACTTCAAAAATGAATACATACTTATATTGAAGTTCAGTCAACAGTGTAATAAAGATGTATAGAAAGTTTTGGAGTTATTGTAAACCGGTTTTAAAAGACCTTATTATGGAAGTTGATACTTGAGTCGATGATGGAGCTGTTTATCTTGAAGGGAGATTGTTTAATTATAATATAAACATATCAATGCCCCTTCAGACTGGTCTGGTTGTCGATGACGCGGCTGCTGATCGCAAGACTGAGGTAGATTTCTCAGTATGGACACAAAGTTCCGAAAATATTATGTGTATTTTTTAAGACAGATGAGAGTTCAAATGGGCTTTTAATCACAGGAATATTAATAAAGGCGAAAGTTTGTGAGTGTGTGGGGGGGGTGTATGTGTGTGTGTAGATAGCCCAGCAATATTTAAATAATTATTAGTTAAGACGTGTAGTTGTAAGCTTACTTTCCAATCACTATGATAAGAACTGCATCGAACATGACACAAAGTAGACAAAACGAGCAAAACATGACTAAACCTAGTAAAATAACGCATAATACTGTACTAGCAATAAAGTACTAATACTTTAATTATAAGTAACGGAAATAAGTCTAGAAAACGACAATTTAGGAACAAGTTTTTAATGTACCAATATAAATAGGACCAAGGCTATTTTGCTAGCGGAGCGATAAATTGAAAGCCCTGTGCAAGATGCAATCTACTACGAAAAAACATACTGCTTTTTGTTTTTGGTCCTTACATGCATCCGCTTGAAGGAGGATATAGTTTTATAATTGTATGTAGTTTTTTTGTTTTGTAGTTTAGTTTTTTTTTTTTACAATAGGTACGTATGCGTATTATATTTACGTTTTATTATTCTTTCTAGAATACGTTTCCTCGTAATCATTCCCCCTCTGGAACCCTCAATAATCTTTGCTGTGTGTTTGCATGGTGGACACAGGAAAGGCGCGTTTCATCCATACTAATATTATAAATCCGAAAGTGTGTCTCTGTGTCTGTTACCTCTTGACGCTTAAACCGCTGAACGGATTTAGATGAAATTTGTTAGGAGATAGTTTGAGTCCTGGGAAAGGATATAGGATAGTTTTTATCCCGATATTCCCACGGGAACGACACTTATACGGGTGAAACCGCGGGGCGCTGCTAGTAATTTAAATAAATAATTTCAATAGGTATAGGTACAGTCCAAAACTAAATAAAGATTCAAAAGTAGACCATCATCATTCTCCCTGCCCTTATACCAATTTATTTGCGGTTGGCGCAACATGTCTTCTGTCCGTCGTCATCTCGGTAGTCACCCATTAAGGCTAATTTTAAAAATCTTGAAAATGTCGCAATACCTAAAAAATAAAACAAAGCGTAAACAAAACTCGCTTGCAACACCACCTCGTAGCTTCGAATTTCTAATTCGTATCCAATGACAGACAATTTGTATTCTGCATAATTTCACCTCAATTTACACTTACCGCCATCGCCATGCGCGATAAGGGAAATCTGAGATTAACCTCAAATAACCAGTAATCACTTAATAACACGGATGCAAGTAAAAACTTTTTGGAGGAAGCAGCTGTCGAATGAGGTGTGGCGTTTTTTGGACGCTGGGAAATGGATTCGGTGGGGAATGAATGTTGTTATTTAATTGCAGTAATTATGTTGAGGTAATTTGCCGAAGTGGTAGTGTCTTGATTCCAGTTATAAGTATTAGCATTTTCGTTAAACAGAAATTTATATATTTAACTTGATCTCCTTGTTGAGGTTTTTATTTCAGATAAGATAATATTTATGCTAATATTTAAAATAATAATAATATGTACATTTATATGCAAAAATAAGCAAAATAATCATAGAGCATCAAAAAATTCGTCCGCATCGCTGTCAACAGGAACAGTGGCCAAAAGGCTGGCAGCATTGCATCTCATCATCCTCTTCTTGTTTGTTTTATAACAATCAGTCAGTATTCGTCCACAACATAAGTAACTGATCCCTTAGCCTGCAGTAACACAGTTTAGCTTTAGACTAACATAGTTTTACGACCTTTGTAACAAACAATTATATCGGACAAATAATAATTAGTTTGAAAATAAAAATTAATCAATGAATTAAACATAAATATGAAATAAGGTTAGATTACCAGTCAAATTGTTTGCAAAACCAAATGTTAAGGAAACTAATGTCGTTAAATTAAAGCAACACCAAAAAACAAAAAAAAATCTTATTCCAATTTAATGACCCAACAACAACTAATTACGTATCGAGACCCGCCACTCTATCGCACACAATCAAAGCTTCCCACTCGAAGGACCAAAAAATGCGATAGGACCAAAAAAGAGATGACGATCGAGCCCCCATAATTTTTACAAGCCATGCGTTGTATGGGAAAATCTTGCATCTCTCTCGCACAGGAGGCGGGGTCTCGTAAGCATTTAATCACATACATACATTATAATTACCGGTTGATGGTCTTACCTGGATGATTAAAGGTACGCGTCAACATTTCGAGTTATTGGGTTCTTTTTTTACTGATTTATACTAATTGTTTCCTTACTGAGAGTGAGGGTTTAAGTATGAGTCCACGATTTAAGTAAGTTACGTGAAGGATGTGTTTATAATAGTTTATTTTATTTTTATTTTTTCACTTTTAATGTTTTTCGTCTAGATGATGTAGAGTTACTTCTATGCAGGGCTTAAAATTCTTGTATTTTTGAGAACCGGTAGGTATCATTGGCCATGGTGTGCTACCGGTACCAGAAACAAAACCGGTACCAAACAAATATTTGCGTAAGTTAAAGTGCAAAACATATATATTATGTAAAAAGGATAGTTAATGGGCATTAGAAACATAACTTCAAGGTAGCCAACCATACCAGGTTCCTCATACAAATATGTGATTTGTTGTACACACTGGGTACCTGAATTTGGTACCGGTACTTGTACCGGTACCGGCTCCAGACGGGTTTCGGTACTCCGCCTAGGAGTACCGAAACCCGTCTGAAGCCGGTACCCAGGTACCGAAATAGCAAGAACCGCTAAATACCGGTACAAAACCTATACTTTTGGTACCGGTTCCAAGCTCTGCTTCTATGTCAATCCAGATCTATAGAATGTCACTTAGACTTTTTGGTCCTTTCAGTATCCGAGGACCACATTGTTCTATAAAGTGTAATCTCAGTCTAATCCAAGCAGATGGCTCTTTGTAAGCCCACGGCATCCCGTCAGCAATAATTAAACTAAATTACAATACACATTATCCCTAAAAACAGCAGAAATCGAACAAAAGTAAATTGAAACACGACAGCGAATTTAGATGGCAGAAGAAAACAAAGGACTACGCTATCGAAACCCGCCAGTTCATTTAATTATAGGTTAAATATAAACAGTATTAACGAGAGATTATCGAGGCGAGTTTGTGCCAAACGCTGGGAGGTTTTCTTGCCTTATCTGTCCTATTGTAAATCTGTGGTTGAGCTTGTAAGATTGTTTATAAAGTAAGTTAATTAGCTACTGGGAATATAAGCTGATGGCGTTGCATTTTTCTCTGTTGTAAATGAAATGAAATTGTTTAATTTGTAAATAGGCTATGGGAATAGTATAGAATACTCTTTATTATGTACACCATATAAATTACAGACATAAAAGAAAAACTCAACTCCTCCTCCTCCAACTCCTCCTCCTCCTGAACTCCTTTTATAAGTCATATAAAAAAAAAAGCTAGAATGGCGTCGACATTTCCTATCTCTCTTTTAAAGTCCACACTTAATCTTGGTCAGGATGTGAGGACCATGTAGTTTAGTGAGAAAAGAGTTGGGTAACCGTGCAAGTGTCTTAGGTTCTTATTAATATCTTGGTCATTTAATTATTAATGAGAGCTTACTCTAGAGTGTAGTTTTGACACTTATTCTTTTGTAAAGATAGTTTACTGTTGTCAATTGGTTAAAGTACAGACTAGACAGAATGGTTATGCTTCTAAAAATTTGCCTACTAGTAAGAAAGTGCTACTGCACTGCTAGCCTGTATCATCCCGATGCTGGGCAAAGGCTTCTATCCATGACTTCTAGCTCTTTCGATCCAAGGCGAAAGTGGACAAGAAAGTGCTACGTATTATTTATTACGAAAACTGTTGATTACTAGCTACAAACGTCTTGGACTATAGAGTCCATCATAATCTTGCAAACAGTGAAAACGTAATAATACTAAAACGCACAATAAAATATTTTATGTGACTTTCACACTCTTTACATACATTGCTTCAAAAACCAATAAGTATAGAAAATGTACTAGATATTTAAATGGCAGTGAAAATCGTAATTTTACAATTAACATTGCGGCTGCCGCGTCGCGACTGCCTGTTGACGCGCGATAACCCGCCACTGCCGCTCAAATGCACTATTCTTATGAGTAGGGTTGCTACAGAGTATATTTAATTATTTTGTTATGGATTTTTTGGGAAGTTTTATGATGAAACTGCTGATATTATCTTTCTACTAGATATTATATTCTGTCTACATATTGTGGTTAATATTTGATCACACTTATGGCGAAAGTTTGTGAGTGTGTTTGCTACTTCTTCACGCACAAACGACTAGCCCAATTTTATAAAATTGGTATGGAGGTAGCTGACACCCTGATTAACACATTGTATACTTTTTATCCCGATATTCCCACGAGATCGACACTTAGGCGGGTAAAACCGCGGGGCACTGCAAGTATTTGATAAATTTTTAGCAAGACATATTTGTACTTTCAAAATAATAAGTAAGTTGGATGTTGGAAAACAGGGTTATTACAGATTTTCATGATTTATTTACTTGTTTTTGATGCAAAGATTTTTTGAGGTATCAGAAGTTGAATAAGATGTTAGTTACTTGATATTATCTTACTTAGATAGCGCATTAACAAGAATGAATACAAAACAATGAAAGTATGTTGGGGTAAGATCGGCACTGGTATAAGACCGTATGAATCAAATTCCCAACTAATGTGGCAATATTTTTAATGCAGTAATAAACATTGGTGTTCTCTATCATTATTTTTATTCTGTTACGACGAAGATCAGAGCAAAATTTAATTTTGCAGGCAAAGAGTTTGATTCCTACGGTCTTACCCCAGCAACGATCTTACCCCAACATACTTAAATATTGCATCTCTTTCAAAACATTACAGAATTAAAATTCAAACCCTGTTGTTATCAAAATAACTCCTTAATTTGTAAAATAATCCTTACATTATGAAATAACTTCATACATTAATTAGTCTATCTATACTAATAATAAAGCTAAACAAATTGTTTGTTCGTTCGTTTGATCTCTCGAACAACCAGTTAGATTTGAAAAAGTCTTTTCTCTATTTGATAGCCTAATTCTTGAAGAAGACTATTGGCTACATTACGCTAGGTCCCTTACAGGACCTGAACAAAAACAAAAGAGTCAGAAATAATGCTAAGCGAAAATGAGAGAAGAGCGGGCAAGAAAATTCACGCGGACGAAGTCGCGGGCAGAAGCTAGTTGCCTAACAAATAGCGTGGCTACAGAGCAGAACACGCGGTTAGTCCGTGGATGGGTGACTATCTTTACATAATTATCAAGACCTCTCCATGCCTCGGAAAGCACGTTAAGCCGTTGGTCCCGGTATAAAAGCGTTACATCAAAATAAAGAAAATAAATCATGAACATCTGCACCAACCCTGTTTTCTAACATTCAACACATCGAGCGTCTGCAGTCGCCTCAATAACTGTTTCTTTGTGTCCTCGGAATTTATACAGCATTGTCGCGAATCCGACATTCTTTGCACAATAATGTACTTAATATTTACTAGCAAGTGTAGGGTAGCTTGAGAAGCAATTTGAGAGGAGACGTTACTTTCACTGGGTACTTAAATGCATGTAGAATTTGTAAATAGACACAGTCATCGAGCTGAAAAATGATGGTGGAACAAAAAAATTCTTGCAGCATGTAGTATTATTTATTTATTACATCATGGAAGACTTACAGCTAAAAAAAGGAAACAATAGTCGACAGAAAGCCAATCACAAAGTCTTCGCGTTTAGACTTAAAATAGAATTTGTGTTGTGAACATTACAAGCAGTAACATATTACTTTACACTTTATCTATTTATTAGTTAAAACTAATAAAATAACCACTTGTTTGCAATTAAAAAGTGAGAGAAAAAAAAATATGTATCGTGATTTATGAATTTTATGATACAAGATATTATGAATCGTGAATGAAAAATTTTATTTGAGAAGAATGATGACTATTTACTTTAAGGCAGTTTTGTTTTTTACGGCATTATCTTCTTCATTCATAAACGTTGCTTAAAGTTAAGAAGTGATTAGCAATTGTATGATCATACATTTTTGACATTTAAACGTCACCTAATTTTAATCATCGTTTATAAATAATCCACTAGAGGTTTAAAAAAAATCGAAACAAAGATATCCCTAAACTCCACCACCCACCACCACACCATCATAACATAAACCCATCAATATAATAGACGCAAAAGCCTTTATCACGTACAGCAACAAGCTCCCATCTATTCACAGTATTAAACCAAAATAAAACAGGCATTTTATAACTCACTAGCTGTTCCCCGCGGTGTCACACGCTGCGCGGCTCCTAAGGGTCGTAGCGTGATGTTAGCCTATAGCCTTCCTCGATAAATGGACTACCCAACACTAAAAGAATCATTCAAATCGGACCAGTAGTTCCAGAGATTAGCGCGTTCAAACAAACAAACAAACAAACTCTGCAGCTTTATAATATAAGTATAGATAACATTCTTATTAAGTCCTTTCCGTTAAAATCCCGACCAAGCCCGCAGATTCAATCTAGATGTTATCAAAACTTATAAGGGTATCCTAGGCATGCATAAGTATGACTACATTAAAAGATAATTAATACAAACTCATATAATTTTGCATAATAATTGCTAAAGTGTGTGGTCCTTCTGTCCGCGGAATTCAAGTACGATGTAAATATTCTTGCGGAGAATTTTCCATTTTTTTGCTGCCTCTGCAGGTGACGATTCTTAAGTACGTCCGGTGCAACCTCAGCAGTCTGCACCGCTACCAAAGTTTATTGACTATCAAACCTTTTCAGCAAATTCTGAGATGAGCTATACGAGAACAGCTTTATTCTATCGTCGTCTCCACACGAATAAAGACGGACTTAAGTAATCTTCAAGACGCAGGAAGTGAGATCAGCAGTCGATTTTATAATATAGATTTAAAGAGATTTTATTTCTCTTATGAAATATAAACTTAAAATGAGATAGGTACAAAATGCTTACATCTAAATAATAAATAATTCTTCATATTTGCCTTCGCGGCGTTGGCGACGTTACACATACATGTTTTTTAAAGTTTTGCCTTATATATATTTATACTATCACACGTCTTTAAATCCTCCGCCCCTCCGGTAAATCATTAAACAGATTTTTTTTAAACGTTGCCCCACACTAGGAAATTCTCCTGTATTGTGGGTGCGTTACCAAACATTTAAAACTCACATACACAAACAGCCAGACCCGACAGAAAGGGTAGGAATTTTGTCTCTTGTCTGGCACAAAACAAGCCTTTTGTAGACGTTCACATCTATTATAAGAGAAACATCCTATATCCTTATCCAGGTTTTGATCTGCCCAGGTGCTAAATTTCATCCAAATCTGTTCAGCCGTTTTAGCGTGAAAGTCTAACAAACAAGCATACAAAAAATATATATATACGAAAAGAACTCTTTCAAGAAGCAATTTACAAAAGCAATAAGGTCTTAATATACATAATCAAAATAATACTAGTGAAGAAGCAAACATATCGGTAATTGTCTTTCTCATAATAAACGAGTTAAAAGTGGATACACACTATCCGAAGTATCCGCAGCGGTTATGTCGATCGAAATTATCATTTTATTATTATATTTTCATAAAGTTGATAAAGATTTTTACTGTTGTTTTATGGAAGTGTTGACATGAATTTTATACTTTTATTAATATTGTAAGATGATTGTAAAAGCGAACAGGATTTAAATAACAAATATATCGAGTGGCATCTAACTTGCCAATGAAAGCTTTTGATAAAATATTATTTTTATGTTTCTCTATAATATCTTGCAAGAAATATGGATAATATGAATTTGGCCGCTCACTTATTATAAGTTTTATGCCCCACCACTTATTATTTTATGTAACTACTTGAAAACACGGAAAATTTCATGAGAGCTAAAGATCTTAAAGATCATTACACTGGTCCTTTGGTGCCACGCATTCATATTAGGAAAGCAATTAAGTACTAAAAATAATACGTCAACTTAGGAATGTCTTTGCTAGCAACAAGTCAACAACCAGAGACTAGAACATTTCTAAGGAAAGCTAAAGAAGTCACATAATAGTCAGACCACTTGGCAAATGAATACTTATGCAAATGACGTAAACGAATGCCAGGCTCAAAGTTGCAAGACTAAAAATAAATATATGAGTGTGTCTATTAGAAAAATATAATCGTAAAATATTATGGGAGGACTTGTTAAAAGCTTTAGTTGAAGTTGGACAAGTAATTTAGTAGATAAAAAATATTATTAGGTATATTTTTTAGTATGCGGTCCGCACATATACTAAAACATATAATCATATTTTTTATTATATGTTTTAGTATGTGCCTTGTAATTTGTATTTTACAGAGGTCGATACCATCTATATAGGTAATAACACAATACTAAAAAGATGTAGAAGTAAATTAAACTGGTAGACGTTGATAGCTGCATTTACATAATGAGAAAATAAGAAAATGCAGCTATTTGCCAATTACTTTTTCCACTGCTGGACATAGGCCTCCCCCAAGCACCTCCACAAACACACTACCAATCTGCAAATTAAAGTCACAACCCTTAAATATTACACACATAGAGGCAAAAAACAAAACACATTCGCATATACCACACGCAGCCAACGCACGGTCACACGGAAAGTCTAAAACCTCTCTTACAAAACCTTGTATCTCGTAAAGCTTCAATTTAAGTATTATCAGCCACCACGACGAGTCACTTAAGCCTTAATGCACATACATACTGAACATAACGGGGTTCCAGTGGGGATTGAGAATAGTTCCTCAATAAGTATCGGATGTCATTGATATTGATATCAAGTTGATGTTTGTATGGAGGTTTTTGAACAGTAGCTCTGCAGCCTAGAGAAGATTCCGATCTTCAATGGGTTTTGAAATCAGTTGCAACATCATTATCAGCCTATCAGTCCATTGCTACACAAAAAATTTTATCAAATGCTGTTCTGAATACAAAATGAGTTGGAAATTAAAAATAGATTTGTAGCCATGGCCAGAAAAAGAATTGATGAAAAATCGAAAGCAGTACAACTATTAACGTTTCATTCAAATATTAACTCTGTGCAGGAATGAAACCTGCGATAAGATTTTCGATTGTAATTTTTATTTTATGTAGCCTACACTGTCCCACTACTGAACAAAGGCCCCCCCCCCAAATCCTTCCAGGCATCCTTTTCTGAACCACCTCGATTCAACCCTTGTGGTACCCGTCTCGGTCATAGGTGGATTGTATCTAGGTAGTAGTATTTAATTCCAACGTGTATTTAAGGTCCATAAAAGTCTTCTCCCGGGGTCAATTCAAAGTGCCGTCAACACTGCTCGAAGTTTGATTATATCTCCGATGACCGGACCAAAGGACCAAAACTAGTTACTTCAAAATTATCGTTTCTTATCGCAGCCTAAAAATGCGACACTTATCTTTTAATTACATGTACAGTCTCGCAAAAGCTGCCAATGTAATCGACACCAGGTAGCCTCGATGTTTAAAAACCACTTACATTGAACGGATACCCTCCTACATAATAAATATCGTATTAAAACGTTATATACGAGGCCGTAAAGACCACCTGTGTCTTAAATGTGCTGTTGATTTTATGATTTTGTTTGAAAATTATGGTTGTATTTTACAATCTTATCCTTAATAGGGATGATATCATCGGCTTGTAAGAGCTACCTTCTTACATATTAAAAGTCAACATCTGCGTTTAAAGGTTCGCCAACTGCTAGGATGACGAAGCAGTGGCAGCCCATTGGTAACGGCCGTGGCTTACGAGTTGTAACTCGTAGTTTCGAACCCAGACAGAGACAGAGAGGCTTTACTTTGTGTATCACCACTGCTCTCAAAACAAGAAAAATATCGTGAGGAAACAGGCATGTCCTAGAACCAAAAATTCGAAGACATGTGATATCTACCATCCCGAACTAGGCCCATGTGATGGAAGAAGGCCCACTCTATCTCTTACAGATATGAGGCCTGTGTCCCAACAATGGGGACATTATAGGCTGCTAAAATGAAAGGTAAAGGGCAAAACCGCGTATCTTGTCCCCTTAAATCGGCACGAACTATATACATGAAATATAGCTCATGCCGTTGTAAAAATCTAAGCCAATCACTGCCGACGATTTCCCAGGGAAAGAAAAGAAAGTAAGAAAATAAATTTATTTGACCCAGTCTAAGGCACACAATATCCACACAAAAACGGAAAAAACTTAAAATAGTATTGTGTGCCTTAAAACTTAGAATCATAATCATTTATTTGTCAGAATATGGAACATTATTAGGATCGTAATATTAGTTAATGGTATCATCAAACGCGCTGTATCAAACGGTAGCAAAAAGCTGCGTCAAATAGACCCAATTCAGCATAAATTGAGCAATCCTACTGTGTGCTAAACGTGTATTTAAATATCTTGAAAACATCTTATACGAAAAACTCAACAACACTTTGGTCGATTCGATAAAATACTAATACCTTAATCAGTAACTGAGCAACCAACGATAAATGATTTTATTTCTGCAACGAGGTTTGTACAAACAGTTTTACACGTGAATCATATTTTATAAACTAGATGAGGTCGGCGTTTCCTATCTGACTACTCTGAGAATAAAGGCCCAAAACAAACTCAGAGGTCAGATAATGTGGAGGCCGTGTAGACTGGTGTGTGAAATGGTCTTTTGAGGAAAGAACCATACGGATTGAGTAGACCTGTCCAACAAATGAAAAGCCAAATATTAATATCAACACCATAGGCAAAATTACTTTTACAAATACCCTCGATTTAATCTAAACAAAGAATTTCAAGTAATCTAAAGAAATCAAAGAATGTAAGCCGTTATATGCAAATGATATTGAAGATGCAATTCTAAGAAATAGTCAACTTCAAGAGTAATAGAATTTCTAATCTAACATTAGACTAGCTACAGTGAGCATTTACATTTTTGCTATAAATGCAAGTTCTATAAGCACGCCGGTGGAATTCTATCTAGCCATGGATAAAGCGAGCGTAGAGGTATGTGTAAAGCGGGTTCCAAGGAAAAAAAATTGAATAGCACAGTTGCTATGCAAATAATAAATTTAGATAAATCAAAATTATTTCCAAATAACAATTTCCGGTTAACCTCCGAATTTATTAAAGAAACCAGAACCTTAATTGCCTAACACACTATCAATCTCAAGCATTTTAAAGGATATTGCTAATACCTACATTGCTTCGTATGTTCAAAAAATTTGTCTGCTCAACAACGTAAATAACGCAATGAATGTTGTTGAACTGTCAAAATGAAAACCATTACTACTGATAGTGTGTTACGCAATTACCCTATTAACTGTGGAAGATGTATACCTACATAAGATCATTCACGTGACATACTATAATCTCTAGCCGTCACAGCATAAGGACCAATATTAATCATCCCGTACAAAAAGACCAAAAACATTTCATTCACAATAAAATGTCTTCTATCTACATAAACGAGAAAGACCAAAGCTCTCTTACATAGATCTTATCGTTTTCCAATAATTTTCAAAAAGTCATGTAATAAAATTATAATATTCATGACTTGTCGTAAATGGACGTCATCATTATCAATGTGCATGTTATTAATTTCTCTACTAATTACACTCTAGATATTTCTTGTAGATAATTAAATTGTTCGATGCAATTGACAACTGTTGGTAATTTGTATGGTGCAATTTATAAGCGAATTTATTTTGTATTCAAATAATTTATTGTTACCCTGCAACGTTCTGACATGATCGGTACCCTTAATTGCGCCTAACACAATCGGAATCAATTTGAAGAATATTGCTAATCCATTGCTTCATATTATGTTTGAAAAAATTGTCTGCTCAACAACGTAAATAACGAAATGAATATTGTTGATTTGTCAAAATGAAGCCATTCCTACTGTTAGTGTAACGCAATTACCCCGCTGCTGGTCCTAAAATAATTGTCTTTTCTTTAATAAAAACTGGTCCTTTGGTTTTGTTTCGTTATATCTTTGAAATATCTCTTTCTTGATTGCATTTGAATGTCTCCCACAATTATCTTTTCAATCAGCATAACTACCAACATAACCACTGTATGTAGACAGATTTTTATCAAATTTCTTATCGCTCAAAAGAATTTCAATAATAAAATGTAAAGTCCTTACATTTGACCCTAGTATCAACTCAGGTGGCGCTATCCATCCTCATTTTAACTAAAAAAATAAAATTTACACCAATAAAAATAAAAAGGAGGGTTTGTGCTTATAAGAGCCGGGTATACGCGATTCAGCGTCGATAATACGCAATTCAGCGTAAAGAATAGACGATTCAGCACAAATTATACGCGGTTCAGCGTCACCGACCGACTGGAGCTGAGTAAACACGATTCAGCGCAAAGTATACGCAATTCAGCGTCACCTACCAACACGAGCCGAGTATACCCGACTCAGTGTCACCGACCCGAGTGTGACGATTCAGTTTCGTTCAGTATTCAAAAAGAGCACAAAGTGAGCCTCAAATAAGAAAAAACTCCTCATATCACCTCTATTTTGCACCATAATACCTAAGCAGGGAGCTAAATTAAGTATTAAAATTCACAACAGGACCAACGCTAATAGAGGATGGCCAGTAAATTGTTGAGAGCGATGTTATCACCTTAATAACTTCTTTGGTAGCAGTGTCTCGAGAAAAACGACACAAAAACATGATGAAAATGAAATTCTTGGGCATTACGGTCTTGGGAACGGGTCTGGGACATTATTCATGTTTGTTAAGTGTTAATGGGTCTCTCTGGGTTAACAAAAAATAAAAGTGGTAAATATATCTGGTGCTTGAGGACTTTTTGACGATTTTGGAATTGGTTGAAAGGAATGTGTTGGGGTATTGTTTGATGCTACTGATTAGGACTGTTTAGGAATTGAATATCTAATACATAACTGGACAAGTTATGAGTTTCATACCCTTAATGTAGTAAGTTAAAGAGCTGAAAGTGATGTGCTAAGTATTAATGTTCTAAACTAAAAATAAAGAGTTTAGATTTTTTATGTTTGTATTTTACGCTTTCACGCTAAAACGGCTAATGGATCTGGATGAAATTTGGCACATGGGTAGCCCATGCCCTGGATTAGGATATACAATACTTTTTATCCCGATATTCTCAAGGGATCTAGACTTATGCGAGTGAAACCGTGCGCAGATACTGGAATATAAGTTGAGTTCATTGATACCTATATTCAATAACAAATGAGGAAAGCAGTAAAAGGAAAAAAAATCTTAACCGCAATACTAATCAATTATAACTTGGAAAAGAGGTTTACCTTAGTCTAATTAAAAACTTGAGAAAAATAAGAGGCTGCCTTATAAGCATGCATTTAATAAAAATACCTGAGTGACTCATTTCCTTTATTAAACACGAAATGACGAATATAATGAAAAATAAAATTTATAAGGGACAAAAACTGAACGGGTTAAGTGGCTAAGCCAAAGCAATAAAAGGAATAAAAAGCTAATAACGAAACATGAAAAATAAATTAATACAAATTCAAGGAACACAATCAAAACACATAAATCGTGTAAAATTATTATCGAGAAAAAAAGACGTTGGCCCAACTGTTGACAACCACTGACATCATTTAAAATTAATGGCGGTCGTAAGTTAGTTGGCTACCAGAGTCAGGGGTGGTCCACCTTTTACACATTTGGGTAAAAAAATATATTTTGTGAAAAAAGTCCTCTTTTCGTGTGGGTTCCGTAAATGTCATGTTTAAATTGAGAGGTATAAATGATATTACTTTGTCAAATCTAAATGTTTACATAAAAAGGTTACATGGATGATGGGGATGTTTATATTTAAATATGCATTTTCTTATTAATATAATGATGCATCAATTGAAATCTTAGAATTGGATGATGGACCAAAATCCGTAAATATCTAAGCCACCACACTAATCAATAAGATTTGCTTCTGCAAACTGCAGAGTAATTGCGTAACACACTATCAGTAGTAATGGGTTTCATTTTGACAGTTGAACAACATTCATTGCGTTATTTACGTTGTTGAGCAAACACATTTTTCGAACATATGGAGCAATAGATTAGCAATATGATTCAAATTGAGAGTGTTACGCAATTAGGGTGCTGATTAGGCATTTTTCCAACTTATTTTTCCCTCGAATACATTGGTCAAGCCTTGTAACTCGTAAAGATTCTTTTAAAAACATCAATAATGATTTCAGAACAGATCTCCAAAATTAAGCAGAGATAAGATTCATTTCGAATGCTCCAAATACCTTACTGTGTGAAATATTTCTGTCATTAACTCCAACGATGCCACCTATTTTATTGATTTGTATTCAGATAACATAATTGTTTATAAAGACAGCACCCGTCTCAACTGGGCTGACCGACTAATCTTTTAACCACGGTACAAACTTTTATCGTGCTGATTCGAAAGGAGATTTTAATGATCTACATTTACATACACTTAATTTCAGTCAGTCCAGAACGGACAATTTGTTACTGGGTTCATTCGTTAGTTTCTCTGGTTGCTAACCAGGAGCCTGCACTTGAGACCAGTTAATGTCCATAGGGTCGCCCCTACTATTACATAGCGACTAAAGAAAACTGACGAAATAGTATGCTATTCCTACTCTGGCGACGCCTTGTGGAACTAAAGTCATAATAATTTTAATTTAGGGATGCATGAAGAAGCCTCCTCGTGTAGCGCAGTTTGTTCCGCCAGTTACTCAACTGAACCGAGCGTTCGGCGCATCCTGGACAGTCGCACCCAACACCTTATTTGACTGGCCAATTCTTCCCTTGCGGTGGTAGGGCTAACGCCCGCCTGGTTTGCGACACTCCCACCGGAATCCGGCGTCAAGGAGCCTGCTGTGTTTCGTCGATGCGTGGCAGTTCCAGTGCCCTAGACGTCTTCTGGGCCTGCTCATTCCATCATAGACCCCATCCATCGCTTTCCATCAGTCTTTCCATCATCGAGGTCAAGAGCGGGCCCACATCCAGCAATAAAAAAAAAATTAAAAAAATGTTGTCGATGTTTTGGTTTAGTTTGAATTGTCAAGAAGTCTGTAAGCAAAAAAGTTTCACAGTGAACAGTGAAGTGACTTATACGGAGTAATTTCCGACATCCACGCGGCTTCACCCGCGTGGATGTCGGAATATATCCCACGGGAACGGGACGAAAAATAGCATATGTCCTTCCCCAGGATGCCATCTATCTACTTGCCAAATTTTATCGAAATCCGTTCAGTGGTTTAGGCGTGAAAAGATAACATACAGACAGAGTTACTTTCGAATTTATAAGAATAGTATGAATTACAATAAGATAATCAGCCTATCATATTTCCACTGCTCACAGACACAGGCCTCTTCTCCGTGAGGAAGTGGGTGCAGGAGGAAAGCAGTGGTGATGAAATTAAATACACAAAGTGCCTGACTGGATTCGAACTTACGACCTGCAACTCGTAAGTCGAGGCCGATACCACTGGGTGCCACTGCTCCACCTCTGCTGTATGAATTACATCCGAGAAAATTCCTTAAAAAATCACCTCTAAAACATAAGAAAGTATCCATAGAAACTTCTAAGTTCACCGACGACGTATCATCGTAACACAAAATGGTTCATCTGCTGCGGTTAACCAATAGCCAATAGCTCAGTCACAGAAGGTCGGCTCCATACAACGAGCCAAAACGCACGCACACACAGACACGCTTCACGGACAGCGAGTGCAAGCGCACTCGCGAGTCGCGACTGGCATTTGTTTGAGATCGCCACACGTACGCGTCTTTGTAAGCGTACGCCTGTTTTCGCTCACTGTATGAAGCCTTCCTTCTGTACGATTCTGTGAATGTTGTGGTCGCAGACGGTTAATATCAACCACAAAGCTAAACAATATCCTGTTTGTTCTGTTTCTAAATAATACACAATCATAATTGATTTATGGTAAAACCACAGCGCGAGGAATTTTAGTTTAGTCGGTTTTAAGATTAGAAAATCTAATTGAATGTTTGCTATATTCTGGCTAGAAGCGAGTAGACTTTTGAGGTGAAAGAATGCACCCTCGAGGAACACACTCGTAATGGCAATACCTTTTGTTTTGACAATTCGACAATAGTTAATATCCATTGCATACATGTTACCGAAGGGCGAATTTTACAAACATTTTTATATACCTACAACCAAGCGATAATCACTGATAAAGGCAAAGTAGCTTCCTTTCTTTTTTTGCTAGCTTATTCAAAATCTTAATGCTTATATCTAGTCCCAATCCCCCATACGAGTAGGTTTTACGGAAAGATCTTAGTAATAAGTATCTTGGTTTAGATTGAAATTAAACTTTTAATATTACGATTGAGTGTCAGGCAGCCGGTCTATCTGTAAAATCTCACCAACAGAAACCTTCGTTGAAGTGAGCTATCATTCCACCTAATGCTAATGGATGGACACTATTAATAGCTCACTTCAAACTCATTCACCTACGTTTTGACGCAGAATTCGTCGGCAGGTCATATTAATAATATTATGTCATAGGAATTCTACAAATCTTACGTTATCTTTCAAACAAAACAGATGTGGAGAAATATTGAGCTCCATTTCCTCACAATCCCGATAGTTCTCGGTACCTACATCGTGAGAATATAACTGGACACGTCCAAAGAATGTGCTGTCACATGTAGGTACTTACCTATTGATTTCTATAGAAATTCACCTTCATAGAGTACTACAATATACAGTTTGTCAGTTATCAAACGGAGAAAGGCCGTAGCAACTTATATGACGCAACTTGACGACACACAGATGTCATACTGCCAAATAATCACAAAAAATATATCGTAAATTCCGCAATGCGTTTCGATACTAATATTTGAAGATAGACGATCAGCAATCATTCAGAATTTCTGAGTGCTGAAGATTCTAAAAGGATAACACATTCGGGGATTACCCGCTTATGTTTCCAGACGAGGAAGTAAGAAACAGGAAGCGATCCCACTTTTCGCCAGTCAGTCCCATGGTGTAGAGGGAGCGTATTGCCATAAATTGGGCACAAATCCAGACTCCAGGCTGCTACTGAGAATATACATTTTACTGATAAATCTGTTTTTCATTGATCGAAACTCAACTCAACTCCTACGCACAAGATTATGACTATATTCATTTAAAAGACACTCAATTTAATATGAAACTTAACGGAGAATCGTATTCTAAATCCCGTTATGTTTTATGAAAACTAGCTGTATTTAGAGAAATCGTATTACTTAAATAATTTTATTATAATTAACACTGTTGTGTTACATTAACATGTTCAACAGACCAATAAAAGTTCAACAATAATGAGTCTAATAAGTTTCTAAAACTGCAAAATTATACACTACTTCAAAATGATAGCAACAAAAATGCAAGAACATTTTGAGTAAGAATTGATAAAAAAACGAAACTTGACGGAAGGGAACTCGAACCCCAGGAATTCATGCATAGCTTGCGACCACTAAACCAACGAGACAGAATAAAAAATATTTAGTAATTAATTAGTATCCAGCTAGTATGAAAGATACACAACAATTAATATTAAACCGACAACGCTTTACAATCGCTCAACCACAGTATTTCATGGCCATAAACTAACGGTCTTGAATGAAGCTAACAAAAACTAAACTCGTTAATCAAACGGTTCTTCTAAAACTAATCTTAATTTTTTTCGGTAGCTTGTAAAAAGTATGTATCTACTTCTTGTTGCACTGCTTGTCTTTGTAAATCTTTGTCTTTGTAAATGTTATTTAATTTGTTGATAGAAATAATAGTATTCTATTTGGAGTCATGTTTGCGAATGAAAAGTTGTAGGTCGTAGGTTCGAACCCAGACAGGCGCTTTACTTTTTGTAAACTTTTTCATCACCAACTGCTCTCAAAACGGTGCGGTGAAGGAAAACATCTTGAGGAAACCGGCATGTCCTAGAACTATAAAATTCGAAGACATGTGACATCTACTAACCCGCACTGAGCCCGCGTGGTGGATTACATTACAACCCACTCCCTCTCGAAGAGAGGAGGCCTGTGTCCCAGCAGTGGGAACATTATCAGCATAATTATAATGTATATCTGTATGATGCGAATTGAGTCATTTTAAGGAGCTTTACGTCAAAGAAAAGTAGAAAAGCGAAACTTGACGTATTATACGCCCTGAAGCTGTAGCGAATTATTGAACTAGTAAAATACGAAAGTAACTCTGTCTGTCTGTTACTTTTTCACGACTTAAAGGCTGAACGGATTTGGATGAAATTTGGCACACAGATAGACCTTGACTTGGGTTAGGACACGGGACACTTTTCATCCCGGCTTGCGGTATCGGCAGTATGTTGTTGTGGAATATTTTCCGACCTCCAAGCGGGTGAAGCCTCTGGCCAAAGCTATAACACCATCATATGGACTATTCTTCTCATGTGTGTAAGCAAGAGCTATTCGCACATAGGTTGTCATATACATGATAACATAGAAAGAAAGAAAAATTGTTTATTCTGCACAAACTAAATGCACATGACAAAATAAAAATACATACATTACCCAAAAGCTTCGTATGGCATATTATGATACTTGTTTTCAAAAACTATTTTGTTTACCTTTTCGACTTTTGTGTAAGTTACAACTTGTTCAAGGTGTTAACGATAAACGAAAACAATAGACACACCATAATGTAATTATAAAACATATTTTATACCTTGGTGTAAACGCGGGATTACAAGTTTAGACCACAGAGCATGTATTAAACAGATATCACGGATATGCAGGATAATCCAGGCTGAGCTAAGCGTATTCAATCAGGTACCGTCACTCGTGAAAGTTCTTGCAATAAGTACCTACACCCTTTAATATAATAAAAGAAATTCAGACCAAACAATCTTCTGCAACTCATAAAATCCACATTTTATTCCCAAAAACAATCAAATTATTTCAATCGACATTTCCGAACCCAACGTCTACATATTTAACTTCAAAAACTTATTGTTATACTTTATTAAGGCGGCCATATTGAATAGAACGTTCCGTTTCACTCCGACGCCGTTTTAGAAGTCAAACAGAATGGTACAAACACCGCAAGTTATATGAAAAGTTTTGAAACGTGAAACGGAACTTTACGTAGACTAATATTTTCAGATCGGTTGAATTTGAGTTCGTTAGTAAATAGATTTGAAACAGAGTTGGTATAAAGTGCGGATTTTCTTGTACTTATTTGAACTTTTAATAGAAAAGGTAGGTAGGCAGATAAAACCAGTAGGTTTTATAGAGACATAAGTTGGATACAATCTTCGATCAATAATAGTACTAGATGCCCGATAAGCGCTTCAAAAACGGCCCGAAAAATACGAGCACGAATACTTTTGTGCTATTATTTCAAATTAGTATGGTCCAATCATAGCCAATGTTAAAACGTCAAAATGGCTCAGTGCGCGTTCAAAAGTTGTGTAAATAACCACCGTAACACCAAGATTTTGGAAGGAATATCTTTTTTTCGGTAAGTCTTTATCATTAAATGTTTTTCATAAAATAGTAACACAGTTAAATAGTAAATATAAATCAATTAGCAAATATTATGATTGTTGGCCAATGTTTGCGACAACGCGCCTATTCTAACAAACATTGAAGCATTGAAATGTGATTCCAAGAACTACGTCTAATTCCAAATTCGAGTAAGTACGAAATTGTCAACAAAATGTTTTTAACCGTATTGCTTAGACGTTAAGTTTCATTTTAGAATAAATATTTTTGTACTTATTATAAAAATGACTTTTTATTTTCAAGTGACATTTTAAATTTATTGCTTCGATGACAGAAGGACTTAAATATGAATCATTTGCAATCGTAATTAAACTTTATGTTAGAGTGTTAAGGTTTATAATAGTCTGAAGTTGTTAATATTATTAAACTTTTTTCTATAGTTCGTAGTAAGAAGTATAAATGTTTATCTGTGTGCAAACGTGGCCACTTTAGCGACTTATTTTTGTTCCTAATCATTCATCTAGTACTATTATTGATCGAAGGATACAATCCATATTTTATAACTGGCCAAAATCATTCTTTCTGAGAGTCATCATCATCTGCCTAGCCTTTTCCCAACCATATTGGGGTTGGCTTCCAGTCTAACCGGATGCAGCTGATTACTAGTATTTTACATGGAGCGACTGCTTATCTGACCTCCACAACCCAGTTAATGGATAATACCCCTTGGTAAGATCGGTTGTCAGACTTTCGGGCTTCTAACTACCCGTAACGACTGTCAAAGATCCACGAATGACAGCCGGGACCAACGGCTTAACGTGCTTTCCGAGGCACGGAGGGGTCACGGTATGTAGAGATGGTCACCCATCCACAGACCAACCGCGGCAAGCGTAGCTTAACCTGATCGATCGACCTGTGCCGCTTTTATCATTTAGTCACGGGTCCCTCTCATTCTTTCTGAGGGTATCATATACTACTATAGTGCTCCAAGTCTTCATCCCCTGCCCATATAACAATCTATTCGCGAGTTGGCGTAGCATTTCTCCTTCCATACATCTCTATCAGACTTAATGTCAGTATTCAACCCCTTTCTAGCCATATTGTCTTTCACACTATTCATCCATCCTGTATTGGCTTCTCCTTCTCTTAAAACCATCCTCATTCATACTCAATTTCCTCACAACATGTTCCTTTAAATTGATTAAATTAAATATTTCTATAATTGTGGCAACTAGGCCCATGAGTCCCATGACTAGGCCCAATCGTTAGTAACATTGCTCTTAAAAGCTATTGTTAGTGAACCAAAAAAAAAGAAAATTGTAAGGTTAGCTGTGGGGTCTTCTGACCAGCACCTCCACGTACTCAGCGTGCGACAACTAAAGTGCGTCGTACTTCTCTATCAACATACCTAGGATGCCGTTAGAACTAGACCGCGACCATGACAAGATGGAATTTGTTTTTTTGCGCAGCTTTATGTGCTAATCTATTGTCCAATTACCACGTACTATGTTCAAAAATTAAAAACGATATGCCTGTCATTTTCAACCAGGAAATTAGGTATTATAGATCTTACTTCTTCTAATATTATAAACGCGAAAGTTTGTGTGTATGGATGGATGTTTGTTACTCTTTCACGCAAAAACTACTGAACGGATTTGGATGAAATTTGGCACACGAGACTTTATCCCAGCAGTACTTTCCCGTGGGATAATTTCCGAACGTCACGCGGGCCAAGCCGCTGGCAAAAGGTAGTATTTTTATAACTTAGAAAATCCTTGTGTAACTAAGAGAGCTTAGTTTCTATTTTACGATTCATTCTTCGGCAGATGCAGTAGTCTAGCCAAGGTATGAACTCATATTATTGTTATTACAAATTCTTAAGCTAATAACAGGTGAGTTTGCAACGTTGTATAAGAATCATTCTTAGTTTCTTAGAGCTGATTTTTCCATCACCAGATGTCTTTTGTCTGTGGAATAAAATTTACGTCAAACAGTATTTTTATGGAAAAGAAAAGTCCGGACATTATTTATTTAACTTTTTAATATTTCTTTATTCGGAAGACATTTAACTCATTTTATTTTTAGTACACATTCAGTGTGCCTCATTGGCTTTGGTCATAAGCGCGAATGCTAAGTCTACCATTAGGAAAAAGCTCATTTCACCAGGTGCCTTATGTATGACAGGGAGATCCTATTGCCAATAATCGGACACATATTCAGACTTCTACCGACCAGCTGTCGTAAAATAGTTCAATTAGATGTACGGGCTGACACAACACACGATTCCCCGTATCCCCTGCCCCGTCTGTGTGATTGTATCAATCTACAAGTCTTTCCCACGCTTACGTACAACACATTTATTTACAAGAACTGCAGGTATGTACCATCTCCTTCTATTCTTGACCGAACGAACACACGTAAACAAACACGTATTCAGCCTATAATATTCCCACTGCTGGGACACACACAGGCCTCCTCTCGGTGAGAGGGAGTAGGCCGTAATCCAGCACGCGGGCCCAGTGCGGGTTGGTAGATGTCACATGTCTTCGATTTTTTTGTTCTAGGACTTGCCGGTTTCCTCACGATGTTTTCCTTCACCGTTTTGAGAGCAGTGGTGATGAGATAATTTGCACAAAGTAAATCGCCTATCTGGGTTCGATCCTACGACCTACAACTCGTAAGTCGCGGCCCTTACGACTTGGCCACTACTGCTCACGACTCTCACGTCTGCTGACACAGGGCTCCTCTCTGAGAGAAGGAATGAGCCGTAATCCACCTATATCAGTGGAGGCTAGTTTAGATAGAACAAGTTGGTTAAAAATATGCGTCACATGCACGCGAAACGGCCTTCGCTCAGCATAATGCTGTGACCCTATGCAAGACCTCGGCTTGCATAGTATCACAGCATCTATGCAAGACCTCGGCTTGCATAATATCACAGCATTATGCCAAGCACAGCACGATTATGCACAGTACTGGTTTTCAGCAATAACCGGTGTTGACGTCATGAACACACGTCTACCGGTCAACCTGAAGTTCTTTCTTTAACAGGCAACAAAGTTCTAAGAACCTACCTATTGTTAACATCTTCCAAATTCTGTACACTTAGTTCGCAATAAAGAATTTGAATTTGAAAAAAAATACATCTAACAGCAGCGAACCAATAGCATCCCTAAAGTAACGAAAATAAAGATCACTGTGATTTAGACAAAGTTGTCAATGGCAGCAATCCGACTGCAACCTTATTGCAACTACCATAAAAATCACTGTGATTTTGACAGTAAAGTAAAATCAGAGGTAAAATAACTGTGAAAATTCCGTAATATTAATTAAAATATCAAAATTCTAAAATGGCCGTGGAGTTTTATCGCTGATTTTACAATAGTCTCATATTTCAACCATATTACTTAATACCTAAAATATGAAATCAAGAATTTATTTATACTTGATTGTATTCCAGTCTTTCAGCCATAAATAATAGTTCAGAATAACACACAATTACCAAACTAATATTAATCAACTTCGAGCCACTAAATATTATTCATTAACCAATAAATAATTCAGAAGTAAATGAAATATCGTAGCAGGACAATGTACCAAATGTTCCAAAAATAAACAAATTATGGTTTATCCGTACCGAACAATGTTTTGATAACAATCGCCGGTGTATCAATGGCTTTAAAACAATAAAAATAGTGATGTGAAATGCATGCAGTGCGTTACACGTCGACATCGACATATCGACCGCAGAAGGGTTTAGATAAATTAGTATTCCTAGATACGGCTTATCGATGTAGTTTATTAGTGGGGTACTAATATTTACTTGTTGCAGAGATAAAGTTAAATGCCAGAGCTATAGCGTTGGTGCGAAGAGATTTATAGTTCGTGCCTTTACGCACAGTCTATGTTAGTCTAGGATTAAGTTCTCAAATATTGGCCAATTGCTTTTTATAATTCGATCGTTCAAAGTTTTTTGTGAAGATCGTAGTGACTGTTCATTCATAATATTTACTCATCTTAACTTTTTAAGCAAATATTTAAGTAGGTAACTGTCTAAGTGTACCATCGATTATCGAAGTGGGGGATTACTGACCCATCCAATACCCAGTGCGAGTGAGGTGCCTCTAATCAAACCATGCCCCACTTACTGGAGTGCCCTGAGTCCCCACTTACTGGAGTGCCCTGAGTCCCCATTCACCTGCACCTTGGATTACCTAAAGAATGCCACTAATGTCACAATCATCGTGGCCACCTACTGGGCTCAAATAATATAAAACATCGAAGAAGAGGTACCATAGACATGAAAAGAAGAAGAAGTAATTGTTTAAACATATTTTAACCGGTTCCTGCAAAAAGCAGCACACACTTACCAAACACAAGCCCAAATAAAAACAAAAAAAATATAGTACCTAAGCCAAAAGTAGACAAACATTTCACAACAGGACGTCATTCCCATCGTCACTTCCAGTCACTTCTACATCCCGTCACCGTTATCTGCGTTTATTCATTGCAACAGAAGGCCAACCCCACAATAATTTGGACAGCGTACACACTAACGCGGTAACGCATGCAAATTCAACCCCGGCCCATGAAATATACGACCAATAAATAAACACAGAAAGGGGTGAAATTAAATATTCATATACGGGTGATGGGTTGAATGGTGAAGAGTGAGAGTATCGATGTTTTGTTTGGTTTTTTGTCGAGCAGGTTTTTGTTTTAACTAGAGGACTTTGGTTGATTATTTCATTACTAGCTGCGCCCCGCGGTTTCACCCGCATAAGTTTCGATCCCGTGGGAATACCGGGATAAAAAGTAGCCTTTAAGTTAATCTGGGGTGTCAGCTACCTCCATACCAAATTTTATCTAAACTGGTGCTGCCGTTTGAGCGTGAAGAAGTAACAAACATATAAACACACACACACACCTCCACACACTCACAAACTTTCGCCTTTATAATTATTAGTGTGATTTTCTTTGTCAAATTGGAATGACAGGCATTATAAGCTGATGGGTGGAATGAATGATGGAAAGTTATTAATAATACAACATATTCTAATAATATTGATTTCCACGTTAATTTAATATTATTAATACCTATGTGAATGGATACTGATTATTTTGCAAGACGTGGTAATAACTTGTCGGTTGATGGTTGGTTGTTTTTGGCTGATGGATGTTGGTGGCTCTGTAATTAATCTCAATTATTTAATTTCAATCAACTAGCTTTTAGAATTATAAATTGATGGGGATTATTGGATAAAAACCCCTAAATTCATCAACCCATCAATCAATTTGTGTCATTCAAAATCCCAAAAACGCAAATCCATCGATAACTCTCACATAAAAATATACATCACTAAGACAGTCCAATATCGTAATAGGCAGACTAAAGAGTGAGGCGACTTGTATAACATCACCAAATTAGCCAAGCGGTGTGCAATAGCCCTTAGGCGATAGGGTTGTCATTGTACATACTGTGCAACGTATTATTATTTAATCAAAAATGTATTGGCGTCATGGTGTTTTGTATTTGAAGAAAATAAATTGAAATGTTTGTATTTTATTTTTTTACTAGCTTATCCTGCAACTTCGTCCACGTGATTTTTTTTTTGTTCCCCCGATCCACAGCGTCGCATCGCATTGCCCGCCCGCGCTATTAATTCGTTTCGCGTAGTGTTCTTTCTTACTTTTTTTTGCTCACTTCCTAATGGTCCTTGCATGTGCTAGATAGACTATGGCCTTCCACAGAAATTGGGCTATCAAATGCAAAAGATTTTTTTTTTAATCCGACCTGTAGTTCCAGAGATTAGCGCGTTCAAACAAACAAACAACGAAATTGATCTTCATACATTTCATCAATTCAAATTGACATTTTTCGCCGGCTGGTCGACAGTTCACGTGACCAAAGGGCTGGGTAGTTCTTTGGTCAAAGAATTAGCATTGCCATGCAATATTTATTTGTATAGTAAGCAAGTTAGTCATTTAATTTAGTATCTAGTGTAAATAGTTAGTTACATTTTCTCAATTAAAAAATCAGGAAAATAGTTTCCATTGCAATTTAAAGCACCCAGAAAAGATTGACGGGTTGGTACATCAGGAAGAATGTAATCTTGACAGCGCAGAAAGTAATAACAGTAATTTTATTATATAACCCTACAGTTCGGCCGCTGAGAGAATGCGTTCCTGGCACCTGTCAGTGCCAGAATTAATTATAATCATTAAAGTCATCAACACAACTTTCTAAGACTCCTATATAAAAATAGTCATTCAGTAAGAGTAATCCTACTGAATGACCATTTCATGAAATCTTGACATTTTAGGATTACACTTGACTAACTTAACAACGTACGTTATCAACGTACAACTTAATACTGACCAGCAAATTGCAAAAAACGTAAGAACATTTGAATTTCGCGGGCTACCTTAGCGCTTCCCTCTTAAAGTTAACAGATATTTATAACCTTATAACCATATAATCCTTAGCATTACATAACATTAAGCAACTTTATGAATAAGCCCCAATAATTCTGCTGTATTCCCTTTGCAATTGAAACCAGTAAGATATTCTTTCAGAAAATTTGAGCCGATTTGGGAATCAAACCGAAAGTAACCTAATTTTTGCCCTCCGAATCAAAATTCAATTCAAGTCTATATTAATTTAAATAACTACGTGCAATAGTTTTCGAGGAAAACACCAGTGACAGATGGACGGATTGATTCCATACGCGTTTTGCTTATTTTAGCACGCAACTCTAAATAAAAAACCAATTTAAAAAAATTCTTGAATACGCACAACCCTATCTGGGTTTAGGGACATGAATACATCGTACAAAATGCTTAGTGACGCCTTACAAATGATTGTATCTACCGAGTTTTGTTGATATATTGCACTCCTAAATTGAATAGGACGCAATCTGGACAGGCGGTGGGGCACACAAGGGCTCCTGCAATCCCCTGGGTAATACGATTTAGGATTAAATATTAGTCCATTAAAACGTGTAATAGTTGAGCTTTTGCATGTAAAGGAGTGAAGTAGAGTACTTGAAGATGTTTTGATATTATGTATATTTATCATAATCCTGTACATAGGACGTTCTGAGGGTGAATGTTGACTAAGAGACAACGTGAAACTTAAGTTTCTGGAGATAGAAACAGTATACCTATTCTGTAAAAATCTTACCGTTAAAACTTAGGTGAAGTGACCTTGAAGTGAGCTGTCATGAAACTGACACTATTGACAGAGAAGTAGTCCATTAGCGAGTCGGTTGCCAAAATGAGAATTAGCCCTAATGCGCCTAAACCATCCTAAGTTTTAGTTTTTTATGTAAGTTTTAATGGTGTGATTTTTACAGAATAAAGATATGTTATGTTATAGAAAAACACCCTTCATTTTAAAACAACAAATCAAATGATTAGATTTTTCGGCTTATTAGTCGTTTCGCACGAGTTTACTCGCCCGAAACGGGCGAATCGTCACTTTTAAATAATATGACGCAATGAAGTTAAGAAAATAATATTTAACTCTTAGCACTTCTGTGCGCTAGTGTCCTTTTTTCTATAGGTACTTTATTGCATAACATTCAAAATGTGCCAATTCGTGCGAGTCGCCTATAAAAAAAATATTATGTAAAAGTGACGATTCGCCCGTTTCAGGCGAGTAAATTCGTGCGAATCGACTAATAATCCGATTTTTCAAACTAAACGGGGCAAACGAAGGATTGCAGTTTCTATTCGAAAGAAGTCATAGCCAGCTAGTCTAATGCAACCGTCTTATCTACAAATAAAAACAAATAAAATGAAATATTAGAGTGACCTTTAGAAGTAATTAAAGTTGTTTACATAATCACCTGATTGGTTTGTTTCTTTCCTAGACTATCTTAGTTGTCATAATAAATTAGCCGGTAATTATCCACTGGTTGACCAAGACGAAGTGGTGCCGAAGAAGAAAGAAATATAGGTTTATTTGCCATAGAAGCGCGTGCATACAAATAGATAATTCACACGTGAAAAAATATTTTGTTTTGAGCATGAATGTCAATGGCTATAAGAGTAGGGGAAGATCAAAAAAAAAACTAAACTATAGATGGACTGTGTGAATGATGATATGGTTAGAAAGGGGGTGACTACCGAGATGACGACTAATAGAGAAGTCATCATCATCTGCCTAGCCTTTTCCCAACTATTTTGGGGTCGGCTTCCAGTCTAACCGGATGCAGCTGGATACTAGTACTTACTTTACATGGAGCGATTGCCTATCTGACCTCCACAATCCAGATACTGGGTAACAAAAAACACACATCACATCACACATCATTTCAGCCGAAAGACGTCCACTGCTGGACATAGGCCTCCCCCAAGCACTTCCACTTCGACCGGTTCTGTGCTTCTCGCATCCAACGGGTTCCTGCGGCCTTCACAAGGTCGTCGGACCACCTTGTGGGAGGCCTTCCAACGCTACGTCTTCCGGTACGCGGTCGCCACTCCAGAACCTTTCGGCCCCATCGGCCATCTGTCCTGCGAGCAATGTGCCCTGCCCACTGCCACTTAAGACACACAAAGAACACACCTTCCAAATTTCATGTCTCTAGGACAAGCGGTTTAGGCTGCGCGTTAATATATCAGTCAGCCAGGACTTTGAATTATACATATAAAATTAGGTATATAGATTGAAAAAAACTACCGAAAAGCTTACGAGTATGTCAATCCTGTTGAAAGTCCATGTAGCAATACGAAACGCTTTTAAAGCGATTGTCACTTGTCTCGCCAAAACACTGTGAGTGAGTTTTACAAATCATGACATCCTCGGTTCTTAAATAAGGATAGGCGTTTGCCCTGCAGGAGGACAATACAAGCCAAGCTGATATGTTTATTAATACACACCTTTACAGGCCATTACGTTGATTAAAGATACTGCTGTTATAGGCCATCATCGCTGCTTGATATTATTGATATGCTATTGGAAACTGCCATTTGTGATATTACACATAACATTATATCACACCGGTAATATCCGAAGAGTCAGGCAGAGGTGTACCTAACCATAGTATACCCACATTTCGCAAGTTAAGTTTAATAGGGGGCGAGCTACGCAATATCTTCTCATGCCATATACCGCAATATCTCAAGACGAAAGTCTTTGATCAGTGCGTGTTGCCAGTGATGACATATGGCACTGAAACGTGGTCGCTCACAATGGGCCTTATTAGAAAGCTAAAAGTCACCCAAAGGGCAATGGAGAGGGCAATGCTTGGAGTTACCCTGCCTGATCGAATCAGAAATGAGGAGATCCGCAGGAGAACCAAGGTAACCGACATAGCCCAAAGAATTGCCAAACTTAAGTGGCAGTGGGCAGGGTACATTGCTTGCAGAACAGATGGCCGATGGGGCCGAAAGGTTCTGGAGTGGCGACCGCGTACCAGAAGACGTAGCGTTGGAAGGCCTCCCACAAGGTGGACCGACGACCTTGTGAAGGCCGCAGGAACCCGTTGGATGCGAGAAGCACAGAACCGGGTGAAGTGGAGGTGCTTAAGGGAAGCCTATGTCCAGCAGTGAACGTCTTTCGGCTGAAATTATGTCAATGAGGGGGCGAGCCTATTGCCATCAACCGGGCACAAATCCCGACCTGAGAGTCGAGCCCAGGGCCTCACACTCAGAAGTAACGCTTACGACTACTAGAGCAACGAGGCAGTCAGTTAGTTTTTCATGTCTTGTAAATGACCATTGTTATTATTTCCTGAACCTGTTCTAATTCACAAAATATTATAATAATTTTGTTCACAACATTTCGCATCACTACTTACTATGCAAAGGGTTGTTTGATCAAACATTGGCCCAACATTTACAATGCAACTCTTTGTAATGTTGACAGTTTACATGTTATCGTACGCAACAATGTTGGTCACCATTGTTGAGTCTCGACTCGACACATGTTTTATGTCAAATTACGGACCGAATATTAAAACAACGTTTTGTGACATTTGATATTCGAATTTTAAATCACTTGTAACATTAAAATGCGAGCGTGTTTTTATATGTTGATAGAAATAATTGATGTTAATATTGTTAACGTACTTTGGTGAAGCGTTGCTAGATTTAATAATTGGATTTAAGAAAATGGTGAAGGGCATTTTAATAAAAATAAACTCGAACTCCTGAGGATTTATTGTAAGACCCATATTTTTGTTACCATCATTGATTTATTTTTTTATATCAATGGTTACCATACATGTTTTAGGTTAAAAATCTTAGAGTTAGGTACTAATATACCTTCAAGATGCTCGAAATACTTCGCCACATAGTTATTATTACAGGTACTCGTAAAACCCTGATTAGTTGCGCTACTAAAATATCAAAACGTGTTATTGTCGACTTTACCACAGTTACTATATCAAAGTAAGCACCTATTTTGATACATAGTCTTACTTAATATAATGTGTACGAAAAGCAAGTTATACAGCTGGAAAACCACCCAACAACTTTAAATGATGAACATACTAAATCTGCCTATAAGCCTTTTCCCAACAATATTGGAGTCGGCTTTTAGTCTAACCGGATGCAGCTGAATACTAGTATTTTATATAGACAGACTGCATATGAGACCTCCACAACCCAATTACTGGGTAACCCGGTACAACTTGGTAAGACTAGTTGTCAGACTTTTGGGCTTCTGAATACCCGTAACGACTATCAAAAATCTACGAATGACAGCCGGGACCAACGGCTTAGCGTGCTTTCCGAGGCACGGAGCAGTCTCGATATATAATGGATGGTCACCCACCCACGAACCAACCGCGGCAAGCGTAACTTAACCTTCGAACGACCCGTGCAGCTGTTATCATTTAGCCCTTTTGTAAATGAGGAACACACTAAGAACTGCGGGGTAATTGCATAACACAGTAACAGAAGCAATGATTTTCATTTTGATAATTCAACAACGTTCATTGCGTTATTTACGTTGTTCAGCAGACAAATTTTTCGAACATTGAAGCAATGGATTAGCAATATCGTTCAAAATCATTCATATGGTGACTGAAAGTGTGTTGTGTTACGCAATTAGGAAGATGCACTTTGTGTGTGGTCCGCTACGCACAAAGTAAGTTTCGCATCTATGTATAATGTAGTGAATTTCTGGCTATGTGTTGAGTCACAATTTCTCGATCTTCGCAACGCAAAATATTCTCAGTACTACTTCTTTTAACGATAAATTACTAGTAGAAGAGTTCTTTGTAAAACAGCTTGCCTGTGAAGTGTCATCATCCACAGCTATTTCTTTTCTTATCTAAATACAGAATGAAACACCTTACTTCAAGCAGAATCATCAATCCCTGGTTATAAGCAGCAAATATTGCCACCTCCATTAGATTGACCCTAAACTCTTGTGCCAAAACACAGTTTAAATGAAATTGTTTATTCTGTTAACAGAATATCGGAATCACTTTACACCTCATATTATAAAAATAAGCTAGATGAGGTCAACGTTTCTAAACTGACTACTCTGAGAAGAAAGGCCGAAACAAACAAAGAGGTCACAGTCTCTTTTAAAGTCTAGACATAATCTTGGTTAGATCATGTGAAGACCATGTAGGTTGATGTAAATGGTCTTATGAAGAAAGTACCGCACAGATTTGTGTGGACCAATCCAGTAAAAACTTTTTAACAAAAAAAAACAGACTTCCAAAAAAAACACTACAAACTGAAAAATAACTTTAATTTCGGAAGTCGGTGTCTTAGGGATCAGTATTTTAGTTTTTGCCACCGGCTTCCGAAATTAAAGTTATTTTTCAGTTTGTAGTGTTTTTTTTGGAAGTCGGTTTTTTTTTTGTTAAAAAGTTTTTATTTCTCGCTTTTTAGTGGGTCTATTTATAATTTATCTAAGTTACAATAGCCTAATGTCAACTTGCCCATCGCCTTTTTATAAAATATTCCTTTTCTCGATGCAGGGACGTTAAAAAAGGTTTGTTGAGGAGTTCTCCTTTTATTAGTTTTTAGATTAGATGCTGATAATCCTGGCTGCAGCATCAGGCCAGACTTATGTCAATATTGCATTGAACTTAAAATTAGTCCTGTTTAAAATGAGCCCAAACATGACTACGGTGCTGTAATTTAAAGGTTTGTACTTTTTCTGATGCTCCTGGCTTCAGCATCAGGTCTTCGGTGTTCCTCAGTAACAGTACGTTTATCCACACATCGAGCCCTTTTCAATGAGCCTAAACACGATATATCTGCTGTTAGTTGTCGAGGAGTTAGGTACTCTGCAGACTATCCTGACTGCAGCATCAGGTCATGACTTGATGATCATGAGACCAAATGTGGCAAATGCCCTATCAAACATCAAAACAATTTACTAAAACAGTCCTTGCCTGTTCGAGTAACTTCTTACTGTTAAGGAGTTGTACCTTCCATCATCAGCCCAGCTACAATAAGTGAACCTATAAAATTTGAGGGTTGCCCTCGATTTCTCTAAGATCCCATCATCAGATCCTAACTTGGTGACAATGGGACCACCTCAGAACTATCTACTTTCGAACAAAAAAAGAATTTTGAAAATCCGTCGACAACTGGCGGCGTATTCGATGAACAAACATACAAAAAAAAAAAAAAAAAAACATACAAACACCCGAACATAGTACCTCCTCCTTTTTGTAAAGTCGGTAAAAATGAAATTATAGTTTCTTGAAAATACTTGCTAACATCTACAACCTCACAATTTAAAACCAGAACCTTCTACAATTCCCTTCAAATTAGTCCCAGTACCACTCGACCCTACACGATATTAAGTAAATAATTAGTCATAATAACAGTAGCTGGGTCCCGTCAGTCGCAATAGCGGGGGCTCTGTGGTTGATACGTCATAATGTAAATGATGGTTACTTTATTTGCTCGGGGGGATGAAGGAAATGCGTTGTAGCAGTTTGAAATTTAAAATGCATACGTGTTGTGTGTTATGATCATTTAATTTGGTTTGACGGCGATCTTCTAACATACATATTTTCCTTAGGGCTGATTTTACCAAAGTCAGGTATCTTTTATCCGTGGATTAAACTGATGTGTCAGTTTTAGTCAAAAATTGTAATACAGTCCAAAAAAAATTTTTTTTTTCTTCTCAGAACTTATTCTAGCTAGGAGAGCAGTGCTCACCTACACGATTGGAATCCAAACTTATCCTCACTTATAATAATATTATAACTAATACGACCCTTAGTCTGAGCAAATAATATTATAATTATTAAACTAAAATTTATATTCTGTCTGTGTGTGTGTGTGTGAATTATAATTTAATATATATATGCATCTTTTTCTTTCTATTTCATTAAGAAAAGGACAGAAGATAAATTTTAGTTTAGTCCTGTCAAATTAATCAGCGCCTGACGTTAATTGACGTAATTTTAGTAGGAAAGTTTTTAATCACGTCTAAACTTTTATTGGAGTGGTGTCAGGCGCTGTTTAATTTGACAGGACTAAACTAAAAATTTTGTTCTGAAGAAAAAGCTGCACCGAACAAATTTAGTTTAGTTTGTGAACAACAGAATCGGGCAGGCAGGATGGGACGGGGTGGATCGGGGGACAAGAAATTTTACGCGGACGAAGTCGCGGGAAGAAGCTAGTTATTATAAAGATCCAAAATCGGACCCCTGGACCACACTCTGTTCTCCCAACAAACAGTAGTAATAACAAAGTAGGTATTAATTTCATAACTTTACTACAACTTAGTCACAAGTTTCCCATAACCTTTGAAAACCAATATAATAAGGAGCACAATTTAAATAACTAAAATCAAATATTACGCCTATACAAATAGAGAACGAGCAGGGATGGCCATATCTTGTCAAATAAGATTCTGAACTAATCGCTACTTAAAGTGGTCCGTCCATAAAGTTAGAAGACGAGACCTTTTGCATTGTAACTTAACTATATTAACTTAATTTAGTTAATAAGTAAACGAAAATGGTTTAGTTGAATCCAAAGCCCTGTACCTACTTGAGGTTTCAGCTTTAGTCCACATAAATTAAATGTGAGAAAAATTTAAGTTTTGAGCAAGGACGTGGACGGCTATAAGGGTAGGGGAAGACCAAAGAAACGATGGATGGACTGAAGGATGTGAAAAGGATGATATGGCTAAGGTGTGATTACCGAGATGACGACTAATAGAGAAGTATGGAAGAAAAATACATGTTGTGCTGACCTCAAATAAATTGGCAAAAGGGCAAGAAAATGGTGAATCAATAGTTGGAAATTTTAGTTCTTTAAATTCAAAGGATCTTCTATGAGAACTGCATATTTTTTGTGCATATTGGTCACGTAAACAGTGCATATAATTAATACGAAAGTGATTCTTTTCTGCGATTTAAATTTTACTTAACTATCTATTTCTTGCGAAATATTGTATCTATACACGCGGTTGAAGTCACAGACCCAGCATATAAAATATATAGTCAATGACCTAAATCGCCTAACCCTAAAGTGATATGCCCACAGCACAGAAACAAATGTCAACTATTAACAAAAAAAAAATGAACGGATTCTTAGTAAAATGTTAGTTGCGGTCCGTTTGAACTTAACGCCCCGTAACAACATGTGTGTGCGTCTGTCCTCTTGTTTATAGTTAAATATTCCCATTTATACTATTATTAGAGCCGTGCAGGATGTAAGTACTGTGTATTGCCGTCCTGGCTATGCTAAATATGGGCACGAAAAACGGGAAAGGTGGGCAATTGTTTTTATTAAAATGGCTCGGCGTTTTAGGGTTAATGTTGATGGGAATATTATAATTATAATGATTTTTATTTGACAAAATATTACAGACCGTGGTTTTATGTTTTGGTTTCCGAACTTATTAAGAATATTAAATAATACAATGCGGAGACAACTATACGACAGTAAATGAAAACACTGACAATAGAGTATTTTGGAACTATATTATATACAGACAATTCAAATTTTTCACCTCTTTATTAGTGGTTGTAATGGAAATCATATCACTTGGTTTTAGCACATGAGTAGGTGGTTTTAGTAGGTTTTTATATTTTTTTTTCTTGTAGACTTTAGATTTGTAGACCATTTTTTATTATATCAAGTACCTGGTACTGTTGACAGGCCTACGCTGTCCTCCCCTAACTACTGTAATTTGAAAACATTGTAAAAGCCAATTATTTTTAAAAATAGTAACCGTAGAGTTTCTTGCCGGTTCTTCTCTATAGGAAACGACCAATTGGAACCGTGCACCTAGCTTCTGTCGTTTCATAAGTGCCCATGTAGGTTTATGTAAAATAAAAGATTTTGATTTTGCCTACCAAATAAGTAGGTAGGTATATAAATCCGACCATCGAAAAAAAAAGTGACTTTTACAAAGCAACTAAATGGTAGTGATGCTATAGTGACTAAACTATTGTATATATTTGATAGAATTTTAAATTTAGATGTACAAAGTTTTATTTACTATCGTATTGTCGTCTCTGCCTTGTATAAATATGAAAATAGAGTTTTCGTTCTCATGTCGGTCGTGGAATAAACATGAAAAGAACACTTTATTCGGATGATGTATGCAGAAGAGCGTTCGCTAAAGGACTAGAGTAAAATAAAAGAACACCGACATTTAATTCTATTCTACCAATTTTGATCTAAAACTAAACATGCATAAGCATAATCAGCCTATAATGTTCCCACTACTGGGACACAGGCCTCCTCTCAGTGAGAGAGAGCGGGTCAGCGGGCTATAATATACCACGCGGGCCCAGTGCGGGTTGGTGCTTGGTAGGTGTCACATTTCTTCGAATTTTTGGTTCTAGAACATAAAAAAATTCATGACATTCTTTCCTCACTCTAAATCTAAACATTATAACAATTAAAGGAAAAAATCGACAAAACAAGCGAAATCACACCAATCTAAAACATAAACATGACTGAATAAGGAAATCTTTAATTTGGCATTATTGTGTCATTAACCAAATTCGTTGATGAGGACGAACTAAACGACGCTACTTTAAAATTAGAATTCGATTTTGGAAAATGTGAAGGCGTTATTAAAAAGATAAATGAACAACTTTATGGATTTGTGTTCTTAATTTGAACTTAAACGTTTTGATTGGTGATCAATGTGATCATTGACGTTAATGATCCAAGGAGGTTGTTTCTCTTTGGTCTAAGTAGATAATTGAAATGATAGTTTGTTGTACATAAGTCCTAGTTAGGACAAAGGAAATTGGTCTATAAAGTGTTATTGGTCATGTTCTTTGTTCTGTTAGACATGGTAAGTACCAATTTAGTCTCGCCTTGCGTTTCGTACCACATTTGGCTAAAATCATCAGTCAGTACCTTTTTTCATACCAAGTTTTTCTTGATTGTAAGATACCACTACCGTTTTTTCTTAAAGCAACACAATTCACGGCAAGTTTTCTAAATATTTGGGACTTCTTTTTTATTCAATCCCATTCGTTTTCTAAAGCTATTTCTTTCTTAATTAGGTACTACAGTTACGTTTGCCTTCAGTTAGTAAATATCTCTGTTGTAATCTGTCGTAAATGTAGTGGGTAGAAATTATTTCCATTTATTTTTAATATATTAACTAAACCGAGCGCTCGGCGCATCCTGGAAAGTCACGCCCAATACCTTATTTGACTGGCCAATTCTTCCCTTGCGGTGCCCCCGGAGTCCCCGGTCAAGCAGCCTGCTGTGTTTCCTCGATGCGTGGGAGTTCCAATGCCTTAGGCATCTTCTGCGCACGCTCGTTCCATCATATACCTCATCCATCGCTTTCCATCAGGCGTGATCGAGGTCAAGAGCGGAACAATTAAGAAAAAAAATTTTTTTTTTCATGTGTATGGAATTTCTGGATTTTCATCTTTTATGTCTCATTTCTGGCTCTATACGTTATAAATATATGTATATAAAAACTGCTGCAGGGCAAATGACTCTCTCATCTCATCTTTTTCTTTCTCATTTTTACTATTATATTGACTAAACTTATCGTATTATCTCTCAATATCTTACAACACACTACATCTTCTTTAAACACGATTGCATTATCAATTTATCATATACGTGCATAACTACATATAGCTGTTTATCTATCGTAATTGTTTTACTGTTTATGTAATGCGCAGTGAGCTTTAGATTGTAATCTTTTCATTGTTTCATTACTACATAATTAGCTGTTTATTGCTAGTTTCTACCGTTATAGGTTTCTGTTTAAGTGTAGTTGTATTAACTACTAGCTGTGGTTTCATACGTTTCCTGGGGAAACTGATTCATGTACTTACCCGTAGGTACCTAGATAAATAGTATTTTAAACGGCAATCAAGAGTATGGTATATCATCGTGCCCCTCTAAACTCTGAAATTTGTGCGAGATTGAGTAACAGAGATCTTTAACAACTTTCATAGTTGTGTAGTGGAATATTTATCTCTATCGACATCTTCTTGGCCTGGGTTCTGTAAATACTAGATAATATCGAAGAATCGTTTTCACTAGTCACATAGAACCTTTACTTTAAGTAATGTACTTTGTGTAATCATCATATTTGAAGTATTAATAAAACAAAATAAATGAGATGACCTAATCTTTGTCTTGAATCACCCGATACACGGGTTCCATGTTAATTCTCTGTGTCAATAGGTACTCGTGGATGCAATCATTACATTAAATATTTAACTTAGGTATTACTTGCATTAGAATTAATTTAAATAAATAAAGCAATAAAACTACTTACCGTTTATGTACTTAAAATGAAGGTTTTATGTGTTAGCGTTATCACAATATACATGTCCAATAAATACTTAGTTTCCTACTGATCTCATTTTGCCTTAAAGATGCATCTGATGAATATTAATGTTACAAAGTCCATTCTTTCTTAAAAATTCTGGTCCACATAATCATGTGTTTCTTCTTATTAGCGTGTACACGTGGTACTCAAATATGCCAGCCCAGAATTTAGCAATTATCAGTAGCGTCCATTAGCTCTTTTAACGTCCAAAAATCAGGGTACGCAGGTCAGAAATTAAAATGACTTTTCATTTACGGAACATCGTCATTCTTCTATCCTTATCCCAATTTATTTGGTCAACGCAACATGTCTTTTTCTCTCATAATTCTCTCTCTCTTGGAGGTTTGGAAGGAAAAAGGGGAGGCCTTTGCCCAGCAGTGGGAAACAAAATAGGATAACAAAAAAAAAACTCTCTCTAATTCAGTTTTAGTAGTGTATTCAGCAGCTCCTAACATATATTCAAACGAATATTATAAATGGATATGTTATGTATGGTTACTTATATATCACCATTGTATCGGTAAAAAATTTAAGAAATTACCTTCTCAATAACGTCACAAAATACAGAGACTAATAACGTTTTCTATATCAAAGTAAAAAATAAAAAGCTTATGTTAGCAGTTTATACTTACAACTGGATCACCTGTGTAGGCGCATCTTGTTACATGAATGATAAGTAGCAGTAATCTAGTTTTCATACAAGCAAGTCTTAAAGCATTTCAATGTCTTCTTCGTCAGTTGTGTTACCGCCTACTCCCGGAACCAAAATGGGCAGGAAAAAAAGCTCAGTTCAGTTCAGTTATTAAATTATAATCCAAACGCGATAATTATAGCATTTTCTAAAACTATTTATTTTCATAGGTGTAACAAACTAGATAGCTAAATATATCATTAAAAGTATTGCGTCATTTACAGAACTTTAATAAATCAAGAAATCACCCTCAAATGCCATATTGCATTGGAGTCTTCGTCGACAGTGATTACTTGTCGAAGCGTGCATCATCTTCGGGCAAAATATCATCGCTTACTAGCAGGTGAGATAGCGGTTTACGTAGGTATATCATCATCATCGGGCTTAGGCTGGAGTCGGCTTCCAGTCTAACCGGATGCAGCTGAATACCAGTATTTTACATGGAGCGACTGCCTCTATATAACGTGAGTATATCAATCACATTAAAATAAAATCAACACTGGCACATTGTTTAAAGCCTCAAATAGACTACCAAGTAAATAAATGCCTACATCTTATTTTGAGCGCCCAGTCCCATTATGCCAAACAATCCCTATCCTCAATTAAAGAAAATCATTTCTTGATCAATAAATCCACGCTCTACATATATCTTCCTTAACCTTAACAAAGCCATCAAGCCCAATAACGAGCTAATCCAAAAAACAAAAGACGGTAACTTATCGCGCGTGTACCGAGGTATAAATAATTTAACTAAAGCCCTTTACTAGGACATGCATCGCGGACATCAAAGCGTGTCTGTTTGTGTGTCGTCTGGTGCTTTAAGTTTATTAGGTCCCGCAAATGGGCCATATTTAGATACACCAGCAGAATTAGCTTGTAATTGTGCTTTTGTTTTTCTGAGGGTAAAACTTTTTGGAGTGTGAGCTTAGAAGGCGTTAAGCCATTTAAGTAGTTTGTAGGAGGTCTTTATTGTGAGTTTTGTACATACGGCTCACAGTATTTGATAAGAGAGCTAAGCACGGACTTAGTTAAATGCTGTGATATGATATTTTTATGATGGAATATTAGTTAACATGTATTATATTTTTTTAATCTAAGTGCAACCAAATGCGTAATGATCTTGTTTTGTGTTACTCTTAGATATGGAGGAGACAAACAAGAGAAGAGAAAAAAACGTTGAAAAACCTGAGACCATGTTGTGGATTAATAATTAGGCTATTGTGTGCTAAGACAAATATATACAAGACACCTTGCTAAAAATCAAATCGTCAGCTTCATTTAGACAATTGACGTCATACCAAACCACATATAAACTCCTTCAGCCATGTTAAACCATGTAGTTTTAATGGGAAACTTGTGTTTGGTAACGCATTTTACACAAGGTGAAAACTTGTCAAAACGCTTACCCGGCTTTAACTCTACCTTGAATTATGTTTTTCTAAAACGACACTTGCTTTGCCGTTACCAACTAATATATTTTCCCCAGTTACTTCAGCTTATGTGTGAACATTATCGTCTTTCACAATAATATTCACTTCACAAAATATAGTATTTTCTGGTCTTATATCGTAAAGTACAAACGGAGTGTAATTGTCTAATATTATCCGCTTCTTGTCTTCGACTTTAACGACGCAAACCCTAATAATATGCAGCTGGCTCAATGTTTGTTTTTTTTCTGCCCTTAAAACTGGAATATGTGTAAATTTATTTTATATTTTTAGGAATTTCTCGGATGCCGATTCCGAAATCTGGCAATTATAGAAGTAAGTTTCAAATTCATTACTAAGGTCTATCTTAAATTATTTTCATTTTTTTTTTTGTTTTATTATCTTTTGTTTGTTGTGCATAAATGTCATTAAAATGTGTCTAAATAAATTTATTATTATCTAAGACGTTTATCTTAGAAAATATTGATTGAGGGTGAAGGAAAAAAAAGTTGAGGAAACTAGAAATATTATCATCATCACTTCAAAGGGAAGACGTCCACTGCTGGACACAGGTAGCCCCTAAGGTAGCCACAACGACAGAGTTGTTTTCTTATCTCCTCTGGATCTATGATAGTGAGAAATCGCCAACCCATACTAAGTAAGCGTTGTGCCTAATGGTCGTAACTCTGTAAGAGAAAAGCTTTTGCCCTGTAGTGGGTCAATATATAAGCCAGAACAGTATATTTTATATTTGAGTTCATACTAAAATAAATAAAGACGATACCGTTTTAGAAATTGATACATTTCCAAGATCTTCCAACAGTGATTGACACAAAATTATAATTCGTCAAATAAATCCATTGCAATTATAATAAATCAAAATTAGCCCAATAAATTATAATGCATTTGCAATAAATCAAAAACGTATTTATGCCAAAGTAAACCTTAGTGCGTTACATAAATCTGTTTTGTTTTTCGACCAAATGTCAAACATTGTTCAGTGCAATGAGAAACGTAAACAGTTATTATTTATGTTAGGGATGTGCTATTTATAGAGTGTTTCGTATATATTTGGAAATAAAACAAAACGGTTTTACTACTAACACGTTTGCTATTGCGACATAAGTTACTGCTGTTTTACAAATAACTAGCGTTGTAATGTAACGGATAAATATTATTTTCCTTTATTACTTTACCGTTGACGTCTTCGTCTTTTATTCTAATTTTCTTACCTTTACTACTTTCCCTGTTTGTGTTTGCGTCTTCATTTTTAGTAAAACATCTTTGATCCAAAACCTTAGTGCTTGTCGGTGTAACAATTTCAATCCTACTCCATTTGATACTATCTCTTTTACGTGCATAAATCTCTACAATTGGTTTTTCCTTCTTTTCGGTCTACCTCGTTGTGTGTTTGCCTCTTTTTCATAATTATTTAAAAGATTTTTTGTCCGATCCTTTAAACGGTCGAAGATAGACATCTTATGAACTTTTATACTTAAATTTCAACATCTCGCTTATCCTCATCTTCACTTTAAGCTATGAATTTTTATAAAATAATATGTCTTTCCGAGATAGATTAGACAGATATAAGATAATATAATGAACAAATGCATTGACTGAATCTTTGTCATACAAAATACCTTATGAGTCGTTCTCCGTGGGAACTAACAAACAAAATGATGAGAAGATAATATAGATGTTATTATACTTGATATTTCTATCCACTAATAAATAACATACTGCGGTTACCGATTCACCCGTGAAGGTGTATTATGGCAATGCTCTCACAGAATCATCTTTGGTAAACTTTAGCGGTGATATTTATGATTATGAAGACATGAAATGACAATGCAATGTTCTTGAAAGAATAACTAGCACTTATATTGGTAAATTTTTTTTAGTTTGCAGAAGAATACTTAATAATTTAGATTTTTTTTAAGTAAAAAGTAGTTGGTGAAACGTTAGTTAGGTTAATAAAGCGAATATCGAGTTGACATGGTATAGATTGGTAGACTTGAAGATCGCAAGTTGCAGTTCTGTTCCAGTACAAAATAGGTGCATCGTTGATTGAAAATATACTATTCAAAATGTTATGCCAGTTCACCTATAATTTAACTTATTTTCTGTAAGTAATTTTTCCAAAATAAATAGTTTTTCATTAAGAAATAGTTTTTTGAATAACGTAAAAGTTAATTCTATTTGTACCTGGAATCCTGAATCTAAAAGCTAAAAATAGTTGAAAATTACTGTGTGAAAATTAATCATAATAGGTGATTTAATATTAATTATATTATTGACTTACCACCAGTTCCCCAGAACAGCTTGCACTAGAAGAAGCAAAGAGCACAAAACTTTCCAAATAAGCTTCATAGTGCCAAATAACTCTACAAAGTCACTTTACAAACATCCTATTTTATTTTAGTAAAACACTCGTACTAAAGTTTAACTCTCAGCACTTCACATTAACACCGCAAAATTTTAAACAAACTAAAACTTTAATTTTTAACCGCAAAACTCAAAAATAAACCAAAACAACCACTCGAACAAAAACCACAAAATAACAATGTAATCACTGTAATGCAAACAGAAAAAAAATACGAAAAAGAAATAAAAACTTTTTAAACAAACTTTTGCAAAAGTTTACTTTTGCCGGGCACTCTTTTAAAAAATAAAGCTGTCAACCCAAGATTCCATAGAGCGTTTATTATAATTTGAACTGTTCGAAAAAATCGAAAAAAGATTTTGTGTGCAGTCGTTTCCGTTTAGACCCGACGCGCTTGCGATCCGCGCGCATTGAAACACAAAACCAGACTGGCTTGCTTTAAGCCGTTTGTAAGTATTCCATAGGATTCTCAGTAAGGGGAAGGGTCGAATCGGAGGGCGTGTAGATGCAGTATAGTGCTGCATGAATTCATCCTTCCAAGCCCTTACTACGATCCACGTAAACTTTAGAGACCGGAATACCGGTGTCTCGCAAAATGTCAACGTACGTTTACACAAAATAATCATCGAGTTCTATAGAGTTGCGACAACATGTAGTAACATTGTGTGCTGCAGAAAAATGTCTGCGACCATCAATTGTGGGCTTATCCTTAACTCATGAGTTTAATACCTTGAGTTATTATCATTTTTCAAATTGATTTGCTGATCGAAAGATAGGATTACGCGTAAATGCCAAACAAATTGTATTTATTACGAAAATTATGAGAACCTTTCGAGATTTAAAGCTGCATATATTTTGGCTAAGCCTTTTAGAAGTTTATGTTTAACGCGCTGATTGTCCTAGATAATCTTCTGACTAAGTTTCTAACAATACCATGTCTTAAAGATATAAATTCAGTACCGAATGAAATAAATATTACAATCACTTTACGTTTATCGTGATATCCTTGAATTAATTTGCTACAAACATCTTCATAGTGCACTATTCAAGTGTCAGTGTTTCGCAAGGCAGTATTGCAGGTCCTTTACTGTCAGACTGTCACTTAGAAAAATATTCATATGATTATCCGGATATACAATAATCATCTATCAAACGAGAGATAATAAACAGAAAATTACCATTTCGCGCGATTCTAATTAAGCATTGGACCTAATTTGGTTATCTTGGTATTTTAATCTAATCGTAAATCTGCGAAGCTGGGTAATTAAATTACCCTTATTTGTACAAAAGGTATTTAGAAATCTTTTGTTTATAGTCGATCTAAAAATGAAATCTTTATTTGTTACCTATTAGAGATGGCTATAATATGTTAGAATGATTCAATTAAGACGGTAAGCAAAACGCTCTTGTGCACATTTTGAAATAATACTGAGTGCAGACATTTGGAACGCAGCATTTGAACCAAATCTGCCAATTTGCAATCAACTAGTTGTATGCATAGAAACTTTGACAAACAATCATTTATATTAACCTGACTCAGTAACTTTTCTTTTCAAGCATCAGTGTTTATAAATAATCCAATTTTTTACTGTTTTTAAGAATGATAAATCGAAAAGAGAAAAACTTATTTAAACCACCTTTAATCATAATGCTCACCTCTATAAAACGCATTACACGTTCTTAAAACTTCACACATCGCTTTATCAGCCAAAGCTTTTAGCAGATAAAAACTATTAGCAGATGTCTTCAGTAACATATCTTCACAACTTCAACCCATAACTAATTTTAGAGAGCCGATCTAAAAAACCCATGGAGGGTAAAAACGATAACAATAGGGCTTACCTGCAGCCATTTTGTTTCCCGTGTTTACGATCGCAGTAAAACTGTAATTACAGCAGATCAAACGGACCGACAGGCTGACTGAACTGTATAGAATATCGTAACAACCATTCTGCAGTCTGAATTTCATAAAGGACACAATAATGAACTTAACGGTTAAGATAATAAGGAAAATAAAAATATTATTGATACGAAAATAAAAGACGGTGTTATAGATGCAACTGGTGCATTGTTAGAGGATTTTAAACTTAAAACTGCTAGGAATAAGATCAATTGTGCAGTTGATACAATTTGATGATTTTTGCAACATGATCGCAAAGATGTCAATTCAGATTTAGATTTACGTTTATCACTGTAAAATTCAATTGTATCTGATGGTGTTAAAGTTGATAATTGGATGACGCTGAAAGGAATGTAACTCGATTTTCTAAACTATTTTAAGTATTTGAAGACAATCATTTAAGTTGAAAGTACGACATGCGATACGAAATAAATAAACTCATTCGGACTAAGCGAAGGGTGTCTGTCGACACACTATTGAGTTTACTTTTTACATTCAAACGTTTTTTGCTAAACGGCGTTGACAAGTGGAGATAAATAAAAGCAGATAAAAACGGCGTTATAGAAGTTTTTGTTAGCAAGGATCAATTATTTTGACCCTTTTTATCTTGGTATTAGAGCAGAGATTAAATTGATTGAACTCGGGACAAAGATGATGGTATTGTAATGTAAGTATTCAATTATTTTTAATTTCTGATAAATAAGACTTATGACACATTTATTGTTTTTCAAAGTACATATATTCTGAAACCACTATACAAAGCATTTGGACCAGTCTTCCTTAGGGACCTCAATGGCTTCATGGCATTCACCGCCGATTCAGGGCTCGTAAAACGTATGCCTCTAAGTTTGTGTTTAATTTTTGGAAACAAAAAGAAGTCGCAGGGTGCGAGGTCCGGGCTGTAAGGCGGATGCGTCATCAGTGCCACATTTGAAGCCTTCAAATTATAGGCTTCTGTTACCTTAGCGGAATGTGACTATGTTATCGTGGTGAAGGAGGACATTGCTTCGAGGACGCTTTTCTGATTTTCTTTTAATCTGCAGTCACTGTCCTTTGATCTTCAAGCGATACTGTAGTGTAATGTCCTGATTTGCCGAAAAAAGAAGCAACCACTTTTTTACTAATGCTTCGACTTTTCTTAACTTTCGTCGGCAAATCTTCAAAAGTTAAGACCCACTTTGCCAACTGGCTTTTTCTTTCGGGTTCAAAGCAGTACACCCAGGTTTTGTCACCTGACACGATATTATAGACAGCCAATGACTGTCCTCCGTTAAACTTTTTTATCATTTTACGGCACCACTGGACACGCAGTCGTTTCTGGTCCTCCGTTAAGTCATGCGGTATCCATCGAGTGCAAAGCTTCCGAACCTTCAGATGCACATGTAAAATATTTTGCACTTGGCTCATTCCAATGCCTAACAAAGCATGAATTTGCTGGCAAGTAATTTTTTTGTCAGTTTCAATAAGTTGTCGTACGGTGTCAATATTAGAGTATGTAACCGCAGTCGCCAGCCAACCCTCACGTACCTCATCATGGAGATGATCACGTCCACGTCTAAATTCTCCAAACCACGAATACACAGAGCAACGATATGGTGCTTCATCACCAAATGCCAATTGAAGTATCTGGCAACTCTCTTGTTGACTTAAACCACAACGAAAATCATAAAAAATCATTGAACGAAAATGTTCACCAGTTAAATTCATTTTGATAGCAACACACAATGAAAAAACAAATGACAGTCTCGCAAATTAAAAAGTAACATGTTCCGAAAGAGTTCCATTTTCCATTTTCCTAAAAATATGCTTCTTCAGACATCGCGAACTTTCTGTCCTACCTCTACATTGTCACAAATGTCCTAGATTCTCCCATTAACTTTATAGCCCGTCTGAACATAACACCGGCAGATCTGCACACCAACTTCCCTTTTTATTTATAAAACTGATCCAAGGTTCGTCTACAGTGGCTGCAAACGAGCAATATAGTCGCCAATTGTTTTCAATCTACGTTAAAAGTTACAAGAATTGTTTTGCACTATTATTTCATTAGCGCGTGCTAGAAATATTTCTGAGTCGATGTCATTTCATGTCGTGGATGGAGTAAAGATTGTCTTTGTTCTGTTCTATTATGTCGTATACAATGGTGTAGACTTTGATGCAGTGGAAAGAATTACTGTGTTGTAATAACAACACAGCAATCCAGATTTCTTGTGAATTTACTCTTGTAACTTGAGTTACTTTCAGCTTGAGTCAACTCAAACTCAAACTCAAAGCATATATTTCAATTAAACCAATTACAGGCACTTTAGAATTGTCAAGGGGCCGGTCAGTCAGAAAGGTGAAGCTAGTTGCCCATTCCAAAGCGTAGGTACCTATGGAGAAGAACGGACAAGAAACTCCATGGACACTCTTTTAAATTAAAATAATATGGTTACAAAGTCTTGTTTACATCATTCATGTTAAAAATTATGAGTATATATCGAATCTGCTAATATTTTGGTATCGCGACAAATCGGTTTACTTTTGGCGCTAAAGGCCTCAAGTTTGACCCCAGCATAGCTATCCACAACAGTCTGATACGCTTCCGTGTCGAATCTAACAGCAATCAAAGTTATCAAAAGAGTCTTCTAGCCGGTTCCCAAATAAAAAACCCGAAAATTTTGTTTTTTCATATAGACGACCCCAATCCGACAACTATTGTCGGGGGCAAGGCAAATTAGTAAAATAACAATTTAAAATGTGCCATTTTCGATTCAAAAACCTGTCCTATGGTTGTGAATAGCTATACTGATCAGAATAAGTATTTGGAATTAGAAAATTTGGTATAATACTGATGTTTACATCAATGAAAAATAACCTACCAAAAAAAGAAAGAACGCATGGTTAGAAGTTAACAATTAAGTTTATATTCATTAACATAAAAGCTGAAACAGAACATAAGCATCCAAAGCTCACTATGACACAAAACACATCGACTTCCACGAAAGCGAACAAAATCTAATAGCTACAAACTGGCTTGTCAATACATTAAACTTGTTAGAAGAAAAGTCACTGAAACATCTGCCAATACCCTTTGCGGCCCATAAAACAAGAATCGTTCAGAAAGTATTAAAGATAAGGGTGGATGTGACAGCAAATATAAGTTTGTCATACGGTAACTGCCAATTACGTCTGATATCTGTGTAGTAGACGGAACGACGGCAAAACAATAACATAAAAGAATCGATATTGCGAGATACAAATGAATAATCTATAAATGCCTTTAAGACATTGATTGGAAGACTCAGGAATGGTGTAGAGAAGGATGAATATTATGATTTTATTACTAAAATTAGTACCATAACTAGCTAGCTAGCTATGTGTCAATCCACGTTATAAAGTAGATATGTGGCAAATTTAATCTATATCCGTTTAGCCGTTTTTGAGTAAAAAAACATCTTACAAACCTTCACATTTATAATATTTGTAGGATGTAGGATTACTATCATAGTATCGATAAACACAAACCATTAGCCAGATCTATTGACAATTGATTTTATACACAGATGGAGCAGTTAATAAATAGTAACATATCACCGGCTTAGAACTAAAGTGGCAGTACATCCATAGCTGTAACCTCTCTCTTTCTTGGGATAGATATTTAATAGAATTATAGTGAAGAAGATATTTCCTTGATTACATTTAAATCCCTTATAACTATAATCATTACCTATGTCGAAAATGATAATAAATACTCAACCCTAGACTACAATATTTAAGAATCTTAATTTAAATCAACTAGAACTGAAGTTTTACTTGGTCGACTTTCGACAGCTTTCGTGGGACACTACTCGCTTGGAACGAACTTGCCTTCGCTGTGTATTATGTATTAAATAATAGGCACAATGAAAAATTTAACAACGTTTGAGAGCAACTAAGAAACATATACAATAACAAAAGTGTTATGTTGGCCAATGTTACCCTTTTCGGTCGAGCGTTCATTTGCCAAGTGTGCAGACATGCGTTAAGGAACTCCATTCCAAAAACATTGTACCCTTCCACGTTTCATATTAAAATCACTTTCAAATTCGACTCTTCACTACGAATACTTTCTCCTGTTTATTTTCATTGCTCTTTGCCGCCACCTCTATCCTTCACTAACTCTGTGCAACAAAGTTAATACGATCCAGTTATTAGCTGAATAATAACTCGACATATTCCATAGTCAGCCAGTTTCTTCGATATCATCTCTTACTATTTTTATTTTATTCATAGGGATATTGTCTCTTTATTCTTTTGTTTACTTCGAACAGGATCTTCTGTCTGCTTTTAGTAATATGTGTATTTTTGTTTTTTTGTGAGAAACTTTCGTCAGCATAGTGAAGGTTAGAAGGTAAATCATTGGATGAATATGGATAGGGTGTCCTATTTTTGGTTGTGTCTCCGTCAAGAATTGGGTCAAGTAAGGAAATTGTAGTTAGTGGACCATAAACAATATATATGCGGATCTTTTCTGTAAAAATGTCACCGTGAAAACGGTCGAAGTGAAGTGAGCTGTCATTCCACTTGATGCTAGGTAATCTAGGTATTGACACTATTAATAGCTCACTTTTACAGAATATATTATAGAGATATCTATGAGAGGTTCAGGTTACAGGATATTTGCTAGGGTGCATTAAATCAGCTTCCACGAGTATCAATTCTTCAGTATCTAAGTCCGGTATGACCTTTAGTAGTTAGTCCCGTTTCCAACCTTGCTGATTTTCTACAATGCGGCTGACGTACCCTGTCAGTTTTATATAAATGCCGTGTTTTGCGAATTTGATGTTTATTAGTTACTAGAATTGTCGCACGGACAGGTGTCAAGAATGAATTCTCTCGACGGCCGGACCGTAATTATATCACGGAATATATATTTACTTAAGTATTTTTTTTAAAAAAAGGTGAGAAATTATGCTTACAATTACGTATTAGGTTCCACTACCCTTAGAAACATCTACTAAAGGTCTACCCACACATATCAGAGCTGTGCCTTGGAAGTGACGGGGTCGAAGCCGAGGCAATTAAACTCCTTCACCGGCCCGGACACGGACATGTGTGAACGAGTTATATGAAATCGTTCACACAGAGTGGCGATTAGGTTAACAGGTTATTAACCTTTTGACCGCCACAGACGTCTATGGACGTCAAATCAAAAAGTGTTCACGACGCCACGGACGGCATGGCACGTCGAAAATAACCCTTTTTTTTACAGTTCAAAATAAACATGTGCCGTGACTATTATTTTGTAGGTATGAAAGAAGGAATTTATCGCTTGGCGTAGAGAACACGGATTTTCGTTATTGACGTGGCGGTCAAAAGGTTAAAAATTGTAACCAGTCTGTTAAAATAATAAAATACAAAATTTTCCTAAAAATTGACAACTGAATTTTTCAAACAAAATAAATAGCTTAAAAATTGGACCGACATAAACCACCATTGATAATAAGCCACTAGACATGCGCGGTGCGATGGTGTCAACAATTCAACACAAACTTTCTGGTATTGTTACAAACAAACAAATTAAGTTTAATGTTGTTAAATATTCGAATGAAAAAAGGTCCCACGGCTAGAACGTAAATTGTAATCAATTATTTTAATTGTGTATGTTTAAAATACGTAATATAGAATACGTGGTTTCAATTAATGTGATAACGTAATCGCTACTCTGTAAAATATATACACACCAGTGGCGAAGGTTCCATACAACTCGATTCCTACCGGCTTCCCTTTGAAAAATGGCACAGTCAGTATTATATAGACAAATAATAAATAATCATATTAAAGATATCCTACACATACTCCGGCTTACCTCTTACAAAAATCGACCCTTCGCTACTGATACACACCGATATTTTTTTGAGCCCCTGACGGAGTACGGCCCGTCCACGTCCGAGACACGGCCTTGATATGTGTGGTTAAATCTTTAGACTTGTCAAAAAACATTCTGACAATTCATAATGATTGTCCTGATAGTAAAATCGTCATCATGGAAGAAGACTTCTGGCCGCAGGACGTGGTGTTCCGTCGCTCAAGAGTTAGCTAGTGAAGTACCGTTTTATAATAAGAATATAATATATGTATGTTTAGGTTAAGGTATTTATGTATGGGCCTGCGTCGCCTGAAATAAATAATAATAATAAAATAGAACCAGATTTTTATCGCAGAATGCGGACGCATCCAATTGGTTGGCTGCATACTAGGAACCTTGCACTTCTCAGAACTTCACACTATGCCATCTAGGTTTAAAGGTTTTCTTTGAACCGTTTGCGCATAAGGTCTGATATGATACAAGAGACGGGAAAGTGATGGTTTAAAGGAAATGCCTTCTACTAGTGACCTGGTTCGATTAGAGGACTCAAATATTTTGTAGGTATTCGCAATTGGGTTTTTATTATTTATATTGTTTGTAAGAGTGCAATTGGGTAAGAGTAATTTATACTATTAGCGACCCGCCAATGCTTCTTGATTATATTATGTAGTTTAGTATAGTGTAGTTTAGTTGTAGTTTAATATTAATGCATAATACACATAAACCTTCCGGAATAAATTCGCTAAATGATGGTGTAAATCATTAACAAAAAAAAAACAAGAAAATCTTGTCTGTCATCTTGATACTTATGTCTCCTGTGCCTGCATATCACTAACCTTGGTAAATCGGAACAGAAATAGGGTCGGCGCGGCGCGGCGCGCACCCGCAGAATTTTACAAAACAGTCCTTTCATGAGGAGAAAATTACTTAATACACGAACAGTTCAATGGTACACTACTTTTTTATTATTGTGAATTTAATTTAATACTAACAGTAGGCTAAGTAATACTACTACTAATAATATATGGATGTAATTCTGAAATAAAATATTTGAATTTGAATTTAATTCAAAGCTTTAGTTCTCTTGGCTGGTTGTACTCGTATATTTAGCAAATAGACGTTAAATAATCCTTTATTGAAAAGGACGAAAACATTTTCCGACACTATTTTATCTAATTGAAAAATTTACTAGGCTGCAATGCAGCACAGGAAGTTTCATCCAGACAAAGTAGGCGTTCAAATTCCTCAAAACAACCATTCTTCATCCCCTGACTCACTATATAATCTTATTCAAAATAGAATCGCATCACAAACATATGACTCTATCCATCCGAACTACGGATAGTAAATGGTGGGTAATACGAGCGGTTTTACGGCGGCCTGGCTGATAAGTATGGCCCGAATAATAACATGCTGTTCAGGTGAGCGGGCGTCGTTTACACTGAACTGATTTTTTGATGTAGGGATGGGATGGTTTCGATAGCTATTGGGAGAGCTATATCGATATTTTTGTGGTTTCAGCAGCTGCACTACAAGGGCAAAATTAATTGTTAAGCATGACTTCACTACTTAATAAGTTTAATGACATTATCTTCGCATTAGGTGCCGTAGGCTGTTGATAATTTACGATCACATTATTTATAACGCTATGTAAGCGTCAGGTAGACGTTGTTGTTCCTATTACTAATTTGAACTAGAGCCAACTAGATCTCATTGGCATTGTCTGTATTATAATAGGCAGTTAAAAAGACCACCCATGCTTCTAACTCATACTTTTCTGCAGTTATCTTGTTATACGGTTTACCTTAACTGACGTACTTAACTCATTATTGAAATGACTACAGTAATAAATAGTTCATGAGCCTTTGATATAAAATTAAAATTTCCTTCTTTTACTGTTCATATCAGGTTGCAACATTTCATAATACGAGTTGTAAGCAGCCAACATTCTGTACACTCCTCACTTATGAGATTATGCAAAACCTAGCCATAATGTTTATCGATATTTTATTACACCTAGTTACTTCATTCCTTTGCGGAATTAACCCATAACGTTTATATTTATGTATTGTGAAATTATATGAATCAGAAACATTTAAACATTGATTTTGAATTTAATTTAAGTGCGTATAATTTCTAGACTATACGCTGTCGTAAATGTTCATAGTAATTTAGATGTGTCTTTGACTTACTGTAACCGGCGCTTTAATTATCAGAGACTTGATATTTTGCAGCCCTAGAATCATTCGATTTTATCGATACAATATTATTGATAAATTCTGTAACTTTATTACAAAAATTGTTTTTTTTTTCAAACTCCAAAAACATCGATAAAAATCCCCAACCACGCCTTTCCCAGCCCTACTCCTCTATTTATCTATCAAAATACTGGCTTGTATCAGCGGTCAATCATCGCACTGTTTTCCTGTCAATCATCACCTCAAACCAGACCCATCCGTCTTTATAAAACACACGGGTAAACTTTAGAGTGTATATGGTACATTTTAACTACCAATTAATATGTTTATCTCTATAAAACTATACTAATTTACTGCCATCATAAAAGTCGCAGTGAATTTTGTTTGCGTAATTTTAAGATTTTCTATTTTTTCTTTGCCGTTGATTGGTCTGACCTTATTACTGGCACCTTTTTTTAGAAATGACTTGGAGTGACGTCGTTTTTCGGTTTTGCGAGGTTAGAATTTTGCGCGGGAGTTTCATTAAATTCTCTTGTTACTTTTAAGTAAATTTTTATGGGATATTTGTACTTATTTATGGGCAGAAAATATCGTATGATCTACCTTGAAAATATAGAAAATTTAACAGTAGATTCTATGTTATGGGTTTGGTTTCCGCACTTAGTCCTTCAGTGGACCATTGTGCGTGAAAACAGTAGGTATTGAAATCTAATTTTATACCATCTGGGCCCTAATTCACTATGACCACTCAATGATTTCTTACTTCGAAACCACGTCACTTATTTAGCTATTCACGCAAACCTCGCGTTCATTTCGCGTGGTTTCGTTCGTTCATTGTGTCATATAGAGAATAGGGCCCCTGTTAATTAGGTCGGTTAAATAGGCCTTAATTAAACATTTGGAAGCCTTAATATGACAGATGTGACTAGGTACATCATATCATACGAAAATCACATGACTTGAAATACCCTGCACCCCGATTGTGTAACACCCTTTATAATACAATCCGAAAATTTTTGAATTACATTGCTAATTCATTAACTTCATATGTTTAAAAAATTCGTCATCTCTCCAACATAAACAACGCAATGAATGTTGTAGAATTGTCAAAATGAAAGACATTGCAATACAATTGTTAGTGTGTTCCGCAATCATTCCGCTGGTTTTCGTCATTTCATAACTCAAAATAAAGCAATGTAAGTTCCTATTAATATTAAATACCTACACAGATCGTGATTTAACGTCATGTTGGCGCCGCGGATCACCAATGTGACGCTGTCACTGTCAAACGTCAAAATCTACTCTGTGGACCTGCGAGTGACAGCGAGCAGACTCGCGCCATTCCGCCAAAAAAACCACAGTGCGTTGTCTGTCACTACTTCAGAATTTTTTATAATATTACTCATTGTAATTGTAAAAAGTGTTTAATAAACACCAACGAAACAAAAAAGGAGTTCGTTATTTTAACTCCCAAACATTGGACCTTCGTCGCCGGATTATCGTCAGCGAAAAGTATCGTTCCAGAAAAAACGCAACACGAAAAAGCGTAAGAGGGTAGCGCTTGCGTGGATAAGGAATAAGTTCAAGTTGTATTAATACTGTGTCTTTGCATTTTAGTGTCCGTATCGAGCTACCGGTGCACAATCGCCGTGAGCTACTTCATACTCGGTGCTGTTTGTAAGTACTCTTTTCCGTTCCCTACACAGCCATCACAATGAGTCTAGGAACTAAATCACCTCGTACTATTTCCAATAGCGATGATCTCGATGTTCGTGATTTAAATAAAAAACGGGGTACTTTACGCGGTAGAATCACACTCTTTGCTAAATACATTAGTTCATTAGAAAACGTTTCATTAAGTGATCAACAAATTGTTGAGATACAGTTACGAATATCCAACACTGAACAAATTTTCCATGAATTCCAAAATGTTCAAACCAAAATTGAGAACAATATTGGTGAAGACGACATGGATTCACAATTGGAGATCAGAGAATCAGTTGAAACACAATATTTTAAAATAATTTCTGTAGCTAAATGTATTTCAAGCAAACATAAGGAGAAAATTGTGACCAACGAATTATGTTCTCATGGTGGCATCACAAATAATAATACAGTTAAATTACCAACCATATCGTTACCATCCTTTGATGGATCATATGAGAACTGGCTAGAGTATCGTGACACATACATATCGTTAATCCATAATGCACAAGAAATTAATCCAATTCAAAAATTCCATTATCTGCGTTCAACATTAAAAGGTACAGCGTTACAAGTTATAAAATCATTGGAATTTACTTCTGATAACTATCAAGTTGCGTGGGATCTATTGACTAATAGATTTGATAATAATAGGTTACTAATAAGCAATCACGTTAAAGCTTTGTTTTCTTTACATGCCATTACAAAGGAATCACCCACTCAAATAAGAAAGTTAATTGACTCGGTGTTAAAAAACTTGAGATCATTAAAAATTATGGATGAGCCCACTGAACATTGGGACACTTTAGTCATTTATTTAGTAGTTACCAAGCTTGATCCAGTTACAAATAAAGAGTGGGAAAATATAAAAGGTTCCATTTGTAAAGGTGCTGGGAAAGTAAAATTAGACGACTTAATACAGTTTTTAAGAGACCGTTCTGATGTACTAGATATGATACAAAGCGGTCACAAACAGACCAGTGAACTATCAAAAAAGTCAACAAATAATAACAATTCACAATCTTCCACGCAACTACGTTCCTTTGTTTCAAATAACAAACAACCGTCCCGGTCAGGTAAGACCACAGCCAAGCCAGCGGGCAGTTATAAGTGTCTCATGTGCGAAGCAAATCATGCGTTATACTCGTGCTTTCGTTTTCTTAATTTACCTGTCCAAGATAGGTTCAAATTCGTTTCTGAAAAAGATATATGTAGTAACTGTTTACGTTCTAGTCATACCATTGATGAATGTCAATATGGCCCATGTAAACAATGTTCACAAAAACATAACAGTCTTATTCACTTAGATAGCAACACAAGTTGCAATTCTATTAGTTGTGTTCCTGCTTACACGCACACTGAAGCGCCCGCTAGCGTGAATAGCGCGTTGGACGGTGCTTGCGCAGATTCACATTCGATAAACGCACATACAAATGACTTGAAACAAGCCGTGCATTCTATCCCATTAGAACAGGTTTTACTTTCAACTGCGGTTGTTGAAGTATGTCATAACAACACACACACCGTTGCGCGCGCCCTTCTCGATAATGGCAGCCAGCGATGTTTCATTACCGAATCACTTTGTAAACAATTACGTTTAAAACCAATACAGTCCACACTCACCATCACTGGGGTAGGAAATACTGTTACGCGTTCACAGCAGTCTTGTAACCTCCTCATGCGATCGAAGATTAGTAATTTTAGCACTCGTTTAAATTGTTCCGTTTTACCTAAGATTACTCATTGTCTCCCGAACTCAATCATAGATGTTCACTCGTTACAAATACCACAAAACGTTACACTAGCAGATCCGAACTATCACATTCCATCAAGTATAGATTTGCTCATTGGCGCGGATGTGTTTTGGAGCTTGCTACAGGAAGGTCGGATGCGTTTATCCAATGGGCCTTACCTACAAAACACTCACTTAGGGTGGATTATTTCTGGCACGTTAAACCGTAATATTCCAACTAGTGTAAGTAACATGGTTTGTTGTACACTGACAAACTCACTAGATGACCAATTAAAGCGTTTTTGGGAACTAGAGGAGGTTGATAACGGCAAATCAACACATAATATTCTTACAGCTGATGAAAAGGTTTGTGAGGAACTTTTCACTTCAACCACCACTCGCGATAGTGAAGGTAGGTTTGCGGTGCGAATACCTATGTGTGAATCAGCTGATTCGCTCGGCGATTCGTACGGGCTAGCAAAAAACAGGTTCTTATCTTTGGAAAGAAAGCTGGATCGTTCGCCTGAATTAAAACGTATGTACTCAGACTTCTTAAATGAATATCTAGCGTTAGGCCACATGAGCCGTCTCGAAACATACAACTCACCGTATTATTTTTTACCCCATCATTGTGTACAGCGTGAAAGTACAACAACCAAGTTGCGAGTTGTATTTGATGCGGGTGCTAAAACAACTACAGGTAAATCGTTTAATGATATACAGTTGATCGGTCCTCCCTTATTAAATGATTTAGTGGGTATTCTTCTACGTTTTAGACAGTTCGCATTCGTTGCTTGTGCGGACGTAGAAAAAATGTACAGACAAGTGCTAGTACACCCCGATCACCGTACATTACAATTAATCCTATGGCGGGAAAATAAACATGACTCATTACAAGTTTATCAACTGAACACAGTCACTTATGGTACTGCTTCAGCCCCGTACCTAGCTATGAGATGCTTACGACAATTAGCGTTAGACTGTCCTGATGAGCACATATCTCAAATAATGTTAACTTCATTTTACGTCGATGATTTAATATTCTCTCATAACAACAGACAAGAACTACTGTCGTTTTGTGAAACCATTAGTAACATTTTAAATTCCGGTTGTTTTCCTTTGCGAAAATGGGCATTTAATTTCGATAGTTCATCAAATAGTTTAACAAAATCATTATCACTCGACAAATCTGCCCAACATAAAACACTGGGTTTAGGTTGGTGCAGTAACAGAGATGAATTAAAATTTAATACTAAAATAAATTCTGAAATTGATGTTTCACAAATAACTAAACGAAAAATTCTTTCTGTCATATCACAGGTTTATGACCCGTTAGGGTTATTAGCACCTATTATCATTGTCAGTAAAATACTCATACAAAAGCTTTGGCTTTGTAAAGTCGGATGGGACGACCCTGTTCCTAGTGATATCGCAAATTCATTTATTCGAATTTTAAATTCATTACAACATTTACATAAGGTTCACATTCCGCGACATGTCACCACACAATACGCCCATCAGTTACAACTACACATCTTTACGGATGCTTCTCAGGAAGCCTACGGTGCCTGTGCGTACATACGAAGCGTTTGCGAGCATTCAAAGGAGGTTACTGTAAAATTATTATGTGCAAAAAGTAAGGTTGCGCCCTTAAAACCGGTAAGCATACCGCGGCTTGAACTGTGCGGAGCGTTAGTGGGTGCGCGTCTTTATAAAAAGATTATGGACTCAATGAATTTAAGATTCGAAAAGGTGTTATTCTGGACTGATTCAACGATCGTCCTGGGGTGGTTACGGACTCATCCAACGTTAATAAAAACTTTCGTTCAAAACAGAGTTGTTGAAATCAATGACTTAACTAGTAATTGCGTTTGGTCGCACGTGCAGGGCGTTAACAATCCAGCTGATTTGTTATCGCGTGGTATCAACCTATCTGAGCTTCTTCATAATGAGTTATGGTGGGTTGGCCCTAGGTTCATTAGTGAGTCATCTGATATTGAGAGCAATCACGCTGACATACCTTCAGTTTTACCCGAATTAAGATCACATGTTATGTCAGATTCATCATGTAACGTGTATCCGTTCGAACGATTTTCATCGTTTAATAGAATGATAAGAACAGCTGCTTACGTTAGGCGATTTATTCACAACATTCGACATAAAACAGAACGTAAACACGGGCCGTTGTCCGTAAATGAATTACATGAGTCAACTATTTTACTTGCACGTTTGTCTCAACTGGAATCATTCCCTCGTGAATACGATTGTTTATTAAAACAATCTTCAAATATAAAATATTCACGGAATATGTCAGGACTCAACTTATTCTTTTGTATAAATGCTTTGATTAGAGTAGGAGGTAGGTTGGATAATTGTAACGATTTCAGCTACGACAAAAAACACCCTATACTGCTTTGTAGTAAACACAGATTTACTTTCCTTTTATTCCAGCATAAACATACACAATTATGTCATGCTGGCCCTCAATTATTACTTTCAACCATTCGTAATGAATGGTGGCCACTTGGTGGTAGAAATTTAGCGCGCTCAATCGTTCATAAGTGTGTTAAGTGCGTTAGGTTGAGTGGGAAAACGTTTAGCCCAATAATGGGCAACCTACCAACTGAAAGGTTATTATCAGGATTACCGTTTCTACGTACTGGTACTGACTACTGTGGTCCAGTTTTCATTTTGAGCCGTCAAGGGAGAGGCTCAAGGTTAATTAAATGCTACATTTGTATATTTATATGTTTTGCGACTCGAGCAGTGCATCTTGAGTTGGTCACAGATCTCTCTACGAACGGTTATCTTCTTTGTTTAAAAAGGTTTATATCTCGAAGGGGAAAACCTTTAGAAATATATTCCGACAATGGAAAAAACTATGTTGGAGCGGCTAACGAATTAAATAATTTCTTAACCAAATTTTCAAACGAAATCATTGAGAAAGTCGCTATCGAAAATATTAAATTTAAATTCATTCCCCCATACTCTCCTCATTTTGGTGGCTTGTGGGAAGCGGGAGTGAGATCTTGCAAGCATCATTTGAGACGCGTCGTAGGGAACTCCAATCTCACATTTGAAGAGTTTAACACGGTATTGATACAAGTTGAGGCTGTTCTGAATTCTCGTCCGCTAACACCTCTTTCTTCAGACCCGAATGACCTCCAAGCATTGACACCGGGGCATTTCCTGATTGGGCGTCCGCTCACAGCACCGGCCTGCGACGACATCACCAACGCAGCTACCAATCGTTTACCTCGTTACGACCGCATCGAGCAAATGCGTCAACATTTTTGGCAACGTTGGTCGAAGGAGTATGTCAGCGAGCTCCAGACTAGAACAAAATGGAAGTCCAACAAGAGCGAAGTCACTATCAACCAACTCGTCCTCATAAAGGAAGACAACTTGCCTCCATTAAAATGGCGTCTCGGAAGAGTCATCAGAGTCTACACTGGAAGGGATGGAGTTTCCCGTGTTGCTACCATCCGAACAGCCTCCGGAGATGTGCAGCGTTCATTCTCAAAAATATGTCCTTTACCTGTTGATACCTGATTTAACAACTGAAGCCACTTAAAGCCCCAAACCAAGGACTTTCAGGGGGGGGAGGATGTTGGCGCCGCGGATCACCAATGTGACGCTGTCACTGTCAAACGTCAAAATCTACTCTGTGGACCTGCGAGTGACAGCGAGCAGACTCGCGCCATTCCGCCAAAAAAACCACAGTGCGTTGTCTGTCACTACTTCAGAATTTTTTATAATATTACTCATTGTAATTGTAAAAAGTGTTTAATAAACACCAACGAAACAAAAAAGGAGTTCGTTATTTTAACTCCCAAACACGTCAAGAGTTCATTGTTTACGTTATAATGAAAAGTTGGAGTAGGTATCTAGACTAAACAATATTGATGTGTGAAGGATTGACTGAAGTGTGTTTACTTACTAACTCAAATACATATCTACTCAATATCGGGCTATGATTTTGTATTGACGACTTCTATGAGTGTAAAGAGTGAAGAATCACGAGTTTTTTCTAAGTATCAACATTCATCTGAGTAATACGATACCCCTTGATAAGACTGGTTGTCAGACTTTCGGGCTTCTGACTGGGTAGTCAGAAGCCCGAAAGTCGTGGATCTTTGACAGTCGTTACGGGTGTAACGACTGTCAAAGATCCACGAATGACAGCCGGGACCAACGGCTTAGCGTGCTTTCCGAGGCACGGAGGGGTCACGGTGTGTAAAGATGGTCACCCATCCACAGACCAGCCGCGGCAAGCGTAGCTTAACCTGATCCATCGACCTGTGCGGCTGTTATTATTTAGCCACGGGCCCCTCCTTTCATCTTCCATTCATCTTTCTGCACTAATCCCAATTTATTTGAACTTCTTCTTTCTTAGAACTCTATAAGCCGTTTTCGCGGTACTCACCATTGGTACTCACCCTCTTTTTAGCCATACTTATCATCTTTCACATCATTCATCCTTCATTTCTTTCGCCTTCCATCTATATATAGCCATCAAAATTCGTAATCATATTATGTGCCCCATTCCACCGCTTCACATGCCCAAATTGCCCATTATGACAAATGCTATCCACACAAATTCTCGATCTCCAGCGCTACTCTAATGCAGGTACCTATACGTATATGCTAATCTGGGGAAGAACCAGCTGCATCTTCTAAACGAGTGTGTCGAAAATGTTCAAAGATGCACGACAGCATACCTTTTGTGCTGTCCCCAGCTTCATTCTACAACGTGCAATGTATTTTGTGAACTTGTCAACTTGTTAGTGGAAAACAGTAATTTCACATACAAAAAAACAGTAGGTAGGTAAGTTCTAATTGTTTATTGTATAAACAGTATATCGGAATCACTTTTACATGATACATTATTATTAAAAAATAAAAATAAGCTAGGTGGAGTCGACATTTTCTATCTGACTACCCCTGAGAATGGCGTGATGACGAAACAAACATAAGGGTCAAAGTCTTTTTTTTAATCCAGACATAATCTTGGTCAGATTAGTGTCTGAAAAGGTGTTTTGAGGAAGTACCACACAGATTTGAGTTGACCAGTAAAGACAGTGCAAGCAATTATCAGTAATCGTGTTGCTCAACTCGGAACTTGACGATCTCAACTACCCATCTTGCCGTCTGAAGAATTCAGAGGGCAGCTCAATATCCAGAAACAGCCAGAAGCATGAGAAAGAGAGAAAAATACAATCGATAAATTCGACCAAAATCAAGAACACGGTTAACCAAAATAGGCGTATCCAACCAATACGACAATCATTCACCAACGTTACCCCTCAATACCCATTATAATGTTCCACGTTCAAACAATAACCGTTCAGTCGGCCATGTTGCTCCGATGACGTTTCGACGGCCGCCATCTTGCATCGGGTTGCATTTGAAATGAGAACAAAGCACTTCGAGTTTCCGCACAATAGAATGAAAGTGATATGGCGAGCGCTAATTCGAGGTTTAATTCGAGACCACACAAGATGGTTGTCGATCATTTTATAATAGGTAGGTATTGGTAGGTTTGTGTGAATCGTGTCATGTGACAGATTACCTATTTGATTGTTTGGTATTTTGTGTTGATAGTTCTTTTTTTCAGCAGTTAGGATTATGGAAGACTGGGATGCGTAAAAACGCGGAATCCTCTTGCAACATAAGCAAGAGTAACATGCTTCGATTTAAAACTTTCTGAATTAGATAATGAATCATGCACTAAAAGGCTAACAGAGCAATTACTATGCATAATTGCATACTTATCCACTTGCAAATCTAAAGGGAAAAAAATGTTTTTTTTTTGTTTGTTACGTTTTTACGCTAAAACAGCTGAACGGATTTGGATGAAATTTGGCACATGGGTAAACCATAACCTGGACTAGGACATAAGATACGTTTTATCCCAATATTTCCACGGGATCGAGACTTATGCGGGTGAAACTGCAGGGCGCAGCTAGTTAAAAAGGCACACATTTCGCATATTCTCTGTGACACAATGAACGAAACCGTGCGAAATCAACGCGAGATCGGCGGAATTAGCTAAGGAATTGACGTGGTTTCGAAGTAAGGAATCCTTAAGTGGGTCATAGTGAATTATGGCCCAGGATTATTAAAAATTACTTTTATTTTCAGACTAGCTGCGCCCCGCAGTTTCACCCGCGTAAATGTCGATCCTGTGGGAATATCGGGATAAAAAGTAGCCTATATGATAATCCAGGATGTCAGCTACCTCCATACAAAGTTTTATCAAAATTGGTCCAGCCGTTTGAGCGTGAAGAAGTAACAAACATATAAACACACACACACACTCACAAACTTTCGCCTTTATAATATTAGTGTGATTCATACCCAAAACTTTCCTCACGACATTTTCCTCTCATGCAATCATACAATTAAGTAGCTAAGAAAAATCCCAGAATATTTACCTACCTTATACCTAATAACAGACTTATTTCATCTGAAAATTATCTACCATTTTTCGTGTCATACCCCGAAGGGAATTGCGAAAAACATCGTATAAGGAACTAAAACTTTTTAAACTTCCTAAGTACCGTTCACAAAAAAGCATAATCTATGCAAGTAAATTGGCAACTTCCTCTATTCTCTGTGTGAGTCCTAGACAACGCGCAACGCTATCAGGATCTAGCAAAAGTTGGGTCGCATCACTAAAATCCGCAGGTTATTGTGGCACGTCCCTATCTGCGGTCACCGGCGGACATTATCCGCGCACCGGTGCGATATCCGCGCGACCGCCGTAATAAGAAGTCAATATTAGTTGGGCGGGCGGATTTGTATGGGATGGAAAGTGTGGAGAGGGACTTATTTTGGATAGGTTTTTAATCTATCATTCTTTTTATACCTAATAAAGTAGAATAAACATAAAGAAATTGTTCGTACGTTTCGAAGAAGACAGGACTTTAGTTTCACAACGAAAATTATTGAACGGTTCTTCAGAAAATCTTAATTATAAACATATACCTACATCTGCCTAACCTTTTCCCAATTATGTTGGGGTCGGTTTCCTGTATAACCGGATGCAGCTGAATGCCAGTATTTTACATGGAGCGACTCGACTAAGTATATCTTAATTATATACATTAAGACAAAAAAGAAATAGTTAGGAATAATTCTTATATGACATTTTAGGTTCATATCATACATGTAGTAATAAAGCACAAATATAATCAGCCTTTAATGTCCTCACTGTTGCTTGGGACAAGGCCTCTGTGAGATAGGAGAGGGCCGTTATTCACGACGCGGGCCCAGTGCTGGTTGGTTGAATATGTCACATGTCTTCGAATATTCGGATCTAGGATATTATGTTATCAATTTTCCTTTAATTTAAAATTGAAATATTCTTATACATCTACCGCTCAGCAAAGATCTTCGGAAGGGGGAAGCTAGGGTAGAGTTAAATGGCGTGCGATAGGAAATCAAGCTCCATTCCCGGATCGTTATACTTGTTCGATGGTGCTCAGCTCAGACTCCGGCAAAGATTTCGCTCTTTAGTGCTACTGGAAAATTAATCCTAAACAAAAGTCAGTTCCATACAACCCACACCCCGGCGAAGCTCGAGGCACCCCGATAACAGGGCGAGTTTACACAGCGCCAATTAGACTGGCCCCGCGGCATCCTCCGCTGTTTTCACTGGCTAATTGTATCTACGCTGCCGTGTGCACCGTACCTAGTCTGTTTACAACGCCGTGTGTATATAGCCTTATGATTTTGTGTACGGTTTGTGTAACATACACATTATTAGTCCTTAATTAATAAATCTGTGGGGAGATGGTAAGATTTTGTGCTTTGGTTAGGGTTGTCAAGCTTGTTTTAAATCACAATTTACTTCGACAGATTATAAGTTTTTGGTTTTATTTTATCTCTATTTTTATTACAACCATAGATCAAAATTTGTCTATTTACGAGTACAATTATTACTTACACAACAACTAAATATTTATCCTAGATACTAAATTAAATGAAAAAAGGTGTGCGGTCGGGAGGACTCATGATCGAAGGAACGAAGTTCCATAGGAGATACATGTAATGATACACAGGCTCGCTTATAATATTATAGGAGTATCTAATAGAAAGAGAGAGGGAAAGTCCCATGGAGCAGGCATAACGCTTTTTCGTTACGCGACGATTTCTTCCACTTAACTCCTACCGCAAGATACAATAAAGAACTTCAAAAAGCCACTTTAGCTTCGAAGTACTCGTCCGCATCGCTGTCATCCGGAAACGTGCCCAGAAGATTGGACCAGAGCAGAAGAGCTCTTTTTATGTTCATTTGTGTTCATTCAGGCAGGAAACAATTATTAAGACTGATAGAAATAGAAATGGTGCCATAACATATAACCATAACCATAGGTACTAGAATTTAACTATTTCTTGTGTTCTTCGCTGTCGTCCGCAGATGGCGCTCCAAGTTCAATGTTGCCAATGCCAACACATGATAGTTTTATAACAAACCATAGTCAAAGCAGGTTGGGGAACAACTCTGGCGTCTACATTATCAACAATACAAATAGACGAAGCGAAGTCATACGCTAGTTGGAGTAAAGGTGCGTTTATTCAAAAACATAAACTTATCGTCACGCCTGTAGAGAAAGCCTGAAGAGGTTGGCAGAGGTGTGGGTAGCTATATATATAAGTAGTGTACCCATTTTTCGCTAGTTATGAGTTCCAGGTCTCACATTGTAAGGTGGAATGCGGGTACTATGATATTAAGCCACTTTTTATAAGTACAACCCCCGAACCCCGAACATTGAGTTTCTTAGCCCTGCATTATCTCACTGGGTGGTTAAGGCTACATACGAGTATGTATTACCTATTTTTGTATTACCTAGTTTTATTTTGTTTAATTATTTTTTTTTGTTTATTTCGACAACGTTTTGTGAGCATGCAGAGTTTACCTGTAAGTGATTGTTACCCACACTTTATTCTGATTTGTTGTTTGTTTCATTTGCTTAAGCCAGTGTTTATTACAAATTGTTGGTGAACCAAATAAATAAAATACTATGCTCGTTCTATCATAGAGACCTCATCCATCGCTTTCCATCAGGCGTGACCGAGGTTAAGAGTGGACCCATTCAGCAATAAAAAAATAAAAAATTGTAGGTAAATAAGTACCTACTCTACAAGGTCTTTAATTCGCTGGAGAAACCTCCGAAGCGAAGAAAAAATAAAAAAAATAAAAATATTGATGAATTATTTATTTTTGGGGCCAATGATCGTTAGTATAGATTACCTACTTGATGTTTGCGTTGAAAAAAACAGTTATTTTTTTATCATGTTATGAATGAGATAAGTATCGAAACCCATCACGTCTTCTGTGTACTTTACACAAAAAAAAACTTCAAGTAAGTAGGTACCTACCTACTCTAAGGAAAAAAAACTTTTTTTTGTCTGTCTTGTGTAGATATCGATACTTACCCATCCCGTCCGTTTAGTTTCGCTAGCTAATTTAATTTGACCCTGTTTATCTCTTCGTACAACTTACAAAAACTATTTCCTAATGAGTCGAGGGATGCCTCGTCATAAAATTTTAAATAAATTATTTCAATAGGTGCTTAATTATTGGCCTGAACCATATCACGTAGAAATTAGGATTCTCCATCACTATCCAACAAATACAAGTGTACACTAGCCTTTACCACTCAAAGTGCATTTTAGTTGTCATAGTTTAGTACCCGCAGGCGGCACTTTTACACTTTATCGGTACGACAATATTTGCTTGTTCGCCCTTACTGTACACAAAGCATACCTTGCCTTGGTATAGTGGTTCTCAACATACGGTTGGGTTACCGTGGAGAAATGCTCATGCATTCAGTCGCCAAATATCAGAATTTGTCGGTCACTGGTTCAAAAGATATAGGGTTTATAGGTGTAGGTATAGTCCAAGAGCTAGATCTGAGCTGAGTTCACGAAAAAACTCTTCGACTAGCTCTTGGACTACTATACCTTACTAATTGAACTCATTATAATCTCCTAAATGTGACTTGGCGACTGATTCCGACTAATAGGCGACAAAATATGGGAGAAAACAGATCTTCGCTAGATGCCCTAGTCTTTGAGATATAAATGTGGCCCTGCTGGGGAGACTCTCTCCAGATCGGCCACCTATAAACCCTTATAACTTTTGAACCAGTGACCGACAAATTCTGATATTTGGCGACTAATTAGCGACTAATTTTTTGTGTTATCAAAATTAAAATCCCTGATGGTGGCTCTGCCAGAGGCAGTGACACTTAAACCTCGTATTCATGGTAAACATTTGTTTAGCAACAGTTGATCAAAGTTGTTGATGAACGGCGAGAATGCTGCTGGAAACTTTGTTTAAATCAATATGGGTTGTCCACACACGCCAGTCTGCGTTAAAATGTTGCCCGAGGAAGTAGTGTTGTTGTGTTCTCTGTATCCCACACTACCGCCATGTTTATAAACAGTTGCAAACACGTCCACACACGTCAACATTTGTTGATAAACTGATGTTTTCGCTCGCCGGGCGTCAACTCTGCAACATGGCGTGAGCGTGATCAACTCCGCAACACAAGTGTTGCCCGCAATATGTTGACAGCAACTCGGCAACATGTTTATGCAACCATGTTGCTAATCAAATGTTTACCATGAATACGAGGCTTTACTTGTCGGGATAATTTCTCCCAGTGGGTAACAGTGTAACAAAACATGGTGTAACTGAACGGGAACAAACGAAAATGTTGAGCACCTCTGTCCCAATGCTTTCTATCATTGCCGTCATTATAACTAATAAATTGTTAGCTCTTTATGGTTCCCGGTAAAGAATATCTATTGCAGGGGCTTTCCACCTGTCCGTATCGTAAAAGACGACTAAAGGATTATGATTGTGCTAAGTATGGATAATACAAATGTATCCAGTAACATAACATAGGTACTACTGCAATCATTGATCTTTGTTGTCTTTTATTGTTTTTTGGGAAGCCTGTGTTTCTGATGATGTTTTAGGCACGGAATTATTTAAGTAGGTACCTACTACTTTTTTTTTTTTCTTTTGACGTGACAACGTCTTAAATTAGGTTGCGGCTGGGAGTCACTTATGAAAAAGTGTAACGCTCGGTAACGTTACGATGAGTCACCGAACGAGAGAGAGGCCCGCCGAATGCCTTGCGTCTCTCTCCCACTCAACTATTCTACCGAGAAAAAGACGTTGTCACGTAAAATCTTCGCCCGTAAAACCGACTTTACAGGCAACCATTTTTTTTTTTAAAAAAAACGTTGCCCCACACTAGGAGTTTCTCCTGTATTGTGGGTGCGTTTACAAACATTTAAACTCACATACACAAACAGCCAGACCCGGAACAACTACTTGTAGGTCATACAAATATTTATTCCGTGCGGGAATCGAACCCGCGACACGCAGCGCAGCAGTCAATCGCTTAACCACTGCGCCAACCGTGCCGTCATCCTACCTACTACATTATACAAACTATTATACAAACTACATTTAAGTATATCATGACTCATGAACATGATGCACAAATCGAATTGTTTGCCTACTAGCCGTTGGAACTTGGGACTTGAAATGTTACTCAAAATAGGTACGTTACGCGTAGTTCAGGTAGGTACCGATACAATTTGTACCGCCCACCAGGGCCTCAAGTCTGCTATTACAATAGTGTCAGAATGGTCTATCATTGATTTCATAATCGTTGATTTTGACAAGTTGGTAATCTACTAATATAATGGCGTCATTAGGACTTTCCAATGGTCAACCACTGACACTCCATTGAAAGAAATGGCATAGAATCAATGATTTCAAGTAATTTATATGTCAATGCATAGAATGGTAATCTAATGACAAATTAATTACTGTCTTAGGGGGGAATCTGCTAAAATTTTGACAGTTCCTTTGATCAGTGATCTACCATTAGAACTTCGTCATCGCGAATCATATTTTAATCAACGTACCTACAACTTAATACTGACCAGCCAATGCAAAAAACGTAAGTAAGAAAATTTTAATTTCGCGGGCTACCTTAGCGCTTCCCCGGAAAGCCGGGAAAGCCCCACTTCCTTGAATTCGAGAGCTTATTTAGCTATTCGTTCAAAGGCACCTTTGAACGAATAGCTTACACAAGATAAAAACGGATGATACCTTTGGGTAGCCGTTTCTTCATGGTGTTTGAAATGTGAGGAGTGTTAGGACGCAGTATGTTTTGTAACGACATCTATCCGCACCATTGAACACTATAATAGTACCTTATTCGTATAGCTAGATGGCGCTTCTATAAATTTACGGAATTTGCGAAATAATAAAAAGTCTAGTTAGGTATCTAATAAAAAGTATTATTTTATATTATATTCTATACCAGCTGACCCGGCGAATTTCGTACCGCCCCGCCAGCCGCTCTGCCCCCGCTTATTAAATATCTGATATCTTCTAAGATATTAATTTTAATGATAATTATACCACCGCGGACTTTTTTATCGATATTTTTAAGATATAGGTACTTAGGTACAATTCCGTAGTAAGTACATTAATTTGATCTATCTCGTAAGGTTTAGCCAGCGTTTGCAATGTAAGCGCACAAAAATATGTTTGTTACGACGAAGACATCACATTACAAATCTTTAAACTCGACTTTTCTCTACTATAATAAGCATGTATTATACATATAAACCGACCTCTTGAATCACTCTATCTATTGCAGAAAACTGCATTAAAATCCGTTGTATAGTTTAAAAGATCTAAGCTTACAGACAGCGGGAGCGACTTTGTTTTATACTTGTAAAGATTATAGTCATAATTTTTATTGCCTGTTTTAATGAACACCAACATTGTTGTATGAAAGTTTTTCTTATTCGTAATGAGATTCGTCGGTCTTCGTTCTACAAAAGGTTCTACTTTCCCAAATTAAACGCAAAACTCAGAATTCTCACTCACTTTAATTATCACAAAACAACAGCAAATAACAACATTTCTTACTCACTCCACAATGTACTTAAATACGTACTTAAGTTAGCTAACAACGTAACACAATAACTTTTGTACATTTATTTACATTGGCAACCTTCTTGGAGAAACTATTGAGCCAAAAGGAACAGTAGAAAAGGATAGACATATTATGGAAGATTCTGGAGAAAGAACGAGATAGAACCAAATAATCTTGTGAGGCCTGTCAGTTTGCGACTGTGACTCGAGATTCACAATTCAGTGTCTACCTTTCTCTAAAGCGATTTTCTGTCTCGCTTGCTCAATGTCAAAACCTTTTCTCTTACAATGAACACGTTATGTTTATATACATAAAAAATTACCGACCCCAAGTTCTAAACTTATTCAAAACCTGTGTAGATCTGTCAAATCTCTGAAAACTGTCAACCAATCACAACAGTTTACAAGAGCTTTGACAGAGGATTAACCAATGAGTATGTGGATTAGAAGTCCAGAAGCTAAGGGTAGGTACTCCTACATAGTACTGGTCTAAATTTTATTTATTTATTAGGCTTTTCAACAATGAGTACCTACACTGTTACTTTATAATTTGTACATTGCAAACTAAGTCTAAGCGCCTCATCAATTACAAAAAAGCACAGCATGCATTACATTATGCTAAATAAAATAAATAAAAAATAAAATAATAAATTAAATTTGGCTCATAGTTTACTTTCTCCCTGTTCATTATCCTTTCGTTTTTTTTTTCGCTCGTTACACGATACTGTCTTGTTAAAGCCGTTATTGACAATCATACAAGTTCCGCATTTACTCACTTGAGGAGCAATGGCGCTGGTGTAGCATGAGGTAATTTTATGTAGCCCGTAAATAAAGGGTACTTAAAATTATGACATTCGAAGTTTCACAATAATTAAAATATGTATGAAAATTCACATAAATTCATAATACTGTAAAAGAAAAAAAAAAGATAACCAAACAAAAACAAAAGGCAACATATTCAAAGGGTCCACAGCAAAGATGAATTTATACTCTATTATTTATAACAATAGACACAAAATTGCCAAACAACAGACAAAATCTTCCAAACCATTTCCTCAAGTACAGTTTCAGCTCATCTTGTCTATTGAAACCTTCATAACACTATAGGACCTTGGAAAAGAATTAACAACGTCTTTGTCTCCAATAGGGATACTGGAAAAACAAATGAAATGGCAAAAAAGATGTTCTTTCGTTTCCAAAATAGGTCATAATTATTGTCTAGTCTATTGGTCTATTGCTATAATTATTAGAGTATAGCCTCACACCCCTAGCGCCATCTACCCACTCAATCTAGTACTATAACAGTATCGGTATAGAACGCGTCTGGTCAGCTCGTGTGATACAGGCCAGCTAACGCATCCTGGAGTGCGCGTAGGCATGGTAATGTTGATTTGTAGCCGCCTGCCTTCTCTGTCTCGTTCTCTGCTCTGTGGATGTGAGAAAATAATATTAAATGTAGATAAAAAATACATTCCATTCACAGATACTTTACCTCTGACAGAGCAACCTAACAGCAACCTTATTGTGACGATAATAAAGATCACAATGATTTTGACAGACTTGTCAATGGCAGCAACCCAACAGCAACGTTATTAGAATGACAATTGAAGCACCAAATTAAAGGCAGGTAAGATGCAATTAGGTATAATAAATATATAGAATGATATAGATCACAAAAGCCTTATAATTAACAATATTACGAAAAAGGTAAAAAACACTTAAGCCCCTAGCAACAGGGTTGCCAGTTCTGTCGCCAACAACAATAAAAATCGCCTTGATTTGGACAATGATGCAAAATCAGACATAAAATAACTGTGAAAGGACTTTACATTGAAGTTATTGTTTCAAAAGTAGCTCCGGGGCACAAAAACCTCGGTGAGCAAATAAATGTAAATTAACATGATTTAGTTGTAGTTATTTTTGTCTATCAATTACTACACTGATTGGTATGGTATCTACAAATCTTCCACTAAGCGTTTAGTAAGGGCCCTACCTCCCTAGGACACTAGTGGCGGAGCAACCATGGTCGCACTGCCAAAAAATGCATGGTTGGTTGCGCAACCGGTCGGACGCCTGGTGAGATACCTACCCTAAAGCTGTGTATATTTCACTGGCAGCGGGACCATGGTGTCCCAATGGCATTCAGCCTAAGCGTGTTCCAACCCAACATCTACAGAGCTGCCTGAAAGAGGACTTTTGGACGGAAAGTGTTGTATATCGACGTTTCCGAGGACGGGTACGCGACACCACGCAGCGAAACACGACGCCGCAAAACATTACGTGTATAGTTTTAAGGTTTTTAATATGTATTAGTTTATTATTGTATAAGATTATTTTGTGTATTTTGACTATGGGCCTTCGAAACCCGATAATAAAATGATTAAGTATTATTTATTATTATTATAATAATAACGTCAGTATCGAATTAATTACTAACCAGGGTTTAAAAATTGCATTCGACGATCAGGAAGGGAAGAAGTCGATAATGACAGTCCCGAAATTAGCAAATGCCAGAAAAAAAAAAAATAAGCTGGAAACCTTTTCCTTTAATTTTTTTTCTCTTGTTTTCTTTTAAATTAAACTTAGGACACTTACCTAACGTGTTGCAGATAACCGCATCTAACAATATCCTCAATAGAAGGTGCGTCTGGTCCACACCGGTCTGGTACAATTGGTGGTTCATACTTGTACAGCGGTCCCTCTTCTATGAGCGGTAAAGTAGGCTGTGTTGAGACTCGCGTGAATTTGACACCCGTTGAGAATTGAGTTACCTGAAAAAGTTGTGAGATTCTTTGTACACTAAGCCTAAGATGCTCTTTTCTTGGTTTTAGATTAGCATGTAATCCTAGCTTTAGCTTTTCTCAAACCTATAATATATGGTGGGTCTGAATGACAATTAAGATAAATTATCACACTAATATAATAAAGGCGAAAGTTTATGAGTGTGTTTGTATGTCTGTTACATCTTCACGCACAAACGGCTGGATCAATTTTGATAAAATTTGCTATGGTGGTAGCCGACACCCTGGATTAACACATAGGATACTTTTTATCCCGGTATTCCCACAGGATCGACACTTATGCAGGAGGAAACCGCGGGGCGCAGCTAGTATTTATAATACACTTGCTTCTGCCCGCGACTTCGCCCGCGTGGACGTCTGAAATTATCCCACGAGAACATGCTACTGGGACCAAAAGTGACACTTATGTCTAACCTATAACCATAATACACCTAACCTACCAAAAGTGAAAATACTAATCAAACATAGGCTATAATATATACCTTAGGAGCTACAGGCAACACTTCCTCCTGCTTACTGGCTTTATTCTGTGCGAATGTGTGGAGTATTTCTTTGGCATCTCCCTCCGCAAACATGAGTTCATCGATTAGAGCCTCTTTCTCTCTAATCTTCTGCTTCTTTGCTTCTTGTTCTAAACGGTTTATTTCCTGTCTACGTAGTTCTTCCATTTGCTTCTCTATTTCTAGTATTTCTTCCAACTCTACTTCTTCTCTTCCTGTAATGAGTATTTTTAGGTTATATTAGGAACTTTTCTTTTCAACTATTTTTTCGAGGCTTCAATGCACTCTGGGTGGCTTTGCTAGAGTCATATTGGTATTTGATATACAGGATGGCATGGACATTGACCCGCAAACCGTAATTATGAATTCAGAACATATAAAAAAAAAACAGCAGTTTCATAGAATGATGCAATACCTAAGCGGTCAAAATGTATGAAGGTGCTTTTTTTTCAATAACTGACGAAAAAATTTTTGATCAAAGAATCATGTAGTGAATACATAGTACCGGTTGCGCGTCGATGTCCCAGATGTCCCTGCCACCCTGTATATCAGCACAATGAACAGCATGCAGCCTGCAGTGGCACCCACCATGCTATTAATTAACAGCATGCAGCATGCAGCCTACAGTAGCACCCATCATACTACTAATTAACAGCATGCAGTCTGCAGCGGCACTGTCCAAACTACTAACTAACAACATGCAGCCTGCAGTGCCACCCACCATGCTACTAATTAACAGCATGCAGCCTGCAGCGGCACCCACCATGCTACTAATTAACAGCATGCAGCCTGCAGCGGCACCCACCATGCTATTAATTACACTTAGTAGCACCCACTCACCTCTATTTTAAATTTTTATTCAACTTTTACTAATAGTATCCTTCTCTCCCTCAGATACATTTCTTTCTTTTCATACAGTTTTAGAAAATAATAAATACTCTGGCACTCTTCAGACAATGCATAAGCATAATCAGCCTATAACATTCTCACTGGTGGGACACATGCCTCCTCTCTGTGAGAGGGAATGGGCCATAATTCACCATGCGGGCCCAGTGCAGGTAGGTTCAGACAAAGGCTGAGTTAATAATTAATTGAAATGTACAATAAATAACTAACAAAACCACCTGTGTTCTTTCAAAGAAAGTTTGTTACTATAGGGAACCCTGGCCAACTAAACTATAAATCCAGTTGGTTTATACTACAAGAGGTTGTTTTTTTTTTGTAATCATGTTGATTTTATTGATATCAAGATGTTATTTAAGTCATGGAATATTTGATAGGGTTTCATATCAATTTTATTTTGCACTCTATTCATACCGATTTATATTATTTCATAGTGTGCTTTAAAAACAAGTGGGTGCAACCTGAAGCCATCATCATCTGCCTAGCCTTTTCCCAACTCTGTTGGGGTCGGCTTCCAGTCTAACCGGATACAGCTGAATACCAGTATTTTACATGAAGCGACTGCCTATCTGACATCCAAAAACCAATTACTGGGTAAGACTAGTTGTCATGCAACCTGAAGTACCAATTGTTATGAGTGACTTACCTATTTTAACCTTATTCTTCATAATAATTTCCTTATTATCTTTTTTGTACTGTTCTATCCGTTTATTAGTACCAACAATATCTATATTATTTGTTAAATTGTAAACTATGGTTTCTATTTCTTCTAAATAGTCGTTGTATTCCCGTAGTGAAGCAAAATCCTCCTCTTTCTTGTTATAATCTTTGAGGACTCGTTTTCTGATATCTATTTCTTTCTCTACCATGGGGTCTTCAAATAATTGGACCCTGAAGTTACTGCGTCGTAGTGGTACATTGCAATCCGGGCAGGAACCAGACCCTTGAAAATAGTTAAAATTTAATATGTAATAAAAAAACATTAAGTATACATATTTTCCACACTCAACATTTTAGCATCATTTCAACCGATTTTTTTTTTACCAAGATTTTACCATTTGAAGTTAATTTTTTATAGTTCCTGACAATACTGTGTCATGGTAAAGATAATTAATGTATCTTACCGCTATTTATTCAAACTTTTACTGGTGCCTAGTAGTTTACAGATACAAAGAAAAAAACCTGGCCAAGTGCGAGTCGGACTCGCACACAAAGGGTTCCATACCACAAGGCAAAAACACCGAAAAAAAAAACACGTTTGTGTATGGGAGCCCCCTTAAATATTTATTTTATTTTGTTTTTAGTATTTGTTGTTATAGCGGCAACAGAAATACATAATTTGTGAAAATTTCAACTATCTAGGTATCGCGTTCTTGAGATACAGCCTGGTGACAGACAGACGGACGGACGGACAGACAGCGAAGTCCTAATAATAGGGTCCCGTTTTTACCCTTTGAGTACGGAACCCTAAAAATGGGGTGCGGTGCGTGTAGATATTTGGAGAAACACCATTTCAGAGATTCTTAACTTTTGATAGACCTATAATAGTATGCACTAAATTGTAAGAGAGGATTTATTTCAAAGTAAAAAGTGTTTACCTTTCAAAAACAGTAAATCAACACAGCTTTCACATAAGGCATGGCCACATACGTTTACCATCAACTTCAGAGAAGGATTTCTGTATTTCGTGGTTTTACAACGAGGACAAGCTTGGTCATCCATGTTTGTTATATTCGGGTCCTAATTTCTGTAAACAATAAATCCTTTGTAATATAAACTACAGCAGAATAACTTTTAAAACATTTTCCGCCGAAATTCTTGAGACAAGCCGATTAGCCGATTTTTTTCAGTTTGACACAAGTAGTTTGATTTTTGAATTGACACTTTTGAAGTTTTGACAGTAATATTGTCGTTGTCATTGTCACTTGGGTAGCCAGTTCAGAAACTGATAAAAGTAGGTCTAAGACAAAATAAAAAAGTAGGCCTAATCTAAGGTTTTTGTTTATTTCTTTATTCACGCCGTTTATTGATAACAAATATACCTATTGGAAAGTTAGTTTTTAGAAGTTTCGGTTTATTTTAACAGATTTTTTTTTTGTAACATTATTTCAAAAGGCACGTAATGTTCGTTCTTTAGTTATTTGTTGGTTTGGATTATGAGCCAATAATAATAAACTAAGGAATTGCGGTTATCCAATGAGATAGGAGAAAAGTTAAATAAAAGTGACAGCAACAAGAAGTTTGAAATAAAAAACAAATACTTTTGTGTTCATCGAAAAGTTGTATTTAACTGTGATTTAAATTGAATGTTTTACTTTTCTTTTTCACGTAGTAGGTAAATAGCATAATTTTGTCACCAAAACATATTAGGAAATATGAATTTAGCTGTAAGGCAATTAACGAGGCAATCTTTTAGACTATGTGACAGATTTGCGTATAAAAGTTTACCCAAACAGATCGCTATAACCTCAACATGTCCTGTTATACAATTACGACGAAATTATTGCGAGGAAAGGCTGGAGACTCGAAAACTTCCGCAGCTAATGGAATTCCCGCCTATCGTGTGGCCTTCGTTCCTCAAATTTATAAAAAATTGGATGTTTGCGAATTTTATCATCAGACCGTATTTTGACTCGGAATTCAACCTACATGAGTTCATCGAAGCATCAAAACATGCCGTTCAGGTATTTATATTTGCGTCTACTTTCAAAACATTGCTTGAATAATCATTAGTGTCTTTAAAAATACTTCAAAAGTGTTGGCTACAATTCCATTACTAAGTAATTAATGTAAATTATACAGTTTACCATTTCTATTTTGAAACAATAGAAGATATTTGCATTTAATATTACCAAGGCGTTAAATTAAATATAAAAAATATTACACGGACCTACAGCAAAACAAAAACAAAAAGGAAAGTCATTGTGAAATACTAGCTGTGCCAAAAAGAGCTAACTAAAAATAACTATTTAGAATGCTTTCCACGAAAATATTCAATACTTAGGTACCCCTACACATTTAAAAAAGCAACTCATAGAGTCAACAAAACTCATTCTTGTTTGTTAGCTGTTCATTCACCAGAATATTTTTTGACATCAATCAAAGAGTCCCGGCAAATTGCAAGGTTGGACAAGTCCTACCCAGAGGGTAAAAATTCAGATGTATAGTACTACCCTAATTTTAACCTCTTTTTTATTCCCAAGTACTATTGCCATTAACGTCTACCGTCAGGTTGTTTCAGATGGCTTACAAAGGAGTGATTTCAAGTCTCTTGATGGTCTGGTTGACAAGGAAGCTGTTACAGTGTTAAAGTCTGCCATCTCGAAGCTGTCTGTGACACAGAGACAACTGTTGTCTATAGAAAAAGAAGATATCTTTTATGCTTTTCCTTACCAGGTATGTTATAATTTTGTAGCCAAGTACCCCTAAAATTTCAAATACCTTTGCCCAACTTAAATTCACTTTTTTTTACTAGCTATTTATGCCCCTCTACTAGGCAAATTCCTCCCTACTCTCCTTCCACCTGTCTCTGTCCAGAGATACCAAAGACCAATTTCTATTAAAGGAGTCGAGCTCATCCCTCCACCTAGATCTGGCCCTGCCGCGATATTTTTGCCACTTAGCGGGACCTACTGGGTTGTAAGTTTGGTCCATTGACTGTCTGACATGCAGCAGAAATTCAGGCACTACCAAAAAATAAATGGACATATAATAACAACATAAAATATAATAATAAACATAATAATAACATAATCATAATTAACTAAAGCCATCAATCCCACCTAGCCTGGAACGTAAATGGACTCGCTCCAAATAAACGGGAAGTAGAGTTACTAATGGATGAGCATAAACTGGACATTCTATTAATATCGGAAGCACACTGTACTACGCGAAGCTCAATAAAATTCAAAGATTACCAGTGCTACTGCACACATCATCCGGATGGTACAGGTCATGCTGGAACCGCATTAATTGTAAAGAAATCCATCAAACATCACGAAATGCCAAGCTATAAAACTAACCATATACAAGCTACTACAGTAGCGGTTCAGGACGAAACTGGATACCTCAACGTTTCTGCCGTGTACTGCCCACCTAAGCATATAATTAATGAAGTGGTTCACAAACTTCTTTCAATCACTTGGCAATAGATATATCGCAGGCGGGGACTGGAACGCTAAGCATGTTTACTGGGCCTCCAGATTGACTACTACTAGAGGTAGACAGCTGAAACTGAGTGTTGACAGCAATAATCTAACCGTTATTTCCTCAGCAGAGCCAACATACTGGCCGACCGACTGTAATAAAACACCTGACCTCCTGGACTTTTTTATAACAAAAGGTGTGTCGAAAATATATCTCAAAGCCGAATCATGTTTTGACAGCTCTTCTGACCACACGCCAGTGCTACTAACCATAAGCACAAAAATAATAGAATACGAACAACCCGAGACCCTTTACAATAAACATACTGATTGGAATTCCTTTAGAGACTACATTCAAAATAACATCAAGAATAATGTTGCCTTAAAAACACCAGATGAAATAGAAGATGCCACTAAATATCTTACAGCTCTAATTCAAAAAGCATGCTGGATTAGTACTCCAGACTTGAAAAAAAATGACAAAATTACAAATTACCCGCTGCAAATAAAAATGGCAATCCTGGAAAAACGGAGATTGCGTAGAGTGTGGCATCAAAGCAGGCTCAGAGAGGACAAAACCAAATTTAATCAAGCAATTCAGGACCTAAAACAAATGATACAAGACTGGGATGACAACACTTTAACATCGCAACTAGAATCACTAACTGCAAACGATTCAACTAGCCACTCGTTATGGAAGTTTACCAAAAACTATGACAGACCACCAACAACTAAACCCCCCTTGAAAAGTAACACTGGCTGGGCAAGAACTTCAAAAGAGAAAGCTAATATGTTTGGTGAGCATTTGGCTGCAGTGTTCAAGCCAAATGACCCAGTCCAAAACGAGTCAGAGAAGGAAGTTCATCTTATCCTGAATCAAGACTACCAAATGTCTCTACCACCAAAACCTGTCTCAGTGCGTGAAGTCTGGAAAGTTGTTACAGAATTAAAAGACAAAAAGGCACCAGGATTTGATCTCATTACCAAAGAAGTAATCAAACAACTTCCAAAAAAGGCGATTGTCTTTTTGAGAACCCTGTACAACGGCATGCTAAGAGTACAATACTTCCCGAAGCTATGGAAAGTCTCACAGATTATCCTTATTCACAAAGATGGCAAACCACCAAATGATGTCAGCTCTTATAGACCCATCAGCCTTCTCCCAATACTTTCAAAGATTTTCGAAAAGCTACTCTTACGAAGAATATTACCCTTGTTGGAAGAAAATAATTCTATACCTAATCACCAATTTGGATTTCGACAGCAACACTCTACCGTTGAACAGGTGCATAGGGTGTACGAAAGGATAAGAAAGACGCTCGAAGAAAAACTACTGCTCGGCAGCATTTCTGGATATCCAACAGGCCTTCGACAGAGTGTGGCATGATGGACTCCTCTGTAAAATAAAGACTTGCCTTCCACACAGCTACTACAGAATACTAGAATCATACCTGAGAGAACGAATATTTCAGGTTAGAGAAAGAGATGCCACATCTGACTTCCACGAAATACATGCTGGTGTACCTCAAGGTTCTGTGCTGGGACCTGTGCTGTATACCATATTTACGGCCGACCTTCCTGAAGCAGATAACATAACCACGGCTACATTTGCTGACGACACCGCCATTCTTGCCAGTAGCGAAAACCCAGTCACAGCAACAGAAATCCTACAAAAAGGCCTAGATAAAATTACGACGTGGCTACAAAAGTGGCGCATAAAAGCAAGTGCATCTAAATCTGTGCAAGTTACGTTTACGCTGAGAAAAGGCAATTGTCCGCCAGTCCAACTAGAAAATTCCACCTTGCCCCACCAAAATTGCGTGCGATATCTAGGCCTACATCTAGACCGGCGCCTAACCTGACATGAACACATAAAGAAAAAAAGAGACCATCTAAACATAAAATTCAAAGGCCTGCTGTGGCTGCTGCGTCGAAATAGCAAATTGTCAATAGACAATAAACTGCTAATCTACAAAGTAGTACTCAAGCCCATGTGGATGTACGGTATTCAGCTCTGGGGGAGTGCTTGCAATTCCAGCATAACATGCCTCCAAAGGATGCAAAACTCAATCCTACGAACCATATGCAATGCACCATGGTTTACTACTGTCGCGGAACTCCATGAGCATGCTGAGATTACAACAGTGAAGGAGGAAGTCCAGAGTGTAACTTCAGGATACAGGGAGAGACTAAAGAGTCACCCAAATACACTGGCAACGCAGCTCACAATGCGCAGCTACGTGAAGCGCCTCAAGAGGAAAGATATTATCTTGTAAAGCAATTAATGAGGGGTTGCTCTTACTGAGGAGCACACTCTACACGCCAATCATCACTCAAAACATCCGCTCATAGTGAAACTCACTGATTGCAGATATAATAAATAATACAAAAAAAAAAAAAAACCCACCTATACCGCCGACGAGAGAGCAATCTATCAACGATTTTCTTGCTCAAGAATGTTTATAGGTCTTGTGTAAGTAAGAACTAATCTCCTTTGTTTATGGTAGAAATCTAACTTAGAAAGATGTATTATTAATGGTTCTAATGATAATAATTCTCTAAATATGTACCTGTTATTGCCACGAATCATATTTTGATCAAGATACAACCTGACACTGACCTACAAATTGCAAAAAACGTAAGAAAATTTGGATTTCGCGGTCTACCACTACATTAACGCTTAGTCCATCCATACGCATATGCATACCAGCGAGTAGTCGCTCGTCGCCTTCGCGCACTCACAACTCTCTTCTCGTTAATCACTGGCGGTGGGATAGGTACCTTAATCTTAATATCTACCTTATTTACCCATTGATAATACAATTTCAAATTAAATGAGCTACCGAAACTCCGCAGACGTGATTTGTATCGATATCAAAGGAAAATCATCATCAGCCGTTTCGCTACCATCACATGGGCGTAAGGTGAAAAATTTATTCACTGTTCATTACTTTTCTGCTATACAATAGTTTTTGTAGTAACGAAACGGCCAAGCCTCGTATTTTGACTAAGGTGTAGAGTTTGTAAAATTAGGGCGTGTAGAGTTAGAAGCTTGGCTCTACATGAGATCTTGGAGCCCACTAGAATAACTCCTACTAGTGCCACATGCCTAGATAACATTTATACAGATGTTATACCAACCCACAAAGACATTATTAACCTAATAGACTCAGATCATTGTGGACAATTAATCACTATTCCAAATAAAAACAAAAAAGTTACTAAAAAAGATATCACTGTTAATCCAAAAACAACTAATCGCTTGGAAACATTTAAAACTAAACTCATGGGTAAATTACCACTTTTGTTCACTAATGATGACCCTAATCAACAATATAATGATTTTTTTAATATGTATTGCACACAATTTGATAACACATTTATTCCAAAAACATTATCGGTTAATAGTATTGCTTCCTTCAGTGACTGGGCCACCATTGGTATACATAAAAGTAGAAAACGACTTTATGAATTATATGAAGAACGGATTTGTATAAACACTGCTGAATTTAATTTATATGTTAAGAATTATTCTAAAATATTTAAAAAAGTTTGTAGCATTGCCAAGTCACGTTATTTGAGTTCAAAAATTAAAAATAGTAGTAACATTATTAAAACGACTTGGAATGTCATTAATAGCGAAACGGGAAGGTCATGCACCCGAAGTAGTGACTACAGCCTTGTTATTGATGACAATATAATTAAATCAGATTGTCAAGTCGCCGCGGCCTTTGAAAATTTCTTTGCAGAGATTCCCGTATCAACTACTAAATCTCTTAACTCATCACCCATTGCTGCAGAGTCTTTACTTAAAGAAAACGTTCCAGTTTGCGATTCTGAATTTCACTTCCAATATGTAACCTGTAAAGATATAATTAAAACTTTTCACACGTTAAATGTTAAAAAGACCGCAGATCTATGGGGTAATTCTGTGGATGTTGCTAAGTCGATTATAGACATTGTAGCACCTACTTTAGCTGTTATATTTAATAATTGTATTGACCGTGGTGAGTTTCCTGATCTTATGAAAAACAGTAAAATAATACCGTTGTTTAAATCGGGTAGTACATCAGACCCTACTAATTATAGACCTATTTCAGTACTACCTACCTTTAGTAAAATTTTTGAAAAACTTATTTTAAATCAATTGCAAAGATTTTTTAATAATAATAAATTACTACATAACAAACAGTTCGGATTTACAAGGGGTCGTTCGACTACCGATGCAGGAGTTGAACTTTTAGGACATATTTATAATGCATGGGAGGACAAATGCGATGCTTTGGGCATCTTTTGCGATTTGTCCAAGGCATTCGATTGTGTTCTTCATGAAACATTAATCAGGAAACTGCACCACTACGGAATCCGGAACGCCTCTCTGGATCTTCTTACTTCTTACTTGAGTGATAGGATTCAGAGAGTTGATGTTAACGGAAAAAGGTCACCCGGATCTGTAGTAAGAATGGGGGTCCCCCAGGGCTCAATTCTCGGCCCATTTTTATTTATTATTTATATAAATGACTTGCCTTACCTCATAAGGGATGAACATGATATAGTGTTGTTTGCAGATGACACTTCACTTTTATTTAAACTCAAACGTCAGCAGCTGGTTACTGACAATGTAAATAACGCCCTTGCAAAAGTAGTTAACTGGTTTAATGTCAATAACCTACTTCTTAACGGAAAAAAAACTAAATGTATTAAGTTTACCATACCCCACGTTAGACAAGTAGAAACTAGTGTTCTCATTAAGAATGAAGAGTTGAAACCTGAAGATACCACAGTATTCCTAGGCATAACGTTGGATGCCAAGCTTCAATGGGGCCCCCATATAGATAAATTGTCAAAAAAGCTTAGCTCTGCAGCATACGCCGTTAGGAAAATTCGTGATTTAACTGATTTAGAGACAGCCCGTTTAGTATACTTTAGTTATTTTCATAGTGTGATGTCGTACGGTATTCTGTTGTGGGGAAATGCCGCCGATATTCAGACAATTTTTATTTTACAAAAAAGGGCAATTCGTTCCATTTATAAATTAAGTCCCAGACACTCCCTCAGAGACAAATTTAATGAGATTAATATAATGACTGTGCCTTCTCAGTACATTTATGATAATCTTTTGTATGCACATAAAAATATTAATCTGTTTAAAAAATACAGTGATATCCATAACATAAATACTAGGAACAAACACAAATTTGTTGTTCCTACAACAAGGCTCAAAAAAATAGGTGGCTCGTTTAGATGCCAATGTATACGTTTTTATAATAAACTTCCTAGCCACATTCAAGAACTAAGCCTTAATAAATTCAAATCTTTTATAAAGCGAAAACTATGTCAGAAAGCCTATTATACTGTAAAAGACTATATTGAGGACAAAAAGGCTTGGGATTGAGCTGCTCCAATAGGTTTAGATTGTTGTTTTTATTTTTGCTATTTTACACTTTAATAATTTTCTTTTTTTTTTTTTTAAGTATCTCTTTACTTAAATAATGACATGTACATTTACTGTATAAAGTATTATATGATTTTAATTATTGTGAATGTGAGGACTATGTGGGTAATTTTTTTGTTTTTTCTCTCTTCGTTTTAATCATGATCTGGCAGTTTGAGTAGTTTATGCGGCCTACCCAAATGTCCTGTCTTTGGTATTGTTCGTCGAATCGTTGAGCTCCTTAAGTTCTGAGTTGAGCTGCACGGTTACTGACAAATGCGTGCACTGACTGGACAGGTCCGCTCAATCTGTGTGGTTCTTTCCTCAAAAGACCATTTCAGACACTAATCTACATGGTCCTCAAAGATTATGTCCGGATTTTTTATATACACATTGACATTGATGAATTTTATTTAGACAATGACATGAATATTTACTTTGTAAGTAATTTTTATTATTTTTTTTTTAATTAATTATTGTGAATGTGAGGACTATGTGGGTCATTTCTTTTTTCCTTCTTAGTTTTAATCATGATCTGGCAGTTTGAGTAGTTTATGCGGCCTACCCAAATGTCCTGTCTTTGGTATTGTTCGTCGAATCGTTGAGCTCCTCAAGTTCTGAGTTGAGCTGCACGATTTTTGACAAATGCGTGCACTGATTGGACAGGTCCGCTCAATCTGTGTGGTTCTTTCCTCAAAAGACCATTTCAGACACCAATCTACATGGTCTTCACACGATCTGACCAAGATTTTGTCTGGACTTTAAAAGAGACTGTGACTTCTGAGTTTGTTTCGGCCTTTCTTCTCAGAATAGTCAGTTAGGAAACGCCGACCTCATCTAGTTTAAAAAAAAATATGATTGACGTGTAAAAGTGTTTGTACAAACCTACTTACAGAAATAAAATCATTTATCATTTATCTGATAACTTTTTGGCAGTGCGAGCCATATGTGGTCTCGTCTTGGCAACATTTTACATGAAAATGTTTTTGGTGGGATTTCACATCTTTTTGAAAGTTGCTTATGAAATATTATTTTTTTTGGAGGGTTCTTTACTAAAAATCCTGAAATATTTATTTTATTATTTATTACAAGGAGTCCCTATATCAATTTTCAGAACTCTAGCATCAAAATTTGCGGAAGTCTCGTACAAATTTCCATCCCCTAGTTTAATGGGTTGGAGGGTAAAAGTTCCAAGTTTTAGAATTGTTTTGTTGTTTGTGTACTATTACTAGCTTACATACCAAATTTCAGCTTTCTAGGACTTCAGCAAGACCCTTAGAATATTGATGATCATCAGTGAGTCAGTGACGAAATCGGGGTATTTTAGATATCAATAAAATCTAAAGTATAAGAGCTATGCAATTGAAACTTTATAGGTTTAATAAGTCAACCACTGACATCATATCCCGAAAATTTTGTTTATCTGGTATAATCCAAACCCAAGATAAGAAGGTTCAAAAATACGACGAAGTGCTTCGATAAAAGGTAGGTAGTGCCCTTGCGCTTCGCTTGGCTCGTCTTGGCGGGGGCACTCCCGTGCCCCCAGATTCTCCTGCGCTTACCTTATCCCAATTTATTTGGGGCCGGCGCAACATGTTCTTTTCTTCCATGCTTCTCTATTAGTTGTCATCTTGGTAGTCACCCTCTTTCTAACCATATTATCATTCACACATTCCATTCATCGTTTCAATAAAATAAAAATTAACATATTACAATTTAATTTGACCCTGTTTAATGCAGACTGTATCATCATCATCAGCCTATAACAGTCCACTGCTGGACATAGGCCTCCCCTATTGCACGCCATTCAACTCGATTTTCGGCAATTCTCATCCAGCTGCTACCAGCCATCCTGCGAAGATCGTCGCAGACTGTATAATATTTACATAATTTAAAAGCATTAAGTATTATTATTATAAGACTGTTAGCTAAGCTAGTTAGAAAAGGGGAGGGGAAAGAATCATAGGGCATCAAAAAATTCGTCCGCATCGCATCTTTGTCAATCCATACTAATTATAAATGCGAAAGTGTGTTTGTCTTTCACGCTTTAACCACTGAACCGATTTAGAATAGAATACTCTTTATTGTGTATAGAGATAGTTTGAGTTCCGGGAAAGGATATAGGACAGTTTTCATACCGATATTCCCACGGGATCGAAACTTATTATATGATTAAAATTCTAAGTACCTACTTAAGTATTAATGTTTCTATTAACAATATTTTCAGATTGGTGTTATGTTCGACGATGCTGACAAACGTTGGGTGGAGATAACAATGTGCTACCACGTATTCAGAGGACTCAAACATTTAAAAGAAGCCGGCGACCTTCCTGCTCTTACCGTTGGGTAGGTTTACGTATGATATTACGCCATAGACATCCACGGCAATAGGAATTATGTTTTTTTTTTATCATAAACTCAAAAAAAATATTGAAGATATTGCTGTCACTAAAATTAAATTTTAGTTTGCACTTTCTAAACAATTCCATAATATCATCAGTTCCATAAAATTACATAATGTTATTGTGAAAATCTGATAACCATAATAATGTTATCAAGCATGACCATGAGAATAATAAAGGTACAATGGCCCCAAAAATTTGTTGACATTTTTCCTCTATATCTGATTTAAAATTCTAGTGATCCAAAAGTTTGAACTGTTATAACGTTTTTATCGACTAATTCAACTAGGTACCTTAAACTTATCAATACTTATAAAAAATAATCAAGTATAAATCCCTTAGGAGTACCTAACTGTTATTTTTAGGTCAGTATCAGGTTGTATGTTGATTTAATTAAGATTCGCGGCCTAATAAATATTTATTTATAGAATTATAATCCTAAAAATCATCAATACACCTCTATTAAGTACTACACTATTTTCATGATATCATGACACTTGAGGCCAATTCTAACTTAAGGAGTTGAATTACTGATTCTAATAAATTATAATTCTGTAAAGTCATGGTTACGGGTCGCGAATCTTGACACTGACCTGCAAATTGCAAAAAACTTATGCAAATTTGAATTTCGCGAGCTACCCTTTTTTTTTGCTGATGGGACATCATCAAATGACCCCTCCCGCTCTGGGTGGAGCGGAAGGCGCGGGCTACGCGCACATTAGGTACCCTAACTAATATTACCTTTTCTGTTAAATATATTATTACTTTATTCAAGTCAACTATACAAACGCAAAGTTGGAATTATATTATTATCGCAGCTGTTAGTTAGTGTGTTACGCAATTTCCCCGCACAGTGACAACACTTTGAAAATTGCGTATTGCGTAACCTAACCTAACGTAACTTGACAAAAAAAGGTCGATCGCAGCTGTCATTTTAGTCTAGCTAGCCAATAAAAAGTCAAAGTTTAACAGTAGCAATGGCTTTCACTTTGACAGATTAACAACATTCTTGCGTTATTTACGTTGTTGAGCTGACAAATTTTTCGAACACGAGGCAATGGATTAATTAACAGCATCCTCCAAAATGATTCAGATTGCTGTGATTGTGTGTGTCGCGCAATTAGGGTGCGATGATATTGTTAGTGACATACTTAATGATTTCCGACTGTAACTTTGCGTTTGTAATGGTCCTAGTATAAACTTCATCTGGGCCCCAATTCTCTATGCTAATTAAATTATTAATCCCCACAATCCCCACGTGCAAAACACGTACGGTTGTCAAGCGTGGTATTTTGACAGTTCAAACCACGCCGACTTCGCGTTCCTTTCGAGCTGTTTCGTTCATTTTGTCATAGAGAATAGGTACGATATTAGCAGATTTCGTGATTAGCTAAGGAATTAACGTGGTTTCGAAGGAAGGAATCATTAAGTGGTCATAGTCAATTAGGGCCCAGTATGAAGTATACTGGGCCCAGTAGCCCAGTTTACATCCAAGAATTCCACAAATTCTTATGAATAATGTTTTTTATCTTACAGTGTGCAGCCAGAATATCAAGACAAGATATTCATACTAAACTACAGATTTATAAGAGAGTTCACAAAAGGTGTTGAAGACAGTTGGTGGGTTAATATCGTGAACCACTTCCAGCCACACTCGTTAATAAAGAAATAATATTTTTGATGTTTTTTAGTATGATATATGAAGCTTCAGTCAGTGTAAAATAAATGCAGTTAAATTGTTTTTAATTTTGTTTTATTTATAAAATACTTGCAGATAAGTATAAAGTTATTTGACTTTGCCATAGCAGGTTATTATTGCCACTTTTGGTAAGGTCAGACAACCAAACGGCTGGACGACAAGACAGCTGTGCGAGTGAGATAACCATGCGCGTATGCTAAAAATAATCTTATGAATAAATGCAAGCCCTTTAGGGCAGATATTAGAAGAAACTTTTTTATAAAAGATCACAATCTTAGCACCATATTTTCTTAAATTCTACTTCAACTTAAAATACTACGCAATATTCTTTGTAATCTTGCACCGCTTCTCGCAAGTTGTTCAATAGCGTCTCTGTATCACCTGTAAAAAGATAGAGTAGTTAAGTATTAGCACCATTCATAAGACTGCTAGATGGAAAACATTTGATCTGAATAGATCAATCTGATTCGTAATACTACGTTCGCAATTTACTTTTCAAACATATAAGATAATGTGTTGTTGGACAAACAACTTTAAAACCCACACACAAAGTTCAGTTTGCCTTAAAACTTTAAACATTTTTATGTCTTTCAATAGTAGTGGTCATTCTGAATTCAACTTAATTTACCATAGCATACAGTGGATATTCGGTCTTGTTGAAATAACATCAAATTAATGGAAACAAGGATTTTAATAAATTTTAGTATGGCAAACTATGCAACAAAAATGGCGCCAGAATTACTTTTGTTGATACCAACCTGTTGTAGGATCATACAAAGACCTCTTTTCAACGCCACACTGCACTTTTATAGGCCTTTGCTTCTTCAGCGAGTTTTCGACATCTGAAACAAGCAAGTATTATTGATGTTCATTAAAAATATTGCAAGTTATTTCTAGTAAGTAATTACATCAATTTCTTGTTAAACAACCAAATTGAATTAGCTTAGCCTTTTTAGTAGAATTACCCTAGCCATATCCTAATAGATTATGGGCTTCAATCCTTCAATCGACAGATAAAATATTTTTTTATTTGTGGAATAAAATAAAATTGACGTCTGACAGTTTTTGTACGGAAGAACTGTCAAAAATTCAAAACTATTCCTCCGATAAAATTATCTGGCGTAGGAAAAATCAGCCCTTAATCTGGGACATAGCAGTTCAAAAAACTATTGAAAATACTATTATAATCTTGTTAGACTATGACCTACTTATATTAAATATAAAAACATTTTTTTTTTTTAAAACAATTTCTCACCTTCATGAACCTTATCCAGCAAACTGCTAACATCCTGATCATCGCCCAACCTCGAACACAACGCATTAACATACTGGCTGGCTCCCGGCACAATCTTGTCCGTATCACCAGTCTTCAACTCATAAGTCTCATCCGTATTGATGGTGGTTGAGCATTCTATTTGTAGAACTTCGTATGCAGCTTGCGACGACTGAGTTGAGTATATGATGAGTAAGTTTTTGTGGGCTCTATAGTCTTCTACTGTGTGGATTGTGGCATAGATTTGGGGGTTTGTTTGCCTGTAAAGTTGTATTAGCCAAGATACGCAAGAGCGAGTTTTTCCCGCCGCGGCGATATATTTTCGCGCACTGGATTTTCAACGCACTGCTTAGCGCCGAGAGTTGACAATCCAACGGTGTGTTTTTTTGACACGCTGCACGGTGGGATGCGCTCTGTTGGATTCTCAGTGCTCGGCTCAACATCGAGAATTGAAAATCCAGTGCGCGATAAAATCTCCCGCGATATTTTTACGTCCGTGGGATCGTGAGCTAAGATGAGTAGATAAGTAGTGCAAATGACGTCATTATTTAGGTAGGCACTACCTACTCATCACAAATAAATAAAATGAGATAGAATGCAAGACACTGAGCATGACTATTTTTGCGTCTAAAGATTGTCTATTCATGTTTCAAGTCTTGGGAATGGATAAGGTGCCTTAAACGAGGATCTAGCCCATAAGTTCTCAACCTTATTTTGCTCACCACCACTTTGAGCACTTTTTTTTCTAGACCCCTTTTTTTCACTTACCATCTGTCGCGAATCTGAAACAGCTATTGCCACAGTTATATTTAAACGTGGTAATATTATATAGTTGTAAGATAGGATTATAATTTTCTCTGAATTAATCCCCACGAGGGGATGTTATCGCCCACGTTGAGAACCTATGATCTAGCCAGTCTCTAAGGTAAATTTTAAATTAATTCTGCACCCAATCTGTCTTATTACAAAACAAGTTCTAACTTTAGTCCATGCCCAAACCTGCGAGCTAGTTATAATTATATTGCGAACCTTATTCTGACTTCTTAAAACAAAAATTACAACTTACTGTTTTTATTGTCAATTTTTGAGCTTTAATACTGTCGGAATAAAGTTCAAAATTCAAACAAGCTCCTATAGTTTAAACCTGGGTCTAAAGAAAACCGTTGTTTTGTAATAAGGCTGAACGAGTTCAGTCATGAAATGATTACCTGTCCAAATGAACCCTGCACATATCCATAATTAGTATTCCCAGTTCAGGTTTGCATTCCGCCATTTCATTTAGCACAAAATTTTCAGTAATGCAGTGGTCTAAATTGATGTTTTCTTCAGGGCAGTCGATTCCTAACATGCATTTTGTGTTGCATAGCTGGCAACCGTGACCAGCGTAGAAGAAAAAACCTGGAAATAGGATATTGTATAGTGTATTTAAAACATTTAGTTATAGCATTTAGTTCATTACATTAATAGAAACTATATGAAATTCAATGCTGAACAATAAAAATTACTGATTTTAATATTTTTAATAATAGTGACCAATGATTATATACACCACAGCCTTCGATCAATTATTGATCGAAGACCACAGCAGATACAGGATGTAATGCAATCAAGGTTGATAGTTCGTGTGGTAGTGGGTTGTAACCTGTTTTAAATACTTACATAATATTCTGTGCCCATATTTAATATATTGCCCGCCGTATGAGATTGTTTTGTCACTTACTGAGACGACTTTCTCAAGACACCATTAAAAAAGTAGTAACCTACTAGTATAAAGTATAATTTTGAATAAGTAGGTACTTACAATAAGAGTTTTCTTCCAACAGATCAAAAATCTTTGACAAAATAATTTTCAAAGTCGCGCTTGTACTATTCTTTATTTTTATAGCAATAAAACCTATATTCTTCAAATGCGAGGCTAATGAGTCGCAGTCTATTGACGGAGTGGCTAGTTTAGACAAATGTATGTATTTTTCATTTGCAACTAGAATAGCCACTTTGGACTGTGGTTTGTAGAAAGTGGTAATAGTTTTAACATTGTAGGACTCGGTAACAAGTTCCTTGTAATGTTTTACGGAGAGTCCATAGCGATCTAAGGCTTTTATTAGTATTTCACCTGGTTTCTTGGAGGTGGGAAATGTTATCCTGAAAATTTTAAAGATGTTTCTTGTAAAAGTATTGTATAGTATACGGTATACCACATGTTATCATATCTATTGTAAATACTGAAAACAGGAACTTACAATTCAATTTTATAATTTATCTTCGCTAGGTTTGCTATTATTTCGCACTGATGCAAACTTAATTCTAAAGCCTTTTGGTATTCTTTATACGACAAATTCTGTAGTAAAGACATAATTTATTGATGAATATCTAACAAACAAGGAAAAAGATCGAAAAATAAAAAAAGCTGACACATTATCACCAAAACCAAACAGATGTTTTTGACATTTTTTTTATTTTTTAGTAATCAATAATTTCTTCATCCCTTTCAACGCAATAGCAATACACAACGCAAAAAGGTTTCTATTTTTTTAACCGACTACTTTTGTTTTTGAGTTCTGTTTTCTTGCATTATATAATAATTTAAGTTGTGAATTTTATAAAATATAGATATAGGGAGTGCAATTGTGTCTAATAAAAGAAAATAAACAAAGCAAGCATTAAGTCCGCCTCACCATATGTGCTTGAAGTATTAAATAAATAAAAAAACCCAGTTTTCGTGTAATTAAAATGATATAATAATCAGTAATTTACAATTATTGTATGGTGTCATTCGATTAAGATGTTCAAAGCGCACGCCGAACGAACATTAAACAGAAACGGAACGAAAAACTAAAAATGGCGATCGGTGTCGATACGTCAAACTGGAAGCCTAGAAAAATAATAGGAACACCAGCCTCAAAATTCAGGAATATCCTTGGTGTAGGCATGTTAAGTGTTGGATTAATAACTGGAGTGTTTTTCCAGTATGTATATTGAGTAATGGTAATTTTAAGGTTATAAATTCCATTTGAGTGCAGCTATCAAACAAAGGCTCCATAGCACTGAAAATATTATGATCAAACACAACTGTTTATCACTGCAATCATCTTTCGATATTTGGTAAATCGACTCTAAAACGGCCCTCCTGACCCATATATTTATTTAGATCACTCATATTCGCTATTTACAGCCAAAAAATAATTTTGTCTAATTTCATTTTTAGTTTTAGCCCAGTGACGAAAAATATACGAGCGGCAGTGGACGGATTATACGAAGACCCTATAGAGGAGGTAGAAAGAAGACTCATGATCGCCAGCGGGCTGCCAAACCGTACCGGAGACGCAATCAGAAAATACATGGAAGAAAGTCAAAGGCCAGATCAACCAGACAAATAGATATTATGAGCATAAATAGAAATAGGTAAATAAAATGTAAATTGTTATTTATTATGTTGTTAATAAAATAGTTCAATTTATAATTTGTTTTATTTTTGTTCCGTTTCAGTGAAAGCGTTAGAAGCAAATATTTTACTGGCCAGACTGATATGGATGAGAGTCTTTCAGATTTTCAAGAAGCAAAGAAAAGTTGTAAAGGTCCAAAACCAGCTCAAAAACCTGCAAAACCTAAGACTAGAAAGGTAACTAAACGCATCAAGGGTCAGAAAGATATAAGAACAGCTTTGAAGGGAAAGAAAAATGAATTAGTAATTTATAGCAAAGAGTTTGATTCTGTCTGTAAAAAGTCTGGCTTAGATGTTGATTCGGAACAACTGCAGTTAGCTATAGCATTGTCAAAATCACTCCAAACCGAGTCTAGTATCCCCGAAACCTCACAGGCATTATCATCTCAACAAAGAGTAACAAAAATAAGGAAAACTTTACAAGAATATGGTTTCAAAGTCCCTGAAGCTAAAATAAGCGCTGGTAAGAAAACTAAGAAGTATAGAAAGAATTATAAACTTCTTACTGTTACAGAGGAAGAGAAACATCAGAATATTACTGGCAAATATACAAGAATATTGTTTAAGAATCTTGATCATTCAAAGATAGAACAAGATAGCTCAAATGATAAAGAATCTGATGCAAAAGTTTTCTACATAGCTTCAAATATTCCATATGAATGCATGAAAGATAATAACATATTCTATGTAGATAATTTAGTTGAAAAATCTACAACCAACGGTTCTTTACTAAGAGATTGGTCAGAAATTCCTGGTAGGCCTGAAAGTCCTAAGTTTATTGATACTTTTATAATGAATTTCAAAGACATTGATTGCTCATCTGATGAGCTGGATATTATACTAAGTGGGCCCATCAAATCTGTTAAAGATATCTTTGCTTCTAAAGAAATTGAGTATAGGAAGAAATATAAAGAATGTGATGTAACAAAAATTGTAATAGAAGAAGAACTTACAGTAAGTGAAGATAAAAGATGTAATGTTCATGAAGTTGGTGTCACTGAGAATAAATCACCATTCCAAAATGGATTTACTATGGAATCCCCAGTCAAAATGTTGGATATAAGATCACCAGTAAAGAGACTATTTGAAGACAAATCACTGGTAAGTGAAGAATCACCTATCAAACAAACATATAGTTCTTCTATTGAAGTAATAGATGTAGAAACTAGTAACAAGCTAACTTTTACTCAACAATACAGAAGTTGTTCTCCAGATATTTTTGATGATGAACTATCGTCCATAATGGAAACTACAAAACCTATAGTTATTCTATCACAAGAACATAAAACGAAAGTGTTTTCTCAAGACAATTACATGGATTTAACCCAATGTGCTAATATTCCATCACAAAATTCTGAAAAATGTATTCAGCTGTCTCAGAATGTAACTAAAAGAAAGTCAAATGATTTTATGGAAATTACTGACTGTATTGTAGGTTCCTCACAACCTTTATGTGAGGAATTGAAAGAGATAGATTTGACACAAAGTCCTGAAGACAAGGGTGCAATAAAAGATCATAGTATTAACATAGATGGTAATGTAGTAAATGTAAGTACAAACTTTCCTAATGATGCAGAACAAAATGCTACAGATAGTATTAGTCAGAATATTACAGATGAACATCAAATAACAGTACTTTCAAACCATCCAAATACAGATTCACGTCAAAATGCAAAAGAAAACATTGATTTGACTCAAAGTGCCAATGAAGATAATAAAGAAACACATATAGAAGCAAATATCCAAACTCCAGTTAAAAAAGCAGTAGAAAGTATGGATTTGACTCAATCTTCTAATTCCACTGACACCAGTCTACCTTTAGTTGATGTAGCCAACTCGCAATCTAAAGCATCCTTAGATGATACTATTATACTTGACAAGGACGAATATATTGCCAATGGTAAAGTTCAGAAATCTTTCTTTGGGAATGAAGCACTAAGTCAAGTTTTTGACTTAACACAAGCTCAAGATACTTCTATAGAATATAATCCAAGTCCTGTAAAGGTAGGAAATACAACATCATGTAGTAACAGTTTTTATGAAGATTTTATTCACGACCATTCAGCAAACTCTGCAAATAGTAAAGAAGTTGAACAGAATTCTGATCTATCTAAAGAGTATAATAGTTCTCATAATGAAACTAAAGAATCCAATGAAGACATAGATTTAACTCAAGGTTCAAGTTCTTCTGAAGAAATACTTATGTCTCAAATACCAATCACAGTACTGCAAAATATTCCAAACAATAGTAGTCTTGGAAAGCAAGACGATATATCAATAGATTATGATGAAATTATAATAGAAGACTATATTAATGACGGTGAAAGCTTCAGAGAAAGTGAGAAAGATAGTAGCAGAACAGGGCAATATGATTCATCCAAATCTGAGGTTCACAATGATATAGAAATTATAGATGAAAATAATGATGTTGATATAAATTCAAGTCAAAACTCCGATGTATTTCATATCTCAGATAAGGAATTGGACTATTCTCTGCACAAATCGCGGCGTGATTTTTCAAGAGACAATTTCGTCAAAGAAAATGAGAAAGATAAAAGTTTGGACTTAAAATACGATTCGTCTAAATTTGAGGTCCCCAATGATATAAAAATTGTACATGAAAATTATGATGTTGATATAAATTCAAGTCAAAACAACAAAGTATTTCAAATCTCAGATAAGGAATTGGACTATTCCATAGACAAATCGACGCGAGATTTTCCAAGAGACAATTTCGAATTCGGCGGTATATCTGTTTTGGATAATGTGACTAAACTTGAAAGTTATAGAAAATCTTTGAGTCATGGATGTCAACCGTATTTTACTGAAACTAAAAATGATACTGTGGAGGACAGTTTTCTTCCTGAAGTTTATGTAAAAAAGACTGAAACGAAAATTACGGAAACAACAAAATTTGAAATAGATAAAGCAGGAGGAATTAGTCCAATAAAAGTTCAAGAAGTTCTTAAAAGTAATCATGGTATAATTAATATTAAAACTCCTAAAAATAGTGAGTACATTATCAAGACTGTCGATGTAACGCCAATGGCGGATTTCGCGTCAATGTCTACGCCGCAACGGAACAGAGAGTTGGATAGATATGGGTTGAAACCTTTTAAAAGAAAATGCGGTAAGTTAATTATTTTGAAAACTTAACTATAGATTAGACATACAAATAAATCAAATTGAAGTGTCTGTTTGTAATGTCAAAATAACAGCTTTTTACTAAGTGCATATATTTCTTATAACCACAAAACATATTTTTACCCGACTGCGCGACGCAAAGGAGTGGTAATGTGTTCATCAGCCTATGTATGTTTGTTTCAATTTTTGTCTGTGTGTTTGTTCCGGCTAATCTCCGAATTTCATTGGCAGATAGCTAATGTTATAAAGAGTAACTTAGGCTACTTTTATTTTATAAAAATAATTAGGTTTCCGAGCAAAAAAAAAAACACAAAATCCAATTTGTTTTTCGACATGCAATTTTGAAGCTTTTCGCTTAAAGGGCCTGATCCAATACTGCTCTTTACCGCGGACTTGTTACAGTTGTTGCTTCGTTGTTAAAGTTCGCTAGTCATTGTCGCAAGACTGCTATTGAGGCCACGTTGTTCCGAATGAAACCGCAGTGTTATGGCTCGCCCGTAGGTCGGTCGCTTTAGTACGATCATCTCAAAATTCATTTTCGACTCTGTTCAGGCCGATTATCATGTAAACTCAGCAAACCTTTGATGTCTTCAAAAATTTCTTTGTAACCATAGAATACTGATATTATGCTAAAAATTCCTCCTAAAACTCAGAAAATTTGCACATTTCCAGCTATACAAATCCTCACGCACCTTTACAACCAAACGCATCCGACAATACAACAGCTGGTAGACGAGGATCAACCATCACCCTCTAAGAAACCAAGAACAACCACATACACACAAGAATGTTCACCACAGAAACTTAATACATATCCTATAAACTCTCCTTCAAATACACAAGTTAAATCTCCAAGAAAATTCGTTTATAAGAAGCCAAGTCATGAAACAAGACTACTTGTTTCGCCTAGAAAGACCAATGAGTTAGACAGAAATAGAGATATATTCTCTGCACCATCTCCTATAAAACCTGATGAGTTGGAAAGAGATAGAGATATTTTGTCGCCACCATCTCCTAAAAGAAAAGCATCTTCAAAAACCTCAGTGAAATCTCCAAGAAAATTCGTTTATAAGAAGCCGCATGAAGCAAGACTACATGCTTCGCCTAGAAAGACTGATGAGTTAGAAAGAGAAAACAATAGATTCTCTGCAATATCTTCTACAAAGACTAATGTATTAGAAAGAGATAGAGATATTTTGTCTGCACAATCTTCTTCAAAGACTGATGAAATAAAAGAAGTTACAGATGTATGTGGTTATGAAGTAACAAGTGAAGGTGCAGTCGTTAGGAGTGTTGATTGCAGTCCTGATGATTGGGTGTTTCAGAAGAGGGAGAAAGCTAAGGTAAATAATGATTTCCTGTTGGTTACTTTATCCAAGGAGGGAAGAACGAAAGCTTAGAGCATAAAATTTTATGATGGCAGCAGATACTAAACTTTATTATTAGTAGCATAAAGTGGAAATTAGCCCACTCTTTATGGTCTGCGTCGATGTTTGTAGGTACAACTTTTCACCTTGTGGAACTAAACACTAAGTTCTTTTTTCAATGTCAGAAAATCATCTGCTCTCTGCTCAAGTCGGTCTGCACTGAGCCTTAGGAACATTAAAAATCCACTGTATGATGGTTATAAGTCAATCTTTTTTATTTAAATTTAACTTCCGAATACTGAGTTTCTTTTTTACCAGTTCATTTACTCCTATAATTAACATAATTATTCGAAAAACTTTCAGGATTTCTACAAGTCCTGGTGAATGTCCTCTCAATTGCAAAGAAATAAGAATAAACGTGACCATATATTAATATGTACTAAAATGTTTTACAATTCAACAGGTACACTCATGCCGCGTACCTCTGCACATAGCGTTTCACAACTACGTATTAAGTCGTCGATCTTTGAGGGAAGCGATACTCAAGTACGAGCCAGTCAACATTGATGTGATACATAAAGATTTGGTTGGATATGGACACCGGTATGATCCTAAGGTAAGGCTATAATTTATATTATTGAAAGACAACTTTTAGTCCACCGAACGTCCAGTGTCAATTTTATATTGACAGCGCTTTTATGTCATTACAATAAGGGTGGTTTTCGTAGTTCTAGCTTTACCACAGACGGTTGACCGTACATATTTTGCGTATGCACTATTTGTATCACAGGGGATTCTCAATTATTAATAGTAAATTTCATCTAGATAGATTTCTTTTCTTTTCCGACTCAGAACTGTTATTTTATATTTTCGGTAAAAAAATCCAATAGAGTAGTAGTAGACAACAAATAAAAATATCCATCATTGCGAATCTGTGTAATGTAGCTAGTGCAAGCGGATCGCTCACTACAACGCGCCACGCGACGGGGCGCGGGGAAAGGAGCTAAATTCCCCGCCCGGAAGCGTATTTTGTATGTAAAAAATCACGCGCGAAGGGGCGTTACCTACACCCCGTCGCGTGGCGCGTTGTAGCGTGTGACCGGCCTAAATGTAGGGTTCCGTAATAGTAATAGTAAATACCCCAAAAGTTAGGACAGATAATGGCCCCTAGATTAATATTTATTAAGTGTGTCGGGAAATAATTAAAAGCATTTTCTTAAACACAATTGTTTAATATCATCTGTCTTATAATATCAATTCATTTGTTTACAGGATCTCCTGAAGTTCTTGGACAAGAAATGCATAACAGTAAAAACAACAGATAACAATGCAAGGAACAATAAAAGATAGCACAAACATAATCATGAAAAGTATTTTGTAAATATTTGTAATTTATAGTACAAAGTTTTATACCAACGCGCAACGGTTTGTTTTAAACGTATTTTATTTTTCAGACTTCAGACATTTCAGAGTTCCGAATCGAATCGAGTTGGATTCGATAAAATTATTATGATACACTTATTCGAATCAAAAACAATTCGATTCTAACTCGGTGTCGTGAGGTAGCCAGCTTGACATGGCGTGTAGAGTGACTACAGGCCATTCTCAGTTATTTTATTTACCTTCGATTTTGCATCACTGTTAATATTACTGTGATCTTTAATCTCGTGACAATAAGGTTGCTGTTGGGTTGCTGCAACAGCTGTCAAGTCTGTCAAAATCACAGTGATCTTTATTGTTCTTGTAATAAGGTTTCTTCTCAAACTCAGTACTGCAGAGATAAGCGAGTCATCAGCTAATTCTGAGCTTAATGTTTAACCGACTTCATTAATTAGAATAATTCAAAATACGTAACCTAAACATAAACCTAGAGATCTAATAAAATCACAAAGCCAGAATAAGCCTTTAAACAAATATAATGGCGCCGATTCTGTTGTTCACAAACTAAACTAAATTTAAGTTCATACGTATCTTTTTCTTTCTATTTCATTAAGAAAAGGACAGAAGATAAATATTAGTTTAGTCCTGTCAAATTATGATACTCCATAGACAATTTAGACGAGATTAAAAAATTGGCTACTAAAAATACGTCAATTTACGTCAGGCGCTGACTAATTTGACAGGACTAAACTAATATTTATCTTCTGTCCTTTTCTTATTGAAATAGAAAGAAACAGATGCCTGAACTTAAATTAAGTTTAGTTTGTGAACAACAGAATCGGCGCCATTGTCGACTTCAAACTAAAAGTATTTATTTCAATTAAACCAATTACAGGCACTTGTGGGTTGTCAAGGTTCGGTCAGATAGTCAGAATGTTGATGCTAGTTTATATACAAGGGTATAATTATGTAATTCTCTAGTATTTTTATCTCACGAAGCGTCGCGCGCATGCTTGTATTTACCAAGTGTACAAATACACTGTGAATATGTGTGTTACACAGATATAGATAGACCTATATCGACAACGTACTGCCCGTGTATTTGACTACGGTGCTTGAATACACGAGCGGCACGTTAACGGCTGCTCGCGTGCCGTTCGTGTGTATGAACACTTATATTTAACAAGTCCTATATACATTATTTTTAGTATATGCGAAACCCGAAACACGTATCTAGTATTTTTATGTAAAGAATCTATGTACAAAATTTCAAAACTGTATCATGAAAAACCACAAAGTTATAATAAGCTTGTTACCTGTGTGTCCGTACAAAAACATGCTCACCCGTGCCGCGCCGTCTTGCGCTCATTGATAATAGTAGGTACTTAGAGACCTAACCGTTCGGCGCGGAGATTGGATAACCTACTTAGTGTCGCTCGGTGTCCAACTTTTTACCTTTTTTAAATATTTTTGGGACAAAATATAACATGGGGTAAAAATTATTGGAATCGATTCAGTTACTTAAACTGAACAAACTATATTCAGGTTTCGCATATACTAAAAATAACGTTGTATAAATATGTCTGAATGAAAAATAAGTCTTATTACAAAGGCACTCTATGCCATACACTGACTAAAGGAATACAGTCTATACAAAATAGACGCACTAAGTACAGTAGCGTTTCATAAGAATAGGAATCTTATTTATATGTGGGTAATGTGCATATTCCTATGCAATTGTGATCAAACGTTTTATACGAATATGATCAGTAACTTCGTACGGATAAGGTTAATTTCCCTTAGTCTCCCCAGAACGCATCCTTGAGAGCACATAATAACACAGTGTCTCATCTTAATAAAGGGCGCAAAACAGTCACCGGTCATAAGAAGTCTGAGCGAGATGACTGATATTCACCACCCTATTCACACGTTTTATGACCATTATTATCAACAAGTCTTGGCGCTTAAAGTAACATTGTATTGACAAAAAATTTACGAACGCCCCATTCCTTACGGGAAATGAACACTACATGAACTGTTGGATTTTCAACACTCGGCTCAGCGCCGAAAGTTGAAAATCCGCCAGCGCTCTTTTATTAATAAGGCATTCATATAAGGTGTCGCCTAATGTTTGTGAAAACACCATATGACATTTGAAACTTTGATTGTTACCAAACTACACACAACAGTTATCAAAATCTCGAACCCACCCACAAAGCTAGGTATTTCTTCAATGCAGTATTAATATTCGCACCTTACATCTAAGTTCTAAGCTAAATGTCATTTCTTCAACAAGCCTGCTTGTTGTATGACCTGCCTCGTCGCGTTGTTGATGTGTCTAAATCTGTCGGGGCCAAGCTGTATGCCGCCGTACCTGGGGATAAGTAATGCGAGCTAGTAATGTAGTAGAGTAGATGAGGAAAGATTATTTACTTAAAATATTTCCGAAATTCGAATGGAAGTTAGTGAATGCAGCATTTCAGTACTAAATGCTGAAATGCGTCTAATTAGTTCATCAAACCAATGAAACATTATGGCTTATATTATTGGAGTATTTGGAGTCAAATGTTACACAGCTCCTATACGACCATTATACATTTTTATTAATTAATTAATCTATAGAGGTATGAGGAAGAGGGTGTAAAGTTCACTCAACCTCCATAGAAAAGGGAGGATCCTCCGACCAGACAGGTGTTGTCTGGCAGGCAACTGCCCACTGAATCATGTCGGGCCGTTGTTCCTATGTAAGTTGCACGGTAAACTCTCCTTGCGAGATGCAGGATTTTGCGTGACGTCAGTATGACGCGTTGTTCGCATGTGGCGTTGTAGATACGGCTACAAATCTGCAGTGCTAGGCAATTGGGACAAGATCAAGTTGTAAAAATACCTAGGTTTCTTTTATTTTCTTGTTTTCTGAATAATTTTCCTGGGAATCACTGAGTGTCATAGTTTCTGACCATTTCTGGTTGTTCAATGCTGCATACGATTAGCATTGGTTGGGAATAGTGAAGACTAAAAAAGCCTGATTTAGATAAATAGTCCCTCTTACCATCGCGACACAACAACGATGGTATTCTTCTGGTCCAGTATCTGCAGTAGATGCAGCATCCTGCCCCCGGCGTGCGCCTCGCCGTCATCGTCACAATCTTGTAGTATGGTCGCGCCCTTAGCTGTCTTACGTTCTATGCGGTATGCGTACATGTTGTGTGTGGCGTGCATTATCTTCTTGTTTAGCTTTAGTTTTGTTAGGACGGCGCTGGAAAATGTTTAAGATGTATTCAAATTCTTATACAAAAAGTTAAAAGGTAAAAGTTTATTGCATGAGATGTTGTCATTTATACAGGCTCAAGGCAGTCACGATCATAAAAGGTGCGAGTAGGGCAGTGAATATTTACTCTTACGGGATTTCTCTTGTCGTCTCGCTGTTGTTTTATAATCGCGATTACCACGTAAACGTTTATTACAGTATAATTTTCTAAAGAAACTTACAAAATTTTTAGTTGGCCTTATTCTTGTGTGTTGTCACATTCTTCGTATGTTCAAGACAAAGTTTGCTAAGCTGCCTATATTGTGTCCCACTGCTGAGCAAAGTCCTCCCCTTTTCTTTTCCAAACCTATCTATTTGGTGCGATAATCTGAACAATTATTATATTTTTTACTTACTTGACATCTTCCATACAGTGTACTTCAGCTGCATGACCTTGGAAGGAGCTCTTTCTATCTATGATCACTTCACCGTGGGTTATGTCGGGGCAGTTTATATTTAACTGGAAATTGTATAAAAATGTTATGATATATTTGAGGTCAGTGTTATCTCGGTTCCATGATAAGAGATAATACTTGAGAAAGAGAAAACAAAATAAGGGAGATGTTTATTTGTAGCTTCTATGTTATTTTAATGATGGCGTCTTGAAGGTCGTCCAGATTGGATCTGACCATGCTTATCATCTGCCTAGCCTTTTCCCAACTGCGTTGGGTCAGTTTCCAGTCTCAATGGATGCGGCTGAATACCAGTATTTTAAATGGAACAACTGCCTATCTGACCTCCATAACCCAGCTCCTGGGTTAAACAATACCCTTGGTAAGACTAGTATCTGATTGTACTACCTACTTTAATAAATTCTAAAGGATAGGAAGAGACTAGGGCAGGAAGATGATGATGAAAAGACACTTGGTTATGGGTGTCAAAATATAAATTCTAAAGGATAAGAAGAGACTAGGGCAGGAAGATGATGATGAAAAGACACTTGGTTATGGGTGTCAAAATATAAATTCTAAAGGATAAGAAGAGACTAGGGCAGGAAGATGATGATGAAAAGACACTTGGTTATGGGTGTCAAAATATAAATTCTAAAGGATAAGAAGAGACTAGGGCAGGAAGATGATGATGAAAAGACACTTGGTTATGGGTGTCAAAATATAAATTCTAAAGGATAAGAAGAGACTAGGGCAGGAAGATGATGATGAAAAGACACTTGGTTATGGGTGTCAAAATATAAATTCTAAAGGATAAGAAGAGACTAGGGCAGGAAGATGATGATGAAAAGACACTTGGTTATGGGTGTCAAAATATAAATTCTAAAGGATAAGAAGAGACTAGGGCAGGAAGATGATGATGAAAAGACACTTGGTTATGGGTGTCAAAATATAAATTCTAAAGGATAAGAAGAGACTAGGGCAGGAAGATGATGATGAAAAGACACTTGGTTATGGGTGTCAAAATATATGATAAAGTTAATCACAGTTTTAGTAACTTTTGATGTGAAACTTGGTTCAGTGATCCACAGCCACAGTATATTTTTTATTGGGTTTTGTGGATCTTAAACACTACTACATTTGCATTCTGCAAATCTTTCAGCATTTTGTTGTAGTTCTTAAATACAAACATTGCCTTTTATGTCACAACACTAATGTAATAAGTACATCTCTACAATTTATATACTCTGATTAAGTCTATGATTGTAATCTTGCAAGTCTATGTATTTCTCAAAACGATTACCTAATTCAAATTCGAAAACATTAGGAAGCTACGCTATTCCAGATTAACATTGCGTATTATATTAAAATTATGAAAATAACTGAGTAAAGCAAGAGTAAAATTTTCTGTAACATAAATCATAAACCAAAACTCACCAAAGTCAAGTCTAATGATTCAACAGCAAGTGGTTTAGCTTCTACTTTCTTCTCTGCAGGTTTAATTGCTTGCAACACTTCTCTTATTTTTTCTACCCATTGGAATACCACATGTTCTCCAATGTTCTCTCTGAAATTTTGTACACAAAACAAATTACATTTATCTTTTCTTGTACTTATTACATAGAATAGTGCTTGTACGTAGTTAAGTTTTCTGTTTATCCTATACATGTTAGAATATTCTTTTAATTTGTTTTCTTATAGATCCTTTTTTAAATTTTTACTAACTTTATTAATTGGTATCCACATAAAGCAACAATAAACAATATTCATTTCGATAATTAAAACATATTCAGTCTCCATGCCAATAGAATAATTAGTTTCGACTTAAGTTAAAATATTAGTAAATTTAATATCTTCTAGATGAGCACTATCCACCAGATAAAATAATTGACAAATAGAATTTTTTTTTAATGAAAATATCTGCCAAATGAATGTATCCAAAAGTGGGAGAAAACCCCTACTATGTTATCGGCACACAAACCCTTAAGTCTATTATCAACATTAAATAATATGATTGCTTTAAACCTCAAACTAAAAACAATTTAAACAACTGCTTTCTAGATCTTGTATTCCAAGTTATGTTATTTGTACCAGTACAAACTGAACTTACCTCCTAAGCAAGTCATGTAAAACAACAAAATGTGAATAAGAAAATAATACAGAATAATAATTACTGACTCACAATGCACAGCCCCAAATATTGAAGAAAACATTCCATTTGGCAAATGTATGGTTTCATAATAATGTTCTTACAACTACAGAAGTACAATGAGAAAGGAGTACCTATTTTAATACCACTACTAAAGACCACTACACAGTATATTCAGAGGGTTAAAGTTTATTGGCAAATGCAACAGCAACGCAATCAGGCAATGGCAAGTTTTATCATAATTTATCTCAAATGCTCACAAATAAACTTCATCCAGGGTATGGTGCAGCTTTGTCTTAGCTTTTCTTTCCATCCATGGAGCAGACAACTCATATTTTGGAGGCGCCTGAGAAGGATAGTCATCAGGCATCGTCACATACAGCCTAACTTCATTTTTGTTCTCTTCTATTTTAATGCTATACGACCTCGATACTTCGCTCTCAGTGATCCAGTCATCACCGTAGATTGAGCTCAATGCTTCTACTTCTTCTGCCTGATAAAAACAAATTAAAAGAAAATAATACCACGATACAAACTGGAAGGAATAAACTATACGGTAATTTAACGTACCTGTTTTGTCAAATTGTCTGTTTCCATGTTTAGATTGTTTTGCAATTTCTTCTGGGTCAGTGAAATTTTAGGCTGTTTATTAATTAATTCAGTAATTTAAATAATATTTCATTTACAAAAGTAAAATTGACGAACAGGATCACGATCGATTGACTTGACATTTGAATTTGACATTTACGGCATGTCAAAGTCATTGCGTATATTGTTTAGGGATGGGAAATTACTAGTAATAAAAGTTAGTCAATTAGTAGAACATTAGTTGACTAAGTCAATTATTAACAACTTTATTTTAAAATTAATATGATTAACTTCACCTCATAAAAGAACTGCTATCTACTTTCTGCAGGTAGGCTCTACCATCACAAATGTTGAAAAGAGCAGTAGAACTTGAAAACAATAATTAATGTATTGCTTTGATAGGTAGTTTACAAAAAAAGCTGATCAACACTGCAAAAAAAACTCTGTAGCATTTCCACAAACCCATTGTGTAACGTTTCGTGATTTTAAAATGTTTGTTATTAGTTTGATAATAACTTCGCTAATTCAAAAAATAAGGATGGTATTTAAAAGTACTTCAATTTATTCCCATTTCATTTACCTAATTTTGCCTGTGTTCCACCAAATATACTGAATGTGCACCAAAATATGTTCATTAAAATATGTCATAACGAGCATCTATTTAACAACTGTTGCAAATTTGTAAAAATAGTAATACACCTAATTTTAAAAACAAGCATTTATTTTTTTAGTTTTACTTCAGATAATGCACTGCAAAATGTATTTGAATCAAACACCTGCCAGCCTGTTAAAAATAATCTCTTTTTCCATATTTTTTTTCTTTAAAATTTAGTCGTTTCTGGCACTCGCCGGCTGCTGCCGCGGCACCGCTCGCTTCGCTCGCTCGGCTCGTGCGTAGGAGGTCACAGTTTTAACCTAACCTAACCTAAGCATTTTTTTTTTAATAATTAACCTCGTAACTAATTCGGTTCTCGATAATGTCCATTTCAAAAAAATTAAAATAGTAAGTTACAAATATTTTGTAATATTTGGTGCACGATCAGTATTTTTCGGGGAAGAATAAAATAGTTATTGTTACAATAGAATATTTGCAGCGCACTACAATAAAAAAGTGTTATATCTTGGTGTTAATTTGGAATTTGTTTGATGTAACATATTTTGTTGGCCGAGTAGTTTAATTATAGTAAAACAATTAAACGGGTTTAAGATCAATATTTTAGAAATGCATACATAGATGTACCTTTAGATTTTTGGTGAACACAAAAATATTATCCAAAAAATAACATTATGTACAGACGCCAGCAGGTCAACCTACCCGAAACTGTCAGATTTTCCCAATCAACCTTGAACCTTATGCTTTAGCAATAAAGTCGAAAATCTATTAAAGAAATCTGACAGATTGTAGTAACTTGATGTGCTGGCGTCCGTACAGACGCCAGCACATCAAGCTACTACCATAGATTTTCAACTTTATCGCTAAATTGTAAGGTTCAAAGTTGATTGGGAAAATTTGACAGTTTCGGGTAGCTTGATGTGCTGGCGTCTGTACATCGCTGTCCACTGTTGCTCAACACTAGTTTTCCTACCAAGAACTAGAGGTGAACTTTTATATGGGGTAACAAATACATGGTGGCATGTAAACAAGCAAAGTTAATAGTTGTCACTTTTTCTTTTCATTATTTAGTGACTCGACTATTGGCACTAAAAGTAATCAGTTGTACATCACTAACACTACCTGTCATGAAAATGTAATGCGTTTAGTTGTGTCGATTTGTTTTACGTTTAATTGTCACAATTAAAATTACCTACTATATTTTTCATTTCTAGTAGAGTAGATTTGTATGTTTTTCTATAATACTATCTTTATTATAAAAAAATGTGTGTAATATCTTGCTCATATTTTGTTTTTAGTTTGAGGTTTTCTGCACCTGCAGCAGCCGCCCCAGCACAGCCCACCGTGCTAGGAAGATGGGATGGCGCAAAAATGTCGACACATGTTGCATCCCACACCAAAGGTCTGCCTAACTTCCAGGGTATTATGGTCATTCCGTGTGGTCTCTTCCCATCGTCGCGTGCCAGGCTGTTGGGTTCTATAATAGCTGGCACCCCGGCGGTGACAAGAGCACTACGGATGATGTCATTCTTTCGTAAAAGAAGCATCTTTTGAAGCATTTTCTGGAGATCATCGAAGTTTTCAGAGAAAAGCACAAGGTCATCTGCAAATCTTAAGTGGGACATTATTGATGATAACATGGCAAAAGTCCCAATCTAAACTTTTTACTATGTCTTCTACGACTGCTGTGAAAAGTTTCGATGAAATGGTTTCGCTGTCGTCCTGTCTCACTCTGCGCTATCGGTACGGGTTACGCTATGGTATGCATGCGGACCTGTAGAGTGGCCGAGACCGAAGTGCAAAGTTCCCGCAGCACATCCACGTAACGGGAATCTATGGAGAACGTGGAACAAGGCCTAATGCTCGAAACGGTCCTAGGCCTTCTCGTAATTGACGAAAGCCATGCACTGGGGCCGGTTATACTCTTGGTACCTACTACTCCATCAGTTGCTCTACCGTGTGGATATGGTCTATGGTCGAATAGGTATCTGCTGCGGAAGCAATCCAGGGCTGAGCTTCATCAACCTCACGGGTAAGTCGATTAGTGAGGATTTTAGCAAAAAATTGAGAAATGATAGCTTGTATAGGTATCTGAGAGAGGAGGCATATGCATTTATTAACAAGCTGTTATTTTGACATTACAAACAGACACTTCAATTTTATTACGGTATATGTACCTATAGATTTTCGCATTTGTTATTCTGTAAAATTCTCACCGTTAAAACTAAGGTAAAGTGAGCTTTCAATAGTGTCAATCCCTAGCACATGGTGGAATGACAGCTCACTTCACCATAGTTTTCATGGTGAGATTTTTATAGAATCGATCGGCAGGTAGGTACAGACGCCAGCAGGTCAACCTACCCGAAACTGTCAGATTTTCCCAATCAACCTTGAACCTTATGCTTTATCATTAAAGTCGAAAATCTATTAAAGAAATCTGACAGATTGTAGTAACTTGATGTGCTGGCGTCTGTACAATAATCTGAGCTGATCTAAATTACCTTTGTATGTTCGAATGCCTACCTACCACGATAATTATTAGTTGCCTTTAGATTATTATTCATATGTGACCTAATAATTGCCAAGTAAGCTCTAATGCCCGTGTTACACGAGCCCGGAGGCTAGTTTTTAAGGTAGGATACAAGAGTGAGCTAGTAACTAGTAAGCCAGCAAGCATTTTTAGGCTAGTAAGCTAGTGGGAAAGATAGTATATAAGCTAGTGTGGGGTTCTGTTTTCGGCCTAGTAGCGCCCCCACCACTGATTTTACTATCCAGTCAAAGTTACTATCCAATCGGATTATTTTACTCTACGGACTACCGGCCGAACCCAATAACCTATTGACAGATCGCTACTAATGGTAGCCAGTACAAATTATAACTGCCAGTATAATATAATCATACAGATCTACTGATTGGGACGTTAAAACTAGAGATAGATAGGTTTTTCTACCTCCAGTATGCCAAAACTGGTGATATGGTACCTCATAGATTTATAAGAACGTTCGACGAACGACGTTCTTATAAATCTATGTGGTACATATATAGATAATCGGATTTGGCCGTAAGTCACTGCAATGCTACTGGCAATTCCTAGCATCAAACATGTAAACAGCGGGATATTTGCGTAACACACTATCAGTAGCAATGGCTTTCATTTTGACAGTTCAACAACAACCATTGCGTTATTTAGGTACGTTGTTGAGTAGAGAAATTAGAACACAATAAATGAAGCAATGGATTAGCAATATCCTTCAAAATAGTGTGTTACGCAATTAGTGTGCTGCTTTAGCATGTGCTAAGCCAGGATATTACTTGTTTGCTAACTTAGCTTCAAAAACCAGCCTCGTGTATCCCGAGCATAAGCCAACCTATTACATTCAAATCAAATTGGAAATTAAAATGAAATCTCACATTCTTAATGACCAAGTAAATTGTAATTCCTAAGAAATGTCGCGTGAAATGACCAATTCAGAATGGAGCTAAACAAAATCTATGAAATTACGAAGTTTCCGGTCGGCGGCGTATTTCCATAATACATCTATTACACACAATTTGCATATTGTAGGGGTCATTACGCATGGCATAATCTTGAGCCCTGAGATTAAGAAAGGCGTAGGTATAGTACACTTACGACTTTTTTCGTTCCGATTTTTTATGAACGACGTTTTTTCATTACCGACTAGAGCAAGCTTTGATCAGCGTAGTCCTGTATTTTAGATGAACAGGTAGGTAATAGAACCGCGGTAGTAATCAGATGCACAGGAAAACCAAGGTAAATTTACGCTAGTAATATATATGTCAATGTAAATTATTGACCAAAGAATGAGCAGGGCACATTGCTCGCAGAACAGATGGCCGATGGGGCCGAAAGTTTGAGACCCTGATAGGCGATGGAGTGGAGACCGCGTAGCGTTGGAAGACCTCCCACAAGTAGGACAAATAGCGCAAAGTCATTCTTGTGAAGACCGCAGGAATCCGCTGGATGCGAGAAGCACAGAACGGGTCGAAGCGGCGACGCTTGGGGGAGGCCTATGTCTAGCAGTGGATGTCTTTCGGCTGAACTGATGATGATGAGGAGGTAGGTAAACTCTGTCTAGGTAAATAGGTACTGTAAACAGCACTTCCGTTATTTAAATTATCGAGCAGACGAATTTTTCAAACTTATGATGCAACTAGCTGTGCCCCGCGGTTTCACCCACATAAGTGTCGATCCCGTGATAATATCGGGATAAAAAGTAGCCTATATGTTAATCCAGGGTGTCAGCTCCATAGAAAATTTCATCTAAATTGGGCCAGCCGTTTGAGCGTGAAGAGGTAACAAAACAAACATAAACACTCTCACAAACTTTCGCCTTTATAGTGTGATGTAGGTAATAGAAATTTCTTTCAAAATCCTTCGGATTGTAAAAGTAAGTACTTGTATTTTGGGGTGCAGATTGGGATGCATAATTAGCCTATAATTTTCCCACTGCTGGGACACAGGCCTCCTCTCGATGAGAGGGAGTGGGCCGTAAGCTACCCCGCGGGCTCAGTGTGGGTTGGTAGATGTCAAGTCTTCGATTTTTTGGTTCTATGACATGTTTTGAGAGCAGTGGTGATGAAATAATTTACACAAAATAAAGCGCCTGTCAGGTTCGAACCTACGACCTACATCTCGTAAGTCACGGGCCTTAGATTACCTACCTACCTAATGAAATATGTGGTGTGATTGTGAATGATTTTGAATGAGAAAAGAACAAACTTTTAATTTGTATTTGGTTTATTGTGCCATTTCATAAATAAACAACTACTGTGATTACATTATGTACAATACAAGTATCTTAACTATAACTAAGTAAAATACAATAAAATAACTATTTATAACACTAAAACGGGTCTCTACAGGAATGATTATTTTCAAAGAGGTTTATTGAACTAATTTACACATACATACTTCCTACAATATCACAGAATTATAAATATAATTAATTACGTATAATTATTGGGCGATAAGGTGATTGTCCATACGAAAATAAAAATGCAAAAATAAGTGCCAATTTTCTAATTAAATTGGTTAGTCAGAATCTGGTAATTAATTTAATAAAGACACAATATTGTTCAATATTCTTCAATTTATGATTTAAAAAATGTACAATCACCTTAATATTAAAATTTAATTAAAATATCTATTTACTTTCTAACTTCGAATAGATACCAACAAAAATAATTTATTACAACATTCTTACGCTTTTACTTATCTATTTATCTACAATCTATGTATTTTCCGAATACTCTATTTAATTTACTAGATAATATGGACTCGTTACTCAAAATAAGTACCTATCTATGAGTGAATAATATGGCGTTAATATGTACAATAATACTAAGCTCTATGTACACAAAATAATAATACAAAATGAAGCTAGACAATTAGTTTTTCTTCCAATAGATGGCGTTGTGGTACCTACTTGTTTGTAGTTTGTACATAATAAATCCAGCGTAATTTACTATAGTTCTTCAACTATAAATTATAGTTATTATTGCGAGACATTGTCTATTCACAATTAATTGTTACATTCATGTATGAAAGAAAATTATAAATTTTTTGACGTTGACTGTTGAATAGAAATTGAATGGTAAGTTAAGTTACTATGTTATTACACTAAACTTGCTATTGAAACAATTTCGTAGCTATAAATACAGCTGGCATTATCAAGGGTATCGTATCACCCAGTAACTGGGCTGTGGGGGTCAGATAGGCAGTCGCTCCATGTAAAATAAGTACTGGTAATGAGTAATGACCCCAACATAGTTTGGAAAAGGCTCGGCCGATTGATTGGTTTACAGTTGGTATTAAAACAAATCAATTTCCTGCCTTAATTTCCGAGCTGGCAGATTCAGAGAAGCAATCATTTGAAACTCCACTCTGTACCGAACAGAAACTCGCTGGCGAACTTCTGTTGCTAACATCCTGGCTACTTTCTATCATACTCCCACTTGGCTGCCGTAGAAAATTCTGGAACCCAATCGGATTCACATTCACCATTTTATCCGGTTTTTTCAAAAGTTCCTCTATGGAGTAAGGGTTCTTCTTTTTTTCTTTTTCTTGCGATTTCTGGTCATCGTCTACATCGGGCCTGTCCGTGCTATCGTCGCTCGCTTCAACAGAAATATGTTCTGAATTTTCTGACTTCACCTCGTCTGGGTTTATTCGGTTTAGGAGATCGTTGTGCAAACTCAATGCGTATGGAGAGAAGTTTTTGGAGTCGTGGTATGGCAACATTATTCTTTGCCAAGGATTTATTGGGTAGGGTTTTAGGAGGCCTTGTGCTTGCACCTGATTGGCTAGAAGCCAGGATGTTGCCAGTCGTCGGTCGTACAATTGGGTTGGGTCTGTGTGTTGTGGTGGTGGGACCCTGACGGCTGAGTGCGCGAAGTAGGGGGAGCTCTGTTGTGATGGTATCGCGGAGGGGGGCAGAGAGTTCTTCATTGACATGTATTCCATCATGTTTGGCGGTATGTCCGGCTGGTGGTATGATTCTGTAAAGAATAAGAGAAGTTTTTGAAACGTTTGTTTTCTTGTAAAAGTAATATAGGGGGCATAAGTACCCTAATTGCATTCGAATAGATAGTAGGTAGGTTCTGTTGGGCAGTACTTATGTTACGCAAATTATACCATCAATGTTAACCGATTAATAGTCAAAAAGATCTTCATCGTATGAGAGCAACAACAGATGAGTGGAACGGACGGTGCCTGAGTAATTAATTATAACTTTTAATTTTTTATATAGTTCTAGTTTTATGTCCGGTGATTTAAACAATGTACACGAACAATATGCTAACTAGGCTAGCTTAATATAACTCTTTCTTTTATTTTTCCTGTAAAACAACTAGAACTTTGTTAAATGACCAACATAATTCAACAATGTCTCGGATAATACGTAGGTACTCTTAAGCATAGTCGCACCGGATTTTAATGCCTTTTAAATATGTCCACCCAAGATTTAAGTGTAATTAAATAAAAAAAAAAACATTTTATATCGCTAGGGACTTCCTGACACCTGTCTGTAAAACGCCGAGAATTTACGCCTATAATGCCATTAATTAGTTAATTCCGTTTATTTTTAATGTTGTCTTTATCGTTCTCTATTTGAATTTGATGTTTGACTCGTTTCATTCACGTTCTGTATTTGGTTTTGATGTTTGAGTAACGACTTTTTTAGGTGAAAAAGAGGTGCTAATGAAATAAAAACTTTTTGATGACGCGTCAAGTGCGTGATGACGATCTTGTTAAGGGTAATAAAACGGTTGAATCATAGATTTTATAACGTTAAGTGTTGTGTTAAGTTATGCGTTTTTGATGGTTCTTTGCTGGTCGAAACGAGAGAAACTGAAACACTAACTTTATCTTAATTGAGATGCTAGATTAGAATAGAGATTTTTCATAATCTTCCTTATGTTTTTAACCGACTTCCAAAAAGGAGGAGGTTATATGTTCGACATTAGGTAAGTATGTTTTTTTTTTATGTGTTCACCGATTTCTCCGTCAATTTGTCTGATCGGGTCTAATTATTTTTTTTTTTGTTTGACTTGCTGTACTCTCGAGGTGGTCCCATTGTCATCAAGTTGGAATCTGATGAGAGGATCCCATTGAAATCGAGGGAAACCCTCAAATTTTATAGGCAAACCTATAGCAATTTGGGTAATTTATAAAGTAACTGAGTATTTACTCTCAGAAATCATAATTTGGTAAAGTGGAGCTGATGATAAATACCACAGATGGCCATCAGAATCTCAATGATAAATAATTAGTTGCGATTCGATTACTTTAATATGGTTGCTAAGCAATTTATGCTCCTCACAATGCGTATTGAGTGGTTGGTGAGGAGTTTTTCTGGTAGGTAATTAACGTCCCAGCATCGGGAAAAGCAATATTTTGTAACATGTGACGAGCAGTTGATATTAGGGCTTGAAAGGGTATGCTCTCGAGGTGGTCCCATTCTCACAAAGTCAGAATCTACCTAAAAGTCAAAAATAAAAACTTTTATTCTTCCAAAAAAAAACACAAAAAAGGGAAAAAATACTTTAATTTCGGAAGTTGGTGTCGTTGTTTCCGCATTTTCGTTTATTGACACCGACTTCCAAAATTAAAGTTATTTTTCAATTTGTAATGTTTTTTTTTTAAAGTCGGTTGTTTTCTTTTTGTAAAATAGTTTTTTTACTAGCTAGTGTAACTACTATCATAACATAACAGTAGGTATATTCAAAGTACCTACGGGAAAATTACACTAAGCGAGAAACATTATCATAATTACTGAATAGCACTAAAAAATTTAACTCCTAAATCCTTACCATGTGCACTCCTAGTATCGTCATCGCTCCACGCAAGCCCACTGTTCCTTAGTATTCTGTTCACACTGGACACTGACGGTATAGAGTGGGGTTCACATACTCTCGCGCTCAGCAGTCTCTCCCGAATCTCCCACGCGAACATACCGGGGTTCTCTTGTTTCAGTCGCAGGATCTTCTTGACTACTGTCGGGGTTGCGACTTGCTGTGAAAAAGAGGTAGCTTTTAGTAATTGGTTGGTTGAAAGGGTAGAAGGTTTTGGATTGATGTTTGCCTGAAAGGGTTTTCAATTCGATAAACATGTCTAAAGTTTCTGTCGCCTGTTTTGCGTTGTATCTGGCTGTTTATATGGCACATAAAGTTTAAGAAAAGGTTCGGCTTTGTGGAACATCTTCTCTGTCATTTATACTATTTATGTGACCGTCCGTTTTTAAATCTCTATATGTCATTCGGGTACGGACGAAAACGATTTACCTAAATCGATTTCCTTTATGCTTCGTTTACGATTACTTCGAATCTATATTCTATATCTACTAATACTTATAATAAAGCTGAAGAGTTTGTTAGTTTGTTTGAACGCGCTAATCTCTGAAACCACTGGACTTGGAAAAATCTTTTTGCATTCGATAGCCCATGGAATAACGTTAGGACCCTATGGGATCCGAGCAAAAAGAAAAGGAGTCAGAAATAACGCTAAGCGAAAACGAAGTAAGTAACAGCGCGGGCAGGCGATGCGATGCGACGGGGTGGGTCGGGGGAACCAGAAATTACACGCGGACAAAGTCGCGGGCAGAAGCTAGTGAGCAATCATTGTAAAGCTAGAGAATTTGTGTATGCGACTTCAATAAACAAAGATGCTGCCCTATTCGAAATGCCCTAAGGTCATTAATGACGCAAGTTTTCATCTCCTTCAAAACGAACGAGACCTATAAACTATAAACGGACCTACATTTTCCTTACGCACGAAAAAAACACCTTTGTAGTCCCCACCGTTACAGAAAAACAGTAAGAAAACAAAATAAGAAACGAAACGGAACTACAGTAGGTACAACAGTTAAACCAGTAGATTGCATTCAGTCAAGGAAGCCTCGATAATGACGATATAATAACTACGCCTCATGATGCGCGACCAGTACTCAGAAACATCATCATTTATACCTATGTTTATGTGCAGCTTATAGTGTGAAAGTCACTGTTTTTGTCACACGTCGTTTTGTTATGGAAACTCTTTGGAGCTGTCTGTTTGTGTGTTTTGGGTGAAGTCGGAAATATACATTTTCAATCAAACTCCGAAGGATTTTGAAGAAAATTGTTAATCCATTGCTTCATATGTTTGGAAAATTTGTCTGCTCGACGACGTAAATGACGCAATAAATGTTGTTATATTGTTAAAATTAAAGACCAAAGGGGTCAATTGATTTTCGATGAAGTCAGTCATGAAGTTCGATGAAGTCTTCAATAATTGTTCTAATAGTCTAACAAACAGATATTGACTATAGTTTTTATTTGGCTTGTTATCTTATAATTCTGTCTACCTATCTGTAAAAATGCAATTTAGCTGAAGACACTGTCCCTATAAATTGATAATGTATGATTTATTAAAAATGCTGAAATATAAATCGGTATCTACACCTAATCATTGCTTATACATAGCAGTTTATTAACCACGAATTACTATAAATTAGGTACTACAAAATAATAGTCATTTATAGTGGTCCAAATTTTTTTTGGTTCTAGGACATCTCAATGATACAGTCATCTAAACGCAACATATGTTCCGTTAAAATTTCTAGTTTCGTAGTTGTAATTTTTTAAATTTATTTTTATAAAGTCTCTACTTTGTATTACCCTTTGGGAATAATTCCAAAAAATCCTAATTAGTTGTTAGCTACATAGTACTTACTGCCTAAATTTGACTCGATTTATTGCAATAACTTTCAATCTAGAGAGGTTTACATGACTAAACTAAAATAGAGATTTTATTTTCAACATGACGTTTCTTTAGGAACAAAGGTTATTTGCAGGCAGAACGAAACCCAAAACCGTAGCAATCATGTTCCACATACAAAAACGAAAAAAAAAACAATAGATAAGCCCTCGTTTAATAATCTCGCTACCTCTCACGCCACTGCGAAGATTAAATCGATAGAGGACCCCCTTTACTCGAATCGAATCTGATATATCGACACTCTAGCCGACTAATGAGCAAAGCCAACGGGCTAAGCTAAGTCATTACTGCCCACACATGGCAGTTCGCACGAACTTTCATTTTAACACTGATATTGTCGATAATTTGAGTAGACTACTTGTAGTGTTGTAATGAAAATTCCTGCACTAATAATAAAGTTGTGTGTCGATGATAGGGAGATAAGGTTGGACATGACTTTGGTATTGCTTCTTCAGTTTTGTTTGATACTAGGTTTGCCCCGTGGATTTGTTTGCATAAAACTTTCAAGCTAAGTTTGACCCGATCAGAACTAGTGTTTCGAAACGTTTTTTTTAGTCTTTTTTTTTTTTTATTAGTTTTTTCTCGTTTTTTTAGTCGTTACGTTGTTGACAATTGTATGTTTTTATTGTAAAAATATCTTCATGATTTTTTTCTATCGTATCAAATTAGTTGTATTATGTTTTCAACACACTATCTACCTAACATATATCCTAAAGAATATCACATATTTTTCTGATTTTGTTTATTGTAGTCGATAATATACTTTCATTGTTTCTAAAACTTGCGTTTTTTGCGTTTAGGTCCTGTAAGCCCCGGATGTTGGCCCTTTAATCTGTTCCATGAATATATTTTCTTCCATTATGCTCATGTGTCTGTAATTTTATCTTAACTACCAATGCTGATTGACTGTAGACATAGGAAAAGGAGGTATTTCCCGAAATATTAATGTCATCAGTAGCAAAGCTACTAAAATCATCGTCATGCTCTACTGTGTAGCTGACGGTATCATCACAAGTCTATCGGTAGGTACTCTGTTACGGATAAGCGTAAGTACAGCAACATGAGCAACATGAAGTGTAGATCATTGGAAGTCCATTAAACACTGTGTCTATCACGGTTACGTACGATTCGTCCCGGAAGGGAAGGCAGTGAAATGGTTTTTCTTTAGTTTGTTGCGTGATGTAACTTATACTGTAAGCTATTTTTCTTCTTTGACGACACGATATATACGAGACATCATAATATACTGCATCGCAAAACAGGGAGGTGTTAGCTGCATAGAGTGATCGTCATTTCTTTGTAACGCTTCTATTGCAATTTTTGTTGTGTTAGTTCAAAACTTAGATAAAGGTATTCCCTTACCGGGAGCATTTACATGTACCTTTACCCGCGACCTAGCCGTGTTACTTCAACCTATTCATAATAATATATAAAAACCTATCCTGCTTGTTTCAGTTATCTTTCTACACTACCTAGCAGTTGATGGCCTGCGCAGTCTGCTTACAAAGCCTTAGCCGTTACCGAATGCTCCCGGTGAGATGAAAAGACTGATTGACTCTTAAGGCGGAGTGCCTTAAGAGTCAATCAGTCTTTTCATCTCAACAACTATCTATAGCAACTATTTTAGCTTGCAAGTATCACTGATGAGATTCTTTGAATGTGCCATGCATATATACTACCGGTTGTATTCAATGGTTACCGACGATGGAACTGCCTTTTGCTACTTTCGAATTGCCAATCTTATAAGCTTAGCAATTATCTGCCCCACTTTACACTAGAGTCAAAATATTCGTACATTTAACATGACTAACGATTTTTTAATATAATAACACCAATTTCCTCAACACCTCACGATCGACACATCTGTTGAAATCGAATCAATATTCCAACAATTATCTAAATTCGAACCACCGAAAATCCATTATACAAACTTTTTTGAACACAACCTCCACGCATGTGGTTTTAAAAAAATAATTATAGGACTTTTAAGTAGGCTGTCAAAATTAATGGGTAAATAGTAGGGTATGGAGAAGAGGTGTGGCGAAGAATCGGTGAACGCAAGGCGTCAAATATGAGGGTAACCGATTATTACGCCATTAGATGCACAATCGATATCCTATTGAGTGGTCGGTGCATCCGAATCCGAATGCACTAGTAAATGTTGCTTGGGTAAAGCGATTAGAAGGAAGTTTTTTTTTAGAAATGCATTAGATGTTCAATTTCCTTTTAAAATAAAACGGCTTCTATATTATAATGTGACTTTAGTCACAGTACTTATAACTTTACCTTCCTCTTTATCTTTCGTAGCCGCATCTGTATACAATACTATGGAATCAAAATTAGAAAGGTGCCATAGTTGATTTCAAGGAAAGAAAAAATATTGCACTAGTTCGTCGGTTTTTTCGGTTTCGTAGAGACCACCATTGACTAAAGATGTTTAAATTGCCGGTTGCACTATGCAATTATAACATGCGTTTCTTATGCTCCTGTCAAAATATTAGGGAAATCACTGTCTGTTTTAAAAGGCTACTATTAACATTAACCACCGCACTCAGAAGTCTACTGTCAATATCTGGTGTTTTGCCAAATTCTGTATCTATTATAGTAGTCTTGCTATTGTTTTTAAGAGTCCTCTCAATTTACTCATCCAATATAACATTGGCCTCTGTAGTCTTATTCAAAAATGTCGGCGTTGAGTTTTAACGTTATCATGATTATACCTTTTTCCAACTCAGTTCAGGGATCAGCTTTCGGTGCAATAAAATATGGTTGAATAAGCATAAGCAATTCAAGAGGGGCATGTGGCTAAGCAATAACAGTTGCACGGGTCGATCGAAGGTTAAGCTACGCTTGCCGCGGTTGGTTCTTGGATGGGTGACCATCATTACGTATCAAGACCCCTCCGTGCCTCGGAAAGCACGTTAAGCCGTTGGTCCCGGCTGAAATTTGTAGATCTTTGGCAGTCATTACGGGTCGTCAAAAGCCTGAAAGTCTGACAACCAGCTGTCTTACCCAGTAACTGGGTTGTGGAGGTCAGATAGGCAAGCGCTTTATGTAAAATACGGTTATTCAGCTGCATCCGGTTAGACTGAAAGCCGACCCCAACATAGTTGGGCAAAGGCTAGGCAGATGACGATGAAGCATAAGCAATCTAAGAGTGACTGATTCATTGATCAAATTCAATAAATGCGCTGACTAGGCAAACCACAAATACTAACCAGTCCAATCTAATCTACATAGTTCCAAACCCATCTGTACAAAGGGCTTTAATTTACAACGCCATAAAAGTTTTATAAATCCAGCTGGCGCCACTAGATGGCGCTACCTTCTCACGAAGCAGTATCAACCGGCAGAACAAGAATATTTGATTGACAAGCGCCCAGCGATGCACGACATCCAATTACACAGCTTCTGGTTCAAAAAAAAAAAGTCGATGATATCTAGTTCATTACAAATACTAGGTACTGGCGATGCTTGGTTTCACACTATTAATAAGTATTTCTGTCTACATTTCCAACCAAGGCTTAGTTACTTAGCTATACAATGTGGGGTCAACAATACGACAATAAATGAAAATGCTGTCAATACTAGTGAGGAGTATTTTAAAAGCTGGATGCAAAGCCTGAAGAGGGTGATAGTTGACACCATTTAGAGCATTTTGAGCCATACATGTCTTAGACGAAGTTTGTTTTTTTATTTTTTTCCCAGTTAAAGTTGGTATGTTATTTTTGACTAAATATTTGTAGTTAAAAATAATAAAAAAAACATACTTTGTCTAAGACATGTATGGCTCAAAATATACTAAATTGTTTCAACTATCATTCCCTTAAAGCTTTGCACTCAGCTTCCAAACACCCTGTATTTGACTGATGCATTTTTGTTTGCAGAATAGTAACGTCATTAGAGATACAAAGTTTGAACTATTGTCGTATCGTCGTTTCACATTATACCTTCGAAACGTAAGTAAAGCGCGTGTTAGTACAGACGCCAGTACATCAAGCTTCCCGAAACTGTTCCAATCAACTTTGAACCCTATGATTTAGTGATAAAGTTGGAAATCTATTAAAGAAATTTGACAGAATATAGTAGCTTGATGTGCTAGCGTCTTCGTCTTCTGGACCTTAAAATAAAAGACGGCTACGTTGCAGTAGGATTGGGTTCGCTTAAAAAATGGAACGTGTGTGTTTGAATTCTCGCTTGCCAGTTTGACATGGCGTCTGGCTATTGCCAGATTTCTATTATTCCCAAACATGCCCTTTAACGCGGCTGAATTAGTCAGGATTTGCAACGCGTGACCATTACACAGATCGCGCTGGAGTACTTAACGCTAGGAGTACGTTAAGGCAGTATTCTGAGCCCCTACTGGTGCTACCTCCTTATCATTTTAAATTGATGACATTTGAAATATATTGTTAAATTATTTAATTTCGGTTCGGTTTCGGTTTAATTTCCAGACAGAGCATTACAGTCATGGCATCAACACGATGTCAACACTTGTTTCCTCTGAAGTTGCAACGGTCTCGGTTTCGGTTTGTCCTGCTGATACCTCCTCCTAAGTCAATCAAAAGAAGATTGTTTAAAAAGGCGAGACCAATACTCTAGGTAAAATATATTGGAAATACTAGATACTGACGATAAGTCTGACCTTGACAAAGCCTTATAAAACAAATCGGAAAAGAGCTACAAAACAAAATCTCGATGTCTACGAATTTGGTCAACAAAGACGCAATGCTGAATATCGCTACGAAACAGCTAAAGACGAGAGTCTTACATCAAATCTAATCTAAACTGAAAAAGCCCACGACTATCTAAGCTCGATATCAAACTATAAACTGTACCTCACGATCAAACGAACGTACATAACCGCTTCACATTCCCCGCGACGTCACGGCCCGTTCCGTTCAACACAACTTTTTGCCCACTCCCGCGCATCAATCATGCCTGACACATCCAATATATGTTTTTGCACGATGCCGCAACGCGCTAACTGTCTACGCGTGCGATTAGCCTTTCTTATTACGTACTACGGATTTCTATTAGACTTTCCACATTTGATGGGGTGAAAGATAATTCCGTGGGGCGTGAGACCCGTTGCTTTAATACCTTAATGGTAGATTGATTCGATATTAATTCCAAGGATGCATTAACTGCAGGTGTCTAGGAGTTGACATGTGACTTTTTTTCTCGTGTAATAAATGGGTCAACGTTGTGCTCATTAAGCTTGCATCCTATCAGGAACTAGGGTGTAATTATATGGTTTACGGAAGCTATCAAGAGATAGTATTAAAGCAATCTATATATCATTAGGCGAGGTTTTTTGTACAGTTTGATTGCGAATAATTAATGCTTGTGTCCATGTTGTGCATAATGACATGCATCAGCTTTAAATATAGCTTGTAGTCTCGCGAGTTTGAGAGCCTGGGTTTCGATGTAAACCAGGAATAAAGAGATACGATCTTAGAAACTGCAATAAACTTACATGATGACTGAAGCTGAAAGGTGAGTTAGAACAAGAAGTTACTCACGTAGCTCAAGTCTTGAATCAAAAACATGCAAATCTGTTCGCAGAATATAGTTTTGAGTCAGGTCCATCTTTAAATAATTTAGGTTTTGTCAACTATACAACTTGAGTCTGCTATGATTTTATATGAGAGTGGAAAATTACTAAAGAATCTTTGAAGATGATATGGTAGCAGTAAAAAAAAAATTGATTGTCCAACAGCAATTGTTGCGTTTGAAGACCTATTGAAGTGATTTGAATGTCCCGATCAAGGCTACCTACATATATTTTTACAGATTTGCATATTAAACTCTCATGCCTTATACCCTTCCCAACCAATAACCTTCGTGGATGACAGGCGTGTCAGCAATGTATGAACACGCTTTAGCACGCCTCAAAATGCTAAATCAACAGAGGGGAATGGATTTTTCCGGTGACCATAGCCGATGAGTCAACATTTATGCAAACAAAACATCACGCAAATTATGAAGAACTACATAAAATATTGATAATTGTACCGACAGATATTAAACCACTTTTAGTAAGGTGTGGTGGTCATGTTGATAAAAGTGCATAGGAAAAATAAAATATTGATAATTGTACCGACAGATATTAAACCACTTTTAGTAAGGTGTGGTGGTCATGTTGATAAAAGTGCATAGGAAAAAGATGAAAATTCATGATAACTTTGAATGTAGGTAGCCAATAAGATCAATCGTCAACACGTCGTCACGTCGTCGTCCACCCGTCTTTGGCCATTAAAGACTTCAAGTTCTGAGAGGCATTTCTCGTAATTTTAAGAACATTCACAGTCTCAATCTGTCAAAAATACCTCTAATATCCCTACATTTTGATAAGTTTTTGACATTGATTGTGAGATTGCGACTAGATTTTGTACGTTTTTAATTACGGGAATTGGCCTTCAGTTATCCTCAATGTGAATTGTCAATTTAAAAACCATTGGGCAATGATATGGTCATATAGCTACTAGCTAGACTGTGTACCTATAACCTGGTGCTGAAGAAGCAGGTCCATACATGTCTAGGCAATTATATAGGGACCTAATCAAATATTTATACCGTATAGTATGATCAGCCTATAATGTTCCCACTGCTGGGGAACAAGCCTCCTCTCTGTGAGAGGGAGTGGGCCGTAATCCACCACGCGGGCCCAGTGCGGGTTGGTAGAGGTCACATGTCTTCGAATTTTTGGTTCAAGAACATTCAACACAAGTTTCCTCACGATGTTTTGCTTCTTCGTTTTGAAAGCAGTGGTGATGAAATAATGCCTGGGTTCGAACCTACGACCTAAAACTCGTAATTCGTGGCCGTTACCACTGGGGCACCACAGCTCTTTACCGAAAAGCATTCTTCTTATAATCCTTTTAACGAATTCCTCACCATTAAACCCACCAAGCGTATCACCCGCAAAAAGAATCAATTAAAGAAATCTCTGCTTCATACAATTCATCATCAGTGTCTATAAAAGACAATGTCCTTTGCCTGGAGACAGGTTGTAGGTGTGAAGTTATTCTTATAATGAGCTCATCAACATATTTCTATGTAGTGTGTTCCATGCCTCAAATAGTTGAGCGGAAAAAAGCAATATCCATGACGGGTTCGCGAAGGAATCCAGGCTATTCCTAATGAAGGGCTTCTGTGTTGGTTATCGTTTCTATTTTAATTGTAAGATGGAAATAATGGGAGCATGTTGTGATGGATGTTTTTGTTAAAAACTTAACTTGCATTGTATACAAGGTTTTTGTACCTTTGACACATTTTCTGCACTTAAGCTTTTTTCGTGTCTTCATATCAAATTGTGTTATTTTTGCAGATATATTTCTTTACTTAGTGGTGTTTTCTTGTTCTTTTTTTTAGTTTGATTTTATATAATTTGGGTCTACGCTGATTGCGGGATCAGTGTTGTGATATTCTGCTATTTTAAACTTGCTTTAAATTTAAAATCGAAACTCATTTATATACGGAGCCTGGGTTGACTATACATAGTTTTGATGTCATTCGATCAAGTCATTTCGATAAGTTATTTAAAACCTTTAAAGACGCATCCAAAATCTGCAAACCGGATAAAACTCCCATTTTTCTCACTTCACAATTTCGAAATCCTCAAAAGGCAGTGATACCAATATCTTAAAGCCTACAACGGCCTACAACAGTGCCTGAATCTCAGCGTTAATCTCCACAAAAAACTGTGAATCGATCTGCCAAGCCCTTTTACTGAGGGTAACGTGCGTTCCAAGGCTCCGGGAGACAAGGCCGGACGAGACAGGGCCATTCCAAACGCACTTGATAATTATCAGTTTAACGTGCCTTACCTCTTTTAACGGAAGAGGTCGGGTAATTAGAGTTTTTATGCCGTTTTAGGTAAGTGTTGTGATCTCCTTTGTGAATGAAGGACGGTGGTGTTTGGCGCCAGATGTGAGGTTTTGTTTTGAAAATAGAGTAACGATGGCATTATGACTGCTCTTGTAATGTCGGAGGATGTAAATCGCTGTACTTATATGTTTTTTTTTTTTGCAATGTTTCGATTTCTATGTTTTCTTTGCAACTAAAATAAATTTATATTAAATTCCCATATCTAAGTACTGCAATATCCTCTAACCAAATAATAGACTCTTTAAGATTTTCTGATAGTTCAAAAAGTTACATTAGTAACTTTTGCGTGGCTATATACATTCCAAATGTTGAACCCTATGGTGCAAATAGGTAATAGGTAATACGGGCTGGTTGGTGTCCGCAACTCCACGACAATGCGCGTATCTTGCGTACGGTATGGTGCGGATAAAGGTTCCTTCAAACAGGCGCGACACGCGATAAAATCGCGCGCGACACAAAGGCACCGCAAGTCGCGCAACGAGCGATGCCTTGTCGCGCGCGATTATATCGCATGTCGCGCCTGTTTGAGTAAGTAATCCATACCTACTAATATTATAAATTCGAAAGTAACTCTGTCTGTCTGTATTTTACCCTTTCACGCCTAAACCACTGAACGGATTTCGATAAAATTTGGCAGAGAGATAGATTACATCCCGGGGAAGGATATAGCATTTACCTACATAGTTTTTATCCCGCTATTCCTACAGGATCGACACTTATGCGAGTGAAACCGCGGGGCGCTGCTACTTATGTAGTTACAAACAAAGCAAGAAAAATTTTCCCATTTTATCCTCTATCCACGGTATGCAAGATACGTAACGTAGTAAGTACTTTTTACTACATTTTGAGCTCTTTTATCATAATTATTTCGTGACGACACAAAAAAATCGTACTGGAAGGTGGTATTTAAGGAAAAATATTCCACACCTAAACACCATGGGCTTAAGCACCTACATCCTAAATAAGACATCCTTTCCACACAAAAGCAGCAATTTCCAATAGCATGATAAAGTGGACGTATCAAGCAATAATTTCCAATATGTTTTATGGAGCGGCTCAACGGTATTAAAAGGCGCGTAATAATATTGACGGCGTAATCCACGGGCCAACATAAACTGAACGATATCGCTGCAAATCCGACTTAAGTTACGAAAAGCTGGGCGATCAATTGTGATAGTGATGTGTTTTGGCTTGTTTTAGAGAATGCGTGATTTATAAAATGCATTTTTAAAACTTATTTCTGATATTGATGTGTTTCAGCTAGTTTTAGAGAACGCATGATTGAAAAAAAAACAGTTTTTGAATTGTTATTTACTGCGTATTAACGATGATATTGATTTTTTTTTTTTTTTTAAAAACGTTGCCCCACACTAGGAATTTCTCCTGTATTGTGGGTGCGTTTACAAACATTTAAACTCACATACACAAACAGCCAGACCCGGAACAACTACTTGTAGGTCATACAAATATTTGTCCCTGCGGGAATCGAACCCGCGACACGCAGATTTGTTTTAGCTTGTTTTACAGAACGCGTGATAGAAAAAAAACAAGCTTTTTTAATTGGGGAAAGAAATGTTTTTAACTGTACCTAATTAATTATGATGCGCAATTTTGAATGTCCTCCCTTAATTAGAACACGTGATTTAAAAAAAAATGTCAGAGGATGCCTGATTTCATTAGAAAAAAAAAAAAAAAATGGTTATTCGTGATATTTTAACGCATTTTTCGAACATCCTTCCGTCACCGTGGAATAATAATTTTTTACTAAACGTTCAACGTCAATTTTACGCCCACAGATAAAGATCGTTCGAAAGAACGATCTTTATCTGTGAGCGTAAAATTGTAATGTTAATCGTAATTAAAAAGATATCTATTTAGACTTTTTTTGCACTTATTTTAATTAACCAATGTAATTTGCGAAAACTTATTCAGAACAAATACTTAAAGAGCGATGTCTACTCAAAATAAAAAATAAATAAACAAAAACACATCCCTTTAAAAACCGAAAACTATCAACAAAATCCATTCATATAGAACCAAATTCCCGTATCCTGTCCGTACGTCCACGTGAGGTTATTAGGGCCTAACAGATAACACCCGCGATAGTTTGACACAGTGACAGGTGCCACCCGGTCCCATGACCCGCTTGACCAATCGCACCATTATTGTTACAAATTACCCTCTGATCCGACCTCTGATTGTGTATGGAAGACGTAATTATGTATTTCGAGTGTGTTTCCGAACGTCTTTTTTATGGAGCTGTCATTTTGATAATCAGGTGTTTTTGACGTTTGTTTGAATTGATCTGATAATTTTTTCCTTCGCTTTTCGATTTCAGTTGACAGTTACATTGCTTTGACGGTTTCTTATAAATATGGTGTTTGCGAGTTGCAGTTATTTTAGCAGAGCCTAAAAACTCTCGAAGGAATATACTGAGAAAAAAATTGAAATTGTAATCGGTGGGAAAATAAATAGTTGAAAATTACACATCAGTTTATGGTTTTGTTTAGGCGATTATCACACTGCCACGCATCACGCAGCGGGGCGCAGATAACGCACTCACGCGCGTGATTTCTTACATACAAATTTAATAAAAACGCACTCACGCGCGTAGAATTTGGCTCCGTTTCCCGCACACCGCTGCGTGAAACGCAGCAGTGTGCCAATCGCCTTAGTACGCAAAATACGCGCATTGTCGTGGAGTTGCAGAAACCAGTCCGTATCACCTATTACCTATGGTTTTGTTTAGTATTTCTGAGTGTTGATATATCTTTCTATGAGTATTTATGTCTCTAGATCTAGAAGGCCAATTACCGTAATTATAAAAAAAAAATACGTTCAAAATCTAGTCGCAATCTCACCTCGGTGACAAACAAATGTCAAGAACTTGTCAAAAATGAAGGAAATTAGAGGTATTTTTGACAGAATGAGACTGAGATCACTGTGAACATGAGGAAATGAGGGGAGTCGTTTCTCCATAGAAACGCTCTCGTCTGTTTTCTTTCTGGTTAATGACCATAAAGCAATGACTTTTTACCATGGACGTAATATATAGCTCTATATATTACGTCCATGCTTTTTACAGAATAATAAATATTAACTACTAACTACTTGTATGTCCCTATGTTTTCCTTTTTGATGATACATTATTTTTATAAGCACTAGAAATGCTTAAAATTGCCGATTTAAACCGCTGTCAACAGGGGGCTTTTGACAACTTTTTATTGAAAAATTAAAAACATATGGACACAGTATTATATCCTTCTTATTCAGTTTATGAAATATCTTTTAAATTGGTCCAACACTGGAGGAGGAAATAGGCGAGAGCCAAACCTCGAATTATGAATTTTTACAAGCTTTTCCTAAAGTCTCTCCGACCGCATTGTTTTTTTTCAACTAAATATTGATAAATAAAACCTACTGCATGCTTATCGCGGGATGTAGTCATAATACTCATTTTGTTTTCGCCGCCGGTCGATTTTCCGTGTGAAAGTTATCTAGTAAATCCCTAAAGCTCTACTTATCGAGTATGAAAGAAGCGAGACAAACATTATTACTCGCATTTTATGATAGTTGTTTATACAGGGTCCCATTAAAATAGATGGACAAATTTTAACACAGCGCTCAGTACGTTTAACTAAAGATATCCAAGCAAAAAAAAAAACACTGACTAAAGTGATTTTATTTTGACCTAAAATAATAAACAATCAGCTAACGAAAATACACTAATGTGCTGCCGGCACATTAGTGTATTTTCGTTAGCTGATTGTTTTTCTTGTAAGTATCTATGCGTTTTTCTTATATATTTTAGTTTGTCCATCTATTTTAATGGGACCTTTGATAGATAAAATGATAGTTCATAATGTCATAATATTCTTATTAAACTTTGCATTTTGAGTTTTTGGTCCACCTACCGAAGAACGATTTGAATTGAAAAAATTACATTTAAATAAAAAATAACAATATTTTAAGCCGTTTTGGGGTCAACACACTTTTAAAATATTAGTAGGAGGATTTTGTTTCACTATGGTTAGCGAAAGCTCAAAGCCTGTATAATACCTGCATGTATGATACCTGTCTATTACCTATAACAAAAAAGGGGTTAATTTGAAAGGAGTTCATTATAATAAGGACAGTTAGGTATATCTTTTAACAAATTGAGATAAGATTTGAAACTCCCGTCTTTATCAAAAAGTCATTTACAAAAATTGATATCTTCATCCAATTCTTTTATCGATAGCATTATTTAAGTTTTGGAGATATCTTGTTGAAGTAATCATTTTATATGAATCGGATATTTTATGCTCTCTACCCAAAGAGAATATAGTGGTTATATCGTCGTTGTCTCTACCCTATCTCTACATAACTTAATTTGGTCTGGTTTGGTTTGTTTTGTTTTTTTCAACTTGGTTTGGCCTTTACTGGGAGCAAAGTCAATCTGAGAAATAGGTAAACAGTAAACACACTCCATTCTTTCAAACTCAAACTCATTTCAATTAAACCATTATTTTATAAGCACTTTTGAATTATCAAGGAGTCAGGTAGTTAGAATGTTGAAGCTATTCCAAAGCGTAGATCTCTATGGAGAACTCCAAGGACACTCTTTTAAATCAAGAACTGTTTCATCTGTGATCCCAGACAATTCTAATTCATAACTAGACAACTCCTACTTATTCGCATAGTAATTAAAAGTTTCCACTGAACTAAAAGTCTGTCTAATTACAGACACCGACCAAATCATCAGCATTTAACATTAAAACCGATAATTATCACAGAAAAACATAAATTAAAATACACACGTAACATAATGTACGAGTTATACGAAACACCGCGCTTCGGTATTGCCAGATCAATTAAAAACACGTACAGGTAATGTGTTGCCAGCGTTGAATATTTAATATTGCCGCCTTATATTGTTTGACAATGCTGTTAATGTCAGTTTGGCATGTCATGGCGTTCAGGCGATGACTATCAGGTTTTTTTTTTTCAATAATTTTCGTATATTATTAAGCAATTTAAATTCATAGAAATCGAATGGTGTTCTTGTTAATTAGTTTTTATTTTTATAAGGGCTGTAATTTTTTAGTTTAGAAATTGAAAACTCAATAATATTTTAACTTCTTCAAAGAAATATTTTAAGTCCTCTGAAAACACACTTAGCTCTTTTACCAAGTCAATATGTAAACTCTTGGATAAGCAACCAAAACACAAGAAAAAATAAACCTTCGTCTCTAAGCGTCTGATTAAAAAAAGAACTGAAAACTAAAACCTTCTTGCACGAATCTCACAAAAATTGCCAGCAAAAAAAAAAATCCCTCGTGCGATCAAATAGATATTTACCGCAAATGAGCGAACACAAACCACACTCAGGTAAAAATTAACCCCTCGATCGCGACACTCGATGTTTTAACATGTTATTAAGATAAACGGGGTCGCCCCTACACTCAACCACAGAATAGATACATACAGAAGGCCAGATTTGCACGCACACGTGTTATAATGTAAATAACACAAGATATGTCCGATATAATTGTATTCTAAGAGGTGTTAAATGTGATTGAAGGAAATGCAGTGTCCTATATTTTAGCGTCGCTTGTCTCGTCAGATAGTTGTGCTTGTGATGTTCCTTTGATGCCACATATTCGTACTGCCACTTGTATATGCCTACTACAATATGATAACATATATTTGCCGTCGTCTTCACGACAGATATTAAAGGATGAATGATGAAATCAGATATTATTGCCGACTTGTTCATATATTTTTAAACGTTACGGTACGCGTCTATGTGTGCGTGCGCTTGTTTTGCACTCGTTGTATGGAGCCGACCTTCTGTACCTACCTATTTTGCGCCCCAACCCCGGATATTAGGGTTGATCGGATGTATTGTATTTAATTGGTTCGTGTTGTTCGTATTTGTATAATTGTGAACATAGTCCGTTTGTAACACACGACAGTTTTTTAATCGATATGAATTTGTTATGAGGATTTATGTATGGGAATTTTGGCGTTGATGTCTTTTGTTGAAAAGGAGGATTTAAGTGTTGATAGTTTGTTTTGCTTAATTTTCATCTTTGTTTAAAATAGAATTTCAATCAAAATTAAGATCACAGTCAACGATATTATCAGTAATATGAGAAAATATAAGTTATTATGCGCTACGCAAGTGTCACGTAAAAACTTGGCCAGTCGGCCAAGTTTTCTACGTCTGGCTCTTATCTTATCTTTCTACTTCCACGTGTCATCTAACAGTTTGACATTGTGCCGTTTTTGAAGATCGAATTTTGGGTAGGTAACCTACCAACCTCTTTTATCTTATGATATCATTGATCACAATGATGTCAAGTACCTTAGTAATATTTATCGCGTCCACAAAATTATCAAATACCCAGGTAAATGCAAACAAATTTTCAGTTACCACTTCTGCCCTAAACTTTCAACTTAAAAAAGTCCGCTTTCACCAGTTGGAAAATAAGCGTAAACAAAAGACTGCCTCCGCACTACCTTTCATATATTAGAGCAACGGTAATGCAGTAAACGTCAAATGTTAACGAAGTTCGCACAAGTGTGCAAAGTTCCTAATTGGTCATAAACAATGAATGGGCTCACACCTCGGGCTTGCTGAGATTGACACTGGAGGCGTATCTGGAGCTTGTGAGGTTTTAGTAATGAAGTATGGAAGGGAAAGCATGGCTAGAGGATTTTCAGCATTTGTCTTTACTTCTTCAAAGATATTTTATCACACCTTTACTCGGAAGGTAAAAGAGATAAGTAATTTCACTGTAAGTTTCATAGGTATGTTTCATACCAAAAATATCTGTTCTCTCTTTGCTTCTTGCAGTTTGACATCATCCATTGCGGAAAGGCTTTCGTCCATATGAAATCTAAGAAAATATGTCATATTCATATAGCAAACAAAACAACTTAGTATATTGAGAATTGAGTTGATACAGTTTAACAATTATGTTGGGTCAAAGACTCTGGATGGAGAGTCAACCATGGACAAGAACTTATCCTACTTATCGTTTTTTTTTCAGTAATATCCCGTAGTCTGGATTTATGACCGGTTGATGGTAATTTTATGGCGTGACGTTATGTTTTTTTGTGATACTAGCAGCGCCCCGCGGTTTCACCCGCATATGTATCGGTCCTGTGTAAATATCAGGATAAAAAGTATCCTATGTGTTAATCCTGGTTATAAACTATCTGTGTGCCAAATTTCATCCAAATCCGTTCAGCCGTTTGTGCGTGAAGAAGTAACAAACATACAACAACCACACTCACAAACTTTCGCGTTTATAATATTACTAGCTTCTGCCCGCGACTTCGTCCGCGTGAAATTTCTTGTACCCCCACCCCGTCGCAACAGTACGTATTCGCTTAGCGTTCATTCTGACTTTTTTTCTTTTTGCTCGGCTCCTAAGGGTCATAGCGTGATATTAAATAGCCTATAGCCTTCCTCAAGAATTGGGCTATAAAATGCAAAAAGATTTTTTCAAATCTGACCGGTAGTTCCAGAGATTATCGCGTTCAAACAAACAAACTCTTCAGCTTTATTATTAGTATATAGATACTCTTCAAAGATCTTATACTTACAATCATCAACAAATATATTTCGAAAAAGATTATTACAGGATTTTATGTTGATAAAAAACTCTATGGCCCATAACTCCTTAATAGGTACACTCCTTAATACTATACACTCTTAACATCTTACACACGTGATAACTTTTAAACGAAATATCCGATTGAGATGAAACAAAAAGTATTTTACTTCTTCATAAATACTCTTGATAACATAATGCTTAATTTCGATAAAGATTAATATTACGATACATATTTAACGTAGTTTTTTTTTCTTCAGACGATTTAATAATTATTTTGAACACAAAATCGGTTATTGTGATTAAACCATGATAGCTAGATATATGTTCTCGCGGACTTTTTTGTAGGTCTTAATGGGCTCTACAAACCCGTAGTACATCATTTTGTTCTATTGTCAATAGTTTTTGCAGCGCACGCAAAAATAGGTTTTCGATTTTACACCTTGTGTTACAAAATAGCAATTTTATTACGGATCCCTAATTTTGAAAAAAAAAAATATATAGCCTATAGCCTTCCTCGATAAATGGACTACCCAACACTAAAAGAATCATTCAAATCTGACCAGTAGTTCCAGAGATTAGCGCGTTCAAACAAACAAACAAACAAACAAACTCTGCAGCTTTATAATATTAGTATAGATATAGATTAGTATAGATTATACTAGCAGCGCCCGCGGTTTCATCCGCATAAGTGTCGATCCCGTTCGAAAGACACGTGGTGCCATCTTCGGGTGGTTTTCCTCGGGAACAGCCCTTTTTTTCGGGATGAAAGGCACCCTATATCCGTTTCTGTACACCTGACAACGTATATGCAAAAGTTCAGGAATAATCGGTTCAGTGGTTTAGGCGTGAAAAGGTAACAAACAAATAAACTTACTTTCGCATTTATAATATTAGTTAGGAAGTTAGGATAGTGTGATTTTTCTTTATCGAGTGTAAAACAGTATATACAACTCTAACGTACATATATGTTTCATACATCATACATGACACAACATAATATATTGTTAAACTGTATCAACTCAATACTCTGTGACGAAACCGTTGTATTCGCGCGTCTAATACCAGTACGTTAGCAGTAGTGACTAGTGACGGTAACAAATACTTCTGTCCGTATGAGCTTGCGCAAACACCATTCATTACGAGCGGACGGATTTCCATGCACTGTGTGGCAATCGTTTTAGTTACATTAAGTTAGCCGTGTGTTTGTGATTTGTAGGATATGGGAGCAAATATCTTGCGATGTGTGATATTTCGTGATGAATTTCAATTTATATACCTACCAATAATAAAGCTGAAGAATTTGTTTGTTTGAATGCGCTGATCTCTGGAACTTCCGGTCGTATTAAAAAAAATATTTTGGCATGAGATAGCCCAATTCTTCTATAGGTAGGACTCTTAGGAGTAGAGCAAAAAGAAAAAAAGTAATAAAGAACGGTAAACGAAGTAATAGCGCGGGCAAGTGATGCAATGCGACGGGTTGGGTCGGGGGAACAAGAAATTTCACGTGGACGAAGTCGCGGGCAGAAGCTAATATTGGATGCATATCTAAATGAATTGGGGGAGGAGGGGCTTGTGGCTAATAAATAACAGCCGCACGGTTCGATCAACACTTGCCGCTGTTGGTCCGTAGATGGGTGTCCATCTTTACATACCAAGCCCCTTCCTTGCTTCGGAAAGCACGCTAAGCCGTTGGTCCCGGCTGTCATTCATGGATCTTTGACAGTCGTTACGGGTAGTCAGAAGCCCGAAAGTCTGACAACCAGTCTTACCAAGGGGTATCGTATTAATTACCCAATAATTGGGTTGTGGAGGTCAGATAGGCAGTCGCTCCATGAAAAACACTGGTATTCAGCTGCATCCGGTTAGACTGGAAGCCGACCCCAACATAGTTGGGAAAAGGCTAGGCAGATGATGATCTAAATGAATTGGGAAAACTTCACAGAAAACTCTTATATGAATTACGGAACTTAATATTGTGGACATAGAAGGATTGTGCAAAAGGATCGCGAGGAGTATGTAAGGATCGTACCTGATGGTGCTCTGTAGTTTCTGCCTACCCCCATGGGAGGATGGCGTAAGTTATTGTTATATTTTTGAGTAAGAAGAGTAACGGTGGCAAACGTGAGGAAATAAATATAGGAAACGTGTCGCAATTAGTCTATTCAAACTAATATTATTTCAAGTTAAACAAATATCAACTTTATTATAATGTTAATTAAGTTGATTTCAGCGTGACTAGCACTATTCAAAAAGTTATAAAAATGTTTGAAGATGTAGCGTAAACTGAACTTTATTGTGAAGGATTTAAAGTTATTTTTCCATAGACTCATATTTGTTTACATTTTTGGCAAATAAATGGCGAATGCAGATTACTTGGTTTATTCTGTTTATAGACACGTACCTATGTATTAGTATTTATTCTTTTTCGAGTTATTTATCGCTTATGTTGCACCTGCCATGTTTTGTCTTTACATCACCCTAAGGGTGACTGGTAGAAAATGCCTCAGGCATTAAGTCCGCCTTTGTAGAGTATTTTTTTACTTGTGCATCAATTAAATTAAATTAATCAAATTGATTAAATAATTAAATTAAATCAATTTATTTACTAAAACTAAAATTTATGCTAATACCTATTTAAAATAATAATAATATGTACATTTATATGAAAAAAAATTAGCAAAATGATCATAGGGCATCAAAAAATTCGTCCGCATCGCTGTCAACAGGAACAGTGCCCAAAAGGCTGGCAGCACTAAAACTTCATTTTAATACTAATTTGTAATTTCGTATGCTTAATTGATATTGAAACATAGAGATATCTGTACCTATTCTATTTCAAACACCTATTTTGTTTAACAAATAAAAAACTTTGACTTTGACTTTAATAAATTATTGATTGAGAAAACTCCACAGAAAATGTTTTTAAAAATTGCGAAACTCAGTTTTGTGGAGAGCGTCAGGATGATTTTTTTATCACCATCAAAATTTTTACAGGCTGTTCTACCCATGAATATGAACAACTTTCACAATGGGACCAACTACGAAATCACAAAAAAAATCAGCTGTTTAATACAAAAGCTCAATACCTACTTGACCAAAATGTATGAAACAGCAGATTTTTTTTGTAGAACATCCTGTAAAAATCTGGATGGTGAAATGGTGATAAAAAAATCTTCCTGTATTTAGAGCCTATACTTGATACTTTCTTTAAAGAACAGAACATTCTTCATCTATGGGTGTAGTAAAAGGCCAAAAAGGCATAAGGCACATAAAGAGGATAGACAGCAACGCGTCAAAAAAGCACTGTTAGGTCATTATAACATGCTCAGGCTCATTTTCTTTAATACCCAAAACAGTAAGCAACAAAACATAAACGAACACCACAATACATGTAAAACTCCTCTAAAGCTACAATTAAACTGTACCGCTAATAAATATACACAAATATCCGGGCAGAACAAATACAAATTCGAAAACTTAACACTAAAATGCTGTGTGAAAGCTATGTTCAATCGCGGGCCGCCCAGCTATAAAGTCCACTGGTACTCGGCCCCACTAATTACGGTCATTTGGCCATAAATACTGGCCATCGATCATAAAGGCTATAACTCGCGGTCATAAAGCGGAGATAGGGATATATGTGAATGTTTTCATGCAAATATCTTGGTTAGTTGGTTAGCCTATCGTATTCGAAGGGTTGACCTTTTGTAAGTTTTTATGACGTTTCCGTAGTGCGCCTGCGCTCGCGACTTTAGATGACAAATGTTAGGAGTTATAAATGGCGTGCGCCATATAAATGGTTTGATGTCTCTATTTGCTGGGTTAAGGCCTGGTTTATAGAATGTTTTAAAATCTTTAGGTATCAATATAATAAACCAATCTTGATAGTTTAATGTGTCTTGATGTCTTCATGTATCTGTCACTTTTTCAGGATTTCATTAACCAATGAGTAGGTAAGCCATGTTTCTAGTTTACTAAGATCAATTTGATCTAGAACGGATGCTTTATCGTGTGCACCATAAACTATTACAAAATCCAAGCGATATTTTTCAGCGGAAAAGTTTTTTTATACAAGGAAAAGTCTTCATTCTAAAGCACAGTTACCGTGTAAAAAAGCGTAACTTATTCTCGAAAGCGTTTTTTTTTAATAAAAAATTCAAAGCGCTCTATAATACTTTGTCAAAATAAATTTTATATTCCGTAGTTTTATGAGGGATTATCATAATCCGACGATTAGTGGTGCGATCAGTCACAATTATAGGCCGACCACTTAACTGAGACGTTGCCTGAGGTAGCAGCGCGATGCGAGAGGGGTGTGGTGACGTGATGCGAGAGCTCAGTGATTCGTCAACTTGTGACAACCATCACCCCTCCCGCACCGCGCAGCTACCTCAGGCGACGTCTCAGTTAAGCGGTCGGCCTATAGTATTGATCCAACCAGAAACAGTCACATGCCAATAAATCAATAAATATCTACATCGGACAACAATAACGTAGAAACCATTTTGTTTTTAAAACTCATTCGCGTTATAAATCACTGTGATTTTATTCGTATCCTCAAAGTTACGTCTCCTAGGCACAGCACAAGGAAATGTGGAAGAATATGGGGGAGCCTTTGCCCAGCAGTGGGACAATATAGGCAATCTGATTATGGTGAAAAAAATTAAACCAACTTCAAAAATAAGAATTGAACTCATAATTATGAAATAACTTTAATTTCGGAAGTCGGTGTCTTGGGATATGTATTTTAGTTTTAGTTTTTTGCCACCGACTTCCGAAATTAAAGTTATTTCATAATTATGAGTTCATTTCTTATTTTTGAAGTTGGTTTAATTTTTTTATTAACTTTTATATTTCGTAACTTTTAGTTTTAAGACTTTTAGAACTTTTAGAATTTGACCAAGGTTATGAGATGTTTTCCCTTTGACACCACACCCGTAGCTCGTATCAATAAGCCAGGCCGTCACACTTAGGGTCAGTTCACACCGAGACGCGACGCGACGCGCAGTTTTCAAGATAGAAATACAATTACAGACCTTATCTACTACACAAAAAGGTACACAATTCAGTGAGCTACGCCGCGCGGCGGCGGCGCCGCGCTGCGTAGCTCGACGTAGTAGGTATACACTGAATTGTGTACCTTTTAGTGTAGTAGATAAGGTCTGTAATTGTATTTCTATCTTGAAAACTGCGCGTCGCGTCGCGTCGCGTCTCGGTGTGAACTGACCCTTACACGTATTAGTCCATATCTTGAAAATTACAAACTTTCACTGTTCCCTAAGTTGAAGTAAATGTAAGCCAATACAAAAAAAAATGGTCATGATCCAATTAATATTTGCGGAGAAACGTGTGGACAAACATACATACATACGTCTATAAAATTTTGTATATTTGTTTGGAAGCCCTAATAGATTGTCATATGTGAAAATAATGCAATTCCAATAATATTACATACATACGTGTCTAATTGATAACCTCCTTTCTTTTTTGAAGTCGGTAATAAAGATCACAATAATTTTGACAGAATTGTCAATGGCAGCAACCTTATTAGAATGAGAATAAAGATTACTGTGTTTTGGACAGTGATGCATGAAAATCTGAGGTAAAATAACTGTGAACGGGCTGTAGTAGAACGGTTCTCCTAGACTAGAGCAAGCTGCCTCGAGCCGACTAATCTAGCTAAGTCCTTACAGGCCTATTACAATCTATGTTAGACTATGTGCTTGACTATGTACAAAACGCAGGTGCAGCGAACCAAGACCACCGCGCCGGCACCCGTCACCGCACCCGCGAGTTCCAATGTGAACAGCTTCTGCCCGCGACTTCTTGATTTAACATATAGTGTCCTATGACACTTGAGGGGCTTGTGGCTAAGTAATAACAACCGCACGGGTCGATCGATCAGGTTAAGCTACGCTTGCCTCGGTTGGTCTGTGGATGGGTGACTATCTTTACATACCGAGACCCCTCCGGGCCTCGGAAAGCACGTTAAGCTGTTGGTCCCGGCTGTCATTCGTGGATCTTTGAAAGTCGTTACGGGTCGTCAGAAGCCCGGAAATCTGACAAGTAGTCTTTCCACGGGGTTTCGTATTACCCAGGAACTGGGTTGTGGACGTCAGATAGGCAGTAAAATACTGGTAGGTACTCAGCTACATCCGGTTAGACTGGAAGCAGACCCCAACATAGTTGGGAAAAGGCTAGGCAGATGATGTCCTATGACACTTGCCTGTAGCTTTCCATTAGTGAATCTTTTCGGAATCGGATCAGTAATGCTATTCTGTAAAAATCTCACCGTGAACACCTAAGCGAAGTGAGCTTATGATGAGCTGTCAATAGTGTCAATCCCTAGCATCAGGTGGAATGACAGCGCACTTTAAGCTCACTTCACTTAAGTTATCACAGTGATCTTTTTACAGAATAGCACCGCTGTAGTTCCTAAGATTACCCCTTAAATACAAACTCACTTATTTTAATCTTTATAGAATAGAATAGAATAGAATAGAATAGAATACTCTTTATTATGTACACCATATAAATTACAGACATAATTATAGAAACTGTACAAAGGGTGACACAATGGGCGGTCTTATCGCTAAAAGCGATCTTTTAAAGACAACCTTTGGATGGATTAAAAAAGGGGAAGGACAGACAAATACTGTAGGTAGTCTGTGGTGTACCATTTATATATTAACTTGCGGACTTCCTAGTTCTATAGACTACAATGAATTTATTATAGAAGTGTGTCTTTCTATGATTTCAGGAGCCGTATATGACTTCAAGCGTAACGAAATTAAACTAAATTGAGAGCATCAGTAGGAGCCCGCCGTCTGGATTTATCCCCGGTTGATGGCAATAGACTCTCCCCCTATAACATAGGACTTCAACATAACTGGCGAAATGTGGGTGAACTATAGATACAACTCTGCTTAACCCTTCGGGGATTAAAGGCGTGATGTTAAGTTTGAAATTGAGAGACTTTCTAAACCAGAAGCATGCATAAGCATAATCAGCCTATAATGTTCCCACTGCTGGGACACAGGCCTCCTGTCTATGAGAGGTAATGGGCCATAATCCACCGCGCGGGCCAATTGCGGTGAAGGTAAACATCGTGAGAAAACCGGCATGTTTTAGAACCAACAATTCGAAGACATGTGACAGCTACCAAAACCAGTAAATGAAGAATAATTATTAGATAACTAGCAACCAACCCTACCAGTTAGGGCTTGCAAATATTCGGATGTTTTATATTCGAATATTCGATTATTTTCGGTTATTATTCGAATACAAAAATAGCGATTTTCGAATATTCGATCAATTTCCATTACACCAGACTGCCTGCTGCAAGCCCTACTACCAGCTCTAAGTGTTAACAATATAACATCTAAACGCAAAAGCGCTTCATTTGTTTACCATTTAGTACCCGACCAGCCATTACAGATGATAAAACTTTCGTGCTAACATTAACGAATACCTAGACGGCTCGTAACAACTTAAACTTTAATTAAAAGGAGAAGCTCAACCAGCCGGTAAAACTACAGAAATATGCTTCTGAAGTGATCACCAATTAACTTAGAAAAAGCGTATCGTAATTTTATAATAGCTACACGGTGTAATCGACCGTTTATCCCGAGTTTTCGCTATTCGTAAACTGAAATAATATCTAACGGTAAATATTTGTAAGAAAAAATATTGTAAAAGATAGCGTGGTTTCCCACACTAGTGATTTGAATTGGTCAAATTATTTAAAATGTGTACGATTTTTATGTGTTTCACGTTTAGCTTTTTTATGTTCTTGCGTTTGGAGCAATTTAGAGATTTGTAGCGAGCGGTTTTGGTATTTAGTTAGGGTGCTTTAGAAATATGGACCGTTAAAGTTAATTTGGAAATGAACAACTTTTGGAAAAGGGGCCAGTGGCTAAATAATAACAGCTACACAGGTCGATCTGCAAGGTTAAGCAACGCTTGTCAAGATCGGTCCATGGATGGGTGACCATCCATTACATACCGAGATCTGTTCGTACTTCGGAAAGCACGAGATCTTTGACAGCCGTTATGGGTATAAACCTAGTCAGAAGCCCTTTAAATGGGAAAAAGCTAGGCAGATTGAGTATGTTCACCATTTAAAGTTATTCGTTCTTGTGTTCAATAAAGGCAAGTCCTATTTTTTGGCGTCAGTTTTTACATTATTCCGAAAAAAAAAACAGAAATGTAATTCTAGCTAAATTATGCACCATTGCAGTCAAACTTATTTCACAAGGAAAATCCAATTACGAGTAGTATTGCCGATCAACCTAAATAGGGTCATAAGACTCCAAGGTGCCTCAAACGATATTGTTTTAACCTTTTAAAACCCAAGGCTGGGCAAATTGTCCAATCAAACGATTTTTCACAGAGAAATCGTTACTGTTCATTTATACCTTTGATTTGGTTATAGTGTTTAATTAATTGAGGTTATCGCACTGGCATAATGGTCCCTGCATAATTTTGTAGTTTAACAATTTGTTTTTTTTTAAGATATTTTTTTTTCTTTTTTGATTTATGAATAAAATAAGATAGGAAAATGTGTCTTTTTCTTGCAAAATCTTAATATTGGTTAGTACGTTTTATGTTATTCAATAATTATTTATGTAAAATAATTGTTTATTTTATGTAATTTCACGTTTTATTAAGTTAAAGATTTACTTTTTTTGCATTTGACTAATTTAATGTCATCAAATTAGATTGTGTTATATTAAATGCTTAGTTTCAAATGTTTAAATTGATTTAGGAACGATAAAACTTCAGAATGTATCCTCTCACGCGAATTTAATTCGGTAGCGACAGGCTGGCAATTCATTACTCGGTAATTTATTAAAAGATTAAAACGCATCTAACTTAGCACCGTTCCAAATAAGATCGAACCGTAAAGAAAAAAAAATGCATAATTTTTCGTACAAACGACAAAAGAAAAAATATTCAAACTTTTTCCCATGTCTAATTACCATCATCTATCTTATCTAGGATTTAAAAAAAGATCTCTCCAGCGAGAAAGCATTTTTTTTTTCACAAATAAAGCAGTTAAAGTCAGGACAATCAATTTTATATACGAAATGATGAGAATTTATAACTTTAGAGTATTGTAATAAAAATATTAGCTGCATTTAGAAAGTATCTAATAAAAACTGGGCATTTTTTTATCCCACGGATACTATGTCGAAAATATTGATGTAAATGCCACGCTATTATTTATTCAATCAGCATATAAAACAGCAATATATAACCATAAAATGATTTAAAGAAACGCGAAAATATAATTAACAAACGAAACGTTTTACATAATTCACAATTGGTTCCGATTTTAGTGATGAGCTCACTGCTCACTGTCATATCGATATAATTCTATGTATACCGATTATAATCGAAATGTACGATGGATCGGGTTGTACGTGACGTTTGATCACCTTGATTAGTAGTCAATTAAGTGTTCCCATAACACCGTCAATAAAAGTATTCGGTGATTTCGGAGTATTTTGTTGTAATCAATTTTTTGATGTCGGCGTCCGTTTGAGGAAGAACAAATGGTTCTTTTATTGGCGTACCGAATTTAGTGAGGTCGATGTCGAATACGCTTACCGGACTTTGTTGTGGGGTTCTATCGGTTGATAGTAAAACGTTTCTACGTTTTCAACGGTACTTGGTCTATGATTGAAGGTTTTTAGCAAGGTTTAAAAAATGTGCTGGCTTATATTAATTTTTTTTATCGAAAATTATACTTTAGTGTCATTTTAAAAGCACTTTTAAATTCTTAGGTTGACTGACACCAATGTTTGGTCTGACCAAGGATTGGTGTCTAATTTTTGATCAAAAGCAGAGCAAGCAAGCAAGCACATGAAAAAAATTTAAACTTAACCAAAAGTAAAAATAATCTTATTTTATAACACATCATAATGAATGGTCAAAATATTTTTAACTTTACATTATTTTGTAATGCCTTCTATAAAAAATCACATACAGAACCACACTTAACCCTACCAATCACGCGCCTTACGGGCGTGTCGAAAGGCCATCTCAAGAAGCCGAAAGTCGGTGCCGGTTAAAAATTTTATAGTTTATAATTACTGGTGATTGGCTGCGTGACCCGCTCGATTCGCCGGCTATCGACGAAAGATGAGCCGACAACACTGTTGATTTACATTTTTTTTCCTTCCCTGTTCCGATATTTGGTAACATAAAAATTTTGAGAAAACTAAGGTGCAATTTTCTTCGTTTTATTTTTTATTTTTTTGTAATCCGATGTTTTTTTTGTATTAAGTATAACGATTTCTGGGAAACTGAGTAACAAGTTGGGCAAAAAAATATTTATATCATAATTTGTTAGAACATGTAAGTTACCTATGTACTTATAAAACTATATTTTTTTTCAGTTTTATTTTACACTATTGCAGAGTGGATATTCGACTCGATTTTAAAATCTGCGGCAACAAACTTTATCAGCCAATAAGAAAGAAAAAAAAACGGTTCATAATACATAATTATTATGTTTTAAAGTTTATAATTAATTACTAGTCATTGGCGGCGTGACCCGCTCGATTCGCCAAGTATCGATGCGCGACTGACAACACTGTTCATTTTTTTTTCCTCCTTCCATCTTTTGACATTTGCAGGTTGAATTTTTTTGTAGTAAAAATATTTTGACTGTAGAATGTTCAGGAACTGCAATTTTACATTCGGAATAATTTGAAAAGTATCGCTATTCTGGCCAAAAGGCCAAAACTCAAGAGATTTAATTGATTTTAAATTATTTATCAAAACGTTAACAAGTTTATTTCCAGATTTATTGTCTCTCATATTATTGGCATGTCTGATTAGATTGGCGGCGCCAAAACAACAAAAAATTAAAAAGACCATTTTAATTACGCAGAAGAGGAAAAGGATCAGTCATTACTTATTTATGATGACTACTGATTGGCATCACCTTGTCACGGTGACTCCAAGGAATAAAGGTTCCAGTCATGTTTGACAACACTACTGTCATTTACCTTTTTTTACTTACAAACTAAAGGCTAAAGGGACGGCGGATTTTTGGAAAGATTCCTAAGATTTTCAAAACATTTAACGTTCCTACTTCGGTCGCGAGCACCCTTGAATGCCTCAAGATCAAGGTGACATACCGAAGTTACCGATACTGTAGAATTTTGTAGCATAGAGTTAAGGTTGTATGTTTGGCAATGAGTTCATAACGTGTGTTAATGCGACAATTCATCTAAGTAAGACAAAATAAACAATATAGACATCCGAATTGAGAACCTCCTCCTTTTTTGAAGTCGGTTAAAAAGCAGTATTAAATCAGCTTTTCAAGGTAAATTCTAAAAATTATACATGCGCTGTAAAAATCAAAATAAAGACACAAATGCTTCAGATCGTGTCTGAAATACATCAACATGTATAGTCGACCTCGTAGTTGCTTTATTACATACCCACCAAATATAATGTTCATTAAAATTTAAACTATCTGACTCTCACAATATAGAGAAGAGAAACCTGTCGTTTTACAAACTACAAATGACATTAGGGATCGATTTTTTGATCCGTGGTTAACTGGACCAATTGTTAAAAATAGTAACTAATGGTCAACTGGGTCAACTTATACTTAATTATTTGACAATTCTAAAACAAAGAATTGATCAAAAAACACATTTTGCCAAAATTTAACCATTAGTTACTATTTTTAACTGAATTGACTACGGATCAAAAAACCCGCCCTTAATCTTAGCTTAGAGTAATAAAGCAGTTACGCAGTCGACTATACAGTAATCGAACTGAAAACCCCCTCTCAAATTAACACAAAAAAGCCTCTTATTTGAAATACATAAAACACAGTACTAACACTCACCTTAGTCTTGCTGCCTCCAATAGACCCTGGTCTAATGGACCCGGTCTCGTAGAACCTCGTCAGGATCTTGGACACGCACCCATGTGACACAAGCAGCTGCCTGCTGATGTCACAGGGTCTTACTCCCATGATGGCCAACTCCACGATTCTTTTTCGAACCACATCGGGAAGGGGGCGGCCGTTGACGAACACGCCTCCCAATTGGTTGACGCCGGCCTGACCTGTGGATGTAATCTCTTTGTGAATATGTTTGCCTGGTATTTTTGAATGCGTAGTAAGGATATATGGGGTAACGGAATTGTTAGTCTGGTTGTAAATGTGTCAAGTCTCAAGTTTCGAGATTTTTTTTAATATATTTACCTATAACTAATAGTCGACAGACTGTTATTATAATATAGAGCGGTATGCCTACAGTTTGTTTCGTGTTACCCAGTATCTGAGAAGCCAGTCTGAGACACGAAAAAATGCTGGTGTTCAGCTGCTTCCGGTTAGACTGGAAGCCGAGCCCACCACAGTTGGGAAAAGGTTAGGCAGGTGATGGTCCTGGTATGAGGAACAGGGAGTAAAGTTCACTCAAACTCTATAGAAAAGGGAGGATCCTCCGACCAGACGGGAGTTGTGTCTGGCGGGCTACTGCCCGATGATTTATGTCGGGCCGTTGTATCTATGCTAGTTGCGCGGTAAACTCTACTTGCGAGATGCAGGATTTTGCGTGATGTCAGTATGACGCGTTGTTCGCATGTGGCATTGTAGATACCGCTACAATCCTAACAGTTTCTTAATACATGCATGACAAGAGTTTGGACATCCAAGCGTTCTACCAAACAATATAACAGAAATAAGCCATGAATCATGCTTAGCCATCAAACAGCCCAAAGAGTATATTATGTGGTTTTGTCCACTCATGTGATGAAATCCATAATGGATCCGTTATCCGTGATTACCCATGAAGGATTCACTACTATGACTCATACTCCATAACGTGTAACTTTTTTCGTCAAAGGACACCGCCCACACAATATCAGTAGTTGTTTAAATCTTAACGGTAATAATGAGTCGTGAAGCGCGCATAATTGTCCATCGACAGCCACCATGGCAATATTACACGCACGACATGCGGGTAATATGGCACGCAACTGATTAACTGACTAAGGCTTCACACTTGTAGCGATGACACTGAGAATCTTTGTGTGAACTAAAATAATTATAATTAAGATGAAGTATTTCAAGAGCCTTTGTTATTTTAGCGAACGTGAAGTGCTACAAAATAATAATATTGGTTAAAAGATAAATGATGTTATTTCTGTAAGACAAACACTTTTACACGTCAATTATATTTTTAAAAACTATGATGAGGTCCGCGTTTCCTGACTACTCTGGGATGAAAGGCCGAAACAAACTCAGAGCTCAGTCTTTTTTAAAGTCCAGACTCGAGAATCTTGGTCAAATCATGTTCTTTAAGAACAACACTGGTCCTTCGATGCAGCAATTCGAATTCAAAAATATCTTAATTCACATAAAGCTACATGGGCACTTATGAAACGTCACAAGCTAGGAGCACTTTTCCAATTGGTCGTTTCCTACGGAGAAGAGCCGGTACATAACTCCACCGTTATTCGTTTATTTATTGGTCTTTACAATGTTTTCAAATCACTGTGTTAATAGGTATGGGAGGACCTATTGACACAGGGTAAACAAGTACGCCATGGGCCAAAATAAATTTGTATATAACCCAAAAGGAAACATTCCTTATCAACAGCCTTGTCCGCTTCGCATTAAGTTTTCAATAACGCACCTAACCCTAATGACTTAATCCTTTAACCGAAACAAAAATCAATTTTAGCACACAAATTCATATTCACAAAACAGCTCAAAACATTAAAGCCAACCCCTCGTAGTTAATCAAGAAACAGCATTTATATCTCAATTACAAAGGGCGCACCACATACCCTAATTTCGGCACTCCACCTGTCCCAATTCCGGGCTAATATTTATTTGATTGCCAAATTCATATTACCTTGACGGCCCAGATAAAAAGTGAAAAAGAAGTCATTCCTTTGTAAAAAGTTTTAGATCTTTAGATATGTCGTCGGAATTTATCGCTAATGTCGTTAATGAAAGAATAATGAGGTTTCTTATCTATTCTCTATTAATAATGAGTCGCATAAAATGGATTAATAGCCGTTTTGTAATTTGATATTGTATGTTTTACGAGTATTAGTTTTGTTGTTGATAGTATCGCAGAGCTGTTTCTTTGGCAAAGAAGCCGACAGAAGTAGAATTTATGGAAAACCACACTTGAATTCATATAAAACATCAGAAGAGGTCAAATAAAAAAATATTCCGTTCGTCTGTTTAGCCTCGTTGGTTTAGTGTTCAGCACGAGGTCCTGCTATTCTGTAAAAATCTCACCGTGAAAACTTAGGTGAAGTGAACGTGGAGTGAGCTGTCAATAGTGTCAATTCCTAGCAAAAACAAACTTACTTCACCTAAGTTTTCACGGTGAGATTTTCCGGCTGGGTTCGATTCCCAAGTAAAGATTCCCGGGTAAAGTATTATTGGGATTTTCTATCTGTAGCTTTCAATAGCAGCCCGAAGTCTGGATTTCTACCCGACTGATGGTAATAACCCGCCCCTTAATTAAATGGGACTTAAATATAACAGGCAAATTGTGAGTGTACTATAGGTACATATCTGCCTAATCTTTCAGATTTTACAGGCGTGATGTTATGGTACTTAGGGCTGACTTTTCAATGGACAGATAATTTTTATTCGTGGAATAAAATTGACGTCTGACAGATTTTGTATGGAAGAACTGTCAATAATTCAAAATTATTCCTCAGATACAATATCTATCTGGCGTTGGAAACATCGGTCCTTAGCAGAATAGTTTTAAAATTTTGTCAACAAAAGATGGATGGACTTCGTGAAATTGATTTTCCATCAAACCATGAGGCTCTAATCGAAAGGCACACCGGCTTCATAGTAATTCAAATAAAACAGTTTCCCAGTAACATTAATGACATAACCAAGGTGTGAACGGTTCAACAGCGGTGTGTATAGATGACGTTATTACCAATCAATGCGCATGACTTAAAGGGCGAGGCCTTATTGCTACTTAGATACGCTGATCAGGAAAATCTCATGCTTTTAACCAAAAGGACCAAAAATCATAGCTATAAGATGCTTATCATCATCTGCCCAGCCTTTTCCCAACTATGTTAGGGTCGGTTTTCAGTCTAATCAAATGCACCTGAATGTTTTACATGAAACGACTGCCTATTTGACCTCCACAACCCAGTTACTGAGAAATACGATACCCTTGGTAAGATTGGTTGTCAGACTTTCAGACGACTCGTAACGACTGCCAAAGATCCACGAATGACAGCCGGGACCAAAGGCTTTGCGAGGCACGGAAGGGTCTTGATATGAAAAGATGGTTACCCATCCAGGGACCAACCGCGGCAAGCATAGCTTAGCCCGTGCGGCTGTTATTACTTAACCACAAGTTCTGGAGGGGCTTGTGGCTAAGTAATAGCAAAATAAAGCTAATGGACCAAATATCATTAATATTGATGAAATTAGAGATTTATTAGACACGGAAACATAAATAACAAATGCATAGTTTGCCAAAATATTCACACATCCTTATAAGGTATAATCCGATTATTATAATGAAATCACAGACAAAAGTAATAAACCAACCCACAATGCTCATATGTCATCAAAAAGAAAAATCAATCACTATTAAAGCTCTGAAATCACATTCTAGGCTACCTGATTTAAAATTCTTGCACCTACGTTAACCGCTACTGCTAAGCCTACCCATTATAAGGTAATAAAGCAATCGGCCGCTGCCAAGCGGTTTACAGCCTTAATGCTAATAAAATTAGCGTTCTAATTTGTCTGCAGTAATTTGGGTTTATGACGTTTTTCTTTGAAGTAGAACCGATCCCGCCTATAGGCCATTTCACGGGTGTTGTCGCGTCTACCGCTCCGGGGAACAGATGCAAATTACTTCCCTTGCTTTACGATTCCTCTTTCAGACTGCTTGCTTATATCGTTTTTCAAGCTAATTTAGTCTTTAAAGCTAACTTTTAAAATTCAATTTAGTTTGACAGCTGCAATCGTGATGGTGTTCGCTTTATCGATAGGTATTGGTTAGTCCCGAGAAGTTCTGCGAAAGACATGTACATTGATTACTAGTCGATGTTTGTGCTCTAACATACATCAATTATTTAATTCTATTATTTGATACGTCCTCCCTGAGTGTCGATACTCAAAAATCAATCACATTTAGTGTCCCTACCCTCGTCGCCATCCTTGCAGACTGCCTCAATTCTTCTCCAAATAACCACCTCCTATTAGTTTAAACCATAACTATTAATTAGAAATAGGAGTTGGTCTTTAGATCCATTTCTCCAACATAAATATCAGCACAAATCTCCAGTCAAACAAAATCCCAAAAACATTCCAAGCCAACTTTTTCACTATAAAACACAAGTAAGGGCTCCGAGACCAAAGTTGGGAAAAAGGACCAATAAAAAAACGTGTGCTGATAAAATCTCATTTAGTAAAGCGATCGTAAATGTTTAAAGCGAGACTTGTACTGAACGAAATAGCTGCCAGTGTTACATCGCGGAGATATAAAAGTATTTATTGATTTGTGATGAGATCAGAATTAAGGATGTAATTATACGTAACCGTGACTCGTAGCTAAGGATGTTATAGAGAGATATAGGAGACTAGATGGATCCTAGCAAAAAATGCAAAAACACTGATTTTTGTGATTGGAATTGTGACCATGAAAAAATGCATCTAGAGTAACGAAAGACCAATATTTGAAACCAAACAAAAAAAAAATTATAAGATTATTATTCTCAAAAATGTGTTCTCCGATTTATACTTCAAGTACTTACAAGAGAAAATATATACATAATTTTTAAAATGAACCTCCTTTTGACAAAAGGAGGTTCATTTTAAAAATTATGTGAAGGGATCACACGATGATTCGATTTGAGGCATATTATATAAAACTGGTCCGCAAAGCTTTCGAATCTTCAGAACAAACAGCATGGTGTACAGTTAGCCTCAAAAAGATGTAAGGGTTGTACCAACTTTTGGGGTTCAAAAAGGGTTGCACTTACCCCAAAAGTTGGTACATCACCACGAAGAAATAATTAAAAAAAAACTATAAGCACTTCGTGAAAACTACTTCTCTGTGTTGGCAAAAGAAGCAAAAAATCCAGCATCATTCTGGATCGCCCGTGCAACCAGTGTCTCGCTCGCATGTTTTATAGCCAAAAAGCGGTTCGTAGTCACCGTGCGCGCACGCATTCAACCTCACAATACCGGTAGCTTTAATTTCGCGCCAATTCAGACCATGATATTGAGCCCTTCAATGGCTGCCTGACCGCGTTAGTACTAACCTTTGCAGCCCGTAAATAAAATATTAGTTAGTTATAACTATTTATAACATTATAACTTATTTTAGCGGATAAGATGATAAAAATCATTGTTCTTCAAATAAGCTTTCTCTTCATTTTAATTTCTTTGGTTAAGTTTAGCTATAGTTCCTAGCGTTTAACTTTATTTTTCTCAAGCTCTTCTTTAACAGATTTATTCGTTTGCCCTTAAACTGTCCGCAGCAGCAGCAGCCATTCAACGTCTTCAGTTTCGTCATTACCAGTGTTATTTCAAAAGAAAAAGGCAGCTTAGCTTCCCTTTCTTATATCGTATGCGTTCGAGAGTTTAGTATACTAATATATTCAGCCCATAATGTTCCCATTGCTGGGACACAGGCCTCCTATCGGTGAGAGGGAGTGGGCCGTACTCCACCACGCGGGCCCAGAGCGGGTTGTAAGATGGACATGCCGGTTTCCTCACGATGTTTTCCTTCACCGTTTTGAGAGCATTGGTGATTAAGGCGCTCTGCAGATGGAGCAACTATTGCAGCAACTAGCTGTTTACATACATCTCGGGCTATTTGGTTGTAGCAACTGGCAGCTTTTAAAGAAAAATTTCAAAAAGTTGATAGTTGCCTCAACTGAAGTTGCTCCATCTGCAAAGCGCCTAAATAATTTACAATAAAAAAGCGCCTGTCTGGGTTCGAACCTACGACCTACAACTCGTAAGTCACCGCCGTTATCAGTAGGCCACCACTGCTCGACAGTTTTGTACTTAGTCAGAATGTTCAAACAGGCAAACCAATTCTGTTTGTATCAATTTTGAGGATCACCAGGAAGTACCAGACTTGCTTACTTAATAAACACATTTTATGCATCCCAACGAAAATAATGATAGAAATAAACTATGCATATTATGTATCGCCATATTTTGTAGTAAGTACTGGTTCAGACAACACGCTTAAGGTACCTGTCCTACCGCACTACGAGGAAGCGAGCTGCTATCAACGATTTTTTCGCTCAAGCTTAATTTTTCACATACTAAAGCTTGCAGGTCCCGTGTTAATAAAGAGATACATATATTAATAGATGGTCGCCGACTGATCACACCGTCGTTGGCGACTACCTACTTGTTGCAGGGACAAGAGCTATCAGAGAGCTATAAGAGAGCTATAGCTATAAGAGAGCTATAGCTATAAGAGAGCTATAGCTATAAGAGAGTACACGCTCAGCGACTCTTGCTTGACGGGCCAAACACTCACGTTTGGTGCATCCGCATCAATCAACTCAGCTTATAGCAATCCATGGGTGGACATAGGCCTCTCCCAGGCTCCGCACAACACCCTGTCCTCCGCCTTCCGCATCCTGTCCGTCCCAGCCACCTTCTTAAGCTCGTCAGACCATCTAGCTGGGGGGCGTCACACACTACGCTTGCCGATACGCGATCTTCACTCTAGGACTCGTCTGCTCCAACAGCATCGGTCCTTTGAAAAACATCCGCAAACCAGCGAATAATCGCTCGTGACTCGCCACTCGTTTTTAGTTGCAAGGTCTGCTCGCTTCTCGTTAATCTCCGGTGGTGGGACCGGTGCCTTACACGCTCATCTAATGTTACACTGTATAACACGCACGGTGTTGGAATCAGCCATTAATATTTTCCTGTTTATAGCCCAGCACCCTAATCGCGATGCTGCTGAATTGACCAATTGCAATTAAGGTTCCTTCCGCATTACCTTACGGTCTTCATAACCCGGCGTGACCCGTTGAAATGTCATATGCAGTTTCTTAGTCCTTCATTAGCGAGTAGTGTATAATGTATTAAGGCACTACCCCAATTTATGTTCCGTCGGTGCAGCACTTCTATTCTTCCAAACTTATGTATGAACTGTCCAGTTCTGCCCTGCGTAACTGCGTAACAAACTATCAATCACAATCTGAATCATTTTGAAGGATATTTCTAATCCAATGCTTTATATGTTCGAAAAATTTGTCTGTTAAACAGCGTAAATAACGCAAAGAATGTTTTTATACCGCCAAAATGAAGGCCATTGCTACTGATAGCGTATTACGCAATTGCCCCGCAGGCGTGTCCGATTAAAATGTCATATGCACTTTCTAAGACATAGAACACTGCTTGCTAGTGAAGGACTTATAATCTAAGTCCTGTGTGTGTGTTTTATATTAAGACAGTATCGCAATTTATTTTCAGTCGGTGCAGCACGTCTATTTTTCCAAACATATATATCAACACTGTCCAGTTCTGCCCTATTTCAGTATTAGAATTTGGGTTTAAAACCTCCTCCCCCATTTCTAACCAGTTTCATTTTAATGGAAAACATCCCATCCCGAAGGAACTTAAACTGTTTGGTCCAAAAATGCCAGTACTGAGAAAGTTTAGTGATCAATATTCACATTTGCCGGCCAACAAATATTTCAAGAAACGTAATATAACATTAAGCGTATAAACGACGAGCTATAAAAGCTGGTACTAGCGAAGAAATTACTTTATTTATACAGAGGAAAAGAGACTTATAATAATATTTATATCTTAAGATTAGCCTGCATTAGTGTCAGTAAAGAAATCTTCGTAAAACGAAATACAGTTATTATTAGATCAAAAGAATATATAGATAATTTACTCCTTTTACAACTTTATTGGTGATCTTATCTTTGCCTTCATGGATGTATATTCAACCGTATTCGCTTCTGGCCCTAGGCATCTATTACGCTATCTTAAGAAGGACAGTAAAGCATCTAGGTCACGCTTTGCGGGTTTTTTATTCAGAGAGAGGACTTTTATTTGACCTTCCAAATATACATTCCTCACGTCTTCCATCCATTTAAAGAAACTTGGGAAATCACCATAATAATGGGCCAAAGTTAAAGTAATTTATTGGTCAGAAACACGCTACATAGGATGTTCATCATAGATGGACTAGTCAACTGCAATGTGACGAGCCCAAACTCAGTAGTGTCGGTTGATGAGTCTTTAATTCTAGTTTCTTAGAAAAGTGGTCACTTGGCACTGCAAGCCTTCCTCATCACGGTGGCCAGTTTTTAAACTAAAGCGTCTACAACAACCAAAATTAGCATTCAAATTACTGTCATATGTTCTGTTGACTTCAGAATCAGTATTACTCTTTCGATTAATCACACGTAAGAATTCAAAAAATAAATTCACACTGCGAAACAGCAAGAAAAACCCATCGCCACACACAAACCTAGCGTAATGTAAATTCGTGGAACACATTTAAAGATACGAATTGCACGCGTCTCGATGGCCATAACGTTAATATGCTTCCAACTTTACAATCGGTCGGTTGTTAAAGTCTTGCTTCTTTTCTTTTCCCTTCCTTCGCCTCCAGCGTATATCGACAGTATATCGCACAGGTTATTACGCGTTTTACTACTTGTGACTGATTTTACAACACCGCCGATTGCTCCGACATTAGGGATACGGGAGCAACGATTTTTCGTGTCGTGCTTTAAACGTTGATGGGTATTTAGATGTCAGGGCGGGCCTTAAATATCAGCTTTTACTACAATTACTTTGTAAGGGGGTTTTGAATTGGATGTAGGGTAGCTTAGAAAGTGTTTTCTGTTAATATTTTGCTAAAATATTTTCGTGATGTTTAAAACAGCGTTTTAACTTAAAAAAAACGATTAAACGATAGAGTACCCATTTAAATGTAAATACATATATCGCACCTCCGATAAAATAGGGTTACAACTCGAAAAAGTCATTTACAGGAGTGTTCAGGTGGTTTTTCAGGAAAATTAAAAAACAGCGTATGCCATTAAAACATATTTTTTTGTAAGCATGTATAATTTTGATCACATAATAATAATAATGTAAGAATAAAGACTGTTTAACAAATCCGTGTGTTTATTTTCGCTTTTCTAAAAATCCAGGTTTTTCGAGTTGTAACCCTATTTCATCGGAGGTGCGATATGCAAAACCTAGGAAAGATATAGATATAATTATATAAACGATGGTTGGACTGTGTGAAAGTGTGACTACCGAGATGACGTCTATCTACGTCGTCGTCGTCTAATAGAGAATTATGGAATAATATGCTTAGATATGCATGCGCATAGATACATTCGATTTATAGCAATCATATTATGTCAAATCTGCGAATGCTTCAATATAAAATATTATGATGAAACCAATATTAGTATTATTGCTTACTCCACGTTATTAGCTACATTCATACGGAGATAACCTTTTAATGACATGCGACTTTCAACATAAACTGAATGCTCTAACTGAAGTTTACTGTTACCTTAAATTAATAATCCCGTGTACCGGAAGACCAACCATTTTATACAAGGGGCAGAAGCTTAGGCACAAGACAGGAAAGCAATATAATTGATAACATACTCTTTGGAGACATTAAAGCGACTAATAAAACCTCACAAACAGCCGAATTAAAAACAATACGACCATAAATTTTTGACAATGACAGTAATAAACCAAAATTATTTGTCAATTTATTTTCGTAAAGTGGAGTTTGTGTAACAATCGTTCTGGCTCATGGACCGGTGTCGTTGCGCAGATTACGAAGCAGCTGTGAAGAAAATAAGGTTCTTCACTGTTGGCACCTACAGGCCGGAATTAATTGAAAATTATGATAGTAAGTCTTGACTAAATATACGTCTTGAGGACACAGCTGTGTGTGATGATGTTATTGCTAATGGGGAAGAAAGGGAACCAAAATTGCTAAGTGTTTTAAAGGTATTCAACAATAAAGAGATAAAGTAGTGACTACAGTACTTTACGCGGGTAGCTACTGATAACATAAGTAACTAAAAACAAGTTGGCGAGGAACAAGTGAGCGACCACGAAGACGATTAGGGTCAGTTCACACCGCAACGCGACGCAGCGCGCAGTTTTCAAGATAGCAATACAATTATAGACCTTATCTAATACACAAAAAGGTACACAATGCAGTGAGGTGGGCCGCGCGGCGTTTTTACTGTAGAAGATAAGGACTATAATTGTACTCCTATCTTGAAAACTGCGCGCCGCGTCGCGTCGCGGTGTGAACTGACCCTTACTCTGTATGCGTCTCGCGTGAGTCTCTCAGCGAGTGTTCTGTTTGCTAGACGCGGAGGTACAAGTACCTAAAATTGTGTTAGATGAAGATCGTTTCAAGAGGCTTATGCCCAGCAGTGGACTTATAAAGACTGTTGATGATGATGTTGAAAAGTAGCCTGTTATTTTCTAAGAGAGAAACACTCTACCAACCTCTAAAATATACAGCTACGACGGAGTTTCCAGCACGCATATGAAGGAAAACTTTAAAAATCTAGACAACTATACACAGTGAACAGACAAAGGAATTGTTTCCATTTTTCCTTCATAACCATTAAAGAAAAGGAGTTTTTAGTATTATTTCTTGATACTATTTACCTGAAATATGTAAGCTTTCATAAAAATAAACTTTGTCTTGGCGGGACAGAATGGAATGAATGATCAGAAATATTTTGACACAACACTACAAAGTGATAAATAACTTTAATTTCAGAACTCGGTTTCGTGGCTCCGCATTTTCGTTTTTTGACACCGACTTCCGAAATTTAAGTTACTTCTCACTTTGTAGTGTTTTTTTTTTAAGTCGGTTATTTTTTTTAAGTTTTTATTTTTCACTTTTTAGTTGTACCTACCCCACATAAATTCAATTAACACTAGGGCATTTAAATGCATTTAGAGAGTGTATAGAAATACGTGGCACGATGATAATATCGCCGCGATTCTCTCGCTCGTGGATACAGCCCCTAACATCGTTGGTGGATCTAGAATCATGTACTGAAATCACGACAACAGTTTTCGCATCGTTGTCCCTTACACCCTGAAAAGTTACAAATATGTTAAATCAGAAAAACACACACACACTTCACAATTGACGGCACGGTTGGCGCAGTGGTTAAGCGATTAACTGCTGCGCTGCGTGTCGCGGGTTCGATTCCCGCACGGAACAAATATTTGTATGACCTAGAAGTAGTTGTTCCGGGTCTGGCTGTTTGTGTATGTGAGTTTAAATGTTTGTAAACGCACCCACAATACAGGAGAAATTCCTAGTACGGGGCAAAGTTTTTTCTAAAAAAAAAAATTTTCTTTTCACACACTGGTGAAAAAAAGTATGATCGTGCTTCGTTCAACAGTTTCATTCAAACATTTCCCTTTCTAGGGGGCGCATACTACACAACATGGGTGCGTAAAAGAATCGATCTCACTGACTTACGCTTCAGTAAGCCTAAAGCCCACAGACGGTACAAACCAGAAGACTTACCAGAGAACAAGCTGTCGCCACGCGGTCGAGTTATAGAGAAGATGTGGTGTCCGTACATGTCACCAGTCTGCCAGTCTAAGGATTAGGGAGACAGGAATAAGAAATCTAAGAAAAAAAAGGAGGAAGAGCAGCGACGAAGCCCTACAGAAAGATAGTGTTTGGTTTTATACAGCTTCAAAATCTCAGTGTATTTTAAAAGCTTAGGAAAAAAGACTGCTACCTCAATGTTATGAATTATTGGGATTTATGAAATTTAGGATTTTTTTCTTTTAAATTTATTTTGCCGTTGCATGTCTATGTTTTAATAATTGTATTACAGATCAGAGCAGTGGTGGCCAAGTGGTAACGGCCGCGACTTACGAGTTGTAGGTCGTAGGTTCGAACCCAGACAGGCGCTTTACTTTGTGTAAATTATTTCATCACCACTGCTCTCAAAACGGTGAAGGAAAACATCGTGAGGAAACCGGCATGTCCTAGAACCAAAAATTCGAAGACATGTGACATCTGCCAACCCTCACTGGGCCCGCGTGGTGGATTACGGCCCACTCCCTCTCACTGAGAGGAGGCCAGTGTCCCAGCAGTGGGAACATTATAGGCTGATTATGGTATGGTTATGGATTACAGATCTAACTGAATTTGAATGACTTTAATTAAAATCTACATAGATATTTGATGAGCATTAAATTGTTAATTATTTTATTATGGTCGCTCAGCGCGTTATGGAGCGGGCTATGCTCGGTGTTTCTTTGAAGGCTAAAATCAGAAACGAAGTTATCCGGAAAAGAACCGGAGTTACCGATATAGCTTGCAGATTAAGCAAACTGAAGTGGTTGTGGGCTGGCCATGTTTGCGGGAGGACCGATAGCCGGTGGAGCAGACGAGTCCTGTAGTGAAGACCGCGTATTGGCAAGCGCTGTGTGGTACGTCCTCCGCAAGATGGACAGACGATCTCAAAAAGGTGACTGGGACAAACTGAATGCGAAAAGCGCAGGACAGGCTGTTGTGGCGCATCCTGGGAGAGACCTATGTCCAGCAGTGGGCTGCCATAGGCTCAGTTCATCAGTTGATTAATTAATTATTATGCTGCTCGACTAGCCAGATAGCGTAATAATTACTCCCATACTTGTTTATCAAAACTGACATTTATCCCGCCATGAAATATAAAATCAACACTTCCAAACTAAAACTCAGAACGTGATTTGTTCCTAATTACAGATTCTTTAATATTTAGTGCGCATATACATATGGACACCGTTAATTCGTCGATAAACATCTTTATGGGCCACCCGATACAAGTTTTTTCCATAATTAATGAACAATAATAAAAGGAAATAAAGTTTATGATATAAAATTGTAACATAGTTGTAAACATCGAAGTAGAAAATCGAATCTGATGTTAGATTCATTTGATATAGACCGGAGTTATTAACGAAATTGTGGTTTGGCTTAGTGTGGACGGTACTTCTCATGAAGCGTTACTAGCTGGTGAGCCGGGTTGAAACACAGAATGAAAAGCCCAAATTGAATTAAATTTCTATGTAATAGCATTTGTTCTGTTGTAGGTAAAATTTTATAATTTAAACAAGAAATTCAAACCTATTCGTTCCAAAAACGTCCATAATTTTTAAAGTTAGGAGGTCCAGGAATACCTCTACTTGGGTCAAGTAGTTTCTTTCCAGGCGAAGCAAGTTAAAGAAATCTCAAGACGAACGGAAAACGCCTGGAAGAGCTACTGGTCCTTGAAGGAACTATTTAAGGGTGAGTTGCCTATGGCACTGAAACGCAGGCTCGTGGACATGACGTGTATTCTTCCCGTCCTATGGTGCACAAACTTGATCTTTGACTAACATCCAGAAGACCAAACTCAAGGTCCAACGAGCAATGGAGCGCAGTATACTAGGCGTTAAATTAACGGATCGTGTTCGAAACAATACTGCGCTCCAAAACAAAGATAGTTGACGTGGCCCAAAAGGCTTCTCAACTTAAATGGGACTGGGTAGGATATGTCTGCCACATGTCGGACAAACTGTGGGCCCAAATAGCGCAGAATTGGTGCCCTGAGACAGTGAGGTAGGGTCGCGGCAGACCACAAAGGAGATGGCGGGACGAGCTGGATATAGGTTCCGTGAAAACTGAAAGGAGGACGCGCGGGCTCGTGAAAGATGGAAGGAGTGGAGGGAGGCCTTTGCCCAGGAATGGGGCAGAGCAGGCAGACACAAACAATAATATACAATGCTTACAGCATTCGTTTTCGGGCCAGATTATAAACTTATTTTGCACTGACACTGCATTATCAGCCTTTAACGTTCCCACTGCTGGGACATAGGCCTCCTCTCTGTGAGAGGGAACTCTTACTGACACTAGGATAAATAAAAATAATATATATATTTGTGGCTAAAACAAGCGTCTAAATCCTAGCAGTGGCTAGTTACACAATATGGACTATTTCAAAGAAAGTTTCCCGCAACGACTGTCAAAAATCCACGAATGACAGCCGGGACCACGGCTTTTTTATTTATTCAGGCTTAACATGCTTTCTGAGGCACGGAGCGGTCTCGATATTTAAAGATGGTCACCCATCCACACCGACAAACCGCGGCTGATCGATCGACCCGTGCGGCTGTAGCCTTAGCTACAACTTCACTAAAGCTTCTACAACTGTAAAATCTATAGCGTACAGGAAACTCATTCACATTCTCATTTCGGCGCTAAGCTCGACTAATTGAACTCGCCGAAATAATATTATAGTTAATTTAAATGTAAATATAATAGTGTCTTTAAATCGCAACATTTTAATAGCATTTGAGTTTTATTCGGTTTCGCAAACTGTCGGTGTTCGTCTTGGGCGGCAACGCTTAGCAACATTTTAGTCTACTTGTCGGCAAAGTTCTTTGAGCACATTTATATTATACTAGCATCACCGGTAACCTAGTTCATCTTTAAATTGTATTTCATATTGAAGGTAATTTTATGTCAATTCTGCAGCATGATTACAATTTTACCGTGATCTTAAAATGTGTTGATCTTTGTAAAGCGTTTAATTACCTGAATCATGTAGTGACCGAAGCATTCATATTAATTCTAACTGTCTAATCCCTTCTAAGTTATCATTTTTTTTTTAGTTTGGTTCAGTTCTACCTTGTAAGGTTTGAGCAGAATCCTTCCTTCGCAATACAGGGTGGCAGGGACATTCACGCTAAACCTATTGCCATAGATTCAGCATATGATTCAGAGCCCCACAGAAAAAGTGTTTTTCAAAAAAAATCTGCTGTTTTAACAGAATTGGGCAAAAGTAGCCACTGACTGGATTCCGAATAACAGGAATCGGCGACGCGGTAGGCCCAGAAAGAGATGGCGTGACGAATTGGACGCCTACCTAAGGGATTGGCCAGATTTGGCTAGAGACATTTTGATAACCAACGAAAAATTTCTACGCTTTTCTCCACGCTTTTTTTGTTTTTACTTTTTTTTTTAATTATTCATGGTTACCTACAGTTTGCGCGTCGATGTCCATGTTACCCTGTCTAAGTATTCCCTTAAAAAAAAACTCAAATTCTAAGCCACATTCACTTCTAATCAACGACTAATTAAAAGGTGTATCCACACTACACCGTCCGATGACGGCCCGTCGCTTTGCATCGCCCGCCCGTACGCGCTCAATAAGTTAATTTGGCGTCAAACCGACGCTCGACTTGTCGCGTTTAAATACCGTTTACAAAGCTTCTCGTCTGATCTGTTCGTCCGATAGTGTAGGTGTTGCCTAATGTTCGATTTAGAAATTATAATCAGTTTTTTTATTAGGTGTAGAGGATTTTAGCGTGGCGGTAAGTTAATGATTTTTGATGGCGCGGACGGGATGATTTTTGCTGTAGGATTTGTGTTCTTTAAACCTCGTAATTACAGCTTCAAAGCAGCTTTATATATAACCAGCTGACCCGACAGACGTTGTCCTGTTTTTGATTCGAAAGATACGTGGCGCCATCTATCATCATAATAACGTTATTGTGGTTTTCCTCGGGAACAGTACTTTTTTTCAGGATGAAATGTATTAAGTCCGTTTCTGTACACCTGACAACGTATATGTAAAAATTCAGCATGATCGGTTCAGTGCCTTAGGCGTGAAAAGGTAAGAAACAAACAAACAAACTTACTTTTGCATTTATAATATTACGAGTGTATAGTTAGGATTCTAGGTTCATTCATTTATTATTTTAATTTATACAGGGTGGGAGGAAATTGACGCGCAAACGGTAATCATGAATTCAGCACATGATTCTGGCATAGAAATATACCGGCAGTTATAAAAAAAAAAACTGCTGATTCATTGAAAAGTGCAATACCTACGCGGTCAAAACGTATGGAACAAGTACTTTTGTCACACTGTATTTATTACTAGAGAATCCGAAAAATACTTGCTAGTGCATCAATGGGCAATGGCAGCTACTGCAAGGAACTCAAGATTTACCTCACCAAATCATATATGCAAATATCTGGTTTATTCCAACTGGGGTCTCCTTAGCTCTTTGTGAAATAAGTGTGGTCTTAGTTGCACACTCTTTAGTAATTAACTCAAACTCAATAACGCATGTAAATGAACCTATCAAACCGTTACAATTTAAAACGTATTTTCGACAAATCTCCATATTTTCGATACAACTTCAATAACTCTCCAACAATATACCAAACGGTTCTTAATTAGACGTCCACCAAATTATTATTCTTGGTACCAAAATTTACCAAATAGCTTATATTTAAATTAGAAAAAAAAATAACCCGGAAACGTCGTGTGTGATCTCGAAAACGTACGAAATCATTCAAAAATATTTCTAAATATGCTCTGATATCATCACGTTTACCGAAAATTATTACTGTAGAAGAGATGTGTATCATGAAAATGATATTTTATTGGTAATAATCAACTCTCCCATTTCTATAACCCTTATTACTTTTACTACAAGGTTGAAAGTATCACAGAAAGTTGTATGTGACATTCTGAGCGGTCAATTCAGTGTGAGCAGATGTTAATAAGAAACTAATGTGGCCAGGGCATGTATAATGTATTAGAATCGAGTGAGTGTTGATGCGGGTGGGCCCGCTCGATACGGATCCGATTTTATCTCGATACGAGATTTGGACTCGATTGGTTTAATTACCGTTAATGGTTGTGGACGGTAGTAAGGTACCAGGGTTCATATGTTTTATAGTAAAGGGAGACTTTCGGGTTACATTCGGAGTGTTATGGGTTGCGTTTAGAGTGTTTTAGGTGTAAAGTAAGGTATAGAATGTCTGTAGGGCTATATTTAGAGTCCAATTAAAGCTTTGCTCGGATTTGACGCCTTTGTTTTTCAATAATTACAACAGAATAATATTCTCATGTTTATTATCTACGCTTAGTATGTAATTTGAACTTGACAAATTGCAATAAAATTTTAGTTAACTAAGCATGCCGTAAAAATTTGTTTTGTTTTAGAGCTATGTTTCTAATTAAAGTAATAACTGCCATGTTTTAGTAATATTTAATCTATAACCGTCGTTCAACAAAACATTAACTTATTCCACGTAATTCACGCTGAACTACAGTTTATGAAACCGTAACACAACCGTCTGACAGTAGATTTTCTCCAGAACCATTTTGACGTTTATTTTTTTTCTATTTTAAAACTGGGTTATCCAGCACCAGCAAGCAAATTATTCTTATTTCACTCCATAACACAACTGTCTATGACGGAAGGACGGACTAACTGACGATTTTCTCCAACGTTTCTAACGTTGTATTTTATTTAATCTCGTAACACAACTGGCTATTTTTTTTAAATATCTTTATCCTACACCATTCAAATTCATGGTAACCCTCCCAAAAGGGTTCTTTGAAACGCTTATGATTTCAATGCGTGAGGTAAATTCCTGTTCAGCCGATAAGACAAGCTTCTTTTCGGTTTCTTTAATGTTAAATGCTCAAGTTAATTAAGATCTGAGCATTTTCGTATCCGTACCGTCATTAGCTACCAGATTTTTGTCGTTGATATATGATTCTACTTAGCGGTCAGTGTATTTGAGTTTCGTTGATAAGAAAGTTAAGATTGTTGAGGCGAATTCGTTTTTTGCTACGTGTGAGTTCTTGGTTCTGGGGGCCGATTCTACTAATAAAATTCTTCAAAAATCGCAATAGAACCACAACTGAATCGCGGTTTTTAAGCGTTTTCGCATTCTACAAATGAACAACGACTCCACTGCAGTTACGCTTTAGTTTAAACCAATGTCCGATCGAAACAATTACAAACCCTATTCTGCTAACAAAATCGAACATGAGCGTGACGCTAAGTCACATTCTACTATTATTTTGACATTTGTTAGAATCGAAACAAAACCGTTCATCTGTAAAAATTCACGGTTGAACCTCAGAGTACTTTTACTTTATGGGTTGAATATAAGTTAGTAAAGTGCAAATTTTACCGCATCGATTTAGGGGGCCGATTCTACAAACAAAATTCATCAAAAATCGCCATGGAACTACGGCTGATATGCGTTTTCACATTCTACTAATGAACAACGTTTCTACTTCGATTACGCCAACGGTCGATCGAAAAGATTTCAAAACCTATTCTGCTAACAAAATCGAACATGCGCGTAACGTTTACTACTTACCCACAATTACGTTTCGTCACATTCTACTATTATTTTGACACTTGTTAGAATCGAATCGAAGCGGTTATCTGTCAAAAATTCACGGTTGAACATAAGTTGGTAAAGTGCAACTTTTACAGAGTCGATAAAAGATCGCTTTCGTTGTCTTACATAGAAATATGATGTTCTGTATGGATTTTATTGAACTTGCCCATGAGGTTGACATCGGGAACGTAAGAAGGAGAAAATTCTCGTCAAGATTATACAATAATGCTTTTTTCTCGTCAAGATTATACAATAATGCTTTTGACCTCACGCATCGTCAGTTCGTTAAAACGTACCGACTCTCCAAAGACCTCGTAAGAGCTTTTGATTGAAGAAATTAGTCCTCACATGACCGTCAATCTTCGTTCTGACGGTAGTATTGATACGGAAACAAAGGTTAGTACATATTTACTATCGTTTTGCGCCAGTAGGTACATAGGTATGTTATAATGTGATCAATTATTCTTTAAAACATCTCTATTCTCGTTTTAGATCTTGGTTGCACTGGCTTTTTATGCAACTGGTTCATACCAAACACTGGTAGGCCAGTCTCAATGTCATGCCGTGTCACAACCCTCAGTTTCTCGAGCAATAAAACAAGTGACAGAATAGATGTACATATTATGCCACATATTTTTAAGAAGTATGTCAAACCAAGCACCAGAGAAGACCGTAATGAAATCAAAAGCAGCCCAATGCAATATTTCCATATCTATTTGTTTGCACACCTAGACTTAGATCCTAATTTATATAAATAATGTGTTCTATTTTGCATGTGTTATATTTTGCAGATTCAATAGAAAGTTTGGCATTTCTGGAGTTCTGGGGTGCATTGATGGCACACATGTTGCTATAGTACCCCCAACCATTCATGAAGAGCGGTACTTTAACCGAAAGAGATATCATTCCTTGAATACTTTAATTGTGAGTTGTTTCTTCTTTATTACCCACAACGGTATGTGCGTTTGGAGTGAGAGGATACTGGATATGTTTGTGCAAACCAATGTTGCCATTTATCTCCAAAACTACTAGTCTGATTTGGATGCGGTTTTCATCATCAATAATGGCTTTGTGGTTGATTAGTGAGGATTCTTAAATCACTAGGAGGCGCTGCAGTATTATATTTTATTTTAGCTACTACATATTATGTTTAATGAATGAACCTATGCTCTTTAGAAAGTTTGAACTAAAAAGCAAAATTAAACATTTTAATTTTGCTTTTTCGGTTCCCACGCACAATGGTCCACTGAAGGACTAAGTGCAGAAACCAAACCCATAACATAGATAGATATACATTATCAGTCTATAACATGCCCACTGCTCGGATAGAGGCCTCCTCTCTGTGAGAGGGAGTGGGCTGTAAACCACCACATGGGCCCAGTGCGGGTTGGTGGATGTCATGTCATCAAATTTTTGGTTCAAGGACATGCGTTTTCCTTCACCGTTTTGAAAGCAGTGGTGATTTAAATAAATACACAAGGTGCCTGTCTGGGTTCAAACTCACTACGTACAACTCATAAGTCAGGGCCGATACCACTGCTCTAATTGCAAATTGTAATATTAATTTTCTTTTCGCAGGTGCTTATTAGTAGACAGAAAGCTGCACTCCTCTCAACTGTTGATTAATCTTATTAAGATTGGTAACAAAAGAAAAGTAATTGTGTCTCATTAGCAACAGTTGAACTCGGATTTTATTTTGGGTTTAAATAAAACATACTTAATTTATTGTAACATAAATTATTTATTAAAGACTAAGGATTTGGTATATTTTTATTGAAGTTTTTTAATATAATTTATCTTAACATTACTCAAGTTATTTTTATTTCAATCAGTCTCATTAACCCACAACAAAGATTCGTGTAGGTCAGAATGACGGGTGTATTGTTACAGAAATGAAAATGCTATTTATGAAAGGAATGTACAGACGCCAGTACATCAAGCAACTACAATCTGTCAAATATCTTTAATAGATTTCAACCTTATCGCTAAAGCATAAGGTTCAAAGTTGATTGAGAAAATTTTACAGTTTCGGGTAGCTTGATGTGCACAAAATAAAATAAATATTTAACAGCGATTTTTCCTTGGCGGAATTGGAAAGCATAGAGAGTCTATTATACACACGGACAGCAAAGAAGTTCAACATATCTACGATTTACTTTGAGTATTCGTTTTAGGCTAATACTGATTACTTATTCATCAAATCAAATGTCGCACCAAAGACCGTTATTGTTATTCTATAACTAATGTTAAGCGACGGAACGACGCGTCTGTACCTTCAATGTACAGACGCCAGCACATCAAGCTACCCGAAACTGTCAAATTTCCCCAATCAACTTTGAACCTTATGGTGTAGCGATAAAGTTGAAAATCTATTAAAGATTGACAGATTGTAGTAGCTTGATGTGCTGGCGTCTGTACCTCATAAAGAGAGGATTATTTACATTTAAATTGTACGAACGAATCTTGTGTTATCAATAATGTAACCAGAAAAATTGCTTTTCTGCCACTTGATACCAACAAAAAGGAAATTTCAGAAATAAATAAATCCGCAGTATCTATGCTGGAAAGCAAAAACATAGTGCACACACAACACAAAATGCACTTATCCTAAGTTACATTAGCTCATTAAAATTTGGGCACTTTATGAGGCTAGTGATTCACATTTCAAACCTTATGACAGATATGTAGTTTTAACTGCTTACAGCATACACTTTACACACAATAACCATGGGTACATGATGACAATATACAAATTATTTCGTTATAATTTACTGATTGCAAGGTAACATAAAAATACATAGTAAAATATGGTTAAACATGTTTGTCTGTTCTTGAATCAAGTTAACTAAATAAAAACAACTTAAGGAACATCAATATAAGAACGGGGGCTTTTTTTTTCATTTTCTTAGAGGTGCACTCTAAAGCGTTTAAATCTTCTCTCCTTTTGTCATCCTCTAGCATCTCGCTAGTCAGATGTAGACTCCATTTGAAGAGATTTTATGGATATTGATGATTCTGTGTGAGTTACGGAGGGAGTATAAGAAGTATCACTATCTGAATGTTCTATTTGTTTGGCTATTTACTCAAAACACTTATACTTGGTCTTGATGGGTTACTATTAACACCATGCTTGATTTTAAATGGTGGTTTAGAAACAGAATGTAGAAACAGCTTCAATGGTGATGTCATCTAATTTATCGAACTGACTTTTGTTTGGTTAGCTTTACTTCTGAATGTTTTACATACTAATGAGTACTTGAACTGATTTATCCAACAGTCTTGGTGTTAATTGGGAAACTTCTTCAACAATCTGCTGAACTGTAAAACAAATGTTTTGTTATTTATGTGCAAAGTTATAATTATGAACACAAATAGGAGATTACTAGGATCTATGTAGTTTTGAGTGTACTGACAATATATGTAATAATACTGAGAATAAAGTTAACTTCTTCAATGCTATATTCTATGTTATAAATGAGTTAATAAAATATGTACCTGAACTAGCAGATGCAATTTCTTCAGAACTTGATTGTTCTTTATCTATACTTTTTTCTTTGAATTGCTTTTCACTCTTTAAGACCCATTATCCTTCGTTTCTTAGCAATACAGGGTCTCTCTGTTGTGTCAGATGTTTGTGTATCCCCATCTGGTTGGCAAATAGTTTTTTTGGGCGTACATCCTGGTTTTGGTTTCATACGTACTTGTGATACTCTATATAGTTTCCATATCATTTGGCAACTGAAAAAAGAAAAGTAAACAATTAAAATTGATAAAAAGAATACTCTCCAAGACCAAAACAAACATAACCTCAATTATATTAGTTATTTCATAGCCTCAATATTTCAACTATTTCACGTCAAACGAACATTTTAAGTTTAAAACCTATCAATACTTAGTAACATACTCACATCAAAATGGTCTTCACAGAATTAGAGTGGCGAATTCGTGAATAAGTCGTTCGGGTTTCGCCGTGCGAGCTTTATCCATTGATCTCATTTTTTTTTCTTGTTTGGGACATAAATAAACACCTTGTTGGGTGTGGTTATTGATGTGTTTTTACACTGTGGCACTGCACACCACTTATAAACTTTACAATTCATTTTTATCACACGAAATATGCAATGTTTGTTAACTTTCTTCTAACTGCGCGTACGCCGCGTACGCGTAGACAATTTTGATTTTTGATGTTACCTAGGCGTGACGTCTCACGTCAGACCCGACGCCATGACCACAGAACACTATTCATATTTAATAGTAGTCTATGACACTATTACTCCTAGTAGCGGAGGCCATGACACTGCGAGCTGTTTTCGCGCCCTATTGAAAAAATATTAGAAAAATGGCTTTAAACTTCGTTAAACTTTAGTTTATTACCGAAATAAAGGTGTTTTCGTATATAGTAAATGAGAACCTACATTACGGAAGAGGATTTCAAAATCTTTCGTCATGCTTAGTTAGGGACACGAAAAAAGTATCGATACTTTGTAGTATCGAGTACATTTCCATTCGATACGAAATACTTTTTACTCGATACTTTGTATTCGATGCTTTTACTCAATGAGTACTTTTTGGCGGGTATCGTATCGAATAAGAAATTAAGTTTTAAATGGGTAATCTTAGAAATTACCCATTTAAAACTTGCGATCTTCTTTATTCTTTACGGCTTATGTTTACTAATTATGGCAACGCCATCTAGTGATTGTACAGAGGAGGAATGGGAACTTTAATGTATATGCCTATAGTACTAAATAATTTAATTTTGTTTCTATTTTTTTTTTATTGTTGAAGTTACAGTTTTCTTTTTCTATTATTGTATTACAGTGTACCAATACCATTTGTTTTTTCATGTCCTGCTCTACTGAAGTTAAACTGACGTTATTTACTGACTGATATTGACCTATGCTCTATGCGAATTAGGCACTAACCCGAGGGCCACGAAATGCGACGCTCCAAGCGGATTCGTCTTGCGCTGCAAGCGTCAGCGTCGACCGTCAAAAACAAATGTATGTCTAATAACTACGAGGCCACAAAGTAGCGCTGCAAGCAGCAGCGAAATTTGCTACGAGTGAATTTGCACGAGCCTTGGATGATCCGACGCGCGTTTTATATGAGCGTCGAAAACAATTAATTGTATGAGAACATTCCACAGTGTGCACGAAACAGTCGCTCCGATAAAGCGGTCGCTCCGCGCGTCTGTGTCTAAAACAAATTGTTTTGTTTTTGTCGCGTTTATAGTAACTAATTCAATATGAATATTGAAGAATATCACTGCAATCCGAAATTGAATGCGTTATGGATGAGTTCACATCTGCAACATAAGTTTAGGAATGTTGTAAAAAAATTGGGAAGAAATTAAAATTCTTTTTTAAGATTTATTAACAATATTATTATAGGTATTTCTGACAACGACATTTTCACGTGTTATGTCGTCGCGTGCTCACTCTGTACCCAGAGCATGTTACTGAACTGATTCATTCCCCCACCGACGTACACGCTACAGGCGAATATTTGAAGTTCGTGGCCTTGCTTTTGACGCTTAGAAAAAACACTAACTTGTAGCGAATTGACGCCTCAAGCGTGGCGTTTATTTCGTGGCCGAGGCATAAGAAAAGTACTCGATACCTTAAAGTATCGATACTTTTGTTTCGATAGTTACTTTTATGAATACGATTTTTTTTTTCGATACTACTCATGAGTACAGTATCGATACTTTCTATTCGATACCGTGTCCCTATGCCTAGTGGTATGTCTTTGACATAACCGAAACGTTTCGTTTCAAGTCTTTGGCCAGCAACTGACGTAGAACGAAACGTTCTTCTGAGTTTTTATAATTAAAAAAGTTGAAATGTTGTATGTGTAACAAAAAAATATACAATACAAAAGTTTAATTATGGTCTAAATTTCATTTTGTATTCAAAAATACTTTCGGTGACATGTATTCGTAATAACATTTTTAGATTCAACTTTTTTTTCTGTGGTATTATTAAAACATACTATTTTGCATGTTGGTAACACAGGTTACCCGCTGTTACGTGCCCGATACGTTCAGTTTCGATTCAGTTTCCAGTTTGCATATGAAATAGTAGAATGACTTTTTATGTAACTATCGAACGGAGATCGAAATCGAACTGTTGCTAAACCACAATTTGATCGTGTAACGTTGCAAATTAGTAGAATCGGCCCCCTGGTGGCAGTGTTTTGTTTCTTATGGCATCGGGACTGTGGATTTTGATAAGTTTTTGACGTTTGTAAATAAACTCTTTCATTATCCTTTTCACCGCCTTCCATTTTGAGCGGTAGAAAAAGACATGTTTTAATTTAGTATATTATTATGGATATTTTTAAAGCGTTGAGATGTTATTGCCATTGTTAAAAATGAATTCCTCCATTTTTGCCACGGTTTTTTTTTCTTGTTTTGCTAGTCACATTTTCTAATAGGTACTTTTTACTATCTACTGTTTTGTTTCCTTGTCTAACCAGCTTCAACTTAGGGCGAATTTCACCAAACGTTTATTCCTAGAATACACACAAGGCCAAGACAAGTCTGATCCTGAAAATAAATTTTGAAATTTTAAGTTTTTTTTTATACAAAAAATGTCAGACGTCAATTTAATTCCACGGATAAAAGATAACTGACTTTGGTAAAATCAGCCCTCAAATAGATAAAACACTCAAAAATTAATACCTGCAAAAGTTTTCACTCACAGATTCGTTAACAATAATTATATATTAACTGACATTGTCAGTTAATAAATTGCGGCTCCGACTGTATTACTTAGTCAATTAATTTACAGACATGGCTATTTGTCTAAAACTATAATTAACTGTTTATCCACCCATTAAGGCAGTTGAATTCCCATTTACGACAAACACCAAAAGAAGAGGTAGTGACATCCTAACATAGATGCAGAGTATAAAGAAATTAAATACAATTATTTACCTGTGTGTGGCATTCCGGCGCGAAAATATTCTGAAAGAAAAAGACGGAGCGATTAATATATACATGATATAATTAATTAGGGAAGGAGAGAAAAAATGGCAGAATGTGTCAGCTGCCTGCTAAGGCCCCACAGGAGTTTAATGTCGCGGGTGGGTTAAGAGTCAAGTGTATACAGTACCGTTGTTTAGCGATTTTTTGGGTGGTTTTTAGCGTGGTGGAATTAAGGGGTTATTTTTATAAAGGATGTGAAAGTAAGCATATGGCCGTGTCCTAACCAAAGTGATCGTCGCACGAACACCGACCGTCACGTTCATTTTGTTCAGCGATGACGAACGCGATTTAGCGCGACCTTAATACGCCTTAGTTAGGATTAGGACACGAGGTATGTCTCCACTGGGGCGAGAGGGAGTGGTAGGCAGTCACCTCCTTCTGCGAAGCAGTCATGCTAGCGAAGGAGGTGGCGGGACGGCTCAGGGAGAGAGCCTCCCGTCCCAGCCGCCGCGGGAGACGCTCCGGGCGTCGGGAGCCGCGCGACGACTCCCGGCCACCGTAGGCGCGGGCCTGCGGGCGGAGAGTAATGGGTAGCTCACCGTCCGATCAGGACCAGGCCCGTGCCGGACGGCGCGTACGTGTTCCACGAGCGCCTCAAAGAGATGTCAGCATCGAGGAGGGGCCCCATAGGGCCGAAGCCTGCCGGGTCAGCGGGATTGTCCGAAAGGGTTACCGCTGGCCCGGAACATAAAGGGCTAAGGAAGGAACACGGGTGGGTTTTAGTCAGTAAGAGTCTGACGCTCCCTTCCGCTCCACCCAGAGCGGGAGGGGTCATTTGATGATTTCCGATCCGCAAAAAAAAAAAAAAAAAAAGGTATGTCTCCAACTCCGCAGATTTGGGTACATTTTGAAACATATGTATGATTTTATTTTTCCTATTCAAGGGTGTAGAAGTGTGCTATAGTAGTTCAAAACGTAATTTGTTACACTAAATTCGTAGTTTCTTCCACGATGCAAAACATTAACCTTGAATTAATCATAGCACTTGTAAACCCATGCTCCCATTAAATTCCATTAAAAACACCAACTTCTACAACCCAAAAATATTTAAAATACAACGCAAAAGTCGTAAAAATTTACTACAAAAAGTACATAAAAATCACGATTTTATTACTGAAAAATGTCGCTCGAAATTTATACGCAAGAAATGTAACAGTAATATAGCTTTTGTCCCCTAAACAAGGTAATCTCACTGTTTAATCGCTCGCGAGTCGAAATTATAAGCCCCTGTGACATCTTTATCGGCTTTCTCGCGATAACTGTGCCAGAATAATGACGTGACCACGGTAAGGGTTAATAACTATTGACTTGGAACTATACCCTTTTGGATTTTATGCGGAAAAAATAAAAATGGTTTAAAATTCTTAAAACAAATCTGGGCCCGATTTTCGCAATATTTCTATAGTTATTGTAAAAGCAAACACGCGCGACGATTTACAACCGCGTCATGATTGTTGCTAAAAAATAACATTAACCAATCAAATCACGTGACTTTAGATTTGACAAGAGATACTTTAATTTTTTAAATCTTATTTTTTAAAGTTTTTAGCAGAAGATAAAATTATTAAGAAGTATCTGTACTTATCACTATTAGGTGTTCATTAATCATTAGTCAACCAGAGCAGGGTGATTGCATAACACACTATCAGTAGCAATGGCTTTTATTTTGACAGTTCAACCATATTCATTGCGTTTATGTTGTTAACCAAACTAATTTTTCAAACATGTGAAGCAATGGATTAACAATATCCTTCAAAATTATTCAGATTGAGAATGATTGATTCTTACGCTTAGTAAAAAAGAAAACCTTACGCTTCCTAGAAACATTAAAAACAAAAGAAATTCAAATTCCTCACAAAAGCCGAGTCATAGTCACCGAAAACAAAACACAACTCGACCACAACACTAGCAGGCCGTGACGTAACGAACTGAACCACGGTTATGATTACAACCGCCCATTCCGTACGATAACACCCTTAAATCATAATTTATTCAAATTAAAAATACTTATCAAAATGTGATGCGGTCCTAAATCAAGAATTAAGTGAGTGGGTGCGTGTTACGCGAAAAATCGATACTATCAAGATGGCCGATCACCGTGAACATTCAAAAAGAATTACTTACAATGAGACGGTGGACGCACGCGAATATCACTTTACAATGTTACTGAAAATGAGGCCCTTTTCTTGGCATTGTTTCTAAATTAGCCCGTTTATTTCACCCGGATTGGATCACGGGAAAGGAACAAGGGGCATCTGGGGATGCAAATGGGTTTGTCGGACTTCTACTAGTGGGATGACCCGGGAATAAATAACTCTCAAGATGAGGTAGGCATACAGAATCTAGAGGTGCCACAAAGCTGTAAGTCATCTTCTTCTTTCTGCCCTTGTCCCATGTTACTTGCGGTTAGCGCAACACGTTTTCTTTTTCATTCTTCCCTGCTAGCCGTCACTCTACCATTCACTCCTTTTTTTAGGTTCCGTACCCAAAGGGTGCCAACGGGCCCTTATTAATTATGCTCCGCTGTCCGTCTGTCTGTCACAGGGCTGTATCTTTTGAACCATAATAGGACACACAACATATAACCTCTCATACAACCCATCCATCTGTTCTTTGGTCTGTGTACAACACTCACTATCGGTGTCATACCGAGTGTTGTAAAAAGTGTCTTAGGAGTTCCCAGGAACAACAAACAACAAATTGTTATCCACGATTCTTCAGTCTGCTGCACGCTTACTATACCCTACTAATTATGACTAATAATGACTCATTTCCATTCCTTTCGTGAGCACTCTGATGACTTGCAAAACCAAATTTGGTCTTGAAAACTTGGTCACATCGTGTACCAAAGAGCTGATCAGCATCATGGTATGTATATGTATGAGACGCCGTAGATATGTGCCGATATGAGAGTAGAGGAAGCATAAACTGCTATCAGCATCACATCCACAAAAAAAGGTTTTTCATAGGTATGGGAGGTCCATATTCAGCAGGTTTTACAGGCTGATAAGATTTCCCAATAATTCCTCACTTATTTCCCAAGCTGTCCTACTAGTAGGGTGGCCTATATAAACCCGGAGCTCAGTGCCAATAACTTAGCAACTGATAAGCCTTTCCGCTAATTGAGATACAATGCAACACCATAAAGTATTTGACTTATCTATCATGATTTACGTTCTAGATTTATTTACATATTTATGCAAGCTGAAGTGGCTATGGGTTGGCCATACTGAGGTGGAGTTGAACTGATTATGGGCGGAAGGTTAGAAAGTGTCCTCGAGTGGTGACGGAGACTTAAGGGGAAGGGGAAAGAAAAAAAAAGGGAAAAAGAAAGAAAGGGGGGTAGATGTTTAATTTTGGCTAGATGTCATTCGATTTCAAGTAGGGAACCCGGTTGGAAGTAGATACATGAGATGCGAGATATAGTGAATGGCGGGCGTTTTGTGGGCTGTCTTGTATAACTTTCGACGTTTGAGTAAAGCTGTCTTTTGTAACGTTTGAAGTTCGCATAATTCTCAGCCTAATTTGAATGAGTGATTTTGATAGCCCGTGGGTTAGTGTGTGATGGAGAAGACCGACCTTCATAATACCCACGCAGGTACGAGAACAAAAGGAAAGCAAAAACAAAGGACGGGCTTAATATGCTCGGAATAATTTCTCGGCTTAGTTTTCCAATGAATTCGGTTTGAACTCATAACCTCTTGCTCTCCTATCCAATAACGAAACCATAGATTTATACAGGGTGGCAGGGACGCGCAACCTGGTACCATAGACTCAGCACGAGATTCTAGACCCCTCTGCGTTAAAATTTTTCGTCGATTGTTAATAAAGAAATGGCTGTTCCAGAAACAGCACTTTTTCATAAAACTGCAGATTTTTTAAAATAGAGCAAATAGTTGGTTCGTATTATATAAGCAAAAAATAGAGCAAATAGTTGGTCCGTATTATATAAGCTAAAAATAGAGCAAATAGTTGGTCCGTATTTCTCATTAGACAAACTCTTTCACAAGAAGCTTTTTAATCAACATTAATTACAGACAACATGAAACGCTAATTACAGATCAAGTGAGAACTGCAACCGGTATCGCAGATATAGTAATTTATAATTATTTAGGGGCTAAATAAGTGTGGCCGCGGTTAATGCGGTCACCGATCTGATAGTGTCCACTGTACGTACTGTTTTGCATAACAGCATTGTTTAGTGAAGTGCTTGTGGGTGTCGATATCGATACTAACCGTTTTTATGGGTTTTGGGAACGTTCCGTGTTAATGAGCTGTTTTACACGCAAATAAATAATGGTATTCTTAGTTTGCATAGATTATTTGCTAGAAAAACTAGATTTTAAGTGTAGGTGGTTAAAGTGTCTCCAAACAATGTACAAAAAATCCAGAACGGATAGTTAAAAGATATAAGTAGATAGTGTATTTGTGTGGTGAAAGGACTTCTTGGTTGTTAATATTGTTTCTTATTTAAACAAAACAAAATAGGCGTGCATGTTCCACGAAATGCATTGACATTATAAGCTTACTTATAAATGCAACACTATCGATGATATTAATCGACACTGTCCCATCACTAAACGCAGAGGTGTCACGCCAACCTACGAAAATGCGCGCTGCTAACACATCTAGAGCCGGATTTTGAAATTTTAATTGCATTTTAAGTTTTATTTGTCAAATTATTACGTTTGTTAAACACCCATAACATGGATACGTTTAATTTACTATTAATAATTTTATACGGGAAATAGACTAATCTTGACACCAGCCATAATATTGATATAATTATCTACAAATTATAAATTCAGCCTCAGAACCGGGTCTCGTGACAAAATTATAGAAATAGACACCGATTTTCTGCAGCCGATTTATCCGACATAAGCAAGAGTTTTTAACAATAATTAAATATTTTATTTATTAGTTACATAACCTTGATATGCAATGGTCGCTGTAGCACCATGAACATGAGGCTACAGGAGCTAGTGCGAATCTTGGGGTTCGTTCGATTAATCGAGTCTGGTTTAACCACGCTGGGATCGGTGCAATTCATTCATTCATTCATATTAGTTACATAAAACAGTTACTTACATGCTACAGAGAATACAAAAAAGTCCTTAAAAACTAAAGATACCAAACATGTAACCCACACCAATATTCACGTCTTAACATAGCACTCAAATCTGTGTGAATCTTTCCTCAAATTACCATCTCAAACGATAAGCGGCCTGGTCCTCACATGATCAGACCAACACAATGCCTGCCGGTCGATTCTGTAAAAATCTCACCGTCAAAATTGGTCCAGCCGTTTGAGCGTGATGAAGTAACAAACATATAAACACACACACACACACCCACTCACAAACCTTCGTCTTTATAACATTACTGTGATAAAAAAATAGGAAACCGACCTCTCACGTTTCGCTAATGAGACACAATTGATTAATTATCTATTGTATCAATGTTAAAAATTAAAATACTATTTTTGACGTGCAAAAAGTGCGTGATAATTTTTTTTTTTACAGAAACAAAGTTAATGTATTACCAGGGAGATATCTTACCTATTTTTAGTTTCTCTCACTACCGTCTTCTGATAAACAATATGGCTACAATTGACATAAACATATATACCTACCATATCTATGTTTGGTATAACTCTGAGAGATAGCTACAGATTGAGTTATTAATTATTAATACCTTAGGTAATAATTATTTATACCCAAGTTTTGTAACTGCCAGGTGTTAATATAATAGAAGGAGTGCCTATCAATAGTGAATGTTTCATATAAAAACAGCCTTGACTACTACTGATTTGATTGCATGTTTTTATCGTGTATTGAAACCATAGGGAGAACTTTAATAGCTTATTGCAAGTTTTTCTTAAGAGCGTTTACGCCGTACGGCATTTCATACAAAGTTTCAAGCCCTTATTTTTCGAAATTAATGAACCGATTTTAATTAAACTTTATACGCATACGCAGGATACAAATGTCTAAAAAGTTAGCAGAGAACATTTTAGAAAAATAGTGTTACAGCCAAATTAGACCGATTTTAAATTTTCCATAGAAACAGAGATTTCCAGTTATCTTTTTTAGGGTTCCGTACCCAAAGGGTAAAAACGGGACCCTATTACTAAGAGAATTGCCCCCACAGTTTCATTGGTGAAATCCGTAGTAAAAGTGACAGTACAGTCAATAACAAAAATCATAATATTAGCAAGAACATAAATATTCTAAATCCGTCCCTAAAGCGGTCGAAGGAGGGGCGAGCGTATCAAAAAATATTATGAAATTATTAGCATAATGCCGTACGACAAAATGGTTAAATTACAAGGCACTGTTTGGTTCGACACGCTAAAGCAGGCCATAAACGAATGAAACTGGACCGATTAATAAAAGGACACTTTAAATATTATGTCAGGTTTACCCTTGTAGAATTGTTAGAGAAGTCAGGCGAAAGGAATTTAGGCTTACCGTAAAGAATTAAGGTAAAATGAAGGTGACCAGAGATGGGTTAATTTTGAGAGGATAATAATAGTACGGAAGCGGCAAAAATAATTTGGAAAATTATGGTATTGATGAAAATGATGATCAAGAACTTGTAACATCATGAAGTGGACGAGATGATAGAGCCTGATGTAAGATCTTGATTCATTCGACAATGGCTTGACCAGCCCAACGCACACACTTTATATCTCAAACTGAATCATTTTGAAGGATATTGCTAATCCATTGCTTCATATGTTCGAAAAATGTGTCTGCTCAACAACGTAAATAACGCAGTGAATGTTGTTGAACTGTCAAAAAAAAAGCCAATGCTACTATAGTTTGTTACGCAATTACCCCGCTTTTTTTTTTTTTTTTGCGGATGGGAAATCATCAAATGACCCCTCCCGCTCTGGGTGGAGCGGAAGGGAGTGTCAGACTCTTACTGACTAAAACCCACCCGTGTTCCTTCCTTAGCCCTTTATGTTCCGGGCCAGCGGTAACCCTTTCGGACAATCCCGCTGACCCGGCAGGCTTCGGCCCTATGGGGCCCCTCCTCGATGCTGACATCTCTTTGAGGCGCGCGTGGAACACGTACGCGCCGTCCGGCACGGGCCTGGTCCTGATCGGACGGTGAGCTACCCATTACTCTCCGCCCGCAGGCCCGCGCCTACGGTGGCCGGGAGTCGTCGCGCGGCTCCCGACGCCCGGCGGCTCCCGACGCCCGGGCAATTACCCCGCTGAGTCCAACTAGTTAAATTGTGTTCTCTTAAATCTGTGTTTCACACACAAAGGCAGGGATACAATTCGAGTTATTTGTTATATATATCAGGATATTTAACCACCATACAATTTTAAAATTAATTTAAAAAAAAATGGCTGCTTCAAAAGCATTTTTTCAAATGACCTAAACACACGAGCCTTATAAGCTTTCATATTTACCACTTCATTGCCCCAAGACACTTTAACCCTTAAAACGCGTGACCACTGATTACATAAAGTATCCGTATCAACAAAAGTTTTGCGTGAAAACCGGCGCGTGCGTGTTATTAATAATTTGTGCATATTTTACACTTAAAACATTTTTTATCGCGACTATAGCTACGGGGGGCATAGATTAAGGAAAACGTATAGAAGCGGCTCTTTTCTGTGCGTGTGAGTTGATGCCGCTTTTTTTTTTCCGGATGGGAAATCATCAAATGACCCCTCCCGCTCTGGGTGGAGCGGAAGGGAGTGTCAGACTCTTACTGACTAAAACCCACCCGTTTTCCTTCCTTAGCCCTTTATGTTCCGGGCCAGTGGTAACCCTTTCGGACAATCCCGCTGACCCGGCAGGCTTCGGCCCTATGGGGCGCCTCCTCGATGCTGACATCTCTTTAAGGCGCGCGTGGAACACGTACGCGCCGTCCGGCATGGGCCTGGTCCTGATCGGACGGTGAGCTACCCATTACTCTCCGCCCGCAGGCCCGCGCCTACGGTGGCCGGGAGTCGCCACGCGGCTCCCGACGCCCGGAGCGTCTCCCGCGGCGGCTGGGACGGGAGGCTCTCTCCCTGAGCCGTCCCGCCACCTCCTTCGCTAGCATGACTGCTTCGCAAAAGGAGGTGACTGCCTCCCACAGTTGATGCCGCTGAAATAATCTCCTACTACGGTGAGCCACCACCCCATTACAACACAGACTGATCTTCATCAAGGCTTTAGCAGTCCAGTGCTGGGGGGTCTATTCTTAACGGCCGAACCCAATAACCTATTGATAGATAGCTATCTACTGATGGTAGTCAGTATAATTATAGCTGTAGGTATAATAAAATTATACTGATCGTTACTGATATGGATTATTGGGGCGTTAAAACCAGAGATAGATAGGTAAAGGGTTCGGCCGTAAACCATCAACTAAGATACGGCCCCGTCCAAAAGTAATATGAACATTCGGAGTGAACAAAAACTTCGGCAAAAACACATCGGGTATTGACAAGTGTGAAATCGTGGTATCATTCGTTCTTAGGTCGGGCGCCAATCTATTCTTATTTCCATAAGATTCGTTGCACCAGCTATCTAAAACAGGGTTATCATTTTGTCTACGATCAAGTGCGAAGAATCTGATGCAAAAGCGATACAAACCTACGTTGAACGTTTTATGCCGAGCCCTGCGGTGCTATTCTGTAAAAATCTCACCGTGAAAACTTAGGTGAAGTGAGCGTGGAGTGAGCTGTCAATAGTGTCAATTCCTAGCAAAAACAAACTCACTTCACCTAAGTTTTCACGGTGAGATATTTACAGAATCGACCAGCTCACCACCTACTTATCACAAGCGAAATTTTTACGAAAATGCGATTTTTTTCGTAATCGATATCGTTTTGAATATAATTTAAGATTAAAATCGCATTTGCGTAAAAATGTCGGTTTTAATAAGTCGGGGAGTAGGCATTTTATATAGCGTTAATTTTATTTTTTTTATTGCTAAATGGGCCTGCTCTTGACCTCGATCATGCCTGATGGAAAGCGATAGATGAGGTCTATGATGGAACGAGCGTGCCCAGAAGATGCCTGTTCACTCTTGCTTTGAAGGCAGCAGGGGTTAAATGTGGAAGGAAACACAGACGCTGGCAGGGACTTCCACACTTTGGCTTTGTGCATGGTCGCGGTGCAACTGCAAAATTTACCCAGTGTTTCACAGCGACCCGACCGTGTTGATGTAGAGGATGATGACGAGGCTATATCCGTGAGTTCCTAGTGCAATGCAAGATTGTGGAGGAGAAGCGCTGAGTACAAGTCGGAATATTAACCAAGTGTGGGCACTGCAGTACGTCTGGTAGTCCGGTAGTAAAAGGGCAATAGTGGGATCTGGTCGTGGAGCTCCTGCACTCACTCTCCGAAGTACAGTCTGTAGAACACCGACAGGCAAGCAACATTACGCCGATGAGCCAGGCTGTTCGCCGCAGCAGTTTCAGTTCTTTTCTAGTACATTCTTATTCTATGTCAGGGGTACGTTTGATCATACGGTTTAACGATTATTGTTCTTTAGTCAGTCAAGGTTTAGATTCAGGGTTAGTTTTGAAATATCATAGGATGCAATGATGATTCGAATTGGGTGATTATTTTTTATGTTTTTGAAGATGTTCAATGAGGTCTTGTAGCTTTGCGACCTTCGTTGGTGAGCTAGATATGATTTATTTATGAAAAAAAAGACAATATAATCGCACGCCTCCTTCCAAAGGGGTAGGCAGAAACTATAGAGCACCATCTGCTACGATCCTTACATACTCCTTTTGCCTATATATTTTCTATTTATGTTTTATATTATATTTTCTATCTATATTTTTAGATCAAAACTATTGCTCTCATTCCTATATAATTTTCAGCTTGCAAAACTGATCCCAATTCCTAGATATAGATTAACAAAATAACGTAACGATGACATAGACTACCGAACAGCATTTGTGAAAATAAAAATACTGCAAAACATTCCTATCTACTAAACACAAAAGAAAACCAAACAAAGTCACCCATTACGATAGACATCTTGAAAAAAGGTGACATAATTAACCGCAAAATATACACGTAAAGGATACTCCACCGCTTATCTGTTCCACGAAAGATCTATAGCGTTTAGTGGCAAACGTGGAACATAGAAACTCGGTAGATAGGGCTTTTTTGGCATTCATATAAACTGTTCATCACGGGCCTAAGATTTCCTCTAAAAGTATATTCGGTTTAGGGCTGATTTTTCCAACGCCAGTTATCTTTATCGGAGGAATAATTTTGAATTTTTTACAGTTCTTCCATACAAAAACTGTCAATTTTATTCGACGAATAAAAATTATCGGTCGATTGAAAGATCAGCCCTAAGTATCATAAATTACAGTAAGATATAATATTACGATGGTACCTCCCTACTGCAGACTGAGAAATTCATTCGCAAATAGTAAGGATACATAATAAGACCAATCATAAAATCTAATTTGGATCTCAAGCACCTACGTTCTGTCAGAATATTAGTTGTCAATACAGACAAAAATGCTGCAGGTTGCAAGGTTGAACATTTTTCTTATGTTATTCATGACAGCCACACAGGGTGTCTGAAACAGGTGCAAATAACTGCTGCAGGCCCAGAAGGTGATAGTAGAATGAACTAGACTGATAGCCAAAGGATTAGCTAAGATGGCAGTACACAAAAAGACGAGAGAGATATCTTTGCCCGACAATGACAATAGGCCAATATAAAATAAATATATGCATGTATAACAAGTATTTCCTTAGCATATCTATTTTATTTACTCGCTCCACGGCAACCGTCAGAAGCTAAAGACCACACGGCTATATCTTCACCCGTCCACGAAGCTAAATTATACGCTCCCACAAAACATTGTGCGTTCTGTCCATGGGTTCCGTACAGCTTTTCATTAAAGGAGTTTCAATATATTTTATTTTAAACAAGAGAAGTATTAAGCTTTAAACAAATGAATGTTGGAACCTTACGAGCAGTATTTAAATGAAGGAATAGTTAGTACCAGAATCTTTTTACCTATTGAACAAAGAGAATATAATCGTCATCGTCGTTGCTATTGAAGGTTAGAGATATTTTTAGTCAGAAAGCGGAAGGCCATTTGCCGTATTTAAAAACGTTCAAAATCTAGTCGCAATCTCATCTAAGTGCCAATCAATGTCAAAACATAAGGAAATTAGAGGTATTTTTGACAGATTGAGACTGAGATCAGACTGTGAACGTTCTTAAAATTTTGAGAACTGCCATAAGAGAATCAAATCTTTAGACTTTTCGGATAGCCGGGTTTCCCTTTTACACTACTTCAGTCGTCATCAAAATGAACTGCCTTGCAATAATATTGATGACTCTGCATGTGAAAAACAAAACCATAAAGTTGAACACTTCACCATCCCCAACAAAGTTCCAACTCCTTAAAACCTTGAATCAATCAACACTACCTTACTAAAACAAAATTAATACAGCCAACGAAATAAGGCTAAAAACACACTACCGATTGTGCCTTTAAAAAACAAACTGGTGAATTGATTAGCATAACCCAACGCCTTTGGACCCCCCACAGGTCAGCTCTCAATTAAGCCACTTGTCTTTTCACTCGCACGGTGTGCCAACAGCCTTATCGCGATTGTGCGGCTGACTTTATTTTCTGCTGAATTTTATACTAGACGCCTCGGGTTGTGGTTCTTTTTCCATTTGCTTTTGTTCCTACTAATGGATTGCGTTTTTGGTGTGACGTAGTTTTTGTTAAGTAGAATTTTGTAGACAAAAGTGTGTGCAAAAGTTGTCTGTTATTGTTTTAATAAGATTCGTTTTGGAAAAGTTAAGTTTAAGGTTTCTTAGGATAGCGGTTCCGTCATAATTATGACAGCCGTCACGAAAATCTGACATTTTCGCAAAAGCGCTCTGTATTTGGTCAGCCGTTATTGACCGTTCACCGATTTCCTAGAAAATCAAAGCTTTAGCTTAGAAGATACACCCAGGTTTCGTGTAAATCTGATAATCATAAAAAGTAAGTTAAATTCTAAAACCTAACTACGACAAAATCGCCAACTAAAAAGGTATTTAAAATAAGACATCTTAACAAAATAACATCGGTTTTCGTATCCCGGGTCTAAAACCATAAGCCTTCCTTTTGGATTTGCCGTAGTCGGATAAACAGGCATATTAATGGAAAAGACGAGACGAAAGGATAGGATATCAAAAACCAATTCAATTACTACTGAACGTGTTATTCATTAACGATCTCTTAAATTTTATTTTAGAGTATTTTCATTAAATAAGATAATATTGTAATGAAAATTCTCGAAATGGTGTATACTTTTTTTGACAAAAGCTGCTTGCGGAGCCGCAAGAATGTCAGACATGTATTTGACAATGCCAGTTTTCTGGAAACAAACGAAATCCCGCTATTGGAATCCCTTAAACTTACAACCGTTTGTTAAGGGTTATACACACTTGCAACGAGATTTTAAAGACTCACGATATAAAGGAAACTGATTGATACAGAGTTATATTTTAGGAAGCGGATTTTGCGTACAAGTTTTTCTTACTACGGGAGCAAAATTTCTTATCTGCGTTTTTTTTTTAAATATTGTCATAGACAAAGGAGTAAAAAGAGAGAGGAAGGAAGTAAAATAGTAAAAGAAAAGAAATCATTTGGAAAGGAAAAAATACACCCTTCTGCAACTTAAAATGTTTACTAAAGTTTTATTTTTATTCAAAGTAACTGTTTCTTTATAAATTATATTAAACTAATTTAACAAAAACAATTTTAATAATATTAATAATTTTAAAACGCTGTCCAGAGGTAGACATAAAAGTTTAGAAAAAAAATAAGTGTAATCGCTAGGAATTTTAGTAGCAGTACGTGAAGTAATTAGTTGTATAATGAGCATTAATAAAGTCAACATTTACATAAAGATTACATAATATAAAGTATGACCTCAGTAAGTTTGATGATTTTCAGAAAGGGTACGCACATGGGTTTTATTTAATAAAGAGGAAGTTGCTGGTACTAAGTGAACTGAGCGACACGTAGCCGTCGGCAGAAGCCAATTGTGGTGCGAAGGAATGAGAAATAATAAAAAAGAAAAACATTTATTATGTGAAAAATGAAATAAGTGAACACAGATATTACTGCTGAAAATGATACTGAGAAACAAAAGACTGCATCGACCTCTAATATTCGTAAAATCAGCAGTAAAGGTCCAAATGAGAAAGCATCTTAGAGAATCAAACTAAGAATTTGTGCAAAAAGAATTCGCTTGCATTGCCGAACAAATGAATTTACGAAAACCTGATTGGGAATCAAGATTCGTTGTTTGCACGAAAAACACTTTTTAATTGTGGGCCGGGTTTCGGTCTGTATAATTTATGGAAACTCCCACATCAACAGCCATATTTGACGGTATGTCTTTTTGCTCTGATATTGTTTTGGTAGCTCCGCCTTTAATTAGTATGATACGTGTCATAAAGTGTGTGTTTTGCAGTGTGAAAGTGAAGAAATTGGCATGCTGTGTTCTGTGTAGTGTTCACCTTAGTATTTTTTTTCAAAGAGACAGTTGCGACCTTTCCGGTTTTTTTGCAATAATATTCAGGAAGGGTATTTCCAATTATCTTTTTTTAAATACATTTCGAAAATATTCTCTACTAGGGCTTTAAAGGTTGTATGAAATGCCGTACGGCGTAAACGCTCTTAAGATATTAAATACACAAAGTTTTGAGTTTGAAATCAGTGGCTATGATAATAACCACTGCTCTCAAAACGGTGAAGGAAAACATCGTGAGGAAACCGGCATGTCTTATTAGAACCAAACATTCGAAGAGGCATCCAGCAACCTGCACTGGGCCCGCGTGGTGGATTATGGCCCACTACTTCTCATGCACTCCTTTATTAAAAATATAATGATGATTTCTCTAGTTTTGAAACAGGCCAACAGGCATTCACATACATACATAAAACACCGCAGACAAATATGAGACATTCTATAATTTTATATTTAATGGGTATCCAGTTAGCTCACTCCCGTTTATGTTTGTTTTAATTTGTTTCCTAACCATTCTCCCCACACCTCGCTCCACAATTTCTCAAACATTAATAACCAACACTATCAATCGATTAAAACTCCACAGGGTCCGTTTCAAAGGACCAGAAAAAAGGACCAAAACTGGAATATCAACCACCGAACTATTTTATCACCTACCTACTCGTTTAGATATTTTTCATCATTAACTTTTTGTTAGCTAGCAGCTTAATGAAACATGTGCTAATAGGCATGTGCAGAGTTTAGCACAATGATCATTTACTAGTAACTGTTGAATATATCTTCATTATGGGCACTAGTAGTGGGGAGGGCCTGCAGGAACTTGGGTGGCTGTTACACCAAAGCGGAATGTTTTGTTGCTACGTGTTTGCGCTCGCGGACACGCTTGTGATCTGTATCAAGTAGTGTTACGAGGCTCTTGGCTCAGTTCATCGATTGGCGTGTTATAGGTCCTTTTTTAAATAAAAATGTCTTTAAACCCACGGCGTCTTTGTCACGCATTTTGTCACACCGAAACAGGAATTTAATTGATAAAGATTTGGTGTCAAAGCCATCATAAAAAAAATTAAAGTTCTTTATTATATTTAGTAATCAAGGCGTTCTTCAGTACTGTATAATTATAACTAAAGTTTTACTGTAAGTTAATTTTACTAAGTATATTACTTAGATGCAGTTATATTTTGTTTTTCGTTTTATTCTATAATTATATTTTATATTATATTATTAAATAATTCAAGTGTGGGTGTAAGGACCAGAAGGGTTGGGCCCTTCTGGTCCTTACACCCACAAAATTATCAAACGCCTTACACCTTTTCCGTTCCCCACATTACAGTGCGGTGTGACAAGACCCGTGCTTATACCGGCTAAGATAAAGATAGCGCGACACCGCCGCCGCCTGCACATTTGCATATATATACCACACAGCGAGACCACCCTTAGCTTAGCTATCAGGCAATTTTCACCTCTTTTAGCACTTAGCTTAGCCCGGCTGATTGGGAACTTTTTTACGGTCGACTTTCTAAGTATTTAATCATGGTTGTGTTCGTTGCATCAAGGAGGATTTTTGAATGAGATGGTATATTTTAGTGACTTATATTGCTGAAGAAGGATTTGGGGAAGGCTTTTGCCCAGCAGTGGGACAGTATAGGCTAACAAAAAAAAACTTTACGTTAGATAGAACAGCATAACATCACGCCTATAATCCCCAAAGGGTTAACCAGAGATATGCCTATAGTACAACCACATCCGCAATTGCTATGGAAATGCAGGATTTTTTCCACTTAAAATTTTCTTTTATACCTATTTATCGAAAACCTCTTTTTGGACATAGCCAATACTAGAAGTGTTTTTGGAATGCATGTATAAAAATAGTCTCCTGGAAATGATCGAGTATATATTCCTAGTATCAAGAAATTCCAACAGTAATTAAAAAAACCATATTAATACAAATAATCGTTCGTAAGAAAACGACATACAACTCCTAGAAGAGCATGAACGTACTTTCGATGCGACCGACGGACAAATGATGCTGAAGGAGCGACGGCGTTTGCGAAGTACAATCTAAAATGCCCATAATATGTAATAACATAATATTATGCGGCCCTTTGATACAAAATACATGCTGCTAAATTATGTGGTCCTTTTATACGCAAACTTAACCTTTCTTACAATGGAAAGACAGAACAACCAATTAAGTGTACTTACCTCCCAAATGTGCTACTGTTGCCACCAATCTGTGCTCTAGTATAGAAACACGAGAATTGTATTCTGTCACAAGTTTTTTTGAGAAGAGATTTAACGTATGAAGTATACCTTCATGTCAAGCTACTTCAAGATACACCATAATCGGCCTAAAACGTTCCTACTGATGGGACACAGGCCTCTTCCCTTTTAGAGGGAGTGGGCCATAATCCACCACGCGACCCTAGTGCGGGTTGGTGGATGTCACATGTCTCGGATTTTCGTTCTAGGACATGCCGGTTTCCTCAGGATATTGTCCCGCACTGAGTTTTGAAGACAAATATTTACCAGTAATTGACGTTAAAACTTGACACATGTCACATACAACACAACATGTCACGCCGAACAACACAAAGAAAATTTTAGCAACAAATATAATCAGAGCTTCCATAAAACCCAAAGTTCTAATTAAGCGACTAACAGCGCCTTTAAAAAAGGCTCTCATTATTTAGTTTGACATAGGGAAAACTGTGGAAAATTTGCATTTTCGTGCGGCATGAAACAGGCTTGATACGGGTAGAGGTTTTAAAACACTAAAATTTTTTAATGAATTCGCACTAAGATTTACATGCGCGCGCTTTAAGTAAGGCGCTCCAATTTCATAATTAATACAGTACTGGTGTTGAAAAAAGTGTTTTCCGTTAGATTTTTGTTTGGTAACACTGTTGGTTGTGTTTTATTTTTGTTAGTTGTGTATTGTTTTTGACGGAGTAGTACCTAGTGTTTCTATTTTGTTTCGTTTGGAATTTTGCTAACGCCACATTGCCGTTTTTTCTGCATGTTATGATAAACTGTTTGTGTCACTCATGTTTTTAGCGTTTCGTGCAAAATATTGCAAAAAGGACCACTTGTATATTTTAATGTTTATGTAGTACGGTACGCTAACATATGCTTAAAACACTTTAGAAACACTTCCAAGTAAATACAGTTTAATAAAACTTTAGTTTTAGTTTGAAAAAAAAATTGTTCTGCCATTATTTTTTTTCAAACTTTCTTTCATTTTTAGTAACATCATTTTCTGTAAAAAAAAATACTCATAAAAAACCGCCAAATACCCTTCGCCATCCCAAATCAAACACATTCTTATCAAATCATCTTTAAAATCATGACTATCCTTAATTGGACCAAAAGGACCAAAGTTTTGCGTCGTATGTTAGTCCCCAATGATCACTCTGGCCCCGTGGCGGTCATCATTACCTTCCAATTATTTAAACAAGACCAGGGAATGACCAACAATTTCGATTTGCCAGTAGCTAAAGTTAAACTCGACATTACAGTTTGGGCTTGTTTTTAAATGAGGATGGGAATTTGGACTACTGCGTAAGAACTTGAGATATTCAAACACGAGATTTGATTATTTAATATTGCTATCTTTCACTTAAAGGTAAAGAGAATGTAAAGGTAAAGAGAAAAAGAGATAGAGGAGGTTTACTTATGAATGTTAATTCAAGAGTAGATGAAGAACTTTCGCGTGTAATTTAGGCGCAATTTCCTAAGAGTTCTAATGGCCGCTTTCACTAATGCTAGGCGATGCCTAAATTTAATGCCTGAAAAAAGAACACACACGTTAAGATTTTCAACTCTCGGCGCTGTACCAAGCGTTGAAAATTCAACAGTGTAGTAATATTTAGGCATCATAATTGTATTGCCTAGTGTTAGTGAATACGGGCATAAAACTGTTAAGAATATCAAAAGAATTATTACTACTGTAAAGCTTTGAATCTTTTAAAATTCCCACGCCTTAGCTATGAGGCTACGTCATAATTAAGTTTTAAATAATTTTGGGTGCGGTCTATGCAATATAAGCAAATTAAAATTGGTAACTTGCAGAAGCTCGAAAATCAGTGATTGGAATTTTAGTATCCCTATTACAAAACAGTAGTTCGTTAAGAGAACTGCGTAACATGTAATGAACGTATAGTTTCCCATGATACCAATTTGATGAGTATAAGGATGATTTATATGAAACGGTAGCCTTTTTCAGAAATATTTCCTTCTATCTTTCGTTAATATTTATTTAATAAACTGCCTCTCAAAAAGAAGCTACTCAGGTTTTGCGTCAGATTCTTAGGGCTGTGTCACGCATCGTAGCATTATGCTGGGCGATGGCCGTTGTGCGTGGATGTGACGCATACTTTCCTCCAACTTTTTGAGAGTTTTTTTTGTGTTCTTTTTTTGCATCATGTTTAGCGCAAATACACGTATTTTCTTTCTTTTCCTTAGCAAGGATGGGAAAAAAGCAGCGAGTTCCTACAAAGTAAAACTCCTCTATATTTTATTTTAACTTTTCCACACTAAAGTTTCATTTACGAAAACTTTGAGTCACACTAGGTTTATCCTGTTTCCGAAAACTATTTGCACCGGTATCATTTCCTACAAGCTGCACACTACACACACAATATATTGACAGCCACGAACTCAATTCTAATTGACAGAACAATTAATCCCAAATACAATCACACACAAAAGTCGAAACAAAAGAAGATATCAATTAATGTAATGAGCGTGTGTGAACAAACGTCCACTTTCGGCATACCGGGTGCATCTCCTAAATAATGCTACAATTTGGTCCTTTTATCCTTTATAATGATAGTGCAATTTTATCAGCGGCACTTAGGCCTTTTGGGAGACAATGCAAAATAATGCCTCTCATTGGTCAGTAATGACAGCTCTGATGGCTGTGTCGTATCTGTAATTGATGCTCAAGTAAACTAATTGGATTGTTGCGTAATTTTTAGGTGTATTAAAGAAATTATTTTTGTAATTTGTAATAGTACGTGTATTTTTGGTTGGTGTTGTGGTCGGGTTAGTGTCCATGGACGTGTCAGGTGGTAGTCTGACCGCAAGATTATGAAACGCGAAGAAAATTTTTGGGAAGAAAAAATTGGTATAAAACTAAAGACATGTAATGTGACCGTAATTATTTATGGAAATAAGATCAATCTTATTTATTACTTTCGATCGATGGCGATCTTTTTTTAAATAAAATAGCAATATCAATACTGAGATTTTTTGTTAGATCAACCTGCTTTGCTTGCATTGCCCGCAACGGCAGTGGACTGACGTGTGTGGAAAAGGGAGGTCTTTTCTTTTTTTTTTCAGTAGTATATTACGGGCTAAATAGATAGAACCAGAAGGCAAATTCCCGTAATAAAAAACGTTCAAAATGTAGTCGCAATCTCATCTCAGCCACAATCAATGTCAAAAATTTAAGGAAATTAGAGGTATTTTTGACAGATTGAGACTGAGATCAGACTGTGAACGTTCTTAAAATTACAAGAAGTGCCCCGCTGTTTCCACGGACAAATTCTTAGAAAGTTTCTGTTCCAAACATGACTACTTACTTTTTATCCCAACAACGTGAGTAAAGCCACTAGTTATTAATTTAACAAGCACTACTTAATGCAACATTACACCGTTAACATCCATAAATCAGGTGTGTGTGTATGTTGTGTTAATTAAATCAACCCCTGGACACCGTCCCCTATACACCGACCCAGCGAACGATTGTTACAAGGATAATGTCCTAATCAAATGTACTTAAGCGACATTTATATTTCACTCGTAAACGTTTTGTGCTCGATTGTACCTTATTCCTTTAAGTTATTGCTCGACGAATAACATTTTTGATATAAATTTTAAAGTAGTGACGTCATATTTGGGTGAAAAGGTAAAAAAAAAACTGCTTTTAAGGAAATAATTTTGTTTGGGTTAGTAATTTCACTTTGTCACACTATATTACACTACATATTTTATAGATACTAAAACAAAAGGAATAATATAAGCTTTTGAACACCGTTTGTTAATATTTTGGGCTGTAGTAGATACTCATTAGGAATTTGCCAAGCATGCCTGAGTCCAGCGTGCGTGTATGACCAGATGTATTTACGTAAACAAAGCAAAAAGAGTATGTAAGACTAAGGATATTGGTAGGTGGCTTTCTTTACTTTCTGCCTACCCCTATGGGACAAGATATAAGTTTAAGTATATATGTACCTGAGTTCACTACTGGACATAATATTATGTGCAGTAGTGAATTAAAAAAAAAAGTAAAAAAATAAATAAAAACAATTGGGTAAAAGTGTAGTAAAATAAAAAATCCAGGTAGAAATTTTCATTACGCCCATTTTAAATTGAGGGAGTATTCAAGCTATTAAAATGACGAAAATCGACTATCGAAAATTGTTAACAAGTCAGTCAGTACCTAAGGTTAGGCCTGGGGCACCATACACAATTGAACTTTTTAATGCTCTTTATATGAACTGCCAACGCAGTATTCTAGAATTAACTTTATAATTAAACATTTTTATTTTTAAAACTAGTTTTTGCCCGAGACTTCTTCCGCATGAAATTTCGACCCCCGACCCATCGCGTCGCATCACATCCTCGCCTGTGCTACTACTTCGTTTTCGCTTAGCGTTCTTTATGACTTTTTTCCTTTTGCTCGACCCCTAAGGGTCGCAGCGTGATGTTAAATAGCATATAACCTTCCTCAAGAATTAGGCTATCAACTGCAAACGGACTTTTTCAAATCCGACTGGTAGTTCCGGAGATCCACCTTGTGGGACGCCTTCCAACGCTACGTCTTCCGGTACGCGGTCGCCACTCCAGAACCTTTCGGCCCCATCGGCCATCTGTTCTGCGAGCAATGTGCCCTGCCCACTGCCACTTAAGTTTGGCAATTCTTCGGGCTATGTCGGGGACCTTGGTTCAACAAGTACTTGGTACTTAATAAAATATAAAAAAAAATTCTACAGATCTACAGTCTACAAGGCCTACATTACACATAGACCCAATAGTTTGTGGTATAACAGTCATTCTCCTTTTATTAGGCATCAAATAAAAAAAGTTCTAATTCTTATTTCCGTCACGGTTTTCCATTGTAACGCGAGTAGATCTCCAAACACAAACGTTACGCTGTAACGAGTCCAAGTCACGAATGGTTATAACTCGCTGGAATTAGAACCATACATTATGTTTTGTTATTATACTTTTATTCCTTGTATCCTTTACTTCGATAAGTTGGATTGAATAGTTTAAAATGCACAGATGACGGCATTTGATCATATGTATACGGTAGGATTGATCGATAGATTGCCTATACTATTATCCTTGTACCAAAGGACCAAATGCCTTTGATCAATGCAAGCAATGAATTTGGAGACCCAATGTTGTATGTGGGAGAATCAAACGTTTTTTGCAAACAACATGATGACTTCCAGAAACATCATACAGAACCTTACACCAAGATTTATAAATCGGAAGTGTACCGAAAGCATCAATCAACACGTTGGTCTAATCGCAATTCGTACTCATGAACCAGAAACATGGTGAGCAAGTATCGCCAGCCAAGAGGCGATGCGTTTGATCACAATGAGTTGAAATAAATTAACCCGGAACTAAAAAGTTTTAAGCCTACAAAATACATAATAGGTGATACAAAAATAAGGTAAGAGACTGCGATCATGAGATACTTAGTGCAACTTACTTAAGACCTTATCTCATTCTACCTAAACAGCCCTTTTCTCAACTGTGTCTAACTAGCCCGTTTAACAAGGAATCTGACCTACACAAACATATGGCTTCTTTGGAAAATATGAGTAGACACGACAGCAAGCATGAATAATGTACCAAAAGACATTTTCTATAAATACCATCATTATTTTCTTTACCGAACAGCTGCAGAGTTAAAGCTCCAATAGAGGCCCTTTGTGCAACACTGCTCTCTCCAATAACCAAATTTTCTTATACCCTATAGGTAGATAAGTACAAATGTTTTATTTTTTGACCAAATTAGCGTCAAATTAGAGCCCCAGTAATAACACTTCTCTAAGTGCGACGGCTACCGCGCAGCTGTCTTAATAACAAAAGAAATGCAATTTTCTACCAGTAGCGTCGAAGCCTTCAGGCGTCAATAATTTGGTCCTAATACCTCACACTTGCAACACCTTCACACTGTGATTTGGACGCTTTTCGACAATCACCCGTCTTAGTTGACACCATACGCAATGCCGACGGCTTTGGCCGCGGGCGAAATTTCCGCAAAATTACTTTCACACCTCACAAACTAAACGCCACGTTAAAATCGAATGGAAAATTGATTTTAGGGACTGCAAAAATAAGTTTGCAAGGCACACTGCATCCTCTTACTTTCGTCAAATTTTGTACCATCTCCTCCTTAATGCCAAAGAACGAAGAATCATTTAAGGTGTTTTACCTCATATTTGGCGCTAATTGCGCCGAATTACAGGGCGAGTGCGTACGAAAGTGCGAAAATTGGGTGCTAAAAGTGCGAACCGGTGATTATAGGCTCGTTATCTTCGAACGAAGTGTGGAGAATACGCGACCGATGAAATCGACACCATCTTTGATTACAGTAGCATACGGAAGCACGACTTAGTCCAGCTAAGAGTTGTTACGTAAGGAGAATTTAATGTGATAAAAATATACAGATGCAGGCACTTCTGTATAATAATATAATTTTTATTATTTAAAATTCTCCCTGCGTAGCAACTGCTCCACAACTTTAGGATATATGGTTTTACACCATTACGTTAATAAAACGGCAGGGGCATAACACGAACAGCTTTAATTTGTAATAAGAAGCATAAAATATAGAAAGACATTCCTTACTTTACACAGAGAAAAAAATCGTGTCTGACCAAATGACAAATAATTGAGGGCACCTAAACCACCGAAGCTACAAACATGTACTCAACATAACTTGAGCTCTTACACATTGTCCCTAACCTCTTCGTACCCTCTAGGGCTAAGAGGGTATAGATATGAAAGGAGAAAGGATGTTTCGAAACTCAAACCCTGCAAATCGGAGAGTTAGTTCATTAAGTTATTATCATATAACAGTATTATATTAATAGTAACCTTTTAACGTTTCCACAACCACACCACGCATAATCCGCAAACGTACTGTTAATGTTAAAAGCCATATTTAATACAAGTCTAGCCGGCTAAACGGTTTCGCCCAACCCCCGTTGATTTTTACGACGGCAACACACATAAAACTCAGTAAATACTTAATAAAAGTAACTTGCTCAATTATAAAACTAGCTTGCGTCCCCGACTTCACACGACGTTTGCTTTATGATGCTTCGTTTATTTTTTTCAACTGAGTAAAATGTTTATTGATGTGAGACACGAAAGACCATATAATAAAAATTGGTTCTTGTTCAAAAAATTGGACGCAAGAATCCCCGAAAAAGTAACGCTTCAGACCTTATTAATGCATAATGTGGCAAAGCTTATGTAACTCAAAAGTGTTCTTTAATGAAGCCGAGTGAAACCAATTTTTAACTAAATATTAGTATTTACTACGGACTGTAAGGCTAAAACTGGCTAAAGAATGTCTGAAAGGATTTGGATGAGACGTTTGCTCAGCAGTGGGACAGTGCGGGCTAACTATTTTTTTTTTATTAAGTATTGACTAAGGCCTGCAAACCTTAAGGCTAAAACTTACACTAAATGTTACTGAAAGATAACTAAGCAACTCACTATGCTTTGTGAACATTTTAGAATAATCAGATCAGACTCGACCATAACTGTTCAGTACCGCTTATCGTGTTACCCAGTAACTGTGTTGTGGAGGTTAGATAAGCAGTCGCTCCATTTAAACTACTATTCAGTTGTAACCGGTTAGTCTGAAAGTCGACCCCAACATAGTTTAGAAAAGACTAGGCAGATTGACTGTTCAGTACCGCTTATGCTCGGTTCCTATTAACAAAAGAGAATTCCTATTCCTAGACTAGAGTCAAGAGCAAACCCATTTCAAATAAATAAAAAACGAATCCTTTTGCTTACAATGGTAGCATTTTTTATTGCCATACTGGGCTTATAAATAGATCCGTACTTACATAAGGGAGGGTCTGCGCTACTATCACACTAATATTATAAGTTTGTGAGGGGGTGTGTGTGTGTTTATAAGTTTGTTACTTCTTTTCGCTCAAACGGCTGGACCAATTTTGATAAAATTTTGTAAGGAGGTAGCTGACACCCTGGATTAACATATAGGCTTTTTATCCCGATATTCCCACGGGATCGACATTTACGCGGGTGAAACCGCGGGGCGCAGCTAGTGTAAATATATAAGGCCTTTGCTTCACTATTGGTAAAGATACAAGAATCTTAATTTTTAACGAATAACGGTCCACAAACTGTAAGAATCGGCCAGACAGGTATACAGACACGATCAAGAACTAAATTCTACACAATAATGAAGTGATAGTGAAGTCATTCACATTGGGTCAATTATTAACGTTTTCTTTGTCGGTGGGAACATACTGTGGCGTATCAAAGCATGCAAAGCTGTATGATTCGCGTTTATCCACTGCGAATTAAGCAGCGGTTATATCAAAGAGGACGTGATGCTTTGACGTGTGGTGTAAGTTAGAGACATTAGAGGTGCCGGTGGGAATGGGGTGTGGTCTAAATGATTTCTTGTAGCGATTTCTTGCAGAGTTGAGTTTTTGTGGTGCTCTCATGTTCGGGTTGGCAAGGTTTGACACGGGTCGTGTGACATGATACATTTTGCCGCCCGGTTGTGCCGATACATGAGTGTGTAGCATGCCTTAGATTCTAAATATTATTTTCTATTTATTATTTTGAAAATGAGCATTATATTTGAATATCCTTGTGGGCAGAGGAACCTCTATTGTAGTTGTAAAAAACTACTGCTTTAGAATAGCTGGTTCATCAACGAGTTACAAAAAAGTATGTTAAAAAACTGAATTTTACTTTTAATAAACGGGTTCATTGGACCAATTTTGTTTTACAGCTAATTTCAGCAATATGTCTTACCTAAATGATTTTAAATTAAACTTTAGTTATTTCTTACTATATTTACGCTTAATTTTTAGAACAACAATGTTCAAAAAAAAAAAAACTAAATAACTCGCAGTCCCTTCTAACTTAGACTACAAAATAAGTTAACCACAGATTAAAAAGCGCACCTGACATAAGACTGTAACAATAGTTAGTAATAGACAACAGAGCTTCAGTCACACGATGTGAGACACCGTGACGGTAAATAGGCATGCATAGTCATTATAATTGTCTATGTATCATAAAAAATGTATGTCTTGTCTACGGTTCGTGACTTAAGTACATGATAAAGAGTTTTCGTAGTTTGTGTGGCAGTCTATGGAAATTTTAATTAATTGTAACTTTAATAATGATCCTTTGCATGGTTATTTTTAAAGTTTTTTTTTCGTTTGGGGTTTTGGGAGGCTCATGTTGAGCACTGATAGATTAGTGGCTGGCACAGTGGCATATAAATAAATTAATGTTCTTTGGTTAGTTTCGATTCGGTTCCGCACAAATAGTATATACAAAAAATTATTTATTGACATATAACAAGTTGTACAGCAAATGATAGAATTCTCTGACTCCTGCGCTACTTATAACACTACTACTGGTATTAGAGGTAAATGATAAATGATTATATTTCTGTAACTAGGTTTGTACAAACACGTCAAATATATTTTAAAAACTAGATGAGGTACCTGACAGAAGAAAGGCCGAAACAAACTCAGAGATCACAGTCTCTTATAAAGTCCAGACATAATCTTGGGCAGATTATGTGAAAACCATGTAGATTGATGTCTAAAATGATATTTTGAGAAAAGAACCACACAGATTGAGAGGACCTGTCCAGTCAGTGCACGCATTTGTCAGAAATCGTGCAGCTCAACTCAAAACTTAAGGAGCTCAACGATTTGACGAACAATACCAAAGAAAGGACATTTGGGGCCGCATAAATTACTCAATTTGCCAGACCATGTCAAAACCACATGAGAGAAAAAAACAAAGTGGCACTCCGGGAGTGCCGACAGAAGTGAAAACAAAACACAAACATAATTCTTTGCCATCACACACTGACATATCGGATATACATTAAAACCGAGTAGTGTACATCGCGAGGACAGCCGAACACATCCGAAGCGCGTATTTTTTTAATCGTCTTATAAACAAAACACGCGCGGTGTCGCTTACGGTAACAGTGGCGCGAGTTCAACGGTTTTTTCCAATCTTAAAAAATCCCCAACGCGCCTAAAAAAGTGTTCTCTTCAAAAAAAAATCTACATAAAAAAAAAACACATAGTCTTCACATTCACGAGATACACCTCTGCCTAACCTTTTGGGGAATACAAGCGTGATGTTATGCTTATGTGTTTATGTGGTCTTCATAGCTTGTCGATCTAACTAAATTGTGTTAGTATAGATAGAGTACGAGTATCTTTAGCTTTAGAAGAAGCTTCCATTAGATCCCATAACGTGGAGGATCAGGGTACTGTAAAGAGCTGGATGAGCCCTTCAAAGAATTTAAACAACGATATTATTATTAGCCTGTGATGTCCCAGTGCAGGGCAAAAGCCTCCCTACTCTCATTCCACTTCTCTCTGTTCAAAGCTGCTAAGGACCAGTTCTTGTTGAAGGAGTCCAGCTCATTCCGCCATCTCTGTCTGGGCCGGCACGATGTCGCTTGCCATTAAGAAGGACCCATTGGGTCGTAAGTTTGGCCGATTGTTCGTCTGACATGCGGCAGATGTGTCCAGCCCAGTTCCATTTTAGCGTGGCAGCTTTCCAAGTGACATCAGTTAGATTTGTGATGAAACGGATGGTCGTATTCAAAACCCGGTCTGTTAGTTTGATACCCAGAATACTCTGTTCCAAATTCTCCATTCAAACAACGATAAGATTTCTTTAAATTTATTTTGACAGAACGTCTTTAATTATTCCCTACTAAACTAGCACTCCCTTTTTTCAACAATAAAACCTAATGAAATATTTGACACCCCGTTCTAAACTTGATTGAATGTTCGAATGGAACCCGCGCTAAATTATAGCCAGCCTGTACATAAGGCTCACTATAGTGAACAACCTTTACAGTACACAGATACCGTGATGAAGTTTCCAAATGAAGAACAGCACCTTTGTAGTCCACGTTGAATTCAGTCTATGAGATTTCCTATTAATTTGGTAGGCTGTCCCTGCTTTAGATAATCTGAACCTTTAGCCAATCTTTTAAAAAACCTCGGAGGTTTGTTGCAACCCCAGGCTTAATTCTGGTCTTAGTGATTAGGTTGTGGAGGTCAGAGGGCAGTCGCTCCTTGTAAAATAATTAATCTTCTTAGACTGGTAAACGACCCGCCGTATATGGGAAGAGTCTAGGCGTTTGATAAATGTGATAAGTATTGATAGTGAAGAGGTGGTCATTACAAACTACATATCTATTGCTGAAAGACTGAAAGACTGAAAGTTGATTTAAACAATACATTTGTACATCTTTAGGGTTCCGTACCCAAAGGGTAAAAACGGGACCCTATTACTAAGACTCCTCTGTCCGTCTGTCTGTCTGTCACCAGGCTGTATCTCATGAACCGTGATAGCTAGACAGTTGAAATTTTCACAGATGATGTATTTCTGTTGCCGCTATAACAACAGATAACTACTAAAAATAGAATAAAATAAATATTTAAGGGGGCTCCCATACAACAAACGTGTTTTTTCGACGTTTTTGCCGTGTGGTTCGGAACCCTTCCTGAGCGAGTCTAACTCGCACTTGGCCAGTTTTTAACGTCCCAGCAATACTTTTCTCCTGATTGTTTTATTAAAGTCGAGAAATTACGTTTAATATATTTTTCCCATCTATTTCAATTAGAATATACTTGATAACGGAAATAAACAGAGAGGTCTAATCTAGGTAGGCAGGGACTTTTAATGTTCATTTATTGGGCATAAAAATATTATTTGGACACATCTAAATAATATTTTTTTAGTTTAAACACTCCCTTAAAATATTTAATCGAAATAGTATGGAAAACTGAGAAAATATTGTTATTTCAATGTTTTTACAACATCTGGCCATCACCATTAAATATCATATTTGATAAACTGTTTGTTTAGCCTACTTTCAGAATCGTATTTTTCCATGTCCTAATTACCTATTGGCGAAAATAATGAAAAATCGCATCATGGACTGAAGTACCAGAAAACAAAACAAAACAACAAAACAAAATATTGACGTGTAGAATTGTTTTAAAAGATCTACTTACAATTAAACATTTCATTTTATTTCATAGTCCTACTAATGATTTTAATAGAAAACAAACTTAATAAAAAAAAACTGCAGGGAAATTCAATTCAGTATAAACAGAAACCCATTAAAAATAATAAATGTAAAAAACTATGGTACCTAATATGAAAAGAAAAATGCAAAAGTAGAATAATTTTCGTTATCTTATCAAAGGTAACATCAAGCGCGCGCGTTGATGTCTTTTCTTGACAATAACTGAGATTCATAAAAGATAACAAATAAAAAATTCGATTGGTTCCAAACTATTGTTTTTGTTTATTTATTTTGGATATTTCTTGTTCATTTTTATTTATATTAAGATGTGAGCTAATGTATAGTAGCGTTCTTTGAATAATTTATTGAATTTTGACATTAATAAATACTGGGGGTGCAGGACAAGCTGACAAATTTTCTCCTGATGTTAAAGTCATATTGTTGTTTTCTTGTTGGGATTATAATAAAAAATATTATACCTAGTTATTATAAAACTGTCTTAGTCAAGATATAAGTTATAAAATAACAGGCTAAAAATCACAAACTCACCTTCTCACTTAAAAACAAACAGTTTTAACTCTTCAAATTAAAACAACAGCAAGTCCATTATTCAGCCTAAAAATTACACTCCTAAAAAGTCCTTACTAAAAAGTTCCTACTCAAACTGAACTTCACAGAAAAAATAACAAATTATTCAAAATTCAAATCACTCGAAAAAAACACTTGAAAAGCGGCAGTTCCGAATTCAAAAAGCGTGCGTTCGGTTGTGCTTCACGCGTAAGCTCGACGCGATGCGTGGAGCGGTTGTAACGGACGGACCGTGTCCGTGGCCCCGCCTACCGCGACCGAACCGGAGGGGATACACCTCTTAGCTTCTTCACACTTCCCTCATACCTACTAGAAGGACCAGTTTTTCCTGATCCACCCCGCCCCGAAGGACCAAAATGGAAACAGACTTTTGAGACGGAATTGTAAACTTTTCACAGCTCTTTGTATATCGGACGACGTTTGTAACGGATTAATAAGATGGTGCAAGCGATTTTAAGCCCTAGCTCTATGAAAATAAAAGCTATTTGGTTGTTGTTTTGGGACGGTTAGTGAATGTGTCTGGTATTCTCGGGGCGGAGAGCTAAAGACTGTTAAATAGATAGCGTCACATATAGATACGTAGATGTATAGGTAGCTAGAGAGGAAAATGTTAAGCTCAGTGAGAAGTTCTTGTTATAATTCCGCTGCGAACTTTTAATATAATTTTTCTCACCAAAAATATTAATATGGCTATTTAGAAAAACGCAGAGTATTTATTCACATTTTTTTCATTGTAGCTCTTAGAAAATGGATGATCAGATAGATGTACGAATATAGGCATCTGTTTGATCATCCATTTCTTAAGTAATTTGTAGGTATTGTGGTGAAGATCTGATATAGAAGTCTAGCAAAGCCACATATTGTAAAAACGTTAGAAAAATGTTCATACTTATTTTAGGTAAGTCAAACGATAATATAATACAGAAGACGCACAAGCCAGAGTCATCATCATCATCTGCCTAGCCTTTTCTCAACTATGTTTGGGTCGGCTTCCAGTCTAACCGGATGCAGCTGAATACCAGTATTTTACATGGAGCGACTGCCTATCTGACCTCCACAACCCAGTAACTGGGTAATACAATACCCCTTGGTAAGACTAGCTGTCAGATTTCGGGCTTCTGACGAACCCTAACGACTGTCAATGATCTACAGTGCTTTCCGAGACACGGAGGGGTCTTGTTATGTAAAGATGGTCACCCATCCACGGACCAACCGCGGCAAGCGTAGCCTGATCAATCGACCCGTGCGGCTGTTTTTACTTAAGTACCTCTTTTTTTTTCACTTTTTACTTTTTTTAAGCACAAGCCAGAGTATAATAAATAAATCTGGTTATCTAATATTTAAGACCATTCAGTTTTTTGATAAGTGTAATATTTTCCTTTTTTTTGCATGAAGAAACGCTTTTTGTGATCGAGCTGGTCCAGGGAAGTGCCTAGGAACTGCTACTATACCACCACTACTGTTAGAAGTACATGGGTGCCTTTGTGTGTTTCTTTCTATGTGTTTTGTGTGTGGGTTTCTTACTTCTTTCTTTGTAATTTTAGCTTAGTCCGTTCAATGTTAAACATCTCTGTGAAGCCTCTGCTATTATGAAATCATGTTTAAATAATTATTTGGCCGAACACTGTCTCTTAGAATACAGGCTGTCCTAGTCTATGGGACAGGCTTATATACATTTTGTACAGATTTTGCAACTTGCAATGAATTGTAATGTACATTGTAAATGTGTTTCTGTATTTTTTGTGAATAAATCTTTATTATTATTATTGTAGATTTTCGGAGATAGCGGATACCACTGAACATCAGGCGAACTGCTTGCTTGGGGGCTGTTCATTTATTACGTAAGAAGATCTGCGGGGGGAGAGGGTTCGAACAAGTCTTATTTTTTCTTAGGTGGGGGTTCTAGATTGTTCTTAGGTAAGATCATAAAATTAAGCAAAAATTATAAGTTTTTAATTTTTTTGATATTTTTTCTTTGCAATTTTGGTAGATACTGATCTTACGTAAGATTGAAAAGGGGGAGGGGGTTCATCAAAGTCTTATTTTTCTTTACGTAGGGGAGGTGGGGGATCAGAAAGGGGTCAAAATTGTCTTACGTAATAAATGAACAGCCCCTTGCTGACCACCAAATAACATGAAAAAGAAAAAAACAGGCTATGCCATTATAACACATTTCTTTGTATATAACAATATCCCCATATTAGTGTGTATGTAAGCACATTACGTCGTACAATGTCACATTAGTATTATTTATCGAGCGCAGAGCTGTGCCGCCCGTCATGCGGCACGTCCGTCTGTCTGGCTGGTTATTTTGGTCTAAGATAGATGTACTAAGCGATTATCCATCTTTAAATAGATGACTACTGTTCAGTCATTGTTTTTACGGATATTATTAAAATCTCCTGTTCTAGAAATCTTGAACTGTGCAGTAAGAAAGCACACAAGTTGGTGATAGATTCTATGCATGCATCTGGCTAGTTTAGCCAATTAATCAGGTGGAAATCAAAACAGCAGTCAGTCATCATCTGCCTAGCCTTTTCCCAAATATGTTGGGGTCGGCTACCAGTCTAACCGGATGCAGCTGAATACCAGTATTTTACATGTAGCGACTGCCTATCTGACCTCCACAACCCAGTTATTGGTAATACGATAGCCCTTGGTAAAACTGGTTGTCAGACTTGTGGGCTTCTGACGACTCGTGTCTGTCAAAGATCCAAGAATGACAGCCGGGACCAACGGCTTAACGTGCTTTCCGACACACGGAGGGGTCTTGGTATGTAAAGATGGTCACCCATCCACGGACCAACCGCGACAAGCGTAGCTTAACCTGATCGATCGAACCGTGCGGCTGTTATTTCTTAGCCCGTCCTCAAAACAGCAGTCAGTCTAGTCTTTTAATCATTTAAATCTGTTATAGTTGTCTTTAAGTCAGGTCAGTTATAGCTCCATTATATGCAATAATATGTTTAAATACCAGGAATAGGACCTAATTTCGGAACTTAATGATCCTTCACACACAACCCTAAGGGTTAGGCAAAGGTCCTTCAGTAACACTATAGAACCTTAACAAAACTTCTATCGGTCTGAAACCGCTATCACTTATAACTTAAGTACCTCACACAGGACATAGCGACATACGATACGGTATTTAAACACGCTCCGGTACGCGTCTGTGTCGGTCTGTCCGTCTCGCTTACCCGACGCTTATTGCTCAGTAAATAGAACTGTAATAAGCGTTGTAATGTATTAACTAGAACATTTAGTTTGAAAGCTATGAATATTAAAAGTTGCGTATAGAAACGTGACACATGACATGGTTTTGTCGATTTTTTTTTGCGATATTCTTTTTTAAACTTTGCCCCACACTAGGAATTTCTCCTGTATTGTACGCGTCCCTTTTTTTTTTTTTTGCCTCGCGTCATGGTTTTCTTTTAATGATACTCTATTTTTGATGATATTTCATCTGATAACTGGGTTTCAGACTTCACGTGTTCCTTAAAGCCCAGAATTGCTGTTTCTGTGTGAATATAGTCATTCAATCACGGTCTGACCGCTGACCGCAGCGTTTCTTAGTCCCGTATTCCATATTGAGGTTCTGTAAACCTCACTCAAGACTCAAGCATTACTTAAAACTAGTTTCAACCAATCAAATGGCTCTAAGCTAGTTTTAAGTAAGAGTAAAGCATTACTTAAAACTAGTGTCAACCAATCAAATGGCTCTAAGCTACTTTTAAGTAAGACTAAAGCATTACTTAAAACTAGTTTCAACCAATCAAACGGCTCTAAGCTAGTTTTAAGTAAGACTAAAGCATTACTTAAAACTAGTGTCAACCAATCAAATGGCTCTAAGCTACTTTTAAGTAAGACTAAAGCATTACTTAAAACTAGTTTCAACCAATCAAATGGCTCTAAGCTAGTTTTAAGTAAGAGTAAAGCATTACTTAAAACTAGTTTCAACCAATCAAACGGCTCTAAGCTAGTTTTAAGTAAGACTAAAGCATTACTTAAAACTAGTGTCAACCAATCAAATGGCTCTAAGCTACTTTTAAGTAAGACTAAAGCATTACTTAAAACTAGTTTCAACCAATCAAATGGCTTTAAGCTAGTTTTAAGTAAGACTAAAGTATTACTTAAAACTAGTTTCAACAGATCACAGATCGATTGATAACTCTGATTGTCATTTAGGTAGGAGCCCCTTAAATTAAGAATGAATTGGGTACCAGAATATTGTATTTTATTATGGCAATTTGGTCAAATTGATTCACAAAGTGTCATAAAACGAAACCCTGTGGTTTCAAGCCTTTAATAAGACATATGCAGCAGACAGATATGCGACAAATTACGACATATGCATGTAAGAAAACCACCAAAATATTAAACCTATAATAAAAAAAATATTATAAAGATGCTTTTCCAGGTGTAAGTAATTAGTGCACCAAAGTGTTTGTCGGAGTGCGTCGCTCTATCTCGAAAACAATCTGCGTTGTTGTGGCCACCCTCAAATTATAGGGGAATTACTGGACATTGCGCTTGGGTGCTACCAAAAGTTTGGACTTAAGAATTTAATATGAACAAAAAGAATAAAAGGAACTTGATTCATTAAAGTTTTTTAATGTTAAAGAAGTTATAGGTACTCTTTGATTATAATTTATGAACTAAGAAAAGTGATCCTCGTTGTTAACTCAATACACGAGTGGTTTGTAAGTGTTATTGGGTTTATCCATCCATGAATTTCTCAGTAGCAGCCCAGAGACTAGATTTGTGCAGTAGGCTTTTTATTGCAGTAGGCTTGCCCCTTAAGACATGGCACTTAAACATAACTGCCGAAATATGGGTGTACACTGTACAATAGTTAGACCTCTGTCTGACCCTTCGGGGATTAGTTTATGTTAGAGTACTTTATAACAAAAATACATCAATAAACAATTTGAAATAATTCAATTATCTATACTAATATTATAAAGCTGCAGAGTTTGTTTGTTTGTTTGAACGCGCTAATCTCTGGAACTACTAGTCCGATTTGAATGATTCTTTTAGTGTTGGGTAGTCCATTTATCGAGGAAGGCTATAGGCTATATAACATCACGCTACGACCCTTAGGAGCCGCGCAGCGTGTGACACCGCGGGAAACAGCTAGTTAATTATATATTGTTACTAGCTGTTCCCCGCGGTGTCACACGCTGCGCGGCTCCTAAGGGTCGTAGCGTGATGTTATATAGCCTATAGCCTTCCTCGATAAATGGACTACCCAATACTAAAAGAATCATTCAAATCGGACCAGTAGTTCCAGAGATTAGCGCGTTCAAACAAACAAACTCTGCAGCTTTATAATATTAGTATAGATTTATTCGCTTAAAATAACAGATGGTGGCTTCGTGCTAACGAAATCCTTCAAATTTTTCCCCAACTCCCTATCCACCGTGCTCAAACCAACAGAAAACATAAAATTTGAAATGTAGTCACACGCATCTGCCTTCCGTCTTCAAGTAGCAATTATGCTGAAATAACAAGAAACTGCCATTTTAACAACTTTCTTTTTGCATTGACGTATTAAATGTTTAAACTTACAGATTTTACACTAAATGAGTTATTTCTAAAGGAAGAACTCATTTAGTTTAATCATCTGTAAATCTACAGACGTAAACGTCTCTGTTTTAAATGCCGATGTCTTTTTTTAAGTTGTAGTAAATAGTGTGATTTACAGCCTGGGGTCTTGATTTCGCCCAGTTAGTAGCAATAGGCTTGGTGGCTCCACAACTATACCAACACCACTACTAACCCCTTTTGGAAATACAGACGCAGTCTGGTTTCGTGGATGAATTTAATTTTAAAACACGAATTTCCTAAAAGCTCTAAAACGGCTACTAACAATTGGAACAGTCTTTATTAATTGTTACACCAATTCAATTCATCTACTTGACAAATAAATAAAAATACATACATTACTTCGCAAACACAATTCATATCACCATAAAGTATACAATCACAAAACAAACTATCCAGTTACGACCTTATTCATTTCCATTCCAACTAGGTCGCGAGAAAGAGACCGAGTCTCCGGACTCTAAACGTTAAAAAGAGATAGACATATTTCTCGCATTGCGTTGTGTAAAAAGGCGTGTCTAAATAGATAAGTTGTGACGTAGGGATGGCATCCGAACTTGTTTTTATTTACATACGTTACGGTCGAATAGAAAAAGGTGGTTAATTAACTTTGTACTTCTATTGCAGTGAGTCTTTTGATTGATTGCTGTTTACTTTTTTATTGATAGTTCGCTTGTATTTGTTTCATTGGTTGGTGTTTGTGTAGGTAATATAGATAAATGGCACGTGTTTGCATTGTGTCTAGTAAGATTATTTTAATAAAATATCCAGGAAAAAATGGTCCTTGAGTATTTGTTTGTTCGGGTACAAGGACCAAAATTGTACGTAACATCCATATACCTACCTATTTAATTCTTAAACGAATCGTAATTTTATAGCAATCACGTGTTGCCAATAAGTAAACAAGAGGATGAAACCTCAACAATTCCACCATGAATATTTTAATTCTACTTTGTCATACATATAATCTATAACGATTCAAAACCAATAAGGCAATAAATAAATTAAACACTCCCACTACTTATACCATCTACTTAATAAATTCCCAATAATCAGACAAAAAAAACTTAATTACGAGCAGAACCTCTACAATTTACCAGAACACGTCCATTACGCCGCCATTACTCTTCTACCGTTATTTTTTCTAGCCGACATCATAGTTTTTTCCACTGTCCACGTGCTACGACAAAAAGATCGCTCAACTGCACAGTGTGCACCTTGATACCAGTCCTACTAATTGATTATAAATTACGGACTTTTGATAGTGTTACAATGTTTTTTAGAATGTCTTCAGGCTTAAATACGTTTCTTTTTGTAATTTGGGAATGCTTGGGGGCGAAAGGACCACATTCTGTTTTTTTTTTTTTGGAGTGACAGTTATTTTGCTATTGACTGATTTTGGGGGTTGTCTGTAGGTGGCTAGCTTCGGTATTTATGTATGACGCTGTTTTGTAATTAAAGTATGTAAAGTCGATCCCCTTTATTCATAAACGTTGCTTTAAAGTTAGGTAGTGATTAGCGACTAGTTAACCATACATTTTTGACGTTTAAACAACACTTAACTTCATCATTTATAAATAAACCCCTATAAATCTAATGTAACATCAGTAGCAACAATTGTAGGTATATATGTTTAATCATTTGGGAGCTAATTTAATAAGTAAACGAAAGTTGTTAACGCCTAACAAAGCAGGCGTTACTTTGCTCTATTATGAACCGTGTAACTTTGAATAGGTTAAAGGTACGGGAGGTGAAATCTCAGAAAAAAAGAAGCTTTGTGCGTAGAGGAAGAGACCGAGTAGCCTGTATCGATTTCCTTTTGTAACTTATAGCAGCCAGCAAACAACAGTCCCATTAACAAATGACAAATGAAGCTCACTCCAATCCATCTGACTAACAAGGCCCCCAAAATCTAGAACCGCCTTCCTAAACCCTTTAATCATAACTATAACAAGAAAATGTCCAATTTAACAGATTTTTTACATTCCAAATCATGCGCCCTTATTAAGAATCCACGATCAATTCCGCAGCCTCTAAGCAAAAACCTCTCATGATCATCTGTCAACGGTCACCTGTCAAATTAGCCTTCAAGACATTTTAATTTGAAGTTTTTAGCGTTTGCAAGCTTATAACTTTGGCATTTGGGATCTGTCGGGACTTTAGCATATTTGTTTTATTGGTATATGATTGGTTAGATTTAAAAAGCCAATTAAAATTGTTAGGAGCAGATGTTTGAGGTTAGGTTGGTCAAGGTGCGTTTGTGACGATTGGTCACTTTGTTGAACCAAGATTAATGTTCTGTCAAGTGTGAATGAATAAGAAGTATGGGCTGTTGGTCTTAACGTGAAAGTAATGTTAAAGTCCACGCAAGAAAATAATTAATGTCAATTGAAGAGAAAGGGTCTATTGTATTTGTCTACCTAGTACAAGTAGACATTATAATTACCACTACCTAGATTTGCATAACCTACGTTTGAACTCTCGAAAGAATCAAATATACTACAGGTACCTATCTACCAATCAGAATTGTCTACAAATATCCAATTACCCAATTGTTCAATTCAATAAATGTTTGTATTGCGTTCCATTTTGAATTTGTCAAACTTCTTTTTTATCGTTCTGACAAGAGATTAGGAGGATCTCTGATGTTGATGAGCAGTGGTGGTTCAGTTTAAACGCTCATGAGCTAAGTGTCGTGGGTTTGGACCCAGACAGGCTTATTCATCACTACTGCTGTCAAAACAGTTAAGTAAAACTTCGTGAGGAAATTGGCATGTCCTAGAACCAAAACTCGAAGACAAGTGACATCTACCACCAGGCACTGGGCCCGCGATTACGGCCCACTCCCTCTTATAGATGGGAGACCTGTGTCCTAGCAGTGAGAAAGTAATGGGCTGATTATGCTACACGATGATGTCACTAAAAAGACTACCCAGGTTGCACGAGATCTTCACTCCTGGAAGCTTTAACAATATAATATTACATAACTCACTCGCCTCGTCCCTTATTACCTAAATGATCGAATATTTTTTTCTTAAAAACGTTAATGTAAAAATCATGGCTAAATTACAGTAAAGTAGGAGTCTGCCCACATATGCAAATACGTGCACTCAACAGGACAGTCGTGTACAAAATAACAGAGTGTGTAATAACACTGGGTGCGCGGCGCATGCGACTGCCACGCGCCTCCATTGCTTTTAGGGTTGGCAGGCTTCCAGTTAAAGAGACTTACTTCGATTACACGTGAACGATCAGACAGTCTATTCAGTTAAATCTCACTGTGAAATTTAAGGTGAAGTGAGCAGTGATTCCACCTGATGCTAGGATTGACTCAATTGACAACTTACTCTCACTTTACCTAAGTTTTCACGGATGAGATTTTTACAGAATAAATCAGTTGATAATATTATTATTACGTAAATGTCATCACTAGCCTTTGGGAGACCAGCTGCTCATACAAAATACCATTGCATGCCGCTGACCTTATTAGCCATTCTCATTACGATCGTTGCTCTTAAAAGCGAGGCTTTCTATACATATTGCGCTAGTCCATTCGAGATTTCGTTTAATTTAAATTAAACAGTCATTATTGTGGTATTTTATATAAGGTATCTTCCATATTTCAACGTCTGAACTTTTCATCTTGTCATGTATCTCACGTATTTAAGTTAAAGCTTCATCTACAACATCGGGCCTTGCATAACACACATACAAAATTAAATCTTCACCTAAAATGTCAAGATATCCAGCGCGTATTTGTTCATCATTCTCTTCATAATTAAGATGAGGCAACCCTGCCCTCATTGAATTAAGATTAATGCTACCTGCGGGATAATAAATTACCTCAATGTACTTTCTGCTTCACACATCCCTGTCGCATCTAATTATGTTGATAAATATTGCAAATTTTATTATATTAAGGTAGAAGTTTTTTCTATACCTACACTGTTAAGTAGGTGATTACCGCGTGTAGTCGAAAATGGTTTTCTTTATTAATGAAAGAAATATTACTTGTTTTCAAGTCTCAAGGTATTTGCTGCGTAAAATGTTCGATAGAGAACTTGACTCTTATGAATGACGGTGGAAACGCCGGAGTACCCCGTGAAATTAAACATTTTCTTACGTTTTTTGCAATTTGCAGGTCAATATCAGGTTGTATGTTGAACAAAATACTCAATACTCAACACTTTATTTGCATTCCACAATGTGTACTTAGGTGGTAAGTTCAAAAAAGAAAGAAATTGTGTCAATTTAGGACCCTGTCGGGCACAGCAAAGAAAGAAAAGCAAAATATTATTCGTGACCGTAACAAGTATGTATTTACAAAATTATAATCAATAAAATCATCGGAATATAATATCGGAATTCCATCAGCGACTGACTGAGCTTTCTTGTACCCAAGGACCATTTTTTGAGTATGGCGAAAAAATTGGTCCGTTGAAGTCTTTTTACTATTACGGGATGGCCCATACTATGGATGGGTATTTTCTTTTACAGTGTAATGTTTTCAGTATATAACACCTACTAGATACTGTTTTAGCCTCAGACTACGGTAATATAAATTATTTATTTATTTGTAATTTTGTAAACTTTTCTAGACAAGTAATAAAATATAATTAAAAGTTATTAGAAGTACCGAGTAATTGGGAGCAGGTGCCGATAGGATTAGTAGACAATTATTTGAATGTTTAATTCAATTAATATTTAGTGTATTATTATGCGCCGTTGAAAGGTGAATGGTAATTTGAGGAATTCAATACCTCAATACTATTGGCGTATGGTCTTGGCTATGATTTGATCGCTTCAAAATAATATTGGAGTACTATTTACAATCAAAGAACTCTTTGCTTGGAAATTAAATGATCATTTTTATCTAAAGAATGGCTTGGAGGCAACCATGTAGGTAGTAACCGATGATAATGGTACTGCATTTTGATAGCAAGCAAGCAGTCCGATTGGCAAGCTGCAGCAATATCTTTTTTAAGTTTGTAAATCAATTTAAAATTCAGATTTGTTTCAGGGAATCTTTATGATCGCCTATAGACTTATCTTACACTACCATCTATTTGTGCCCTTTGACAGGAATTTGTATTTACCTAAATGAAGTTAACACTTCCCAAACAACTCTTCAGTAAGACTCATTCAGTCCTCTAACCATCTCAATAGCGTTTGATAGTTTCAGACAAAGTCTATACCTAGAAATGCTTTTTTCAAAAACGCTTCTCCATTTTCAAAATACCAACTAACTGGACCATCTCTCGTCTCCACGCTTACTAGCAAGTACGACAACTTAAGACAAGATGCTGCCTTGTACCACCAGTACTATACAGAGCACAAAACGAGTTTACCACCAACCTGGCAAGAATTTACGAGTCTGTATTACGTCAAATTATTATTGGGGACCGGGTGAAGGCACAATTACTCGGCGAATCGGCCAAATTGCTGAAGATATTTGTTGTTTTATTGCCACGCGCACACACTCATTAATTTGTTAATGAACGGAAGTTTGAAAGTGAGTTGGTTTATGTGGATGATTTTTTTTGTATGGAAGTAAGAGATTTTGATGTCACATAAAATATATAATTATCTGTACGCGGTACATGGTTTTCTTGGGTACTGGTTGATTATAAGTTACCCTAGCTAGTAGGTAGATATTGCGATCTCTAATATTCTTCTTCGTCGTGCCCTCAAAGTAGTAGAAGTAGATAAATTATTTATTTGTATAAGCACTTCAGTGAGACACCTGAGATACACGTTTATTCGAAGTTCAGGTAGAATCCAATTATTTCTTTCTACCTCTAGTTTAAGCCCTTATTTTGTAAATATAAATATGTAAATCAATTATTTCAATAAACAATGCTAAGAATGGCGACCATATAGGACGCGTCTCCAATCTCTATGCTACTTGTAGGTAATTTAACACGCCCCTGAAAAATCTTTATTCAATTCGACATTAAACATCCAACTTATCAGCCTATTGCAAAGCCTTGGGGCTCTTCCCGAAAACAAATAGTTGACTGATAAATCAATTTCCTCGCATCAGTAACGCTATGCCTAATGCTCATCACCAGCCGAGGGTTTGCAGGATGTCATCAAATACAGAAGCTAGCTCTTAAAATAAATTGTTCGCACCTATATCACTTTAACGTTTTTGATGAGAAACTAAATAGGTACTTACTAACGCACAATTTCTCCCATCGTCCATAAGTTACTTGATTTCTAGTTGTACGCGAAAATAATGCCATCAGGACCACAGGACACCCTTTGTCTTCTTTCGTCATCGACATATACAAAACGCTCTTACTTAACAAAACGTTCGACTGTATCATTAACAGCTATCATTTCGATTGCTAACTCACGCGCAAATATCTTGCTTGCTTGACACAGAGACCAACAGTTACCGGGTTCTGTATACATTTGAGGTTTAGTTTGATTAATGAACAAAGTACGGTATTTCATCGTTTCTGGCGTAGAATAGGACACCCATTTAGTCATCAAACACACAATTCTGAAACCTATAATCACACAAATACTTTTAGCCAGCATCATCCCACTGCTGGACAAAGGCCTCTCTCCATGCCTTCCAGCTCTTTCGATCCAGGGCTAAAGTGTACTTCAGTCCTTTGTTTTCTCCAGCTCGTCCCACCATCTATGTGGGGTCTGCCGCGACGCCTTCTTTTCTAGCTGTGTCAGGGACGTGTGGTTATTTTGGCCCACAGTTCATCACCCAAAGTGTTTCTTAGGGCGCTTTCCGAATTAGCTATAATCGCTCACAGCGCTCACATCATCTTACATGGCGTTCCGATTTAGATATCACGATTATGACAGCTGAGAGCTGTCAACAATTCGGAACGCCCGTGAGCGCGCTCACAGTGCTTACTCAATGTAAAAACGATATTATTACAGTATTTCTTTGTATAAACACCACATTTCTTCTTCTTTGGTTAGGTGGCGACTATCAGCCAGAAGCACAATTTCGAAAATGCCACGTTAGTTTAATTTTATGATAAGATGCAAATCAAAACAAAACACACACTGACACATCCTCACACACACACTGTCATTTTTGACAGCGCTCACGGTGATATTATTCTAGGGCATGGTCGGCGTTATCGCAAGATGGCGCATGTCATGACGTCACCTATGACGATTCACGGGACGTCGTTATCGCGCTCACGCTAATTCGGTACGGGTTTAAGCACGCTCACATCGATTATTTTCCATCTCGGAACGCAGGGTTAATTTTAATTGTTTCTAAACACGTCAAAAATCCACAGTAATAACTTAAAAACGAGTACTTATTTAAAAAAACAAGTTCGTATTAGCTATAACTATATTCAAAATCAGAATAATTTCATATTCATTTTTAATAGGACTGCAATACCCAATTGAACCTGAAAGCGCCCAAAGCTCGCGCGCCTGCACCCGCTGAGCGCACGCGTCGCACCTGCGTGGGCGACACATGGCGACGATTTACGTTAATTGTGTCACTATTAACATGAATATCGGTGATATTGGTGACATACGAGAGGCTTATAATTACGGAGTTGCCGTGTGTGGTCTTTTTATTTTTATTTTCGTTTAAACTTTTTAACCGACTTCAAAAAAGGAGGTTTCTCATTCAATGTGTTTTTTCTGAGGAGCTTGAGGTTGTTCATGGATAGATGGATCTTATTTTTAATATAAACATCTGTTTCGTTAAGTTTGTTTTTTCACAATATATTATACAAAAAACACTTTGTCGGCTGTAAAACATTTTGTCGGTCAGTTGTTATGATTAGGCGAGTTTTCTATATAGTTCATGATCTGCCTTGAACAGTATCTTAATAGAATTCAGGAACTCTTCGCACCTTGGAGAACATAACAGCTTTCCATTGGAGGTATGTAGATTGACTACAATGTCTACTTAAACCGTCAGTGTCCCTAACAAATGGTGTCATGAATCACTTCCAATCACTCTATTTGCTCTCTTATTTTCGCTTTATTTTGCACAAGCCGCGCCCCGCGGTTTCACCCGCGTAGTGTCGATCCCGTGGGAATATCGGGATAAAAAGTAGCCCCTATGTTAATCCAGGGTGTCAGCTACCTCAATACAAAACTTTATCAAAATTGGTCCAGCCGTTTGAGCGTGTAGAAGTAACAAACATATAAACACACGCACAAACACACACTCACAAACTTTCGCCTTTAGGTAGGTATAATATTAGCGTGATTATGCATGCAAAACCCGTCCTTTATACCTGGCAAGAAGATGGTCCCAGAATATTAACAACTTAACAACACACATGTCACATTCAGCGGCAGCGACACTGAAATTAGTGACAACTCAATCAATTTTGAAAACTCCCTCCTACATTATTATTATCCTGTGATATTGACCACCTTCGTTCGAATTTGCTTTACGTCACCCATCTCCGAAGTTTATTTTAGTCATTGGAGTTAACCAGCATAATAAGACTTAATTTTCAAGTTCGACATAATTGAATAATTTAACAGAAAAAAAAATCTGAATAATATTCAGCCAGCTGAATTAATTGTATTAATGTTTTTAATTATTATAATACTGTAAATACATATTTGTTACGGTCGCGAATTATATTTTAATCGACATACTAAACTGCAAATTGCAAGAAAGAAAATTTTAATTTCGCGAGCTATTCTGTAGCTTTCGCCTTAAATGATTGAAGTTGGTGACAATCCTCAACGGTGTTTGTTACCTACCTAACTATCCTACTATATATAACTCGCACTCTAATTTTCCACTCAAATACACCAACATTTCCTACGGCTTCTAAATTCAACAAGCTACTACTTGCCTCTATCCTAATTTTCAGCAAAAACTATCACACTTATTAAATATTTAAAATTATACAGGAAGGCGATGTAGTCACCTGAATCCGATTTTTTTTTGCGAATCGGATATGAGTTTCAAGACGAAAGTTGTTTAGTATGGCGGGAGAAAATCACCACCCTGTATTATTAATTAATTTCATCACCACACTACCAACTAATCTCTTAACTTGTGTAATCCTTGTAGTGAAGAGCTCGTAAGGGTGGGTGTCGGCAATATCGATACAATTCACTAGGGAGTAAAGTGGAGGGTCTGATTTTGTGATCGGCGCAGTGGGAACGAGGGTTAGGACTGGGAAGTTAGATAATAATTTGTTATTTTTGTAAATGATTTGTAATTTGATGATAATCTTTTAGGAGACTAAGGTACATTTGATTTTTCACCAAATAACAATATTTGGATGTAGGTATACGAATCGGGGGTCAACTTTTGGTTGGCCCCTGATTAGAAGGATAACAGGAGTCAGGGATTGTTCATTGGCTAATAATGATTAGTTTCTCTGAATTTATGTGATATTGAAGTTCACACCTAACACCTAAAGCAGGCTGCAAGATACAAATGCAACTGAATGACAAAACGCTCTTTACAAAATTTTTGTTTTCTTATTTTTTTTTAGGGGAAAATTTAAAATTTTTTGCAATACTTAAATACTCCTAATTCAAACTACACTCACTCCCTAGCGAAACAAAAACAACATGTCATACATATTGCACAGTTGAGTACCAGATAATGCCAAGTGCTATGAACCAGAAAATCCGTCAAGTTTCACACGTGCTGCGTCCGTCTGTGTTTGTAATGCGTGAGACAGGGGGCGGGTGACAATGTCAGGGAGTGTTAGAAAAACATGCATAAATAGTACCTACTGATATAAATAAATAGTTTTCGATGACTTGATAGCTGTAGAGATTTTTTTAGTTTAAGGGACGAATTATTTGGAACAGTTTTAGTCAATACCCACTAGCTACTGAACTTTTAAACCCAACATCGGAAATATAAAAGCTGAAGAGGAACCACCTTAAGTAAGATGCGCAGCACTGGCTGCTCCACTACAATGCCTAATTCTTCTACTAATTCTTGAATGAATTTGCTTTTGCGCGATTGCGAATCGAGAAAACAACCAACTACAAAGTCCTAATAGAATAAAAAGCTTTACAGATACAAAGAAAACAGGGAAAAAGCAGGTAGCGAAGGAAAAACCGAGAAAAGTGGACTCAAAAGCACAGAAACTGAGAGTAAAAAGATAGTATAGTTTATAGTATATAATTATTTTACTTTCTAGAGTAAAAATGTTACCCAACATAGTAAAGCAACAGATACGTAATCATACATCCTCAAATGCCAATAACCAAAGGAAAGTGAAACAGCTCAACAACAAGTCAACACGAAACGTAATCAATCAATCATGCCTCGATCGTGACCACAAAATGTTCCCGATATTTACCTTGAGATCTAAGCAAAAACTTGCGAGCAACCGGTTACGTCACACAGGCGAATATTTATGAGAAGAACGTACGACATCAAATGTACAGATAAGTCACGTTTGGACCGTGGTATTTACTGTGGAAGCTGGGAATGAGTCCTGGTTTGGAAAAGGATACTTGGCGCTGTAATCCCCGCTGTAGTCCCCTAAAACAAAAGAAAGTAATAATACACTTGAAACAAACTAAAACAAACAGACAATTTCCCACTAACGTAGTATTATTCGACCATCAACCACATTGATATTACATCGACATTATACACTGCGTGCCATCGATAACCTGCAGGCATCATAATTTTAAACAAAATCGTATTAAAATTTGACATAATCGATTATTCGAGACATCGGCATCGCATCATTATTCGATTCAACGAGAGGTGATTTGTTTAACGCGCATACACACTCTCTGTTTACTTATTTCACTAAATCGATTTTTATTTTGTAAACGATTATTAGATGTCTTTATGATTATGTTGATGCAGATTTTTAGGTTGTGCTTATGAATTAAGTGTTGTGTGCTATCTTTGATCAATGAATTCATTATAAACCTGAATTGTTTTTATAGCTTATGTAGCCGCCAATAATTTTTTGGATTAAATAGGAAGAAGCTCACTGAATTTTCTTATAAAATAATGTACGAGGGTGAATCAAAAAGTTCTTAGAAATGCATATATATAAAACCTTTTTGGGAGAAGTTCGATATTCAAATTTAAGAGTGTCTATTACACAATATTTATGCAAACTGTCACTTGTTTTTGTCAGTTCGTTCGCATGTAATAAATTGTTTTGTGCAACGAGTTGATAAAAACCCGAAATTATGGATAAAAGTGAGTTACGTGCGGTGATAAAATATCTCAGTTTGAAAAAAATGTCTACGAAGGAAATTTTTTCGGACATTCAGCAGACATTAGGGGATGATGCTGTACCCTATTCTACGGTTGCGTACTGGGTGGCTGAATTTAAAAGAGGTAGATCAAGCTGTAAAGATGACCCGCGTTCTGGGCGACCTTCAACCTCCGTTACGGAAGAAAATGTCAAAAAGGCCGAGAGTCTGGTTTTGGAAGACAGAAGAATAACTATAAAACATATAGCTGAGATCCTAAAGATATCATTTGGTAGCGCTCAATCCATTTTAATTGATTCACTGGGGTTTAAAAAAGTGTCGGCAAGATGGGTGCCACGAATGTTAACCGACGAAAACAAAAAGCGACGTTTGGAAATTTGTAAGCGTAATCTCGAAATGTTCCAGCGTGATTCGGATAATTTTTGCCGTCGCCTTGTTACTATGGATGAAACGTGGGTCCACCATTTCGATCCTGAAACAAAGAGACAAAGCATGTCTTGGAAACGACCATCCTCTCCATCCATTAAGAAATTTCGAGTTGCTCCTACCGCTGGTAAAGTTATGGCCTCAGTATTCTGGGATAGTGAAGGAATCCTTTTTATTGATTACATGCCAAAAGGCCAGACGATTACTGGACCCTATTATGCAAATTTAATCCCGAAAGTGCGTGAAGCGATTAAAGAAAAACGTCGTGGAAAACTGTCATTGGGCGTGCTGTTTCTTCAAGATAACGCTCCTGCTCACCGATCAGAAGTTGCGCTCAATGCAATCCGCTGTGCTGGCTTCAACCTCCTTAACCACCCACCATATTCACCGGACTTAGCCCCAAGTGATTTCCACTTATTCCCAAAATTAAAAGAGGAAATTCGTGGAACAAAATTTCACGATAATGACGCGGTCATGGCTGCCGTAGAGGAGTTTTTCGAGAGTCAAGAAAAACATTTTTTTTCACAAGGAATAAGGAAGTTAGAAACGCGTTATTCTAAATGCATTGCATTGGAGGGAGATTATGTAGAAAAATAAAATATTTTTGTTTAAATCTTGGCATTTTTTAATATTGATTCCAAGAATTTTTTGATTCACCCTCGTAAGTTAGGGGTTTTTGTATATCAATGAAGTTAGTTAGAAAGTTAGTTTGTAAGTTTTTTGCATGATGTGAACATCAACAACAACAAATCATCATCTGCCTAGCCTTTTCCCAACTATGTTGGGGTCGGCTTCCAGTCTAACCGGATGCAGCTGAAATTGTGAACTTATAATAAATAAATAATAAAATAAATGGTGTGAAGGGTGTGAAGTAAGATTATCTGTGGTTGCCTGTACCTATATTATTGCAACCAGCAGTTTGGTGACTTCGTGACGGATGTCACTGGCACCTGCATTTGTTAAAGAAACAGCACCCAAAAAATGTTAACGAAATTACCATCCACATTATTAGAACCCAGGAAATAATTTCGAAATATCTCGGAGGGAGCTGAAACAAGCGTTTAAGGCTAAATTATTCTAAAGAAGCAATTAAATTTCGGGAAAAAAACATCGGTCCGGTTGACCACCCTGTATGATTAGTAGATAATTTTTAAGTTGGCAACACTTGACGCCTGCGGCTGAGGCGAGCGCACGCGACTGGCGCGCGCCCATTACGCACATGCGATTGGTCGACTTCTGTCTTCGAATTTCGAACATCGGTGTTCAAAAATTAAAATAATAGATGCTATTATTGATCTGTTCACACTTTGGGATTAGATTTGGTTAGAGCAGATGGTATTTTTTAGGTAAATAATTTTATCAAATTGCGAAGATAATTTCCAAAAATCTTTCTTTACCGGATCTTTGATCGATGGAAAAAAAACTTTTATGCAAACGGCAAATCAAACTCAAATATAAAAAACGGGCGTAAAAACGTATTATGATTTTAAAACGATTCTTTATTGTGTGTTATACATAACTATTTAAACTCGGTACTAAATTATATGACTAACTATAGTCAACTATACAAATAAATACAAAAACAAAAGGACACTTACGCGTCGCAGCACTCGTCCGCATCGCTGTCACCCGGAAACGTGCCCTGAAGACTGGCAGATAGGTACTGCCAGTCTTCACGTTCAGTCAGCCACGTTGAATGGCAATCCTAAATATCAGGGGATACATCAAAATATACCTTGGCCTTCCAGCTTAATAAACAAGAGATTAAAGATATAAGTGTACAATTTGAGCAAGCACTAATTCGAATTTCAAAACATCAGTGATAGAATTTCAATTACTCAAGATTGTCCTTTTAAGAACGCTCTTTGGAAAGGTATCTGAAAACATAACTCAAAATCACCGTGTTCCCAGTTGCCAACCTTTAGACACAAAAAAGAGGGGTCTTCACAATCAAGTACTCTACATGCATACATAATCAGCATTTGCTACCGTGTGGCAGACGCGTGCCGCGTCACGGGACCAAACCGCAACTTTGCACCGTCCCAAATTAGAACCGGACTGCATTTTGTTGTAGCCATATTTGTAGCGGGACTGTAATTAAAAATTAAAGTATTGTATTATAAGTATTTAAAAAGGATCCATATTTAGCAGAGGAATTTGTACCTCTCCAACTAGTAAAGGTGGATTGTGAGCTACATATTATTTCTTCTAAGGTTCCGAAAGGAGAAACTGTTGACCATCAGTTGTAGCATCATTCTTTTTACCAATTTCTCCCCTACTTCTATCAGGTCCTACCTCTATCTCGTAGTCTTTCGTAGTCACACCATTGTGACTTTTTTTCTTGTTTGTCACACTGCTATGAGTTTCACGATTTGTAGTGTAAGTACCACTTAATCATACGTGCGGTGAAAAAATATCAAACCGTTCATGCTTACTACTGATCAATTTTTTTAAGCAGTTGTTGGTCTCCCAGCGTTTGGGCATTCAATATTATATACCGTATTTTATTTTCCAATGAAACCTAAAACGGAAACTTAGTCTGGTCATTGAGATAATATTGTATCGAATCCAAGAACATGTTTCCAAAACCCCGAAGTTGTGGCCACTCTTCTCACATCTAGATAATCGGTCCAACCGAGAAGTTTAGAGACAGCACCATGTGTGAGAATATTGAACGTCCGACACGCGACCACACCTGACTCTCTTGTGTTTGCTAACACAAATACATAATTTTAAAGTTATATGCAAATGTTTTGTCTTTTGAAACCGCAAACTATTGTACCTTTTTTTTTTTAAGCACAGATCAATTCAAACGTTTGGTTGTAACAGTGTGAAATTATTAATAGTTATCCATTGCTACATCCTTTTAAAGCCGATTCAACATTCTATATTTTAGCGTCGCTTGTCTCGTCAGATAGTTATGGTGTTCATTTGATGTCACATATTTGTGCTGCTCTTGTACATTATATGCCTTCCCCAAATGATCACATATATTTGACGTCATCTTAACGACAGATATTAATGGATTAATCATGAAATCAGATATTATTGCCGAGTTGTTCATAGTAATATATTTATGCGCGTGACTATAAAACAGTGTGGTCAGTGTGTGTAAACAGTGTCAATGTGTTTGCTGGAAATAATGATCCGATCACTATATCCAGCTGCCATCCATGAAGAATAACTATGACAAAACTGTAGCAACTGTTCTTTATAGCCACTTATTAGAAGCAAAACATTCAATGTTTGAACAATACGATCTCTTTCTAACCGTAGCAACTTTGTATCATTGTCCGTAGCTATTAATTCTGCCTTATAAAGAGCTCTGTATAAATGAATTTACCGCTTATTATAACACTTTAAATTTCATAAGTTATCATTCGACAAGGCCGTTTACATAGTGCGGATTTGTCATTTAAATATTTGAATTAAAATATTTTTTTGAAGATTTATTGTTGTGGTGATTTATAGCGTAGCGTATTTACGACGTTGTTTTCTTCAAACGCAACGTAGTGCGTTACGTAATATTTTGATAGTATTCAAATGAAAATATTGATACATTAAATAGCTTTCGAGTTCGGAATTATAAAGCAGCACAAATAGTCCTCGTTGTACTAGTGGTCGCAAGCGCTACTGCTAAGTAAGACGTCCTGGGTTCGATTCACACGTCGGGCAAAGTGATATTGGATTTTTCCAATGAGAATTTGTCACGTAGATTCAACTTAATTGGATTTAAAACCGATATATTCTCTCTTTTAATATCAAATGATACTTTTTTTTTATGCTAGAAAGCTTTTTGCTAATGATAGCCTATAACGGTCCCACTATTGAGACACAGGCCTCCTCTCCTCGAAAAGGGAGTGGGCTATAATCTACCACGCGGGCCCAGTGCGGGTTGTTAGATCATAGATGTCACATCTCTTCGAATTTCACAGGATAAGCATGAATAAATCCGTGCACAAAACGCACAAATCTACTTTGAAAACTGTAGTTTGTCATATCAGATTTATTGCAATCCCGCGGCCTCTGAACCGACTTTTTAATCTGTCATCATCTGCCTAGCCTTTTCCTATTATGTTGAGGTCGGTTTCCAATCTAACCGGATGCAGCTGAGTACCAGTATTTTACATGAAGCGACTGGCTATATGACCTCCACAACTCAGTTACTGGATAATACGATACCCCTTGGTAAGACTGATTGTCAGACTTTCGGGCTTCTGACTACCCGTAACGAGTATCAAAGATTCACGAATGCCAGCCGGAACCAACGGCTTAACATACTTTCCGAGGCACGGATTGGTCTTTGTATGTAAAGATGGTCATCCATCCACAGACCAACTGCGGCAAGCGTAGCTTAACCTGATCGATCAACCTGTACGACTGCTGTTTTTTTGCCACGGGTAGTACCTATGTAGTTTGTCATATCAGATTTATCTCAAAATCGTGACGTGTGAACCTCGATGCAGTGGCCTGTGAACCGGGTTATATAAATCTGTATCCCCACTTAACACCACGTTCCATTCTCAGTCGAACACGGCTCACTTTTTACCGTTTAGCTCCACAATCGGTATTCACCAAACAAAAAGCACCGAATCAAAATTCTTCGGCCGCATCTTTTATTTATACCCTACGTTTCGACTAACAGGCGTAATTTTTTCCGGTAAACAATCAGTTTTGCCAGAAAAATGCGAGACGGGAAGAAGCTGTAAAAAGATCGGTTGTATTGTCGTCGAGATTTTTTCGCTTCTTGCGAATTCGGTCTCATAAATATCGAGATATGATTGGCGATGGGCCCGGTGGAATGACCGACGCGCGGGAAGAGAGGTACTAAGGTTACTAGATATTGTTGTATGTTTAGTTTGTCTTCTTTTCTTGTCACCATGAGTGATAACGAGAATTTGTCTCTGAGATTCACGTGTGGTGGATCTACATATCGCACTTCATTCATAAATAGTGGCTTAGTAGTCAAAAATAGTTACATACTCTGGTGAATAGGTAACTATTTTTGTTTTCACCATCTGGTGATGGTGAAGTTACTTCTGCTGGACGATCGGCACTGTCTCCAAACCACAAATTTTCAACGTCACCTTTCAAGTAACCCACGGATCTATCTAAAATGATTTTGGAGCGCCTTACATATGACATCAAAATATAAGCTTTGACATTTTGAAGACTCATAATTTCTCCCAACTCACATTCATCTCGAATCACTTCAATCCCCCACACGCATAGTACCTCTCCCACCTCAACTCCTCAAGGTATTTTACTTACTTGGGTGTGTTAGAAAAAGTCACCGTCGATTGTCTTCAGTTTAGCCTCAAAGGCTCAAACATGGCGAGGAGAGTGTGGGAATGACCTGGGGTCTAGGCAAAAACAACGCCAAACAGTACTCGGAAAATGAAGGATATTTTGGAAATCTGCGTATTTTTGTAGACAACGTTTATTTACTGCTCGAAAAGGAAGTAAGGGGGAAAGAAAAAGTCGAAATACGGAGCGAGGAAAGTCCAGGAATGTCTACTGGTCCAAAGGAGCCATACTTTTGGTCTATAAATGATACCTAAGCAAAAACAAAGCCACGTGTATGCTTAAAAGATCTTTATCGTCGACATGAACTTTGGTATTCAAAAGAAAATTCTCAAGCTGAAAATGAATCATTCGGAATACAAGGAAGCTCAATTCAAATTGCCATCGATACGCTAAAAAGAAGACCACAATAAACATCCAAGTCAAAACAAGATGCTCGCCTTCCGCATTCAGTGATATCAAAACCTATGAAGCATCTGGAACTACTTTAGACTATTCATGGTCTCTAGTCAAGAGTCAGCTGCTGCAATAGCCATAGATTCTCGTGACGAATGAAACCTGAAAACAAAAACAAAATATGAACAAGGAAGATCCAATTCCAATAAAAATGAGAACATTTCGAGATTGAATACAAGACATTATAAAGCGATTTCATAAACACTATGTAAAGCATCTCAAAAGAAACCCACATTACTTGCGCCATTTAATAAATGCCAAATGAAGAGGAATATAAAGAAGTCATAACACAATAAAACACTGCAAGTCTCATCAAAATACCAATCAAAATATCGCATACTAACGGACACGGGTACGTTAGTAAAGATCGGCACCGGTTCGTACAAGAACCGGCGTGGAATATTACCGTGCGCACTAATGATGAACGTTTCTGCGCTTTAATTGTGATCGAACAGATGAACAAACATACATTCACAGAGGCATTAATCTTTATGACAATCGCATAAGGTTCGGAATCGATTGAGAGGAGGAAGAGTTAATCGAACAGGCAAACAAACATACATTCACAGATGTTGAAGACCTTATGACAATTCCATAAGGTTTGGAATTCATTGAGGGGAGGGAGAGTTATGTTTGCAGCCTATGTTTTGTGACCAACACGATATGAAAAATGTATGAACTCTCATCTGGGGTATCAAGTAAAAAGTCCCTTATTGAAGTCGATTTTGATCAGCGTAGCTTTCTGTGAAGGTGGATCATAACTGGGTAACCAGTCTGCAACAATGACACATAGATTGTTTTGGCGATACGTGTGGAAAGAAATTACTTGTTTATGTATACTATTAACGTTTTCTGTTGTGCTTTTTGTAGTTTTTAATATATCAAGAGTATCTTTGTAGTAAAATATCTGTATTGTCATCGTAAGAGGACATACCTACGTCTGTTGGATCATCATTACTTTACATAACGGTTTGAACTGAACGTCTTCAAACACATTACATTCATTCATTTCATCCTTTTTTATTTTTTCATTCATTTATATGGTGTACATAATAAAGAGCATTCTATTCTATGATGGAATAGAATACTCTTTACTTTTTCGCGAAAAATAATATATGTCCAGTCCAATTTCTATTACCCTTCACTGTACCTACTTGCATACAAGCGGTCTATTCTGTAATAATCTCACCGCGAGAATTTAGGTGATAAAGTGAAGTAAGCTGTCATTCCACGATGCTAGTGATCGACACTATTGACAGCTCACTTATAGCTTACTTCACCTAAGTTCTCACGGTGAGATTTTTACAGAATAGATGGACTAGTACCTAGAAGCTTTAAGTAGTATCTAATATTTGAAACTCACAGAAAATGTTCGTTCACGAAAATGCTACCAAGTTACATTAATTTGCTGCATTGATCTCGGTTCAAGTACGATGTGGATGATATTCAAAACTTTTCATGGCTTTCAAAATGACTGTGTTACAAATGATAGTCTCATTGCTCTGTCTATAAAAAAAAATACACTTTGTAATAATTTCTCCCCAGCATAAGTGCTATAGGGTAGACAGAGGGTAAGTTGAGTTGTTGCCTATAATGTTCCAGCTATTGGGACACAGTCACACAGGCCTCTTCTCGGTGAGAGGGAGTGAGCCGTAAACCACCACACTGGCCCAGTGCGGGTTGGTAGATGTCAGATGTCTTCGAAATTTTGGTTCTAGGACATGCCGGTTTCCTCAAGATGTTTTCCTTCACCGTTTTGAGAGCAGTGGTGATGAAATAATTTACACAAATTAAAGTGCCTACTTGGATTCGAACTCACGGCCTACAACTTGTAAGTCACGGCCGTTACCACTGGGCCACCACTGCTCTAGACATTTTAAAGCCTTATATTTGAAGTCCTATGATAAGGTAATTACATTAAAAGTGTTTGTACAAACCTACTTACAAAAATAAATCATTTCATTTCATTTCATGGATAGTCTACAAATCACTTACAATCATAGTCCTCAAGTGCCTATAAAGCACTTTATATTATAACAGTTTTATTCGAAGAACATAGTAACTCTCTAATGCCAAAAATAGGCTAACTTGGTGTTATTAAGCTCTTTTCTTACGTAAGTATCAGTATCGAAGCCATAGATATATCTATAATCCTAAACTATGTCGATGTCTGCGTTGGTACTTTACGAATAAGTAGAAATAAACTGAGTCGGCGACTTTCAAAGCTTACTTTACACACCTTCAGTTAAAGAATCAGGTTCAATCTCCGAACATAGAACCAATGATCGAATCGCGCAGTACTAAAGCTATTATGAAATTAAAAATCTATCATTATTGCAAAACACTCAATTGTCAACTTTAATTTAGATGTAACTAAGTTAATTTTAGAATGGCAAAAGCTCAAGAAAAGGTCGTAAAACTTTTCAAGTTACAATCGGAACTACATCTTCGACACTTTGGTTAAGGTTTCTTTACGTATGGCATGAAAATTCGACATTTGAAGTGGCTGATGCAAACCAGTAATTCCTTCATTTATTGGCTCCAGGAAGTGGTAATTCTAAAGAGTATTGAGACATTCGATTATCGCCTGTGTGGTCCTCAGAATTTGATGTCGGATACCACTAGGAAATAGTAGGTATAATCAACGTTACTGACGTTGCTGTCCTCAATTAATTATTCATCTACTACTGACTATGTTATGTACACGATACGAAGCTATTATCGAGAAGCGCCAAATACGCAAAGAAAGTGTTAAGCCCTCCTACACGTATGTTGCTTACAACACAGCAGGCCAACTAGTAGTAACCGGAACCCTAATTGCGTAACACACTATTACTCTCAATTTGAATAATTTTGAAGCATATTGCTAATTCATTGCTCTATACTTAGCGTGGAGTTTATTTCCAGCACTTCTCCATAGAAAACCATCAATTGGAACCGTGCACCTAGCTTCTGACGTTCCATAAGTGCCCATGTAGGTTTATGTGAAATAAAATAATAATAATAATATTCCACAACTATCACACAACGCCGTCTAGTCTCAAGCTAAGCAGAGCTTGTGTTATGAGTACTAGACAACTGATAAACATACTTATATATTTCTAAATACATACATATATAGATAAATTACACCCAGACACAGAACAAATGATCATGCTCATCACACAAACATTTGTCCTGGGTGGGAATCGAACCCACGACCTCCGGCATAGCAGTCATAGTCACTGACCACTTGATCCATGATCCATACATTTTGGTGATGGGGTTATATTATCATGGCAAAATATATGGCGTGCCTGCGTTTCTAAATTAATCAGAACATGTTGATATTGTCTTGTTTTCGTTTGTCATTCATTATGGATTGGTTCCATCCACATGCGGACGGAGTCGCCGCTAGCGGCTTGTGCTCTGTTTTATCGGCTATAGTATGGAAAGCATTTTTGAAAGAGCCTGAAAAGGTTTTTCTTTAACACTATAAATTATGAAAAGCTGACGGACGGCCTTACTGACTGGCTTATTGGTAAAACATTAACAACCTCTTAAGAGGTCATTGTACACATAATTATGAACAACTTTTACTATGGGACCAACCCTGAAATCGCAAAAAAAAAACAGCTGTTCCCTACATTTTGACTAGTTATACAGGGAAGAGCTGATTTTTTTTCGCGATGAATATACTTTTCTCAGGAATTTCCTGTACTTACTTGTCTAACCGTCTATCCAAACAAAAAAAAACAAAGCTCCTTCCTCGGAAAATTTCTTAGGCATCAAATGCATCCCGACATAACTTAGGTGAGGTGAGTTTAAAGTAAGTATCGTTCCACCTGATGCTAGGGATTGACACTATTGACAGCTCACTTCAGCACCGCTGTACACAATTTGTACCAGGGGTACGAACTAATGAACCAGGCTTAATAAGGGAAATTCCCGTTATTAAAAACGTCGATATCTAGTCACAATCTTATCGCAGCATAAGTAATGTCAAAAATGTAGGTATTTTTGACAGAATGAGACAGGGTTTAAAATGCGAACGTTCCTAAACAAACGGGAATTGCCACTCTGTTTTGGCTAAACAGAACTACTTTTGAAATGACAAAGCCCTCTCCACTATCCACAGCCCACCACCGAAAACCACCCAAACCTCGTCATTGTCTCTTTACACCCATAGTTTCCTCATTAATCAACACTAACCCTGCGGCTGCCACATTACGGTCCCTTTGACCAACCGTTTACCGACACTGCCATTTTGTGCTAATTATGTGGAAGTAGTGTCCTGCCCTGTTCTTATTCAGGTACCGCGGTAAATAGAGGGTTGGGTTACTTGGTAAATTATAAGGCTTTAACGCGAGAGGCTGCAAGTTGAATGGGATTGAAAGCAAGAGTGGGGGCTCAGAAGTGGAATCTTATTACTGGGAACTAACTAGAAATAATATGATACGGTAAGTAGCTAACACTAACAGAAAATAATCACAGACCTACTTCACAAAAATAAATGTTTCTTTTTGCCTATGTTATGTTACTTTGATGACGAGGAATGAAGAGATCCGCAGGAGAACCAAGGTAACCGACATAGCCCGAAGAATTGCCAAATATAAGTGACAGTGGGCGGGGCACATTGCTCGCAGAACAGATGGCCGATGGGGCTGAAAGGTTCTGGAGTGGCGACCGAGTACCGGAAGACGTAGCGTTGGAAGGCCTCCCACAAGGTGGTCCGACGACCTTGTGAAGGCCGCAGGAACCCGTTGGATGCAAGAAGCACAGAACCGGTCGAAGTGGAGGTGCTTGGGGGAGGCCTATGTCCAGCAGTGGACGTCTTTTGGCTGAAATTATGTTATTTTGAGTTCTTTCTAAGCAAATCAGATGGGTAGGTATGTTAACTTATCAAAGTGACTATACAGAAGTCTACACCTGTTTTCCTATCTAATCACTAGAATTTACCGCGGACTAACTCAAAAAAAGTTTTTAAGAGTGGACTCAATTAATTTACTAGCCACACCATAATTTAATCCGTATAATAGAGCCGTTAGTTAAACCCTAAACACCTTGATAATAGTCGCGTAAAAAATATGCCAAACTTAAACCTCGATAAATGTATGGTTACTTTGAAGGTTATACTGGTTGTCACTACTCCGCGTTTATTAATAAAGGGGGCAAGAGTCTTTAAAAACTAGCGCCAGTTTCAAAGGCACCGATATAACATGATGTCCAGCCAATAAATATACAAAAAACAAACTCAAACCAGCCATAATCACACATATCAGACATATTGAACAAATCTGAACACACGAAATGTCCAAAACCTTCGAAGACAGTAAAATAATGACAGAGCGGCGTAGTAATAACGTAATCGTTCATTACCAGTTCCCAAGATGGACAGGAATGAGTACAGGAGCCAGCACATCGATTCAAAGATAAATTTCGATCAAGCAACTGATAAAAATCGAGCGAATTCGATACAAAAAATCGAGTTGCAATAATTTTAATGATGTACAATATTGTGGCTCGCGATATGGAATGCTTTTGAAATGATATTTTGATTTGACGATAATAGAATGGCATGTGGGGCGGAAAAAATATCGAGTTCGTTATACTGTTGTGGTTTCGATGGAAAGTGATTAGGTGGAAGAAGAGTTTTTGGGATGATACTGGCCATTCACAAAGTCAGTTTCGGTGTTGGAATGTATACCAAACATGCGTTCAAACGTTTTAATGGAGCGGCTACACAATCTTACCGATTTCAATGAGGGTAAAGGTAAAGTGAAGGTTGATAGTGTTGATACCTATCAACTAATACTTGTCTGATACCTATTAACTTTTTTAAATATTAGGTCATAAGTAGGTATGGTATGACCTACTCTAATTTTTCACAACTAAGATAAAGTGGAGACACAGTTGATTATTTATAATAATAAATGATTATTATTTGATGATTACTTATAATAATACAACAGTAAATATTATAGTGATTGGCATCCATTTTCCTCACCTTCAATTCGACCTCGCGGGAAAAGCTCGTATTTGTGTTTCTTCAGTGCTCTGAATAACACTATACGTTCAGTAAAATAAAAAAACCTAAAATAATGAGAATATAACACTTGCAATATTATGTACTATTGTTTATTTAAGATCCAGACTCCCGTACTCTTTCCGTTATACTGACGCAAAAAGCCACAATTATTCAATAAAACATTTCGGTAATTTTACACAATACAATAAACTTGATGTTTATTGCCACCGATAGTACCAATAACTTAAACACTCGTCCTAAACATTACTTACAATGTTGTCAAAACTTCGGCACATTTGGTGAAGGTAATGACTGTCATTGCGAATGTTCCCCAGGCTTTGAATTATCATGAAATCCCAATATAAATGGGTGTTATTATGATTTTAAAATGCAATGATTATGTTTCAAACAGGCAGATGTTTGGACTTCTGAAACTTGGTTGATGGTGGAAATAAAGTCCATCCATAATCAGCCTATAATGTTCCCACTGCTGGGACACAGGCCTCCTCTCAATGAGAGGGAGTGGGCCGTAATCCACCACGCGGGCCCAGTGCGGGTTGGTGGATGTCACCATGTCTTCGAATGTTTGGTTCTAGGACACGCCGGTTTCCTCACGATGTTTTCCTTCACCGTTTTGAGAGCAGAGGTGATGAAATAATTTACACAAAGTAAAGCGCCTGTCTAGGTTCGAACCTACGACCTATAACTCGTAAGTCGCGGCCGTTACCACTTGGCCACCACTGCTCTGCTGCACTGCACTGCTGCTGCTGGACGTAAGCCTCTTCAATTGAACGCCATTTAGCTCGATTCTCGGCAACTCTCATCCAGCTGCTATCAGGCACTCTGCGAAGATCGTCGCTCCAGTTAGCCTAAGGACGTCATGCTTTACGTTAGCCGATTCGCGGTCTCCAATCAAGAACATGTCTACCCGAACGGTCATCGGTTCTGGCTACGGCTATTTTGATTTAGAACTAGGTATTGTTGTGTATTTATTTTATTTCGTATTGTCTTATTTAGGTATAGGTATCTCTTCGTACACTGCACCGATTGACGTCATCACGTCAGCGCCGGCTGTCTCGCATAGGGTCGTAGAATTATGCTGAGCATGTTTTCCCTAAACTTTTTCGTTTTGCGTTCTTTCTCTGTGCCACTTTTACCGCAAATAAATGTTTTTCTTTCTTTCTATCACTAATATTATGTTAAAACATAAACATTTGACATTAATTTTATTTATGTTCGACGATTATGTCTGTATTTAGATTTTGTACGAAAAAATATCGGTCTTTTTTACCTCGGCCTCGTTGCCAAATTCATGAAAATTAGCTCGGTATAATTTACGTGTAGTAGCGTTGAAAAAAAGAATTTAATGGCGCTAAATTAACTCTCTCTTGACTCTTACCAGCGAAAATAGCCGTGAGAACCAGCAAAATAATCCATACTCCTAAACAAATCCTTAAAATCAATCTACCACTCATAAAAGAATTATACAAATATTATCATTGCGCCAACATTAAATCTAAACTCGATAGCGATGACCCTAAAACATCCCTTCAACCTGTCATCGGCGCAATGGGGTGCAACCCTCCGCCACCGCGCGGGTCGTTTCGACCACCCAAGGGACCCGGACTGGGACATTATCTAATCCGAATTAAACTATTATAAAAACGTTGATTCGTTAGCGAATGCGTCCGTAGATAACGGTAACTATCCATGATAGGGATTACACTGAGTTAATTTGGTCGCGTGGCGGATTTCAACCCTAATCTGCTGCGTTTCTCTGTATGAACGACGTTGTCAATCAGGGTTTGGTTGAGCGGAAGAATTTTTGTTTAGGCAGATGGGAAATCCAGTTTTTTTGGGAACAGTAATTAATTCTTTTGTTTGATTAGGGTGACTTTATCTCTTATTGTTATTTTAGTTGCTGCTCGATGGTTCCGTGCTAATCTGATGGTAAAGTACGATTTATGAAAACTCCTTGGATTTTTGGCAAGTTTTCACGGAAACTCCTATATGCGAAATAAGCTTCCAGAAGGTACTTTAAAGGTAGGTCAAGGTAATTTTTATAAATCCTACTTTCCATCAATGATCCATCAGCACTGAACCCCCGAGCAACAAATAAAAAAGGGACAAAATATAAACCGAAGCAAAAGTATTGCCAGTTTATTTGAGCAAAGCATATATCATACTCGCTTAAGCGTATTATCCTTAAGCGTCTAAAAATTAAACATAAAAATAAGAGTTAATTTTGTCAGCTTTTCGATTTATAGAATAAATATTTATAACCACAAAACTACCACATGGTCTACCACAACTGTAACAAAATAAATCACGGTCATCTAACACACCGTCAGCTCATTATCCGCACATTTGCGAAACTCGTAAACAGATAAACACATTAACAACAATAGAAAACAGTGCATCTACTTGTCACCACATCTGTTACCACAGAATAACCTCAACCAGTGAAAGAAGACCCCTATCTCCCTTTCAAATGTTCCCAAAAAAAAATCAAACTGGGAACTGGGCATCAAAGTTAAGGGGTCAAAATGACCAGTCGCATTTCAAGTGTTGAAAGTGAACAGGGTTGTCACACATAAATAATCACGTAATTGGGAGTTCAATGATAATGTGGTTTGTGGACACCCTTATTGTAAATATTTGGGGTCACGGTTACAATAGGGATGTTCGAGCATATGTAGCTGCTATTTTTGTTCGTGTAAACTAGCTGATTATTAAATAATAGAAGTAGTAACGAAAACCTTTTATTTAATCATTTAATTACAAACAAATGTATACAAGTAATGAGGCAGACTTAATGCCATAAACATTTTCTACCAGTCAACCCTTGGGTGACGTAAAGACAAAAACGAACCTTTTCTTCTTCTTCTATCTAAAGTGGCCATCCCTAAGGTATACAGGCTGTCTATGAATTATTCACTGGCTATCTTTCAGGCCGTGAAAGTACCTACTCGTAAGAACAACTTGTACACTATGGGATCAACTCTAAAAAGCGCCTTTTTCATGCCTTTTTCGTAGAGTTTTGTACACAACAGCAAAATTTTATTACAATTCAGGTTTATCAGACTTATCCCAGACTTTAGGAAGACTGCCGTTCGCCGTATTCCTCCTGTGAAACTCTGAAAAAAATATTTGTATACGGAATTTGTAATCTTCTTTAAGCAACATTCAGAAACAAACGCAGAATCTCAGGATGACTGTCACAACATTACACTACGAAGTGACCACCACACCACAGAACATACCTATTGTAACCTTTTACCGTATTCCTAGTTAAACTAGCCAAACCATAGAACAGAGGGGCAATTCTCGTAAATGAAAAATGATTTTATTTCTGTAATACAAACCTACTTACAGAAATAAAATCATTTTTACAAACTTTGTACTAAAACTTTTTAGACGTCAATCATATTTTTTAAAACTAGATGAGGTCAGCGTTTCCTACCTTACTACTCTAAGAAGAAAGGCCAAAACGAACTAAGAATTTTAAAAACGTTCACAGTTTGATTTCAGTCTCAATCTGTGAAAAATACCTCTAAATTCCGTAAATTTTTGACAAGTTTTTGACATTTGTTTGTCGCCGAGTTGAGACTGCGACTAGATTTTGAATGTTTTAAATTACGAGAATAATATTATGGCCTTCAGATTTCCCACTAATCTTCGATGATTTTATGACACGTATCCTTACTGCGTTCTCAATTCAAAAACCAAAAAAAGAACACACTGTTTCTTTCCTCATTCCCGTTCATTGTTTTACCGTTCGACATAATGTAGAAGTGTCATAAATCTAAGAAAAACAAAAGCCTCACTAACCTAAGACGTTTAGATGAGCATGTAACTAAATTATTTGGTCGTTATCTTAGCAGTAGCGCCCCCTGGTGAGAGGGTGAGTTTTTTTTTGTGAGCTTTTCAAACAGTTGAAGATCTGTATTTAATTTGTCGTTTTAATTTCGCTTAGAATATTGATATTTTATAATATTTAAGAATAAGAATATTATTTAGAGAATACAGTAAAATCTTAATGGAATTTTGTAGCACTTAAACCCAACAATAAAACAAAAAATAACAAATATTCTATGGATAAATAAAACGAAGTCAGGTTAGTTACACGAAATTTATAACTTAAGAACGGCTGGACCGATTTTTATGATCTTCGATTTGTTGGATTTGTCTCCGCCCCGAATAGCAGAATAACTATTAAAACATGAGAACAATTTTACGAAAAAAATAATAATGAAGATATTTCAGGGTCTCGTACATTTTATATAAAAAGGCTTTTCTGATTCTGAGGCAGTACGAAGTTCGCCGGGTCGACTAGTATAAAAACAATATCGTATTACCCAGTAACTGGCTTGTGGAGGTCAGATAGACAGTCGCTCCATGTAAAATACTGGTATTCAGCTGCATCCGGTTGGACTGAAAGCCTACCACAACATAGTTTGGAAAAGACAAGGCACATGATGACAAGAGTAAAAAAAAAATACTTTACTAATAATAACTAAAAAAATAGACTAATTTTGTCACTATTTTAAATGTTTAGAACCGGTTGAATTTCCATACAAGTTTTTCCTTTCATTTCTATTCCACCATCACTGTCAGGCTTTGAACTGTTTGATTGTTAATCGTTTGTCACTTTATCAGTCTTCAAATTTCTTAGGTGCCAATCTTGTCAATGTTTTACGCGCAGGCGCTCAAACCAAAACCGTGTTTCGAATGTAAAAATAAAACACATCTCAGCGTCTTTTTTTAACTAAGTCAATCTTTAGGGATATATCCCGTTTTCATAATTATGCTTAGGTCGGTAAGCATAATCCAATTTACAAATCTGTACCTACACTATTCGATTATTCACCTGCCGCAATTCTTTGCCAACAATGCCAACATCCATGCCCTACCTTTTCTCAACTGGGGTTCAGTCGCCAGTTCGCCACCCACCACCATCAGCCAATCTAGATAACATATCTAAATAACCTTCGGCACTCACACACCAAAGCAATCAGTAACATCACGGATGATCACCTTACTAATATATTTTTTTATCGTCTGACCCAAACTATAAAACGGCAAGTAGGTATCTGCCATAAAATAAAAAAGAATACAACTTGACATGTGGCGAATTATGGAACTAATTTAAAAAATGTACTGCACACTGACGTTGGGTTGACGTTTGCCTTGACGTGCAGCGCCACCACAAAATGTCACGTTATACTGGTCGACCCTCTAGCTACTAGGGTGGTTGATAACTAGAGGTGCACAGCGGGGTATAGTCGGTAACAATAGGGACAATCATCGATCTTTTGTTATGTTAATTTTGATGACTCTATTGGCTACTTAGTGTGTTCTCTATAGAGTTGTTCTATTTGAATGTTTTATTATGTCTGGTTGTGGTATGTTAGCATGCAATACTTTAAATGTGATAATTCACTATTTGAATTCACTGTAGGCGCCAATTACATGGCGTTTACGAAAACTGTTTTTTAAATAAATACCTAATGAATTGTTGAAACTTACCAACATACTTTTTGTAAAGAGATAATAATTTAGAAATAGGAAACCATAGGAATTCAAGGAAAACTTCGAAAGAACAATACATAAAATGCTTGTGATAATAAATAACGCCTTGCAAAATATTATTTGCAATAAGTTTCACATGCAACCATTGCATCACATAAAGTTTGGATACTATTTTGAAGACTTTTACTTTTTCAAGAACTTTTAATAGCTTTCATCTATTATTTTATTCTCGAATATCCATGACAGATAATCAAATATAGAAAATAAGGACGATAAAATTTGATCCCTACAAAAAACTAATTTATCGGCCAAAGATAAAGGCAAACTGAGCCAATTTAATAGAAAAACTGTCAAACCAAAGAATTGTCTCATAATCTAAGAGATTACTAACATCTAACATTTCCGACTCGAAAAAAATTTGTCGTCCGGTGAAGCAAAGGGCCCGGCCGGGCACAACGGCCGCGATGTCCCAGGAAAAAAAAGATGTCGCCAAAAGTTATCTATTCTATCAACACGTTTAAATTTAAAGGTACCGATGACAGGTTATGTGACCATAAAAATTTACGCACCATTTAATTTGCAAAAAATACAAAATTGATAAAGAAAACAAAAGGTTGCGTCGCGAATGTTTTTTTTTTGTGGTCTCTTGGGAGTTAGAAGTGCTGATGGATTTATTGATACTGTCCAATACTTATTTCAACGTTCCCATCGTAGCTCAGTATAGTCAATCTACCTATACCTAGTTTGCCAGATATTTCAGATGGCTTGAGAGAAAAAGTTAAAAGTTGCCAAATTCTGATTGTCCAGAAAGATGGTTATATTCAACACAACCCATTATACAACCTTAAGTGGCTAATCTCAGCATTTCTTGTATATCTCAGAGAGGGGACCATAAGGTAAAAAACATTTAGTCCCCTATAACTTGATCTGGTAATCAAGACGCCAGAAGATCAAGGAATACGATTACTTATTTTGTTCAAGCATCTGCCAGGTTATCATTTAGTTTGAGCCTCGTATAAAGCTAAAAAAACAACTTAATATATTGTGCAATCATTGAAATGTAGCATCCGATAAACACCATAAACTTTAAAAACCCAACACGCGGTCCACGACATTCAAATCAGACCTCAAGTTATTCCCACTCACAAAATCAGGTGATAATAATCAAAACAGTAGCTAAAAAAATACTAAATCGACCATCACAAAGTTATGGGACCGAAACATTCTTAAAATACCTACTGACGATGAACCAACCAGATTTTATCGACGTCTTTAACTGGACAGTTCAAGCGTGAATGAAGTAAAAATGTGGCCAGTTAGGACGTTTATTGATCGCTAATTAGAAGTAAAAGGGTGACATTTTTATACTTTTTTATATGGCCTCAGCTAACTTGTTATGGTGTGAGAGTGAGCAAGTATGTTGTGATGTGCACCTATAAACGTGTTTGGTAATAGCAGTTTAAGAAGGTACCTAAACACTTTATTTTAAATCACAGATAACAGAACATGAAAGTTACATTTTTAACTCTTGTAGTAGCACCCGAAAGTTTCATAAGCGTTTGTTTATAGTCAAAGCCATGAAATTAGTCACCTATGACCATTGTAATACACGCTAATTGGCACAATAAAATCCGCCTGAAACAAAACAACACCATATCACCTCCTACAAAATTAACAAAAGCAACAAAAGGCAGCAAAAATATTGCAGCTATAATTGCACCAGGCGCTTGTTGCCAGTTTCTCGTTTACCAAATTACGAATACCTCAGAAACAACACGCCAAAAACACATCGAAACTAATTTACAAATGATTTACAGCATAATTGAAAGTTTTTATGCATTGTTTATGAGCAATATAAACTAATAGGGACAGAGTAATGAATTAATATGAGTCGGGAATTCTTTGAGCTGTGGGTTTTGATAAGATCTCGATACAATTCCGTCTAATTCTGTTGGATATACAGAAATGTGGTCATGTGAAACATTCATGATTGTTGTAGAGTTAGAAAGGGAATAGTAACGACTGATTTATCAACAAAAAACGATCTGTTTAAAAAAGTTACAAGCAAACGTTTGTGTGCGCATTATTGATTGCTATTCGATTATTACCCTTAAATAAAAAGTAGATAGTACTTTATTTTGCCACCGATCATGATGTTGTTTGTTCTATGTAGACTTCAATAACTATAAATGGAAGAATGGAACGATGAATGTTCATAGATTTAAATAGCTCCAACGCAAGATATCCCTATTATTTTTATTACTTATATTTTTGAAACTTCTCTCCAAGGGAAACTGCGGCTCTTAACGCCAATCTAGGATAAATTCAATTTAAATCTATCCAGCCATTACAGTGTGTATGAGTAAATAATTCAAACCGTCTCTGTAAATTTTCAAGCTTTTGAAGTGATGATAAAGTCGCTTTGCCACTTCTAACCATTCCGAACCCCAAGTGAACCACAACAGGTGTTGTTTATCAACAACATCAACATTAGTTCTTTATACGGCCGTAGGTGGCACTGCACGTCACAACGCGGTCGTTACATAACTTGTAATCGCGATGATTCGGCGATAATCGTACAATTATCGCGCGCAAGTATTTGGGTGCTGAGGCGCAATTAGATGTTTAGTAAACACACACACACATTACACATACACACACACACACATTACACACACACACACACACACACACCCCCACACACACACACACACATCACATTATTCTATGTTATTGGCAAATATTTATAGCCGGCCTATGGAAACTTATTTACGGCCAGCATAGCTACATAAATACATACACAATTAGTCTATATTGCTGCTACTGCTGGTTATCAGCTTCTCCCAAGACACTCAACAATATCCAGTTCTCCGCCTTCTGCATCCAGTGCTTCCCAGCCGTCTTTTGAACATCGCTCCAAATAGCTAAGGGTAGGGAAGTCCTACAATTCGCTTGCTTTACCTACACAAAGACTTGTGCTACAACAGCCAGCGGTCGTGCGACATACATGGCTGGTTCATTATCACTTATCACTCAGGACTCAAACATTAGAGGAATCTACCGCAGTTTATATAGTCAGGATAAGGTTAAAGAGTTCCTCTCACCGCATCTTAAATACCCATCATCTGCCTAGCCTTTTCCCAACTATGTTGGGGTCGGTTTCCAGTCTAACCGGATGCAGCTGAATACTTGTATTTTACATGGAGCAACTGCCTATCTGACCTCCATAACCTAGACCCTGGGTAATGCGATACCCCTTGGTAAGACTGGTTGTCAGACTTTTGGGCTACTGACGACCTGTAACGACTGTCCTGGTTCCAAGAAAGACAGCCGGGAATAACGGCTTAACGTGCTTTCCGAGACACGGACGGGTCTTGGTATGTGAAGATGGTCACCCATCTACGGACCAACCGCGGCAAGCGTAGCTTGGATCGACCCGTGCATCTGTTATTACTTAGCCACAAGCACCTCTTAGAGACCCTAGTTTCATAACTCAAAACTCAAACTCAAACTCAAATCATTTATTTCAATTAAACCTTGTACAGGCACTTTTGAATTGTCAAAATTAGATAGTCTGTCAGTTAGTCAGAAAGTTGAAGCTAGTTGCCCATTCCAAAGCGTAGATCTCTATGGAGAAGAACGGACAAGAAACTCCATGGACACTCTTTTAAATCAAGATATTACAAAATCCTGGGTACATTATTCTTGTTGCTTCTATATGTGAGAACAATGTAAAAAAGACAGAAATGAAGAAACAATTCAAGACATAAGATTAAAAATAAGCCTTGGCAGTTAAGAGATGACCAGTCTCAACCGACGGCGCCCGTTCACGAACATGACGCGTGGATCAGCACCATCCAGCTCAACCATTTTGTAGGGAACCGAATGATCCAACACACGCGCCACCATCGGTGAGACATTTAAGTGAGCATGACACGTTCTCAACTGCCATGCTATTTCAAGTCAACATCAAAAAATCATAATAAACAGAAACATGGTTCTTACATTTACAAAATTAAAAAAAAAAAAATGCTTCTAAATTATACAAAACTACTAATGAACCTAATCACTTAACACTAAACTACTTCCCTTACTTATTTAGTTAACCCTTACTAATTGTGGGAGCCTAAGCAGCTGATATCCTTCAATTGTTCCTCCCGCTAAAAAGGGTTGAAAATTACAAATTAACCAATCATTCAAGAAATTACTAATCCAAATAATCGTTCAGAAATAACTCAATCTTGTTTTCGACCAGGTGAAGCTAAAGAAGTCGTAAACCTTTTATTTTTACATCCCCTTTCCGCTTTTAAATACCTCGTTTGACGTTTCAACCCCTGGATAATCTGTTTGATTAAATATGGTAGATAAGGGTTGAAATATTTATTGTATTGTTGATTTTCGTTAGATTGTGTACTATCTAAATAAAAGTTTGATACATTTTAAGGAAGATGGATTTCGCTTTTATATTGTTAAAATAAGTTGGTCATATGTAGTCCTAATTGGCCTTCAAAAGTGAATTGGACTGCTCATCCTTGATAATTTGTGAATAAATCTTCATAGTAAAACTCTTAAATTCATTCATTTTCTGACTGACAACGCACATCCTAAACGTTGGGTTTGCAAGCTTAAATTTTTTTTGCACCAGATTTCCTTACCTATATAGCGAAAGTAACAAGTAGTAGTAGTAAGGATTTTTTGAAAGTTCACAAAATAAATTTTATTTACCAGCGATACGCTAAGAAGATGAATCAAAAAATGTTGCTTTACTTTGCTTTAGTCTTAATTGAACATTAATGAACCCTACGGACCCTCTCGAAGAGAGGAGGCCTGTGTCCCAACAGTGGAAATATTATAGGCTGATTATACAATGAACCCTACGTGCCAATAGGAATTTAGAATAGGCACAGATATTTATTATTCAACCAAAAGTTTACCTCATTTCTAGAACAAACCATTAGAAGTTCTGTCACGCAAGACCAGTGCGAAGATCTTAGAATAATTAAGTAGGTACTTAGCTACTTAACCATTACATAAACCGTCGAAAACATGGCGAACACATAATAAAATATATACATGTTACCTACTTTTACTTCCTTTCCTATCAATTTGCCTTTTTCCAGTGATTAAACTTTTTTGCACGTGTGGTCTCGTTACAGTTCTTCCAATCATCTGTTACAATCAAATCCAAACTTTAACAAGTAAAAGCTAAAGTCTAATTTCCAATACCATTGGAAATAAAAAAATATATATACATGTAACGCAAAAATAAACCTTATTTCATAACGAGAAGGTTGGTTTTAACGTTGTACTCATCTTGGTTAACCTTAATTTCAAAGGAGACGTGTGTCTTTTGTGTTATTTAGATTTCTAAACAATATTTCTAAACAAAACTTAAAAGTAAGGTAGTTACGCAATATGTAGGTAACTCTATTTGCTAGACAAGCAAGTTCCGCATATTATGGATAGCAATGCAAACGAGTTGTATTCTACGAAAGACTGAACTGCTTTTTCTTAAACGCAAAAACGCAAAGTACAAAATCTAAATGTAAGTCAATCAATCAACTCAGCCTTTCGCAGTCCACTGCTGGACATAGGCCTCTCCCAGGCTGCGCCACAACACCCTGTCCTCCGCCTTCCGCATCCAGTTTAAAAGTAAATGTAATTAGCTGAAAAAAATTACGTAAGATGGTTTTCAGGCTCTACCACAGAATAAATAGTTGACTCTACAGAATAATCAGCCTATAAGTATAGCTTTCCCACCGCAGGGACTTAGGCCTTATCTCTTACCCAAGATAGAAAGGTTAAGTAAAGATTCCCAACAAAGGAGATATAGACTACATATGGACTGTCAGAGCTATCGATCGAACAGGCGGTCGCATCATTATTGAAGTGAAAACTTATTCAGGCGTGTTGGGCATTTTTAGAGATTGTAAAAAAACCTTTGAACTCGCGAGTTCACTGATGTGACGCGATGTGTTCGGCTGTCCTCGGGATGTACTCGGTTTTAATGTATACCCGATATGTCAGTGAGTGATGGCAAAGTATTCTGTTTGTGTTTTGTTTTTCACTTCTGTCGGCACTTCCGGAGTGCCAGTGTTCTTTTTTTTCCTGCAAAGTTATATCTGTCGATCTATTCTGTAAAAATGTCACAATGAATACATAAGTGAAGCGAGCTTGAAGTGAGCTGTCACTCGACCTAATGCTAGACTGACACTATTGATAGCTAAGTTCACCTAAGCTTTCACGGTGAGATTTTTACAGAATAAATCGGCTGATACCTACCAATACATAACTTCAAATTCACGGTCTGTAGCGTCCAGAAAAAGGATAAGAACTATCCATTTCAAGTAGGTAGGTAATGAGCAAACAAAACGGAAGGTAGCAGTAAATCATAAAATTAATCAGCTGACTTGATTATGAGCATGATGCCTAACGTACTCAATCACACACTGCTTACCAGCGATTTGTTAAACTTACACAATGTTCGCGTAATACCTGGAAGTGGATGTTGCTTGTGATTTTTACTATGTAGTGTGAAAATTTGTCAAACCAGTGGTAAATATTTGGACATGCCTAACACGGTCAGTTTATTACAAGGCTAGAGCAGTCCACTGCTGAACTTAAATCTGTAGGTATAAATACACGGTAATGTGGCCAAACCTCCGCCAGTCTGATGAATGACACCCATTAGGTGCCAGCTATCTTCCGAAGATCCTAAAGGAGAAAGTGAAAGTGATCCATACTTACTCCTTCTTTGTATTGTATGTTGCCAATGAATCTTATATTTCATGAAACCGTAACTGCTCTCTTCCCGAAGACACATTCAATCTATTAAAATAGATACTAATTTGCTTCAATCACTTAAGTTACTCACCCTATCTCAGACGATTACTTGAGTACATCCTGTGCACTGGACATTCAACCTCGTTGACCTGCAAGTCAGCATGAGCTACATCTTTTTTATCACAGACTCACAGCATGAGCTGTTCTCGCATAACGACAAAAGATGAAGTAGGTATCATTGAACGTCCGCGTTGTCCATGTTACTGCACATCGCCTCAGGTAAGTCGTTGGCGTTGACTTACTTCCTAGTATTTATTATCTTATTGCAATGCTGAGGGTCGTTAACTTGTTTTTATGTTTAATAAAAAACTGAGTCTTGTTTGTGGGATTATTTATGATTTTTTTAATAATCACTCATTATTTAAATCTCACACGTAAGTTTAGAAGACTAACAAGTATGAAGGTATCTAAACTACGAGTACGTACCTAGTGTATAGTCTATGCCTACTACGTAGTGAAAATCAGAGGTTATACCTACAAATTGCGATTTTCCATTTAAATGATTACGAATTCTTCCACACATTATTCTGTTTCTCACTATACAGTAAACTAGTTTATTGTTCACGTTGACTGTAAAATAAAATAGAATAGGTAAAATTGTTTATTGTTTACGTGGTGAGTAATTTTTTTGTTGAATTTTCTTCAAATTCACGCTCAACAAAAAAAAATTCAAAGAAAATTCAACATCATCATCACTCACTCACTTCATTTGTTTTATTTTCATTTTTTTTAAGACAACACATGTGGCTCTGTTCTAATTAGAACAGAGCCACATGTCTACTTATGTGACAGAGCTACGCTCTCTCTACGATGAAATGTGGGTCAAAATGTCGGTCTGTAGAGTAGCACCTATCTAGGAGTCAGTAAACTAAAGATATATTTCGGAAGCATTTCAGAAGAACAATTCTCATTTGCGCATGAGAGGCTTTTTAACATACTGACGGTCCACCGGATTGAAAGTTTGTTAGCCACAACTGAAACTAGGAGCTTGCTGGAAGGCAAGAAAACCAGTCAGCGTTTCTGGCAACGGGGCTGATTGCCCAAGGTATGTATCGTTATTCGTCGAGGCTCTTTAAATGTACCCCTTTTAACGCACATACATAGGTCCCGGGGGAAGAGTCTTTTCAAGAACCTACCACCAGCTAAATATATTATTTTAAGATCTTTGTTTCACAGTTACAAATAGTTTATTTACACACATAACTAGTGCGTAAAGATAACATACACTTTGCGCGTTTACCACACGGTGAACTTGAAACAGTTTCGACACTGCACTTTACTGTTGAGAAATAAGAATAACATTTAATACAGATTTAAAAAATTGAGCATTTTTATGGCTTTCAAATTGTGGGCTGTATTAAAATAACCTCCTCGGACTAACATAATCAGCACAAAATGTTCCCACTGCTGAAACTCAGGCCTCCTCTCTGTGAGAGGGAGTAGGATGTACCTAATACAATAACTGAACCCATTGTGGGTTGGGATGTCCTTCAAAGTTGTGACCTCCACGAGAGGCAATACCTGAATGCTGTTCGACAAACACAGGGCAGACCCCCTACCACCAGTACCACCTTACTGACTGACTTTGCTACGGCATGAGCCATCTCATTGCTTATAAGTTCGTGCCGGTTCGAGGCGAGAGATGGCGGCTATGAGGCTCGTCTTGAATTGCGAAGAAACCTAGGTTCAAAAAAATTCAAATATAAGTATGACGGTGAAATCATCGAAAAGTTCGGATAAGAGTGACATTGGCTGGTGACAATTCTCCTAGTATTGTATAATTGCATAGCACATGTGTGAGTACTATGTACATACTATAAAGCTTCCATTTACTGGGTACGCCTTTCATTGACTTGAATGTGCCCTGGCGGCTGAGAGTATGTCATGCTCACTCAAATGTCTCGCTGATGGTGGCGCGTGTGTTGGATCATTTAGCTCCCTATAAAATGGTTGAGCTGAATGGTGCTAATACATGCGTCATGTTCGTGAACGGGCGCCGTCAGTAGGGACTGGTCATCTCTTTGCTGCCATGGCTTATTTTAATTTAATTTAATATTTGAATTGTTTTTTTCATTACGGACGCTTTTAACGTTCTGCATCGTTCTCACATGCATAATTTTTAACATGAATGATGTAAACAAGACTTTGTAACCATATTATTTTGATTTAAAAGAGTGTCCATGGAGTTTCTTGTCCGTTCTTCTCCATAGGTACCTACGCTTTGGAATGGGCAACTAGCTTCACCTTTCTGACTGTCCGACCCCTTGACAATTCAAAAGTGCCTGTAATTGGTTTAATTGAAATATATGCTTTGAGTTTGAGTTTGAGTTTGACTCAACCAGAGCGTCGCATGGATGGTTGCGTGAGAGTTGTCTTCTAATAAGAGATGATGAGCCTCGTCGTACCATGTCCACGACGAACTGCATATTCCGGCACAATCATGATGATATTAAAGCTGCTGAACCACTAATACGATAACTACTTCTGGTAAATACTATAGAGCAGTCGTGATGAACTAAATTACACAAAGTAATGTACCTGCCTGGGTTCGAACCTACGACACGTACGTCGGGGCCGTTACCACTGGGTCACCACTGCTCATTAGGCCTACCTAATTGTAATATAGCAGGATATTTACAGGTATGTATCCTACTATATTACAATTATAATAAATATTATTATTTATTTTATTAAATTATTGGCAGTATAATTTCCTATTCGCCTGCAAATGACTTCAACAGCACGCTTCAGCATGAAATATTAGAGAACGTTACATAACAACTAGAAACATTTCAAAACAACAATTAACTTGTCTACAATTACCGTTTTCACCTCTTAAACACATACTCAATTATTTTTAATACGAATAATAGAGAGTTGAAACTAAAACACAAATAGTTTTGAACGTGTATAAATAATTTGCACATAAATTGTTAAATTATCATATTTTGTATGCCTACTCGCGTTTTCACTACACTTTGTATTCCGTAACAGTTTAAAATCATTGTCTATGGTAAGGCCAGTAGTGTGTCATTGTCATCATGATCATCATCTGCTATCAAGTATGTTGACGATGGCTACCAGTTCCAGTCTATCAGGATACAGCCGAATACCAGTATTTTATATGAAGTGACTGACTCTTTGAACTGCACACAGTTAAGTACTGGGTCACACGATGCCTACCCCTATTAACAAAACTGCGTAATCTTGCGTAATTTAGGTACGCGGTTGAAAAAAAGGCACCGAAAAGACGCTCCATTCGGTAACTTCTTTGCATCTGAGCCACGTAATGTCAGAAAATGCAATAAAGACAACTATTGACAAGTATTCAATAATATTAATGATTATTACCTAAAGAGAAAAGAAAATGGTTGATCTTTGCAGCTTTCTTTGACTGGGGAAAACTCTAATGATTATTGCATTGATGTTAAGTAATGTAATTGGAATTAGAGACGATTAATATCGAAGTATTTTTATTTATTGCAAAGGTTTTATAAGAATTGTCTATTAAATAATCAGAAATATGGCTGGCTTTCTTTTAAAAAAAACCAACACCGACAAATGTGAAAGGTAAAATTAGGAAACACTGTACCGTTGCGTTAGACGTGATTTTGAGTGCAGACCGCGAATGGGCAAATGTAAGGTAGGAACTGAAGGAACACGGGTGGGTTTTAGTTAGTAAGAGTCTGACACTCCTTTCCGCTCCGCCCAGAGCGGGAACCCTCCCGCTCTGGGCGGAGCGGAAGGGAGTGTGTCATTTGATGATTTCCCACCCAAAAAAAAAAAAAAAAAAGTAGGACGCCCTCTGTCTAGGTGGAGCGACGATCTTCGCAGGGTGGCTGGTAGCAACTGGATGAGAATTGCCGAGAATCGAGCAAAATGTCGTGAAATTGGAGAGGTGTTGTCCAGCAGTGAACTGCTGTAGGCTGATGATGATGATGTTGATGACATAGGTATCTCAACGTGTAACTACCGGATATAGACGAAGGCACGTGCCCGCCCCGCATTGAGCTTATCCTAATTGCCCTTTTCATCTAACTGGGGGTGACCTTGGTGATTATTCACGGGCTCCTCTCGTGAAATTGTCTGGGAGAATCTGCAAGTATATCGCATTCATTATCTTCATTATCATCCGTCGTATCCTGGGCAGTCTTCCAGATGCTACCTTGCTGACTGGCTTAAATTTTTACAACAACTTGAGGTATTATAAAGGTTCGTGCCTTCTTCTGCTTCGTCTGTCGATGATTCCAATATTTTAAATGAGCTAAGACCTGAAAACCAATTCTCGTAATTAAAAACGTTCAAAATCTAGTCGCAATCTAATCTCAGCTTCAATCAATGGCAAAAACTTGTCAAACATGTAGTCAAACATGGAAGTTATGGTATTTTTGACTAATTGAGACTGAGATCAAACTGTGAACGTTCTTAACAAGAACTGCCTCTCTGAACTCGGTGAAATAGTTTATGCCGTGATGAGACCGGAGAAGAAGTTTAAAATGTCATCAACAAAGTACTTACCTTGGTTCTATGAAACTACAGCTATTAAGCTAGTAAGCGTGAACTTTTAAGTGTATTGCAAGTCACCGTACAATGTAATATTGTTTCCTAATAGCAAATCGATCATCTGTTCATTGGCGACCATTCGGGTATGCGACCTCGATAGACTGTCAGAATTTGAGATTCATCGTCTGATGAAACTGTTGTATTGTGAAGACGAATCTCGAAATGTCTTCTTGTCTGCACCTTACCTGAATTTATGAGTTATTATTAATAAGTTCTATTCTTCTTTAGTTGTTCCCTAACTACTCAGTTACGTAGTACCTATCTTGGCCTTCTGTCCTTTGGCTTTGATCCTATCTTACCTAATCTGTTTCAAGTTCTACATTCACTCTGTCAGTATATACTTCTACCTCATCATCATCTGCCTGGCGTTTGGGAGAAAGCTGGAAGACTGGAAATCGACCCCAACATAGGTGGGAACTTATGTTGGGGTCCGCTTCCAGTCCATCCGGTACATACTTGTACCTCCCGATCCAAATTATATATGTATTATTGTAATTAATGCTATCGCAGAATGATATATTTTCGTAGGCATCATTATTGTTACCCAGATAAAACATTATCAACGACTCAGTCTTAACTATCCCTAGGCAAAACATTTCTCTTTACAAATAATAGATAGGTAGAAATATATAATGTTTTTATTGATTTCACCATAAATATTATCTACAGATTATTCTAATTATATTAATATAATTAGAATAATCTGTCTATCTTGCCACATAAAATAATCAATAACTTATGTAGATACTAAATCAATTTTATCTCACCTATCACTTCATTTAATTGATAGAACATAATAGGTAACCGTAAGATTCTTAAACGTATTCATTCAAAAGAGGAACACATTAATAACACCAGTTCCATTATTTAATAACTATCACCTTTCTAGTCATACTGCTACTTACTTACTTATAATGCAAGCTAGTAATAAATATATTTATTGTGCTAAGTTTTGCAATGCAGAGCAAGTAGGATGGATAGTATGTAACTCTTATCTTCGATCTTAGAACAATGTTGAAGTAAGCACGTTAAAAGATATAGGTAGGTACTTTAATTATACTCCGTGGGTTGGACTAGTCTAGTCCGTAGACTAGACTCGTCCAATCGTGATAATATTATCATCCCAGAAACTGACAACTCAGAGTTACAACTTATGGATTAGGTAAAACTACAAGAATGTATGCACTCAGCACATCAAAGTGAAAATATCGATGAATATAAACGTAAATAGCTATTAATGGTCGCTTAAAAACTAAAGATAAAATAATACAGATGATGAGTCGAATATAACATTTATAATTGAAAGTAATTTGTTCGTGGTGGTCAGTAAATCTTATTACAACATTTTACATTTTCAACAGCTCTACATACTCACATATAATTATGTAGATTTGAATACATTTTCAGATTTTCATTTCATTGGTTACTAATCGACTACTACTAAAACTAAGAGCCATAGCAGACATGATATTTTTAGCATCACATCGGTCATTGCAGACTGCATCACTGCTGCATTACGTATTGACGACCCTTTGCGGCAAAACAATTGAGCATCGATCCCATAGATATAAGAAAGAAGATCGAGCCACTTCGTAAAGCCACCAACCACCATTGCTAAAAGCATTGTGTCTGCTATGATGGTCATAACTGCTACGTGATTTGTCTCTGCACTGTCATTTGATTTATTGATAAGTATGCATGTCTCCATTTATTTCCATCGTCAAACGCAATCACCAGTAAAATCGATTTCACAATCACACATTAAAACTTAATAAACCGAGGCGCCATTATCGTCATTACAACCTTTTACTACACAATAAATGAATTGAGCAAGACTGTCGTAATTCGTTCGCTTGCATTAGTCAATATTGTGGAGTATGTTTTAACGTTCAACATTGCTTACACGATGCAATGGAGTTCAATATTGATATACGTTGGTGCAACAGCCACATTTTAACCTAAAACTTCAAACAGTAAGAAATGTGAAATAGGTATTCCATGGGATGGTCCCAGGATGTGAACACGAACACTGCTTAAGCTACATATATAGCTCACGAGTTAACCGACTCCTCGCATCTTTGATACTGACTCGATTACCTCTAAACCGAAGTTTGGAACCGCCAATGCGTAACACACTCTTGAATAGTGACTAAACTAAAGAATAAAATGACAAGTAACAGGTTCCTGCAGGTTAATTTCAGGAACAGTACCGTGAAATCTCAATGTGAAAGAATTATCGAATAAGTTACAAAACCTCTCTTCAAAACATTCCTTACACCTAAACGGTCAACTAAATCATCGGGTGCGATTACACTGCGTTATACCTACGTCTGTAAATTCAGAAAATGCTAATATCCGTATCCGAAACCGTTCAAAGCGTTAAATATGCATATCGATAGAAACATTAAAAGCACGCAACCTGATCTAGGTTCTCGACACAATATCAACGAAATTCAAAACTATCGTGTATATTATGTAGAAGTAAGTATGAACACTCTAGAACTGCTCAATGCTAATTATAGTTTGTAAATCTAAGTCATATAATCCCAGAGCTATGCGTGAAAGGAGGCGGACTGGCTGTAAGCCTTCGGACTATGTAGGTAATATTGACTTAAATAAAGATGTATTATTAGTTATAAATGACTGAGAAAATCGATGAAACTGAAAAGGTTAGCGAAGTAATAACTTTGAAGACACTGCTGGATAATGAATAAATATACCGTTTTGTAAGTGTGTATATCTATATTATACACTGAGTAATCTGTCATTCTTTATTGTCTCGTTCTAAAAGGTTAAAATTACAAGAGGTCCAGAAGAAAATAGGTGTTAACTATGTCTTATAACAGGAATTTCTTCACTTACTCACTAGAGTGAGCAAGTGAAGAAATTCCTGTTGCTAGAGCAAACAATTAAGGCAATTTTAATACACAATATAATTCAAAAATAAAAGATCACTGAATTTCCTTGAATGAAGTCTACCCGGTGCTACCCGGTGCACTAAGCGTGGAATGCCTCACAACTAGATAGATCAACTACTAGTACGGATCTAGATTTAAATGAACGAACCAAAGTCAATGACGAAACTTCATCCACCGCGACAATTGACTGAACAAACAGAAAGCCAAGAACCCACACATTAATCGAAGCATTCAATCAATCTACCAGCAATACTTACAATCTTCATCTATTAACCCAATTGTTCCAGTAATCTTCACTTAACTTCACTTAGTCTAACGTTACGTCCATCGAAGCATCGGTGCAGAAATCCATATCAGATCTTGTAATGCACCAATTACCATAAGAGTACTTCGCAAGGCTCTTCGCAATCCTGTCCATGTTCATCATAATTTTTATTGCAAATAAGATAGCTATAAGTAAAATAATTGTTTTTGATTGAAGTTTTTGGTTGGCTTTATAGAGAGCTAAATGCGTTGACTTATAATTTTGTTAATCTTTTTGTGGTCAATTATATGTAAATTCTGTATTTGTACCATCAAAGAAACTGTTGCTAGTTCAGCTAAATTGGTTAGCTGCTTCGGTAAAATTAACCATCTTTACCACCGTTTAGGCCATGTAAAATCTGCTTTAGCTTTTTTTATCATTCCAAATTGATTCATCGAGATCAATTCGGTTAGATCCCTGCAAATTACGGCATTGTTATCTCAATGAAGCTCGTGGTATAAGGCAAATAAATCGAAACGTTTTCAGCTATCTCAATGTTGACATACCTTTGTCGCAAGACTTACAATTAGTCACCACTAAGATATGTACGTAAATGGTTGTAACTGGATACAACTTAACTAATACATCGCAAATCGTCAATTACATTTCTAAGCTCGTCGATGATGAAACTATGCCTAGACCAGTCACTGCATTAAAGTATTGCAAACTCAGAGTCTGTTGTTAAACGAGAAAGCTTAGCCGGACAATATACGTGGAAACCGACGCATGTGATGTTGTAAGCAAAATATCAGGTTTACAGTTAGCTGTAAACTGCAAGTTGTAATTTACTAGACAGTCTAATCTTAGAAGATCTTGGATATAGACTTTGGGTCTTTCCAAATACCTGCTTCGTCTGAATTATCTTCTGAGGTAGTTTTTATGTTCTACCGTGGAGACTTCGATTTCTTAAAATATTAGGCACATAAGTCAGGGTTTGATAAAAACATCAATCTGGTTAAGATTTTATGAAAAGACTGTTGGGCTGAAGCCACCCTTGAGTGTTTCTGTATAGCTGTATCTAGATTTGTTTCTATCTCATACGATGATTACGACATCACTCTCAATTACTGACCTTGGTCAATTTCTAGTATGTTCAGTTCACAATCATATATCATTGCTTTTATGTCATTTGGTTTTGAAATCATTGATATTGTTTCGTAGACCACTTTCATCTAATTTTCTTTAATGTAAAATGTTATTATTTGGAAATATAATATGAGAAACAATTGGATTCGTGACAATTGCTTTGAATGAGTATTGTTCTAGTTCTAATTTGATTAATTATATCGTTCCAAGATATAGTGAGTTGTCAAATATAATATAGTTAGCTAATGATGTTATTGTTTTTCTGATAGTTCGTTTCGTAAGAGTGAAATCTGTATGTGTATGTAGTTTTGTATATTTTTCCTCTTTCAATTCAGTAATAGGTACTAAATCAAGTGGTTTCCTGTTTCAAACATAACATATACAATACATGTCATGTGTGTAAATGTTCGTCATTTGAATTATTCTTTAAATGATTTATGTTGACTCCTATGCTCTTGCCAAAAGTCGAGATTCTAACAATATTATCTTAGGTCCAACCGATAGTGAATCATTAGTAGGGTTAGTTTTGGAAATTGCATTAAATAATGCAGAGCTGTTAAAGTAAAAAAAAATATAAACATTCCACACATTTTTATTCAATCAGCCTCAACTCAAAGTACATGTACTTTGTCAAGTTACATTATAACAAAGCATATAAAAGCTAAACAATTAATAACAGGTAATTATCTACATCTGAACCGCGCATCAAATAAAATGCTATGCGGTCATCCTAATATTTGTCAACTGCAAAACTTTTTTTCTTTTTTTTTTTCTTTTTTGGTCAGTTCTCGTTCAAAATGGTAACAATAAAGAAATCGATGTGACTCGACTGTTTAAGTTAGAGCAAAATTCGTAAATTCGTTCAGCATTTCATCGCGTCGCGACTACTGTCGCATCATCAGATTAACACTGTGAGCGAACAGCACCAACATTCATAAAATTTAGCAAAAATATATATACACTAAAAATACTAATTGATCACATTTCTGAACTTAACCTACAAGGTACAAGGTGAGACCTAGCCTAACGTCACTCAATGCCAACCGTAGTGTTGTTGTGGCTGATGATGTTCATGGTGTTCGTGGTGTTCCTCCTCTTTCTTGATGTAGAAAGGAACATGGACTTTCACGGGGTAAGGCACCTCCTTCACCAATGGGAAATGCACGTCCTTGTAGACGGGGTAAGGCTTGTCTATGGGAACTTTGACTTCATAAGGAACCTTCTTCTCAACGGTGTAGGGGACCTTCTTGTACACGTCATAAGGCTTGGGCACTGGGACCTTGATGTGCACTGGGTAGGGCTTCTCAACTTCCACCTTGTAGGGCTTGTCAACGGGGACCTTGACTTCGTAGGGTACAGGCTTGTGAACAGTGACCGGATAAGGCTTCTCAACTGTGACGGGGTAAGGTTTGGGCACGTAGACATTGTAGGGTTTGTCGACGGGAACTTTCACTTCATAAGGCACCTTCTTGATGACTTCGTACGGCTGGGGCACTTTGACTTCGTATTTCACGGGGACGGGGTACTTCTTCTCAACAGTGTAGGGCTGGGGCACGTGAACCTTGACTTCATAAGGCACCTTCTTTTCAACGGTGTAAGGGGTAGGTACTTTGACTTTCACTTCGTAAGGTTTGTCGACGTGCACCTTGACTTCATAAGGTACTTTCTTCTCCACAGTGTAGGGTTCAGGGACGTATACGGGGTATTTGACGTACTCCTTAACGGTCACGGGGACTTTCTTTTCAACGGTGTAGGGCTGGGGAACATGGACCTTGACTTCATAAGGTACTTTCCTCTCTACGGTGTAAGGAACGTGCTTCTCAACGGTGTATGGGACAGGGACCTTTTTGATGACTTCGATGGTCTTAACGTGTTCGTGGTGTTGGTGCTGGTGACCGTGTCCTTCTGAGGCGATGGGTTTCCATCCGCCGCTTGAACCTCCAAAGTCACCGCCGCCATGTCCGTAGCTTTCGCCACCACCATGTCCATAGCTTTCGCCGCCACCGAAGCTCTGGCCACCTCCGTGGCCGAAGCTCTGGCCACCGCCGTGGCCGAAGCTCTGACCACCTCCGTGGCCGAAGCTTTCACCACCACCGTGGCCAAAGCTTATGCTCTCTCCACCGCCGTGTCCTCCGTAGCCACCTTCATTGCCACCTCCGCCGCCGCCTCCGTAATGTCCGATGTCATAGATGCCTCTCTTCTCTTGTTTCTTGTCTTCGGATGCTGCCGCCTGTTTCGGTGCGCCTTTCTCCTCACTGGCAAAGGCCACCACGGCCAGCGATGCGACCAATACAACCTGGAGACAAGGAAAGAAGAGTTAAGTAATTGTTAAGTTTACCATCAAAGTGGGTTACTGAAATTGTGTTCAAAGTTTGTGTGCCAAAAGTGATTATGCAGCAGAATTTACATACAATTCAAAATAAATACCAAGTCGGCTACGTAACAATAAAGAATGACGTGGAACTTACTTAAACGTTAAATAACAATGATATAAGTGGATTAAAATCCTAAGCTGCAACCCTTGAATACGCAACAAAGTAAAAGTTGCATCGAACCAGTTAAACTCATGTCGACGCAGAATACAAAATTCACACTTTCTCTCGATATAATCTCGATTCATGATTCCCAACAGCTGCATTGTTAAACTAAGTTAATAAAAAGTTTAATAGTTTGTTTCATTTCCTTGGCTATCTGTCTTCGCATCAATTAGGCATGAATTGTTTTATTACGCCGATATAAATCATGTTAATTAGAAACGTGTTCAATGAATTTTATATTATATTGATGTTACCGAAGCAAGAGTGAAACAGTTTTGATTTATACAACTCGGAAACAATGAAATATATGCTTATGTTCTATCGGCAGCTAAGGAAACCATTTAAGACAAAATACCATTTCTAAATGATTCATACGACAATTAAGTAACAATTTACTGCAGACAGTAATTATTCCTATAGCGTATTTAGGTCAGAGACCAATTTAGTTTCCAAACATTTATGGACGTTTTAAGTACGTGTACAAACATTTTAGCTAAACTTTCTACATGTTTAAAATAATATACATTAATAATTAACGGCCTAGAGATATGGCTAATGCGTTGCCTTCATGTAACAAACTGTAGCAAGTTGTGCAATGCTCAACAATTAAGAGATATGATCAGTAAAACTGTAGGTCGATTGTGTTTTGTTTGGCTGGCACTATCTATAAATCTCTGACTTTAATTTCATAACTTTTGTTATAATAGGAGCAGTGATTCAGTTTCATATTCTTTAATGAAAATATATAGATCATTGATTAATTTTTATCTTTTGTTGAATATCTAGATCGTGAGAAGATCAGGGGAGATAGTTGATACAAAATTTTTCGCTCTTAACCACGATAAAAACAACGTAAAATTAACAACAGCAAAACTTTCAAACGACCTTCAAAATGAAACTGGTTTAGAGTGTTTTTGTTTTTCACATTTTGACCCAGATATTCAAGGTATTAACGTTCCACAAAATATTAAGTGTAATCAGAAGCTACCGAACTGACCTAAGTCAACAAAGTTATGGATGCGTTAATTATACAAAGGATTTTTATTTAATATTACTTTGAGACATCACATAAATATGACGAGGTCTTAGAAATGAAGGTAAAAGTAAACTTAATAATATATTTTATGACTTTATTACTATTTACATAAGTAAACCCATTTAAATGCATTTTATACAAACCAATTACCGTAATAGAGATGGATAGTAACTTATTATGAAACGAAAAGCAAGTGAGTCTTGAATTCATTATTGGTAGGCTGTTTTAACATTACGTAGTAGAAATGCATGTTTAAATTGCTATAACGTTGAGAGCAGGAAACGATTATGTTGTTATGAATGATCGAAAGCAGGTAGGTGGCGCCACTTGTCATACAAGTGAATTACTGGCGCAACGAAAGATTACGGATCATTTACGTTTAATGCTAGAGTTGCTTAATTTCCTCTATTTACAGATTTAATTGCAGTTTTATCTATTTTATGTGTCTATCACTCAATTTATCTATTGCTACTAACAAGCCCCAAGCTGTTTAGATATTACTTATGTGATGTTGCATTTTACTTGGTATAAAAAACTTTCGCTCTTCAATATTTTTTTACTGCGTTGTGTTATATTATGTTCTTCTATATATCTTCCTTTGCCTAACCTTTCATCCTTAACATGTGATCTATAAGTTTTATTAGTTTTTCGGCTTAGATTCTTATTTTGGTTGTCTTTCTAAATAATGTGCCAAGTCCCTATCTTCTACCTAATCATTCTTGAACTACAGAAATTCTCATCCCTCCACATCTATATTCCATATTTCAAAATAAATCTTCAGCCCGACAGATAGTAATTAGTTTACTTACTCAACATTATGATTGTCTAACGAGCATTTGACCCAGTTAACCCGCCATAACAGCAACAATGTATCATCAAGGCAAATACGTTCTTGTTGTGCACCGCTCTATATTAATTACAACACACACCTCCAGTGAAAGTTGTATGGCGGATTTGCACGTGACGTGCTACTACCATGAGTTGTAGTTTTGGTAGAAAGAATCGTGGTTTGAGTGAGCTTTTGCCTTTGGGTTGTAACATTAGAATTTTGTTATAGTCCTTGGACAAGACTAAGATGAAAACTGAATTGCCTAACTAATTTTTAGTCGTTGTCGTCTTGGATAAACTGTGCGCTGTCGAAATGAGAACATATAACTTCTTTATTCTTCGCCTTTAGCTTCTTTTGGATAAGCTGATATATCAGGTTATCTTGTGGTGTGATTAGGAGTTAATAATTTATTCCTTTACTTACACTGGCAAGCAAGTTATCTATATCATTAACTAGGTACTCATTACTCCAGCTGAGTTTATGCACAAGTTAGATAAATAAACGTGTTGCAGCTTCCAGCAAGTAAATAATTAACTCACACTTTCGCTCCAATTACTTCCTACAAACTTAACTTTCCAAGCGAAATCGCAGCGATTATCACTGGTACCGTATCCGTGGCTCATACGGATCGGATATCCAGTGTCAATGCTCTCGCTAAACCTGTTTGTGTGATCAGAATTCACGTATGCGTGAGATTTGCCGCGAAACAACAAAAACAGCTGCGGCGTACAATCATCCATACAAATTATGTGCGGCCATGTAAACAAAACACGATAGTAAAATTTCGAGGTCCTATTTGAAAGTAGAGAATCCGAAATTGTGTCTAAATTATTCCGTGTCTAAATCGTTTCTCGAATAATTTTGTTCTTTAACTCTTTAGTTTCTGGTAAGATTTTTTACAACTTTAAAATTCGCATAAATCTTTATCTTGCTTAGCGTTGCAATTAAATTTCACTAGTTAAAAAATCAACAGCAATATTAATACTACAATTTAAATCTTAGAGTCATTGATCAAAATTAACCACTATACTATAAAATTCCGATGATATAACGTTTATTTACTCGAATGAATCCACAAATATTACATTATGCCATCGAATTTACTCGAATGAATCCACAAATATTACATTATGCCATCGAATTTACTCGATTATAGTTGCGTTCCTAATTAAGCTGAGCGATTATGAATCGGATGCATCCGCATGTGTCATAATACGTTGTTCACGATGCGTGACTTTTGCGTCAGTACATATCTAGCCGATTATCTGTGTTATGCACTACTGTCATCGATGCATCTCATTGCATTAATTTCAGCTCTAGTGCACAATACAGCAATGGACCGATGACCTGAAGAGGTATTCAATGCGGAAGGATGGCTATTGAGTTTCGTGGTGCAACTGGTTGTGGGCTTGGCTTGGTCGAGTTGAATACGCAATGACTAATTATGGTATTTAACAAACTTTCGTCTGCCAGGTATTTTCATGGCTTCTAAGTTTAATAAACTGCAAAATAAATCTTTAAGTTTTTAGGAATACCTTCATCATTTTCTTTGTATCTTAGCTGTTAAGTTTTACAAGCAAACAGCTTTTTGTATGTGATCATAAGTATTGCGTTTTCGCTTTAGTAGGACTACATCTGATGTCCTATATTTTTTGTCTCCAAACTTTTATGATTGTTCCAAAGATGATTAACTTAAGCATAATATTTGATCTGCATACAAATTAGACTTTGTGATAGAGTGTGGAATTATAATTTCATGACTAAAAGTGATTAATGATATTCTTTTGAAAACAACTATGTAAATTATCTGTTTTAATTATCTTTAGACATGTATTAAGTGTTATTAGTATCTTTTTACTAATTTTACGACTATAATATAAAAGTAATAAACGTGAATCGATGTTGACTCTTGATCTAACTCAATTTCTTGCACTCGTGCGCAGAGCTTTCATTATTCCCAATCAAATTATATACCCAGTCTTTCGATATTGTAGTTGCAATAAAACTATTGATTTATCGACTGCGATATTCTTCAAACATGAGGAAACGTTTTTGCAACGTCATTGGAATAACGAGGTTTAATGTTTCCTGACTGAATGGGACATTCAGTCAGGAAACATTAAACCTCGTTATTTCAGGAGAGCACCAAGCAACATTGGTCTACTTTACTTTACTCTCTAAAATCATTATTTTACTTGTTTGAATTTTACAAGTAAAAGTATGATTTGCGGTATTATTAGTACTCAGGATTTTAATTGTAAAAGTTCTAATTAGAGTATGCAACCTTATAAAAAACAAAATGCTTTTCCAATACTGCACACAATCCAATACCGAAAAACTATACCTACCTCTCGACGATGTCCTACTTTCAAAACAGTTAACAGGCTGAAATTATTTAGAAAATTATAACACTACTACAATTTGCATGTCTGCGCTAGAACTGCAACGAGAAACACGACGAATAAGGATTAAGAAATTGATAATAACCGACAAGTTGTAGTAGATTTGGTCACGCGCCTCTCTAAAGTCATGACATTATGTCAAATTTTAAAAGCTTTTCTGCATTTGGTGGATGTTTATATCGTTTTGGCTTTACTGAGCGTCTTTAAGAGCGTCGAACTCATACACTGGGCTTTAGTTTCGACTACCACTAGCCCAGATGATTATTCTTTTCCTGGAATAAGTGAACATATCTAGCACCATGTTTTGTTTAAAAGTATTTAGATACTTTACTAGGCATATTTTAGGACATGCTGATGAATTCATCTGGAAGAGAGGAGACCTGTGTCCTAGCAATGGGAGCATTACATTATAGGCTGATTATGTGAAGACTTGGGATGTTTCAGGTACGGAACAAAAAATAATCTATACGTGATTTTCTGAACGAAGTAGCTTAATCTTGACATGCTCCTGGCAAAAGTAGAGATTTCTGTATCATTCCAAGTTAAAACCATAACTGGTCCTAATATCCGCACATAAGCTATAATGATTATGCATGTAAGTAAGTAATTTGTATCTAAAGACCGTATCTCGGAGCGTACAATTTTCGATACTTTCTAGTTTTAACAGCACTTTCCTGTTATTATAGCAAATGAAAATTATAGCAGAGCCGGTTCTTTGAGGAAGAAAACTGTTATATGACAGTAAAGTATAGTATTATAGAGTGGTATTATATTATGTTCTTGTTCGTTATTAGTTGGGGAAGTACAATGAACTGAGTGTTGAGATTTATTTCATAGTTCCAGTGGTGGGATTCTCATATTTATTTATAGTGCTACTAAGATTTCCTTCTTATTTCTAGTACCTATAGTGGTGGGATTTAAATATTCTTTCTTAAACACGAGCTAACCTTTGGCAAGTGAATTGTGCATTGTTTTACTTTTATTTGTAATGCTTTCTCTTTGTATTTTAGATAGATTTAGGCTCTGTTAGGATTTTGTTTTTTTTTTCTTACGTAACTTTTTTTTTGTCTTTTATTAAGTTTGCATTTAATACTTTGTATTATACTGTGTAATTTGTAATTATACTGTGAGAAAATTTAAATTATATAGCTTCGAAAAAATATACAAGCTTTCTGTACTAATTGCTCGTTTACCTAAAGAAAACGTTTTTATATAAATTAACGTCCATTGTTGTTGTATCAGGTTTTCTAACCGGCAATCACGAGTTAACTGCTGTAACCACTAAGCTATTGTTAATAAGTTGTGAGAATCGCAAGCTTTTATAGCTATTATTCCTGAAAAAGTCTTAAATGTTTGCATATTTAACTGAAGATTATAAATTTTAAATAAGTAAAAAAATATTAGGATTATTTAAATAAGAACCCTGTAGGTATTCAAGTGAAAGAATCATAGTTTATGTAAAAAACAATAACGCGTTTAGTCGATTACCACCCATAAGCATTATTACGCAAAATCAAAAACAAAAGACCGCGATAAAAAAAAAAACTCAAAAAACCGCACTTGTCTTATAAACTTTCTATTTTCAAAACTCGAATTCTAAAATGTTTTTTTTTTTTCACTTTTGGCACAAACACTTGCACTGCACTATTTTGTATCAACTCACCAATAACTTCATGTTGCCGTGTGTCTTCGCTCGTTCGCCGAAGACTGGTTGTGTGTTGCGACCATGTTACCATCTTGTTATATAGCGTCCCTCCCACTTTTGGAACGGCTAAGATACTGCCGAAGAAGGGTGAACGCTTGGGCCCGATAATGACATGTATTAATAAAATTGTAACTTGCACTTATAATCTTACATTCAAAGTTCCAAACTAGAGCAGTCGGATATTCTGTTAAAAATATAATCGAGATCATAGAAAATCGATTCTAATAAGTCGATTATTTGCTGCTAAATTTTTTATTTAACATTTAACTAAATGATAAAAACTGGTTTGAAATAATAAAAGAAAGATTTGTACATTGAGATTTGCATATTATACAAAATCGATGTGAGATGTTCCACTTCGTTTAACTTACATGATAAACATGATAATATAGCCTTCAATTAAGATATTATGAAAGCAGAAAATATCAATATAGTCGAATGAAGTAGTCTATCCAAGGATATTCAAAAGTATGCCGTACAAGTGCATACTAGGACCGGTCGTTTCATCTGTCAGGCAGCCATTAATAAATTTTTTGGTATTTACAGTAATATTAGAATTAATGTACTTAACTGTAATGCGAAGCTAACGTTTCGCCAGTTATTTCAACAGTTACTTATAATATTGTTAAATTCTTCAGCAAATTCTTTTGCTACTAACCTACTTATTCAACTTAATAGTTATAGTCGGAAAAAAACAGCCGCACGGGCCGATCGGAGGCTAAGCTACGCTTGCCGCGATCGGTTCGTGGATGGGTGACCATCCATTACATATCGAGACCCCTCCGTGTCTCGGCAAGCTTGTTAAACCGTTGCATGGCCGTCATTTGTACACCTTTGACAGTCGTTACAGGTAGTCAGAAGCCCAAAAAGTCTGACAACCAGTCATACCAAGGAGTACCGTGTTACCCAGTAACTGGGCTGTAGAGATCAGTTAAGCAGTCGCTCCATGTAAAATACTGATACTTATCCAGCTGCGTCCGGTTAGACTGGATTCCGACCCCGACAAAAGTCTAGGCAGATTGATTAAGTAACAATGCATAATGTAATGAAAAATCTAAAAGGCATTATCAACACACTAATTAACCCGTGAAAGCCCATTCCAGATTTTTTTTAAACCGCTGCAAAGACTCATAGTTATACCTATAGTCACAATAGGACACGAAGGACCAATAGTCATTGGAACGGACAAGTTCTTGAGTAGTGATCGCATATCAGATGCAAATGTACTATACGCTCCCGAGTTAGATGAGCAACGTAAACTGGGGGGCGGAGACATATTGGATGTGGAAGTCGAAGAATCTGATGAGATGTGTCAAGCAATTAACTAAGATAGAACAGAGCTTTTGATTGATTCATAGCGACTATCCTTATATCGCGAATATCCTTGAAGAAAATTTCAATGATGGACAAAATAATGTTTCTAAGGTACTGCATCCCCATGAAATCATTCACGATTTTCATGGAAAGACAATAGTCCACCAGGCGCTTGTTTTTGGCGAAAAACTACTAGAAACTGTTCCTTATTGTTACATAGAGCTAGAAACATCTTGCGGTACTCAAAATAAGTTTAATTTTAAAGTAAACACACAGTGAAACCATTTAACTTAATTATTTCGTTTACTGCTTTTTAAGTTACACGATTAGAGTAATGCCCGCGATTAGAATTCGCGAGAATTTAAATTGTGCATTAAATCTGTTTACTATGTAAAAATTGTATGCAAAAAACATTGAGATGGTTATAATTGACTCGAATCGAATAATGACGGCACGGTTGGCGCAGTGGTTAAGCTATGGACTGCTGCGCTGCGTGTCGCGGGTTCGATTCCCGCACGGAACAAATATTTGTATGACCTACAAGCAGTTGTTCCGGGTCTGGCTGTTTGTGTATGTGAGTTTCAATGTTTGTAAACGCACCCACAATACAGGAGAAATTCCTAGTGGCAACGTTTTTTTTTTAATTAAAAAAAAAAGCTTGTTCCCAATGCTGGGACACAGGCCTCCTCTATTCGAAAGGGAATTGGGCCATAATCCACCACGCGGCCCAGTGCGGGTTGGTGCATGTCCTACGTCTTCGAATTTTTGGTTTTGAGAGCAGTGGTGATGAAATTAAATACACAAAGAAAGGTACCTGTCTGAGTTCGAAGTCACGACCTGATAAAATGGAAGTAACTGTCATCCCGCGTAAATTAAGCAAGGGCAGGAAGATGAAGATGGTGGCGGTGATTATAACAAAGAGCTCCGAAAATTATCAGTCATGCGTGGGACATTTCCATGTTATCCCAAAACCAGGAAACAAAGGTTGTGACTTTGTCTGCACAATAAATTATAAAGTCAGTTTCGTTAGATTGAATAGAGAGAGTGAAGGATATGACAGCACAACTTGAGGAAGACCCAAACTCATAATAGATCACAGTCATCATTTCAGCCGAAAGACGTCCACTGCTAATCATAGGCCTCCCCCAAGCACCTCCACTTCGACCGGTTCTGTGCTTCCCGCATCCAGCGGATTCCTGTGGCCTTCACAAGGTCGTCGGTTTACCTTGTGGGGAGGCCTTCCAACGCTACGACTTCCGGTACGCGGTAGCCACTCCAGAACATTTCCTTTCTTTTAGATTACAGTCGGGTGACTTAATTGATTGCAATAATGCTTTACGTTAGCGCCACGCATCGGCCTAAAGTGATGACTCATCATTATCATCAACCGTTTTAAAATTATTTGTTTCTAGTTTAGTAGTAGTACAGCTTCTTGTGAATGAGCTCGCCCGGGGCAGTCGAGTCACACAATTTGACATTGACAAGGGTTTTAAGTCGTAGCAATAAAGGCGACTTTCGCAGTGCAAGTGTTACTACTGATGTGCAATAACTACATTTACATCGTACATTTCTGCCACCGAGCAGCGTTTCTATGTTCTGAAAAGTGGGTGCCGGTGTAAATACAGGTATGTGCTTTGTCTCTGGAATAGCAAATTGGCAACGCACTTGCAATGTCTCAGCACCTTAATTGCGTAACACACTAACAATCTCAATCTTTTTCATTTTGAAACATATTGCTAATCCATTGTTTCATATGTTAGAAAAATTTGTCTGCTCAACAACGTAAATAACGCAATGAATGCTGTTGAACTGTCAAAATGAAAGCCATTGCTACTGATAGTGACTACACAATTACCTACCCCTGCTGGTTTGCAGATGTCCATAGGCTGGATGGGGACCAATAACCAGAAATTAAATGGCCAGCTTTTTAATGTTGCCACATTTTTCTGCTTTCCACCTCCCCAAAAATATGTAAACATTACTTCTATGGCACAGTTACATTAAACCCATGACGTTTCAGGTGCATAGATACACACTAAGCAGGTATTTGCATTTTAAATATGCATCTTTATTGCAATCTAACCAGTTAGCTAATCTTATAAATCGACTAAAAGATCGTTATGTTAAACTGTGATTAATTAGACGAGTTTGTTGATAGTGCAACCAAAGCCATTTTGAACCAAAACTGATCATAAATTTATTCGTGCTAAGTAACTGTGTGTTACGTTTTCTGACTTTAGGATCGATTTTCCCATGAAACAGTGGGGTAATTGTGTAGCACACTAACAATAGCAAAGGCTTTCATTTTGACAGCTAAACAACAGAAGACAAATTTTTCGAACTTTTGAAGCAATGGATTAGCAATATCCTTCAAAATAATTCGCAATAAGGCCGCTGTTGTCCCTGGCAGAGTAAACTACATAATTCATTTGCATAACATTAATACCAGCTAACAATTGAAATAAACAAAGCCAGTTCACATTACCAAACTACATTTAACTAAAATGGTTAAGTATTAATTATTGCAAATAATTAATTACCATTTTAGTTATCAAAGTTCAAAACAAAATAAAATCACATGTTTAACCACAGCATTTGTAATATCAAAATGTAAAATTATTACACTGTAAGATTACCAATTAAGATCGTACAGTAGGTAACAAAATGCTCTGTGCTCACATCTTACGTTAATCTTACATTTGTGGGAGATTGTGAAAAATTGCACTTATTGGCAAATTACGTCCCAACATTGTGTTGTGTTAGTATCATACTATTGAATTACATGTAATGCTTACTTTGAGTTTTATTTTATAGGTGGTTTTGCAGGTGGTTTTGAGGCTTGTAAATTGAATCAAATTATTATGTCGCTTGCTACTGTCCGTGGTTTCACTCGCATCTTAGGTAAACTACATGAATTGTATTCGGACTATTAGAACATATGTATTTGTAAGTATATTCTGTATGTTTTACTAAAATAAACACCTATAATATTCATGTAAAATTTATTTGAATGCCTTAGACTAGCAAAATAGGATCTGTACCTATATTAAACTTTTACATATGGTTAACACCTTTATTTTCTGAAAATATATAATTCTTATTATGTATATTCTGAAAAGTTCCGTGCCTCGGAAAGCACGTTAAGCCGTTGGTCCCGGCTGCCATTCGTGGATCTTCGACAGACGTTACCAACCAAGGGGTATTGTATTACCCAGTAACTGGGTTGTGGAGGTCAGATAGGCAGTCGCTCCATGTAAAATACTGGTATTCAGCTGCATCCGGTTAGACTGGAAGCCGACCCCAACATAGTTGGAAAAAGGCTAGGCAGATGATTATATTCTGAAAAGTGTATTTAATGTTAAGTTGAGTAAAAAACATTCAAATTGGGAAGCTTCCAAACAGTCACAAGGATTTTGCTTTGAACTTCGCAGGCTAGAAAGAAGGACCGACTTTAATCACCTCGGGAGGTTGTTTAGGGTTAAATTTACAGAGAGCATTGGCAATTTGGTAGTGGTTCCCAGCAAAGACCAGACTAACTTCAATCCATCAAAAACTCAAAGCATTTACTTAAATGAAACTAACTACAGGCACTATTGACAATGGGTCGGTCAGTCAGAAAGATGAAACTAGTTGCCCATTCCAAAGCGTAGTAGGTTCCTGTAGAGAAGAACGGGCAAGAAACTCCCCGGAAACTCTTTGCAATGGGTACCATAATAGGTTACCTACCCAAGCAAGGATCTAGTTTGCAAGACATCCTATCTAGCTAGCTAGCTTTCAGAAATCAGGTGAATTCTAATGCGTAGATGATAACAGAACAGGCAAACCAACAAAACATTAATGGTCTATGTATCATTAGATAGTCTGACGTAACAAATTCGTAGTTTCACGTAAAAATGATGTAAATATGAAATATTTTCTGGTGCTGTGACAATTTTGTAATCTTGATACCTACACATTCAATTGCTTGCGCTGTCATGTGCAACTATTTGAAATTTAAAAAAACAATGCAATTTTTGTTTCCACGTCTTTAAGGAATTTAAAAATGCAGGTCAAATTGAAATATGAAAAGATCATTAAAATTCACGCATACTTAACTTAACTTAATAGACGCAATACCATTTTATTACAAGTAGATATTATTTTGGATAAAAACTGAATTATTAAAAACTTGTTAATGAATCTAATAATCGGTTACGTTTTATAAATCGACTAAACGTTTTGTTTCCATTATTCGATTACGAAATCAATATACCTAATTGACGTTTGATAAGTTGATCAATTAAAATCAACAATAGTTACGATTATATTTTTTAATCCATGAATCCTAGTTCTGCCAATAATGACAGGGTATGCAGAAGTGGTTAGATACCAACCGTAATAAGTTACGTACAGTAGAGAGCATTTTGTAAAAAAATATTTATTATGCATGTTAATTATAGGTATGCATCCGATATTCACATATGATACAATCTTACATTGAGTAACGTTCTCAATCAATTCTTCTATTGATTTATTCTTTTCATCATCATCATCATTCAACCGAAAGACGTGGACGTCTAGCGGTTTCGGTTCCAAGGTCGGTTTCGCAGGATCGGTGTCTGATCGATGTTCAGCAATCCATTGCTGCCAATCTGTTCTGTAAAAATCTTACCGTGAAAACTTAGGTAAAGCTATTTGTGTCGTCGTAGTGTCAATCGGTACCATTACGTGCGATGACAGCTGACTTCTTGCTCACTTCCCTTAAGTTTTCACATTAAGATTTTACAGAATAGACCAGTTTTGCTTCTGACAAGCAACGGATTCTCGCGACTTGTCGCGACCTCCACCAACACGTGGTTGTTAAAATAGCTACCAACCTAACTCTTTAAATTTTATAAGAAACATTAAATGTATTTTAAGCCTACTTGTATTGCACCACAAATCACTAAATGCATTTTTTCAAACATAATTTTGTCTGAGACATCTTCAAACGATTGACAGAAATATAAAGATTTTTTTAATCCATTCGGCGTTTAATGCATTTTGTGATTTCTGGTGCAAATGGACCTTAGGGTCAGTTTGTGTCCATCTATTATATAAATACGTCAAGATGATACTGGCCCCAACTTAAGAGGAAGAAAGGATTGTCCGAAAGGGTTACCGCTGGCGCGGAACATAAAGGGCTAAGAAAGGAACACGGGTGGGTTTTAGTCAGTAAGAGTCTGACACTCCCTTCCGCTCCACCCAGAGCGGGAGGGGTCATTTGATGATTTCCCATCCGAAAAAAAAAAAAAAAAAAAGAGGAAGAAAGGCCCATTCCAAGTTTAGAGCGAATTATCCACTGATTTGTGAGGAATTAATTAATTGTGCCACCTTAGCAAACCATTCTTGATTTACAATAGTCCCATACTCAAATAGGAAACGATTTTCATTAATCTAATGCAGGCCAGCACATCAAGCCACTATAATCTGTCAAATTTCTTTAATAGATTTTCAACTTTTTCGCTAAAGCATATTAAGGTTCAAAGTTGATTGGGAAAATTTTACAGTACCTGTTCGTAATACAAATTATATACTATTAATTACTGTTAATTAGTGCTGTAATTTTATCTTATTTATTGTGATAATATATGGACTGTTAGTGTCTGAAAAAAAAAGATTTCATCATCATCATCATTTCAGCCAAAAGACGTCCACTGCTAGACATAGGCCTCCCCCAAGCACTTCCACTTCGACCGGTTCTGTGCTTCTCGCATCCAACGGGTTCCTGCGGCCTTCACAAGGTCGTCGGTCCACCTTGTGGGAGGCCTTCCAACGCTACGTCTTCCGGTACGTGGTCGCCACTCCAGAACATTTCGGCCCCATCGGCCATCTGTTCTGCGAGCAATGTGCCCTGCCCACTGCCACTTAAGATTGAAAAAAAAAAGATTTATTTTTATTTAATTCCATACAACGTTGACCTCCTTACAACTAAATTCGGTGCATCTGTACCTACCTATTAGAGAGATTGTAAACATTCTCCTATCTCTTCACTGAAGTAATTATTAACGACCGCAACAGCCTTGACACTTGGTGTACCTACATCATTATTCCATTTAGCAGTTTTACTTACATCACTATGTGTATAATTAATATAACATAATTTACAGAGGTTATCTTGAAAGAAGCTTCCCACTTAAAACGAACCAGCTTGTGGGATAAAATAATGACATGACAGTTCTAAAAGACATTGAAATTGAAATTTTAATTTGTTTTTTAACTGTAGGTATATTCTGTCGTAATATAACTTTCTAAATTAATCTAAACACCACCGTCTTACGGAAAAGATAACCTTCGTGAGAAACCCTGAACTTAATGGTTGGAAATCGGAAACGTCAACGTGCAATGAGGAACAGTAGCGAGCAATGTTCTTTGATTGAGGTGTTGGCAGCGCTGCACTGCCCTGCAGGGGTATGCAGTGGCAGAATTCAAAACCCAAATCAGGCTATACTTTATAAGTGAGGTATAAACTTCACTTAAAGCAGCAGATTGCATTACATTAATTGATAATTGCAGATTCTTATTCAGATTCTGACAAATCCTTTGATATTATATGTATATGCACCGATTTCACTTATACTATGACTAACTCCTCAGGAATGAACGTTTCATTGCATCCTACGACTGCGAATTACGAAATCAATCAGAGAATATAATAATGAAATTATTTTTACACACGTCCGTTTAAGTACGAGCAAGATCCTTGAAAATGGCCAGTTACATTTTAAAAAGAATAAAATATCAAGTGTGAGTAGTATGAGGCAACACTGTCATAAATATAGATTTAAATAAGTATGGGTGGCCATGATGGATGCACTGATGTTCTGAATTTGAATTTTGAATTTGATGTTGCGTAATAGTCGACCGCATGCAGGTTTCGAAGATAGTAAAGTTGATTGTTACTTGTTGGTTTAAATGTCTCTAGTCCTACTTAAAATCCAGTTTATTTAAGATTGAAGAGTAAATGTAAACTGAAATTGTCGAGGTCATACAGCAGCTGTTCAGTAATTAATCAAGCCGACTTATCGATCGTTTTGCAATCGCATGAGTAAGTAGTAAGTAAATCATACATTTGGACATATACATTTGGATATTTGAACAAAGCACCTGCCTACATCATCGCGTAAAATTTTCAAAATCAAATTTTTAAAAAACATCGTCAAAGCAAAGGAAATAGTTAAAGCAACAAAAGAAAAGACTTGTAATTGTACTTGCATTACCTAGTTTTTAACGAAAAAAGGATGATCTTGAATTGGATAAAGAATGCAACCTCTTATGCAACTCAAAGTGGGGCCTAATCGCTTGCTATGAAAACAAACTTTTTAAATTGTGAAAAATACCACGACTTGATCACCAATCTTGCAAGGACAATTTTGAATCTGATCTGTCACAATAATCGAAAATTTTGAAATAATAATATAATAATATAATAATATTCCACAACTATCACACAACGCCGCGCCGTCTAGTCTCAAGCTAAGCAGAGCTTGTGTTATGAGTACTAGACAACTGATAAACATACTTATAAATTGAGAAAACTTTCTATGGCACACATAATGCAGAAAACGTAATGCACGAGGATGCACGCATACATAATGCCCACGGCAGTTGAGAGGAAAGAGGTTATTATATCAAGTTGATAGTAGTTAACTACCACTAAGTAAATGATGACAGAAGCCTGTTTACCCACCAGCTACAGTATAAAGTTGCATCTAGACTACACAAGTTGCGACATAGACTAACAGGAGACAGCAGTGTCACAATTTGCTTTACACCAACACAGTATTTTACTGAAAGGTAATTGATTGTATGGGACTTTACTAAGCTGTGGATGATACATTATTATATTTTATAATTCTAGATTATCTATCTTTCACCAAATAAAATAAAATATATTTGAATAGGTCATACGTATTTGGTCCTCGGAACCATATTTAGTTTTGGAAAACCAATAATTTTTATCCACATTTCACACACATCAACGCAACTGTCAAAGATATCTATGGTCAAAAGTCTAACTTTAGTTTAAGAAATTGCTTCAATCATCACTTGTTTTTGTGTCATGGCGTTTCAATAGTGGTCTTATAGGACTTCCGAGTTCCCTGCCACACGGGAAATCCTAATTGGTGGTGGAAAAATGTTCGCAATGTCATCGAACTTCCCACGACGGAGAAACTAGTAGAGTTGCAAGTGGGTGCAAGTCTAAGTATGGTGTTGGTTATGACAGTCGTAAAACTGCATGAAAGCAGTGATTTTGTATAATTGTAATGCTATATTTATGTAGAAAGCTGCAGTTTTGTTAGTGAGCTATATATTGGCTATGTTTTTATCGATAATTTTAGTATTGTTAAAGAATTTATGGGAGTCTCAAGTGTAACCGCTAAAATTAACTGATTTGGAGGAGATCCTGCAAATCAGTTAATTTTAGCGGTTATACAAAAAAATGTTTATAAACCAGATCGTTTATAAACATTTAATTTCTCTATTCCTTGGTATCTATGCTGGGCAAAGGCCTCCCCTCCAAGTCTTTTAAAACACTTAAACAATCAAAACGTCATGTTTTTTCTTCTGCTTGCAAGAAACTTGACCTGGGTTTCCCTAGATCCTTAACCTTTTGACCGCCACACGTCAAAAAATCAAAAACGTGCCCTCGGCGTCAAAGTCGGTCATGTAGTCGAACCGTGGCGTGCAGCGTGCTGGGCACATTTTGGTTTGTCATCTCTAAACATGACTGTGGCGGTCAAAAGGTTAATGTCCTATTTGGTTCTCTAATCATGATCCTAATTCTTTTGCTGGATGTATTCCACCCTATTATCTCCACCAATCATATCAAAGTGGTAGAAAAAGACGCCATCTTCTAACAAATCTATGGTAACTAAATTATGAACTGAGAGTACCAACGAGATTTTACTTTCATTAGCTCAACTTGAAACCTCTGTAAACGAGTTAGACTGGTAAATACACAGGCGATGACCTAATGTAATACGATATATTTATGTAATGTATGTAGCCAGTAATACAATACTCTTTCCGTCTTGTGAAATAAATTATGAACTCAGAAGAGATTTGCGTAAATAAGCAGATTATCTGAGAACTGTCAAAGATAAAATTGTTCGATAAGTTTATACTTCGCGGTAGTAGTAGGCTTGATTTAGATATAAGAAACGAGGTAAGACACCATATAATAAATTAACTCAATAGATACGAAAACTGTCTATACATAAATAACCGAACTTGCAGTGGTAAAAAAGTCAAACAATTTTTGAAAAATCTAAGCTAATTCTGACTGAAAATTGACAAAGAAAGAAAGTAATGTATAGTTATATTTCAAATCAATGTGGTGATCGTAGCTCGTTCCTTTGATGTGGAAGGGAAGTGTTGAAATCCAGAGTGAATTGCGCACCCCACAGTTCGGTAGTTAAATGAAAGCCGTCAGGTATTAGTGGAAGAGACCCACACATAATCCGTGGACCCACATAACATAACCCTTTTGTACCTAGGTATCCACCAGAATTTCTCAAATAAACGAAACGACTGCCTAATTCTTGATAATGGGTCAAAACAAAGAGGACCCAAATGAACTACCTGAAAGCCTAGACATAGTGACATTCGTTGATGGAGAAGCCTAAAGTGTATGGGAACGACATTTAAGCTACTGAAAACGCTGTAACAATTTCCACTTGTTTAGGCCCTCAGGACCTACCCAAATGTCCTTTCTTTGGTATTATATGTCGAATTGTTCTGAGTTGAGCTGCATGATTACTGACAAATGCGTGCACGGACTGGACAGGTCCACTCAATCAATCTGTGTGGTTCTTTCCTGAAAATACCATTTCAGACACCAATCTACCTAGTCTTCACATAATCTGACCAAGATTATGTCTGGACTTTAAAAGAAACTGTGACCTCTGAGTTTGTTTGGACCTTTCTTCTCAGAGTAGTCAGATAGGTAACGCCGACCTCATCTAGTTTTTAAAATATGACTGACGTGTAAAAGTGTTTGTACAGACCTAAGTACTTTCAGAAATAAAATCATTATCATTTATCAATAAAAAAATTGATTAATAAGAAAAAGTACAACATTTTACAATCACCGAAACACATCTAACACAGATAAGATTACTAACGCAATCGTATGCAGCATCAAACGAAGATGAGTGACATCAATTTTATTGATCCCACGATGTCACGGCTTCGCTCCACATTCGATACTTGTGTTATGGTAGCAGCTTCACCTGTAGCATAATTGAAATATACGATGTTGTTTATGTAATTGTTAAGGTAAGGTTACTGTGAAACGATGAAGCGGAGAGCGGAGTGGAGGGGATGTATTAAAATAAGCTATTAAACGGCCTAGAGAATAGTAATCTGTATTTTAGAATATTAAGTAGAAGATCTTCTATTCTTTTACCTTTTCCAAGGTTCCGTACCAAAATGGAAAAGGTAGAGGAGGGCCTTTGCCTTGCAGTGGGACGTTGTAGGTTAGTTAGATTAGATTAGAGCAGAAGAACGTGACTAAGAGAGGATATAGAAGAAAAGAAAATTATGTAACTGTAAAAGTTTCGGTAGACAAAAAACCCAAGTCATGATGTGGTATAGTAGTTTTTTTGTTAATAGGTACGTCTTATAACTTTGTATAAAACTAAATAACATGATGCTCCAGATTTCACATTTATTTTTCTCAAAATCGCAGGCCAGGTGGCAATCGCTACATCTAAGGAGACGATAATGCCCCTGGATGCATATTATACCCATATAAATAAATTTGTCATCATTAATACCATAAAATTCATGTTAGGTCAAAATGTCACGGACTTAAAATACTAGTATGTAAGTCTAGGTCAAATTAGATTATCTATCGATGGCACTCCTTATATGAATAATAATCCCTGACATTTGGCAAAATCCCAGACAATAAAAATATTATTATAATAAACAAATTATCAAACATGCTAGCTAAAATTCCTGCATCTGATTAAAATGATGTCACCATCGTCTTCAACCGAAAGACGTCCACTGCTGGATCTCCCTAAAGCATACAACAACAGTAATTGGTCTTCCGATATCCGCATCTACTGGATTCTTGTGACCTTCACCAAGTCATCGATTCACCTTGTAGGTGGAGGACCAAAGGAACTACCCACAATACAGCTAAAAAATATCAAAATTTTGATTTCTTTTCATCCGCTAAATGTCATTCAATGTGGTGTAGCGTAGACGTCATCAGTAAGTAGGTTCATTTGAACCAGTTTTTTGTACAATCGATGGCAGATTTTAAGTCAAGTTCCCATTGCGAAATATTCAAAGGAACCACTCACTTTAAGACGTAACTTTAAAGGTGATAATACTGTACTTGAGTGTACTCGCGACTTTGGTCGTGAATATGTTGTTCGTCGTGATAGGATGATCTGAAGACAATATTTTGATTTCAAAGAGTGTCCATGGAGTTTCTTGCCCGTCCTTCTCTTTATGAACTACGCTAGAATGGGCAACAAGCTTAATTGTTCTGACTGACTGCCTCCTTGATAATTCAAAAGTGCCTGTAATTTGTTTGATTGGATTATTATTGAATAAATGCTCGGTTTATATTTGAAAGCATTCATGATTAGAAGAGCTTCTTATGAAAGAATCTGCCGAAGAGAAAGACCACTATATATGTCGCCATCCCAAATCACACGCCATCAGAAATAAGCTCCTGCAAAAATTTTCGTAAATAAAATATACAGCTTCGGTAGCTTTTCACAACAGACAGTCGCCTGTGCTGTCGCTATCTAAGACAGTTTGAATAACTGCACTTTTAGTACGGTCATTTAATCTGTCAGTAGTATGTATCAAATGTGTGTACTTGTCTATTAACAGTTATAAAAGCTCTGCAAGTTGTGATTGCACACGACCCAATTCTTTTTGCTCAAACTAGAACAAAAAAAAAGAATTGAAAACCATTCAAACGCAGATAAGATTTCAATGCCACTCATGTTTTCAAGGTATATCGAAAACTGAGAGATTTGTGAAATACGTAATAATAGATAACAGTTGCAAGCAAAACAGTTCATAAATATTTCGTTAGCTAAAACAAAAAAGATGCATCAAATATGATAACTTTATGTTCGTGTTATCAAGATAATATTATGCATTTAAACAATCTAATTTAAAAGTCTTTAGAAAACAACGGTATAACAAAAGGTACAGACAGACATACTACAGCTTCAATATAAATTTCATTCATTTTGCATTTCTGATCATACTCGAGTTCCATTTTTAATTAATTTTAATTGTTTGCTGTTATCGTTTCTTTAGCAAGGAGGAAGTACTTATTAAAAAGTGACCGGACTTGTTTACAGGTTAACGCATATTTATAAGTACAGTACCCATTAAGGCAATTATAAGTATTATGGAATGTGAGAAGTGTTACAAGAAGAATTTTAAGTAGCTGTGCCTAGAGATGCAATTCATTCATCATCATATAACTCAGCTGTACACCGTCATAGGCCTTTGTCAAGTTTCACGATCCACCGCAGCATTTAGTCTATGTAAAAGAGCGTCTCAGTCTGTGTTTTTTTACTGTTTCCCCGTCTCCACTCCAAGACTGGTGTGCCCCGTGCTGTTTGCGATACTACTCAAAGGACCATTATGGTTGGCCATTGGTCCTTTGGGAACCATAGTTGACTCACTGCGACTTCCACTTATCATACAGCGCATGAAAAACTTAAATATTCAAGTGTTTTTATGAGGCTCTTTAGCAGGTCTGTCATGTTGCTTAGCTTCTAATTTTGTATTTAATTCTTCTTCGTCATTATATTTTACACCTATACTCACACAGTTAGATCATTCGTCTATTTCTACATATATGCCTATCATATTCTCTGCAATCTTCACCTAACTTCATTAGAAACCTCATTTATATACTGTAGGTTACTAGAGCCACAAAAAACAACAATAACACTACCTGTGCCCACATTAATTGCAATCACTTTCGCAACATGATTATCATTACATACTGCATAGTTTTTATCTTTTTCTTATAGCAACCCACTCCTAATTACTTTTATGTAACTGTGATTTATATAACTCGCACATATATCATAAACATACCATTGGTAAGTAGAACTTGGTATCGGTATTTTTAAATCATATTTCTTTCGTATGTAATGATAGAGATTGGAATGATATTGCGGAATTAGGGGCGTTTGCGTAGGTATTCACTAGGTAGTTATCGATTTTATTCGCAAACCTGCCAGGTCTTAGAGAAGATTTTAATCTCTGATCAAGCTAAGTAACATAAATACATATAGCCAAAGTGTATCATCATCGTCATCCGTGGGAGTAGGCGCACAAAGTGCTCTTCGAAGCCCCACCGATCGTCCAGTATACTTATGTATCGGCCCATCCGGAGTCTCTGATTCTCGGCATTTTATAGCGTCGTATTGCTTCAGGTTTTGGGGTGCTAACTGTGGGCCCACCACGCGAATTGACGCCATGATTCTTGCTACCCCGAGCTGGGCAGCACGGCCAACAAGGGTGTTGTCTGCATAACAAACAACTTTAACGCATACGGGGACGTCGATACGTAGGACCGAGTCATATGCAAGGTTCCACAAGAGGAGACCTAAAACCAAGCCCTGTGTAACCCCACACGTGTTCTCCATTTGACAAACGAACTTGACGAATTAGAACAGCGCCCACAACGTTCATGTTTTACGAAGTCTAACTATCTTATAATAAATTAATAACATTACGAAACTCCATACTTTACTTTGGAACCCCTATTTATTTGGTAAGAACCCAATTTGCGTCAAGATATCAATCGTCTCGATCAAATAAATTAATACTCTGTTCGCTGCGTTGATCAGTTATATAAATACCTACATGACATTAGTAGATATGTGTAGATGTTTCTAATCGCCAAGCTAGTCGGGCAAGTTCATCTTGTGCAACTACTTAATTGCAAGGTCTGACAACGCCTTTCATTCACCAGTTTGAAACCAATAATTTAATGCAATACTCTGATAAGAATGCGTTTTAATTTATTTTCTGTCTAATTGGACGTTGGCATCTAATTTACTTAGTTTGGTTTACTTGATTTTATTGACTACATAAATGATAGGGATGATTATGTCTTCTTTTATATTATTCCTGAAGTTCCCAACAACTAGCCTATAAAACCAATCAGCCAATCCCACCATTAGTATACAAAGTTTATTGAAAATTGGAAATGGAGAACTAACGGTCAGTATGAAGTTACAACATTCTGAAAGAGAACAAAGACGTTTTTTTATCAAAACTAAGCTCTACTTGAAAGTGAAGATGACCATAGCAAAATCTTTTTTCTTTACAAGTAGCGAAGTCACTACCTGCGAGTTAATTTGCGTTGAAGCAACTATGACGGCTGATTAAAGTGTTAAATAATAATATATAATGATTAGTTTTACTAGATGCTTCCGTCATTTTATATCCAGTCATTACATTTTGGACCATAATTAGCATAAGTAGCGCAGTGACAAGTGACAAGACTGTAACCTACTTAGAACTTAAAGCTTCTCGGTGTACGAAAGTATTATAATTATGCAGATAAATAGCATGTTGTAACAGACTGTGGACGTGCTTTTTAATATCGATATCCAAGGTTTAAAGATAAATCGTCTGAATTCTTATTGCTCTAAAATCTTTAGCAACACCTTCGATGATTTTATTTCTTCATCTACAAAATAACAAGAGTTACCTTTTGTAACCTTAATTATTATTGACAGACTACTTAATGCATTAGATACAGTTCAATGATCAACGAATGGGCCAATCCCATCGCCCAGAGAAAAAAAATCAGTGACCTACGAGTATTTCGAACTTGGCTTTACATCTCAATTCAAAGCAAACAGGAAGTTAAAACCCACTATAATGAATGGGAAAATCCTATAGTTCAGAGAAAATTCGGAGCATCCTATTCTCAAAACTCAAACTCAAAGCATTTACTTCAATAAAACAATTTACAGGTACTTTTGAATTGTATATGAGTCGGTCAGAAAGTTGAAGCTAGTTGACCATTCCAAAACGTAGATCTCTATGGATAAGAATGAGCAAGAAACTCCAAGGACACTGTTTTAAATCAATATATTACAAAACTGGGACCTATGAACTTGGTTTCACATCATAATTCACAGTATACAGGAAGTTAAAAAGTTAAAACCCACTACATATATTTGTTAAACTACTACGTCTTTTTATTAACTATTCCGATGACATAAGAACGCATAAAGAAAACTGATTACGCCTACTTAAGAGTGTAACCTTTTAATGAAGAATTAACATTAACTCACAACGTAAGTACTCAATTAACATAATATTTTAAATGAATTATTCTCAGTTAAGGTGATTATGGATTTATTGTGGTACTTTTATATCAACATGATAAAATTAAAAATGTTGATCTAGTCATCAGATGAGCCTAATGGTAAGGGAAGAGTTTGTGCTCGCTTGGCAAGGCAAACTGGGCAGGGTTACTGTTACAGTAACCTACTATTCATTCGAGACTTGCCCATCTATTCTGTAAAAATAACATATTGAAAACTTACGTGAAATGAGCCGTCATTTCACGTGATGCTAGGGATTGACACTATTGCCAGCTCTCTTCAAGCTCACTTCACCTAAATTATCATGGTGAGATTTTAACAGAAAGATCGGCAGGAGACTACCAGGCTATATATATATTCAGACAGTTCGGAAAGGAGTTCCTCCTAACTTTGCTCTTGACGCTTCTTGTTTGTAGAAGTGCTAGTCTTACAATAAATGGGTCCAGCTTGCACATGACTATGTCAGCCCTGCTGGTCTTAATCTATTAAGGCACCACAGGGAAGTCCGCAGTTAAGCATGTGTTAACCAACCATTAGTTGACCAGCCTAAGAGATATCATCCCTTAAAAAAAGTTTTAATGTCAGTAATTGCTAACGAACTCTGTTCCCATAAATGCCACATGTTACTTACAGAAATATTTGTTGACAAAATATACCTTACCAACTTTAATTTAAGCACCTGGTCCCGCATTTTGACCAGTCCTTAAATCTTTTCCCATTAATGTATTGGCACGTTACTTACATATATCTTTGCTGGCACTATGTATTCACAATTTTAATATAGTCCCACTTTTTACACAGTCCAGTTTAATCTTATTTCCCTCAAGAAAGTGTTTCAGTTAATATTCTCATTAATTAGTTGTTTTATATGACTGTTGTTATGCATATAATGTTATTCAGGTCTCTTTTCTCGTTGAAATTTTGTCTTGGTATCTGATATGACCATATTGTAAGCACTAATTAGGTTTTTTTAAAGCCGCTATGTCCGTTGTTGAGACATATACAAATGTAATGACGTAAGATGGAAGTAAATCTGGTACAGTCAGTTATAGCATTTAGCTGACCCACCTTTGCAGAAATGGTTGATATTTTTTAGAATACGAGTCGATAGAATTATAAAATTCTTTTATATTTTATTTACTTTGCTTAAATGAATAAAAACTTGCTCAAAATAACATTTCAGTGCGTGGGATATCAACCTGCACTGGGCCCGCGTGGCGGATTACGGCCCACTCCCTCTCACAGAGAACAGGCCTGTGTCCCAGCTGTGGGAACATTATAATAGATTAAGCGTGGGATATCCACTAGGTTGCAAAGCTCCGGGCGGATAAAAGTCATAGCAGAATCAGCATGATGTATTACTAGTTTTATGCACGCGAGTTTTCCCTGTATATGTCATGTTTATTTTCATTAATGTATTGAAATGATCCTGGCTTGGTTGGTAGTCTATTCTCAATTATCCGCCACCTTACCTTTTGTCTTTCCTTCGCAGTCCGCATGGGTTGTATATCTTTGATCAAGGCTGAATATCAGATGAATCTATACACAGCTTTACTACTCTCACAAGAATAATTTAATTTAATGAATAATTTAGAAGCATCGTCTTTTATTTTGGAATTCTATATTAGCCTCGTACCGGAAAACGTAGCGTTGGAAGGCCTCCCACAAGATGGACCGATGATCTTGTGAAGGCCGCAAGAATCCGCTGGATGCGGGAAGCGCAGTACCGGTCGAAGTGGCGGTGCATGTCCAGCAGTGGACGTCTTTCGGCTGAATGAATAAACTAATGAAAAAAATATTTACCTCGGCTGCCTCGTTGGTCTAGTGGTCGCAAGCGCTACTGCTGAGCATAAAGGTTCGATTTTCGGGTCGGGCAAAATGTTATTGGATTTTTCCATCTGGAGTTTCTCAGTAGAAGCTCGGAGTCTGGATTAGTGCCCGGTTGATGGCAATATACTTGCCCTCTATTACATGGGACTAACCGGCGAAATTTGGGTGTACAACAGGTACCTACGCCTCTGCTAAACCTTGAGGGAATGCAGGCGTGATGTTATCCACTCACTGTTTCCTCAAGTGGACAGACCAGCACCCTAATTGCGTAACACACTATTAATCTAAATCTGAATCATTTTGAAGGATATTGGTAATCCATTTCTTTATTGTGTTCGAAAAATGTGTCTACTGAACAACGTAAACAACGCAATGTATGTTGTTTAACTGTCAAAATGAAACCCATTGCTACTGATAGTGTGTTACGCAATTAGCCCCCAGGGTACATTACACAGCTTGTTTTGTAACTATAAGTGACTTTGATTTTTTTTTTATTTGTTTGTTTACATTACGCCAAATAGTCTTTTTAGGTAAGAACCACACAGATTGAGTGGACTGTCCAGTCACTGTACGCATTTATCATTCATCGTGCAGTTCAACTCAGAACTAAAGGAGCTCAATTAAGACAAGCACTGCAAAAGTAATAGCTGCCAATCAACTTCTACAATAAGGAATAAGACAAATGTTTACTATCGTCTCGCGTCGTGAAATATAACAGATTAAGTAACTGCACAGATGGTGCTGCTCTGTAATAGTTACGAGCAGCAAATATCTATAACGTAACGTATATTAACAACACATGTTTATGCATTATGCACTCGCCGGCTTGTAATCATTCATCATTGATTTTATACACTTCTAGATCTTTCAGGTAGGTAGATTGTTTGTAGGACTATAGCTTATGTAATGGCTAGCTTGGAATTAGTTATTTCTAAAAGGCAGCAGTACTGAATGAAACAAATGACAGTTACAAACAGAACAACAGTCACAGCTACCTATATAAACAAGTGACAGTTGCATATCGGCGTACCTATGGCAGCCATTCGCACTACCCTTTTGATGACTGGCTAACATTTTACTACGGCATGAGAGAATTTAAACTGACACATGATATGTCATTGGTACATAATATATGGGTGGAGTGGGGATAGCTATTTGTTACCTGAAATCACATAATGTTCCCAAAGTTCAGGCTTCCTCTCTGAGAGAGAGTGGATTGTTATTCACCACGCCCATTACAGTTTAGGATGCTATGTAACGGTTAATCTATGCCTGTTGATTGCCATCTCATTCTTCAAAAGGCCCTTCCAGAGATGGCCCTGCATTGTTAGATTCACATAAAAGCCTTATAATATAATGTTTATACAGACCCCATCACATCAAGTTCCCTGAAACTGTCAAATTGAACCTTATGCTTAAGCGATAGAGTTGAAAATCTATTAAAGAAATTTGACAGATTGTAGTAGCTTAATCTGTCGTCTGTACTTTAAAAGAGACCATGAAATCTGAATTTTTTTCGGCATTTCTTCTCAAGGATCAGTCAGCTAGGAGCTTACTAACTGCTGGCGGTTTCCTAGCTGCTGCGCCAGGAAATGCCGGCACCATCTTGTTTTAATATAATATTGACCAACAAATAAAAAATAAAAATAAAAAATAAAACAAAATATTGACGTGTAAAAGTGTCCTAAAAGATCCACTTACAGAAATAAACATTTCATTTCATGTCTACAAGTAACTGCGACCTTATACATCCTGCAAACTGGAAAAGCACTGAAATTAGGTATAGATAACATTAAACAAAACGAAAATCATTCTGTAGTTCTAGAACTGCAGAAAACATGTTGTTATCCGCAACTCTTAGCTAAACCTAAATTATCGGCTGCTTGTAATCTGAATACCTAATACGGTAGCTGTATTGTGCGTGCACTAAACAACGGTGTAGTTAAGTATATTATATCACAGTTTTAAAAGAAAGAAGAAACTATACAGGGTGTCCCGTAATTAATGGATAACCTCTTAAGGGGTCTTTGTACTTGTTATTATGAACAAATTTTACTACGGAACCAAACATGAAATCGCGAATAAAAATCAGCTGTTCCCTACATTTATATTCGCATAACTAGTCAAAATATAGGAGACAGCTGATTCTTTTTTCGCGATTTCAGGTTTGGTCCCATAGTAATAGTTGTTCATAATGATGAGTACTATGACCCATTAATCTAGGTTGTCCATTCATTAAGGAACACCCTGTAGAAGAGAAGTAATAATGTGATAGTACCTAATAATTCCATGTTTATTTATGTATTTGGGACAAACAAATAGTAACACATTATATCTGCGCAAATAATATAAACAAAGATATTATATAAATTACGAAAAATTTCTACATGTGCTGAATTCATGGCTTCAGTCTGCACGCAGATGTTCCTGCCACCTTGTACCTCGCTTTTCACTGTTTAGTAAGCTCAGGCGTATGTTCAGCAGAATACTATGAGGGGCTGATGGGTCAAAGACTTTGGTGACCTAAATAACTATACAGCAGAACGTCCTTCGTCTTTTGTTTCCATCCACTCAAGATCATATGCATAAGGCGTAAGCCATTTAAATAATAATCATCATGATATTATCCCAAGCACTTATATCATTGTAGTCACCTCCACAAGTGGTGATTTATGTGTATTACATCCGGCGCAGGGGCAGCCAGCCCACCTACCACCTTGCTGACTGGCTAGGTATTATTGTCGTAGAGGAGGCCTGTATCCCAGCAGTGGGAACGTTATAGGCTAATTATGTTATGTTATGCTATGCTTAATAGTTCCTTCAGGTACGAAGGAAGACAATGAAGAAGATAAGTGGTCTTGGACTCTACTGCTGTTATTCCTCATGACATTCTTTGGTTGCCTTTGAGGCAGCATAGACTTTTACCGAGTCATGCCTGTTTTACACATTACATTTCTAGTTCTGTCTACTCGACTACACTCTACATTAGATCGTGCCATAAAAACCTCGTTTGACCTATTAGAGAACCCCCTCTCGTGGTCCAAATGTTTATATCACTGGCACCTCAAGCACTTTCACTACTGAACTAAAATACTAGATATTATTTATGTAATAGATAATAATAGGTACTAATAAGGTCCCACCTACAAGAGTCGTGCTTACTGCATTTAATTATAGGCGCGTAGAAAGCGCGCACGCGTCGATTCCGGCAGTCGGAGAAGGCCGGAACTAACACTGATAGATGCGATCTTCTTGTACGTTTTATATCACCTTATCATTGTTTATGCTTTAATTTGAAAGAGATGTTATGCAATTTTTGAATGTGGGATACAAAAGCAAGCGTAGGGGCTTGTGCAATGGCTAAGTAGTAACAGCCGCACGGGTCAATCCGGTTGGTGGAAAAAATAAAATTCCGGTAAAAAGTGGGTTTTGTAAATATCGGTCCTGAAAACTTGAAAGCTCTAATCAATGAACAATCTTTCATCATCACCAATACTATCACTCAGTGCAATAAGTAATCCATTCAAGGAGCATTAGCAAAAAATATAAAAACAAAAACCCGACAGCAACTAAATGTTCAAAACAAGAACAATTTTCAAGCAGTCTGAGCATTTGGTGACAGTGTTGCTGTGACTTTTAGCAACACTGTCACCAACTGCATGAGACTGTGCTGAATAACTGTAACGTTGGTTGAGCTTCTTTACATTGATGGAGGACCCCATCAGATGAATTTGCCACAGGCCTCAATCGGTATAAGACGAAATTGCTTCAAACTAACCGCTGTCACTAACACTGAGCGACATGTAAATGTAATACCTAAACGACAGCGCTCTGTTGAATTTTCAACCCTCGGGTTAACCCCGAGACTTGAAATTTCAACAGAAAATAATATTCAAGAATTACATTTATGTATAGAAGAATCGCTCTCTTTCTCTCCTTCCGTTACTCTCTTCTCTCTTATGTTTCGCTTAGTGTTAGTGAAAACGGGCAAAAATCCGCCTTCAAAATTTCGCTTATACAAAACCTTGATTTTGTCTCAAGACTATAAAACCTCTTGCAATATGTTTACAGCCTATTGCAACACTTATGAAATAATTGTCACCAAATCGAAAGTTTCAAAGACAAAGGTATTTTCATTCGTGCTCTAAATTCGCCGTTCAATTTAATGAGACTTACCTACTTATGTAGAAAGTTACTGCTAAGTGATTTTTAATCCTATTGCATTAACATTATTTAAGTTAATATTAAATTACTTTAATAAGTAAGTAGATGACGTCCGAGGGGTCAGTGGCTAAATAATAACAGCCGCACAGGTCGATCGATCAGGTTAAGCTATGCTTGCCGCGGTTGGTCTGTGGATGGATGACCATCTTTACATACCGAGACTCCTCCGTGCCTCGGAAAGCGCGTTAAGCCGTTGGTTCCGGCTGTCATTCGTGGATCTTTGACAGTCGTTACGGGTAGTCAGAAGCCCGAAAGTCAGACAACCAGTCTTACCAAGGGGTATTGTATTACCCAGAAACTTGGTTGTGGTCGGATAGGCAGTCACTCCATGTAAAATACATGTATTCAGCTGCATCCGGTTAGACTAGAAGCCCACCCCAACATAGTTGGGAAAAGGCTAGGCAGATGATGAAGTAAGTAGATGATGTAGGTTCTGTCTTCTTCTAGCGAGCCAATACCTGCGTGTAGGGAGGATAAATGCGAAAGAGGCTCTCGTCCAAAGGTACTATTCTATGCCAAAAAAGTACTGGAAATACATTGTATGGTTTTTGAAGGTAAGAGTCTGATAGATCCCTCTGCTCCAGGGTTTCGCTCTGAGGACCTGGACTTTTTCTTTTTCTGTTTTTACCGACTTCAAAAAAAAGGAGGTTATCAATTCGATACGTATGTATGTAATATTATTGGAATTGCATTATATTCACATATGATGATCTATTAGGGCTTCCAAACAAATATACAAAATTTCATAGACGTATGTATGTATGTATGTATGTATGTATGTATGCATGTATGTATGTATGTATGTATGTATGTTTGTCCACGCATATCTCCGGAACTATTAATCGGATCGTGACCATTCTTTTTTTATTGGCTTACATTTACTTCAACTTAGGGAACAGTGCAAGTTTCATCAAGATCGATTCAGTAATTTTCAAGATATGGACTAAGACGTGAAAGTGTGACGGCCTGGCTTATTGATACGAGCTACGAGTGTAGTGTCAAAGGGAAAACATCTCAAAACCTTGGTCAAATTCTAGTGCAAAAACTAAAAAGTACGAAATAAAAATAATTTAAAAAAATTAAACCGACTTCAAAAAGAAATAACTGAAAATTATGAAATAACTTTAATTTCGGAAGTCGGTGGCATAAAACTTAAACTAGAATACAGATCCCAAGACACCGACTTCCGAAATTAAAGTTATTTCATAATTTTCAGTTATTTCTTTTTGAAGTCGGTTTAATTTTTTTAAATTATTTTTATTTGTGGTCCTTGTTCAATTCAGAACTTTAAGACCGCAATCCGGTTTTGGTTCTTTAGTTCTAATAAAATCTAAATGAAAGCCTCTTAGGCATCTATACATTTTTACCGACTTTACAAAAAGGAGGAGGTACTATGTTCGGATGTTTTTTTTTTTTTTTTTTTTTTTTTTTTTTTTTTTTTTTTTTTTTTTTTTTTTTTTTTGTTCATCGAATACGCCGCCAACTATCGACGGATTTTCAAAATTCTTTTTTTGTTCGAAAGTAGATAGTTCTGAGGTGGTCCCATTGTCACCAAGTTAGGATCTGATGATGGGATCTTAGAGAAATCGAGGGCAACCCTCAAATTTTATAGGCTCACTTATTGTTTTTCGCATATTTTATGAAGTATCTTGTGTATTTGTGTATGGTTGTCACCATCTCAGGTAGCTGGGCTGATGATGGAAGGTACAACTCCTTAACAGTAAGAAGTTACTCGAACAGGCAAGGACTGTTTTAGTAAATTGTTTTGATGTTTGATAGGGCATTTGCCACATTTGGTCTCATGATCATCAAGTCATGACCTGATGCTACCTAACTCCTCGACAACTAACAGCAGATATATCGTGTTTAGGCTCATAGAAAAGGGCTCGATGTGTGGATAAACGTACTGTTACTGAGGAACACCGAAGACCTGATGCTGACGCCAGGAGCATCAGAAAAAGTACAAACCTTTAAATTACAGCACCGTAGTCGTGTTTGGGCTCATTTTAAACAGGACTAATTTTAAGTTCAATGCAATGTTGACATAAGTCTGGCCTGATGTTGCAGCCAGGATTATCAGCATCTAATCTAAAAACTAATAAAAGGAGAACTCCTCAACAATTAACGTCCCTGCATCGAGAAAAGGAATATTTTATAAAAAGGCGGTGGGCAAGTTGACTTTAGGCTATTGTAACTTAGATAAATTATAAATAGACCCACTAAAAAGCGAGAAATAAAAACTTTTTAACAAAAAAAAAAAACACTACAAACTGAAAAATAACTTTAATTTCGGAAGTCGGTGGCAAAAACTAAAATACTGATCCTAAGACACCGACTTCCGAAATTAAAGTTATTTTTCAGTTTGTAGTGTTTTTTTTTCAGTTTGTAGTGTTTTTTTTGGAAGTCGGTTTTTTTTTTTTTACATATCAATCTGCGGTAATCGGTCCCTAAAGGTTCATTAGAAAACCAGCGTCAGACAGCATCTGTCTGGCATTAATGCTGAAATGAACCTTCTTGGCGCAGCCGTGAGGCACCACACTATTGTTGTTGAAACATAATTTTTTTTTGTTAATTTTGTATTTTGTGTTTCACGAACTATGTCCAAATAAACTTTTTTCTTTCTTTTTTGTAATTATACTGAAGAACATGAAGACTCATTTGTTTAGGTTGGCGAATGGTGGCCAAGGTTAAGCCAAAGAAATCAGGGCCGTCCAAAAGCGCGTTGGGTTGACGATATCGTCAAAGTCGCAGGAAATACCTGGATGAGAGATGCAAAGAACAGGGAAGTATGCATGGCAGAAGAAAGGGGAGGCCTGTACCCAGTGGGAGACTCCGGGCTGAAGTGATGATGGTGAGTAAGATTTAGTCCTTTGGTACAGACGCCAGCCAGCACATCAAGCTACCCGAAACTGTCAAATTTTCCCAATCAACTTTGAAACTTATGCTTTAGCCATAAAGTTGAACATCTACTAAAGAAATTTGACAGATTGTAGTAGCTTGTTGTGCTGGCGTCTTTCCCACCATTCAGGGCACGCAAGCGACCGTTAAAAGAATCTAACCTAGGTAATTATTTTCAGTCTAGTTATAATAATGATCACTATCATCAATTGTAGTACAAATTCCGAGTGGTTACGCGTAAGAGTGCGCTATCAGAATGCACTACAGGCATTTATTATCCACACTTGTGCTTTTCTTAATAGCTAAGGTACGAACTCTTTATAGAGCTAAGCGATGAATGATGCTACGATGATGAATGAAAGAATGATTATTATTTCGGTATTTTTTCTACTGTTCAGCAAAGGCCTTGTCAATTCGATGACTCATTTATAGCAGACCGTCGTGTGTAGGTGTATAGGTGAACCATCGAATACACACAGACAACAAGTAAGCAAGGTGCAATGGGCTTAATGAAGAAAACTTGCATCCTTATAGTTTTAATTACTCATTATGCAAAACTCCAAGACTCTGAACTACAATTCAGGTAATGTAGACACGTTATCGTTTACCTTACCTAAGATATCGTGCTATTAGGTAACCTACTACGCTTACCGCGTATCGGCAAGCGTAGTGCAGGATGCCCCCCAGCTAAATGGACCAAAACTCAAAAAGGTGGCTGGGACAGACTGGATGCGGAAGGCGGAGGACAGGGTGTTGTAGCGCAGCCTGGGAGAGGCCTATGTCCAGCAGTGGACTGCGATAGACTGAGTTGATTGAGGCACCCTAACAGCAAGATTAAAAAAGAAGGGCGTCAATAAAATAATGGTGCTATATTCAAGCGATACACCGCTCAGCTTTCACTGGATTCCCACTTAACAATATTTAAATAATTGGGTTATGAAACTCATTGGCGCGTACATGTTATTACATGTTACGTGTTTAATTGATCCCGGTGTAATTAACATCGCAATTGGAACTATTGGGACGGACCGTTTAAATGTTAAGTTGGTTGACTTACTTTGTGCGAAGAATTTGCGGAAATACGCATGGAGCCGGAGTTTTTTGTTGTTTCGATGAACAGTGTTGACACCATTCCGAAGGATTAAATGAAATAGCGGCTTTACCACCTAATTGTTAATGAAAAATACATCATTAGGTATCTACATAAATATATGCTATGTTACATAGTGGGTACACGGGTTTGTTGAAAAAATGACAATTCATTAATTTTTAAGCACACTTTATCCTAGAGTAGTCAGCCTAACTGTTAAAAGACTCGATTTTCTCATGTAACTTTAAGCTCATTCTTAGATAAAGATTTTCATTGGCCCTACATTTATTAAAAAAAAATGGTCCTAGTCCTTTGGTCGGGGTCCTTAAAAACCTTATTAAAATTATGCTCTGTAAATAGAAAAAGATGTGTCGTTCTTAATTCAAGAACTCAAAACAACTTCTTTACGCACGCACAAACGCGTGACAGTCACAATACTCTAGAAACAATGTCATTTCATTTCCCTTTCCAATTACCAAAGAGGCCCGTTTGAAATAGTTTTATTATCTTACCATACGCGGCGCGTTACATTACTGCTAATGCCCACTTCCGTCGGCCCAGTTCTTAGCAAAAGTGGAACCAACTCGGGATGGCATCATAGCCAACCTTGGGCCATTGTTTTTCTATCACCAAACACATGTATCACCCCTTATAGCTTCTTTAATAAAGTTCATATTTCAATGAAGAGTTGGTTACCAATGGCAAATGTAATTTTGTTATTACGCAATGCATTCTTCGTTACGCGTGATGATTAGTGTCCAAAGACGGTTTGCTTAAAATAATTATGATTAATAAAATACATGCTTTTCAGGCCCCATAGTTTAATCGGAGCATGTCTTTTTATTTTATTACAGAAAATATTTTAACTGGAAACAGTATAATTAATTAATTACCTATTTCTTCATATGACCTAAATGAACGTATCGTAGTAGGTACGTAGGATAGCAAAATAATCACTTTCTTCGGAAACTGGTCGTGCATTTCATCGTAACTGTAACGCTAAGCGCACACTGGGATGCGATTTTTTATCGCATTATATTCATGCGAAATAAAATTGAGAACAATAATAGGTATATAATTCTTCAAGCGATTAGGTATTTACCGCATTGCGCGGACCCTTATATGTAATAGTTATTGTTCACAGATTGGGGATTATTATCCGCTACGATAAAATTTCATGGTGCGTGCTTTGCCTTGGATGAATGGAGGGAGGATGTCCAATTCTCATTCATATAATGCCACTTTTGAAGCGCATGGTCAAAGCTCTATCCAAACTAAGTAACAAGACATGACACTTTTGACGATATTGCTAATCCATTGCTTCATACGTTCGAAAAATTTCTCCGCTTAACAACGTAAATAACGCAATGAATGTTGAACTGTCAAAATTATGCTACTGACACAATTACCCCGCTGAAAAAACTCAAAAAAACATCGTTCATATTTTTATCCAATATCTTATCATCATCGGCCTAGCCAACTATGTTGGGGTCGGCTTCCAGTCTAACCGGATGCAGCTGAATACCAGTATTTTACATGGAGCGACTGCCAATCTGACCTCCACAACCCAGTTACTGGGTAATACGATACCCCTTGGTAAGACTGTCTGTCTCAGACTTTCGAGCTTGTGACTACCCGTAACGACTGTCAAAGATCCACGAATGACAGCCAGGACCAACGGCATAGCGTGCTTTCCGAGGCACGGAGCACGGACCATCTTCACGGTATGTAAAGATGGTCACCCATCCACAGACCAACCGTGACAAGCGTAGCTTAACCTGATCGACCTGTGCGGCTTTTATTATTTAGCCACGGGCCCCTCTATCCAATATCCAATATCTATCCATATTAAAATCTTATATTAATAAAAACTATTGTTACTAAAACCCAACCACAAGCTCTTAACATAGCCATAGTTTTACATAACCAAACAATAGACAGGCCAACCATTCATGTACATCGTTTATACACAGCACAGCCCTAGCTGTGCGCTCGGGAACAATGTCTTTGAGCGGGTCGACGCGACGCCGCGCGCCGCTCCAATCAGGGCGCTCGCCGGCCAGGGGTGGCAGCGTAAACTTTGCGAGGAAATTCAATTAAACTTGAGCGCCCGTCTCTTATCTGATTACTCCGTGGAGAGGCCTGCTACGTAACGAGATGAAACAGGGCTGTGACTTGCGACGGGTTGGATTTTTTTGAAGATTTATAGAAGTATGGAAGAAGGAGATGGTGCATTGGCTCCAAATAAATTGAAAAGGTTTAGGCTGGACGGCCAGCGCTGACATCGATCGAACGTAGCTATACTAGCTATATCAATAAAAACTTATGAACAACTACAGCGCTGATGAATCGCTACGCACATACAGCTACGTCGCCGCGTCGCGTCGCGCTGACGAGGACCGTCGCGCGTCGTGTCGGTCGAACGCGTCTGTCGGGCGTACGTCGGTCTATGCGATGCGATGCTCACCGAGTGACCGACCGTACGCGCGTAGGCAATATCTCTTGTAACCTCTCTTGTGAGTACTCAGTTTGCCATTAGCTAAGCACTAAATGCTCAGTCACGACCGATAATCAGCGCGCACTAAAGTCGAGCACTAAATCGAGCCGTAGGAAAACAGATTAGGTATACGCCAGGAAAGACGCAAAGCAAGAATGGGTCAAGGTTTGTTTTAAAGTCGAAGGCACAGACATGACTCGTGAAAGGTCTCAAGCTGGAATCACACTTGCGAACCAAAGCGGGGTGATTGCGTAACACACTAACAGTAGGAATGGCTTTCACTTTGACAGTTCAACAACATTCATTGCGTTGTTTAGGTTGTTGAGCAGTAATTTTTTCCGGTCATAGAAGCAATGGATTAGTAATATCCTTCAAATAGTATGTAATTAGGGTACAGACGCCAGCACATTAAGTTACTACAATCTGTCAAATTTCTTTAATATATTGTCAACTTTATCACTAAAGCATAAGGTTTAAAGTTGATTGGGAAAATTTTACAGTTTCGGGTAGCTTGATGTGCTGGCGTCTGTACATGTCATTACGTTTGCCCCCATTTAATTTTCTTTTGGACAGTAATTTACTGGAGTAGGGAAGAATGTTAAGCAGAAATGCAGCTACAATAAAGTTATGAGATTAGTTGGATGTAATTTCCTTAATTAGACATTGTTTGTAATTCTGATCTATGTGTGAAAGTTTTAGGAACTAATTATTGTACTCAAAGGCTTTCACTGCGCTTGTAATATTATTTATTAGATTGTTACATTATAAAAAGATTATTAAGTACTTATATTTGTAATCAACACAACATCAGCTTGAACTGTTTTCGTGCCTAAATTGTAACATCGTAAACTAATCTCCATTTCATCTTTATATAGCAGATATATTTATATCTAGAGATACAAAACTTTCTGTCATCATCATCAGCCTATAGCAGTCCACTGCTGGACATAGGCCTCTCCTATTGCACACCATTCAACTCGATTTTCAGCAACTCTCGTCAAGCTGCTACCAGCCATCTTGGGAAGATCGTCTCTCCACATAGCATAAGGGCGTCTTACCTTACGTTGCGTTGGTAGATTTGCGGTCTCCAGTCAAGAACACGTCTACCCTACCTTTCCACCCAAACTTTCTGTAGATATAAGGAATTACGTATTTAACAGGCCTTTCTTACAAGAAAGGCTTTTGAAGTTTATTTTTTTGCAGACTAGGTACTCTTAGGTTTAAGAGTTGGTTGAATAGGAGATCACAATAGCTGAAGTAGCTAACGCAAAATCAGCGGGGCAATTGCAATCGGTTTCATTTTGACAGTTCAACAACAAATCATTGCGTTTTTTACGTATTGAGCAGATACATTTTTCGAACTTATGACGCAATGGATTAGCAATTTGCTTCAATATGATTCAGATTCCGATTGATAGTGTGTTACGCAATAATAGGGTGCTGATCGTTTTTGAATATTACAAACCATAACGAGTTTAACCTAATTTTCACAGTATATTCAAAATCTCCGTAAGCAAAATTGCGTCTCATAATTACATACCTTGAGAGCTTCTACCATAATTACAGGCATATTTTCCTACGCCTATTTAATTATGAAGAATGACGATGTAAACATCAGAGTACTTTACATAGCCATGTAAATTCCCATAGATAGCACGACAGTCATTAAGTTACGTGAACAGAACACCGCAATGCAAACGTGATGGTTTTATTTTAAGTATCACATAAAATAGCTATGTTTCTAGTAATGTAGGAATTTGGACTTGAATGTATGTTTGTTTGGTATTCAGTCTCTCTGTAATAGCTGAATAAATTTTGATGGAATTTCGAAGGGTGGGTCTGGGTATAGGTAATACCTTATATATTTTGAATGACATCTGCATGGCACCTTATAGCAACACCTTTGGTGACATCACTAGAGTCCGTCTCACGAAAGAAGTCCCGCAGAGATAAGTTGTACTATTTTTTATTAAATAGTTAGCAACATTCCTATAACAACCCCCCTATCTCACACACCTTTCTCTATTTCAGATTGTGCATTTTATTAACCAGTGCCTGTAGTAAAATGTTGAGATAAATAATGATTTACGAGTATGTCTCCGTCGCTTACTATAGCGCCGCGTCTGCGAGACTTCTTTCGGACTCTACATTAATTTGTTGATGACATCGTCAGATTCAGGATCACATAAGCAAGGTACCTAAGTAGCCACTACTGTAGCACAATTTATCGATTCCGACATCGAACACCAGACCCACGGTGACGGACACAGAAGAATCAGTTAACTAGATGATGTATTCCTTCACACTGCCGCAAAACCTCACAGAATCCAAGAAGCTTTTTTTACGCAGGCAGAGCCGCGATCATCAAATAGTTCTTAGTTTTAAATACACAGTAATACAGTCTTACGTATCTAGTGTTACGTGGATATCATCTTCGATATTATGGACGGAGAATCTTAAGTTACTTAAATGCGTAATGTGGGGGTTTTATAGTAGATCGGTGAGGATAAGTCGAAGAAAGTTCGCGATCTTATTTATACGCTCTTTTCTCTGAGGACGTGAGATGAAGCCTAAATTAGTAGTAGTTCAAAAAGTATTCTTAATGAATTAATTTATTTGTTTTTATTTGAATTGAAAACAAAATGGGAATCTAATCTAGAAGGTCCGTGAAATAATTGGAAGGAAAGCCTTTTTCACAAGGGCAGTACTAAGGGATAAACTCTTTCATCCCTTAGTATCTAGTGTCCTTTTCTATGGTAAGAATTCGTTTTATATAGTTTTATATAAGTTTTTTTTGTGAAAATATGAGATATATTAACAAACAAATCATGCAGTAGATAGAATCTTACAAATTAACTTGAAAGGCATTAAATATGATTACTGTACTGTAGCGATGGCTCTTTTCCCATTTCTCATCAATCGAGCCCACTAATATCTAGAATAAATGATAATTCTTTTAGAATTTCTTCCAACTCTCTTCCGTGCCATCCCTACCCTGTGAGCCAATAACGTCTAAATCCCCATCCCTCTGAAGCGTACCGTCAAGCGCGACTCTAGTAACCGCTAAGCTCGACCTGTGACTTTATCGCACCCCACTTAAAACCTCCCCTTATACATCTTGCTTCCATACATATACTACATTTTCAACCCCAGCCATTTGAAACTCAACCTTAGCTGTAACAAAATAAGGATTGTTATCAACTTATGGGTTGTAAGAGCAAGTTTGTGGGACATAATCAAGGGTACGCTGTTACGTAACGATAAGTTTGTGAACGTTTAAGGTACGTTTGAAGGCGTCACGTTTGACGGTATTGTGAGGAGGAATAGTGGATCGGTATTCATTAATTATGGAGTATAGTATCTATACATAGATAAGATATACAAAATTTGCCATAAACTAGGGACTAGGAAGGGAGTTACTAAGGGGCGAAATTTTATGGCATGATGGGTGACCATCATTGAGACTCTAGAATGACTCTCAGTCGGCTTACTTTTATTGTATAATCATCAGGTAGCCTAGAAGATGGGCTGGATAGGTTAGCGAACGTCATCAGGCTAAATGAATTATGATTTTTCAGGATTCATTAGTTAAAAGTCCTTCTGAAAAAATTGGGAAATCTTTACCATAATTTATTTTACAGAACAATAATTTTATGGTACAATGCATAAAAATAAGACGTGGGCAGTGCGACCGGCCGATAACTGGGCCTGTCACCCTTTCACAGTGCCCTCCCGTGGGACAACTGTGTAGAAATAGAAAGAGATATAGTTTGAGTGACTACCATGTTTTTATAGGGTAACTATTTAATTTTTTAACAGAACTAGCTAGGTAGGTATCATCATCATCATCATTTCAGCCGAAACACGTCCACTGCTGGACATAGGCCCTAAGCACCGCCTCTTCAACCGACACTTTATTGCGTAACACACTCTTAATCATAATCTGAATCATTTTGAAGGATATTGCTAATCCATTGCTTCATATTAAGTTCGAATTTGTCTGCTCAACAACGCAAATAACGCAATGAATGTTGCTGAACTGTCAAAATGAAAGCCATTGCTACTGTTCTGTTAGTGTGTTACGCAATTACCCCGGAGTTATGTGTGTTCTGTAAGTACTATGTCTACCTATTACTAATCGCGCAGAAAGGCGACGAACATTCAGCGTGTAGGAAAGCGCATAATGCAATGAAGACTAGTTCAAGAAGTTGAGGTTTCTAATAAGTATCTAAATACGAGTAACATAGATGCCAATGGACAAATATATAATTTTTATGGTAGTTCTGAGTTCTGACAATGAAGTGTAGGTATTTCAATACCTTTAAAGATACAATTCGCAGTCACTTCTACTAGGAATGTTAGAGATAGAGCTTTATGCTTACCTAATCTGATTGATTGATAATTATGATACTAATCAAGTAAGGAAAATTGAGGCCCTAGACGAAAATAAATAAAATGACACGTCCAACAACTGTGGTCCAACTCTTATGAAAATCATTTACCTGAAATTGAAAAGGACTACAGAAACGCACCTTCATTACGCCCATTGTAAACACACAACAAATAAATAATGATCTTCATTATTATCTCATTTACACAGCAACCACAACTATCGTTAACTGAACCGGTAACATTTCAATGAATTTATTAATACATCGCTGAAAACCGATATTAAATTCACTTGTCAATTCCCCCAAAAGAGGTTTTCATTCGAAAAACCGCATCGCTAAGCTATGACTGGCTATAAACAACGCAACTCCCATTTCATCTTAAAACGATTTTTACATCAGTTAGTCCATTTTGCGGGCCATAAAGTTGGTTTTTGTATGAATGTGAATGGATATAGTCTGTTTGTGATGTTAGTAGGGGAGTGCGGGAAAAATGGGAAAATGGTGACAGGGCTGAGAGCCGTGATAGCGCTATGGAAGCGTGGTGGGTGTTCAACAGGGCTGCTACAGCATTATATGTAGGTACTTATTTGAATTTACTTGCCAATAATATTAATTTGATTGATTTTCCAATTCTTGTATGTACTGTAGGTATGTGTACAGGTAGGTAATCGATCACCTCATTTACCAATTTCCTATACTTTGTCCAGTGGTATCGAACTGTCGTTTATGATTGAAAATTCTCGGTGAGGTTCTCATTGAAGCTCAACTCACCAGCTTTCTTCAATTTTATTTTTCTGTTTCCCACAGAGTGGAAGTGTATGCTTCGTAGATTTGACTGAAGTCTGGTAGTGTCATCATTGTTCTGCATTGTAGCCATTGAGGTATGTATATCAATGATTGTAGCTATTAGGTACGAGTATCTCATTGAAAATGAATTGAACAGCCCAGACCAAATCAATTTCGGGAAAGCTGATAATATGTAACCTACTTTTAGTCACAACATTAATTAAAACATTGCAATCAAAGCAATAAACATGCGACAACCCTACGATTACTGTTTCTAGCAGCGGTTGAATGAAAAAATAAAAAATCCACCTACCATATTGGCCCCGCAAGTTCAATTAAAAGCGAGCCTTGCGGCCCCTATTGTGACAGCTCCCATTCATTCGGATTTATTTCGCATATTCGTTTCACACGTCAATAATTTCTTCATTATTTCCCATAATAATGTGTACCTGGGTGCCATTTTAATTATTTTATCGCGATATGCTTGTGCATTTGAATTTGGAAGGCGCGTTTGTTCTTTTGTTTAAATCCTGGCTGTATTGAATGTTGTTTTTTTAATGCATGGCCGTAGCCTTGCTACAGTAATTAACGGTTTGAGAACTTTTTCGTTGATTGGTACGATTTGAATTTGTGGCATGTAGCTCGTAGGTCTATGTAAATTACGTCAGCTGTAGATAGGTATCTAGGTCGGACCTGTTATATTTAATCTGTGCATTGAAATAATATATTATGTTTATCTATGTGTAAAATAAATGAATGTTCAGTTGTTGAAAAAACTCTGCTGCGTTTTATTAGGTTATGGGCCCAGACCCTTAAATAATTCGCTAAAGTCGTTAGTTTTTCCTAAATACCATTACCTTATCGTGGATTATCTGTATTTCGTTATTGTGTTCAAAGAAAAACAATCAAAAAGTGATATAATAATTTTGCAGTCCTACTGACATTGTGTTGTACTGAGATTTAAAAATGGCCGGTAGTTACATTGTAAATGTGCCTAAACTGAAGGGTAGAGAAAACTACGATCAGTGGGCGTTTGCAGCTGAAAACTTTCTCATTCTCGATGGCGTCGATATAACCAAAGAATTAACAGCGGAGGAAGCTACTTCAACAGAAGAAAAAAAGGCAAAAGCGAAGCTGATCATGACCATCGACTCGTCGTTATATGTTCATATTAAGAATGAGAAAACCGCTCGAGACATATGGAAGCGCCTGAAAGCACTCTTCGACGATTCTGGCTTCACAAGGCGTATTAGTTTGTTGCGTCAGCTTATTTCTATCAGACTAGAAGACAGTGAATCCATGACGGCGTATGTAACCCAGATGGTAGATACAGCACAAAAATTGAAAGGAACAGGCTTCCAAATCACGGATGAGTGGATTGGTTCATTGTTGTTGGCGGGATTAACGGAAAAATTTGCGCCAATGATTATGGCCATAGAGCATTCCGGCATGGTGATAAGTACGGACGCCATTAAAGCAAAATTATTGGATATGCAATCGGATGTTGGTAACACAGAAGGAGCACTTTTATCTAAAAGTTGGCATCAAAGACAAAAAGGTTTTACTAACAAAAGGAACACAAACATGACAGAAGAGTCTAGGTCAAAACTGACAACTTCAAATCCAAAGTCAACAAAAACAGTTCGTTGTTATAAGTGTAAACAACTTGGACATTATATGAATAAATGCCCTCAGAATAGTCAAAATAGATCAGATAACGCATTCAGCGCTACTTTCTTGAATCCTGAAAATCGATTTCAAGAATCGGATTGGTATATTGACTCGGGAGCAAGTTCACATATGGTTGTTGACAAAAGATGTTTGGAAAATGTTTCACTCAGCCACAAGGTAAAGAGTATCGTAGTCGCCAACAAACAGACAGTACCCGTGTTGTGCGCAGGAAATACTAGAATAACGACAGTGGTCAACAACTCAGAATTTGATATAACTGTGAAGGATGTTTTGTGTATACCCAATCTAACTACCAATCTGTTTTCAGTTAGTCAGCTTCTTCGGAATGGCAATAAAGTTAATTTTGAGAAAGATGTTTGCTATATACGAAATCGGCATAATGAACTGGTGGGAAAAGCAGAACTAGTAAATGGAGTTTATAGATTAAACATCAAGTCAGAGTTGTTTGCAGGCTCAGCGACAGCTACGACTAGTGTGATGTGGCATCGTAGGTTGGGACACATAAACAGCAAAGACCTTAACACTATGAGAAGTGGTGTGGTTAATGGGATCGATTTCTCTGACAGAGCAGTGATTGATAAATCCAAGTGCATCACATGTTGTGAAGGAAAGCAAGTGAGACTGCCTTTTTCACACAAAGGTACCAGGTGTGAAAATGTGCTTGAAGTGGTTCATGCAGATGTCTGTGGACCCATGGAGCAAGTCTCAATTGGATCATCGCGTTACTTTTTGCTCTTTGTCGACGATTTTAGTCGAATCGCTTTCGTCTATTTCCTCAAGGCCAAAAGTGAGGTCTATAATTACCTGAAGGAGTTTAAAGCTTCAGTCGAAAAACAAACTGGCAAAAGTTTAAAGGTATTGAGGACGGATAACGGAGGCGAATTTTGCTCTTCTGAGGTTGAAAGTTTTTTGAAAAGGGGTGGAATAGTTCACCAGAAAACTAACCCTTACACCCCAGAGCAAAATGGGATGTGTGAACGCTTAAACCGAACAGTGGTGGAAAGAGCTAGGTGTATGCTGTTTGACGCTAAACTTGGGAAACGTTTCTGGGCAGAAGCTGTGAATACTGCTGTATATCTGCGAAACAGGACTTTAGCATCTGGTCTAACAAAAACACCATATGAACTCTGGACGGGCAAGAAGCCAGACGTTAGCCATCTTCGGGTTTTTGGAAGCACTGCCATGGTTCACATTCCAAAAATAAAAACAGCAAAGTGGGATAAGAAGGCACAAACTCATATTTTTGTGGGTTATGAGAATAATGTAAAAGGTTACAGATTATATAATCCCAAGACAAATAAGATCATCACCAGCCGAGATGTTATTATAATGGAAGATACTCATAACAATCCAGATGTGATCCAAGCTGAAATTATGGATGAACAGGATGTTAATACCACAGAGGAAGAAGAAACTGTTATAAACACTTCGGATGCGACATACATACCATATGAAACTGAAAGTAGCAGTTCTTCATTGTCTGACGAATTCTACAATACTGTCAGTGAAACAGAATTACAATCCACACCTGAAGAACCTACTGTTTCAGGTAAACGTCAGAGAAAGAAGCCTGATAGATTTGGATTTAGTACCATCTGTGTAGAAAGTGTTGGTGATGAAAATTTAACTTATGAAGATGTCATGAATGGGACAGAACGTGAAAAATGGTGTAAAGCAATGGAGGAAGAGTTGCAGTCATTTCGTGAGTGCGATGCATGGGAAGTGGTGGACAAACCAGAAAGTGGAACAATAGTGCAGTGTAAATGGGTTTACAAAAAGAAGGTAAATAGTGATAATGAAGTGCGGTATCGTGCGCGTTTGGTCGCGAAGGGATTCACGCAAAAACAAGGTATCGATTATAAAGAGACTTTTTCACCTGTAGTTAGATATTCTACTCTAAAGTTACTGTTTGCATTGAGTGTTAAATTGGATATGAATATCACTCATTTTGATGTAGTAACTGCTTTCCTTAATGGTGACTTAGACGAGACTGTGTACATGCAACCACCTCAGAATTTTGCATATAAAAATAAAGTTCTAAAATTGAAGAAGGCAATTTATGGCCTTAAGCAATCTGCCCGAGCTTGGTACAAAAAGGTGGATGAATGTTTACAGGAATTCGGTTATAAAAAATCGCAATATGAGCCCTGTTTGTTTGTTAAATCATCTGGAGGTCAAAAGACCTATATAGCTTTATTTGTGGACGACTTCTTTGTATTTTCAAATAATGATACCGAAGTTGAAAAAGTAAAAAGTCAATTGAGTGCCAGATTTAAATTAAAAGATTTGGGTCATGTAAAACAGTGCCTAGGTATGCGAGTTGAAACCTGTAAAAATAAATTGTATATTGACCAAGAAAGGTTCATTGATAATTTATTGATAAAGTTTGGAGTGGAAAATTGTAAAAATGTGTCCAATACTCCTATGGAAATTAATTTAAAATTAGATAAATGTGATAATGTTGATTGTGATGTGAAATATCCTTACCAGCAGTTAATAGGCAGCCTTATGTATCTGTCGGTACTTACTAGGCCAGATATATCCTATTGTGTGAGCTACTTAAGTCAATTTAACAATAATTATGGTAAAACACACTGGCAGCATGCTAAGAGAGTTTTAAAATATTTAAAAGCAACTAAGTCTTATCGCCTAACTTATACTAAGGATAATTCAGATTTAGTAGGTTTTGTTGATGCCGACTGGGCTTCCAACACAGTTGACAGACGGTCTTACACCGGTTTCTGCTTCAAACTCTCAGGAGGAGTAGTTTCACATGAATGTAAGAAGCAACAAACAGTAGCACTATCAAGTACTGAAGCCGAGTACATGGCTATTTGTGAAGCTAGTAAAGAGGCAATATTTCTTAATAATCTGTTGTTAGAACTTACTGGAAAAGATATAGGACCTGTAATTCTGTATAATGATAATCAGAGTGCGAAAAACCTTACAGAAAACAGTATGTATCACAAAAGATCTAAGCATATAGATGTTAGATTCCATTTTATTAGAGAAGCTGTCTATAATAAATTAGTAAAAATTGTTTATTTAAATACAGAAGATATGCCTGCTGATATTCTTACAAAAAGTTTGTCAAGTGTTAGGCATTATAAATTTCTTTTGATACTAGGTTTAGTTAAGCTTTGAATAGATATATTAACAAAGGCTAAGGCTATTTTTATTTCAATGAGTGGTGGTGTTATATTTAATCTGTGCATTGAAATAATATATTATGTTTATCTATGTGTAAAATAAATGAATGTTCAGTTGTTGAAAAAACTCTGCTGCGTTTTATTAGGACCCAGTTTTAGAATCGTTCACCCTTTCTCTTCTTATGAGAATGGTGACTTTCAAATACTTATTTCCAATGCATATAATTGGAAGGTTCTGTGACTTTTTAATAGTACCTACAAGTCATTCTAAAATCAACTTAATGTATACCTACTAAGTACTATTTAAAGTTAATATTTGTTTTTAATAACAGCCGCACAGGTCGATCGATCAGGTTAAGCTACGCTTGCCGCGGTTGGTCTGTGGATGGGTGACCATCTTTACATATCGTGACCCCTCCGAGCCTCGGAAACCACGATACGCCGTTGGTCCCGGGCGGCTGTCATTCGTGGATCTTTGACAGTCGATAAGGGTAGTCAGAAGCCCGAAAGTCTGACAACCAGTCTTACCAAGAGGTATCGTATTACCCAATAACTGGGTTGTGGGGGTCAGATAGGCAGTCGCTCCATGTAAAATGCTGGTATTCAGCTGCATCCGGTTAGACTGGAAGCCGACCCCAACATAGTTAGGAAAAGGCTAGGCAGATGATGATTTGTTTTTATGGAAAGAATATCAATTTCAATTGCAAACAATGATTTGAATAGACTTTACTTTTAAATACTTATAAATAACATAATTCTAATAAAGTGAGATAAGAATAAAATGTGTGAAAGGGTTGTACGGAAGTCGAAACGAGATCACTTTTACATAGCCAAGTAGCCAAGTGATTGAGTTACTCAATACACACTTGTTATGTTAGTAGTGTTGTACCTAATCAATATTGTTGAAGATATAATAACACTAGCTGCGCCCCGCGGTTTCACCCGCGTAAATGTCGATCCCGTGAGAATATCGGGATAAAAAGTAGCCTATATGTTAATCCAGGGTGTCAGCTACCTCCATACAAAATTTTATCAATATTGGTTCAGCCGTTTAAGCGTGAAGAAGTAACAAACATTTATAAACACACACACTCACAAACTTTCGCCTTTATAATATTAGTGTGATCTGTGGCGTAATCTATGTTTTAGATCCGTGCCTCACACCGAGAGGAGCCTATGTCCCAGGAGTGGGAACAATTTTCCCACAAAACATGTTGACGACGTTCACGACGTTGAAGACATATGGTACGCCCATCTAAGCAAGGGCGATTTTTGTACGCGGCGATTTTTTATCGCGCTCTGGATTTTCATCTCTCGGTGTTAAGGGGCTTACTGGACCTAAACCTAAATCATACCTTCAGCAGTCTATAACGGGCCACCACTGGACATAAACCTCTCCAAAAGTACCTATAAGTACATCCATCTTTGGCCGTTATCTCATCCAGCTGCCAGCCTCCCTGCGAAAATTATTATACTAAGGGCGAATTCCACCAAACTTTTATACCCAGAATAAATCATTATCCTGAGAATAAATCTACGTTTTCAAGTCACGAATAAAAATCTACCCCATTTTTATTGTGGTTTCTCGCAGGTCAATTTAGGAGGACGTTGCCGGCTGCATAACCATGGCTATCCTGTGGACGCCTTAATAAATTAAGGTCTCCAGCCAGGGCATAAAACTTATAGGTAAACTAAGTGCTTGTAAACGCTAAGGGCACCCCCTGTGGGCTACGGACCTCGGCTTAGGGCGTTGTTGGTGGAGAGCAGCAAGGGACAGGCTGGATCTAATCGTGGTTAATTAGGGAAGAATTTATAAGTACAGGCTCAGCGACGCGGGCTGGCTCGAGCAAGGGCTGGGGCGGAAAAAATCTACCCCAATGGTTTTTTCGGCTTACAGGGGTGGCCAACTCATGGCTGCTTCAGCTTAAGCTATTACATGCATTGACATATATATTACTAGCGTAAGGACCGGGCTAACGGCGCGACTAAATGGCACCAACGCGCTGGCCCTAAAATGACGGTTTTAGGGCCAACGCGACTCAGTTGACAGTGGTGCGCGCGAACTTCGAATTTCGAACGAAGAACTTCTATGTAAAATGTTCAGACGGGCGTATCCTTATTTTTGAAATCATTGATTACATGGAATTTAATTTAACCCGCGAAAAGTTGGTGTTCTTGTTCTTCAAATACTAAAGAATTTTGCTTGGCGTTTAACGTGTTAATTTTCATGATCCTAAACAGCGTATGTATTTTTTATTCAATGTTGTTTTAGCCGTAGGATTAGTATTCTTATTTAACAAGGAATTTTGCAACCATGGAACAGAGTTCAATTAAATGTCTTATGGCTGTAGGCTGTCATTGTCAATATTCAGAAAATTATTTACTCCTTATACTACTATTAAATTGATTTATATATTACTTTACTCTATGATTTACTCTTTGAATAGTCTGCTCTAGGTATGGGTCGTTACGTGATTTTCGCGAAACGTAACGTAACTACACACATCAAAAGTGTCTAGGGATCAAGCATTTTTATGCGGATTTCTTGAGATTGAGATGTGGCTTTGTAATAAATTTATAATTTTATAAATTTATATGGATCCTTTTTGGTGCATTTCATAATTTGAATCAGGAACTGTGAATCAAATTCGAGTAAAAGATGAAAATCAGCTGTCAATATTTTCCCTATAAAAACATACAACGCATTGAAGACATTATTAGTGCTACTGTTTCCCTACTACTGATTAAAACCAACGTTATTATGGAGCGGCGACGTCGTTTAAGCAGGGAAGAAATGCTCAGAGCCGTGGGAATGATAGAAGCTGGTTCCCGGCAACGTACTGTGGCTTTAGCTCTGAATACAAGTCAGAGTGTTATCAGTCGACTTTGGACACGTTACCGAAGCACTGGTACCGTGGCTGAGCGCCATGGAGGACGGTATCGCTGCACCACACGGAGACAAGACCGATACATTCAAATCTTAACTCGAAGAGCTCCAACAATAACCGCCATGATGTTAGCCGTGAGGCTTCATCACTCTTCAGGGAACTTAATTAGCGACCAAACAGTCAGAAACCGCTTGCATGAAGTGAACCTTCATTCCCGAAGACCGCTACGGGTACCACCTATAGCAATGCACAATCGTAGGATTCGATATCAATGGGCTCTTGAACACAGAAATTGGGCAGAAGAACAATGGCGTTTCGTGTGCTTTTCTGATGAGTCTCGTTTTGGTATGAGACCGGATACAAGACGTATACGACACTGGAGAACCCCTGGACGCCAACAGCGATTAAAATCCTGCCAGGAAGTCCATCCTTATAGTGGTGGAACCATCATGGTATGGGCGGGTATTTGGATCGGCGGAAGAACTGAGTTGATTTGGATCAGAGGCAACCTCAACGCTCAAATTTATGCTGAGACGATTGTATCAGACGTCATCGTTCCTCTACAAGTGCAAATCGGTCCCTTATTTCAGTTAATGCATGATAATGCACGACCGCACACCGCAAGAGTTGTAAGACAGACTCTCGCCGCAGCTAACATCAATGTCCTGCCCTGGCCTGCTCAGTCGCCAGACTTGAACCCGATTGAGCATGCATGGGATATGCTACAGAGAAGAGCTCTGCCGAATATGGAGGGTATCCAGTCGCAAGAAGACCTTTTTTTGTTGTTGCAACGAACATGGGCGGCCATTCCACAGCGTGATTTGGATGAACTCATTTTGAGTATGCCAAACCGATGTTCTTGTGTTGTTAGTGTTCGCGGTAGAAACACGGATTATTAATTGTTTAAGTTGCCCAATAAAATTTTAAAGAAAACTGTTATTTCAGTCTTTTTTTCGAACTTTTGTGTTAGTGGTTCAAATGTCAAAAATCCCTTTATTAGGAAAATGGCAAATTTCTTTATTAATGCAAAGGTGACTTGGTTTATCGTTACTGTGACAAACGAAAACACTTTATTTGATGAATCCTTAAAGAAAATTTTAATTAATATCAATCAGGAGAAAAGTTATTGCAAAAATATATGTTGATCCCTAGACACTTTTGATGTGTGTAGTTACTTTAAAGGCGTAACCTGTTTTGAAAACTAGTGATTTTTGTAACTAGTTATTTGTCATATTCTATTCAGTGATTCAAAATGGTGTTACCGAAGTATTTGCGAAACGAACATTTACCTGTTTTGAAGACTAGTGATTTTTGTAACTAGTTATTTGTCATATTCTATTCAGTGATTCAAAATGGTGTTACCGAAGTATTTGCGAAACGAACATTTATATGGTTACCTACGTAATCGTTACATGTCACAAGCTGTAGGTTTTTTGAACGAATTAGGTAGTTTTTGTAGTTACCTTAAGCAGTTACATCATGAATGCTATAACGTAATACGAGATGTTTCCTCTTCAAATGCGTTTTTAAATTGGCGGTTGAGGATTTGAAGCTATATAATTCACCACACTTGTTGCATTTTTTTTTTCTTGTTATTTTTGTTTTGTTTTTTTTTTTTTTTTTGCTTTTTTTTCATTACGTAGTTTTTGGAAGAACTTCCACAGGACACTCGAATTGCATCGAGACATGACGAAAAAGTTATTTATTCACAGTTTTTTTTATACGTACTACACTATTCACAATTTATTCAAAAATATTACGAAAACATGCATGGAAGTCACTTTCACAATAAATGCAACATACATAGGTACATACTTGTGCAATATTCACCAACGAACTAAACAAGGTTTACTTGTCAAAGTAATCATAAACAAATACTAATACAATTTCAAATTTGTGTTCGTACGCCGCCCGTCGGAAGGTTAAAAATAATGACCAATCTAAATTAATCTCTAAGTCCTAAGTAATACGTATGAAAATTATACGCATCATTTTCGTAGTTGGCGACTTGGTGTGTGCATGTTCGGATTTCATCGTGTCATCACTCGTGATTTCGGGAAGTCTCGGCTCGCTTTGCCGGTCAGTACAAAGAAGTAGGCACACAGGCACAGAGTAGTAACCATGTAGAAACGACTCTCAACGTACTTTTGTTTCGTGTCTCGCTTTTCATTCGATCACTGCATTGGTAATGTAACTAGTTACAAAAATCACTAGTTTATGTGGGACTCGAAACTAGTGATTCGGTTACATGCCCCATAATCAGTTATTGTAACTAGTGACGTGAAATAACGCTCATACCTAGTCTGCTCACTGCTGTCTATGAGTAATAGTGTTCTGTGCTGCTGTCATTTAGCTGTCAATTGACTAACTAACATTACCAAACTTCATTGATATTTAATTTTGGAAATTGAAATGGAAGTCTAAACAAAAGCCATCTAATTGATACTATAAACGTGAAGATAATTAAATTGTTTTCAAAGTGAGTTGTCTACAAACGAGTGCAAAACTGTAAAATTAACATCCTATTAATGTATTGTGTAGTTATTGTTTCTAATCTAAACATTACCGGTTACCGGTCACCGGCTTAATTTGTAATTTTATTCGTTTTTTTTTTAGAAACTTAACGGCCACACCATGAGTTCGAGAAAGCCACTATCTAAAATTGATAAAATTGCTTATGATTTGAGAAATGAAGGACGCTACCCGGTGAGAATCCGTTGTTGTTACCTTATTTTATTGTACTTCTCTTTTATTGCCTTGTCGCCGTCGGGCTAGTGGTCACAATGCACGACTGTTGAGCATTATGTCCCCAGACCCCAGATCGACCAAAGTACTTAGTGAAAACTTCTCTAGGCGCATTGGGCATTTTTTGAGATGGGAGAAAACCATTGAACTCGCGCCACTGTTACCGTATGCGACACCGCGCGTGTTTTGGTAATAAGACGATTAAAGAAATACCCGCTTCGGATGTGTTTGGCTGTCCTCGGGATGTACTCGGTTTTAATGCACTTATATCCGATATGTCAGTGAGTTATGGCAAAGTTTGTGTTTTGTTTTCGCTTCTGTCGGCACTCCCGGAGTGTCACTGTTTTTTTTTTTAGAATGTGCCCAAGTGCCAGTTTTGAGTCAGATGGTTGTCTAATATTGACTTGTGCCTGGTTGATGGCAGTACGCTCACCCCCATAGCATAGGAATTACAACTAACTGCTGAAATGAGGGTGTAGGTAGATCCACTGACAGTTTGGACCCTGCTCTCCAGACCGGTTCATGGATTGACCACATTTTTTAATATTTAAAATTATTTTTATACTTAGTTCTGAAAATATTTACAAATCCTTTTTGAAGAAAAGTAAAGAATCTCTAAAATATTTCTCTTTACAGTGGCAAAAAAAAATCTTAATATTTTCTGTCCTAATACTACTACTGTCAGTGGTAACATACTATTTGTTGGGAATGTGGACAGCCCCTCCTGATGTACCAAATGTAGACCTGGAGCAACACTGGGGAGCGTATCCCATTGATATGCAACGTGACTCATCCATAAGACCGTTTACTATTGAATTCTCTGATGTTGTAAGTATATTTAGATTTTAAGTTAATTAGTTAACTTCCACACAGGAAGGGGTCCGTGGTCTAATAATAACAACCGCACAGGTCGATCGATCAGGTTAAGATACGCTTGCCGCGGTTGGTCTGTGGATGGGTGACCATCTTTACATACCGAGACCCCTCCGTGGCTCGGAAAGCACATTAAGCCTTTAGTCCCGGTTGGCATTTGTGGATCTTTGACAGTTGTTACGAGTAGTAGAAGCCCAATAGTTGACAACCAGTATTACCAAGGGGTATCGTATTACCCAGCAGCTGGGTTGTGGAGTTCAGAAAGGCAGTCACTCTATGTAAAATACTGGTGTAATAAAATGTTATTGGATTATCTATAATTTCTCAGTAGTAGTCTGAAGTGTGGATTAAATAATAATAATTATTTATTTATTTATTGAACAGACAACAAAAGATCCATACTGACAAAAACAAAAATACTATATTATATAAGTGTACCCTATGTTTTTTTTTTTGTTTGTATGTTTGTTGTATGTAGTTTGTGTGACTTGTGCCTGTTTAATATATATGCTCGCCCGCTAATACATTTAGATAATTTAGTAGTAATTTTCTGTCATTGTGATGAAGCATTTATTAAAAGACAGTATTTACGTAGTATACGTAGGTATAATCAAAGAGATTGGGATTGGATTTGGATCAAATTTATTGGTATTTTACCACAGACAAAAAAAATAACTGAAAATGCTTCACCAATGGGATGTGATACCATTAACTTAACGGTTAACTGTCCATTATGTTATCTTTTTATGAATCTGCCAAATTGGCCTTTTTAGGCCCCCTGGCTACCTTCCAAAGGACAATCAATAAAGAGAATTAATATTCGTTCAATCTCATAAAAATAATTATTGATTGCACAGAATATAGAATGTGTAACACAAGTACTAATATGCCTGACTGCTAAATACGCCTGTATATTTGCAAATTCCCTATTAATTATTTCCTAGTATATTCTTTCTAATTTACTTCTTCCAGATAGTCAATGATCTCAGGGAACGTCTGCTGCACCGACGTTCGTTCACACCTCCGCTAGAGAATGCTGGCTTCACATACGGCTTCAACACACACTTCCTCACCCAAGTGTTGGATTTCTGGCAGAATAACTACAACTTTAAAGACCGAGAACAGTTCTTAAACAAATATGAGCAGTATGTGACTAATATACAAGGATTGGATGTACATTATATGCATGTGAAGCCTAAAGTGGAGCCGAATGTTACCGTAAGTTCACTTTTAATCCTAGAAAAATAAACAATTATTTTTTACGCAAAACTTCACTGCAGAAAGTCACTCCTCCACCTAATTTGAGGGCTTGAGGGCATTCTACACTTAAAAACATGCATGTGCACACAAACTAGATGGATATTAGATGGTATTGGTAATATGGCTGGGCCATTGTCACCTCAGTTTGCATAATCTGAAGACTTTCTCTGTCCAACCTTCGAAGTAACTCTGAGTCTAGTCTAATAGCCTTTAGAGCCGGTGCACATTAAGCGAAATGCAGCGCACAGAATAGTCCTATGCCAAACAAATATTAACCTTGCGCTAGTTGAAATAAAGTTAAAAATAAATAAATTTTCATTACGCTGAGAGCGTATCAAAGCAGACAGGTGCGCGACTCAGGTTATTTATTTTCGACTTTATTTTGAGAAGAGCAATGTTGATATTGTGCGCCTCGTCAGATTAAAGGCTAGCGCAGACAGAGGCGGGCCGCGCCGCAACGCAACGCCTTGCATAAATCCTCCTTCATCACTTTCGTTCATTTTCTATAAACCAACGCACACTACAGTCGGACCGCACCGCATTTTTTTGTATGAAAATGCGTTGCGCTGCGGCTGTAATGAGCGCTTGGCTTTATCAGCTATCTACATTAAATTTATGATGCAATTTTATTTCCTAGGTAGTACCACTACTGCTTATCCACGGCTGGCCGGGCTCTATCCGTGAGTTCTACGAGCTAATACCAAAACTGACGACACCCCGGCCCAACCAGGACTTTGTCTTCGAAGTCATCGCTCCCAGCATACCAGGCTTTGGGTTTTCTCAGGTAAGGATTTTATTTTAAACAAGGCGTTAATCCATCAGTAAAAATAACAAAATTCCGTACAAACTTTTATCCCTTACTTAGGTACCCCTTGGGGTGAATTTTCAAAAAACCTGCCTTGCTCACTGTCGATGTCGTTATAAATGGAACTCCTATGTAAAATTTCATGTTTCTAGACCCAGCAGTTTAGGCTGTGCATTGTCTGTGAGTGAATGAATGAATTTAAGATTTTTATTAAGTGGATTTCTTCAGTTGGAATAGCAGACTACCTACCAACGCGAACGTTGCCAACATGACTGTCTTCTCTTCTCAAAGCTATGCGTATATTCTTAAGTAGCTAGCCAAAAATCAAAGGAATTGGCTTATGAAACTACTTTCAAGTGACCTTAAATTCAGCACATGATTCTGGAACTCCTTCTATTTCACCATTTCAGGCCCCAGTTCGCGCCGGTATGGGCCCAATAGAAGTATCAGTGATATTCCGCAACCTCATGCAACGCATCGGTCATGACAAATATTATGTGCAAGGAGGTGACTATGGCTCCGCGATCGGATCTGTCATGGCGACTTTATTCCCTGATAAAATACTGGGATATCACACCAATATGCCAATGGTTGCGGTCAATACTTGGGTTTCTATTTATACAATGTTAGGTAAGTTTTTCTTACTAGGGAATATTTGGATTTAAAATATTACATGGTTTAAAATTGCTGTTTGTCTCCCATTCTCCCTACAGTCGTCACGTTATCATTCATTCCCTTTTCCTTCATTACATCCCTGACACTATCCATCCTTATTTTTTTATTGCTGAATGGGCCTGCTGTTGTCTTCGATCACGCCTGATGGGAAGCGAAATTACTGTTGTAATAAAATATTTCCATAAGTAAAAAGTAGCGAAGCATAGTTTCCAAAGTAGCAAATGGAGTGGAGATCAGAGAATATTTAGTTTCTGTTTTTTTTTTTTCGATAATCAGGCTTGTGATACTTTTCTTATTTTATTCGTCAAAACAGATGAAACCCTAGTGTGATCAAAATACCTAGTATCCTATAGAATACATTTCAAATTGTTTCTAGGAGCAATCTGGCCGAATTTCATAGTGGAGCCTGATCTGAAAGAGCGCATGTACCCGCTATCAAAGCATATAGGAAAGATTGCGGAAGAGTCCGGATATTTCCATATTCAGGCCACCAAACCGGATACTGTTGGTAAGAGCTACTTTTAGAACAATATTTTTTTTATTGTGTTGGTAAATGGCGATGGGGGTCCATCGCCATTTCGATTTTTCTGCAAAGTTGCGACCACATGAGTAGACAAACTTTTCTACTCATGTGGTTGCGACACGATGAAAGTGGCGGATTATGGGTATAGGCATTGGACACTTTTTTTTTTGTTAACCTTTAGTGTTCCACTGCTGGGCAAAGGTCACCCCCATACTTTTCCAATTTTCCTTATGTTGTGCCTTCTCGGGCCAATCGGTCAGGAATAAGTCCAAACCGTTACGACAGCATTTCTTAGGCCTGCCTCGGTGACGACGCCCGTCTTCAGGCACCCACTGTGTGACGATTATTAGACACTTTAAACAAACAAAAGAATCCAAGGATATAGCACTAAAATCTCGATATTTTGACATGTTGCCACATCAGTACATTGTTGCACCCATGTAGGTGCATGTCGCTAGTTATGAATACTTTAACACCTGCAAGAATGCTTATGAGTCCAAATTCAGCCAAAATACTTCCTACCACTTCTTCAAAATAAGATTATTTGTTAGGACAATAAATAGTACATTCTATTAATGCACTGCAATAATGGACCACAGTCGTGCAATAGTGTGACTTAAATCACACGTTTGTACTACTTTATAGCCCGTGTGACCTAAACCCGCATTTAAGTCACGCTTTTCTGTGTATTTTTACACAGAAAAGCGTGATTTAAGTGCGGGTTTAGGTCGCACAGTGCTATAAAGCTATCTTTTGACTTATTAACTTTTTTATGTACAGGCGTCGCCCTCTCAGATTCTCCGGCCGGTTTAGCAGCATACATTCTCGAGAAATTCTCAACTTGGACCAACCTTGAGAACAGAAGAGTTAGCGACGGTGCTTTACTGCAGAAGTTCTCTTTGACCCACTTACTGGACAACGTTATGATATACTGGGCCACTAACACTATTACTAGCAGCATGAGGCATTATGTTGAGGGCTACAAGCAGCTTATGTTAACTGATCGGTAAGTATTCCTTACGTTTTTTTTTTTTACACCTGTATTGTCCAACTGCTGGGCAAAAGTCTCTCCATAGCTTTCCAGTTTACCATTTGTTTTTTTTTTTTTAATATTTGAAAAAATGTGGGGGAAAGACCCAAAAAAAGCCCATTCCAAAGCGTAGTAGATTTCTATGGAGAAAAAACCAACACGACGAGAAACCCGGCGGTATTTCTAGAAGCTGTCATGTGCATCATAACTTATCTTACTTATAATATTATCATCCCCATCTTAAAAATTCAGTCTAAAACCTACTAATAACCACTTCTCTTCCACAGGATCCCAACAGAAGTACCAACATGGGGCATAAAGTTCAAACACGAGCTAAGCTTCCAACCAGACAGTATACTAAAGTTGAAATACAAGAACTACCTACACAGCTCTGTGGTAGAAGATGGCGGCCATTTCGCTGCCATGGAACTTCCCGATGTGTTGGCTGACGATATCTTTGATGCTGTTGAAATGTTTAGGAAGTTTCATGAGGAGAAGCAGAAGGAGCAGTAAGTTTACACGTCTCTTGCAGTACACTCCTGTTCATGCAGGTGTGTCGACATCGCTATCATTTACCGGAAGAGTTGGTTCGCATGGCGACACGAACATACTGGCTACTCGGTAATGAGCGTTTGTGCGCTTTTATTCAAGCAGAAAGCTCACTTGTTACTTAGATTAGTGAGAAAAAAAAGTTGGAATTCGTTTCTTGACTCCTACTTAATGTCTATTTAAATAATGAAAAGTTTTGAATTACTTGCATATTCTCTATTGCGAACAAAATGCATTTGGGTGGTGTTCGTAAAAACGCTCTCACTGCGAACGACCGAATACCAACATAGATTAGTTGCAGCCTGCCTTATTTTCTAGATACAAGCACTACCATCTTCTAACCTAACGCACCGTAACTTCTATATTAGTAGGAATGGTAAAAAACTAACCTATCTGAGAAGGGGTGCTCGCTTCGCTCGCTCTTTTATCCTTAACTTTCTTAATTATTCTGAAACTACTATCCATAAGTCGATCATCTGTATGATTTGCAAAAAGAAAATCTAACTTATCCGAGGCGGGGTGCTAAAATTTTCGAGCTCGCTTCGCTCGATCTTGCATACAAAATTTTCTTTATTCTAAAGCTTTTATGCATAAGTTGAAAAAGAAACTTCTCTATCTGCATGAATGGTGAAACGATAAAAAATTCGAGCTCGCTTCGCTCGATCTTGCATGTCATTAAATCTTTTTGTGGAATTACCATTACCAAAGACTATTCCTGTTTTTTTTATTGTATTGAAGGCTAGGCAGATCATGATGATGTCTAGCGGCAAACCTTATTGGCACGGGGCGCCAAATCTTAAAATACGCCACTGGCAGTAACCATATACTATCGGGTCAAAACAAAGTTTGTCAATAAATAGAAAAAGGTAAGTAGGTACATGTTTTAACATAGGTAACTTATCTTTACAGTAAGGACGAAGCAGCAAGCAAACCAGCAGCCAAATTAGCAGCCGAACCAGCAGCCAAAACAGCAGCAAAACCAAAGAGCAAACCAACAGCCGAACCAAAAATAAACTATGAGACAGCAAAAACAGTCTACGAGTTCACTGTCAACGATATTAAAGGTCGCGAAGTCAAACTCGAAGAATATAAAGGAAACGTACTTATAATAGTGAACGTCGCTTCCCAATGTGGCTATACCAGCACACATTACACACAGCTAAACGAGCTATACGAAAAGTACAACGAAAAAGGTCTTCGTATACTCGCGTTCCCATGCAATCAATTCGGAGGGCAAGAACCAGGGACTCTGAAAGAAATCCTCCAATTCACCCAAGAAAGAAAAGTAAAATTCGACCTTTTCGAGAAAATAGAAGTTAACGGAGACAATGCTCATCCTCTATGGAAATTTTTAAAGATGTCTCAGGGAGGAATACTGGGCGATTTTATTAAATGGAACTTTTCCAAGTTTATTATAGACAGGAATGGAGTGCCCGTTGAAAGGTTCGGTCCTAACACCAGTCCATTGGAATTGGAACCTTATTTGGACAAACTTTGGGGTTAATTCGGAATGTCCTGGTGTTAGGTAAATACCAGAGATAATAATATTGTAGGTGACAGGCACGAGCCGCGTCAGTAACTTTGGGTATACCCTAACTTACAGGGATAAGAAATTAAGAATGATATTCTGGGAATGACTTATTTATTAATGTGATTTTATCTTAAAAGTAGTCTAGATTTCATTGTCTTTTACTGTCGAATGGAATTTCTATAAAATAGTAGAATTTGTGTCTCTATCCCTATAATAACCATTACCTACTTACTTCATGATAATAATATGTGTAGCCGTTTATGAGTCATAAAGTTAAACAAAATATAGTCAAACATACTTAAGAATTTTGAATATTATAAACTCAGCCATATCACATGGTTGTTATTTAAAATATATAATTAGATTTAGGCGTAACAGTTTTGTTAACATATTTTTTTATAATTTACATAAATGTGCATTTACCTATTTGTGATAATGTTTTTTGGAAAACCATTTTTATGTAGGTTTATTTGTTGGTAAAATGTTGGTCTTATTAAATAAACAAAAATACTTTTGCGTTTACATCTATCTTTAGGGCCCGATAACACGGTCATATAAGGTTTCACGCGTGGACACCATTTTGAAGAATAAAACAAATTGGCGGTCAGGTAGGTACCTACCACAGACCTTTTGTCGCTCGTTGCGTTGTGGTTACGTCGTGGCTAGTGTTTGCAGACAGACAGATCGTTGTGTTTGCGATGTGTCCTTGATGTGGTCGGTATCCCCCACTGGGTTCATTATGACCAAATGTGGTCCGTGTGAATAAACTATTAATTTTCATACAAATTAGCGCCCGTCTACGTGTTGTCTTATATTCTCTCAAACTGGCGCGCGCAATTCATAAAGGCAACTAAGCACTGCCTACTTCATAAAATAAATAAAACGTCACACATATAAAAAAAAAACGCTGAAAACCACTGCACGCCGCCGCTGTTACCAAACTCGTGGCTTTATAAACACAAACGACACTGTAAAACGATATGACTTAGACTAAATTCTTCTATTGAGTTCTGTCGGCAGATGTTTCATACATAAATTGTAGGAAATTTTCTCTAGTTTAATTTTGTTTTTGTGTTGTATATAAAAAAGTTGGACGAGTCCCGATTCAAATGTTGATTTCCAGTAGCATCATCAGACAAACGACGGTAACTACTAGGCTACATAGCACCCCTCCCTATAATCGCCACGTTGACCGGACCTGTGCTTTCCGCATTCAGCGGCCTTAGTGTGAGTTTTTTGACTCGCGTTCGATTGCGAGCGCGTTAGAATGTTGTATGGGAAATTAGGTTTCTCCTAGTGACCACCAGGTGGCGCTATAACTTTTTCCATATACAATTTCTAACACGCTCGCAATCGAACGTGAGTGAAAAAACTCACACTTAAGCCTCAGCTGATTCCGCGACCTTCACCAAATCGTCGGTCAACTTGTGAGAGAACAAACTGAACCAACGACCTGCGCCTTCCGGTACGCTTGTCACTGCTTCTTTTCCTGCCGAAAACAATATCAAGAAGTTAAATAAAAGTTCCGTTACTTTGATTTGACTTCTCTATATTGTTTGAGCCTGGTAGATAGTAGCTGGCCACGTTGATTGCGGGATCAGTGGCATTCTTTCTTTAGGTCTTCAAAGATGCAAGTGAACGGGCACTTCGATACACTTCAGCAATTGGTCTGATCAGAAGGACAGCACTCGCACTGTGTGTTGAATGGGTCAGTGTGATCCCCCACTTTATCAAATTGTGTTTTAGGCCGAATCCAGGCGTGTGTAATGTAATGCGAATAGTGTAAACGGAATACAAACTCAATGCGAATCCTGTTCGACTGCGAGAGCCTTTGTGTTCGAGCACGAAACCGACCGCTGATGGATCAATGCGAGCGTTACATGTAATGGTCGGAGTCGCGTCCACATGGCTTTATCCTTCACTACAAAATTTACTGGCCCTATCGACAATCCGTACTGAGAGACATTTGCCTATACCGTGTTTGGCAATTTTTCGGGCTAACTTCCCAAACTAACACAACAGAAAAAAAAACAGAAGTTAAAATCGAAAAATTTATATATTACTAGAACAAGCTCTTCTGCTTCACACAAATCCCTTTACACAGTTTGTCTTCCAAGCCTTAGTTTGGACAGATCTTGAATGGTGTTGCGTGAGCTTGAAGAGTCGGTCCATTGAAGCTCCGGGATCGCCGATATCAACTGTGTTTTAATAACATGTTAATTGCAAACCAATAGGAATTATTGATATTGTACATAACAACAGGTCTCGTTGGTCTAGTGGTCGCAAGCGCTACTGTTGCGCATGAGGTCCTGAGTTCGATTCCCGGGTCGGGCAAAGTGTTATTGTGTTTTTCCATCTGGAATTTTATAGCGATAAGCTCGCCCCCTATATTACATGGGCCTCACAACATTGTGTGTGGAAATGTAGGTTTACTTGGGGTACTTCGGGGTGAAACGGCTGAATCAGACTTGTCCGGCCTGATAACCCTCCCCTGCTCTGTGTAATCTGCTGCTCTCTACCTACCTCTAAAAGTTTCATGATTTTTTTTTTATTGAGTTGAAACTCTCGGGCCGCCAAGCCACCTTTCTATAACAGAAAGACTTAAGGAAAAAGTAAACAGTTTTCAAAGGAATGGCCATAAGTACAACAATAGACCAACTTGATAACAATTTCACGTCACTTGATGCTGTAAACTGCAAGGAAAATAATAAAAAAGCTACAGTTAATAAACAAGTGAAAACTACGAAAATTAAAATTGAATTAAAACTACTGAAACAAAAGTTGAACCAAAACTAAAAAATACTCTCTAAGAACTAACTAAAATAAAACAAAAAGGTAGACTCATGAAGAGGATAATCTATACAATATATAAAAGAAAGTCGTGTTAGTTACACTATTAAATTTATAACTCAAGAACGGCTGAACCGATTTGGCTGAAAATTGGTGGAGCTTAGAACCAGGAGACGGACATAGGATACTTTTTATACATTTTTTTTTTTACTTAGAGGAGTAGGGTAGGGGTAGCGTAAGGGGTAGGACACCACGCGAACAAAGTAGTGCCGGGCAGCTAGAAATAATTTATATGGCAAAACAACGTTTGCCGGGTCAGCTAGTACTAAATAAAATACAGACATTAAAAATCGATGATGTTTTTATTTACTTACTGTAAGATTCAAAAATTCTTCCGACACCAGTTATATTTGAAATAAATTATATACATATTACATTATTTTAAAATACATTTCAATACCAGTAAACTAAAAATCACAAATACATGATATAACTAGCCATTGCGAGAACCAATACACGAGTCTCGTCAAAAGTATAATATAGGGCTGGCAAATTTGGTAATTTTTGATTCTGTAACTAAAATTATTGTGTAATATGACAACATCAACTTTAGGCTACATACTCGAATTAGGAAGAACCACCATTAAAATTCGACACAATTGTAGATTTATTACATTACATAAATGCCATAGAAATATCAGAAATTACTTTCAATATTACGCGAAATGGAATGTAATTATTTAAATAATTTCGTCGTTATCATGGTAGATCTTTGATTTTGGGTTCTAAACTCATAATTAATTAAGTATATGTTTTACATACAATACAATAGGCTACATTACTTTCAAAAATAGATACAATTTACTTCAAATATTACTTTAATTTACATCCATGCGACAGTTTTACGCGTTCAGTGGTCGTAACTACATTATTTCGAGAAAATGTTCCAATTATTTATAGATTTTTTTTGTATAAAATGATTTAGTTACACCACCAAACTGCTTACTTCTACTTCAACTCAAGGTATATCTTTAATGACCTCAGCAAGCTGTTCCCGGGTGAACATATGGAACATGGAGTCAGGAGTCATGGTTACCACCTCCACGTTGTTCTCTGAAAGCTTCTCCTCCATCACTTGCTTCAGGATTGTTAGCGCAGATTTGATAGCTTCCTTTAGAGTCATGGATTTGTGGTACACTTCCTGTTGGATGGAAAGAGGGTTTAGTTCACATTCAGACAAACAATTTATAAAACACAGAAGGCCATTGAATTGACAAGGATGCAGACACCTTTGCAGTCCAATTTATCAAGACATGGCCAGGAGGCCTTTCCTCACGGTCGGTCGCAGTAACTGTACCCTTTTTTTTTTGTTTCCTGGGTGAAAATCCTCATGGATGTCCGCTGCCCTGGGGCGGGCGGCGGGGTCTGTTGTCGAACTCTTACTGACTAAAAACCACACCAGTGTTCCCTTCCCACACCTGGACCAAGGATCACGGTAACTTGTACGCCTTCCACGATCCCCGCTGATGCCAGTCCGCCTTTGAGGGCCACCCAAGTCCGCGGGGGGGAGTGAGGTGTGAAACCCCTACCGCGACGTCCTATAGGGGCACGCGTAAAACACAACGCGCCGCCGCCTCCTGTCTTGCTTGGGGGGGGCGGGCGCCGGACGAAAATATATTACTTTGTTAATGATTTGAGAACTATGAAACAAGCTTAGGCACTAGGCAAAAATACAGGGTGGTCCAAATTTTGTTCTGTGGATGGGTGACCATTTTTACATGCCGTGACCCCTCCGTGCCTCGGGAAGCACGTTAAGCCGTTGGTCTCGGCTGTCATTCGTGGATCTTTGAGTCGTTACGAGTAGTCAGAAGCCCGAAAGTCTGACAACCAGTCTTAGCAAGGGGTATTGTATTACCCAGTATCTGGGTTGCGGAGGTTAGATAGGCAGTCGCTCCATGTAAAATACTGGTATTCAGCTGCATCCAGTTAGACTGGAAGCCGACCCCAACATAGTTGGGAAAAGGCTAGGCAGATGATGATGATGCCCAGGGGTATCCGAAAATACCCCATGTATGTTCCGCGATTCTTGATAGCTTTGGAGTTTTTTGTTCATTTCTTGAAATTTTGTGGGAACTGCTTTCTAAAATCTGAGTATCTTTAATTTTACACAGCTTTTTTATTAAATAATCAAATTTCGTAATTCATATGGCTTTGATTACATAGTAGAAGTAGAAGGCGCTAAAATTAGCTGGTACTTAAAATGATAAGTTGTATATAAGGGTTCTCCTTTGTTTCATATACAAGTCAAAGTTACATTTACAAATATTAAAACTGACCTTCAAGCTCTGCTGAGCCCCTTCACTGCCAGAGCCGATGGCCTTAGCATCATACTGCACGAATGTGCCACTGGGATCCATGTGGAACAGCTGGGGACCTTTCTCATCAATACCTTGAAACAGTAAGATAAAATACAATAATAATTATGTAAGAAATCAATTTGTCTTTATAATGTAGTTCTCTTAATTTCTGACTTTCTTTTTGGATGTAGCCAAGGTATTTATCACTATTTATTATTTCGACGTTCGTTTTCACATTCTTCCCGGCTCCTAAGAATCCTACCGTGATGTTAAATAGCCTATAGCCTTCCGTACGAATTAGGCTAACAAATGCAAACAGAACTTTTCAAATGCAACTTGTAGTTCTAGAGAGCATGTTCAATAAAACAAACAAAAAAACTGGCCAAGTGCGAGTCGGACTCGCACACGAAGGGTTCCGTACCACAAGGCAAAAACGCCGAAAAAATCGCGTTTGTTGTATGGGAGCCCCCCTTAAATATTTACTTTATTTTGTTTTTAGTATTTGTTGTTATAGCGGCAACAGAAATACATAATTTGTGAAAATTTCAACTGTCTAGCTACCGCGGTTCTTGAGATACAGCCTGGTGACAGACAGACAGACGGACGGACGGACGGAAAGACAACGAAGTCTTAATAATAGGGTTCCGTTTTTACCTCCTAATTAACTCCTAAATTTTATTATTAGTATAGATTATTCTGATTTATATTCATACTTCAACCTTTTTCATCAGACATTTCCAAGGACCTTACAGTGGCACAATTCTTTCTACTGTTCAACCAAGTATGACATATTTTGTCATGTTTGTAATTCTAAAATCTAGCATGAACCTACAGATACAGATAGACCTAGATAACGCAAGTATCACGAACTAAATAAAAACCAAGCGCGCCATTTTTTGACTACCTACTATGACGTCACAAGCTCGCGCTCTCGCTCGTGCTTACCCAGCCAGCAGTACACAGGACTGAGCGCGAAAGTGGCAGCTTACGATTTTTGAACGTAAGCTGGTGCGATTTTTGGCACGCGAAGTAGTTGCGTTATCTTGGTGTATCTATATCTGAGCATGAACCTTTCAAAAAGTTCATATTTATACTTAAATGATTACCTGCAAACATAACCGCTACACCAAATGGCCTGGACATGGCAGTACCACTGTCATCATCACTGTCTCCAAACTGAATAGCCAAGTTGGATACGGCCTGAGCACAGGACTCAACGCTCATGCGCTCATTGTACACAAACCAGTGGTTCTGGCATTCTACGCGAGCGCGCTCCACCAGGGTTCTATAGGAAGGAGAAGACTGTCACATATTTGAAAAGTCTAAGAAGGAAGTTATTGCAGAGATGATGGCTCATAGAGATGCATGGATGTAAAAATGAGTTGTGCTAACCCTAAATAAATTGGGATAAAGACAGAATATGTCCTTATCCCAATTCATTTACGGTTAGAACAACTCATTTTGGAGATGATCTCAATATGTTTTGTACACAAGATAAAGAATGATGGGCATTTTGGCCAATTTTCATTGTGAAATACCGGGTTAAAGAGAAAGAGATATCAGACCTGCATGTACCATGTAAACGTTTTAGTTTATGATGCTTATGTTTACTGCAGTGCTCAATAGTATTAGTTATTGACTCATAACATTGAGGGGGCTTATGGCTAAGTAATAACAGCCGCATGGGTCGATCGCTCTGGTTAAGCTGCGCTTGTCGCGGTTGTTCCCTAGATGGGTGACCATTTTTTGATACCAAGACCCCTCTGTGCCTCAGAAAGCATGTTGAGCCATGTCATTTGTGGATCTTTGGCCGTTGTTACTCTCTAACTCTGTTAGTGTTATCAGGCCAGGCTCCATACAAAAACAGGCCAAGCTCCATACAAAAATGCCCATCATACTTTGGTTTAAATATATTATACCGCCCGCCGCTGTACGCTGTGTATTAGTCCGCCTCTGTATATTTGTGCTTGAAGTATTAAATAAATATATATACTTAGAAAAAAATACAATCTTTAGAATGCATGTAAGACAATCCCTTATCTTTTAGGTCCCAATCTTGTGAGCTCAGTAGCCAGTTTCTGCTATGCTATGTGCCTAGTAAAAGAGAATGATTAGGCATTATGTGCGAAAAGCTAATTATTTTTAAAAAGAGTAACCATGGATTTTCTTGCCGGTTCTTCTCCATAGGAAATGACCAATTAGAACCGTGCACCTAGCTTCTGACGTTTCATAAGTGCCCATGTAGGTTTATGTGAAATAAAATATTTTGTTTGATTGATGAATGAACCCCATATTGCCAGAGTATTTTGAGAAACCAACACAATTCTTGTATCTCTTATTACAAGAATTATGTGTGTTTAGAGCAGGCAAACACAATAAAAGTGAGTATTGTAATTGTTTGGTTCCACCCAACCCAACTGTATAAGTACCTCAATGTACCCAAGTTATTATTACTTAAAGTTATCTTACCTAGAATCAGCCATCAATCCAGAGACAGCACAAGCGATGTGTCTATCGACCTCCACAATCTTTTCAATTGTAGTAGGCTCCATGAGCGGCGAAGTAATCCTCTTTTCTACAGCCAATACTACTCCCTCAGAAGTGCAAATGCCGATCGCCGTCGAACCGAGTTTGATCGCTTCAATCGCATATTCCACTTGGAACAGCCTTCCTTCAGGGCTGAATGTGTTCACACCTCGGTCATACTCAGAACGTGTAAGAAACATCTGAAAAAAGAAAATAATTTCACTCACCGGGATAGGTTATGAACCATGACAAAGCATTTTGATAAATTTCGTACAGTTTAACAAACTGCTTTGAGTAAATATATCAATTTATGTGTACCTTGGATAGTTCTCTTTTAGTTTCAAGTGAATTTAGTAAAAGTTTTGCAGGTTCTCGTTTCAAATGAGTAATCAAATTTTTCGCTGAGTCCGACCGTCAAACAACCAAACAAAAGTTTTTTGATAAATGTCAAACACCTCAAAAACGAAACGTCAGCGTCATAGTTTCTATTTAGTCAGTTAGTCGATTAATTTATTTATAGACTCGGATAGGTATACAGATTAGTATTTTTTTTATAATAATTTAAATTGATCATAATTATTTCATTCTCAATTTAAATTTTTACAAATCATATTTTATTCAAAATTCACTCAGTGCAATGACTATTATTTTGATTTTCTGACCCCTGTGATTCTGTCTGTGATCTACCCGTAGACAGCTGTCTACGGATCTACCTATACCCATGGACGTAATATATAGAGTTACTTCTATATATTACGTCCATACCTATACCATTGAGATAGAGTCAATGACCTATACCAAGAAGATTTATACTCTGAGTCTGAGTACTAGTACTCTGACTCTGACACATTGTCAAAAAGGCTTCTAGCCTAGCACAGACTAGCTTGCTACTAGGGATGTGACAGTATACATAAAAAATCGATTATTAATTAATCGATTATTTTGCCTAGTAATAAAATCGATTATAAAATAATCGATTTTTTTAATAAAAATAATCGATTTTATTAAAATAATCGATTTTTTCCTTTTTTTTTTGATAGTTTAAATTAAACGCCTGAAATATCGATAATAACTATCTATCACAGCACTGTTTTATTAATAATAATAATAAACATTAATTACACAACAAGTTAATAATTTCACACAAAAAAGGATTTTTTTAAATTTCTCCTTTCGCGCGAAATTCAAATTACATTAGATTAGACATTACGTTTACGTTACATTTCTCCCACCAACCACCAATCTCATAATTATGAAAAAGTGTTAATGGTAGAAATCTAACTTAGAAAGATGTATTAATGATTCTAATGATTATAATTATCTAAATATGTACCTGTTATTGTCGTGAATCATATTTTAATCAAGATACATCCTGACACTGACCTGCAAATTGCAAAAACCCTAAGAAAATTTGAATTTCGCGGTCTCATCTACCCATTCACCTTGAGTAAAAAAAATCGGCAGTGAATAAGAAATCGATTTTTTATTAATCGATTTTTTGTAATATTAAAATCGATTATAAAAATCGATTTTTGTTGAAAAAAAAATCGATTATTAATCGATTTTTTCTATAATCGATTTTTTTTTCACATCCCTACTTGCTACATATTAGTAATCTGTGGCACAGACTACAATTTAATCAGCATCATATTGTAGTCTTTGAATTTAATGCAGGGTAATTCTAGGTTAAAAAATTTTTTTGTTGTTATTTCTACTCATGCTTATACAAATAGATGTATTGATTCCACCTACATTTACTGTTATTGTTATTATCAGCGTACTTTGTAACCTAAATGTTTTCTCAAACAATTTATTGTTGCTCTATTTGTTTTAAATGTAAATAATATTCTTTTGTGTCTGACGAGGTCGAACTAGTACTTAATAACTATATATAACGAACTAAGGACGTAACTACTCATTATCATTCAGCCGGTGTTGTTTCGTCCACGTAAGTAAAAAAATTTTTTTTTTTTTTTTGTTAAGTATTCGACTTAATTACATACTTAAGTAAGTTACTTATCTTATAATGTAGGTTTAAACCTTTCGTTTAGGGAAGTAGGTATGGACATAGAAGTTAGTTTTAGAGGATACCTACCTATCCTCTAAAACTAACGTTGAGCTCCTTAAGTCTTGAGTTGAGCTGCACGATTTTTGACAAATGCGTGCACTGACTGGACAGGTCCTCTCAATCTGTGTGGTTCTTTCCTCAAAAGACCACCTCAGACATCGATCTACAAGGTCTTCATATACTTAACCTGAGCAAGATTATGTCTGGACTTTAAAAGAGACTGTGACCTCTGAGTTTGTTTCGGCCTTTCTTCTCAGAGTAGTCAGATAGGAAACGCAGACTTCATCTAGTTTAAAAAAAAAAAACATGATTGACGTGTAAAAGTGTTTGTACAAACCTACTTACAAATAAATCATTTCATTTCATTACGTCAGGAGTCCGGATAATCCACCAATTTATGAATCGAATCTACTCCTCGCACTGATGACTAAATGGTGTACCTACCTAAGGTACACCATTATAGGGCACGCCGCGACAGCGGCGATAAGACCCCTCTTTGAGGAGTGGCTAGAGAGGCGCCACGGCGCCCTCACCTACCGCCTGACGCAGGTCCTCACCGGACACGGAAGTTTCGGGAGGTTCCTGCACATCATCAGGCGGGAGGAAACGCCCGGGTGTCACCATTGCCAGGATCGCCCAGAGGACACGGTGGAGCACACGGTGGAGGTCTGCCCCGCTTGGGCGGAGCACCGCCGTGTCCTCGTAGAGGCGATCGGCAGCGGCGGCGACCTCTCGCGCCCGGCCCTGGTGCAAGCCATGGTCCGGGGCGAGAGGGAGTGGGAGGCAGTCACCTCCTTCTGCGAAGCAGTCATGCTAGCGAAGAAGGTGGCGGGACGGCTCAGGGAGAGAGCCTCCCGTCCCAGCCGCCGCGGGAGACGCTCCGGGCGTCGGGAGCCGCGCGACGACTCCCGTCCACCATAGGCGCGGGCCTGCGGGCGGAGAGTAATGGGTAGCTCACCGTCCGATCAGGACCAGGCCCGTGCCGGACGGCGCGTACGTGTTCCACGCGCGCCTCAAAGAGATGTCAGCATCGAGGAGGGGCCCCATAGGGCCGAAGCCTGCCGGGTCAGCGGGATTGTCCGAAAGGGTTACCGCTGGCCCGGAACATAAAGGGCTAAGGAAGGAACACGGGTGGGTTTTAGTCAGTAAGAGACATTCCCTTCCGCTCCACCCAGAGCGGGAGGGGTCATTTGATGATTTCCAATCCGCAAAAAAAAAAAAAAAAAGGTACACCATTATCTAGGGTGGGCAGACGGAGCTCCTAGGAGCTCCAAATCTATTGTTCTCCAAACAATTTCACTCCATACATTGATTCCCAAGAGCTCCATAATTTTATTTGTTAAAATAATCTATACATATAATAAATCTGTAGACGAGGCGTTTCTGTACATTGAAAATATTAAAAAAATAATAGTTGGGGTGTTAAAGGATAACCAACAGATACCATTTCATAATTTTTTTGAATTTTTGTCTTGTTGGATGTGAGAGATTTTCTATTTGAAAAGGCTCAACGTAGAGTACCAAACCAATATGGTTCATTTTTATACTCATTGTGTAGAACTCGGCGTAGTGATTGTTTCATCGCAATCACTTCAGTCTATCAAAAGATATAATCAATTTAAAGCATTCTATAACAACTTGTTAATGCAATAAGTGGAAACACGTAACGACATCTATTGGCGCGATATAGTACCTACGTACTAACGAAAACATATTGTGATCTATAAAAGATTAATAAGTGTAGGTATAATCACGTCGTAAAGACTTGCCTATAAGACGAAATAACTGTGATACTTATGTCTGTGTTATGGGTGTGTCACGTTTGATATAGTAACAAAAGTTCTAACGATCATAAGACCTAATTTCGTTTAATATAATTTTTATTTAATATAACGATCAAATTATATAATGAATTATTGATATAACTTCATTTTACCTAATTTCATATGGTATAATGAACAGTTTATATAATGCACATTTGAAATAATATTCACATAATATAATATTCAGTTGCTATAATATTCAAAATCTATAAGTAACGTTTAATATAATTTGGAAATGTCTACTGTTAACAAGCGAAGCGGGGCTCCGTCGACATAGGATGCAAGAGCGAGCGAAGGGCACCCCGAGGTTAGGTTGTGTTAGGTTACTTTAAACCCTTTACACATAAATAGGGGCCCCGCGAAGCGGGGCTCCGTCGACATAGGATGCAAAAGCGAGTGAAGAGCACCCCGAGGTTAGGTTGTGTTAGGTTACTTTAAACCCTTTACACAGAAATAGGGGCCCCGCGAAGCGGGGCTCCGTTGACATAGGATGCAAGAGCAAGCGAAGGGCACCCCGAGGTTAGGTTGTGTTAGGTTACGAGCGAAGGGCAGAAAATTAGTTAATATGAATGTTAGGTCAAATGAACGTTATATAAAAGGAGCATTATACAATATGAAAATTATATGAAATGAACGTTATACTAAATGAAATTAGAGAAAAAGAAAATTATATCAAATATAACATTAGATCATATGAAATTAGGTTAAATGTTTTTATAGCATATGAAAATTATATCATATGAGAGTTATGTCAAACGAAATTAGACTATCTGTTGTTATACCAAACATTACACACCCCTGTGTTATTTAAAAAAGTAACGATAACGATTATAATCTAATAGAAAAGAAAGTCGTGTTAGTTACACTATTTATAACTCAAGAACGGCTGAACCGATTTGGCTGAAAATTGGTGGGGAGGTAGCTTAGAACCAGGAGACGGACATAGGATATCTTTTTTATCCGGTTTTTTTTTAACCGGTTTTAGACGGTCATAGTATTTAATACTTTTATTTACTTATAGGAGTAGGGTAGGAGTAGGTTAGGAGTTGGGTAGGAGTAGTGTAGAAGTAGGTTAGGAGTAGTGAGGAGTAGGCTAGGGGTAGGGGTAGGGGGTAGGACACCACGCGAACGAAGTAGCGCCGGGCAGCTAGAAATAATTTATATGGCAAAACAACGTTTGCCGGGTCAGCTAGCTACTAAAATTGTTCCCATTTCTTTTTTAATGTGGAGACGCCGCGCGCCGGAACTAAAATTATGGAGCGCCTGGGAATAGGAAAGCCGGGTAGACAGCGGCCTATCCTTACCTTATCGCTGTAAATATTGTAGATCCTGTTACTAACATTTATTTTTTTCCTGCGTCAACAGTTATTCCGATTCTGCTGCTCCTTCTATAATTAAATAGATAAGCGTGATTGTTTGTAATTTTTTAGAGATGCGCTATTTTTATATTTTCTCATCTCATTTAACATGTTTTCTAGATAATATTTCACTAACCGCAGTAATGAAATGTTATTTTATATTTCAGGTAAGTACTACGACTATACCTGTTTAAAACGAATTCTACGTAAAAATGGGAACTCTAGGAGGAATAGCGGCGATTGTTAAATACAAAACATACTTCGAAATAGAATACAATACTGGCGAATTGGCTAGACTTTATATATTAAGCAGCCATGTATTCAAATATTACATGTCACCAACCAGCAGATTTCTGGACTACCCAATACCTAACAACCCTAAGGACGACGCTAAAATAAACATAAAGAAAATCACAGAATACGATTCGAAATCGTTTGAGTATTCTGCTCTTGAAACTACAGAACAATGCTACAATGTTTACACAAATAAAATTACGATACGGTTTGATAAGAAACAAGGGACTATGGAGGTACGCGACATTAGAACTAACAAAGAGGTTTTGAAAGAAGCGTTGCCATTGTCCTACGGTCATAAACAAGTGACACAGACATTGCATCAACGCAAGGACGAGTATTTCTTCGGAGGAGGAATGCAGAACGGAAGATTCACTCACAAAGGAGAAAAAATAGATATTGTCAATTCAAATAATTGGGTAGACGGAGGAGTGACATCGCCTAATCCTTTTTACTGGTCGACAAACGGCTACGGAATTTTGAGAAATACTTGGCAACCAGGCGCCTACGATTTTGGTTCAAAACAGTCCGATATAGTCCAAACTACTCATCATGGAGAGGACTTCGATGCATTCTTCTTTATAAACGCCAATCCAAAAGATATCTTGAACGACTATTACGAATTGACGGGTCAACCTATTTTTATGCCCGAATACGCGTTCTACGAGGCACATCTAAATGCATTTAATCGCGATTATTGGGTCAAAGTAGGACCAGATACACAAGGCGCGATTTTATATGAAGACGGGTTCTATTACAAGTGCTATCAACCTAAAGACTTGAATGGTAAAGATGGTATATTGGAATCTTTAAATGGCGAAAAAAAGAATTATCAATTTTCAGCAAGAGCCATGATTGGTAGATACCAAAGACACGATATGCCGTTGGGTTGGTTCATTCCAAACGACGGTTATGGATGCGGCTACGGGCAAACTGACTCTTTAGAAGGCGACATCGACAATTTGAAACAGTTCGCCGATTATGCAAGAGGAAAAGGAGTTGAAGTTGCGCTTTGGACTGAGTCTAATTTAGAACCTGTAAATCCAAAAAACCCAAAGAAAGGAGAACGTGATTTAAACAAAGAAGTCAGTGTAGCTGGGGTAGTCGCTCTCAAGTGTGATGTTGCCTGGATTGGAGCTGGGTATTCCTTTGGGCTGAGTGCCGTCGAGAAGGCAGCTAACATATTTGTCAAAGGAACTCAAGATAAGGCTCGAACAATGATCATTACGGTCGATGGCTGGGCCGGGACACAAAGACACGCGGCTGTTTGGACCGGAGACCAAACTGGGGGGCAGTGGGAATACATACGCTTCCATATTCCGACGTATATTGGTGCTGGCCTCTCCGGCATACCGATCGTTGGTTCCGATATGGATGGCATTTACGGAGGTTTCAGCAGATCAGTAAACATAAGAGACTATCAATGGAAGGCTTTCACACCACTTCAGCTAAACATGGACGGTTGGGGTAAAATACCAAAAACCCCTTTCAGTTTTGATGAAGAAGCGAAATGTATTAACAGAGCGTACTTGAAATTAAAATCTATGTTAATGCCTTACAACTACACGATAGCGCATGAATCTATACACGGACTGCCGATGATTAGAGCAATGTTCCTAGAATTTCCTACAGAGATCTGCGCACAGACAAAGGATTCCCAATACCAGTTTATGTGGGGGCCTTACTTATTAGTTGCACCTGTATACCAAGAAAAAGGAGCTGATGATGATTGGGTACGTAATGGTGTTTACCTACCGAATGAAAATCAGGTATGGGTTGATTTTTTGACAGGAGAAAAATATCAAGGGGGTAAAATCTGGAACCATATAAAAACTCCGCTGTGGAGGATTCCAATCTTTATAAAAGACGGTGCTATTATCCCTATGGTTAATCAAAATAACAACCCTAATACAATAATGAGAGATTTGAGGGTGTACAACATTTATCCTAATGGCGAAACCCATCTAGAAGTTTATGAAGATGATGGTATTACATCTGATTATTTAGACGGCCATTATGCCAAAACGAACATACACGTTACTGGCCCTCCATCAAATGAGAAAGGCGATTTGCTCATTCATATTCCGAAAACGATTGGAAAATATCAAAATATTGTGAAACAGAGAGTTACTCTTGTAAGAGTAATGGCCTCCAAAACCGTGGAACACGTAAAAGTTGCTATAAATAACGAATCTGTCGAAATTACAAGAGTAAATACTGAAGACGAATTCAACAGAGCAGACGACGTATATTTCTTCAAAGAAGATCTATTGATAAACTCGTACCTCAGAAATTACGGTGGTGACGAACTGGAACAAAAGTTTTTACTACTCAAAGTACAAAAAACAGATGTTACTACGAACGATGTTCATATAAAACTCAAAGGCTTTCAGAATAAGGACATAGTGTTTGGAAGTAACACAACTGTGAGTACAGCATTAGATGTGCCATCTAGCTTTACAGCTTTCGATGAAGAGGTAACTGCTACATCTATCACTTTACGCTGGGGGCCAGTAAAAGGTGTTTACTACGAAATAGACAGAGATGGAATAGTATTCACTAACATTACAGATACTAAATTCACGTTTGAAGGATACCCATTTAATTCTGAACATACATTCAGGGTTCGATCCGCGAGTTCGATAGGCGTTTCAAAGTGGAGCTACTACATAGTGATATCTACGAAAGATGATCCTCAAAAGTATGCAGTAAAAAATGTCAAAGTTACTTGTAATATACCGTGCCAGCCTTGTCAAGAAGTATGTAAACTGACTGATGGAGATGCAGCGTCTTTGTGGCACACACATTGGGGAAAACCAAATCAAGCTGACCCTCGGAAAGGAAAAGTTATCTCGTTAATGTTCGATTTAGACGGTATCTTTGAAATTGATCGATTAGAATACACGCCACGTGAAGATGCGGGTAATGGAACAATTTTACTGCTCCAATATAGATTTTCTATCGACGGCAAAGTTTGGAGTTCAATGTCTGACAAAATGAACTGGGAACACGACGAAACTGTGAAGAAGATTTCCATGCGTGGCATGAAAATGAGATTTATAGAACTTAATATTTTGAAGTCTATTGGCGGTTTCGGATCTGGTAAAAACATTCTGTTTTATAAGAAAGATTAAAATGTGATATTTAAGGCTGCCGTTGAAAATTATTATTACAGTATTTTTGATAGTATTATTATAGCATATGTATAATTTTTGTATTTAATGTAATTTTTGAGACTGTTATAGTAATTAATATTATCATGATTTGTTTATAAATACTGTGTACGTCAGAATAAACCATCCTAAATATTCCAAAGCATACGTACTTTTTGGAAGAAAATAAGGGCCAAATGAATGAAACCTACCGAATTAGTCGATTATTTATTTTCGCCATGTTTACGTTTAGGGGCCTTATTTTGGTAATAATAATAAATACAAGGTGTTGATTTGCATCCTCGTCAAATTTCAGGAGGTTGTCATAAAAGACATTTTAGTATTTTAGTACTTAGTAAAGTAAAAGGCGTTTTGTTTGTGTGTGAAAGCGCGGTTACAGGGCTAGTAACAGACGGGCCGCGTTTAAATACGGCTGGTTCACACTTACGGATTTCCGTAAATAAGAAAAAAAAAAAACCTACCCATTTTATTGTTGCTTTGGGTCGAGACTCATTAGCATAATTACGTCCTTGAATTTGACTAGGATGCAAATCAACACCTTGTATAATATTAGTAATATAATATTCATAAAATGTTTGTAAATTATAAAACATAAGCAATGTAATTTTTACCAAATTTAGGTTTGCTTATTTTTTTTATTTAAATGAAAAAGAAAGTGTATCCGTAGTGTTATTTTATGATGTATAATTATTTTTGTAATGTTATATAAAATGAAAAAGTTTATTTTTGCTATGTTCAATTGATTTATAATATTTTCATTCACAATAATAAAATTTATAACAAAACGTGCTGATGACTTATTTTAAGTGCTTCAATAAATTATATATTAGGTAATATCATTATTTTGATTATGTTTGTAAATCTTCAGCATTTCTTATAGCTATAATCGTGCAGACTGATGACCTGGCATCGAAAATGCAACTGATTGATAAATCTTCTAGTAAGCAACTGTACTCATGATCTGGGTACCTATTCCTCACATATTGAGATCTTGGGTCTTCTGAAAGTAAGCATTCTATATTAGATTTGAACGCTTGTGCTCTGTCGCCAATTAATTCATTCAGCCGGGCAAGAGCGTCGTCAGTAAATCTGACGTCATAAGTCTGTGACGGTGGATTTGAAATCCATGGAGCCACTCTTATACCATCATGAGTTATATTCGTTATATGAGCCGATTGTGGGGGAGTATATCTTTCTTGTCCATCTGGCGCCCCTCTTTCAGTATCAGGCCTTTGATTCGCGGGTGTTCGGTAATTTCCGTCAACTAGGTCGGCGCTTGATGGCGATTCGGACGATGGCGATATCGGAGTATTGACATCGCTCGGCTGCTCCGGAGACGGTTCTCCTTCGAAAGGTGAACGGGGTGATGGGCTGGTTGTGTCTATTCCGATTGGGTTTGTTATCCGTGGACTGGCACTGGAAAGTATAAAAGTAAGAATATTTTAATGCATGTGCTGACTACAAGTCACAAGTACAGTCGGCAAAGGAGATTAGTATACAGGCAACTAACGACAGCTCAGTACCACTGTGTGTAAGTTCAAAAAATATCTGATGAAAGTGTAAACTGTGTTTCTAAAGGGAAGTGGTAACACATTCTGTACTTGAAAGGTTTTAACTTTATATCTCACCACTCGTAACTTACAATTATTGTTTAAATGACATTACACAATTTTAACTGAAAAATCATCGACGTAAATTGTTTATAAAGTTAACCTCAATTTGACGGTACGGTTGGCGCAGTGGTTAAGCGATTGACTGCTACGCTGCGTGTCGCGGGTTCGATTCCTGCACGGAACAAATATTTGTATGACCTACAAGTAGTTATTCCGGGTCTGGCTGTTTGTGTATGTGAGTTTAAATGTTTGTAAACGCACCCACAATACAGGAGAAATTCCTAATGTGGGGCAATGTTCATATTAAAAAAAAATTGTCAAACATTAAAATTTCGGGTTAAAGTATTCAAATAACCAAATTATAGCATTGAAAGTGGCACCACAGCACAGGTACAGTCACGAGCACCAATATGTCAACACTTGGCAACTTTAAATTGCGATTTTTTCACGAAATAACGAATGCAACGTTGAAATATGTACGTACGGCGACTTATCAAACTATAGATTTCCAGTATACGCTGACTTTTATTGTACGAAATGCGAGATCAGCTAAAACTGGAAATGTCTAACGAATGCAACGTTGAAATATGTACGTACGGCGACTTATCAAACTATAGATTTCCAGTATACGCTGAATTTTATTGTACGAAATGCGAGATCAGCTAAAACTGGAAATGTCTAGCGTGATATGTCGCCGTGTGAACGTTTTTTTTTAGAACAGTACATAGTCAAGAGTTAACTACGTTGTCTTTTTTCAATAGAACAAATGTGAAGTATACAATTTTAGATCTATCTACATAATGAATTATGAAAATGTTGAACTTACTGATGGTACATTAGAAAATTGAATGTTTTTTCTGAAACTGCTGACATGCCAAAGTAAAACAGAATAAAGTTAGTATTTTATATGAATCCAGCACATGATTCTAGACCCTCTAGCGTAGAAACTTTTGGTCGTTTATCAAAAAAAAAATCTGCAACACCAGATTTGAAGAAGTTTTTTTTTTTTTTAATAACATACTTAAAATATTAACGTAGTTTCAGAATCATGTATTGCATCCATGGTAACAGGTTGCGCGTCGATGTACAGTCAACAAAGGAGTTAAGTATACAGGAGCGTCAGATATTGTTGAAGTTTACTAAGAAACCGATGGATGTTCTCGAATAAAATTTTAGTTTATTAGTAGAAAACAAACAGCTCATTTATTAAATTAAATTTCAGTCCAGAACATCCATCGGTTTCTTAGTAAACTTCAATTATATCCGACGCTCCTGTATACTTAACTCCTTTGTTGACTGTACCTGCCACCCTGTATGATGGAGATATTGATGTGTTGCCAAGTGACTGGTATGTTTTTCTTAATTATGTTGTATGTCAAAATGTAGAACGAAACAAGTCGAATTTTGTAAGCAAGATAACAAAATACAGTATTCAGGCGTTAATATGGCACATCGAGCTGAGCTTTAGAAATAGACTGTCTTCTATAAAGCCGAACTATTTCGGAAACGCGGATGTGTCATACCTACTTGGGCGGATCTCAAACTACCACTCGCCATGCTCCGGTGCGCGGCGGCTAGTGTCCTCTACATAAAAAAAAACAATAAAAACGCGTTTCTGCGTACTGTATACAATACTACAAGGATCTTTCGGCGCCTGATTGACATTGACATGGGCGCGCTGTTGGTAAACATTAGTGATTTTTTTTTTGTGAAATGTATTGACAAAAAAGGATGGCGGCGTTGGTTCTAATTCTGGGCACGAGCCGTAAGATCTTTGTATACTTATTTAACTATACTGCCGTCATAAAGAAAAAGGGCACAACTAACATTTTTTTCAAAATTGAGTTATATACATATTTGGAATCAGAAAAAAAAGGCGCATAAGCCAGTTTTTTTACTCAATTTTGAAAAAAAATGTTAGTTGTGCCCTTTTTCTTTATGACGGCAGTATAGTATTATATGACTATAAACATTACATGCATGATATTCTTCAAAAAGTTCCACAACCAACCTCCTTGCATTAAAAGCCTCATCATCAATAGGCAGACTAGCAAGCGTTGCCGTAACATCACTGATGCCTTCCGTGGGTGGCCGCACAAGTGCAGACATGTTCTCTATGAAGGCTGGCGCTGGGTAGTCGTACTGTGGTATGTACGGCTTCACGTCCAATACAGGGGTTCCATTCACCATGTCCACACCCAAGAAGTGTATTTTGTTACCTGAAAAGATCACCAAATTAAAATACACTTTATTTAGTTTCTGCCTGGTCTTAGAATGCATTAGACACATTTATTTGTCATGTTTCTATAGTTGTCGCGTTTTACCATGGTAATAGCGGTCTTTGCCCTTTCCCTGAGAGCAGTGGTGGCCCAGTGGTCACGGACAAGACTTACGAGTTATAGGTCGTAGGTTCAAACCCAGACAGGCGCATTTACTTTGTGTAAATTATTTCATCACCTCTCCACTGCTCTCAAATTAAATATTTGCTACAGTCGCGAATAATATTTTAATCAACGTAGACCCAAACACTGAGCTGCAAATTGCAAAAATCGTAAGAAAATTTGAATTTCGCGGGCTACCTTAGCGCTTCCCCCTTAACGGACTTTAATTCAGTTTTTGAAAAATACCTTCAATACTCTCTATCTTGACAAGAGACAGTCCAATAGGGCAAGGTCGGTGAGGCGACCTAGTTGAGAACACGCCTCGCCTCTCGCCACGGAGCCGTGGGGGCGCCACTTTCGCTGGAGAATTCGTGCTCTCCGTCATATGGAAATGGAATAATATCCTGAAAGTATTTTAAAGAAAGCTATTATTAGTTAACTAGATTTTTTACGCAATTTCTTACTGGGTGAAAATAGCTGAAGATTGGAGAGTTCCATAGATATGGAACTACACATCTAAGTAATAAGTATTAGACAAAGTAATCACTGAAACCGGTTTCTTAAATAATAAAATACCCCTAGGTTGTAAGTATACCAAACTAGATTTTCTATGCTACAAACCCAGCTGTAAGTACAGTTAATGTAAAAGGCTACAATAAATACTTTGGTAACCCAGGTACTGTCTGTGAGATGGTTAGGTTAGCAACCCGGTTTCTGGTCTTCCTTAAGGAGCTAGGGCTGATCGAATAATCGATTTTTCCACCTGTATGCAAAATACGCGCATTGACGTGGAGTTGCGGACACTAGCCCGTATTACTAATTTTAATTTTAATACGCTTTAATTTTATATAGCTTTAAATATTGTTCTCTTCATATAATGTAACTTTGTGTGAATTATGCACTTAACCTGGCGTGTTTGGACTCCTAAACATGCCCTGCGTAAGTAGTAGGTAGTGTGTCGGAGGGCAGATGCTCATACCTTGCAGCTGTAATTTTGTCTATTAGGTTTTATTTTTTACAGTAGTTGTTACCATTATTATTGTTGTTGCTGGTCATGTTGTGCGACTACGCTTTGGGTGATAGTCAGCACGCAACCTATAATTTGAACCTTCTGTACTCACTGTGATTATTGCCTGTTGTAGTTGCCTTGTGAATAAATAAATAAATTACCTAAACGGCTACAATTATTTAAAAAAAACTGCTATACTGACCATATATGCGAAAATTCCTCCAACCCAATCAATGCATGGTCCGGATTATTAAACACGCAGTTATTAATGATAACAGTCCCCTTTGCGTTGGCCATCACTGTAGGTTGGCGTGGAACCCCCCTTTTATTATGAAATGCAGTCTCAATCACTCCAATAGGTTTGTACGGAAGAGCTTCTGCATCTGGGAGTATTTCTACACCATTGTGGTTTGATGATACTGTTGTTGCTGAAAGATTGAAAGTAAATATTACAGTATGATGAGACAAGACAGGATACAATCCAATATACAACTTGTTTTGCTGTAAATAATATACACTTTTTCATAAAGTATTCAGAAGACTGGAATAAATCTTCAGTCCACTCTTTGAGCATCTGCAAATTAATTATATCACCCATATCATCAAGTTAGACAATCAACACACTCAACTTGTCAAATGATCGCCTACTACAAGCCGTTAACAGGTTATGTTTTTCACAATATATTTATTGTTGTTTCGAGTGCATGTTTCTTATGAACAATCGCTGGTACATACAGCATTTGTCGGATAATACTTGTGTTTTTTTTTCAGTGGGACACCACCTTAACATAATTTGACAATCAAAAATTTTGCCAGTTTTTTTTTTTTTTTCCTTTTTGGCAACTGAGCCGATGTTGACTATTCTGCCAGCGTCATGTAGTGACAGCACCACAGCAAGATGCCAGCTTTAATTTTTATGATTTACGTCGCGTCTCGGTGTGAACTGACCCTTAGGAGGCCATATTGTAACCTTGAGGTTTTTTATTAACACATGATCATTTAATGTAAATTTAAAGAAGCTATTGTGTGGGAAGACTAATGAATGAAACATTGAAAAATTATTTATTTAATTACAACAAGATAAGGCAAAGTGGTGTATAGAAACACTAATAGATCATTGTCAAAATTATGGGTAAAGACAGAGCAAAACTAACATAGCTACAGTGAAAAGTCAATTAATCAGTTAGAATAGAATCATTATCATACATTCCAAGAAATAATTTCGTTCTATAAATGCATGCAGGCGTAAAATTGAACTGTTAGTGTCAGAATTATTGAACAAGTTTATCATATTTTGAGTGCATTACCTATATCTCCACAATTCGCGCACCGAAGCACATTCAGATGGCTTTTTATATACCTTATTTCCTTTGTATGCTCCTGTTTCAGTGATGATACTTGTTGCCTAGAATAAAATAAAGATTTTACATAGTTACGGAGTTGATCCATGATATTACCAATGAATATTTCTGCCTTACCGTAAGTTCTTGATTTCTGTTCTTGCTATAGCGATTTGATTTCGATAGTACTCGATATTGTCCGTCATTTTATACAGTAAATCGTAAATATTAACTAGAAAACGGTTCCCATTAGCACAGTAGTAGCAAGTGGTGGCTGAAGGAAATGAAATTACATTGACACTTGGGCAATTTGACATTGACAATTAATTGACATGATAGACGAGCGGCCACTCCATAGACAACAGAAAGAAAAAGATGCACTGAACTTAAATTTAAGCGGCTTCTACACGATCCAGACCAACCGCCGACAGAGGTGACCTTGGTCGCGTCAACCAACTTTTGTATTCGTTCTACACGGTCGGTGGTTGACACAACTTGTAAATTCCGTCCGGTGTTCACAGGCAGCGTAAAGACATCAACATGGCTCCTTGCCTTTCAAAACAACAGAAGGTCGGTTTGGCAATAACTTTTTTATGCTTGAGTGAAGAAGAAAAACAAAGAAAAAAAAGAAGTGGATGAAACAATGGCTCAAAGAGCGATTACGTTGAACCACTTTAATATTTTAAGGATTCTTGATTAGGTGATGGTATGGAAAATTAAACGATATTTTCATTTTCGTCATTAGCTGGTAATTAGCTGGTGCCTTTGCGTTGAGGCAGACAGTGGCGGACAGACGTGCGCCCCCACAATGACTGAGAAACGCACACTTAAGCTCTCCCGTCGGCCGACAGCTTTCCAGACGGTTGGGGCCGACCACGGACGCAGCCTGTCGCGATGGATGCGCTCTCGACCAAGGTCGTCCAAAGGTCGTTTGACCCCACCCATATCTGGTCGGCCGACCAACGTCTACACGGTAGATTTTCACACCAACTGGACCAAGGTCACTTCTGTCGGCGGTTGGTCTGGATCGTGTAGAACGCCTTTTAGTTTAGTTTGTGAACAACAGAATCGGCACCACTGTCTTACATATTGTCAGATAGTATATTGGATAAAAACTGCCACTTGCTCGCTTCAGAAGTCGCTAATAGAACTAGTTCAAGAATTTGACGACAAGCAATGATATTATAAGTGCAAAAAGTATCATTGACGGCAAGCTGTCACTATCCATATATTATTTGTGAACAAGTGACTTCTTTTAATCTTAATTTATTGATATGCCCCATTTGCTCAGCTGTTGATTGCATAATTTGGGTCCTCAACCCATGTATTTACCAAAACTCATAAAAGACGGAGACTTATAGGGGAGACATTCATAAACAAGACAGTTGAACTTTTCACGGATGATATATTTCTGTTGCCGCTCTATAACAACAAATACTAAAAACAGAATAAAATAAATATTTAATTGGGCTCTTTACAATAAACGTACTTTTTTCGGCGTTTTTGCCTTGTGGTACGGAACCCTTCATGTGCGAGTCCGACTCGCAGTTGTTTTAAACAAACAAATCAACTAACTTTTTACTAGTAGTAGACGGTTATATTTTCCTTAGCTCGTCTTTCACTCCAAGTCGCATAATGTCGCATCTATTTATATCTAGTTTTTAGACTGGAAATAATACCTACAGAAAAAGGGTGCATACCTACAACTCGTATTGTCGCATAAAATGGCTGCCACTCCTAGGGTTGTGTCAATCAAGGAACATAGGTGTTACTATTATCGAGTATCGATATTAAATATGAGTCTTTCTAGTTATCACGTTTGGATCATAATAACTTACTTAGTTAAAGTCCGTTGTAACTAGGGTTGCCAACTATACTTTATAATAACGTATCCTACTTTATTTTCGATAAATATGCTTTATAGTTTTGCATAAAAATAAAGTGTGCGATAATACTTTATTTCTAATCCTTTGTGATGCGCAAAACGAAAGACCCATGTTAATTACTGAACTATTTATCGATAGGTACATACAAGTCGAAAAAGAAAATCTTTTACTTCTTAAAGTTAGAATTTTCAGAGAAAAATATTGTAGTTATGCTTAAGACAACACACAGGCATGTTAAATTGCTGTCTTCCAACATTAGCATGCAGTATTAAAAGGTAAAATCCCTGTAATTTTCTCGCAAATCTCAATAATACAAAAAATAAATAAACATTTGACAGCAAAACTACCACGAAATTGTCACATAAGATGGCTGGGCACTTACCTACAACTTTCACTACGTCACGACAAAATGTTGCCCAAATGAGCAACATCTTAGAATATTGTTGTCTCTTTTATCAAATACGATTTTATTATTAGAAAGAATGAGACAAAACGATATTTCATATTCTGAATCATATTTCACTCATTATTATTTTTTTTTTTTTTGTATGTATAGAATAACGCGGCATCTCCATGTTTTTCCTATCACAATGATGGTAGTAGTACACAACAATGGCGGTTTCTGGAATAACGATACCTATGACGAACTTGTAGTTTTCAACCCCATTACTCACCCATCAAAGACTACAATATAATGCTGTATAATCACCCATTCATTACTACCGCCATCGCCATGCGCACACGTGGCTTTAGTCTGAACAACGCCATGATTAGCATTATATTGTAGTCTTTGATTACTTGTCTATCAATAGTGGTCGAAAAGCTTACATTAGGGATGTGAAAAAAAAATCGATTATAGAAAAAATCGATTAATAATCGATTTTTTTTTCAACAAAAATCGATTTTTATAATCGATTTTAATATTACAAAAAATCGATTAATAAAAAATCGATTTCTTATTCACTGCCGATTTTTTTTACTCAAGGTGAATGGGTAGATGAGACCGCGAAATTCAAATTTTCTTAGGGTTTTTGCAATTTGCAGGTCAGTGTCAGGATGTATCTTGATTAAAATATGATTCACGACAATAACAGGTACATATTTAGATAATTATAATCATTAGAATCATTAATACATCTTTCTAAGTTAGATTTCTACCATTAACACTTTTTCATAATTATGAGATTGGTGGTTGGTGGGAGAAATGTAACGTAAACGTAATGTCTAATCTAATGTAATTTGAATTTCGCGCGAAAGGAGAAATTTAAAAAAATCCTTTTTTGTGTGAAATTATTAACTTGTTGTGTAATTAATGTTTATTATTATTATTAATAAAACAGTGCTGTGATAGATAGTTATTATCGATATTTCAGGCGTTTAATTTAAACTATCAAAAAAAAAAAGGAAAAAATCGATTATTTTAATAAAATCGATTATTTTTATTAAAAAAATCGATTATTTTATAATCGATTTTATTACTAGGCAAAATAATCGATTAATTAATAATCGATTTTTTATGTATACTGTCACATCCCTAGCTTACATATAAGGTAAAATAGTCGTAAATCTCTCCTGAGACAGTGGATAAATTCAAGCCAGGTAGAAATCTGTCCCAGAAAAAAAATCCTCACTTTTTTTTTACCGTAAGTTTCAGGGTATCTTAGACTGTCAATATTGTACCCGGTAGAATTTTCGAGGATACTGACGCTATTTCTTTTGCTATAAATTGGTTAGATGCAAGAGCCCTATATGCCTATATATTTTATGGAATGTACAGACTCAGAGAACAAAACCATCTGCGACTTCTGCGAGGGCAGAGGCGTGCAGGTGTAATGTAGCAGGTTTGGAGCTATACAAACGCGGTTCGCATTAAAAAACGTCACTATGCCCGCCACCATCGGCGCCTCTGTCTGAACCAAGTTCTTTGTCTAAGGAATATACTACTCTCTAACGAGAGTTTTTTTTAATGGCCTGGTTGCTGGGACCTTTTAGTCAAGTCTTTATTTGGTTCTAACGACAGTCTGAACAATGCACTATGGCAAACGAAAGCCTGCATCAGAAATCAATACTTTTGTTCGTTACATATATTTTTTCATTCGTTTCAATTTTAGTTATTTATTTTCTCACAACTAGTAAATCTTCCTAAATAATCTAAAAAAATAATAATTATTTATATTGTAACCTTCTTGTTGTTAATTTTCGAACGTGTCAATATTTTTCTGAGTTTTTTCCCGATTTTTAGAGGCTTCCTAGTGTTGTTCTCTGGTTGAATAATTTGTCGCAAAATAAAATCGATTCAAGTATTCATTGTAAAACAAATTTATTTTCAGTTTACATTTTGCTATATTAAATACTGAGAATAGAATAGAAAAATAGTACAAACGCCGCATTTATATAATCTAAATCTTATTTTATTTGTACGTCATTCCAGTTTGTCTTGGTAGCAAAATTTAGCAGTTTGACATTTTACATTGGTTTACGATTTATGTTTAGTAACAGTAAAAGATTAATGTTTAAAAGCTAAAAAATAACAACAAATGTCATACAAAAACAAACTGCAATCGACTCAATCGCACTCTTGTCGATAGACATAATAATTTCATTCACATCACTTACTATTGCGGTTTGCCATTTGCCGCACACGTGCTTAGATTTTGTGATATTTTTACCAAATTATTTTACTTTGCAGCGTTAGCGGGACATCATCACAAAAGATCTCCTGTAAACAGATATTGTTTGAACTCATCCAATCATCACTGCATTTAAGTTGTGAGTATCACATTGAAATTATTTTGACGTGCTGGGGTGGGGCAAAATGTCTGTAGAAAAAGACCGCCACGTGTCCTATATTTTAAATTCCCTTTATTTTATGTTTATTTTAAGCCTAATCCAGGATTAGAAATTGTTTCTAAGGGTTAGTGAGCATTTGGGTGTATATTTTTTATTTTTTTTTGTTGTGGGAGTGGTAGGCTGTGTTCGGCATAATTATTTTGTTTTCAGTCGTGATAGATTATTTTTGGCCGCCGGTTTTGTGGCCTATGTTGCAATACCGCTGTTTAAAACAATGACTGACAATGTTTTAGATTACATCGTCATACGTTAATTTTTCATTGAGATTAAACATAATTCCTTGACGCCAATAGTTCTATAATACTTCTAACCCTCAAAGTGTGCATAGAGAATATTTTTTTCCTGTGTTTTTACTCTACCATTATCCATTATCATCTTATTTTTACTCTAATTACAGCCTATCCTTAATTACATAGACACCTAAAAATAAATACCCACTTAGTCAAACATTAACAATGAACAAATTATCAGTAGGTAGGTTGGCCTAATAGATAATATTAAATGCCGCCAAGATTTTTCACAGCTTTGTTGTCAGATTATTTATGACTATTTAAAACAAAAAACCTACAAGATACTTTGTCATAACATAATATTGAGATTACAATGACCACGGATATCGACAATGACTAATACAGTTTATATAATTGAACACTAAATACCTACACCATAGATTATATTTATATTCTTGTTTTACTTGTTATTTGTTGTCTATTGCATCATTGTTTAAAACATCAAGATCATTGCCAAACACGTTCCGATACAAGCCAAACAACGAAATCACGGTAGCCTATTTATCAAGATACCTGCAGGTTTCTTGCTATATATGAATCACTTATCTCAAAGTCAATGCATCAAATAACACACAAAAAACCCTCATCTATTTTTCTAAACTTCCAGATGTGTCATCTATTTCAGCATGTAGGTATTTATTTTGTATGCAAACTCGATAAGTTATAATATTATAATAATAGTGTATGATTCAATGTGTACTATCTAATATTGAGACAAAGTATAACACAGCATCTTTTTTACTATCTATTTAAACATGAATATGCTTTTCCTGTTGACATCAATTAGTTAATAGACATGATTAGAGACAAAATAGTATGCAGTATTCTGTTTGAGGGTTTTCCGCACTTAGTCCTTCAGGTCATTTTGCGTATGTAGTATTACCCAGTAACTGGGTTGTGAAGGTCACATAGGCAGATGTATAATACTGGTATTCAGCTGTTATCCGGTTAAGACGAAGCCAAATCCAAAATAGTTTGGAAAAGGCTAGGCTAGATGATGATATACTATGCAGTCAGCTCAACTGAGTACTAACTGCAATGGTAGTGTTGTGATAAGTTATTTCAGTAATAATGCACATGCATTTCTTTGCATAATTATGACTTGCAGTCTGAATGCATTTTGTTTCTTATAGCAAGGTATATAGCTAAAAATATTTTTTGTTTCAGTTCAATGTTTTTATCAGTCTGGGTTTTTTCACAGCATTGGTATTTTTTAAGTTATTTTTTATCAGTGGCAGTATGGCTAACTTACTATCAGAAGCGGATTCAGGCTTTAATTAACACGTTGACTGCCGGACCACAGACACAATAGACAATCTATTGTTTGCGGTCACCGGTGACCGCGGTGGCAGTCAATGCATTAAGGTTGCTACTGGTTATCTATTTATGTTTTATTATTTATTTACTACTACACTGGATACTGAAACATAACACATTCTTTAAGAAAAAATGACAGTGCATCAATAAAAAATATTTTGCATGCTTAATGGAATACTTACGACTACTACTGGAATACTGAATCAAATAAAAAGTAATTTAGAAAAATTAAACCGACTTCAAAAAGAAATGAACTCAAAATTATGAAATAACTTTAATTTCGGAAGTCGGTGTCTTGGGATCTGTATTTTAGTTTTAGTTTTTTGCCACCGACTTCCGAAATTAAAGTTATTTCATAATTTTGAGTTCATTTCTTTTTGAAGTCGGTTTAATTTTTCTAAATTACTTTTTATTTGGTAATTTTTAGTTGTTGCACTAGAATTTTACCAAGGTTTTGAGATGTTTTCGCTTTGACACTACACCCGTAACTCGTATCAATAAGCCAGGCCGTCACACTTTCACGTCTTAGTCCATATCTTGAAAATTACTGAATCGATTTTGATGAAACTTGCACTGTTCCCTAAGTTGAAGTAAATGTAAGCCAATAAAAAAAGAATGGTCACGATCCGATTAATAGTTTCGGAGATATGCGTGGACAAACATACATACATACGTCTATAAAATTTTGTATATTTGTTTGGAAGCCCTTATAGATTGTCATATGTGAATATAATGCAATTCCAATAATATTACATACATACGTATCGAATTGATAACCTCCTTTTTTTTGAAGTCGGTAAAAAGACGATTTTTGGGAAATCGCAAAAGAAGATCTTGCTATGAGGACTTATGTACTACTGTTGACGCATAAAATGAAAAGTGATTTCATTTGTCGTGAATGCTTGTATTTTGAACGTATGACTAACTATTGATGAGATTTGTGAAAAAAAAAATCTGACCTATCTACTAATGGGTCAATGTTCCATTAAGCCAAACACCAATTTCTTTCTTTCAGTCATCAGTTATTTGAGCTTCGAAAGAAGAAGACAAAGCATTATGTAACTATACAGACGCTATACAACATTTATTAGTAAGGGGGTATGTGGATAGTAATCACATTACATAATCAGAATACTAGATTTACTTAGATACGAGACGCACTTTTTTTTTTTTGTATGGTAAATCATCAAATGACTCCTCCCGCTCTGGGTGGAGCGGAAGGGAGTGTCAAGATTCTTACTGACGAAAATCCACCCATGTTCCTTCCATAGCCCTTTATGTTCCGGGCCAGGGGTAACCCTTTCGGACAATCCCGCTGATCGGCCAATGGTAACCCTTTCGGACAATCCCGCTGACCGTACGAGACGCACTTTCTATCACAATCGGAATAATTGAAAGATATTGCTAATCCATTGCTTTATTATGTTCGAAAAGTTAGTCTGCTCAACAACGTAAGTTAATAATGCAATGACAGTTGTTGAATTGTCAAAATGAGAGCCAATTCCATTTTTATAGTCAATGGTTCCATCATATCGTTTTAGCGATGATTCTGCCAATGTCAAGGTTGAAGGAAACAAAGTGTATCCCACCAAAAACATTTTCATGTAAAATGTTGCCAAGACGAGACCACAAAGCACTGTCAAAAAGTTATTAGATCTCATGTAGAGCCAAGCTTCTAACTCTACACGCCCTAACTTCACAAACTCTACACCTTAGTCAAAATATGAGGCTTGGTCGTTTCGTTACAACAAGAACTATTGTATAACAGAAAAGTAATGAACAGCCAATAAATTTTTCACCTTACGCCCATGCACCATGTGATGGTAGCGAAACGGCCAAGCCAGATATTTTGACTAAGGTGTAGAGTTTGTGAAGTTAGGGCTTGTAGAGATAGAAGCTTGGCTCTACATGAGATCTGATAACTTTTTGACAATGCGAGCCATATATGGTCTCGTCTTGGCGATATTTTAAATGAAAATGTTTTTGGTGGGATACACTTTCTACATACAGAGGGTAGTACTGCTAAGAGTGGAGTGCCTGATAGTAGAAAGTGGTTTAAGTAGAGGGGTAATTGCGTAACACACTATCAGTAGCATTGGCTCTCATTTGGACAGTTCAACGACATTCCCCATTAATTAAAAAAATAATTATTAAATAACATCAAGCTATCTAGTACTAGATATTCTTATCAACAAGATATGGGCGAAGGTAACAAACCACCTCTCCATTTAGCAAATCAGAGATAAAATCAATTGTGGAATGAGTGCGAACAAGAATAAAATGTAAACAGATATGCAATACAAGAAGGTACGTCGTAACACCCCAGCTCCTGATGCACTCGATAGTGAGTGGGTGGTTGGGGTGGTGGCAGGTCGAAGGGCCTCCGTAGACAGGGGGCGGGCTCGGAGGGCCCTTTCACGACGGAGTGGGGAACACATTATACATTCAGCGTATCACCTCGCGCCGGCATAGCCACGCGAACCGGCATGGTGTACAGACGTGCCTTAGAATGGAACAGTTTTCGGGAAAAGTGTGCATAAATGGTGCCATCAGCGCCAGCAGTAAACAATGACAACGTAATTAAATGTTTGTTTACTGTTATTGCTCATAGCGCCACTTATGGTGAACCTTGGCAGCTTTCGCTTTCATTACGCGTAAGTTTAGATCTGATGCTACTAAAGCCGAAACTTTTACCATTCACGCGCTAGGGTCAGCGCAGACCGAACTGCAAAATGCTCGCGCATGGTCGACCAAAATGTAGAATGCATACTAAAACACGCAGTCGGCTTGCTCGAGCATGGTCGAGCATCAAATTTGGGTGTATTCAATTTTGCGAAGTATGATAATAATCATAAGATATTTTTATCAATAATCTCAGAAAATGCTCTGCTCTGCTCTTGGTGTGCGCTGACCCCTAGTCAACTCTTATTTCAATTTTCGCGCTCAATTTTGGAAGGATAAGGGCCTGTGCACACCACGTTTTTTAAGCGCGCCGTTGACGCGCGATTTAGAAATTAGCGTCGACGCCGATGACGACGCGCTTTTATCCTATAGTATAGAAGGTCCTGGCTGCGTCTGACTCGCGTGCGTTGCGTATCGCGTCTGTATCGCTATAAACGAGTGTCAACGGCGCGTTTAAAAAACGAGTTGTGCACAGGCCATAAGATGGCGAAAGATGGTGTGGGAAGCGGAGACCGGTCGTAGGGTCCCAAAACATAAATACGGACTATCACTCATACTATCGGCCTTTGCCCTGCAGTGGGACATCACAGGCTAATAATAATAATCACCTCGTACAGGAAAAGCCGCGCGAATCGGCGCGGTGGGTGTGCTGACGCTCTCTAAAATAGGATGGGACTTAGCAAAGAGGGTTTGTTGGGTTATTCTTCACATGGAAATAAGTACCGGTGTGCCATCTTTGCCACACTAACTAGCGCGAACTGCAGACGCTCTTTAGTTTAGAATGACTTACTCGCATTTTGATGTACCTAATCGATACTGGGAGTTTGTAGGGTGGGTGTAGGGGTGTACCCCCTTAGTGGCGCCGTAAGGGCGGGCTACCACGTCATCAGTCCGACGGGGTTGCAGCCTGCATTTCGCACGGAAATATATTATTAATTAATTCTGATTACATTATTACTTAATTAGAGAATTTTCAGTAAATAACCAAATTAAATTCGATGAAGCGTTTATAAACGGGTTTCCCACATATTCGAATTTGATACTTATTAATAATGTTTTTAGTCAAGTAGTTTACTTTACAAATGGGATCTCCTATTCATCCTATTGCATCAAATTAATTAATCCGCGAACAGGAATTTCATCTGACGCGCGGTCAAGGGCCAAGGGATAAATAACGATTTGAATAAGGACTTCACCCCTTGCAATTTAATCGCATCACTCACTTTCACACATCCTTTGTGAATATATTTGTTTATTACCAGGAATTTGATCGGGGCGGGCGGTCAATTTTATTTAGTGTATATTTTTTTTTAGTTGTGCATACTTTTCGCCTGACATGGTAATTTTGTTTAGGATTTGTTTAGTATCAACTGGTATTAGATCAGCTTCTGTCCGGTTTCTTAGAGTTATCTATTTCATTGGCAGTTTGCACTGAGTTTGAACCCACAATATCACGGTACAGTCAGAGTCAAATGTATAGGAACGAACACTGTTTAAAACTATCAAAACAACTTACTAAGAAAATAAAGTTCTGAGTTGTTATAAGAACGGCAGTGTGTTCATTCTGAAATATACCTTGCGCCTTTGAGATGTCAGCTTAATTTTGAACCCTCTCGTCTGTTCGTTCTTATAATTTTGGCGCATCTGAACCCGTTCTTCTCTATAGAAACCTACTACGCTTTGGAATGGGCAGTAGCTTCAACTTTTGAGAATCCACAAGTGCCTGTTAATTTATTTATTTAGGACAACCAACAAAGCTTACACCAAAAATACATGCTAAAATACACAGTAATAATATAACATTTTATAGTGTAGCCTTAATTAAAGGCTGCCACGGCATGCAATATTATAATTAAATAAATGCCAATTTGTCGCTTTTTTTAACGTAAACATATTATCTTGTCACCAGCCCGCCGTAGTTTTACATGGCAATGGTGTCCGAAGCAAAGGCGAATGGCGGCGAGATGGAGGCAACCACTGAGTTGCCGCCAGCGCTGGCCGAGAAGCCGGCCGGTTTGCCGCCCGGCAAGTACGCTCTCGTCGGGTGGGACATGGATACCACTGGCAGGAGGCTCATTGATGAGGTAAGAGACAAAAAGTTTTCTTTTTTTTGTTGTACTTACAGCTTTTTCTCGCGTATATTTCGGAAAATATCCCACGGGACCATACTTCCGGGATTAAAAGTACCCTATGTGTTAATCCAGGTTAGAAACTAACTGTGTGCCAAATTTCATACAAATCCGTTCAGCCGTTTTCGTGCCATCGTATCTATCAAACACGTAGACAGAGTAAACTATAGACTGCTGCATAATTATCTTCTTTTTCATACGCACAAGAAAAAGAGAAATATATTAACGACACTAGCTAAGAAAAGAGACCGAGTAAGAATATTTCTGTCCCTTACTGCGTCAACTGCGTGTCGGCTAAGCACATCAATGTGCACAACAAGTTTGACGTTTATGAATGAATTAATAATAAAAACTACACCGCGATTAAAATAAGATCTTTTTCGTGCGAATAATAGTACATTTGCGCAACTCGTACATCGTCGACTTTGTCTCTGTCAACTATGACCTAGACTAGAGTCAAGAGCAAACCCATTTCAAATAAAAAAAAAAAAAAAAAACTGTGAAAATGGTAAGGTGCAGTGTAATAAGCTGTAAAAATGATAGTATGATGAAGATTGCCGAAATTTTTTGTCCCTTTCGGTGACACGGATACCATGAGTCTATAGATTACTCTGTCTACGATCAAACACGATTGCGGACGCAAATTTTTCGGCTATGTATCGAAAGTCAGTGTGGCAGAACGGCTTTCACAGGGCATTATGGTAGCCTGTGGGAACCAGTTCAAACCACACCACTGACTTTATGCATTTTTGCCCAATTTTTCTACCAAACTCTTAGTGGGGTGTAAATTTCACTCACACATGTGTATGTATGATGTTATGTATACGGTATTTTAGGCACTGTTTTCAGGCAGAATTTTTCTTTATTATTGACTTAACGAATGGTGTCAAAAATAGGATTTTTTTTTCAACTCGGATAAAAACGTGATTTTAAGGTTTTCTAAATAATGTAGGTGCTTTGTTCATTTTAGATATTTAAGATATTTTTGGGTTTTCTTTTAACCTGACCCCCCCCCCCCCCCCCCTCTTTAAACTGAACTTACACAGTTATATCAAAACCAGCTTATCGGAATTCTAATTCGGTTTACCTACGAAAATAATCTGAATACCTAGCACCAACTTATTAATTTATCTGTAAGGTTAGGTTAAATTAATAAGTATATAATTATCGTCTTGATACTTTGTATGGAAATGCATGGTGGCATACAAAATGTGTGTCTTTACAATTGCCATACAAAATGTGTAGATGGCAACAGTGGAACGGCGATGTCCGAGTTATTTATTGTTCGTGCTATAACCTAAGCCTCTTACGCTCGTAAGGCAAAGTAGAGGCCTCTGTTTACATATTTAATTTAAGACCTAGCGATTTGCCTCGGCTTCCTGTGAATGCAATTAATAAATATCATGTTTTACACACATAGGTCCATCCATCGAGTAGTTCAGAAGTTTTATGCCCCTAAACGGCTGTCGAATGCTTTTTGTTTACAGTAAACAAAAGTTGCAATTAGCAACATGTTTCAAACAACACAAAAACTGAATACTGCAATTTGTGTATCAAAATAGCTTTTGCCCGCGACTTCGCCCGCGTTGAGTTGGGAAATTATCCCAGAGGAACCTACTCAAGAGACTAAAAAAAATATGATACAATGACCTGGGCTAGGTGCCCAGCTCATGGTCCACCTGTGGGCCAAATTTTGTCAAAATCCGTTAAGGCGTGAAAAAGAAACAGACTTATAGAGTTAATTTGCATTTATAATTGTGTATAATTCTTTGTAAAGACAGAAATCATGCTTTTCCACTGCAATTTCGATCGTTCATAATAACAAACATGTTTCTATTGTTTCAGATATGTCAGATAGCTGCGTACACTCCGAAGCAGTCGTACTCTCAGTACATCATGCCCTACGGCGACCTCAACCCGGGCGCGCGCCGCCGTCATAACGTCCGCGTGGTCACTGTGGGACGCTACCGTATGCTCAAAGACACTAATACTCATAAGGTAAGATGTTGTTATCATTTTAGGAGAAAAAATATATTACACTAGCAGCGCCCCGTGGTTTCGCCCGCGTATGTTTCGATCCCGTGGGAATATCTGGATAAAAAGTATCCAGGAAATGGTCTGTCTATGTGCCAATTTTCATCAAAATCTGTTCAACGGTATACGCGTGATTGAGTAACAAACATCTTCACAAACTTTCACATTTATAATATTAGTAGGATTAGGAAGTCCGGCGCATCTTTGGTAGTTAACTAGGCTCGCAACTTGTTGATTGGCTGTTCTTTTCACTACATGCACTAAAACCTCTAAAAAAAACCTCTAGCTGACATGGATAATGTAGCATATTACAGAGAAAAACAGGGGTATCCACAACATATTTAGGCATATAGAAAATACATATTATTGTATTCTTAAATATTCCAAAGGATGCAGCGCCACTCTTTGTCAAAGTGCGTGCGATGCACTAAGCCAAATGAATAACCGAAGTTACATAGATGGCGGGACTATCAATGAAATTCCCCAAAGAAAGGGGGCGTAGCTAGTTTACGTTACGTATCTAAATGCACTGCTTATTCACAGTACAAAGTAATCTTGATGTTTGAGACTTGTTCCAAATCCAAATAAAAAGGATTTTGTTTTTCATTTATTTTCAACCAATCTTTTTGTTAATCCTGTTCAAAACGAAATCAGTGCAAAACTGATAAAATATGATGATGATGAACTATAATTATTTCGGTAAATTGTTAAAAAAAAAACACTTTTACACATTAACATTATATTTTAAAACTATATGAGTTTGGTGTTTCCCATCCCGACTACTCTGAGTAGAAACGCCGCAACAAACTCAAAGGTCACAGTCTCTTTTAAAGTCCAGGCATAGATAATCTTGTTCACGCCTTATGAGGACCATGCAGATAAGTGTCCGAGATGGTCTGTTGAGGAAACTTGAGTCGACATGTCCAGTCTGCAAACTTGACATCTTCTTGAACCTCTACTTTTCCCTACAGATATTGAAAACAAAGTCAGAGATATCGGCCCTGTCGGACTTCCTGGACTGGCTGGAGAAAGAGAAAGGCGATGGCAGCGTGATCCTCATCTACCATGAGCCCCGTCGTCTTAGCCCCACCATGCTGCTTGAAGCCCTCACTAGGTAAGAGATCTTCTTGATTCTAGAATATTTCGTTATGTTCCAGATTAGCGCATCACCTGCGGAAAGTTACGCCAAAGAAATTCAGCATGCGTTTTCAAAGAAAATGATTGCAACAATTTCCAGCCTGATGTATTCGTACTCGGGGTGATTTGAAATCATGGCAGGCGTAAACACGCCGATCTTCCCGTCGCATTATTTCGGCAGATATGTTGCTACTTAGTGTAGCAACAACAACATAATAAATATTTTATTTCCCTTGCCTACTACCACCCGCCTGTTATGTTTTGGTAATTTAAAAAGTTCTGCAGGATTAAGCTCGCCGAATTTCGTAGAAGTGTCGCTAGAACTTGACTTTAGATTTATTTGATAGTTTAAGAGTTCGCCACCCAAAAAAATCTAAGTAAATCAATAATAAAAAAAATACTTCCTGACTAAACGTAGGTAAACCATTGATTTATATATTACTATCGCCTGTAACGACATCTTTGGGACATCATAGCAGCAATCAACATGCGTACAGAGTTTTGAGTTTGATATTCAAACTACGCTCCACTTTGCACGTTACACGTCATTCAAAAGTCACCTGTTGATAGAGGGCGCCATTAAATGCCGTTTTGGTGGCGATGACAGATGGCGTTTATTAATTCGAAAAGTAAAGGGAGAGTACACAACGCATTCAGCAGCTCTAAACCAACTTTTGTTTGCATTAAAAACCGCCAGATCGCAGGATAACAAAAATAAATTGACCTTAGGGGGCTCACTTCCTTCCTTCTTTAGGGTGCTGGTTTTCGGGCCCAACTCCCGGTACAGATCTCTGCAGGTTGACCTTTAGAAGGAAATGGTTACATGTTTTACCTGTTTCTTATGTGTGAGCGCATAAGTTAATGTGGGACTATTTCACCTGCACCGATCGGTACCAACCCGCAAACCTGTTTCTCTATGTAAGCACTCTTGAAATGGCCAATTTAACACGGCTTTTGCCGTTTTTGAGGTTATTTTTCCTGCAGAGCTGGGCTATATTAATAAAGTCTTCAGTGTTTTTTAATTATATTAGAAAAATACTGAAATATTTAGTTAATGTTTGTGTCAATACTGTTAAAGTCGTTTAGTACATGTAAAATCAGTGTCGTGAAGTTGATGTGAGGGGGAGTGCGGTAATTTATTCTAATGTGAATAACGAAAAGGGTGCTCTGTATGATTATTGGTATTTGCATAAACTCTGAAAGAACGTAGGTAATAGAAATGTATGGAAACCGAATAAATTGGAATAAATACAAGGGACGATGTTAAAATTGTCCATTATCAAGTCGTAATCTGGATTCAATAGTGACAAAAGTTAAAGTATTGGAAGGATTCTCGTTCTTAATCGCATGTCTACGTACTGCAAACTGAAATCGTCTACGAATTCAGAATGCGAAGTATCGTGCGATACTTACATGAGTCAGTCTCGCTATGATCTTGCCGACTGTCCAATACTTATAGCCCAAGAAAATAAAATAAGACACTTTTCTCCGAAAGATCCTGGTAAAGGAAATTTTCACTGGGATTATCTGAGAAATACTATGAAAAAAGTCCAAAATATTAACTTTTTTTTCGCACAATACATCTCTCTTGTCGTCTTCTCAATATAAACTTGTTTTTCTGGTCTAATACTTTTACCAAGACTTGAGTTTTCATAAACACTCTCACGAATTACTCGTGTCGAAACGATAAAACAAACTTATGCTGATAAATTCTATCCTTTTTAATAGGTACAAGCTTCTCGACCGCTTCAAGTCAATAGTAGCCGGATTTGCGGACAGTTATGCCCTTGCCGCGGACAAATGCAAGGCCACAGTAAAGTCTGTGTCCCTGCGTGTGCTGGCGCGAGTGTTGCTCGACGCAGACTCACTCTCTGTAGACAGCGCGCTAGAACGGGCCACCGCTGCCTACAGGATTGTTGAGCATCTTGCACAGGGTAAGAATTAGAATGCTTATTTTGACACAGCAAAAGTATGTCATTTTTTTATCACCATTTTTTTTTTTCACCATTTGAAAGGTATGTTATTCCAGATAGACATACTTATACATATTATGTAAATATATACAAAAAGAAGTACTTATTATTATTATTGAAATATTATCTTGAATTCATGCAAGCCTAGTACTTTTTGTTAGGTTAGCACAGAACTTGTGCACAACGTGTTTGTCATAGACAGAATACCGTCTTCACATGTAAATTGCACCCTACGAAGTCGGGACAGGTCGCTAGTAGATTTTTTTTATAGAATTTTGACACTTCTACTTGGCTTCGATGTTGCCAGTAATATTTTGGTCGGAAACGAGTTTATTACACTAAAACGCTTGTGTTCTGTGTTTTTGTTGTGGCTGGGAGGAGGGAGATGCGACTTATATTTTATTTTGTAGAACACGGATGAGATTTTCGACCAACATAATTTTTGTTTAACAAAATAAATAACTTTCTCTTCTCGTTATCAGGCGAACAGCAAGAAGTAGGAGCGGGCGGTGAAGGTGCCTCCGCCAGCAAGGACATGGTGGAGACAGCGCGCGCGTGGGCCCGCCCCGTGCACACCGAGCTCGAGGCGCTCGCTAGTCTTAAGAAACTGCTGGAGAGGTGAGCTTACATAATTATTGGTTTAAGACCCGTATTTGGAAAGGGCAGGCCACACAAGAGATGGACTGATGACATCACTGAAATGGCAAGGAAGGAGTAGAGTTGCTAGAGACAGGACAGAATAGAAACAAATGAAGGAGGCTTTTATCCCTAAAAGCGGTCCTTACATATTTTTTAAACCTATTGCCAACAACAAATACACAAATTAAGCAAGTAATGTATAAGTGTTCGGCATTATAGATATAAATAAAAATTTAAAAAAAAGTTGCAAAACAGTTTCAGAAAAATGTTTTTTGCTCATGGTACCAAATTCGCTAGGAAACAAAGTTACACAACATTGTTTTCAGGGACATTATGTTGATGTTCGATTAAAATGAAATATTTTTGCGAGCAGTGGTGGCCCAATGGTAACGGCCGCGATTTACGAGCTGTAGGTCGTGGGTTCGAACCCAAGCAGGCACTTGTGTAAATTATTTTATCACCGCTGCTCTCAAAACTGAAGGAAAAAACATCGTGACGTGAGGAAACCGGCATTTCCTAAAACCAAAAAGACAATCTGACATCCGCCATTCCGCACAAGCTCCGCGTGGTGTATTATGCCCCAGTCCGTCATAGAGAGGAGGCCTGTGTCCCAGCAGTGGGAACATTATAGGCTGATTATGTTGATTTTGCGGAAAACGATGTTGGTGTTTAATTTATTTCCCAATGCAAATGGGGCAACTTATATTATTATACTAGCTGACCCGGCAAACGTTGTTTTGCCATATAAATTATTTCTAGCTGCTCGGCGATACTTCGTTTGCGTGGTGTCCTACCCTTTACCCTACCCTACTCATACACTACTTCTAACCTACTCCTACCCTACTCCCATAGATATATTAAATTTTTCTCTGCGTAAGAACCATCCTCGTACTTCAAGGAATATTCTAAAAAAAGAATTAGCGAAATCGGTTCAGCTGTTCTCGAGATTTGCGCTTAGCAACACATTCAGCGATTCATTTTTATATTATAGATGTGAATAGAATACCTAACCTAACCTATTTCTTCTCAATCTCAGACAGAACACGTTCCGTCCAGTATTCGCTCCACTGCTTCGTTCTGCGCGGCCTGAGCGCAAACGCGTCACACAGCTGCGGCGTCTGTTGGCCGACGCCGGGCTTCTGTACGACCAGCTGAGGGACGCTTGGATGGAACAGAAGCTTGTTGGTAAGTTATCTGACTAGCCTGACTAGTGTGGGGGGGTCGGCTTCCAATCTAACTAGATGCCCGCCATGCCTGAATATTCTGTGAAATGGCTGGTTGAAGAAGGATCATTTCACTAACTTTAAAAACCATAATTTTTGCGCAATTAATTTTATTTATACACTAGCTGACTGACACCAATTTTTTTAAGGACCCTTGATGGATTCTATTAATTTACTCAAATTATTTATTTCTTTAGGCTTGGAGAAGCAAATGTCATCGCTGACCGTGTCCGCTAAGGAGGAAGATATAAAAGAACTGATTGAGATATTTGACTGCCACTTCGACCCCACCAAGGAACCGAAGGGACCAAAACCAAGAATTCCAAGGAATAAGAATAGGGTGAGTTATTTCTACCTGTCACACACCGCGTTGTTCATATAAACTACGCAACGTATTTTAATGCGGATTTCAGTATCATTTAGAGAATTTATTCCGGAAGGTTATGTGCACAATTTAATCATAATTATGAAACTTACTTAAAATTGAGGAATCTCTCGTTTTGTCGAGTCGTAAAAACTGTGTGAAGTAGGGGCAGGTTGCAAGTTTGAAACAAGCTATTTTTATTTACATCAGTGTCAGCACAAGGAGGGTTGAGTAGAAATATAATTGCAATCCCAGCGCACCCTAATTGCTTAATACTATCAATCACAATCTAAATGATTTTGAACACAGATATATATAGACCTAGATAACGCAAGTATCACGAACTGTATGAAAACCAAGCGTGCCATTTTTTGACTACCTACTATGACGTCAAAAGCTTGCGCTCTCGCTCACGCTTACCCAGCCAACAGTACACAGGACTGAGCGCGAAAGTGGCGGCTTACGATTCTTTATCGTAAGCTGTTGCGATTTTTGGCACGCGAAGTAGTTGCTCTTGCGTTATCTAGGTGTATCTATATCTATGATTTTGAAGGATATTGCTAAACCATTTGCTTTATATGCTGGAAAACTATGTCTGATCAACAACGTAAATAACTCAATTAATGCTGTTGAGCTGTCGTAATAAAAGCCATTGCTACTGCCTACTATGTTACGAAAGTACCCCATAGGCTATAGTAGTTCACCGCTGGACATGGGCCTTTTTTAATCGCACGTTCGGTTTAGGTTTAAATACTTTATTCTCAAAAAAAGACAAAAAGCCACTTACTGAGATTATAAGATAACTTTTTCTAGGTAACGGGTCACCGAAAAACCATACTGATAATGCTCTTGATTACAATATTATTTTCATACTTCTGACACTGTAACTATTGTAATAGACTGTCTTCATTTGATTAATAAACTGTACTGTATGTATTCCAGGCTGCATCGTCAGCCGGTGAGACCGGTGAGGCTGAGGGCAGCACCAGCGAGTCCCAGAACAGCTCGCCACACAACTCACCCAACAAGACTAGCAGTGGTCAGTATTATCAGAGTTATTACCTATCTATCCATTGGGGCTCGTGGCTAAGTAACTAACAGCCGCATGCCTGGGGCGATCTATCAGGTTCAGCTACTCTTGCCGCAGTCGGTCCGTGAATAACCATCTTTACATACTGAGACCCCTCCGTACCTCGGAGAGCACTATAAACTGTGGGTCCCAGCTGTCATTTGTGGATCTTTGACAGTCGTTATGGGACCTCAGAAGCCCGAAAGTCTGACAACCAGTATTACCAAGGGGTATCGTGTTGCCCGGTAATTAGGATGTGGAGGTCAGATATCCACATAAAATACTGGTATTTCAGCTGCATCCGGTTAGACTGGAAGCTGACCCCAAAAATATTTGTGAAACGTTTAGGCAGATTATATTATTATTTAGCCCATAATGTCCCACTGCTGGGCAAAGGCCTCCCTTTCCCACACACGGCTGTCTACTACCATTGTGGGCCGTTGTTACCTAATCTGCCAAAATCAAACCACACCATAATATCAGTGGCACACTTCATATTCACTTTTAGGGTGATCTGTCAAACCGAATGTATTTTTAAGGTCTAACACATAAAACCACGCCTGTATTACAGAGGCATAGTATCTCGCCGGTTATAGTCCTAGAAACAGACATGTTCCGCCGACCCCAAATAAATTGGGATAAAGGCACGATAATGATGACTTTTAACTGATAGGGATCCAGTAATCATACTATTTATATTTTTCATTCCACAGATGCAGCGGCGGTGGTGGTGGCGGCGGGTGATTCTAGTCAAAAAGTAGTACCGGCGGCGCCCGAACCAGTGGCTGCCAACTAAATATGCGTTCAACTTCACAATTTACACTTATATTAAAGCTTAGTATTTTCTACCATAGCTGTCGTTAAGTATACTAAGCAGCTCTCGGGTTAGCGACGCCAAGAGGACGTCTATTCTTATCAAAATTTGTTAAAAAGGCCTATCACCAGAGTCTTTGAATAATAAGTTTTGTAATCAGAGTCATTAAGTACAAAGTTGTACAAGCATCGGGCGTCTTTGTCTCTCATAATGCCTGTGTGACACATTCTTAACTTCTAGACATATACATCTCTTTGCATAGTAAAAGTTCTCAGAGCATTTTATCATGCACTTTGCAAAATATCTTATCACGCAATTAATAATAAGAAATTTGCAGTATTAAGCACTCGATTTGTCAAGTGTTTATGCAGAAATACTTCCTTCCAAGTATTCGCTTGTATGACGTCAGCTTTGGTGTTAGGCCTGTTATCTTTTTATCACGGATTAGGGAACAGAACATAAGAATTGGTTTTCTGAGGACGCATACAGTTGCCTTTCTTCATAGACATTTGCTTAGGAAAACAGCTTCAGACCAATTATATGTACGGTCGTGCGTCACATTATGGCACAGTAAAAACTAATTTCTAGAGATAAGAGTCTCCTAATCTGTGATTATTTGCAATTAAATATATATTTTAAGGCAATTTGCATGTAAATTTTTGATGTAAGTCAAACGACGCGTCTTTGCTGATAAGGAATGTGCAATTTTGTAAGTGCAATTTTTTGTCAATTTATGGTCACTAAAGGTAAAATGCATCACGTTTATTTACGACCAAATGTTTTAAAGGAAAATAATACTGCGGGTTTATTCCCGGTCGTCACCGCCCCGTCGTCCCCACTGGGCACGAGTGGAAAAAAAAGTTTTAATTCCTCCCTAGTGGTGACGATTGGAAATTTTTATTTCCCACTCGTTCTGCTACAGACAGAGTCAAAATGCAATAATGGGTATTACAATAAGAGATTTCACGGATTGTTAAAATGTTTTAATTACGACTTTCTGAGCAAGAGTGAACAATGAACAGTGGGGACGACCGGGAATAAACGGTACTACGTCTTCATCAATTTGTTCACTTGGAATCGACGGGGTATATAGGAGACCTATATTCGTAACGATCCTTTCACTGCGTTGGTTTTTTTGGAACCATTTCGTCGCTAATTCGAAAGCTTATAACATCGGAGCCATAGAGATGTGACAAAACATTTATTCGTATTAAACAATTAGTTTTAAGTCTCCTTTGGAATTGAGAGATATTTGTTTTGCATGTAACGCAATGGACATTTTTTTTTCAAGCGCCCACTTTTTTTCCCTTTTGCTTACGCATAAAGATTTTTTTTTCTATATATAGATGGTAATGTAGATGAGTGCCTTAGCAACTCAGTGTAATAAGATATAAATTATATCCCATAATAATATTTTGGCCTTACTTGTACATTGTTGTTCGCAATGTCATATACGCATATTTTATATGGTCGAGTTATTTTAAAAAGTTGCAATTATGTTACGCGGTAAAGACGAAAAAAAAAACTTTTATACATTTTTAAAATAATAATAAATTAGCGGTTTTAACAAAGGCTTCGAACGAAGCAATATTTATTTTGATTAGTCCTTGCGAGTGCAATATTGTGGAAATTGTACAATGCGGACTTATTGAGTACAATATAGTACTTGTTTTATTTATTCAAAGATACATTTTATTTATTTCGTGTGTGCAATCACAGGAACGGATGGACTGATATTTACATCCGATATTTAAAAAAAAGTTTTTTTGTTTCTTTCATTTTGCGTTAGTTATGCTGGCTATTGCTGTAACAATTTTTTGCTGACTCAATTACGTCACTTTTTCGTTTGCCATAGAACGTTTCGATAAATAAGTTTTTTTTGTTCACCATACAATAAGCAAAGTAATGGAAAAAGTGTGTACCTATTAACTTACCTCTAATTTAGTTAGTTTTAACATAGACTGTACATATAATTTAATTTCTTATTTTGTTCAGATCTCTAATAAATATGTAAGTCTATTTTGGTTGTTTTATTTTGTATGTTTTAGTTGTAAGCAAGAACACACTATGTGCCGGGAAACTTAATACGGATAGTTTGGTTTAGTCGGAGGGGCCCGTGGCTAAATAATAACAGCCGCACAGGTCGATCGATCAGGTTCAGCTACGCTTGCCGCGGTTGGTCTGTGGATGGGTGACCGTCTTTACATACCGAGACCCCTCCGTGCCTCGGGAAAGTACGTTAAGCCGTTGGTCCCGGCTGTCATTCCCGGATCTTTGAGTCGTTACGGGTAGTCAGATGCCCGAAAGTCTGACAACCAGTCTTACCAAGGGGTATCGTATTACCCAGTAACTGGGTTGTGGAGGTCAGATAGGCAGTCGATCCATGTAAAATACTGGTATTCAGCTGCATCCGGTTAGACTGGAAGCCGACCCCAACATAGTTGGGAAAAGGCTAGGCAGATGATGAGTTGTAAGCAAGAACACACTATGTGCCGGGAAACTTAATACGGATAGTTTGGAACAACTTGGAAGCCAAGTGATCCTACTAACATTTTGGTCAAAATTGATTTATGTACAGACGCCAGCAGGTCAACCACGGAATAGAAAAAACGAGTGGAAGTGCCACGCAGCTATCGCGCGTGTGTCACAATTATGCGGAGCTCCGCAACACCGGCTCTGAGGCGGCTCAGTCGCGATTAGCTACTTGCTGTGATAGGACGTCTCGAACTTAACGAAAAATATTACAAACACGCCTTACTGTGCAATTTTTACATGCAAAAACGATAGCAGGACAAAAAATGTATCTTGCGGAGGTGTATCGTATCACCGGAAAGTATAAAACTATGATATATTTCAATATAATTGTTTTTATTGACAAAACCATATTTATTACTTTGTTGCGAACTAAAAACTACCTTATGTCCATTGTTCAAAGTCTAAATCAACTTGCTCGCTGTCTTGAATATCATCGTATACATTCTAGAAAATTCGACGCTACTCGATTAGGGATGGGACACATTCAAATAGTTCGGTATCGATAAAACAATAAAATGTGTATTTATATAGTGAAACGTTTATACGTTACCATGACATATTATGAACTCGTTGTCGTTCTTCTCGATTAATTGAATTATATGGTTTGAGTTTGAGTATTTATATTCTGACAAATAAACCAAATTTATTCATTCATAGCTGGACGTAGGCCTCAAAAAGAACTAATACTAATAAACAGTGATAGGAATAGGTACTTAGTGCCTAATTGCCTAAACTTCGAAGAAGATAGACGAAAGTCTGAGACTTCCTTACGACTGAAATATTTTTTCGGGACTAATGTCGGGGTTTCGGGACATCACCTAAGTACATTTAATATTAATGTTATTAATAGAGTACACTAATTGAATTCATTTTCCTTTTTAACCGACTTCAAAAACAAGGAGAACATATTAAATAACCAGTAGATACGTTTTCTATTGTTATTAATTCAGGTAAAGAACTGGGTCCGGTTGAAAGCCAAGGGTGCTGACTTAAAAAACTCGATTTTTTTTTCAAAACTGTCCCAATTTTATTGCAGTTTCGAATTAACCTTGACCATAGAAACTATTTAGATTCTAAGAAGCATGGTCCTACGACGCACCGTTTCCGAATTATGGGTCTCCGAATTTTATTTTATATAAAACGCTTTGTATTTTCAAAATGGTGGCTCGGATGAAAATCTTTTCTGGAAAGAAATTGTTGCTCTAGTCGAAAACCATGAGGACTGATGTAAAAAACCCGCGAAATATTGAAAAGAAAAAACGTTTGAGATTTTTTTTTAAATTTTTTGTCGGTCGAAAAATTTTTTTCCTTGATTCATGTTGGGATACTGCTTGCACGGCGGTAACACAGGGGGGGTTAAATTTTGGTTATTTTATGCCTAGGACGCACCGTTTTCGAGATATTTGAATTTAACTATAGATATCTTGTCCTCATCCCTAGCTGAGTAGAAAAATAGATAACAGGTGCATACGAATATGACATCTATTTCAATGATGTTAGCGTGCTAAATAGAGTAATTTAGTACAGCGCCCTCTAGCGTTGAGTAGCTGAACTCGTTGGGGATTGCTCGAATTTGATTGATGCATGGAAAAATGTACTTCATTGATTTTGACATGTAAAATAAAAACAACATTCAGTAGTTGTAATAAGACTTAATTTTGAACAACAATAAATAAACTTTTCGCCATAGTTGCATTTATATTTAGTAGCCAATTATATCATCGTTTTCTGTGTATTGAAATGTTTATTTTAATTTGCAATTGTGTGAGTTTGGCGACACTGGTTCCCGTACTAAGGAAGTCTAAGGGCACTTCCACTCGTTTTTTCTATTCCGTGAGGTCAACCTACCCGAAACTGTCAGATTTTCCAATCAACCTTGAACCTTGTGCTTTAGCAATAAAGTCGAAATTCTATTAAAGAAATCTGACAGATTGTAGTAACTTGATGTGCTGGCGTCTATACATTTCATTTTGGCCGTTTGAATGCCGTAACTACAAAAACAATTAAAAAGCCATTGTGTCTCGCGTGGATCCACGTTCTGGATCACGGCATCCGAAGGGGTAAGAAACCATAAATGCCAAAATGAACATAACTCAATTTTTGGTCAAAGGCCAGTTGGATCACTTGGCTTCCGAGCTATCCATCCATATTATGTAGAAGAAACAATTGAACACAAAAGTGAAAACAATTTTATTTATTTTAAATAGTAACCACATCATCTGTTGACTTAGACCAGGCTTCAGCTAAATGCTCTCTCACTGCTTTGTCCAGAATTACCTGAAAATATATTGATGTCAGAATGGTGTGGTGTGTATAAACCTGGATGCAGCTTCATAACTGTATCTACATATTATAATATACAATTTAATCCGCGCCAAAAGTCTGCCCCTCCTCTGAATCTGCATAGGGGGTGATCTTTCCATGTATGAGTATACTGAGACAGTGGGGATGATTAGTCATTGTTAACTTACTTCAATATCCTTACATCCCTGCATAGCTCGACTCAAAACTGTATCAAAGTAATCCATGTGTAGTCTGTGTGACATTTCTATCAATCCAATAGCTCCTGTAACAAAAATAAACAATTTGAGTGAAATGGAGTTCTTATCTAGATCTCAATTTATTTTTCTCCCTCTTATCATCATGTTCCGATAGGTCCATTTATAGGTGACAATTTGATGTCCGTGACTACCGCCGCCCCACCAACGCCAATCTCTTCCATATTTGGTAAATAATTAGTACTCATTTGGTACTAATTAGTACTCGAACCACAGAATTGGTACCTTAGTAGTTTTCGAGAAAATCGACTTTGAAGGTGGTCCGGCGGTAGTCACGCTCCCTTCAGCAGGACCACCATGAGCGCCGAAAAAGGGGGCACGCTACAGCTTTTCTAAGTATACAAATAATTAGTACCCATAAATATGATTTATTTCGTAAAAAAAACAGAACTCTAACATTTGTATTTACCACCACCACCTTCAAAGTCGATTTTCTCGAAAACTACTAAGGTACCAATTCTGTGGTTCGAGTACTAATTAGTACCAATTGAGTACTAATTATTTACAAAATATGGAAGCGATTGGCGTTGGTGGTCCGGCGGTAGTCACGGACATGACAATTTGACAAAATAACAGTTCCTAAAAGGACATTGTGCCCTTATTGGTCATGTTCAGTGCCGGATTAGCCCATATATTAAGCAATTGCTTAGGGCATCACGTCTCGGTTGGCACCATAAGACCTTGTCCAGAAGGGGCGAATTCGCGCGTTAACGAGATACTAGGCGCCAATTTGATACATCGCGTCCACAAGCATCGCGCGATTTCAAAATACGCGCGTAAATCGCGTGCAGTTCGCCAGAATCTCGACTCGCGCTTGATTCGCGCGTATTGCGCGTGAGTCGAGATACTAGAGACTCCTTGTTGCGTCCAGTTGACGTGCGAACTCCAGAGCGTTCTACTCCATGTTTTCTACTGACAAATGAAATTCGAACCCAAATGCTCGCGCGTTGGTACGCTCCTTCTGGACGCAACGGTCGCGCGTAATACGCACGAGAGAATCGCGGCGATTTCGCCCTTTCTGGACAAGCTCTAAGGCAGAGACAGCACCGAAACAGTATTTGCTAACACATGAAAGGCAAGGCTATTTATCAGCAAGATATTACAAGACCCAAAACTCACTCTACCTAGAGATGAGCGCCAATCTTTACAAATCGCTCGTCGTTGTTTTTGAGGTGACTAGTGGATAGGAGGGCCCTACAGGCGTGGATTGCTTAGGGCATCAAGTAGTCTTAATCCGGCACTGGTCATGTTCTTCAGGCCTAGAATTCCTCCTGATGTCTCGCTCGTCAGCGCCGCGTTCGTCGGTCGACCGTTGAGCATGGAATTGAGCGAGCGCCCTCTGTCAGTTACCGACGGCGATCAGCTGAATGCCAAGCGTGCGCGACAGTTGCTATGAATATCGATAAAGAACGAGAACGTGTTATTGCTGAGGTGCGCCAACGACCTGCACTATGAGATTTTATTGTGTACTTCTCGCTGACGTACGCGACCGACATCAGTGTATGAGAATGGCCAGGTGCGTACTTGCAACCGGCGTGCGTGAATGATCAACGTTAACGAGGCAAAAGGAATATGTAAGAATTGCAGGTGGCGTTCTGTAGTTTCTGCCGACCCCCATAGGAACAAGGCGTGAGTTAATGTATGTAAGTAACAGTTCAGGCTGGCTCGACGACACCTAAGCTGGCCGAATAACATGGTTATTTTGTGGAACTCAATCCACCGTTTTTCCGTTTTTATTCCTAGCTTATTCTATTGAGCCCGCCAGGCACAAACCACTTTCTCAACTCACCAGTACTTGGTAAACTAGCGACAGTCAACACGACCCCTCCAGCCGCTTCTTCAACATGGCTTACATCCACTAAAGGCTCCGGTTCACCGTCCTTCCACGCCAAGGACGCGCTACAAGCGATTACGTACGCCTTGATCGGAATGCCGGCGTCAATCAGTGCGAGAGTCGCTGCGTTCACGCTTGTACAGTACGCGCCGCCGTCTGCCTGGTAATAGGGAAGGAATTTGTTGAAGGTTTGTGGTGGAATTTTAAAATGAAAATACAGCGGAGCATATTATGGGCATTGACCATGAATCAAGCAGTGGGAAATTACATATTTCCCACTGCTTGATTCATGCTTGATATTATCTAACAAAGGAGTTCTCACCCACCTGTAATACTTCAACATAGATGTCAATCTGTGAGCGAGGATACAGCTCTGTTTTGATAGCTGCCATGAGTGCCTGTCTTAAGTGCATGGACATCTCTTGTGACTTGCGATCGCCGCGCGGACGGTTTTTCCTTTCACCTAAAACAACACACAAAAGCCTTTAGTTTGTGACATTAATGTTTCTATCAGCTTCTATACAAACCAGGTATTATGTGCATTATTTCCACAGAGCACAGAATCGCCGCGCCAGCTGCGACTACAGACTGCAGTAATTATTAAATTTGTGGTGCCGAATGTGCGTTAAGCTATTATGTTCTATAATAGCTGTTAAAATTTTATCATGATGTAATGTAATAATTCAAAACATCAAAAAGATGCCATTTTTTGGAAAACTATTGATTTCTTCAGACAAAGACATTAAATTATTATCTTAAATCTCTTTGATTTCAGACAATAGATGAGTCAAAGGGTATGTCATAGTGCATTCTATGTTTAGTATAATTACTAAGCATAGAATATCATTATTCTGATCATTGTTATGTGGATTTAAGACAACTTCTGTTGTGTCTTCAGTCTATAGTTATTCTATTCAGTGGTTTTTGATACTTTATTCCATTGATCTTCATGACTGAAACAATTATTACCATTGCCTGCTTCGATCAATAATAGTATTATTATTGATCGAAGATTGCCTGACATAAAGTTCTAAATCTTCATTCAAACTTCTTTCTGTTATAGTTATGTGGAATGTTGTATGAAGCGAAAACGAGTGGTACAAAGTGTTACTTAAATAAGTTATTTCTTAACAAAAAGCTTGTTATAGTGGTGTTGTGAAATAAGGTGAAAGCAAGATTACCTGTGGAGAATGTGGCCATGCTGTACTGGCAGTTGACTACAACACTGTCTTGTAAGCATTTTGATTTTGAGGCCTGAAACAAATTATTATTCTTAACACCTGCCTAGACCATAGACATCTAAGGCATATAAAACTATATAGTCCAGTCAACAAATGACCCAAAAGGAGGTGTAGAGTGCGAGAGCTTTTTCTCTACAATGCACCGTTTTAAAGTTATTAGTGAAACACTTAAAAGTGGGAACTTATATTCCCCCCCCCCCCCACACTCCGGCTCACCTCCTAGATGCGGGGACTCTTAGTATGTTTACTCACTAAGCACCCTGAACAACTTTATGAAGAAATCGCTTACGGCCCAGCTCACACACTCTACAACTGCTTTGTTGAGTGGACTAATAGTGTATTGGTGATTTGATGTCTGCAAAGATATTAAACAGCAGATTGACACAGATGCTTTATAATAATTGCCTTTATAGATCCAGAAAATTAAGTATAGTGAATCTTGGCTCTTATGTATAAGCAGTTTTAAAGCCTATTAGTAGCAAACTTTTTTATTGAGCTAATAGACCAAAGCAATAAGTAAAATTGTATTTAGATGCTTAAGGTATGCGGGTTCAACGTTCAGTATTATGAAAAGGAATTTGAACACGTATTTCTGCTGTTTTAGAGACCGGCAAGCTATGTCTGAAGAGCACTTTGTAAACAAATAAACTCTCTGAAATTTAAGTGCCTATTTAGACTGGTATTCGACGAAATCCGCCCCTAAGACTACCCACTGACCGAGCTTAGTAAAAATACTTGGACTTGCCTGGTGAGGGCCGTAAACAGCAGCTAAGACCTTGGTGTTTCCTTGTTCCAAATAGGCGCTTCCATCGGGCTGAGTGAAAACACCGAGTTTGCATTGAATACGACGAAGTTCGTTAGGTCTTCGGCCGTCAAGGCGAAGCCCTTGACTTGATAACATATCTGGCCCTGGCATTTTGTTGATAGAGAACAATACCGAAACAATTCACGTGTGCTCGATGATTTTGTAAACAGAGAGGCATGCAAAAATCAGAAATGTCAAATGACAGACTGTCAAATTCTATTTGACATTGACATTTATGTAGGTAACAGATAGTTCGTTCCATTGACAAGGCCTTATGCTAGACACACACGCAGCGACTTTAACCTCAGTCTCCGTCTTCCACCCACTTCTCTACTAAAGCAGCTAAGCCCCAGCTCAGGCGGCTTACCATCACCTCTTAAAGCAGGGCAGAAGTTGAACTGTACTACTTTCTTTGTATGACGTCTTAGTACATACAAAAAAGTAGTGCAGCTCAACTTCTGCCCTGCTTTAAGGTGAATGGATAGTGGTAGACCGCGAAATTCAAATTTTCTTACGTTTTTTGCAATTTGCAGGTCAGTGTCAGATTGTATCTTGATCAAAATATGATTCGCGACTATAACAGGTACATATATATAGAATTATAATCATTAGAATCATTAATTTATCTTTCTAAGTTAGATTTCTACTACCAACCACCAATCTCTTATGGAAAAGTGTTAGGGGTAGAAATCTAACTTAGAAAGATGTCTTAATGATTCTAATTCTCTAAATATTTATCTGTTATTCTCGCGAATCATATTTTGATCAAGATACAACCTGACACTGACCTGCAAATTGCAAAAAACGTAAGAAAATTTGAATTTCGCGGTATCAACTTCCCATTCACCTTAAGAGGTGATGGTAAGCCCCCAGAACTACTATAGGAGTCAGTTCTGGCCCAGAACTGACTCCTATAGTAGATTTTGGCTGAAAAAGCACAGCAAATTAAAACAAACCATGTGGTTACACTGAGATACTTTGTCGATTTATAAAGAAAAGGTAGAGCATTAGACGAATATGGGATACTAGAGCAAGCGAGGCGAACTCTAAAATGTTTGCATTCCGGATAGTTTAAATCTTAGACAAAGAAAAGTATAGACGGCGGGTAGCGCCATTTCATTTCCACAAGAAAGGGATAAAGTATTGAGTTATTATAAGTAACAGAAAAGGATAAAGCAATACTATTTCCGTCTCTCAGTGCGTCCCCGTTTTTTCAAGGCAGCTACATAAGTAGCCAATGTCATTTAAGTTAGTTTTTTGTCTCATGTGTGGCAAAGCTACCCGATGCTCTATAGCTTTCTTACTTTAGGGTTTAAATTTTGTTTTGACTGTATCTCAATGGTTTATACATATACATAAAAAAGAGAATGAATGATGCAAGAGCGAGCGAAGCAGCTGTCGTTTCGCTCGCTCTTGCAGTTCTACGTTAATTCAATTCTTTATCCACTCACAGATTTTGAAATTATTAGCAACAAATCGTATTGTGTGTGGAGATTTTGAAATCATCAGTGAGTCGCCAGCGACTAAAGTCGCTGCGTGTGTAGCTTGCATTAAAGCCTTTTCAAATAAAAATAAGTGACCCCTATTTCTGTATGTATTTAGTCAAGAGAAAATGTCAGCTATCCGACGTTCTAAAATTTTCGAGCTAGCTTCGTTCGGTCTTGCATCCTAGGTTCTTTGTTCTCTAAAAAATTTGATTGGTCTGCCATTCAAGTGTAAAATTAGCTACTACAATCTGTCAAATTTCTTTAATAGATTTTCAACTTTATCGCTAAAATATAAGGTTCAATGTTGATTGGGTAAATTTGACAGTTTCATTTCTGTGGGACAGACGCCAGCACATCAAGCTATCCGTAGCTTGATGTGCTGGCGTCTGTACAATGACCCCACTATAAATAGAACATCTTACAGATTACTATGATTACTATATCTGTATTTGGAATTTGGGATTGACTGAACCCAGCCAGATCATAGACTACTATTAAATACTAGCCAGATTCTCTGGAAATCTGTGGTGGAGACTGTGTTATTCTTTGAAGATTATTTTGAAGAAATGATTTTGCCTCAATCTATTACTCGACTATGCTGAGTCTGTGGTGTAATTATTTATGTTTTTAATTAATTTTCTGTATTATCTGTCATCAATGGCTGCGAGTGGGATTCTGTTGTGACTGCAGGAGTGGAAATTGTAATTCGTTTACCTCGCGGAAAAACATTCAAATAGCAATTTATTTACAAAGAAGATATGTGACTAGTGTCCGGTGTTAAGAATTAGGTATATTTTATTAAAATCAACTCTGGATCTTGATACTCGCGCCCATTGACCGTTGTCTTGTCAATTGTCATCCCGGTGATGCGTGCGTGTGCATTACATTTGGACAAAAAATCGATCTAAATGATTACCAATTTCATTGTAATGTCTTCATAATCAATTGTCAAACATATTATTCAACCTTTTGTCGATTCAAAACTGTGATTGTGCGTGTTAGTGTATAAAATATGTATTGTTTTTATTGATTGAATTCCTAAATAATTTGTGTATAATTGTGATACGTAATTGTTACAGAAGTGACTAAACCACAATGGACGTAGACGATTCGGCGGTCGACCTGAGCGTCAGGTGATTTTATTATTATATTTTTGTTTACATTTTGTAATATTGTGGAATTATGTAATTTTTTTTATAATGCAGGGCATTACCACCTGAGCTAAGTGAGCTGAGGGCTTTGACGGCCAGTGGGCTTACTATAACGCCAGCTCAACCTCCACCACATGTGAGTAAAATGATAAATATCAAATTTAACATCATTAGAACCAGCCAGCAATCACAGAAAAAGTAAATAAAATTGTCACTGCTACACATTTCATTACTTTCTCATGCTGCCTATTATTGTATTACATACCTTTGTTCATACCTCATAGACAGATCTTCGCTGGAGGTCAAATCATAGATAATTTTAGTTGTTTTGCATAAGGAAGAGTTGCTAACAGCATTGTAGTTTATTATTTCCTTTATTTCATTAAATCACATATAAATTATATTTTTAAATATTAGAATATAAAAAATATAAAAACATTTAAAAATATAAAAAATAGTAGCCCACCGGTATCGGGAACAGGGTCCAAGCTACCGGCAGTCAGGGCTCCAGAGAGAGGAACCTCCTAACAATGCGGGCCGTGTCCAGAAGTACCGCTTTCTGAATCAAGCCCTTGATCCAGCTGCCCAACGAGAGCCTCCTTAGGTGTTGGTCGAGGCTCTTGGCTATTAACCCATTGGCTGTCACGACTATCGGCACAATGGTTGCTGAGTCCACATCCCACATGTCGACAACCTCGCGAGCCAAGTCAAGATACTTGATCTGTTTATCTTTCTCGGCTTTCACGAGGTTCTCATCATGCGGGACGGTTATGTCAACAATCATTGCGCGCCGCTCTGATCGATCCACCACCACTATATCAGGCTTATTGGCAACAATAGTCCTGTCAGTGATGATGGATCGATCCCAGTACAATGTGATATTACCATTTTCGAGAACTGGGTCGGGCACATACCTGTAGTACGGCACCTCCGATTCCACAAGGCTGTATTTCAAAGCAAGCTGCTGATGGATTATCCTGGCTACAAGGTTGTGTCTATGCAAGTACTCTCCGTTAGCCAGACGAGAACACCCGGAGATGATATGTCTGATTGATTCCCCCGGCCGGTGACATGCCCGACAGATGTCAACCGTGCCGTCTTTCACAATAAATCTCCGGTAATTGTTCGTCATCATAACTTCGTCCATAATTGCACAAACAAAACCTTCGGTTTCTCCAAAGAGGTCACCGAAACGCAGCCAGGCTACGGACGCTAGTAGATCTACATCGGGTCCATGTAGGGCCCGGAGAAAGCGTCCGTGAAGCTCCTTACTCTGCCATACCTCCATGCGATCATTAGTGTCAAGCACTACTGGTTTGCGCCAGTTCTCTTTAGCCAAGGAGAGCGGGGTAAGGCCCTTGTCCACTATGACTACATTTCGATGCATTCCCACGTCGGTTTCCAGGAAATATTCCCTGAGACTGCATATCTCACGATTGTGGAGGGTCTTAGCATTTAAAAACCCTCGACCTCCACATTTTCGCGGGATATACAGCCTCATTACCGATGACCGTGGGTGATGCATTCGATTTGCAGTCAGCAGTGTACGGACCCTCCTATCCAGGGCATCGAGTTCGGTCTGAGTCCATTTGAGTATGCCGAAAGAGTACATCAAAACTGGCATGACCCAGCCGTTGAAGGCGCGCACCTTGTTTCCGCCTGATAGAAGACTATTAAGTACTTTTTTCAGGCGACCAAAGAAGCGCTCCTTCAACGATTGCTTCATGTCAGTAACATTGATCCCTAACGCTTCCGACATACCCAAATACTTATAGGTTTCGAATGCAGAGAGGGCTCTAAGGTTTGTGGAATCCGAGAGTTGAATTCCCACGGATTCCACAATCTCCCCTCGCTTTACATGCATGACCGCACATTTGTCCACACCAAATTCCATCCTAATAGCGCTACTGAAAGTTTGAGTTACTTTCAGTAGTTCCATCAGTTGCAATTTATTGGGGGCAAAGAGTTTTAGGTCATCCATGTAGAGGAGGTGCGATATAACCTGACCACCTCTCCTCAGCCGATAGCCTAGACTTGAATCCTCCAGCAGTGTGCTTAGAGGGTTCAAGGCTAAGCAGAACCAAAGTGGACTCAAACTGTCACCCTGAAATATGCCTCGCTCAATCCTTATCGGTTCGCTATTCCTCTGAATATTTCGACATCCTGGATAGCGAAGGACCGTCCTCCATTGCCCCATACACATCAGGAAGGTGCGCAGAGTTGCATCTACTTTATACAACTCTAACACCCTCATGAGCCATGTATGTGGCACCGAGTCATAGGCCTTCTTATAATCTATCCAACATGTCGACAGATCCTTTCGGAAACGACGAACCTGTTGGCTAATGGCCATATCAATGAGGAGTAGCTCCTTAGTACCGCGGGACCCATTCCTACATCCATTCTGAGAGACAGACATGATGGAGTTGGTGTTTATATGTTTGTTAATTTTAGTTCTCAAAATGGATGTAAGAACTTTATAGACCGTCGGTAAACACGTGATCGGCCTATAATTTTTGGGTTCCGCGGTGCTACCTGATTTATGGAGCAGGTGGGTAATTCCTGCCGTAAGGAACTGGGGTAGCGAACCAGACTCCAAAGCAGTCTGAAACTGAGATGCCAAGCGAGCGTGTGACCTTGAAAACCATTTGATCCAAAAGTTATGCAGCCCGTCCGGCCCTGGAGACTTCCAGTTAGGCAACGGACGAACTGCACAAGCTACATCTTGGGGGCAGATGGTGATAGCCCCCATTTCTGGTATTGGATCGCAAGCTCGCTCGACTTCCCGAGCCCAATCACCTTCGGTGTGACTGACAGGCACCGACCAGATACTGCGCCAGAAGGAACACATGGCATCATCATCTGGCAGGCACGTCTCAGCCACACCTTGGTCCGGTCGTTCTCAACCCCTATAAACCCACCTTTCATCGCTCTGGAAGGTGCGATTCTGAGTATATCGCTCTACTCGCCGCTTATACCTACGAATACGATTCGCCCATGCATACACTTTCTGCTTCAGGAAGTCGATGCGCTCTGTGACACAAGACATATAGTCTTGAGGACTGATATCAGTCCCCAAGAACGCCCGCCTCACAAAGCGCATCACTCTAGGGCGAGTATTGCCCTCCCTGAAGCAGATTAGTTTGCCGATGAGCGTTCTGGCCCCACCAATACGGCGTTCAATCCTGCATTGCCAAGCTGGTACGGCTGGTTTCGGTCGTGTAGCTCTAGAATCATTGGCAAATTTGACGTATAATAGTTTATTATTATATAATAGTTTATTATTATTAATGACCAAAGATTTATCATTATGAGGAAGTAATGATTATAAAATGAATAATGCTTTAATTGCTACTTGAATAAACAAACTGTTCATTCTTCGTAATTTAAAATGTACATACAATAGCTTGATTTTATTTAAATTTAATCTGATACTATGAAACATTGAACTAACATCTTTATTTTCTTTTTGCTTTCAACAAAAAGATTGACAGGGTAAGTACTTGTAACTTGTAACAAAACTCCAAAACTTACAATGTTATAAAATCAAAGTTTCCATCAAATCATCTGTATATAAATCTAATCAAAGCATTCTAATTAAAGTTGATGTTAATGATATGACTAATTCCTTAATCACATATCTAAATCTACTTTGAGATTGAACTCATTAAAAATAAATTCATTGTTTTACTCAGTAATAAAGTATTATAATGACTTAAGATGTTTGTGTTTTATAAGACAATTAATATTAATAAATACTATGCAGCCAGGCTCACTATATCAAGACAAATAATCTATGTTAATACTATACTATATTTTATCAGATTAGCTATTGTGATCATCATCTTTCAAGCCTTTTAATAATATATGAGGTTTTACCTTCAATGTAAATCATCATCATCATCTGCCTAGCCTTTTCCCAACTATGTTGGGGTGGGCTTCCAGTCTAACCGGATGCAGCTGAATACCAGTAATACCTTCAATGTAAATACTTGTAGTAAAATATCAATTTGTTGGGACAAAAACTTTTAATTACCAGGTATTTTAATATGTCTTATAAGTGTTTCATTGTATTACATGATACAAGTTTATCTATAATCTTTGAAATGCTTCCAAAATAATGGTAACTAAAGTCTATTCAAACTTATGTTTCAAATTAATATTGTTTCAAGTTAAACCAATATCAACATTATTTTAATGATATTTAAGTTGATTTCGGAGTGACTAGCACTATTGAAAAAGTTATAAAAATGTTTGAAGTTGTAGTGTAAACTGAACTTTATTATTTAGGGTTTAAAGTAATTTTTCCGTAAACTCATATTTGTTTATATTTTTGGAAAATAAATTGCGAATGCAGGGTCTCAATGTAAGCCATTCTTTCTATAAGAAAATAATCTCAAAAACATTGTAAAATAATGGTGTTCAGCTGCATCCGGTTAGACTGGAAACCATAGTTAGCAAAAGGCTAGACAGATGATGAGTAGACACTGATGATCACACTAGTGTATTTAAAGCCTGGCTGCGTAGTGTGGTGTGGCTGCTCATTACGGAGTAAACTCAAATTATAATAATGTTACTCAGGTACAACAGCTCAGGATTGTGAGTAGATTGCTTGATACGTTATTAGTAAAACTTAGTTTATTTATATCTTTACTATACACACACAGTATTGTTACATAGAATGGTAGTTTCCATAGTCACCATTGTTGGCCAATGTATTGGGTGATTATACCATAGGAGGATTCCTCTACTCATTTTGTGGACCCTAAACAACTGAATTAATGCTCATTAAAGGTAAGCGTCCACAGGCCCGCATCGCACGTATTGGACTCATCGCATCAAACGGATTAATTAGACTGCGTCCACTGTATCGGCAGCGATCGGATTGCCGACGCGAGTATCAGCAATCGGATTGCCGATGCCACCTTCATTCGGATTTTTGTAGTGATCGTACGTGCGGAAAGTGTTTGTGAGAATGGAAGAAAGCGATGGGCCGCGTCCATTGGTCGGCATTCCGTATGACGTCATCGGTACGCATCGCTTGTAGGCATTGCCGATGAGCGGTGCGGATCAGTGGACGCTGTTGTATGAGTTTTTATACAAGGCAAACTAAAATCCGTTACGTGGGATGCGTCCGATGCGAAACTGTGGACGCTTACCTTAAGAAAGTAGTTCGAATTGGAATCAATATCTGTCATTTTTAATAAGTACAGGTAATTTTTTTATCTCGAAAATAATTAAATTACTTAGATTAATGTCACACTTCCGCTGTAAAGTCAAAATAAACCAAAATGGACGAAGTACCTTCTACGCTAAATCCTTATACGTGTGCGGTTGTGTGAATGTGACCACGTTTTTCTCCCACAATCGGTATTAACTAATTTAATAAATAATGTTTTAAACATAATAGTAAAAATTCAGTTTGTGTTATGTTATAACATAATATTCTAATTGGGGTGTTTGGTGACGTGTGTTAATTTCGGGACATGTTGTAGTATGATCATCTCGACGGTTAAGAGGAAATAGGGTATAGGTGACAAAAAATGAAATGTTCAGAAGAGCCATTCAAAGTTTTAAATTTTAGAAAAACTGACGTGAAAATGATTTTTCCTAGGGCATAAACGCCAAAAAAGTCAGCGTAGAGTCATGGGAGTAAGCGCATTCGAAAGAGCGGAAAATTTTACGTAGGATATATAACTCGTTTTTGACCAAAATGTCGTGTCGGTTAGCCCTACTTCCTTTTTACCGTCGATCTTTGAGTTGAAGACATTTATGAGACCTTTTTATGATTTTTAAATTGCTGAAATTTTTTATTCTCTTTTTTAATTGAAGTAATAGTTGTAGTTATTTATTTACTTCATGCACCTTTTCTATCTATCCAATTAAATAGTACAGTTTATTTTTCCGTGTTGTCTTTTTTACTGCAAACTGTAACATATGCAATGTGTAGGGCTCCAGTGGCAAGCGGGTGCTTCGCCCTCGATCAGAACAGCGTAGCTATGCAGAGAGTCCGGATATCGTATTACTGCCGGCCGCTCCGCCGCACCGCAAGCCATCTATGCCGACCCCTGCTCCTTTTACCGGTAAGTCGGCTTTCTACTTGAATTCAGAATCTAAGATAATTATCAAGTTTTGGAACAACAAACTCCATTTCATGACAAAATTGAAAAACCATTGCAACCTTTGTTTTAGAATCTTTTTGTTACAAACTGTTGCTCAAAAATCAACTTAGGATACATAAATCTATAGTAGATAGTTGAGTAAGTGGCATGTAAATGATCTGAGATTATGAATTGAAGTACCAGCATTCACAGGCGTAGCTAGAATAATCTTTCAGATAAGGTACAAGGAAACCTGCCTGTGGCTCGATTGCTTTTTTGCTGCATAAGGACCCGCGCAGACTTGGCGAAGCGCGGTTATGACTGCCAAACAAATATCGACCTTGCGCTTGTTGAAATAAAGTTGAAAATAAATAAACTTCCCTTAGCCCAAGACCGCATCAAGGACAGAGGTGCGATTGAGTTAGATTATTTATTTTCGTCATTATTTTAAAGCACTTATTGTTGATATTTGTTTGGCAGTGCAATAAAAATTGCTCTTTCCCTGATTTGCGCCAGCCCTTATTTTAATGATTATACTATACGAAGACGGTTTCAACGGTCCTTCGGTCTTAAGTTCTTGATTATAAAAGCATGAATCTTTTTCCAAAACTGACAGGTTTTAAAGAACTTCTTCTTAATATGCGTCACGACCAGAAACGACATGAAGCGAAGTTATCTGGAGGCGCTGTTCCGAAGTGTGTTCCTCTCGGTATGTGCTACCGATATTCTTCTTTACCTTTTTCTGTCAAAATCAAAAATCATTTATTCAATTTAGACGGAGAATCAGCACTTTTTGTACTTCGAAATTACATAAGACAGTGCCCAAAAACGTCCGCCCTTCACCACCGCCACAAGCGCCACAATCTCTCAGTTAACCACTTATGGTTTTAAAACTAACTGACTTAACACTTTCCGACGCGGTCCTCTATTAGGGAAACACAGTAGAATTTTTCATACAAAATCACAATACTCTCACAACCGTACAGTACCGACAAATTCACGGAAAATTAAATCGTTTACTATTGCGGTAGACGGCTATAACCATATCAGTAGAGCGTTGTGGATGAAATCTGCTTACGTGTGAGTATGGCACACATTGGAAGCTCGTACACCACTTGTTTTTTACAGTAAATCAACGTGATCTCAGCCTTATTGCTTTAAGCATAAAGTCTTTATAATAAGCAAATAAATTTTACACTGCGGTCGCCGTGTTTGACGTAAAGAAAGTACCAAATTATACGGCTGGCACCGTATACACGGTTACAGCCGTTGCCGCGCCGGAAGGTGTTAAGTCAGTTGCCGTGGTATATTCAGCCTATAATGATGTTTCCGCTGCTCGGAAACAGGCAGTCTTTCAATGCCTGTCCTGTCCTAGTGTCCAGCTCGAATTAGGCAACACTAAGATTATGAAAAATAATTATGCAATGATAGGAACTTGTTGCGGATTAGTCAATAATTTTTATCAGTCGTATAAATCCATTATCATGACGTAATATTTGTCGTATAAAACCTTCTCTTGTCATTTATTTTGGCTTACTGAAGTCTAAAATGTCTGATTGCACGCTCCTGGATTTTTTAAGGTATAGCTGCTTGGGTGCTGTCGGGTTTCTGCAGTATTAACATTATTCTTTATAAGTAGTCTCCCCTCAACACGATATTGTTATCTCTGTCGCATCGATATCGTCACTACGTGACGTGATTTAATGTAGAAAATTTCTGTGGCATATAAAAATAAAAGGTTTTCTTAAGCCTATCACTATACTGGATGAAATTTAACAGATGCGACAAATCAAAATATCTAATTCAACGGGTTATAAAATAAAATTTAGAGTATGTCATTAAGGAAGGGGATGCAAATAAGTTTAGTGCGCGTGGGCGAGCGATTTGGCAACGTCGGTCGTCTAGCGCCCTTTTTTTCTTAGGAACGGTCAAAATGAGGTAAATACCGCTAGTTCAACGCGTTGCCAACTTGCTTCTTGTAGTGAACTCTGCGATGAATGGGTTGCTTTTCGGGCGTGCGCTAAAATTTATACCGACTTTAATTTTCTTATAGGATTTGATAATTTTGAAAAAAAAAAATTGCTGGAATGACTTAGTTTGCACTATTTAAGACGATGATTACACGATTTTTTTCAAGAATCACCTCCAATAGGAAAAGTTTGGTTTTGTAGATTGCCATCTCTTTTACTCATACCTATATGACAGTCTCTTTCCAAAGATTAATGTGTCATATTTACACTCGAATTCTGTCCTTGATCCTAAATATTCAATGCATGATTTTAGCTGCTCACATAGAATAAATTACGGCTAATTACAAAAATGTTAATAAAGGGCATGAAGATATTCCATTGACCCAGTTTTTTTTACGACTCTTGCCTAGTTTAAGTAATATATTATAATAAGTCACATTACAAAACAAATATGTGGTTAAGCTAATCAAACAGTATCACACATGTTATCAATTAACAAACAGATTCCTAAACAATATATGCTTATACTTTAATCTAATGAACGGCGTGTTTTATTTGATACCAAGTAAAATATTAGTCATATACTCGTCAATGCTTCTTTCATCAATTAATTACTATGGTATTATGAACAGGAAAACTGCAAATAAATATTTATAACTCCAGTGAACCAAGATTGGCGAAGGATAGAAAGTTTAAATAGAAAAAGGATTTAATTTATTGAACAAAAAATTACGTACTTACCTACAAAATATTCTCATAGGTAGTACACCAGTTTTTAATCACCGTTTTTGGAAAAGAATGAAAAAAAGAAAGGGTGTGCTACCGCTAGGGAACAGCTATTCCTCTGGACACTCTTAACTAATCTTCAGAAAGTCTCTATCGAATGATCTTAGAAGTTTCTCAGTGTGTAGACTTCTGCAATAAAATTGATGAAATATCTTAACAGATGTAAGCAGTAAACTAAATTCGGGCGGTGTGAACGTGTCAATAACGCCGAGCACTCTGCCGGCGCCGGCACCCGAGTCGCCGCGAGACCCGCGAGACGATGAGGACTCTGAAGAGGACGAGAATGAACCGCCGCTGCCTATAGCTGGGCACAGAGTGAGTATAAGTAAAATCACACAAACAAATTAGACAGGATGTAATAAGACCCATCACATATCCATTATCTATGCATTCTATACATTGAACTAAGTAACATTGAGCAAAAGTTATTGCTGGGAAACGAGGTTTATTTTTGGTGCGGAAAATCATTACCGCTCAGTGTAAAGGCGCGTTTCCACTAAAATTGTGCTAGCACATTTGTTCAACAGAACGCCAACAGCGCACATACTTGAGCTGCAGATCCGTTAGTCTCTGTTACCACCAGCAAAGCTGTACGTAACTTATAGGCCTACAGTGCAGCACATTTGTAAATGTTTACTTGAGTGAGTCCACCAAAAGGAACATTTGTACCGTACACTGTGCAGTGCAGCGTCGCACAGTGCCGTACGCTGGTGCCTTACCGCACGCAAAACATTACCTATGCTTTTGGGTGCATACAACGGTACAGGGGTCACGGGGGTATTATGTTTTTCAAATTACAGCATTAGCTTTGAGAGGACAGTCTACTTCGTACGAAACCTCTAACATTTAATTTACGTTCGCGATTTATTTGCCAAAAATGTAAACAAATATGAATTAATGGAAAAATAACTTAGTCATTGAAATAAAGTTGATATTTGTTTAACTTGAAATAGGGCCCACCCTATACACACCCCCAGGTGTGCAGCGCTGCGCACTTACTATAAATTTCCTGTTTAGGAACTATCAAGCGCTGAGATTTGGGAGCGGGAGCGTCGTCTGCGCACACTTAGAGAGAAACTACGCGCCGAAGAAACACGGCTTGTGCTGCTGAGAAAACTGCGGCAGTCACAGCAGGCTACGGGCTTGCCGCCTGCTAAGGTAAACTACAAACTTATTTTGGTCTCTCTGGCTATTATGAACGGATTGCAGTGAGATTTCTACAATCGAATCATGGGGACATTGTAAACCTGAGAAACTATGTAAAGAATGAAGCCGCCTTTAACCTTTTGAAGATGTCCAACCGATTTTGTGCATTTAATATTTGTTGCCTGTGTTATTGAATAAGAATATTATGCCAAGCATTAACAGAACCTGCTCTCTTAAACATCAGATAGCCAATTCTCGTAATTTAAAACGTACAAAATCTAGTCGCAGCCTCATCTCGGCGACAAACAAATGTCAAAAATGTAGGGAAATTAGAGGTATTTTTGACAGATCAGACTGTAAACGTTCTTAAAATTACGAGAATTGCAGCTCCGAAATCGCAACATGCAAGTTGTAACCTCCATTTCTAAAAGCCTTAATTTACGGTATCGTCAAAATGTCATGTCAAAAACATAGCTGATAGTTAATTATTGAGCTATTTTGCATTATTGCCAATTTCTAGACGGAAGTTTTTGAACAAAAAAAAATTTATTATAGGACTTATAATCTACTCTGTTTTTAATCTGTGTACATGTGTGTCAGGACTCGACAACGGGTACAGCATTAGCCGGTAGTGGGTGCGTGGTTCCGCCCGGAGTTACTGTCACACCCGCTCCGCCACCCGCGCATCAACAGAACAAGGTGAGCTGAATAATATAGTATAGGAATAATACCAGCCTATTATTGTCGCACTGCAGGGCAAAGACGAGCTCATACAGAGAAGGCATAAGCATGGGTCACCACGCTTGCTCAAGACATTTATAATCATTTTTAGGGTTCCGTACCCAAAGGGTAAAAACGGAACCCTATTACTAAGACTTCGCTGTCCGTCCGTCCGTCCGTCTGTCTGTCACCAGGCTGCATCTCAAGAACCGCGGTAGCTAGACAGTTGAAATTTTCACAAATTATGTATTTCTGTTGCCGCTATAACAACAAATACTAAAAACAAAATAAAATAAATATTTAAGGGGGGCTCCCATACAACAAACGCGATTTTTTTGCCCTTTTTTGGTCGATATCAATAATGGCAACAGGTAGGCACTTGAAATATTCACAAAATACTCAGTTGTATTTTTACTTTAATAATAAATAGTAAAATTAAAATAAAATAAATATTTAAGGGGGGATCCCATACAACAAACGTGTTTTTTTCGGCGTTTTTGCCTTGTGGTACGGAACCCTTCATGTGCGAGTCCGACTCGCACTTGGCCAGTTTTTATAACAGTTTTATTTAAAAATTAGTAGTAAGTTCACCTATAAAATGAGAGAAGTTGTCGGACTACTATTTGAAAAGTCCTAATGGGTAATGAACAGTGGCGTGCCTAGGGGTCAAAATTAGGGCAAGCCCACAGATTTTCAAGGTATAAAAAAAACACCCAACTGAGGGATTGGCTGATTTTCTTGTTGTTAATGGTTGTTAGTAGTACTAACATCATTATTATAATTTTGGTAAGAAAAACTTATTTCAAGCATCAGTACGTAATTGTCATAAGCGCCATCTATACTAATGAATGCGTAAAATAAATGAACCACAACGCTTAGCGGGACCTTTTTTCATTTTGCTTGTCACTTGCAAAATTTGTTCAATCAAAATGCACTAGATGGCCTCCAAATATTATCGATTTATTGTTATTTTCTCGTACGCATTATTTTATGAATTAGGTACTTACATTTTTAAAGTCAATTGATAATTTTAACATGAGCCACTACATAGGTTTGTCATAACATATTCATACCTAATAAACGATCGAATGAGTAGGTACCTATTTTATTTATTCTGTCTTCTTGACTGACAAAAATACTTGTTTTTATTTCCGAGAAGTACCGACAGTCCGACAGTAATTTAAGATTGGCTACGGTGAAGTAAAGAGTTATTTATTGGCAGAAAATTGCAGAAAACTCAATGTATTTACGTACCTTTTCGATGACAGATTCCGAACACATAATGATAAAAGAACACTATATTCATTAACCATTTACAAAATCATAGGGAATGACATCACCAATCACCACAATCAATATTTTTTTCAAATAATAAAACTAATTCTCAAAGTAAGTATTCAAAACTTCAAAACAATAACAATTTGTTTGAGTCGCGTCGTGTCATCGACTCATCGCGCCCGCCCGCCACACGTGCTTTCGCAACTAACTTTACGCGGGTCAACGCAACGCGCGGATAGTGCATTTGCGCGAACTTCATGCCTCTCAAAAGCCTGGCTTTTCATTTCATAGAACTCTGTGTATAAGTACTTACCAATATATCAACAAATGTAAACGTTTCTATAGCAATTTGTATGCGAAAACTGCGAGACAGAGAAAGGAAAGGCAAGCCAGGTAAAAAGCCAGACTAGTGTGAGCGAGATGGCGCATTTGAACGCATTGTATAGCGTTTAGAGCCGAATTCCGAATTTGGCGCGAACCTATCCCAAAGTTAGCGCTAGTTCGGATTTCGAAATTGTATTATATGTCATAAATGTTTGAGTTCGAGTTAATTGACTGGAATTTTTTGAATATATTTTTTATTGATTTTGTTGTTGTGAATTATGATTTTATTAGGGCAAGCCGGGCTTTTCTGCTTCTATGAAGGTACCGCCACTGGTAATGAATACTGAATACTTTAAGCTACTATCACAATCCGATATCTACACCAGAGAAATGCAATCAAGGAACGCTTGGCAAATCGATCGATGTCGTAGTGACGAATCTCAAATGAATATTCTTTTATTTCAGCGCACCAACAGCAGTACCCCTACGGCACCATCTAACTCTTCAAGTTCGTCACGTCGCACTTCAAGCTTACCTGGCGGAGCAACTCTTACTCCCGGACCGTATCGCTCACAGGTATAATAACAACACGGCCATTATACGACAAGAGCTCCTGGGGGTCTACTCCGAAGCGGTTAACGACTGTATCGGCCGAATGTTCGGTCATTTTCTACTACCATTAATTTCCTATATTGACTATTGGTCCCGACCAAACTGTGCCAATCCGAACCTTTTTAGAACCATAATAACCATAACCATAATCAGCCTCTAATGTTCTCACTGCTGGGACACAGGCCTCCTCTCGGTGAGAACCTTTTAGAACCCTTAACCCTTTTTTTACCTTTTTTTTTTTTTAATTCGTAGTATGACAACAATATTCGAATCAGAAAATCACCGAACATTCGGCCGATACAGTGGTTAACCGCTTCGGAGTAGACCCCCAGTTCATACAAATCTTAACAATCAATCAATCAACTAGAGCCTATCGCAGTCCACTGCTGGACTGCCTCTCCCAGGCTGCGCCACAACACTTTGTCCTCCGCCTTGCGCATCTAATCTGATCGTCTGACATGCGGAAGGTGTCATCATCTGCCTAGCCTTTTCCCAACTATGTTGGGGTCGGCTTCCAGTCTTAACCGGTTGCAGCTGAATACCAGTATTTTACATGGAGCGACTGCCTATCTGACCTCCACAACCCAGTTACTGGATAATACGATACCCCTTGGTAAGACTGGTTGTCAGACTTTCGGGCTTCCGACTACCCGCAACGACTGTCAAAGATCCACGAATGACAGCCGGGACCAACGGCTTAACGTGCTTTCCGAGGCACGGAGACATGCGGAATGCGCATGATTCCATTTAAGCGTGGCAGCTTTCCGAGTGACATCAGTTATTTTTAATGAATTAATCCTTAGTTGCCTACTGAAACCTACGGATAGCTAGCCTGTTTTCACTTCTCAAAATGGTCCAAATCAACACGTTACTTTTGTTGCAGTCATCAACGAGCGGCGGGGCTAGCATAACTCCCTCAGTGACAATCACACCGGCACCGCCGCCGGCCAACCAACATGCATCCTCCAATAAGGTAATCATTACAATCATTATTTATTTAAGTTAGAAAGAAGTAGGGTCAGATATAGACGTAATTGCAAGACTGCTCAAGAAAAGTGCTTTGTGGAGTAAAGACGTAGGTATATTGAGATCATTCTATGGCGCAAGGTTAGTTTCAGAAGAAATCATGTTAGAAAAAGTATCTTGGAGCGTTTTTGAACTTCATTGTAAAAGAGAAATGAGGTATATAGATATAAGAGGTATGAGGAACAGGTTGTAAAGTTCACTCAACCTCCATAGAAAAGGGAGGATCTTCTGACCAGACGGGTGTTGTGTCTGGTGGAATACTGCCCGACGATTTATGTTGGGACGTTGTATATAAATATGCTAGTTGCGCGGTAAACTCTGCTTGCGCGATGCAGGATTTTGCGTGACATCAGTGTGCTGCGTAGTTCACATGCGGCGATGTAGATGACGCCACATGAGACTTGATAGTAAATTATTGCAAAATGGAGTAATGACTGATGTTTCGTATGGAACTGCTCAGGTTTTGTAAAAATAAACAGTTTCTTGCTGGGCCGCAATCGGGTGAAAAAATAATAAATTTTGAATAACATAGAAGTTTAGGCAAAATAGGCAATCGTAATTAGTAACAGTAGTTCTTATAATACATTGTACATTCCAAGCAACCCCAGGACAATTCGTCGGTGACCAGTAGTACCAGCGATGCAGTGAGTATGGAAATGTGATGTCATTTCACTAATTTATAGTTGAATCTATTTCGTTTTTTCTTTATTTCTATATTGGGGCTCAATTTTTGGAAAATTTTGTGTAGTTTACAGCAAGCTTGTCGCCTTTGGGAAGAATGGCGTATTACTGTTCGAATAGGCAATTTACGCAGAAACGATTTTCGCAAAATTTCAATTTGCACTATGGTCAAACCGCCACCGTTTTTGTATTTTTGTAGGTTGTTATTAATGAAATTGAGCTCCAAATCTCAGAAGTAGAACTGAAATCAAATGGCCGAGAACCATTGCTTTTCCAAGTTAAACATACTACCCAAAAAGATACTGGATTTTATTCCCAGTTATTTAATTTTATTCTAATAGATTTGTTTTATTTCTATAAAAATCTTTTATCATAGACTTTATACCAGTCATGCTAGAACTACCAGTTCTTATATCCAAGAGAATAAAACCTAAAAACCCATAGTACCAACATCGTATTCCTGTTACAGGCCAGTTCCCGCAGTTCTGAGGACACACAAACCCCCGCCCAGCGCCAGGCCGCCGCCAAACTGGCGCTACGGAAACAACTCGAGAAGACCTTATTGCAGGTATGTAGTCTTTATCCTACGAAAACCATAATGTGTATCGTATAACTCATTCCATTAAAAAAAACAGTGGCACTTCGGGAGTGCCGACAGAAGTGAAAACTAGAGTCTGAATGATGATGAAGATTATACAATTACGTGTGTATTTTTTTAATCGTCTTATAAACAAAATACAAACAGAATACTTTGCGATCACTCACTGACATATCGGATATACACGATGACACGCGTTTGCGCACGACTTAGGGCGATATTTGTGACATGTAAATTTGCAGAGCCCGAATGCGTGTCACCGGTAAAGTAACTTGCATAATATGATGTGTTACCACGGATTCAGTATATTATTCTGAATTCATGGTTACAGTTAGTGCGTCGATGTCCCTGCCATCCTGTATTATGAAGCCTGCTATACGGAATAGGGACGCGGGTTGGATTAATGTAAGAAATCACGTGAAGATAAAGACGTAACTAACTCAAACTTAGTATTTCTAGGTTCGAGATCGTGAATTTTCGCACGAACCGAATACGTATGAAACTGTGGCTAACTCTATACATAATTACTTTTGTTCTCAGATCCCTCCACCCAAACCGCCCCCACCTGAAATGAACTTCATTCCTTCGCCCAGCAACACCGATTTCGTCTACTTGGTGGGACTTGAACACGTTGTGGACTATCTCACTGCTGAAGACCGGTAAGAATAGTTATTTATAACTTAAAATCTGTTGTGTGTGCGTGAAGATAAATAGGGCCAACACATAATAAACACACACATTTTCGAGTTTGCCATTGTTTCGGACGGTACCGAGAGTTCCTGCGCGTATACATAAATTCACAGCGTGTTGGTACTGCCTGGTTTATTTGTAAAATAGCAAGCTGAATGAAGCAATGAGTTGAAAAGTTGTCCTATTTCTTTCGATCTAGACCTTCCTGTTGGTCTAGACTAGGCTAGGCTAAAGTGCCTAGCTGCTATCTTATAATAATATGACTGTGAGTTATGAGGTCCTGGAGAGGTTTTCGAAGAGCAAGTAAAGTCGTCAGTCCTGGGACTGATTTATTGCCGGTGGCTTTGGATACTATGAAATGTCAGTAGTCGTGTATATGCCCCCCGCAGCATGCCGCGCTCGTCCGTGCCGGCGCTGTGCGCGCAGTGCGGCTGCGACTTCACGCCCGTGTGGCGCTGGGAGCGCGGCGCGGGCGCGGGCGCGCGGCGACACGACGCCACGTTCGCGCCCGCGCCGCCGCCGCCCAGCGCGCGCCGGCTGTGCGAGCTGTGCGTGTCCGGGAACGTCAAGCGGGCGCTCAAGGTTCGTGTCACACGATGTTGGGCTAAGAAGGTTGCAGTCGTCACCTACAGCGCTACAAGCTTATTTTGACGTGTGGCTGACATCAGAATGAAAAACGAGAAATCATGAAGTAAATTCACGCCTTACCCAAAGGGATACGCAGAAAATAGTTTTTTATACATTTCAAGTGACATTTCACAAAACAATTGCACAAAATAATGTTTACCAATAACGCCCCCTATTATTTTCATTCTGGCGCCTGAAAATCCCAATAGTCGTTATGTCTGGTTGAATAACCTCCTTAGTTGGCTGAAGAGACGCCATATGTAAACAAAAAGACATTTAACCTCATAGCACTAAAAAGGCCGTCAGTTCTTAGGTGAGCTTATTAAGGTCCCGCGTTTACATAGAAAACATGGTATTGTATTCTGGCACGTGACCAAAGTCAGAACTAACGCCGGTATCCTGTTTTTTTAATATTTTCACAAAACAATTGCACATAACTGTTAACTAACATCGCCACTCTGTCAACGTCATTCGAGCGCCAAAATATCCCTTGTAGCACTGTACCTAACATAGAACTTTGTACATTTTACTGACCGTATAACCTGGGTGCGTTGCCCCATGGCATTCCGATGAAGTAGGAAATAGCTTCATTCTGCTGTCGGTTTCGATCTCGACAGTCGCAATATTTTGTAGAGTCACACACAGCACATGGTTTCAATCGAAATTACGAAATATGTACAAATATTAGAAACAAGAAATAAACCCCAGCCCAGCAAAATGGGAGAAAACTGCCAAATGTCACTACTAGTGGCGCTAGCAGCACAAACAAAAAACAATGTGGAAAATAAAACATAGCATTCATTTCCTTGTGATTAGAAAACTAGTAAACATTCTCTGAACAGATTTCTAAATCGGCGATTTATGAATGGCTGTACAATTTTACCATACAAGTAACAAAAAAAAATCAAAATATTTGAATCCACAATCCATTTGATGTTCTATTTACTACTTGTGCTGATGGCGCCATCTATGCACCTCGTTTCGCGTACACTTCCCCATTCACCTGCGAAATCCAGCACAAAGTGGATTTCATAATTGCCTAAAGGTGGAAAAAGACTGAAAAAAATTTGAAGTTGCTACTTCAAATGTGGTGGAGGGCTAGAACACTAAATAAAAGGGTGACGGGTAAAATATTTGATGATTTTTTCCAGTCCCCTACTACTTAATACGTGACATTCTTATAGGTTCTAGAACACTATCAGCCTTATGGCGCAATTACATTTGGCCGTTTACCCGAATTCGGATGCCATATGCAACATGCACGCATTCCGATTGCATAGACATCCGAAGCCGGTGAACCACAAAGCGTAATGAGGTATTTGACAGGTGATTTTTTATTAAATTTCCCGAAACAGAAAAAAAAGTCACAGTAAAATTAAATTGTTTAATATCTCAAAAAATGCTCTTAGCGTTTCAAAGTCTATGCTAGACAGAGACAGCACTATTGCGATCTGGCGTCGCAACACAAGAATGCTATAGTAACTGCCCGGCATTCAACTTATTTTCTAAAGTGGGTAACCGATGTTATAGATGTTTTGAGTAATCGTGTTTTTTCTGTACCATCTTTAAAGTTAGATTTAATTCATGTTTATTTTTGATAGTACTCAAATACCCCATTGTGAAAATCCGCAATAAGTGTAATTGCGCCATTTTTATGAAGCATTCGACACTTAGATTATAATTCATAACAGTGTCGAAAATATAGTGAAATGTAGCTAGGTCCTATAAGAAGTGGCGTTGTCTATAGTTCGACCGGATGAATGAGAATTTGCTTGAGGTAACTCGGTTTTGGGCTGAGGCGATTGAGTTTTGTCTAGACTGAGCCATATAAAAAAAACAACAGTTTCCGCTATAAGCCTGGAGATTTAGTTTTTAATGAGAAAGCTGCAAAAAATCATTTCATAAGCATCAATTTTCACGTAACGATAGTCGTCGAACTCAAGTCTGAATCGCCTCTGTTCGGTAGTCTGTTGCTTCGCTTCACACGGCTCTTGATACGAGCAAGTAACACCAGACACAGCCTCAGGGTGAGCGAGCAGCAAAATGCTTCAACAGGTTTTCATTGATGAATTGATAATTGACAATAGAGTTCAAAATAGCTTGCAAGTGGTGATTCGCTGTGATGTGTGAGCATTTTGCTCCTCTGTCGCGCTAACCCTCAAGGGACACCTCCCTCGGCACTCTACATGACGCGTAGACTGTGGAGGACTGGGTGGTGCGACTTGTAATATCAAGCGCCGTAAAAAGCCAGCCTTAAACCCCTCATCCGGTGGAACCATAGCCTCAATAGGGCTTATACCTGGATGGTATGATTACCTGTGCTCGTTAGGCGGAGCACACGGCCCGCCTGAAGACTGCGTTCGTGCGCGCACTGCAACAGGAGCAAGAGATCGAGCGTCGCCTGGCCGCGCCGCCCGCCTCGCCGCCGCCCGCGCAGCCCGCGCATGCGCACGCGCACCCCGCGCCCGCGCCGCACCAGGCGCCGCCGCCCGCGCATGCGCACCAGCACCGCCCGCTGCAGGTAACTATATCCTAGCGTAGCGTTCAAGAGCTGTCAGTGTCAGCAATGTTGTGGAATTTTGACACTGACAGCTCTTGAACGCCGTTAAGATAATTATGCTGATCGCGTTCAGTATCATTGGCCAAATTAGCCCTTAATGCCTCGGCTTCGTTGGTCTTGTGGTCACTTCTAAGCGAGAGTCTTGGGGCGATCCCCGGGGTCGGGGAAAATGTTGTTGGGTTTTTCCTTAAGGAATTTCTCAGTAGCAGCCCGGAGTCTGGATCTATGCCCGGTTGGTGGCAATAGGCTCGCTCCCTATTACATGTGACCTAAATATAACTGGCGAAATATGGGTATACTACAGGTACATCTCTGGCTAACCCTTCGGGAATTACAGATATAATATTATGTTTTAGTGATTTTTGGTGCATTTTTGCCCTAAGTTGAACTTCTAATAAATCTTCTTATAATGTGAAAAGATGTAAGTTTATTTCTATTGCTGCTACATCATGGTGGTAAGAGCATTGTATTTAATAATGTACTGTGTTGTGACCTGTATGTCTAATGTTTTGTATGTCGTGTACTGTAGAATAAAACCTCGTTTACACGAGGAGAGTTTGTAGGCCCTAAAGCGGCTAGAATCTCCAGGCGTTTTGTCGCACTCATGTGACAAACAAGTCGAGAAAGAAATACTCGATAACGTTATGTCATACGAGACACGGTCGAAGCCGGTCGAAGTGGAAGTGCTTGGGGGAGGCCTATGTCCAGCAGTGGACGTCTTTCTGCTGAAATGATGATGATGATGATACGAGATACACTCGCAACATGTCTTTTTTTTTCTTTTGTTGTCAATTTTAAAAAGCGAGGCGTGTTTCTTTTCCAGATGCGAATGTATTAACTGTTTTATACACGCGTCAACGTTTTTAAATCTCCTTCGATAAAAATATATTAGATAGATAGATAGTCTATACAAGTCTACAAACTCTCATCGTGTAAACGAGGCTCAATGTACGCAGTACATAATATAATGTATGTATGTGTGTGTACAGATGTCGGTGTCGCGCAGTGCGTCTCGCGGCGGCTCCACGTCATCTCCCGCGCCCAGCAAGACGCCCGCGCCGCCGCCTGCGCCACGGTAACTATTTAATTATAAAAAATCTTCAATTCGCTGACAGAGAACGCACAGACTAAACCACTGGCTCTAGAAGCATGAAATTTTGCACAAGAGTTCCTTATACTTATTGCGATTGCGGGATGAAATTTTGGGTGGATTTTTGCCGATGAGAAATCCCATTTCGCACACGGCTAGTACGATATAATATTTCACTTATTCATAACTGTAAGAGCGGTTTCGCACTACATCCGATCCGAATCGGAATTAAAGATTCGACTTCAATCCGAATTGGGAATGTTCTAAATTCGGACGGATAGAGTTCGGATCTTGTGCGCAACCCCTCATACAAATAGGACTTCGGTCACTTCGGACCGGCATTTCTCGGATGCGGATCGGATGAATGGCGAATGTTTAATAATTAAGTTCGCTGGCCATTTGCCTCTTCATTTGCCAGGGCTGAGCCATAGTAATGAAAATGAAATCAATGACGAAAACGGAGGTGTCATCAGGGTATAAAAAATAACCCTCTTCTCGTTATCTGATGAAACATTCGTTTTCGTTAACTCATTCCATTTTATACGTAAAATGGAATGGTTATGATGACATTTACACTAACGTTATACTGAGCAACTCAAACAATTAATGAAGGTTTATAAAACCTTTAACAAATTGCCAGCAATATACAAATATTCTAAAAATGTTATTGTGTTTTTGCTACAGAACCTTGGCATCATCGGAGTCGCTTCGTAGTCACCATTCCGACCGCTCCAGAGAAACCAGTGAAGTGCCTGCCAAGAAAGGAAAAGGTACACAATACGTCTTTAAATTAAGCTATCCTCTAACTATAGTATCTGAGTAGCTCTTTTAACTGTAACAAATAAGTCAGCAAATCATTCTAGAACGCTTAGTGTAGGAATTATTTGTCAAAAAAATTCTGCTGTTTCATAGAAATATGCAATACCTACGCGGTCAAAATGTATGGAACACCTAATTTTTTTATAAATAACTGACTAAATTTCATTGCAGGTTTAGAATCATGTATTGATTTCATGGTGACAGGTTGCGCGCCGATGGCCCTGCCCCCTGTATTTCCTATGAAAATGACAATAGAGATTTTTAATCCAAAATAAATGAGCAATAAAAACAACAAAATACTTTTTTTGTAGTTAAAAATACACATCATTATTGTGACTACTTCATTTCTCTATGCTGCAGTCTGCATCTTGCAATGAGCATCCATTTAATGGCATTAAGCTCAGTATTATTATGTTGTATCTTATTATAATTTTGTTTACAGGGTCATCATCAAGCAGCACTAGTCAAAATAGTAGTAGCAGTAAGCAACATCAGGTAACAATATCTCCTAATAATACCAAAATCCCTATACCAATCAATCGTCATTGTAATTTAAACCTTAAGTCTATTGACATAAGTTGCTTATTTACTATTGTGATTTTGTAACAGCACATTTTACTATAACTTGAATTCAGAATCTCACATAATTATCCAGTTTAAAGGTAAACTGTGAACCAAAAGGCAACTTGACACGCCTGCACCACAAATGATTATATACGTTTACCGCTAAACGTATTTAGAACATCAGCCGGTCGATTCTGTAAAAATGTCACTGTGAAAACTTAGGTGAAGTGAGTGTGTTTTTGCTAGAAATGGACACTATTGACAGCTCACTCCACGCTCACTTCATCTAAGTTTTCACGGTGAGATTTTTACAGAATAGCACCGCTGTTTGTTTCTGTGAACTTCAAATGATTGACGGAAGTAAAACGATGTTTTAAATTCGTTCAGTGCGAGTATAATAGTGATTCGTGTTGTAAGTAGGTCTTAGACAACGTAACGCAAGAGTTGATTAAATGGTTGAGAAAATTGTTTTATTTTGTACAGCAACTGGCAGCGGCGGCGGCGGCTCAGATGGCGTTTGAACAACACAGCGCGGCCGCTATGCAGGCACTGCAACACCAACTTTTACGAGGTAGTAGTTCCGTTTGAGTTTACAAGAACCTCCTGTATTTGTGCAAATTAGCGCGGCACTAAACTATAACCTGCCCCTTGCAGGCCTGTCTGGCGCGGGCGGCACGTCGGGCATGTCGCCGGCGGCGGCGGCGGCGGCCATGATGCAGTTCTCTCCGCTCATCTACACGTACCAGCTGGCCATGGCGCAGGCCTCCGCGCTAGGTAAGCGTTGTACGTATTGCACCGACACTTTTACTTGCAACTTTACCTTTTTAGGCTTGGTTTAAATCTGGCGAAGCGTAGAAAATCGCCGTTTTCCGTGTCAAAAAAATATTAACATTTTATCTCGCCCCAGCTTCACAAGGGTGCAATTTTTTTTCGAATTTCCGAAATTTTCTTTCATACAAACCATGTCCTGGCAAAACCGAACACAACAAAAAAAAAAAAAAATTATCCAATTTGGGTGCAGTCCTTCGGAAGTTATGCGCGTACAGACATTTCGGTGGCTTTGTTCTGTACTATGTAAGGTCCTCAAATTATTTTTTGTTATAACACTCAATTTTATTTTGTTAAAGACTACCACACTGAACAGGTTTAATTTTGAATTTATTTTCATTAATTATTTTGCTTATGATACCTATGGCCTAATCATAAATGAGTCAGACATTCATCACTCGCGCTGATAAATAGTAAGTTACGTTCAAGAAGCAGCAACGCAAATTAAAGTACCTAATTCGACGAAAATGTCAAAAACGTATTTTATCATGCAAATAAACCTCGTTATTTGCATAAATGGCGACCCCAGCCCACCAGCCCCTATTGTGAGCATCAATTCTGCTCATGCTATGTTTGCCTGCAGCCGGTAAGGGCGGCTCCAACTCGGGCGGCGGCGCGGCCATGGCGGCCGAGATGCAGCGCGTGGCCGAGGCGCAGAGGCAGTATCTGCTGGATATGATACCCGGACAACATCCTAGGAACCCTTGGACGAAAAACTAAGGTAATTGTAAAATACGTAGCTCATTTATATTCAAATCTCAAAAATATTCAAGAATGTCTAAATTATTTGTGCTGGCTTGAAATCTATTAACTCTTTGAACTTTGCACGATGAAAGACAAGACAGGGCAAGGGTTGTCTTTTATCGTAAAATGTTCTGTTTCAGGATTAGTTAGGTAATTATTTTTGCGCTATCATACTAATATTTTTCTCGAATCATGTCGTTCTGGGTAAACTAGGGCCTTCCAAGGTAAACTTCAATAAACAAAAACTATTTCATAATATTTGACCGACTGGTTATTGCAGTTTGTTATGGAGGCAAAAGGACAAATTGTCCTCTTGTAATTCTTTTATTTTTTTAACAAGTTTGGCGGCAGTTTTAATTTGTTCAAATGTGTTCTTTGCCTTTTCTGTGTCAAATAATCATTAAAAAAAAAAGTTATTTCTAGTATACACTATACTTCTATTATTTTCGAGATTCACATAGAACAAAAAGTATAATAAATCCATTTCATTTCTTTTTCAGTTGTGAGGAGAATATCATGAATTTCAAGTGACAGTAGACGATTGACGGAAGCAGTGATTATCGTAACAATAACGCAACGTAAAACGTATATTAAAATAAATACGTTACAGGATATTTTGGCAACGGAGTGATTAATATAATATTTGGACAGCCAGAGCATTGAAGCGCTCATTGAAGCTAGAATTGGATGAAATAGTTCTAAATTTAATATTATTGTTTAAACATACTATGTGTTCACTTTTTTGACCGCCATGCACTGCAAAATCGCGTTGTATTGAAGGACTTTTTTAAGATTAATTTAATAAAATGAAATTGTTTATTCTGATAATAAGATTTCGGAATGATCTTGACACGTCATACAAAAAATTAATCCACATTTCATATCTTACTACCCCTGAAAACTCAGGGTTCTCTTGCTTTATCGAATTTTGATGAGCGGTTTAGCAGATATATGAACGAGAATGAGATATATGAACTTACATACATAAACATAGTTGATTTAAATAAAAGCCTTCCTACAGTCGTACAAATTTAAACGACTATGTAAATACAATTTTCATCCGTAAATAAGAAAACGTTGAGTTCGAGTTGATATTTGATTATAAAATAATTTTAAAAAATCGTGTTATCGAAAGTACGTCAAAAAATGTCCGTGGCGGTCAAAATGCTTAATTAACTCAAAAAAGTTCGGTATAAGGAAAGCAAACGCTAGATTTCATACATTCTTTTGAGAATCGCACCGCAAAGAATGCATTTCTAAGAAAAATCTAGAATAAATAGGTTTAACTAGTGTCTAAGGATAATTTTTCAACGTCTTACAAAGCGATGCACAAGTTTTTAAATACGTAAATGGCTTAGATTAGGTTATATCAACGACTACAGTTTTTTGTGCTAATACTACACGAGATCTCAATAGGAGACATTGCTGGGCAAAACATTGCGAATGTGATCATGGTTTTTTTTACAAGGCGTTTACGTCTAAGCGAACTAAGTCATTTAAGAAGAGGTAAGGATAATTATTGAATACTCTGAAGTTAAAACGGGTGGAATTATAATCTATTAACACGTAGCGGGACACTAAACGCCCACAGACGTAATAACAATAAAACTTCTATTGTGCCTCGTTCAGTGTCCTTCAACCGATTAACTTCTGAGTTGTCGTTAATATTACTACAAGGACACACACTCAAACACACACACACCCCAACACACACTATACTCATACAAGGATCTTTTGGCGTTCGAATGACGTTGACAGGGTGGCGCTGTTGGTAAACATTCGTGCAATAAAATTGTTTTGTGAAATTTATGGAAAGAACGCAGCCAGCGTTAGTACCGATTTTGGCCACGCGCCAAAAGATCCTTGTAGAGCTATAACTTGCGATGTTACAATAGCCGGAAAATAACTTGAGCATGTGCTAAAGACGATAGTACGGTGTCATTTGATTAAGTTATGGGTCGTAGAAACGCTTTTCCATTGGTGTCTTAGAAACTTACGTGGAAACTCAGACACATACTCAACTCTACTCGACTCTCTTACAGTATTTGTCTGTCCTTCCCCTTTTTAATCCATCCAAAGGTTGTCTTTAAAAGATCGTTTTTAGCGATAAGACCGCCCATTGTGTCACCCTTTGTACAGTTTCTATATTTATGTCTGTAATTTATATGGTGTACATAATAAAGAGTATTCTATTCTATTCTAAATTCGGCGCCAGTTTTGTTCAAGATGTTTACCGGATTTTCTGGATGACCTAAAATCAATGATGCTTTATCTTGACTGACATATTCAATGAGAAATCTTGGTCGAGCTCAAGCTTCTTTAGAAAACATGTTCTTAATAATATTGTCGTTGAAAACTGCTAATTGTAGCCCGGGACTTAATACACGTTTTATTTTTATTTATTTTGTATAGAAGTCGCTGAAATATTGACTTTACCATCCCACAGAATAAAATGTAACCGAATATTGTAAAATCCACGTTTATTTTCTTAATTAAATTTTTAGGTTTGTATACTTTTATTTAGTCGCAAATATATTTATATTATTATTTCTACAATTTTGTCCAGCAATGTCCAAGATAGCACTCAGTGGGGTAAAACGGTAAGTGTGTGAAATGTCTAGATTATAAGTGATTCGATCATTTTATATGATGTGTTTTTAACTAGGCTACAAATACATGGATATTGCTAAGGATAAAATGGCTTTTTATTTAAATAAAATCCCTTGTTGTCGTGATGGTCGAATGGTTGTGTCATCTCTATAATCCCTTGTACGGAAGAGATTCAGAAAATTAATACAAGGGTAATCAATGGTGGTCTAACTTCTTCAGCCTTTCGCTGAGTGTAGGCATCCTGCAATGCACGCCACTCTTCTCTGTCTCTAGCCTTCCTAAGCCAGAGTCGTCCAGCAATCTTGACTCGCTCACACAACAGATCATGCACAAGCTGCAACTTGTCACTGCGAGAGCAATGGAGCGTGCTATGTTAGGTATATCAATGGTTGTACTACCCTTGATTCACAAGAGTAAGACTTTGTAAAATAATTAAAAAGTTCTAGAATTAATCGGATCGGTCGGGTAAACGTAACACAATGATTTATGAAAAGCAACATGAAATGTAACAACAACTAGGCAAATTTGATTATTTTTCAATCTATATACTAATAGTTGTATACACACGAGCGACACGCGTTCGCAGCAGCCGTCGACAACGTGCCGCTCATGTATTTGAGTACGGTGCTCAAATATACGAGCGGCAGTTGACACGTCGACGGCTGCAGTTGCCACTGCCGTTGAGGCGTGTCGCGTGTGTGTATGCAACTAGTGTTCAGATCTTCGATCAATAATAGTACTAGATGAATGATTAGGAACAAAAATAAGTCGCTAAAGTGGCCACGTTTGCACACAGATAAACATTTATACTTCTTACTACGAACTATAGAAAAAAGTTTAATAATATTAACAACTTCAGACTATTATAAACCTTAACACTCTAACATAAAGTTTAATTACGATTGCAAATGATTAATATTTAAGTCCTTCTGTCATCGAAGCAATAAATTTAAAATGTCACTTGAAAATAAAAAGTCATTTTTATAATAAGTACAAAAATATTTATTCTAAAATGAAACTTAACGTCTAAGCAATAAGGTTAAAAACATTTTGTTGACAATTTCGTACTTACTCGAATTTGGAACTAGACGTAGTTCTTGGAATTACATTTCAATGCTTCAATGTTTGTTAGAATAGTTGGCGCGTTGTCGCAAACATTGGCCAACAATCATAATATTTGCTAATTGATTTATATTTACTATTTAACTGTGTTACTATTTTATGAAAAACATTTAATGATAAAAACTTACCGAAAAAAAGATATTCCTTCCAAAATCTTGGTGTTACGGTGGTTATTTACACAACTTTTGAACGTGCACTAAGCCATTTTGACGTCTTAATATTGGCTATGATTGGACCATACTAATTTGAAATAAGAGCACAAAAGTATTCGTGCTCGTATTTTTCGGGCCGTTTTTGAAGCGCTTATCGGGCATCTAGTACTATTATTGATCGAAGGTTCAGATTGAAAAATAATCAAATTCGCCTAGTTGTTGTTACATTTCATACTAACGCAGTCAAGCGTAACGAAGCGTCAATCTAAAAAATAATAGCACATTCACACACATAACGTTGAATACGTTATCTTAGATAAAAAAGACGCGCTCATTCTACGGAATACACGCGTCTACGTGCGACCAGCGCTGATTAGCGCGTGCGCGTTCGCGAGGGTTCGAGCACCTACTACGCGTACCAAACCGTCGTCAGTCGCGTCCACAGTCAACTGCACGTCCGTAACTACTAAACTTAAAAACACGCAAATACGCGCGAATCCATAAGAATATGCGCGCATTCCTGCAAGTTGGCTTTTCATTGTTAAGAATGTGACGCTTCGACTCTGCATAATCAGCCTATAATGTTCCCACTGCCAGGACACAGGCCTCCTCTCTGTGAGAGGGAATGGGCTTTGATCTACTACGTGGGCCCAGTGCGGGTTGGTAGGTACCGATTCGACTTTGTAGTGCTGCTAGTATGGATCGACCCTTGATGTCAGGAATAAAAAAAAAAACTTATTTTGGATAAAATATTGATTTATTTATGAACAAATAAATATAAAAGTAGTTATGTAATTAACAAATGGGAATGTTGTTTAATCTTACAGAATGTATTGGTTATTCTTATTTTCTATTGGTAGCGTAGCTTATTCTTTCAGCATGACAGAGGAAGACACTAGCTCCTGTAATAAAATAATATAATTTGTCATCTTATTTTATAATTTTCATGTTGGCATGGTGATGAGGGATGAAACGCGTGACTGGAGCGAAAGTCGAATAGCACTTACTTTTTACCGACTTCAAAAAGAAGGAAGTTATCAATTCTTATTAAATCTTTATTATTTAATTAAAACCGGATAGAGGTAGATTTAAAAGACTATTAATTCATAGCTTTTATATGGAATGCAGGAAAGCAATATGTCGTTAATCATTTCTATCGATTTCGATGATATTTAAAAGTCACAGTGTGAGATTTTCGTTGCCGACTAAGATCTAAGATTATTCAAATAAAACTTCCCACAAATGACTTACTTTATGCGCACTCAAATAGTCGAGATCTGTCTCAGCGGCCAGCACCTGTATGGCGTCTATGATGACGTCAGATGCTTTCTTTACGCTCTTAGCCATCGTCGCTAATACTTCAGTTACTGAGACCTGCAAGTAAATATTCAATAACTAATACTGTGGAGTAATAGGCTATTTGACTGGTTTCTGATAAACATCTCAGATTATTTAATGGTGTCTAACGAGCCCACAAAAACCTATTACTTCAAATTGCATAATGTATTTCTTTTAAAAAATAGTAAATAAAAATGTACTGTTTAAATAAGCCGCCAAAAAGCTATCTTTAACAATATGGCGTCGTGACGTCACGATTCACGTAAACAAACGTTGAAACGGTCGAGATACTAGACAAAAGTCATCATGTCAACGATAGACAGAAATTTACTAAATCATGACGTCATCTTAAGTTCAGCCAATCCAGACCGTTTTCGATTACGTGGCGCCAGATTTAAAAAGATGAAGTTTTTTCGGGATTTTTTTTTATAAATAATACATTGTTTTGCAGTAAAATTAATGCAAATCGATTTTAAAAGCGATAATCTATACGAGTGTCAATAATTATGACCTTATTTTTTACATTGTCAAATAGCCTATTGCGTAACACGCTTACATTGCAATGCCTTTTATATTGACCACATTCACTACGTTGTCGAATAGATGATTTTTTAAAACATTATTTCAGAGCCCTAATAATCCCCCCCCCCTATTTTTAATTCCTAAATACATTGCGTATTTAGGAATTAGGCTCTGAAATAATGAAGACGTACGTACGCCCTTTCAGATTTTCTCGAAATCAAACCATATACAGGCAAGTTTGGATAGTCAGGAGTCGCTCAGACTGACGTAGGTGAAGCTTAGTTTATAATGTTCCCACTGCTGGGACACAGGCCTCTTCTCTTCGAGAGGGAGAGTGCTATAATCAACCACGCGGGCCCAGTGCGGGTAGGTGGATGTAACATGTCTTAAAATTTTTGGTTTCTAGGTTATGCCGGTTTAGGTTATGTTGTTTTCTTTCACCATTTTGAGAGCAGTGGTGATGAAATAATTTACACAAAGTAAAGCGCATGTCAGGGTTCGAACCTACGACCTACACATCTCTTAAGTCGTTGGCCGTTGCCTCTGGGTCGCCACTGCACTTAATCACGCTGATAATGAAGTATGAATTCTAATCATACAGAAAACTGTAACCTGCAATTCAACTCCCAAATGTGGTAGGTAACTGCAGGATTCTTATACTATTTATGAGAGAAAGAGATAGGGGATACTCACAGATGTCTCGTGCTCCCTCCAACAGTCGTAATCTGTTACTATAGCAACGGCTGCGTAACTCAAGCCTGCTTCTTTTGCTAGAACCACCTGTAAGGATAAAAAAAAGTTTAGAATAGCATAAATAATGGCCAAAAGAATCGCTGCTTAGGTCACTATAAAATGAGATAGCGAGAGTTCCAATAAAGGCATCGATCATGGTGTGAAGCGCAGTACTGTTATCGATAAATTTATTTTATTTTATGGATAGTGACTTTCAACACTCTATGAGTATTTTTTACTAATACTTCAGTCTCAGTTTTAGTCTATCGATAGTCCTGGACTTACTTTCATATTAACATTTTCGTGGATTTAAATTACCTCTGGGACTGTCGTCATGTTTACAAGGTGGCCGCCCCATTGACGATGCATCAAACTCTCAGCTCTGCTCGAAAATCTGAAAATGTTTTAATATTTAATTTTTAGGTGATGGTTTATACAAACCACATTTATTGAAGTACAGACGCCAGCACATCCAGCTACCCGAAACTGTCAAATTTTACCAATCAACTTTGAACCTTATGCTTCAGCGATAAAGTTGAAAATCTATTACAGAAATTTGACAGATTGTAGTAGCTTGATGTGCTGGCGTCTGTACATGACCGGAAAAATAACAATAAAAAAATCTGTTATTTCCGTTTTAATAATAGCAAAAATAGTTGCGATTGAACGTAGTACGTAGTTAGGGTGGTACTGCCCCAAATGAGTTCCTTTTCAAAGTATGTATATTATGTATATACCTCCTCGTAATTACTTTACCACCCTAAGGTTGAATGTATGTCGCATGCACGTCATAAAACGACAAGGTCTATTTGTCTGTGTGACATTTAGATAGTTTAGTCTGCTCTTGTGTGTGCAGACCCTAAAAAATGTTGCAACCTTATTAAAGTTTCAATTAAATAGGATTTCTTGTCAAAAGTGGTAAACAATTACGAGGTCGGCTGTATAGTCGAGCATCAATTTCAATTAAACCATTTACAGGCACTTTTGAATAGTCATGGAGTCGCTAATTGGTCAGTCAGAAATATTTAGCTAGTTGCCCATTCCAAAGCGTATAACTACAACATATACATGATCACCTACCTAGGTCCTTGTATAGCAACCGCCGTGCCAGTTTCATGGTGACTGTACCCCCTGGTTCTAGCGGCAGTGATCATAGCGTTTCGGGCTCTCTCGCAGAATGCCGGCTTCATTGGTAAGTGGCACACGCCCTTTGGACCACCTTCTGTCCAGTCGAAGAAGGTGCATTTGCGACCCCACGTTCTGGAAAGATAGAACAGTGGTTTTGATGAATATTACAGCTTTTACTGAAACCAAACATATTGACCGCTCAAAAATAAATATCGACCTTTACTGTACAGGGTTATTGGTAAAACATTAACAACCTCTTAAGAGGTCATTGTACTCATCATTATGAACAACTTTTACTATGGGACCAAATATGAAATCGCGAAAAAAAAAATCAGCTGTTCCCTACATTTTGACGAGTTATACGAACATAAATATAGGGAATAGCTGTTTTTTTTTTTGCGATTTCAGGTTTGGTGCCATAGTAAAAGTTGTTCATAATGATGAGTACAATTACCTCTTAAGAGGTATTGGGTTAATTCGATAACACTCTGTATATAAAATTCAAAGTCTTGACTGACTGATATCGCAACGCACAGCCTAATCCGCTGGTCCTAGAGACATGAACTTTGGAGGGTGTGTTCTTTGTTATGAGTAGGTAGGTATCCACTAAGAAAGGGTTTTTCGAAATTCCACCCCTAAGAGGGTGAATGGGGGGGGGGGAGAGGGTGAAATTTCACGCGGACGAAGCAGAAGCTAGTAAAGTATATGAACATTATCTAAGTAGTTTTAGACAAAAGAATGAAAAAGGATCTTATAAGGTAGCTTTTTTTTTTTTTGGTTGGGAAATCATCAAATGACCTCTCCCGCTCTGGGGGGAGCGGAAGGGAGTGTCACTCTTACTGACTAAAACCCACCCGTGTTCCTTCAGTTGCCTGTGCCAGGGGCCACGGTATCTCTTTCGAACAATCCGCGACCCTGGCGGAACAACCCGCGACCCTGGCGGATCTTATAAGGTAGCTCACCTGTCAATAAAATCATTCAATATAACAAGGTCGCCAGGCTTGTATTCCTCCACCAGCGACCCAGTGGCAGTGGTCGCCAGAATGTGAGTACATCCCGCCTGCTTCAGCGCCCAGATGTTGGCGCGGTAGTTCACATCGCTGAAAGAAAAACATTTCAGTATATTGAAATCCTTGTTTTCAATTGATAACGATTATCTAGGTACTTAATTTACACAGGTATCCCTCTGAAATCACGAAAACGAAATCAGCTGTATCATACATTTTGGTCAAGTAGGCAGGTATTGAACTTTTGTATTAAACAGCTGCTTTTTTTCGTGATTTCAGGATTGGTCCCATAGTGAAAGTTGTTTATATTCATGGGTAGAACACCCTGTAAAAATTTGGATGGTGATAATAAATCTTCCTGTATAGTTCATATAAGTCTGAAATCGCCAACCCGTCTAGAGTAAGTGTGGTGATCAATACTAAGTAGTGCCATTCTCTGTATGAGAAGAGGTCTTTGCCCTGCAGTGGGATAATGCTGGCTGATATTATTATAATCGTCAGTCATTACCTTGGCTGAAACTGGTGCTTCCTTCCATGCCTCGCCAGCAACACACAGGGGACTCCTTTGATCTTTCCTTCAATCAACACATCGGACGGCTTCCCAAACGGAGTGGTGACTTCCTTCTCAACCTGGTTCTCGAATAGAGTGGGGTCGCCGAATCCTGAACCACCAATGATACCGACCTGTGCGAAGTTAAGATTGTATCGAAAACTCTACAATATTGGGATTAGTGTGCAATGTGCTGAGGTGGTGGAGCTGGGGTGTACAAACTGGCGCAAATAGTAGTGCAACGTTCAAATCATTCAAACAATTGCGCGTACTTGGGCCCCGCGCGGGGTTCGCCGCTGTTTGAACAGTCCTTTATGAGTGGATCCAACTAGTGAAACTTAGAAATTTAGATATAGAGGGGAATAGGGTACAATACTTTTAGGGGTTCCCCAGGGTTCACCTTTGGGCCGACAATTTGTCCTTGAGAAAGTTACGCATCCCATCAGCAACATTCACAGTATTTCATAACAGTGAAAGTGATATAATTTTACTGCACTTTGATTGATACCAACAACATTTTGAACATGAAACATCACGGCAAGAGCAAAAATTTGTATAACAATAAATATATCAGTTCGCGTTAGAATTTTGTAATGGGAAATTAGGTTTCTCCTAGTGACCACCAGGTGGCGCTATAACTTGTTCCCATATAAAATTCTAAGGCGCTCGCAATCGAACGTGAGTGAAAAAACTCACACTTAAGTCTCAGGTGGCAGCTATTACTAAACTAAATGAATGAAAACAAGTTTTATGTAACAATCATTTATTTGTTTTGTATATTGAATTTATCTACAGATGTAAACACTATACAACTTAACCATACATACAGTTTCCAATTTCAATTTAATACTATTTTCCATCTAAACCTTGTTGGAACTTAATCTCTTTCGTAGTCTCATGAGCTTTCTGCAACGCTTGTGCGATTTCAAAGAATTTCTTTGAGTCTTCGAGACTTTTTTCAACACCGTCACCTCTTTTGTACATCATACTAACATTTGCGCAAGCGTACATGTTACCGAGTTCACATGCTTTCTTTGCAAACTTAAATGCTTGGGTTTTGTCAGGTTTAATGAGGTAATCAATGTTTGCGTTTTTGTCTGGCCTGTGTGGGTTGAATTCTGTTACATTCTTAGGTACACCAGTCAGGTACATTCCGGAGAGATAGTGACATGCCATCGGATCGTTTTGGTCACAGCTTTTCTTGAGGTAGTTGTAACCTGGAAAAATGATTGTTGCAGTAAAGTTTTGATGCACTGATTTTTATTATTACTAAATGGGCCCGCTCTTGACCCCGAATATAACCCTTAGAATCATATTAAGGAAACTGAGTACCAAGAACAATGTTTATCAGTGGATCTCTCAAGTAATAAATTACCTGGGACACAGGCCTCCTCTGTGTGTGACTGGGCCGTAATCTACCACGCAGGCCTAGTGCGGGTTGGTAGATGTCACATGTCCTCGAATTTTTGGTTTAGGACATACCGGTTTCCTCACGATGTTTTCCTTCACCGTTTTGAGAGCAGTAGTGATGAAATAATTTACAAAAAGTAAAGGGCCTGTCTGGGTTCGACCCACAACCTACAACTCGTAAGTCGAGGCCATGGACATATACATATACCTCTGGACCATCACTGCTCTCATGTGTAATGTAAGTTACTGTTGTAGAACAAGAAAAATTTTGTATCATTGGTGGTATGCTATCGAATTTGTTTCACCGCAGGTAATATAAATTGTATATCAATCCGTATCTTACCTTTAGGAACATCTCGCTTCACATTAACGCCAGGACCGGTGGCCGTGAGCAGCATACCGGCATGCAAGCACGCCCCGGGCTCATTGTACTCACACCCTTTCTCAAAGTAGGTTAGCGCTTCCGCGGCATCGCCTTTCTCCCGTCCGCGACCCATTAATGTATAGTTCCCAATCTTCAGACAAGATTTCCCAAATTTATAATCCAAACAGTTGCTTTTGAACACTCTTGCTGCCTTATCATAATCCTTCTTTATTGCTTCCAAGTAATCACCCAAAAGATGGCATACTTCCGGCTTTTGCTCCTTGTAGCAACCAAAACGGTACTCGATACCGAGGTTTTCTATGTAATCTTTCACGTCTTCTTCTTGTTTTAAGTCATAAGCCATCGCGATTTCGTAATTAAGATTGAATTGAATTTATTGAGGTTAGATAACAATTCGGGAAATGTCAAAGTCAAGTCAAACTGATTAGTTTATCAATTTATAAACAAACTCGTTAACATACTTTTAAATTTAAAATATTGACTTAAATGATTAAATAAATCACAGTCGGCTTTAATAATTATATTTTATTTATTGCACGAAGCAGTTTTGTGTTTACTTTAGTTAAATAGGTTTTTCTAAGACTACAAAGTGTTCATTGTATTTACCTTTATTTTAGCAGAGTCGCCCATTATTGACAATTTAACAAAACAGGAAATCAATCAGCGTTTTTGCAGTTGTAGTCAAGTGTGTAGAATCACAGACGGAGCCGGCGAAGTATATAAAAAAGTACTCTGTGCGGCGAACTGCGAAGTAATGTTTAATTAATTTAATTGGTGTGATACGGACCTTCCTCATAAAAACACGACCACAGCTTAAAAATATTTTCTCAAGATTTGATTTAGCAGACTATACAGCAACGCTTTTGTTTTCTTTGCAAAAAATATTGCAAGATCTTGTTGATTAATGCCTCATTTGTAATTACTTTTATCTATGTTCCGTTCCGAATGTTTGAAAATTTGATTTGAAAGACTTTTGCTCCTACGGCAATAAAACGCGAAGCATTGTCAAAGTGTCAACAGCTGTCAAATAAATTGCAAACCGCAAAACAGCTGATTGGTTAACCCTATTCTGCTATGGGTCCACCAAAGAGTAAAGTAACAGGAAGGGTCCACTTGTCTTGTCATGACATCCCGCCAAGGAGTGTTCTGTGCATCACGCCCACGACCATAGACCCACGACGACGCGCGACGCTTAGGGGACCCACTGACCAAATTCAGTTAAGTAACAAGCACAGAACACATATACTCCTAGCGGAGGTAACAAGTCATCAAATGAAGGGCCCAGTTCACACACAAATCGGTGTCTGGCAGTAAACGCTCACACAGTTCATTAAGCCCATTCATGTTAAGTTGTGGAAATCGTATTAATTTACATGACAAAATGTGTGGTCTAACAAGAAACAGTCCCTTCTTTTTAATTTAAAATTAAAATAAATTTAATTACCTAATTTTAATTCAGCCAAATGGAATAAACCTTATATCGTATTACACTTTCACAGAACATAGACTACTGAGGACTCAACATACGCAGGAATAACAAGAAATTATCAACACTGTACTGAATACAGTTTATACAGCCCACCTCTTGAGTAGTATATTCCTTTTCCTTGCAGCCCACTTTCTAGGGGCGCTTTCCGAATTAGCTATAATCGCTCACATTATCTCACATGCGTTCCGATTTAGATATTACGTTTATGACAGCTGAGAGCTGTCAACAATTCGGAACGCCCGTGAACGCGCTCACAGTGCTTACTCAATGTAAAAACGATATTATTACAGTATTTCTTTGTTTAAACACCACATTTCTTCTTCTTTGGTTAGGTGGCGACTATCAGCCAGAAGCAGAATTTCGAAAATGCCACGTTAGTTTAATTTTATGATAAGATGCACATCAAAACAAAACACACACTGACACATCCTCACACACACACTGTCATTTTTGACAGCGCTCACGGTGATATTATTCTAGGGCATGGTCGGCGCTATCGCAAGATGGCGCATGTCATGACGTCATCTATGACGATTCACGGGACGTCGTTATCGCGCTCACGCTAATTCGGTACGGGTTTAAGCACACTCACATCGATTATTTCCCAACTCGGAACGCAGGGTAGTTCTGTTATACTTACTAGTTATAACGAATGAAAACGTTTGACATTGACATCAGGGTTGGATTTTGTACTATAATTATAGTATTTATACTATAATTTCGCCCTTTGTACTATATACTATCCACATCTAAGGATAGTACGTTAAAATACTATAATTTCAAGTAGGCTCCCGAATGCTTAGTTTTACGTCATATCAATATTTCGACCGTGCTTGTGTATACCTATCTGACCGAATTCTGATCTTGCGATGTTTTCTGTCGAAGGCCAGAGATTCCCCGATTATCCTCCGCAGTATTGTACACTTCTCTCTTTCCACTAATCTCGTTCATTCCATTCCATTCGAAATGCAATCAAAGTGACAACACTAGCTTGTGAATTTTTGTGTAAAATAATACGTTTTTAGTGTTTTAATTAGGAAAAGTGGCAGTGATGGTCATGAAAATGACGATAGACCGGAAGTATCCACCCCAAAAAAAAAACTTCTTGAGTGCTGGTGTTGATTTTAATGACTAATAAGTTAAATAAAAAAAAAATAATGAAAGTGTACTATATTTTTTTTATAAATACTATCCTTTTCATTTTTTTGTGCTATCTTTTTCAACCTACCTAAATCCAACCCTGATTGACATTTTGACTTTGACCACCTGTCTGTCAGTACCTGTACAGTCACGAGCACTAATATGTCAATACTTGGTTGGTTCGAAAATACTATGTTCCTAATAATATAAAATTTCATTAAAAAATAAAGGAGAAAATCGCGTTTGAATAAAGCCAAGTGTATACATACTTTTGCTCGTGACTGTACACTGTACAAGTCTATGAAGTCTATAACTCTATACAAATTACAAATGTACTCTGTGGTACAAGTGTACACCACCTGAAGCAGGAAAACAAACATAACCTGAACACGAAACTGCCTGCAGTGAAAGGGTCACAGAACACTTTACATAGAAGAACGGCATCTTCATACAAAAATATTGGTCTAAAAGTCTGACTACTAGCGTCGCTTGTGGAACCCTTTGGCAACTTTGACATGGCGGGGAATTTGAAAGTGTGTATGTGTGGGTGTATGCATGTGTGCGTATGCATGTAGTGTGTATGTATGTTGTTTGTGTGAGTGTGGTTTGAATTTGTAGTTGATCAGGAAGAGCTCTCTCTAAAATAAATTACTAATTCATATTATTAACGAGTTTTTGATAATAATAGGAATCAGTAATTTATTTAGAACGTGCTCATTGAAGTTCAAAAACAGAGTTAAATAAAAGCACAGTATAACGTATACAAATTTATTTATGAAGAAAACCATAATCACTGTGTTAGTTACATTACATGCCAATTGTTTATAATTACATACAATGAGGTGTCAGTTTATACTGGAAATGTATAGCAGTGTATGTGCAGTTTTAAATTAAACGATCTCTACACCCTGTGATTTAATTAACATTATTATTTAGAAGTATAGAGAACTTTTCTGGCTGATTATTTTCTAGTAAAATATGCATGAATGAGAATGAACATTTATTATAAATTAAGTATTCATAATAAATATTTCATCTTAGGAATAACTTAATTTTAAGGTTCAAGAATTATAATTGTTTTTTTAGACACAGAAATTTGAAGTACCAATTAATGTAAGGGAACATTTTGTCGAAAATGAGTTACATTAAATCATTGGATTCAGAATTTCCCGCTGTATCGAATGGTATTATTACCTACAATTTTTCTATCGTTAAAAAAATGTCCCTTACAGTATACATTTTTGGACTGCGTTAACGATTTATGATAAAAAAAAAATGATTTAACATTTCTCTTCTCAGAAAAATAAAGTAAGTCATCATATTAAATAATTTAGTCCCTTACCTTAAACCTCAAATCAGGCAATTTAAATAACATGTTCCTTACTTTAATTCATGATTAGAGTTTTTAAGAATTATTCTCTTACATTTACATCTCACAAAAGTATCTAATGCTCCTTACTGTAATATGCTTATTAAGTAACAAGTAGAAATCAAATGCTAACTAAAATACTCGGTATTTTAGTTAGCATTTGATTTCTACTTGTTACATTAATTTGATTCTTATTTGATACCAGAAGTATCAATTAATGTAAGGGACAAACTACGGTTTTTCAAGAGAACCAAAAAACTATTTTATTTTTTTATATTTGAGTGGTTTAAAATATAGCATGTCCCTTACTTTAATAAAAAAACATGTTTTGTTGTGGTTTACGTTACTAATATTTTATGTGTAAACCGTCGAGCGTAGTGTAAGCAGCATTTCTCTTGCTGCTTACACTACGCTCGACGGTTTACAAACTATACGTAATTCTATTGAAAAGAATTTTTACAGTGTTGTAATTTGATGTAACTATAGATTATCTACTAAAATGTATGGCATTTTAACACCATGGAAATGAAGCATGATTAATGTTGGTATGAACCAATATTAATCATTCAAAGCAAATCTATACGTTAATTTGAGATTTTACAGCTTAGCCATATAGTTAAGTACATCATTCAATTACTAAGTACAGAGTTTGTAAGACTGTTTATTAGAATACTATTACTTTTTAGTAGTTCTAAACTTAAGTTTTATAGACTGTTTACTGTGATGAATTTATCATAAATACGCAGACATAAAAGTCGAAATATAAAAATTATTTTAACAATTGTTTTATTTTTGTATGCCTAAATTTCTTTTAAATCTGTGGTAGCTAAGCTGTATAACCTGAAACTAACGTATAGATTTGCTTTGAATGATTAAAGTCAAAATGTGAATGTGTCCCTTACATAATTGATACTTCTGGTACTTATCGATATTATTATGTCAAAAAAATATAATATTATTTGTGTTTTATTATATTTATTTTCTTTTGTAGGCTCGCTTGTGCAGCACTTTCAGCAAACATCCTGTTTTGAACATTACAAAATCTGTTAATGCTTATGTAAAATATAGAATCTATTATATTTGTTACATTTTGCCCTTTATGTTCACTACATGTATCTAGAAAATCAACATTAATATTTTTTTGCAACAATTCTTTAATGCAACCCCTCATATGTGCATTTTTATTTCAATAATCACACATGATTGATGCACTTTTGTTTACACATTCAACCATTTTTATGTTGGCATATTTTAGACTTCGTTTGTCATGTTCATATTCTTTAAATATAGTAAACAAATGGCACACAGTATCCGTAGAGGATGTTAAAGATTGGAGACACGATTCACAAATTGTTTCCATTCTCTTAACTATGTAACCACAAACATAGGCACATGCTTGCATCTCCCCAGTATTTTCATCCATTTGATCCATGGACAAACTGCAACAATCTGGCTCATTGCTTACTGCTGATGGACGGTCTACATCAGGTTTGGCATTGTGGGTCAAAAATAAATTTAAATTGTCAAGAATGACATCATCATCGGTCTCACAATTTGGTGCTGAGCTTGGTGCCGACAAATTTGAAATAATTCCTGTTTTTAAATCTGCAACAAATTGTGAGACTGTTGGGTTGTAGACCAACAATTACTCCTGACACACCCAAAACAATTCTCCATTGCATCTTGTTGCAGTCTCCTGGTAGATAAACTCCCAATTTCGGGATATTTTTGTTTTAAATGCCGCCATATTCTTTTCACTCCCGCCATGGTTTGGATCCATCCATAAATTGAAATATTTCTCAAATGTTTTTTGGTTTTTTTAAACTTGGAGAGTCCGCATTTAGGCTATCAAACAATTGGTCGATTTTGTTTAACAGATTGACCGTAGCAAGTGCTTCTGTTGGCAGCTCTCCTGTAAAAATAAATACTTTTTTAGTTATTTAAAAAATAACGTAAGAGTTTTTAAGAACAATGAACATTTTAATTGCAATAAAAGACACACATAATCACGCTGATTTTTAGGGTTCCGTACCCAAAGGGTAAAAACGGGACCCTATTACTAAGACTTCGCTGTCTGTCCGTCCGTCAGTCTGTCACCAGGCTGTATCTCAAGAACCGCGATAGCTAGACAGTTGAAATTCACAAATTATGTATTTCTGTTGCCGCTATAACAACAAATACTAAAAACAAAATAAAATAAATATTTAAGGGGGCTCTCATACAACAAACGCGATTTTTTGCCCTTTTATGCTCGATATCAATAATGGCAACAGGTAGGCACTTGAAATATTCACAAAATACTCAGTTGTATTTTTACTTTAATAATAAAATTAAAATAAAATAAATATTTAAAGGGGACTCCCATACAACAAACGTGTTTTTTGGCGTTTTTGCCTTGTGGTACGGAACCCTTCGTGAGTCCGACTCGCACTTGGCCAGTTTTTAAATTCATGGATGTTTTTTTAACATTATTATTATGATATCAACACACCTTCAATAATTTTTGCATACATTCCAGCAGACACTGTATGGCTCAAAACTTGCGCGGCTAATTTTACTTTAATTTTTTGTCTATTATTCGGATTTAAATGGCTCTTCGTTAGGGCAGGCGCAAACACGAAAAATGGGTTGTTGTTATCCAATTCAAAATATTCTTCAATGTGATTCCACTTCGCGATATCTGAAAAAGACGTATATATTGATCATCCTAATACAGCAGATACGATAATTAGCAGTGGGTCAAAATCGATTTACGTTTTTTTTTTTTCATTGTTACAAGTTAACATTGCCATCAAAACATAACTTGTAAAAAAAACAAGTCTCGCAACTCAGTTCTTCTACCGTAAAAAGTTGTGAGATCCATGTAATACCAAGTCAGTTAATTTATTCAGTCCCTACTTAAGGTCCTTCTGTCTAAATAACTAACCTAAAAGATCTTATAGTGACCTTACAATATTAAAAATCTTTTATGTTTTAAATAAATAGATTGGTTGGCCATCGCATGAAAACACAATGTATGTCACAAGTAATACATATTATATTAAATTGGGTTGTTTAGTGCGATTGCCAAGTCAATAAATAATTATATCTAGGTACCTATCTACACCTATTATTCCATTATACTCGTACATATGCAGGCAGGTACACTGATTCATTCACTGCAAATGTAACTTTGTAATCCTATATATTTATATGGGATTACAAAGTTATTTATGCAGTTGGTGTATCTAGAAAAGTGGACCGAAATTGCAAATTGTTTTAGGTTTTCCTTGATTTATACACTAAACACTAATCTATACAAATAAATAAAATTGGAGTGTCTGTTTGTAATATTAAAATAACCGCTTTTTACTCAATGTATCATCATCATCATTTCAGCCGAAAGACGTCCACTGCTGGACATAGGACTCCCCCAAGCACCTCCACTTCTAACGGTTCTGCGCTTCTCGCATCCAACGGGTTCCTGCGGCCTTCACAAGGTCGTCGGACCACCGATATATACATTGACTACTCAATGTATACATATATCGGCTAATCTCTGAAACGGCTGGACCGATTTTGACGGGACTTTAACTGGCAGATAGCTGATGTAATAAGGAGTAACTTAGGCTACTTCTATAAAAAAAAAATGGTTCCAAGAAAAAAAATAAAACCAATGCAATGAAATCTATACTTACAAATAAATAAAATTGGAGTGTCTGTTTGTAATGAGAGTACATTCAGCTGATTCAGAATTTAGCAAAATTCTTCTTGATGTTGGAGAGGGAAAGTGTCCAGAAGTGAAAAATACTCATGATATAGAACTACTACCTTCCGGTCTTTGTGAGGTCGTGGCGGACACTGAAATTTTAATACATTATGTAGTATTTATGATGATATTTACAATCTCAATATCAAAGAAGATTCGTGGTTGTGTGAAAGATCAATTTTATCACATATGAACGACCTGGGGGCCTAAAAAGGCCACTTTGGCAGAATCATAAAAGGATAACATAATGGACAGTTAACTGTTAAGTTAATCGTATAAAATCCCATCCCACCAAAAACATAATGTTGAAAAAGAAGGCCAAGTTCCTTACTTCATGTAGATGTTTGACCAGCCATAATCAGCCTATAATGTTCCCACTGCTGGGACACAGGCCTCCTCTCAGTGAGAGGGAGTGGGCCGTAATCCACCACGCGGGCCCAGTGCGGATTGGTAGATGTCACATGTCTTCGAATTTTTGGTTCTAGGACATGCCGGTTTCCTCACGATGTTTTCCTTCACCGTTTTGAGAGCAGTGGTGATGAAATAATTTACACAAAGTAAAGCGCCTGTCTGGGTTCGAACCTACGACCTACAACTCGTAAGTCGCGGCCGTTACCACTTGGCCACCACTGCTCTCACCAGTTTCGTAGTCTCACCAGCAAAAGAGTTCAAATCGAAACCAATGCCAAGTTTTAAACCATTTTCTTTGCACCGGCCTTATTTTGCAATTCTGTTGTAAGTAATTTGTGTTTGAATCTGTTTTAGATATCAATACATTTTTTCCATTTAAACTTGGCGGGTTTTCTATTTATATTATTTTATGGTTTTCTGAAAACCCGCCAAGTTTAATTGGAAAAAAAATTATTGTATTGATATCTAAAAAAGATTCAAACACAAATTACTTACAACAGAATTGCAAACTAAGGCCGGTGCAAAGAAAATGGTTTAAAACATCTACATGAAGTAAGGAACTTGGCCTTCTTTTTCAACATTATGTTTTTGGTGGGATTTCATTCCTTTTTTCCAAGTGGGTAGATACACGTGTAGGATTTAATTGTATAGCCTAGTTTTTTTTTTTATATTTGTGGTTTTTTATTATTTTTTCTTTTACGAGGCGTTTTTTTTATTAAATGATGACCCCGCTGCAGTCTGAACTGCGGCAATGTTTGGACGTATAGATCACTCCCTATCAGCTGTTTTTTTAACTTATTCTTTTTCAAACATATGTTTTTTTAATCCGGTCTATAGAGCGACCTTAATCTGTTGTACTAAACAATAGCACTTTCTTGTGCTTTGATCTGGCTAGGATCGATATTTATCAAATGGACACCACTTAAACTTTTTACCCTAGATAATACTACGTAGGCTAACTTGACCACAAGTGAATATAGAATAACCAATATCAATTAAAGCATTGTCCAAGCTCAAACTTTGACTCTTATAAATTGTGATTGCGTAAGCTAAACATATCGGAAACTGCTCCCGGTAAACAAAAGCACGGCTCAAAACTTCAAATTTAGTTTTCACACTCTCGAGATCATAAACTAAACCATGGCTGAATCTAATTTTAAGTTTTTTAACTTTAGTCCTGTTCTCAATGTCCCACAGAATAATAATTATTATTAATAATGTACCAATCGACCCATTAACACCGGTTTTTAACCTTTTGACCGCCACAGACGTCTATGGACGTCAAATCAAAAAGTGTTCACGACGCCACGGACGGCATGGCACGTCGAAAATAACCCTTTTTTTTACAGTTCAAAATAAACATGTGCCGTGACTATTATTTTGTAGGTATGAAAGAAGGAATTTATCGCTTGGCGTAGAGAACACGGATTTTCGTTATTGACGTGGCGGTCAAAAGGTTAAATTATTTTTTTTTTGTTTTATGGTAATGTCTAGTTCCAGCTAGAAAAAAAAAAAAATCATACGGGACCCTCTGTATGCGAGCCAAACTCACATTTGACCTCTTTTTAATTTTTCCTTTAATTTCATGTTAATGTCTAGCTTCGTGCCCAATTCCAAGTTTCTAGGCCGGCTAGAGTAAAAATTGAATACGGAATCCTCTATTCGCGAGCCAGACTCACACTTGACCATTTTTTTTATTTTTCCTTTAGTTTCATGCTAATGAATGTCTAGCTTCGTGCCAAATTTCAAGTTTCTAGGCCTACTAGAAGTCCCTAAACATTTTGATTAGCTCTAAGTGAGTGAGTCAGTCAGTCAGTCAGTCAGTGCCACTTTAGCTATTTTGAATAGTCCATAACTTCGAATCTATTAAAGCTACAGTTATGAAATTTGGTATTCGAACTAACAGCAGTCATGGTATTGTGTATGTGAAGTTTGATCCGATTTCGTGTGACAAATAGTTAGATACAGAGTGGTCAAAAGTAGCTCGAAGCGGTTCGGGTAAATAGTGCACGGCGTACGTGCGGCCTCTTGCTGGAACTTGGCCTGCGCACTGCCGTGCGCTTAGATTGGTGAAGCATTTTTCAGCAATTTTTTTTTTGTCTGTGCTAAAATACCAATCAATCCAATCCAAATCCAATCCCAATCTCTTTGATTGTACCTACGTAGTGCAGCGAAAAAAGAAAAACACGGACTGTCTTCGCCATATAATTCATCATGTGAAATCACAAACATACCTTTCCATCAATGCAGTTTGCAATCCGGATGAAGTGGTTAATTACCCAACAGAATTTTTAAAAAGTATAATTGTGCCTGGTCTAGCCCCTCACAAACTAGAACTTAAGATTGGCGTGCCGATCATACTACTCCGTAATTTAAACCCACCGAAACTTTGCAATGGTACTAGGTTGCCAGTAGTGTCGTTGCAAAGAAACGTTATAGAAGGTCGTATAATATCCGGCCGTGCCGCTTTTTGCTCAACTTGGTGGGGGCACTACCGCGTCCCCAGATGAGAGAAATTACTGGTGGTAATACTCCCCGTAAAAGTATAAAATTTAAAGATATTATTACCTGCAATTTGTTTTCCATTGCACTCAACATTAGTGTTGCATTTTAAGTTGTATTTTAGAAATAAATTTCTAAAACATTTGAGAAGATGGGGCATCGTGTAGAGCAACAATTTCATGCTCCTAGAATCTAAAATGCGGTTGTTCAACAGATGCCCCTAGTTGTGAAAGTGTTCTTCTATTTACCCCATCCATATCGCAAATAGTTGCAGCAATTATGATGCCTGCATCAAAACAAGCATGGAGGACCTGTAATTAGAAAATTAAGTTGGTTAATAATATTTATTAAGAAAATAAAATAAAAATAACATAGGGTCATAAATAGAAAATGATTTTCAGTTATCTAAACAGTAAATATGTGTAAATAATTTTAATACAATAACGTACCTACCTCTTTGATCAAAATCATTAATCTGTCTGCAGTGACATGATCTCTTGACAAATAATATGCCACAGGCTGTTTAATTATTTTCCTTACACATAAAATCATGAATACTAGAGGATGACCTGCTATTTGCGGATCTCGTCCATGCTCTCCTCCGTGGTCTTGAAATTCGTCTATCTGATCATTTTTCATCAAAAATCGAAAACCATGCAGCCTAAAAAAAAAAAAATGTTTGAGAATGTGCAAACTGCGCTCTTTCATATGATAACATTCCCTTTTCAGTCCCTGTTGCAAAAAATATGCATAATATATTTTTATTTCTTTCTTATTTGCAAAATAGTTGGGTAAACATCATCTAAAACTATTCCAAATTTCAAGTTGATAGCATTAATAGTTCTTGGGATATCCAGCCAGCTGTGACAGACAGACAGACTTAGTCTCACCATAAGGGTTCCGTTTTTACAATTTTGGTACGGAACCCTAAAAATCGTGAGATACCTCTAAAAACATTCTTTTTAAAATAAAAACCATACTAATATACAATCATTCTGATTTTTTGGCAGATTAATTATTCTACAAGCAACATACGAAAACACTACACACACTTGTTTTAATATTTTAGTCCAAACAATAGATTTTTAGAGAGCAGTGGTGGCCAAGTGGTAACGGCCGCTACTTACGAGTTGTAAGTCGTAGGTTCGAACCCAGTCAGGCGCTTTACTTTGTGTAAATTATTTCATCACCACTGCTCTCAAAACGGTGAAGGAAAACATCGTAAGGAAACCGGCATGTCCTAGAACCAAAAATTCGAAGACATGTGACATCTGCCAATCCGCACTGGGCCCGCGCGGTGGATTACGGCCCACTCCCTCTCACCGAGAGGAGGCCTGTGTCCCAGCAGTGGGAACATTATAGGCTGATTATGATGATGATGAATAGATTTTTTGTAATTAATTAATTGCTTCATAATTATGTTGCAATAAATTACCAGCGTTGTGTCATCGCGCTTCTCTTCCTTTTCTATGCAGTCCGACAATGACCGTGCTTTAGGTCATGTAAGCCCCTTAATTAGTCGCTTTTCTTTATCAGTTTTTTCAGTGGATTTAGCCTAAAACCAAAAATAGAGGAATCTAAATTAAGTGTGAACATAAATTTATTATTCACAATTTTAGGAACAGTAGAACCTGCCACTCATTTCAGAATTTCATTGGTCTAGTTTCAGTTTACCTTTTTTTTTTATAAAAACATTGCCCCACACTAGGAATTTCTCCTGTACTGTGGGTGCGTTTACAAACATTTAAATTCACATACACAAACAGCCAGACCCGGAACAACTACTTGTAGGTCATACAAATATTTGTTCCGTGCGGGAATCGAACCCGCGACACATAGCGCAGCAGTCAATCGCTTAACCACTGGGCCAACCGTGCCACCGTAAGTAGTTGCTTATTGAAAAAAAAACAACAGCTATGACGATAGACGGTTGCAAAAGTGATCTTAGAAGGTTGGCGATTTTAGTATGGCACATTTAAAAATTAAAACTATGAATAAAAAACATTTTACTTACACCAGACGAGGTAGTTGAAATTGTTGCTTTTGAAGTTCCATGCTGTTCCAAATGTGAATACTAAAACAGATACAAAATACCATTATTCGAAAAATTAAAAATCCACTCCCAGCACTATTATATTTTTGTAATTTTTATTTTTGTGCACCAAAATAAGCATGAATTTAATCTGCATAATGATCTTGTATCTAGACCTAGCCGCAAAGTCCACATGCTTCATGTACAGACGCCAGCACATCAAGTTACTACAATCTGTCAGATTTCTTTATTAGATTTTCGACTTTATTGCTAAAGCATAAGGTTCAAGGTTGATTGGGAAAATCTGACAGTTTCGGGTAGGTTGACCTGCTGGTGTCTGTACCTAGACGAAATAATAAACTATTTTCTAATAATGTATTTTGTATGGCGACCAAAGTTTATAATAAACTACCAGACTGTTTTAAAACTCTTAACTTTAGGACATTTAAATCTAAATTATTCAATTATCTCATGTAAATGCTATTACTCGACTAATGATTTTATGAATGAAATGAAATTTGACTTAAATATTAGAATAATTATATTCTGTTCTTATTATCTCTTTGACTTAATTTAATCTTTTTACATTTCCATTCCTAATATTTGACTAATTTGCAATGTATCTAACAAAATAACCAAAACCCTGAAAATGTATTTGTACGCCGGAAACGGCAGAATATTATGAACTTTTAAAAGTATGTAACAACTTTGTAACAATATTCTGACAAATAAATGGACTATGACTACAATCATGTGAATAAGTGGAATAAATAATGTAAGACAGACAAAATGTAATGATAAGTGCTGCCTATAAAAAACATGAAAAAGAGTTTTCATTATTATAGAAAATAATTTTTTTTTTTTTTCTTAGGATTAATCTTTAGTTGCTATTAATGTTAATAACAACATTAAATTACCAAAGTAGCACTGACATCAAAATGTAATGATAAGTGCTGCCTATAAAGAACATGAAAAGGAGTCTTCATCTTCATAGAAAATAAAAATAAATCTTAGGATTAATCTTTAGTTGCTATTAATGTTAATAACAACATTAAATTACCGAACTAGCACTGACATGTATTAAAAAGGTTAGGAGATATCTTCTAGACAATAACTAAACTTTTTTAATTCCAAAGTCAAAGTCAAATCATTTATTTCAAATAGGCACATTAAAGGCACTTTTGAATGTCAAAAAAAACTAAATAGAAATGATTCTAGTCGCCCATTCCAAAAGGTAGTTTTCGTATGGAGAAGAATGGGCAAGAAACTCCACCGTTACTCTTTTAAAATGTTTTACAAGGTCTTGTATACATAATAAAAATTATATGTGAACACGATGCACCCATAATAAAATTAGTCTACCACAAAAGGTAAAAAGAATTAAAAATTAAGCAATGTCCAGATAGGAAAACTCAATAACACTGCCGGGCCCGGGAATCGAACCCAGGACATCATGCTTAGCTGTAGCTCTTGCTACCACTAGACCATCGAGATAGTCCCTACATCCCGACTAATTTTATGAATGCGAAAGTAACTCTATCTGTTACACTTTCACGCCTAAATCACTGAACTGATTTTGATGAAATTTGGTACAGAAATACATTAAACCTTGGAGAAGGACATAGGCTACTTTTTATCGTCATACCATGCGGGTGAAGCCGCTGACAGAACCTAGTATAATATATTTAATAAAACTTACATTAGATGAGTCAATTGAATCAGATGCTCTTGCAGTTCCAAGCTGTTGATTGGATCCAGTGTCAGCAATGGACATCTCAACTTGAAAGCTGTGTGTTGATGTGGTGGAGCGTTCAGATGGAATGGAATATCTATGCAGCTTTTTCCTTTGCAAATGGTCTTGGACAAATGCACTTTCGGGAAAATGCTTAGAACAAAGCATTTTATGGCTTACAAAGAGGCTTCTCTGAAATTCCACAGAATTCCAGTTCTCCTCTGGGTAACAAAACTTTGCCCATGCTTCCGACCTGGAAACATGAGTTTAGGGTTGAATTTTTTTATCAACAACAGAATGATAATGCTGATTGAAATTGGTACTATAGTTTGGATTAATTATTATACATACCGCTGTACGTTGGAAGGTCATGGTTTCGGAAAACGATGTAAGATCAGTTCCGAATCTTGTGCTGTGGATGCATTGCATTTTGCACTGTTTCGGTTATTGTCCCTCATAATTTTTCAGCGATTCACTGATCAAAGAACACAAATAAACACAAAATAAGAGTCATTATGCTAAAAAGTCACTAGGCTTCTAAAACAACAAAATGCAGCGGTATGGTATCCCGTATTCGGAGTCTCGAAGAGAATACTCAACTCGACGCAATTTGAACGGAAAATCACACGAAATAAAGGAAAAACAACAACAAAAACTAATTAACACACGATTAACTGTTTTGAACCGTTTGAAAAAATTGAAACGCCATTTTGAATTTTTAATACTTTGACGTCTGACTGAAAACGTTGATGTTGCCATTTACCATCGATATTTTAACATTTATTTTTTGGTACTAGAAACTCTATACCAAACCCACCTACTCACAGCTACTGAGCCATCCAATCCTAACACAGTTGCCTCCCCCTGGAAAGGGTTAACAGTTGTTCAAAACCAAAAGTCAAAAGATATCTTCAATATCTTCATATCTTCATCTTGTTTTTTTCATAGGTACAAACGGAATGTCCTAGGGTTATTCAGATTAAAAATTTCGCGAGTGCGGCTAGTTTTGAGTGACTAAAGAGAGATTTTATCGAATAGAGTGAAAAATGACGGAAAATACAGAATTATTTACAACCCGCATGCGAAAAGCTACGAGGAAAATACACAACATCAGTGATGCCCTAGTCAACGCGAAGTTCGCTCTCTGTAAGTTCTACGACTATTTCTACTGGAATGATCAAATCCTTTTATCGTAAAAGTAATAAATGCCAAAATAAAATACAATTTCGAAAAGAAAAAAAATGGGAAAAAAATATGACAAAGAAAAAATGGGAGGTAAGTACCATTTTTTTCTTTGTCATATTTTTGTAAAGTCATTGTTCTGCTGCCTAAGCAGTTGTTGCTTTTCTACCGGCAAAACAATGGCCTAACTAAAATATATTTACATGCGTTGGTTACGATGATAAACTACCAACCAGAGTAAGCAAGGATGGCAATAAGTATATCTTTATTTTTGCCTTATTTTATAAATGTTTCAGCATTAAGAGATGAAGAGGTATGGGGAGGTGGTCTGTTCATATTCTACCACATCTTCGGATACCTGGAAGATGCTAAGGAAAGGCTCAAGATGGAAGACTTCGACAAACTGTTCTTCAATAAAGCTCTCTACAGGTTTGTACCATTCATTTTTGACCGTGTAGGTATTGCACCTCTCTATGAAACAGCTGATTTTTTTTGATAACCTATGAATAATTTCTGCACTAGGGGGCTTAGAATCATGTGCAGAATTCATGGTTACTGTTTGCATGACAATGTCGCTTCCATCCTGTATGTGGTCGGTAACAGCATTAAATTCATGCTGTTACCGACCCAATAAGGCAAGATTGTCCAAGTAATACAATATAATAGAAGCAATTATATAAAATTGCATATTTTAAACAGTGTTTAAACATAACTTATATTAAGTACTAACTATATTAAGTACCTTCGTAGTGCCTCAGATTTTTTTTTCATTTTTTAATAATTAGGAACCCTCACAGGCATCCCCAGAACACCCTACCAAAGTTTCATCACAATCTGACCAATGGTTCTGGAATGCATAGATGACAAACATACAAACATTGATTTTTATTTATATAGAAGATAGGAATTAAACTTATTGCAATCAACAGCTTCAATAAAATCAAACTAAAAACCCTTTCTAAAATTACAGAAAGAAGGCATTTGAAGAGGACCTAACACACTACCTTGGTGTAGACTGGTCGAAAATACCTAAGGCCATGCCTTTAGACAACTACATAGAGCACCTGCAAGAGCTTGAGAGGTCGAATCCTAGACTGCTGATGGCTTATGCTTATCATTTGTACTTGGGACTGCTGAGCGGTGGACAGATCCTGGCTAAGAAACGGAGGATGTTTGGTGATGGTAAATATCCTAAAAAATTGTCTAAATGTGATTCTTCAATGTTGCCAGATTATGGGAAAACCCACAATTTCTTCATCGGTTTAGCCTATTTATGTCATTATGCGTCAGCCCTCTAGAAGCTGATCATGTAATTTTTTGTCCATTTTGGAATCTGAAAGTAGACCTCTGGTCACAGGGCTAGTATCTGAAACTTTTCAAATATATGTGTAGGGATCCTTGTAAATGAAAATTATTATTGCTTTTCGTTCACTTTTTGATCCCAGACGAGCCCCCAAATGTTGGGATTGTAGTAAATGAAAAGCAAGCTGGTTCTTTAACTTCTTTTACATTTTTCTCGTACACATTACGTCTTTCATATTTGTCGACTGTCGTCCATCTTGTCTGCCCTTTCCATCCCTTTCGCACAGTGATGTCGTACCCATCCTCTAACATCCCTCACATCTAGTGTATTGCCACTTTATTATTCATTTCCACATAATTATGTTCAGTGTTCTCTCTTTATGCTGCACCTTCTCAGCTATCAACTTTTCGCCCTGCATATGATTGCTCAAAATCCTCTGGGCTCCCAGCCCTTCAGGAGTTAAAAACGTTGAACTTTGGTGATTCTTAATTAATTTTATCAATTTGATTTCAGAAAAATCCAAGTCCGAGACATACACAGACAAAGTGACAGACTTCACTGGAACTGACATCGCTCAACTAAAGAAAGACTACAGACAAGCTATGAATGAGATCGCAGAAAAAATGACTGAGGAAGAGAAAGTAGCATTCATTGAAGAGAGCAACAACGTTTTTATAATGAACAACTTGATTGTAAACTCCGTTGGTGGACAGAATAAAGTCCTGTATAATCTGTTGTATAAATTCTCCACAGTTGTTGTGGTTGTTGGTGGTCTTGTTATAGCATATAAGTTGTATAAGTAACCTGCCAAATTTGTTTGTATCTAAGACTCGGCGCAAGCTAGCCACCCTCTACAGCAGTACTTAAAACCAGAGCAAGAGGCGACAGCCACCAGTGGCTGCTGTCGGTGGCTGTCGCTCGTTTGTGCCGAGCCTGTAGTGTGTTAATTATGAAAAATGTTTTATTGTCTATGTCAAATTTTGTCTATTACGGAGTAAGATGGGCTTGCCAGCCTTTTGATCAGTTTCTGGTGAAGTAAAAACATGTTAGGGTATTTTAAATATTGTTTAATGGAGCTTATAAAATGCTCAAATACATGTATCTATGCAGAATAATCATACCATAATGTATGGCCGACCCAGTAGTTGAAACCATTTTAAGCACAACTTTAGCCCACTTGCCAATCGGAAATCGATAAGTCCTGGTTTTGACTCTTGAATGTTCCAATAAATAGTCCTATTGTGTCCCCACTTCTTATTTAAGGTCTAACTATTTGTAACTCTGTTAGGTTATAGTATAGAGTTGTGATAACGTTATTTTGTTCCAAGATTTTAAGACTTACGTAGTTGTTAATAAAGTCCTTTTAAAAACTCGCATTTTTAATTTTATAGCCTTTTACTTTCCTCGGTAGCAGTGGTGGCCCAGTGATAACTGCCGAGACTTACAAGTTGTAGGTCGTAGTTGACCCAGACAGGGGCTTTATTTTGTTTAAATTAATTCATCACCATTGTTCTCAAAATGGTGAAAGAAAACATCGTGTGGAAACTGGCATAACCTAGAACCAAAAATTCGAAGAAATGTGACATCTGCCAACCCGTACTGGGGATGCGTTGTAGATTACGGCCCTTTCCCTTTTCCAGTGAGGAGGCCTGTGTCCCAGCAGTGGGAACATTATAAGCTGAATATGTACGACGACTTGTATGAAAACTAGAAAAGGATCGAAGCAGTAAATTAAACAAGAAACAACTTACAAAAATATTTTATTGTCCTATATTCTATCGAATGTCATACTTACAAATAATTAAATATGTACACAGCAAACATACTACATGTCTACATCGTCACTGCATTCTAAAATAAACACTACTATTAAGTAAATAAGGTTTCAAATAAGTTGTATTTCTTAAAACATAATTATTTTATGTACTTCACTTTTATTGTGTCCTTAAAATATATTAAACGACTATTTGAACTGTTTTCTTACATCAACGTTTATATCACTTCATTTGGAAACTTACGAAAATTTAACATATACATTTTGGTGATTATTCAAAATAGATCTTAATCTAGACAGATCAGACCAAGACGTTACACTAGGTTATAGGTTCTCAACCTTATTTTCCCAACCGCCCCACTTTGAGAAAATTTTTTTAACTTACCATCTGTTGAAACGGCTATTGCCACGATTATATTTAAATATATTTATTTTATAGTCGTAAGTTAAGATATAATATAATTTATTCTGGGTCTTCTATTGCCCCCTGTAGGTCTCAAATGCTCACGAGGGGTCGTTATCGCCCCGTTGAGAACCCATGCACTAGGTATATTTCAACACTTCAAAATATTTCTTGGTATTTTTTTGGAAGACATTTTGTTTCACTTCATTCTATAATGGCCAATATATTCATATAAGCAGGTTGTATGACTAAATCTATTATTCTAAGAACGGTTCTCATCATCTGAACGAGGGTAACGTAGGAGGCTCCATGGCCATATCGATCAGTTCGTCGATGTCATCGGAGTTGAAAAATGAGAGCTCCAACTGTGAACAAAAATAGTATTGAGAAAGATCATTGGGCACCATTGTATGGAAACTATACCCACGATGTACAGAAATAAAATAGGGTGGAATAGACAAATTAATGTCTCTAGTTAACAATAGTATGGGTTGCATTAGTGTGGGTACTGTCTGTTAAGCTAAATAAAAAAAATGAGTGTTTTTTTAATACATTCAACGCGGCAGGCTTCTGACAGAGTTTGCTCGTCTGTGCGTTACGGCCGCTTTATATCCCGTATTAGTTTCCTGATATGCGTTACGGCCAGTATAAACTAAAGGCACCGTGGAGAAGGTAGATTACTCACCAGTCTCTGTGTGTCAGCGCAAGGCCTGCACGTGAGGCGCGCCTCGCTGCACTCGCAGCGCGGCGGCGCGGCGCAGCGGGCGGTGGCGCGCCCAGCACCGTGGAGAAGGTAGATTACTCACCAGTCTCTGTGTGTCAGCGCAAGGCCTGCACGTGAGGCGCGCCTCGCTGCACTCGCAGCGCGGCGGCGCGGCGCAGAGGGCGGTGGCGCGCCCAGCACCGTGGAGAAGGTAGATTACTCACCAGTCTCTGTGTGTCAGCGCAAGGCCTGCACGTGAGGCGCGCCTCGCTGCACTCGCAGCGCGGCGGCGCGGCGCAGCGGGCGGTGGCGCGCCCAGCACCGTGGAGAAGGTAGATTACTCACCAGTCTCTGTGTGTCAGCGCAAGGCCTGCACGTGAGGCGCGCCTCGCTGCACTCGCAGCGCGGCGGCGCGGCGCAGCGGGCGGTGGCGCGCCCAGCACCGTGGAGAAGGTAGATTACTCACCAGTCTCTGTGTGTCAGCGCAAGGCCTGCACGTGAGGCGCGCCTCGCTGCACTCGCAGCGCGGCGGCGCGGCGCAGCGGGCGGTGGCGCGCCCAGCACCGTGGAGAAGGTAGATTACTCACCAGTCTCTGTGTGTCAGCGCAAGGCCTGCACGTGAGGCGCGCCTCGCTGCACTCGCAGCGCGGCGGCGCGGCGCAGCGGGCGGTGGCGCGCCCAGCACCGTGGAGAAGGTAGATTACTCACCAGTCTCTGTGTGTCAGCGCAAGGCCTGCACGTGAGGCGCGCCTCGCTGCACTCGAAGCGCGGCGGCGCGGCGCAGCGGGCGGTGGCGCGCCCAGCACCGTGGAGAAGGTAGATTACTCACCAGTCTCTGTGTGTCAGCGCAAGGCCTGCACGTGAGGCGCGCCTCGCTGCACTCGAAGCGCGGCGGCGCGGCGCAGCGGGCGGTGGCGCGCCCAGCACCGTGGAGAAGGTAGTTACTCACCAGTCTCTGTGTGTCAGCGCAAGGCCTGCACGTGAGGCGCGCCTCGCTGCACTCGCAGCGCGGCGGCGCGGCGCAGCGGGCGGTGGCGCGCCCAGCACCGTGGAGAAGGTAGTTACTCACCAGTCTCTGTGTGTCAGCGCAAGGCCTGCACGTGAGGCGCGCCTCGCTGCACTCGCAGCGCGGCGGCGCGGCGCAGCGGGCGGTGGCGCGCCCAGCACCGTGGAGAAGGTAGTTACTCACCAGTCTCTGTGTGTCAGCGCAAGGCCTGCACGTGAGGCGCGCCTCGCTGCACTCGCAGCGCGGCGGCGCGGCGCAGCGGGCGGTGGCGCGCCCAGCACCGTGGAGAAGGTAGTTACTCACCAGTCTCTGTGTGTCAGCGCAAGGCCTGCACGTGAGGCGCGCCTCGCTGCACTCGCAGCGCGGCGGCGCGGCGCAGCGAGCGGTGGCGCGCCCAGCACCGTGGAGAAGGTAGATTACTCACCAGTCTCTGTGTGTCAGCGCAAGGCCTGCACGTGAGGCGCGCCTCGCTGCACTCGCAGCGCGGCGGCGCGGCGCAGCGGGCGGTGGCGCGCCCAGCACCGTGGAGAAGGTAGATTACTCACCAGTCTCTGTGTGTCAGCGCAAGGCCTGCACGTGAGGCGCGCCTCGCTGCACTCGCAGCGCGGCGGCGCGGCGCAGCGGGCGGTGGCGCGCCCAGCACCGTGGAGAAGGTAGTTACTCACCAGTCTCTGTGTGTCAGCGCAAGGCCTGCACGTGAGGCGCGCCTCGCTGCACTCGCAGCGCGGCGGCGCGGCGCAGCGGGCGGTGGCGCGCCCAGCACCGTGGAGAAGGTAGTTACTCACCAGTCTCTGTGTGTCAGCGCAAGGCCTGCACGTGAGGCGCGCCTCGCTGCACTCGCAGCGCGGCGGCGCGGCGCAGCGGGCGGTGGCGCGCCCAGCACCGTGGAGAAGGTAGTTACTCACCAGTCTCTGTGTGTCAGCGCAAGGCCTGCACGTGAGGCGCGCCTCGCTGCACTCGCAGCGCGGCGGCGCGGCGCAGCGGGCGGTGGCGCGCCCAGCACCGTGGAGAAGGTAGTTACTCACCAGTCTCTGTGTGTCAGCGCAAGGCCTGCACGTGAGGCGCGCCTCGCTGCACTCGCAGCGCGGCGGCGCGGCGCAGCGGGCGGTGGCGCGCCCAGCACCGTGGAGAAGGTAGTTACTCACCAGTCTCTGTGTGTCAGCGCAAGGCCTGCACGTGAGGCGCGCCTCGCTGCACTCGCAGCGCGGCGGCGCGGCGCAGCGGGCGGTGGCGCGCCCAGCACCGTGGAGAAGGTAGTTACTCACCAGTCTCTGTGTGTCAGCGCAAGGCCTGCACGTGAGGCGCGCCTCGCTGCACTCGCAGCGCGGCGGCGCGGCGCAGCGGGCGGTGGCGCGCCCAGCACCGTGGAGAAGGTAGTTACTCACCAGTCTCTGTGTGTCAGCGCAAGGCCTGCACGTGAGGCGCGCCTCGCTGCACTCGCAGCGCGGCGGCGCGGCGCAGCGGGCGGTGGCGCGCCCAGCACCGTGGAGAAGGTAGTTACTCACCAGTCTCTGTGTGTCAGCGCAAGGCCTGCACGTGAGGCGCGCCTCGCTGCACTCGCAGCGCGGCGGCGCGGCGCAGCGGGCGGTGGCGCGCCCAGCACCGTGGAGAAGGTAGTTACTCACCAGTCTCTGTGTGTCAGCGCAAGGCCTGCACGTGAGGCGCGCCTCGCTGCACTCGCAGCGCGGCGGCGCGGCGCAGCGGGCGGTGGCGCGCCCAGCACCGTGGAGAAGGTAGTTACTCACCAGTCTCTGTGTGTCAGCGCAAGGCCTGCACGTGAGGCGCGCCTCGCTGCACTCGCAGCGCGGCGGCGCGGCGCAGCGGGCGGTGGCGCGCCCAGCACCGTGGAGAAGGTAGTTACTCACCAGTCTCTGTGTGTCAGCGCAAGGCCTGCACGTGAGGCGCGCCTCGCTGCACTCGCAGCGCGGCGGCGCGGCGCAGCGGGCGGTGGCGCGCCCAGCACCGTGGAGAAGGTAGTTACTCACCAGTCTCTGTGTGTCAGCGCAAGGCCTGCACGTGAGGCGCGCCTCGCTGCACTCGCAGCGCGGCGGCGCGGCGCAGCGGGCGGTGGCGCGCCCAGCACCGTGGAGAAGGTAGTTACTCACCAGTCTCTGTGTGTCAGCGCAAGGCCTGCACGTGAGGCGCGCCTCGCTGCACTCGCAGCGCGGCGGCGCGGCGCAGCGGGCGGTGGCGCGCCCAGCACCGTGGAGAAGGTAGTTACTCACCAGTCTCTGTGTGTCAGCGCAAGGCCTGCACGTGAGGCGCGCCTCGCTGCACTCGCAGCGCGGCGGCGCGGCGCAGCGGGCGGTGGCGCGCCCAGCACCGTGGAGAAGGTAGTTACTCACCAGTCTCTGTGTGTCAGCGCAAGGCCTGCACGTGAGGCGCGCCTCGCTGCACTCGCAGCGCGGCGGCGCGGCGCAGCGAGCGGTGGCTCCGGCGGCGCGCGCACCCAGCACCGTGGAGAAGCGCCGCGCGGTGGGCCGGTCGCCCTGGAGCTTGGCGCCCGCGAATATTGTACCTGCAGGGAGGATTTGTTTAATTCATTTTAATAGACAAATGACTCGTTAAATAAAGTGAGGTTTAAAGAAACCTCACTTTACACAACATTCTGCCTAAAGAGGCAGAATGTTGTCTTTGATAATAAGTTATGTTGACAGAGTTTAATTTGACCTTCTATACAGGGTGTATTAAAAAGGTGTGGTCAAAATTAAGGGTGTTCCTTCCTTAGCCCTTTATATTCTGGGGTAGCAGTAACCCTTTCGGACAATCCCGCTGCCCCGGCAGGCTTCGGCCCTTGCGGGCCCCTTCTCTGTTGCTGACATCTCTTTGAGGCGCGCGTGGAACACGTACGCGCCGCCCGGCACGGGCCTGGTCCTGATCGGACGGTGAGCTACCCATTACTCTCCGCCCGCAGGCCCGCGCCTACGGTGTCCGGGAGTCGTCACGCGGCTCCCGACGCCCGGAGCGTCTCCCGTGGCGGCTGGGACGGGAGGCTCTCTCCCTGAGCCGTCCCGCCACCTCCTTTGCTAGCATGACTGCTTCGCAAAAGGAGGTGACTGCCTCCCACTCCCCCGGACCATGGCTTGCACCAGGGCCGGGCGCGAGAGGTCGCCGCCGCTGCCGATCGCCTCTACGAGGACACGGCGGTGCTCCGCCCAAGCGGGACAGACCTCCACCGTGTCCTCTGGGCGATCCTGGCAATGGTAACACCCGGACGTTTCCTCCCGCCTGATGATGTGCAGGAACCTCCCGAAACATCCGTATCCGGTGAGAACCTGCGTCGGGCGGTAAGTGAGGGCGCCGTGACGCCTCTCTAGCCACTCCTCAAAGAGGGGTTTTATCGCCGCTATCGTGGCGTGCCCTGCGCTGGGTAGCGACAGTCGCTCTTTCCATGCCGCCATGAGATCGCGCCGGAGGTCTGTCCGCTCCGCCGCGATTTTCCGCGGAAGCGGAGTTTCCCCCCGGCTTAGTGCCTCCGCGCGTCATTCACACAGGCGCGCGAGGACTATAAATTAAGGGTGTGGTACAGACAATCATACTGATCAACTTTCTCCATGGGACCAACATTGTATCACGAAAAAAATAGTCAGTCGTCCCATACATTTGGGTCGAGTAGGTATTGAAGTTTTTTTTACGTAAAAAGATGATCTATGTTTACTGTACCGTTGGTCTCCATAGCGAGTGAGGTACAAAGTCCGAGCTTCTCTTTAGGCAGTTTCACTTGTTTCCGGAGCGCTGCGTCGCCCACTAGTCGTTCGTAGTCCTTATTTGTGTAGGCTAGTGTATTGTCGACGCCTGGGTAAAGAAGAAAATATACAAATAGTATCAAAGAGCATTTCATTGGCGAGAAACTGTCAAATATCATACATCCCCGTCTGCATTCCCCGAAGGGCTATAGACAAAAGCGTAACTTAGTATATTTAGGTATATTATGTTTAGGTCCCATGGAAGAGGGGGTGGCCAGTGCCGGATTAAGACTACTTGATGCCTTGAGCAATCCACGCCTGTAGGCCCTCCTATCCACTAGTCGCCTCGTATTTTTCCAATACATCGACGTGCGATTTGTAAAGATTGGCGCACATCTCTAGCTAGAGTGACTTTTGGGTCTTGTAATATCTTGCTGACAAACAGCCTTGCCTTTCATGTGGTCGCAAATACTTTTTCGGTGATGTCTTTGCCTTATGGTGCCCCCCGAGACGTGATGCCCTAAGCAATTGTTTAATTTGCCTATGGGCTAATCCAGAACTGGAGGTGGCCCTTTTGCCAACAACCAACATGTCATGTGTATGTGTGTATTGAATACCAAATAACTTTTCTCGCATTGAAGACCAGCCAGGCTGACAAAAGCAATACAACATAACTTTGTCAAATTATATACCAGACACTATTATTTACTTTGTTCACAAGATAAAAATACGTTTATTTAATTATATTTACATAATCTAAATAGCTACAGTTCGCGTCAAATAACTTTGCCGCTCTGAAGGAGGCAACAAATCACTGCGCAGTACTTAATCCTATGAATAAAACAGCAGCGCGCATGGCGCGGATTGGCGCGGCTAGGAAAGAGCCTAGCTTCAGAGCGGCAAAGTTATTTAACGCGAACTGTACTACTAAGTACTATAATCTATAAATCTTAAAGTAATAATTATGTACAAGTATATAAAAAGGAGGGGAAATAACTAGATAAATTAAGGGGAGCCTGTTCGGAGAGGGCCAAAAAGGCTATAAAATTTAAATATTAAATGGGAGTGGGTTCATGCCACCTTGGGTATTGGGCTATGGTTGCTTTTTATTTGACCACATCTTATGTATCTAATACTAGCTGCGCCCCGCGGTTTCACTCGCATAAATGTTGATCCCGTGGGAATATCGGGATAAAAAGTAGCCTATATGTTATCCAGGGTGTCAGCTACCTCCATACAAAATTTTATCAAAATTGGTCCCGCTGTTTGAGCGTGAAGAAGTAACAAACATATAAACACAAACACACACTCACTCACAAACTTTCGCCTTTATAATATTAGTGTGATTTAGTTACCGAACAAGTACTTGGCAGCTCGTTTCTTGGACAGCATGAAGTCATCGTCCATCAGAATGTGCAGCGTCACTGAACTCTCCATCAGGTTGTGGTAGATCGTCGAGTAGTCCAACTGGATAAATATATTATTAATACTTAAAAAACTCGGGCGTTAAAATGACACTTCAAATTTAGAGAGAGACTGTCACACAGGTATAAGTGAAAGAGATAACGCTATATAAAGACGAACTTTAAAAAAAAGATTACAAAGTGAAAAATAACTTTAATTTCGGAAGTCGGTGTCGTTAGGTTCGCATTTTCGTTGTATGCCACCGACTTCCGAAATTAATGTTATTTTTTGGAAGTCGGTTGTATTTTTTTGTTTTAAAATTGTTTTTATTTTTGACTTTTAAGTTGTATACTTACCCCACAAAAAATCGTATAACAGTACTCGCTATGTAAATACCAGTGACAGGAAGTCATTATAACATCATCAATATAAACTAATTATAACATCATCAATATAAACTAAGTGGCAAAAATACGTATTATTGAAGCTAAGTCAAAAACTACCCAAGCAAAATTAATAAAATTTATATGGGACCACCCCTGAGGCATACCCTATACATCAAATAAATATTGTTTAAATTGGTTCACAATTTCCGGACTTATCGCGTAACAAACATACAAAAAAAAACATACAGTCGGATTGAGAACCTCCTTCTTTTTGAAGTCGGTTAAAAAATACTAAAACTCAATAAGGCTGCTTACTGTAACGTAACATCAAGCATGTGTTCCTCAAAGAGGTAGCTAGACAGAGGTCTATTTGTAAATGCACTTTTCGCCATAATTTATGTTTCAGTCCCAGGCAATCGAGCAGGCGAGCACAAATTTAGACCTCAGGCTGAGAAATTCCTAATTGTAAAAATATAGGATCTCATCTTTGCAGTTGCGGCGGCCATTTGGTCAGCAGAGTAGTTTAATAAAACAAAAGAAGCCTATAGCCCAAAAAGTCTATTATCTGGTGGAAAATGCCTATGGCATTAAGTCTGCTTTTATGCAGTTTTTACGTTTGCATAGCATTAAATAAAATCATTTAATCATGAGGAGCCCGTGGGTAAATAATAACAGCCGCACAGGTCGATCGATCAGGTTAAGCTAAGTTTGCCACGGTTGGTCTGTGGATGGGATGTGGATGTGTGGATGTGGATGGATCCTCTCTTTTTAGACCCCTCCGTACCTCGGAAAGCACGTAACGCCGTTGGTCCCGGCTTTCATTCGTGGATCTTTGACAGTCGTTACGGGTAGTTAGAAGCCCGAAAGTCTGAGAACCAGTCTCTTACCAAGGGTATCGTATTACCCAGTAACTGGGTTGTGGAGGTCAGATAGGCAGTCGCTCCAAGTAAAATACTGGTATTCAGCTGCATCCGGTTAGACTGGAAGCCGACCCCAACATAGTTGGGAAAAGGCTAGGCAGATGATGATGATGTTAGCATTAAATCAAATCCTTTTTTTGTTATTTGTCACACATATCACATAATTCCACCTTATTCTTCGTCAACTTACCCGCATAAAGGCAGAGTCACACTTGGAACAGGGCATGAGTATGAACGTCCGTGGCACGGCCGCGCGGAAAGGCAGACGTGTCGCGTAGCTTAGCGCCGCGAACATGTCTGTACGAGTCGTGCGGTTACCTCTGACGACGTCAGATTTGTCTAGAGCAAGGAAATTATAAGAGTTATTAAATAAAAAATCGGAACACCGCGTCAAAGCGGGCATGCATCGCATGCATTGCTGGAAAGAAGCAGCCCTATGACCCCCCGCAAGCAGGACTTGAAATACCGGTATGTTTGGGAACCGGTACCATTGGTCTTGGTGTGATATTGGTACCAGACGTAGTACCTGTAGGTACCTAGCCTATAAGTATATATGTGTACCTGTATCGGTACGGACCGTTACCAAAACCGGGAGTAAACAAATATTTACGAAAGTAAGAGTGAGAAAATAGACATAGTAAGCAAAAAGGATAGTTAATGGGCATTAGAAACATAACTTCAAGGTTGCCAACCGTACGAGGTTCCTCGTACAAGTATGAGATTTGTGGTACGCGCGGGGTACCTGAATTTGGTACGGGGTGATTGTTAAGTGGAGGTACCCAGGTACCGAAATGTCAAGAAGAGCTAAGTACCGGTACAGAACCTGCAAGGGAGTATGGTTAAGCAGCAGTTAGTAATGTAGCCATTTTAAGTCTAGATCCGAAATGTGAATGATGTTTAAACTTAATTTTTCCTGACGAAATAGGGAAATTTCTGAATAAATTGTTGGATTTCCTAATTACGGGATCAAAGTTTTATAACAAAAAAAAAAAAAACTCCTGTCCAAACTAATTTCGTAATCCCTGGATGTTGTTGGTAGGTTTGTTCAAGAAGGCGTATCCATATTATTCTAGCTTCGGTATTTGAGAAATAGATTAAGTAAGTACCTACTTTCCGATCTCTAGTTATAAACGATCACCCATCAATTTATAGTAGCTAGAAAAATCGTACTCACCGATAATAAAGTTGTCCAAATGCTGTGATATCTCTATAGAGTTGGTGAACACCTTGTTGTTGACGTAGAGCGAGCGCGGGCGGCGGTACACGCCGCGGCCGCCGAAGCCTACGATGGCGTATCTGCACATAACAAATAATATAGCGTTAGAAAAACGTTTCAGGACCTTCATTATCAATCTTGATTGATCAATTATCTCTATGTCAACCTTTAATGAAGTTATAACCTTTTTAGTATTTCTCTAATTTCTAAAGGTGTGTGACAAAAGTGAGAAATTTAAAAATAGTCACATTTGAGTACCGCTTAATCACCATTGTTGCTAGCTCCCAAACGCTTACCTATGTGTCAACCTGTTTTATAAATCTCTAAGGGCTGATTTTTCCAATGCCAGATAATCATAGAGACATAATTTTGAATTTTTGACAGTTCTTCCATACAAAAACTGTCAGACGTCAATTTTATTGCACGAATAACAATTATCTGTCGATTGAAAAATCAGCCCTTAGCGAACCAATTTGAAATTGTGCAAGTGAATGCTTGATCTTGCTCACATGTCTTTAACGTGTTACTTGATAATTAAAAAAGATATTGATTTGATTTCACATAAGCAAACGAAGGATACTGCTGCGTGCTGCTCATCCTATAAGACATCGTTAAACCTCAATAATCTCAAAACAAGTTTCACCTATTATCGGACAGCCCGTTAGCCTGCATCTTGATATCGAAGGCTTCAACAAAGAGGTCCATGTTCTTGCTCTTGCGCAGGTTCTTGTTGCAATGCAGTGCCTCCACTATGAACACCACGTCGGTCGAGTTCGGGATGTATTGGAGGATGTGGAATGACCCTTCTTCTATTATGTCGCCTTGAGGGGTTGTGCATCTGTGGATGAAATAATTATTTAGTGTTAGGAAATGATTAAAATCTATACTAATAATAAAGCTGAAGAGTTTGTTTGAACGCGAAAATCTTTGGAACTACTGGTCGGATTTGAAAAATCTTTTTGCATTTGATAGCCCAATTCTTGAGAAAGGCTTATAGGCTAAATTTCACGATCTTGGAAGCCGAGCAAAAAGAAAAAGGCGAAATCGAAGTATTAGCGCGGGTAGGTGATGCGATGTGACGCGGTGGCTCGGGGAAAAAGAAATTTCACGCGGACGAAGTCGCAAGCAGGAGCTAGTAAAGGATATATTTGGTGTTTCGTATACAATTGAAAAAAATACTTAGGCCCACTTGCATCACAAATCACTAAATACATTTAAGGCTAAACATATTTAAATCCTCATTCTGTCTTTGTTATCTTCAAACGATTGACAGAAATAGAAAAATGAATGTTGTAAATTAATTTAGCGCTAAATCCTTTTAGTGATGTGTGGGCCTTTGTTTGACATTTAAATCATTGCAAATGTGACTTTTACATGTTACACTTTTTTGGTTATAACATGAAAACACAATGTTTAAAAACCTTTTTCTAGCTTTTGCGACACTACAATTTAGAAACATTTTAAAACTGAAGAAGCCAGATGACTCATGATTGTTACCGTGAAAAATGTTTTAAATTATTTTCTCGACCTACGACATTTTTAAATAAACTCATCAGTATTACCAATTTTGGTGTAAAGATAAGACAGTCTGTTAGCAGGCTGACTGCTGAAAGCATATTGTGACTTTTTAAAATCGTCACTCGTGAAAACTATAAAAATTCCCTGTATACTTACTGATGACAGTGGTCAGGCATGTGCGTGGGGACGTGTTCGTGTAGACACAGTTCTTTGTAAGCACTCGCTAAAGCACACGCTGCTCCGCCTGACATGCATTCCGCGTAGAACGGTAGGGATGGTATCTACGGAGAAAATAGTTTTAATAAAGAATTGAGAATGTCAGAGAGAGATTGTAAGGGTCGGCCAATGAATTATCAATATTTCGCCCGTTGAAATAAAGTCGTAATAAATATACTTTTAAACAGTATCTGGTAGAGTACCTACAGAGATAGAGGCACGATTTTATTTCAACGGACGTAGATATTTTTATGGTAGTGAAAACAAACAGGTATATTTGAAGTTTTCTGGGTTTGGCCCTAGTATTTATTCAACAGATTTTTAGGTCAAATTCAGGTAAAAATTCCAATATAAAAAATTCAAACTCCTATTTGGAAAATTTCGTTTTTTCAAATAGCTAAATACTTTTATAGAAACAGTTATTTAAAAATGAAGGTTTGATATAAATACTTACAACAGAGAAACACGGATGTAGCGGCGACACCTTATTCTGGAAGAACTTCTCGCACTGCGTATCATTCTTTAGATCTTTGTTCTCAATGTTAGTAGGGTTGGCACTGGGCACTATGTTCCAACTGTGTCCCAGCGTTGGGATTGAAGTCGTGAATGTGTTGTTGGGCAAGAGGAGATCGTCGTATTGTTCGTTGTTGTAGGTTCCGAGGAGCCCTCCTAGGGTTGCGTAGTACCAGCCTGTTTGGAAAAAAAAATAGGGTTAAAGCAATGTGGAAATTAACAGATTTGACTTGTTTGCATTGGGTTGAGATGAAACAAAGTATTGGCATTCTTGTCAATATTATTGAACTGGTCATAGTCATTCAATCATGAAAGTTGTTTACATACCTGAAACCTGTAGTTTACAAGTATGGAAGAGCAAGTTGCACTGTATCTCCAATCCGTTGTGTCCTTGTACAGACAGAGTGTCCGTTTGTCTGTCCACCACGAGACCGTCTACCACCGCGGGCAGGGTTAGTACTGTATGCCCGATTGAAACTTCCTGTGACGTAAATAATAAAATCGTTTGTTTATAAAATGGAAATATTTACAATAAATACCTTAACAATTAGAATAGAGCACAGTTGCTAATATGCCTGAACTAGGTTGAACCTAAAAAAAAAAAATCTATACTAATATTATAAAGAGGTAAAATTTGTTTGTTTGTATGTAGGGGATAATCTCTGGAACTACACGTCGGATATGAAAAAATCTTTTTGTATTTGATAGCCCAATTCTTGAGGAAGGCTATAGGCTATTTAACATCACACTATGACCCTTAGGAGTCGAGCAAAAACGCTACGCGAACATGAAGTGATAGGGCAGGATATGCGGGCAGGTGATGTAATGCGACGGGATGGGTTGAGGGAACAAGAAAACTCACACGAACTAAATCGCGGGCAGAAGATAGTAATAAATTAACAATGAGTATAAAGTAAAAACTTAGGTAAATAAAAGTAAAATAGCATGTTAGCAGTTCTATTTGCAGACAAGAAGTAGAACAAAATGGGAGGGTTAGTAAGAAAAGTTTAGTAGCGTTAGAATACTGGCCGCACAATAGGGAGAGGTAAGGCTTCAATTGAAAATGAAACTTACTGAACTAACAATAAGATTTATATTTCTGTGTCAGTTTTTAAAGGCTGTGGAAAAAAACCGAATTCTTTTATTTTTATTTAAGTTCCTTATGATTGTGCTTCATCATTTCTTCATCGCGACGTGCTAACACATGTAGGTTAGCGACAAGCAGTGTTTGGAAAGAGGTCGTCTAGATTTGGTTCCAGTACCAGGAAAAATATTTGCTTTTTGTCTGTTTGTGTATCAGATTTTCACGTTAAAACTTCTAGACGGATTTAAGCAAAATTAAAACACGACCTCAAAAAGGACATAGGGCAACTTATATTATACTAGCAGCGCCCCGCGGTTTCACCCGCATAAGTGTCGATCCCGTGGGGATATTAGGATAAAAACTATCCTATGTCCTGCCCCGGGATGCAATCTATCTCTCTGCCAAATTTTATCGAAACCCGTTCAGTGGTTTAGGCGTGAAAAGGTAACACACAGACAAAGTTACTTTCGAATTTATAATATTAGTATGGATCTATGCAAGTAAAATGTAATTCTAGGATTCATAAGAAACAGCAGGCAACACGTAGCTATAAATGCTTGTTTATTATGCTTACCTCTCTATACAAATCAATATGCAAAAGAGTCCTCCTAGTCAGCACGATGAGGTTGTACCTCCCCTGGTCGTTGCTCTCCATGAGAACGGTGAAGTTGTCCTGTCTGTAGTCCTTGCTTAGGAGGAACGTGCCCGCTTCTGATATCGTGAAGACGCGTTTGTCGAATGTCACTAGAGTACCTTGGCCGGTCATCATTGCCATGCCTAAGAAAGAGTCAAGTTTTAAAGTTAATTTTTGTAGTCATCATCATCATCTGCCTAGCCTTTTCCCAACTATGTTGGGGTCGGCTTCCAGTCTAACCAGATGCAGCTGAATATCAGTATTTTACATGGAACGACTGCCTATCTGAACTCCACAACCCAGTTACTGGGTAATACGATACTCCTTGGTAAGACTGGTTGTCAGACTTTCGGGCTTCTGACTACCCGTAACGACTGTCGAAGATCCACGAATGACAGCCGGGACCAACGGCTTAACGTGCTTTCCGAGGCACGGAGGGTATGTAAAGACGGTGACCCATCCACAGATCAACCGCGGCAAACGTAGCTTAACCTGATCGATCGACCTGTGGGGCTGTTATTATTCAGCCACGGGCCCCTCTAAGTTAATTTTTGTAGTGAAATTACAAATCTACTGCATAATGATTCAACTGATTTCAACTGGTTAGAAAGAAAAAAAATCGTACTGCGCCGACCCCAAGTAACATGGGACAAGAGCCGGAAGACGATGATTTATAGAAAGGTATGCGGTTCCTGTAGAAAAGATGAAATATATTACTGACAATGGAAATAATCATTGTTTAAAAAAAATGTTTTGAAGCTTCCTGATATACAATCTAACATAATTGTATTATAATTACTCGCTTATTCTCTAATATAATTCTCTTCTTTGGATTAGTATTATGACTTGTCTGTTTAAGCCAACACAAATGAGTTGCCGAATGCAACCTATTCTGATTCAATAAAAAAAACTGGCCAAGTGCGAGTCGGACTCGCACACGAAGGGTTCCGTACCACAAGGCAAAAACGCCAAAAAAAAAAACACGTTTGTTGTATGGGAGCACCCCCTTAAATATTTATTTTATTCTGTTTTTAGTATTTGTTTTTATAGCGGCACCAGAAATATTTCATCTGTGAAAATTTCAACTCTCTACCTATCGGTTCATGAGATACAGCCTGGTGACAGACGGACAGCGGAGTCTTAGTAATAGGGTTCCGTTTTTACCCTTTGGGTACGGAACCGTAAAAAGCGTTTTTTTGAGTTTAAACTGTCCCGAAAATCGAACCCAGAACCTCCACAGTTCAGTAACCATAACACAGCATTTAAGCTTATTGCACCAACGAGACAATTCAAAGGCAAAATTAGTCCAAAAAACTCACCAGCGAAAGGAGGCATCAAGTTATCAAAGTCCATATAAGGTCTGATATCATAGTAGAACGACCAGATACTCTTGTTAGTCGTCAGCCATTCATCCATGAAGTCTTTAACAGCGCGATACTCAGAGATTTCAGTGAAGTCTGGGGTGCGGTTGAAGGCGTGCCAAGACATCGGGAGCTTCTGTTCGAGGAGTATGGCGCCCACTCGGGGGTCGAATATGAAGTTTGTTTTTGGTGTGCGATGTCTGGAAATTTAGTTGTGATGGTTAGTTTTTGATGTTATAAAGGTATTAGGTTAATACTATTGTCTGTGGGTGTACGAATACGATAATCATAATATCGGTCCGTATTTACTCCTTAAAACTGCAGTCCTCTACGTAATATCCAGACTGCTATAACAAACGGTCGTTTTTTTAAATTGTAAGCAGATTGTGATTGTCTTCGATATTTCACTAACATCAATGTTTTTAAAAGGTCAAAGACCTTTTGAAACCATTTTGTCAAATCGACTAGTTAACAATATCCCTTAACATCGTTTTGTTAAGTTCCAAAAACTACGCCTTAATGATACAAAGTCTGAACGAATACATAACCATGGGCAGGCCAAGATCACTCAGCTAGTCATATATTTCATATTTATACAATTACTAGCAGCGCCCCTCGGTTTCACCCGCATAAATGTCGATCCCGTGGAAATATCGGGATAAAAAGTATCCTACTATGGGTTAATCTGATGTGTAAGCTATAATAAGTACTGGTTTCATTAAAATCTGTTCAGTAGTTTTTGCGTGAAAGAGTAACAAACAAACATACATCCATCCATCAATCCTCACAAACTTTCGCGTTTATAATATTACTAGCTGCGCCCCGCGGTTTCACCCGCGTAAATGTCGATCCCGTGGGAATATTGGGATAAAAAGCCTATATGTTAATCCAGGGTGTCAGCTACCTCCATACAAAATTTTATCAAAATTGGTCCAGCCGTTTGAGCGTGAAGAAGTAACAAACATATAAACACACACACACACACACACACCCCCACACTCACAAACTTTCGCCTTTATAATATTAGTGTGATAGTAGGATAATTCATCGATTGCATTAACTTCTACCACCAGCCACCTTCTTGGACCAGATAAATAAAACAACTTACAATTCTTCATACTGTAGCGCAGTCTTGCTCATATCAGTCAGCTTGGCGTACAGAATCTCTCCGACCGTCTGCAACGCCTCGCCGATCAAGAAGTAGTCGTACCACCACTTTAGACGGACGTATGCTTCTTGATACTGCGAAAGAGAAAGAGCATAAGATACTAGTTCTGGGACAACGACACGATTTATTGATTTATTAATAGCATGTCTTAGTGCTATAGCGATTTATTAAACTTTCGACCTTAAAGCATCGAAATTTATGGTCACAATGAGCTGTCAACTTCTTTCTTAAGCAGAATACCAAGATTTTCTTAAATTGTTATAAACGATTAGTGAAATCTTTTGAATAGTTTGCGTCCCAAAATCAATCATTTGTGTTTTGCGTTTGTGACAGTCCCTTCAAATTGACTCGGAAATGTTTTTCAAACAACACAACAACAACATTTCCAAAGATATTGACCATATTAACGACAGGAACCAAAGTTTTTCATCTTTTTGGATTCTCATCCTTGCTAATAAAGTTCAAAATACTGCCAGTACAAATTGAATCATAAAATACGAGATATGAGGTCCAATTTAGCGTTTCTGATCTCTGCGTAAAATTGACATATACACTGAAGTTTCAACCTTATTACAATTATTAAATACAGTTTAAAACTAAACAAATAAACATAGAAAACTTGCACCTTGGTCAATAAGGTTAAATTTAACTCTTACCTTCTCCGTAACATAGACCACTTGCTTAGTCTTCAAGAAGTTCTGCCAAGCGTTTCTGAACTCTGCGAACAGTTGCGTGAACTCGTCTTTAAACGGAATGTACTTCTCTATCTTGGTCCAGACTACGTTGAATAGTTTCTTGCTGTACTTCTTTATGTTCGTTATTAGATCATTGTTCATTAGGTCTTTGTAAATTCTGGGGAAAAAAGCTATATAAGTTAGGATAAGACCAGTTTATGAAGTTGCTAGCCTTAAAGGCAACAGCGGTTATATAGGGCTTAATTAAATTAACTGACGAAACTCCACAGACATGACGGGTATCATTATCAAATCATCATCACATGCTTAGCCTTTTTCCAACTATGTTGAGGTTGGCTTCCAGTGTAACCGGATGACGTTGAATACCAGTATTTTACATGGAGCGACTGCCAAGCAATCCGCTACAGCTCAGTAACTGCGTAACACTATATCCAAACGATAAGACATCAATTCATGATATATTAGTTTATTACATAATTTCATGTTACTACAGCAGGTATTCTTACGAAGAAAAACATAAGTCAAAACTACTGACTTATTTTTTTTTTATAATTTAAGAATTGTGCACAAAATAATCACACTTACCGATCCATTTCATGTCCAAACGTCGAAACATAGTTGAAATAAGGCGAATCCGTCAACTCTTGCGTCCTATTATAGAAGAAATCCATGACACTCTTCCACACAGTGAACACAAACGACTCGGTATAATGCAACACTTTGAAGAACAGCGGCTCAATCGACTTCAAGACTTCATGCCAGTATTTCGCAAGTCGATTTGTCGCATTCACCCAAGTCTCTTCCCAATACTCCAAGAATTTCATATGTAAATCTCTTATAAAGGTATCATACTGAAGAATCATCGTTTCCAGTCTGTCAGACACTAATTCCATGAAATCTGCTTCGAGTACTCTGTTTACGGATTCCAAAAAGTTTGCATACGCCTTTTTGATCGAATCGACTATGTAAGTTAAACTCTGCTTGATCGATTGACTCGTATTACCCATCATTCCCCACATATCATTGACAATACCAGGCAAACTTTCCAAATGGTTCCTTATAGCCATTTCATCTAAGACGTAGTAAGTGAATTCGACAATATCTTTGACGTAAAAGTCATTATGACTGTACGACTGGTTCAAGAACAGTTCGAACTCGTCCAAATCGTCCTTAATGACGTGCAAATCGTTCAGATCGTCCAAAAAGTCGCGAATTCGCGGTTTGGCGTCGGACCAGATGTTCTTGAGAGCTAAATGAGCTTCCATTGGCGTTTCTTTTATGATGACGAGGGTGTCATTGACTTGGCTGTATAAAAGCTTTAATGTGTATACAGCTGTGGACTTTACTTCGCTGAAGATCTCTGGGCGCCATTTGAATGCGCTGGTTAGGAGTCGGGAGTGGTTCAGGCGGATGTATGAAGCAAGGTCGATGGTAGTAACGTCGTCAAAGTTTCGCCAGGAGTCAAATTTAGCGTAGCGGGTGTCGACGATTTGACCTATCATGTGGTATGAGATATCTGGAAGAGAAAAGAAGGTGTCAGAAAATTAACTAGAAATGAGAGGCAGGTTAGCAAATAAGGCTCTCCATAATGTGCCTCCCTCTAAAAAAAAACAGCGGCACTCTGGGAGTGCTGACAGAAGTGAAAACAAGACACAAACAGAATAATTTGCCATCACTCACTGACATATCGGAAATACATTAAAACCGAGTACATCCCGAGGACAGCCGAACACATTCGAAGCGGGTATTTTTTTAATCGTCTTATAAACAAAACACACGCGCTTACGGTAACAGTGGCGCGAGTTCAATGGTTTTTTCCCATATCAAAAAATGCCCAACGCGCCTAAAGAAGTTTTCACTTCAAAAAACAAGTTTTTGTTATATATGCATATAAATAATTATGTAACAGAATGAATAAATGAAATCCTTTTGCTATTGCAATATACATTTGTAGTAGCAAAAGGATTTCATTTATTCATTCCGTTTATCCATTCATTATGAATTAAAAATGATTATATTACAAGGGCGCATTAGCTGTTGAAATATTTATATTGGATTCTTCTACTAGTATTTATTTCTTTAAAAAACAGAACTAGAACACGAACTAGAACTGGTATAGAACGAGATGTGAGTGCGACGAGGCGCGCGCGCGCGGGTGCGTGCGACGTGCATGCGTGCGTGTGTGCGTGCGTGCGTGACGTGCGTGTGTGCGTGCGTGCGTGACGTGCGTGTGTGTCTAGTCTTGAACTAGTTTTTTTTTTAACCAAGGGAGAAGGAAGGTAACTTCTCATCTATTTCTGACTTACCATCAGTACTATTGTAGTGAGCCACAAACGATTTGTTCTTCATGTAAAGCGTCGCGGTTCCAGTATCGTTACCCGTCGGTCGGCTCACGGAAGTCTTTATTGTATATTCTGGATAGACTAGGTCCCAAGTACCGTTTACTTTGTAGAAGTAGGTTTCGTTTGCGCGCTGGAAATGAAATAGACTGTTAGACGAAGAAGAAGCAGTATGTATGGTGCACACAAAAATCTTTCATATCCTATCGACATTCTTCCATTGTTCAGTAAAATTTTGAAAATTTGGAAGATCGATCCAGCTAGAATAGTTTAAAGCCAATTACACATAGCAGCTGTTAGTCTATGTACCTACACTAACAGCTTCTATGTGTAATTTATCTTAAGTAGAAAAGTCACACAAAAGTCTCGGTCTTACACAGTCGCCAATTACAGGTTGCCAAAAATAAATAAAAAATCAAAATATATTGGTACTCACCTCCCAATGAATAGCACTATTCGCTGAATCAATCAAAAACTGATTATGCCTCAGTTTTTGATAGAAAAGCGACTTCTGGAACCTATAGAAGTTATTAAAGTAATACCAATGGCTACGTATATTTATGTCAGATTTCATGTCCAGGTCCAAATTCGTAGACGGATGTTTACAGGTCAGGGCGAATTTGTAATCTCTGACGGGTCCGTTTGAGTTGTCCGTTAGAATTGACTTCAGTTTCAAGTATTCGTTTTCGTAATCTGAGTATTGTAGCTCTACAGATACGTTTGACATCACTGAAGGCGTTGATAGGTACTGGCCTTTTAGGGTTACATCCTGTAAGAGAAAGAGAGGGGTTTAAGAATAACTGTTTTGTTATAAATAATGTGAGTATTATTGATTACTAGCTGCGCCCCGCGGTTTCACCCGCGTAAATGTCGATCCCGTGGGAATATCGGGATAAAAAGTACCCTGTATGTTAATCCAGGGTGTCAGCTACGTCCATACGAAATTTTATCAAAATTGGTCCAACCGTTTCAGCGTGAAGAAGTAACAAACATATAAACACACACACACAAAAACTTTCGCACAATTAGTGTGATAGACTAACTTTAATTCAAATAAATTCAGGCTAACGGTGTCATATACTAAGAGAATGTTAAGCATGAATCTCCGTTCAAAACTGGGGGCCTAAAAAGGCCACTTTGGCAGAATCATAAAAGGATAACATTATAAATCATAATGGACAGTTAACCGTTAAGTTAACCCTATTCAATCCCATTAGTGAAGGATTTTCAGTTATTTTTTTTGTCTGTGCTAAAATACTAATCAATCAAATCCAAATCCAATTCTAATCTCTTCGATTATACCTACGTTCGCCATATTATAATTCATAATGTTATCCTTTTATGATTCTGCCAAAGTGGCCTTTTTAGGCCCCCTGGTTCGCTGAAAGAAGCAGATTTGTGCGAAATCTGGCCCTTTCGAGACTCCGGACTGCTACTGAAAAAAACCAGATGGAAAACCTAATAACACTTTGCCCTAACCGGGAATCGAACCCAGGACCTCAAGCTCAGCAGTTACTTGTTGGTGTAGTAGCTAATGAAGACTAATTTTTGAGTATCGGTTCCGATTTCTTGAATATGATATTTTAGGAGTTTTATGACGATAGTCGTACAATGTCTTATCATTACATTACATCATTACATTTTAGTCCGATTTGATTCTCCAAAGAAACTCTTGAAAGACCGATTGAGTCGTTGTTACTCTTTTTGCTTTCTTTGATTGTATTTGTTTTTTTTTGTTCCAAATAAACTATTTTTATTATTATTGATATAAGAGCTTCATTGTGATTGGTTGAAAAAATTAAACGAACCAATCAACACAACTGACCCAAGAACCTTGACAACAAATACTAAAGAGATATTTGTACCTTTTAACACAACTTTTATGTTCAACCCTTACTTACCTTCCTAAACGACGGATGCGCCAACGACAAATCCACGTCATGCAAGTTCCCTTCATCAACGGGCGGGTTCTCCCAGCGTCCTCTAAGCTCAGCAGTCTTGTTCTCCTCCTTTACGTTCCAGTGTAGTTTTGCTGTGCCGTCGAGTAACGTGTCTTGTAGGTTGTATAGCGCGACTAAATTGAAGGAACGGAGTGGCCACCATACGTTCATTACCAGTTGCTGGGATTCGGTGTCGGCCTGTGGAAATAGTGATGAAAAGGTAGAATAGACGGCACGGTTGGCGCAGTGGTTAAGCGATTGACTGCTGCGCTGCGTGTCGCGGGTTCGATTCCCGCACGGAACAAATATTTGTATGACCTACAAGTAGATGTTCCGGGTCTGGTTGTTTGTGAACGTGAATTTAAATGTTTGTAAACGCACCCACAATACAGGAGAAATTCCTAGTGTGGGGCAACGTTTTAAAAAAAAAAAAAAAAAAAAAAAAAAAAGAATTGACGATAATAATATGGCAAGTCCCATCATACTCGACAGTAGGTACAGTCAACAGCAAAAGTAGATGATCAAAGTCAGAAATTCAATACTAATGAACGTAGTTCGCGTCAGAACTGTATGGCGTCGAAGTGTTTCAAAAGTATTCTACGTAGTAAGTATTCTAAGTAGTAGTACTTCGACGCCACACAGTTCTGACGCGAACTCCATTCATGAGTATTGAATTTCTGATTTTGATCATCTACTTTTGCTGTTGACTGTACTAAACATGTGAACTCAGCAATTAACTTCTATTGCAGATTTTTTAAGATGAGACTACGATAAAACAAACCCAATCATAATTGGTTCTAAGTTATAGGAGTTGTAATGCCTTAAAAACTAACTCACAGAAACGGTAGAAACGTTAAATTTTTTCTGTAGGTTTTTTTGGGTTGTGAAGGGTGTATTTGTTGGTGTGTGGGGGTGTATTTGGATTGCTTTTGGGGGTGTGTGGGTGTGCGGGGTTGTGTTTGTGGATGTACAGAGAAGTGTTTATGGGTCTAAAATGTAATCTAAAAAAACTCACCGTAGTCATATTAGTGACGTGTAAATTGTAGTTGAACCACACATCCTCCGCCCACTTGATGTTAGTTCCCTGCTTCAACTCCTTATCGACCGCCTCGTACTTATTGTCGAAGGTCCAAGTTCTGTTGCCGTGAATAGCGGTTAGCTTCAGGTCTTTGCCGATGTCGTATGTGTAGACATCTAACTTGCCAGTTACGTTGAATTTTGTAGCGTTGTGGAGGTGGAACACTGTAGCTTGTTTTACGTCCTGAAATGTGGAGTTTGATTAGGTGGAATTATTCCTACGTGTGAAGAGCGATTTCAGCAATCATTTTTGAAGTGAAAACTTCTTTAGGCGCGTTAAGCATTTAAGATGAAAAAAAAAAACCATTGAACTCGCGACACTGTTACCGACACCGCGCTACATTCGGATGTGTTCGGCTGTCCTCGGGATGTACTCGGTTTTAAATTCGATATGTCAGTGAGTGATGGCAAAGTATTCTGTTTGTGTTTTGTTTTTACTTCTGTCGGCACTCCCGGAATGCCACTGTTTTTTTTTTAAATAATGGAGCTTGAGACCATTATTTCAGTGTGTTTTTAATAAAGAATAGTTTTTACGTGTCTTACTAACAAGAGCTATTTATAGTGCTAAGAAAAGCAAGAATTAAAACGTTTATTATGAAATTTTATTGTATCATGCGCAAAGTAAACAAATTGAACGGATGGTATCAAAAATAAACAATTGAGATAGTAACAAAAACTCATATTGTTAGAAAACAAACTACTGGTTTCTGAAAGCCTGATCAAGAAATCGATGCCATGTCGTCTATTGTGTGTGTCATGTTTTGATTGACTGACAAAACTTGGATAGATTTTCAGTGACACGGGGATTATAAACGTTAGATGATTTTTCGTTCTAGTTTTTAGGAATCAAATGTTTAAAACAAATAAAACAATACTTACAGTATTCCCAGTCTCATCATACTCATGAATATACTTAATCCCAACAGGCGTATGTACATTCTCCACCTCTATATCCATAGTAGCAAGGTCCAAATTCCTAGCGCTCTTACTCAAAATCTGGTTGAAAGATCCTTTGACGAATCTCTCCCGATCGAAATCAATTGTGGCGTTACCATTGCTGGTTTTGTCTCCTTGAATGTAGTAGTATTCAGTGTTGACGATATGTTGACGGCTCAATGGAACGGAAAGTGAAATGAAGCCGTTTTGAGTGAAGCCTTTGTCTTGTTTGTGGTAGCGATGGGTCGTGTTTATAGAAGCTGTTTTGTTTGGCCAGAATAGGTCTACTTTGTTTTCTGAATGTTCTTCGAGGTTGTTTATCTGTTGAGGATTGAACATTATTAAGAGTTGGTTCTGGAATAAGGTCAATATAAATCGGCTAACCGCAGCAAAAAGTTTTTTCTGTAAGATTTCTGAAACGGCTCAGTACTGTATCGGGTACTAACTGACCCAGTGATGTACAAAAAATGAGATCGACAGTCGTAAAAAAGCAATTGACATTGCCATTTTTGTAATCCTTTTTTCGCGAAATCTGAGGATGAAGTCCACCATGCCTTTTCAAAAGTATTCAGCCTCGTAAGACAGTTTTCTAGGAGCAGAGATGGTTTAGTTGAAATAATTGAGCATTACTGCCTTGCGCTTCAATTTCCACGCTGCATAGTTGTCTACGTGACGTACAGACGCCAGCACATCAAGCTACTACAATCTGTCAAATTTCTTTAATAGATTTTCAACTTTATCGCTAAAGCCAAAAAGGTTCAAAGTTGATTGGGAAAATTTTACAGTTTCGGGTAGCTTGATTTGCTGGCGTCTGTACGTAAAATAAATACAAGCACCACTTACATCGAATATAGACTTTAACCAAGGCAACCTCTTGAAAGGTGTGGTAAAGTTGAAGTGTCCGTCTGTATGTTTGACGCCGCCGTATCGCAGGTCTATCTCTCCGATCTGACTGTTGCCTGGGTGATGCATGTCGCCCCTAGAAATATACATATTATTTAGTTAGGTCATTAGTCATTACATCGTATACCCAGTAACTGGGTTGTGGAGGTCTGATAGGCAGTCGCTCCATGTAAAATACTGTTAATCAGCTGCTCCCGGTTAGACTGGAAGCCGATCCCTACATAGTTGGGAAAAGGCTAGGCAGATGATGATTAGTCATTACATAGTTAGGAAAATCTAGGCAGATGATGATTTAGGTAGGTCATCATCTGCCTAGCCTTTTTTCATTCAACTATGTTGGGATCAGGTTCCAGTTTAACCGGATGCAGCTGAATACCAGTATTTTACATGAAGCGACTGCCTATCTGACCTCCACAACCCAGTTACTAGGTAATACGATGCCCCTAGGTAAGACTGGTTGTCAGACTTTCGGGCTTCTGACTACCCTACCCGTAACGACTGCCAAAGGTCTATGAATGACAGCCGTGACCAACGGCGTGACCTCTCAAGCTCCGCTAATGAAACACAATTGATTTTCTATTGTATCGTATTACATAGGATACGCGCGGAGTTTGACGGGTTAAGGGCAGGCCCAAAGGAAAATCTTCAATCTTAGATTAGATTTAAACAGTAGTAAATCATGTTCAAATTGGAAAAAAAGTATATGGCAGGAAACTTCATTATAAATGTGAGGGTCGACCCAGACGAAAACATGATACGATAAAATTTTCTCGATAGAAAACCATCACAAAGTTACCTCTAATTTTCAACTAATTTGGTTTGCATTCTATTTTGGTGCATATTAGTGAACCACAAATTAGACAAATAATAACAATCATTATAACCTAGCGATGACCCAAGCGATTTTTTAAAATAATGTCTATTTTAAAAGATAATCGAATAAAAAGCATTTGGCGCTTACTACATTTTTAATCCGCGAGATACGCTGTCTTCCGTCTCGCGTGACACGAGCTTGAGGCATCAGTTTGTTTCACCAGTCAGTACCCCTCGCTCTGTTGAGACGGGAAGTCTATGACAATTTTCTCCGCGCCTAGCAACCATTATTATTACCGACATTTTGTTGAATAATAAATGGGAAACAAAAAAATACAATGAAAAAGCGAGAACTTAAACACTTGAAGACTAAAATGATTGCTAATTGCCGAAGTCGAAGGTTTGTATTTATATCAAGGTACTTATGCGTATAGTATACGCAAAATAAACAGATGATTTGGCCGCTCGATATGATCGTTTATTGTTTTCGTGCGAAATTATATAATTTAGCTAGAATTTATTTTTGATAATATGTGAGTGACCACGCTTCCTCACTAAAATTAGAAATACGAAAGAATTACAATATCCCTCTCGACCCGTCTCTTTCTTTGTTTGTTACTTTTTTACAACTAGTCGAGTGAGGTATTAAAACAAAGAATATAAGATTGTTCCAAAAACTCGCTTGTTTTAGGTATCAGTTCCCGGAAAAGGATATTAATCGAGTGATCGAGTTTGTTGATGGTTCTATCGGTAGTACCATTGAGGTCGAAAACAATTTTACCCCACCACCCTGAGGTACACCGGCAGAAGTATAACAACAAGAAGAACACGTCTGTTCTATGCATATACGTTGCCGGCGGCCATACAGGTAACTACGAAGCGAGCGAAGCATGCCAAGCAGGATATCGAAATTGACGATATTGAACGCATTGCTTAAATCCAATAAGCAAAGAATCGTCAGATTTCCTCCCCATGCCTAAGCGTATGTCATTAGTAACATTCACTAGCGTACAGTAGCGTATTGTGAACAAGGTGTTCAAGGACTTTGGAGAGGAAAGGCAAGATGGAAGAAGGTCGGTATTCTGAAAAGGAAACAAGATTAGATTTTTTGGGTAAAGCAGTGATTTTTGGCTCTTTCCACATCGGAAGGAAAGACACCATAGGTTAAAGAGTAGTTTAAGATATAGCATAGAATAGGAAGGATTTCGTCGAGGACATCCCAGCATCATTTTCCAACTGACACAGTCACTACTAACTGCATTAGACGTGATTTTAACAACGCTCTTCTTAACAATCAGAAAATTTACTAAAAATAAATGGGGGATGGTCCGGAGTTGGAACATTTGAAAGATAGTTTACTGTAGCTGCTTTTAAGGTCCCATTACAGTAGGGTGAAGATGAGAAGTGTTGATTCAGTAAATCAATAATATGTATCTAAGAATCGATTCTTGGCGTGATTTTAACTTCCATGGATTTATGAAATTTCCAGACTTTACCTAGATCTCTGTTTTCAAGTGATGTGTGGTTATGGCAGCGTTGGGAATCTCTACCAGTGGGTATTATTGTTATTGCAGCGATTGTGAGCATCCACAAGAACGGTTTGACGAAGAGGGCCGATACTTCAATTTTGTTTTAGTTTCAGCTTTCATAGCATGATGCTTCTAATATCGTCGCAGATGCTTGATTTTTACTGCATGAATTGAGCGTGAACATCGTTTAACTGATTGTCTGTCAGCAGATTGACTTTTTCATCCATTGAATCGACACTGAATAAAGGACCCGACGAAAAATAAATTCTTGTTCATTGTGATGATTATAAGATATTTCTTATCATTGTGTTTGATTTGCTTTTATACCTTTTGTATTTTTTATCACCTATTTTATCACTTCTAATTTTTTATGGTGGAATGGAGTATACAGAACTTTTATTTCTCAACATACAAACACAAAATAGGATTGCATTGTATATATTACACAAGTAAAGACATTCTTATCCCTGCACACATAGTATAACCCAATAAAGGTACAGTCATGATAAAAGTACATTTTGCGAATTGATGATTTTGTGAAACCGAGAGCGTAGCGCATATTACTATTTTGTCCAAAGAAATTTAAAAATAGAATTTAAAAAAGTCTTTGTTTTCAGGGTTCCGTAGTCAACAAGGAACCCTTATAGTTTCGCCCTGTCCGTCTGTCCGTCCGCAGCTTAGCTCAGAGACTCTTAGTACTAGATAGCGATAATTTGGCATGGATATTATATGTCGCATTACTGGATGGCCGAGATGCGATACATCGGGTCTTCTTCACGATCCAACATAGTTTAGATAGGTGTGGGCACTGCAGTGGGTACTCGAACGAAAAGATTATTTGAATTTGAAGTAACTTTAATAAACTAGCGATTAACAACCGAAACGCACACGTGTGTTGGAAACTAACACGTGCGTTGGTATTGAGCGTTTGCCTAGAATGTCCGAGCTCGACTGTCGACTGTCGCAACACTCGGTCTCTCCACCAGTCCTCGCTGCATCCCGTCCACCGATGACCGTGTCCAAGCGGTAGGGCTCGCTTGCGTTTCCGATCACATGATTTTTCGTTTACCAATCAAATTGTTAGATGGCGCTGTTCGCTATACTGTGGCGCCATCTATCCGATACGACATATATATTAATCACGCCGAGAAAGTGGTAAAATAAAATTTTGAAAAAAAAAATATGGTACCAGTCTACCCCGTGGTGTGGGGTATCATCGTATAGGTCTTTCAAAAATATTGCGGGTTTGTGGAAACAATTTTGCGATTCAGGGATCCGTTTGTGAAATATGTAGCTTTAAAGTGCTAATTTTAGTTAGAGTCAAAAACAACCATTTAGCTGACAGGGGTTCCCCCCTGCCATCTAAATGGTTGTCTTTGGATATGTGAAAAATTCATGGTAGTAGTATAAAATAACGAAATTAAAAGGAAAACTATCACGGCTAAGTAGGCTTTAGAAGTTTACGAATAATAGTCGACCAACTTACATGTATGGGAGAACATGATTTTCAACTATAATGTTAAGTTTGTTCTTGGGTAAATTCATTTCAACTACGGAACTCTTCATTGTGCGTGGTCCGACACGCACTTGGCCAATTTTTATCTGAATATCCTGCATGTACTACGCAAACGCACTGCACTTGAAGTTTAGTGTACAGAGTTTCGTTGCGCGCGTCGTCACGCCACTCGCGGTTGTTATTTGCACTAATGCGGGGGTTGGGAGACGCGCGGGTGAAATCAGATTTTATCCTGTCATTGGGCCCACTCTTAACGTGCTTTTACACACGCTTTTTTTTGCGACACGAAGGGGTCTTGGTTTAAGAAGATGGTCACCCATCCACGGACCAACCGCTGCAAGCGTAGCATAACCTGATCGATAGACCCGTGCGGCTGTTGTTACTTAGCCACAGGCCCCTCTCTGTGATTCGTGTGCATATCGATATGAAAGCGTCAATTTACATGTCATCGGGTCGTCGTGACTAACGATTGTAAACCGTTTACGTTTACGTACAATTACTGCGGGCGTCAAGCCTTCGTGAACTAGAAGGCTTCAGGTTCTAGAAAGAAACAAGTTCAAATACTTACTTAACAATATGGAATTTATGCACCAAATCCTTTTGGTAGGACCCCTTGACCTTCAGCGTGGGTACCTCATCAAACATGGGCGAAGATAACGTGTAATCAACGTGGTTGGAGCCGTTGATGTCCCACTTGTACTTCACGATGTTTTCGATGTGTTTGTAGCCTGTGGCCGATGTCCAGGTTATTGTGGAGTTCGTGTCGAAGCTTTCGGCTAGGTATAGCATCTGTTGGAAGGTTTTGGATGTTAGCTATTGGCTTTTCAATAGGAATTTGTAACGTCTAATTCCTTAATGCAGTACTTGAAAGTCGCCGTTAAGTCTCATACTCAAGAGTGTGAGATTTAACGGCGACTTGAATGAAAATAAATGAAAACTTTCCGGAATAAACGACACCGTGACAAAGGTTACGGTGATCACGGTGTCATTTACTCCGGAAAGTTTATGTGCTTAATACATATTTATAGCATGGACTAGTCTATACGTATTATAAATTAAAGTCGGTTTTCATGTCTGTCAACGAAGCAAGAGCGGGTCGCTAGTCTAAACTAATATTATAAAGAGAAAAGACTTCACTTTTTGTATGTTTGTTTGTTACGCTTTCACGCTTATACGACTTTGGATGAAATGCACATGGATAGACCATGAACTGGATTAGGACATGGGATACTTTTTCTTATATTCCCAAGGGATCTGGACTTACGCGGGTGAAACCGCTGGCCGCAGCTAGTGATATTATAAATACGAGAGTGTGTTTGTTTGTCTTTCCGTCACGCAGAAACGGATCAACGATAGTTTATGGTCTGGAGACAAAAAAAAATGTATTGAGAGTGACACAGACTTCCGTTTATCCTGGAAAAATGCACGGTTCCTGTGGAAATCCCTCGTTTCTAGAAGTAATTATAAAATAACTCACATTTCCTTTAACACCAGTAACGATCTTCGTGACGTCAGTCCTGTACTCTGCTTCGAAAGTCTTGAGCGGTTTGTTGTCCATGCCCATATCGGCGTCAATTAATAGCGTGTGCACGTCTACGTTAGGTTTGGGGAGGTTAGCGTTTATGGTCAGGTGGACACGTTTGTTCATTATTATGCCAAAGCTGGTGTTGCCACCGATTCTGTGGGGGAAACAAATTAGGACTAAGTAAATGATGACTTATTTAGCTTAATAGTGGCTGCGGTATGGTTTTGCGGAATTTTGCTCACCACTAAGTCTGAGTGCAGAATGCTTTTGAAACTAAACTATAGGAACTATTGCATGCACGGTTGACATTAGGCTGACGACATGAATTCTTGGGGGAAGCAGTTGCTAAGGGATTAATAAAACAGAAAGAAAACAAGTGTTGTCCCAGTCGAATTACTGAAATACCATATTATGCAGAGAGCAAGTTCGATGTTAAATGCTCGCTTTTAAGTAGATAAATGATTAGAATATTCTTTATCAAAGACGTAAGATAGTTCTCCTTTGTTTTCTAATGTCATGACGAGCGTTACGAAAAAAATCTTAATTCGCAACTGCCGGTCGATTCTGTAAAAATCTCACCGTGAAAACTTAGGTGAAGTGAGTTTGTTTTTGCTAGGAATTGACACTATTGACAGCTCACTCCACGCTCACTTCACCTAAGTTTTCATGGTGAGATTTTTACAGAATAGCACCGATGGTAGCGAATCGCAGTTGTGAAAACGGCCGGAGGGGTTTATATCGTGTTAAATGAGTTTGCTAGTCAGCAAAGTAAGGTTTTCGACTGCTTGTACGTATAACATGGTCGTTTAACTACTTGTTGCTTGAAATACTTTTGATGTTCTATAGAGTAATTTGTAGGTATTACTTACACCCAAACATGGTCGAGATCCATCTTGAACCCTGCGTCAGTCTTCTGCATCATGTCAGGAGTGGTGCTGTTGCCGAAGTAGATGTCCAGGTCTACGCTCTTTTCTATGTCTTTCACGTGTTGGTGGCCTAGAGCCTGTGTGTGTGGGGGGAAAGAGAATGAAGCTAGATTTACTTCTTGCCTTTATTTGAGAAGGGACCTTCCCTTCTAAATAAATTTTTCGCCGGTAAAAAATTCGGTGACGTTATTACAAAAAAATGTGGGAGGGGGGAAAGAGATTTTTTTTTCTTTTTCATTCCATTTGCAATCAGTCGTCGGACCATAAGCGAATCCGCTCCATGACAAATGGCGTTGTGATGGAGCAGCCAGTGTTGCGCCTCCCACTTGTAGAAGGTGGTTCCAGCGGGGCAATTGCGTAACACATTATCAATAGGAACAATGAATGTTCAACAACATTCATTGCGTTATTTACGTGTTAAGCAGACAAATTTTTCAAACTTATGAAGCAATGGATTATCAATTTGCTTCAAAATGATTCAGATTCCGATTGATAGTGTGTTCCGCAATTAGGGTGCTGTTCAGCCTTTTCACCACCGCTGTCGGGTTGAACAGTTCAGTAACTTGTGGGTTTGGATGCAAGGTTAGGCGTGCGTATGGATTTTAGGATACCATTTTGGACTCTATGTAGGCAGAGTATGTTGGTTTTGCTGGCAAAAAGGCTATTGACCGCTTCCTTTTCCTATGGGTCTTATGAAGCACGTCATCATCATCATCAGCCTATAGCAGTCCACTGCTGGACATAGGCCTCCCCTAATAAGCGCCATAGCACCGTCTTCAGCTTGACGCATGAAGCACGTAGTGAAGTGCATTGCTTCTATCGATAATAAGCACAAGATAATTATGAATCTACAAGCCGTGTGCCCAATGGGGTTTCCCATCGGATGTGACGATCTTCCATACAAACTTTCATCCCCCATTAAACCCCTTTACTGAATGAATTTACAAAAATCATTCCTTAATACTCACACAATAAAAGGAACTTTTGTGCAAAATTTCGTGCTTCTAGACCTAGCGGTTTGGGCTGTGCTTTGTCTGCCATTGAATTTAAGATTTTTATTAAGTACATACAAACTGTAAAATTTTCCCAATCAACCGTGAACCTAATGCTAGTAGCGATAAAGTTGAAAATCTATTAAAGAAATTTGACAGATTGTAGTAGCTTGATGTGCTGGCGTCTGTACATAAATATTATGTAGATTCATCAGCTTATGCATCGCACTACATTTTATTTATGACTGCTTCTCCAAATTATTTTTACTCTGGTTAGTTCGTTTCTGGGTCTCTGAGAAAAGCCTTACACACACTGAATACACCACCACCACCACCACTGAATATACCTTTTTAATACAGTTGCTCAAAAAGTGGTGTATTGCAGGGACGTATAGCGTTCGGGATGTGGGCTATTACATACTAGTGCTTTTTTTTTACCTTTCCCGAACTCGTGCGTTTTCTTTCCCAACTGTCAAAATAATGTCTATTAAAAAGAAAAACCAACCATGAAGTTTTTACTAAAGAGTTTTTGTGATTCATACAAATACGTATATTTCTAAAAAGAAGCTAATAATTTATTTCAATATCAGATTTAATGATTTCATCTCATTAAATTTCATTTTCATTTCATATCAATAAAAAAAATATACTGAAGACTAAGCTGTATGGATAGTTCCCTTTGCCTACCAAAATGGGTGAAGAAAAAAAAACTGCTTATATTCTACGGTTGGCGCTAGTCTTGTGCCTGCTCGGTCATTTTAAAGATCGCTCCGTACTAGTTCATTTCGGACAGTGAACTAGTTCATTCTATTAGTTCTAATAGCTCTATTCGGTCTTCGCTCTCGGTAAGCATTCCCATAGAGCTTATATAGCGCGCTAGCGCGGATCCGGATCACTCACAGAGCAAATACGCACTCCAGACATTATTATACATAAACCACTACGTATAAATAAAAAAATATATAAATGCAACATCCATAATTATTTATTTATTATTACCACAGAGTACACAGCTGATATATTAAGAGAATTTTAACTGAATTATTTTGTACCATTCAAACAGCTCGTCTCCCGTGTTTGGGCGATAAGCTAAAATAGACACTAAGGCATTGAAATAACGCGCATCTCATCTCATTCTTGCGAATTCGGTCGGTCGGGTTCGGATAGCATCATCATTCGTCGGCTATTCTTTCTCGTTCTCATTCATTCAGACATCGAATGAAAACGTATAACGTTTCTGTCAAACAATCAGCTCAGACTGTATTTCATTTTCTCGTTCGGGCGATGTACGAGTACGAAAAGAGCTATTAGACCTATTAGACCGGTTACAAGCCAGCGTTCGGAAACGTTTCTTTTAGTACAGTGCGAAGATACGGTTCCTATTCGTTCATCGTTCATGAACTACACAAGACTAGTTGGCGCCATTTTCCAAAAAAAAAATGATTAGTTAGTTGAGTTTATTGTGTTTTTATTAAATTGCTTCATTTTTTCGCAACTGTATTAAAAATAGTCGTTCAGTACACGTGCGGAACCGTCATTGCAACTTGTTCCGACTGTCAACCCTCGCCTTCGGCTGCGCCTCGGCTCGGGTAGACATTTGTCGGAACTCTTTGCAACGACAGCCTTTCCGCACTTGTAATGAAATATACTATTTACCCTTAGGTAATAGGTAATACGGGCTGGTGTCCGCAACTCCACGTCAATGCGCATATTTTTTAACTCACCCTTATAAACAGATCGCCAAGTAAGAAGCTCCATTTGAGATCACCTTCGCCTTGCATGTCAGGTAATTCGTAGTTGCATACCAGGTAACCAGTCTTGGGACCGAATCTATATGATATTAAAAAGATAGAAATCATATTAGTTCAAGTAAATTAATTTTGAAGATGAGTCTCTTTTAGACCCTAATGCTGTTTTTTTTTGCCAATACAGGCAAGTCCACTGCCGACTTGAAGTAAATGTCCTGGTATTTAGATGTAGTTATAACTAAACACTCACAGAAAATCAGTATCTCCCTTAACATATCGTATCCTCTGCAGCGGCGTGGCAGCCTGCACACTGAGCACCTTCCTAAGTCCCGGGTAGTTGTCCACTCGCGACTTGAAGTAAATGTCCTTGTATTTAGATGTAGGGATGTCCAACTGTGAACAAACGTATTGAAGTTTATTATATGAATGCAAACAGTTCGCGAACGCCCCTAAATTATTACTAAATGCTAAAGTTCCTGGCAGGCGAAGTCATAAAAAGTAAGAGTGAGACGACACGAGACTCAGTATTGCGAGTATAAAATCCCGTACTGCGGCCATTTATCGACATCATTACATCACTGTTCTTATATATGTGTTTTATGTGGTCGCATACATTCAGTTTAAAGTAAGTACACAGTTTAAGTTATTTTTTTCTTTAACCTATATTGTCCCAATGCTGGGCAAATGGCTCCCCATATTATTATATTCAATTAATGGTTTAGAAAAAAATAAATGCTGATGCTTGTTTGTCTTGAAACTACGGCAGAAACCACTTACTTTGACATTAATATCGGTAAAGTTAGCTTCCATCACTGCCTTAGCATGTAGCGTGGCGGCCACTGGGCCAAAAAAGTTGGCAGACAACGTGTACACAGTGGGAGTGTTCTCGTATTTGATGCGGATATCTATGTTCTCGCCTTGGCCTCGAGGGATCAGTGTAAGCGCCATCTGTAAAGAATATATTAGGATTAGAATTTTGAAAGAGGGTGTTATTAGAGCTATTGATAACAGAGTACGTTGTTTTGTTGAAAATACGCGATTCAGGTTAATCTATGATCGTGAGAACTTCTTGTTACATAAAAAGTCAAAACAGAAGAAAGTTACCATATTATTGAATTGCTTTTTTTTTTTTTTGCAAATTTATTATTTAAACTTACTTCAAGCGGTTTTCTGTTGAGAACTTTTCCATTGATACTGTATTCTGTACTGTCAGTAACAAATGATCCTCGAATGTCGTCCCCTTCAAACTCGCCTATTATCTTTATGGCCCTGAAATAAATGTGAACATAAAAATACTGAAACTGAATAACACATTTTAACGTCGTATTTATAGAGTAGGAACCGTGTTGCAACATATTAACGACTTCGTTTAAACGTGCCATTTCGAATATGTATATCCCGAGTTGCAGTATACTAACTTGGGCCTGGTATATAAATCGTTCCTTTTCTTCGATCTTAAGTATAAATTAAACTAATATTATCAACAATAACTCCCTAGAGAGTAGGGAGGCTTTTAATAATCACCATGCCATATCATCAAGTATCCCTTAGATAAGAACTCTCAAGTAGCACTTGGTTTTGGCCCGTGTTACCCTAAAAACCGACAGATCAGTGCCGAGATACAAAAATGTATACCAATAAATAATAATAAACTAAAATTATTAATATGAAAGGTAAGTCTAGTCTCTTTGTTATATTTTCACGTGAACACCTCTGAATCGATCATTGTGAAGTTTGACAGATTGGTAGCCTGGGACGTAGAAAAGGACTACTTCATCCTTGATCGCATACGAAGTCGCGCAGCTAGTCTAGAGATAAATAATACAAGTAAGAACAGTTACAGCTATGTGGTAATCTTACCTGAATCTTTCATGCGGAGTGCTAAGGGCGGCACTAACAGACGTCTGACTCTGGTCTGCCTTCAGCGAGTAGTAATTGTTTTCACTGTTGAAGTCCACGGACAAAGTCCGCGAGATGTCCTCGCTGTATAACAGACTCAGTTCTGCGGGAGACAGTACGGGGACTAACGCGCCGCGGGATTTGAAGCGGATGTGTCTGTGTGGCGCCGGCCGCCATACTACATCGGCGAACAGCTGTAATAGGAAGAATATTGTTGAGGTTTGTTTCCTGCAGGGTTTCAGATACAGAAATAAACAATTCTGCGTTTGAAGCAAAAAAAAAGGGCATCTAAGAAGTCAATAGTTTGAATTTTTAGTCAGAAGGTGAGTCCCTGATTTTCAACGTTTTCTACTGTTTTTACACGGAAAGTTTTTAATTATTACATAGGATAAATTTCTTTCATAACATTCTTCTAGAAGTTGTGCCATATTTACTGCTTTTCTGGAAGTTGTGCAATATTTACTATTTATTGCATTTCTAAAAGTTGTGCAATATTTACTATTTAATGCATTATTTTCTAGAAGTTGTGCAATATTTATTATTTACTGCAGTTCTAGAAGTTGTGCAATATTTACTATTCTTACTGCTTTTGTAGAAGTTGATAGCATTAACTTCATAATCTTCATACTCACATAATTATTCTGCTCGCCCTGTTGAATCTGAATACCGCCTCCCACAACGTTCTCAACATCTGAAAAGTCCTTCTTGAACTGCATCTTGATGAAGTAGTCTTCTAAGTAGGCTGACGTTAAGTTTAGACTGCCTGATGTTTCCACGAATGGGTCGTCTAACTGTTAGGAGAAAATAAAAGTTAGATATAAAGTTGTATAGTATTTAGTACAGATACAGCAACCCATGAGCGCGCGCCATGTTACTCTTTTATCATTGTTAGCATAAGTATAATCAGCCTATAATGTTCCCACTGCCGGGACACAGGCCTCCTCTCAGTGAGAGGGAGCGGGCCGTAATCTACCACACAGGCCCAGTGCGGGTTGGTAGATGTCACATTACCTTCGTATTTTAATATCATTGTTATAAGGTATTCATTGTTATATGCTATTATTATACAGGGTATCCCCGGAAGTATGGTTCAAATCGAATAGCAGCGTGGGCAAGGTAATTTCAAAGAAATAAAAATCATTAAAAAAAAACTATCAGGGCTATTAATTTAATTATGCACTGCGAAGTGATTGAAAACAAAAAAACAAAAATTGGTCGTCACTTATGAACCGTAAAAAAATTCACCGAAATTCTCAAGGTTAAAAAGTTTGGAGATGACCTTGACCGCGCCCCTATTCGATTTGATCCATACTTCCAGTGACATTCTGTATAAGTGTTATTGGGTCTTTCTAACAGGAACGTGGCAGTAGCATGCACTAAAGCATGCCATTGTAACATACCAATGTATTCATCAAAAGTTGTTAAGCCAAAATGGCTTGAAGCTATTTGCATACTTTTTTATGGCATCCAAACTATTTCCATAATATAGTGTAAGTCACTAGTGTTTCCTTACCCAACTGGCGAGGCGACATGTGTTCCTAGATGCTAATACATTTCTGCCTACCCCTAGAGAGCTTACAGGCGTGATGTTATGTTCTATGTGACTTACCTCCAAACTAGCAAGCGCAGTTATAGTAAACGAAGGCATGGCGATATCGGCAGTCATCTTCCACAGCGCATCTTCTAGTCTGGCAGCTACTCTTGCTTCTAACCCTGGTAGTACTGTTAGCGGCGTTGCTATGCCAACGGATGCGACGTACGATTGGTACGTGTCGTCTTCACCGCATTCGTACTCGTAGAATACTTTGTAGGAGATCTGGGAATTAAATAAGCACAGATTATTTCGACTGATATCTGGGAAAGAATATAGATTTTGTTGATAGTGGGAATGATAGAAAAGTTTGACACGGAATTAATAACAAAATGGATTGCGCATTTAAATAATAGATTATGTTTATAGGTTGAGCTTTTTATCAAGGATTTTACATTTGACGATAGATATTTAACTAGAGTTCTTAAAACGTAATAAAGATGCATAATTTTTTTTTAACTATTAAAGAGTTTTTCTGTTGAATAACGTGTTAAAAAGAGTCGACAAGCTATGGCACGTTGCTAAAGAATGATGAAATACCACATTTTGGTTCAATTTAATCATTTGAATCGAAATGATTTGATCGTCAAAATAGAGGAAGTGTGGCATTAGCTTCCTTAGAACCAGTAGAATAAGCATCTCCAAATATTTTTTGCAAATTCCAGTATTTTTTCCATTCTATTTTCTTAACCGTGTTCTTCATTAGTTATCAATTTCTAAGAGAATATCTCACCTCATGCCAATAAGTCCCGTTATACAACAGCACAAGACACGTGACGTTGATCTTCTCACCGAGCAAAATGTCGACAGTGTACACCGACTTTAGTTCCTTCACCGCTTGGAACGGAGTCACTAGGTTCAGGGTGTTCCGCATTACTGTGTATTCCTGTGAAAGGAGTTAAATATTTTTAAGGCAGAAAATAATGCAAGATGTATTTATTGTAAATTATCCGTTTCTAGCAATTTATCATTACGCGTATATTTTATGAAAAATAGATCAGTCCTATCTGACTACTCTGAGAAGGAAGACCGAAACAAACTCAGAGATCACAGACTCTTCATAATCTTCGTCAGATCATGTGAAGGCAATATATTATATTTGTGTCTGAAATGGCCTTTAGAGGAAAGAACCACACAGATTGAGTGGACCTGTCCAGTAATTTTTGAGCTACGATGAAACATCTATGTGTCTCTCTCTATCGTAGTCGAGTAGAGATTTTGCGTTGAAAGATAGACGTCTTGCAGCACTTGCTAGTTGACAGTAATTAAAACAGTTCTTTATGTGATACACCATATTTTAAACTACTGGTTGAAGATTGAATAAGTGTTTTAGGTTTGTAAGTTCTCCTATATTTATAAAAAATTATATTTAAAATGATAGTATTAAGTACCTCCAATATAAAGACATCAGTCAACACAATTGGTGGTTTGTTCGGTAAATGTAGCGTTGCGTTGACTTCCATTATATCCTCTTCATCTGGACCGACGAACTGTAAAAAAATAAATAAATTACCTTTCATCACTAATATTAATTCCTCTATGAACATGTCCTTCTTCAACAAGAACTGGTCCTTAGCAGCTTCGAACAAAGAGAACTGGAAAGAGAGTAGACATAGGCGTAGATAGGGGGGGGGGGGGCGGGTGGGCCGTACCCACCCTAGAATGGTCTGGTGCCCACCCTAGGATGTTTGGGGACCTATTCGAAATTCTAAGCTGGATAATGGATAAACAAACGACTTAAGGCTCCTTCAAACAAGCTCGACACGACACGCGACACAAAGGCACCGCAAGTCGCGCAACGAGCGGTGCCTTTGTGTCGCGCGCGAGTAGGTATATCGCGTGTCATAACCTTCCGTTCATCCCAGACGGAGGGCTTCCATGAGGAATTCTCAACGAAAAAAAAAAAAAAAAGGTTAGGGGCCAGGCCCCCCCTAGAAAAAAGCCCTAGATACGCCAATGAGAGTAGAGGGCCTTTGCCCTGCAGTGGGACATCACAGGCTGATAATAATAATATGAACATGTCAGAGTCAGAGATTCGACCTAGTCTATGATGACCACTGACCTTCATCAGATGAGCATTGAACGTGATAGTAGGGTAGTACAGTGTGTCCAGCACGACTCGTGCCCTCGTGTCGAAGTTCTCTATGAACATGTCTGTGCCCATGTGCGAATCGTGTTGGAATCTCTCTTGAAGAACGTCGAGGAGACCCTTTCCGTTGTCCTTTAGGAGTATTGCTATGCCGAACTGGGGAAAAGAAATAATATGTATTACTATTTCTGACGATAATAGATCCAGAAATTCATGTTAGAATAACTATCAGTTTCCAGAATTAGAATATTAAACCTCTTTAAAATTAGCGTATTCCATTTCACAAAGTTAATGGGCTTTGAAGGTTCGTGGCATACCTATTGTCCGCCATTTTTTTTTCAAAATGGCGGCCACGCATAAAACCTGTATATATATAAATCGGTAGCTGACATCAATGTCAACAGAAAACATAATAAGAATTTCTCTATCTGAGTTTGTTGCATAGATGTTTGAAATAATCATTCTGAATGTGAGTTTCAATAACGTGATCAACTTTGTACGTTAATATCTCGGAAACGTGAAACTTTACTGGGTTTGGTCCTAATAGGTTTTCTGCCTTAAGTCATTCTAAAATCAACTTAGTTTTTATGCAGTTAAAGTTTAAATTAGCATAACTATTTTGATATTCTCCTACCTTATGCGTAGACAGTCGTACAGACACTTCAGTATCAAGTCCACCCCCGTATACGTTCTTCAAAACGAGCCCATTCTCCTCAAATCCTTCGAGAGGTGTGTATAACTTGTATAGGTACACAAAGTTGATAGGTGACCGCCAGTGCCAGATGCCGGTGAAACCGAAGTCCATTTTACCCCAGCCTACTCTGAAGTCCACCTGCGGATGAGAAGAAGTTTTATTCAAGTTTTTAGTTAGAATGAATTGTAATCATAAACCGCCCGACAAACTGTCACGTAGTTTGACAGGTTTATAAAATGTGTACAAGAGGTTGGTAAAATTATGTATTTTGTAATTCTGACCGCCGCCGATTGAGCCAAAGAAAATTAAATCTTATTTCAAGGTAATAAGACTCAAGTTTTAAATGCATAAAGATGCTGGGATCAACACTATTTTCTTTATAATAATAGTAAGTTTAAAAAAAATAAGTTTTGGTCATTGTATTATGCTTTTAACTCAATACTCTAATTGGGGTGTATGAGGTCTTGCGTTAATTATGTTACACGTTGCATAAATAATACATGTTTCATGTTACCTCTTCTGGAGCCCGTTTAGCGATGACCATAGCTCTGTTCAGGTACTGTATTGGTAGCGCAACATGGCCGAAAACATGGAAGTCTTGTAACGATATCAATTTGAGGAGCACTTCGATACCTGGAGGAGAAAAGCAAAAATATTGTTATAATTGTTATTTTACTCGACATTTTTTCAAGATACAGATCAGTTATCGACTTCCGATAACTGAACCCTATTTTAGGCGGGTCAACGAACCGTCGCATGAGGCGAGATAAATTGATGTATGTACGTACTCCTATATTCTGAAGGTACGAGTAGGTTTCGATAAAAAAAATTATGTCGTGTTGCAGGAGTAGTAGTTTTTGCGAGTTAAACGTCGACAGATGGATTTTATTTTTGTACATTATATTTATACATTTTAATAGGTTCCGGCGCGGTAAACGAGCCACCATAGGAGTTTTATTGTTGTATATTGCTATAGCCGTATAGTGCCCTTGAAATTATAAGTTCATAATAGTCTAAGAAAAAAAAAAAGAAAAAAAAAATATATAAATAAATATAAGCTAAGGCTATATTATAAGGTAGCCTCAGGCTAAGTAGAGCGACGATCTTCGCAGGACGGCTGGTAGCAGCTGGGTAAGAGTAGCCGAGGATCGAGTTAAAGAGAGGCCTATGTTCAGAAATGGACTGCTATAGGCTAATATGATGATACTCCCAGCCTTTTTTTTTATTGTTTTTTTTTTTTTTTTGGGTGGGAAATCATCAAATGACCCCTCCCGCTCTGGGCGGAGCGGAAGGGAGTGTCAGACTCTTACTGACTAAAACCCACCCGTGTTCCTTCACTTGCCTGTGCCAGGGGCCACGGTATCTCTTTCGAATAACCCGCGACCCTGGCGGGCATCGGCCCTAGCGGACCCCGTCAGTTGGTGCTGACATCTCCTTGAGGCGCGCGTGGCACACAACGCGCCGTCGCCCCGCGCCTGCCCCTTACCGGACGGCGAGCTGCGCACTGCTCGCCGCCCGCAAGCCCGCGCCTACGGTGGCCGGGAATCGGCTATCGACTCCCGACGCCCGGGGCGTCTCCTGCGGCGGCTGGGGGCGTGAGGGCGCAAGGATTGCCTCTCCCTCACGCGCTCCGCCTCCTCCTTCGCGAGCATCACTGCTTCGCAGAAGGAGGCGATAGCCTCCCATGCACTGTCGCTCCGTACCATGGCCCGGACTAGGGCCGGACGCGAGAGATCGCCGCCGCCGATCGCCGCCGTGAGGACACGGCGGTGCATGATACTCCCAGCCTTAAAAGCTTATATTGAGCAGCAGAAGTATAAAAAAGCATACCAGTAGTAGAGTTAGTAGTCACCACCATAGCGACCAAATGTCGGTCAGCTTCAACAAAGCCGAACCGCGCCGTCATCTGTGGGAACTCTACCATAGGACTTGTCACGTTCACGATCAGCATACAGTTGGTTATACGACGCATGTGACCTGAGAAAACGGAAAACATACTGTGACTAAATCATCATCCCCTGACAAGGGATGCACCCTGCGTTTGCGCCACCCTGCGTAAAACACTATCAATCTCAATCTGAATAATTTTGAAGGATATTGCTAATCCATTGCTTATTAAGTTCAAAGATTTGTCTGCTCAACAACGTAAATACTGTTAGTGTATGACGCAATTACCCCGCTCTGGTATAATTACAATTTCTTTGAATTCCATTAAGCTTTTGTAAGTTTTATACCTAGAATAAGTGTTATCTTGAGAATAAACTTTGAATTTTTGACAGATTTTCCATACAAAAACTGTCAGACGTCAATTTTATTCCACGGTTAAAAGATAGACAAAATAAATAATGGATAAGTTACCATTAACATAAATCTTGAGAACCTTCTCTTCAAGATCGAGGTAGGTGATTCCATGGATGTCTCGTTTGTGACCCAACACGAATTGAGTGCGGAGGAAACCTTTTCTGTAACCCTGGAAAAACACGATTGGTTACATTTACTTATTAATATTTCCCTGCCCCGTTAGCATCGTAGTCGCAAGTGCGACTGCTGAGCGTGGAGTCCTGGGTTCGATTCCCGGGTCGGGCAATGCGTTATTGGGGTATTCCATTAGGAATTTCTCAGAAGCAGCTCCGATTTGGAAGAAGTCCTCGTGCCTCGGATAGCACGTAAAACCGTTGGTCCTGCACCTGATCTCTCCCTGATCGTATCAGATTGCCCGCCTATCGGACTATGAGAGTAAAGGGACGGAGAGTGCAAGTGCACATGTGTCTGCGCACACACTTGTGCACTATAATATCTCCTGCGTAGGCTGCGTAGCAACCAATATTCGGTCGGGAGGATTTATTTGATTAGAGTTCTGTTAAAGTCTGCCACGAAACGTCATTTTCATGAAGACGAGGCTTCATATCCTCCCCTCGTGGTATTTATTTATTTAGGATCTCCAACAAAACATAGACACAGGTATGATTTCAGGCTTGAATTTACCGGCAAACGTTGAATTTCTTAGACATATCTACAATTTGTATAGTAAGATATATTGTATTGCTCGATTTGTGAACCAATAATAAAAAATAAAAATAAACTCTGACTGTCCCTTTTGAGAATACAGGCGTGATGTTATAATTAACGCAATCTTATTGATACTAACTTGGAAAGGCGTAAGAAGTTTGACCCTGCCAGTGATATTGTTCTCAGTAAGTCCTCTATCCAATGTCCAGGATGAGTTGATCAATAGAAGACCGTCTTCGTTGTACTGTAACAAAAAGGGTTAAATTATTATATGAGCCTTCACCAGAGAGAAAGATATCTAAAAGTTTGTATGGAATAATCTTAGCGCGCGATCCGATTCTCGAAACTCGGTACTTTTAAAAGAAAATAGAGACTTACAAGTTTCGAGTGACGAGGGATAATCAAGATTTTAGGGGAATATTTTGTTTGTTTCAATTAAAACGATGCTTGCTTCAATTAAAAAATAATTAACAAAATGGAAAGGTATACAATCGTTTTTAAAAAATCAACCCCTGTTTTGTTGACGTTCGTAGGAGAAAATATAAACACCACGCGAACGAAGACGCGGGCGAAGTGATAGTTTGAAATTATTCAAAAAAAAATATCCTCGAATAAAATATTGAAAAATTATAAAGTCAATCCATACCAATAATATAAAAAAAATAATTTCTGAACGAGGCACGAACATTGAAATGGAACGCGGCCGTTGTTTGATTGACGTCTTCGGTCTTTGACATGACATGACATTGACAGATAAAACAAAATGTCTGTTGATAAAAATATTTAGAGGTTGTTGTGGCCGTTGAATATACGAAAATAATATAATTTACTGTAAATCCGTACGGTATACCAGCGGTATTGTTGAGCATTTATTAATTCTCATTGGGAGTGATATAATTTTCACACACAACAATGAATAATTCCGCTGCAAAGGTCAGCGAAATATTTCGCGAAGCGGGGACCGCATTCAACAAACTAGCTGAAATGACGAAGCTATTACACCCTATGGGCGACTCCCAGCCTGGTGGAAAGTGGACAGACGACGAGATCGAGATGTTACGAGTCTGCGTACACCGCTTTGCCGTGGACTTGAACAATTTGAGCCAGCATATCAAAGGCCGAACTGTCAGCCAGATACGCACTACTTTGAAGAAAAAAGCTTTTGACGATGCCAGTGTTCCTGTCCGGCAGGTTACGTTGAACATGCTGAATGCTTCGGAGAACGAGGTTGATGTCGACGGGCTCAATGATGATGTCAAGTTGGAGTTTGAATCAACAAACGAAGAAGTACCTACATGATCCGACATGTTTAGTTTTTACTAAGTCTGCTGTGTTTAAACACGGTTAGGAAAAGCTACAGTGGATAGTGAAGGTGATGATGAGTGAAGTACACTTTAGGTTAATGTTGTCGTGAATATTGTTAAGAAATATTAGTAATGTTTTTTGTCATTGTTGTTACAATATATTAAAGGAATTTAAAGCGCATAAACTTGACTATGGAACATTGCAGCTTCATTGTATTTTTGATGGTTAATTTAGGAAGCTGTCTTTCTAGTCTGCCTGAAATACAACATTCAACTATAGTAATGTCTTACTGCAGCAGCAGTTGCTGCACTGCTTCATTTAATGTTTCACAAATGTCTTCATTGCCTGCAAACAATTACTTTATTGTTCCATGGTCAAGTTTCAATGTTTAACTCTGAATTGTATGTGTAACTTTGTAATGAACCTATGTTAAGATATTGATTGTTAAGCTGTGCTGTGTACCTAGTTTGCCACAAACTAATGTTAAATGTTATCAAATACACTTCCCTTCCATTTCTGAAAGTCTGAATGTCTCCATTAAGTACCTACCTTGGAGTGAATAGGAATGAAGGGGTGAATAGGGACGAAACTTTAAAATGGATTATAACATTGAAATTATATAGTTTGTTATCAAAAAGGGCACTTAATCATATATTATAAGGCTCAAATCACACCAAAAGAGTGTCGAAGCGGAGCTCAGTTTCAGTGTCATATGAATTTTAACTTTATTTTCATTACTATAATACTTATTATCGCAACCGCTCGGTAGAGAAGGCAATAAGCCGGAATTCCAGCGGCGCCGCTGGCATCCGCGCGACTCGTTCGAGTTTCTCATGCGATAATAAGTATTATAGTAATGAAAATAAAGTTAAAATTCATATGACACTGAAACTGCGTTCCGCTTCGCCGCGCTTCGACGCTCTTTTGGTGTGAGTTGAGCCTTATACAGTAAACACATTAGTCCTTTTTGGCAACTAACTATATTATTTCAATGTTAAAATCCGTTTTAAAGTTTCGTCTGGATTCACCCCTGCATCCCTATCTATTCATACTGTTTGACAGTAAATCTGCTACCAAATAATGTAAGACTAACTAACATAAGGTCAGCTCTATGTCAAGGAAAAAGCTGTATGGTTGGAATCATAGATCAGATGGGAATTAGAAAAAAAAAAATGTTTATTGGTGGTAAGACATGACGCAAAGACAAAACACGAACAAAACATTAAAAGTTGGGGGAAAATAAGTGGTACATCTACACAATATAATATGACATGAAAATAGGCTTTCAGAAACTAGGGGTGAGTTGTATAAATATCAATGCCTGACTGCTGATGTATTGTAAACGACATTTTTGCGAATATGCTGTTTTTATCCTAAACTACTTTGTTTATGAAAAACATCGCATTTTCGTAACAATTGGTGGTCAGGGTTCGATATGATAGTTTAAGTATAAGCTGAGAATAGGCTATGAATGTGTTTGACTATAAAGTAGAATCAATTAATGTTACTATGGTAAATGTTTGTAAAGCGATGTAAGCGCGTGTGTTTGTGTTGTTTTTGGAATAGAAACAAATATCTCACATACTAAGATTTATACTTATAATTATAATGTGTATAATGGATAATATTGGGAATTATAAAAATTATAGCTAAACTGTATTTACAATGCCATGCCAATGTTTCTTAAATATTTAGTGCATGTAGATTGTAGGTACAAAACATACAAGACCTGTAATAAAGAAAATATGGGTACAAAAACGTGAATAAAACAACATGATTATATTTTTTTTTGTTTGTTTAATAATATTTAAGAGCGCAACCAAAGCTCCCAGTGATGTAACTTACCCTGAATGAATCTGGATTTTCAGTCAGCCAGCAAATCTACCTACATGTCACAGTAAAAAGAAAATAAAACCTCATTCACTAAAAATAAGGTTCAAATTGTTACAGCTTCCGTAGTAACTCAGTAGCGTATCAGCAGTCTTCTTCCAAAAGACTATGCTTGGCTAAACTGGCTAAAGCGGCCACCTTCATCAATAAACCGCTACAGGAAATAAGACTATTCTCTAAAAATAAGAATCTTTTTTACCTGGAAACTCAGCAGGGTATCGGCACTCTTCTTCCAAATTACCCTATGTTTGGCTATAGCGGCCGCTTTCGGTAACGTCGGTATGGTCGAGTTGACGACCGCGTTGATCTCTCCGTAGAACTCGTTTGTTTTGAACAGATAGTCGGCGAGCAGACTGAACGCTAAGTAGTCTTCTTGCCAGTTCATGCTGCCGTTTAGGGCTTGAAGGTTGTCGTGGTAACGCCACCTGGTGGGGGAAATGGGCTTTAAAATTAGCGATTGCTTTTTGTGAAGGTAATAAAAAAAAACATTAAAACCATCACTGGTAGTTTCTTAAAATAAGGCGTTTCTAATAAAATCGGTGCCGATTATTTTTTTTTATACCAGTTAACTTATTTTTTTTTAATACACGTTTTTCTGTGACAAGGTAAGTAAACCTATTTATCGTTCTTTCAAAACTTTCTACCAGGCAGGATCGACATATTATGCGATGTTCACGTACTTACCAATACTAACAATTTCGATGGCTATGCGGAGATTACAGTCCTTTCACAGTTATTTTACCTTTGACAGCAGCAACACAATAACAACCTTATTATAACGATGATAAGATCTCTGTGAATTTGAAAAACTTGTCAATGGCAGCAACCCACCCGGCAATAAAGTTCACTGTGATTTTGACAGTGTTGCAAACTCAGAGGTAAAATAATTGAATGGATTGTAATGTATTTAGTAAAAGAATATACTAAAACATCACCAAAAGAGGCGAAATGTCTACCATATTTTCACCCTTCAGAATCGATATTATTTACCCAACTTACATGACATTAAAGCTGGTATCCCTCCATCCAGCGAAGGGCGTGTTCATACTGGACAACAAAGCGTACACTGTCTCGTTATGTGCTTCAGAGTACATCTTGACGCGCCACAGAATGTTCGACTCGCTGGACCAACCCATGCGGACATGCCATTGGCAGAACCAATCTGAAACAAAATGGAATATGGGTAAACTTAGAACCATTCTGATATGATAATTAAATAAATAAACATAAAAATGATGTAGAAAATTGTAGAGTGAACATAGTGTAAGGCTACTAAGATCAATTTCTAGGTTTCCTGCCTTGGTTTGCCATTGCAAACCACAATGGACATAGACACATTTAAGAAAAAGAAAAATATAAACTTCCAAATTGAGAACCTCCTCCTTTTTTGAAGTCTTAAAAAATACTGATTTGTGAATTCAATCAATTTTTTATGCTGAACTACATCACTATCCATATGTGGCTTAACAGAAAGGGAGAAGTGTAATGTTTGGCACAGTAAAGGAACACAGTTTATCAAGATTTGAAATTAACATGAAATAAATGCGAAAATGCAATGTATTATAATAATAATGTTTTGCTCATCTCACCATAAAAACTCGAACTCCTCGTTGACCATTCTTCTCGGGTAATACAAAGACACATGTCCAGCATGGTGCCAGGTGCCCTTATTGTCCAGCTGAACGTCCACTCTAACAAAACCTACAATAGTGAAGTACTCTCACCTCTCAACAAAAACTCGAACTCTCCATTGACCATCCTTCCCGGGTAGTACAAGGACACATGTCCACCATGGTGCCAAGTGCCCATATTGTCCAGCTGAACGTCCATGCTGACCTTTTGTGAGGGGTCTCGGTTCGCGTCCCAGTTGAAAGCGACGCTCAGTCGCTTCTGACGGGCCGTTACCCAGCGTTGAAAAGAAAAGTGGAGGTCGCGAAGTCTAGTAAAGAAAGAAGTTTTGTAGCAAAAAAAGTCAAAGACACAATGATTAAAAATGCGTTGCGAAGTCATCACTGGCAACACGCACTGGTCAAAGACTTTCGTCTTGAGACACTGCGGTATGTGGGACGAGAAGATATTGCGTAGCTTCCCGAACGCTGCCCAGCCGAGTCGGATTCGACGATTGACCTCTTTCTCGAAGTTAGACCTACCTAACTGGACAGTTTGTCCTAGGTAAACATACTCGTCCACGACTTCGAGTGTAGGCGTCTTCGATCTTTAAGAGAGATCATCTTATCAGAGGCAGACATGCCCAGTCCCATTTAAGTTGAGCAGCCTTTTGAGCCACGTCAACTATTATGTTTTGGATTTTACCATTAATCTACCATCTTTAAAAACTACTTACTGATCAAAATGTACATCCATGTTGACATTAGTATTGTTACTCAGATCCGCGTTCAGATTCACACTGTACGCCTTCTTCCCCACGTCGACTTCCACATAAGTCGTGAAGTTTTGTTCAGAGAGTAGTATGTAGCGGATGAGAGTTCTGTAGTGGTCGTCATTGTACTCGCCCTGTTGAAGAGATAAGGCATTTGAAGCAAAAATATATTTATTTATTTATTGGTCTACCAACGATTATTGACACCAGTTATGGGCATAGAATGATTGTATTTACCTGTCCAATAAACGTAATCTGTCTATTATCCTGTGTGAACCGTCCATCCATAGCTATGTTCTTGAAGTGGGTGCTGCTGATCAAAGCCTTCAGGTGATGCGACGCCATATTGGTCTTAGACTGATCCTGGTATGACGCGTCGATGTTGAAGTCTACGCCCGTGAACCAGACTCCCGCTGCGTTTACCTGAAGATAGTTAAAGTAATTATAGCATAAGCATAATTAGCCTATACTGTTCCCACTGTTGGGACACAGGCCTCCTCTCGGTGAGATGGAGTGGGCCGTAATCCACCACGCGGGCCCAGTGCGGGTTGGTGGATGTCACATGTCTTCGAATTTTTGGTTCTAGGACATGCCGGTTTCCTCACGATGTTTTCCTTCACCGTTTTGAGAGCAGTGGTGATGAACTAAGTTACACAAAGTAAAGCGCCCGTCAGGGTTCGAACCTACGACCTACAACTCGTAAGCCGGGGACGATACCATTGGGCCACCACTGCTCCTAGTGCCATTACTCCATCCATATTGCGCACATTCTTTGCAAATTTTTTCAGGCTCAATGAATTTAACATATTAGCATTGTACTCACTTGAAAATCATTCGGCTGTTTTTCATGCACCTTCGTCTTGATGACACAAGGATGTAAAGTCGGCAGCGTCATGTTGAGTTCAGCGTCCAAATACAGCTGAGTACCAGGCGGGAAGAACAGGTAGCCAGAGACGATAATCTCGCGGGACTTCGGGTTGAAGTTCAGAAGGGCTAGCGCTGTGTATTTTGGGCCGATCTGTTGGTAAAAAGGGTATATTATAAGCCTAGCATAAACTGGCACTCCTGTGCGGTGCCACTTTGTGATTTTTATTTCTTTCTGTGGCTTTGTTTATGTCTATGTACTAACAATAGTTTTTTAAGGTTTTTTGTGTTACTAACAGTATATGGACTACGTCTGAAATAAATTTCTTATTATTATTATTATAATGAAGTGTGAACTTTGGGGTGAACCTTTGGCTTTTGTTAGCTACTGTAGCGTAATCAGCGTAAAATGTCCCCACTCCTGGGACACAGGCCTCCTCTCGGTGAGAGGGCATTGGATAGGGCTGAGTATTAGTTCGCTATACTTACTCCTTCGAACTGGAACCTCGTATCAATAAGCCTTGGTCGATGCAGCGTCAGATGCGTATCGAGTCTCATGCCGGTCAGACGTTCTGCGCGTTGGAAACCGAATGTGAAGGCGGGGTCATCTTTAGTGGCGCGAGACGCACTTACGTTGAAGCCTATGTCCACGTGGGTTTGGGTTTTCTGTAAAAGAGAATTTTAGTATGTATGTGGGTAGTAAGAATAAACCAAATCATGCTCAATATGCCTAGCCTTTTCCCAAATGTTAGGGTCGGCTTCCAGTCTCGCCGGCTGCACCTGAATACCAGTATTATACATGAAGCGACTACCTATCCCACAACCCAGTTACTGGGTAATACGATAGCCCTTGGTAAACCAAATCATGCTATCAGTCTAATTTAGGGCTCCAATATGAAGTGTTGCATTTGGCAAAGGTTTAAAAACTTAGTTGTTTATTTAACTTACAGTTTCTTAACCAAACAAGAAACAAAATAAAATACTAATTAACAGAAGACTTTTGACAGATTTGACAGCGAATCCCAAACTAGGCACAGGTTGTATCTTGGTGACCGAAATCCTACAAAAAGTTAATAGATATGAAACGCTTATAAATAGGGTTTAAATGTTTAAAAACTATCAAAGTGCAATGTTTATCTGTAGGTTATTGATTTTCGTAAATATTAATAGACAATGTAATTAATTGGCAAATTTTTGAAACATGTTGCATAAAGTTGAAAAATTAAGCAATAAAGAAAATAAGCAGGCATTAATTGAAACAAGTTTAACCAATTCTCTAATCAATATTTTATTTTTCACTTACGGTCGTATCTTTTTTTTACCGAGATATATTTTTTTGTGGCATAGTAAAAGTTATTATTGACAACAAGATCCAATTACTATAGGTTTCAACATTGCGGAACATGTTTAAAAAATTTGGGCGAAGCTTCTAGGGAAGAGTTGCTTTATCCTTTAAGTTTCAAAGCGTCACTTGTTTTGCCAGTTTTCCTTTAGGTACTTAATAAAAGATGACTAAATTAGAAAATACTAGAGATAATAAAATACCCTTATTACAAATACAGATAGAAGAAAAATAAGTAACAAAATATAACAAAAAAATACTCACAATATTCCTCAACACAGTATAGAAATTATAACCCGGATAAGCGGTAAACTGCATAGACAAATCCCCATACAAGTCATGTCTGAACCCGCCCGTTTTCTCGCTATAAATCCCTTCAATTTTAATCGTTTGCTTCGGACTCTTTAAGAACTGATAATCGAACTGTAGCTTCGTTCCGTGTGTCGGTCCGTTGATAGTGTAGTATCCTAAAAGATGACTGGCCAGTTGTTTCGTTTGAAATTCTACTTCCACGTCACCTTGTGTGACACTGCCTTTTGTTTTTATTTTTATTACACCTGGAACGAAATGAGGAGTTGTTTAGAGTACTTATGGATAATGCAACCCACGTGTGCGGGTCGAGAGGGTAGGGAGAAGGTCGTCTTATGTCACCGGAATAAGGTACAAATTTGAATGATATACACACATACAACTAGATGCCCTTCAAAGTGTGTAATTTAGACTTAATGGATCTTATCACTCTAGCAGTACATAAAACATAATTAAAATATACGTACAGTTGAACAAGCTATTTGGTATACAGGTAAAATAATCATATTTCCACTACACTGCAAATATTTAGTTTTATTTTGTGCGTTATAACGTTATATTTTCAGCTTATGGCAGAGTGGTGTAAAAGAATTGACTACTCAGCACACTCACACCATTGTTTAAAAGTATTTAGTTGGAAGATAGCTGCCTGTATACTAAATTGCTTTTTCGACTGTACATTATTACAATTTAAGTGTTGCACTTCGGCAATTTTATTGGGTACCTACTGTAGTACCCAGAGAAATTCAAGTATCTATTCTAACGAACTCACCAGATAGCCCAGCAACCCGTTCATTATCCACCACCAAATACGCGTGCGGTATCCAAACGAACCCGTACTTGATATCGTGTCTCTTCACTGACATTACCGTGTCGAATTGCTTTCGACCGTCGACATCGAGACTTGCTGATAGAGACTTGTCGTATGGCATGTTTCGGTACATTGCTTTGGCTATTAGAGTACTCTTCTCTGATTGGAGGGTTAGTAAGGCTGTGCTGGACGTGTTTGACAGTGACAGGATGGCGTTTATCATTCGTTTTTCCTGTGGAAGAAATTTGAAAACTTAATTTTTTTTTTTTTTAACGAGTTTGCTCTTGACTCTAGTCTAGGTCAGAGGTGACAGAGACCAAGTCGACGATGGAGTGAGCTTACCCAGAAGAAGCCTGTAAGTAGTAACAAAATGCGGGTTGGGTTTGTTCGACCGAATAAGATTCTTATGCAGGATTAAATTCCTATTTTCTGTGAGCCCAGGTTCGCACGGGCGTGTTTTTCGCGTGACGTTTTTTTTCGCGCACCGGATTTTCAACGCATAGCTTAGCGCCGAGAGTTAAAAATTCAAGTGTGTTTTTTTGACGCGCTGAGATGCGTTCTGTTGGATGCTTTAAGAGAACTGGCAGAATGTGGCTATCATAGATATAGATACACCTAGATAACGCAAGAGCAACTACTTCGCGTGCCAAAAATCGCACCAGCTTACGTACAAAAATCGTAAGCCGCCACTTTCGCGCTCAGTCCTGTGTACTGCTGGCTGGGTGAGCGTGAGCGCTGTCGTTATCTAGGTCTATCTATATCTGTGGTGGCTATATTATATAACTCTGCCTACCTCTTCCTGGTAAGATGCGTGATGTTATTTTATACTATAAATGATGATGACTTACCTTACTATCTGGCGTATCAAACGAGAAGCTAACAACGTTGCTGGTCTCGTTCTTGTCCCATCGATACTGGAAGGCGTATGTGTTAGCCGTGGTGTCTGCCTTTTCAAGAGATAGGATGTACTTAGCAGGGCCGCTCATTAGGAAGTACGGCGCGTTGCGGAGGTTCGTCATGTTGGGGAACTGAAAATGTAAAATATTTTTTTATTGAAAGCATTACCCGTCTTTTGATGTCACATGTCTTCGAATTTTTGGTTCTAGGACATGCCGGTTTCCTCACGATGTTTTCCTTCACCGTTTTGAGAGCAGTGGTGATGAAATAATTTACACAAAGTAAAGCGCCTGTCAGGGTTCGAAAGTAGCGGTTGATACAAAAATATTTTGGTCTTCGATGATAAAAGTAGCCATTTGTCTGTGACTTGAGGCCACATATTATAAACATAAGACGCCTGCATACTTCCTAGTAGGCATCGATTGAGTAAAAGGTTTCTGATAATTCTAGCTTGTATACATAAGGCCGTAAAGTCAATTGCATCGCATCGTCCACCAATGTAAAGAATATAATAAAATTAAGTTACGATTGTTTTTCAAAATGGTGGTTTGTTTTCGTTTTACGAGTTTTCTAATGGCAATAATCTGAAATTATACAATGCACTGCCACAAACAAATTCGTAGGTATTGAACCTTGATATTTCGGAAAAAAATATTACGCGAGACACCACTGAATATAGTTACTTTACTTTTTCACTTTTCACCCGCGAGGTATGTCGATAAAAACTCATCCTATATCCTTCTCCGGAATGCAATCTATCGCTCCGCCAAATTTTATCGAAATCCGTTCAGTGGTTTATGCATGAAAAGGACAGACAGAGTTACTTTCAAATTTATCTAAGCGCACGGCAGTGCGCAGGCCAAGTTCCAGCAAGAGGCCGCACGTACACACACACACACAGTATGGATAACACATTACTCTCTCTCTAAAGGTAAGTTGATATAGAAAATCTGGTTCACCTGATAGGAAGCGCACATCTTGATGCCGATAGCTTTATCAAAGGTAGACCAACTGCACGTGTTCTGTTCTATTCTGTTCTTGTTCAATCCTTGTTGTTGTTGCTCCTTGTCGCCGTGGAGGATTATAAGTTCCGATCTAGAGGGCGATAAATGTAAATTAAAGTTCCTTCCTCAGTAATTTAATACTGGTAAGACGATTCATAACGGTAATTCTAAAAAATACACACAGAAATCTGCAAGAATTTGGCCTTAGGTCAATTTCACACGCGATTGAAACTGCGAAGGAAGAGATGGAAAAAGAGTATTTAGTTACAAGTAGTAGTGTGAAATTCTTCTGCACAAATAGCACATTTGCAATATCCAGAAGGTGTCCAGTGTAAAACTCCAGAAACATTTGGAGGGCTGGTGATGTGCAGGCCCCGTCAATGTAGCAACTTTAATAGTTGGTGCGCACATGGCGCAAAATCGCTTGACTCTTTACTTTGCGAGTAATATGGACCTGCTAAAAGAGTGAATGGGAAACCCGCAGGCGCTAAATAGTACTACTTGTACTTGGGCGAAAGTTTTTGACCAGTGCGTGTTAGCAGTGTTGACTTATGGCACTGAAACGTGGTCGCTCACAATGGGCCTTATAAGAAGGCTAAAAGTCACGCAAAGGGCAATGGAGAGGGCTATGCTTGGAGTTTCACTGCGTGATCGAAACCCCGGAAGACGTAGCGTTGGAAGTCCGCCCACAAGGTGGTCCGATGACCTAGTGAATGCCGCAGGAACCCGTTGGATGCGAGAAGCACAGAACCGGTCGAAGTGGAGGTGCTTGGGGGAGGTCTGTGTCCAGCAGTGGACGTCTTTCGGCTGAAATTATGATAATGATGTACTTACTTGGCAGCGAATATCTCTTGCTTATCAATAGGTAGCGACAGATCGAGTTTCAACAACGCCAGCCCTCTGATACTAAGTCTTGCTTCTACTGCAGTAGCGGTATATAATCGCCAGTTCACTCGGATACCGCTAGAACTTAGACCGCCGGCGTCCACACTCATTGTTGCTGCAATGTTTACTGCCACACTGAAAGAAAAAAAAAAACCGGTCAAGAGCGAGTCAGACTCGCGCACCGAGGGTTCCGTATTGTGAAATGTTATTAAATTTTAATCGGCGAGGCCTATATTCGTCAGAGAATTTTAATACTGCGGTGCAGAATATTGCTGTTTTAGGTCAGCGCAATCTTTTGACCGATGCTGGCGTTTGTACATACCGTGGTAAAACAATTTGTCAGTGGTAACGGCACTGACTGCCCAAATTAGATAGTTATTTAAAAATCTATAAACCTGTAAAATACTCACCTAGGTCTTAACTTCCCCTCGAAGTCCAAGTTACCCGACTGTGTATATTTATCGTTGACTGTGCCCGACATCTTAGTATTCATGTAGCTGGTACCCATTAGATTCATGTTCATTGGAAGACCTGAACCAGTAGGGACAGAGAATGTCGTGTCGAGGAATAGGGAGGCTTTGTTGTAGGATATTTCCTGTGAAGAAGTAATATTTATTAAAGAGTACAAATTTAAATGCTCACCAAAATAATTTTTGAACCTACCAAAATGGAAAAATGCTCACCAAATCTTGTTTCCCTGAAATACACTGGTGGACAATAAAATTAGGCCACCCCTATTTTTATGATTTTTTCATTAATTACGGTATGTTTAAAAATTAAGATAAATAATACGTTTTTGAACGTTCGTTTGCAATCTTTATAGAGGGTACATCGATAAAATTATCACGTGTAAATGTGTCAAATGTCATTTAATCAGTTTTTTAAGGTACGCACACTTTTATTCTTTTATGTTTAATGCCCTTTCGCTAGGTCGCTATTTAAAGCTATCGTTAAATTCGTATTACTGATTTAAGTTCTGTGCCTCCCACTTCCTTTTCACTGATAAATATGGATCTACGCGAAGCAGAAGTTGTTCGAATCCTAAAGTTTTTACAAACTGGAATGAGCCAGCGAAATGTCGCTCGACAATGTGAAGTTAGTCGATCAAAGGTTCAATATGTCTACAAAAGGTATCTGGAGACCGGTGGCTACATCAGAAGACCTGGATCAGGTCGAAGAAAAAGACATCTGAACGGGATGATCGATTTGTAGTGTCAGCAAGCCTCAGAAATCGTCATCGTTCTGGAGTAGAATTGCAGCACCTGCTCAGAGATGTCCGAGGGGTCGCTGTAAGTAATAGGACAATAAGAAGACGCCTTAAAGCACGTGGTTTGAAACCATACAGACCCTAAACAGGTCCTAAACTTACCACAGCTCTTATGGAAGCAAGGTTAAATTTTGCTCGTGAACACGGTGATTGAACTTTGGCACGATAGGGGCAAGTACTCTTTTCTGATGAGTCCCGTATGTGGCTATATGGTGCTGATGGTCGCAAAAGAGTATATCGTAGACCGGGAGAACGATATGCACAATGTGTCATATCTGAAAGGGTAAGCTTTGGAGGTGGTTCAGTTTTGTTCTGGGGAGGTATAAGCTTAGAAGCCCGTACAGAGCTGGTTATCGTAGATAGAGGAACTGTGACAGTTGATTCGTACGTCACTGACATTCTTGAAGAGCATGTAGTGCCATACTCAGGATTTAACGGTCAAGAATTTAAATTAATGCACGATAATGCGCGCCCCCACACTGTGATGTGCGTTAGAGATTACTTGCGAGAAGCGGGGATACAGGTTCTGAACTGGCCAGCACAAAGTCCAGACCTTAATTCCATAGAACATTTATGGGACGAGCTAAAACGGCAAGTAAGACAGCGAGAACCAGCTCCGGAGAAAATGCAACAGCTGAAAGCGGCTTTATTGGAGGAATGGGAAAACATACCCCAATCTACCATTAAAAAGTTGATACAATCCATGAACAAAAGGATGGTATGTGTTATCAAAGCCAGAGAAGGCAATACCTTTTACTAAAGAAAGATTGACATCAGCGAAAAATGTTTTTTTTTTATCAGTGTGGGAGAGTCGTTGTAAATGTTTTCTTCATTTTTGATTTTTCTTATGTATAGCTATAAAAATAAAGTTATTTAATTTAAAAATGCATTATTTCATCTAAGAATTATCACACAATCAATAAAAAAAATACAAAAAAAGTTTTTATTAAGAAACACAGTCACGACAACCGGATTGGTAGGTGGCCTAATTTTATTGTCCACCAGTGTAGTAACATTAATACCCAAAATGAAAAATATTGGCGACGTAGGATGCAAGCGCGAGCGAAGGGCAGCCCGAGGTTAGGTTACTTTAAACCCTTTACACAGAAATAGGGGCTCCGTCGACATAGGATGTGGCATAGAATAAGGAAGATAGGTTCATTTCTACAATACTTTATGAAACACAACTCGGTGAGCATTTATCCATTCTGGTAGGTATTTCGAAATTTTTTGGTGGTAAAATAGGACTTTTCTGGTAGGCGTTTAAACACGTACACACAAGCCTTTATTAAATACAGACATGTGCATTTGAAGTAGAGATCGGAATTTAATTTTTTTTCATGAACTTCATTCAGCTGAAGGTCATCTAATGCGAGATGCAGGCCTCCCCTAAGTATCACCACAACGGCCGGTCTTATGCTGCATTCTTCATTCATCGGTTATTGTTTCACAAAACGAGTGTATTGAATATTATAAGTGGCAAGTGACATAACACCAACATTGTACACTTAGTTCGCAATAAACGTTTTGACTTTGACCTTTTTGTCTTTGCTAAGCAAAAGCCTCCCCAAAGTCTACTGCTAATTTAAAGACTCGTGAGGAAATTAAATAAGCATTTTGATCGGAATTTTTAATCTGTACAGCAGCAAAACGTAAAAATACCTTTCCAGAAAGAATCTCCAACACTCTCAGTTGTGGGTTCATTCTCGCTAAAGACTTCATAATCTCCTCGTCACCTTCAGCATTCCAGTAGGAGATCTCGTTGCCAAACACTCTGATACCTAACTCGGCCATAGGGAACCTAGAATATGAAAAGGTAATTAGTTATTGACGAATTGTCGGGTGGTACAGACGCCTACCCGAAACTGTCAAATTTTCCCAATCAACTTTGAACCTTATGCTTTAGCGATAAAGTTGAAAATCTATTAAAGAAATTTGACAGATTGTAGTAGGTTGATGTGCTGGCGTCTGTACTTCTGATGGGAAGTTATGATAGACACCCAGGGATTGGGAAGGGTTCTTCGTCTTACGAGACATAGTGATGTGTTGTGTCCGTTGTTCCTCTAGCATATTTCAATGCATTTATTTTATTTCAATTTGGTTTACATGCCAAATCGAGATTCAGAAAATGTTTGGCTTCGTCGTCTCTGTCACTAATATTGTGTGACAATATTTTACTAAAGAGAGTACAACTTTTAAATTGATTTTTTCGGTCGGATAGTCAGAAAGTTTTTACCAGTTTCGAATCCTAGACTTGTAAGCAGAACGCAGAAAAGTCGGGCAAAAAGAGCACGCAGCCCTATAGCCTAATGTTCCATATAGGGGTAAAGACACTGACTCCTGTAACACAGCTACCCATCTCAGGAGTCAGGGCTTCAAATTAAAATGTAACACCTTTTCTTATGTCAATAAAACTTTATTATTATATTATTATTAGCCTGCCCTTTTCACCCGACTGTCAATGCCTGACTGACAGCGACCAAAGACTACAATATGATGCTAGCGACGGCAGGCTTATGTATTTTAAATCAAGTTCAATATCTCTGGTTACGAGATGACAACTGATACCTAGAAATGCATGCAAATAAATGCTGAAGGAGTCGGTCCAATTTATGGTCGGACAGAGGAGATCTAACATACGTTTTGTAATCTTAAAACGACAATTACATACCTATGCTTCAAAGCCTCATTCTTATACTCCAAGTTATCAATCTTCTCTCTGACTTCATCTGCGTCGTTGGTGGACCTAAAGAAGCGATGGTTGCTGATCTTTTCCGTTAGTTTGTTCTTGTTGAGTGGGCCGTTGTTACCGAAGTAGCGCTCGAAGTAGCGTTCAAAACCTTCACCGCGTGCTTTCATCTAGAATTGAACAGAAATTATACAAGGTGTGAAAAGATCCACCACGAAGACGTCATCTACGCGTTACGAACATCAAACTAAGTAGTACTTTGAATTTTAATATCTCCGTAAGCAGAAGGTTCCCAGGTATGGTCCAGTAAAAAAAAAGTGATCACAATGACAAGAGGAACAAGTGACTCTTAACTTTACACCCGTTATTTGGAAGTCTTGATCATGTTCTCGAATTTGGATCATTACAAGAGCCACCTACTTAGGCCAAAAATCTATAAACGTTACTTTGCACGTGCTATGACTATGATATATGTTCCTGTCTCTATCATGAACTTGCAGTTCGACAGTTGTGCGACAGTGAGGTTACGAAAATACGTGCTAAGTAACTTTTATAGAACGTAGCATTACGCCCTATCCTAGAACGGTGCTCAGACATGAATATAGATCTCAGTAATATTTTCTAAGACCATCTATTAAGGAATCACACTAATATTATAAAGGCGAAAGTTTGTGTGTGTTTATATGTTTGTTACTTCTTCACGCTCAAACGGCTAGACCAATTTTGATAAAATTTTGTATGGAGGTAGCTGACACCCTGGATTAACATATAGGCTACTTTTTATGCCGATATTCTCACGGGATCGACATTTACGCGGGTGAAACCGCGGGACGCAGCTAGTCTAATATAATGACAAAAATGAAAGAATCTTACCTCAAAAATGTTGATGGATTCTCCGAACATGTCGATAGTCAAATTGAGAGAAAAAGAGCGAGGTATATAGGAGTCGGGCGTGAAGATCACGTTCGCTTCGTAGTTGCCACCTGTTGAAAAAATATATTTTTTTATTAAAGTATTACGTATCGTGGTTTCTATAAAAAAAAAGAAAGGGTTTTGCTCTGTTTCAGGCTAAATGCATCAGTCTACTTTTTGTTGGGGATTGATTTCTATTTTCATCAATGAGTTTAGTCGGTTGGAATCGGTCACAGCCAAAGGCAGGGCCGACTTAGGCTGTAGACGATTCCAACCCATGTCACTAGTATGTAATTTCGTGTTTGTCTGAAAAAAAACACGGACAAAAATTAGATTAGATTGACGAGAAAAAGTAATACCTACTTGATCAGATTTTTTATAACCTTTTTTTTCTTTATGTCCGAGTTAGTTACAAATAAAAAGTTATTATGACCTACAACCTTACGCTTCTGGCAAGAAGACCAAAGGTTTAAAATTACAGCCCGTACAATAAAAATAATAAAACAATGATTAACTCACCAGCATTATACTGATCAAAGAACATTCCCTGCTCGTAATTCCTGGAATACATTCTGAAGTCTGGACTATCTTCCAGATGAGGAATCTGGTTTCCTGACAGCAGACCCTGGATCTCTACCCGGGATGGAAGAGAGGATTCTGCTAGGTTCTTGAGGTGACTCCACACGAAGGTTGTTACTGTTGACAGAAGATTTGCATAACTAATTAATTTTAAAAAATGGTTGGTGGGTACAGCGGAATTGTCAGGGGTTTGAACCCAGGCAGGCGCTTTACTTTGTGTAAATAATTTCATAATCACTGCTCTCAGAACGGTGAATGGAAACATCGTGTCGAAACATGTTAGGACATGTTGTACAGTCAGCAATAAAAGTCGATTAACTCTTCAGTTTTTTAAATCTCAGTTATTGAGCAAAATATTTGTTCAAAATTGCATTGTACTTCTGCTACAATTTTGAACAAATATTTTGCTCATTACCTATCCGAGATTAAAAAAATGTGTTAATCGACTTTTGTTGCTGACCGTACATGTGTTCGAATTTTTTTTTCTAGGGAAAGAAAAATTCGAACACATGTAACATGTACCGACCCGCACTGGGCCCGCGTGGTAGATTATAGCCCACTCATTCTCAAAGAGAGGAGGCCTGTGTCCCAGCAGTGGGAACATTATAGGCTCAATGTGGTAGGTACATATCGACCTTTAGAACGAGACTGTCACACAGGAACGAGTGACAGAGACAACGTTCAATAATACCGATTTTTTTTCTAAAACTTAATAAGCCATATTCACGGTCGGGTACTGCTTAGTATTTAGTACCAGTATGTTAAGTAAGTAAAGGTTTTAGATAAAAGTCAAGCAGTATTTTTTTTTCTAAGACAAACCTATTTTACAATTTGATTTTAGCCACACATCGAAAACCTCTCAGGGTTTACCTGCCAGTGCCAGTATTGCCCCTTTTTGATCCAAGATACTAAAATATCCTCTCTGTGAAAAACTTAGAGTGTATTTGAGGATATCCAGCGCAGTTGATGACGCTGAGTAAAAGCATACGCTGTAATAGTCACACGTCGATGTGATTGTATATAAAACTTCGTCGCATTGAGAAAATGGAAGTAGGTATACTTATAACGAAAGTGGCTTTTATGACATTGACATAGGGTTTAAAATGTCATGTTTAACGTATGCTCATGAATCGCCACCTCTATTTTGAGGTTCTTACCTTGATTGACAGGTTCATCTTGAAGAGTATGGAAGATCTTCCTGAGTGTTCCTAGGTCGGGACACTTCATGACTTGCACGTAGCACGCTAGGCGAACTTCTAGGTTCATGTAGTCCGCTCGGAATGTTTCTAGGAAGTATTCACTGTTGGAGGGAGATTCGTGTTAGAAGAATATTACATAGATTTTTTTTTAAACGGTAAAAGTTGAAATTGAAACGTTGTTTAGGATTTACTCAAGATTTAAGATTCACAGACGGCACTTTGACTTTGTTTTGTTCAGTAAAATAAGCGTCGCATAACTCGCATACGAATGTAAGCACTATTTGTATATTAATAATGTTCATATTCGAACGCTTGCTTACATTCACTTATACGAATATGAACATTACTTGCATAGAGTTCATATTCGTACAAAATGCTGCGAATCTTGCATGCATGCCAATGCATTGTTTGCATCTTGTCTGTGACTTAGAGAAAATTCAAAACAGCTGAGCATTTTAAGTTCTAGGCAGACACAATATAGGTTCCTATCCACACGCTAACAAGAAGAACATTACCGTGTTTCATCACAAGGCGTCCTTCTAAACGCGTCCACAGCCGACAATCTAACGGGTACAGGTGCAAAACTATCACCTATGATGTTCATCAGAATATCTGCGAACTCCTTTGTAAAGCCACCAATGTTGCCTAGAGCTTTGATTGCTACTTTTATCTGAAAGAAAAATAAAAAATATATTACAAAAATATGTAACGAAGTTTTCTTTGACTAAGGTATACTGAACTAAATCACAACTGAAATAGAATTCAAAATAGCATTCGCAAACACATGTAAATTCTTGTGGCGTGTATTTGCGAATTATATTTTGCAATAGAGTTGAAAATAGTGTGCAAGCGATAAAGCTTGAACAATATTTTCAACTCTATTGCAAATACGGGACGACCATTTTGTTAGTCAGTGTGCGTTGACCGTGATAAAGGATAGCGATCACAAAGGGAGAAGAAATTCGTTTTATTTGAAAAGGGCTTTGAAGATCCGTGGCATACCTGTCCGCTATTTAGTTTTTTTCAAAATGGTGGCCTCGCATGAAACCTATATAAGTAAATCGATTTTTGGGCCTATTATATTTTCCGTTTGCATTGATGAAAGCTATCGATTTATATAGGTATAAAGCGTGGCCGCCATTTTGAAAAAAATCAAAATGACGCGGCAGTAGGTATGCTTGGTTCCATATAAAAATCTTCAATCACCTTTGTGGGATCTTTTGTGCCCTCATCGCTTATGTAAACATTTTTTTACGATATATCTACAAAAACTATTATTCTATAATAGGCTATTTGACAATGTAAAAAAAAAGGTCATAATTATTGACACTCGTATAGATTATCGCTTTTAAAATCGATTTGCATTAATTTTACTACAAAACAATGTATTATTTATTTAAAAAATCCCGAAAAAACTTCATCTTTTTAAATCTGGCGCCACGTAATCGAAACGGTCTGGATTGGCTGAACTTATGATGACGTCATGATATAGTCAATTTCTGTCTATCGTTGACAGTATCTCGACCGTTTCAACGTTTGTTTACGTGTATTGTGACGTCACGACGCCATATTGTTAAAGATAGCGTTTTGGCGGCTTATTTAAACAGTACATTTTTATTTACTATTTTCTAAAAGAAATACATTATGCAATTTGAAGTAATAGGTTTTTGTGGGCTCGTTAGACACCATTAAATAATCTGAGATGTTTATCAGAAACCAGTCAAATAGCCTATTATGTTTTTTAATTATGTGTGTCCTTACATTTCTCCGATCTTCTCTAGTTTTGATGACACCCTTGCTCGCAATCTCTTGGACGATAGTTTGGAACTCCAATAAGATAGTTTTAGGAATTTCTTCTTCACAACATACTCGTACTGAAATAAATATCGATTCATTTAATAGTTTTATTTAATTAAAATTGAATAAAAAATATAATTTCATCATTTCTGTTTGCTATAGTATTGTCATCAGTGAAGTTTCTCTAAATAATTTAAAGTATAATTAATTATACAGTCGACCTCGTAATTGATTCACCACCCTAAGGTTCAATTTCACTTGCACGCCATAAAACAACAAGGTCTATTTGTCTATGTGACAGTTAGATAGTTTCAACCTTAGTGAAGTTAATATCAAATATAACTTACGTCCCTTCCCACTGTGTTTACAATATGAATGTACCATTGACGAGACGGTGAAACTAATCACTTTGTCATTCTTCTGTTTTTGAAGTAACTCTAGCATACTTTCTAACATCTGCAGTTTTGGTCTGGAATACAATAAAATAATGAGTATTTAGAACAAGTAGAGCTGCTAAAGAAGGGGCTCGTTAGAAAAGTATTGTTACGCGCCGCAATTAATGCCTGGTACATGGTGACATTAGTTACCACTAGCGCCATCTAGTATCGAGTAGCAGAAACTACTACGAACTATCGACATCTGGTCAGTCGGGGCCGGTATGTACTTGAACATTCTAGATGTTTCTATAGTAGAAGGTTCTGGAACTATCTGAGGCCCTTAAGGCCGGTATGGACCGCGACCCGGGTCAGTATTGGATAAGCAATACAACCGAATATGGTGCAATTGTATTTTATAATTAATGTGTTTGAGTTGTTATTAGTGTTGTTTAATTAAAAGTGTCATTTTTGGTAATTTAAATCGGCAGTTTTTAATTGTCACGAACCCCAAGCTCGTAACAGTTTTGTAAAGTTGATAGGTGCTATATGTATACTATTTTATACGTCTAGGTGATTTTACAAAAACTGGTGATTTTTTGGCTTGGCAACCTTGGTGACGGCAGTAATCACGATTAATCGGGTGTATCATAGGCTAGTACGCCAACTAATCACGTATAAAAACGATTACCTATCATACGATAAAAAAAACCCTGTCTGTTCCCGAAGCTGTTGTTAAAAGCGATTACATATTCAAGATTAAATAATATCAAGATGACTGCCTATATTATTTGTGTTTTTAACGGCATTCTGCATTCATCAACCCTTTGCAACAATTAAAAAAATTTACAAACGCGCGTCTTTTATTCCAATTTATTCCTAACTAGCTTCTGCCCGCGACTTCGTACGCGGATCCTGTTGCTAATGCCAGCGACAACGGGGTCGTCAAAATCGAAGATCTGAAACGTCTGATGTCTAAGAGCCCGGGGACGGGAAAACGGTGTGATGCGCGAGACGATTCGAGACGTTCCAGATCTTTCATTTTTGTAAGTCAACAGGAAATGCCCATCAGACTAAACAACTTTTGCTAAGACGTCATTCCTATAATTATGTTATAGTGTCGCTGGGCTTTGCAGTTCCACAACAGGTGTTCCAGATCTTCAAATTTATTCTCACAGCAGAAAATGCTCTTCACGTGGAATATTTTTTGCTATGGCACCATTTTAATATCTCTTATACTTTAGCTGGTCTGTTGCGGTTCTGCATCAGGTGTTCCATTTTCCAAAATAAATTATAGCCTGTATGTTGCCCAGACTTAGTACCTATACAACAAAAAAACTTTTCTTCCCGTAATTCCGCAGTGGATCCCAACGGTACACTGAATTAACAATAATATTGCAAATAACTTTGAAAAAAATTCTTTATAAACTAAAGCTGTACCCGTGGCTTTGCCCACGTATCGCATAAGTATTATTTTAATTTTAATAATAGTTAGTGATAGTTTGTTGATTTACAGAAACACTCAAAAGATGTGTCTCATACTGTACTATAGCTTAGATCCTCAAAAACTATTTGGCTTAGTAAACTCAAAATTAGAAAGTTATGTAGTTAATTTACTGTACTAAGAGACGTCAGGTTAATAAGGAAATTTAGGAGACGTCGATTAACAGAAGTGTTATAATTTACTGTAACACTTCTGCGTAAACAACGTTCGTTGTTTTTCTCTCGGTCTTATTCAATATGTAAGTACAGCGAGTCAGGACTGGTGACGCGGGAGCAAGCGACGTACAGTTGTCCGTGTGAGATGCAGCTCGTCCTGAGGTCGACACCCGCAGCCTTCAGTGTCTGCCCCTGCGACTTATTTATTGTCATAGCGAAGCACACGATCACAGGAAACTGCACGCGCTTGAATTGAAAGGGGTAATTGTGGCCGGGTGTCACCATTGCCAGGATCGCCCAGAGGACACGGTGGAGCACAAGGTGGAGGTCTCCCCTGCTTGGGCGGAGTACCGCCGTGTCCTCGTAGAGGCGCGTCCGGCCCTGGTGCAAGCTATGGTCCGGGGCGAGAGGGAGTGGGAGGCAGTCACCTCCTTCTGCGAAGCAGTCATGCTAGCGAAGGAGGTGGCGGGACGGATGAGGGAGAGAGCCTCCCGTCCCAGCCGCCGCGGGAGACGCTCCGGGCGTCGGGAGTCAGTACGGGACGACTCCCGGCCACCGTAGGCGCAGGCCTGCGGGCGGAGAGTAATGGGTAGCTCACCGTCCGATCAGGACCAAGCCCGTGCCGGACGGCGCGTACGTGTTCCACGCGCGCCTCAAAGAGATGTCAGCATCGAGGGCCGAAGCCTGCCGGGTCAGCGGGATTGTCCGAAAGGGTTACCGCTGGCCCCGAACATAAAGGGCTAAGGAAGGAACACGGGTGGGTTTTAGTCAGTAAGAGTCTGACAGTCCCTTCCGCTCCACCCAGAGCGGGAGGGGGTCATTTGATGATTTCCCATCCGAAAAAAAAAAAAACAAAGGGTAATTGTGGGGAATCAGTGGTATACGTGGTATAAACACTGTCTCGCCGACACCACAACCCGTTAGAATTTCCGCGTCAATGATGTTTCTCTGCAGCGAGACGACTTTGAGCCGGGTCCCATTGCACAGTTTCGGCGGAGTGAGATTCCGAAGAAGCATAATTGGGACACCGACCTTTAGCTTAATGGTGTGCGCTGGTAGTCCACTTGCACTGAGGGAATTGAGAAATTCTACGGGGTAATGTGTGGCGTCATCTTGGTCAACAACAGTGTTTATTGAAGTGTAGATCACTTCATTTCCCTCAATTTCCGCGAGAATGCATTCATTGATTGCTGAAGGTTGGTCGTTTCTGGGTGTTAAAATGACTCGTTCACACACCCAAGAATTATCTTGGTGCGGTATCCTATTGATGTCCCCGTACCAGGCGAATCAAATCTTCTAAGGTGGACACCACTCTCCCAAGTATCTCAGGTAGAACCACCTGGCCACCGTCTACTGGTAGCGTTCCCTCACCCAATTTTAAGAAAAGATCAGAAAATTCTTGGGCGTGTACAATTGTACATTCCCGCCAAGCTGAGCTCTCATATTCATCGTTAAGCGCAACCTATGAATATGTGGCCATAAGAAAGAGCATTTCAACGAAGCATTCACCTCATCAGCCCTAGTTCCTCGCGTCACCACAGGCAGCGTTTGTCGGAAATCGCCGCTTAACAGAACTGTAACGCCACCCATCATTTGCTGGTTCCTGCGGATGTCCTACAAAGTCCTGTTTACCGCCTCTACTGCTTTTCTGTTCGCCATAGTGCATTCATCCCACACGATTAAAGAGCAATCTTTAAGCACGCGCCCTTTGTCACTGTTGCGTGACACTCCACAAACAACAAATGCGCTTGGTAAGATATAACTGAGAACCAAAAGTTTGACTTATTTATGATAGTGTAGCTTGTTGTACCACCAATCAATCTGTTTATTAATATATTGGTGTGAAACTCCCCATACAATTAGATAGGACATGTAAAGTTCTCAGATTTCATAACAGTATCGTTCCTAATGCACATAAAAAAATTCAAAAACTAAACAAAAAGAATTTTACGATTTTTTAAAACAATAACAGTTTTTTTTAATACGGGATTTGAACTCGCACCATTTAGTGCGGTAAACGGTCGCCTGACCTTACCGCTAAATTCCCGGTTGACATATTGTTGAAATAGCTGTTCCCTTGCAATTTATAATATTACTGCTCCGCTCCTTTATAAAAATAGCGTGATTGTTATGTTTCCAGGGTTAATTTTTTATTAACTAAATAAATACCATGTCATTTTGGGCATTCAATTATTTTGTGCATTCAATTACGAACCAAAACCTTTTCAAATCAATATTGCTTACCTCCCATAACATACGTCGTGATAATATGTAGCCTAAAGCCTTCCTTGGTTTACAAAGAACATTTTTGCTGAATTTCAATTCAATCTATCCAGTAGTTTTGGCGTGAAGCCTTACCATACACACAGACAAACAGACAAACAGACAAAAATTCTAAAAAGTCACTTTTTGTCATCAGTTACGTTTTTCTAACAAAAGCCACTTATTTTTTCTCGAAAATTCTCAATGTACAGTTTTTCTTTCGTTACTGTTTTATTATATGTATAGATTACAATGGTATAAGAGTCACGACGCGCGCTTGTATAACGCATTGCCGTGACTTAACTCACCGCGGTATCATAGCCATGGACATGAGCCACTCGTGTCTGGTCTCCTCATCGGCCTCGTTCTTCATTATCATGTCCTTGATCAGCTCCACTGAGCCGGGGCTCGCGATGTATGGGAGAGCGTCTAGGATGTGCTTACTGGAAAATAAACAAAAGAATTGTCATGACAAGACTTGCAACGTAACTAATGTGATCGGTAAGCACGTACAGTCGACCTTATAATTTATTTTCCACCCTCTTCTTTTTCGTCGTATCCTATGATTCCATTTTTTTTTTGTGTGCGATACTATCAAATAATTTCTCCCGCTCTGGGCGGAGCGGGAGGGCGTGTAAGACTTTTACTGCCTAAAACCTACCCGTGTTCCTTCAGTTGCCTGTGCCAGGGGCCACGGTAATTGTTTCGAACAACCCACGACCTTGGCAAGCATCGGCCCTAGCGGACCCCATCAATCAGTGCTGACATCTCTTTGAGGCGCGCGTGGATCACAACGCCGTCAACCTTACCGGACGGCGAGCACATTGCTCGCCGTCCGCAAGCCCGCGCCTACGGTGGTCGGGAATCGGCTCTCGATTCCCGACGCCCAGGGCGTCTTCTGCGGCGACTAGGGGCGTGAGGGCGCAAATATTGCCTCTCCCTCACGCGCTCCGCCTCCTTCTTCGCGAGCATTACTACTTCGCAGAAGGAGGTGACGGCTTCCCATGTAGTCTCGCTCCGTACCATGGCCTGGACCAGGGCCGGACGCGAGAGATCGCCGCCGTGAAGATGCGGCGGCGGTGCTCCGCTCAAGCTGGGCAGACCTCCACCGTACAAGGTTTTCCACCTTAAGGTGACATTCACGTAACTTCTAGGGTACTAAGCAATATTTATTTGTTCGTTCTCGTAGTGTACAGGTCGCGCAGGTCCTATAGACCTATTGTTGAACCACTGTCCAGGTTTTAGTTATAACTATAAACACTTACGTAGCCGACTTGCATATGGAAGGCGCGCGTGCCAACAGTTGCGACAGCGCGGGGTAGTGTAGAGGTCTGGCAGACCTCACGAGGCGGCCCCAGAGACCTACTGTTGAACCACTGTCCATGTTTTCGTCGACGTTCATGGAATGGTGTTCTGCTGTCGTGTCTTTTACCCTGAAATAATTAATAGAATATTTTTTTAGGTCGAAAATAGAGTAATTTGCGTTAGCTCATTTATCATTTTAATCCATACGGAAATACGGTATCAAAGTGAATCAAACGTCAAGTAATTTATCGTACGTATACGTACTCGTATTTGCAGATCTGCAAACATGATTCACACACAAACTGCATGCAATGTTGCCAGCAACACAAAAACATGTCGCTGCCAATGCAGCAAATGCCAGAAAAATAAGGGGCTCTATATTGAAGGCTTTGTGAAAAATATGACGAAAAAAAAACGTGTGCGGTCGGGGGACTCCCGTCAGGAACGAAATTCCTTAAACGATACTCGCGCGCACACACTCGTGTATAATAGAAAGAGAGAGAAAGTCGCATGGAGGGGGCATAACGTTAAGTTAAGTAATATAATTATGGTACTCACATGCACAATAGTTTGAGCACATCTCTAGCAGACTTAAGTCCACCAGTATCATCTCCTACGTATACTAAGTGATGATGCAGCAAGTTTGAACGACGAGGTATGACTGCCCAAGCTGTAAAAGAAGACGCATTGTAATAGGAATCAGATTGTTGTTGAAGTCTTCGGCCTTATATTGATGTGTTATTGAGAAATTAAACATTTTATGTAATGCCAGGTTTTGCAAAAAAAAACACTAAATCTCCAATCACCATTCCGTGTTTTCTAGGGCGGAAGGAGTTAAGTTTCAGGTTTAAGATAATAAAACCATACAGGGCTTATATACTGATAGTAGTTGCAAATAATGAGCGAGTGTTATTCGACTTTTATGAGTGTTGACATAAGGTTGAAATTAGAATAAATTATGGAAGCGCGCTCGTGAAAGGCAATGACTTAGGAGGATGGATTTTAGGTGCTGTTCGCCTTTGTTAGCCTGGAATCTAAGAAAATACACTAATGCCCGTTGTTCGATTTTTAACTTTCGGCGCTGAACCGAGAGTTGATAATTCAACAGCGCGCATTTATTTAGGAATTCGTTCGCCTAGTTTAATGCCGGCCATACACACTACGGTCCACCGGAGAGGTCTGCCTGTGCAGGTATGCCTGCGCAGGTGAACCGTAGCGTGTGTGAGAATAGACCTGTGCAGTTTTTTGAACCTGCGCAGGCGACCGGCGCAAAATCGAAAATCAATTCTTTCGAGTGACACCGTACGGTGTACCTTACGTCCCCATAAACGCTACCGACGTGCACAGGTAACCTCTCCGGTAGACCGTAGCGTGTATGGCTTACATTAGTGTAAACGGGCATTAGTTCCACTATCCATACTAATATTATAAATGCGAAAGTGTGTCTGTCTGTCTGTTACCTCTTCATGCTTAAACCGCTGAACCGATCTATATGAAATGTGGTATATACTTTGAGTCCCGGGAAAGGGCATAGGATAGTTTTTAACCAGATATTCACACGGGATTACCACTTATGCGGGTGAAACTGTTGGGCGCTGCTAGTATGCCATAAAATCTTACCTCTAGGCTGCGACTCGATAACCTCAGTATCAGTCTTATTAACTTCCCTAAGCAGGTGTAGATCTTGTACCACAGTGGTCATAGCGCCCGAGTTCTTGCCTGAGAACGGCTCGAACAAATGACGCTCGCGACAGCTGACTGCCTTGTATATGTGATGGTCTACTGTTATACGACATTTCGATTCCGATTTTAAGACGGGCCAGGTTTGGAATTTCTGTAAAAAATAATGTATTTTTAGGGTAGGAAGACTTATTAGAAACTGACGGCGCGGTTGGCGCAGTTGTTAAGCGATTGACTGCTGCACTGGGTGTCGCGGGTTCGATTCCCGCACGGAACAAATATTTGTATGACCTAGAAGTAGTTGTTCCGGGTCTGGCTGTTTGTGTATGTGAGTTTAAATGTTTGTAAACGCACCCACAATACAGGAGAAATTCCTAGTGTGGGGCAAAGTTAAAAAAAAATAAATAAAAAAAACTAGTTACAGCCGCTTATGGATACTTGGAATACCAATGTATTTTTAATATGTCGATGCGAGAAAAAAAGATGTAGGTATAGTCTAAAACATCTGTAATTTTACTAATACTCATAAGTCGCAACATTAAAAGTGGAAGACTTTTGTCTTTGTCTTTTGGCATTTGTAATATAAGTTTTTAATAAAACATTTAAAAATACTCACACTCTGAAAGTCATATCTCACAGTCTGCAGTATAGACATGTACTTGTACCTATTGGTACATTGTGACAGGTCTCGAGTCTTCACCAGTATAAGACTCGTGTTCTCTTGACCTCGCACCACGTAGTCCACGTTACATGAGCCGTGTATGTCTTGCTGTGGGTGAAAAAATGTTAGGTTAGTGATTGGAGGATATTAGGGATGAGAATATTGAGAGCAACGCTATTAATAGATTTCGAATGCTTCATGTAACAAGAGAATTGAGATTATAGTTGGTGTAAAACACGAGTGTCTGCAATGTGTTTTTATTCACATTTACATAAGGTTGAAATTGACGTGATTAATGCGCGCTCATGAAATGCAAGATCCTACATATAGAAATGTGTGGGACAAACTTTTTTTATTAAAGAGACAAGACAATAAGAGTATTTACACTTATTAATGAGAAATTGAGAAAGATTGCCATTAAATATTATCAGTAGCAAAAACTGTTTAATAATGATTGGAAAAAGCTAAAGGTATCCCTAAAATTAACTTGTAGAGCTTAGATGGAAGTTTCCAAGGGTAGAAATCTGATATTTCATATTGGATCATATCAATCATAGACATGTTGAGATGGATGTGTGGAGTGACGAGAATGGATAAAGTAAGAAATGAGTTTATAAGAGGAAGTTTGAAAGTGGCGCCAGTGACAGAAAAGTTGAAAGGAAATCGTTTGGCTTGGTATGGGCATGTGATGAGAAGGGATGAAACGCATGTGACTAAAAGAGTGATGAATATACATGTTGATGGATGGAGAGGGAGAGGAAGGCCGAAGAAAAGATGGATGGATTTTGTGGGGAATGATATGAAAGAGAAGGGAGTTAATGATAGCGTGACGGTTGACAGGGGAGAATGGAAGAAGAAAACGTGTTGCGCCGACCCCAAGTAACATGGGATAAGGGCAGGAAGATGATGATGATGATGATCAATCATAGACATTGTCTGCATAACCTTGAATGATGTCTGACAAAAATCTAGGCTGACAATGATACATTTCTGTTGAACTTAGTTGTTGATATGTTAGTTTTATTATATTTTGAATCAATAATGGAATCTGTGTTAATCATACTTCTATTCCCTTGAAGTTGATGTCAAATCTTTTCATGCTGTTTTGATAGAGTGCCAGGAGGGCTCTCTTGAAGTTGAGCACCCAGTCCTGTTCTTCTGGCTCCGGGCATAACTCGGATATGATGCCATCGTGGAATGAGAATCTGAAAAGTGAAACATGATAAGCTTGAATAAATACTTAATTTGATGATGAAGTAACCAATTTCATTCTGCTACATATTTAAAAAATTGCTAATATTGCTGATTCTAATTCTGGGGAATCACATTATAATCAACAAATACAACCAGCAAATTGCAAAAAATTTAAGTAAAATTGAATTTTGCAGGCTACCTTAGCACATCCCCTTTAATTTTCGGTGAATTAATGAATTAGTATGTAGTTATAAAGAGAATGCCTATACCAGCAGTGAATATTTTTTGGATAATATAGTGATGATGATGTAAACAAAGTCTTATTTATCATAACTGTACCCACCTGAGATCAAACAGTGACACAGCATGTATGAACTTCTCGGCTCTTTCCACCGGATAGTTCTCATCCTGATCTATAAGAGTCACGTCTGTCAGCTGCAGGAGACCCTCGCAAGGAGTTATGAATTGGATTTTTGGCTGGAAAAAAAAACAGAAAAAGTTATGAGATTAAAAGGATGAAAGATGCGAAGGAAATAATAATCTTGCCTAATGGATGCTCCTGAAGATTCCTAACTGATAGCCAAATTCTGGGTTGACTCTATATAGATTGCCAACAACGCACTAAGAAGATGAATCTATATTATGTGTTGCTACATTATATTGTTGTATTTAAGTATATTTTTTAATAATCATGCAATGCTTTTCAAAATACTATTGTAAGTATATAATATAATAAGAAAACAGAGAAAAAGGAGTAAGTATATGAGAATCGCAGCAGGTGGCGTTCTGTAGTTTCTGCCTAACCTCTTGGGAAGAAGGCGTTAGTTTATGTCCTGTACTTATGTAAAAAAAAAGGTAAAGTATACATACCACAGCTCTGACATCCAGTGTGGAGCGATTGTTACTGGAACCAGCGAAGTAAGTCTCCACATTGACTTTGTACTCATAGTGGTAGATTGTGTCTAACAAATACTTGAACTTTTCCGACTCTGGAAACAGAAAGAACGTAATAAAAGTAAAAAAAAACTCGACAATTTAGTTTTAGATGGTATAACTTTTGCTACTTAAACGTATGTTTCTATTCTAAAAAGTATGAAAAACCATAGCTTACTTGCGCATGACGGTGGTCCACAAATGTATGGATCTTTCAGTGAATCTGTGAAGAAGAAATAATGCGTTTTAAATTATATTTAATTATTGTTGCAAACAGAAGTGCCGTTTGTTTACAAACAATATGCTGGAACTGTCAAGTGTCAACTGTCAATGTCAAGATGGCAGAAAGCAGGCAGTTCGTGGTTAACCGCAGTGCTGCCAACTCCAAAAGTTCAAATTATCGTCTTGACGACAAATTAATTATCGTACAGTCGGGTGTAAAGAAAACCATGTCACGTCAAGGAAGTTACATTCATCATGAATACATAAATTGGAAAACAGAATTAAATGCGCATCGGTATGTTCCGCAATAATAGCACTGAGAACAGAAATAAGCATTGAGCAATTGAAATTTCGCGGTGGTAGAATAAAAAATTAGACAATTTTAATTTAATGTTTTGGGGAAAAAGAAAAGAGCTTTTTTGTTACAAAAACGCGCAATTCGCACATTAGTCCGTATCTCGCAGAAGAACGACAGATTAGAGAAGGCACACGTAGACAAGACATTACACGTTACAAGGTACAGCCTAATTTGAATATTGTGAAGCACAGTCCCAGATATAAATCGGTTACATTGTTTACTAAGTTGCCTCTATACTTATATAATAAAAAGCGCTATCTACTCAAGCTCTATGAAACATCAACAAGTTTCGTGTTGAATATTTGTCTTTATGCTGTAGAAGATCTAAAGAAATTCCTATAAATGTTGTATTATGCATTGTTGTAATATTTAACGTGTTTTTTCCATATGTAATTTTTTCTTCCTTTTTTAGTAACAGATACAATTTATTGTTCATGAATAAATGACTAATGAATAATGCAACAGCTTGAGAATTTTATATTTTCAGTAGGTATTCATACATTACCGGCCTTTTATCAATACCTATGAATGTGAAGTTTCGGATAATATTTTACGAGTTTTTGCTTACACAAGTGGCAGGCCCCTGTAGATTGGAGGCCCCATATCAATGATACGGCGGTAGCTATGCCCCCATAAATTATATATAGTGCAATCAATATTAGTGGCGCTAGCAGCACAAACCGTATACAATGTTTTTCTATAACCTTGAGGAGTAACGATTTTGTATCTAAAGTTTGGACGACTACCGTTTCTAACTTTTCCGACTGTGTCATGACGAAAACCAACAATAAGAAAACTTAAAAATTGCTCTACTATTTATGAAATCGTACCGCGTTATTTAAAAGAACAGTCCATCGACTATCTCTCGTCACGAGTTCACGACACAGTGGGACACTCGCAGACTTACGCATACTTTTTGTACTAGTTTTCTGTACCTATTTAGAGTCTTATCTTAAGTAAATATAGTTAATCATATTTTTATTTTAACCTCGAGGTAAATTATCTTACAATTACCGAAATTTCGGTTAAATAAGCTATCGGAAATCGTAGCAAGATCGTTTTATATCATTTGCTAAAATTCGTAAGCCACCATAATGATCGTACGGGTTGGTAGCACTAGCACTTGGTATACGTTTAAATTTCGCGTTTTTTGAGAAACGTGAAACGCAGGTTAAGGTTTTGTTATTTGGTTTACAATAGAACAATAAACATTTCTTATCTGAAGAGCTGCCTTATTTAATTCCTAGTATTACTCGTCACATCTTCGAAGACATGTGACAGCTACCACCCGCACTGGGTCTGCGTGGTGGATTATACTGCCCACTCCCTCTAGCAGAGAGAATGCTTGTGTCCTAGCAGCAGTGCCGGATTAAGACTACTTGATGCCCTAAGCAATTCACGCCATTATATACACGTCGCCTCGTATTTTTTCTAAAAAAATCGACCAGCGATTTGTTATAATTAACGCACGTCTCAAGAGTGACTTTTGGGTCTTGTAATATCTTGCTGACGAATAGCCTTGCCTTGGTACTAGCAAATATTTTTTCGGTGCTTTTTATGGCAGGCGCGGTCGCAGCCCAAGATTTTACGAGGGTCACCATGGGCGCCGAGGAATATTTTTAGTCTCGTCGTTGGTCTAGTGGTCGCAAGCATTACTGCTGACCATGAGGACCTAGTTCGATTCCCAGGTCGGGTAAAGTGTTATTAGGTTTTTACATCAGAAATATCTCAGAAGCAGCCCGGAGTCTGGATTTTATGCCTTGTTGGTTGGTGGCAGTAGGCTCGTCCCCTACTTTTCATGATTCCAAAAGAACTAGGAATTAGTCCCTTTGTGGACTTATGAACAAAAGCTCAAGAATCAAGAGAATGTAGAATGCAAGAGCGAGCGAAGTGAGAGAACTTGCTTTGTCGAGTTAAGACGAAAAGGTTCAACTCGTTTTACAGCAGTTTAGGTTTTGGAATCTGGCCTTAACCTTAGCCTTTGGAAACTTACGTACGAGCGGGGTGCCCGATATCCCGAGTTTGCTTCGCTCTCTCTTGCGAATATAATCTAGGATGATTCTATATTTTATAAATGGCTTCTTTGAAGTAAAACCTTCATTAGGCGCGTTGACTAATTTTTGGAAGGGGAAAATCTTTTATGGGTTCGCGTCACCGACATGCTAATGTTAACAGTGTATTCTGTAGCTTATAAGTATGTCGTGTTGCACTTGTTGTTGCTCGGAGTGCCGATAAATGTAAAAAACCAGACTAATGTTATTAATTTTAATTTATAAATAGTGAAATTCAAATTTTTAATAGGTACTTAGCTTTTTTTAAATTAAAAAAAAATTTTTTTTTTACCTACTAGGTACAAATAATTAATTAATTTTAAAATTAAAAAATAACACTGTTATTTCATACGCGTAGTTTTAAGTTTTCCGCGCGGACTATAGTAGAGCAGTGGTGGCCAGGTAACGGCCGCGACTTACGAGTTGTGGGTCATAGGTTCGAACCCAGCCACGCGCTTTAGTTTATGTAAATCATCATTACTACTGCTCTCAAAAAGGTAAAGGAAAACTTCGTGAGGAAACCGGCATGTCCTAGAACCAAATTTAAAGACATGTGACATCTAATCTACCAACCCGCACTGGGCCAGGGCCCGCTCCCTCTCACTGAGAGAAGCCTGGGTCCTGGCAGTGGAAACATTATGGGCGGATTATGTATTTAATCTAGAATTAATGTACAGATGCCAGCACATCAAGCTACTACAATCTGTCAAATTTATTTAAAAGATTTTCAACTTTATCACTAAAGAATAAGGTTCAAGGTTGACTGGCAAAAATTTTTTTTTTGATAGCTTGATTTGCTGGCGTCTGTACGGACTTATTTGAGGGGAAATTAGAAAAACAGTCAACCGAGTAACCCATTCTTCATTACAGACATAATATCGAATCACAAGTCGCGTCAGTCTCTTATCGCGGAAACCTGGCCCATTCAGTACTTCTATAATTACTCTCATTCCGAACGAATGAATGAAAACACACGTTCAAGTAGATAGATAAAAGTTGAAACATTCCTTCGATAATGATCCAATTATTTATGCGGAACTGCCATCATGGTGCGATATGGTCTTTCAACATGGCTATTCACAACCACTCGATACGCTTCCGTACCGTATCGAACGTCAATCAATGTTATCGTAGGAGTCCTCTAAACGCTGTTCATAGGTCCAAAACCCGAAAAATTTGTCAGTTTAAATCAAATAGACGACCTTCTGACGTGTTTGATGTCGGGGGCAAGGCAAATCAGGGGCCGTATTACGAAGTATTAATGCCATCATGATTCCAGTGCGAAAAAGGGATGGTGCTATCGGTCATGTATAGCTCCGTCTCTCTCTTACTGGAATCATGATGGCATTCAACCGTCATAATATGGCACCAGCAGGGTAATTGAGTAACACACTATCAGTAGCAATAGGTTTCATTTTGATAGTTCAACAATATTCATTGCGTCATTTACGTTGTTGAGCAGACACATTTTTCGAACATATGAAGCAATGGATTAGCAATATCCTTCAAAATGATTCAGATTGAGATTGATAGTGTGTTACGCAATTAGGGTGCAGGTTATCGAAATGGGTCATTTTCAATACGATAGCCGGTCGCATGGTTGTCTCTAGCTATGCAGGGCTTCTTTTCATTCAATCTGTCTAGCCTTTTCCCAACTGTATTTGGGGTCGGCTTCCAGTCAAACCGAATGCCGCTGAATATCAGTGTTTTACATGGAGCGATGGCCTATCTGACCTCCACCACCTATTGCAGTTACTGTGCAACACGACACTCCTTGGTAGTACTGGTTATCAGTCGTGTGGATGCCATGGCAAAATGTTCATATTATAATGTTGGCCCAAAATTCAGCTACGCGAACTGCATTCACTAACGCTGTCACAAGGTCATCAAGTGCACTTGTACACACTAAGGCCGTTTGTCCACCAGTACCGTCAACGAGACGTCAGCGAGAACGAGATGACGGACGGAGCCGAAGTAGAGATACAGCCGGTCGATTCTGTAAAAATCTCACCGTGAAAACTTAGGTGAAGTGAGTTTGTTTTTGCTACGAATTGACACTATTGACAGCTCACTCCACGCTCACTTCTCCTAAGTTTTCACGGAAAGATTTTTACAGAATTTACTATGGCCGTGGCTCCACCGCTCATCACTGACGTCCCGTTCGGTTTGAATAATGTCGTTTCTCGTTGACGTGCAGTTGATGGTGGCGGTGGACAAACAAGACGACATCATAGAATCAGACGAACATCGACGCAGTTGTCAAACTTTGTACAAATAAAAATATTATTGATTCTAGTCGCCCCTTCCAAAAGGTAGTTTCGTATGGAGAAGAATGGATAAGAAACTCCATCTTTACTCTTTTAAAACGTTTTACAATATTTTGTATGTGTGAAGAGCTAGAATAAAATTACTATACCACAAAAGGTAAAAATATTTAAATATATGTATTATACCTATTAATAGGAATAAAATAAACAATAAATAGGATAATTTAGACTGGATTTTAGATATCAATTTCATACAAGACTCTTCTATTATCTGCCAAAAGCTTAGAGCTCACTAGACTCAAGAAGCCCTAATATTCTCGAGTCTAGTGTTGTCTTAGACACTTTAATAAATAGACACTTTACCAACGAAAGTTCACGTAAAATGTATGGGGAGGGTGCCCTATATGTCCTCTCCCGTTATTTATGTAGCATCATAAATCAAGGGATGATGTGCACAGATTTAGCGGAGTAGATAAATAGTGAATTTTAGTGAACCTTATCTCACCCTCTTGAGTCTTAGGGCATAGGGCAAAATTCACAGAGCGCACTGAGACTTTACTTGAGTAAAGTAAGCGTCCCAGACGAATATGAACTTTATTTGTATAATATGTGTGGAGCTCTGAGTTTACCTGCATTATTACTGACAGGTCAAAGAAAGAAAGAAATTGTTTTATTTGGGGGACACACAGGAAATACAAATAGTAAAAAAGAGCAAAGCGGAAAAAAAATGGATGGATGGTGCAAATGCGTACCTGACTGGACAGGTCCACTCAATCTGTCCTTTCCTCAAAAGGCCATTTCAGACACCATTCTACATGGTCTTCACATTATCTGACCAAGATTATGTGTGGACTTTAAAGGAGACTGTGACCTCTGAGTTTGTTTCGGCCTTTCTTCTCAGAGTAGTCAGATAGGAAACGCCGACCTCATCTAGTTTTTGAAATATGATTGACGTGTGTGTGAATAAAATAATTTATCATTTAACACTAAGTTTATTATCATTTTCCTGCCCTGCACTTTCAGACTGTCTCTTATATACTCATTTCTTAATCTAGTTACAAACACTAAGCTCATTTTCATAATTATGAAACGTTTGGTCACATTCTCTTAAACAGATATGAACATTATTTGCATTACTTAAGGATCATATTGCAGTTACAGAAGTATGAGGGTGAGGGGTGTGAGGGTAACAGGGTGTAAAGTTCACTCATACTCTATAGAAAAGGGAGGATCCTCCGACCAGACGGGTGTTGTGTCTGGCGGGCAACTGCCCAATGATTCATGTCGGGCCGTTGTATCTATGCTAGTTGCGTGGTAAACTCTGCTTGCGAGATGCAGGATTTTGCGTGACGTCAGTATGAGGCGTTGTTCGCATGTGGCGTTGTAGAGACCGTTACACAGTGTTGTCCCAGTGGTAACGGCCCCGACTTACGAGTTGTAGCGCTTAACTTTGTCTAAATAATTTTATCACCACTGCTCTCAAAACGGTGAAGGAAAACGTAAACAATATGCACTAACGAGTGCCGAGTCGAGCGGTTAGGTCTTGTGATCAACTATTAGGTGAGCTAAACGAATCAACTGTATTGCCAAGGCGCAACGTTGCTCTCCTTTTTAGGTTTTTTACAGGGTCATAAATTTACAATGGAGAGACCATTGCAGCGTTTGTAAATTAAGACTTGCCCCCCTGTTGGCGCACCCATACCCAAGCTTAGGCTGATCAATGTCAATTGATAGTCAAAGTTCAAATTGCGCTTCATGAAATTGGATTAGAAAAAAGGTTTTAAAATACCAACTTTATTGATATTTGCACAACTAATTTCCAACTTACAATATTAACTTAACTCAAAAAGTTTTTATTAAAAAACTATGTAGACCCATAGGTACTTTCTGACCTAGACTAGAGTCAAGAGCAAACCCATTCCAGAAAAAAAAACTTTTTGAATTAAACGTTGTCGATTGGGTTGCTGTGCGGTTTCATTATATAAATCAATTTCAAAATTTAGAGATGAGCACCCTAATTGTATAACAAACTTTAATCACAATCCGAGGATTTTGAAGGAAATTCCTAATCCATTGCTTCATAGGTTTGAAAAATTCGTCTGCTCAACAACGTAAATAACGCAATGAACGTGGCTGAACTGTCAAAATGAAAGGCATTACGATCGATTGCCATTTTATGTGTGTTACACAATTGCCGCGCAGTTCTATGCTAGGTTTGGAAAGATAAATAGTATAGAGACAACTTAGAGTACATAACACTGGAAAAGGCATAAGCTGTGCTGTAGGTGTAGGGGAGGACCAAAGAAATGATGGATGGACTGTGTGAATGCTGATATGGTTAGAAAGGGGGTGACTATCGAGATGACGACTAATAGAGAAGTATGGAAGAAAAAGACATGTTGCGCCGACCCCAAATAAATTGGGACAAGGGCAGGAGAATGATGAGAAGGCATATATTCTGAACATAAAAGGAAGAAGTGTTCGTAAGGCTTCTCCAGTGTTATATACTCCAAGAGAGACAATGCTAAACAGGTATATAAGTAGGTGTGTAGATTTTAACCGTAACGGCTAAGGCTACATTGAAAGACGTTCTTCTTACGATGGAGTCGCGTTACGTGTACGCGTAACCGTTTAACGTAACCTTTTTTTTATCTGTAATTTTGTTCAGTTTGTGCTATTATTACTTACCTAAATCTCGAGATTTTGTAGATCGAAATGAATTCTGTATGAGAAGCAGAATCAATGTTGAAGATTTACATATGACAAAATTTTGGACTAAATATGAGGTGTAGGTAGGTACAGACGCTAGCACATCAATACACAGAAACTGTCAAATTTTCCCAATCAACTTTGAACGTTATGCTTTAGCGATAAAGTTGAAAATTTATTAAAGAAATTTGACCGATTGTAGTAGCTTGATGTGCTGTCGTTTGTACCTTTTTAAGACTTTAGTCTGCGCGGTAATTGCGTAACTCACTAACAGTAGAAATGGCTTTCATTTTGACAGTTCAACAACATTTATTGCGTTATTTACGTTGTTGGGCAGACAAATTTTTCGACCATATGAAGCAATGGATTCGCAATATCCTTCAAAATGATTCAGATTGTGATTGATAGTGTACATATTATAAAGGTGTCCCATACATATGTATGGTAGAATTAAGGAAATAATCGCCCTATGTTACCATAGGCTAATGAAAATGAGGATTTTGCTTATTAGTGTCCAAAAATAGATAAAGCGATCCACTTTAAGTCTGTTATCAATAATCTTTTGAAGGCAAATTTACCTTAACACCTTTTTAATGAATGAAAAACTCTCCTAAGATAAGCTATAAAGAGTATACGGCTCGATATTAGTCAAGAATTTACGATAGTCTATGTACCTATAGTGTTAGATCTATCGTATATCCAATCCAATGATCCATTGTCAAAGTTCATTGGAGGATTATTGCCTTGGTTTTATCAAGGTTTTAATGTAGATAGGCAAGATAGAAGTTCTATAACGTATTACTTAAAACATGGATAATACCTACGGAAATGTCTGAATTATCTACAAAAGCTTTGTCACTTATTGTCAAAGAATGATGTAATTTTGAGGCAATGTGATTAACAAATTAACTTATTACTAATTCAGATGAAGATGAAGTTTTTAACACAAATGAAATGATTAAAGAGAATGCAAATATAATATCGCTATTTACTGTGACACATTTGAATTTGATCCCAAAGATGATTTCAAAAGAATTTGTAACAGAAGCTTGGTAGCTAGTGACATTGACACTACAGGTTTTGATAATAGGAATATTTAAAGATACTTACTGGGCGATCCATAAACAGATCCTGTGACGCACAAACACAGAAAAATCACACACAAAAACATGTTGCACATCATTCCATGTTCGACCGTTTCGCTCCCTCTCTGAACACCAAATAACACGACACTAAGATTCCTTATCGAAGGGTCAAAGTGTTGGGTCAGGACAAACAATTATTATCGAGTAAATTATCGACGCTACGGAACTGTGGATGTATTAATTACAAATTGTTGTAGAATATTGTACGATGCAAATCGTGCGGCCTGGATGGAGGGAGACGTCAGCGGATATAAGGGATCGAGTTACCGCACGGTTGGCGTGTGACTGAGTTTGGGACCCGTATCTATTAATGATGTTTGATTTTATCCTGTTTTGTTACTTCTTTATCTTTCGGGCTCATTGTTAAGTAATTAGGTGCTTACAGATGGTTATAATACAACTGGTTGATGCGACAAACGCTGCAGGATTTAAAGCTCATTAGAATGTAGTCAGGCTATCGTTAGGACAAAAACAATTAGCCTAAAAACATGGACTAAGCACGTTACATTACTGGGATTATTAATGCGTTTGTTTTTATGTTAGAGTTCGTTCAGATAATTTCTGTCAGCGTATTAAGTGCTATGTTTTACATTTGAGGATATGAGATATTTGGAAGTAACAGACACTGGAGGCATCTTAATTTTGTCTTTGCCATCGTTGCACTAGCGGGGTAATTGCGTAACACACTAATAATAGCAATGGTTTTCAGTTTGACAGTTCTGCAATATTCATTGCGTTATATACGTTGTTGAGCAGAAACATTTTTTGAACTTATGAAGCAATGGTTTAGCAGGAGAATGAAAGTCTGTTACGCAATAAAGGTGCACGTGACCATAGAAGTGACCATTTCCCATCAGAGCTTGTATCATCATCATTCAAAGCATTTGTTCCACCCACTGCTAAAGTACAGAACCTCATCCTTTTTGTGCTTTATATGAAAATCTAGTTCAAGTATTAGAAAATATGGCAATGTTAGCCCTTCTTATAAAGAAGATTCATAAATTGTTTATTGACAACACAATGCTGATTCAGTAGCACAGTACAGTACCACTAGTTCCACTTCCAAAGGAATAAAATTGCACAATTCAATTATTTTACTGAAATTGATAAAATAAAATCAGCAGCTGTTCCGATGATTGATGATTCAGTAAATGTGTCGCAATTCGAACAAATTAACGAAATAATAATCGGCTTTTGATTAAATTATTATTTGTATGAGAAACGTGAAGAGTTCAAGAACCTATATGACGTGGTTTCTTGGCTTCCTTTAGATAAAGAGTAACATTGAGATGATAAAATTATACGGTTCTATTTTTTGTTTGTTATATATTTACCTACTTATTCTAGATTAGCCTTGAGGAGCAATGTCGTCCCTAGGAAGTGGAAATATAAGAAGTGAAAGAACTCCCTGCCTCCCTCTGACTCTCTTTGGCTCCCCTCTCACTGAGAGGAGGCCTGTGTCCAAGCAGTGGGAACACTATAGGCTGATTATTCTTATGCTAAGAAGGGCAATTAGTCCCAAAGTCGGTCAAAATGGTATTAGCTGTTTCTCAGTAGAGGCTTGAAGCCTCGTTTTGTCGTATCTTCTTCGTAATCCAGAACTGACCCAAGAGTTTAGCTTTATCATTCATCATAAAAATCAACATTGCCTTTAGCCAAAACTTAGAAGTAAACCTATATTATAATCTAATCCAAATTCCTCCTGGTGAGCCAAATTTTGGGGGTTAGATATTGTCGCTCCATGAAATCATTAGGTACTGGTATTCAGCTGCATTCGTTTAGACTGGAAGCCGAACCGAATATAGTTGAGAAAAAGCTAGGCAGATGATGATGAGAGCCATGCACTAAGTTGTCAATTCGCTCCTACCAACGCCTTGCTGTTCCTTGGTTACTGCTTACAGGAATATGGATATTTATAAAATGGTTTCGTCTCCAAGCCATTGGATCCCTAACATAATAATCAAATGCTGAATGTCAGGACATACCAGCCGTGTGTTTAGTAATTGAAACATTGTGGACAACCGACAAAGTTTAGGAAGTGAGCGATGACTTATTTTGGAAATTAAATGCCATAATTTTCAGTTTCCCATGGGATTTGAAACGGCCACGGTCTACACCATAATATAATAGTAATACCAGCATATTATTGTCCTACTGCAGGGCAAAGGCTTCTTCTTGTATAGAGATGGCACGAGCATTGATTAAGCGCCATGCTTTCTCAAGACGGGTTCCTGATTTCAGACTTATATCAACTAGAAATCCTGGTTTCCTCACTATGTTTTCCTTTACCGATGTCAGTAATCAACTCAGCCTATCGCAGTCCACTGCTGGACAAAGGCCTCTCCCAGACTGCGCCATAACACCCTGTCCTCCGCCTTCCGCATCCAGTCTACCCCAGCCACCTTCTTTAGGTCGTCCGTCCATCTAGCTGGGGGACATCCCACACTAACTACGCTTGCCGACGCGGTCACCAATCTAGGAGTCGTCTGCTCCACCGGCCATCGGTCCTTCGACAGACATGGCCAGCCACGGATATATGTGGCCAGCCCACTGCCACTTCAGTTTGCTCACTCCGCAAGCTATAGGTCGGTAACTCCGGTTTTTTTCCGGATAATTTCATGCCCGTCATGACATACGGTGCTGAAACGTGGACACTGACGGTCGCGCTGGTCCACAAATTCAAGGTCGCTCAGCGCGCTAAGAAGCGATCTTTGCTCGGAGAGTCTCCTTGCAGGATAAAATCAGGAATGTCAGTAATGTCCAGGATAAACTCAGTCACTTGAGACCAGCAGTACATGTATAATTCCTGAAAGGTCTAAAACGTTAATAAAAGGTAATTAAAAACGTTCAAAATGTAGTCGCAATCTCAGTTCGGCGACAATCAATGTCAAAAATGTAGAGAAATTCGAGGAATTTTGACTGAGATCAGACTGTGAACGTTCCTAAAATTATGAGAATTGCCCCTCTTATATTTTTCTTCTCTTATTATATCAAAACGAACTTTATGACAAATAGCTCATAATGCTGTGTTAAAAATATGAATAACAAAATTGCTAACTTAGCAAGGTAGTCACTTCCATCTCCTGAAATTCTCACTGAAACTACTTCTTTATTACCAATCTGCCCCACCACCACAGCATCTACTTGTTTCGATTAGATCTTAATCTACATCTATCTATATACTAATAATAAAGCTGAAAAGTTTGTTTGTTTGAACGCACTAATCTCTGGAACTACCAGTCGGATTAGAAAAAATATTTTTGCATTTGATAGGCCAATTCTTGAAATAGGCGATGCGATGCGACGGGGTGGGTCGTGGGAACAAGAAATTTCTTTTCAGAAGCTAGTTTAATAAAAATAAAATAGTCTTCGTTGGTAACCGCATCATAATATGAGAACAGCTGGACCGATTTGACTATTTTATTAACTGTTTGTAATAGTCCAAATTAAATGTCCCGGATTCTTTTTAAATTGGGGTAAACTAATTATCCTTTTGTGTATGGGATCAAATGTGGACAGTACCACGTCTGTCGGCTCAGCTAGTTAAAGATAATAATCATGTGTGTAATAATAACAGTAGATTCTGTCGAGTATAGGTACATTGTCATAATTACTGTCGAAACAATGTAATGATGTTGATGTCTCGGAATCATCGTCGTTAAGCTAATTAATGGATAATGAGGTCTAAGTAAGTATGTGTGTAACTGTGCATCTAGTTATGAAAAGAGTATCTTGTCTATAAGTCTATTTGTTTTCGTTACAAGCTTTTATTTAGTTCACTAGTTTGGATTGTGTAACTGTGCATCTAGTTATGAAAAGAGTATCTTGTCTATAAGTCTATTTGTTTACGTTACAAGCTTTTATTTAGTTCACTAGTTTGGATTGTGTAACTGTGCATCTAGTTATGAAAAGAGTATCTTGTCTATAAGTCTATTTGTTTACGTTACAAGCTTTTATTTAGTTCACTAGTTTGGATTGTGTAACTGTGCATCTAGTTATGAAAAGAGTATCTTGTCTATAAGTCTATTTGTTTACGTTACAAGCTTTTATTTAGTTCACTAGTTTGGATTGTGTAACTGTGCATCTAGTTATGAAAAGAGTATCTTGTCTATAAGTCTATTTGTTTACGTTACAAGCTTTTATTTAGTTCACTAGTTTGGATTGCAAGCAATCTGGCATATCAGGTTAAAATTGTATATAAAAGTGCTTGTTTCGATGGTATTTCATAACAATTATCAACTACCAAGGCATAAGAGGTATACGTAACGTATAGTTATTTTATTCTAGGTGCACTGACTTCACTTTTTACCGACTTCAAAAAAAAGGAGGTTATCAATTCGATACGTATGTATGTAATATTATTGGAATTGCATTATATTCACATATGATGATCTATTAGGGCTTCCAAACAAATATACAAAATTTCATAGACGTATGTATGTATGTATGTATGTTTGTCCACGCATATCTCCGGAACTATTAATCGGATCGTGACCATTTTTTTTTATTGGCTTACATTTGCTTCAACTTAGGGAATAGTGCAAGTTTCATCAAGATCGATTCAGTAATTTTCAAGATATGGACTAATACGTATAAGTGTGACGGCCTGGCTTATTGATAAGAGCTACGGTGTAGTGTCAAAGGGAAAACATCTCAAAACCTTGGTCAAATACTAGTGCAAAAACTAAAAATTACGAAATAAAAAGTAATTTAAAAAAATTAAACCGACTTCAAAAAGAAATTAACTCAAAATTATGAAATAACTTTAATTTCGGAAGTCGGTGGCATAAAACTAAAATACAGATCCCAAGACACCGACTTCCGAAATTAAAGTTATTTCATAATTTTGAGTTAATTTCTTTTTGAAGTCGTTTTTAATTTTTTTAAATTACTTTTTTTAATTAATTATATTATAATTAATGTTTACAAAATATTGTAAAACATTAATTTTAAAAGAGTAACGGTGGAGTTTCTTGACTATTCATCTCCTTACGATGATACGAAACTACTTTCTGGAGCAACTAGAATCAAAGCTATTATTTGTAAATTTTGACATTCAAAAGTGCCTTTTGTGTGCCTATTTGCAATAAATGATTTGACATTACAATAATTTGGCTTTGTCTTTAACAGAATAGATGACAGAGTAAAAAATGCTGCATCAAATAAAAGACAAACAATATATCTAAATACATAGGTATCTTCCATGTTTAATAACGTCTCCATGCACCTGAAAAATGCTTACTCCAAGAAACGTACATCTACCATTTCATATCTCTTATAAGGTATCGAGTTTCACGCATTCCATATTCCAAGAAACAGTCCATTTGACGCTTCAGCAATGACAAAACTATGCAAAGCAGAGACAAACGATGACATTTTCATATTGCAAATTGGCATCAAAATGAGGGAAGAGATTCGCAATCCTGTGCCGACTTCCATTACCATCACTGTCAACCTTAACTGTGCCCCTATACGGTTTAATATTGCTCGTTTGAATGGCGAGTTTAAGTTGGTATGCAGATTCTTAATTGGAGTGATCTGACGGGCCCCAGATGTCGGAGCTTTGTCAATAAATGCGATTGTGAATCTGTCTGCACATACTAAGTATAGTTTATAGGTAGGTATTGTTTGTGCCTTCCATTGAGTCCTCACGTGAACAATTTCTGTTACTTTTGGAAGGTTTAATGTACCTAGCGTTTGTTATTTTTTTTTTTAATCATTTATTATCAGGTAACAAAGACCCATAGATACATACCTTACCCTAAGTATACATAATAATATAGTAACAATTTTGTTACTGATGGGTGACCATCTTTACATACCGTGACCCCTCCGGGCCTCGGAAAGCACGTTAAGCCGTTGGTCCCGGCTGTCATTCGTGGAAGCCCGAACGTCTGAGGACAACTGTGGAGGTCAGATAGGCAGTCGCTCCATGTAAAATACTGGTATTCAGCTGCATCCGGTTAGACTGGAAGCCGACCCCAACATAGTTGGGAAAAGGCTAGGCAGATGACACTATCTAAGACGTTTTACATGATTTTTTTTCAAGAATTCAGATTTTTTACATCCTGTTATGTTAGATCTCGATACCCGTTATGTCAGCGGCGTTTCACTATTTGACCCTGTATAATTGAGTACCTACCACCTACTAACTAGAGTAGTAGTAGTTATTGGAAATATGAATAGAAAAGATAATTGACTACCACGCATGTTTGTGTAATATTCCTATAATCATCTGAATAGGCATCACCAAAACATTTGAATTAGTGTTCGCAGTATCGTTTAGCTATTAGGTTATCTTAGAATGTACTAAGCTTGACCTGTTCAAGTCTAGGTCGTAAAGTATATAACGAATGACTAATGAGGATTATGTAATCATTCTAGACTAGATTTTATCACGTTTTATAGTCTGGTCCAGTCTGTACAGTAAGGCGAGAAAAGTGATACTTCAACATACATATTTTCTTTATTACCTGAACTTCATGGGGTCCGTAGGTAAGTAATAACAGTCCAAGTTCGATTGATCAGGTTTAGCTACGCTTGCCGCGGTTGGTCCGTGGATGGGTGACCATCTTTACATACTGAGGAGACCTCTCTGTGACTCGAAATTGCACGTTAAGCCGTTGGTCTCGGCTGTCATTCGTGGATCTTCGACAGTCGTTTCAGGTAGTCAGAAGCCCGAAAGTCATAGTCTTTACCAGAGCCGTCTTAACCTTATTGGGCGCCGGGGTGCGAAAATCAGTTTGCACCCCCCTTGCCAACAAAAAGAAATTAAACTTAATTTTTGTGTTCCAAGTTCAAAGGATGATTTCCACCAATTTTTTCCAAGGTATTTTTTCGAGGCGGTGACGCGCGGTTAAGGCGCTGGAGCGTTGCGGTTATAATGAGTGATCAGTGATGACCTGATCGGCTTGCGCCTCCGGGTAAAGACGGCCCTGGTCTTTACCAAGGCGTATCGTATTACCCAGGTACTGGGTTGTGGAGGTCAGATAGCCAGTCGCTCCATGTAAAATACTGGATGCTGTTAGATTAAAAGCCGACCTCAACATAATTAAGAAAAATGACTTGAACTTCATGATCTTAAGAGTCCTTTCGGCCCCATCAGCCGTCTTTTCTGCGGGCAATGTGCCCTGCCCACTGCCACTTAAGTTTGGCAATTCTTCGGGCTATGTGGGTTACCTTGGTTCTCCTGCATTTATTCCGGAAGGTTTATGTGTATAACACAGTAACATTTAACTAAGGTAACACTGAAATATTTATGTTTGTCTTGTCTTGTTTTTGTGACATGGCGCCATCAGTACATTGCACCCGTGCGAAGCAAGGGCTGGTCGCTAGTCGTCTACAGGGTCAAATTAAAGTACGACGGCACGGTTGGCGCAGTGGTTAAGCGATTGACTGCTGCGCTGCGTGTCGCTGGTTCGATTCCCGCACGGAACAAATATTTGTATGACCTACAGTAGTTGTTCCGGGTCTGGCTGTTTGTGTATGTGAGTTTAAATGTTTGTAAACGCACCCACAATGCAGGAGAAATTCCTAGTGTGGGGCAACGTTTAAAAAAAAAAAAAAAAGTAGCTCACTTGAAATATCACTTTAGAAAAAAACAGTTTTTTTTTTGTGTAAACTGTAAACTTTACAGACGTCATTATGTATCGATTTCTAAACACGATAAAACAAAAAAAAAAGAGATTTCTCAGCTCATACATCAAGTAACAACCAGCGGTCTATGAGCCAAAAAAAACTCGTCAACTTTTTTTTTCTCGTGTTTAGTGATGTCCATACCTATCACGTCAGTGGAGTTTTGCTAGCTAATTTAATTTGACCACCACACGTCTATAAACTGCTACAATCAACTAGCTGCGCCCCGCGCTTTCACCCGAATAAGTTTCGATCCAGTGGGGATATCGGGATTAAAAGTAGCCTATATGTTAATCCAGGGTGCCAGCAACCTCCATACAAAATTTTATCAAAATTGGTCCAGCCGTTTGAGCGTGAAGAAGTTACAAACATATGTTTATATGTTATATTACACACACAACACACGCCTTTAAAATATTACTGTGAAGTCAGATATCATTCTCGCCCCTTAGGACCAAATTAGATTTAGCAGGTAACTACTTAGGGTAACAGGCGAATATTAGTCTTTAGATAAAATAAATAAATAAATAAATAAATAACTTTAGCTAAATATTTATAATCATGTGACAAAATGGTGTCACAAATAAATTTACGTCTATAATAATATTTATGGAATGGATTCGATAAAGATAAATCGAGCATTTCATTATGAAAACCACTATACAATTTTATCCAGATTTAATGGTCATTGATGAAAGATATCTTACGTAAATATGTGCATAATGATGACAGAATTAACATATTAAACAGTTATGATTGTAAAATGTTTGAAATGTAACTGTTTACAGTGATTAGAAATAGCTAAAAGGACCAATAACCGACTTACGGGGGAAACGTCAAAGACGCCCGCAAAATCAAATTTTCTCACGCTTTTTGTAATATGCAGGTCAGTGTCAGGTTATAAATTATGTTCGTGAGAGTCACCTATACAAAAAGTAATATAATTTAAGAGTGTCGATTCGCCCGTTTCGGGTAAATAAATTCGTGCGAATCGACTAAATAAGCCTAAAATTAGGTCAATTTACAGCGAGAGCTTTCAGGTATTTTTCTGAGCTGATTGATGTTGATCTGGCAAAAAGACTAAATAGTAAATACCGAAATGTGATAAAACCCCAAAATGCCAATCAGGACAGACGGACCCCAGGTAAACCTTATCATACTCCTAATTTTACATTTTAATTGAACCGTAATTAGCAACATGATTCCAGCAAGCCAGTTATATATGGACAAACTTAAGATACTTTACTAAATACAGACTCTTAACTGGCACATGACATACGAACTTCTTTAGCAAATAATTTAAATATTCCATTCTCTGCATTATTAAGGCATTATACACGCCCACAGTACTCACGACGATATATTAGTCCATAGTCTGTTCCAAAATAATCTGACGAAAATGTAAACAAACGGGTCAGAAATCGAACCTGTGGACGCTAATTTGTAGAGCCATTTACAAATTGAAAGCTATGATTTGATTATTTGAACCCGAAATTCTAATTTTAAATCACCTTAAAGATTTTTTTCATTTGACATTTTTGAGGTTAATTTTCTAACCTCAGTTTTCATCGATAATATTTTTCAATAACCTAAAATGTATTGTATATGTTGTTGTTGTTGAAACCTTCTTCCCTTTAGTGAGTGATTGCGTAAGAATTGAACCTGAGCAGAAGTTGTTTACGCTTTCATCAAATGCTTTTGGAACAGACCATATAAATTTCCAGTATAAGCTGATCCCGAACTGTATTGACTTTCCGCATATTGAGAGGTCAGTTTATAGGTACTAGAAATGTATACCTTGATCTGTCGTGTATAACAGTGACCTACGACATTTACAAATCTATTGATTTTATCCACTGCACAGTAATGTGGGTATCTTTTTAGCTGCTTAGAAGGTGTGTAGGCATAAGTGGATTGTGAATTATTTAATTATGGTAATATTGATGAGGTACACCTAAATTTGGGAAGGCTTGAATTAATTTTGTGGTGGATTTTGGTATTTCTTTGTTACTGTGTGGGAACTTTCTGCTATGGGTAAAGTTTTGTTTCTGCTATTAACTTGCATAGGTGTTGTAATATTCAAATATTTTTACCATGAAGGTCCAAACGATTTTTATAACCTCTCCTGGTAAAAGAATCAATGAAATAGTAGATATAAAAATAAAATTAAATACCTAGGTTAAACCTCATGGTTTTGGCCCCTTTTCCGTGTAGCCGGCATTGAAAATTCCTACCACACAGGAGCTGTAATATTTGGCAGCCAGGGGCCATACCATTTTCATTTATAGAGCATGGTGATATGCTAGTAAGGCGACAGTTAAAAGCTGGTGCCCACATGGTACAAAATCGCTTGACACTTCACATGATTCTCAATTCTCTTATTGAATTGAACTGCTAAATAACTGCTTGTCCTGCTGTATGCACGCTACTGGAGGTGATAGGCGCTACTGGAGGTGCCAAGCTCGTAGCCAAAAGCCAAGTTCTGGGCTGACTCTATACAATCTGTAACTGAATTAATGCACATGATGAAAGTAGTTGATTCAGAGTCGTTTACTGAATAGACATCTAAAATTTTTAATATAGGTAATTTTATATCTCAAAGATTATTAAAATTACAGTCACACTTCCGCTTTTCAGTCAAAACAAACCAAAATGGACGAAGTACCTACTACAATCAACTCAGCATATCGCAGTCCATTGCTGGACATAGGCCTCCCCCAGACTGTGTGACCACAACACCCTGTCCTCCGCCTTCCGCATCCAGCCACCTTCTTTAGGTCGTCCATCCATCTAGCTGGAGGGCGTCCCACACTACGCTTGCTGATACGCGGTCTTCACTCCAGGACTCGTCTGCTCCACCGGCCAGCGGTCCTTCGACAAACATGGCCAGCCCACTGCCACTTCAGTTTGCTTACTCTGCAAGATAGGTCGGTAACTCCGGTTCTTTTCCGGATAATTTAATTCCTGATTTTATCCTTCAAACCTTCCAGACCTTGAATCTGTGGACCAGCCCGACCGTCAGTGTCCACGTTTCAGCACCGTATGTCATGACGGGCAGGACGCACTGGTTGAAGACCTTAGTCTTCAAACACTGCGGGATAGTACCTACTACGCTTTACCCTTATAGGTGAGCACAATTTTCCCATACAATCAGGATAACTAATTTTACAAACAAACAATACAAACATACATACATAATCAGCCTATAATGTTCCCACTGCTGGGACACAGGCCTCCTCTCGGTGAGAGGGAGCGGGTCGTAATCCACTACGCGGGCCCAGTGCGGGTTGGCAGATGCCACATGTCTTCGAATTTTTGGTTCTAGGACATGCCGGTTTCCTCACGATGTTTTCCTTCACCGTTTTGAGAGCAGTGGTGATGAAATAATTTACACAAAGTAAAGCGCCTGTCTGGGTTCGAACCTACGACCTACAACTCGTAAGTCGCGGCCGTTACCACTGGGCCACCACTGCTCTCAAACAAACAAACAATGTTTTATACATAATTGTAAAAATTCTTTGTATGTATTATGATTATAACATAATGTTCTAATGGGGTGTTTGGTGGTGTGCGTTAATTTCGGGATATCCATACTAATATTATAAATGCGAAAGTGTGTCTGTCTGTCTGTTACCTCTTCACGCTTAAACCGCTGAACGGATTTAAATGAAATTTGGTATAAAGATAGTTTGAGTCCCGGGATAGGATATAGGATAGTTTTTATCCTGATTTTCCCACGGAATCGACACTTATGCGGGTGAAATCGCGAAGCGCTGTTAGTGTTGTAGGTATATATTGGGATCGACAAGCAAAGAAGCGAAGAGCCTAGAGTGTACGGAAATTAAATGGTCCAAAACATGTGGTCAAAAGTAAAAGGTGTTTTACTTCAAAGGACGAATTATGCACCCCGCCATCTAGACCAAATTCGCTAAACAGATAGAAATCCGTAACAAAGCGAGAGAAAGATTTTTATTGCGGATTCTATCCAAATGACAAATCTCTTGTGGTTAGTCGGTATTTCGTCACCACACAATCATGTATAAAGTATGTTAAAACAGTATAACGGCCTGTAATCCTCGGATTAGGAGGTGTGGGTGTAGGAAAGTGCTCACCCACAACAGTTCTCCGGTTACAGTGTTATGGTTCCCACATCGCGAGGTTCATTCATGTTTATCATTTCGGCTTTTGGTTTAACATTTCCTTTATCTGTGTCTTATATTTTTTGACGTTCAGAAAGTGGTATTTGGTTCCGTTTAGTTTTATTGCTATGTTATTTTCTTTGATATTTACGTAACCCATACAATCAATAAGTATTATATTTTAATTTTAATAGTTTGTTGGTTTATTTAGTATTAGAAGGTTATCTAGTGTATATGTCGCAGCCAGCTGGTTTAATTAGAAGTTTAGTTAACCGCCTAGCCGTTCACCTAACGGCCTGAAATACATAGTTTAGTTTGGAACTGTAACCAATCACGCGCGTGCCAATTTGGTCGCAGTAACTAAGCCAGGGCACTCCGACCAAATGGGTAAGGTTAGGTTAGAACTGTGATCAACCGCGTACGAGCCGAGAGAGCGAAGCGAGGTGAGCCCTACTTCCAAAAGCCAGGCGGTTAACTAAACGGCTAATTTAACCAGTTGGCTGCGACATATATATTTACAGAAATAAATATAATTTAAGGGGAAATAATAATCTTAAATACACTGTCAGATAACGCACAGACTAAACCGCTGGGTCTCATCTTATCATTATGTTCTCGCCTTTATTCCATTTATTTGGGGTCGACGCAACATGTGTTTTCTTTTCCGCTTTTTTTTCTACCGCTGGATCTAGAAGCATGAATAATGAAAGAATTGTGAACAAGAATTCCGTGTTTAAGAGGAAATGTGGGTGGTCGTTTCTCCATAGAAACGCTCTCATCTGTTTTGTTTCTGGTTAATTATGGTCATTAAGCAGCAAGCAATGATTTTTTAGAGAATAATAAATATTAACTACTTGTTTAGCCCTATGTTTTCATTTTTGATGATACATTATTTTTATAAGCACTAGAACCCTCAAAAATGCCGATTTAAGCCAACAGAGGCCTAGTGTACAAATTTGACAACAGCTATTAATGAAAAAATAAAAAGATAGGAACACAGTATGTATATCCTTCTTATTCAGTTTTTGAAATATCTTTTTTTGTCCAATATTGGAGGAGGAAATAGGCGAGAGCCAAACCTCAAATTATGACTATTTACTTAGGATTTTTCAAAAGTCTCACCGACCGCATTTCCTCTTAACGGAGGTTAAAGTAAGTAAGACTAAGGAAGGAGTTTTAAATAGGGGATGAACGTTTGTATGGAAGTTTGACATTTTATCCGATTAGAAATCCCATTGTGCACGAGTCTTGAGTCTTTGTCCAGTGCGACAATTCTAGTAGCTAATAAAGATCAAATTCGCAAAACACGTATTCGTTTGTATGAAACGGACAGGTGTCAAGAACGCATTCTCTCGTCGGCCGCACTGTAAATAAAACAATTTTATTTACAATTACAACAGTGGCGTAGCGGGGGGCCCAAATGAAGGGTAAAGATTTCTCACAAAAGAAACAAAAATAAATATTTATTGATAATAAGTTATCGTTTCCTCCTAGAAATTGAGCTAGCCAAAACTTTCAAATTAAACACTTTTCTTGTCTTTTCAATCATCTATAGCTGAAGACGATTTCAGTTTTTCTAAAATTTCTGCCTCTATAGACAATAGTGAGAAGTCTGATAGCCGTTTCTGCCCCATCGAAGTCCTTAGGTAATTTTTTTATCAGTTTAAATTTTGAAAAACTTTCCCGGGAAGCACGAGATTAAGTGACATTGTGGATAACATTTTACTAATTTTTGCTTACACACGTTAGGGGCCTCTGTAGCCCGGGGGCCCCGTATCACTGATACGGCTGATACGGCGGTAGCTACGCCCCTGAATTACAAAGAACTGATCAAAACAGTTAGCCTATCCTAATTCACGGTGGAAATCAAAGTTTTCCGTCAAAATGTCCATTGTTAAATACGAACCCGTGTTAAACAGTGGACACTCAAAAATTAATGACGAAAGCATGACATAAAACGGTGGTAATCACCATACGCAAATGGCTTGATGATTATAGTAGGTTATAACTATAAGGCCACAGGTGGCTGAAGCTGCCCAGCCTCTTTATACACTGCCGTCGTCGTTAAAATACATAAAAGTTAGGACTACAGCGCGGCAGCGGTAGCAGTCAAAAGCGATAAACATTTTATACTTATAGCTCCATTGAGACATTCTGTGCCTCAGGTTTATAGATCATATAAGTTTTAAACACGAAGTCAATGTCTGTAAGCGTTACAAATATTTTCTGCAAAGAACCTAAAAATTAGTATAACATATTAATTCTGTTAGTAACTGTTGGTGACATTGACAATCTAGGCAGTGCCTGTATCTTGGAGACCTGAATGAATGGAACATTTGACCCCAGAAAAAAAAATCACGATTTTGCCTTTTGGTCCTTCGAAACTTATCTCGGCAATAATCTGGTCCTAACATCCGCAAAGTTTTCTGAAAGTGTTTTCTTCAGCTTATTATATCACCCACAAAAAGGTTTTATTTAGTGAAAATGCCAGCTATTTAGGATGCCAAAACATTACTTGAACGTTCCCGCGGCACCATAGGAGACGTCTAATTAGAACGCCGAAGCGACTCGACGATTTCATTACAAATGTATGAAGCTGAAGGCAGGACGTGGCTTGCAAGCACACGATCTGTACAATGCTCCTTCCTTAGCAGAAAACGTCCATTCAAAGTAGATCCTTGCTACTCCTTTTGTTACTGCGTTACCCCGAACATTGCGTATTTGGATAAGGGACGAGGGAGGTCATCTTAGCCTGGCTGATGGTCCCTACCTCTTTCCTGCACCGAACGGCAAAAAGTCGAACGTGTGGGACTGCAGACGAACCCGTTTCTCCATACAAGGTACTCCTCGACAAGTCGCTTCCCAACGCACCGGCTCACATAATATTGTTAGCAGACGCCGATAGCTTTTTATGTCGAATGCATTATTCGATACTCATTTAAAATTCTAACATACGCTTATAAAGAAAGCTTGCCATTTTCATGTGGTCCCCTGCTGATGGCGGTCGTTTCGATCTGAACTGACATTATAAGATAAACTAGTGAAGAATATATAGTAATATTTGAGTTGTTTTATTGCTTAAATATATTACGCAAATTCGGGGCCGGCTTCTTGCGCCCACGCGTCAAAAATCGCGGGGGCGATTCTCAGAGGCTTCGGCGCGTGCTCAAACGCGCGCGCGCACCGACTGACACACACGCGCTTACTAAAAAAACAAAAAAAGTAACAAAAAAAAAATACGTCGGTTTCGAATTTCGAAAACAGTGACAGTGGGTTCCGAATTTTTTAAATAGTTCGTTTGTTTTGGATAGTGCCGTTCCACGTTTAACTAAGTCGATCGATTTAGTTTATGAATGAAGTGTAATAGGAAGTTACGTCATGCATAGTGTTGTGCCTGAGCCTGCGCGTACGGTGGGCGATTCGTTGACAATGCATGCTCATTAGAGGGGAAAGGTGAGTGTAATGAACTAATGACTAACTCATTACTGTTAAGAAAATATTTGTATCCGCCTACTACTGACTCATTATCTGTTTGGCATGAGTTTATCTATGTAATTAGGTACCTCGTTATCTATGAATGATTTTGTTTGTTTCGTTTTCTTGGAATCTGTTTTGCAGATCATTATTTTATTAGGACGAGAACTTCCGGGAAAAAGGAGAAAAAAATATTTTAATTTTTGTCTGTCCATTTTAATGAGCCGTGTATGCTATAGTCTCTTGAATGGACTAAAATGGTACCTTTTCGTCATAGCAGAACATTTTTCTACCCACGCAAAGGATTTACCACAGTGCTAAATTGAATGTCTCGACTAAGCGCTCATATTGTTTGTTTACCATTTGAATAATCACACTTAAAGCGGTATTCTCGCGAATGTTAACGACCTGCATCGAGGTTTACTGTCTATTGACGGTCAGTTTATGGCTCTGATGGAAGCTTTGTATACGAAAACGACGATGGATGTTGAAAGTTGCGAAAGGAGCGATTGATTTTGTGATTTCGTGAATGGGAATAATTAGGAATGTAATTAGCTGCTGCAGGATACTGACGATACTGTATTTAAAGATTAGTGTGTATGTCCGAGCCAAGATCTCATTGGTTTTATAAACATCGAAAGAAAGTAGGTATAGTTCGATAAAGTTTGTGCTTTTTAACGTTATAGATTAAATGAAATGAAACCTTCACAAATGTGATTGAAAAATCTATCAGCCTTTATCAGATGATCTGTCTTAAGTTGAATAGTCTAAGGTGGCGATAGCCGTGGTCAGGACGAATTAGTCCTTGGGTACGAGTACAAGAACCAGGGACATTTTCGGATATTTTTTTGATATTTCTCGCCGGAGTCATTACCATCATCAGCCTACGGCAGTGCACTGCTGAACATAGGCCTCTCCAATTGCTCCCCATTGAACTCATTCTCGGTAACTCTCATCCAGATGCTACCAGCCACCTTACGAAGATCGTCGCCGCCACCTAGCCAGAGGGCGTCCCACCTAACGTTTGTTCTACATGATGCTTAAAATGCAATTAACACAGCAACAATTTTAAACGAATATAAATCAACATTAACACAACATAAAGCAAAAAGTAATTATAATTCGAATAGCAAATGGTGTGAAATATTTACCATACCATACGTTAGTCCATATGCATTTCATTCCAACGCGGTGTTGCCAAAATTAATAGTAGCATTTAATTCAATATTTTCGCGGCCAAAACTGTGATAATTGTGAAAATGGGATTAGTTAATTTATTAAATGTTCTGTAAATAAAATATTTATATTAAGCCAGATGGCATGTTAAATACCATTGGATTAGTAAGTTATTTAACAATAGAATGGTTTGTATTTTTGTGTAGATCACACTAATGTACCTACCTAAATAATATTGGAACCAATTGAAACCAAGTATTGGTTATGGTTTCAAAGCTAACCGAATTAATTTATGTACTTACCGTAAAAATATATAAAAAAAATAATCCTATATCTAACTAGGTATGGTGCCTACTAACACATTAAAATGAACGTTTTTAGAAATCAAACGAAAATGTAAGAGAAAATCATTCAAAGTTAAAATTTACCAACTCTATACATAAAATCATAACACAAGACATACATTCGCAACTTAACTTCAAAAAGAAAACTTACACATCATATAACGCAAGACGACGAGAAAAAATAGCAATAAGAAAACCTAGAACTTGGAATGGTAGGAAAAATATATAAGAGGGAGCAAAACTTTATAATGAAATAGCGGATGATGTGTTTAACAGTAACAGATGTTATACATATAAAAAAGCCCTAGAAGAATAACGTATTCTTCTAGGGACGAAGTACTAACACCTGAATGTCACCTATTAAATCTTATAATTATGTTGTTTTGAATGTGATCACAGAGACTGTATCTATTTTTATTATATTTTCTCTATACATTTCTCAATATTTAAGTGAACCGTTATGTTCTTTTTTTGAGAAATAAATGTCTTTAAACCGAAACTTACCTTTTTATACACAGAGCCGCTAGACAAAACATGTACTTTTTTTGTTAGTCTATATTGTGTCCTACTGAAAGAAAAGAAAGAAAGAAAAAGTATTTATTGCGACTCGTACAGGAAGATCACAAACTAAACTATACACAGTAAAATAAAAATCCAAGTTAGGAAAATGAAACAAAAAGTCCTATACGAGGCCAAAAGGCTCTTATTTCAGCATGATACTGCTGAGCAGCAGAGGCCTTCCCTTTCCCTTCCAGACATCCATGTCTTATACGATCTCTGGTCAAGTAGATTTTATGTAAAATTATGAATAATAAACTACTTAATACTACTACTATTACGTAACATTCAAGTTTGACTGTTTGTCTCCTTGCTAAGACATTATTAAAAGGAAAAATTAACACCAGTTTTTCGCGTTTATCAAGAACTTATATCTTACCAAAGATTCACAGATCAAGCTCATTCTATACAATCGAAAGTGCAAGCCAAACGAGTATTCTAAACACTACCAAACATAGTAGTCCCAACAATTTGCACGAAAGAAACGAATGATCTAAATCGCATACCAACATGCCAAAATTGCTCGGTCGCACACGTAGCTATTCTTTCGACGATTCCCAAATCGTTCGGTACGTCCCACCAGGATACCCAATTTAGTAAATCGGCAGATTAGAAAATTACAATGAAATAATATCACGCCTGTAATCCATGAAGGGTAAGGCAGAGGTATACCTCTAATACACCCACATTGCGCCAGTTATGTATGAGTCCCATGTAAAAGGGGGCGAGCCTATTGCCATCAACCGGTCACAATTCCAGACTCCAGGCTGTTACTTAGAAATTCCAGATACAAAAACCTAATAACACTTTACCCAACCTGCATAGCTATTCACAACGTATCGAACATCAATCAATATTATTGTAGGAGTCCTCTAAACGCTGTTCACAACTCTAAAACCCGAAAATTTTTACAGTTTAAATCAAATTATCGACCGCTATTCTTCCAACAGCTGTTTGCTGTCGGGAGCAAGGCAAATCAGGTTATCGAAATGTGTCATTTTCGATACTATTACCTGTCTAATGGTTGTGAATAGTTCTGGACCTCATGCTCAGCAATAGCGTTTGCGAGCAGTGGATCAACGAAGCAGTCCCTGGACCAATGAGGTCGTCACCAGACCAACGAGGCAGCCAGCCACTTAAGTAAATCGCACGATTATAAGGAAAAATACAATGTTTTATGTTAAAAAGCCGCCGAGCAACTGGTTTAGTCACACATGGTACCCATTCTTAGTTGCCGTACACAGCGTGGGTGAAGATAATAGACCGCCGCTTGACATTTCGAAATGGTACGCCCAGGCTAAGATATTCTGATTTTAAAGGTAACTTAATAAAACAATATTGTGGTATTCGGTTTTATGGGTTGTCTGTGTGAAGTTTAAAGACGGATATTTATAGAATGCTATGTAGTTAGTCAAATTAATCAAAATACTTTTTTTACTTTTTTTTTTGTTTTCATAAACTAAACTAAATTTAAGTTCAGTGCATGTTTTTCTTTCTATTTCATTAAGAAAAGGACAGAAGATAAATTTTAGTTTAGTCCTGTCAAATTAATCAGCGCCTGACGTAAATTGACGTAATATTAGTAGACAAGTATTTAATCACGTCCAAACCACAGATTATTATAATTCTAAACTTGTATGGAGTAGTGTCAGGTGCTGGTTAATTTGAAAGGACTAAAATTTGGTTTTCTCTCCTTTTCTTAATGACATAGAAACAAATAGATGCACTGAACTTAAATTTAGTTTAGTTTGTGAACAAGGGAATCGGCACCATTGTCCCACTGTTGAGCAAAGGCCTCCCTCAAATCCTTCCAGCAACCTTTTTTACAGCTACCTCGATCCAACACTTGCGGTACGCGCCTAGGTCGTCTCGCCACCTCTACCATAAAGTTAATAACATTAAATTATCTAATTGAGGTAAACCTGTATAAAAAGATATCAGAATTGTACAACTCTATCGTCCATTACCTATTGATAAATTCAGAGTAGTTATCTATAATATTATAATTTAGTAGTTCCGGTAAATAAAAAGATGTGTAGGTAGGTATTTCGTCGGAACCTCATATCGTGGAAAACTTGTATTTTAAGAAAACTGTGGGTGGATCGCATATTTGTCTAACCTTTTGACCATGATAGGAGTGCGTCCGGTTCCTATAAAAAACGAATTGCTTACTTTGTTAATCGTCATTTCTGATTGGTCCTTTGGTACGCGTAATATTAAATTGGTCCTTTGAAAATATTCTTGCTATTTTCCATGACAATGCTTCTAAAAGATAAAGCTCGTATGCCAAACTGTTAATCATAAATTGGAAAAAACCTACTCGATACATTCTACAGCGACCAGTAAGTTATAATAACAGCACCCAAATTGTGTAACACACTTTCAATCGCAATCCGAGGGTAAAAGTAAATTTCTTTTAAAGAGGTTTAAAGGAAATTTCTAATCCATTTTGCTTTATGGGTTTAAAAAAATCATTTGCTCAACAGCGTAAATAACGCAATGAGCTGTCAAAATGAAAGGCATTGCGAGCGATTGCCATTTTATGAGTGTTACGCAATTACCCCGCACTATATCTCCTATAAGTAAGATAGAGAACCATCTGCCTCCCATCCCGCGGAGTTCGTAGGTGTCAACTAAGACAATTAGGTTATTGTAATATCGTAGGCGACGGTAACCTGTCACAACCTACGTACATACATCCAATATTTAAATATAACAGGTTTATTTTGTAAGCGGTTTGAGAGATTGTGGTACATTCAGACTTTTTGTACCGAAAGTATGCAAATGAAAAGTTGTAGGAAAACAATTTTAATATACTCTCTTTCATTTAAACTGTTTCTGAACTAAATATGTTAAACTAACTGTTTTTGTTTTAAAACCCCAATAATATTTTTTGAAATTACTTTTTAATGTTCGTTCCAAAGGACCAGTCTTTGAAATAAAAAAAATATGTTTATTGAAGTTACCCAATTGGCTAAATCTTGCCCTGAATTGCTTATTAGAATCAGCTTGTAAATGTTTACTTCAGTACAGAGAGGTTCTCTATTGACGATCACAGGGATATTATGTTTTTCAGGAAAAATACTACTGCCCACCTTCCAGGAAGACTTTTTTTAACATACCACAGAAAATTAACAAACATATAATATGACGGAGAGAAAACAGGAATGCTACCCTCGGGCAAGCCTTCCTCCTCATGCACCTTCAGAAAAACAGGAAATAATACCACGAACAGATAGCGATGATCCTCCTTAATTATTTCACGAACTTTTCAAATCACAACAATCACGAATATCCGCGAGGGAAAAGGATGGAGGTTGCGCCATTTTGTAACAAATATTGGAAGTTTCTACGGCCTCCTGCTGCGACATTTAAAAACTCACGCCTTTTTTCATGGGGATAGGCGGAAACTATAGAACGCCACCTGGTACGATCCTGACATACTCCTTTTACTTCGTTTACGTTCATACATTTGCTCACACACGTACGCCGTTTACGAGTACCACATACCGGACCCTTTTCAAAAATATCATCAAAAAGCATATATAGGGTGACTGGTAATTAGTGACCGATACTTAAACACGTGATTTTACTCATCATTATGAACAACTTTTACTATGGGACCAAACCTGAAATCGTGAAAAAAAACAGCTGTTCTCAACATTTTGACGAGTTAGACGAACATAAATGTAGGGAACAGCTGATTTTTTTTTCGCGATTTCAGGTTTGGTCCCATACTAAAAGTTGTTCATAATGATGAGTAAAATCACGTGTTTAAGTATCGGTCACTAATTACCAGTCACCCTATATATATGTCCTTTCAGGGCATCCCCTCCTCACTCACATCTACCTTGTAAATACCTAAATAAATTATTATTAAAGCCTAGTTAATTTTATGAATATGCACAAAGGTACCATATTGATAACCCAGTTACGATCGTTTAACCATCGCATCACACTCAACCTATGTTGTCTCGATCCTAACTTCGCGTTCACAGGCGAACAATCTTCATAATATATCAAAGTCCAAGTTATTCGGAGTTAAGTTGGCTTCGACCAAGTTTGTCAACGTATACATAATTGTATACAGCTCATGGTTGCTGTGTACATGCGTGTATACTGTAGGTACATTGTCAATGGGAGTTTGTGAAGTTGCTTCGAGAATGTTTACTGTTGCTGATGGTTTGACACTTTGTCGGTATTGAATGAGTACTATCATACAAGTGACATTGTTGATAGATTTCAAACGGTTTTTCAATTTGTGAATAAAGTTTAGTGTTTGGTTTATTGTAAGTACTTTGACTCGATTCATGGCAGGCTGTGGCAATTTCAATTCACTTTGTCACAACATCAGTATTTTTCAGTAAAACTCACATTATATAATTATACCACTGACTTACGTCAAGGGAAACCATCATGAGAAAATCTAAACTAAAAATTCTGAAAACACACTCCCAAACTTAAAATAAATACTTAGGCCTTCTTTGTTTAATAAAATGATGATACCATGCATTAAAACTTTAACAAGGCTAATTTTACTGACTTATTACATAATCATTATTTCATTAGTCTGGATTTGTGACCTGTTGATGACAATAGGCTCGCCCCATCAATCAAATCAGCCTATCGCAGTCCACTGCTGGTTATAGACCGCTCCCAGGCTGCGCCACAGTACCCTGCCCTCCGCCTTCCGCATCCAGTCTGACCCCACCTTCTTAAGATCGCCCCCCATTTAATAGAGGGGCCTATTACATTATTGTACTGGCGAAATGAGTTTAAGTACGGCTCTGCTTAAACCTTCGGGTAATGCAGGCGTTAGGGATACTAAGTTATTACATTATACTAGCCAAAAACTATAATCAAAACCACGGCCCATTACCTAACTTCCTGTAAGAGACAAAACACCAATATTTAACCACCACGTACCGTATTATAATGGAGTTTCATTATACTATAACTGTTGTACTAATAATTAACGGCATGATTATCCGCAAAAGCTTTTAAGCATGAACACCATTATTCTGGCAGTTCATACATGCATACCGTGCTGTGTTGGTACAGAGTAGGAGGGGATAGAGGCAGTATGATATTTCTGAAATATTTTTGAAGTGAAAAACTTCTTTATGTGCGTTGGGCATTTTTTGAGACCGAATATAAAACCATTTATATTCGGGCCACTGTTACCGTAAGCGACACCGCGCATGTTTTGTTTATAAGGCGATTACAAAAATACCCGCTTCGGATGTGTTCGGCTATCCTCGGGATGTTGTCAGTGAGTGATTGCAAAGTATTCTGTTTGTGTTTTATTTATTTATTTATTTAACACAACACTTCTATCATTACAGATTTTGTTTTCACTTCTGTCGGCAGTCCCGGAGTGCCACTGTTTTTTTTTAACTGATGTTTTTTTTTGAGCGAGCATCTTTGTCACTTGCTAAGAAGTTCCTTTCAGTTTCTTGAAAATGCTTAATTATTTCATGACAAAATTCTTTGGAACCGTGAGTTTATAGAAAGGGAAATATTTAAGCGGCTATCACCCACATTGATATGCCCCTTAACACATTAACAGAAAACATAGACAAAACTATCGAATTGAGAACCCCTTTTTTGTGTGTCAAACCCACAAAAAAGAGGTTCTCAAAAGGAGAATTCAAATAGATACAGGACCTACATTTTCAAAAATTTCAACATATTAGATCTACAGTCTGTTCACAGTTACATTACTTTTGAAAGCAGCAACCTAATAGCAAACTTATTGTAACGAAAATAAAGAACAAAATGATTTTGACAGACCTGTCAATGGCAGCAACCCAACTGCAACCTTAATGGAATGACAATAAAGATCACTGTGATTTGGATAGGGATGCAAAATCAGTGGTAAAACTACTGTGAATGGGCTTTAGTATTGAGTAGCTGATTTTATAAACATTAGGAAGTCAAAATAACAAATTGTATAACCTTAAATATTTCACCTCTTCGTGCTACGTCTTTGGGCGTATAAATGTAAAATGAAGGAAACTTTGCTATCTCAAGTAAACATATTAACTTCTACTGTACACGGCACTCTGCTAGCGACGACTGTACCTACATTACGTATTACACGTACTGAGCTGCTGGATGATATTTTATTCTACAAAAGACAAACATTATTTAGCAATTCTACTGTAAGTTGGTTCCAACCGCATCGCATCTTGAAACTTTTCTAATTTACCAACACGAAAATATCTACAATGTCTTGAGGCAGTACCCAGATTAAGTTTCTGCCAAATATCAAAAACTGCACCCGAATTCATAATCACTCCATAATGTTCCCACTGCTGGGACACAGGCCTCCTCTCGGTGAGAGGGAGTGGGCTGTAATCCACCACGCGGGCCCAGTGCGGGTTGGCAGATGTCACATGTCTACACTACACTACTTAACTTTAAGCAAAGTTTATGAATAAAGGTATTTAATACTGTCAAATCTTAATACACTTAAGCAGAAAACGTTTAAAAAAAATTGGTCCTCTGAGCCGCAACGTCATTTTCACCAAAGATTGTTTAATAAAAAAGATCCACTTTTCCCGTCAATGTAAACAGCTTAAAAAGCAAACTGAAAAAGATTTAGATTTAGCTTGAGACTAGACGGCGTTGTGTGATAGTTGTGGAATATTATTATTATCTCCTTTATTCAAATAAAATCCTTATAAATTATATTTTTAAATATTAGTATAAAGAAATATAAAAACATTTAAAAATATAAAAAATAGTAGCCCACCGGTATCGGGAACAGGGTCCAAGCTACCGGCGGTCAGGGCTCCAGAGAGAGGAACCTCCTAACTATTCGGGCCGTGTCCAGAAGTACCGCTTTCTGGATCAAGCCCTTGATCCAGCTGCCCAACGAGAGCCTCCTCAGGTGTTGGTCGAGGCTCTTGGCTATTAGACCATTGGCTGTCACGACTATCGGCACAATGATCGCTGAGTCCACATCCCACATGTCGACAACCTCGTGAGCCAAGTCAAGATACTTGATTTGTTTATCTTTCTCGGCTTTCACGAGGTTCCCATCATGCGGGACGGTTATGTCAACAATTATTATTATTATTATTATTTAATATAATAACTAAGTAGCACGTAACCTGTTAACCCTAAGTGCTGGCTAAAGCCTGGCCACGCGCCATTACAAGTATAAACATAGCGAAGTTTATCTTGCGCTGCATCCAATCAACGCCGGCCCTGGGGACGCAAAAATATTATAATAGTCAACCTATTGAAGATAGTGCTGACATGCTTTGTCGGGTGACGCCGGGATTTTGTGCGGGACTTCATGTTTTACGGGATTACGGGAATAAATTGAGTTTACTAATTTTCGTGCAGTTTAAACGGAGGACTTTGAGGGAAAAGTAAAGTTTCATTTTGATAGTTAAGTGTGAATAGGTTAATGGGATGCCCGCCGTCTTTTTTCGTGTAATGCATCTCGCAGGTCAACCTGTCCTCTGGTTGCTTTAATAGATTAAGGCCTCCAGCCAGGGCATAACTCTTATAAACTATACGACTATATGCTAAGGGCACCCCCGTGGGGTACGGAACTCGGCTTGAGGAGGACAGCAAGGGACCGGCTGGATCGGACTTTGGATGCCCACAGTTTAACTGAAGTAATTTATATCGGATTTCATCACGCGTCGACAATGATTCGCCCGAAACGTGCGAATCGTACACTTTTAAATAATATTATTTTTTCCATAACACGCATGAAGCAGCACATGCACGAAGTTAATTTATTTGTGGGCGCGTCGACAAATCCAGAAATATGTATTAAAGCAATTCCTGTAGTCCCCTTATCTTCATTGCCAACATTGGCTTGTGCCTATCTTGATCTATCTAGAACAAAAACAAAACTGAAGTACCTCACATTTTGAAGCAGTGCTAGTTTATTAGGCACCATACAAGGGCATCGTTCCAATGTGGGCGTATTAAGACAAGCACATTATCATTCATTTGATACCACTCATCATTCGACGAATATTGCAACAACCATTATTAATAATTAATTATCTTCTTCCAAAATGATTTCGGCACGAAGATTGAACATTACGGAACGATGGCTATTTGTGTAATAGTTATTTCACGTAGAATTTAATTTGCTTTTGGAAGTGGGTGTGTATTAACATACAAAAATAGGCAGAACGTACTTTAGAGATATGTGGCGTTCACCAACCTGCACTTGGTCCGCTTTCTCTCACAGAGAGGACACCTACGTCCCCAGCAGTAGGAACTTAGCTACTTAGATACTACAAGTAGGAGGGGCCCGCGTAGCTAAATAATAACAGCCGCACAGGTCGATCGATCAGGTTAAGCTACGCTTGCCGCGGTTAGTCCGTGGATGGATGACCATCTTTACATACCGAGACCCCTCCGTGCCTCGGAAAGGACGTCAAGCCGTTGATCCCGGCTGTCATTCGTGGATATTTGACAGTCGTTACGGGTAGTCATAAGCCCGGAATTCTGACAACCAGTCTTACCAAGGGGTATCGTATTATCCAGTAACTGGGTTGTGCAGGTCAAATAGGCAGTCGCTCACTGGTATTCAGCTGCAACCGGTTAGACTGGAAGCCGACCCCAACATAGTTGGGAAATGGCTTGGCAGATGATGAAATAGGTAGAAAGTACATAATGTCTTCAGATGTGCGACGTGATACGTATAATTTAGCGGACCGTGTTCTCAAAGAGCCTGCAAATGCAGTGATTAGATTTCGAAAATGTCATTAATTTAGGCTGAATCTAATATCAATCAATCTGCCTGTGATGTCTGTCTGTTACCTTTACACTCTTAAACCGCTAAACCGATTCAGATGAAATTTGGATAGAGATAGTTTAAGTCCCGGGAAAGGACATAGCATAGTTTTTATCCCGATATTCTTACGGGATCGACAGTTATGCGGGTGCAACCGCGGGGCGCTGCTAGTATTAAAAATGCTTAAGTAATTCTGTCGGTCGATGAAAGGCACACGGTTAGACAATTACCTGGGTTAGGACATAGTTTCACTTTTAATCCCGGTAGAACGATCACGCAAAAGCTGGTTTACCATAATTAGTTGATTATCTTTAACCTTTAAAATATATCTAGACAGTAATTAGTTAATCAAAAGTTTTGCTTCTCCAAGCACTAAATACGAGACCACTTGAATCCCGGATCCCGCATCCCGTGCTGCCCCTCTCTATCGACGGTCCATTGTTCCCTAGAACAGGGGCGCGCAAAAACAATGGTTTATGTATGTGAATATAATGTCCTATGACCGCGGAGAGTCTTTGTTCATTATAGTAACTTTGTTGTCGGCTCATAGCTTTTTCTAAAGGCTGAATATTGGTTTAGTAGGTTAGTTATTGGGGTTGTTTTTGCGGGAATAATTAGGTTGATTTACGTAATATTGGGTTTATGTTTACTGTGTTATGAAACATCAACATTGTATACCTCAGTGACGAAGGTACAGTCAACAAAAGAGATAAGTATACAGGATCGTCGGATATAGTTGAAGTTTAGTAAGAAACTGATGGAGGTTGTCGACTGAAATTTAATTTGCTAAATGAGCTGTTTGTTTTCTATTCATAAAATACAATTTTATTCGAAAACATCCATAGGTTTCTTACTAAACTTCAACTATATTATGCGACGATCCTGCATACTTATCTCTTTTGTTGACAGTACCATACAACTCGATTTCCACCGGCTTCCCTTCGAAAATTCAAAATGATGAAATATAATCGTATCATACTGTAGGTGTTTAATACACCATCAAATTAAAACATTGCAAAACGACTACATGCATTTTTTTGGCTCCTGCTTACCTCTGTCATAAATTCACCCTTCGCCACTGGTATACCTACCTACTTAGATGGTCTTTTGGTACATATTTTTTTTTTTTTGCGATTTAATTTATGTTACTTTAGATATAAAAAAACGGAGTTTTTTACTGAAAAGTAGATTTTGGGGGTACCTATAAAAATAGATTAGTAGATTTATGTTTTTTTTTAATGTATTTGGTTGTGGTCTTTCTTTAGACCAGTGATCATAAGCGCTGAAAATGAGGCCCAGGGTTCGAGTCCCAGGTCGCGCTATGTGTTATTAGATTTTTTTAACTGGAATTTCTGAGTAGCAGCTCGGAGTCCGGATTTGAGCCCGGCTGATGGCAATAGGCTCGCTCCTTGTTATCATAATTGGTGAAATGTGGATGTACTAAAGGTACACCTCTGCCAAGCCCTTCTGGGAAACAAGGAGTGAAGTTAATCATATCCTTCTGATATTATACACGCGAAAGTTTGTGGGGATGGATGGAAAGATGTTTGTCACTCTTTCACGCAAAAAATACTGAACGGATTTTGATGAAACTTTACAGTAATATAGCTTACTAGCAGCACTCCGCGGTTTCACCCGCATAAGTGTCGATCCCGTGGGAATATCGGGTTAAATACTATCCTATGTCCTTCCCCGGGATGCAATCTATTCTCTCTGCCAAATTTTATCGAAATCCGTTCAGTGGTTTAGACGTGAAAAGGTAACATACAGCAAAGTTACTTTCAAATTTATAATATTAGTATGGATTATATTGACATAATTATTATATAATCATAAATTATTGTATTGTCACTGTATATAATCACAAAAAATATGACAATTAAGTTAACAATAGCATAAAAAACATACCTACTAACAGAGTGCTAACTGGTCTAACAAAGTACTGAATTATTATACATATTTCAGTTGCAAGCCTACAACGCTTACTCAAGCAGTCGATCTACATTTCCTGCTTTTCATTAACACCTTTCATTCTCTAGTTTCCCAACAGATTTATGTAAAGCACCTAACACTATCTCATTCAACAATAGAAACAATTTGCGTAGATCTAAGGAATGTCGTCCACATCCCACATAACACTGCGAATTTACTAGTTAGCGGTGTAGCGTGATTGGCCTATTGTAGTTTCAAGGCGACCGCTTTGTACAGTAGCCAAAGGGAATTGCTGTCCAGTTATTGGACTACACCTGCGGGGTGATTGCGTCACACAATAAAAGTAGCAAATGGTTTCATTTTGACAGTTCAACAACATTCATAGCGTTATTTACGCTGTTGAGCAGACGAATTTTTGGGACAAATGGAGCAATGGATTAGCAATATATTTCAACATGATTCAGATTGTCATTGGAAGTGTGTTACGCAATTAGGGTGTGCAGCGGTGCTATTCTATAAAAATCTCACCGTGAAAACTTAGGTGAAGTGAGCATAGAGTGAGCTGTCAATAGTGTCAAACTGAAGACCACAATGACAGTCAACCTAGTTGGTAGTGGCGCTGCCTGATAATATAATTGCTTTTACCACTACAGGAGCTAATCTCATGTTCATGCTGAAAAAAAAAAATCAGCTGTTCCCTACATTTTGACGACTTATACGAACATAAATGTAGGGAACAGCTGATTTTTTTTTCGTGATTTCAGGCTTGGTCCCATAGTAAAATTTGTTCATAATGATGAATACAATGACCTCTTAAGAGGTTGTTAATGTTTTACCAATAACCATGTATAAGTGACCTCTGCTTCTTTAGAGTCAGCATTTCAGCATGAACATGAGGATAGCTCATATAGTGGTAAAAGCAATTATATTGGCAGACACCGCCACTACCAACAACTAGGTTGACTGCCCATTAAGGCCTTCAGACGTGGTAATAGATTTATTTCCTCTGATCCTACAAGTTCTTAATACTAATAACATTTTATAATATTATGTCTTCTGTTTGCTGACCTTATATGAGCAACTATCAGCTACCAGGTCAAGCTGTCTTGCGACATAGGCATCCATTTGTCTATTTCCCTCTCTTGAAACGTAATAAGTATTATTTATTATTACACATTTTACCTCTTTACAAAGTGCATAATTCGTTCTCAGCCTGCACACTCACCTGTTTGGCTGTGCGTACAACACCGTGGGCCATTCATGTTTGTGTGCGCTTTCACAACCGTAGGCGTGATTAAGGCGTGATTAGACTTGTCAGTGGGAGAGATACTTCGAAAGATTAAGTGGTTTTCTGTAGTTGATTTAAGAAATATTTAAGCTGATTTGTTTACGAAATTGATTGAACATTTTCGAAAAGTCTTATTTAAAAAAAGATAACAGGAAATCTCTGTTTCTATGGAAAATTTAAAATCGGTCTAATTTGGCTGTAACACTATTTTCGAAAATGTTCTCTAGTAACTTTTTAGACCTTTGTATCCTGCTTATGCGTATGAAGTTTCATTAAAATCGGTACTATTAAATTAAGTAAACCTTTACAATATTTTGTAAACATTCATTATATAATTTTTTGTACCTATGTGAATACGATGCACCTAAAATTACTTTACCACAATAGGTAAAAATAAATCAATGACAGGTAAATTGATTATGTGATACCTACATACAATCATGGTGCTCACATATTTACTGGTGGTTGTTGCACATGTTTATTGGTTGTTTGAGTTTGTATTTATACAAGGTGTAACAGAATAAACGCAAGTCCTGGAAGTAGTTGGTTCATAGTTGACTACTGAATCGATTTCAGTAACTTTTAATACAGGTTTTTTTTTTCAAAAATTATGTATTTTGCTATACTGACCGCCGATTGAGCCAAAGAAAATGAAATCCTTTTCCATTCCTTAATCAATTTTAAATGCGTAAAGTAATGCTAGAGTCATCACGATTTTCTTAATAATAATAGCTTTAAAAAAAAAAAGTTTTGGTCATTGTAGTAAGCTTTTAACTCAATGCTCTAATTGGGGTGCATGAGGTCTTGCGTTAATTATGTTACACGTTGTATATTAAATTTCTAAATGTTGATAGCCCTTCGAATACTGATTGCGCGTTTGCATCAGCCTCATCATCATAATGTTGCTGTTGACCAACTTCCTATTAGATAGTGGGCGGAACTACAGCCAGAAATACCAAAGAGTCAACTTCGATTTATAACCTCAATTTCTGCATCTGAAAATATCTCATTTTTCATAAACCCGGGTGAAAAAAAAAAATCGTTTGCAGAAAATGAAAAGGTATTCTTTGTCTACAAAATCAAATCAAAATCACCGCGATATACAAAAAAAATTAAGGGCCTAAAACTCCTTAGATAATAGACTATTTCCATCGGTCCTTCCATACGCTGCATACGCATGAAATTTTCAAGCAGTTAGCCACCATGTGCAGTTTCAGTCCTATTCGAGATAAAAAGAACCAGACGATAATTCAGCCGTTACGATCCCATAGCTGGGATTAATAGAAAAATATAGTTCTAATAGCTGCGACCGGTAAGCCCACAATAGTTCCCTACGGATCAATAGTCTGAGCTTTCTGCTACTACCTTTTAGTTTATTTTGTTAAGGTAGATAGTGGGTATGTGAAGGCTATATATTTTGTTATTAGTTGATCTAAAACTTTATCTAGTCTTTAAGAGGGAATTAATAATAGATAAATGCTGAAGTCTTTCCCGACGTGAGATTATAACCCATATTTTTTTGTAATATGTAAATGATAAAAATGGTTACTGTGGGTTATCCTTATGAGATAAACATATACCATCGCGGACTTTTTTATCGATATTTTTAAGATATACATCTATCTCGTAAGGTTTAGTCAGCGTTTGCAATGTAAGCGCATAAAAATATGTTTGTTACGACATCACATTACAAATCTTTGAATTTCTCGCCTTATCTCTACTATAATATGCATGTAATATACATATGAACCTTCCTCTTGAATCACTCTATCTATTGCTGAAAACTGCATTAAAATCCGTTGCGTAGTTTAAAAGATCTACCTACGTTAACAGGGAGCGGGAGCAACTTTGTTTTATACTATGTAAATATATTAGTTTAGATATAGTCCTTACAGTAGACCAGTAGCCAATTCGCTTGTTTATTCTGCTCCATCTATCAACCAATTTATTTTCGTCCTTAAACATTTACACAACGTTAAAACAATATCCCAATCAAAGTTAAGCAACCTCAAATAACCAAATCCTAATTGGTTGCTCATATCACCCACTGGAAGTACCTACATGATGAATAGAGTATGGTCGCCCACAACCCAGTCACAGAATAGATCGTCAGAGAATACAGAAGGCCGGTTCCATAATTATAACGAGCGAAAACAGGCGCATGCACACATAGACGCGTACCTGCGGCGATCGCGGTGTTCCACCTCAGTCTATGGCCGGGGCAGGGTGCGGGATTCGCATAAGCATTCACCGCTCCATAAGATTAGTTTGGGGCCCGACCTTTATATGAGTGACACCCATAGATCGATATCCGTGGTGACACCGTTGACACCACGATTTGACAGATGTCTCTACTCCCGATGTGTTACCTTTAAGCAACGTTTATGAATAAACACCTTAGAGAGTAAGCCTCTAGTCGCGAGTGCACTTGCACTCGCTGTACGTGCAAGCGTACCTATGTGTGCGTGCGTTCTCGCTCGTTGTATGGAGCCGATCTTCTGTTCCTATCTGTTTTGTGACATTATACCGTGCCACGTTCATTAATATGTGTAAATTAACCTAGTAATGTGGTATTTAGGTTGAATACAGGGTCTGACCGGCGATATGCTACGTGGGTTCCGTCTGATTATGAAGGATTGTTCAGTTTTTTAGTGCGTTTAGCGACGACGAAAGAATAATGGTGTGTGATGCTATCAATATTGTATTTTATGTTTAATTTACTTTGTCTGGTGATAGATTGCGGTTTCTGATGGTAGCGAATGAAAACTTCACTTACCTACTTTGAAAAAAAGTTATGTATTTTAATGGTATACATTTTTATTTTCATGGGGAATGCACATGATTTGAATATCTGTGTCCATCTTTCCGTTGTTTCTTTTGTTATCTGCAAGAAGTTTTAAGTATTTTTTAAAATTAATTAATTTATTTATTCAGGGCGAAAGTCAGTTAACAAGCTGGCAAGTAATTATTAAGTGTACAATCAATCTTAGGTATCAGCCAGAATACAGGTAGCGTAGCATACTGCCTGCACTAGTTTTGGCATTGTTCGTATAGCCCAAAGAATGAAATCGTTAGACTTTCCTTGCCCGGACCGTACCTACTTATGTTTAGCTAAAAGGTGTTCATAGATGATAGATACTCGTACTGAGAAGAAAGAGCTTACACATTCCGCATGGAACGAAGACGATAGATACGATTTTCAGCATGAGTGAATGATACTATTCAAATGTCATTGTCAACGAAACAGGGGGTCTGGTCCCTAAGCACGAAATCCGTAGCTGCGAGCGTTTCGTACTACGTATCAGTTACGTACATAAGATTAGTTTGGTTTCCAAACTAAGAATGAATAGCAAACACGACTTGTAACAGTTGTCCCTACACGGCCGATGTGTTTTAGGCCGTCCGAAAAAATTAATTTTACAATTTGTTTTGTCGGGTCAACTACTTAGCTTTTGGACGGCCCTGTATCTTCGTTGACAGACTTAAGTAGACATCCTGAAACGTGACCATCTTTTGACGCTGTCTTCACCTGCTCTCTCTAACGATTTAAATCTTTGGTTTAGCCACATTCATCATCTTATTAACCCTAAGTCCGTCTCTGATACATAATAAGTACTTGTTTATTTACGTATTCCAAATGATTATTTTGTTTACTAACTTAATAAATGCTTGTTCTAGTAATGAGCAGTTAACCATAGTGAAAGTTGTTCATATTCATGGGTAGAACAGCCTGTAAAATTTTTGATGGTGATAAAAAAATCTTATCTTTATTATACTATCTATATTATCTTATATATAGATAAAGGGGATACATCAATGAATAGCTTAACAATTAAAATAGCACACAGTTGCTAATTTGCCTGAACTAGGTTGAACCTGTGCTTCAGGCTAGAAAGTGTATAAATATTTAATGAAATAAATTAACAATGAGTTTAACGTAAAAACTAAATTAAAACTTAGTTAAATAAAAGTGAAATAGCATGTTAGCAGTTCTATTTGCAGACATAGGTAGGTCTTCTGTCTGTGCATACTCGATGGGGGTAGGTCCACTGCGCTTTAGAAATTATGAAACTTTTATTTTCTCTTGACTGTACTTACGAGAACCTTTCAAAAATAGTAAACCTAGATAATGTGGATAAGACAGAGATTAAAACAGAAGACGAACTAGCAGGGGATCGAGGAGGGGGGTTCAGGGGATCAGACCGGAATAAATCCCAGGAATGCATTCCACTGCGCTCCAAAATAAAGTAAGTAGAGTCAGCATAAAAGTCTAACCATAAGTTGTTTGATAAACACAAATAGAAATATTTTTGGATTCATCTCTTGTGTCAATAATGCTCAAGGCCATTTCGCACTTTATGGTCCTCGTGTCTCATGATGTTGCATGATATCGCGCGCGTCGCCCGGGGTCTTTTTAATAACGATATATTATCTAAAATTTTGTACGAAACCTATGTATAAAACTTATGTCGTTGGTATTTTAATAAAATTAGCTAACTGAATATGTACAACTTAATAGTTTTACCTTGTAATTTGTTGTTTTTTTTCGTTGCTTTTACTTAGTTTTTATGAAAAATATATTGTTAGATGTGACGTTAAGATTATGACTGAATAAACATATTTGATATGCATTTTTTTATGATATATATAATGTTTCATTCGTGCTAAATTTAATTTTTAGCTAACTCTACTCAATATTTCTTAGAGCGCAGTAGAATCAATGTATGAACAATTGAACACTAAAATTATAGGAACAATGGGTTTTGGAGAGAGCAGTGGTGGCGCAGTGGTAGCGGCCGCGACTTACGAGTTTGTAGGTCGTAGGTTCGAACCCAGACGGGCGCTTTACTTTGTGTAAATTATTTCATCACCACTGCTCTCAAAACGGTGAAGGAAAACATCGTGAGGAAACCGGCATGTCCTAAAACCAAAAATTCGAAGACATGTGACATCCACCAACCCACACTGGGCCCGCGTAGTGGATTACGGCCCACTCCCTCTCACAGAGAGGAGGCCCTTGTCCCAGCAGTGGGAACATTATAGGCTTATTATGATTATGATGAAAGTGCCTGTCTGGGTTCGAACTCACGAGCTGCAAGCCGTAAGTCGCGGCCGTTTCTACTGGGCCACGACCACGACTGCTTAATCACCAAAATTGATATTAGTATGTTGACAACTCCTTCCTCATTTAAAGCCTATTTTCACGACATATCCGGGACACAAGTCACGACATGATTACATTATTGTAATCTCTTATTAAACTGATAAGGATACAAAAGCATACATATATTAAGACGACATAATATTAAACCACATGTCTAGGCCTCCCATTGTACGGAAAGCCTATGTAGTTTGAGGTCAGTTAAAACTTGATATGTAATAGCTTGATGTGACGAAGGTATGTTCGGTGAATCGGTGATCGATCAAACTAAGTGCAACTGCTTAAAATATTGATGGATCGTTCCGCGATGCCTTATAATTTGTAACTCGTTAACAGTCTACGTCAGTGCATGTTAATAATTTGTTAGCCAATTTTGATGTTGATCTAAAATAGTGGACGCTAGAGGAGGATCTAGACAGGAAGTATACCCATGGCTTGAGGGTCCTGCTGTTATAGATATAGTGACCCCTGATAGGTCAAACCTGCCTTAGTATGTACCAGTAGCGAAGGGTCAATTTTTGTAAGAGGTAAGCCGGAGTAGATTGCATCCCTGGGAAGGACATAGGATAGTTTTTATCCCAATATTCCCACGTGATCGACACTTATGCGGGTGATACCGCGGGGCGCTGCTAGTTATCTTTATAATTATTAGAAACTGCCTCGTTGGTCTAGTGGTCGCAAGCGCTACTGCTGATCATGAGGTCCTGGGTTCGATTCCCAGGTCGTGTAAAGTGTTTATAGGTTTTTCTATCTGGAATTTCTCAGTAACAGCCCAGAATGTGGATTTGTGTGGGGCGAGCCTACTGGACTTAAACATAACGGCGTGATAATATGTATGTTACTAGAAAAGGTTGCATATGATGCATGCTACAAACTATGAGCGTCATAATCTCTACAGTACCTGTGGTACCTACCTACATACTTACATGAATGTGAGGAAAGTCGCAAAAGCAAATGCGTCATGTTCGTGAACGGGCGCCGTCAGTAGGGACTGGTCATCTCTTTGCTGCCATGGCTTATTTTAATTTAATTTAAAATTTTGAATAGTTTTTTTTCATTACGGACGCTTTTAACGTTCTGCATCGTTCTCACATGCATAATTTTTAACATGAATGATGTAAACAAGACTTTGTAACCATATTATTTTGATTTAAAAGAGTGTCAATGGAGTTTCTTGTCCGTTCTTCTCCATAGGTACCTACGCTTTGGAATGGGCAACTAGCTTCACCTTTCTGACTGACCGACCCCTTGACAATTCAAAAGTGCCTGTAATTGGTTTAATTGAAATATATGCTTTGAGTTTGAGTTTGAGTTTGAGTTTGCTTACCATTTATGTTCTAGAAAGTAGAAAAAGGTATTAATTATTATTAATTTAGCACGAAACACCGAAAAGGGAAATCTCAAGATGATAAACTAGATACGCTACAAGCTAACAGCATTGATTAGCGAATTATTAGTCAGTTCATTGCGTAGTACAGATGAAGCAAGTGCAAGTGCTAACCGCTTGTAACAATCAATGTATAACTAATTGCAGCTCACTAATTAATTGTGTATACAGGTGTTAGTAGAATCAGCGCCAGTTGATTAAACGTTGTGTAATCTTATGATAGTGGAATGGTTTTCGAGTACAATGAGCAGGAATGTGCTATAGATCACAATAGGATCTGTTCTGCATAGCAGTCATGGTTATTGTTGGTCAAACAACAAAAGTTAGTGGAACAAACTGCGGTGTAGTTGCGTAACACACGAAGAATTGCAATGCCTTTCATTTTGACAATGCGACAACATTCATTGCGTTATTTACGTTGTCGAGCAGATGAATTTTTCGAAAATACGAAGCAATGGATTAGAAATTTTGTTGAAAGTGTGGCATTTATTATAGCTTCACTTGTCATCATTATGCCAAGGTGACAGGATGCACTAAAGAGGAAGATGGGGGACGAGACGTCGCTTAACACTAGTGATAAACCAAAAAGGGTTGGTTGGTTATAGGAATCAGGCACTTGACCAATTGATAAGCATACTGCATAAGAACTGACCAGCTTCATATCACCTAACTAGCTGAGCCTCACGTTTTCGCCCGCATAAGTCTCGATCCCGTTAGAATATAGGGATAAAAAGTATCCTATGTACTTATCCAGGACATAGTCTACCCAGGTGCCAAATTTCATCCAAATCCGCTCAGCCGTTTTAGCGTGAAAGCGTAACAAACAATCATACAAAAAATAAAATCTTATCTCTTTATAATATTAGTTTAGATAGAGATCGAGCCTCGTTTGCACATTGGAATCTGCGTAATAATATTGTTATGAAACCGTCTGTCCTTTCAAACACCTACTAGGTAAGTCCGATTATTATGAAAGCGGGCAAGTCACTATTAATTCGACAATCTATGATTGGACCAATATCTTCAAACTGTCTGCCGTAGCCAGCCAATCAGCGACCATAAATCACTCCTAATCCGTAATGACACATCACCTTCGATAACCTTCCAACGACTGTACCTATAAAATGTAAATCTACGAGGGCATACTTCCGTCAACCAATGCAATGCGCGTGGGCACGATGACGTCACACCGTGACGAAACGGTGAGAAAACTCGCGTGGCTCATTAAAACAAATGAATGAATGGGATTGGAATGTTTCTGGTGTAATGTATGGGTGATATTGGGTGGGTTCATTTCAATATTGATTCAGACTGGTTCTGCAGCTTCATAATTATGGGTATATTAAAATGGATTGGTCTGATATAGTGTTCGGCTCTTTTAGATCGGCTGTGCGTAACAGGTTTTTTATTAATTAAACTGGCGATTGACCGGTGAATAAGAATATACTAGGAATAACTTTGAAATTTTTCATGATTATTGTACCCGTTGAGATTTCCTTTCGGCTAAAATGACGAACTTCCATATAAACTTTCGTTCCCTATTTCATTCTTTTAGGGGATGAATTTTCAAAAATCCTTCCTTTGCGGTCACCTTCGTTACATAAGGAAGTTTTGTGCAAAATTTCATGTTTCTAGACGCATGAAAAACTCAGTCATATTCCTTTTTTATGGGGTTCTTAATAGGGTTTATATTTTTGCTATACCTAATTACATCGCGGTTAAGTTATGATTTAAAAAAATAATATATTTATTTATTAAAACTTTATGCACAACTAAAAGAAATACTGTACAAAGGCGGACCTAATGCCTGAGGCAATATATCTAAGTACATATCTACTTAGCTATTTGTCTGCAGACACTAGGGCGTTCAAATGGGCCATTGTAGTTAAGATGAGCTCATATGGGCGACAGTTGCAGCATTCAATTTGCATACAAAATGACAGCTCATTATTGTGCCTCCCAGTCTTTCTTCACGTAGTAGCTATACTCATAATCAGCCTATAATGTTCCCACTGCTGGGACACAGGCCTCCTCTCGGTGAGAGGGAGTGGGCTGGTTGGTAGATGTCACATGTCTTCGAATTTATGGTTCTAGGACATGCCGGTTTCCTCACGATGTTTTCCTTCAGTAGCTATAATATAACTATTTATTTAGGTGCTATGGGTCGCAAACAATCAGATGGACTACCTGATAGTACATACATGTTTTCCACCACCCGTAACATAATCAGCTAAAAATTTTCCAACTGCTGGGACACAGGCCTCCTCTCTTCTCTTTGTTCACTAAAACAGACACGAATTTGACTTGTTTGTTGTACCCAGCCGCAAAGAGGTGTAGAATTAAATTGTTTTCTAATAATGTATACTGCATGTCCATTACTGTTTATAACAAATTACCTGATGGCTTCAAAACTCTCAGCCTCAGCTCCATTTAAATGTAAATTATTTAACTTTCTTTTAAGCAAATGCCTCGACTGAATATTTTATGAATGAAAAATTGACCTAAATATTTGACATTATTGCCTAATGCCTATAAATCATATATTTTATCTCCTTCAGCTTATTGAATTTCGACTTATATAATTAATCTATTTTACAACTATTGATCAATTTATTTTAATTATTTGTAATTTAAATATAATTTAATTTTAATGTATTGATGACCCATAATTTCCCAAACTATATTTGTACGCCGGAAACAGCAGAATATTATGATCGTAATACTTGGACATAACAACTTTGTACAATATTTTTCTGACAAATAAATGCATTCTATTCTATTTTCTCTGTGAGAGGGAGTGGGCCATAATCCACCACCAATGCCCCATCTGTAATTTCAAAGTCATTGCAGGTGCGTTTCCACAGAATAAAAACTGCACTATGACATGAACTATGAATTACACCGGCTTTTTTTATTACCCGTCATTGCAGGTGCGTTTCCACAGAATAAAAACTGCACTATGACATGAACTATGAATTACACCGGCTTCTTTTTTTTTGGGTGGGACCTTATCAAATGACCCCTCCCGCTCTGGGCGGAGCGGAACCGGCTTCCTTACCCTTCAATCCAGAACACAGCGACGCTATATGGCAGCAAAAAATAGGTATGGTGATTGTAGAGTAGTTCTCTTCTTGGTCGCTCCATATGAAATACTCATTATTCATCATCCGGTTAAACTGGAATCCGACCCCAACAGTTGGGTAAGGCTAGGCAGATGATAATGTTAGCCTGGATAATGTGGATAAGACGGAGATTAAAACAGAAGACGAACTAGCAGTGGATTTTGGGGGTTCAGGGGATCAGACCGGAATAAATCCTTCTTTGTGTGAGTTGGAACTCCTAAACAAAGAGTAGCTAGTATTTTGTGAAACCAAGATCATCATCTGATTAGCCTTTTCTCCACTACATTGGGGTCAGCCTCCAGTCTAACCGGATGCAGCTGAGTACCAGTACCTATTTTACATGGACCGACTGCGTATCTGACCTCCACAACCCAATTACTGGATAATACGATACCCCTTGGATGCACGGAGGAGTCTTGGTATGTGAAGATGGTCACCCATCCACGGACCAACCGCGGCAAGATCGACTCGTGCGCCTGTTATTACTTAGCCACAAGCCCCTATTTTGTGAAACCAAGATACAGGTTATTAATTGATAAGCAAAACTAACAAACTAATTGTTCGTATTCTCAAATCACAAATTCCGAAGTCACGTCTCAAATCATCTTTGATAGTTATATGAAATGGCTGTATAGTATGGCTATAATACGGCAAATTGACAAAGGGTGTCAGTTTGCCTAACAATTAATATTCTCTGAATGTAGATAAGGTAGGTACTAAGAACCATTTCAATACATACCTACATAAATATATGTAGCCTGTATCCTCACTAGACTTGGAGCATACCCCGAAACGGTACAAAGCATTCCTTGAAATACTCAGCACAGACACAAAGCGTGCCCTGGGGTATACAGGCTGAGTTTTTTTACAGGCTATGTAACCGTTAAACTAAAGAAATTGCCTAGAAATCTGTATAGAAGCTTTTAACTGTTACTAGGAAATTCCCAATGGAAACACCTAATAACACTTTGCCCGACCCGGGAATCAAACCCAGGGCCCCAGCTTCAGCAGACACGCTTGCGACCACGAGAGCAACGGGGCAGTCAAACATTGAGAGTGAGGGAAGAGAGAGTGTACCTGTGTCTGCGCACACATTTGTGCACTATAATATCTCCCGCGCCGATGGCTAGTCTTCGCTGAATATAGGTCTGGAGGACTTTAACCTTTTGATCACCACACGTCAAAAAATCAAAAACGTGCCCTCGGCGTCAGTCTGTCATGTAGACGGACCGTTGGTGTGCTGGGCACATAATATTTTGGTTTGTCATCTAATATATGACTGTGGCGGTCAAAAGGTTAAAGCACAAAATTGATAAAAAGATCCTTATCAAAAACACATACTGTAGACTGGTGTCTTGCTATTGCTACTGGCCAGCCGGTTCTGCAGTCTTATTTATAAACATAACGGGGCATGAAGACACAATTATCATATGTAAATAAATGTATTCAGTATACACATGATCTATATTTCTAAAACAAAGTCGGTTTTCGTGACTGTCTGTATGACCGCTTAGTTCTTCTAAACTACACAATAGATTTTGATGCGGTTTTCAATAGAATCCATACTTACTAATATTATAAATTCGAAAGTAACTCTGTCTGTCTGTCTGTATCTTACCTTTTCACGCCTAAACCACTGACGGATTTCGATAAAATTTGGCGGAGAGATAGATTGCATCTAGGGAAGGACATAGGATACAGAGTTACTTTCGAATTTATAATATTAGTATGGATTATGTACACCATATAAATTACAGAGATAAATATAGTTTACAAAGGGTGACATAATGGGCGGTCTTATCGCTAAGAGCGATCGTTTAAAGACAACCTTTAGATGGATTAAAAAGGGAAAGGAGAGTCAAATACTGTGGATAGAACATTTTGCCTTTTGCGTTTTTATTTTAGTGTTTATCAGTGGAAATTGGTAAATAGTCTTCAATTTCATAATTTTTAATAATAGTGTACTAAGATAGCGACACATTGACATGACATTTCTTGAACAGAATAAAATAAATAAAATTCGGGGAAGTTTATGTGGATATTGCACAGAAATCTGGATCTATGTTTTGACATGTCGCCATTGCACACCCGTACGAAGCAGGGGCGTTGCGGCGTATGTAAATAATTGTATTCAGTATACACATAATATGCCTATGTATAGTTTACCGGTGCATTAATTAGCATGCACGAATGGTGATATTTTAATGTAGTACGTCCGGTGCAACTCGGTAGTCAGCAACGCTGCCATCTTGCTGGTTTTAATTATTTACTAAGACAGGAGCAGATGAACTTCTTAGTCATATACTTACCTACATATAGATATATGTAGGTAAGTATATGACTAAGAAGTCTATCTATAATCTATCTATACTAATAATAAAGCTGAAGAGTTTGTTCGAACGCGCCAATCTCTGGAACTTCCATTCGGATTTGAAAAGTTCTTTTTGCATTCGATAGCCTAATTCTTGAGGAAGGCTATAGGCTACTGTCTTAACGCGCGATGCGATGCGCGGGTGAGTCGGGGAACAAGAAATTTTACTAGGACGAAGTCGCGGGCAGAAGCTAGTACACTAATAAAATCACGCCTTCTTCACTTGGGGGCAGGCAGAAACTACAGAACGCCTGCTACGATCCTGTCATCAGACCTTGCTAACGAAGTGTCTAAATGCCGACTAAAATTTTGCTAAGCATATGAGAATTCATCTATCGGCTATCATACTAAGATTACCAACTCTTCAAAAAGGCGTGGTGATTATGGCATGCTTTTGGTTCATTGTAGCGATCAGCTGGTATTGGGATGCCCAATTTTCCATGTTAAAGAGGTGTATCTTTTTGAGTCCCATGTAGGTACCACGATTGTTCTTTAGAACCAGATATAATCAAGAAGTGGTCGTTTGCGCCACAAAGATGGTAACTTTTTTTAAATGATCTTAGATACTCGATACGAATTTCAACTCTGTAATAAAGAAAAAAATGTCCTCTATTTTCTAGGATATTTCAAACAGTCCGCGTAGAAAACAAGGAGCTATTGTGACTTTCAAATAATAGTGTTATAATAACCAGGTCGTTAAATTAGCATAAATATATTCAAAATCCAGTCGTTAAATTAGCATATATATATTCAATAATAACAATTTAAAAAGGCACTGATTTAAAGAGGCAGTTGTAAATAGCGGTTTTGGTAAGTTAAAAATTATAAATGGCACGTTTAATAACTAGTTCAGCAGTTAAAACTAAGCAGTAAAGTAAACAAAAATGAGTAATAAAAAGTAATGAAATGGACCAGTGAATATATAATTGAGCGGTAAAAATTATTGAACGAGCGGTTACGTGTGTAACCTAACCAAACCTAACCTCGGGGTGCTCTTCGCTCGCTCTTGCATCCTATGTCGACGGAGCCCCGCTTCGCGGGGCCCCTATTTCTGACCGTTTTATTTTTGACCGTTTTCAAGGAATCAGTAACCTAACCAAACCGAACCTCGGGGTGCCCTTCGCTCGCTCTTGCATTCTATGTCGACGGAGCCCCGCTTACCGCTCATTCAGTTATTGGACTGCTCAATTATTTTTAGAATTGACATTGTAATGTTTTTCAACTGATCATAATAACATCACGAATATTTAAATAACAGCTCAAAAAATTAGTTCCCATTCAAAAACAATAAATCAAAAAAATAAAACAAATTCACATCAATCACTGCAACTTGTGGGAAAATGCTGTTCGATCAATCAATTACTTATCGATTGAACTAGAAAACATGATTCGTGTGCATATCGATATAAAAGCGTTAATTTACATGTCAACGGGTCGTCGTGTGTAATTATTAATGATTATAAAACCGCCTACGCTTACGTACGTACAATGGCTGCGGGCGTCAAGCCTACGCGAACTGTGAATGGGCCACGGCGGGCGATCAATGAAACTAGAGTGTTGTACAATCGATTGTTGTTATCGGTGTTGGATTCGACTGTACTTATCGATATGAGAATCGATTTGTTTGCTGCTTGTGGATTTGAGAGTTATTTATGATTATCATAGGGTTGTGTTTTGATGAATTGTGCATAATTGAATTGATGCAGATTTATTATTGGCTTATCGGTATACTAGTTCTTGAAAGCTGGCCAAAATATTGTCATTATTATTTTAGTTAAATATAAACAATATATATGACCTACCAACTAATCTTATAAGAGAGTTGGCAATAATCTCTTTGGTCAATTAAAAATTCATATAGATCACAAAACTAACAGCTACTCATAAATCGATCATTACGATAAGTATCTGCAAATGATGCTAGAAGTAACAAAATATCCCAGAATAGAATTTATTAACTTAAAATATATTATAATTAATTCACTGTACTGAATAAATACTACCAGTATTAAATATGCATTAAAACCTCATTAAAATTTGACAGCACCCGATTTCAATAGATCGACTCTCGATAACTTTTTATCGTTAATTTAACATCACTATTAAGCGCCAACGCTGAATATCATCGGATTACCATAACCTAGTCACAAAATACAGAGAGCACAGAAGGCAATCACATGTATGTACTTCACTTTTCATACCTACGCTCGGCGGTTTAGGGTTGTCAACTTTGGCTTATGCACAACTATCGTGGTAGTGGCACTCTTATCTAGTTGTTTAATTGATTGTTGAGCTTATTCTAAACCATAAACATGGATGGTATTACAATACAAAACGTTTACAGAACAAAAACATATAAAATTTTACATTTATCAATTTTTACCATCGAAAATCCCTAATAACTTCAAAACGGATTACCCTATTTACACAATTTATTTTGTCGTATCCGTTTCAGACCTTAACCTATCAAATGAAACTAAAAACAACACAATATCTACACAAACAAAAAATCATGTTTTCAATTTACCTACGTAATAGTTGGTGGCATGAATTTACCTTACAAAAAAGTTACTTCTTTTATACTGATTGAAAATAGGAAACTATTATAAATCGAGCTTAGATAGCCATTTTTTTGTTGCTCCATTTTTGCACTTCACAGACGCGTGTCTCAAGCGGATGGCACTCGCGGTCGCACTAGTCCCAACCACTCCGAAATAACGTGTCCGTGAGCGGTGTCTATGTGTGCGTTGCTCGAGCGCACTTTGTATGTAGATTGCCTTCTGTACTCTCTGTATTTTGTGACCTAGTGTTGTAATCTAAAATTTTACATTCGGTTTCCACGGAGAATTTTTTAGTCCCATCGACAATAAAAAAAGTGGTAATAAAAAAGTAATAAAGTTGTATAAAGGTTTGACTCTAGTGACAGAGGTATAATAAAGGTAAAATGCTAAATAGGACAGTCTATAAACATTATGAATATATTACAAGCGAATTCTTTGAATTTATGGGTTTAGTAATATTTAGAGGGCCAAAATTATATTATTATCGCCTTACAAAAGGACAGCATGTATAAAAAGTCAAAAGAGGTACTATTAACAAACTAAACTTACCATTTTATTGTTCCAAAAAAGATTGTAACGACAGTCAAAGTGAAAAGAAGGAAATTCTTATAAGTTTTTTGACTTCAATATTTTTGTTTTATGAAATATTATAATTTTAAATGCAGTTATCGAATTTAAACACATTTATTGAAATTACCTGATTACGATGCTTTTGACTACGTTGTATGTGTATATTTTATGTATTTTTAGGGTTCCGTACCCAAAGGGGAAAAACGGGACCCTATTACTAAGACTCCACTGTCCGCCTATCTGTCTGTCTGTCACCAGGCTGTATCTCATGAACCGTGATAGCTTGACTGTTGAAATTTTCACAGATGATGTATTTCAAATAGTAAAAACAGAATTAAATAAATGTTTCTCCCATACAACAAACGTGTTTTTTTCGGCGTTTTTGCCTTGTGACTTGGCCGACTCCGACTCGCACTTGGCCAGTTTTATTTTAATTTGTAACGTGCGTTTTTTCATTCTTTCTATTTGCCATCGACAAAGCAGAAAAATAACGGCAAGACATTGTGCCTTGCATTGAATAGGCTCCACGTGATGATGTTGTATTGTGCGCCTGAACACTAGACTGTCCTACTAACCACCCGCCGACTGGCCAATATTTTTATTACAGCATGAGCTTTTTTTTACACAGTTCTGGCCGTTCATAATTTCAGCCGAAAGACGTCCACTGCTGGACATAGGCCTCCCCCAAGCACCTCCACTTCGACCGGTTCTATGCTTCTCGCATCCAACGGGTTCCTGCGGCTTTCACAAGGTCGTCGGTCCACCTTGTGGGAGACCTTCCAACGCTACGTCTTCCGGTACGCGGTCGCCACTCCAGAACCTTTCGGCCCCATCGGCCATCTGTTCTGCGAGCAATGTGCCCACTGCCAATTAAGTTTGGCAATTCTTCGGGCCAATTACGAGAGGGTATTATATCTTTCAGTCTCAAAAAGGGAGACAATGGTAACAATCAAATAAATGAAGAACAGCCTCCCGTCCCAGCCGCCGCGGGAGATGCTCCGGGCGTCGGGAGCCACGGGACGATTCCCGGTCACCGTAGCGCGTAGGCGCGGGCCTGCGGGCAGAGAGTAATGGGTAGCTTACCGTCCGATCAGGACCAGGCTCGTGCCGGACGGTGCGTACATGTTCCACGCGCACCTCAAAGAGATGTCAGCATCGAGGAGGGGCCCCTTAAGGCCGAAGCCTGCCGGGTCAGCGGGATTGTCCGAAAGGGTTAGGTACCGCTGGCCCGGAACATGAAGGGCTAAGGAAGGAACACGGGTGGGTTTTAGTCAGTAAGAGTCTGACACTCCCGCTCCACCCAGAGTGGAGGATTTTTTGTGGATGGGAAATTATCAAATGACCCCTTCATTTGATGATTTCCCATCCACAAAAAAAAAAAGGCCAAATTTAATATAGATCCTTGATTGTATAGCCCTTACAAACATTCAATCATATTCGAACCGTGACTCGAAAGGCCCTTTTGATTAGAGCAAGTAATTAAAAACATTGCTTCATAGGCAACCGCAAATAGCAATTAGTGCTCTGCTAATTATAACTTATTGACCACAGCACTAATTAACGACCATGGAAATACGATGAAAGATGAAAATGGATAATTATGGATGCTGGAGGTAATTGGAAATGGGATTTGAAAGAGACATAACATAATCGATCATCAGGAAAAAGGTAGCATCGCTTGTGAGCAGGATTCGAGGGAGTAGCAATAGCATCCTAAGGGTCGTGGCTGAGGACCCGAGAGCTCCTGTGCTGAGGCATCTCATGCGAAATCATTGTCTGCATGAGATGCCTCGTAAGTACATGACTCATGAAGAGTTTCATCCCTAAATTATGTTACTAACCCTAGTGTATAAGTTGTAGTATTTAAGGTGTGTACTAACAAAAGTGGTTCCTATGTTGTGCCAAAATAAAACAATATTATTATTATTTTTTTATATATTTTACATAACTCGGGACCATGCGGTCCCGGTCCTTTGGAAGGCGTACGAGGGGCCGAAGCCAACTCGCAGAGGCCCCTTACGAAATTTTAAAGAAATGCGGCACCAACCTACGATTATCCCTGTATGCACTATGCAAGTGCACCCAAGGATAACCCCCGGTTGGTGTAGGACTATTGCAGGATATGGAAAAATAAAAAGTTGGACTATTGGTTTGGGTGGCTAAAGTGGACCGGTTTCCAGGAACTATGGTAAAACTATGACCACTGCCTGATCAATGCTTTATATATACACACTCAATAATGGGCCCCCGAAAACGGCCGCTAGCACATAGTAACGTAGCGACAAGGGGGCAACACGTCCTGAGGTGCTTATGAGGAGTGGAGAGGTATTCCACGGCTATCAGGACAATCCCGGAAGTACGGTCAAGATCCCTACCAGCATCTTACTGGAATACTTCCTTCCTCCGAGCACGTTTGCTCTTGCGAATCTCCACTCAAGCCGGCCAATAAAGGCAAGAATGAGGTGGGAGCTCTGTTCCTCGTCTTTGTTCACTCCATATTATTATAAACAGGGTCCCATTAAAATAGATGGACAAATTTTAACACAGCGCTCAGTACGTCTAACCAAAGATATCCAAGCAAAAAAAAAACAGTGATTAAAGTGATTTTATTTTGATCTAAAATAATAAATTGCCGGCACATTAGTGTATTTTCGTTAGCTGATTTTTTTTTCTTGTAGTTAAGTATCTATGCGTTTTCCTTATATATTTTTTTACCATTCGTCCTTATTTTGGTGGTCTGAATGATTGCTAAAAGTTTGTCCATCTATTTTAATGGGACCTTATCCCTTTCTAAACTGCTTCCGTGATTTTATAACAGTGTGTATGTGTGGTGCTCTCGGGATACCAAGTCTTCTGTGTGGCGGAAATAAACACAATTGTTTGTTTATTTATTTATGTATACGCATGTAAGCAGACAAGAAGAAAGGAACAGAAAAATACGTAAAAAGGTGATGCTTATTTCTAAGGAAATGTCGTCCAGCACTTTGATTATTTTATTGAAAGGTCCAGCATACCTGCGATAGGAGAGCATTTATAAAGATATGTATACAACGTATGTAAGAGTATAGGTACCTAATAGAAGGGAAAACAAAATACATAAAATCAAAACGGTTCTCTAATTTAAAATTCAATTCAATTCTATTTTTCGTCATTCAATGTTTTTTCTTTACATTCGTATTTGTAATCTTTGGATGTTTGAGAAAAACAGCATCATCATCATCATGAATTCATGATCAGCGCTACCGGAAAAATTTGAAACCCTCATCCAACATCCTACGACATATATACTCAAATTTGGACCTCCTAGGTCACCAATCTTCTCAGAAATCTAGGCTATACTTGCAAATCCCATCTTAAAAGGCGTTGACTAATTGACTTTGCCATTTATCAGTTTTGATATTAATCACATAAATAATGTCTAGACACATTAATTTGTGATCTTTATCATTAGCGGGATCAACCTTAGGATTTGATGTTCCGGATATAATAATACTAGCAGCGCCCCGCGGTTTCATCCGCATAAATGTCGATCCCCTGGGAATATCGAGAATAAAACTATCCTATGTCCTTCCCCGGGATGCAATCTATTTTTCTGCCAAATTTTTATCGAAATCCGTTCAGTGGTTTAGGCGTGAAAAGGTCAGACAGACAGTGTTACTTTCGAATTTATAATATTAGTATGAACAAGCTGTGATGTTAGAGATCACTTCCTGTTGGTCTGTTCTGTGAAAATCTCATCGTGAAAACTTAGGTGAAGTGAGCTTGAAGTGAGCCGTCTTTCCACCAGAGGGGCAATTCTCGTACTTTTAAGAACGTTCACAGTCTGATCTAGTCTCAGTCTGTCAAAAATACTTCTAATTTCCCTACATTTTTGACATTTTGTTTGTCACCGAGATGAGACTGCGACTAGACTTTGGACGTTTTAAATTACGAGAATTGACCTTCACACTATTGACAGCGGTGCTATTCTCTAAAATCTTACTGTGAAAATTTAGGTGAAGTGAGCGTGAGCTGTCAGTAATATCAATTCCTAGCAAAAACAAACTCACTTCACCTAAGTTTTCACGGTGAGATTTTTACAGAATCGACCGGCAGCTCACTTTTTTTTTTTTTTTTTTTTTTTTTGCGGATGGGAAATCATCAAATGACCCCTCCCGCTCTGGGTGGAGCGGAAGGGAGTGTTAGACTCTTACTGACTAAAACCCACCCGTGTTCCTTCCTTAGCCCTTTATGTTCCGGGCCAGCGGTAACCCTTTCGGACAATCCCGCTGACCCGGCAGGCTTCGGCCCTATGGGGCCCCTCCTCGATGCTGACATCTCTTTGAGGCGCGCGTGGAACACGTACGCGCCGTCCGGCACGGGCCTGGTCCTGATCGGACGGTGAGCTACCCATTACTCTCCGCCCGCAGGCCCGCGCCTACGGTGGCCGGGAGTCGTCGCGCGGCTCCCGACGCCCGGAGCGTCTCCCGCGGCGGCTGGGACGGGAGGCTCTCTCCCTGAGCCGTCCCGCCACCTCCTTCGCTAGCATGACTGCTTCGCAGAAGGAGGTGACTGCCTCCCACTCCCTCTCGCCCCGGACCATGGCTTGCACCAGGGCCGGGCGCGAGAGGTCGACCGGCAGCTCACTTTAAACACACTTCACCTAAGTTTTTTTTGTGAGATTTTTACAGAATAGATCGAATCTGTTTTGAATTTTACTTAAGTGATATATCTCTTTGTAACCCTTAATTTATTTATTCTTTTACACCTTTGACATGTTTATTTTAGTCTACCAGTAATGCATCCTGATTTAGTTTCTTTTCTGCTCCAGTTGAGGGTTGACATTGAATTTAAAAGTTGAACGCAAGAGCGACTTGAATCAGCGGGATTGTCAAGTCAGCGGGATTGTCCAAAAGGGTTACCGCTGGCCCGGAACATAAAGGGCTAAGGAAGGAACACGGGTGGGTTTTAGTCAGTAAGAGTCTGACACTCCCTTCCGCTCCACCCAGAGCGGGGTCATTTGATGATTTGCCAACCGCAAAAAAAAAAAAAAAAAGAGCGACTTGAATATGCTGTTACTTATTGCATAGAGGGGAGTAGTGGTGGTCCAGTGGCTCCGACTTACGAGTTGTAGTTCATGAGGTCGATCCCACACAGGCGCTTTACTTTGTGTAATTATTTTATCATCACTGCTCTCAAAAAACGGTGAAGGAAAACATGGTGAGGAAACCGGCATGTCCTTGAACCAAAAATTCGAAGACATGTGACATCTACCAACCCGCACTGGGCCCGCGTGGCGGATTACGGCCTCTCACAGAGAAGAGGACTGTGGCCCAGCAGTGAGAACATTATAGGCTGATTACCTAAGCTTATGCTACTGCACAGTGACTACCTTAAAGATCTACCTACTCTAAAGTTATAAATACGGGAAAAGCAATAACAATTCATCACCATCGTTAGCAGACTTGTTCCGCCCACTGCAGCTGTAACCCCTCTTTCTTCTTCCAAACTTCACTGTCTTGTACGATGACTGGCCAAAAAATCACCGAACGATTTAAAAACAAATAAAGATCACTATCAATTCCAAATACCTACTTAATTATATTTAACTTGAATATCGAAGTTGCTTTTCAACGTTTCAAACAAAGAACAACAACAGATGTTTTATCAGACAGAACGAATTTGAAACCAGTTTGGTATCTACGTATTATAAGTTTATATTATGCAAAATTACTTCCATGTTTGGTATGGTCTACATTCGATCGCCTTCTAATGGAGAATGTATTGCCTAACTTATTTAAATAAATTGTGTGATATTTGATATAATAATTGTGTATTTTTAGAGACTGTGGTTTTGTTGATAAGCGGTAGCGTGCAGCGATACAAGGACTCAAAGCTTTCAAATTTGGTAGCTCACTATTCATAAACAGGAGCGGCAGCTCCAGTTGCTGGTTGGCAACGTGCTTCTTGTGTATTCATAATCATAATCAGCCTATATTGTTCCCACTGCTGGGACTCAGACCCCCTCTCTAGAGGTAGTGGGCTCTTGAGTGTTCTCTTCTCGTGTATTATCAGCACCAAAATAATGAAATTTGAAAAACTCCAAAAGCGCACGACTCATAATGCTCATTTGATCGTATAATAAAACATGTTAGAGATATTATATTAGTTTGTTTTTTAGTAATTATAATTAAACTACTTAAAAGAGCCATTTTCAATAGGGTTCCTTATATGGGACAAAATAAACTATTAAAAAAAAATTGACTCAATTAATTGATTTTTTCGCAAGCTACAATTGGTCGATCAATTAATATTCGATTATTTGGCATTCGATTTGGCATAGTACACCCAATGTTTTCACACCTTGATTGACGGGATTTTTTTTTAGAAATATTTTGATGTTTATTTTTCGTTTCTACTGCATTAAATCAATTTTTAAAAAGTTTACAGAATTAATCTCCATTAAATTATCTATACAATGGTATAAACATTAAGTAGGTTCTGAGTACTAGCAGGAGTATAACAATAGAAACAGTTGCAGAAAGGAGGTAAAAAAAAATTCGATCGTAAAACACTGCACACTTGATGTTAGTGAGACTAAAAGGATATTTTATGGTAGTAACTTCAGTACTTACCAATTATATTCGCGACTTAAACAATTTTTTCCAGTTATCAATCGAAATTGAATTTAGACTTATTTATTTATTAAATCATTAAGGTTATTTATCTATATATGTATGTATTTAGAAATATATAAGTATGTTTATCAGTTGTCTAGTACTCATAACACAAGCTCTGCTTAGCTTGAGACTAGACGGCGTTGTGTGATAGTTGTGGAATATTATTATTATTATTATTGATAGTTTAATTTTAGCCACAGAATCGCTTCTGCCTATCACTGCGCCCAATACAATACACCGTTGCCTCCAAACAGAAACACGACCGTTCTGTCATTGTAGTCGGCGCCTACGCAGGCGTGGGCGATGCGGCCCGCGAGTGAGCCAGCACCTTTACTTTCCAATTTTAGATGCTATATCATGTATAATGAGTTAGTCGCTTTGTAACTATGAATAATGAGGCAAGTGGCTGCTGTGCCGACTGGTTTTTCTGCTTTGAACTCTTTTTGAGAACCTCCTCCTTTTTGAAGTCGGTTAATAAAAAAAAACGGCACCTACTTATTTCGCTTACGACAGTTTTTCGACCAAAACTGTGTATATTTGAATTAAGAATTTGAGATAATTTTCAAGTTATGGAACATCAAACTGAACTGACTGTCATACGTAACAAAGTTCAAATTCCATTGCAACCAAAAACTTATTAGATTAGGCCCTTTCTGTTAGGTACAAATGGTCACTCAAAAATCGACTTAGAAAACATTTCAGTAAAGTGCATAACTGATTAAGTGGCGATGGAATGTAAATTATATGAGATTGTTAACACTGCACTGCTAAATAGTTCTCTGATGTGCCGGTCTATTCTGTAAAAAGTTTAACGTGACAACTTAGCTGTCAGTAATGTCAATCTCTAGCATCAATGACAGTTCACTTCATCTAAATTTTCACGGTCAGGCTGTTCTCAAATCACTTAATAGGATCGCTCTGGATCGTATCCCATTATCAGCCTGTAACGTTTCCACCGCTAGGTCACAGGCCTCGTCTTTGTGAGAAGGAATGGTCGGTAAGGCACCACGCGGGCCCAGTGCGGCTCCGGGATGGGTGCGAGATGGTGATGAATTGATATTGCTTTTCCCGTACTTTTAACTTTAGAGTAGATCTTTAAGGGACACTATGCAATAGCATAAGCATAATCAGCTTATAATGTTCCCACTGCTGGGACACAAGCCTTTTCTAGGTAAGAGGGAGTGGGCCGTAATCCACCACGCGGGCCCAATGCGGGTTGGTAGATGTCTCATGTCTTAGAATGTTTGGTTCTGGGACATACCGATTTCCGCGCGATGTCTTCCTTCACCGTTTTGAGAGCAGTGGTGTTAAAATAAATTACACAAAGCAAAGCGCCTGCCTGGGTTCGAATCCACAACCTACAATGGCTACAACTGGTAAGTCAGGGCTGTTACCATGTCAGCATCGAGGAGGGGCCCCATAGGGCCGAAGCCTGCCGGGTCAGCGGGATTGTCCGAAAGGGTTACCGCTGGCCCGGAACATAAAGGGCTAAGGAAGGAACACGGGTAGGTTTTAGTCAGTAAGAGTCTGAGGCTCCCTTCCGCTCCACCCAGAGCGGGAGGGGTCATTTGATGATACGCAAAAAAAAAAAAAAAGGGCTGTTACCACTGGACCACCACTGTTCGCTTCGATCGTTCCGTAATACGCATAGAAAGAAAGAAGAAAGAAATAATTTATTTTGCAATGAATGTGGGTACTAAATAAGATGTAAACATTCTAAAAACGGTTCCAACACACTCTCTTACGTCATGCAAAAGTAAAAAAAAAAGTATTTATATTTCCTCAAATAAACAACCATATAAACAATAAGAAAAACAAGTATTAGTAATGTGGATCTACAGTCTTCCCACATAAACTAAACATCAAAAAAACAACAATGTTAATTCTAGGTATATTTTACAAATGATTGATTAAATTGATTATTTTCTTTCATTAACAACAACAATAACAATAAACAAGATAAATATAGAATGAAATTTAAAATAAAAATAGATAATAAATTAATGTAACATTATAAACTCTTATCATTCAAAAAATCTTGTATAGAATGCATATTTACGCAGCTGTTTCCAAATAGGCACGCACTTTATAAAATAACTATAAAACTAATGATATCAACACGTTTCAAACTGGTCCACATGATACGACTTGCTACGTTATATACCAATGATTGGTTTTATAACTTTTCTATCGATTCATAAAATAACCGAGGCAAATGTCCACAAGCTCAGGTGACAACGTTTTGAAACTTTATCTAAACCAAGGTATCCCGTAAAATCAAATTAAAAGTTCCATCGTTCCACAATCCATGGAAATCGGAGTAGCAATATTTAGAGGTTTTAATGGTTTGTTTTCATCTTGGTTTGCAAGATAATTTTATCAACAACCGGTCTAAAAGATAAAAAAATATACATATAATTATTTTGAGATGGAATAGCATTTTTTTAATACCGATATTCGGATCCTCTTTATGTAAATCAATCATTTCAATAAACAATTTCGATTTTTCAATTTCAATTTCCTCATCATGATGACGCTCATCATCCACAGCCCGACTTTAGCGATTGCTGAGCGTAAGTCTCTCTTTTCATGTGTTTTAATCTCCAAATTCCTGCGCCAGCCTCATCCAGGTTCTACCCGATTTTCAGGTACTGGAGGTTATTTGAGGAAAAAGCTAGGTAGATTCTAACTTATGAATAATCGTAAAAAACTCAGCTTATCGTCTACAATAATTAGAAAAAAATTGCTGGACTCTGATCCAAATGAGAAAGGAGGACAGCGCATTAAAGTAACGGTCTGAAACCTGAACGCGGTAGAAACTATTTCCCAAGAACTCCTTTAAAAACCTAGGGTATCACTAAATATAAAATTTTCCTCCATACAACTCCCACAGCAAACATTAATTGATTAAATGCATATTAACACAAACGCATACTTGGGAAGCTTTTCTTTGGTTTAAAAGCAAAAAGATAAAGAAAGAAAACTTGATCTCGGTACACGTCGGCATTCCTTCTACGGCTCAGCGCAGTTTACAATGTGACAGTTCGATTGATTCGCATATATGCACCTGCTGTAGGGTATAAATAAGACAAAGTACTATAGGGGAGATTATATAAAAAAAAATATATATTGAACGCGTAGGTCACTTGCCCAGCAGTACATACTTATATTATAGCAGTACATATTGTAGCAGTATTATACAGCACAACGCTTTTATAATCACCATTCACAGCCTTTTTCTACCTGAGTACTGCATAAGCTTAACCTTTATAAGCCAAGGCGGGATTTTTTTGCCAGTCATCCCCAATGAATATCTAGTAAACAATTTTAGAATGATGGCTACAAGTGGCTATAAAAAATTAAGCAACTTTGCTTATATGTCACCAAAGGGATCTTTCTAAAAAGTTCTTTATCATAATTAAAAGTATCTCCAGAGAGGCTTCACATAAGCTTTGTCAAGAGCACCAACAGCTATTTCTTTGTGCTAACTAATACTAACTCCGAACACACCTACCGATTACCATGCGATGTCCAATGATTTTGGCAACACGGCAATACTCATTATGGGGTATTCCTCGAAACGCACCAACTTTGAAAGGCAACAATTAATTCCTGGCCATAAAAAAAATTATATTAATAAAAATATTACAATTTTATTCCTCGAAATGCATCAACGATATAGTTCATAGAGAAGAGCATGAAGGATTCGTAATAAATGATATCGATAGACGTTTCATTTGGTGCTTTTCGAGGAATTATAAGTTTTATATAAGGCAATGAAAATGACCAAAGTCATAATTCAGGCAGAAGTCGACCTTGCAACGTGAGGTACTAAAGTTTACTGGCGCTCTATGTCTCGCGTTTATACTCCAATCCCCTATTAATAGCAGATAGATCCGTGTTCAATACATCGCCTTGTATCGAAGATAAATGGGTAAGCACATACAATTGCTTGTAGTAATAAGCTATCGGCAATGATTAGTACGTGGCATGAATGATGTATACGTACATTACGTACATAATGTAGGACTTGTAGGAGTGATAGAAATAGATGTGTAGTTTGCAGTTACTCTATGACTGTTATGAGATCCTGGTACTTAGTAGCCGTGGACATAATTTTATTGTGAGAAATTTTGTATGTACTCTCAACCAACAACCAACTTTCTGGATGCAAATGCTTTATTGTCGTCCTACCCTTATAATAGTTAGTTGTGTTATGTTTGCTGTTACTCTGACATTGTTATGAGGTCCTGGTAGCTAATGGCCGTGGACATAATTTTATGATGCGGAACTTTTTAATTTCTTCTCTCCAACAACTTTTTCTGGATGCAAATCATCATCAGTCATCATTAATAACTTCCTACACTATTAGAATAGAAGTGTTATGTTTGCAGTTACTCTGTCACTGTATGAGATCCTGGTAGCAAGTGCCTGTGGATATAATTTTATGATGAGAAACTAATAAAATTTTTCTCTCCAACCATATTTTCTGGATGCAAATCATCATCACGATTAAGTATCTTCCTAACCTTATCACAATTTATTTGGGGTCGGTGTTACATGTCTTCTTCGGTCATACATTTCTATCAGCTATTTGCCGAATTGGTGCTGCAATGCAAACAAAATAATTAAAAACCTAGTCTTCTACAAAATTGTTTTTTTTTTTCAGAAAGATATTTCTTCTCATTGTGATATCATAATACGTAGGTAAAGTGCTTATGTGAACACTGGAAAAGGTCCTATTTAAAAAAAACAACTGTAATTGAACATAAAATTTAATTTAACAATAGCCTGATGAAATAAAACATGATGAAATAAAACATTTCCAAGACATAGAACCACCACAAACAATAACCACACTCCATCATTTCAAAGAACACACAAAACTTAACAAAATCAATATAGGTATCGAACAACCTCTCGTTAGTCGAGGTAGGCCGAAGAATCGTTGGAATCGATTGCAAAAACTATCGCGAGGCAATCGATAAACGAACGACAGTCAATGACCTAACAGGGGACGTGGGAATCTTGTCGGAGTGACATTACTGGCTGCATTGTCCGACTTTTTGGCTTCTTTGAAGGCTGAGACGAATATCGTACTCCCTGCGGTGTAAACAGGGCGTAATTCTATTGGTACAGGCCACTTATTGCCTGGCAGTTTTATGCTTACAGCGCTACAGAGTTCTTTTGGCGCGTGGCCAAAATCAGAACTAATGCCGCCATCTTGTTTTTTCAATATATTTCTTATGTATTCACAAAACAATGTTTACTAACAGCACCTCCCTGTCAACGTATTTCGAGCGCGAAAAGAACCGCGGTGTTTTGTTTATTTATGGCTGCACAAGTGGCTATAGAAATAAGGAAACTGTCATTTGTTTTTGTTTGTAGGGCAGTCATAGCCCACCTTGGTAACTGGCCAGTATTTTATTACAGCATCAGCTTTTTTATCATGTATTATGTTAATACGAGAGAGAAAAGGAAGGTTTTGCTAATAATAAGTACTCATGACTCATCATTAGTTGTAGCTCCTATAAATGTTAATTATATTAGAGCCAGGAATTGGAGATAATTTTATAGTTATGGAACAACAAACTAAATGTCATACTTAACAAAGTTCAAATTCCATTGCACCCAAAAACTTATTAGGACCTTTTTGTTACAAACGGTCACTCAAAAATCAACTTAGACTACATTTCACTAAAGTAGATAACTGATTAAGATTAAGTGGCAATGGAATGTAGATTATTTGAGATTTTGATGAACACTGCCATAGCGTGGCCATAGTAAGTGTTTTTTGTCTCTTTGTGGGCATTTTCGGCTACTTGATTGCAAACTTGGAGAGTCATTCCGAATCTGTGAGTCATCTCTGTTGATTTGTGCACGACATCGAAAAGGAGGTGCTATAGATCATATAGATGTGTTAAGTTTATTGTATAGCCTGTTGAATACACGTCATATTGTCATTGCTATGGAGGTTTAAAGAAATCCGACTTGCTGATATTTGAGCCCGATTGTTTAAGTAAAGGAAACTCCTCAAACTCAAACTCGAAGCATTTATTTCAATTAAACCATTTACAGGCACTTGTGAACAGGTAATTGTCAAAGAGTCGGCCAGTTAGTCAGAAAGTTGAACCAAGATGGCCCATTCCAAAATGTAGATCTCTATGGAGAAGAACGGCAGGAAACTGCAAGAATACTTTTCTAAATCATACATAAACTTGGGTACATTATTCTTATAAACAAGTATGTAAAGAACTTTAAGCAATGAAGATTCTACTCTATGGAGACTTCGTGTAATTCGTAGAAGAAACAAAAGCTGGATTGTTAATTCTTGCAAAGATTGTCTAAATCTACTTTTCACACTTTTTAATGCTGTCTGGATAGTAGGCTGACTTAATTACTAAATCCCCTGTGGTGTAAACAGGGTAGGTATTTATTGCCATTCTGCGAACCACAATTGTTTTTGAATCTCGTAACCGTCATGTGGTGTCAAGACCGGATGCATAAAATCGGGTTTTTGGGTTTCACGAAGACATTATGGGAAAGTTATCACGTCTGTGCCACCTGTGGTGTTAATAAGTGCGCAAACATTCGTAAATCAATAGCTCTTATCCTAAAATGTGAGATTTTCAAGAAGATTTGGCAAAAAATATTTCAGTAACAGCATTAATAAAGAATTTTTGGGAGTCAGTAGCACACACTGACTTTTAATTTCAGGGGCGATTCTCGTTAGTTTAAGAACGTTCACAGTCTGACCTTAGTCTCAATCTGTCAAAAATACCTCTAATTTCCCTACATTCTGGAAAAGTTTTTGACATTGATTGTCGTTGAGATGAGATTACGACTAAATTTTGAACGTTTTTAATTACGGGAATTGGCCTTCAGATTTTTTGAATGATTGGTGGCGAAATTAAACTGATTGGACGTTTAAGAGCCAAGCCGCCAGCACATCAAGCTACCTGAAACTGTAAAATTTTCCAATCAACATTGAACCTTATGCTATAGGGATAAAGTTGAAAATCTATTAAATAAATTTGACAGATTGATCTTGATGTGCTGGCATCTGTAGGTACCAAAAATTCGAAGACATGTGACGTCTACGAACTCGCTGCCCACGTGGTAGATTACAGCCCACTCCCTCTCACAGGGAGGAGGCCTGTGTCCCAGCAGTGGGAACATTATAGGCTGATAATGCTTAATATGCTTCTTAGCTGATACACATTGTGGCGGTGCTGCCCCAGATGAACCCACTGACAAGGGGCCATATTGAATTTGCCTAGTAAACGACGAATAAAAGCAGTGCTACTTTAAAATACTATTAAAGCCGTTTCCCACGTGCTGGCAATAAAATAATAGTTATTATTAATAAAACAATAGTTTATTACAGATGTGTAGGCTGAATACGTCCGTTTTGATGCAACGTTCCGCCATAATGTTTGTTTATGGAAAACTTTATGTGGTTTCGTTGTGTTTAAATAACCAATGGCGCCGATTCCCTTGTTCACAAACTAAACTAAATTTAAGTTCAGTGCATCTTTTTCTTTCTATTTCGTTATGAAAAGGACAGCAGATCAATATTAGTTTAGTCCTGTCAAATTAAGATACTCCATAGACAATTTAGACGAGATTAAAATATTGGCTATTAAAAATACGTCAATTTACGTCAGGCGCTGACTAATTTGACAGGACTAAACTAATATTTATCTTCTGTCCTTTTCTTAGTGAAATAGAAAGAAAAAGACGCACTGAACTTAAATTTAGTTTAGTTTGTGAATAACAGAATCGGCACCAGTGTTTGTTTAATCTTGCACCCTGATTGCGTAAATCTGAATCATTTTGAAGGATATCCCTAATCCATTGCTTCATATGTTCGGAAAAATTTGTCTGCTCTACAATGTAAATAACGCAATGAATGATGTTGAACTGTCAAAATGAAAGCCTTTGCTACTGATAGTGTTTGACGCAATTACCCCGCTGTTTAATACATTCAAATTATTGATGGTCGGTTATTGTAATTCATCATCTGCCTTTTCCCAACTATGTTGGGGTCGTGGACGTCCACGGTCATAAAATATGTCGACATAATTATGTGCACGTTAAAAGGTTACAGTGGACGAAAATTTATTTGCGTTTTCATATAAAATTCCTTACATTTTACTTCCCTGTGTTATCACGATGCCGTGACTTGGACGCGGACGTTCACGATAATATCTTGACGTTATAAATTAAATAAGCGCACATCGTCATCATCTGCCTAGCCTTTTCCCAAACTATGTTGGGGTCGGCTTCCAGTCTAACCAGATGCAGCTGAACACCAGTATTTTACATGGAGCGACAGCCTATCTGACCTCCACAACCCAGTTACTGGGTAAGAATATACCCCTTGGTATGACTGGTTTTCAGTCTTCCGGACTTCTGACGACCCGTAACGACTGTCAAAGATCCACGAATGACAGCGGGGACCAACCGCATAACGTGCTTCCCGAGGCTCGAAGGGGTTTCGGTATGTAAAAATGGTCACCCATCCACAGACCAACCGCGGCAAGCGTAGATTAACCTGAGCGATCGACTTGTGCGGCTGTTATTATTTAGCCACGGGCCTCTCCTTGTAAAAGCGCACAATAGCTATAAATTAATTTAAAAGCGCGTTGTTTGATTTGATTGACTATTTAATTTTTAAATATGGAAGGTTTTTCCAAAATTAACATTTATTAAATTCAATCAAGAGCACACAATTTTTATTCGATTTCAAAACAATTGAATCGGATCAAAATGCACTCGATTAATTCGAATAAACTCGCTCGCATCACTAAGTTTCGTAACTTTGTGTTAGTTTTCCTATCGGAAAGTATTGAAATTTGAATTTTAACGATTGCTGAGCACTTTTGAAATAGTGTGTATCGCGTAGGTTTGATAAAAGTATCTTGTTTTACCGAACACCGATGACATTCCATTTGGTATCGATTTAATGTATACGGTTATGTAAAAAAGGATTTATTCTTCAAAATATAATTTTTATGTAGGTAACCAATTTAATTAAATGTTTATTCATGAGAAAGACGGTTTTCGTTGTTTCATTCAATGGGTTTCGTTAAATCCTACTGTATTCTGCTAATAATTGGCGTATTATGTAATTAAATACTTCATAACACTCAATGATAGGGGCTTTGTATTGTTCAATTGTTATTTCATGAACCGATATTGTTCAGTTGCTGTTAAATCTATTTGTAACCACAATGGTTGGGACCACTTATTGATTGATAATTATGATAACACACAGCCCAAACTGCTGAAGATTAAATATTCAATTTGATGAAAAAAATAACACTTGCTTTGGGTATAAAGGCTTTCCAGAAGGCTTTCATAAGTACCTATTTTCAAAAATCAACCCCTAGGAATATACAACGGGATTATCTTTCCAAGTCTATGATATCCCACCTCATAATCAGCCCATACTGTTCCCACTGCTGGGACACAGGTTCTCTTCCAGATGGAGTGGGCTATAATTTACCACGCGGTCCCAGTACGGGTTGGTAGATGTCACATGTCTTCGAATTTTTGGTTCTAGGACATATTGTCGGTTTCCTCACGACGTTTCTCTTCGCCTTTTGAGAACAGTTGTGATGAAATTATTTATACAAAGTAAAGCGCCTGTCTGGGTTCGAACCCTCGACCTACAACTTGTAAGTCGGGGCCGTTAGCACTGAGATACTACTACTCTATCAATATTACCAACCTATCTTGTAGTATTTTATAAAGCATCAAAAGCAATCTTTAAAACATCCTAAACAAGATATGTTAGGACTAACCTACCTGTTAAAGTAAACACTTCAACCAAATTTATTGCTCGCTAACCTAAATTATTCAATTTAATATCGATACACAATTAATTAGAAGCGGTAAATCGATTATCTCAAGGGGGATCTCTTAATTAATGTCAATTAGATGGTACCTGAGATAATGCCTTTAATGGGACCCGAATGCAAATCAGTGTGGATTCGGAAACCACTTGTATTCCGGAATTAGGTCATTGTTACCTTATTTATGTCAAACGGGTTTCGAATACTGTTTTGGGTGCAAAACTCGGGGAATTGCGACATTCCGATCATTTCAATAATAATACGTATAATAGGTATGTACTTTTGAGGGGCTTGTGGCTAAGTAATAACAGCCGCTTGGGTCGATCGAATTCTTGCCGCGGTTGGTCCGTGGATGTGTGGCCATCTTTACATACCAAGACCCCTCCGTGCCTCGGAAATTGGTCCCGCCTGTTATTCGTGGATCTTTGACAGTCGTTACGGGTCGTCAGAAGCCCGAAAGTCTAACAACTAGTCTTACAAAGAGGTTTAATGATAAATGATTTTATTTCTGTAAGTAGGTTTGTACAAACACTTTTACACGTCAATCATATTTTTCTTATTACCCAGTTGTGGAGGTCAGATAGGCAGTCGCTCCATTTAAAATACTGGTACTCAGCTGCATCCGGTTAGACTGGAAACCGACCCCAACATAGTTGGGAAAAGGCTAGGCAGATGATAGAGGTATGTGCTTATACAGGATGGCAAATTTTTCGCCGGTTATCAAGAAAATATTTTGCTGTTTCATACATATATTTTTTATACTGTGCATATATACTGCGTAGGTATTGCACTTTACTATGAAACAGTAGATTTTTTGATAACCGACGAAAAATTTCTACGCTAGGGGGTTTCAAAATCATGAACTGGCTCCATGCCATTCCATGGTAATAGGCCTGTCTATGCCACCCTGTGTCTAAATTCGAAAATTCTGTTTAAATTCCATATATCCGTGTTAAATTCAGTATTACCAATTACTATGTATGAAGTGAGTAGTATGAACGTAAACGAAGAATAAAAACTTTTTAACAAAAAAACAAAAAACACTACAGACTTCCATAAAAGACACTACAAAGTGAAAAATAACTTTAATTTCGGAAGTCGATGTCGTTGGGTTCAGATTAGTTTGGAAGTCGGCGGTGTGATACCCCCGTGTCTCGGAAAGCACGTTAAACCGTTGGTCCTGCGCCTGATCTCTCTAGGTTGTGTCGGATTGCCGTCCCATCGGAATATGAGAGTGAAGGAAGAGGAAATGCACCTGTGTCTGCGCGCACACTTGTGCACTATAATATCTCCCGCGCCGAAGGGTCGTCTCCGTTGAGATTGACTGCCGCCGTGGCCGAAATACGGTCTGGAGGACTTTTTATTTTTATCCGGAAGCGAGTGATGCGACACGTCGTCGATAAGTATGGACCGAGCACATCACTAACTGTCACTGTGAATGGATAAGGATGGGACTGTCTTATTGTACTGTTCTGATTCAGTTTATGGACTTAAATAAATCCAGTTATAGGTATCTTGTTTTTGTTGGTTTTATCTTTCGTGAGGCGTAGGTATGTTTAAAATTGTTTACAGTCTCCCGTATGTGCCTTTTCTGGGAATACTTGCTAATCAAGTATTCCCAGAAAAGTCATATAATATTCCAGAGAGAAATGGACATAGCATAATCAGCCTATAATGTTCCCACTGCTGGGACACAGGCCTCCTCTCAGTAAGACAGAGTAGGCATGTCTTCGATTTTTGAAGTGAAAACTTCTTTAGGCGCGTTGGGAATTTTTTGAGATGGGAAAAAACATTGAACTCGCGCCACTGTTACCGTAAGCGACACCGCGCGTGTTTTGTTTATAAGACGATTAAAAAAATACCCGCTTCGGATGTGTTCGGCTGTCCTCGGAATGTACTCGGTTTTAATATATATTCGATATGTCAGTGAGTGATGGCAAAGTATTACGTATTATGGTTGTGTTTTGTTTTCACTTCTGTCGGCACTCCCGAAGTGCCACTTTTTAGGTTCTAGGACGTGGCGGTTTCCTCACGATGTTTTGATAGAATAATTCAGACAAAGTAAAGCGTATGTCCAGGGGGTCTACTCCGAAGCGGTTAACCACTGTATCGGCCGAATGTTCGGTCATTTTCTACTACCATTAATTTCCTATATTGACTATTGGTCCCGACCAAACTGTGCCAATCCGAACCTTTTTAGAACCCTTAACCCTTTTTTTTTTAATTCGTAGTAGGACAACAATATTCGAATCAGAAAATGACCGAACATTCGGCCGATACAGTGGTTAACCGCTTCGGAGTAGACCCCTGGTTCGAACCTACGACCTACAATTTCGTAAGTCGCGATCAAGCTACCACTGCTGAAATGGACATAGGTACTTGTTTATATTTTGATCCAGATCATGATTATAGCTTAGTTTGAGCTCAAAATTATTAAAGAAATCGAGAAAAGTTGATGGTATAGTAGGTGATTTAACAGCGTGTAGTCGTAATTTTCCGTCAGTACTTTAGTGTTTTATCAGAATTTGCGAGTCACAATACCTAACTAAAAGAAAAAGTTGAATGTTACAATTCGTTATAAACTTTCTTGTTTTCAGCAATGAGCAAGTTTTCAAACGAAAAGTTCTCACATAAGCACACTATTTACACAGTTGTATACCAACTTAGGTATACAGGGCGTCCCACGGCTATGCAACATGGAGGGAAAGTACCTTGAATATTGTAGATGGAACATTTTTAACCCCCGACGCAAAAACGACGGGGTGTTATAAGTTTGACGTGTCTGTGTGTGTGTGTGTGTGTGTGTGTGTGTGTGTGTGTGTGTGTGTGTGTGTGTGTGTGTGTGTGTCTGTCTGTGGCATCGTAGCTCCCGAACGGATGAACCGATTTTGATTTAGGTTTTTTTGTTTGAAAGGTGTATTAGTCGGGAGTGTTCTTAGCTATGTTTGATGAAAATCGGTCCAAGATGGCCGCCGCTACAAAATGGCGGATAACATATTTTTTCTCAACTCCCTCAATATGGGTATCAAATGAAAGGGCTTGACTAGTAGAATACTATACACTATTAAAAATTTCAAATCCAAGATGGCCGCCACCACAAAATGGCGAATTACATTTTTTTTTCACAACTCCTTCAATATAGGTATCAAATGCAAGGGCTTGACAAGTAGAATAATTTACACTATATTGAAAGGGAATGAGGAATATTAACTACCTAACGAAATGAAAACTAAAAACTTGAAAAATATAATAAAACAAAAAAATCTGTTTAGTCTTAAAAATTATTCTTCAACTATAAACTAATCAATATTTTTTGACGGATAAAAAACCTGATTAAACACCAAATTACCAGAATCTTAAAACGGAAGAAAATAAAAGAAATGAAATAGGTACAAAAATTAAGGAGTCCCTACAAAAAGAATGAAATAAACAAAAATAAAATTAAGGAATCCCTACAAAAAGCATGAAATAAAAAAATCTTATGGAAGTCGGGGGACCGTTCTGCATGTGGAACAGCTTCTATTCTGTGGTCCCCCGACTTCCATAAGATTTTTTTATTTCATGCTTTTTGTAGGGATTCCTTAATTTTATTTTTGTCGGGGGTTTTTTAAATTTTTTATTTAATTTTTTATTTCATGCTTTTTGTAGAGACTCCTTAATTTTTGTATTTCATTTCTTTTCTTCCGTTTTAAGATTCTGGTAATTTAGTGTTTAATCAGGTTTTTTATCCGTCAAAAAATATTGATTAAGTAATTTATAGTTGAAGAATAATTTTTAAGACTAAACAGATTTTTTTTGTTTGATTATATTTTTCAAGTTTTTAGTTTTCATTTCGATGTAGTTAATATTCCTCATTCCCTTTCAATAAGTATAGTGTACATTATTCTACTTGTCTAGCATTTGATACCTATATTGAAGGAGTTGTGAAAAAAAAAATGTAATTCGCCATTTTGTGGTGGCGGCCATCTTGGATTTGAAATTTTTAATAGTGTATAGTATTCTACTAGTCAAGCCCTTTCATTTGATATCCATGTTGAGGGAGTTGAGAAAAAAAAATGTAATTCGCCACTTTGTTGTGGCGGCCATCTTGGATTTGAAATTTGTTATAGTGTATAGTATTCTACTATTGAAGCCCTTTCATTTGATACCCATATTGAGGGAATTGTGAAAAAATATGTTATCCGCCATTTTGTAGCGGCGGCCATCTTGGACCGATTTTCATCAAACATAGCTAAGAACACTCCCGACTAATACACCTTTCAAACAAAAAAAACTAAATCAAAATCGGTTCATCCGTTCGGGAGCTACGATGCCACAGACAGACACACACACACACACACACATACACACACACACACACACACACACACACACACACACAGACACGTCAAACTTATAACACCCCGTCGTTTTTGCGTCGGGGGTTAAAAATTAAATTAAAAATTTAAAAAACCCCCGACAAAAATAAGATTAAGGAATCCCTACAAAAAGCATGAAATAAAAAAATTAAATTATAAAAATCTTATGGAAGTCGGGGGACCTCAGAATAGAAGGTGTTCCACAGAACGGTCCCCCGACTTCCATAAGATTTTTATAATTTAATTTTTTTATTTCATGCTTTTTGTAGGGATTCCTTAATCTTATTTTTGTCGGGGGTTTTTTAAATTTTTAATTTAATTTTTTTACTGAAAGAAGACATTATTTTAATTAAAAAAAAACAATTTAAACTGCATTCATAGATTTTTAAATAATTACATGGTTGAACCGGGAATCGAACCCGCTACACAAGAAAAAAAAATACACTGTAGCTTTATCATACCGATCGAAAGGCTTCATCATAAGGATTATTTTTTGCTAATAACGTAGTGTCAGAAATAAAATGTTCCATCTACAATATTCAAGGTAGGTACTTTCCCTCCATATCCCACATAGCCGTGGGACGCCTTGTATATAACTTAACTCAGCAGCTACATGGGAGCTATTGACCCTTATATCGATTTCCTTTCTGGGTAGCCGGAAATTTGAGTAGCGGGAACGCTCCTTGCATCTATCTGACTTATCTCTTAACTTTAGAGCATGAGCCCGTTAAACCATTACCTGCAGAGAACGACGACATCAACTTATATTTCTACTAGCTGCGCCCCGCGGTTTCACCCGCGTAAATGTCGATCCCGTGGGAATATCAGGATAAAAAGTAGCCTTTAAGTTAATCCAAGGTGCCGGCTACCTCCATACAAAATTTTACGAAAATTGGTTCAAATCAGGTTATCGAAATGTGTCATTTTCGATATGATAGCCTGTCGGATATTTGTGAATAGCTATGCAGATCAAACTTCAATATTTCGTACATGTCGACGCAACAACTGATGAAGGCAATTTTTGCATTTCATTTTCACATCCGATACAGAATGTTTCGTGTTGAGTGTTCCGTGAATCGTGTGTCAATCTACGGATCATATTTTGTATGTGTATTGGTTTTTTTTTAATCGTGTTTCGATATGTGACAGATCATCGTTGTCACTGTGAGAGGGGATGGTGACTGGTAACTTGGTGTATAGGTAGCAGTGTTCAAAATCTCAGTTAATTTACTTTCCATCGCCAAATAATCAGTTATCTACTTTAGTGAAATGTATTCTAAGTTGAATCTTGAGTGAGAATTGGGAGGTATTCCACATGGCACATGAGTGAATGCACCTGAGACACAACGGCACATTCACTCAGGTGCCATTTAAGCGGGTGCCCAATGTGGAATACGTCGCCTAATAAGTTTTGGTTGCAATGGAATTTGACAAGTATGACAATAAGTAAGACATTTAAGTACGACATTCAGTTTGTTGTTCCTTCTAACTTCTTCCTAAATTATCTATCTCAAATTCTTAATTATATGGTAAAGCTAGAATTTTTTGGTTTGTAATAGTCAGTTTCCTGTGGTACCTACGTTAATGTTAATTTCTGAGCCAAACTGTGCCTTAACTATGCCGTTAAAACATACCCTTTAGCTCCAAAAGCTATTTTTATGCTACGGCTACATTGTCGCGATAACGCAAACTACACTTCGCGCGCTCTCTGTTCAACAGCGAGACGTGCTTCGAGCGATGTGCGAGAGAGAGCGCGCGAAGTGTAGTTCGCGATATCGCGACAAAATGTAGCCGTAGATAAAATGATTCCGGAAGGTTACGTGAATAAAACGTACATCACACAATGATATTATAAAGGAAAGATACGCTACGTTCATACTGAGCGACGTTCTGTATTGTTGCGTTGTTATTACAAAGTATTTACTGCGATAGATAATACGAAAAGTATGACACAGAAAGAGATAGCTATCTGTAGTGTGTTGCTCGCTGCTATTAGCGGACTAAATGAAACTACAACAATTGTCTGAATTTGTCTGCAACAATTTGGGCGCGCCAGTGCCATATCTACCTCTTTAATATCATTGAAAACACAGCACAAAAATATTGACGTATTGACACGTCGCGGTCGTCGCCATTGCACCCGTGCGAAGCACGTGCAGTTCGCTAGTAATATAAGGTCAAATTTAATTAGCCATCGTAATTCCGCATACGTGATAATATGAAATAAATATTTAAAAAATTTGATGTTTTTTTTTGGCGCTCAAGGATAAAGGTGTGTCCAAACACAGCGTGAAGGTTTTTTTTTTCAGGATTGGAAATCATCCCTCAAATGACCCCTCCCGCTCAGCGGGATTGTCCGAAAGGGTTACTGCTGGCCCGGAACATAAATGACTAAGGAAGGAACACGGGTGGGTTTTAGTCAGTAAGAGTCTGACACTCCCTACCGCGCCACCCAGAGCGGGAGGGCTTTTTTTTTTTTTTTTTTTTCGGATGGGATATCATCAAATGACCCCTCCCGCTCTGGTTGGAGCGGAAGGGAATCCTTCAAAAATGAATTGTTTCTTTTGTTCTGTGAAGTTTACCCCCAAAAAACTGATTTCTTGAATAAATGATTGCGGTCATCAAAAAATTCATCAAATTGATTTCTAATTTGTTGTTTAATGTTTGTATATCGATACTCATCACGGCTCCGGAGTTTCGTTAGCTAATTTAATTAGACCCTGTATAGAAAACTTTTCTGTCTCCTACCCGCAACTACTACAGTTTTAACAAAATAATTTGGCCACAGAGAGATGAGAGCGGTAGAGGTAGTGACTTATATCATAAGCCGCTGCTGTAATGCAGCTAGACGTCCGAGCTGACGCTTATCCCAGAGGCTTCCATCACACTGTGTGCTGGATCCTTGCTAAGGATGCCCCTAATATTAATAATATAGTTTTGTATGTTGAATAAAATGACCGAGATAATCATCCTATTTGGCAATTGTTTTAGATCGTAGTTAGGAAAGAGATTAAAACAGAAGACGAACTAGGTGGGGATCGAGAAGGGGGGGGGGTGGAGGGGGGGTTCAGTGGTCAGACCGGAATAAATCATATAAACTACAATCTAAAACAACTGACAAACAACAGCTGAGTACCTAAATCGCACTATGAAAATAATAAAATTTCTTCGTCTTGTTTTGCTTTACTTTCCAACATAATGGAACCCTGGAAAAGCTTTAAACGAGAGGCGTGATTATTGTGAGTTCTAAATGAATATTTTGCGTATTCATGTTTTTTTTATTTTTGAAGTGAAAACTTCTTTAGCGGCATTGTACACTTTTTTTGTAATGGGTAAAAAATGTTAAACTCGCGTCAGGACACGTGACCTGATCGAAAATTCGTAAGACGGATGGAGAGTGCTACGGCGTAGGTCAAACTGTGCTACGGCGTAGCTCACACTATGCTACGGCGTAGTTCACCATACCAGCATACCAGCGAATATGGCTGTTTTTAACCGACTTCTTGAATAAAATATTTGGTTTGACATTTTGAAGCTTTTTTTAGATTCTATAATTAGACTCAAACTATTTTAAATAGATATTTAGTTAAGAGCGTTTACGCCGTGCGGCATTTTATACAAACTTTCAAGCCCTTATTTTTCGAAATGAATGAACCGATTTTAATGAAACTTCATACGCATAAGCAGGATACAAAGGTCTAAAAATACTAACTTTTTAGAATTTTGTATCCTGCCTAACTCGCGCCACTGTTACCGTAAGCGACACCACGCGTGTTTTGTTTATAAGACGATTAAAAAAAATACCCGCTTCGGATGTGTTCGGCTGTCCTCGGGTTGTACTCGGTTTTAATGTATATCCGATATTTCAGTGAGTGATGGCAAAGTATTCTTTTTGTGTTTTGTTTTCACTTCTGTCGGCACTCCTGGAGTGCCACTGATTTTTTTTTATTGCCTCGATCTCGGCTGATGGAAATCGATGGATGAGAATGGAACAATGAGCAATGGAACGAGCGTGCCCATACGATGCCAGTTCACTCATGCTTTGAAGGCTGACGGAACGATGGATCGAGCGTACCCAGACGATGCCAGTTCACTCTTATGCTGTGGGTATGCATGATAAGTCGACTTATTATGCATACACCGTCAAGTTTACTGGACGCGGCTTCAAGTCCGCTGCAAACTTGACGGTGAACTTGATCGTGAGTGGCTCGCATTACGCATAATAAATGTAGAGGAGAAGCGCTGGGTACGTGGTACTCGTCTGGATATCAACCAAGTCCGGATAGTATCCTGCAGTACTTTTGGTGGTCCGGTAGTAAAAAGGCGATGGTGGGATAATAGTAAAATCATCTTTAGGCCAAAGACGGGACCAGCATTAATACATTCAAGGGCACGTTTTCTGAGTGTTTGCGATTTCGGATGCACCTGCACCTTCACTGTGAAAATGCTGTCTTAGAACAATAAAAAATGCTATACTACCCTCACATTTCAAAATTGAGTTCTTCCTCCCATTTTTCCGCCTGCCTTCAAAGCCTAAAAATTTTGACAATTTGATACCCGTGCAAGCCCTGAACGTATGAAAATAAAACAGAAAATAACCGCATGGAGTAATATCCGCCGCTTTGAAATCTGTAACGAGTGGACCATCCACGGAACGCGGCTGGCGGATTCAGGACACGGAATAGATAGGTGCAGAAGGCCGCCTCCATACAATACAGCGGGCGAAAACAGGCGCACGCACATATAGACGCGTACACAAACAAATTTCAGTCTCGAAAGATTAAAACTTATGTTTAAAGTACTTTTTGTATACAAGCATATTACAAATTAAAGGATCATTATTCAAGATACGAATGCTTGGAAACATGCTGGTCCTGCTGCATTGGAATCTAGAGTCTAGACAAAATCAATCTGGTTACAAAAATTTCATAATTTAATTATTTTTATTAAAAACTAGCTGCGCCCCGCGGTTTCACCCGTGTAAATGTCGATCCCGTGGAAATATCGGGACAAAAAGGTATGTTAATCCGGATCCTATATGTTAATCCGGAGTGTCAGCTACCTCCATACAAAATTTTATCAAAATTGGTCCAGGCATTTGAGCGTGAAGGAGTAACAAACATACACACAAACTTTCGCCTTTATAATATTATTAGTGTAATCATACAAACATACCTACTTAATTTATCTGTCACTGCTTAATTTGTAATACCTTGTACCTATTGAAGTACCTGTTTTATTCCAGATACGTACATTGTCTTCGCGTATAATTAATGTATAAATTATTTTAAAAGAGTAAGTAATATGGAGTTTTTTGCCCATTCTTCTCTATACGAAACTACCTTTTGAAAGGGAAAACAACTAGTGAACGTCAAAATTAACAAGAAAAAAAATAGAAGAATACTTCAAGAAGGCAATTACAAGGCACTTTTAGAGTTCAAAAGTGCCTTGTAATTGCTTTCTTCAAGTAAATAATTTGACTTTGACAAGTACGCTTTCACTTGCTGTACGTGAAGCGTGTCTATGTGTGCGTGCGGTCTCGCTCGTTGTATGGAGCCGACCTTCTGAACCCAATTACTTTGTGCGCGGGACATGCAACGTAGGATTCCGCACAAGCTTTTAATTTGATAACGTTATACAAGCGTTTTAGTGATATGAGAAATTGATGGATTACTTTATTGGAACTGGGCGAAGTTCTGGGGTTTTTTGAGGGTCCAAACCGGGGTATTTTGTTTTGAATTGGATTTCTGCATGCGTGGAACGTTATGAAGATCTTGTGGATTATCTCTTACGTCGATAGTTAATCTTTTGGGATCCTGCCGTTTTGCCGAAAAGATTTTGGCAAAATTTCACTACCAAAACAAATTTTAGCAACCTTTTTTTATACCAATGCAATGTTTGGAATGATTAGTACGCACATTTTCAATTGGTAAAATTTATCAAGGATAATGTCATTTAGGCATTTTGGTCTTTAATCAAATGATTTATTACAGCAAACAATCTTTAGACAATAAATATTTAGCCAAATGATTTGTTGTGAAAAAAAATTATAGACAAAAATATGTTTTTTTGGGAATTAGGTACATGGTTTTACTTACATAATTACTTTTTTAATTAAGTACATTGCATGGTTGCGGTTGGTCGATAGGCGACGTAGGATGCAAGAGCGAGCGAAGGGCACCCCGAGGTTCGGTTTTGTTAGGTTACTTTAAACCCTTTTCGTATTACCGAGTAACTGGGTTGTGGAGGTCAGATAGGCAGTCGCTCCATGTAAAATACTGGTATTCAGCTGCATCCGGTTGGACTGTAATCGACCCCAACATAGTTGGGAAAAGGCTAGGCAGATGATTTAAGTAGGACTTACCTTAGTCATTATATAAAGTAGGTACTTACATAACTTTTGAGTACCTACCTACCTGCCTTTCTCATAAATAAGCTACGTCTACAACGTTTATCTCAGTGTTAGCAATAATTACAAGTTTCTTTTAGAAGGTACCTAAATAACTTACGTAGGTACACGTTTTCCAACCAAACACAGTCAGGGAAATTAATTGTTAAGCAAATTGACAACCAACGGCAATTTGCCATTTCATACAACTGTCAAAGAATGGCAGTTGCGAATTGAATATGTGGACACTATATGTTGGTAGTCAATTTGCTCAACAATTACTTTCCTTGACCTTCCATGTAACTATGTACAGTCAAGAAAGGAGTTAAGTATACAGGAGCGTCGGATATTGTTGAAGTTTACTAAGAAACCGATGGATATTCTCGAATAAAATTTGAGTTTATTAATAGAAAACAAACAACTCATTTATTAAATTAAATTTCAGTCCAGAACATCCATCGGTTTCTTAGTAAACTTCAACTATATCCGACGCTCCTGTATACTTAACTCCTTTGTTGACTGTACATACACACTTGGGGAGAAATTTACAATAAATTATGTAAGAAGATTGCCGTAATGTTTCTAAGGCGCGAGCAACAAGTCATCATTTTGTTTTTGAATTATTAAGCCCACCTTCCACCTCCTGTCTTTCAGCACCTAAATAAGTAGGTACAGTCAACAGCAAAAGTAGATGATTAAAATCAGAAATTCAATACTAATTAACGGAGTTCGCGTCAGAACTGTATGGCAGAGCTGTTGCTGTTGTTGTTGTTGTTGTTGAGCTGTGTGCAGAGACTGTGTGGCAAAGTTCTGACGCGAACTCCGTTCATTTGAATTGAATTTCTGATTTTGATCATCTACTTTTGCTGTTGACTGTACTACGGTGTTACTTTCAACATACTGGTGTCTTAAAAATAACAGGCGAAATGAGGGTGTAGGTACCCTTTTTAGGGTTCCGTACCCAAAGGGTAAAAACGGAAGCCTATTACTAAGACTTCGCAGTCTGTCCGTCCGTCCGTTCGTCCGTCCGTCTGTCTGTCACCAGGCTGTATCTCAAGAACCGGGTACCTAGACAGTTGAAATTTTCACAAATTATGTATTTCTGTTGCCGCTATAACAACAAATACTAAAAACAAAATAAAATAAATATTTAAGGGGGGCTCCCATACAACAAAAGTGTTTTTTTTTTCCGGTGTTTTTGCCTTGTTGTACGGAACCCTTGTGCGAATCCGACTCGCACTTGGTCAGTTTTTTTTTATGTTCTCGGTTTATTGAAATATTTAACCTTCAAAAGGCGCCTGGTCTTTGGGGATAAAACCAGGGAGTGTGGAGTTTTCACCTCACTAAAACCACCCCGGTGTTCACCATCTGCACTATGGAAGGGGGCACCGTTACCTCTCAAAAGACCAATCCGGAGCCCCCTCTGCTAAACACTATGCTACACCTCTGTCTTACCCTTCGCGGAAAACAGGCCTGATGTTATTTTATCAACAATTTGATGATTGGAGCCTCCTTTTAAGCGAAAAATGCCTGTGTTAGGAGACTCCGCTCTTCCATATCAAAATTATTTTACATAATAGAATAGAATTACATTATTCACGTGATTGTGTATATGTGTATGGGGATGCGGAGGGTTTGTGTGTGTTTCGTGCGTGTGTGTGTAGGTGAGTGTGTGTGTAGAGAGAAACGTGTGAGTTAAACTATGTGTTGCAAGACTTGCCAAGAGCGCCTCAGTATATTCACAAGTAAATGGTTTTATCCAATTTGTTAGCATTTTTTTTTACATTCATTTGGTTGTTTAGTGTATAGGTATCTCATTGCTTACCCTATTATAAAGCTGAGCAGAACATTTGTTGTATTGTATAGGAGCGAATTTTGTTTTAGTTTGTGGGATTTGAGCAATTATGATTAAATTAAAACATATTTGTAAATCATCATCATCTGCTTAGCCTTTTCCGAACTATGTTGGGGTCGGCTTCCAGTCTAACCGGATGCAGCTGAATACCAGTATTTTACATTTGTATAAATAAGAATAGATTCACTGTCATTCGTGGATCTTTGACAGTTGTTACGGGTAGTCAGAAGCCCGAAAATCTGACAACCAGTCTTACCAAGGGGTATCGTAGGTATTACCCAGTAGTTGTTTTGTGGAGGTCAGATATGCAGTTGCTCCATGTAAAATACTGGTATTCAGCTGCATCCGGTTAGACTGGAAGCCGACCCCAACATAGTTGGGAAAAGGCTAGGCAGATGATGATGATATATAGAATAGATATACAAATATGTTTTAATTTGCAACAACTTTACTTACTAGGTGTGCAATGTGCAGGATTGCACACCTAGTAAGTAAAGTATAGGTGGTCAATTTTCAATAGGATCGACACGAAATACTTAGAATTTAATATTATCTCGCAAAAATGTAGAACATAAATAACTCTATTTGAAAAACTTAGGACTAATAATCCTTGTATAATCAAAAGCCTTATTGATCTCCTGTAGTATTATTGTTGGTGAAGTAAAGATTTTAAGACTTCCAGCCAAGAGAACGAGTTACAAACGCCTGCAGAAATACTTATAGCAGCATTACACATGAGAGTTTATTCGGACGAAGTTTCTGTTAGGCGATATTTATGTTACTGAGACACTGAGAACTGAGAAGTTTGGCATGGCAAATATTAAATGAATTGTTTTAGAAAATTCAAGAGAAATAAGGACTTATTATGTCGCTTGTAAGTATGGCTTTTTCAGTAACTAATCTCTAATTGTTAGTGCTTATAACTTTCAAGCTAATTTTGAACGAATTCCTCTTGGTCTACCTACTTGAAACTTTTTTATCTTATCATGAAACTGTTAAAGGTTTTACTTTTATTTTGCGAAATCAATCTATTATCAAATTAAACACAGCCATTAGAAGAAATGTAAATGTTACCTTTATTTAAACAAATTATTTCTCAAAGTATAAATATAGAAAACTTTGGTCTTATCTTATTCTAATTTACATATACATAATTAAACATACATAATTTTAAAACTACAAAATTATAATAATTAGAATTTTAGATTTTATGAACACCTACATGTCCTACGTGTTTTAATTAAAGAAACTTACAGGGTTACCACAAGGATAATTAATTCAAAAGATTATGAACTTATCTCTCAAATAAAATGTTTGAGATAATAGGTTTATGCTAAACTAAATAGAAAATCTAGACTTAATTTGGTCCCATTAAAGCGAAGAGATATTTTAAAAGTGGAGAAGGTTCTTATTATTTCTAGAAAAAATGTGTGTTGATTACGAATGTTTTAGGGGATACAATAAAAATCAAGCTCTTTTCCCACAAAATTAAAGGCATTAACCGGTTGAATGCGGTAATAACAGAAACAATTAAAAGCCATTGTCTCTCGCGTGGGTCCACGTTCGCACATACGAAGGGTTAAAAGACAAATATGGTCCGTTGCACACTTGTTTAGATTTTAGCAAATTGCAACACCTTAAGTAAAATAGGTAAAAAGTATTAATTTATTCAGTTGCTTATGATTCCCCAAAGTTGATAGGTTTTTATGAAACTAGCTTTTTTAATTACTTATTAAAAAACTAGCTTTTGCCCGCGGCTTAGCCCGCATGGATGTCAGAACGGGATAAAAAGTATTCCATAGTGTTAATCTAGGTTATAAACTATCTCGTAAAATCGTTCCTGCAGCCGTTTTTGCGAGATTGAGTAACAAAACATCCAAATATTCAAACTTTAATAATTATAATATTATATAGAATATTAGGAACCCTTATAGTTTCGTCATGTCCGTCCGTCTGTCAGTCTGTCGGAGGTTTTGTTAGTACTAGAAAGCTGTAATTTTGTAGGAGTGTGTATATCAATTACGCAGACAAAGTGGTGAAATATTTTTTTTTATGGTAGCTCCCCAACATCTGAAGTGGGGATGTATATTTTTTTCGTCGTCTACCCGCTCGTGTAGGGTATCTTTGAATAGGTCTTCCAAAATGACTTGAGGGTTGCTAAAATTATTTATCGATTTAATGCTCCATTTACGAAATATTGAACTTTAAAGTGCAAATTTTTGTTCCAGTAGGGCGTCCCCCCCCCTCTAAAACCTAAATTGCTGGCTTGAAAAATCTGGAAAAAATCACAATTATAGTGCATTTCATGAACTTTAAAGGAAAATTATAGCGGTTAAGATAACTTTATTAGTTTAGCAGTAACAGTCGTTGAACTTGGGTATTGGATAATTTTGTACCAAATGCAAAATCCTTAGCATTAATCCTTTAAAGTGACTAAGATTAAGTAGTTGCTTGTTTATAACGGGTAAAGACTTGCATTGAAAAACAAAATATGTTTTTTTTTATTTATTTTGATTTTTTTATATTCAGAATAAAGAACAACAGAATCGTAATACATTGTGATAACGGGCTACTACGGAACCCTACACTGTGCGTGGTCCGACACGCACTTGGCCGGTTTTTTTTTCTAGCTTTGTTAGCTATCTTATCCCCTCGCTAAAATAAAAAATAGTTTTTACAATAAAACTAAAAATAAATCATCATCCGAGCACCTTCCCGGCCTATTTGATATTTTGGTCCTTATTACTACAGAGGACCAACAGTTAAATCCACCCCAGTTCCATGCAGTTTTGCGGTGGCATAAACTATTTGCGAATATAAAATGGCGCCTAGTATTAAGGATTAAAATGGCGGTAAAAAACCATTCGTTAGCAGTACCTAATTACCCACAGATGATTGCAGATTAGCGTGTATAGTAAGCCCTTTGATACGCTTGTTAACAAGCTAATTAATAACTAGCCCCTTTAACAATTCTTTTAAGGCTAATTTATCGTTCTATTGAATAAATGATAAATTATGGTATGATAAATTATAATAATTAATTCTATGTACCTACTTCAAATTCTGACCAAAAAATTTTAACTTTAAAAGAGACAATGCATACCGATCTGTATTTATAAATAGCGTTGAAGACAAAATTCTACCAGCTCTTGAAATAAACACAAATAACGTCCAATAATAGAAAGAAAGAAGAAGAATAGGAGAAAAAGAAGAAAAAAAGAAGTTTTAGGTATAATAATAATTTATTTTTAGCCTATGTTGTCCCATTGCTGGGCCAAGGTCACCTTTTCTCCTTTCCACCCCTCCCTGTCTTGAGCTAGTGTGGACCAATCCTAGCTCTATACATTAATCTGGCAACATCAAGAAACAAGCTACTATCAATTTACCTATTTCAACTAAATACTATAATTCCTAATTTAATCTATCTTACAAACTAACGAACACGCGGGTAGAAGGACCAAGTGGTCTTTATTAACATCTTGACAAGTCTGGGAGGCTGTTCTCCTTGCAATAAGAGAAGGAGGTCGGCCAAGCCTTGAAGCCAACTCGGTCGTAAATACGCTTCGCACATCGCACGTCATCTGCCAAGTCTTCGTTCAGGAGATCTGGAAATATAATTGGAAGTATCATTAATTAACCGAAATTTTTGAGGAAACTTTTTTTGATGAAGAATGGAAGGTGATGTCTGATTCCTATTGAGTAAAATCTCTGGTGTGCTTCTTGTGGATATGTCGCTGGGAGTGCGAAATATACTCTCACATCCTCCACTCCCAATTTTACTTACACCTGGAAAAAGTGTACGGCCACACAAATATTGGTTGTGAGGAAATTGAACCGCGGCATAGGCATAAGCATCATCAGCCTATAATGTTCCCACTGCTGGGACACAGGCCTCCTCTCTGTGAGAGGGAGTGATTCACCACGCGTGCCCAGTGCAGGTTGGTGAATGCCAATTGTCTTTGAATTTTTAGTTCTAGGACATGCCGGTTTCCTCACGATGTTTTCCTTCACCGTTTTGAGAGCGGTGGTGATAAAATAAATAAAGTAGTAGTAGTAAAGTAAAGTGCGTGTCTGGGTTCGAACCTACGACCTACAACTCGTAAGTCTAGGTGGTTTTCACTTGGCCACAACTGCTCTTCGGGGATCGAACCGCGGAATATTACCATTTGCCAATAGCAGTTGCTGCACATAAGTCTCTCCTAACAAAAGCCATTTAGCTCGATCCTTGGCTACTGCCACCTAGTGGCTAGCAGCCACCGTACGAAGATCGTCACTCCACCGAATCTACCAATCGGTAAGCATCTACAGCAGAGGTGGCTAACCGGTCGATCGCGACTATAAGTGCAGTTGATCGTGGCAAGGCAAAAAATATTTCCAACTACAAACCTGAATTTGCTAATCTAGCGAAAGATGCTCAAACGCAATGCTCACATTCATATAAATAAGTAGGTAGTTACTAAGAATAATTTTGAGTTTTATATTTTCCCTCCTAATAAAATAAAAATACTACATAATTGTGTACTGAACTATATCTATGCTGTTTCAGGAAGTATGTAATTGGTAGATCACACAGGCTGTCGTCAGTGAACAGTAGATCTTGGGTCTAACCAAATTGGCCACCCCTGATCTACAGGGTCAATATAAATTAGGTAGCGGAACACCGCACACGTGATCTAAATAAAAAATATGATTTTTTAGGACCGCTGCAGCTGGTGGCGTTTTTACTTGAAGTTTCTTTAAGCTGAGAAAATCGGTTTTCTTTTTAACACGCTTTTATTAGGTCGACCTGTATGTAACTAACTATGTAATGGACTTCCAAGGGTCGTAGCGTAACGAAAATTGGCAGCTGTATGTAGTTCTGATGACAATACAATAATATGGTACTGTCGAACTGATCTGATGATGGAGCCGGAAGATATGATGTATGTAACTAACTATGTAATGGACTCTAAGGTAACTAATTTAACCATCTTCCAAGGGTCGTAGCGTAATGAAAATTGGCAGCTGTATGTAGTTCTGATGACAACACAATAATATGGTACTGTTGAACTGATCTGATGATGGAGCCGGAAGATATGAACTGGAACTTCATGATGGAAAATCGTATCATAGCTGTTTTGGATTTCAAAAGTCTTGTAATGAACTTTGACCACGATTAGGTTTCAAGGAGTGATGATGAAGCCGGAAGATAGGCACTGGCATTCCATGATAGAATATCGTATCATAGTCGTGTTTGCACTTGTGAGAAAGGCCACGTAATGGACTTTGAACACGATCAGGTTTCAAGGTTGTAACTATTTTTTATTTTTACGTGCATTTATAAAAGCGTGTTTTTCTAGTGTTTTTTAATTGTTTAATCGTGTTTAGATATCGAATCCCATCACGTCTTGCGAACTTTCGTTAGCTATTACATGTTGACCCTGTAAACAGTAATTTAACTTGGACATGATTGTAAAACTGATTTGAAATAATATTCAATAAGCTTGGTTTTCTAAAAGGTCCAGTACAAAGAAACAAAATCTGTTTCTTTCCATTTTTTGATAAAATAAACCTAATTTGTAAAACTGAGATTGAATAAAAAAGTTTTTTTATTTGGAATAAAATGGACACCAAGCAGTAACAAGCTACGAACTTTTTCTATAATATTATAATTCTAAAGAATATTGAACTCTTTGAGAACTCGCCAAATAATAAACTAGAATTGTTAGAAGGTTTGATGAACCTTTTGAGTTTCTGTAATTGTATTACTATACTTAGCTTAGTAACAAAGTCTTTGGAAGAATAGGGGATGAATTTCCAATAAATTTTCAAAATCCTTTCTTAGTGCTCACTTGCTTTATTTAAAGGAACTCTTGTGCAAAATTTCATGGTTCTAGACCCAGCGGTTCAGGCTGTGCGTTGTCTGTCAATGTTTTTGAAGTGTGTGTTGTGTGAGTGTTTCTTTAGGCGCGTTGGGCATTTTTGAGATGGGAAAAAACCATTGAACTCGCGACACTGTTACCGTAACCGACACCTCTGTTTTAGGTTTTGGCCATTATATAGACATCAACGCGCGGTACATTTTCTTTGGGAAGAATGACCTTCAAACATATTTATAAAAGTACTATGCTTTTTCAAGTTTTCACTTCTGTCAGCACTGGAGTGCCACTGTTTTTTTTATTTTTTATTAGCCGTTAATGTCCCACTCCTGGGCTAAGGCCTCCCCACTCTCTTTCCACCTCTCTCTGTCCTGAGCTGCCAAGGACCAATCTTAATGAAAGGAGTCCAGGTCATTCCGCCATCTCCGTCTGGGCATGCCACATTGTCGCTTGCCATTAAGTGGGTCCCGCCACTCTCAAAGAATGAGAACGTTCTTGAAAAAATCCGGTCTTTCACGATAAATATGTGGCTTTCTGAATAAACTTTGATTCGGAACTAAATCCACAGTTTCGATAGCTTCTAAACTCTTCCATAAAATCTTCCATTTCGTAGCAAATAAGAACGTTCAACAACAAAATAAACTGTCACTTAGCGCTAAGATGCCGAATATCGAGTCCCTGTATTTAAGGGATCCCTTAGGACCATAAGTGTCCCCTAAGTGATGGTGAAAAAGAAACTGAATACTTATAATTTCTTAGGGCCTCCCTAAATTTAGGAAACGATGGTGAAAACGAGCATGAATGAATTTAAAGAGCGTTTACGACGTACGGCATTTCATACAAACTTTCAAGCCCATGTTTTTCGAAATGAATGAACCGATTTTAATGAAACTTCATACGCATAAGCAGGATACAAAGGTCTAAAAAGTTACTCAAGAACATTTTCTAAAAATAGTGTGTGTGTGAAAACAGACAGATAGTTATTTTTGCATTTATAATATTTGTATGGATTTCTGTTTTGTCTTTCTTTGCGCTGGTGCTGTGCACAGCATACAGGCATAATCAGCCTATAATACTCCTACTGCTGGGACACAAGCCTCCTCTAGGTGATAGGGAGTGGCCGTAATCCACCACGCGTGCCCAGTAGCAGTTGGTAGATGTCGCATGTCTTTGAACTTTTGTTTCTAGATCATGCTGGTTTCCTCACGATGTTTTCCTTTACCGTTTTGAGAGCTGCGGTGATGAAATAATTTCTTCAAAGTAAAGCACCTGTATGGGTTCGAACCTACGACCTACAACTCGTAAGTCGCATAGGCACCAAGTAGTATTATAGGCACCAACCACAAATAATTAACATTTTTTTTCAAATTGCGAGTTGTGTTTGTGAACCTTATTAATGTGTTTTTTCAGAGATTTTTTTAAATTATTTTATTACCTTCACACTTGATATTGCAATGTCCCCCTTTCCGGCCCTTCTTGCACCAATCCTTGTTGTTGATCTGCGAAAAAAAAACACAATTAGTGATGTCATAGAAATTATGTCTATGGTCTTGGGGTAAAAGTTAAGCTACCTTCTCTGTGCCCGGGGACGTTGCAAGAGGCCATAAAGCAACGATACCGGGAAGATTGGCAGCAACGGACACCTGAAATTAATTATTCTGCTGTCATGAATCCATTTGCCAAGGATTGGTTATAGGTTTGGGGGGTTCAAAGAAGGTAGCTTAGCTTAGAATTGTTTATCTATGTATATATAAAACTAGCTTCCGCCCGCGGCTTCGTCCGCGAGGTATGTCGATAAAAACTATCCTATGTCCTTCCCCGGGATGCAATCTATCTCTCTGCCAAATTTTATTAAAATCCGTTCAGTGGTTTAGGCGTGAAAAGGTAACACTGACAGACAGAGTTACTTTCGAATTTATAATATTAGTATGGATTCAAAGTCCTGATCCCGTGGGAATATCGGGATAAAAAGTAGCCTATTTGTTAATCCGGGGTGTCAGCTACCTCCATACAAAATTTTATCAATATTGGTCCAGTCGTTTGAGCGTGAAGAAGTAACAAACACACACACACCCCCACATCACACACACACTCACATCACACACACACACCCACAAACTTTCGCCTTTATAATATTAGTGTGATCAGACTTTCATATAAAAAAAAAAAAATCAATTCAACGATTTCTGTTACGAACATTGATTTATAAAAACCTATAATTATATCAATGGTTACGAACTATGCGCTAAGCAAAAGAAACTGCTAGTTAGGTAAACAAACTGCCGTGTCTAGTACAAAAGTTCGGCGGAGGGGAGCGGGAGTTAGATAGAACAACGAAATCTTGAAGGTTTTTTTTGGTAAATGTATTGTTTTGTAAAAAGTTCAAAAGTTCGTAAACAACTTTTGTTCTATAAACAAAAGTTACCGTACAACCAGCGATGTGTGGGTAACACGTACACACACTTCTGCCTAACGCTTTGGGAAAAAACAGGCGTGATGTTATTCAAAACTATTCTTTCTATGATATATGCATACTAGTTTTAGTGAGAATATTTAAAAAACTGGCCAAGTGCGAGTCGGACTCGCACACGAAGGGTTCCGTACCACAAGGCAAAAAACGCCGAAAAAACACGTTTTTTGTATGAGAGGCCCCCTTAAATATTTATTTTATTTTGTTTTTAGTATTTGTAGGTACAGCGGCCACAGAAATACATAATTTGTGAAAATTTCAACTGTCTAGCTATCGCGATTCTTGAGATACAGTCTGGTGACAGACAGACGGACGAACTGACGGACGGACAGACAACGAAGTCTTAGTAATAGGGTCCCGTTTTTACCCTTTGGGTACGGAACCCTAAAAATCACGGAATAATCCCTATAAACCATTCGTTACTATGATCGTCATACATAATGTTCTATGACGGCAGCTATACCAAAACCACATAATCATGACACCGGTGGTCACAGCCAATCAACACGCCGCAAATAAGTAGCGAAATGGATAATATCGCCAGCGGCTACCCCTGTCAATAACGACGAGTGATTACAAGTGTTCGAAAAATTCCGGGATTCGTACTAGGAAATAAGTCACGGGATTTATTTGAGGTTGGGTATTTTACTCAATTAAGTCCGGTGGGAAGCATGGAGGCAATTATGAAGCTTTGACCAGACATGGGATAGAATACTTATGAAAAAAAAATCAGTAGTAAGGTTTGTTTCTTAGGATATCTTTGAAAGAAAAATGTTCACTTATTACCGACTTTTTTATATATTTGAACGCCGTTGAAGCAAAACATGACTATGATTTAATGTAATGTAAGATCTTGCGTATCATAATGTGTGTATACACATGTCTTGGACAAATAAATAATCTTTAAAAAAATAATAATATGACAATACGCAAATTGCAATACTGCATGTGTCGGTTTTAAACCCCAAATTCAGAACTGAATACGCAATCCATGACTAAGTATTTTTTTAGCCTTTGTAAACTGAAAAAAAAAACGTCCATTTCTATCGCTAGAAGGATTAAAAAGTATCAAATGCAATAAAAACCATCGTTAGTTGAAAATAAAAGCACAAACGTACCTACTACAATTTAGATTTAGATATGAAATATTTTCTAAATGACAGAATATAATCCGCAAAATGTAGAGGCGATAAAAAAACAATCTATCCAATATCGGAATCAAAGGTTTATTGTAATACTACGTTTTGCCCGCGGCTTCGCCTGTGTGGATGTCGAAAATATCTTATGGGGATGTACTACTGGGATTAAAATACCCTATGTGTTAATCCAGGTTATAAGGTAAACTATATGTGTGCCAAATTTCATCCAAATCTGATCAGCCGTTTTTGCGCCAATCCGGAATATACATCCAGACAAATGGACAAAACTTCTAAAAACTATTTACAGCATCCGACCCGTTCCCACATCTCGCAGTAATTACTTTTTTCAAAAAAATTCTATGTATAGTTTTAACTTCGTTACTATTTTATTATATCTATAGATAAATATTCAATGGTACATATTTTTTGGCTAAAAATATTTTATGGATTCGTGTCGTTAAACTTGAAAAGTTATGCTAGCCTAAAAGAGTATTACTTTTTTCAACGAATATTGGATTTTTTTAATGCTCTAAACGAATTAAAATGTAAAAAATCTTTTACACTTTGATTTTAATAAAAATATAACTTAAATAAAATGAAAGCTTTGTTAGAAGTAAACTTTGCCCTTTAATTAATAAAATAGAAAAGTTTAGGGTACGTAAAAACCTAAGTAAATAAAATATAAAAAAAAAAAATGTTGGAAGCGTTTTAATATAATTTAATTAAGTAATTATTTGAAGCGACCAGAAGGTTTAAAACAGAAATTAAATAAAAGGGATTGTTATCACTTATTTTATTAAATCTTCTTGTTGATCAAAGAGAGCGGATTGCATTGGCGGAGCTAGGGATTTTGTCTAGGAGACGTCCAGTTGAATTAACCATATATACTCATCTAATGAGAGATCATAAATAAATAATCCCACCAAAAACATTTCATGTAAAGTAGGTTGCCAAGACTTAAATAACGCTTTCACTGTTAAAAAGTTCCAGATCCAATGTAGAGCCAAGCCCCTAACTGTGGTCAGCGGGATTGTCCGAAAGGGTTACCGCTGGCCCGGAACATAAAGGGCTAAGGAAGGAACACGGGTGGGTTTTAGTCAGTAGGAGTCTGACACTCCCTCCTTCCGCTCCACCCAGAGCGGGAGAAGTCATTTGATGATTTCCCATTAACAAAAAAAAAAAAAGCCCCTAACCGTACAAACTTGACATCTTGGTCAAAATGTACGGCTCTACTCGTAATAAAAAACCTAATAAAAAGCGATTAAACAGTAAGTAATTCTTCAATACTGTCGATTTTTCTATGGTGGGCAAAGAAGTTTCCAGGGTAGGCATTGCCCACCCTTGTCCCCCCCTAGCTGCGCCTATGACGGTTTATATTATTCCATTCTTTGAAACTGAAATCGGCGGAAGCTTTGAACTTGTTCTCGACCCGGATGAGCTACTATATTTCCTTATATAAAAAATAAAGAAAACATATACGATATGAAATAAAAAGCAAAGAACCAGAGCGAATTAAAAAAAAAAAGAAAACTTACACACGCTCAACATATTCAGCGAATTTTCTCTTACAAATCCAATCACGCACCCCGGGATCCCGGGAAAATAGTTCAGTTCCCATCACTGTTGCCTCAAATAAATAAGCGAATTAATTAAAAACGTGTTTGCTGACAAAATACAGGACTCTGTGGGCATGCCGTGTCGTTGCGAAAATTTGCATTTACATGGCTCGCTTATGGATAAACGCGTAAAGGATTTTTGGGCAGGACATGACAGGAATACAGATTTGTTAATTGCGAATCAAAATGTGGATTTTTTTTCGCTGCTTTCGCCGTTCATTTTGGAAGAGGATTTTTTACTAAGTTAGAATTTGGAGTGTAATGGAATTAGATTGTTTTTGTGGTTACGAATACAAAAATGTTTCATTCAAAGCAGAGGTGACCCAGTGGTAACGGCCGCGACTTACGAGTCGTTGGCCGTACGTTCGAACCCAGACAGGCTTTACTTTGTGTAAATTATTTCATCACCACTGCTTACAAACGGTGAAGGAAAACATCTTGAGGAAACCGGCATGTCGTAGAACCAAAAATTCAAAGACATGTCAGACTACCAAGATACCAACCACTGGGCCCGCGTGGTAGATTACGGCCAACTCCCCTCTCACAGAGAGGAGGCATGTGTCCCAGTAGTGGGAACATTATAGGCTGAAATATATGTGTAAAATTTAAAGTAAGCCTAAACTCAACACTTTTTATACGACAAAGGTTACAAAATAAAAATGTAGTTGTAACATTTGCGCGTTTCAGCGTAAGGTCAAAGGTTTGATTCCTAGGTCGGGCAAAGTGTTTGGTGTTGGATTTTTCCACTAGGAATTGTCCTAGTAGTAGCTTATCGTCTGGATTTGTGCCCGGTTGATGGTAAAAAACTTGCCACCTATTACATGGCGAAATGTGGATTTTATTATACACCTCTGCCAAGCCCTTTGGGGGCTTACAGGCGTGAAGTTATGATGAAAACGATTTAACAAATACGTGTTGCTATCGACGTATTGTGGAAGTTGTTGTTTCAAATTCTTGCGCATGCTAATTAACTTTGACAGACGCGTGTTCTATGCACCCACGCTGTTAGGCTTTTATTTAATTCGTCTTTTAACTGTATATTGATGTACAGTCACGAGCACTAATAAATTAATTAATTTTTTCGTGAAATGGCGAATGCAACTACCTAAACCTACTTGCAACCGACGTGCGTGTATGACCGAGGGCCAATTCTAGTCATTTTAAGAGCGTTCATTTTCCCTAAATTTTTTATAAATTTTTGACATTGATTGTCGCTGAGATTTTGAAGTTTTTAACTATGGGAAATGGCCTTTAGATATAATTATGAACGTAAACTAAGCAAAAGGAGTGTAAGGATCGTAACAGGTTCTGCAGTTTCTGGGTTTACCTATGCATGTACAGGTCCGCGGCTTCGCCCGCTAGGTATGTCGATAAAAACTATGTCCTTTCCCGGGATGCAATATATCTCTCTGCCAAATTTTTATCGAAATCCGTTCAGTGGTTTAGGCGTGAAAAGGTAACATACAGACAGACTGAGTTACTTTAGAATTTATAATATTAGTATGGATGTATGTATGTGTCGATGTGACACATTTACGGCATTTCTCACTGTATGTTTGCTTAAACTGTTACCAGTACAGTGATAAGTGAACATTTATTAATGTTTGTTTAGTCAAATAGTCATTTATTTTCAAATATTGTGTATTTATTTGCGTTGACATCGATGTTTAACAGTTAACAAACATTTTTTTTTTACTTTGACGGTTAGGTAAACATTGGTCAATCTACAGTCAGCCATACGTACTTCTATGTTTAAGTAAATCTTTACTAATAATAAAGCTGAAGAGGTTGAGTGTTTGTTTGTTTGAACGCGCTATCTCTGGAACTACCAGTCGGATTTGAAAATTTCTTTTTGCATTTGATGGCGCAATTTTAGGGGAAGGTTTAATACCTAATACTTAACATCACGCCAGGGCACTTAGGAGCCGAACAAAAACAAAAAGAAACAATGCTAAGCGAAAACAAAGTAATAGCGCGAGCAGGCGATGCGATGCGATGCGATATTTTGTTAGTTTGTAAACGATCCTACGTTTACGAACTAACATAATATCGCATCACAAATTTGTAGTGGAATAGGTGACAAATCGATGAAATTGAAGTGTCTGTTTGTAATGTAAAATAGCATATTTTTACTAAATGCATTATGTAAGTATACGACGTGTAACGTTAAATGCGCAAAACCTCTTAAGAGGTCATTGTACTCATCATTATTAACAACTTTTACTACGGGAACAAACTTGAAATCGCAAAAAAAATCTGCTGTTTAGTTCATTTTGACGAGTTATGCGAACATAAATGTAGGGAACAACAGATTTTTTTTACACGATTTCAGCTTGGGTCCCGTAGTAAAAGTTGTTCATAATGATGAGTACAATGACCTCTCTTTTAAGAAGTTTCGCCTTGTATACAAGTACCTATGAAAAAAACAATTTTTATTTTTTTTTATGTTTATCAATCTGTTTGTTCCGGCCAATCTCCGAAACGACTCGACCGATTTTGACGGGACTATCACTGGCAGATAGCTTATGTTATGAGGCGTAACTTAGTAAAACTACTAATTTTATTTTATAAAAAGCATTAGGTAATTTTAATAAGGTTCCGTGCAAAAATTAAAACCTTTGAAATTCAATTTGTTTTCCGATATGCACACGAACTAAGTCTCGAGCTCCCGAGCTAGTAAATAAATTAATATAAACCACAGAACTTAAGACCAAACGTCAGTCTGATCTCTAAGGAAGCACGAACAAAATTAATATTTTTGTAACAGAAAATTTAAGCTTTTCAAATGAATTGAGAAGCTTACGTTCGTGACACTTGAAAATCGTTTGGTATAAGGAAGGTCCCTTTCATCGCAAGTGAACCAGAAAATTATGTATCTATACTAAGCTTCAGCTTGTGGCTAAGTAATAACAGCTGCACAGGTCGATTGATCAGGTTATGCTACGCTTGCCACGGTTGGTCCGTGGATGGGTGACCATCTTTACGTACCAATATCCCTCCGTGCCTCGGAAAGCACGTTAAGCCTTTGGTCCCGGCTGTCATTCGTGGATCTATGACAGTCGTTACGGGTCGTCAGAAGCCCAAAAATATGACAACTAGTCCTACCAAGGGGTTTCGTATTACCCAAGTAACTGGGTTGGTGAGGTCAGATAGGCAGTCGCTCCATGTAAAATACTGGTACTCAGCTGCATCCGATTAGACTGGAAGTCGACCCCAACATAGTTGGGAAAAGGCTAGGTCGATGATGACTTGGATAGACCATATTCGCAACACCACAATGCGCTCCAAAACATAGATTACCGACGTTGCTCAAAAAACCGCTAAGCTGAAGTGAGACTGGGCTGGCCACGTCTGCTGTATGCCCAATGAGCTGTGGGCCAAAATACCCACCAAGCCTTGACACAGCTAGAAAGCGTCGTGGCAGACCCCGTAGAAGATGGCTGGACGAGCTGGATAGGTTCCGTAAAAACTGAAAGGAGGACGCGCGGACTCGCGAAAGATGGAAGGAATAGAGGGAGGCCTTTGCCTAGGACCGGGAAAACGTAGGCTAGTAAAAAAAAAACTTGATACAACGCCCTTGGTAAAGCTACAGGCCCCGCGCTGGCTTAATCTGTATGCACAGACAGCACATCAATTAATACCACTATCGCCCTCAAAGCTATGGACGTTTATTGGATACCTATTGAGAAGCAAATCGGGAGCACAAGTATATTTTGGGAAATTCCTGGAAAAGTCCCATAACACTTTACCCGACCTGGGAATAGAACTTCATGCTCAGCAGTAGTTTTTGCGACCACTAGACCAACGTGGCAATAATGTACAGACGCCAGTACATCAAGCTACTACAATCTGTCAAATTTCTTTAATAAACTTTCAACTTTATATCTAAGCATAAGGTTCAAAGTTGATTGGGAAGACTTGACAGTTTCGGGTAGCTTAATGTGCTCGTCTGCACATCAACATCGTCCGTGTGCCAGAAGATTCTCGTCGCAATGTACGCCAAACTTGCTTTACTGTCTTTTCTGCTTAATCCCTGTATATTAATTTAGTAATATTAAATTTCCAATGACAGGGGTATATTGTTTTGATTACGTCATAATTCGAGCAGCTCGTTCAGTGATTAATTATCACTGTACCGAATTCGGTGTGAAATAAAATACCTATGGCGTGATTTAATCTCTTTTATATTTGAATAACTTTATTATAAAGGACTATGCTTAAAAGCGAAAGTGACTCTGTTAGTCTGTTACCTCTTCACACTTTAACGGCTGAACGTATTTCGATGAAATTTGGCACATAGTAAGATCATGACCTCGGTAAGGATGTACGTTCCCGTGGGATAATTTTCGCATCCACGCGGTCGAAGCCACGGGCAAAGTATAATAAGCATTATCAGCCTATAAAGTTCCCACTGCTGGGACTCAGGCTTCCTCTCTTCGAGAGCGAGTAGCTCTAATCTACCACGCGGGCCCAGTGCAGGTTGGTAGATGTCACATGTCTTCGAATTTTTGGGTTCTAGGACATGCCGGTTTCCTCAAGATGTTTTCCTTCACCATTCGATTTTTTGAGAGCAGTGGTGATGCTATTATTTAACAAAGTAAAGCACCTGTCTGGGTTCGAACCTACGAATTACAACTTGAGTTGAGGCCACTGGAGCACCACTGCTCTGCAATGAAAGACATATTACCCGGTAAAGTACAAAACCGATTAAAATTAAATCCCATCCAATATCTGCTGAACACTACGGTTGAATCGCATCGATATGTAGCATTACGGAGTCGCGACGATCTTGTTATATCCCGGGAACAGGCCCCGCCACCGTCGACGGGAATCAAGTGTCGAATAAACGTCATCTTCCCCGTACCATCTGCATAATCTATGTCAGTATTAATTTGGTGAAAGGTGGATGGTTTGACGTGAATAATGTTGTGTTGCAGTCTGGCTTTTCCGGATTTTGGTGAAATTGGATTTTTTGGTGCTGGGGTACGCGGTTTAATTTACCTTGTCCTTGTAACTGCTGTAGGTTCATCCATAATTTGTGCCTGAACTAGGTAATCCTGTGTTTCAGGAGATTGGAGGTAACCTTAATTGATGAATTAATCACATACTTATCATATTTATCTTATTGGTATCATGTAAAAAGGTGTATAAAGTTATATAGTTATATAATACGAACAATATTCACTTTAACACAAGTAATAACTTTTCTGTATCTTCATAGGACATAGTTTGAAGAGCCTTTATAAGGATTTTCTTGCAGTTACTATGATTTAAAGAGTAGATGTTTCCTTTATCATTTAGCCTATTATAAATAGTATATTATTCTATTTTCTAGTGTCTCTCGGCGTTTGGACATATTTTCTTGTTCTTTGGCGGAATTCCGGAGGGTGACACTGGATATGTTGTCCACTGTGTAACTTGTGCTTATATTGTTGGGACTGGACAATTAGCAATCTATGACTACTTTTGTTAGCTTGGGTATTACCTGTTAAAACAATTGTATGTGTGTAATGAATAAATAAATAATAAATAAATACTATATATTTCTTGTGAGCATAATATATCATCATCATCATCTAAGCTCGCAATCACCAACTGCTGGGTATAGGCCTCTCCTGTCTTCTGCCATACGTTCCAGTTCCGTGGGTCCCTCATCCAGATGCTTCCCGCGACTCTGACGATATCGTCAACCCAGCGCGCTTTTGGCCTATCCTTGACCACCATTCGGCCACAGCTTTACTCCATCGGTCATCTCCTCGTATAGCTAGATGTCCTGCCCAACTCCACTTGAGGCTCCTCGCCCTATCGGCGTTGTTGTAGCGTATGTACCCGGTGCTTATTTGCCTAACTTGAACCAAAACTCACCCTGTTACCAGTTCCAGCATGAATACATTCTTTCGTCCGCACAAATTCATACGCCACGAAGCTTCCATTATATCAGTATACTTTAGTATCTATCAGGGATTTGTAGAATTTTATAACCTTTATGCATATCAAACCGTCCTCGACATTTTAATACGAGTTTTATAACCGATCACCAATATATATCCGTGTCGGCGCATATAACTTTTGAAGTTATTACAATTTAGAGACGTGAACGTAAAAGTATCGAAGACCAGATTCATGTTCAACGTGACTTATCTTAAAAGAAGGGAGGGAATTAAGACGTATTGGTGAAAATGGAGAAAATAATATACTACATTTTGGCATGGGAAGTGCTTTTTGTGAAACCGTTTAGATATTTGAATTTGTTCATTTTCTCCGGCTACCTACACGTAACCTGCGAGTCCTGCAGTGTGTTGATGTTGAAATATGTATAGCATAACAGCATAATCAGTTTCTAATATTCCCACTGTTGGGACACGGGCCTCCTCTCTGTGAGAAGGAGTGGACTGTAATCTACCACGCGGGCTGAAAGCGAGTTGGTAGATGTCACATGTCTTCGAATTTTTGGTACTAGGACATGCCGGTTTCCTCTTGATTTTTTCCTTCACCGTTTTGAGAGCAGTGGTGATGAAATAATTTACAAAAAGTAAAGCGCTTGACTGGGTTCGAACCTATGATCTACAACTCGTAAGTCGCGGCCGTTACCACTGGGCCACCATTGCTCCGAAAATGAAATATGCATAGATCACAGTATATTATCAGATATCTGTCGTTGCGGTCGATTTACCTTCTCAATAAAAAAGCTGGTCTTTTGAGTCTCGGAAATACTTGATCAAAAGACCAAGCTTTAGGTTCACCAAATAGGGAATAATGAGGGGCTATGCATGTATTTTTTAAATATTTTTATTCGATAGTTTACTTCACCTCACTTAAAAAATATTCAAAGCTAAAAAGCAACTGAAAGTAATAAGAAAAAGTTAAAAATAACATTTTGGCGCGCTTAGTGTGACGAAGAATTTTAAAATTATTTTATATTTTATTTATTTGAGCAAAGTAAATAAAATATTTGTAAAATTCTATCGATTAGTATTCAAAAAAATCGCAACTATTTATGCAAAGGTGGGTCAGATAATTGCTATAACTGACTGTACATAGTCTATGACATTGACAACGGACTGAATCGCAAACACTCCTATAAAACACATTGATATTTATTGTTGTCATAGACTTTTACATCACATTCACTCTGACCAAAAATATTGAATCGAGGCATAATTCTGAAGGAATGCAGTTAATTGAAAAAAAAATGGCCCTTAATTGAATCACATGCATATTCCCTATTTCCTACCGATGCAATGTTTGACGATGAGTCAGTCAGCCTATTTATTAAGGGTTAGAATTTCTCCAGTAGGAAAATATTCTGTAAGCTTAGCGTAGCTTTCATAGGTGTGTGCAAATTCACCTAGTTTAATAGTGCACAAATCTATACTGCACCAACCCCTCACCTGCCAATACACGCCATCCATAGAGCTGGCAATTCCGCATAAATATCGATAAACTTAATTATAAGTGCGGAGGCGCATTATCGTGAGATGAAGGTGCAATTTGCATTGTCGCCTCAGTGATCGTTACCGCGAACCCGCGACGGGATCAATTCAGATCTATTCCTCTGTCGAGATATAGTGGGGTAGGGGTGAGCGTGTGATTTAATTATTTAGGTTGTCGATAGTTTTTGTCTAATAGTTTTAATGCAAGAACAACATGAAGGTTGAGAAAAAAAGAGAGTGCTAGTCAGTTATTGCATCTGTGGGATTGATGATTCGATTGGTCATTATTAAAGGAGGTGATTTAATTTATTTTTAAATACGTTCCGTTTCTAATCTATTGATGGCAGTTTTATATGGTACAGACGCCTGCACATCAAGCTACTACAATCTGTCAAATTGCTTTAATAGATTTTCAACTTTATCGCTAAAGCATAAGGTTCAAAGTTTATTGGGAAAATTTGACAGTTTCGAGTAGCTTGATGTGCTGGCATCTGTACTACGAAAGAATATCTAATCTGCTCCCAAATAACCTCGACTTAAGTACTCATACATATCATGGAACGATAGTCAGTTATGAAATATGTTTTAAATTTATAGCTGTACTGTCACCAAAAGTGTTAGATAACCAGTATCGTCGGATATAGTCGAATTTTATTAAGATGCCGATGCATGTTTTCGAATGAAATTTAATTTTATGAATTAACTGTTTGTTTTCTAATAATTCAATTAAATTTTAATCGAAAACCTCCATTGGTTTTTTACTAAACTTCAACTATATGTATCCCTCTTTAACTCCTTTGGTGACCACATTAAAAACCGAGTATACATCTAATATTTCTGTACACGTTGAATCAGTAACACTGCCAACTGGCAACTAATCTATCGATACACCCTACTATCGATACCCCACCACAACTCTATCAAGGAGCTTTCCACTCTGCAAATCGAAGCTCCGATTGAAATCAGGCGCTCGGTAAATAACGTCTTGCGAACTAATACTTTCTCAGAGATTGCTAATCTCAAGCCTTCGTTTGACGAACATCTCGCATGCCTCATGTTTATCCTTAGTAAATGATCCCCTATGATCGATATGTACCCTATGAGGTATGTACCGGCGAATGATGTTATCAGAGCTCTATTTGGTTTTACGAAACGGTGATTGAAGATAGCGGCTGTGCAATTGGTATTGGGGTGTTTGTCTTAAATTCGTAAGATGCTGGAGTGATTTCGGTGTTTGTTGTTGGTAAATATTATGTGGTTTTTAGTATGGGATATGAATCGAGTGTGTGTTTTGAGAAAGTAATTTTTCACATCTGTTCTGATATTTCTGTGGGAAATAACGTGAGGAAACCTTGATGGGAATACGTTGACCACATACACTGCATTTAAATTCTCCGGAATTGACCGTAAAGTATAACTCAACTCAACTCTAAGCATTTATTTCAAATAAACCAATTACAGGCACTTTCAGCCACGTCAGCCAGAAAGATGAAGCTAGTTGCCAATTGGTGATTGGGCAAGAAGCTCAAACATACTGTAATTAGTCTTGCTTGCACCTTGCTAACTCTCCAGCACTTTCACCACGGTACAAGTAATAATATAGTTCAACGTTTCTCACGAAGAATCTCACGTGTCATCAGTAACACCAAAACGAATAAACCTCTTCATTGTAAGGATTACCAAAACTTCACGATCTACAACTTGACCACGTCCATAGCATTATATCAGTCGCCTGACACATGACACCACTAAAAACAATGAACATAAAACTATGCCATACAGCTTCAGCACTTGGTCCTTTCATCCGCATTCCTTCAGAGGATTGTAACGTTATCACTTAAGTTCCTCTGTAGATAACACAGCTCAATCCAGTGGAATTGCGTTAAGTTTAACTCAAAGGGCCATAATTTCGCACGTTTGTGGCGAGGCTTTGTGCCTACAACGGGTGGCCGCGGGACGGTGTGAAGTGATGTGAGTCGCATGTGGGATATTGCGGGAACGGGATTTGAAAGCCCGCGATATGATATGGATAGTGCTGTGTGTTATCCTTTGAAGATGCGTTGTGGCTGTTGTTTGTGTTTGCAGATGACGCTCCTAACTCCTTGTGACGTGTTATGTGGGAAATCTATCGCTGTTTTCAAGAAAAGGGGATGTAGTGAGTTTTCTGGAAATCCCCTTTAACTGAAAAACATTTTTATTATGAAGACAAAATTCTTGTTATTAGAGTATGTCTGTTTACAGCTTTTGTGTTTGATACTGTTATTTTAAAAGTGGATCTCTTTTATAGTACCAATATAAAATTTTACACAACTAGTAAAATGAAAATATTGTTGCACAAAGTTACTACTTACAATATTTTAGTGACAATATCAATATTGTGTTGTTTGAAAAATTAGCCTGCAAATAGTATGTTGCAGCCAGGTGCGGTGTTTCTGATCAGACCATGCCCCACTTGCTGGAGTGTCCTAAGAGCCCGTTCACCTACACCTCAGATGAAAAGAAAAATGCCACTGATGCCGCAATCCACGTGGCCACCTACTGAGCTCAAACTATATATTAAAAAAAAAACAAGGAGTATGAGTACCATCCACTCGAAAAGAAAAAGCCAACAAGAATGTATAATCCAACAGGAAGGGGCCGATCCCAGTTTAAGTTCCATTGTCAAATTTGTTACAGTAATAACTTGGCTCTAACTATCACAGGGCCAGCGAAACCCAGACAATCAAACAGCCTACTAACTGTGCTCAATACTGGTCTAACAGGGTACAAAATAATATAAATCATTATTTCTCTTTGGTTAACTTTTTCCCACTGTCATATACGCGGGATGGTCCTCCCATCCGGGATGAGTTACAACACTACTGTCCCACTTCTGGCTAAATTAACACGAGTAGATCTGTCTGTAATACACCTCATCCGGCCGACTAGTGATTGCAACGTAATCGTCCGAATGTAGGCCGGACACGCTGGACACGATTCTGTGTCCAACGATCTGAGGGGAAAATCCCGTGTTTTTAAGAACGTCCGCATGCTAAGCTCGTTCTTATTCTGTTAGAGATAATTATATGCAATTTTTAATAACGAGAATTGGCCTTTATGGTAATAATGAAAGAGCTACTGACCAATACAAGAGCTTCTTTATTTTGTTATGTATGACTTTTGTACAACACCTTCAACTTTCTGTTTTTCATGAAAGTTGACGCTGATAATATAATATCTTCAATTGTTTTGTGGTGATATTTTAATAAACAACGTAGTTATGTAATTCACTGCAATAAATTCACGCTTTGCAATTTCACAATGCTTGAAATGTAGGTTACGTGATTGAATGGTCATCAATAACGAAATAATGTTACTAAAACTCTACAATTATTGACACATAAAACTTCTGGAATCAAATCACAAAAAAGAAAAAGTTGGGGAAAAATATGCGTCACATCCACGCAAAACGGCCAACGCTCAGCATAATGCTACGACGCGTGACAGAGCCTTAGAGTTGGTTTTCAGCGACAGCCGCCGTTGTCGTTAAAAGATAAAAATAACAAAATAAGAAATAAAAAAGATATAGAAGAGCTAACAAAAACAAAAATAGAACAATTTAAAAACAAAACTATATCGCTTCCAACATACTATCCAGTAAAAGAAAATGATAATAATGCAACTCTTAAACTATAGTCTTCCAAGTAACCTCTATTAAAATTTCATAGTGTGCTTCAGTCCCTATTTCACAATCGCAGATCGTTATATATATTTTACTACACGAACGTGTTACTGCTTGGTTGGTGCGACAGAATGCTACTAAAGAGAATCTATTTATTGGTTTCTGATACCCTATTCTACGATGGTGGAGAATACTGCATTTTTGTATGAATTAGCTATGTTTTATAAACAGAGGTGATGGTGCAGTTACCTTGGGTAACCTGGAGGTCTTTAAATAGATCAGGTTACTAGATTACTACAGGTTACTTTGGTTACTACAGTTTGACCGAAGCAAGGAAAACCTGTTCAGTTGGAGAGTCATAGACGACTCCTACTTGGAGTGTTAATGTGGTGCTGTTCCACAAACGGTGGGACACTTACTCGTAATATCATGTCCTACATGTCCTGTCAGCTGAACGTTACAGGAACTGATGGACGCTAGCGATGGCGTCAAATACGTAGCCGAATTCTGGGCCGAGTCCATTTAGATTGCCATCGACACGCTGAGAAGAAGAAGCTATGTTCTAAGTTGCAACTTAATAATTATGCAAAAGCATGAGCGATCTTGCTTGATAAAATGCAGGTTTTCTGAAGTGACACTTCTTAGGCGGCGATTCGATTATTGGACGAGAGTCGAGGGGGAAATTTCAAGGACGCGTCACGTTTAGGCACATTTCGTTACAGGAGAGAGGAGAAGGATATAAGTGTCTCTCTCTCTGTCTCTCACTCTTTTATTCTTTAAGAAGCTTCACTTTTTGTAATGAGGTGTCAATGAAAAGTACTGCAACCCAATTGCGTAACATATACTTTCAAATACAATCCGACGGATTTTGAAGGAAGTTGCTAATCCATTAAATCTTATGTTTGAAAAATTCTTCATCTCTACAAAGTAAATCACGCAGTGAATGCCGTTGAATTGTCAAAATTAAAGGCATTATCAATGTAAGTGTGTTACGCAATTACCTCCTTGGATGTTATATATTTAGCTGTCAATACGTAGCAGAACTTTTTCCTGACTGGACTTTTTTTGGTTGGGAATTGAGTTGACGACTTCGGTGCTTCGGAATTGAATCGAATTTGATTGCTTCGATTTTTGTCCGTTCGAAATCCATATACAGGCTGGACATACAGCCTGGAATTTAGAGTTTTTTTTGTCCTTAGACAACACCACACAGGCATCAGGTTACCGCGATTAGAGTCTGTATATCGGAGTCACTGATTACACCCCTAAATAAATGTTTGAAGCGGCGAAGTGGAACATAATTATAGCGACTAAAATCCCTATTGGCGCTCAACGGTAAAAACGTTTAAATACTTAAATCATAATGGGCGTTCAAGTGGTTAAGGCCTATGCAAAAGGCTTTTTTAATGCGCCATCGACGCGTGCATACGCACGTTGATGACGTGCGTATAAAAACGGACGAAAAGAGTAGACAAAAACAAAAAAACTGGTTAAGTGCGAGTCGGACTCGCACGCGAAGGGTTCCGTACCACAAGGCAAAAACACCGAAAAAAAACACGTTGGTTTTATGGGAGCCCCCCTTCAATATTTATTTTATTTTGTTTTTAGTATTTGTTGTTTTAGCGGCAACAGAAATAAATAATTTGTGAAAATTTCAACTGTCTAGCTATCGCGGTTCGTGCACCTGGTGACAGATAGACGGACGGACGGACAGACAGCGAAGTCTTAGTAATAGGGTCTCGTTTTTACCCTTTGGGTACGGAACCCTAAAAAAGGAGGTATTTAAGGATCGTAGCAGGTGGCGTTCTGTAGTAGCTGCCTACCCTCATGGAAAGTATAAACTTTAAAATTCACCAAATTAAAACCAAGTAAGGTGCAAGAGGGTATAATAAAATTAAATAAAGATCACAAGAATAGCTTATAAAAGGTAAGAAACACGCAAGCCGCCCGGTCGCTAGCCAACCAACAATAACAAGCCCTAGCAACCGGGTTGCCAGATCTTTTGCCAACATCTTTATGTATAGGGCCCATACGTTAGACAATTGAATATTCTGCTATAACTGCCAAAACAAGGTTAGCACTGTTAACTTACTAATTCGCACCGAAGGACCACAAAATCAAAATCACTAACATTTCGCAACTAATTTTAGAACGTTCATTACTCTCCCCAAAATCATGTGGAATGATCTACACATTTCAAATTCAAGTTTCGGACTATCCGTTAGAGAGTGACGTAATGTGCGAATAATGTTCAAACCGACTGATTAGTGCTAGTGATCATGCAAATAAGCGTTGGATTCCTAATTGTAATGTAGATTTATGAATGGGATACCAGATTTCTGTATGGGAGAGTGATTAGTAGGGAGCAGTAGTAGCGCAGGTGGTAGCGACCGCGACTTACGAGTTGTTCATCGTAGGCTCGAACCTAGTCCTAACCTTAACCACCCTCACGCTAAGCACCCTGGCTGCTATACCTACTTGACTAACCGCCCTGTATGGCCTAACACTGTCTCCTAAGGGAATACAGGACTACCTAGTATATCACGAAATTTCTGGGCCTTCACATAGATAGTCATCTGACTTGGAAACATCATATCGACGCTTTGTCTAAGAAGCTTAGTCAATTTGCGTATGCTCTGTACAGGCTATCGAAAAAGGTTAACTGCAATACAGTACAAATAGCTTATAATGCTTATGTGGCTTCTAGCATTAGGTACGAAATCATTTTCTGGGGCAACTCCACTGACAGAGACATTGCTTTTAAAGCTCAGAAGAAATGTTTGCGATCGTTTACCAAATTACAATCGATTGATAGTTGTAAACCATTGTTTAAGGAACTTAGTTTGCTCACTCTACCGTCTATGTACATATATGAAATGGGAGTGTTTGTTCGCTGCAACCTGCATTTATTTGAAAAACTGCGCTCTCGACGTTATCAAAATACCATTCATGTTGCCTCTCATAAAACCGCATTTTTCGGCAAAAGTGTGCTAGGTATGGCCCCAAAAATATATAATAGTATACCCGCACCTATTCGAAATAAAGAGTGTCTAGGGTCCTTTAAGAGGTATTTGTTTAAATTCCTTTTAGATAGATGCTACTACTCCATCACTGAGTTTACTACCGATAAACAGAGGTATGACGATTCCGACCTGCTAATTAAGCATTTATGATTTTATTCACTTATGATTTTATTTGTTAATTAACTATGAATTCCTGACATATTTTAAATTTCATTATTATTTTTTATTGTAATCTATTGACATGCCACCTTAATTGTAATTGCTTCTGTTAATTTTGTACGCCATATATATTGGCAAGCATAGTGCACATATTAAGACAACAAAATATCTGTAACCATACCTATGTTAACAAAATAAATGATTGATTGATAGTTTAGAAGACAGGGTTACATGATCTGTGTAGATTTATTTAGATATACCATGTTATTTTGTACTTCTGCTCTTTTGTATCATGAATCTTGTGTGTATCATAATAAAGATTATTATTATTAGTCAGGCGTTTTTTTACAAGCCATTAATATACCACTGCTGGGCAAAGGCCTCCCTACTCTCTTTCCACCTCTCCCTGTCCAGAGCTTCCAAGGACCAATCATTGTTAAAGGAGTCCAGCTCATTCCGCCATTTCCGTCTGGGCCTGCCGCGATAAAAAAAAAAAAAATGTTTATTGAAGAAAAAAAAGACGATGTCGTCAGGCGCTTTACTTTGTGTAAATTATTTCATCACTACTGCTCTCACAACGGTGAAATTAAACATCGGGAAACCGGCATGTCCTTGAACCAAAAATTGTAGACATGTGACAACCACCAAGCCACATTGGGCCTGCGTGGTCCGAGCAATGAGAACATTATAGATTATGCTTTGCTTAAGAGTGATTAGTGCGCACGTGTTTTACGTTGTCACTGCTGGGACAAAGGTCCTCTCTGTGGGAGGGTGTACGCAGTAATCCACCACGGGACTGTCACATACCTTCCAATTTTCGGTTCTAGGACAAGGGACTAAGACATTTTTACAAACAATGGAATAAACAATTTTGTTTTGTTTCATATTCTTTCTATTTAATACGTTTGGGTGGCTGGCTAATATGCACAGTACGCCAAGACGTATAAAACTCGAAATTATTTTTATTAAACGCTTATTTGTCCCACAGCTGCAGGGCAAAGGCTTCCTTACTCTCTTTCCATTTCTCTCGGTTTAAAGCTGCTAAGGACCAGTGCTTGACGAAATGAGAGTAAAAAAACTATTTTAATTAATTCTGTTTTATTGGTTTCAGGTATGTTGACCCCGCTTCAGGATAAAGAGAATAAAGTCACTACACAATGCAGGTTTGGTTTGTAAAACGAAGTTCCATTTTTTTAACTCATCCGCGTATACTATATCGCTAACCAGGTGGTGATGAACATAGTGATGTCACAAACAGCATGGTGTGTATTCACTATGGAAACCATCGCGTAATAATAACTTCGAAACTTAAGTAGCAAAACTTATTGTTAGCGGATAGAAATGATAGAATACCTACTCTTTCTTATTTACACCATGCGAATTACAGATATAAATGTATAAATTTTACATAGGGTTACACAATGGGCAGTATTATCGCTGAAAGCGACTAAACGAAAATATTAGCATAATCGGCCTATAATGTCCCACTGCTGGGACACAGGTCTCCCCTCTTCGAGAGGGAATGGTAATCTACCACGCGGTCCTCTGAGCCACCACAAAGATTAAAACGCCAAAACAATTTTATAGAAATATCCCAGAAATACCCGGTCAGAGAAAAATACACAGTAACGTAATGATGGATCGAGTTGTCCTGTTAATACAATAATATGAAAATCCCCATCTCCCTATAATTAATTAGTTGTTTCAAAGCGAATGCATCACGTAGTAATGACTGCATTAAATAACAACATGGCGGGTCCCGCCGCGTCAAATAATTAAGACTGATCGATGATTTTAATGACGTAATAGAGTAATTTTAACCGAATTGGAACAGTGTTAGATACGGCAGTCGCATTTAAATCAACTTTGCACTAATTGTGTTATGCATTGGCATCACACTTATATATCACACTATCACATCACACTAATATTATAAAGGCATAAAGGCGAAAGTTTGTGAGTGTGTGTGTGTGTCGGGGGGTGTGGGGGTGTGTGTGTGTTTATATATTTGTTACTTCTTCACGCTCAAACGGCTGGACCAATTTTGATAAACTTTTGTATGGAGGTAGCTGACACCCTGGATTAACATATAGGCTACTTTTTATCCCGATATTCCCACTCGATCAAAACTTATGCGGGTGAAACCGCGGGGCGCAGCTAGTAATAATATATAAATTCGTAACAAGTAAGATATTGGTGCGGCGGCGAGCTGGGCGGACGATATTGTTGCCATCCGGGATGAAGCTGGTGGACATAGGCACACGAAAAGAGAGAGCCTATGCCGCAGTAGGTAAAGTCGGGGGTGATGATAAAGCTTTTGTTTTTTTTTTAATAAAACTTTACATTCGACTCGAAGGACCATTCTTTATATCAGACTCTAACTGTCCAGCTATTCCTGTCCTGCCATAATAGACGACTATATTCCCGTTAGCTGAATGTTTTCGTCCAATTGGCTTTGTTATTAAACATGAACATTCTGCCAGTGGCTAAATAATAACAGCGGCACATGTCAATCTAAAAAAAAATAATTGAGTTGGAACTCAATTTTTTTTTTCATCAAACCCATACGTGTGGGGGTATCTATGGATGGGTTTTCAAAAATGATATTGAGATTTTTAATATAATTTTTTTCTAAACTGAATAGTTTGCGCGAGAGACACTACCAAAGTGGTAAAATGTGAGTATCAGTTCTAAGTATGGGGAACCCTCATAATTTATTGTTTTTTTTAATTTTTTTGTGAAAATCTTAATGCGGTTCGCAGAATACATCCTACCAAGTTTCAACAGTGTAGTTCTTATAGTTTCGGAAAAAAGTGGCTGTGACATACGGACGGACAGACAGACAGACATGACGAATCCATAAGGGTTCCGTTTTTGCCATTTGGCTACGGAACCCTAAAAAGGACGCAGAAGAAGTCATTAAATTAGTTTGTAACCATGTTACTGTACTGTATTGAATTTAGCCAAATGGTATAGCCCTATTTACTGCAAGGCAAAGGCATATTGTGAGGAATCACATTGATAACCCACTGACAACGTATGTGCTTATGGGGCTATACTTACATGACCTAAAGCGCGGTCACTGTCGGACTGCACAGAAAAGAGAGAGAAGCGCAATGACACAACGCTGGTAATTTATAGCAAAATATGAAGCAAGGTATTTAATTACAAAAAATCTATTGTTGGACTAAAAAATTAAAACACTAGTATTTTAGTAGGTAGGTATGTTGCTTGAAGAATAATCTGACAAACAATCAGAATAATTGTATGTATATTAGTATGGTTTTTATTGTAAAAAGAAAGTGTTTTAGAGGCTAGAGACTTTTTTTAGCGACTAGAATCAATTCTACAGTACTTAGTATTTTATCGTAATTTTTGACGTTCAAAAGTGCCTTTTATGTGCCTTTTTGAAATAAATGCTTTGACTTTGACTTTTGACTTTGAGGTATCTTCATGATTTTTTTCTATCGTATCAAATTAGTTGTATTAAGTTTTCAACACACTATCTACCTAGCATATATCCTGAAGAATATCATATATTTTTCTGATTTTGTTTACTGTAGTCGATCCTATAGTTTTATTGTTTCTAAAACTAGCGTTTTGTGATTTGATTTGGTTCCCTTACGTACGTTTGCGTTGGTCCTATACGGGAGAATTCAGGAAGTATTTAATAGTAATAATAAATTCAGTGAAAGCCGTATTTTGGCCAGAGGCTTTATATTTAATAAATGTTTCCTTTACAAAGCTGTGGTTAAATATTAATAACGTAATAGTGTGTTCCTGCTAAATTTGGAAACATTGTTTGGTACGTACACTGGGAGCTGAAAATTCGAAACAATTTACGAGAAGTAAAAAATATTCATCAACGTGGCGTAGATGTATGTATTAAAAAGGTAGTTCCACGGGGTATGGTGTTACCGCGCTATACTGGTCCACTCAATTTGTGTGGTTCTTTCCTCAAAAGACCATTTCAGACATCAATCTACATGGTCTTTTCATCATCAAGATTATTACAATCATAAAACTTTGTGATTTTTCATGATATAGTTTTGAAATTTTGTACATAGATTCTTTACATAAAAATACTCGACACGTGTTTCGGGTTTCGCATATACTAAAAGTAATGTTGTATAATCAAGTTCTTCTAACTGAACAGACAGCTGTGCCGCTGGGGAGTTTCTTGTGCCACTTCTTCTTCCTAGCTAAAGTACTGGGAAGGAAATGGTGAAGGGCCGGGAATTTTGGGGGACTGTCTTATATTATTTTGACGTTCAAACAGTGTTGATTTTCAGCCTACTTTGAATAAATGACTTTTGATTTGATAAAAAAATTTACACCTGAACCAAAATACGTTAACAAAAACCTTACGATTTTTAATAACCTTACCTAATATTTCCTAATAACAGTTTATCACAGTAAACCAGACGAAATCCAAGTTAATTATGTAATTTTATTTATTGATAATTTGCAACCTCGTTGAAGCTTCAACACGATGTTATTTACCCAAAGTAATAACATTAACGGCATAATGTGTATTAATTTAATAGAAGCTGCCTCGCGTAATGATCTTAAATTATGTATGTGTAAAATAAAAGCATTCGTGTTTTAAGGGAATAATGTAATATAGGATCATTTTAAATATTCGGATGTGATGCGGTAAAGGGAAGGAGTTCCTTTCATCCGATTCGGTTTTGAAAATTACGTATTATTATTCATAACTAGGATTATAAAGAGTTAAAATAGTAGTAGTATTCTGTCTTCTATTTATATGTCACATGTTTTCGAATTTTTGGTTCTAGGACATACCGGTTTCCTCACGATGTTTTCCTTTATAAATAACTAGCTTCTGCCCGCGACTTCGTCCGCGTGAAATTTCACCCTCTTAGGGGTGGAATTTCGAAAAACCCTTTCTTAGTGGATACCTACTCTTCACAAAGAACACACCCTCCAAATTTCATGTCTCTAGGAGCAGCGGTTTAGACTGTGCGTTGATATATCAACAATCAGTCAGTTTATCATTTTATATATATAGATGTTTAATGTTTTCCAAAATAAAGTGCTTGCTTGGGTTTGAACCTACCACTTACAAATCGTAATTCGAAGCCACCACTGGTCAGCTAAAATTGTTTGTTTGTAAATGGTAATTAAGATCTGGAAGTACTGATCCGATTACAAAAATGTTTTTACTGATAGAAAGCTATAGAGGTACGAGGAACAGGGTGTAAAATTCACTCATCCTCCATGTTAGTTGCGCAGTAAACTCTGCTTGCGCGATGCAGGATTTTGCGTGACGTCAGTGTGATGCGTAGTTCGCATGTCGCTATGTACGAGTAGATGCCGCCACAGCTACACTATTGCCGAATGTCATACGTAATGTTTTAGGGTATTGCGTAGGTAAGCACCGACTTTCGACGACTACATCATTGCTTTACTGTAAAGGATGTCTGCAAAAGTCGATCTTATGTTGTGCGGGCTGGCAGAAAAATAACTCTGGTTGCATTCGAACATTCAAGCGAATTTAGAATGAGCTTTCAAATTATCTTTACCAGGATTTTTGTTTCGAAAAACAGTATAGGCGCGGCGTTGTAAACGTGAACGCGTTTGCTTGGAATAAACATAAGTATTATAATTTCGTCTCATTCTATAGCCCCCACTCTATATTCACCACAGTACCTGGGTTTTCCTCCCTTTATTGCGCGATGAATGTACGTGATTGTCAAGATACTTCTGCAGTTTACCGAAATTGGTCAAAATCAGTAGCTCTGCTGAGAAAGTTAGGCAGAAATACAGACTCACTTTCGTATTCATAACACATAATATAATATCGTATTAGTAAGGAAGTTCGTTCTCTTACCTGGAATAGTCCATAGCTGGTGTATGAGTTGTTGTGGTTTGTCACTTTGTCCGTTGTTCTGCCGCTCGCGTGCTCGATCAAACACACCCCTAGAACAAAAAGAAGTAAAATTATGTTATGTTCAAATGTTAAAAAAAAATCGTGAACGTGCGAGTCGGACTCGCACACGAAGGGTTCCGTACCACAAGGCAAAAACAACGAAAAAAACACGTTTGTTGTATGGGAGCCCGCCTTAAATATTTATTTTATTTTGTTTTTAGTATTTGTTGTTAAAGTGGCAACAGAAATACATAATTTGTGAAAATTTCAACTGTCTAGCTATCGCGGTTCTTGAGATACAGCCTGGTGACAGATAGACGGACGGACGGATGGACGGACAGACAGCGAAGTCTTAGTAATGGGGTCCAGTTTTTACCCTAAAAAAAATAAAAAATAGAACATACGACAAATATTACGACATTCGAGACACCTGGTCTTTTGATCCACTTTCGAAGAAACATGTTGGTTTTTCCATTGAACAATGAATCCCTTATTGAAATACGTAATTACGTTATTAAAACAATGCTTTTAACAAGGACACTGTATACACCCGGAATCAACCTCAAGCAAACCTCAAGGCTATCCCTACAACTTGGAAACAAAAGTTAAGATGTTGAACTCCTCCAAAAATACAAATTATTCCGTGGATCACAGACACTTTGCAAAATCCGAGGGAACAAAATGTAAGGGGGAGTTCTCGGTGCAAACTTTTACACGACAGATTGTAAATGATGATGAAATACTTGAGTTTAAAAGTATACTTGTTTTACAAGCAAGAACTGTGTTTGTTTATGACGTTTAAACGCCATGTGTGGGGTATGCTCGCAATAACGTGGCAATGCTGCCAGTCTTCTGGGCACTTTTCCGGATGACAGCGATGCGGACATCCTGACGACGTAACCGCGGGGCGCGGGACGTGTGGTTAAATACTGTAAAAATTATGTAAATAAACCAATAAAATAATATTAAATAAATATGAATAGATATTCAACAGTGAATATTTAGATTACTGTGGTTTCGAAGCAATAAAACAAGATCATAGCATTTACAAACATGATCCTGAATTCTAACCAAAGATAACCCCTTTAATAAAATCTTTCCTTATCTTTATTCACGAATCCCTGTAGATATTGAAGTACATACAAGCATTACAAACGAGTATTACAATATATTTACAAGGATACTCTGATTGTACTGGATCAGAATATCCATGTTAGAGCCGACTGAGCTTCAGATAACACGACTATATTCACTGTTAACATGGTTCATAGCATAATACTCTACTGGAAACGATATTGTGGGGTTATAAATATCTTAATCACTGATATGAGCAGATTGACTTTTGGGTGGATTTAAGGTATGTACGAGTATTTAATCGAACATTTAATAATTCCCATTTTGTGCTTCTAAATAATGATTGCACCTCTTTTTGTGAACCTCAAATAATTCATATTTTGGGGTCCTAAAAATACTAAATAGCCAAGTAAGTGCGACCAACTTGGGAGTAGCGCTCGCCGGCCTCTGCTGTGGCACTGCTCGCTTCGCTCGCGCGCGGTTTGTTACAGTTCTAACCTACCCTAACCCATTTCGTCGGGGTGCCCTAGCTTAGTTACTGTAACCAACTGTGAGAAAAGGTCAGAAAGTTAAAAAAAGACAATAAAAAAAAAATAATGCTGCATTATTAGAAGCGTAAAAAGTTTTTAAATGTTTTTCGATAACTAACTGATTTTTTGTTTCGTACGGTGCGGTGTTTGATTAAAAATGGTGGAGGTTTTCGAATTATTTCTCAGAATTCATAGTGAAATCAAATTTACAACATTTTATCAAAATCCACGGTGAAAAACAAACTTAAGAATATTTTACTTAAAAATCTGGCCTAAAATAAAAACCGACCAGTTGTTTAGGCAAATTTAATTCGTTGACTTCGAAATTCCTAATTCAGAAAATAAAATTAAAGCGGGCCACACTAAATGAATCGACTTTGCCCTTATTAAGCGTTCACGCAAAACTTTCGGCGGAGAGATCTCCTATTTGCATAAAAAGGAGCTATTCAAATGACAAAACATCTACAGATCCCCCTTTTCATTTATTTAAATTTAAGTTTAAAATTGTTGGAGACATTTTAATTGACGCCGTGGAACTGGGGAGCTGTTTAATCCGAATTAATTTGTACATGTACCGATTTTGAAGTAGAAGTGAGAATTTTGAATTGAAGGCCGAAGTTTGTGGCTTTGTTCGTTCGATAGTTGAGAATGAATTTAGGTTTTAATCGACTGAAAAGTATTCATGAGAATCAGAGAAGTTGCATCGTAAAATTGGACTATTTAATTTTATCATCATCTGCCTAGCATTTTCCTAGATATTGTTGGGGTCGGCTTCCAGTCTAACCGGATGCAGCTGAATACTAGTATTTTACATGGAGCAACTGCCTATCTGACCTCCACAACCCAGTTACTGGGTAATACGATACTCTTTGGTAAGACTGTTTGTCAGACTTTCGGGCTTCTGACTACCCGTAACGACTGTCAAAGATCCACGAATGACAGCCGGGACCAACCGCTTAAAGTGCTTTCCGAGGCACGGAGAGGTCTCGGTATGTAAAGATGGTCACCCATCCACAGACCAACCGCGGCAAGCATAGCTTACAATTCTGTCTAACTCTTAGGCGAATACGGGCGTCATGTTATGTGGTGTTAGAGGTAAGATATAAAGATAAATATTGAACTGCAAATGAACAAACTTTAAACGATGATATGGACAATGGACCTCATCTAATAAGATCAAATAGATTTTAAGCAGGACTTTGACGCCCTGAATGTAGGTAATATGCGTATCGCGACGAATACTTATGAATATGGACGACAAGCAAAAATAAGACGTAAGGATTGTGTCGTTCTGTAGATAGGTATTTGTCTAACCCATGGGAAAAAAACACTCATGCCGAGTGTTTATAAAGTGTATTTCTCTGTACTTGTCTTATTTGGTAAACAAATATTATGCATGCAAACAACCTATGGTCTGTTTCGAAAGTAGCTAACGAAAATGTAAACAAATATATCAGAACGCACCTGTCTATTTGTAGTGCACCAAATTAAGTGCTTTGATTTAATTATTTTAATGTTTCAACCCGAAATTCTAATTTTATAACCCCAATTTTTGTCGATGATTTTACAATTACAATAAAATTTTTTGAAAAGAGTTGTGATGGAGCTATAAAGTGGAAACCTTCTGAATACAGACGAATTTGTTACTGGTTTCCCATTTGTGATTGCGTAAGAAATTAACATGAACAGGATTTGCTTACACATTCATCAGATGCTTTTGAAACAAACATTACTAAGATTTCTAGTTTGTATGGAAACTATTAATTGGAAGCAGTCTTTGATGTAGTTCATACTGTAGGTATATACATCTGTGAAGATTAAGGCTTTCTCATAGGTTCCAGACCAACGTAATTTAGGTAAGTATTTGCATACATCATCAGATTGAAGATTTATTGATTCAGCTGCCACCGATTAGACTGGCGACCACAAGGCAGTTGGGAAAAGCTGGGTAGATGATGATGACAGTGTGAGATCGATAGAAAAACTCGTTTACACCCGTACAAAGTACGACATATATGTAAGGACAAACACGTAAAATGTAGGAATGTAAGTAATCTACTCAACCACCCAGAATCTAGAAGTCCAATGAACATTTACGAGCAAATGTAATCCATTCCCTTTATACATGTCTTATTATGTTCGAGGAGCCAAGCAGTTATTGCATTCCTTATATTCTCTGCCATCTCTAAATTGACAAGAGACAAATTCAGCTTCTTTGTACGACTGTAAGTAGAAGATTTTGTGGCCTAGTGCAGGGTAACAACGCAGTGGCCAGGGCGGTAGCGGACGCGGTGGCGGTCGCAGTTTGTAGGCCACAGCAGTGCATCGCAGGTAGGAGAGGGTTAAAAATAAAAAAGTTAAAAAAATATATGTTTTTGGAAAAAACATCTGCCCACAAAGAGGTTCAGTTTGCGCTACATATTCAAACATTATGATGACTTTTTCATTAGTTCTAATCATTTTGAAATCAACTTAATTTACACTGCGTGACCAGAGGGCTGGGTCGTTCTGTGGCCAAAGAATTAGCATTGCACTTCAACGTGGCAATGCTGTCAATCTCCTGGGAACATTTCCGGATGACAGCGATGTCGAGCAGTACTCCGACGCTTAAGTGTCCTTAATTTAGTACCTACTGTAAATTGTTTATAATAAAATATTACAGTTTATACGAACATTAAGTTGATATTCCTATAAAGGGAAAATACACTATGTTTGACTAAGGGCTGATTTTTCCAACGCCATATAATTATAACCGAGGAATAAATTTGAATTTTTGACAGTTCTTCCATGCAAAAACTATCTAACTCGCTCAGTTCCGTCACGCTAGGCGCCCGTCATAGTTACTAAAGAAACTATGGACAAAAATGGCACTCGCGCAAGCTCCTCACCCTGGATGGGGCCTTAGTACAAGATTCTGTGGGATTGGTAGCAACTTCATTACATTCGTCCGTGGTGATCGGGAATAAGTCAAAGCTATGATAACCTCGTTTATACGAATCCAATCTTTGTAGATTGTATTACTTTTGCTTACCGTGGATTGACGTAATAGATGGGGTGAGAAATGTTTGTTCTTAGATTCTGTTTTTGTTGGTTTTGGCTGTTGTGGTAAAAACAATGTTTGTCTATTAACTGGTTAGTCGGTTTTGGCAACTTATTTCTTTTGATTATGTTAATCTAAACTAATACTGTGTATAAAGAAGGAGCTGTAATGCAGACGCGTGGGCTCGCGAATGATGGAAGGAGTGGAGGGCGGCTTTGCCCAGGAGTGGGACAGAGTAGGCTAGTAAAAATAAATTTTAAGTTAAGCGGTTTTAATGAAAATCTATATATATAAAATGGTAAACTGACTGATTGTTGATATATCAACGCACAGTCTAAACCGCTGCTCCTAGAGACATGAAATTTGGAGGGTGTGTTCTTTGTGAAGAGTAGGTATCCACTAAGAAAGGGTTTTTCGAAATTCCACCCCTAAGAGGGTGAAATTTCACGCGGACGAAGTCGCGGGCACAAGCTATAATGGTATATAGATAATGTACGAAAAGCTAAAAAACTATTCGGTAGGCATTGATCAGCCAAAAAAATAAAATCGTGTAGCACGTGAAATTTCTATCAACAGCCAACCGCTCATATCATTATAATAAATGATATATTTATTTACTCAGGTTACGCTACGCCTTGGTTGCTGTTAGAGAATGCCTAAGGCATTAAGTCCGCCTTTGTACCTTTTTGTGCAAAAAGTTTAAATAAATAAATAAATCAGAAATATTGAAACAAAAATGAAAACTGGCATTTTGTGCCGGCGGCCATCTTAGATTTGAAAATTTTCATAATGAACAAGTATTCTACTAGTCAAGCCCTTTCATTTGATACCCTTAATGAGGGGCTCGTGAAAAAATATGTAATCTGCCATTTTGTAGCGGCGGCCATCTTGGATTTACAATGATAGTGGCTAAATTAAATTGTATTGTCATCAACACTAAAAGTGCGTACCAAATATCAGATAAATCTGCCAACAGGAAGAGGGTAAAATTTCAAGTACTAAATTTGACCCAAATAAATAATAACAAACAGGGCAAGCTAAATAAAACCGTTAAAAAAAACTGTAAAGAGGGAAGATAGTTTGTTTATACCTACTCATCCAATATCAAAAATTATTTCATTGATCGAAAACTACACTAATGCCGAGTGTCATAGCAGGACATAGTATTTGATGTTAAAACAAAAAAAATCACGCGGAGGTGTACGAAATCTCAGACCGAAGCTAGTTCTGGTAAAATATCTCTCACCAATTGAAATGGATATTTTCCAAACAAAAAAAAATGGTTGCCTGTAAAGTCGGTTTTACGGGCGAAGATTTTACGTGACAACGTCTTTTTCTCGGTAATTAAATTAAAAGGTTCGGTGACTCATCGTAACGTTACCGAGCGTTACACTTTTTCATAAGTGACTCCCAGCCGCAACCTAATTTAAGACGTTGTCACGTCAAAAAGCAACATTTATAAAAAACGAACCATGAGAATATTTAATTCAGAAAAAGAGAAAATATTAATGAAAACAGAAAAAAGCTTAAATTGTTTGCGAAAAATATTCCGAGAGATTTTATTACTTACAAAAATAACGGTATCGCTACGCTTAACTGAGAGAATACTAAAAAGCTTCTATCAGAATAAAGACCAAAGCATTTCAATTTAAACCTGAGAGTTATGACGTCATCAACGTTTGAGGATTACATTATTATAACGTTTCACCAGATTTATGCTCGCATAGAGATATGAGAAGCAAGAGAGAGTAAATGCGCATTCAGGTAAAACTCCCTGAGAAGGAGGTCTTACGCGAGTGCAAGCCATAAAATTTTATCTTTACGCTCATTGATATTATCAAAATTACGCTTTATATCTTCGTGTACAAAGTCTTTATTTGCTTGTACGGTTTTAATAGTATTTTTATTATCTAACTATGAATGTATATGTGCTCATTGAAGATATTTTAGAGAGTTTTTTGTTGAAAGACTCGTGTTTACCTATATAATACTTTATTTGATTTGTTTTCAAGACAATGGTGGGAAATAAGATGAAATTATCTAAAAACTATTTTATTAACCGACGAATAATCGGAGGTGGTTCTCAAGTCGATGCGTATATTTTTTATTTTACTTCTGACAAGACAATACAATGTAATACAGGCGAAACTTGTTGTTTTTCCAGGAAATTTGGATTTCCTGTAACAGAAAATACTTACTGAATTGTTTTCTAGAACAATTCACTATTTTCTATTTCGCCTACAATAATGAAGTATTATGAATGAAAATATAAAATAAAGGATGAAAATGTAGTTTGCTCTTTAAAGAACAAGGAATTAAATAAATTATTCAGAGTACTACTAAGTTTCCCTCTTTATAAGAACAAAGACGTTATGTTAACTTCGAGAAACAAATGCAAATGGAATTGTGACACCCAAAACCCTCCAAATCATCATCTGCCTAGTCTTTTCCCAACTATGTCGGGATCGGCTTCCAGTCTAACCGAATGCAGCTGAATACCAGTATTTTACATGGAGCGATTGCCTATCTGAACTCCACAGCCCAGTTACTGGGTAATACGATACCTCTTGCTAAGATTGGTAGTCAGACTTTCGGGCTTCTGACTACCCGTAACGTCTGTCAAAGATCCACGAATGATAGCCAGGACCAAAGGCTTAACGTGCTTTCCGAGGCACGGAGGGGTCTCGGTATGTAAAGATGGTATATCCTCAGACCAAGCGCGACAAGCGTAGCGTAACGTGATCGATCGACCAGTGCGGCTGTTATTATTGAGCCACGGGCCCCTCGCTGTTATAATTTAGCCACGGGCGGAAATCCCTCCAAATAGAGAAAAGATAATAAATTTATTTACACAATCCAACCATCTAATAATTGACTAAAAACAGGCATGAAACAAAACAAACAAAAAAAAAATCAAACAAACACAAAACGCTACCAGCCAAAATTAAAAAAAATAATTACCTAGGTACACCTAGTTGCACTAGAAACGCTCAGTCTCCAGAGTGTTGCCTTATTAGCTCCAGCTAATGCAACGGTTATATGCCATCGTTTCAGAGGTGCCTCTAGGGGACTAAGATACTCTTCGATGCATTAAATCTTGGGTAAGGCATTACTTGAGGAGGAGGAGTAATTGTATTGATCAAGAAGGATTGGTTATAAAAATGGGATATTTTTTAAAGTCTCGAAGTTTGAGCTAAATAAAAATGATACTAATATAATCAGACAGATTTGCTGATTTCAAATATGATAAATTTTTCTTTGTACACGTCAGGGCAAAATGTCATACATTTTTATACTGTTCTGATTAAATTCACCAAAATATTAATGTTCTTTTAAGTTTCATACAATTGTTTTATTTTTAGCCTTCTATAAACTCATTTTCATGTGTATTAAATACTAGCTGTTCCCCGCGGTGTCACACGCTGCGCGGCTCCTAAGGGTCGTAGCGTGATGTTATATAGCCTATAGCCTTCCTCGATAAATGGACTACCCAACACTAAAAGAATCATTCAAATCGGACCAGTAGTTCCAGAGATTAGCGCGTTCAAACAAACAAACAAACAAACAAACTCTGCAGCTTTATAATATTAGTATAGATTATCCACATGTAAAGCTATGAAATGAGGGGCTCGTGGCTAAATTATAATAGCAGTTCGTGGGTGGGTCCATCCATTACATATCGAAACCCCTCCATGTCTCGGAACGCACGCTAAGCCGTTGGTCCTGACTGTCATTCGTAGACAGTCATCACGGGTCGTGTTACCCATTACCTGGGTTGTGGAAGTCAGATAGGCAGTCAGTCCATGTAAAAGTACTGATATTAAGCTGCATCCAGTTAAACTGGAAGCTGATCTCAACATAGTTGGGAAAAGACTAGGCAGACTGATTGATGTTATGCGATGAAAAACTTATCACAATCACATCACACTAATATGATAAAGGCGAAAGTTTGTGAGTGTGTGTGTGTGTGTGTGTGTGAGTGTGTGGGGGTGTGTGTGGGGGGGTGTGTGTGGGGGTGTGTGTGTTTATATGTTTGTTACTTTTTCACGCTCAAACGACTGGACCAATTTTGACAAAATTTTGTATGGAGGTAGCTGACACCCTGGATTAACATATAGGCTACTTTTTATCTCGAAATTCCCACGGGATCGAAACTTATGCGGGTGAAACCGCGGGGCCCAGCTAGTACAAAATATTTTGTAAAGTTTCTCTTACAAAAACCTGAACAAACTCAAAGTCTCCCAGACTTGACGACTAAACCTCTATGGGTACCGACGAAAAGCCTCAAAGATTAATTCCAAAGTGCATCGTGTACAATGGCGTTAACGTGAGCAAGTCTTTGATGTGCAGTAGTGTGTAAATGTATTGGATGCGTCGCAGTGAGTTAATCATGTGTACATTCTGCTATGTAGATGAAGGAATAGGCTTGGGCTGTTCCCTGTTATATTTAGAACGGTCACGGTAATCTTAGTGATTGAGAGATTATAGCATTTAAGGATCAAAATCATCTTCAATCAAATTTTTCCCACGGGGTTAGGCAGCAAGTACAAAACGTTACTACAATAGATACTAAACTACGCTACGACCTTTTTTTTTTTTTTTTTTGGGTGGGAAATCATCAAATGACCCCCTACCGCTCTAGGCGGAGCGGAAGGGAGTGTCAAACTCTTACTGACAAAAACCCAACCGTGTTCCTTCAGTTGCCTGTGTGCCACGGCATCTCTTTTGAACAACCCGCGATCCTGGCGGGCATCGGTCCTAGTGGACACCGTCAGTTAGTGTTGTCATCTCCTTGAGGCGCGCGTGGAACACAACGCGCCGTCGACCCGGGCCTGGTCCTTACCGGACGGCGAGCTGCCCATTGCTCGCCGTTCGCAAGCCAGCGCCTACTGCGGCCGGGAATCCGCTATTGATTCCCGACGCCCGGGACGTCTCCTGCGGCGGCTAGGGGCGTGAGGGCGCAAGGATTGCCTCTCCCTCACGCGCTCCGCCTCCTCCTTCGCGAGCATTACTGCTTCGCAGAAGGAGGCGACAGCCTCCCATGCACTCTCGCTCCGTACCATGGCCTGGACTAGTTCCGGACGCGAGAGATCGCCGCTACCGATCATCGCCGTGAGTACACGGCGGTGCTCTGCCCAAGCTGGGCAGATCTCCACCGTATGCTTCACCGTGTTCTCCGGGAGAAACTACGCTACGTCCTACGTCCACATCACATTCATACATTGTCAGATATTGACCACGCAAAATGTACTCGTAATGTAAGTAGGTATACTCACAATTAGGTATCATACTCCTCGGGAAGTTGTACCGCAGCAGTTCCCTGGACAGCTGGCACCTGGTGAAGGAGCGCGCGTGTCCCTGCGACGTATGCACCACTCCTAACGTCACGAAGAGGAGCACCAAGTGGGTTGGACGGGACATCCTGTGGACAAGACTTGGTATTTACACATTCATTAACCAGTCTGAAGATCTACAGAGCAGTGGAAGTCCATTGGTATCGGTTCCGACTTACGAGTTGTAGGTTGTGAGACCGAGATACTTTGTGTATTTAATATCATCACCACATATGTTATACACAAACCCGCACTGGGCCCATGTGATGGATTATTATGACACACTCCCTCTCACAGAGAGGAGGCCTGTGTCCCAGCAGTGGGAACATTAGAGGCTGATTGTGACGTATCAATCTGCGATGATGCAGCTGAATACCAGTAGGTATTTTACATGGAAATTTTCATGTGAGAATTTAAAATTTGAAATTATGCATTCGTAATGTATCAAAAGTATTGAGGGCCTGAGGACAATAGTGACAATCGTTTTCAAAGCGTTTTGTATTTCTACAACGACTTTAAGGCCAAGCGCTAACCAAAAAAAAAAATAAGAGGGATCTTCAAATTAAATATGTATTTCCTAAATGGGCTTACCTACGAACCCTTCTTGTTTGGCTAACCCTCCGCCTAACACCCTGTTAAAGAAAGAGCATAGACGTGATAAACTTTCCAAAACCGTGCCATAATATGAGGCCAGAATATAGCCTCGATTCCTCTCTAAAAACATTAACGTTAATAATAAAACAATGTCTGAAACAACACAGTCAAAGTTCAAATTCGGTGCCACAAACTAAAACGCAGAACTAGCTCTGCTCAAACTAATGGAAAACAAAGCATTTAATTAATGACTAAAATTACATTTTGTCGTTCGTTTCTAGTAATAATTATTCATTTAGCGTTTGAAACGTTATACAGTAAGAGTTATTATAGTATGCCCAAGTAAGCATGGGCGTTTTTTTTTAACGCACTGGGTTTTCTTGTGGACTCTGTCGGACACAGCAAAATTTGAAATAAGTAAGAGAAAGAAAAGAGGTTTTATGATATTCCATTTTTTTTGGGTCTGCTTACCGCCGAGAGCTGGATATCCAACAGTCTCTTTTCTGTGCTCTGCTCAATACCGGGAGTTCAAAATCCAGTGCGCGATAAAATCCGCCCGCAATATTTTTACTTCCGTGCGAACGTGGGCTAACCACAGATATAGAAACACCTAGATAACGCAAGAGCAACTACTTCTCTTGCCAAAAATCACACCAGCTTACGTACAAAAATCGTAAGCCGCCCCTTTCGCGCTCAGACCTGTGTACAGTTGGCTGGGTGAGCGTAAGCGCTGGCGCTAGGCCTCCGGGGTGGGGCGAGACTGGTGCCGCACGCGGCGGCGTCTTCAAATCGATTTGGTTTTCCCATCACTAAATAGTGCTTGTGACGTCATAGTAGGTAGTCAAAAAATGGTAAGCTTGGTTTTCATACAGATCGTGACAGTAAACACATAGAAACCTTTCACGCCTTTAAGGCTGAACGTATTTGAATGAAAGGTATACAGGTAGTCCATGACCTGGGCCTAACCCAGATGGTAAAGTTCAAAATAAAAAGTAAAAGCGCGCGTAAAAAATCGTTTCGTAAAAAAATCGCCCGTTCGAACCTGGGCTACAGTAGAAGCATCTGTGTAGTCTCCATCTTTAATTATTGCTCAGTTTCTTGAGGCATTAGGCTAATTATAAGGTTGACGTTTTCATAGACCTACAGTGAGAAAACCAGACTCAAAAGAGCTTTGTTGCTTGAGACAAAACAGGTTTTTCATTTGATATTTTGTCAATTTTGATTATGAAACTGTTTGGTTGCCATCTTTGTTTTCAAAGAGCTAAAATCTTTTTTATGGACAGTCTTCTTCAGGTCAGCCTGGAGCCTGGAGAAGGATATAGGACAGTGATGAAATAAAAATACACGCATACGAAGTCGTGGGCAACAACTAGAAAAAACATAATACGGTGGCAGGGACAGACTCACTTTCGTATTATAATATACAGGGTGGCAGGAACATCGACGAGCAAACTGTAACCATGAATTCAGCACATGATTCTAAACCCCCTAGTGTAGAAATTTTTGTCAGTTAACAGTTCAGTTAACAGTTAACAGTTAAAAAACTGCTGTTTCAAAGAAAAGTGCGATACCTACGAGATCAAAATTATTGAAACAGTAATTTTTTTTAAATCATCATCATCATCTGCCTAGCCTTTTCCCAACTATGTTGGGGTCGGCTTCCAGTCTAACCGGATGCAGCTGAATAATAATATATTTTTTAAAATAACCAACGATACATTTTTTACGCGAGGGGTTCAGAATCATGTACTGAATCTATGGTAACAGGCTGGGCGTCGAAGTCCCACCCTGTATACTCCATATTAAGAGTGAGAGAAGCTTGGTTTTCTTACAAAATTAGAAATGCAATCAACAGTATGGATAACTAAGATCATACCACAGATATAAATACACCTAGCTAACGCAAGAGCAACTACTTCGCGTGCTCAGATTACGTACAAAAATCGTAAGCCGTCACTTTCGCGGTCAGTCCTGTAGTACTGCTGGCTGGTTGAGCGTGAGCGCTGGCGCTAGGCTCCGGGGGTGGGGCAAGATAGGAGCCGCACGCGGCGGCATCTTTGAATCGATTTGATTTTCCCATCACTAAATAGTGTTTCTGATGTCAAAAAATGGCACGCTTGGTTTTTAATACAGATCGTTATACTTGCGTTATCTAGGTCTATCTATATCTGTGGACGAAACGGTTTACAGAAATCTAAATCTACCAACACAATGCGTTTTAAAAGGGCTAAAGGTATACCCACAAATTGGTTTAACAAACGTTCCTTAGGATATCGATATTTTGTACCCACTGCAGCGGAAGTCAGTTAGACGCAGTTCTGTCGAAAACGTCGATATTCTACCGCATCCGGTTAAACTGGGAGCCGAACGATATATTGGAAGAGTTCGCGAGAATGATGACGAGATAAAAATAACTGAAAGAATTGAATACAAACGATGCAACACAATAAAAAGTCGTTGGTGTTCGATTGTAAATGTTGATGGTGAACGAAGGTAAATGAATGGGGATGATTGACTGCTTCAATGCAATTTGGAGGAGGAATGTCTATAATAGTATAACCCCCTTACTAATAAACGTAATATATCAGATGAATAGTTACACACCGATTTCTCTCTTTCAGTCGTCAGTAATATGACTTTCGAAAGAAGAAGACAAAGCATGGTGTAACTATATAGACGCTATACAAGTTAGTTAATAAACTTAGGCCCGTTTGCACCACAAATCATTAAACATGTTTCGCGCTAAACGAATTTAAATCATTTGAAGATGACCGAAACAGACCAATTTTTAAACGCATTTAGTGATTTAATGAGCAAGCTGCAATGATTTCAAAAGTAAGGATACGCCCGTCTGAACATTTTACATAGAAGTTCTTCGTTCGAAGTTCGAAGTTCGCGCGCACCACTGTCAACTGAGTCGCGTTGGCCCTAAAACCGTCATTTTAGGGCCAGCGCGTTGGTGCTATTTAGTCGCGCCGTTAGCCCGGTCCTTACGCTAGTAATATATAATGTCAATGGCAAGCTGGCTTTAGTGTAAACTATACGCTCTGATCACTCAGAATCAGTTATTTTATATTTTGGCGTGATTTTCGTGAGATCGAAGTCGAGTCTACGCAAGTTTCCTCTGTATCTATAGGTAATACGGGCTGGTGTCCGCAACTCCACGTCAATGCGCGTATTTTGCGTACGGACTGTTGGACTATAACACGCCACGCGACGGGGCGGGACGGGAAACGGTGCCAAATTGCCCACGCGGAAGCGCGTTTTTCTTGAACTTGTATGTAAAAAATAATCACACGCATCGCGTTATCTGCGCCCTGTCGCGTGGCGTGTTGTAGTCTATGATCCGCCTAAAGCGGAAGAAGATGTATCTAAAACTAAATACAAAAATGATTTAATACATCGATTACAAATTACTCAAACGCACTGAGCATTTAACTCCCAAAAACTCAAGTCAAACAGTCAACAGTCAACAGCTCCCTACATTCCTCTACACAAAACCTTTACAAAAATGGCTCATTTCATTCCCAACTAAACTCAAAACTTGTATTTTTGCCACGTAAAAGCGAACAGTTCTCTAAATAAATATGAGAACGATGAGAACAACAACATACTACACGGAGCAACGGATCTGTTGGGGCGTAATGAAATTTTCTAAAGCTGTTACAGTCAGCACATAGGAGATAGCAAACGTATACTGTTATTTCTACTGTCAACAGTTTGATGTGATGTAATGCATATTTTACGAAGTTTGAGGAACTCTATGCATTTCGTTTCGGTTTAGTGTGTTTTTGTGACGAAATATACTATTTGACGTGGATTTGGAAACCATACGAGCTAAATAATGCCCTGTAGATAGATGGAATCTGAAACAATTTTGGGGAGACTTCTGCCAGCAGTGGCACAGAAGGGAATTTGGCTGGTTTTCGCAACTCCACGTCAAATTGTATATTTTGCCTAAGGTTCTTCCTTAAGCAAAATACGCAATTTACCGTGCAAGGGCCGAGGTGGTAACAAAAAATACGATGATTGCAGGCCGTAAGCGTAATATATTTAAAACACGTCGAACAGTGGTCGATCAAGCGCTGTGACTTTCATTATATAAAATAATGCCATAAAGAGCATTTTTTAACATACAGAGGTAATAGCCCAAAACCAATTATGTCGCGAAGTAGGCGAGATGGCCACCATAAGATGGCATGTAGCGTATGGAATGAAATATAGTCAATAGTAACCAGATTCCATTCCTGGTACAGGCATTATTTAAACGAGCAATGCGGGGAGCAAATGTGGCATGTGGAAACAACCGAAAAATAATCACCCTTAATTACTTCCTTCCTTCCCAAACAATATTTCAAAATTCCGACATTAATTTGAAACAAACACAAACTCTCATTTGTCCTACTCTCTATAGGTGTAAAACAGAACAATGACTCACAGAATCACAGTGTAAAACAAGGGAATAGCAGCAGCATCAAAAACTTGAAACTCAATTAAAGCGATGAGCCAGTGAGGTGGCGTACTCTTTGTGCTTAACAACGAGACGTGCCTAGGATATGCATACACTGGGGATTTTGGAGATGATTTTTTCTCAAGACGTCCAAAAATATCTAGCCTAAATATATATATCACGCATATGTATACCCTTGAGGGATTGGTAGAGGTGAATGGGGGCACGGAGCATGTATGAGTACATTCCTTAGTCCCAATTCGTGGTAGCAGCAGAAGTCTGTGGCTTCACTCGGTAGGAGACCGACATTGCCCTTATTTATTTATTTTATTTTAACATAAAACGGCTATCGGCCAATTACATTAGTTAGCCATGATGATTCCTCAAAAAAAGGTAGGATTATGTAACTCCCATAGTTCAGATTATGTAGCTTTTAACTGCAATGAGGACCACTCTACACTATTTAGTTGCGTATAATGTACCTCTAACTTGTGTGGACAATTAGAGAAGCTTATTTTGCGCTTCCCTTCATTGGTGGGTACCAGGAGTCTGGTGCACAAGAACCTCTTCCGTTGACGTTTGGCACAGCTGTCTTTTCTCCTCTGACAGTATATTTGTATAATAAGTAGGTACTATAAAATACATTTCAGTAACAAAAAGTCGTTAGTGCGCGCTGCACCTAAGTGCGCTCCGGATGAGAACAAGTTATAGAACGGAACACCGCTGCAGGCATTTGTTTTTGGATATTTTAGGCGAGGGCACGAACTAGGAAAGTTTACGTAGTTATCGTTGTAAAGGCGAGTTGTTATAGAGACTTTAGATGCGATTTTTCATTCAAAACTTCGTCATTAATTGTTTACCGCACTGACTACCTTTTTACCTGACTGCAAGTACGATTTATGGGTTGGTCCTTTTGAGTGCAACTCTTAGGTTGCTTAGTCCTTAGGTCCAACTCTACGTAGTGCAGGGTTTTTGGCTTTTCGAGTACTTGAAAGGATTGCTTTACAATGATTATAAGTTCAGTTCAAGAGGATCAAAAATCATCATAATAATTTAATCTTCAAATGTTCTCAGCTGGGTTAAATCTGACAACATCACTTGTTCTCATCATATTCGTATATATTCATCATATTCGTGAAACAATCTGTTGATCTCTTTTTGATGACACCCTCCTTTGAAGATCAATTTTACTGGGAGTAACTACTAACAAATTATATGCAGGATGCATATTCTTTGTTTCTTCTATACTTAAACCGTATAGAAGAAACAAAGAAATCACCACCATTCTAGATTCCGGATCAATACGCCACGTAAACATGGGAACCCGCAATCGCAGCTCTCATTCGACGTTAAACAGCGCAGCACGTTTAAATTAACTGAGCTCTCAGGTATCAGTCTAGCTAATTAATATGTGCTAAGCGTAGTGCTCGGGCGCATTGATTAGACGGCACGAGTTGTTTGTTGTGGATCCGTCGACACTTGACAAGAGACTGGTTTCAGTGATTCAGGAGCATTATGGTCTTTTAAGCTTGATAGTTTGTGGTCCTTCGATACGAATGACTTTTTTGGTCTTTGGAGGCTGATATTGGATTTCGTCGATATATTTGGGGATTTGTATTTTTCTTAGGTTTTCCAACAATTTTTCACACTAAATACAGTTACAATGATACATTCTTAAACTTAAATTTCAGCCATACAAACACATGCATAATAAATTAGAAAAATAAGCTAACCTGCTAAGGGCGAATTGAACCAAACTTTTATCCTGAGAATAAATTTTGAATTTTTGACAGTTTATCGATACTAGAACTGTCAGACGTCAATTTTATTCCACGGATAAAAGATATCTGACTGTGGTAAAATCAGCCATTGGTAATAAGCGCTATCTCACTCGTCACGACTATCAACTTAAATTACTGTTGTAGTGTAGGTACATGACAGACATTTTAAAAACTATTCGCACACCGATACTTCCCACCTTCAAAACCATTTGTGAAACGCAATAGTTTTCACACGTGTTGTTTTTCCACCGCGGCACCGCTAGGTATGTTTCCGCGGAACGCAGAGGTGTACAAAAGGCGTTGTTTATTTTGGGCGGTAGTTTTTTCCAATATCGATTGGCAGACCGTTTCAATAAATCTGATATTTGTATGGTAAAACAAGCGACCCGTCCGATATTTACGACAAGATAAAATATTTTTTTACTAACACTATGATTAATATTTTTTTATTGCTGAATGGGCCCGCTCTTGACCTTGATCACGCCGGATGGGAAGCGATGGATGAGGTCTATGATGGAATGAGCGTGCCCAGAAGATGCCGAATTTACTGGAACTCCCACGCATCGAAAATAAGTCAAATAAGGTGTTGGGTGTGACTGTCCAGGATGCGCCGAGCGCTCGGTTCAGTTGAGTACCTGGCGAAACCAACTGTGCTACACGAGGAGACTTCTTCATGCATCCCAATTTTTTTTATTAAAATTACCCAATGTGTTAATCCAGGTTATAAATTATCTGTGTGCTAAAAATCCGTTCAGTCATTTTTGCGCCCATCCTGAACATACATCCAGACAAATGGACGGAGTGGTGTGTGCGGGATGGATGGAGTTTTTGTTACTATTTTATTATTCTTTGAACCAAAATTTGGAGTCAAACAGGAACGGCCTTCACCGTTAAAATACAAAGTTATGTTTCTCTTGTCAGTCAACGACAACAGTAGCCGAAGATACATAAAGTAATCTCTCTGCATCAGTCGATGAGCAAGTTAGTATTCTTACGGCGAAGCTTATCGAGCTCTACGATCAACACGCACCTGTTCGAGCAGTTAAGGTTAGACATTTGCCGGCGCCGTGGCTGACAAATGAGATTAAAACGCTAATGCTCAAAAAAGTTACGGCGAAGTCTAAATTTAAGCGTAAGGCTAATGACGCTAACAGGGAAAGATACCTCTCAATCCGTAATCACTGCAATAAGGTGTGTAGGAATGCTAATCGCCACCACATTCATACTTCTGTCCAAAATGGGGACGCATCCAAAGTTTGGAAATTTCTTAGATCATTGGGGGTCGGTAAAACCCGACAAGAGACAATCCCAAAAGATTTAGACATTGATGCAATGAATAATCACTTTACTGCTTCGTCCAATTTTGATAGGACAATTAAATCGAATACACTGAATTATCTTTCTTCTCTTCCGACTCCCAGTTATTCTCCATTTGTTTTTGGTCAGTTCACCGCGTGTGATGTTAAGAAGAGCATACTATCGATTACTTCCAATGCAGTAGGAAGTGACTGTATCAGCCGTAATATGTTGGTCCCTGTGCTGGATGTTATACTACCCGTCATTTGTCATATCCTCAATTTTTCGGCATCTAGTGGTGTCTTTCCATGTTTGTGGAAAGATGCTCAAATAATTCCTTTACCTAAAAAGTCTAATCCCACAACCTTTTCTGAATACCGTCCGATATCCGTCTTACCATTCCTATCCAAAGTCCTTGAACGGTTAATCCACAATCAATTAACCACTTTCCTCTCTAAAAATAATCTCCTAAACCCCTTCCAGTCTGGCTTCCGTCCTGGTCATAGCACTACCACTGCGCTTCTGAATATTACGGATGATATAAGGTCAGCCATGGAAAACGGTAATCTAACGGTTTTAGCCTTGCTAGATTTCAGCAATGCTTTTAATACTGTTGATTTTGATGTTTTGCTTGGCATTCTTTGTTCTCTTAACATATCTCCATCGGTAATTGACTGGTTTCGTAGTTACCTGTTCGGTCGCCGGCAACGTATTTGCATCGGAGAGACTTTGTCTTCCTGGAGTAATACTTCTGCCGGTGTACCTCAGGGTGGCGTTCTATCCCCTTTACTTTTCGCAGTTTTTATTAACTCAATCTCCGACGCACTAATTTCTTCCTACCATCTTTATGCAGATGATTTACAAATTTACTCGCAAGCTCCTCTTGGAAATCTGTCCCAGGCTATTTTAACGATTAATCGTGATCTGGCCTGTATATGCGACTGGAGCAAGAGATTTGGACTTATGGTCAACCCCAAAAAGACGCAGGTTGTAGTGGTGGGTAGTTCTAGAACGGTCTCCAGAATCGACTGGACGACCCTTCCCCAAGTTTCTTTTGACAACTCAGTGGTTCCCTTTAGTGACAAAGTTAAAAACTTGGGGATATTTATTGATAAGGCCTTCTCTTGGACTGCCCAGCTTCAGGAAGTTAGCCGCAAGCTATTTGCATCCGCTGCGTCTTTGAAGAGATTGCGTAATTTCCTACCGACTGCCACTAAGATTGCGCTTGCACAATCGCTTCTTCTACCCATCCTTGACTATGCTGATGTCAGCTATATTGATCTTACCCAAGACCAACTCGATAAACTTGAGCGGCTTCAAAATTTTTGTATAAGGTTCATATTCGGTCTGCGCAAATATGACCACGTTTCCGAATTTCGCGTAAAGCTCAAGTGGTTACCAATTCGCCTTCGTCGGAATGCTCATATTCTTTCCCTTTTATACAATGTGCTCTTTTCCCCTTCCACCCCTCTCTATCTCAAGAAACGTTTCCAGTTTCTTTGTGACTCCCACACGAAATTTTTAAGGTCATCAGATAACTTGAAGCTCAAAATGCCTATGCATTCCACTACTTTCTTAGATAAATCCTTTACTGTCCAGGCTGCTCGTTTGTGGAATGCATTGCCAGTTGATATCAAACGCGCACAGTCGTTACATGTGTTCAAAAGGCTCGTGAAGGAGCACTACTTGTCGTTGTGATCTTGTTGTCCTAACTGCAATCATCTACCGTCTTCTTTTATTTTCGTTGCTTATATAATTTAGTATGTATGTATTTATGTATCTATAATTTTGGATATGTATATATCTGTGTATCTATCTTAGTGTATTGTATACATAATATTTGTACCAACGACAGCCCCATTTTATGTCCAGGAAAATCACTGTCCATTCCAAGGTTGCCTGGAAGAGATCGCAGAAAGCGATAAGGCCGCCCATTGTATATTTTGTAATGTTGATGTATCTTTTTTCATGTTATGTATTTTTGTGGTGTACAATAAAGTATATATAAATAAATATAAATAAATAAAATAAATAAAGTAAATGTTCATCATCATCAATCTTCTGTTCTTATCCCAATTTATTTTGGGGACGGCGCAACATGTCTTTTTCTTCTATACTTCTCTATTAGTCGCATTTCGGTACTCAACTCCTTTCTAACCATATCATCATTCACACAGTCTATACACCGTTTCTTAGGTCTTCCTCTACTCTTATAGCAATTGAAATTCATACTCAAATCTTTCCATACCATGACAACCGATTACCACACAATTTGCCAGCCCCCGGTGCCACTTTCAGACTTCCTGTTATGTCATAATCAACTTATAATGGTCACCGAGACGAGACACGTGTTCCAGTAGCGGGCCTAGTGCGGATTGGTATGTGTCATATATCTTCGAATTTTTGGTTCTAGGACATGTCGGTTTCCTTACGTTGTGTTCCTTCATCGTTTAGATTATGAAATAATTTACACAAAGTAAAGCGCCTGTAGGGGTTCGAACCTACGACCACCGACAACTCATATGTCGTGGCCGTTACCACTAGGCAATCACTGCTTACCTCTCTCCTCTTGTTTACTCACTCATAAAGTAAATACTATGAACACAATTTGTATTGATCAGTAAAGGAGCTCGTGTAATTGGCTGATCGGTCCACGGAGCTAATCGAGTTCCAAGCCATGAAATTGCAGCCTTGGATGGTGAACCTCTATTTACATATTGAGACTGCTTCGTGCTAAGGGGAGAGCTGCTGCGTTACTTCGAAATTGAACGACCGACGAGATCCGATCCGATTACCGAAAATGATCCGTGAAACAAATCAGTAAATCAAAGCAATGTGTTTTTTTAGGATTAACGGTATGTTCAATGTCATAATGATTTTACTTCTGTAATTAGGTTCGTACAAATACTTTTACGCGTCAATCATATTTTAAAAACAAGATGAGGTCGGCGTTTCCTATCTGACTTCTCTAAGAAGAAAGGCCGAAACAAACTCTAAGGTTACAGTCTCTTTTAAAGTCCAGACATAATCTTGGGCAGATCATGTGAAGATGGTCTTCACATGATCTGCCCAAGATTATCATGATCATGTGAAGACCATGTAGATTGGTGTCTGAAATGGTATTTTGAGGAAAGAACCACGCAGATTGAGTGGACCTATTCAGTCAGTTCACGCATTTGTCAGTAATCGTGCAGTTCAACTCAAAACTTAAGGTATCGCATGCACGCTTGCACGTATTCCTGCATGCATTAAGTACTGGTGTTTACCTCTCAGAATATTTATTGGATGATGAAGATAAAAAGTAGTCCTTTGGTACTATTCTTTCGTGAACATAGATAAAAAAGCGGCATAGCATAGCATAGCAAAGTGATAACAGCCGCACGGGTCGATCGATCAGGTTAAGCTACGCTTGCTGTAGTTGGTCCGTGAATGGGTGAACATATTTACATATCAAGACCCTCCTATCTGCCTCAGAAAGCACATTAAGACGTTGTTCCCGGCTGACATTCGTGGATCTTTAACAGTCATTGCGAGTCGTCAGAAGCCCGAAACTCTGACAACCAGTCTTACCAAGGGTATCGTATTACCCAGTAACTGGGTAAAATACTGGTATTCAGCTGCATCCAGTTAGACTGGAAACCGAACCCAACATAGTTGGAAAAAGGCTAGGCAGATGATTAATTGTATAAAATACTAATTATCCCGCATCTAAAGAAACTTACAAAAAGCTGTAAGAACTCCAAGTGCAATGGAAACAAACAACAGTAATGCACAGGAGTACGGAGCAATGATCAAATAAAACATACTAATGCAGCAAGTTTAGAGCGCGAATACACGTCACAGGAAATATTAACACTGTATAAGAGACATCAAAGCATTTTTAAACTCTTGTTATTGTAAGCTTTCAAAGTGTAAAAATATTTTAGTATAAATGCAGATATGAATATTTTGACTAACTAAAGCTTGCGTTGCTAATGATGATTGGTCCTTGCTATTTGAGTCGTAGGACCAGTAATTTAAATACCTTTTAAAATGTAGGCTTGTTCTATAATAAACCTTATGTAGGAAGGAAAAGGTTCTAAGGTGAAGTTTAACCGGTTGCATGCAGTAATTATAGAAACAATTCAAAAGTCATTCTGTATCCACGTTCCGAAGGTGAAAAAACGAAGTGTTAATGATACAGGAATTTTTACTGTGTCTTAGTTTTGAATTCACAAGTAAAGAAAAAGTGAGACAAGAAAACTTTGAAGATTTACAAAGTGTATATTAAGGTTATTGTATTTTGCATAACACCAATATTCCCTTAATTAAAAACATTCAAAATCTAGCCGCAATCTCATCTCGGTGACAATCAATGTCAAAAATATAGCTAAATTATAGGTATTTTTGATAGACTGAGACTGAGATCAGACTGTGAACGTACGAGAAGTGCCCCTTAGATGGAACAATTCAATAATACAACTTTACAATATTGATTTTTTAACATAAAAATTTGTTCTGTCTACCATATGTCATTGAACTCTCGAAACAATGAAAACACAAACAAATATGGTAATTTATTAATTTACGAATTGTTTGTTATATTAAATTATTTACAAATTTAGTTTATAACCAACGATGTATCAAACAATGATGATACTTATTTATTATATGAAATCATTCATTCGATCAAATACTCTATTATCATTGGCTGTGAAACATGAATTACATTACTGGTTTATTTATTTGCCAAAAGAGTTAATGAAAAATTAATTGAGAATCGTCGAATCAGCAACCAATGGCAATTGTATATAACATCAGAAATTGTTATGCGAATTTAATACACATAAATACTTCGACAATAATATCGCGTTGGATTGATTTTTATTTTATTGAAAACGCTCATTTTTCTATTAGGTATTTATTTTGGAAAGATCTACTTCGAAAAGACATTGAAACTGAAACTAATGAAACTGTATGTACTCCCCGTCACTTTTCCCTAAAGGTTCATTAGAAAAACAGCGTCAGACAGTGTCTGTCTGGCATTAATGATGAAATGAACCTTTTTCGCGCAGCCGTGAGGCACACACTATTGTTGTTGACACATAATTTTTATTTTGTTAATTTTGCATTTTGTGTTTCACGAACTGTGTCCAAGTAAACATTTTTCTTTCTTTCTAAAATAAATACGCGAGATGTTTCAAAATTTGTAAATTATATTTTTGTGTTAAAATTTATATTCCCGTATTATCAAAAATTGTTGGAAATTTTTTTAAGCGATATTCAACGCAGTATTTTTTAGGAGTGAAACTGAAACCATTTCCCTGCTCAATTTATTACCTTTTAAGAATAAAAAATTGTTATTTTATTAAAATACAAAGGGTTACGACATAATTATAATTTGAGTATAAAGGTACCTATTGCATATTTCTTAAGAAATTTATTCCAGTAGACCTGCGAAAGTAGAAGTGAAAATGAAAGAAATATGGGCAATTAGTATGAGAACAAGAAGAGAAAAATATGAATATGTGAAGTTATATTAAAATCTTGTTTCGTTTTTTCTATAATTAGTTCGTGGATTTGTTTGCACCCGTGCAATTTTATTGTTTGAACATAGGTTTATGATTTCATTGCAAAATTGTAACTGTTGTTTCCTCTACAAACTAAATTAAAAGTCACTATAGAAAACATTAAATATGCTCTTTTAAAAAAAAAAAATCTTAGAACCGCTTCAAACACCGTAAAAATACGTATTTAAGTATTCCTTATTTATTCCTAATCATCCCTACATCCTTTCTTAATTCTAATAAGCATTTCCCAACTTAAAGTCAACAAACTTACCTAATACTCAGCTAATATCCAATGATACCGCTTGCACTTGCGACCGGCTTGCCCTCCCTGCGTTCAGTGGCTGTGAGGGGCCAATTATCCACTGAATAAGCTGCACGCAATTGTAACGCATAGGGCTTAAGGAGAAGTTGGTCTTTAGGTACAAATTGAATTTTGTGTGAGAAACTGTGACTGTTGTAAATTGTATTGCAAAATATGTGAGAAGTAATAAAGGCCTGCTTAAGTAACTTTCTAACAAAGTATTTGGTCCTTTGGTACGAGTACCTGGATTCTGATTGGAGTGAATTTGTCATTTTCAGATGTCCACTGATTGTGTCACAGCACAGTGTGCACGATGTTCACTGAATTAACTCCCAAAAGACCAATACTATTAGGTTTTTAGATTGTCCTGTACCCTGAGTTTTATCGATGGCAATTTTATTAACAGTCTGGGAGAGGCCTATGTCTAGCAGTGGACTGCGATAGACTGAGTTGATTGAATTTAATTGTTTAAAATGTTTAAGTGCAGACGATCCAGAAACAGCTGTATTCGAAAACTTAGCAACGAATGTCATGTCTTCGAGATATATTATGTCAATTTTAAACCCGACAGACGCATCCAATTATCTTTTAAAACCATTACAGAGCTCCCCAATTTAAGGAACCACAAATCTCTTGATCTCTCAATCCAAAAGTCAACGTTTTCCTGAAATTTCACAGCAGTTATTGTACCCAATTTGGGCGGCCCTAATCCTTGCAACCTGCCCTGTCATCTACGCTGTTTCGACGTACTACGCTTTTCCGACGTACCACGCTGGTCCGACGTGCACTAACAATCGAAGCTTTGGATTGGCCGGTTGGAGATGCAGGCCCTTGTTTAGACTTAGCCTCGACCAATGAGGGCTTAGCTTAATCTAGGGATTTGGTTCGAAGCTATGAGGATTCGGGGTTAACTACGTTGGGAGTTTGTGTTGAGGATTTTTTTGCTATCACGTGGGGTTTCCGCGTGTTGCGATATTTGAGGGACGCCTGTTATTCAGCAGTGGATGTCTGTTATTTAAGATAACAGACATTCACCAGATAATGAATTACGTTGGAATCTTTTGCTATAATGGAAGTAACTACTTCCACGGTTAGAAACACAATGCAAGTCCCATTTGATTTGCATTGTGAGTCTATACTCTCAATTTTCGATATTAAAGACGAGGGATACTTTTAAAGAGCCTCCTTGAGTGACGATATTGTCTTAAGTACGTCTGACATACCCTGAACTGTCAGTCTCGCTCCGCTAGCATAGCTAGTGGTTCTGATGAAGCTTGACGGAGTTGAAAATAGACGAAAGATTTTAAACTCTAAATTCAGTAACACTCATGTTTTTCCCGAAGCTCGTATATAAAAATACTGCTTGGTAATAGAAATAGATATTATGATGATAGTTCTTGATCTAATCCTAAACCAAATTCCACTCGGGAAGCCATTAATTTTATTCTAACGTTCATGTTGTCCACTTTATTTTCCCTTCTAAACCTTAGAGCCAAACAATATCGTTCATAGATTTAGAACGCAATTTACACACTGCTCGCAGCTTTTAGAATCCAAAAACTCCTGTCCATGTTTTGAAATACTAGTATAAAAGCGAATGCATGGTTTCAATCTCGAACTAACGTTTGAGCTCCTTTGAAGCATGAAACTAGAAGCTGGTGAAACAAAAGATCCATAAAAGCTTATAAAACAATGCAGTTGTTGAATCCTATCATTCAACCTATTGCAAATCTGTGAGCTGTGTTTTTCCAAGCGATCTATTTTGTATAATCTCAGCATGTAAACTTAGGCTTTAAGTGAGCATTCATTCAATCATAACACCAGGGGGCCTAAAAAGGCCACTTGGGCAGAATCTTATAAGGATAACATTATTTTAATTTTTATTATTTTATTGATTATTTTTATCAGCAATAATTATATTCTTGACAAAAGTTAGAAAGGAAAAAAAAATCCTTGATTTGGCTTCGAAATGATTTCCTCCAACCACCTAAATATTTTTCAATACCTGACTCTAAAGACCAAGCTTGCATCAGGTAGGACGTTAGATACAACTCTAATTCCCTTACAGCGCATAAACTTTGGCGCAACAAACACTAAATTCAATGTAGCCAGTGGACAAGCTTGGACCTCCTCGGAGAGTTTACGGAGTACAGCAATTCCCTGTGGACCGGGAGTAAACATTGGATCGGGTAATATTATGCTGGGCTAACAATGGATCGGTGAAGTTGGCCTGTTCTTGCAGATTAGCGTTGGTACGTGTTGTAATCTTTTGGCAGTCTTATTTTAGAGCTTGAAACCGAGGGGCTATTTCCGTATCTTTAAAAACGTTTTGGTGAAATGTGGGCGTTTATTATAAGTATACTTCTGCTACCCTTCATACACAGGCGTGCTGTTATGATGTGTGATAGGAACGTCCGCATTTAACTAGACTATACCTACGTCGTTGTTAGTATTGCCTACAATATAGGGGTTAAGCTAAAAATATAGACCAAAGTAGGGCGACAAATCTGTTCTCACACGTTTCAATGAAAAAGTTTAGTAGGACAAATCAATATACATTACAAAAGGGTTTTCTGCGTAGTTTATTTATCGATACTATTGGTCTTTTTATAGCAAGTTTGTTGGGAGATTTTTTACAATCTCAATCCCAATCTGTTAAAAATGCTACCAATTTCCCTAAATTTTTGATAAGTTTTTGACTTTGATTGTGGCTGAGATGAGATGGAAACTTGCGTTTTAACGTACGAGAATTGACCTTCTGATGCAGAATAAGATGGAGGAAACGCAGGTAGGTATACATTGCCAGGTTGTTACTGAGTTATCTTTGCTGGCAAACTTACGATTCAAGAAAATAAAACTATATTCTATTCTATTAATACGCTCTAACGGCTGAATGGATGTCAATAGTAGATGCAGATTTTTAGTAGGATTGTAATACTGCCTGTTCTTCGTTGTCCAAAAAAAGCTGCGATTCGAGGATTCAAATGTTTAGTGTCTTCAAAACAGTCAACTAAAAAGTTTTCTTTAATAGAACGTAGTGAGTGTTCTTCTATGTGAATTATTTGAATAACTTAAACCATAGGTCTTATATATTTTATTTATTAAGTATGTATGGATCGTAACACGTGCCGTTTTGTATGTATTTTCTGCCAACCGTAGTTCTTTCGTAGTTTTTGAAAATAGATAAATAAATAAAAACTTTATTCAGTTCAGAAAAAAAAAACACGGTACAATATAAAAAACAAAAACTAGTAGCAATTTACAAGGAGCCTTAGGTGCTAGGTTTTTACAAATGCCCTGGACCACACACTAGGATTCCCTGTGTCGTGGGGTCCAGTCTCTTCCCAAGTAAGGCAAACATTTTAATTATGTACTTAAGTGAAGTAATTAATCCGAAGAGAAATTAAACAATAGAAAAAAAATAATATGGTTTGAATTATAATGCCAAAGTGGTGAGACAGTCCTTACCAAGTTGCTCAAATTTTACTTTTACATACATAAGTATTCAAATTGCCAATGAAATCACTTAAGATAAGAAGATTTCTTTTCAATTTGTTGTCCTATCTCCAATCTAGGATAAACTTCGAATAAAAAAATGATAGTACGTGTCTATTCTGGAATCTCACGGCTTTATCAAACCAATTGTTTTTTGTAGACATTCCAATCCATTGCAAATATTAGGCTACCATTTGTTTTTGGAATGGAATAACTACATTTATGTGTAGGTGACCTCTAGGTACCTACATGAAATAATGTTTTTTTTCCCGCATTCCCTCTGCAAGGTTCGCCCCACATAATATACAGGGTTATTGGAAAAACACCAACAACCTCATAAGAGGTCATTGTACTCATCATTATGAACAACTTTTACTATGGGACCATCCTGAAATCGCGAAATAAAAATCAGCTGTTCCCTACATTTTGACGAGTTATACCTTCGATCAATATTATTGATCGAAGAGTTATACGAACATAAATATAGGGAACAGCTGATTTATTTTTCATTATGAGTACAATTGCCTCTTAAGAGGTTGTTGGTGTTTTTTCCAATAATTCTATATTCTTTGTTCGCCCCACATTTATTTCACTTTGGCCCCGAAAAACATTTTTAGTTTTAGTTCTGTTATGCCCTAATTGGCTATTCTTTCAATGACCCTTGGCGATTATGCTCGATAGAAAATGTGATTAGGATTATTATACATTTGATCATTCTTAGAAAGATACGTTTTCTTTTTCAAGATACATCATACGGATGCACTTTTATTTGAACAGTATTAAGGCGAATACGCTTTTTGACATGGTTTATTTTTAGGTGACATAAGAGCATGCCAGTTATTTTAATGTTTCTAACGACGTTCGTGGCTAAGTAGTAACAGCCGCACGGGTCGATGCGGTTGTCGCGGTTGATTAATGGATGGGTAACCACCTTTATATACGGAGAACCTCCGTGTCTCGGAAAGCGCGCTAAGCCGTTGGCATCGACTGTCATTCGTGGATCTTTGACAGTCGTTATGGTTCGTCAGAAACCCGAAACTCTGACAACCAGTCTTACTAAGGGGTATCGTATTGCCCAGTAACTGGGTTGTGGAGTATAGAGTAGAGAGTAGAGAGCATCTAGTTAGACTAGAAGCCGACCCTACATAGTTTAGGAAAAGCTAGGTTGATTATGAAACGATAGCCGTCTGGCTCTCTGTGGCTCTTAGCAATAGCTACGCTCAGAGAATTTAGAAATCTAAATTCATTTAGTTTCCTAAACTCAAACACACCTACCATATCAAAACATACAAAATAACATCTAGAGCTCTATTAGCTTACGAATGTGATGGCCCAAGAAAGAAAAACAATAAGACAAGGACAGAACGACTTCGATAAGCGATCGCGATGAAGTTCGGAACTTGGGTCATTCTGGAAATTGCTCAGTTACGGATTCGGATCTGTTCTCTGCTGATTTCCCGTCACTGTTATTGTCTCAATACGGCATAGGCTATTGCAAAGTGATATTGTATTTATTTATGTATTGGTGATTTCTTTTTATCGGTGTAATGGCGTCGTCGGTACGGAGTTAATCGTGCGATCAGAAGTTTGGAAGTTTTTTTTTGTATTGCGTCTTGAATTGTAACGGAGATATCTGGAAAACTGTCTTGCTATTTTGTTGGCTGTTCATATAATTTGTTGCCATGTTTTTTAATTAAAAAAACTGGCCAAGTGCGAGTCGGACTCGCACACGAAGGGTTCCTACAAGGCAAAAACGCCGAAAAAGACAAGTTTGTTGTATGGGAACCCCCTTAAATATTTATTTTATTCTGTTTTCAGTATTTGTTGTTATAGCGGCAACAGAAATACATAACTTGTGAAAACAACTGTCTAGCTATCGCGGTTCTTGAGATACAGCCTGGTGACAGACAGACGGACGGACGGACCGACAGCGAAGTCTTAGTAATAGGGTCCCGTTTTTACCCTTTGGGTACGGAATCCTAAAAAGTATATCATTTGAAGCTATACCGGGTTAGTCTTATAAAAATTCAGCCGTCCCATACGTTTAGGTCGAGTAGGTATTGAAGTTTTCTATGGAACAGTTGATGAATTTTTCGCGATTACGATATTGGTCCCATGGAGAAAGTTGTTCAGTTTGATGGCACCCTTGAATTTGGCTGGTCGTTGAAAATAAACCCTGTATTATATGCATAAAAGGAGACCTTAGGTGTCTTTTAACCCGCAACTTCGAATCCCATTCAAGAAGACCTCAACTTACAGTTAATTTAAGTAACTATTCTGTTAAACAGAATATATATTCTGTTTAACAGAATAGTTACTTGAATTAACTGTAAGTTGAGGTCTTCCTCACGATGTTTTTCCTTAAGAGGGCGCCGACTAAACGCCGACCGCGCAGTGGCGCCCTCATCGTTTGTTTGGTTATTTCTACCAGCCACGTTTTTTTTTTTCTTGTATAAAAGGTGTGTGTAAATAGCCAGACTGGTTTAAAAATTGCACTTTTTCTTAAGGCTACGCCGACCGCCAAGTGGCGCCCTCATCGTTTGTTTGGTTATTTCTTTTATTTTAGAATGAAAATGCAGAAAATAAGAACGTTAAGTTGTGCTCCACAAGATTATACGTTAATATTATTATAAACGGTAGTTTTACATTGTTTAGTTTTTCTTGTGGAGCACAACTTAACGTGCTTATTTTCTGCATTTTCATTTTAAAATAAAAGAAATAACCAAACAAACGACGAGGGCGCCACTTGGCGGTCGGCGTAGCCTTAAGAAAAAGTGCAATTTTTAAACCAGTCTGTCTATTTACACACACCTTTTATACAAGAAAAAAAAAACGTGGCTGGTATGTTAACACAAAAAGGACTTTTTATCCTACGTTCAAATACAGGCTGTTGTAATTAAATACAATTTTCTGTTCACCAAAAATAGACATGAAACGCTAACAAGTAACTAACAACAGAATTTGTATCACGCTAATGAAGCAAAACGTTTTTACTAACTAATTATTAAACTAAGCCCACGTTCGCACGCACGTAAAAATATCGTGGTGGGATTTTATCGCCCACTGGATCTTAAACTCTCGGCGTTGAGCCGAAAGTCGAGAATACAACAGACCGCACCCCAGCGCGTCAAAAATACACAATGTTCGATTTTACAACTCTAGGTGCGAAAGAGAGCTTTTTTATTTAAAAATCCAGTGCGCTCAAAAAAATAGCCGCGGGAAAACGCGCCCGTTCGTACCTGGGCCTTACATAATTTTGTAGCAAAAATTGCCTTCGTCTATAAAGTCAAACCTCTGTTATAATTTAATTAGGCAGTTCTCAATTATTAGAAGGGTAAGCGGCTTATAATTTGAATCAGCATTTATAAGCAAGATTAGTTACTGTTTTTTGGAGATTTTAAATTGTGGTTAGAACAAGTTAGGTTTGGTATGAATATTTCTGTAGCTATAAAAAAAATATATTTAGGTAGGTTAAAATATTTCGTATTAAAAAATTGCTGTTCCATACATTTTGACCGCGAAGGTATTGCACTTTTCCATGAAAGAACTGATTTGTTTTTGATAACCATAGAGACATTTCTACGCTAGGTTTCTAGTCTAGAATTATGTGCTGAATCATGGTTAAAGTTTGCGCGTCAATGGCATGCCAGCCTGTATAAGTTTTAAAAATCTATAATCATCATCATCATCTGCCTAGCCTTTTCCCAACAATGTTGGGGTCAGCTTTCAGTCTAACCGGATGCAGCTGAGTACTAGTATTTTACATGGAGCGAATGACTATCTCACTTCCACAACCTAGTTTCTCTGGGTAACACGAAACCATTGGTAATCACTGGTGGTCAGACTTTCGGACTTCTGACTACCCGTAGCGACTGTCACAGATTTATAAATGACAGCCGGGACCAACAGCTCAACGTAATTTCCGAGGCACGGAAGACTCGGTATGTACTTACGTAATGGATGGACACCCATCCGCGGATTGACCGCGACAAGCATAAGCATAGCTTAACCTTCGATAGTTCCATGCGGCTGTTATCACTTAGCCACGAGCTCCTTCTGATTCTGTTCTAGGTACCTTTGTTTTTTTTAACATCTCACAATCAGCCTATAATCTTCCCACTGCTGTGACACAGGCCTCGACTCTTCAAAAGGGAGTGGGCTGTAAACTACCACGCGGGCAGTGGTGTTGGTAGATGTCACATGTCTTCGATTTTTTGGTTCTACGACATGCTCGTTCCCTCAGGATGTTTTCCTTCACCGTTTGAGAGCAATGGTGATGAAATTATTTACAGCCTGTATAACGTGCACAGAATACTTCTTAATCAGGAACGATGCTAGAAACGATCACAATCTAATATCAAGTAATGAAATGAAATGAAATGATTTATTTGTAAGTAGGTTTGTACAAACACTTTTACACGTCAATCATGTTTTTTTTTTAAACTAGATGAAGTCGGCGTTTCCTATCTGACTACTCTGAGAAGAAAGGCCGAAACAAACTCAGAGGTCGCAGTCTCTTTTAAAGTCCAGACATAATCTTGGTCAGGTTATATGAAGACCATGTAGATCGATGTCTGAGGTGGTCTTTTGAGGAAAGAACCACACAGATTGAGAGGACCTGTCCAGTCAGTGCACGCATTTGTCAAAAATCGTGCAGCTCAACTCAAGACTTAAGGAGCTCAACGATTCAGATCATTTAACCAACATTTAACTACAAGAACACCCAACCTTTTAAACCCCCAACGTTTTAAAAAGACCCCATACCCTAAATCAGAATGCAAATGATAACTGACCCACGGTAAAACACTGTTTGTACCCAAAAGTCTGGCAGTCCCGTGTCAAAACCACTAACATTTTGTGATATATCGTGCGAAAGACCAACCAGTATTTATCGACCTCTCGTAAATCTACACAAGTGGTGAAATTAGGGTGGTTTAGGGTTCACGATTAATTGGGTGACATGAGGGACTGGCCCTTAAGAGCTACGTGAAACGGTGACAAAGAGTTGTGTATGTGTTACTGAATGAAGTTACTGTGGTAATGTTGTGATGATATAGATAAAAGATTTTCCTTCTATTGAAGCTGAATTTACTGCTTTGCAAACTAACACCGACATAACATTATGCCTGTTTTACTTGACGGGTTGGGCAGAAGTGTAGGTACCATAGTACTTAAGGGGGTTTATTGATAAGTGTTAAATAATAGTATTTATTCATTTGATTGACTACATAAAACTGCTTCCGATTTACAAGTCGTATTAAGGCGAAAGCGCCAGGGTACCCCGCGAAATTCAACTTATTTTACGTTTTTGAAATTTGCTGGTCAGTATTAAGTTGTACGTTGATTAAAATATGATTCGCGGCCGTAACAAATATGTATTTACAGAATTATAATCATTAAAGTCATCAACATAATTCTCTAAGACCAAGTAATCCCCAAGAATTTTATGAAATCTTGACATTTAGGGATTATACTAACTTAACAAGTTGTATTACTGATTGTAATTATTATAATTCTGTAAATACCTACATATTTGTTACGACCGCGAATCGTGTTTTAATCTACGTACCAGCAAATTGCAAAAAACGTAAGAAAATTTAAATTTCGCGGCCACCTTAGCGCTTCCCCCTTAAGAGTAGACCACAAGGCGGACCGACGACCTTGTGAAGGCCGCAGTAAACCGTTGAATGCGAGAAGCATAGAACCGGTCGAAGTGGAGGTGCTTGGGGGAGGCCTATGTCCAGCAGTGGACGTCTTTCGGCTGAAATGATGATTATGAGTAGAATTAAATTGTATTAAAAATCTGCTGGATCCTTCCTAGCAGATTGTTTGGTTAAATATAGGTACCGGTTGGGAATAAGTAACTTTTACAATATGAAGTACAGTCAGCCACAAAAGTCGATTAACACTTCAGTTTTTTTAATCTCAGTTATTGAGCATTGACTAAGTTACAATTTTGGGAACGCTTAGTCCCATCTCCTTTCAAAAACCACGTACAAACTAAAATAAAACACGATAAAAAGTTGTCACGTCTGACGAAACATGTGCTATCACCCGAAGGCATTTAGAAAGGTGTTTTCGAGGGCAAGCCCTCCCTATTGAATTTCGTCTATAACCTTTGTGGTGCGTCCTTTTTGCTTTAAGGGTTAACAACAAAAGACGATGAAAGTTTCGGCCCACACAACACATTGTTTGATTTGCGCTTTTGACCTCGTCGCAGGACGATGTGTGAAAGAATTATTTTTATAGTTTCTGAAGGGGTTGTGTAACATAATATGACAATACATATATTAACATCATTACCTCTCCCTCCATTTAGACATGTAAATAATAACAGCTGCACAGGTGGATCGATCAGGTTAAGCTACGCTTGCCGTGGTTGATCTGTGGATGGGTGACCATCTTTACATACCGTAACCCTTCCGTGCCTCGGAAAGCAAGTTAAGCCGTTGGTCCCGGCTGTCATTCGTGGATCTTTGACAGCAGTTACGGGTAGTCAGAAGCTCGAAAGTCTGACCACCAGTCTTATCAAGGGGTATCGTCTTACCCAGTATCTGGGTTGTGGAGGTCAGATAGGCAGTCGCTCCATGTAAAATACTGGTATTCAGCTGCATCCGGTTAGACTGGAAGCCGACCACAACATAGTTGGGAAAAGGCTAGGCAGATGATGAGTTTTGATCTCATTATCAAAATGGCCGATCTTTAATTACCTGAAACATAAACACCTAGATCATTTGTCATCCTACTCAAGAGGTGCGAAGGTTAGCCAGACTCAGTAAATTGTAGGCAGTGAGAGTGTGGGGTCAATGGTCGTCCGTCACCCACTGTTATCAATAGTCATATAACTCGCGCTTGTTCCCAACGTATCCAGTTGTGGTATACAGTATGAGCATACAGCGGGATTTTGATCTAGAATTTTCGATCTGGCTTTTATTTGATACTGTTCAATAACATTATTTATTTATGAAGAGTTTACAGAATTCTTGTACTTAAAACGGTGAAGGAAAAATCGTGAGGAAACCGGCATGTCCTAGAACCAAAAATTCTAAGACGTGATATCCGCCAATTCGCACTGGGTCCGCGTGGTGGTGCGTGGCCCACTCCCTCTCACAGAGAGGAGGCCTGTGCCCCAGCAGTGGTAACATTATAAGGATGATTAAGATTACTTTAAATTATGCCCCACAAAACCGTTTCCACGGTTTGTATTTGGGAACGAATTAAACAAAATTAAAATTTAATTAGTGCGGATATTTAATTTATGTAACTGGAAGCCGACCTCAACATAGTTGGGAAAAGGCTGGGCAGAAGATAATGATGACTTAATTTATGTTACTTGCCTATGAAGAAACGCGGTCACGTGGTTGTTGGTGTTCCGCACTAAAGCATTCTTCTGTTTTCTCCCTGGTTAATGATACTACAGTGCGGCCGAAGAAAGAATGCGTTTTTGACACCTGTCAGTTTCTTGTCAGTTAAGCGAATTTGGTGTTTAAATAGTTACTACCAAGAACTTTATTGTTTTTTTGGGCAATGAAGAGGGCTATGCTTGGAGTTTCCCTGCGTGATCGAATCAGGAATGAGGAGATCCGCAGGTGAACCAAAGTAACCGACATAGCCCGAAGAATTGTCAAACTTAAGTGGCAGTGGGCAGGGCACATTGCTCGCAGAACAGATGGCCGATGGGGCGGAAAGGTTCTGGAGTGGTGACGACGCGAAGACGTAGCGTTGGAAGGCCTCCCACAAGGTGGTCCGACGACCTTGTGAAGGCCGCAGGAACCCGTTGGATGCGAGAAGCACATAACCGTTCGAAGTGGAGGTGCTTGGGGAGGCCTATGTCCACCAGTGGACATCTTTTGGCTGAAATGATGATGATGATGATTGTTTATTTATAACTTTATGTGCTCGACAGCTGGATTCTTGTGCAAATATTTTTTACGATGAAATGTATATATCCCTGTATTTTGTTTTTTGGAGTATTTTTTTTTCTAAAATTAATATTATTATTGTTAATATGTAATAGACAAATATAATAAAATGTAATAGACATTTATGTTGATGAATATTTAATTACGAGTTATATAAATATTATGAGAGTAGCCTACACTAAATTATATAAAAAATGTCTTGCCTTTCGAAAAAGGGCGCGTTGCTGAGCAATAAACACATTTCGAGTGCGGTGCCCATAACTTGCAAGAACGACAACAAATCGCTCACAACTCATGACCCAGCCCCCTCGTCCGGTCGTCACTCAGTGGAAACGTCCCATTACGTCGCAAGCACGCATTGCACCAGCTATTCTTCTATAAGTACCTTGGATTATGACCGGAATTGCCTCTTGAGATGCCACTTGGTACCCCACTCCTGGTACTTTCACAACTTTATAGCGAGTTCAGAATTTTGTATGATGCTACTTTTGTTTTGTTCGCTCCCGTATTGTTAATGTGCTAGTAGTATGTTCGAAGTTTTTGATTCATGTACTGGCACATGTATAAGTTTAATGTTTCTGGAACCAAAAACAATAATTTATCGTGACGACCCAATTGGCGATGTTGCGGTTTTGATTCCTGGAACATTTCGATTCCTGGCCAAATGTTCTTTATGGCTTACGTATGTATGTCTACCTTGCAAGTTTTATTGTTGGCCATCAGCATTTGAATCAACATCTACATTAAATCTAGGATATCTTACAAACGACCAACCATCAATCGTCACTCCATTTAGCCAGGTGACATCCCACGCTACGTTTGACAATTCTGTACTCAAGGACTGGTCTGCTCCAACAACCATTGGTACCTTAACTATCAATTGTTTTGCAGAGTCCTAAGAAATTACATTCCAAAGGATTTTCTTCAACTTTATAATCATTATTTTTAACTTTTGTTCTATCAACTTTAAATATATTAAAATCATCCATATTATATATAATAACCTAACCTAAAGGACCAAAGTTATCAGTTTCGTTATCCATCCCTTTTTCCGCCATCTTAATCATCATTATTCTTGGCTAATATGTTTATTCTTCTTCTTGTTTTCAGAATGTGGCTAATGGGCGCGTTTTGCGTGCTGTGCGCGTGGTTCAGTGCCGTGGAAGCGCAGTGGAGATGCCCTGGCTTGTCAGCGCGGCCGGCTGCCGAATGCTCTTGCGACCTGCCGCATACACTCCGCTGTGCGGGCGATCATACTGCTCTACAGGTAAATAATAAGAATACCATTCTATTGTTCCACTGCAGGGCGAAGGCTTCTTCTCATTCACAGAAGTTACGAGCATTGATCATCACGGTTGCCCAAGATGGTTTGGCGATTTCTATGCGATAAATTCGGAAAGTACATATGAATTGAAAAAGTCACAATGATACTTGCCCGGATTTGAATCCACAACCTCGTGCATGGGAGGCATGGCCCTGACAACTGGGCCATCACGACATTCAGACAAGTACATAAATAACATACATAATCAGTCTATCATGTTCCCACTGCTGGGACACAGGCCTCGTCTCGGTGAGAGGGAGTGGGCCGTAATCCACCGCGTGGGTCCAGTGCGGATTAGCAGATGTCACATGTCTTCGATTTTTTTTTGGTTCTAGGACATTCTGGTTTCCTCACGATGTTTTCCTTCACCGTTTTGAGAGCAGTGTTGATGAAATAATTTACACAAAGACAAGTAGGTACATAATCAGCCTATAATGTTCGTACTGCTGGGACACAGGCTTCCTCTCTGTTAGAGGGAGTTGGCTGTAGGTATGCACCACGTGATCCCAGTGCGGGTTGGCGGATTTCAAATGTTTGGTTCTAAATTATGCCGATTTCCTCCAGGCAGATATTAGAGGTTCTTTTTAGGGTTCAGTACCCAAAGGATGCCAACGCGACCCTATTACTAAGACTCCGTTGTTAAATTAGGTTAAAATTTAAAGGGCGTCCCCATACAAGGAACATGTTTTTCTTTAAATATGTTGTGTTAAATATTATGCGGTGATGTAATTCCCTTCGTGTGCGAGTTTGACTCGCAACTGGCCGGTTCTTTTAAAATGAAAAATACAGTTGCAATAGACTGAGAATTTTTACGGAAATGTGAAAAGTAATAAAATTGAAAACATAAACATTATCCTCTTCCTTCGGTAGTCAATCGCGTAAATTATGAGAGGATATGATTATATTTATGAGAGAAACGTGAAATAATATCATTGTTTTTCTCTTACATTCGAAATAGTCATACAAATCAATTCCGTGATAGCTCTTGTGTCAACCCAATTTGAACTTACTGCCCAAGTTATAAAGGTCACCATCGCGTCACGCGAATATTTGCACACAAAAATCCAATAACCTTCATTTCGTATCGGAAATTCCTGTGAAATACAAAAAGACATTCACAGCACACGTCAAAGAAAACAATACAGTAGTTGGCCGAAGTTGAAATCAATGCAGTTACACTGCGTAGAACGTCGGCTCCACATTCCTGCGCCAACATTGGCCCCAACGCCGACCAAAGTGTAAGACTAGAAAACAGCATTCGCCCCAACCTTGGTCAAAGCTATTTCCTTGATCTCCATGTTGAACGAAGTTGGGACCAACATTGGAACTAACCGTGTAAAGAAAACGGATATAGGAAACGGGGCGTAAAGAAATGTCGTCGCTGACCTCCCCGCGTTGTTTTGTTTCTTTTATTTTAGTAGAATCTTGTAGATCGGATCGGAGGAATTGCAAATGGTGTTCACAACTTTTAAATACATATTAAAATCTCAGATTTTTATAAAAACTCTGCTTCAAGACGATTTGTTATTAACCTCTGACTTGTTGCTTCTATCTTTTAATTCAAGGATGTTTTGTGCGCTGCCCTTTTAGGTAATTATGGAAGTTTTTTTTTGTTTGCCTATATTGTGTCCCACTGCTGGGCAAAGGCCTCCCCTTTTTCCTTCCAAATCTGTCTTGTGCGATGTGTGGTCATGTTGACCTTGCAAACCTTATCAGATCGTCACCACCTGAGTCTTCTAATCGAGAATCTTTGCCCATCTCTACGGGTGCATTCGCGTGACGTTTCCAGCCCACTCCCACTTCAGCCTCGCTGTTTTTTCTCCTACATCTGCTACTTTAGTTATGGACCGCAGGGTGGTGGTTATTACTCGGTCTTTACTCGTGACTCCTATTATGCTGCGCTCTTTTTGAAGTTTTGAGAAAGATTATTAACCTGCATTAGGTTTCCCACGACTAAGCTCAAGCATGAGTGGGTTCACGTAAATATTGTGCAACGGATGGCAATTGGACTCTGTGATAATGGCAACTCAGGACCTTTCTCTCGCTATTCTAAATCTTAACTAACCAGCTACTACCTACATAAGTCATAATCAGCCTATAATGTTCCCACTGCTAGGACACAGGCCTCCTCTCTGTGAGAGGGAGTGGGCCGTAATCCACCAAGCGGGCCCAGTGCGAGTTGGTAGATCTCACATGTCTTCGAATTTTTGCGGGTTTCTTCACGATGTTTTCCTTCACCGTTCTGAGAGCAGTGGTGATGAAATAATTTACACAAAGTAAAGCGCCTGTCTGGGTTCGAACCTTCGACCTACAACTCGTAAGTCGCGGCCGATACCACTGGGCCACCATAAATTGCTCTCCTACACTTATGTAGCAACTTTATTTACAAAGGTCCCCGTAGGCATTTGTTTGAATTTTCCAATTTCGTTTGAAGCCGTATTTTCGAGTGTTTAAATACTGGTTGAGCAATTCTGAGGGATATTATTTGTCTTTGCTCTTTTTTTCTTATTTCGGGTTCAGGAGGTTATGGGCTTTGTAAATATTGGTATGGTAAATGTGAGTGGGGGAGAAAAGTACCTAATGATGATTTGATGAAATAAAGTTCGGACTTTCGCTCAAAAAGTTTATATTACCCAAATCGGTGATACAAAACGCCTACATCTATACTTATAATTTTAATAATAAGTACCTACAGGAAGGAGGAAGGAGGGAAGCTACGCAATATCTTCTCGTCCCACATACCGTAGTGTCTCAAGACGAAAGTCTTTGACCAGTGCGTGTTGCCAATGATGACTTATGGCACTGAAACGTAGTCGCTCACAATGGGCCTTATATGAAGGCTAAAAGTCACCCAAAGGGCAATGGAGAGGGCTATGCTTGGAGTTTGCCTGTTTTGATTATGACACTAGTGAGAAGTAAAATTAGCCCAAATCTAAATATAGCACCAGTTCTATTCTCATTATACGAGTATCCATACAACACAATCAAAAACCAACCTCGCCCACAATGTAGCCCACGCATCGCCCTCATTTCTTCATAATCGGTCAAACGCACTTAGAGCTGTATTCTGAGACGTTTATTGACATGAAGAGCACCGAACGTGATCACGGACCCTTCTCAAAGTCTCGCCGATTCACGCACCTGCCAATCGATAGCTTTTGTTTACTGAACGCCTCTGTACAAGTGAATTGTGGATGGTGTTAGGACTTACTAGAGGAACTCGAAAGTGGGATGAGTTCAAGTGTAAAGAGAATGAGAAAATAAAAGGAATCAATCTGTTTTTCCTGAAGGGAGAGGTGAATAGTCCGTAGGTACTATACCGGGGTAATGTAGATTTACACCCACATTGTGCCAGTTATAGGGGGTGAGGTTCTTGCCATCATTCGGACACAAATCCAGAATTCCAGACTGCTACTGAGAAATTCCTAATGGACAAAGTAATGTCTTTTCTGGGAAAAGCCAAACGAGCAGTTCCGTTTTTTAAACAGTAGGAATGGGTATCAGTGGTGTGAAAGTAAGGCAAGACAAGTGTAGGGAATCAGCTTTCAATATAAGTCATCTTGCTAATTTGCTAACCAACTTTTTTCTACTTACTATATTTTGATTTCTCTCTGTTAAAAGCTGCTAAGGACCTTTGTTGAAGAAGTTTAGCTCTTCCCGCCACCCCCGTCTGGGCCTGCCGCGATGTCGCTTGCCACCTGTAAACAGAGAGAATTGGAAAGAGAGTAGGGACGCCTTTGCCCTGCAGTGGGACATCACAGGCTTTTAATTAATTATACTTTCATTTCTCACATATAACAATTCTACAAAGAATTCGAGTTTCTTCGAAATTTTTCGATTTCGATAAAAATGTGAAATCAAGTAGTCATCACAATTTACCACAAGCCCATAGTAAGGGCCACTGAAAGGTATTGTTTCGGAATCAACGTCCATTGGTTCTGTACAAATACGACGGCCATAATACTACTCCTTCAGCTTTAGGCTCATTGGATATTTAGAGACACATTGTGGCCTCAACAACAGTATATTGTTTGTTGCTATTGTGGCAAACCATGTTGATATAGAACTTGAGTTGTTGGTTATTGGTATTTATTTCGACTCCTATGTTGAGTAACAACACTAATAGCGGTTGTTAACCTCCCAAAAATAAAACATCAAATCTTTTTATTTTATTGTGTATCGGTATCCATCGGATCCTCGGAGTTTACCTAGCCAATCTATACATATAATAAATCTGTATACCATTGATTTGAATTATCAAGAGTAAAACTGGACGCAATGAGCAAGCGTGATGACCACGACTCGTTCCTTTTGAGAGGAAACTATCTCTGTATGCAGAGTACAACTGTAGAGTGACTGAAAATAATGAAGATAATACCTATAAAATATCTGAAAACTTAAGAACAATGAAAAAACACAGGGCTATTAAAGTAGGACATCAACCTCGGAGCTGCAATAATAACATAATCAGGACAACAACACGTCTTTCATGTCTCAAAATACACCTCCCTTGATATCCATCCTTCCAATTGTCATCCCAACAATGGTGTGACATATTTTCCATCTATCACAGAGTCCTTGTAGCACATGACGGATTTGCTTCGGAGGATGTTCGACAATGGTTCGGCGCTCCCTCGCCTCGTCGCGAAAGCGGCTTTTAGTAATCCTTTCCAAGTACCTCACGACTTGACTCAATACGTTTGACATAATAGTTTCAGCAGACATTCTATGAGTATATCTTCATATTTCATTCGAATTCAAAGGAACATTCTTTCTTTGTACGAGAGGTTTAGAATGATAATTATAATACCGTAGGTAATCTGAGCACGATCCGAATCAGTTAAAGATTACGGGGATCCGTTGGATGAGGGTATAGAGGTATGAGGAGCGGGGTGTAAAGTTCACTCATCCTCTATAGGAAAGGGAGGATCTTCCGACCTTACTTAGGCTCAACTCACACCAAAAGAGCGTCGTTTCAGTGTCATATGAATTTTAACTTTATTTTCATTACTATAATACTTATTATCGCAACCGCTCGGTAGAGAAGGCTATTCGCCGGAATTCCCGAGGCTCCGCGGGCATCCGCGCGACTCGTTCGAGTTTCTCATGCGATAATAAGTATTATGGTCATGAAAATAAAGTTATAATTAGGTACATATTTTTAGTTGAAAAGCTATTAGGATCTTTTTTAAACACCTAGGTCTCTGACCATTCCAAAATTAAGTAAGTCCCAAGCTCTACTTCATTCTATATGATTTATTGCCTTCTAAAATTCAAATTCCCGTAAAAAAACAGTAACGTCATTTATTGTCTTTTATTATGTTCTTTGCACTTAAATTATGATTATTATTGTATATATTTATTTATATAGATACCTAAGTATTTGGTTTGTGTATCTATTGTATTTATGTAAATGGTACACCACAGACTACCTGCAGTATTGTCTCTCCTTTCTGTCTAAATCCATCCAAAGGTGGCCTTTAAAAGATCGCTTTTAGCGTTAAGACCGCCCATTGTGTCACGCTCTACAAATAAATTCTGTAATATTTATGGTGTACTTATTAAATAATATTCTGTTCTATTCTAAATTCCCTCGTTAATGACTTACCCCCAAAATTAGATAAATATTTTGGCTGTAATTAATCCGATCATTAATTAATAGGATTCTGTTCAGGAGTACTAGTGTTTAATTAAAACGTCCCGGGTCCTGGAATATCATTACTTAGGCAAGGCATCCATTTTAAATAATCGTTGAGAAGAAAATTTAGCTTGACACAAATCACCTTGAATTTGTAAATGTTTCAGGTTTCCAAGATTGTAAGGTCCGATTGCTTTTATTAGTTCAATTTTAAGGATTCCTTGGATCTAAATTCTACAAATTCTATTAAGATCATCTGCCTAGCCTTTTCCTAACTATGTTGGGAAAAGGCATACGGTAACCGGTCTAACCAATCTTGCATGCCATACGGTAGAATGTACTGGATCCAACTGTTTTTCTTTTTTACGCCATCAAAACTATGTTTTGTTACCTACGTTCTTTGCAAATAAATGATTTCTGATTCTGATTCTGAATACATAGTCATAAATGATCAATATATAATGTTCCAACTGCTGGGACACAGGTCTCGGTGAGAGGGAGTGGGCCACCACGCGAGCCCAGTTCTCTATACTATTTACTATAATATTTTGTCTTCATCCCCTTGTACACCTATTATGACCATCATCATCATCATAATTTCAGTCGAAAGACGTCCATTGCTGGACATAGGCAACCCCCAAGCACCGCCACTTCGACCGGTTTTGTGTTTCCCGCATCCAGCAGAATGACTGTTTATGACCATATCTTACACATAGAATTCCGCTTCCAAAAACTCAGCCACTTTACTACAAGAACTCCCCTCTCTTCCAGATCATCGGCCGCCATCTCCGCGAACAGAAAGCCAGAAACAAGAACACGGCAGTATCTCTCCTGGACTGTGCATTACGAGGAGTGTCAGTCCTGTCATCAGCGTCAGTGTCAGAGCTGGCTGGAGTTGGACTACACGGCCTGGTCATATCCTCGGGAGATATAAGAAGGGTGCAGCAAGGAGCTTTTAGTACTGTGTCGTCAACTCTGTTTGCTTTGGGTAAGTGGTTCAATAATTGTTAGTGTAAACCTGCTGCTGGAGAGCTGTGGTGGCCCAGACATAATGGCGCCGACTTACCAGTTAAAAGGTCGTGTGTTCGATCCCAGCCTGGCGCTTTACTTTGTGTAATTAATTTCATCACCACTGCTCTCAGAACGATGAAAGAAAACATTGTGGGGAAACCGGCATGTCCTAGAACAAAAAATTCGAAGTCATGTGACATCCACCAACCAGCACTGGGCCCGCGTGGTGGATTATCAGTCCGTTTCCTCTCACAGAGAGGAGGCCTGTGTCCTACAGTGACAACGTTTATTATGCAACCTGGTCCTATTTTCAATAAACGGTTCGATAATATTACCAGGAGAACCGATGGTAAAGGTCATTTATAAAAGTGATAAGTAATTTTATCTAGTAATAATGAAAGGTTATCTATGCCAAGTAATACAAACTATGCTTTAAGAGGGTCAATCAAGCGAAATAGCCAATCTTCAATTTGATATTTCATGACTTAGGTATAAAATAGAAATAAAAGTAAGTATGTTAGTAAAGATTGAATGAGATTTGGATCGGTTGTCTTAACTTATAACGCTGACATGTTTTTTTGTATTTGTAACCGATTGGAGATAATAAAGTTTACTTCGAAAATTTGTACAATACAGTCATTTTAGAACTATTACAACATCAGCATTTTGGAACACTTTATGGCTATTAAAAATAACTCGGTTGTGGAGGTTAGATGGCAGTTGCTCCATGTAAAATAATGGTATCCAGCTACATCTGGTAAGGCTGAAAGTAGCCCCAACATAGCTGGGAAAAGACTAATGCTGATGATGATATGACTATTAAAAATATTTAATGACTTCGAAGTTCGAACCATAAAGACATTAAGAAAAATCCTGAAGTCCCCCAAGAAGTATGCCACATGTATCAAGTTCACCCGCTGTGTGTTCAACACATTGAAGCTTACAACACACAAATTCCACTGAGCCAGTGTGTTAACTACCACCGTTTCGTGTACTGTTTCCTAATTCCATTTGCAATCAAGATACACAGCATAGAATAGCAATGCGTAGATGCGAAACTCTCTCTTTGTTACGGAGTTCGTCTTTGGAATAGAAGCACCACAGTACACCATAGCTATTACAGATAGCGCCGTCGGTTGAGACTGGTCATCTCTAAACTGTCAAGGCTTATTTTTAATCTTATATTTTGAATTGTTTCTTCATTTGTGTCTTTTTTACATTGTTCTCACATATAAAAGCACCAAGAATAATGTACCCAGGATTTTGTAATATCTTGATTTAAAAGAGTGTCCATAGAGTGTCTTGCCCGTTCTTCTCCATAGAGATCTACGTTTTGGAATGGGCAACTAGCTTCAACTTTCTGACTAACTGACAGACTATTTAATTTTGACAATTCAAAAGTGCCAGTACAAGGTTTAATTGAAATAAATGCTTTGAGTTTGAGTCATCCACGAAGACGCACCCCACTCTTCTTCCTAATCGCTTACAGTACAAGTGTGCAACATTCCGCTAGTGTTTTAGTTTTGTCGATACACAGTAATTACTTATTAGTAGGTAATTAGATTCTCAAGACGAAAGTCTTTGACCAGTGCGTGTCGACTTATGGCACTGAAACGTGGTCGCTCACAATGGGCCTTATAAGAAGACTAAAAGTCACCCAAAGGGCAATGGAGAGGGCTATGCTTGGAGTTTCCCTGCGTGATCGAATCAGAAATGAGGAGATTTGCAGGAGAACCTAGGTAACCGACATAGCCCGATGAATTGCCAAACTTAAGTGGCAGTGGGCAGGGCACATTGCACGCAGAACAGAGAACAGATGGCCGACCTACCTATACCTGTTACGTGGGACCTAAACGTTACCGGCGAAATGTTGCTGTACTATACAAAGAGTTAAAAAATTAACCCAACAAACTTTGAGGTGTTTTAGACCACCGAACTGAACGACTATCACTATAGGACCAATTCTGAAATCACGAAAAAAAATCTGCTGTTTCATACATTTTGGTCAAGTAGTAAAGTACATTTTGGTATGAAACAGCAGATTTTTTTTTCGAAAGAGCACGTCTTTCGTTTCTACACTGATTTCTTATTCTATGTACGTGGTTAGCTCAGTTCAGTTCTAGAAACATGCTGTTGTTGTTGAAAATAGCTGTGCACCTGCGGAATGGTTATGAATATTATTATTATATTATTATTATAGCCTCTAATAAAGAGGTTATGAATATATCAAAACGTAATTTTGGGAGAGTTACAAAGGACGTGTACCTACCTAATTAAACTGACTTAGGTACCTTAGCTGGGTTGAGGTGCACCTGACTTATAAATAAAAAGTAATTTAAAAAAATTAAACCGACTTCAAAAAGAAATTAACTCAAAATTATGAAATAACTTTAATTTCGGAAGTCGGTGTCTTGAAATCTGTATTTTAGTTTTTTGTCACCGACTTCCGAAATTAAAGTTATTAAAGTTATATGTAATAGGGGGCGCCTATTGCCATCAACCAGACTCTGGGCTTGTACTGAGGAATTCCTGATAAAAATACCCAATAACACTTCGCTCGACCTGGGAATCGAACCCAGAACCTCCTGCTCAGTAGAACAACGAGGCAGCCAGTATATTGAAAAAGCAAATTATTATCCAACAAGCCGGCTCCCAAGTATATTTTCTTAAAATTACATAATTTCGATACTTTCACTGATTTCCCAAGAGAACCTTCAGTATTAGAGGCAACGAAAGTTGACTCCGCTTAGTTTCACCGATTTACTCATTTTCAATATTTTGCTAATGGAACAAGAGCTAACTTTAATAAGAATGTATTTATGTAAATAGATGCTGCCATTTTGCCAAAGCTCTGTAGGCAGAATAACGAAATATCGAAGCGTAATGAATTGTATATTACTTGCAAAACAGCTATAAAAATCATAATATCCAAGTCGTAATTATTATTGTTATTTTTGTCTCTCTTTTGTGGTTAATATTTTATTATTATTTCGTTTATTTATTTAATTCATTATCTTATATTTTTTTAATATTTCTTAAAATAGACACAATATACCTACAAAAATAGTTATGCTTACAATACGAGCCGTATCGAGTATTAGGTACTGCCTTTTGAATTAGGCCCTTGATACAACCGCCTAACGAGAACCTCGAGAGATGTTGATCGAGACTTTCGGCCATCAAGCCATTGGCCGATGCATTATTATTATATTCATTTGTTTTATGCGTATGAAGTTTCATTAAAGTCGGTTCATTAATTTCGAAAAACAAGGGCTTGAAAGTTTGTATGAAATGCCGTACCTACGGCGTAAACGCTCTTAATCATAATATAATTTGTTCCAGGTCTACCAAACAATCAGTTGCCAATAGTACCAACAGAAGCATTAACCCGACTACGGAACTTGGATCGCTTGGATCTGTCCAACAATAAAATTCATACTTTAGACTCTAATTCATTTAAGGTAAATCTTAACTTTTAATTAATTTGTTGAAAATTCAATTGGTCTCGTTAAAACTGAAGAATCGAAGATAAGATAAGATTAATAAGGCTGTCTAGTTACAGTTTCGTGTTGAAGAAAAATCTTTAAAATTGTGTATAAAAAAAGGACTAAATAAAGTTCATGTTGTGTTTGACGCAAAAACTGATATAAAATAAAAAGTGCTAAGTATATACTGAGTGTAAAAGTTAGTTAGTAACCACCTACACGCAATTATTGCATGTAGGTACCCTTGAGATAAAAATGTTTATCTGATATATTATAGAAACTATACAGGGTGGTACAAACATAAAAAATACATGGTTACAGACCATGTATTTTTGTGTTTGTGTAAGATTTGTGATCAAATATTTGATCACAAATTAAATAAAAATAATAATTGAATATTGCATTCACAGGGTATCACAAATCTCACATACTTGGACATAAGCGACAATCAACTGACGGATATTTCGGAAGGAGCATTCCTACCTTTGTTAAAGCTAAGTGTTCTGAGGCTACGAGGAAATCTACTGAAAGTACCAGCTCTGGCATCTTTGAAAGTAAGATTGGTTAATTATTTTTTTGCATCAGCTCGAACTATAGGTAAAGCTTTTGCCTTGTATCATCATCATCTGCCTAGCCTTTTCCAAACAATTTTTGGGGTCGTCTTCCAGTCTAACCGGATACAGCTGAATACCAGAATTTTCCGTGGAGTAAATTACTGCCTGTCTGACCTCCACAATCCAGTTACGTAGTTACGTTACGTAATTTTAGAGAAGTGTTTTACCCGGCGCGTCTAATTAGCAGACACAATAGACATTTTATTGTTATCGGTACACATGGTGTACACTCGACGTGCAAGGAGTTAAGGGGGAAGCTCTAAGGTGGCCCGCGAAATTCAAATTTTCTTACGTTTTTTGCAATTTGCTGGTCAGTATTAAGTTGTACGTTGATTAAAATATGATTCGCGGTCGTAACAAATATGTATTTACAGAATTATAATCATTAAAGTCATCAACACAACTCTCTAAGACCATGTAATCCCCAAATGTCAAGATTTCATGAAATAGTCATTCTTGGGGATTACATGGTCTTAAAGAGTTGTGTTGATGACTTTAATGATTATAATTCTGTAAATACATATTTGTTACGGCCGCGAATCATATTTTAATCATCGTACAACTTAATACTGACCAGCAAATTGCAAAAAACCAAAAAAAAATTGAATTTCGCGGGCTACCCTGGCGCTTTCACCTTAAACAAGCGAATGAAGTAAATATTTCTAGGAATATTGCTAAGCTAAATATATACACTGAAAGTGAGTTTAAAATTATTTTGTTGTAAATGTTTCCATATGATAATAACTATGTGATATTATTAAAAATAAATAAATAAAACAAGAAATACACAGACATTGCTATTTTTCGAATATGATTAGTTGGAATGTTTCTATTTATTTAGAATAATCGAAGATGGATTTGATTCATATACCAATAATTATATTAAATCTCAACATTTGTATTAATAAAAGAAAATAATTTCATACCTGTGAATGTAAACCTGATAACTGGAATTAAATAATTGATTGAAAGGGTTTTCTGCTAATAAGATATCTGAAATTTATTCGAAGCTTCAAAATATTTCTATAATAAAATATATATAATTATGATTTTCACACAAAAGCAAATATATTACCGATATCAATACGAAATATTGAGTTAGAAAAGTAATTATGATTAAGACTGATCGTCAAAATGTATTACAAAAGTGCTGATTACCTTTTTATGAACTGGTTCACACGTCGTGTACGCTAAGTCACAAAACAACGAGCGAGAATACACGCACACATACACACGCTTCACGTACAGCGAGTGCAAGCGCACTCGTTACTAGGGTCACCACCTGTACTCTTAAATAGAGTATGGTCATCTTTTTCGTGTAGGTGTAGGCACTATACAAACTATGACACCAATAAAGTAAGCTTAAATACTCGATTAACGTTACTCTGACTGTTACTGACTTTTTCTCCCTTAGGCTTCGGTCTCAAAGTCAGCGATTACGGGGCGGGGGCGGCGGTGGCGCGGGGAGCGGTGCGGCAACGCCGACCCGGTCTCGAAGCTAGCGGGCAGATCGTGCGGCGCTAGAGCGGCGTAATGTTGTGTTATGAGAAATTAGTGTCATTGTTCGCGAACGAAATGTCTAAACAGCGACGACAACATCTTTTTGATACAACATTTTGAAACGTCGTCGGTCGTTAAAAAGCAAAAAATAAAATGCACAACACTACATCAATGCAGACGCGCGGACACCGCTAGACTGGTGCGCATCGCTCATACACCGCTCCCCGCGACGCTGCCTTCGAGGCCAGTTCCATATAAGTCTATGCATTGACACCCGCCGTCGCCGCGCGCCGTCGCCTCGCGCTCGCTTACTTCGTGTTCGTAGCCTTAGAAATGTAAAGTGTAGAGACGAAATGAACAAAGCTCCTTTTTTTTTGTGTAGGAAATTGTCTAATAACTCCTCCCGCTCTGGGCGGAGCGGGAGAAGTTATTAGACTAGAAATTATAATCATTAAACTCATCAACACAACTCTTTAAGACCAAGTAATCCCCAAGAATGACTATTTTATGAAATCTTGAAATTTGGGGATTATACTAACTTAACAAGTTGTATTACTGATTGTAATGATTATAATTCTGTAAATACATATTGCGTACCGCGAGGGCTGGTTCGAGGTGGCGCGGGAAAAGAGTTCCTGGAAGGATTTGGGGGAGGCCTTTGCCCAGCAGTGGGACAGCATAGGCTACCAAAAAAAAAAAACATATTTGTTACGACCGCGAATCATATTTAAATCAACGTTCAACTTATACTGACCAGCAAATTGCAAAAAACGTAAGAAAATTTAAATTTCGCGGGCTACCTTAGCGCATCCCCCTTAAGGACCTAGGCCAGTTAATTGCCTCCTAACCCATCAATATCGTGTTCGAGTCTTACTGGCGCCCAACATGGGCCGCGCAAAGTACTGTTAATCATGATTGAATTAGTTTTCTAATACCCTCTAATAAATCTCTTATAACATATCGAATATAATTTTCGTATACCAGCCTTAATTATTAAGAAAAATGTACGAAATTAGCCTTATTCAATCTTTGTATTGGAGGTCGATGAAGGTGTAGGTTATTGAGTTTTATTTTCTCCTTCTAGACGTAACATTATTATAAATTTAGGGTTTTTGTTTGTTCAATCCTATACACAGATTTTATTAATTTAATAATTATTACTTAATTGGGTTGTATCCGATTGTATCATTAGAAAGCCCTTATGCCCCAAAATTGCATTGAAAGCAATTGCCAAGAGACACAAAGCACGATTTTCCAGTCGTTTTTAAAATTATTGTATTTATTCATTTACTAGCTGCGTCCTGCGGTTTCAACCGCGTAAATATCGATCCCGTGGGAATCGGTGTTTTGCGAGTCTGGTATTTAGCGATTCTGGTATTAAGCTTCGAAGCCTAAAAAGTAGCCTATATGTTAATCCAGGGTGTCAGCTACCTCCATACAAAATTTTATAAAAATTGGTCCAGCCGTTTGAGCGTGAAGAAGTAACAAACATATAATCACACGCACACACACACTCACAATCTTTCGCCTTTATAATATTAGTGTGATGCTTTAAGCACACGATTGTGTAGAGCCAGACTTGGACTAATCTAATCAATTGTTTTCCAGGAGGCGCACATGTTAAGGGACCTAGATCTATCCAGCAATGCACTAGAAGGACCTTTAGGCCCCACTACGGTGCCTTCACTCATCTGTCTCACTACGATTCAGCTGTCTGATAATACGTTTGCAAGCATACGACGAGGAGCTTTGTCAGGTTAGATCATAATTACTTATAATAATATTAATATGGTTAAGATTCATCATCATCATAATCAGCCTATAATGTTCCCACTGCTGGGACACAAGCCTCCGCTCGGTGAGAGGGAGTGGGCCGTAATCCGCCACGCGGGCCCAGTGCGGGTTGGTAGATGTCACATGTCTTAAAAATTTATGGTTCTAGGACATGCCGGTTTCCAAACGATGTTTTCCTTCACCGTTTTGAGAGCAGTGGTGATGAAATAATTAACACAAAGTATCACCACTGCTCTCAAAACGGTGAAAGAAAACATTGTGAGGAAACCGGTATGTCCTAGACCAAAAATTTGAAGTCATGTGACATCCACCAACCCGCACTGGGCCCTCGTGGAGGATTACGGCCCACTCCCTCTCACAAAAATGAGGCTTGTGTCCCAGCAGTGGGAATAATATAGGCTGATTGATTGTGATGACCACAGCAAAAGTCTGTAGTTTTAATGAGGTTATTACAATGAAGAATTTCATGATCCTCGTGCTTGTTTTCTTGTAAATGGCGAATCATGAAGTTTTAACGAAGTTAAGTACAAAATTTTACCCAGCAGTGGGCGAAAATAGGTTGACGAAAAAGCAGCTCAAGCTTTTACTGTTGGTATTTTGAGGTCACATTAATAAGAAAACGCCTACTTGTTGTAAAATCAGCTTTGGTGAGTGGTCACCAAAGCTGATTTTACAACAAGTAGGCGTGATTTTACAATAACAAGTAGACGTCATCACATCTGAAACATATTTTGAACATTATCCAAATGATCCTGATCTATCGGACTAAAGGTTTCTCCGATGTGCACAACTTGTCACGTGTTATTGGTTGCGATCTTGTGCTACGGTCCGACAAACCACTGCTGTGTTTACGATCGCATCTTTTCTTAAAGTACCTATTGGGAATACTTATATATCGCAAAGTCGTGCCACAACATTGAGCCCTACCTTGAAACGGACATCCAATTCAGCACTTAGTATTCACATAGTTGCAAGTCTCATGTATCTTTGCAAGCACGATATCTTTTGATTTATGCCTTCTAAAAGATTTCTTTTCTACAAGAATTTTCTTGTTTTTCACAGCGTCTTTTACATTTTTCTGAATTCTGTTCTCAAAGGACTTCGCTTGGCATATTTTAACGTTCTTCGCGTCATTCGGTACAAGACATCTGTCAAAGCTTGAATACTGAATGTGGGTAGATCGATGCGTGCATACATCAACGGTAAATTGAGCCAAACGTCAAAAATTTATCTCAGAATACAGAGAACTTTCTGTTGTAGTAGAATAGAATAGAATACTCTTTATTTATTATGTACACCATATAAATTACAGACATAATTATAGAAACTGTACAAAGGGTGACACAATGGGCGGTCTTATCACTAAAAGCGATCTTTTAAAGACAACCTTTGGATGGAGTAAAAAGGGGAAGGACACACAAATACTGTAGGTAGTCTGTGGTGTAGTGTAATATTTCATACATAAGCTCAATACCTTGTAGAGTACACAAGACAAGTCTGCGCGCGATGTTTGACCTTCAAGACTATATCCCTGCCAGCACTTTTAATCACTTTTGGCATAGTAGCGATTATTTACTTTGGAAAACATGGAACACAGCACGCTCTCTTGACAACTGACATAAATGTCAAGATCAGTCTATCAAAAAGTACTCCGTGTTCAAGATGGCGGCAAACGATTATTTCCGATTTACGGCAGCGCGCAACATAATATTTTGCGCGCACTCTAGCATACATTTTTTTTTTCTTAATAACATAGTGCGTGGTTTGGTGATTTTATTTCACATAAACCTACATGGGCACTTATGAAACGTCAGAAGCTAGGTGCACGGTTCCAATTGGTCGTTTCCTATGGAGAAGAACCGGCAAGAAACTCCACGGTTACTCTTTTTTAAAAATAATTGACTTTTACAATGTTTCCAAATTACCGTAGGTATGGGAGGACAGCGTAGGCCTGTCAACAAGTACCGGGTACTTGATAAAATAAAAAATGGTCTATAGATCTAAAGTCTACAAGGCCTACAAAGTCCTCACAATTACAAAATAAGAATCTGAATTTATGAATTGTCGCACTGACATATGTCAGGAATGCATTATCTCGACGGCCAGACTGTAGTATGAACTTGAACGATGAAGCATGTGACTACAAATATTTTTATTCAAAAGGTAACGGTAACGATATCCTACCTAACACCTACAAGATATCTTCTAAAATATTTACTCCACCAACACAAAACTTTCTCTAGCCAGAATCCTTTAAATTAACAAGGTGCTTGTTCGCAGGTCTCACGAACTTAACTCATTTGAACTTACACAACAATCAGATAGATGTTCTGGAGGACTACGCGTTTAAACACATTGCTAACTTGACGCATCTGGACCTGTCTCATAATGAGATTGTGGCTGTATCAGGTAAGATAATTATGTGATTACGTGTATCTTGTTTAAACATAAAATAATATGTACTACTAGCTGTTAAATGATAAATGATTTTATTTCTGTAAGTGGTTTGTACAAACACTTTTACACGTCAATCATATTTTTTTAAACTAGATGAGGTCGGCGTTTCCTATCTGAAGTCATTCTGAGAAGAAAGGCCGAAACAAACTCAGAAGTCACAGTCTCTTTTAAAGTCCAGACAAAAATCTTGGTCAGATCATGTGAAGACCATGTAGATTGGTGTCTGAAATGGTCTTTTGAGGAAAGAACCACACAGATTGAGCGGACCTGTCCAATCATGTTGCCCGCGACTTCGTCTGCGATACAGGATCTTTTTCTTAGCGTATCGATAGCAATCTAAATGAACTCGGCCCAGAATTCGGCTACTTGTTTGGCGACATTACCAGCGTCTATCAGATCCTGTAACGTGCAGCTGACAAGGCACGATATTAAGTGTCCTATCGTTTGTGGAACAGCACCACATTTACACTCCAAGGCGGATTCCATGCTGCGATCCAGGATGAAAAGAAGCCTCTGTTCTTCTCCAGGTCATCTAACCATATGCCAAATTTGATCATTTCATATTTGTCAGCGCGTTGTATTTTTACCGACTTCAAAAAAAGGAGGTTATCAATTCGATACGTATGTATGTAATATTATTGGATTTGCATTATATTCACATATGATGATCTATTAGGGCTTCCAAACAAATATACAAAATTTCATAGACGTATGTATGTATGTATGTATGTATGTATGTATGTATGTATGTTTGTCCACGCATATCTCCGGAACTATTAATCGGATCGTGACCATTTTTTTTCTATTGGCTTACATTTTCTTCAACTTAGGGAACAGTGCAAGTTTCATCAAGATCGATTCAGTAATTTTCAAGATATGGACTAATACGTGTAAGTGTGACGGCCTGGCTTATTGATAAGAGTTACGGGTGTAGTGTCAAAGGGAAAACATCTCAAAACCTTGGTCAAATACTAGTGCAAAAACTAAAAATTACGAAATAAAAAGTAATTTAAAAAAATTAAACCGACTTCAAAAAGAAATGAACTCAAAATTATGAAATAACTTTAATTTCGGAAGTCGGTGGCATAAAACTAAAATACAGATCCCAAGACACCGACTTCCGAAATTAAAGTTATTTCATAATTTTGAGTTCATTTCTTTTTGAAGTCGGTTTAATTTTTTTAAATTACTTTTTTTTATAATGTAGTTACACAAAGAAAATAATACTTATATTTATATACAAAGTACTTACTTATATAAAAAAATAGTACTTATATACCTACAGTGTGTTTTTTTTTTCAAAATCAACGGGTTCGATTCCTGGCTAGAAATATTGAATTTTCAAAAATCCAATGATTTAGTTTTCGTTTTTATCAAAATCGAGCCCGCGACACCTTTGAGTACTTTTCGCTATTCCTCACAGTTTCGGATTTGGCCATCCACGCCCACTTGGAAAATTCACTTTGTATACAAAGAAAATAAATAGGCTACAAACACGAAAATCCTTTTTCTAAAAATCCAAGCCCAAATCATTAGTATTATCCTGTTTCCCCTCGATTAGTTTAAAAGTTTAACAGAGATAATGTCCATTTAAAGCTTTTAGTCAATTCCTTGACGTTTTAATTTCCGGTAAAAAATTCTCGAGTGGTGCCTGCGTCCGACGGAAATAAGGCGGAAAGGTATTTTTTTAACATTTACATAAGATTTCGAGGCGACCATTGAAAAAGAAATTCAAAATAACATTTTGCAAGGCTGTTTTCGAAAGGTTTTATTAAACTGTTACGTTACAAAAAGAAGTATAATGATTTATTATATTATAAGAAGATTTATAAAATTTTAGAATAGGGTATATTAAATGTTTTCTCTATTTTTACTCAAACAATAATATTCAACCATTTTTGCGAACAAAACCATCTAAATAAAAGAATGGCCTAATTTGGATTCCGTTTCTGAAATAACAAAGGATTTGCACGATTCGTGAAATTCAAAATTCTTAGGTAATAGAAAGATAGGAGTTCCACTTCTGTTAACGAACTGTGAATGACAACACTGTATCTACGGTTATGATTTTTTATATATTTGAATTGCTGTGACGCTTCTGATTTCAACAGATTAGTCTACAATGAAAAAACATGTCTCGAGAATATATTTCAGAGTATATGCCTACAAAATGTTTGATACCAATTTTTTTAGTTGTTGTTTGTTTTAGCTGGATATCTGACTTAGTTATCATAATTTTTACTTTATACGCCATCATCTTTAGCGAAATATTCATCCTCTTTATCAGGGGTGTCAAAATGTCATCACGTTTAGCTATAAAAGAAATTATCTAAAGACTGATTTTAATTTATCATTGAACTAGTCTAAAGATCAAAAAAAAAACATCGCGGATATATTACGTAGTGTATAAACTTCGTGGTGCTGACTTTACTGATTAAATTATCTTTATCAATCCACAGGTGCATCACTAGCCCAGCTAACAAACTTAGTCCACCTGGATCTTTCACACAATTTCCTCCGATCCTTATCAGCGGAGCCCCTGAAATCTCTCCGGCGACTGACCGAGCTCTTACTTCACGATAACGACATCTCGATGATAGATGACGGCGCTTTGGCACTGCACAAGGACCTCGGCCGATTCACCATTGAAGGTAATGGAGGCGCGATGATACGCACTTTATGGGGATGTATGGATGGAGAGGATGGCGAGCGGGTTGGGCAGAAATTTGGGTTTATTAGTCGATTCGCACGAATTTACTCGCCCGGAACGGGCGAATCGTCACTTTTTAAACTTTTGAAGTTAAGAAAAAGTACACTTTTTTTAATAGGTATTTGACTCTTATCACTTTTTCTTTTCCCTATACTTTACCTAATACATGTTTCTACTCGCCCACAAATAAATTAACTTCGTGCCAGTCGCCTATAGAAAACATAATATTATTTTTAAGTGACGATTCGCCCGGTTCGGGCGAATAAATTTGTGCGAATCGACTAATAAGCCGATTATTAGAAATAAAAGAAAATACTTTTATTTGCGGTAAAATGACGCAGAAAAAGAACCCAGACACGAAAAAAATATAACAAATTGCGGGAAAACATGCGTCACATCCACGCAAACTGGCCATCGCTCAGCATTTTGATGACTTGTTAAGGCTTGATATCAGCTTATTATTTTAGACTAAATACCTTGGATCAAAAGTATAATGAATTGACGATTAAAATAGTGCTGCAATAATAAATTATTCCCAATAATTTCATACTTTGCCATGAATTTCAGGACTTGAAACAATTAAGTATTTTGGAATTAATAACAATAAAATTTAAAACAACATTTTATTTTGAGTTAAGTTTAATGAACCAACCTGGGTTTCACTGCAGAACTAAATATTCCCTAAGACTTACTGAACGCTTTTCATCACAACATGCACCATTCATCCATTTAGACGACATTGTTGTTGGCCCTCGTTTTTATCCGTATCTATCATACAGATATTTGTCGATACTCAACGTTTCAGAGAGGTGACGTCGGAACCTCTTTGTTCACCCATCGATATTCGCTTGTTATATTGTTGCGTGACTCTTAACTATTTCTGCCTTTGTAGCTCTCTTTAGGGCCTTTTTTTTGTAAGGAATAATCCTGGCTGCTGACACTTTTGTTGATGTAACTTCATTTTTCTCGCGCGTTTTTTGACGTAGCCTTGGGAGGGAATAAAAAGGCCACAATGTGTGATATGAATACATTATCTTGGCAAAATTAGTATAGAAAATTCTCACTTATTATTTGAATGTTTTCGCTAGTCTATTGGCTCGTGATCTTATAACCAGTGTAAAGTGACACAGGATAAAACTCACGTAAAATAAAACTGTGACAGCAAGCACGTTCCACCCCTCAGTATTTTTTTTTTTTTGTAATTTTGTCTATGGGAGTATATAGTACCCGTCATTGTTATCATTTTTTGTACTGGACCAGACCTGGGAACCTTCTGGTTACAGAGATATTCAAGGTTCCAAATTTTATGGACATAAAAACAAGTTTTTAATGTATTGACACAGATTTAAAAAATACCCTCACAACTCATGTACCGCTGCGTGCACCCATAAGAATAGAATAGAATACTCTTTATTATGTATACCAAATAAATTACAGACATAAATATAGTAAACAACAACAATCTTTTGCGTGTTAATTACATTGCGCACTACCGCAAGCAGCTTTTCATATCAAAAATAAAAGTCGTTTTCCAGCAATTATTTTTGTGCAATGTTACATATGTACAGAATGCGTAGTTGACGGCTATCTAATGGGTCTTTCTACACCTTGTAAATTTGAGTGAGCACTAAAGCTTAATTATTAGGCATAAAAACTTTCTTTGAAATATCTTTAATCATCATTACCAAAAAAACAAAAGCCAGCGTAATGCCTGTTTCCATTTAACTACCTATCAGTTATATAATAAAAAGTTAGATTGCATGGAATCAAATAAGCAATTACTCATACTTTAAACTTCCTCTGAAAACTTCACCCACATTTATTCGGGGTCGTAAAGATAAATTCTGCTCTCTTTTACAGATAATCCGCTTAATTGCGATTGCTTAATGGCCGGATTCGCAAGGTGGTTACGAGAGGCAAAAAACCTGCCCCAAACTGATAAATCTTTCGCCGTGTGTGCTACCCCACCACATTTGGAAGGTGCTCTGCTATCTAGATTATCAAAAAACAAACTCTGCGATGATTTCGAGCATACAGACTTGAAACAAAAAGATACGAACTACGATTTCAATAAGGTTTTAGCGAATTCGATCGTGAACGATTATAAAATTAATGTTGATGATAATGGGGGGGAAGTTTATGTTGATAAGCAAGAGGGAATAGATGATGATTTATATGATGAGGAGTTGGAGGTTCCTGCTGAAGAGGATTTGCCTATTTCTGAAGCTAAGGTAAGGGTAGTTTTGTGCACTTAATTTTTTCATAAACTGACTTTAAAGTTCAACATAAAAAAATGGCATTGTATGAATGAAGGAGTCTTTAAATTCTGAATCACATTCAGAACACAAAAAGCCATTCAGATTCAACAAAGAAACACCTGATATTGAATCTAATATCTTTTATATCCGTAACATCCGTTTTAAGCAAGCTTTATTGGAATTTTCACGATTTTATCTCGATGAATCACTTGGCATTATTATTATAACAGGCGCTTAGATGATACTCAATAAGTAAAATATAATGTATATCCGTTGAATGGTGCGTAGGATTTTAAGCTTACGAGTTAGTCATCGAATAATTTTTTTTCGTGTAAATCTTGATTGTGCTATCTATTAATCCGTAGTAGGTAGTCACGCCAAATTCTATTGTTTGCATAAATTATGGACGATTTAGAATTATCACTGGATGTTTTGTGACTCAATGAGTCATGCCATTGTAATATTAGTGTGTGGTGTTTTTTATAGTCATCGTTTTAATTCTTTACGTGTGGATGCTAAAATTAGGATTATGCCTACCACGTCTGACTCGATTTGTTAAAAAAAAAACAACTTATTTATGCCACGTTAGTTTGAAGACACACGCGTAATCTGTATTCGCGATTTATTTGCCAAAAATATCAAACCATTTATGTTCTCCCTTACCTTCTTCAGGTTCGTCTCATAGACGCGTGGCATGACGATGAAGAAGTCCATCTATCCTGGGCAGTAGACCCTCCCTCAACCCACAGGTACAGATGCACTGGAGTCACAGCGTCGAGGGCAGGAGGGTTGCCGAAACATGTGGCTTGTCATAGGGCAGCACCGGCAAATATAGTGCTGAGAGGACTGAAGATTGATCCTGTTGATCAGTATACGTGAGTATTTATAGTATTTGCTAATGAAAAGAACCACGATGCCGATGAGCAATATCTGATTAAAAAGATGCGTTTTAAATCAAAAATATTTTTTTTGTTTACTGTTATTTTATAACAATTTATTTTAAAGAGTTAAGTGCAAATGTTTTTAATTGAATAGTTTTTATAGGAATGAAACAAAATATTTAATTGAAAATAATAAAAATGTATCACTTTGAATGGTTTAGGATTTTTAAAACACTTGGGAGGTAGATACTCGGGATACCCAGACGTTCTTAACAGGGGAGAGGATTAATCAACTTTTTGGGTGGGCTGGTTGGAATAACCACCACGACCGCCATGGCCCACGCACAATGATCCACTTAAAGGATTAAGTGCGGAACAAAAACCTCTAACATATAACCTCCTAAGTAACAGGAGTAGATCAGATTAAAATCTACGCGGCAATTGAAACTGTAGTCCAAACACAATACCAGGAAGTAGAGCCTCACCAAATAAGTGAACCACAACTAAAAAAAATCACAAACGTACTAATTACATCAACATTGAACATGTTATAACCGCAAAGATAACTTAAAGAGTTAAGAGTGAACATTTAACAACCTGATAAGTTTGGTGTAATTAACTGAGATTGTTAAATCATCATCTGCCTAGCCTTTTCCCAATTATATTGGGGTCGGCTTAAACTGAGATTGTTAAATAAGCGATAAAAATTAAATAAACCACTCATGATATTCAGAAAACATAGACGATGTTTATTGTTAGTTCCACAGAAAATAAAGACATCTTCCAGACTTAGTCAAAAATGGAAAGGCGGGAAAAAATATAAATTTAACACAACCGTATTAAAGTTTAATAGGAGTCGGCCTTCACAGAATAATAGTAATTAATTTAGTCGGAACTGCATAGTCCACTCAGCAGCTTTTGAAAGAAAGAAAAATGGGGTGGGGCTGTGTCATGGACACCGCCGTGTGTTGTACTTAAATACGTTTACGTAACGGGGTTGATCCGCTCGGCCGCATTCATTCATTGCATTGCTTGACTCAGTCATATGGTGTTTAATTGGTACCATTCGATTGCTCTTGGGAAGCCCTTTCCAACCGTATACGATCTCTGTATTTGGATTTGGCTTATTGACGCGTATAGGCCGACATTATTTATTTTTGACATAATTTTTATTTTAACACATTATATTCACTGTCACTAAGTTACACTAATGTTTTGTATATAATCGATAGATTTTGAGAGCTGACGATTAAAACTTAAACGAACGTCGTAGCTTTTCCGAGTCAAAAGTTATATAATATACTAAGTGGAAATCTCGATACGCAGCAAAATTACCTCAATATGGCGGCGCTTCCCCCTCCACCACGTCACAGTCTTCACTTGGCATAATGAATTACTTGGTGTAACTGAATTTAGGATGGAGATGATAGATATGAAGCTGCAACACCAAACAGTATCCCCCGATTTTGTTATCATTGGTTTTTTTGACTTGCCTATGACTTGACTATGGAAGCAATTTTAAAGACAAAAAGAAAAGAAAGAAAGAAAGAAAATACATTTGTTTAGCACAGACCAAAAGGCACACAGTGTAAGAAATTTGCAGAAAAGTGTCACAAAACTGTGACAGACAAAAACAGTGTGTTCAAACTGGACCTGATGTGTGTGTGTGTTAAATGTTATTTGGATCGTTGGTTTAGTGGTCGAAAGTGCTACTGCTGAGCATGAGGTCCTGTGTTCAAATCCCAGGTTGAGGAAAGTGTTATTGGGTTCCGTCAGGGATTTCTCAGTAGCAGCTTTAAGTCTGGATTTGTGCCCGGTTGATAGCAATAGGCTCACTCTCTACATAGGATTTATACATAACACTGGCGAAATGAAGGTTTACTATGGGTGCACCTCTGTCTAACCCTTTTGGGATTACAGGCGTGGTGTTATGTGATAAATAAATATTATTTCAATTTCTCAGTTCCTCTACCAGAATCATCATCACCTGCCTAGCCTTTTCCCAACTATGCTGATGCAGCTGAATATTATTATTCCTCCACCAGAATATGTGAAATAGTATATTGGTCTTATTTGCGAAATTAATTATTTAATGCGAGTCTGTGAGTCTCGGAAAATTTAATATTAATTAACGGTACGGTAATGAGCGATTATTTTTAGAAGTATTGTTACCTATACCTTCTGTGGATTCAGTGAAAATAGGACTGGAAAAACATGACCTACTAGTGAAAGATAATTATCTTTTAAAGCATTTACATCATCATCATCTGCCTAACCTTTTCCCAACTATGTTGGGGTCGGCTTCCAGACTAACCGGATGCAGCTGAATACCAGTGTTTGAAATTTATCTTTTAAAGCATTATCGGGTATTTTAACAAAACACACCATAATGATCACGTTGTAAATTTTTTTTTGGTGTAATAAATAACGACGGTAAACACAGTACATGCTTTAAACATTTTAGTTAAAGCCATAATTTACGGGAGTTATTTTTGATGTCGCAGCTGTTATTATAATCGACTAGATGCGCCTCGCGGTTTTACCCGCATAAGTCTTAATCTCGTGGGAATATCGGGATAAAAAGTATCCAATATCCTAATCCAGGTCAGGGTCTACCCATGTGCCAAATTTCATCAAAATCCGCTTCGCCGTTTTAGCGTGAAAGCGTAACAAACAAACAAACATTAAATCAAATCTTATCTCTTTATACTACTATAGTTCAGATGAAACACGTTCATTTATTTAGAGAATTACAAAGATTTTAGAACCACTTCACTCTTTATAGTTGGAATTCTTCTCACTGAACGTATTTTACGTTACGTTTTGCTTGTTACCGTAAGTGGACAACACTAGACATTATAATGTCTAGTGTTGTCCACATTGTGTATTGCGATATCGTCGAACGTGCTGAGCTGTTGACGCCTGACCAAAATATTAGAACATAGTGCAGAAAGAAGTATTATTGATACGACATTTTTATCAGGCGGTTTCTAAACTTAATAGTAATAATAAATAATAAAATAAAAACTTTATTGCTCAAACGATTACAGTACAGAGATTTTATATTGGCCCCAAACTAGGCAAGCCTGTGTCTTGGGCACCAATATGAAGGGTTTACCATTGAAACATTTATTTTAAAAACATGTTCGGTAATAAAAGTAAAATATGTTTGCTTTAAATTATAAAAAGACTAAATAAAATCTAAGAATCAAAATGAAAAAAAAAAACATCAATACGAGAATTAAAAGAAAATAATAATAAAACTAGAAAAACGCTATTAGGTATTATTTGAATGAGTGTGTGATCATGTGTTGTGAATGAGTGTGAGTGTGTGTCATGTGTGTGATCAATATGCCCCTATAAATGTTGCTTAAAGTTAACTTTATTCATAAAGGTTGCTTTAAATATGTAGTTAATTAATGATTAGCGACTGTTGAACCATTTTTGTCATTTTAAACGTCTCTTAACTTTTTGCACCATTTTTAAACAAACCCCGTGTTTGACAAAATTACAGAGGGCAGACATCTTCAACGTAATCGTTCTTTCGTACCCTCTTCCAGGTTTTTTATTTTTCTGCCAACCAAATCATTTGAAACATTGTTTATTTTGGGTTAAATTTAGCCTTGATGGGTTTTGTGTAAATGTCAACTAAAAAACTTAGGCGTGCTCCAGCTCAGGATTTTCAAGTTCCCTTCGCATACCAGAACGTGGATTCACGCGAGACACAGTGGCCACCAATTAATTGATTCATTTTTCTTTTCTCAGATTCTGCATAGCTCTAGAAGAGATGGACAGTTCTGATGCTCCTCTTTCCTTGGTGTTGGGTTGCGGTGCTCCAATGCAAGTAAGACAACGAGCCACATTCGCTACTATTGTGCCAATAGTGGTTACACGAGCCCCAGAAAGTAATCCTTTAAGGTGAGATTATTAGTTCATAGAATACTTTAGTGTATATTTTTTGTATCCAGAGAATCGTCACTGTTCTTCGTGTCTTTATTAATTCAATTGTCTTATTTCAGAGTATCGGAAGTTCGATCAAACGTCACCGGCGATGGTGTTCTAACAGTCCTCATATCAGTCTTTGGGCTTCCACAGAGACCGCAGTACGTACTACCTCGCTCCCAAAGACTGTCCAATGACATCAGACCAATCAATAACTGTTACATCGTCCTCGCTGTCTTATCTCGAGGATCCCTCGTAGCCCAGAAAGATACACCGTGCCAATCGACTTTAGAGATTTCCATGGAAGGCTTCATAAGAGGACCTTACGAAGTCTGTGCAGCAATTTCGAAGTATAAGGTCGATGAAAGACGAACAATTTGTGTTGTACCACAGCTAATAGAGTCTCTCGGAACTTTAGAAATGAAGGCAGGTTTTAAGGGTTTGAATACGGCGTTGATCGGCGTGGCTCTTGGTTTGATGGTGATAGTAATTGGCTTGGTGTGGTTTGTAAGGAAGATGCTGAAGAAACCAGCGGAGTTTGAGCCGCATAGGTGCTTTCGGCAGGAACCAGTGCAAGAGGAGAACCCAAGGGCCAGTTATGTGATGTTGACCGCAACCTCGAAGGTGTGAACGAACGTGAAAGAGTTCGTTTTCCTAGTCGTGAAAATTATTATAATATATTTTTGATTGGTTATTAATGAAGTATTAAATTCGAAATGTATTTAGATGTTGTGAAAATATATTATTGTTTGTTTTATAATATCGGAATTTCCAAATGGCTCACTAATTTGGACTTATAAATTATTTAACAGGTACGCTTAAGATTTATTTTAAATTTATTTTCTGTTTTATTTGTTAAGTTAACTGTCGTTGTAACGGTGTGCACTACTCCATTATTAAAACCTGTTTCTTTTTTTTCGATGTCTTATTTGACACCTAAGATTAAGTTGTTATTGTCAAAATTTCTTCAATTGGCTATATTTAGATCCAAATATAGACCCATGTATTTGGAACAGTAAACAAAGATAAAATACATATTGAACTTTTACGCCACATCAAACGTTTGAAATGTGGATAATAAGCACATTTGTGTAGACTTGATATCTCAGAGATCGAAGTACAATAAAATAGACGGGAATAAAGTTATTTTAATATATAAGTTTATATAGTACTGTGTAACAGTAATAACTGAGTGTAAGTAATGTTTAAAATCACCTCTTGCTTGTGATAAGATCGTAAAATATCAGTGTGAGAGATTATAATTATAGTTAATTCTACTTAATAGTTATGTAAATTTTAATACAAATGTTAAATGTATATTACTAATGATTCTCGTTAGTCTTGAAATTGACTGATTTTGTTGCACAACTTCGGAGAAAGGTTTATTAGGTTGAACTCACATGACTTACACCTATCGTTCTTTCTAATAACAGCTCATGTGTGTCGAAAGCTTCTGAAGAATCCATAAAGTTGCACTATTTCCATTCGGCCAGCTAGTAAGCACTTTATAAAACATACCACAAATTTCATAAAATAAACAAATGAGTAACGATTTTATCTAAGTGTTAAATATTTTCACTTTTTGTTGATTTCCACAAGGGAGATTAGTTTGGGCCTTTTTTAAATTGCCAGTTACTTTTGTTACGCCTATTTAAAAAGAAACTAATTTGCTACTATTAAGATTATTCTATTTCCTAGGGGCCATAGCAAGTCCTTAAAGAATCTTCAACTTATGAATTTCCAATGTTGTCCTTCTGAAATCGCTTTGCTTTTGGAGATTGAAGCGTCCTTATGATATTTCCTTCTATTTACCTTTTCCCGAAGTTGAAGCTTATCAACTAAACTTTGACGAGCTTCTAATAAATTACTAAAATATAAGATATGTCTTCTGTGAAGACGTATTTCTCAAACATTATTTAGTTTAGAACTAATAATATATTAACACGAGGCTCATACATTTCGTTATTAATTAAGATATAGTCAATGCGAAGTCTGTATGTAATATTCAGTAGCGCGATATTTTTGTTGAAATTATTCTAACATTTAGAAGCTAAGTTATTTTATAGAATCTTCCAGATATAATTGAGAAATTACTGAAGCTAAGAAGGGTAGGTAATTAGATATTTCGATAATTGATTTAGAGAGCTGATTAACGCCTTTGCCTTTACTGTAGGAGAAAGTAAAACGATACTAATATTTATAGTAGAATTATCTTTTTAATCTTATAACAGATTCCGTAAATCGTGGGCTACTCTTAAAAAAAATTAAGCTTAAAGAGTTAATGTTACATATTTCAGAATGTTTGTGTCAATAAGTACAATTCAACGACAAATAAGTTATTAGAATAATTGGTTACTGCTTTTCTAATTTAAATGAATTCATTGAAGACAATAGGCATCCTAGATCACTTATAGGTATTGTCGTTGGTGTCCATTTTCCTTATTATTAATACAATTGAATAACAAATTCATATAATCCTTTCCTTCTTGCATCATTGCGTGAATAAAATCCCATGTTATTATGTCATGAATTTAAATGATGTTTATGTAAAACAGGACTTTCTTAGAAACATGGAATCTGAAGAACTTTCCGTAACAGACGATCTATTCTGCGAAACCTTACGGTAAAAACGAAGGTGAAGTGAGCTTATAGTGAGCTCTCCATAGTGTCAATCCCTAGCATCATGTGGAATGACAGCTCTCTTCACCTAAGTTTCTACTACCAATAATAGACTGTATAATCTATGGTTTCTTCGGTGAGATTTTTTTTTTTTGATCGATTGATCTACGCTCTATCTCACTCCTCTGTACCTACTCTACGGAAGATAACGTTGACATTATTAATAACAAAAAATAGAGTCGATACAGAAGTCAGTTGATGACGTTGAGTTCTTACCAAAAAGCCTGCCTGATTGCCTCTAAAAGTAGAAGAATAGAATCATACAATCTTTGTGGACATAGTCGTAACTAATGCAAAGCTGTCACGCATCCTTTGAATTGTAATTAGTAGAATTACACACATTGACAATTTAGTTGTGCGATCGGATCAGTACTTACAGCGTGGTGTTAAAAGTCGCGCTGCTAAATTGGCAATGATAAATAAATCTTCAAAATGTCATGTAATATCGTAGGAGCGTATATTGTTATTTGTAGTTACAATGGAAAGGTAGAAGAAATGTAGTATCATGAAACATCATCCTCATTATTTTAATCGAAAGACGTCCACTGCTGGACATAGGCCTCCCCAAGAATCGCCACATCGACCGGTTCTGTGCTTCTCACATCCAGCGGAAGAAGACATGTTTGAAGATAATGCTAGTTTCAGTAATGTTATGTTTAGGGCCGTCCAGTATCCTAGATCGTGCCTAACCTTACCATTGCTTCGATCAGGCAATCAAACAAGATTGCCTGATCGAAGCAATGGTTAGGTTAGGCACGATTTACCAACTCACCACGTTGGTAAATCGTGGTTTAGACTCCCACACAGACCAAGTATTTGTACGGCCTAGATGTTGTGTGATTTGTGATGTTTGTTTTCTTGATGATTTTATTTTTTCCGTGAGAAACCCCGTGATGTTTTTTCCAATCCTACGTTTGGGTTTGGAAATCCCAATGAAATCATAAAAATGTATACTTTTTGCTGCGCGAATACTGATTATATATTAATTGGTATTGGTAGGATATCTTGAAATTTTAAAACGAAAAAAAATACTACATCTTTAGGTTTGTGAATAGGAGTTCTAGCTTAAAATAGTAAAGTTCTACAAAGTTCTCCATATCTGCACACACAATGCCAACAAAACACCGACACTCGAAACAAATATCTGTGGCTCATACAAATATTTGCCTGGAACCGGGAATCGGCTCGGCTATGCCATTTCAGTCGTCAAAGCAGTGCCTCTTGACATTCAATGAGGTGGCAAGGAATGCATTCTCACAAAACATTCCCAATTTCCAACCAACCTGGCAAGAAGTATTATTCCTTAAATTCGGCTTTTGACGTTCGCACACATACCCAAGTTATATCTTTATGGAATGCTAATGAAATTTGCAATTGAGTCCCCTTGATTCTCCATTGGGTATAATGTAAATGAGATTTGAGTATGTGTGCGTGCGTTGTTCGATTGATATAGGGAGTTTAGTACTGTATGTCAACAGTGTTAAGGCTTATTTTTGTATGCGGTGATATTTCTTCTATCTCTCTGTTATAAGTTTTTGAAATTCTATAACATGCGTTGTATGGTATTTGAGCTTTATTTGCATCGTAATTAACGTATTGCGTCAGAACCGCATTTAAGTTAATGTTTTCAAAGAACAATTTGTTCTGCTTTAATTAGTTTAAATTATGTAAATAAATAATTTATGTGATGCCATTTCCATTCTTAAATAAAATATTAACAAATATATGTGTTTGATTTTCCTTCTTATTTTTCAGTAATTTTGTCAAGTTTATAATATCATCCTTTATATTTTATGCAATATTTAATCGACAAAACTATAAGTATTTTATAGTTTTGTCGATTAAATTGTAATTGTAGTAATTGATTCATTTTATAATAATTTAATTTGGATAATATTTAACTATAAGTACTTTAAAAACCTATTAAGACCGTTTACGCCGTGCGGATTTCAAACTTTTAAGCCCTTAGTTTTCGAAATTACTGAACCGATTTTAATGAAACTTCATACGCATAAGCAGGATATTTTCGAAAAATAGTGTTACAGCCAAATTAGACCGATTTTAAATTTTCCATAGAAACCGAGATTTCCAGTTATTTTTTTTTAAATAAAACATTTTGAAAATGTTTTCTACTAACATTTTAGAGCTTTGTATCCTGCTTATGCGTATGAAGTTTCATTAAAATCGGTTTATTCATTTCGAAAAATAAGGGCTTGAAAATTTGTATGACATGCCGTACGGCGTAAACGCTCTTAATATTCTAATGATGTACACTTTTTTTTAATTAATGAACCTCCAAAACACTTTTTGCGCTACTAATGATGAACACTCTAAAAAAAATCGAGCCTCTTTAACTTTCTGGCCTTTTCTCACAGTTGGTCGCAGTAACTAAGTTAGGGCACCCCGACGAAACGGGTTAGGTTAGGCTGAAACTGTGATCAACCACGCGGGAGCCGAATTAGTCCAGTAACTAAGCTAGGGTACCCCGACCAAACGGGTTAGGTTAGGCTGAAACTGTGATCAACCACGCGGGAGCCGAATTAGTCCCAGTAACTAAGCTAGGGTACCCCGACCAAACGGGTTAGGTTAGGCTGAAACTGTGATCAACCACGCGGGAGCCGAATTAGTCCCAGTAACTAAGCTAGGGTACCCCGACCAAACGGGTTAGGTTAGGCTGAAACTGTGATCAACCACGCGGGAGCCGAATTAGTCCCAGTAACTAAGCTAGGGTACCCCGACCAAACGGGTTAGGTTAGGCTGAAACTGTGATCAACCACGCGGGAGCCGAATTAGTCCCAGTAACTAAGCTAGGGTACCCCGACCAAACGGGTTAGGTTAGGCTGAAACTGTGATCAACCACGCGGGAGCCGAATTAGTCCCAGTAACTAAGCTAGGGTAGCCCGACCAAACGGGTTAGGTTAGGCTGAAACTGTGATCAATCACGCGGGAGCCGAATTAGTCCCAGTAACTAAGCTAGGGTACCCTGACCAAACGGGTAAGGTTAGGCTGCAACTGTGATCAATCACGCGGGAGCCGAATTAGTCCCAGTAACTAAGCTAGGGCACCCCGACCAAACGGGTTAGGTTAGGCTGAAACTGTGATCAATCACGCGGGAGCCGAATTAGTCCCAGTAACTAAGCTAGGGTACCCTGACCAAACGGGTAAGGTTAGGCTGCAACTGTGATCAACGATGAGGGAGCCCAATTGGTCCCAGTAACTAAGCTAGGGCACCCCAAAGAGACGGGTTAGGTTAGGCTGAAACTGAGATCAACCACGCGGGAGCCGAATTGGTCCCAGTAACTAAGCTAGGGTACGAATCAAACGGGTTAGGTGAGGCTGAAACTGTGATCAACCACGCGGGAGCCGAATTGGTTCCAGTAACTAGGCTAGGGTACCCCGACCAAATGGGTTAGGTTAGAACTGTGACCGACCGCGAAAAATCTTGATCGCAGTTACTTGGCTACTTAATATTTTTAGATCCTCAAAATGGGAATTATTTGAGTATCACAAAAAGAAGCGCACAATTATTTTAATAGACGCTTATATTATATTATTAAATACATGCAGTTTTTATTTTTCCTTCAACTTGTGTATTCAAAACATTCGGTCCCATTTAAATATAAATTTTCCTGTAAACATGTTTATCCCATCGGATGTCTTGTGTTAATTTTGCTCGTAAATCACTGTTTTTGACACTTTTCGGGAATACCTATTTTCTTCTCCTGTTATTCCCTTATTAGAAGATTTCAAACTGTTAAAATCTCGAATTGTTAATTTAGATGTTACTCTTGGCTCTAGCTGTTAGCTTAGTTTGGGCTGATATAATTAATATACCTAAATTGCCACAAAGACTTCGAAATACCTTCTACCTCGCTTCTAGTACCTAGTTATCAAAAAGTCTAGGCAGTCTACTAACATTTAAAGTTCATCAAATCCATCTGGATTTGAAGAGCAATCGCCGCCCTCACCCCGTCCGCACCCAAGGCGCGGCCAACCAGTTCCGCGCGGACTATCAGTCCTAAATAATAATATAGCTTAACAACATGCATAATTAGCTATAATTTTCCCACTGCTGGGACACAGGCCTCCTCTCTTCGAGCGGGTGTGGGCTATAATCTACTACGCGGGCCCAGTGCGGATTGGTAGATGTCACATGTCTTCGAATTTTTGGTTCTAGGATATGCCGGTTTCCTAGCGATGTTTTCCTTTACCGAATTGAAAGCAGTGATGATGAAATGATGAAAACAACTCGTAAATGGGGGCCGAAGCCACGGGGCTACCACTGCTCTCGCTAAACATAATCCTTCTTATTATTTTGTAAATAGTACGAACATATTATAAAAACAGTTGCTAACATTCTCAGAAAGCACAGATACTAAAGCAATAGAGATAAATTTCTTATCAATTCATAGAGGTAACGTTAATTGCTCGGGTATTTCCAAATGCTATATTTAGGTGCAGTGATAGTGGAGTTCAGGGTTTTTGATACGCTACTGTGGTTTTAATGTATAAGACGTATTTAGATTTGACAGTACGTTTAACATGGGAAGTAAAAAGGTTGAGGTCCATGGCTATTGCAACATAAACCTGCTGACGCCTTCTTCTATAAACTCATGCCTTCCTCCCATGGGGGTAAGCAGAAACTTTGTAGTTTCAAGAAATTTTATTGGGAAAAAGAAAAGGTGATGAGACAATAATTTTATGTAGGTACAGTCAACAAAAGAGATAAGTATGCAGGAGCAACGGATATAGTTGAATTTTAGTAAGAAACCGATGGATGTACTAAACTTCAACTAAATCCGACGGTCCTGCATACTTATACTACTCTTTTGTTGACTGTACATGATTTTTTATTTTTTGAATAACACTTGAACTACTAAGTTACTTACTTTTTTTTGATGACAAGTCACAGTGGATCAGTACGTAAATGCATAGACTGTATTTCATCAATATTTATATTAAACTAGCAGCGCCCAGTGGTTTCACCCGCATAAGTCTCGATCCCGTGGGAACATCGGGATAAAAAGTATCCTATATGTTAATCCTGGTTATAAACTATCTCTGTGCCAAATTTCATCCAAATTCGTGCAGTAGTTTTTTCGCGAAGAAGTGACAAACACACTCACCTACTTTCGCCTTTTTATTAGTGTGATATATTATGTAAATTAGAATTATATGAAATTGAATGAATATACTGCAACATTATATTGAGAACTGAGAGACTCGTTGCAAAATAATAACAGCCACACGAGTCGATCGACTTGCCGCGGTCGGTTCGTGGATTTCACTTAGGCACAAGCCTTCGTAGGCATCCTATGCTAGGGATGCTAGGGAACCTTTCGTGCCTCCCGGCTGTCATTCGTAGATCTTTAATTGACAGTCGTTACGGGTAGTAAGAATCCTATGGGTACAGTTTTATCCAGATTTAATTTTATGAATTGAGAACGGTTTTAAAAGCATATTCCTTCATTGTTGACATAATATTATCTTTAAAGAAGTAATGAAACTGACAGTAAATGGCCTATTAGCGTAGAGCCTCGACCAACACCACGGGAAGCTCTCATTGCGCGGTTGGGTCAAGGGCTTGATTCAGAAAGCAGTACTTCTGGACACAGCACACATAGTCAGGAGGTTCCTCTCTCTAAAGCCCTAACCACCGACAGCTTAGACCCTGATCCTGATGCCGATAGGCCACTGTTTTTATTTTATTTAAAATTTTTGTATATTGTTTTCATAAAAATATTTAAAAATGTAACCAATAGAATATATGCAAATGAAATAAAGGAAATAATAATGTGATGTGGTCCACCTGATATAAAATTTTAAAGAACTAATTCACATAAAAGCGAAACTATATAACTATAATACTATACATAGTTTTCAAGGTAGTGATGCATTCATTGGTATCACTCTCTATTACAAATTGTAATGGAGAAGACCCACGGTCAGTTTGTAGATTTATTGTCACTTGCGGTTTCTCCTGACCTAGGATTTAATAATATTTATTGATATTCCTTTGGCACGTAGACTAAGGAGTTTCTCAAAAAGTAAGTAGTAAGGTCGTCAAGGTAAGTAAGATGGCCGTCAGGCAAATAACTTCGTGGAACGTGAAGATGAAGTAGGTAGGTAAAGTAGAGGTAAAGTCTGTTGCATAATATGCAGAAGACCAGACAAGAGATGGAATGTTAAAGTGCTTTAATGGAGACCACTGATTGGTTGCATTAGCCCGACAAACCAGATACGAGGTCTACCCATGATCAGAACTCCAATTCCTGTAAGTAATTGAAAACGTTAAAAATCTAATCGCAATCTCAGCGACAATTAATATCAAAAACTTGTAAAAAATTTAGGGAAATTAGAGGTTTTTTTGACAGATTGAGACTGAGACCAGATTGTGAACGTTCTTAAAATTACGTGATTTCCTCCTTGGTCAAAGTAGCAGAAAAGAATTGGATGAGGTAGGCCTAAGCCCGGGATGAATGGCTTGAAATGGAGGAGATCTACATTCAGCATCAGGTGGATACAGGGTACCGAAGAAGGTAAGTATTGACTATGCTAATAATTAAGGTATGTGTGAGGATTCAAGATGAAGTAAAGGGCCCAGAATCTGTGGCAAAATGCACAGGTGCCCCTACTTTCTTTAAATAGCCTGGTTAAATAACAATAGTACTCTCTAAACTCGTATTTTATGTAACAATGGTAAAGTACGCATCAATGCCACTACTCCAACTGTCTATCAACAATAAAATGACAAAGTCATTCAAATCGTCACAAGCAATGCACCAGTTCGCTACAATTTCCTCAAAGTATATAAATGTCAAAGGTGCGTAGACGCATACATAATACATATTAGTAAACAGATTCTGCTATCAGTATCAAGCCGGTCGTCATGGCGAGCGCACGTGTCGTACAAATCGTTTTAGTTCTAACACTATGTTTGGGACTTCAAGCCAAAGTGTATACGAGATGCCAGTTGACTCGGGAGTTGCTGAAAAATAATTTTTCAAGGACGTTTCTTAGTAATTGTGAGTTGTTTATTTATATTTTGTTTTCCCGCGTTTTTTCTTTGGTGAAAATTGCAATATAACAATAGTGCGTCTATTATTGATTAGTAATATGTTCTTGTTGTTTTGTTGGATATTTTTTGGAACCCTGACTTTGTTTCTCAGGTTGAATAATATCTGCGTCTGTCTCTCCAATGAAAATTAAAACACTTTTAGTCGATCATATCTACTTGTTGAACATTAGCCAATAGTTGAGTCTTTGACAATGCACCTATATTTATCAAAGGGCTATTTGCATAGTTATTATATTGTTTTAAACGCTATCATTATTATATGTATTGTTTACTTTTTATTTACTAAGTATTGGATAGTTTAGTATTCCTGTCTGCAACGACCGTTTTACGTGAATGTGACGTATATTTTCCCCCAACTTGATCTTTTTTGTGTTTGTGTGGTTTCTCTGCGTTATTTTTTCTTTCTTTCTCTCACCAATCCTCCAACACATCTGTCTCGCTGACTTATGTCTTGTGGAGCACATCAAACTGTCAGAACCAGTTGTTATACGAACACCTATGATGGCTCTGGTTTTACCTTCAGGATTGGCCTCCATTTGATTGGCCTGCAGGAGTGGCGATTCCGAAATGTACACGAATACAAACATCGTATTTAGGACCGTCCGCCTGCTATCACCGTGCTCACTAGCAATTTTTCTTACCACGGCAAGAAATCATGCCTTGTATACATAATTTTTTGGATGGTAGACACTCGATAATGTATTGCTATTGTATCTGGTAAAATCTCGTCACGTGGTAGTAGCACGTGGCACGTGGCAGTGGCAGGAGCCAGGGCACATTGCTCGCAGAACAGACGGCCGATGGGGCCAAAAGGTTGGAGTAGCGACCATGTACCGACAAACGAGTGTTGGAAGGCCTCCTACAAGGTGGACCGACGACCTTGTAATGGAATCCGCTGGATGCGGGAAGTACAGAACCGGTCTAAGTGGAGGTGCTTGGGGGAGGCCTATATCCAGCAGTGGACGTCTTTCAGCTGAAATGATGATGAAAATCTCATTAACTATATAGAAGCCAACCAAGTATACAGGGTTATTGGTAAAACATAAACAACCTCTTAAGAGGTCATTGTACTCATCATTATGAACAACTTTTATAATGGGAACAAACCTGAAATCGCGAAAAAAAACAGCTGTTCCCTACATTTATGTTCGTATAACTCGTTAAAATGTAGGGAACAGCTGATTTTTGCTCGAGTAGTCATGAGCAGGTCCACCCTCAGGTGCCCGCATATAGTTGAATTTTGGGATACGTTGTTTATAGATATACACTTCTGGACACATCTATTGGCCCACCTTGTATTTTCAGTTTCGTTTGGTCCTAGCTAAAATTTTATATTAGGTCGAGCAAAAAGTTTTTATGCAGTTTTGAACCTGGCACATTCACAATTTCATTCAATAGTCTTTTTTTGAATTTCGAACACAGAATTTAAAGAAACAAAAGACAATTTGGAGCCTGTTTGTTGATATCAAACAATCGAATACTAAGAAAACTTGATTTTATTGGTTTACTTGGATTTAATTCTTGAAAAAGTGATTGATATCTTTGGTTTTGCAACAAACATTACTTATTCTTAACATTAAGGTGAGGTTCTATCAATAATCTATGGATACTTCACCTGAAGTCGCCGCCCAAGCTGTGGCACTTATTCAGGCCGGACACAGCCAAAGAAACGTGAGTGCTCAACTTAATTTAAGTCGATCTGCGGTCCGAAATGTTTATCGGAGGTACCTAGAGACTGGCGGCTTTGTTCGTCGCCAAGGAAGGCCACGATCTCGGGTCACAACTGAAAGGCAGGATCGATTCATCGTGACGACCAGCTTGAGAAATCGTCACCTTACCTCCATTGAGATACAAAACCAACTTCGCGACTTCCACGGAGTATCTGTGAGCGCTCGAACTGTTCGGAGAAGGTTAAAAGAACGCGATATGGTACCACACAAGCCAGCTAATGGGCCCAAACTAACGCGAGCCCACCGAACAGCGCGCCTTCATTTCGCACGCAGTCATTTAAATTGGACACAGCAAGATTGGAGCCGTGTACTCTTTTCTGATGAGTCTAAAATTGTGTTACATGGCAATGATGGAAGGAAAAAGGTCTACCGACGTAAGGGAGAGCGTTTCGCACAATGCTGCTTTGAAGAGAGGGTTGCTTATGGCGGTGGCTCATGGACTGTCTGAGGCGGTATATCCGCGAGCGGCAAAACTCAACTTGAGGTTGTTACAGGACCACGGCTGCCAACATTAAATGCTGAAAGGTACATTCGTGAGTGCTTAGAACCTCACGTGATACCATACGCGGACTATGTGGGCCCAAATTTCCTTTTTATGCATGATAATGCAAGAGCCCATGCGGCCGGCATCGTCAGGGAATATCTTCGGGATGTGAACATCACAGTTATGGACTGGCTAGCCAGAAGCCCAGACATGAACCCCATTGAGCACATGTGGGACGAGCTAAAAAGACGTGTTAGGGCTCGTCAGCCAGTTGCCCAGACGATGCAGGAGTTGAAAACTGCCATAGAAGAGGAATGGGAGATGATCCCTCAAAATTTCATAGAGCGGTTGATAAACTCTATGCCTAATCGTATGAGAGCTGTGGTAGATGCCTATGGAGGCAACACGCGTTATTAAATTAAACCTTTAATTGATAAAACATGTTTTTTATTCAAAAATCAATTGCCTTTAACAAGGCTCATATCCGACTTGTTAGGCGTAGCTCCATGTCGTATGGTATTCTGAATTCAAATTTAAAACAATACGATCGAAAAAGATGGTAAAATGTATCAGGTTTAAAACTGCATCAACAGTTTTTGTTCAATCTAGCAATCATATTTCGGTAGGGGCCATCGAAACCTAAACTCTAAGGTGGGCCAATAGATGTGTCCAGAAGTGTAGATAACATGATAATCTGTCTAAAGATAGTCTTCTGCGGTAAGCCTAATGACATTACCATATTACCCGGATCCATGTCTAACAAATGAAGTTACTATTATCTACGGATATTTGTATGTGTGCGTACTTTAATGTATGTATTGTTAGTTGTACCCATTGTATTCTCTCGTTTACTGATTGCTAGTCATGATTTTGTCAATGGGTTTTTTTTATATCTCTATGGTTTTCCTTACATGGACAGGACATGGTTTTTGGTAGCAAACAAATGATTGGTATTCAAGTGTGGGTTTGCGTAACGCGGGGATTTATATGTGTGGGTATGATTTGATAATGATCCTAAAATTACGAATTTTGGTCTTTTAAGTATAGTGTGTGAGCTACCAAATTGAAGTCAGGTAAGGTGCAATTGGGTATAATAAAAATATAGATCACAAGAATAGTTAACAAAAGGTAAACAACTTACATACATACATACATACTTACATACGAACAGTGCAAGCTAAATAAAAGCTTGTAAAAACATGCAAGTCGCCCGGTCGCTAGCCAACCAACAATAACAAACCCCTAGCAACCGGGTTGCCAGATCTGTCTCCAACATATAGGTTAGTCAAACTTGTTTGTTTTTAGTTAAACAGGTGTATAATAATGACGTATTTTGAATCGCAATAATTATTGTCGATACGAGATTCAATAATTGATATATTTATATAGTTAAATGGCCGTCACCTCTCGGTATATAAATATGAATGAAAGGTGCAGCAGGTTCTTGAGCCCTTTGTGAAGGACATCGTTTGGCTATATCCGACCACTCTTACTTCATTTTCGCTCAGCGCGCTTTGGAGCGAGCTATGCTCGAAGGATAAAATCAGAAATAAAATTATCAGGAAAAGAACCGGAGTTTCCGACATAGCTTGCAGCGTGAGCCAACTGAAATGGCAGTGGGCTGGCAATGTTGGTCAAAGGACCTCGGGCCGGTGGAGCTGACCAGTCCTGGAGTGGAGACCGCGTATTGGAAAGCGTACTGTGGGACGCCCACCAGCTAGATGGACCGACGTCCTTAAGAAAGTGGCTGGGAGAGACTGGATGCGGAAGGTGGAGGATAGGCTGTTGTAGCGCAGCCTGGGAGAGGCAGTTTAGCAGTGGACATACATGCATGAGAAGATGGAATTATGTCGGATGAATCTGGCAGTCTCGGTAGATGCTTAGAAATCCCACAAGGATAATAACAACTGAGACGAATGTTTATAAGTTTTTATGTAATATCAGTTTGTGGTAGGCACAAATTAATGCTTAGGTTTTTACGTCGAGTTTTCCTCTTCAGTTTTTGCTCTCCCATAGGTACTCAATACCGGTTTATTGACGCAGATACAGCTCCATAGTAACTGCGAGGGCGTGAAAGTCGCAAGCTCTGCTGCACTGCTGGTTTGGTCCTAACTTCATTCATATTGACCTCTGCGTTACCACTGATGACGCCGGGGTAGTGGCGAAGTTTTGGGCCAACAAGATTTGAAATACTGTCGTGGCAGCGATACGAAAACTTAAGTGAAGTGATCTTGAAGTGAGCTGTCAATAGTATCAATCTAGGATCAGGTGGAGTGATAGCTCACTTCACCTAAGTTTTCACGGTAGGTTTTTCACAAATAGATTGGCAATCGACTGTGCAGGACATGTCTGCCGCATGGCGGACCAACTGTCGGCCCAAATAGCACAGAACTGGTGCCCTGAGACAGTGAGGTGGGGTTGCGGCAGATCACGTAGGAGATGGCGGGACGAGCTGGATAGGTTCCGTCAAAACTGGAAGGAGGACGCGTGGGCTCGCGAAAGATGGCAGGAGTGGACAGAGGCCTTTGCTCAAGAGTGGGACAGCGTGACAAAAAAAAAGATATTGATTATGAAGAGTTATGGTGTAAAGAGTCTAAAAACACAAATCAAATGATTAGACTGTCTTGCTACTATCCTACCTTGACCAGAGGTTAATTTATTGTCTGCTCGATACAACAATGAAGCATTAGTCATCAGTTTTAACGTCGGTAATTGAAGCCCACCTGTAAAGTTGTTAGTGGAGTAGTTGCTACGTGGTGCACAGAACATCAATCAATCCTATGCTTGTTAGGTATTCCGAGAACCACAATAGGCTATTAGACAATGTAAAAAATAAGGTCATAATTATTGACACTCGTATAGATTATCGCTTTTAAAATCGATTTGCATTAATTTTACTACAAAACAATGTATTATTTATTAAAAAAAATCCCGAAAAAACTTCATCTTTTTAAATCTGGCGCCACGTAATCGAAAACGGTCTGGATTGGCTGAACTTATGATGACATCATGATATAGTCAATTTCTGTCTATCGTTGACAGAACAGATGACTTTTGTCTAGTATCTCGACCGTTTCAACGTTTGTTTACGTGTATTTTGACGTCACGACGCCATATTGTTAAAGATAGCGTTTTGGCGGCTTATTTAAACAGTACATTTTTATTTACTATTTTCTAAAAGAAATACATTATGCAATTTGAAGTAATAGGTTTTTGTGGGCTCGTTAGACACCATTAAATAATCTGAGATGTTTATCAGAAACCAGTCAAATAGCCTATTAGGTAGGTATTTTACTTTGACTAGATATTAACATATTTTTTAACCGACGAAAAAGGGGACGAGGTTCTCAAGTCGACGCGTGTATTTGTTTGCATATTGTATATAAAAGAAAAAATCCACTTACCACCAACCAGCAAAATATACCAACCCGCACTGGACCCGCCTGGTGGATTACGGCTCACTCTCTTTCACTGAGAGGACGCCAGTGTTGAGACACAAAGAGAAGAGCAGTGCAGACGAGAGTGAGCAGTGGGAACATTATAGGCTAATTTATGCTAAAAGGAAAAATGTTGGTATTGGTCTTTTTAGAGTAATTTATACAGGCAAAAATACTGGTAATCAGTTGCATCCAGTCAGCCTAGAAGCCGACCCCAGCGTAGTTGGAAAGAGGTATCTAGACAACCCCATAATTATATCCATTAGTTCATGCTATGGATATGTTTTTCGTTTGTGGCAGCTCCGTACTGATGGCTATGCGGTTTTACTTGATATTTGTACTAGGACTACATACACGTCGTGTGGTAGATAAGAAATGAATTAATTACATAATTTGTGTAAATAATTAACAACGCAATTCGTTGACAGGATGTATAGATTACAAAGGAATTAAATATTATATTTGACCTGTCAACTATTCTGAGAACAAGTACTAAAATCTTACATACTACGAATTAATAATATTAGTATTTTATCAACTGTTGTTTACTGATAGTAAAATTCTTCGTACTGTTAAAACCCATTTTGATTTGCACTTGTATTTTATTTTGACGTAGACAAATGCGATCAACCTAATAATAGTTTTCCAGACCGAATTTCGGCCATGAAAGCCAAAGGATGTTATAGTACACAAGTGTGTGCGCAGACACAGGTGCACTCACTCTTCCCGCACTCTCATAGTCCGATGGGGCGGCAATCCGACACGACCGGAGCGAGATCAGGCGCAGGACCGCCAACTTCCAAACTCCGGGCTGTTACTAAGAAATTCCTAATGGAATAACCCAATAACACGCCCTGTTGGTCTCGTGGTCGCAAGCGTGACTGCTGAGCGTGGGGTCCTGGGTTTGATTCCCAGATCGGGCATAGTGAAATCAACAAAACTAAGTGGTGGATCAGCCTATAATGTTCCCGCTGCTGGGACACAGGTCTCCGTTCTTCGAGAGGGAGTGGGCTGTAATCTACCACGCGGGCTCGTGTGGGTTTGGGTATCACATGTCTTCGATTTTTTGGTTCTAGGACATGTCTTTCTCACGATGTTTTCCTTCACCGTTTTAAAAGTAGTAATGATGGAATTATTTATATAAAAGTAAAGCGCCTGCCTGGGTTCGAAGCTACGACTTACAACTTGTAAGTCGGGGCCGTTACCGCTCACTGAGCCACCACTGCTCTTATGGTTTTTCTACGATTCTCATCAAAACTAAAGTTAGGGATGTTTTAGCAACTATAATTGCTTTAAATTTTTTTTTATTAAAATTGCCTCCACGAAAAAAAAAAAATAAGTTAATAATGCACCCGGGGCATTCTACCCCGCTTCCTCCTCGGTAACATTTTTGTCATAGCATAAGTTATCCTATTCCTACGGATACCAGGGGAAAATCATAGAATTATTGTTAGATAAATGGTTTAATTCTCTTTGTTAGATAACCAGGCAAAAACGCCTAAAAAAAAACGTTTCTTGTATGGAGACCCCCTATTTTTTTTTGCGGTATTAGAAATAAACACTGTAAAAGAACGGACGGATGGAGAGCGGACGTGGAGCGGCTTAGTAATAGGGTTATGTTTGCAGTTTTTGGGTACGGAACCCAAAAAAACAGTAGATGCTGAGAGAATACAACTATGTTCTTAGCACATACATATTTTAAAGAACATTATCTTCAATAAATTTTCTGTTTACTTTCAGGGGTATGTCTGATAGAACAGGAAAGTGACAGAAATACATCAGCGATGGTCGTGAAGAGTCCTAGAAGGAAATACTTTGGATTGTTTCAAGTAAGTATATATTTGTTAAATCATTTATTTTTGGTTTCTCTTGTAGCGGTATCTGCAACGCCACATGCGAACTACGAGTCATACTGACGTCACGCAAAATCCTGCATCTCGCAAGCAGAGTTTACCGCGCAACTAGCATAATACAATGTGTAACGTTAAATGTGCAAAACCTCTTAAGAGGTCATTGTACTCATAATTATGAACAACTTTTACTTGCACCAAACTTGAAATCGCAAAAAATAAAAAAATGCTGTTTAGTACATTTTGACGAGATATGCGAGCATAAATATAGGGAACAACTGATTTTTTTTGCGTTTTCAACTTGGATCCCATAATAAAAGTTGCTCATAATGATAAGTACAGTGACCCCTTAAGAGGTTTTGCGCATTTAACGTAACGTTAAATGCGCAAAACACCAACCTTGTATACAATAGCCCGACATGAATTATTGGGCAGTTGCCCGCCAGACACGACAACGTCTGGTCGGAGGATAGTCCCTTTTCTATGGAGGATGAGTGAAATTTACACCTCATACCTCTATACTCTTAACGAAAGTGCATGGAAGATAGAAATAGTCCACATGAGACAGACACACTTCTACAGTGTGGAGGAACGAGGTGCCACTGCCCGAAGGACGTATTGGGCATCCATATGCAATTTTCCTTTCAAATGTTGCTTGCGTAGTTAGAAAAACCTGTGACGCTTTTAATATTTTACATTGTGGCTTCTTAAACTTCGTACCACGTAGTCAAAAAACAATCTGAGGAGTCTTAAAACATGATTGTGGGTAAAACCCCACAATCATGTTTTCAGACGGTTTTGTTTCAGTTTGAATTAATCATGTAGACTTAACATCGGTTTATGATCAAAAGTGGTCTATTGACCAATAGCGATATGGTTTCGATATTTGTGTAGGAATACTTCCTTTTTACACTTGTGTAAAGTGGCATCAAAATCTGACCCGGCAATTTCGATAAAAATACATATTTATAGAGGGTAGATGAGGATACAGGGTAGATTAGGCATCCCTTACACAAATATCACAACTGTATCGGTATTGATCCATAGAAGAGAGACTCCGCATACAAAATCGCCCAGTCTCCTTTATTTACAAGTTAGTCTTGTTATGGCTTTTTGTGTAGGATCTAGTTTGGTAGGCGCTGTCTTTTCTGACGTCGATCTAAACATAGCTCATTAAAATTTCAGATAGGAAGTGAATGGTGCAAGGAAGGCAAGAAAGGTGGGAAGTGTGACATTACATGTGAAGGTAAGACCACTGACTAATAAAAAATTCTTTACTTCAGGCAAAATCCATATTCAAAGTCAAAGTCAAATCATTTATTTCAAATAGGCACATTCAAGGCACTTTTAAACGTCAAAAATTACAACTAAATTTACAAAAAAATTAAACGCACCGTTTATAATGGCATGAAAACCATCAACCCTGGCCCGGTGAACATTCCGGGAGCGCTAAAACTTCAACTTTTTGGGATTTAGGACTGTTTCCGCATGGCAAATATGTAGTTAACATTTCAAATAAAAAAATAAAGCCTATGAAACGTTACAAAATCATGTTATTTTTTTGGGAATGGCATCTCGTAGGTCAACGTAGGAGGTGGTTCTCTGCTTAACTAGAGTTGCCTGGGGGGTGCTTCAATAAATTAAGGCTGTAGCGGTATCTACAACGCTATATGCGAACAACGCGTCACGACGTCACGCAAATCCTGCATCGCGCAAGCAGAGTTTACCGCGCAACTAGCATAGATACAACGGCCCAACATGAATCATCGGGCATTTGCCTACCAGACACAGAACCCGTCTTCTTGGAGGATCCTCCCTTTTCTATAGAGTATGAGTGAACTTTACACCCTGTTCCTCATACCTCTTTAAGGCCTCCAGTCAGGGCTTAAAGGACTACAAAATTATTTTGTACTTACAGCACTGCTAGACGATGACATCAAAGACGATGGTGTCTGTGCCGTCAAGGTTTTCGAGGCAGAAGGATTCAAATACTGGGCGAAATGGGAGGCGAGGTGCAAGGGACACAGTCTGCCTGATATTGAGAAGTAAGATCTGAACACTATATCTATACCTATATACCTTAGCTATAAAGGTAGAAGGCTCCATGTGCAAGAGTCCAGCGAAACACTTACAATGCCAATACTTTCATTTTGACAGTTCAGCAACATTACATTCGCAAATACCTTTAATTTTGACAGTTCAGCAACATTCGTTACGTTATTGACGTTGTTGAGCAAACGAATTTTCTAAACAATGAAGCAATGGATTAGGAATTTCCTCCAAAATCCTTAGAATATTTAGCTGCATCCAGTTAAGTTGGAAGCCGGCCCCAACATAGTTGGGAAAATGCTAGACAGATTAATTGAAGTATGATCGGTTATATTCTTTTTGTCTGACTTTACATTCGTATGGCGTGTTATATGGCTGTTCAATGATTTTATCATGAGATATTAAACGAGCCCTTTTTGTGGCCATAGTTTTAAATTCATCATTTTGTTATCTTATCTATCTCGAATTATTAGTTTGTTGATTCCCTTTATCTGCCTTGATAAAATCGTATTGCATTATCTAGTTTTCTTGAAAAGCAAACTTTATTAGGTACATACATAGTACAAAACAAAGTCACTTTCGTCTGTGTGACGGTAAAAATCTTTTGAACTCCACAATCGATTTTGATGCAGATTTCACCGTTATTTATTACGGAGGGTTTATGTGTTATCAAAATCAAAAATATAGCTGCGTTTTGTGTGCATTGTTTCAATAAATTCACCTACGCATTTGCAAATTTTTGTATTATTATTACTAAAGTAAATATAGACACACGGCTTAGATAAATATATACACAGTGCGGACCGAAAGACAAATGTGTGCTGATATTCGCTAAGGCAATATTAGTATAACAATATAAGTAACGAAAGAAATTCAAGAACAGAAATATTCTCTCCATCAAGTTAATTTTCCTAATATGTATTCCTAGCGTAGGTACTTAGAGGAATTTCAAATGTTTTTACATTTGAAATTACACACACACACTACACACACACACACACACACGCTACACACACACATACTACACACACACACACACACTACACACACACAAACACTACACACTTTTGTGTAGTAAAATAATTTAGTAGTGCACCTTCACACTCAGTATTTTCATATTTACATCTTTGCATTTTCTCCTAATCTAGGCCTGAGCTCTCGAGCTCAGGCCTAGAATTAGGCCTCGGCCTTCTTCTTGGGGTTTCTTAGGCCTCGGCCTAAGAATTAGTGACAACACTATTTGACAGTTGTCCCTAGTCCCGATTATGTATTTGTCCGTCCGTAAAATTGAATTACTGGTTGGGATTGGATTGATTGGTATTTTTTGCACAGACAAAAAAAAATAACTGAAAAATTCTTCACCAATTGGATTTGATACGATTAACTTAACAGTTAACTGTCCATTATGATTCATAATGGTATCCTTTTATGATTCTTTCAAAGTGACCTTTTAGGGCCCCTGGTGGACTTGGAGAGTAGACCCCCTGATATAAAATTTCTATAAGTATATATTAGATTAAGTACCTATACCTACTATAAGATGGTAGTAAGATGAGATTGTGTATGCATGTATGTATTGAAGTCAGTCAGTCAGTCAGTCAGTCAGTCAGTCATCACACTGCCTAAGTATAATAATTAAGGTAATTGGACAACTCAACGCGCAGGATAAAAAGAATACCTACCTACATTGTAATATTTTTAGGGTTCCGTACCTCAAAAGGAAAAACACGGAACCCTTATAAGATCATTTCGTTGTCTGTGTGTCTGTCAAGACCCTTTTTCTCAGGAACGCGTGGAGTTATCAAGTTGAAATTAATATCAAATACCTACTGCAATCCCTTGAAGTAGTGAAAAAATCAAAGTTCTAAGTCAACGCAATCAAAAGATACGGGCGTTTATGTTCCGGAATCAACATCTACAGGGTAGATACCTCCCGTTGACCTAGAATCATGAAATTTGGCAAGAAGCAAAGTCATGTAGCACAAGTAAAGGAAAAAATCCTAAAACCGTAAAGTAGTTACATTACAAAATTTTCCCGTGTTAAACTATTGACATACCTACAAATTTGTACGGAACCATTGGTTCGCGAGTCCGACTCGTACTTGACCGTATTTTTTTTTATATAGAATCGATTTATACATATAACAAACAAAGTCACGCCTCGGTACACATAGGTACAACGTAAAAACCACAACGATTTTGATGATATCTCGTTGAGGAAAATGATTCTCATTCATAACTTCACTTGTTTACGTTCAATTCATTGTATTGGTATTATGCATTTAAACCAAGGTGGACCGATGAACAGTATCCTAATCTGTGTGGTTCTTTCCTCAAAAGACCACCTCAGACATCGATCTACATGGTCTTCATATAACCTGACCAAGATTATGTCTGGACTTTAAAAGAGACTGGGACCTCTGAGTTTGTTTCGGCCTTTCTTCTCAGAGTAGTCAGATAGGAAACGCCGACTTCATCTAGTTTAAAAAAAAACATGATTGACGTGTAAAAGTGTTTGTACAAACCTACTTACAAAAAAAAAAAATCATTTCATTTCATTGCGTAACACACTATTACCCTCAATTTGAATAATTTTCAAGCATATTTCTAATCCATTGCTCCATATGTTCGAAAAATGTGTTTGTCTAACAACGCAAATAACGCAGTGAATGTTGTCGAACTGTCAAAATGAAACCCATTGCTACTGATAGTGTGTTACGCAATTACCCTGCTGGTGAAGGTTGTGGGAATCTGCTGGATGCGAGAAGCTTGGGAGCAGTAGATGTGATGCTTGACGAGGGCCTACGTCCAGCAGTGGGCGACATTCGGCTAGCTGAAATGATGATGATAATGATTTAATATAAATATCAGGGTTCCTAAAAAGGCCACTTTGGCAGAATCATAGAACGATAACATAATGGACAGTTAACCGTTAAGGTAATCGTATTAAATTCCATTGGTGAAGCATTTTTCAGTTATTTTTTTTTTGTCTGTGCATACTAATCAATCCGATCCAAATCCAATCCCAATCTCTTTGATTATACCTATGTAGTGCAGCGAAAAAAAGAAAAACACGGACTGTCTTCGCCATATTACGATTCCTAATATTATCCTTTTATGATTCTCCAAAGTGGCCTCTTTAGATCGGGGTGATATAGAAATTATCCTCCTTTTTAAATCCCGACAAAAACAGAGGGGTGTTATAAGTTTAACGTGTGTATCCGTGTGTCTGTCTGCGCCATCGTAGCTCCCAAACGGCTGAACCGATATAGATTTTTTTAATAAAGGCGTGTGGCCGTTAGGTTTTCCAATCAGCAACTGACTTCCATAATCACCTATACAACGTTATTTTTAGTATATGCGAAACCTGAATATAGTTTGTTCAGAATAAGTAACTGAATCGATTCCAATGATTTTTACCCCATGTTATATTTTGTCCCAAAAATATTTAAAAAAGGTTAAAAGTTGAACGCCGAGCGACACTAAGTACGTTCTCCAATCTCCGCGCCGAACGGTTAGGTACCTAGGTATTATCAATGAGCGCAAGACGGCGCGGCGCGGGTGCCATGTTTTTGTACGGACAAACAGGTAACTTTGTGATTTTTCACGATACAGTTTTGAAATTTTGTCCATAGATTCTTTACATAAAAATACTAGACATGTGTTTCGGGTTTCGCCTATACTAAAAATAATATTGTATAAAAGGAACTCTTGTGCAAAATTTCATGCTTCTAGACCCAGCTAAAGGGTCAGGCAGAGGTGTGTGTGTGTGTGTGTGTGGTGGTGTGGTGTCAATTACACCCACATTTCGCCAGTTATGATATGCCATGTTACACCTATTGCCATGTAACACCTGTTACCATCATCCGGGCACAAATCCACACTCCGGCTGCTACTGAAAACCAAAACTGATTACTTATCTTTATTTATGTATCTTTTATAATTATTATGAGCAGTGGTGGCCAAGTGGTAACGGCCGCGACTTACGAGTTGTAGGTCGTAGGTTCGAACCCAGACAGGCGCTTTAGTTTGTGTAAATTATTTCATCACCACTGCTCTGAAAACGGTGAAGGAAAACATCGTGAGGAAACCGGCATGTCCTAGAACCAAAAATTCGAAGACATGTGGCATCTGCCAACCCGCACTGGGCCCGCGTGGTAGATTACGGCCCACTCCCTCTCACCGAGAGGAGACCTGTGTCCCAGCAGTGGGAACATTATAGGCTGATTATGATGATGATAATTATTATCACAACTACACTAGGTACTTAATTAAATGACTAAGGGCTGATTTTTCCAACGCCAGATAATTTTATCGGAGGAATAATTTTTAATTTTTGACAGTTGTTCCTTACAAAATCTGTCAGACTTCTTTTTAATTTTATTCCACGAATAAAAATAATCTGTCGATTGAAAAATTAGCCCTAACTATACAAAAATAAATATACATATCCGACATAGCCTGAAGAATTGCCAATCTTAAGTGGCAGTGGGCAGGGCACATTGCTCGCAGAATAGATGGCCGATGGGGCCGAAAGGTTCTGGAGTGGCGACCGCGTACCGAAAGACGTAGTGTTGGAAGGCCTCCCACAAGGTGGTCCGACGACCTTGTGAAGGCCGAAGGAACCCGTTGGATGCGAGAAGCGCAGAACCGGTCGAAGTGGAGGTGCTTGGGGGAGGCCTATGTCCACCAGTGGACGTCTTTTGGCTGAAATGATGATGATGATGATGATGCAAAACAAAGGACACTTAGGCGTCGAAGTACTGGTCCGTAACGCTGTCATCCGGAAACGTGCCCAAAATACAGTCCAGTCCACTGATGACTATACAATTTGTATTTATATAAATATTTTCATTTCAGGTGTCCAGACTGGGTCCACCCACCAAACAGAGTGTCACCACCACGCGACAAGAGAACTGCAAGGGGCAAAAGACACGTTAGGAGATTTAGCAGAAGAGCAATATTTTTGAGCCAACCTTTATAGGCTGTGGCTGTTTCGAGTACAGTCCGTTCACAGTTATTTTGCCTCTGACAGCAGCTACCTAACATTAACCTTATTGTGACGAGAATAAAGATCACAATGATGTTGACAGACTTGTCAATGCGGCTGTGCAATTTCAAAACCTAGAAACTGATATTAAAAAATAAAATGACCGATTTTATTGTTTAACTGACATTAAAAAATAAAATTACCGATTTTATTTTTTAATGTCAGTTGCTAGGTTTTGAAATTGCACAGTCGAATGGCAGCAACTCAACAGCAACCTTATTACAAGGAGTATAAAGATCACTGTGATTTTGATAGTGATGCTACAATCAGAGGAACTGTGAATGGATTGTAGTGCTATATTATTGTTAATTGTTGTACACTGTCATGGGTGACAGTTTTGATGTCTTTTTTATGTACTTATTATGGGTGTCATGCAATAGGTACCTATACAGAACTACACAGAAATTTTGGATCTCTTGAAAAAAAAATGGGAGTGATTTTTCCAAACACAAATTTATATTTAATTTTTGTGCGTCTGCCTAGGCAACATTTCATACGAATATGAACCTTATTCTAATGCTATTAATGTTCATATTCTTGTAAGCTAATGTGACTAAGCATTTCATTTGAATATGAACAATCATTCGAATACGAATAAAATATTCGAATACGAATAAAGTAATGTCCAAGTACGGTCTGTAAGGTCCTTTGTACGCGGGTCGGTTTCTTTACGGTACGGCGCTTATAAACCGCGCTGTAGAAAACACGTGTCCATCAAAACAAACTTCCATAGTGACCCATCTATACCTACTCACGGCGAATAAACCGTAATTTTTCACGACAAGGAAAAAACCGTACTGTTTCACGACAAGAAAACCGTTTTTCTCAGCCCTGTCTTAAGAATCTCAATAAATGTATTGAGTATTGAAGAATTTAGAGAATAGTTGTGCCAAGTCATAAGTTATTTAATGGTCAAAACTTGATAAACTTACTCAAAATGCAAACTGGGAGCTGGTCTACGAATATTGATCAAACAAAAATGAAACTCTGGTGTTGTCAAACCAAGTTTCTTGTAAAATAATGCATTTATGTTGCTGTGCCTAAATAAATAATGTTAATATAATGAAAGCTTCTTTTTCTTTCACCTGGTTCACAATTTAATATAATTTTGCGTAAACAAAACGTACCCAGTACTTATAGACTTACTAGCTGCGCCCCGTGGTTTCACCCACATAAATATCGATCCCGTAGGAATATCGGGATAAAAAGTAGCCTATATATTAATCTAGGGTGTCAGCTACCTCCATATAAAATTATATCAAAATTGGTCCAGCCGTTTGAGCGTGAATAAGTAACAAACATATAAACCCACACACACACAAACTTTCATCTTTATATTATTAGTGTGATACTAATTTCTGCCCCCGACTTCGCCGAATAAGTAACAAACATATAAACCCACACACACACAAACTTTCATCTTTATATTATTAGTGTGATACTAATTTCTGCCCGCGTAAAATTTCTTGATCCCCCGACCCACCACATCACCATTGCATAGCATCGCCTGCCCGCTCTATTACTTTCTTTCTTAACTTTTTTCTTTTTGCTCGGCTCCTAAGAGTCCTAGCGAGATTTTAAATAGTCTTTAGCCTTTCTCAAGGATTAGGCTATCAACTGCAAAATCAATTTTTCTAATCCTACTGGTAGTTTCAGAGACTAGCGCGTTAAAACAAACAAACTCTTCTTCTTATTAGTATAGACTCAAGTAATGAATACCGAAGGACTGACTTGAAAATAATGACTGACGAAATTTAATTGTGTATCGCAAAAACAGAAGCCATATTATTATTTCTAAGCGAGTTACAAAATTCTACGAAATAATGAAATAAGGAAAACTATTTTAGGAATATTGTTACCGAAGATGATTTTTCCCAGTAAGAAATAATAATAATAACGTTTACTTGGATTCAATAAAATATAGTCTAAATAAGATATATTCCTAAGAACTAGACAGTGCGTAATGAAGTCTCTCAACGGATTGTTTTTTTTAACAGTTGAAACATTTATTATATAAAAAAAAAACATTTCCACAACAATAAAATTTGGCCTTTATATTGGTTAGCACATCACCTCTACCTAAGCCATCATGATGTACCTATGATGATGTTGTGTATTGCTGATCACTAAATTTTTGCCACTTATGCTAATGTTGCACTCACAACTACGGTTAGCAAATTCAGTGAACCCTGAACAAAAACACACAACAGAAGATAAGACTATACTAAAAGACAAATGAAAAAAAACAAAACAAAATCAAAAGTCATATACTGCATTCGCGATTTATTTGCCAAAAATGTAAACAAATATGAGTTTATGGAAAAATAACTTTAAATCCTACACAATAAAGTTCAGTTTACGCTACAACTTCAAACATTTTTATAACTTTTCAATAGTGCTAGTCACTCTGAAATCAACATAATTAGCATTAATATAAAGTTGATATTTGTTTAACTTGAAATAACATTAATTTGAAACATAAGTTTTAATAGACTTTATCTAAGTAGGCTAAGAATCAGCACTTTTCAAACGTCAAAATTACATATGACAGTCACAAAATGCTCGCCCTTCACTAATTCCTAGTGCTTTAACTGGGAAGAAGAAGTGGCGCAACAAATCCCCAGCAACGTAACAAACTCAAACTCAAAGCATTTATTTCAATTAAACCATTTACAGGCACTTTTGAATTGTCAAGAAGTCGGTCACTCAGAAAATATGAACCTAGTTGCCCATTCCAAGCGTAGGTACCTATGGAGAAGAACGGGCAAGAAACTTCATGGACACTCTTTTAAATTATATTTTTACAAAAATATTAGCTACATCATTAATGTTGAATTTAATGATATGTGAGAACGATTTAAAAAAGACGTACGTAACTGTCTGTTCAGTTAGTAAAACTTGGATATATACAATAATGATTCATTCTCGTTAGTACTTAGTCTCTACTTTTATAGCTAACTCATTATACTTAGTACAAATTTAATAGCGAGACCAGGTAAACTAAGTGATTTACTGGCGAGGCGGGAATGTCTATATTAAAGTCGTAAACTTGGTCCTTCGAGTCACCGATTGAAAATGCTGTTCAATTTTGGGGAGTCAGGTTTTAAAACTATTATGGAGAAGACGTTTTTGAAGAAGATTTATAACCTACGGGATCTGTCAAAATTTGTTTTTTTATAAGAAGGTTCAACGGAACATAAACTCACGCGCTCCTCGCGCGTGAGTTTATGTTCCGTTGAACCTTCTTATAAAAAAACAAACCATGGGACGTAGGAAGAAAGTACAGAACGCCACCTGCTACGATTCTTACATACTCATTTTGTCATAATATAAAAATATTTGTTTCGCACATTTACTTTTATTTTTGACCGATACGGATAGCTAGATATTCGATTGAAAATCCCGCCAGACCCGGAACAACTATTTATTTGTATGACCTACAAATAGTTGTTCCGGGTCTGGCTGTTTGTGTATGTGAGATTTAATGTTTGTAAACGCACCCACGATACAGGAGAAATTCCTAGTGTGGGGCAAAGTTTTTATAAAAAAATAAAAAAAATCGATCGAATTTACGTAACCCCGTGACTGTGAGCTACATGCTCAAGTGACACGCATCTTCCGACAACGATTACGGAGAAAACAAATCAAAGAAGTAGTTTAGGGCATGCCACGTGCACAATAAAGATATGAACAGTACGGAAACTACGTACTAAAGTTCGAAACGGCACACTCACACAGACGCGCGCATCTACGGTACCCCTTAGCGACACCCGTGACTGAGAGCACCGCGACTAACGCGACTTACGGAGCGACTAGAAACAGGGGGGGACGAGCGCGCGTGTTGCTTGACGCAATTTGCGCAGCAAGTTGCATTGCCCGAGGCTATCAACAGAGTCTTAGGGTAATTATATGCCGAAGATCTGCGATACACAGTTTAGCTCGCTACTTCGATGCTACCTCCATGTACTATCAAACGCATGCTAAAAGACACGCAAGCAACATGCCGAAGGATACATCGCGGGCTGCTTGCCTACGATGCCTGGCATTTGCGTTCGTGTCTTTTAACATGCATTTGTTTTATATGGAGGTGACATCAGGGTAGCAAGCTAAACTGTGATCACGGGTTATCCCCCCCTTTTTTTTTTAGGGTGGGACATTATCAAATACCTAACTTCTTCCGCTTTGGGCGGAGCGGGAGGGTCTGTCAGACTTTTACTGACTGAAACCCATCCGTGTTCCTTCAGTTTCCTGTGCCAGGGGCCACGGTATCTCTTTCGAACAACTTGCGACCCTGGCAGATGTATTATCCCCATGCGTTTACTTCGCGCCTTCGTGCTAGGCCCACTGAGTCCCTAACATATAGGATGGGCCCACAAAATTGCGTAACATTACCGAAATCGAATCAATTTCAACTCGACATTCGGTAATTAAAACAGTTCCGCATTCCTGTGCTCGTTGATTACTTAGGTACGTTGATATTGGGGTGATTAATTTTGTTTAATAGGTTAGGGGTTGGGAGAAAGTTTATGAAGATTTACGCTTGGTTATCGGTGGTTTGTCGTCATGATGGCCCAGTGGTTAAAGCCTCGCCTCTCATCCAAGAGGCTTGGGTTAAAATCCGGGCAAGTAAAAAATATGTAAATTTTTCAATTCAAATGTACTTTCTAAGTTTATCTTGGACATCACTGGCATCAGTGAAGGAAAATTTCGTGAGGAAACTGGTCAGCGCCCCGCGGTTTCACTCGTATAAGTGTCGATCTCGTGAGAATACCGGGATAGGATAGAAAGTATCCTATTAGTATGTGTTATTCTGATGTATCTATCTATATATATAAAATGGTAAACTGACTGACTGATTGTTGATATATCAATGTACAGTCTAAACCGCTGCTCCTAGAGACATGAAATTTGGAGGGTGTGTTCTTTGTGAAGAGTAGGTATCCACTAAGAAAGGATTTTTCGAAATTCCACCCCTAAGAGGGTGAAATTTCACGCGGACGAAGTCGCGGGCAGAAGCTAGTAAACTATATTACTGTAAAGTTTCATCAAAATCCGTTTAGCAGTTTTTGTGTGAAAGAGTGACAAACATCCATCCATCCTCACAAACTTTCGCGTTTATAATATTACTAGCTGCGCCCCACGGTTTCACCCGCATAAATCTCGATCCCGTGAGAATATCGGGATAAAAAGCCTATATATAAATCCAGGGTGTCAGCTACCTTCATACAAAATTTTATCAAAATTGGTCTAGCCGTTTGACCGTGAAGAAGTAACAAACATATAAACGCACACACAGACACACACTTACAAAGTTTCGCCTTTATAATATTAGTGGTGATAGTAGGAAGTAGGACATAAGTCTGAAATCGTCAAACCGTCTTGAGTAAGCGTGGTGATTATTGCTCGTGACTTATCTGTATGAGAAGAAGCCTTTGCCCTGCAGTAGGACAGGAAAAGACTGGTATTTATATCGGGGAGAGCAGTGGAGACCCAGTGGTATCGGCCGCGACTTACGAGTTGTAGGTCGTAGGTTGGAACCCAGACAGGCGCTTTACTTTGTGTAAATTATTTCATCACCACTGCTCTCAAAACAGTGAAGGAAAATATCGTGAGGAAACCAACATATCCTAGAACCAAAAATTCGAAGACGTGACATCTACCAACCCACAGTGGGCCCGCGTGGTGGATTACGGCCCACTCCCTCTCACAGAGAGGAGGCCCGTGTCCCAACAGTGGGAACATTATAGGCTGATTAAGATGATTGTATTGGTCTGGTGATCTCTGTCTTATCCACATTATCTTGGTTTACTCTTTTTTTAGCCAACAAATCTGCATCTACAGTGAACTAATTTGTTTTTATTGACCCACAAACTTCAAGAAATACCCTGCAACCATTTCGGCAAGGCTGTTCTTGCACAAAATAGATTCAATGCTTAAAAATGCATGTATCGTTCAGCATCGAAGTGGACAGCCAGAAAATCTTTGGGATTTGCGTTGGAAAAACTGTGTATATTTCTAGTATCCAAGACATGCAACATCGTATAATTTGGAAGGAGTCGAGGTCATGTTCCAGCAGATAATGTAAATAGAACTATAGAAGTGAAAATTTCTAGCAAAATTCAAACGTTGTTGAAATGGTTAAGGTGCGAGTCCACAATGATTTAAGTACCTACTTTATAAACAGATGAGTTCATTTTCAAATTGTATGTGGTTACTTCTTCCGCCCATTGTGTCACCCTTTGTACAGTTTCTATAATTATGTTTGTAATTTATATGGTGTACACAATAAAGAGTATTCTATTCTATTCTACTTCTTGCATGAGTAAATAGTAAGATATTTTATTAAAAGTCGCTCCTTGTACAGCCGCCAGCACATCAAGTTACCCCACTTTGACCTTGAACGAGTTATGAGCAACAACAGCGAGAATCGTGCGAAAGAGATATATAGCTTTTTGTCTGTTCCGACTTGTAATGTTTCGTGCTGCAGTCGGTGACCAACATTGTCTGACCTACCCAACATTGCCTGACACACACACTTGGCATCTTGTTAAGCCATTTTAATCATTATCTTCTTGTCGTTAAAGTTGAAAAGCTTTTGAGTAGGTAACTCGGTTTGCAGTACCTACTAAATCTTAAGGACTATTGTAATATAAAACAAACGGGTATGGTGTGCCGTGTGAGCAATGTCAGGCAATGTCGGTACATTGTACCGAACGGTTATGTCAGCCGTACTTTGTATGAAAACTGGAGTAGATACAGAGTAGGCTAAAGAATTTGGCAATCTGGGTATTTTCTTAGACGGAATGGAGTTTCTGAAACGCATGTTCTCTGCCATTCATAAATATTGAATTACTAAAAATCGTTTATCTGCACTAGGAGTTAATCTTAATCGTAAGTGCATTTGTAAAATACTAGCGGTGCCCCACAGTTTCACCCACATAAGTGTCGATCCCGTAGGTATATCGGGATAAAAACTATCTTATGTCCTTCCCCTGGATGCAATCTATCTATCTGCCAAATTTTATCGAAATCCGTTCAGTGGTTTAGGCGTGAAAAGGTAACAAACAGACATACAGACAGAGTTACTTTCGAATTTATAAAGTATGGTTAAGGATAATGAAATCCAGCCAACTATGAGTTGGACTCGCACACGAAGGGTTCCATACTACATGGCAAAAAAACGCAGAAAAATACACATTTCTTGCATTGGAGATATAAATTGGAGAAATACCCCTTTTTAATTTTATGTTATTATAGCGGCAATAGAAATACACACACTGTGAAAATTTCAATTGTCTACTTAATACGGTTCTTGAGATACAGCCCGTTTACGGTCAAACGGTCGGACAGCGGAGGCTTAGCAATAGGGTTCCATTAGCACCTTATGTAGTTGTGTTTGTTTCGTACAGGAATCATTTCCGTGAGTCGAAACATAAAAGCTATTCGACATTCCGAAGTTGTAATGTGAGTAAGTTTTATAACTAAACTAGGGAACAAAACAAAATACTCCATACCAATGACAAAATGGACAAGCTGTACAAATAAACATGGCATTAAAATCGACATTTAATAAACTACAAATTAATAAGTCCCTCAAAAAATGATAGCATTTCCATATTATAACAAAGTTGTCTGTCGCCTCTACATTACACTACTCTGTAAGATCTAGTTACGGACTACAGAGAGCCCGCCACATACAATATCCACAAGCAACTCCTGTAGGACCTAGCTGTTGTAATATTTTGTTTTGTATACCACATGTTGCTGCATATTAAATTCAGTTTGTAATTGAAAGGGAGGGATCACACGTATCGTATATTATTTTATAGCTCGTGTGACATAAACCTGCAGTTAAGTCACACTTTTCTGTGTAAAAATGTACTACTTAAGTCACGGAAAGCGTGACTTAAGTGCGGATTTAGGTCACACAGTGCTATAAACAACTTTTAAAGCTATCGTAGATTCTTTTAAAGCTACATACGAACGATACTTGGAACTATTCATTCCTAATAGTTTCTACACTCATTTGTCAAAAGTTCCACTTTATATCCTTGGTTTATCTAATCTTTGCCTTCATCTACAAACGCCGCATTCGTTTCAATTAGCACCGCAATTCTATCGGGATCGAGAGCGAGAAAAAATATGGCTCTGTCTCTTATCTTTCGATTTCAGAGTGAAATTATTGTTTATGATGCTGGAACGATGAGCTGGCAAACCAATTACCAACTGAAGAATGAAAGAAGGCTTTTTATGTTAAGGACTTTTAAAGGATCCGCACCCAAAGGGTGCCAACCGGAACCCTGCTACTAAGCTTCCGCTGTCCGTCCGTCTGTCTGTCAGCAGGCTGTATCTCCTAAACCGTAATAGGTAGACAGATGGCATTTCTACAGAGTATGTATTTCTCTTACCACTATAACAACAAAAAATAAAAATTAATTATAGTAAAAAATTACAGGGTGTCTCCATACAAGAAACGTGTTTTTTTTTGGCGTTTTTTTGTGCCTTGTGGTACGGAACCCTTCATTTGCTACTCCGACTCGCACTTGCCAGTTTATTTTACTAAAATGATAGTCAGCAATGTCATCTAACTGAGAAGAATGTTTTCGCAGCAGTAAGTAGCTACCTTTTACAATCATAATTGCTGTAGTATAGACCTCTTTACCGTATCCGGCGACAGCGTGTATTAAATTGGCGTAGTGTATGACTGTATATCATGATCATTTTCCCAATTAAGTTGGGGTCGGCTACCAGTCTAACCGAATGCAGCTCAATATCAAGATTTTAAATGGAGCGACTGCCTATCTGACCTCTACAACCCCCCGTAAGACGCCCCTAAGTCCCATTGGTAAGACTGGTTGTCTGACTACCCGTAACCACTGTCAAAGATTTACAAATGACAGCCGGGACCTCTCCTAGGCAAGGAGTGTAATAGTATGTATAATACAATAAACAACGCAAGTTGCTCTTTAAATGGTTCTTATAACAGTATTCGAATAAGCACTTTCTAACAAAACACAGAACAGAATTTTCATAAAATTATGTAAACAAATTAGCAGAAACTATCCGAAGCTGGTAAAACAGGTCAAAAGTTTACCATCAACATGTTCGAAGATCGAACCATTTGCAATAGAGCGAGTAAACGAAACGGAACACAAGAAAGAAAAAGAAGTATAACGATGCAAATTCTATAAAAACAGAACCGTTTCCGTACCGTCACCTTTGGCAAGCTTTCCATAGGTTTTTCACCCCTGGGTTAAAACAATCTAGCTAAACTTCTTGGACACTGGCAGTTGTTTCCAAAGAACTGTTATTAGAAAAGTTGGCGTTCCAGTTTTTGGTCGCGTTGGCTTTTAAACTATCTTAGCAGTGAACTAATAATTGAGAGAGTCTACTCCGCAACTGTGAGTACGAAAAGTAGGGTTAGTATGTTCAATTAACGAGTGCATTGAAGTTTTGATAACCTCTCACGCGACCAAGCCGCTCTGGACGGGAGCGAAATCTGTGAATTGTCCAAGCCGTTGTACTGGTCCGGAAAGCGCTCTATATTGTATTAGTTGTATTAGGGTAAACGAAGGATATACTTTAAGGTAGTGTGGACTTCAAGAAAATGGATCACTTTTACTATTACAGGACCAACCCCGAAATATAAAAAACCGGCCAAGTGTGAGTCGGACTCTCACACGAAAGATTCCGTACCACAAGGCATAAAACGCCGGAAAAAACGTTTCTTTTACACCCCTTTAAATTTTAACTTTATTTTATTTTTATTATTTGTTGTTATAGCGGCAACATAAATACATAATTTGTAAAAATTTCAACTGTCTAGCTATCGCGGTTCTTGAGATACAGCCTGGTGACAGACAGACAGACGGACAGACAGCGAAGTCTTAGTAATAGGGTTCCGTTTTTACCCTTTGGGTACGGAACCCTAAAAAAGATCTGCAGTTTTCCACAAATACCTACGCGATATAAATGTAGGAAACATCTGATTTGTATGTTTCATATTTCAAGGTTGGACATTTAGTAAAAGTGGTATTTCATGAGTCTCCCAAAAGAATGTCCCACGTTGAACACACTGTATAATCTATAATATACTAATAATAAAGATGAAGAATTTGTTTGTTTGTTTGAACGCGCTAATCTCTGGAACTATCAGTCGGATTTGAAAAAATCTGTTTGCATTTGGTAGCCCAATTCTTTAGAAATGATTTGGCATTACGCAAGGACCTTACAGTACCGAGCAAAAAATAACATGTCCGTAAGAATGCTAAGCGAAAACGAAGTAACACGGGTTGGATCAGGGGTACTAGAAATTTCACGTGGACGAAGTCGCGGGCAGAAACTAGTATAATTACAGGTGTAGGTAAATGAATTGCCGCTTACCTAGCTAGATTACTGAGTAATCTGTATTTAGGAGAGACAAAAAAATACAGTTTATATACGACTAGCTGCGCCCCGCGGTTTCACCCGCGTAAATGTCGATCCCGTGGGAATATCGGAATAAAAGTAGCCTATATGTTAATCCAGGGTGTCAGCAACCACCATACACAATTTTATCAAAATTGGTCCAGCCGTTTGAGCGTGAAGAAGTAACAAACATATAAACACACACACACACCCCCACACACCCCACACACACCCCCACACACTCACAAACTTTCGCCTTTATAATATTAGTGTGATAATATTAGTATGGATAAGTTTGTAGGACAAAGGAAATGTTGAAATTGAACCAGCATGTTTCGGTTTGAAGAGATGGGGTGCCAGTGTAATTACAGGAACACGGGATTTCAGCTTTGTGTTTGGGCCGTCAAAGCATCTGCAGTACCTCTGGTATTGCAAGATGAATGTGGACGGAGGTGACCACTAACCATTGGGTAGGTCGTTTAATTATTTGTCACCCAGTAGTTGGTTTAGTACTGATTTTTTTTTAATATAGTTTTTTTACATAACAGCCAGTCTTACCATGGGGTATCGTATTACCCAGTAACTGGGTTGTGGAGGTCAGATAGGTAGTCGCTCCATGTAAAAATACTGGTATTCAGCTGCATCCGGTTAGACTGGAAGCCGACCCCAACATAGTTGGGTAAAGGCTAGGCAGATGATGAGTTTTTTTACATAACATCACAGGGCAGCAGTGTACCTACAGTACATCCACATTTCACCAGTTATATGTTTTTAAGTCCCACGTAAATGAGGGCGAGCCTATTGCTATCGACCGAGCAAAAATCCAGCCTCCGGGTTGCTACTGTGAAATTCCAAATAGAAATATCCTATAACACTTTGCCCAACCTGGCAATTGAACTACAGACCATAATAGCAGCTCAGCAGTAGCGCTTACGACCACAAGACCAACAAAGCATTTGTATAGTTACTCTTTGTTCTAAAATTAAAGATGTGGATTCCTACCTTCTTTAGATTTCGTCCACATTAATCCCCGGCCTTTTGGCAAGACTGGTTGTCAGACTGTCGGGCTTCTGACTACCAGTAACGACTATCTACAAATAACAGCTGAGATCAACTGCTTAACGTGCTTTCCGAGGTACGTAGGGGTTTCGATATGTTACGGATGGTCACCCAACCACAGACCAACCTCGGCACGCGTTGCTTAAGAAGATCCCTCTTATAAAATTGACCCCCGATATAATATACTTTTATTGATGTCCCACGAACCAAACAGAAGTAACAAGATTCAATTTTCATATTTTAGAGGTTGCACCAGGGTGGTGAATGTAAGTACGATGCTACTGCCAAACTTTTGATAAAACTGCAAAGAAATACAGGGAAAACCTTAGAGTCGAACTCTGCTCCTACAATTATTAGGACTTCATTTGTTTTCTAATGGCAGAAAACACTTTAGTTTTGTAACCACTATGGGCCAATTTCTCGCACAAAAATTATCGCAAAATTACTGTAAAGAGCGCTCAAAACAACCCGCACTAGGGCCCGCGTGGTATATACGGCCCACTCCTTCTCAAAGAGAGGAGGTCTGTGTCCCAGCAGCGGGAACACTATAGGCTGATTTTGAATGATTTATCAACAGCCACGCAGTAATTTTGCCATAATTATTGTTCGAGATACTGGCCCTAATCTCGGCAGAAAAATATTGACCGTAACTGTAGATGTGCCTTTTATAATTTCATAATCATTTTTTAGAACTGCAGTAATAAAACAAAGAGCGTTTTACTTTCAAGAAATGAGAATGACAATGTTCAAAGAGAAAATTAGAACAAGCCGTTCCTTGTTAAAAATAAAGTTGATATAGCAGATTATACAAAGAAATACAGTTGGGAAATCTAAACTTCTTTATATTACAAAGCTAAAATGAACCGTTAATAAACTGACAAAGGATAAAATTTTTTCTTTACCCATTCCACGCTTTTCGCGAACCTTTTCGTCACCCAATATTCTTATAAGGTCATGCTCTCTGTTAAGCCATTATGGACTTTATTTCTTGGTTCACAAGGTTCTTACGAGTATCAATCGGTGTCCCAGCTTTTGTTCTAAGACTGGAAATACGTCGCCTTGAGGGCGGAAAATCTAAATTAAGGTGACCCCCCCAGTCGCCGTCATTTCTTCAGTCGGAGAATTTTTAGAAGGACCCTGGAGTTAAGGTGGAGTTCTTTTTGCGCTGGTCGACATACTTTCTATACGTTTCCCGACGGTACTTAAGCAAATACTAGCAGTTAACTTTTATGGAACTATTACATACATTCAGTCTAATAAAGTTATGTTTGCAGTTCTTAGGTCCCGAACTTTAGGATCTGTTTTGACTTCCAAAATAGTCGGTACGTTATTGAAGTTTTCTGTTATTACAGTATTAAGAAGATTGTATTTTCTTTGTTTTTCTTACAGTGGAAATGATTTGATACGAATTTGCTTTTAGCAAGTCGGAAAATGAAGCTGCGTAGGTAACAACCTAGGTAGGTAACCTCAATGTTATTCCTTTGTTCGTAGACTTATTAATATCTTTATTCTTTGCTTACGATTTTGTTTTGCTTTGGTTTATTTGTAATACCTTTGTTATTATCTCTTATCGGTTGTTGTTTCAGCAAACGAGTATCTACTTTATCAGATTTTAATATCAATGATTTTAAATTAAAATACCTATATTAATAATATGTGTGTTATTTCTTTTCTGGAACCAATATTGGTCCCTGTGGTACTCCAAACTATTTACGACTATTAACTTTTATTACATACGTGGATTAATAAGTAGCTGAATTTGATGTTTTTCTTTTACATCTAGAGATAAACAAATACATAAAGGTAGGATAATAGGTAGATTGTAGTAATAACCCATTTACATTTAACATTAAGAATGATAAAAAGCTTAACCCATCTCGTAAATAAGGATAATGTTGGGGTAAAAACTAAGCGGTTAATCATAATAATCGAATCATAAAAAATGTAAATATTAAAGGCGAAGCTACCGGAATCATGGCACAAAATCTTCTCAAGTATTCACACCAATCAAAACTTGTCAAACTCGTTTTGGAAAGTTCATTGAAAATTTATTCAAAAGACAGAGGTCTCCCGAAAAGTTGTGAATAACTTATCTCTTAGAAGTCTGTCAAAGTGAATTATCCTCGTTATAATGATCACTATCACACGATAGCCCCTCGCCCTTTTATTAGCATTAAGCAGTTTGCGAAGGCAATGAACATAATTGGAGATATTTAGAAAAGCTATTCAAACGGAATCGGTTGTAAGATCTCCAATTATTGTCAAGTTACTTTTTTCTACAAAAGATTTATTGGTGCCGCCTGAAGTAACTCTTATTTTTCGTTCGTCGGTCGTCGCGATAAGGAATCAGTTTGGCAAATTGTTTGCACGGAGCGTATATTGACGATGTTTCCGGGAAAACGGAAGACGAAGTTGGGGGTTATTTGAAAAAATACAAAGTGATAAATTTAATACAAACCGATTTAAATGATTATTAGATAGTGGTTTGTGTAGTGTAATGAGAAATTGTAAATCGATGTTTTAATGAATACCTATTAGGAATTCTATAAATATATTTTGTCCTAGCTTGTATCGTTTTCCCGAAAATTGAAGAAATCTGTAAAACGGCAAACACATTGACAGTGTGTGAACTGATCTTTCTATCAAGCAAAAATAATATAATTGTGTCTCCAAATCAGATTTACACAAATTATATTACAGTAAGCCATTTTAATAATACGAGTAATTTATTTCTCATTCACGTCGATAATAATATATTTTTTATTATTCCAAACGTGATTGACCCAAAAGGAGGGCAATTTATTTTATCTAACGCTGAGTCAATCAGCTCGATATGAGGTTACAAGAAAAATGTTACCACCTCACTGAATGAGGTCTTTGAAAGATAACTAAGCTTATATAAAACGTATTCAAAAATATTCGATGTGATATATGTAAGAGAATTGAGGAATTTGTGTTGAGATAGGAATACTGTCAGAAGAAAATAAAATAGGTCGAATAATTATTATAAAAGTAATTCAAAGATTAGAAAATATATTATAAATCACATTGAATGGAATTCCTCAGTAACAGTCCGGAGTTTGGATTTGTGCCCGGTTGTTGACGATAGGCCTTAGCCTATCGTCATTTCGTCTCATGTAATAGGGGGCTACCCCTATTACATGGGACTTAAACATAACAGACGAAATGTCGGTGTATTATAGTTACACCTCTGCCTAATCCTTCGGGAATAAAGGCGTGATATTTTTCTATGTTACATTGTTGTAATAAGTATGTCTTACTGCAATGCGTGCTCATCAGGTTGTATCCCTAGAATTAACTATGGATGATGACTAATTTCATAATCATTATCATCAGCCTATAACAATCTACTTCTAGATACGTAATTATGTATGTTGAAACCATACACTACTGACGACTAGGCATTTTTACCTTACTTCATCAATTAATATTAGTTGAACAATTAGTATACGATTAACGGTTATAGCGTGTGCTCCCTCGCTCCATTATTTTATTCAACCTTTGGCCCGTTCAATACATTTATTTTATCTTCTGCAGCGGTAAAATTTGACTATCTTCCAACCTTCTACAATGTACAAATCTCTTCTTTTGCCTATCGTATTTTGTAATTCTTAACTTGGCCTACGTGTGCCTTTCCAAGCTCCAATTCGTGAAGTATATTTTTATCGATGGCTAACCGTTCAACCCTACCGTTACACTTTTTGCAGACTTCGAAGCTTTTAAAATCTATTCCAATGGCACTAATTCTAAATTGTAATTTAACTACTATACGCTTAATGATGCAGTTCTTGAATTAAATTAATTATATCCCCTCTAATAATAGAAGCCAGGTTAAATCTATTAAACTTCAATAAATTTTCAATGTTCAAGTGAGTGAAAAAAGCAAGCAAAGAGATTGTACACGAGAAATCACAATTACTACAGCATTAATCTTGGTTTATTACGGACATTCCCGACAATGTCTCAGTCGTAGCCTGTGGAATCGTTTAATCGCAGTACAGGAGTTCACCAATAGTTTCAATTAGAAAAAGACTTTAAGTCCTTTTAGCTTCAAGGAGTAAGCTTGACTGTAGTTTATAAATAAGATCTCTTTGGACAAAGACTTTGTAGGATGATGTTAAGTACATGGTGGATTTTGATTTCTGTAGTGATAATGCTATCTAGAGTTGTTAAATGAGAGGAATTTAACTCTGAGATAACAGCTAATAGAGACGATGTAAGAAAAAAAAAATGTTGTAACAAGACAAACTCAAAAAAATACAAGAATCTTTTAAAGTCCAATAAGACAGTTTAAGAATAAAAACCAACATCTAATACTTCTTCAAATCCTTTACAGTGGTCCAAGTCACCCACTCAAGTGTGATTGTTCCACTACGGATAGTCGGGACCAATAGCCAGTGCCAATATTTGCTGAAGCCAGCAAACAGTACGCGGCAAATTAAAGCGATTTTCTTCCATAGACAGTCAGGCAGCTGAATCGTAATGCATTGTTTTTGATGTGTGTACTTTGATTCTAACGGCTGATTATTCTATGAATAATCTTTTTGTTATCTATTGAGGAGGGAGGAGTATTACTTGGTTACCGGTATTTAATTTAATTTGCATATCTAGTATTGTGTACAATCAAGTACCTATTTTCTAACTGTACAGACAGCTGTGCTGCTGGGGAGTTTGTTGCGCCACTTCTTCTCCCCAGCGAAAGCACTAAGAAGTAGTGAAGGGCGGGCGTTTTGGGGGACTGTCTCTTGTAATTTTGACGTTCGAAAACTGCTGATTCTCAGCCTAGTTTGATTAAATGACTTTTGATTTTGATTTTTTTGGGTCAAAGGAAATCAGTGAGGTTGGGAATGGTGATTGGAAAGACAAATATCTTAGGAATAATGATGCAGCTGTTTGCAATGATGATGATTTTAGAATTTCTGGAAATAGTATTTTTATAAACTCTAAATATTGGCAAAAAGTAGCAAGAAGATCAACTAATCTATCCTTAATGTATTGAAGAAGCGCCATCCAAGAATTTACTGGACAACAATTTGAAGATGCAGTGTTGGGTACACTGCACTGGGATACCTACGATGTGCATTTGTTTCCTTAGACTACACAAACTTTGACCTCAATTTCGTGCTTTCTCCCGGACCCTGGGGATCCCATTCGGTATTGTTAACGACATTACAACAAACGTTTTATCGATTCTGGGCTTTATATAAATAACGTCAACCATTGTTAGGATTGTCTTCCGCGCCAAAAAGTTAGGCCAGTGGAATTTGAATTGTGAATGCAAAAATATAGGAGTGAATTTTTAATGGCAGCAAAAGCTTTAAATGCCGTTAGCTCACACGGGCTATAAGGATGAATCGAGACAAGGGTTTCGCTAACGAGGTTGCTAACGATAGCGAGCAATTAGTCAGATCATACGTGAGATTTGGCTGGCACTAGCATTAAAAATATTCTAGTTTTCGTAAAACTACAATTAAAGTTTTTTTAATTCAGGCCCAATGATAAAGGCCGCGATTCACGAGTTGTACGTCGTCGTAGGTTCGAACCCAGACAGGCGCTTCACTTTGTGTATGTAAATATTTATCAATCACCGCTTGAAAGAAACCGGCATGTCCTATAACCAAACATTTTAAGACATTTGACATCTACCAACCCGCACTGGGCCCGCCTGGTGGATTACGGTCCTTTCCCTCTCATTGCGAATGTTGTAGGCTGATTCTGTATTAATTTGATAAAGGTGGTGACTGTGGCAGTATATGGAAACTGTTTAAAGAAGATCTCTCAAGAGGCACATAAAAAACAAAACACTGCGGTAAACCTAAAGCTTCAGTAGCTGATCTTATTTTACACTGAAATATATTATTTCTTTACTGAAATATATTTTTTAATCCAAACAATATTTTTTTTAATCCATACATCACGCCTGTATACCCCCGAAGGATTAGGTAGGGGTGTTCTAACAGTATACATCCATATTTCGCCAGTTATGTATAAGTCCCATGTAATAGGTTGCGAGCATATTACCAAAGAGATTTAAGATACTAGTAAATAATTTAATCTCTTTGCCTATTACCTAGTGCTGATACTGAAAAATACTAAATTTAAAAAAATCTTAATACTTTCGGAAATAATTATGTTTCCATTAGAAGAATAGTACACAGTCAACTGTAAGATTTAATTAAATCTCTAGCGGTATCTACAACGCCACATGCTAACAACGCGTCATACTGACGTCACGCAAAATCCTGCATCTCGCAAGCAGAGTTAACCGCGCAACTAGCATAGATACAACGACGCCCCGACATGAATCATCGGGCAGTTACCCGCCAGACACAACACCCGTCTGGTTGGCGGATCCTCCCTTTTCTAAAGAGTATGAGTGAACAATGTGTGTGTGTGTATCCAATCACGTTGTTTCGGCCTTTCTTCTCAGAGTAGTCAGATAGGAAACGCCGACCTCATCTAGTTAAAAAAATATAATTGACGTTTATGTACAAACCTACTTACAGAAAATAAATCATTTATCATTTATTTATCATAAAAGTCAGAATAATCGAAAATCAAATTTGATTTAATAAAATCCACGTGCATATCTACTCGTTACAATAAACGAATTAGTGAAGAATCGCGAAGAGAAGCTCACACCCAAAATTCGTTTAGGACTCGTCCAATAAAAAGATGTTGATTCAGCAAACACTACCTGGACCTCTTCACTAAAAAACTGCTCTAAAAAAAGATCTGCACAAAGTGAGTCGGATTGGCGAACCGAGGGTTCTCTACGAAAAAAATTTCTCCATTTTCAATATAGAATTAAAATTTTTGGAACCGTTTTTTTTCATTATTACTACTAATGACAAAACTTGAAATTCGGTTCTAGCTACCTAGTTGTTGGTAACTGTGACAGACAGATCGCACCCAAAGGGTTCCGTGTTTATTTATTTTTTATTCATTTTGTTACGGAACCCTAAAAAATCTTTCACAGCTTCGGGCAAATAGCTGTTCTCATTTTGCCAAAGCGTTTTAATTTCTCAGCTTATCGAGCGGATTTGTCCGAGGGTTGGCCAACGATAATATTGAGTGGCAATGTCTTTAGAGCTCACTGTTTAAAAGGACTTCAGTAAATGAATAAGTTTTGTTTTTAGACTTTCTTTTGTTCGTAATAAGTTTGGTGGGATTTGAGTCTGTATTGTGTGGCAAATAGAATGAATAGTCAGCCTATAAAATTCTTACTGCTAGGACACAAGCCTCCTCTCGGTCAGTGAGGGGGCTGTAATCTACCACGCTGGCCCAGTGCGGGTTGGTAGATGTCACATGTCTTCGAATTTTTGATTCTGGAGTAAGCCGGTTTCCTCACGATATTTTTCCTTCACCGTTTTGTGAGCAGTGGTGATGAAATAATTTACATAAGTAAAGCACCAATCAGGGTCAACCTACGACCTGCAACTTGTATGTGTGTAACTTGTGTGTGTGTTTGGTTTATGTTTAATTGAATGGTTTATAAAATTTAGCTAAAGCTAGTGAAATGTTATACTACTATAATATTATAAATGTGAAAGTTTGTGAAGATGTCTGGATGTTTGTTACTCAACCACGCGTAAACCGTTAAACGGATTTGGATGAATATTGGCACATAGATAGACCATTTACTGGATTAACACAAAGGTTACTTTTTATCCCGATATTCCCAGGGGATCGAAACTTACACGGGTAAAACCGCGGGGCGCTGCTAGTGATTCATAATTTATGTGGAGACTTATCTTTAGTCGAAAAATATCAAAATTATAATTACATATACATTTAAAGCAAAAATGTTAACTACAAAGTATTTTCAGAAAATGACTTTACTAAAAAACCACAAGAAAACTAATATACTTTTGGACTTCGCCGCAGCAAAAAACAATCACAGGTGCAACTCAACACATTTCATCAAATATATTGACAACAATTTGAACAGAACAAGTAATATTTTAAAATGGGACAAGTTCGACAATGTACGTAGAGTTATTCTCTCTACAGTTTCACAAAATATATAGGTACAGAAGGTCAGCTCCGTACAAAGAGCGAAAGCGCCCGCACACATAGACACGCTTCACGTACTGCGAGTGCAAGTGCACTCGCGACTGACATTAATTTGAAGCCGGGTTAAGGGGGTCTATTTAAAAATGAATGAGAACACGATTTAACAGTTGTTTTTATGTGTTTTTGCCCGTCCGAAAAAGTTAAATAATCGGAAGTAGTTCATTCTGAGGACGTATCAAGCTACTTTTGGACAGGATAGGAAACGCCGACCTCCTTTACTTTTTTAAATATTATTGAAGTGTTAAAGTGTTTGTAGAAACTTACTTTAAGAAATATAATCATTTATTACACATAAGACACGTCTGGGCCCGGCTTGAGATCGCCGCGCGCCGTACGTATGCATCTATGTGTGCATGAACTAGTTCTCGCTCTTTGCATGGAGCCGACCTTCTGTGTGAACTATTCTGTGGCAGTACTCCTCGAAACTGCAATGTAGCAAGCATTAAATCATTTTCGCGCATGCTGAATATTAATAATGTGGCTCACAACTGGATGTGGGACTACGGTGTACCATTATCTGATCTACGCGATAGATAAATGTTGCTTAAGATTTTATTGTACCTTTGTTTCGTGGTTATCTTGTTTCCGTTTTACCTTGAGTAGGTTATATGGCTGTAAATTTTTGAATGTAGGGGATGGTGTTGAATTATTTATTACTGTTATGAAGAAAATAAATAATTTTACGAAAGCCGGATTGATAAACAGAAAAATAAAAATAGGTATCCTATTCTATACGTATGTTGAGTCAAAACGCTTTTGTGTGAACTACTTCTTAAAAGTACAATGTTTTTTGTGAAGACAATAAAAACACCTGTTTTTATCCTTATGTCAGGTACTTACACGTTATTGAAACCAAGAAAAGAGAAATAAAGAATAACCAAGCAAAAGTTTATTTTTAGATAATAAATAATTTGTAGAAGAATTTGTTCCCGAAACACGTAAAACATAAAATATGTATTTTATATTACCATAAAAGAAAACCAATTATATCATTTTATTGAAAACGTTCTTCATGGACATTATCATATTACGACTACTTTTCAATACGTGACAGAATAATTGAATGTTTACTTTTCAATACACAATGATAGTCACGTCACCACCAACATATTTGTTTAACACTTTATCACAATCATGTCATTTCTTATAATGTCCATAACTATTGTGGTATATACTCCCAGTAGGGTATCCAGCATTGTAGGTATGTGGGTACAGACCACCATTTCCACTTAGCCTGGCTTGTGGATATCCCGGTTGCAATGGTAAAATACCTGGAGCATATCCTGGCTGTATTGGTTGAGCATAGACTTCAATAGCAAACTTGTATCCTCTAAAAATTGATGGACTCTTTAAGGCTATTGTGACAGTCTTGCTCCCAAGTCCTCCAGCTTCTATATATGCTTCTCCTTCCTTATCAGGTCTCAAATCTGTTATGTAAACAGCGTTTATGAGTTCGTGGTTTGGACTGCTGACCATTACATCATCTTCTCTCCGCCATATCGCAGGGTTCGCAATTTTAACAGCACTGTATATCTTCTTCGAGTATGGCGTTGCAAATCCAAGCATTATGTCGTTGGGTTCCACTGATGTTATATATAGCAACGAAAGTAACAATACTATGGCTTTCAAATACATTATTGGTTTAGTTTTTGACTTTTACAATCAAAATATTAAACATGATAACTATACGAATACTGGACTACAAATGAATGGATCAGGAAATATGGTGGTATTATATAGGACACAAATTAGCACTTTAAGATGTCGTATTTTCTAGTTCACGGCAATTCACAAGTTTCTATATATGGTTCATATATGGTTGGAATATCTTAAAGGTATTCCTAGAAAATTACGTAATATTATTATGTTGAATTCTAAACTGTCTGTATTGTACCTAGTTCATATGAATATAACAAATAATATTTACATTGTGTAGATTCATTCAAAGAGAACGTTGAGCAACAATATGTGCTGATGTAAGGTTTGTTAGGCAATTAATATTTCAGTTACTTCCGAGCCAGTCCTACCTTCATCATCATTGAGACCAAACGCATAATGGCTTTTAAGATTATAACATTAATTCTTTTCTACATCGTCAGTACAAGCTGCAGTGATTTTTTCGTTGGGTTCGTAGATTTGAAATCGAAATTAATATATAACAATAGGTTTGAACAGGGCCCAGAAGTTTGGATGAAAGTTGATAGACTTATTGTGAATTGTTCGAGAAATGAAGTGATAAATGCCATACAAGTTCTGGACTTAAGGGCGGATAAGCTGGGTGAAATTAGCTTATTGGATGGTGGTATTGGCGCTCAGTTTGCGACCATAGAACTGTTAAGTCCAGGAACCTACGTGGGATTGACGTTTTGGGTGGAAGCATTTGCGTTACCAACAAGCCATTTTTTGTACCATTATGGTCGGTAACGGAAGGATTCTCTTAATTTTAATATTAAGTGTAGTGTTTCATATCGCATTTATTAGTGTAATTTTTTTTGCCTTCGCTTTTAAGCTTTAAACTCAGTATAGTGCGGCCAACGAGAGAATGAGTTCTTGAAACCTGTCAGTTTCATACAAACGAATACGTGCTTTGCGAATTTGATCTTTATTAGCTACTAGAATAGTCGCACTGGCAGGTACCAGGCACGCATTCTCTCCACGCCCGGACTGTAACAACATCAGTTTTTAGTGCTTCATTTAAGAGTAATTTTTGAAAAGAGTACAATTGTTTTTGATTCATATAGTTTATCTACCTACCACATAGCTTTAGTTAAACATACACTCTGAAATAACTATAGAAAACTATATACATATACCTTTAGCCACCACTTTTGATATACCTTTTTTTTTGGCCTTTTTATTTCTCCGTCAGCATGACTTATATCGAATACTGTTAAGAATACTCCTCCCAAAACTACAGGATATGATTTATTATGTTTGCCTCCACTTGTCTCGCTGATAACGAGATTTCTTCGGCAATATAGAGATGTGTTATTCAGATACTGTGACTCCATATAACTGGTAGCTTTTGTGTTTAAGCCCGTAACAATAAAATGAATGTATGTGGGGTATAAGAATGCGTTGTTTTGGTTGCAATGGTTTTTTATACAGCCACACTGGAAGAGAAAGGGTTCCTTCATGTTTTTGAAGTGTGTTAGTGTCTTAAGTATAGTGTTATTTTTGGCTTTGTAAAGGAGTTTTGTTTGATATTTTTGGTTGTGTCTGTCAATCATTTTGATATAGGATTATTGTGTTGGAATTGTATTCGAGGTTACTGAGTCAAGAATCTATTGTGTTTTGCTGAATAAATGAATGTTAATGTATTGGAAGCTATTCAAAAGTAGCGAAATATGTAGGGTTGTGTGGAACGCCCTTCAGCTGGCTAAGGAATGATGACCTTAAGACGATTGCTGTGACAGACTGGATGCGGAAGACGGAGGACAGGGTACTGGGGCCTCGGAGTGGCCAATGTCCAGCAGTTGACTGCGATAAGCCGAGTTCAGTTGAGAGTTAATAGTACATAGTATAGAGCAGGGGTGGCCAACCGGTCGATCGCGATGATAAATGATAAATGATTTTATTTTTGTAAGTAGGTTTGTACAAACACTTTTAGACGTCAATCGTGTTTTTTTTTTAAACTAGATGACTGATCGACTGGTTATCGCGACTATTACTCCAGTCGATCGTGGTAAGGCAAAAAATATTTCCAACTACAAACCTGATTTTGCTAATCTTGCGAAAGATGCTCAAACGCAATGCTCACATTAATTTAAATAAGTAGTTACTAAGAATAATTATTATCAGTTTTATATTTTCCTTCATAAAATAAAAAATACTACATAATTGTGTACCTACTGAACTATGCTGTTTCATTTAAGATTTCAAGAAGTATGTAATTGGTAGATCGCACAAGGTGTCGTCAGTGAACAGTAGATCTTGGGTCTAACCGAGTTGGCCACCCATTTTTTTGTTTTTTCGGATGGGAAATTATCAAATGACCCCTCCCGCTCTGGGTGGAGCGGAAGGGAGTGTCAGACTCTTACTGACTAAAACCCACCCGTGTTCCTTCCTTAACCCTTTATGTTCCGGGCCAGCGGTAACCCTTTCGGACAATCCCGCTGACCCGGCAGGTTTCGGCCCTATGGGGCCCCTCCTCGATGCTGACATCTCTTTGAGGCGCGCGTGGAACACGTACGCGCCGTCCGGCGCGGGCCTGGTCCGATCAGACGGTGAGCTACCCATTACTCTCCGCCCGCAGGCCCGCGCCTACGGTGGCCGGGAGTCGTCACGCGGCTCCCGACGCCCGACCACCCCTGGTATAGATATGCAGTTGATAGAGATGAATTGAAGTGTTTTCTTTTGCTTGTCCTAATCACTGTTCTGGTCTCCATCCTCACTATAAGCCGCCACCTTATCACGGTTACTCTTTTTAAAAATAATTGGCTTTTACAATGTTTTCAAATTACATACAGGTATCAGCAAGTACCAGGTACTTGGTTGGTAAATGGTCTACAGATCTAAAGTCTACAAAGTCCTCACATTTATAAAATAAGAATCTATCAAAAGAATAAATAAAAAATAAAATATAAAAATCTACTAAAACCACTTGGTTTTAGTAGGTATTTATATTATGCTAGTTTTAGTTAATCTAAATTTAGGTATCACAATTTAATTTTTACTACGTGTATTTATATTATGGAAATCGCTTCTTATTTTAAAAAGTCCTAAGTTTTTGCGAACATACAAAATACTTTCTAAAATATACATCATTTCGTACTCTATGTCAATAGACTTAGAGTACAAAAAAGAAAATATGGAAGATATAATACTGCCCCCTCAGCTTCTGCTAAGGAGGCAGTTTAATGTTGATTGACGATTGTCATGATTTTTGTCATGCATGATAATTTAAGATTGACATTCGTTGAGATGTAGTTGCTTCTTCTTATTCTCGTCATAAAATCCTTTTATCACCTCTTACATTTAAAAAAATATGTATACGCGTCGACTTGAGAATCTCCTCCGTTTTTTCCTCGGTAAAAAAGGAGATGACTCATGGATTGTAATCGCTGATAATAGAATGACGTCAGCAATATATTGTGTAAATGTCATAGTCATAGCCCATAATATATGGCAATAAAAATATATAAATCAGTGCTAAAGATGTTTAAAACTTTAAAATTTTAATTAACAATTTTCCAAATAATGTACCTAATCCAAAAATGTTTCTACTCAGTAAAATAATATTTAGAGTCTAGCTTCAAATAACGATTTTCTCTCATGTACAAAAGTGGCGATCTGTCCTCTACAAACAATCAGATTTAGTCTATTCTATTTAGCTTCATATAAAATTATAATTTGTACTACCTGAAAAGGATGATATTAATATGGCTGAGTGTATTAAATTCATTATTATTGACATTCAATTTTGATATAACTATAATTTCTCAATTTAATTGTATTAATAGAGGGGTCTGTGGGTAAATAATAACAGCCGCACAGGTCGATCGATCAGATTAAACTACGTTTGCCGCGGTTGGTCTGTGGATGGGTGACCATCTTTACATACCGTGACCCCTCCGTGACTCGGAAAGCACGTTAAACCGTTGGTCCCGGCTGTCATTCGTGGATCTTTGACAATCATTACACCCGTAACGATTGACTACCCAGTCAGAAGACCGAAGTCTGACAACCAGTCTTACCAAGGGGTATCGTATTACTCAGTAACTGGGTTGTGGAGGTCAGATAGGCAGTCGCTCCATGTAAAATACTGGTATTCAGCTGCATCCGGTTAGACTGGAAGCCGACCCCAACATAGTTGGAAAAAGACTAGGCAGATGATGATGATGAAGTGTACTAATTAAGTAATAATAATGTTTAATGCATGCTAATTTAGATAAGCGAATGATAATTGCAATGCTTGCACCTAAAAGGCTGCTAAGTCATAAGTACTAACATAACATGACACCAACATTGTACTCTTTGTTCGCAATAAACGTTTTGACTTTGACTTTGCTACTAGCTGCTGCCCGCGACTTCGTCCGCGTGAAATCTCTTGTACTCGCGACCCATCGCGTCACATTGCTTCGCCCGCCCGCGATATTACTTCGTTTTCGCTTAGCGGTCTCTCTTACTTTTCTTCTTTTTGCTCGGCTCGTAACCCGCCTATAATCTTTCTCAAGGATTGGGCACAAAACAGAAGTATTTTTTCAAATCCGAATAGCATTTCCAGAGATTAGAGCGTTCAAACAAACAAACTCTTCAGCTTTATCATATTAGTATAGATTTACAAGAATATATTCTATTTACAGTTATTGTAAGAATAAGTAATGGGTAAAGAGATGTGTTGGAGTCAATACATTTGTGATATTAAATCGGTAAATCAAGGATACTCTAAGCACCACATTAACTTAGATAGAAACACAAATAGCATGTTTATAGAGTTGATGATACCACTGTTAGCTATTTTTTTGGAGAAACATTAATAGTGCTCCATTGTAAAAATGTGTCATACTCATAACTTAAGTACCTACTTGATATATTTGCGATTAATATAGCGCACATGGGGACCAACTATGTTGGGATCGGTGTCCAGTCTTACCGGATGCAGCTGGATACCAGTATTTTACATGACCTAACCTTATCTTACCTCCACAATTCAGTTACTGGGCAACACGATACCTCTTGGTAAGACCGGTTGCCAGACTTGGGCGTCTGACTACCAGTATCGACTGTCAATGATCTATGAATGACAGCCGGGACCAACGGGTTAACGTGCTTTCCGAGGCACGTGGGGTCTCAATATGTAATGGATGGTCACCCATCCACGAATCGACTGGGGCAAGCGTAGCGTAACCTTCGATCGCGGCTGTTATAATTTAGCAACGAGAACCCAGAGCTGTTATTATAACATTATAATATTAATACGTGTTTTTGTGAGTTGGCACTTCCACAGCACGAGAATAACACTCATTCTCAACTTGAACGGTTTTTACATAAAATTGGAGAAACTTGTTTACCGTAAAACTATAACGAACAATTTATTTCATAAATCCTCTAACATCTATTACTTACAACACAAATGCGTTCACATCTAAACGAACACAAGACTCAATCAAAAACAGCAAGTAACGTAGAGACTACCGTAATTGCCTGGCGTTACTTACCCAACGTGCAAACGCAAGGTAAGGCAACATCTAATATGTTCACACTAAGTTCTTAGCAGTATTCACAAAGAGAACGCCCACGGCTATCCTCTATACAACAAAATAGATAGAGCAGAAGGCCGGCTCCACACAACGAGTACGCACGCACACATAGGACACGCTTCACGTACAGCGAGTGCAAGCGCACTCGCGACTGGCATTTGTTTGAGATCGCCGCACGTACGTATATATGTGTGCGTTTGCTTATTTTCGCTCGTTGTATAGAACCGACCTTCTGTTTAATTCTGTGCTCACACTATGAAGAACTTGCTAAGTAAGTTATGCAGTTAAAGGAAATTGAGTGTGTGAGAAGATAAGCGTAGTGAACGACATTCATATTTGTTTTTAGTTTTGTTGTGTTATTTAAGGTGTATGTAAAGTTTGTTGGATTTTGATTAAGTACTTTTTGTACTTAATGATGATTTTGATGATACACGTGGTTAGCCTGAATGTAATTGTAACAGGAGTGGAATCAGTAGACTAAACCAGTTGAATGCCAATTATTTAATTACGGGAACAATCAAAAAGCCATTATGTCTCGCGTGGAACCACGTTCACGGCATACGAAGATTTAGTTGTCAATTCATCATCTGCCTAGCCTTTTCCCAACTATGTAGGGGTCGGCTTCCAGTCTAACCGGATTCAGCTGAATACCAGTATTTTACATGAAGCGACTGCCTATCTGAACTTCACAACCCAGTTACTGAGTAATACGATACCCCTTGGTAAGACTGATTGTCAGACTTTCGGGCTTCTGACTACCCGTAACGACTGTCAAAGATCCACGAATGACAGCCGGGACCAACGGCTTAATGTGCTTTCCGAGGCACGGAGGGGTCTCGGTATGTAAAGATGGTCACCCATCCACAGACCAACAGCGGCAAGCGTAGCTTAACCTCATCGATTGACCTGTGCAACTGTTATTATTTAGCCACGGGCTCCTCGAGTTAGTTGTCAATTTATTCCTGACAAAATAAAAGTTGATAAAAAGCTATTAAAAAATATGATTCTGATTTTATTTCTTAAGATAAACTTAGCAACATTTTGAGGAAGTAAACACAACAAAACTTACCTCATGGTTTCCAGATACCGAATTATTATTTAACAAAGTTTAAACAAAACCAGTTTCTCAGTTTAACACGTTGATTGCCAGACCACAGACACAATAGAAAATCTAATCTAATTCTCACCGGTGACCGCGGTGGCAGTCAATGCATTAATTACAATTATAAAAAACATAAAAAATTCAACAGCTAAACATTTATGAATACACAAACTGTATAATTAATACTAAGCTAGATTCGGACAAACAGCTCTATACAATTCCCTAACCAATCCAAACAGTAGGAATAATATTTTTATTTTCACTGTATCCAAGGGATTGCCAACCAGCATGTTATTGCAGCCCCACTGGGGGGCGAATCACAATGCAGAAAAATATAAAAATATTTCTACTACCCATCTACTACCCCACTGTTTTGGAAGTTAATTCGTTTTTCGAATCTATCTTCTTCTTATTTGTAGTTGGGTTGTTGCCAAATGTATGTGAATTCGGGTGTCGTTGTATAGCGTATGAATAAATCTTGTTTAGCTGTTCGTTCACGCCCTTTCTTCCTTAAGATGGAGTGGATTCACAGTTGGCTGTGAGTTATGCAGTGGTTTATTGACCTTTATAACTTTTGTATAGGGCAAAAAGAAGATAGTACTTTCTTTTTTTTTTTCTTTGTTATATGGCTTGGCTTGGCTTTGTTGTGGCTTTTTAGGCCACTGTGATTACTTTATGAGGATGGATACAATATAGCATTAACCTTTCATAATCAGCCAGTAATGCTCTCAATTCTGGGACAGGCTTCTCTCGGTGAGAGGGAGTTGGCCATAAACCACCACGCGAACCAGTGCGTAGATGTCACATTTCTTCGAATTTCTGGTTCTCGAACATGCCGGTTTCCTCACGATCCATTCCTCCAATAATTTAAGCAAAGTAAAGCGCCTGTCTGGGTTCGAACCCACGACATACGACTCGTAAGTCGCGGCTTTTACCACTGCTCTACAATACAATATAATGCCAGTTATAATTGACACAGGTACATTTTTAAAAGCCTGTTAAAAATATATATTAATGGCATTTCAAATATTGATTTACGAAAATAAAACGTTCTATTTCCTTTAAGGATCTTTAATTTTTAGGGTTCCGTACCCAAAGGGTAAAAACGGAACCCTATTACTAAGAATTCGCTGTCCGTCCGTCCGTCCGTCCGTCTGTCTGTCACCAGGCTGTATCTCAAGAACCGCCATAGCTAGACAGTTGAAATTTTCACAAATTATGTATTTCTGTTGCCGCTATAACAAAAAACACTAAAAACAAAATAAAATAAATATTTAAGGGGGCTCCCATACAACAAACGCGATTTTTTTGCCCTTTTTTGCTCGATATCAATAATGGCAACAGGTAGGCACTTGAAATATTCACAAAATACTCAGTTGTATTTTTACTTTAATAATAAATAATAAAATTAAAATAAAATAAATATTGAAGGGGGCTCCCATACAAAAAACGTGTTTTTTTTTGGCGTTTTTGCCTTGTCGTACGGAACCCTTCATGTGCGAGTCCTACTCGCACTTGGCCAGTTTTTTTTTTGCGCAAACGTGGTGTAAAAACTAAAAATAATTATATCAATTGCAACTACCAATCATAGAGCAGTGGTGGCCAAGTGGTAACGGCCGCGACTTACGAGTTGTAGGTCGTAGGTTCGAACCCAGACAGGCGCTTTGCTTTGTGTAAATTATTTCATCACCACTGCTCTCAAAACGGTGAAGGAAAACATCGTGAGGAAACCGGCATGTCCTAGAACCAAAAATTCAAAGACATGTGACATCTACCAATCCGCACTGGGCCCGCGTGGTGGATTACGGCCCACTCCCTCTCACCGAGAGGAGGCCTGTGTCCCAGCAGTGGGAACATTATAGGCTGATTATGGTACCAATCATAAACCTAACCAAAATAAACCACCCAATCAATTAAAAATACCATCACATTAAACAGAATAATGAATAAATGAGAAAGAACATTAATAAAAATAGTAGCGAGTGTATTCTCCGAAGCGAAGCGGCCATTTGTCATAGCGAATGAACTGGCGAGTTCATTTGCGTACCAGTTGTTGCTACTACGGAGAATTATATCAATGGTCCTGTGTAATGGAAAGCTAAGTTATTTATAGTACTAGGGAAAACGCGATTATTTGCGCTTGAAAAGGAATTTTATAAAAGTGTTGAGTTGGTTGTTAAAGGTATTAGGTTTACCCTGCACCCTGTTGACTTCAATCTCATCTATGCTATAATATTTTAATGAGGCGAGTTTGAATGTAGGGGGTTATCTTCGGAACTACTGATCCGATTTCGAAAATTCTTTCAGTAATGGAAAGCTAGGTCAGTGGATCGTCTACATTGTCTTTACGTGTCAAAGGCTATATAACGACTTATATATATGACGGAGAAAGTACTTCTTTCTCGTTCTCATCAGGCATATTTTAATTACTGTGGGCGTACTGTGGGTAGTGTTGGTAATTGCGCAATAGAAAAACCGTTTACAGTTCAAATCAAATTATAATTTCCCGAACAAATTAATCACACACTGTAGGTACACGAAACAACTAGATACGCGCGACAGTTTCTGAGCACATGTTGTCCGTACGATGTCCAATGTCCAAAAAAAGCTTCACACCGCTCTGTAGCGCTCTCGTCGACTCCCACGAACTCAGGCTAGACTGTGTAGAGCGCCGCCTGGTACCTGACTCCAACATATATTTATATATACGAGTATATGTATTGTAATTTAATAATATATTCAAAGAAGCATACTGTTGCAACTTATTCTCCTGTCAGAATATCCTAGTGACCTTAAATGAAATCCTCGTAAAAGAAGGCGTGTTATGTTCATATTTTGTATGTAAATATTTTACAAGCTACACAAGTTCAAACTAAGCCAAAAACACACAATCTACACACCAAGAGTCCTAACAAAAATATCACGTTTACACACAACCCTATAGAAACTCGCAATCAAGCTAATAAGCCAAAGCCCACTCCATAGAGTACCAACACATAAATCACTCCGGCACATAGTGAATAAAGTCACGGAATAGTCGCGCGGATGAAAAATAACAGTAACACAAAGATACATATTAGATTTATGACATTTGTATACGACTGACGACTGATGTGAGAGGAAGTGAATAGAGGTGCCAAGTCAGGAAATCAGGGTATTGTTGTTTTTGTTGTATAAACAAGGTGGAGGCGACTTACTTTCCGTCACTTTTCCCTAAAGGTTCATTCGAAAACCAGTGTCAGACAGCATCTGTCTGGCATTAATGCTGAAATAAATCTTTTTGGCGCAGCCCTGAGGCACACACTATTGTTGTTGTAACATAGTTTTTTATTTTTTTTTATCTTGTTATTTTGTGTTTTGTGTTTCACGAACTGTGTCCAAATAAACTTTTTTCTTTCTTTAGTTATGACAACAAATTAAACTACGTATATCTAATGCCGTTCCCAGTCTGCATACGAAAATTCAATCAAATATATTCAACTAGCTGCGCACACACACCCCCCACACACACACCCCCACACACACTCACAAACTTTCGCCTTTATAATATTAGTGTGATTTTTATGCTTACTGAATCTATAGATTATAATTATAAAATTCAAAGTCCTGACTGACTGACTCATCAACGCACAGCCTTAACCGCTGGTCCTAGAGACATGAAATTTGGAGGGTGTGTTCTTTGTGAAGAGTAGGTTACTAAGAAAGGGTTCTTCGAAATTCCACCCCTAAGAGGGTGAAATGTGGGGTTGAATTTACCTCCACGAGGGCGAAGCCGTGAGCAAAAGCTAGTATTAATATAAAAATATTAGAATTTTCAAAAAACCGGAAGTAGGCAGAATTATGACCGAAAATGATCTAATTTATTTTCCCAATTAAAACTTAATAAGAATTTTATTAAAAGAACAAAAGCAAGAAATTCTACTGGGATTGTTATCATTTCGCCTCAGGCCATAATTATTTTTCTTAAAAAATGTTGTAACGAATCTTTTTAGTGGTGAATATGGATATAATAAGATTTTGGTTAGACTCATCAATGATTAATAGACTTAAATAATTTTGTATGATACAAGTAGGTATGAGAGTCCCGTGGCTAAATAATAACAGCCGCACAGGTTGATCGATCAGGTTAAGCTACACTTTCCGCGGTTGGTCTGTAGATGGGTGACCATATTTACATACCGAGATCCCTTCGTGCCTCGGAAAGCACGTTAAGCCGTTGGTCCCGGCTGTCATTTGTGGAAAGTCTGACAACCAGTCTTCCCAAGTATCGTGTTACTCAGTAACTGAGTTGTGGAGGTCAGATAGGCAGTCGCTCCATGTAAAATACTGGTATTCAGCTGCATCCGGTTAGACTGGAGGCTGACCCCTACATAGTTGGGAAAAGGCTTGGCAGATGATGAAGTAGGTATGAGAAATTCATCCAGCAGGGTAATTGCATTACTCACTAACAATAGCAATGGATTTCATTTAGAAAGTTAAACAAAATTAATTTGCGATATTTACGTTGTTGAGCAGACAAATTTTTCAAACAAGTGAGGCAATGGAATACTTAAGAGGGAAACGGGCGTGCGATTTTCCATACAAATGTATTCCCCTTTTTTCTTCCTGAACTATGCCTCTAGAGCAATTTTTTTTTTCATAAAATCAAGGTCTGCTGTAAACACGTCCCTGTCATTTTTTTTTTCAACAACTAATTTGTAAAGAAAATATTACCCTCTAAAAATTACAAAAAATGCCCTATTTTTACCGCCGTGGTTAGAGGACTACCAGACAAATTAGAAAAGTTTTTAACATAAAAAGAAATGTTAGGAGCCTAAACATAATCTTTCTTAAAATGTTAATGTAAAAGTGTCTGTTTGTAATGTCAAAATAACAGCTTTTTATTATAGAAAAAGAAAGAAATTCGTATGGTATTAACGACACGCGAACGAAGTCGCGGGTAGCAGCTAGTAAAAAAAATACTTCTGATATTATGTCAAAGTGGAAATTAAAGCAAAAAAAATATTCGCCGAAGTAAAAAGAAATACTGGTTTACTGTCAGTCAAGTTCCCATCAAAGGGAATTTCTTCTTAGCTTTAAAAATCAAAATATGAAAGGGGTGTCACTCAAGCATTTATAACACACACTGCGGAGTTCGTCGTATATAATTTTGTTTTTTTTTTTAAGTATACCTATCCCTTAAAGATGATTGGTGTGACAGGTACTGTTCTTGACAGCGGTGTCTTTCTGAATCGGTGTGTTTCTGTGTCTAGTTTTTTTGGTGAGTTTTCGGGATAATCTGAAGAGTGTAACCGCAAGAGCAGTGGCGGCCCGGTGGTGTAGGTCGTAGGTTCAAGCCCAGACAGGCGCTTCACTTTGTGTAAATTTTTTCATCACCACTGCTCTTATAACGGTCAAGGAAAATATCGTGAGGAAATCTGTATGCCCTAGAACCAAATATTCGAAGACACGTGACATCTACTAACTCGCACTGGGCCTGCATGGTGGATTACGGTCCACTCCCTGTCACAGAGAGGAGGCCTGTGTCCCAGCAGTGGGAACATTATGTAGGCTGATTATGTAAGCGCAAATAAGTGGTAGTGAATGTTAAGTCAAGTTGTATTCAGAATATAAGGAAAAGCAATTATAGAAAATAATTACCTACTAACGATTTGTTATAATAGGGAATTGGCAAGTAATTCAAAACTTTTAAATTATCCCAACTAATATTGTAACGTAAATGCGAAAGTGACTGTTTATTTGTTACGCTTTCACGCTAAAACGGCTGACCGGATTTGTATGAAAAATTTGGCACATGGGTAGATCATGACCTTGGTTAGGATAAAGGCTACATTTCATCCTGGCTCGCAGACGAAGTCGCGGGCAACAGCTAGTTTAAAAATACATTGTATAGGGGTTAAGAAACAAATTGCCAAATTGGTAGCCTAACTGATTACAGGATACAGAGAAAAGTGAAATATACCCGTGTTTTTATTCCGTAGGCTGTTCAAATTATTTGAAAAAGCATTTGAAAAAATACTTATTACTTTTGGAACATTAATGATTTTTTTTCCATGCCTCAAGACCACTCTTGTACTCGACTGTACCAATTTAAGCTTCAATAAAAACGCTTTGCTGTTCTTTACCAACATCATTTACCGATTCAAAATGGACGAGACATTCCGTACATTTCACCGGGTTTTATCCTTCGCCGGAATTCCCATATTCGCTAAAAAGCACTGGAGCTCCAAACCATGGTTGCTTTTGCAAATCTTCAACTTCATCATTGGATTCTTCTGCTTCATTTTCACCACCGGTTTTGTCGCCACTAACTACTCCAATTTCCTCCTCTGTATCCAAGGAGCTTGTATCTGGACTACCGGTGTCATCATGACGATTTCTTTGGGAGTCTGTCTCACATTTCGCAACCAATTTCGAAATTTCCTCGAAGAGATGGCTTTTAGAGATGCTATGTTGGAAATGCCGTTGATAAATAATGTTTTGCTAGAACATCATTGTGGGGAGAGAATGGCAGAATTGAGAAACTTGGTATTCAGTACACAGGAGAAGGTATTTAAATACACGAGAGTTCTTTTGAAGACGTATGTTGCTAGCGTGTTCTTGTGTGCAACCTTGTACCTTTGCAGTCCAATTTATTTAATGATTGTTCGGGAGGATAAGTCTTTGCGGCTTTTAGGTAAGTTTGCTTTTAATTTAATGAATAGACATAATTGTAAAAAACCAAATGCCTACGAGAATTATATAACACAGTATGAAAGACGTTTGAGTATACAAAGATAAATTGTTTGTGGATCTATGTTCTGGAAATACTTACATATAACATGCGAACATGTCTTGTGGCAGGTTAGCAAGTCCTGATTTCGCTACAATGCTTTAAGGCGAGAGCCTTAAAGCTTCACATTGTAGCGAACTGTAAGGGAGCGCGCGCCTGTAAGGGAGACCTTACAGGCGCGTTATTATCGGTCGATAATATAAAGAAAGAAAAAAGTTTATTTGGACACAGTTCGCGAAACACAAAATACAAAATTAACAAAATAAAAATAATGTTTCAACAATAATAGTGTGTTTCTCACGGCTGCGCCAAAAAGGTTCATTTTAGCATTAATACCAGACAGATGCTGTCTGACGCTGGTTTTCTAATGAACCTTTAGGGAAAAGAAATATCGGATGCGTTATTGCCACAATACGTCCCGATTCCTTGCCAGGTGCGTTTTTATCGTCAGATATTTCTAGCTTGTGCGTGTAACTAACACTACATACCCGTAGTTACTACGATATTAACGCAGGTGTAAGATCGTATGCGTCCTATTACAAAATGTTCTAAGAACTAATATAGGAATATCGCAGGATGAAGGATCGCAAGCGTCCTACTTTCATTGCGTCGTTATTATCGCAGGATTGTGTAACTTCGTGGCCGTCCTAATACAAAATGTACTGAAAACAGATATCGCAATAACGCCTCCGATATTATCGACCGCTGATAATAACGCTCCTGTGGGTCGCCGGTAAAGGGTCTCCCCTTTACCGGCGACCAACATCATAGTTTTAAGGGTTTTATCATTTACTATCTTAGCATTATCATTCATCAACATCATTAGCTAGCAACTACTAATACTTATAGTTATTTTGTTCCAGCTTTCGACATGTGGTTCCCATGGAGTTTACAAGACTACACCGTTTATACTGTATCATTCATATTTCATGCTTATGCTGGTTATCTGTGTTGCATTGGTAAGTAAAAGATGTCTGATGATCTTTTCTAATACTTACATCTATATATTTTATTATTTTTTTAATTATTAAATTCATTATTTATGCTGATTGTGGGGGAAAAATGTGGTCACATTACGCACTCACACAGTCGCACACGTATAAAGGGTTAGCGTAGTGGGTACTTCGACCATGTTGGTTTCTTCTTACTGTACAGCGGATATAGTATTAATTATTTTTGGGATTATCATGCCAAAAAGAATTAAAATTGACATACTTAGGTTATGTCAATTTTAATTCAAAATTCGATAATTTTTAGGTTTTAGAACCTAAAAATTATCGAATTTGGAATTACCTAAATTAAAATTGACAGAAATCGCGCGATGAAGTAAACGATTCTGAACAGACCACTTTCATAATGTGCACTAATTCACACATTGTTTATTTTGATAGTCGTTCAGTGTATTGAAACGCGAGACTGTAGCGCACGTCTTGAAGATCAGAGTAAAGCTAAGCATTTATCAATGTCTACGTAAAGACTTTGTTGAAAACGAATTTCTGGGAAACCTGTTTCAGGTTACCTTGAAAAGGATTCCTTTTGAAATCACGATAAACCGATCTTATATCAATTTGTTTTGAAGCCGTCTTAAATCGAGGCTTAGATCCTATATCCTGTTAATTAAATTGAACAAAGACTGAACAATATAATTCAATCAATTGCAAATCTTATACCTAATTGACTAAAATAATAAAAACAAACCTTCGTGGGTGTGACCTCATACAGACCAAAGAAACTTGACACAAAAGTGCTTATACTTAGCGGCGGGTGGAATAACTCAGCCAATGATGATGATGTCGAAAGTACAGACGCTAGCAAATCAAGCTACCCGTTAAGGTTTTAAGTGTGTTTTTAATCTCTCTCTGTAGTCGGTCCCTCTTGTCTGAGGATCGTGGTCGGCTTCGGAGTTGCATCTGGAGCGGATGATCCGTCTCCACCGGTTTCTGTCCAGCGCATCCCTTACCACCGTGTATAGGGGACGATGATTCTTTCACCTGATTGGTGTTTTTAATAAAACTATTTTATTTCTCGTGGATAAAGTCTGTCATCAAGGCACTATTTTTGATTTCAAAATAAGAACTTACGATATGAGTGTAGATAAAGTGTTTTTTCCTACAGCTTATCCAGGTCTTCAATTAACTATAATCCTGCTACTCAGTCAAGTGATTCGCCAGATAAGGATATTGACGTTCATACTTCTGCACCTGAATGAACTTGTACTGGAAGTGACTGGTATTCAAGATGACACATGGCACGCGTACTGCACCTGGGTTCTGTCTCAGTGTATCGATCATTACGTGAAGATAAAGAGGTACTTATATCTTTTATTCATAAGTATTGAAACTATTCAGATTTTAGATGATTTATTTTATTTTATTTCATTTGTATTTTTTTTACGTGATTTCGAAATTGGAGACATTAGAAAAAGAAAAAAAAGGTGACTTTAACAGGGGCAATGAGGAAACACAAAACTGTGTATTTGGCGAAGAATATAAGAAGTAGATATAATTGAATCATTGATGTAAATGGGAATAACTTTGATAATCCCAGAAAACGCTAAAGCACAATGACAGAATCGAAATCGAAATTTTCTAGGAATAAAGTAAATTCATTAATTTTATCAGCATTGTTAATCCTACATCTTACATTCTAGAAAATAATTGACATGACCGAAACAAACAGTATTGCCAGCATTTTCATTTATTGACGTAATATTGTCTCCACGTTGTATACAACAGCAATACACAAAATATAATTTAGAAGATACTATAGCTATTACCTTTCCAATAACAAACAAATCGTGAATCTAAATATCTGTTTTTATAGGTTCAGCAATCGGCTCAATGTTATCTGCCGTCCATTTTACTTAACATTGATATTAGACGCTATAATGCTGGTATGTATGTGCTCTGTGAAAATCGCTATATCGGTAAGTGATGCAAACTTTATTAATTACGTTAATTAAATTTTATCGCTCGGTCCCTTTTGTATTAATAGCAGTTTCATTTTAGGATTAGGCTGCTTTTTCACTAGATGTGCCGAGCTGTGTAGCGAGGCGAGAGATGTGTAATTTTGTATGATTTCAACCAAAAGAACAACATTTGATTTTTATAGCTTAGCTTAGCTCTAGTAGAAAATGGTTCAAACATACTCGTTGAAGCGAAGAGATCCACGAATGGTGTAGATATTAATGATGCGTCGCTTAGCTCGTATCTTTGCGCACAGCTATTTCGCTCAAAGAAAAATGAAACATAGATTTATTGGCGCAGACACAGGTCCATATACCAATTACCTCGCAGTATAGTCAAGAGAAAACAACGAATAAATTACTTTTTGACCACATTTTTATTATGAATGCTACATAATTATTAACTTTTTTTTTTTTTCTCCGGTTTCATGGTATAGGCATTTGATACGGAGGCATGAGGAAAATGTCGTGAGCAATGTTTTGAGTGTGAATGTCGATGGCTATAAGAGGTAGGGGAAGTCCAAGGAAACGATGGATGGACTGTGTGAATGCTGATATGGTTAGAAAGGGGGTGACGATACCGAAATGACGACTAATAGATAAGTATGGAAGAAATAGACATTACAACCCAATTCAATTGGGATAAGGGCAGGAGAATGATGATTTATATGTCAATCCTTGGTAAGACATGTAGATCATATCCCTATTATTAAAACCTAATGCACCATGTTTAATGGAAATAAAAATACTTTATTCTATTCAGGAACTATTACAAAACAAACTTCACTACAAGGGGAATCTGATACACTGTAATGTTTGGTTACCTCGCTTGCCGAAGTGCAACTTTTTGTTTTTTCATTAACCAACTACTTTCTGTTTTATTAAGGCGAAAGCGTCAGGGTAACCCGCGACATTAAAAAATTATTTATTTATTTAAACTTTTCGCACACAGAAAATGTACAAAAGGCGGACTTCATGCCTTAAGAAATTTTTCTAACCCTCTGCAATTTGAAAGTCAGTGTCGATGGTTGATATTGGTTATCTAAATAAGTTTGGCGGCCTTATCAAATATTTATGAATCAAATTTTAATCATAAAAATCGTCAATACATCTCTCTCATATTACCCTATCGAATGACTATTTCATGAAATAAATTCTAACTTAACACTTTCAAGGGCACTATACGGCTAATAGCTGTCATAACAATAAAACTTCTATTGTGTCTCGTTTACCGCGCCGTATCCTGTTAAGGAGTTGTATTGCTATTTCTAAATAATTAGTAAGCCATATTTGTTACGGTCATTAATCATATTTTAATCAACATACAACCTGACCTGCAAATTTGACATTAAAAACGTATGTAAATTTGAATTTCGCGGGCTAGCACAGCGCATCCCTCTTAACCAAAAAGTTTCTATAGTTTTTATTTTTTTTCGGTTTCAGAATAAATTATCTTTGGAAACGATGAAGTATTATGTTCACGAGTTTTGTTTTATACTAGTGGTTCTTATGTTCTGTTTGATGGGACAGCAAGTTGAAAATGAGGTAAGTTTTTTTCTTTTTCCTGTCTTGCTTCTTCCTAGGAATTATTGAGTTTTTTTTGTCAGCCCACACTGCTAGTTATGGGCCTCCCGTTTTTCCTTCCAAACCTCTCTGTTTGGTGCGATATCTGGCCATATTGGCCCTGCAAACTTTATCAAAACGTCACACCACCTTCACCGTGGTCTACCTCGACGGCGATGTCCTCCCTCAGGTGACCAGTTAGTGAGTGGTATAGTTTGTTGCATATATGCTAGAATATTTAAATATTCAGTCATCATCATCATCATCATTTCAGCTGAAAGACGTCCACTGCTGGACATAGGTCTCCCGCAAGCACCCCCACTTCGACCGGTTCTGCGCTTCTCGCATCCAACGGGTTCCTGCGGTCTTCACGAGGTCGTCGGACCACCTTGTGGGAGGCCTTCCAACGCTACGTCTTCCGGTACGCAGTCGCCACTCCAGAACCTTTCGGCCCCATCGGCCATCTGTTCTGCGAGCAATGTGCCCTGCCCACTGTCACTTAAGTTTGGCAATTTTTCGGGCAAATATTCAGTCAGAGTGATTATTTCAAACATATGCAACAAAATCTAACCAAGTAAAGAAAATAGGGATGTCACGTGATCAACTTGAACGCTAATATCTCGGAAACGTGACGTTTTACGGGGTTTGGTCTTAGTATGTTTTCTGTGTGCATTGTTGTCAGTTATCGATTTATACAGGAAGATTTTTTTATCACCATCCAAATTTTTACAGGGTGTTCTACCCATGAATATGAACAACTTTCACTATGGGACCAATACTGAAATCACGAAAAAAAATCAGCTGTTTAATACAAAAGTTCAATACCTACTTGACCAAAATGTATGAAACAGCTGATTTTTTACATAAATCTATAAAATTTTGTAAATTTGTTTGGAAGCCCTAATAGATTGTCATATGTGAATTTAATGCAGTTCCAATAATATTACATACATACGTGTCGAATTGATAACCTCCTTTTTTTGAAGTCGGTAAAAACAGAATAAAATAAATATTTAAGGGCTGCTCCCATATAACAAACGTGTTTTTTTCGGCGTTTTTGCCTTGTGGCACTTGGCCAGTGTTTTTAAGAACATTACCAATAAGGTCATTATAAATGTCCTCCTACGGCATTCGCTCTTGGCGTTTCCAGTCACATTAGCCTTGTAAACCTTTTGTTAGTCGCCTTTCATTCATCCTCTCCTCATGACCAAACCATCTAAGCATAGGTAGGTACTCTTATTATTTTTTTAATCAACGACAATTATGCGATCTTTGTTTTGGTGGAGTTTTTTCTAAATTTTTGCTTATTTATACAATTACAGTGTGAAGCATTGGAGAAGGCAGTCACAGAGAAATGGTACATCTTCAACAGAACACATAGGACCAATGTGAGGATGTTCGACATGGCACTCAAACAACGAATGCCTATCTACATATTTGGAACTATTACACTGTCTTTACCGACTTTTACTTGGGTAAGTACATATAGAAACAATCCCTTTCTATACGCCCATTGAGTCACTTTTTGTACAGTCAACAAAAGACATAAGTATGCAGGATCGTCGGATATAGTTGAAGTTTAGTAAGCTCTCTCGCTCGTGACTGTACTCGGTTTTAATGTATATCGGATATGTCAGTGAGTGATGGCAAAGTATTCTGTTTGTGTTTTGTTTTTATGACGATTAAAAAAATACACACGTAATTGTTCAAATTTTCACTTCTGTCAGCACTCCCGGAGTGCCACTGTTTTTGTTATTTTTTATTTGATAATCGACAAAAGGGTGCCAGGCTCAAATGGGATTGGGCGGGTCAAAATTCTCCAAACAATGGCTGCCTGAAGGTGGACGGCGCCGCCGAGGCCGGCCTTGAAAGAGATGGCGAGATGACCTGGACGCGTACCGCGAGGGCTGGTTCGAGGTGGCGCGGGGAAGGAGTTCCTGGAAGGACTTGGAGGGCCTTTGCCCAGCCGTGGGACAGAATAGACTAACATAAAAAAAATCGACAAAGAATTTAAACGCAGGGTTCAGTATCAAGTACTGAATTCACGGTTACAGTTTGCGAGTTATATGCCTGCCACCCTGTATAGGACGTATCACACTAATTTTATAAAGGCGAAAGTTAGCATGTGTGTGTGTTTATATGTTTGTAACTTCTTCACGCTCAAACGACTGGACCAATTTTGATAAAATTTTGTATTAAGGTAGCTGACACCTTGGAATAACATATGGGCTACATTTTATCCCGATATTCCCACGGGATCGACATTTACGCGGGTAAAACCGCGGCGCGCAGCTAGTCTAAGCACTATAATTGGAAATTGAGTAATATTGTAAGCTAGCCTCAATGGTAACAGTATTTTTACGTGGCCCTTTAATTAAATTTTTGTTTCAGTTCATTCGAACCGGAACGTCTTTCTTCACTCTAGTAATGTCAGTTTTAGAAGAAGAAAAGGATTAGTTCTGAAGCAAATGCAGAAGTCCTAGTTTGGTAGAAGATATTGCAATGTACAAGTAATTATTTTGGTCACGAATTAAATATTTAGTTTGTAGTGATAGAGTGCCTTTAGTTTTTTCACAGTCAATCAACTCAGACTATTGCAATCCACTGCTGGATATAGGTCTCTCCCAGACTGCGCCGCAACACCCTGTCCTCATCCTTCCGCATCCAGTCTGTTGCAGCCACCTTCTTTCGGTCGTCCGTCCATCTAGCTGGGTGGGGTGTGCTACGCTACGCTTGCCGATACGCAGTCTCCACTCCAGGACTCGTTTGCTCCACTAACCATCGGTCCTTCGACAAACATGGCCATCCCACTGCCACTAAGTTTACGTTTCTTTATAGCGGTACCTACTATTCTGTAAAAATACACACAACACTATTGACAGCTCACTCCACGCTAACTTCACCTAAGTTTTCACGGTGAGATTTTTACAGAATAGCACCGCAGGGTTTGTGTCATACAGGAAATTCATTTCAGTTCACCGAAAATTAATATCCCGTCCAGCTTCATCGTCGCTTGTTCCTCTGAACCCTAAAAAATCGAGAATTAACGCTATTTTAACATACAAGTGATGTAAATTAAATCGAATTTTAAAATCGACTGTTTTCAATTAATTTCGACCGATTAATTAACTTGCATTGTTCGATATATTCTGTTTTAATTTGTGCATACATTGTAAGATTTAATGTTTATTTAAAGTAGTCTGTGCTCGGAATTGGTAAATGAAACAGTTATCGAATCAGCTTCGGGCCAGATTGGTATCGGTATCGCATTTTTATTTTGAACTAGCTTCCACTCGCGGCTTCTCCCGCGTGGTATGTTGATAACGCCTATATCCTTCCTCAGGGTTCAAAGTATCCTTATACCAAGTTTCATCAAAATCGGTCCAGCCGTTTCGGAGATTAGCCGAAACAAACAGACGCCAAAAAAAAAATATTTGTAATTGATTTATGCAGTGGTTTTTTCATAAAACTCGATTTTCCGAAGCACTTTTCGAATTTTTTTACGAGCCTATCAGTTCAAAACAGTATTTCTTTGCGTGAGAACTAGACGTTGTTCATGTAGACTAGCGTCTAACTGCTCATGATTGGTACTAGCTCTGTCGGACACGAAGCCAGGTGAGACAGCGTGCTTTTTGGCCATGACCACCAGTGAGTTCGAGCTCACGACTAGTTTACTCTTAACGGCTCAACACCGTCGTGTGACCGTCGTTAAACATTGAAAAGACAACCAACGCAATCGAAAATTGCACAATATACGTGGTTTTAAACGAAAATTAACAACCTTGTAACCAAATATCAACGCCATGAATACAATATCCTATTAAATTTGATTGCACCCAGTCCACAAGCCAACATATTAAGTATACATTTCAATATCCCTTGACCTCGCATTGCCTAGGCTTCCCGTACTATGAGAGGTCAGCTTATACTGGCCATGTAAAGCTTTATATGTCGTTGTGAGTACCAGCACATTCATGCGAAGCGATCCCACTTGCCGCAATTTTTTCGGTAAATTTTTTAAAGCCACGTTTCCGGTGATGGTAATTTTTATGAATTATTAATTTTTTCACTACCGCCGCCTGTGTATTATGCTATGAGAATGCTTTACGAGTCATACGCGTATTATCGTGAATATTTTCTGGGGTAACGTATTGGGGGGGTAACGTAGTGGGGTAAAATGTTTTATTAAATGGCAGGAAGTATGCCAGGTGTGACATTCACCAAACTGTTCGGGGCCCGCGTGTGGATGACGGCCCATTTTTATTCTTACAGAGAGGCATTAGACGGTAGACCTATGATATGTCTCAGCAGTAAGAACATTGTAGGCTGATTATGCTATGCTGGTTGTTGTAGGCCTATTCAAACTTGTTTTAAATTAATATTATTTCCAGTTAAACAAATCATCATCTGCCTAGCCTTTTCCCAACTATGTTGGGGTCGGCTTCCAGTCTAACCGGATGCAGCTGAATACCAGTATTTTACGTGGAGCCACTGCCTATCTGACCTCCACAACCCAGCTACTGGGTAATACGATACCCCTTGGTAAGACTGGTTGTCAGACTTTCGGGCTTCTGATGACCCGTAACGACTGTCAAATGTCTACGAATGACAGCAGGAACCAACGGCTTAACGTGCTTTTCGGGGCACGGAGGGGTCTTGGCATGTAAAGATGGTCCCATCCACGGACTAACCACGCCAAGTTCACCGTTCATCCTGCACAGAAAAGGGAGAATACTCCGACCAGACCAGACGGGTGTCGTGTCTGGTAGGCTACTGCCCGACACGATATGCCGAAAGACGTCCACTGCTGGATATAGGCCTCCCCGAAGCACCGCCAATCGACCGCTTTAGTGCTTCCCGCATCCAGCGGAAACCAAAGCTTTAAATAGTGTTCTGATCAACACCATGTGAATATGGCGTATACGAAGTGGATAATATTTTGGCACCTACTCACAACGCCTCAGTGGCGCAATTGGCTAGCGCGTTCGGCTGTTAACCGAAAGGTTGGTGGTTCGAGCCCACCCGGGGGCGAACACTTTTTTACAATCAAATCAAATGAATAATTTTATTACGGACAACTAAGGCTTTTTTTTTGTGGATGGGAAATCATCAAATGACCCCTCCCGCTCTGGGTGGAGCGGAAGGGAGTGTCAGACTAAAACCCGCCCGTGTTCCTTCCTTAGCCCTTTATGTTCCGGGCCAGCGGTAACCCTTTCGGACAATCCCGCTGACCGACAACTAAGGCTCACTTGCATGTTTAGTTGGGTTAATTAAATAAATGTAGTGTAAAATCGGAGTTAAGTCAGTAATATTTTAATTCTTATTACGCGTTGCGCCACTATTAAGTATGACTGGGTTAGTTGATCTAAAAAAAATAAAAAAAATAAAAACTTTATTCAGTTCAGAAAAATAACACGGTACAATATAAAAACAAAACTAGTTGCAGTTTACATGGAGCCTTAGGTGCTAGGTTTTTACAAATGCCCTGGACCACACACTAGGATTCCCTGTGTCGTGGGGTCCAGTCTCTTCCCAAGTAAGGCAAACAATTTAATTTTTGTACCTAAGTGACGTAATTAATTCTAAGAAAAATCAAACAATAGAAAAAAAAAACATACAAGGTACAATGTTATTCAGAACCTGAGTAGTACAAAAGAAAAAAGAAAAACTAACTAACTAAAATTATTATGTGGTAGAAAGACGGTGGTATAAGTGCTTTGGCAGGGTGTGAGTGTGTTTGTAGTGTGGTGTGTGTGTGTTATGTGTGGAGTGTATGTGATGTGTGAGCGGTTGTATGTGGTGCAAAAGCGCGCAATAATTTTTTTTTTTTTTTTTTTATGTCTTATGTTATGGTTGTATGTGCAAAAGGTCTACCATTAATGTTCTTTGAGCCGGGAACATTTCAGTTCAATCGACGAAACATAAAATAGAATAATAATTGCAATGTCTGTGCTCTGATAATATTATGTAATGTGACCAAAAATTAATGAACGGAAATTATAAACCCATCTCTTTTACACTACCGGATGCAGCTGAATACCAGTATTTTACATGGAGCCACTGCCTATCTGACCTCCACAACCCAGCTACTGGGTAATACGATAACCCTTGGTAAGACGGGTTGTCAGAATTTCGGGATATTGACGACCCGTAACGATTGTCAAAGATCCACGAATGACAGCCGGGACCAACGGCTTAACGTGTTTTCCGAAGCATGGAGGGGTCTTGGTATGTGAAGATGCTCACCCATGGACCAACCGCGGCAAGCGTAACTTTACCTGATCGATCGATCGATCCGTGCGGCTGTTATTACGTACCCATAAGCTATTATTTTAATTAATACCTATATTATAATAATAAAATAATGTTTAGGTTGTATCGTAGCAACAACACATCTTCTTTTCATGCTCTCTGAATAAATTCACAATGTTATATGTGTTATGTTATTTAAGTTATTTAATATAGTCTAAGTAATAACCACGCTACCGCATTTGGAACTTCCTGTAATGGTAACAGTGTTTGTGATAAATAAATAAATAAAAAAATTAATAAATAAATCTTGATAGGTCGTAGGTTCGAGGTAGGTAGGTTGATACCAAGAAATCATTGAAGGCCATTTCACTTTGCCCAAATACAATCCAACTAAAACGAGAAAATTATATAAGGAGCTAACGTAAGTGGCTTTCGTAGCTACTTCAGTTCATACGATTTCCGATAATTTGGCAAATCAGTCAATTTATTTGGAGGAAGAGTTTATTGCCTCAGCTATAAACTCTGCAGGGTCTAACACTTATCAAGCTTATATAAACTCTGCAGGGTCTAACACTTATCAAGCTTAGTTAGGTATCAATAGTCGAGAGAATGCGTACCTGTCAGTGCGACAATTATTCTAGTAGCTAATAAAGATCAAATTCGCAAAACAGGTATTCGTTTGTATCAAACTGACAGGTGTCAAGAATGCAAAATCTCGTCGGCCGCACTTAACTTCTAAGTTTTTTATTTATTTATTGCAAAACGTACACAGAGTAACAGACTATACTCAACTAGGCTAAATTAAGGATTACATGACCCTGTTAGGGCGCAGCATGTTGTAACATTTACCTTAAAATTTAGTTTATACATAGGTACATAGGGTAATAGATAATACGGGCTGGTGTCCGCAACTCCACGTCAATGTGCGTATTTTGCGTACTTTTTTTTTATTATACATACATAAACCCACGTCTTAAAGAAAAAGCAGAAAATACAAAACGCCACCTGCTATGATTCTTCTACACTCCTTTTGCTTCGTTTACGTTCATGCATCTGGTCATACCCGCGCGCCGATTCCAAGTACAGACACCAGCTCATCAAGCTACCCGAAACTCTAAATCAACCTTGAACCTTATGTTGTAGCGATAAAGTTGAAAATCTATTGAAGAAATTTGACAGATTGTAGTAGCTTGATGTGCTGGCGTCTGTACTACGCACCTGGGGGTCTACTCCGAAGCGGTAAACCACTGTATCGGCCGAATGTTCGGTCATTTTCTGATTCGAATATTGTTGTCTTACTACGAATTAAAAAAAAAAAGTTAAAAAAAGGGTTAAGGGTTCTAAAAAGGTTCGGATTGGCACAGTTTGGTCGGGACCAATAGTCAATATAGGAAATTAATGGTAGTAGAAAATGACCGAACAGTCGGCCGATACAGTGGTTAACCGCTTCGGAGTAGAACCCCTGACCTTTCTGAATATCACCAATGAGGTCACTATATTATGTTCTAGGGCGTCCCTTTCCAGCGTTTCCAAACACATTTGCCTTGTAGATAATAATTTACACAAAGTAAAGGGCCAAGTCTGGCTAACAAACCAAGACCCTCGTAAGTCGCAGTCGCTACCACTGGGCCACCGCTGCTCTCGAATATTGCATATATACAACAACAACAACAATTATGTTTTGGTGGGTTCATTTGAGTTTCATCGCAATGTTTTCAATAAAGTTTATTCTAAAAATAATCATCTGAAAATCCCGACATTACTCACCCAATTCATGTCCAAACACAGAACCAATACCAACCATATATCGGATCATACCAGCAATGCAATCGCAAAATGTATATGCCATTGGCCCTAGAGACGTATTAGTCGAACGTCTCAATACATGACGTATAGGTACCTACATGGTTACATAATACACCATGCACGTTTGTCGACACAAACGCTTATTGAGACGGACTTGATTATACTGGATGTACGAAAGGGAGACCTAGTGTGGATGTAGCTACAGAGGATGTGGATAGTAATTTGAAACTGGATAATAGTGAGATACTGGTTGGGTTATTGAGAGGTAAGTTTAGGTTACTGTAGAGCTTGTTGGTGTCTCAGGTAAATGGATTTTCAGTAAAGAATTCGCAGTTGGACACCATTTACAGTATTCTGAGCATCATGTCATAGACGAAGTATCTTTTTTTTTAACTGCAAACTTTTAGTCAAAAATAACATACCAATTTTAACTGCGAAAAAAATAAAAGAACATACTTCGTCTAGGACATGTATGGCTCAAAATGCTCTAAATGGTTTCAACTATCACCCCCTTAGGGCTTTTTATCCAGCTTCTAAACACCGTATATAATTAATGTATTTAAACATTGTAAAACATTTTAAAAGAGTTACGGTGGAGTTTCTTGCCCATTCATCTTCATACGAAACTACTATTTGGAAGGGGCAATTAGAGTCAATTCTATTTTTTTGGCAATTTCGACGTTCAAAAGTGCCTTTTATGTGCCTATTTGAAATAAATGGTTTGACTGATGATTCGCAAAAAGCATTGTAAATGCGCCTGTATGAAATAAATAGCGATAATGTTTGTACAATGTTCAACGTGATAAGGAAAAAAAAAACAATCACTAATTCGCTTGCTAAGATTTAGGATGGTGAATTTAAAAATAATACTTATGAAAAAGACCCATGATCTAGCATATGTATGCATGTCCTAAATCCAAAAATTCCATCTACCAACCCGCACTGGGTCCGCGTGGTAGAATATAGCCCACTCCCTCTTGAACAGAGGAGGCGTGTGTCCCGGTAATGTGAAAGTTATAGGCTGATATGGCCTTCCACAAGGTGGACCGACCACCTTTTGAAGGCCGCAGGAACCCGTTGGATGCGAGAAGCACCGAACCGGTCAAAGTGGAGGTGGTTGGGGGAGGCCCATCTCCAGCAGTGAACGTCTTTCGGCTGAAATGATGATGCTATGCTGCAAAAGTATATATGAATATACTTTCATATAATATACTTTTGCAGCATAGCATTTGAGTATACTTTTATTGCATTAAAATTAATATAATTGGTCTAAGTGAGCAACACTAACCAAATAAACAACCCATTACTTAAAATAACATAGAGCATAAAGATCCAAGTATTGTCAGAGTGAGCTTCGAAGATGCTCAAGTTTAGCCAATTTTATTTCAAGCTTCAATGCATTGGATAACGACGTTGCTACAGATTACTTGAGGAAATAACGATGGGAATATTAAGAACGAATTCTGCTAGCTATTTTTATCTTGTTTGGCATTGAATGATATCGGATAAATTTCAAAGTCTTTATTTCGATGAAGACCACATAGAATTTTGATACATTACAATATTATATAGCCTTGGAATTAATATACTTTGTTCACAAATAGGAATATTATTTATTTTTATCGTTCATGGTTCGGACCAAGGAACATAATTATTTACTCTAGCGAGGTTCGGACACATTCCTTTTCGCCACTGACCTCTATTAAACAACTACGCTGTATACCTAATACAGGTCAGTGCTTTTCGCAGATTATGACATAACAGATAAAAGATACAAAAATCTATCACCATAGACATATAAGTAATGAGGTTGGTTTAATTCACAAAGTCCAATATATGTACAATGCGTATTTCTTAACCGGTATTATAATTATTTTATACAAATATTTTCGGATAAAACTGGGATTATTTTAATATCTTTTTATAAAAGCAAAGTAAAAATGAAAAGATATGCAAAATTTGTTTTACTTAGAAAAAACATGAGTTAGTCATAAAAGTTATATTTTGAAAAAAAAAATAACCAGTACGCAAACTGTAATGAATTCTAGACGGGTAGCGTAGAAAATTTTCATCGGTTATAAAAAAAAGTGTTGTTCCATACATTTTGACCACGTAGTTATTGCACTTTTCTATGAAACAGCTGATTTTATAAATTCGATTAAAATTTTCTACGCAAGGGGTACTAGAATCATAATTATTATGCTGAATTTATGGTTTGTTTGTAGTTTGCACACTGGTTATTATTTTTTCATGTATAATTTTAGAGAATGCCTGCAATCGATTCTTCCACCAGACTATACCAACACAATGACTAATGTTTTCCCTATACTGAAATATAAGAATTTCATCCACAGCATTAGGATTATTTTCTTAGTTGATGGGCCCATTTGTCTTAATGGAATGGTCTCGTAAATATTGCCTTCCGTCTTGTAAATCCTGATTGACTTGTGTTTATTTATTAGCTATAATCTTGTTATATTTTTATGATGTATTTGATATTTCCTGTGGCTATTGCTGACATAGATAGAAGTGTATGCTGATGGTATTAATTCTTTATGTCATTCATAAGTAAAGTAGATACCTACTAATCACTTTTGTAAGTATTCATGAAATACATTGACACATTTTGATCAATAATAAGTGATACCATAGGAATATGCACTAATATTGATTCCACAAGGACTTATACTAGGCCCAAATTATTTCTTTAATAAAAATGGCATAATAATATTACGCCATGACCACAGTATGACGATTTTTCTATCTAGTTCTCTTCAAGAAGCAAACTTAGACATAATAGGTCATGTTCACATACATTTAAGGAACACTCAATCCAATCAAGATGACCTAGATAAAGTGACATTCTATCAGCAGACTTACTGCTGCAAAGCAAAGGCAACTGCAACCGTCGACAACGTGCTGCTCGTGTAATTGAGCACCGTAGGCAAATACAAGAGTGACGTTGTCGATAGCTGCTGTCGACGCATGTTGACGGCTGCTGTTGCCTATGCTGTTGACGCATACCGCTCGTGAGTATGCACACTTAACGAGGATGGAGAAGTCAAAAATGTATTGGGATGAAATAAACCACCGACAAAACTTAATTATGTCAATTCAGTTGCAAGCGATTGCCACTTTGCTAGGCCTTCTGAACCAAAAGATAAAGTTCACACAATAACACCATAATCTTGAGTTATTCAGTTTCACCTTACAAGCAAAACGTCTGCATATCATTTGAACTAGAACATTGTGCATATAGTGCGGACTAACGATATTACAGTTGAGATCTATGTCGCAGATGTGTGTTGGCACTTGATATTGAAATGTTATATAGAGCTGTTAACTTGTGGCAGTTAAATGAGGTTATTGGTGTGTGGTAATTAGTTTGTCTATTTTATGTTATGTTTATGTTTCTTTATTTATTAATGGTTATAGCAGTCATACTAAAATTAGTGTTTTCTCATTGCTTATCTTACTTTTTTTGTATATTTATTTGTGGTTATATTTATATGTAATTAGGTGTATATTATATTTATAGTGAGAATAGAATAGAATAGAATACTCTTTATTATGTACACCATATAAATTACAGACATAATTATAGAAACTGTACAAAGGGTGACACAATGGGCGGTCGTATCGCTAAAAGCGATCTTTTAAAGAAAACCTTTGGATTTATTAAAAAAAGGGGAAGGACAGACAAATACTGTAGGTAGTCTGTGGTGTACAATTTATATAATACAATAAATACATACATAAAGTTAATAGAATAGTTAGTTGGTTATAGTTTTAATGGGTGTAGGCGTATCTTTATATTTCAAATATTTATTCCTCAATTTTCATGAATACCACTGTTTGTCTCTGCATCACCCAAAGGTTGACTGGTAGAAAATGCCTATGGCATTAAGTCCGCTTCTGTATCTATGTGCTTGAAATATTCAATAAATAAATAAAAGTATGCCCCATAAAACCATTTTCAATTTGGTTTAAATATTTAGTTCAAACTGTACTTTTTCGCTGCTGGGCAAAAGCCACACTATACTTTTTATTTATTTTTTTATATTGTACTTTCTCCGGCCAATCGGTCAGGAACGAGTTCAAATCGTCACGCCAGCATGTCTTAGGCCTGCCTTGGTGACGACACCTGTCTTCAGGGACCCACTGTTTGACGATCCTGGTCCATCTATCTTATTGCATCCCATTAGTGTGACCTGCCCAGTCCATTACTGAGTTTTTCTTCCATTGTAGCCTTGGTAGTTTTACCAAATAAAAAGGTATCGTGAATTCGTGGTGCGTGAAAAAGAGTATGTATGGATACACTAGCGGTAAACTTTGTCTATTTTACAATGAGAGTTTTAACGCATGAAAATAAAATTGTCCACCAATTGAAACAAACGAAAATCTTTTAAAATCCTAAACCTCACCCACATTCCCACAATAAAAAAGAAAAGCTGAGCATAAATGGGTTTTGCGATTTAACACCTCAGTATAAACAACGTTGAAGTAGAAAATATACCGGTTACAACCACTCTATATAGCCCTCCATCTCTCACGAAATGCAGCGGTCTGTACTTAAAAGTTTTTGTACATTTCTTTTACAGTACGCAGAAATATTTCTAAGGCGGCAATTTATGTGTCCCTTTACGCGGAATAAGCCGTTATGTGAGGCTTACTTCTGGCGGAAACAATACCGTTTTATTTATTAGGTAATGATTTAAAAGGGAGTTGTAAAATTGTCGCGAATTTTTTGGGAGTTTATTTCATATTTGTTTAATAAGTAAGCTGTATGTGCATACCAGCGTATGAAAGTAAGAATATATCTAGGTAGATAGTGGAACCATGGAATCTGATTGCGTAGGAACGAGATGTAGGCGAAATAACATTATCAGTTCGGTAGCTTGACCAGGAAGGCTCTGTGACACATATATTTAAATAGTACATTTTAATAGTAAAAATAGTGCAAGAGAAGATCTCGATAAACGCTATGGGTACTTTTAAGAGCTAAATGACACTATTGATTTAGAAGGCAGCAGTCGTTATCTGAATGAGGAGACTCAGGCTGCTATGTCAGCAGCGGCAAGTTCATTATTTGAGGTTGACGTTTTATAACAGTCGATAAGTATGTGCCAAAACACACTGAGCGGTAATTACTAGACATATTTTCATCATTTTACGTAAACTGCTCACTATGTATTTTATACATCGTTACGCTGAGCTTAGAAGTCTTTTTTTCCAGCGGATATGCGTCGCGTATTTTGCGTAGTACGCGGCGCAAAATACCATCAGTGTGTTTTCGACAACACTAAAGCAGTAAAAACACATGCGTATCTTACGTCAATCCAGGCTGTCTTCACATTTGTGGAAACAGTCTTGATTGACGTAAGAACAGACATTTATAAATTGAAACCTATATACAATATGTAAATGTCGTCGATCCTATAGACAAAATCATTTTGCCATCGAAGTACAGACACAAGGATTTTTGAAAAGAGGACAATATTGACAATCCCACAAAACAATATTCGTAAAAAATTGATATGATGTCTAGACAGCGAAGGATTAAGGGAGGTCACACATCAAAGAAGGAAGGGAGATGTGCCAAAGAAATATTTCGATGTAACCTACATCAAATAAATTCTTGTGTTCTCTGGTGTGTGTATAAGTAGATTGCTGTCAGGAAATGAATGGTTTGACTGCAACAATCAATTTTTACAAAATATCAAGCCTTTTTTCTCTAAGGGTGCAGACGTGTACAACACCCACGTTTTGCTAACTACAGTAGGTCCCATATTATAAGGGTAGGCCGTACTTTTTACACGCAAACTTACGTATCAAAACTTAGGACGTCAGTTATAGTCACGCGTAGATTGGAAGAAAACGACAGGAGCAACGTGGCAATCAAAGATGACACTATCTATCAAGGCACTTCCAACCCAACTAACTTTGCTCAACTTACAACAACAAGGACAAACTTTGTTATTTTTTTCGAGTTTGTGTTCTTTATAAGCGTCATGTTTGCCGCAAATAAATGTACTTCCTTTCTTTTCACTCTCTTTTCTGATTCACAGCCAGAATTATTGTTTTCCAGTTAAGCAGACCTCACTACTCTGTTGATAAAGAAACATTATTTATTTATTTATTATTATTAGCCTGTGATGTCCCACTGCAGGGCAAAGGCCTCCCTACTCTCTTTCCACTTCTCTCTGTTCAAAGCTGTTAAGGACTAGTTCTTGTTGAAGGAGTCCAGCTCATCCCGCCATCTCTGATAAACATACATACATCCTTAAACGATATAGTCATACAGTCTCCAATAGCATATCGTCTCCATTCCAAACTCCCCGAAGGACCACGTTTATGACGCAACGAATTTGTCTTAAATCCCGGTACGGTAGCCGCAGTATAATCCTAGGCGAGTGCAATATGCTTTAAGACAACGGCTTACATTGTTTTTGGCTGCGTCATGCCTTCGGCTTTACGAAGTATGGTTATTACGTGCTTTTATTTGTTTATCTTGTCTTGCAGGTTTTTTTCTTGTGGTGATATTGAAACGCAATATGGATTTTTAATATTAAATATTCTTGGGTACTGTTTAGTCGGGAGCAATGGTAGCCCAGGGGTAACGGCCGTGACTCGCAGGTGGTAGGTTTAGACACTAAACAGACAGGCGCTTTACTTTTTGTAAATTATTTCATCACTACTGCTCTCAAAACGGTGAAGAAGAACATCGTGAGGAAACCGGCAAGTTATAGAACCAAAAATTCGAAGACATGTGTGACATCTACCCATCCGGGCCCACGCTTTTCACAGAGAGGAGGCCTGTGTCCCAGCAGTGGGAACATTAAGGAGACTAATATAATAATATAATAAATAATTATAATGCCTAAAAGTATATGATCGACTACAGTAAACAGAATCAGAAAAATATATGATATTCTGCAGGATATATGCTAATTAGATAGTGTGTTGAAAACATAATACAATTAATTTGATATGAGAGAAAAAAATCATAAAGATACCTCTAAAAAAATTATTTTCACAGTAAAAACCATACTAATGTATATACAATCATTCTGATTTTTTGTCAGATTATTCTACAAGCAACATACTGAAGCACTAGTGTTTTAATTGTTTAGTCCAAACAATAATTTTTTTTTTGACCTTTTGAAGGCCGCAAAAACTTGTTGGATGCGAGAAGCGCAGAACCGATCGATATGGAGGTGCTTGGGGGAGGCCTATGTCCAGCAGTGGACGTCTTTCGGCTGAAATGATGATGATGATGAATAGATTTTTTGTAAATAGTTAATTGCTTCATATTTGGCCAGGGTTGTCATCGCGCTTCTCTTTCTTTTTTATGTAGTCCGACAGTGACCGCGCTTTAGGTCATTTAGTCCCCTTAACCTTTTGACCGCCACAGTCATGTATAGATGACAAATCAAAATGTGCCCAGCACGCCACGGTTCGACTACATGACAGACTTTGACGCCGAGGGCACGTTTTTGATTTTTTGACGTGTGGCGGTGAAAATATGCTATGCTGTTTAGTCGTGCCAATGATCTTAACCAGGATTTTGTGATACTCATCCTCATCCACAGCCCAACTTTACCCACTGCTGGGTCTTAGGCCTCTCTTTGTTTGCGTCAATCTCCAGTGTTTTTTTTTTTTTTTTTTGTTTTAACTTGATTTAAAAAGAGTCTAAGTCAAAGTCAAATAATTTATTTCAAATAGTGTGCCTATTTAAAAGGTTCGTTTTGAACGTCAAAATTTACAAAAAATAGAATTGATTATAGTCGCCCCTTCCAAAGAGTGTTAATGGAATTGCTTGCTTGTTAGTTATCTATAGGAATCTACGCTTGGAACGAGCAACTAGCTTCAACTTATTATCTGACCTTGAAAATTCAATAGTGTCTGTAAATAGTTGAGTTAAATAAAAGTTGTGGGTTTGAATTTGACTAAGAATGTTGAGCTGAATGGTGCTGAATCCATGCGTCATGTACGTAAAGGGGCTCCGTCTATTGGGACTGGTCATCTCTAAGCAGCTTTAATTTTTTTCTCTTTGCTATATTCCGGACGCTTTTAATGTGTACGTTTACGTCGTTCTCGCATATAATTATAAATTCAAAATTAATAATGTAACTGATACTTTTGTAACAACATAATTTAAAAGAGTGTCTATGGAGTTTCTTGCCCGTTCTTCTCCATAGGTACCTACCTACTATGCATTGGAATGGCCAACTAGCTTCATATTTCTGACTGACCGATTCCTAGACATTGAAAAAGTGCCTGTAAATAGTTTGATTGAAATAAATCCTTTGAGTTTGAGAATGCTTTAAAAAAATTTACTACTGTTTGATTGCCAGTAGTTGATTGATTGGTTTTCCCAACCGTGTTTGCACTAGGTACGTGTAAAATTTTCACATGGAACAGATGTTATATATGTGGCGCTCAGATATGTAGTTGATGTTTGTGAATGTGAGATTTGTTTGTCAAAAGCTTGTCCGTTATAGAAAACCTTTTTTTTCGATCTGTTGGAATTTTACCGGAAGAAAAATCTAAAACCTTTACTGAAATTCTGATATCCGAAAATAAATTAACAATTAAGGTACACCAACAGCTTCTGTGTTTAATATATTTTGAGTTCAAACACAACAACATCAACAATAATAATAGCCTTAGACTTCCACAGTCACCAATTACAAGTAAACCAGCTATCTCAGAATTCAACTCAATCCTAAGAATTTAAAATTCAATCACTCACTGATATACAACGCACAGCCTAATTTTCTAGGTCTAGAAGCATGAAATTTTGCACTAGAGTTCCTTAAACAAGGGTAAAATTAAATTAGCTAGCAAAACTCCACAGAAGTGATGGCTATCGAAATCTAAACATGATAAAACAAAAGACAACAGATTTTGTCAACCCATACTACAAGAAAAACATTAACAGCTGTTGTTGACCCCTAAAAAGACACAAGATATTATAATTATATTACTAGCTGAGTCCCGCGGTTTCACCCGCGTAAATGTCGATCCCGTGGGAATATCGGGATAAAAAGTAGCCTATATGTTAATCCAGGGTGTCAGCTACCTCCATACAAAATTTTATGAAAATTGGTCCAGCCGTTTGAGCGTTAAGAAGTAACAAACATATAAACACACACACACTCACCCACTTTCGCCTTTATAATATTATCACTGTTATTAATTCGAAAGTAACTCTGTCTGTCTGTCTGTATGTTACCTTTTCACTCCTAAACCACTGAACGGATTTCGATAAAATTTGGCAGAGAGATAGATTGCATCCCGGGGCCTTCCCCGGGATGCAATCTAATTCTCTGCCAAATTTTATACGAGCCAAATTTTACGCGAGGTATGTCGATAAAAACTATCATATGTCCTTACATATGATAGTTTTTATCGACATACCTCGCGGGCGAAGCCGCGGGCGGAAGCTAGTGTATTATATTTTATCGTGTTTAGATATCGATACCCATCACGTCTGTGGAGTTTCGCTAGCAAGTTTAAGTTGACCCTGTATAGTAAAATTGAGCACTTAGGAAGGATTTTTGAGAATTCACTCCCTAAAGGGGTTATTTTTGCCGATGGGCACGATTCTTAATAGAAAGTGGCACAGCCTCACACGACCACGCGAAAACAAACACACTGTACAAACCAATAAAACTGACATTCAGACTGACGCTGCGGACTGACGGAAGCGTTTGACAAACATGCGGGCCTTCACACGGCTTAGTATTGGATGCCCATTTGTCATTTGTGCATTACCATAACTCAACTGAGGATGATGAATCTAACCGGGTTTATATAAGCCGTTGTATAAGCTGTAGTTTCAAGCTAGCTGATTGGCTAATACTGTGACATGGTATTAGTACTTGAGCAGCTATTGTGATCGCGAGCGAGTCGCCAGCGACTATAGTTCGTTTTTTTACCGACTTAAAAAAAAAGGAGGTTATCAATTTGACACGTATCTATATAATATGTAATATTATTGGAATTGCATTATATTCACATATGACAATCTACAAGTATTAGGGCTTCCAAACAAATATACAAAATTTTGTAGACGTATGTATGTATGTATGAATGTATGTACCTATGTATGTATGTTTGTCCACGCATTTCTCCGCAACTATTAATCGGATCGTGACCATTTTTAGGGTTCCGTACCAAAATGGTAAAAACGGAACCCTTATGGTGAGACTAAGTCTGTCTGTCTGTCTGTCACAGATGGATATCTCAAGAACTACTAATGCTATCAACTTGAAATTTGGAATAGTTTTAGATGACGTTTGCCCAACTATTTTGCAAATAAGAAAGAAATAAAAATATATGTATATTTTTTGCAACAGTGACTGAAAGGGGGTCTGAAAAATTCGAAGTGGGGTTATTAGGAGCGTAGTTTGCACATTCTCAAACATTTCTTTTTTGCCGCATAGTTTTCAACTTTTTATGAAAAATGTAAAAAAAAATACCGTTCTCCCCCTTATCTCCGAAGTTTGCAAAGAGAAAAATCTGAAATAATTCTATGTGATAGAAGTTTATGTAAAGATTACAGGAAAAATAAAACGTAGTCTCTAAATAGCACCCTTTTTCAGAAATCATCAACAAAAGTTACATTAGTTTCACTATCGGTTAAGAGATGGCGCTGACATAAATCTTCAATATTCTACACCGCAGTATACAGTGTTAAAATTCTCTGACGAATATAGGCCTCGCTGATGAAAATTTAAAAACATATAAAACGGAACCCTCGGTGTGCGAGTCCGAATCGCTCTTGCCCGATTTTTTTTGTATTGTCTTACATTTACTTCAACTTAGGGAACAGTGCAAGTTTCATCAAAATCGAGTCAGTCATTTTCAAGATATTATGGACTAATACGTGTAAGTGTGACGGCCTGGCTTATTGATACGAGCTACGGGTGTAGTGTAAAAATATCTCAAAACCTTGGTCAAATTCTAGTGCAATATTTAAAATAAAACTATTACCTACTTATTACAAACAAATATTCCAGTTTTTAATTAAAACTAAAAATTACGAAATAAAAAAGTAAGTTTTTTTTAAATCGGTTTAATTTTTTTTAATTTATTTTGTATGTAATATTTTAGTTTAAGACGTCACGAAATCAAATTCTTCTCTTGTTCTCACACACTATTGTCGACATTTCTTTTTCATTTCTCCTTTTGCAGGTCTGCTGGAAGATTTTTTTTAAGAAATAAGCAGATCTTTCGTACTCAATACTAATAATTATGTCATATCTGTATCAATTTTACTGTGTGTAACATAAATAAGAAAAGAAATATTTTTTTTTATATTTTTAAATGTTTTTTATACTTATTTTATATTTTAAGAAATATTTAAAAACGTAATTAAATGTGTAAATAGACGAATAAACGTAAAAACATAAAAAAATAAATAAGTGTGTTCCTTACTTTTTCAAACTGGATACATTATTAGGTACTAAATATATGTTGTGGTCGTGTAGTTAAACTCAGCACTTCAAGTTTTAAGCCGAACTTACCCACTACTGAAGCGACCAAAGCAAAATTCTAAAATAATTCGATCTCAAACTTAAGCAAAGTCAAAACTAGTTTTTCCTAAGTTCCAGTTTGTGTTTGCACTTTGAAATACGATCCTAGACAACGCGTAACTAATTAGCTTTAGTTTATCTTAATTTTAGGCTGAAACGTATCTTTTCTTAGGACTTCAAAGACTTCTACAGTTTGCGTTTGTTTAAGACTATTTCTGTGTTCAGGAGTGAAGAAGTTTAGGCTAATTAGGTTGTTTGTCGAATAAAAAGTAGGCATAATCATCCTATAACGTTCCCACTGTTGGGACACAGGCCTTCGCTCTGTGAGAGGGAGTGGGCCATAATCCCCCACGCGGGCCCAGTGCTGGTTGGCGGATGTCACAAGTCTTCGAATTTTTGGTTTTAGGACACGCCGATTTCTTCACGATGTTTTCACACAAAGTGCCTTCCTGGGTACTCACGACCTTGTAAGTCGGGGTGGATACCACTGGACTACCACTGCTCAAAATAAAATGTTAAGTAGCTCTAATTCGATAGGGTAGGTTCGGTAGGGTTCGATTCCCGCACGGAACAAATATTTGTATGACCTACAAGTAGTTGTTCCGGGTCTGGCTGTTCGTGTATGTGAATTTAAATGTTTGTAAACGCACCCACAATACTGGAGAAATTCCTAGTGTGGGGCAACGTTTTTCTTAAAAAAAAAAATCTCCATAAAAGGTAGCAAAAACAGGGTAGGTATTTAAAATCATCATTTCAGCTGAGGACCGTAGTTCCAGTTCTGAGCTTCTCGCAACCATCGAGTTACCTACCTTCACCAGGTCATAGGTTCACCTAGTGGGAGGCCCATCAACGCCATTATTTAAAATTAGGTACTTCAAGAATACTACAACTTAATATTTGAATTACAAGATTTTCATAGCCCGCTTATGGATTACCTATGCCTAACCAAAATATTATTATAATATCAAATCAGGCAGAGCAAAGCAGGGAATATTGTACAACAGATGGCCGATGAGGCCGAAAGGTTCTGGAGTGGCGACCGCGTACCGGAAGACGTAGCGTTGGAGGCCTCCCAAAAGGTGGACCGAAGGCCGCAGGAATCCGCTGGATGCGGGAACCACAGAACCGGTCAAAGTGGCGGTGGTTGGCGGAGGTATAGATACGGTAATAATTAATAAATAATATAACAAAATAATAATTAATTATCTCCTCAGGGCTTCCTCTCTCCTACCCTCTTGCTGTGCGCTACAGGGTCCATAATGATATAAATTATATAGTTACCACCTAAGTACACGTTATGGTAAAGCAATAAAGATATTGAAATAAATGATGAATGAATATTAAATAAATAAATATCGTAATTTTATTTATTTATTTATTTAACCGTTTATGTACTAATGAAGAGAGCAACAGAAAAATACGAACAAGAGTGATGCTTATTTCCAATGAAATCTCTTGTACAGACGCCAGCACATCAAGCTACTACAATCTGTCAAATTTCTTTTATAGATTTTCAACTTTATCGCTAAAACATAAGGTTCAAAGTTGATTGGGAAAATTTGACAGTTTCGAGTAGCTTGATGTGTATTCTCAATTTCATCTAGCCATCTTAATTGAGTACAATTTTCAGAAATTCAAAGTCTCACAATTTTTAATAACGCATAGGTAACTAAGGTCATTAGAGATTTCCTTAATAAAACTAGGGCAACTGGAGCTTAAAATCTAGCCCATTAACCGACCCAATTTCCAACTTCAAAACGCAAATTATATTCGAATAGAAACTCCATAGTAATAAGTGAAGGTTTCCATTTTTTGTTGTGAGCGGAAAGAGCGCAATATGCCAGTGAAGAGGCTCTTAGGTGCTCTCGGCTTTTTATGGCTCGACTCAGCCTGGGCAATGACGAGCTCTAAACAACTAAGGCTGCTCGAGCAACTTGTGAGCACGACGCTTGAACGTTATATTTTTGCCTGTCATTTATGAGCATTTTTATGTTTTATAGAGTTTTTCCTATGTTTTCTTAAATGGTTAAAAGTTGAGCTATATAATGTGAGAAAATTGTTTGGATTTTTTATGTGTTGTGAATGTTGCTTATCTTTTAAAGGTGCTAAAAGGTTCTAGATGTTTTGACTTGTTGGCGATTTCCTATTTTGTCAATTACCTGATAATTGTTGACAGGCTTGCACTGTCCTCCCATACCGATTAGCACTGTAATATTTTGTAAACCACATATTTTAAAAGAAAAAATTTTTCGCCAGCTCTTCTCTATAGGAAACGACCAACAGGAACCGTGCACCTAGCTTCTGACGTTTCATAAGTGCCCATGTAGGTTTATCACACTAATATTATAAAGGCGAAAGTTTGTGAGCGTGTGTGTGTGAGGGTGTGTGCGAGTTTATATGTTTGTTACTTCTTCACGCTCAAACGGCTGGACCAATTTTGATAAAATGTGTGTATGTAGGTAGCTGACACCCTGGATTAACATATAGGCTACTTTTTATCCCGATATTCCTACGGGATCGACATTTACGCAGGTGAAACCGCGGGGTGCAGCTAGTGTGAAATAAAATAATTTGGATTTAATTTGGATTGAATTGACCCTTCTAAACCCTTCCCCTTTCAAAAATAGGTACTTCTGCATATCATTATTATTTTAAGACTACATTACGTAAATATTATCTTGGAAATTAAACAAAAAATATTCTCCCTTCTAATTTTCCCTCCTGAAGACTCGACTCAAGTCAAGGGTGACTTGACGGATTTCAACGCCTCAAGGCAATGTCAATGCGTGTTTTCATTCGGAAAATAATACTAATGGGTCAATTTTTCTCAAAATTTATGTCAACACTCACAATCAAGTATATAATTATGTAGGAATTGGAATGAGAATTTACCAAAAAGTTTTTATGTAGAAATTCAATAATGTAGGTCTGGTTGGTTAGATGAATGTGTAGGAAACTTGAGGAATAATAACACAGACCTCTATCATACAACTTGTCAGTGAATAATATTTTTTTTTTTTTTTTTTTTATTTAGCCTATACTGAATAATAATTAATATACAAAAAAAAGCAAAAATACAAAATGTTTATATCTGTACCAACTAGTTTACATTAGTTTATGATTGGAGCCTCCTTTTATTAAGCATGATGACGCCTGTGTTAGGAGACTCCAATATTGGACTCACGGTTATGTATTAAGTATATTGATTTATCCAGTTCAGAGTCACAGTAGGTGGCACACACTTAATATCGAAATGGAATTGAAATGGAATGGAATTTGCAATAGGTTATTTATTAAGTTCACATAAAGTTAGTGAGCACAAACAAAAAAGGCTTTTAGATATTTTTGACGTTCATAAGTGCTTTTTATGTACCTACTAGCTTCTGCCCGCGACTTCGTCCGCGTGAAATTTCACCCTCTTAGGGGTGGAATTTCGAAAAACCCTTTCTTAGTGGATACCTACTCTTCACAAAGAACACACCCTCCAAATTTCATGTCTCTAGGAGCAGCGGTTTAGACTGTGCGTTGATATATCAACAATCAGTCAGTCAGTCAGTTTACCATTTTATATATATAGGGTGACTGGTAATTAGTGACCGATACTTAAACACGTGATTTTACTCATCATTATGAACAACTTTTGCTATGGGACCAAACCTGAAATCGCGAAAAAAAATCAGCTGTTCCCTACATTTATGTTTGTCTAACTCGTCAAAATGTAGAGAACAGCTGCTTTTTTTCACGATTTCAGGTTTGGTCCCATAGTAAAAGTTGTTCATAATGATGAGTAAAATCACGTGTTTAAGTATCGGTCACTAATTACCAGTCACCCTATATAGATAGATATAAGATTTGAAATAAATGCTTTGACTTTGACTTTGATAGTACTAGCTTCTGGCCGCGACTTCGTCCGCGTGGAATTTTTGGTTCCCCCGACCCGACCCGTCATCGTCGCCTGCCCGCGCTATTACTTCGTTTTTACTTAGCGTTCTTTCTGACTTTTTTTTTCTTTCTACTCGGCTCCGAAGAGTCGTAGCGTGATGTTAATTAGCCTAAAGCGTGATAAATCGAGAGGCTCATCAACCCGCGGAAAATCTTAATTTTTTTGAATCGCTCTGCGATTCAAAAAAATTACGTACACTTTCGCACAACGCCATCTATGGGGAAATGCATAAAACGTCTGCACAAAGCATGCTAGAGCGCTGTATGAATAAAAGTTGTATTCGTGAATGTTTTAGCGGCATTTTGCGTTTTAGTAATTTTATATTATCTCCGAAATGACCAATGGACATGCTCTATACTTAGGGTAAATCAAAATTATCTCTTTAATGTCCTTGTGGTCATAAAATAATTTATTTTGATAAGGATTAATATTTAAAAATTATATTTCTATCCAAACATTAATAGAAAACAAAGAGCTCATTTATTAAATTAAATTTTAGTCGACAACATCCATCAATTTCTTACTAAACTTCAACTATATCCGACGATCCTGCATACTTATCTCTTTTGTTGACTGTACATTGTTTTTTTTTTCTACTATAAGTAATTTTTATTAAAGTTACATTTTTATTTAATTTCCTATTGGAGTATAAAATACTGCACATTTTGATATAAGTGTGTTAAAAGTAATTTCATTCGAATACATGAATAACTAAAATATCCCTAGATTGTATTATAAAAAAAAAGGTTGCGGTTTCATCGAAATTTTACTTTATAGTCCAATTCTGTCGCTTAAAACATATTCGTAAATCTCAGGGCTACAACCTGTGTCACTAACCCAGCTCAATTAACTCCATTAATACCTTCCAAAACAGCTGAAACCCTAATGAATGAAAGCCTGAAACTGAATAAAATACACACCGACACACTGAACGCAAAAACCACAAAAGAAAACGGGTCACCCATTCATTTAGTATTACAACTCAGTCGCCTTTGTCTCGGCCCCATTGAGTCAAATTGTCATACCGTAATGTAATTTATCAAGGCGATGTCGTCTCCCCTTAAAATTCGAGGACGTTTACTCTGAAAACTCGTTTAAAACCTCGCTTTATGGTATTATAATGAGCATAAAGGAGCTTCAGGTTTTGTATGGTTATTGCATAATTAGGTGCGGAAGGGAAGAAAAGATTTAGCTTTGGCATAAACATCTTTGTACGTGATGTTTTGTGTTGTGTGTGTTGAATTTGTTAAATAATTTTATGGATTTACTCAATCACGTGTTAGTATCAGAATTTCGCAATTAGTAAGTTTAGGGCTCGCACGAAACTCTTAGTCATATGTGTCGTAAAATAGTTACTTTATTATTTACTTTGAATGTGTCTCATGCACTGTAAGTTAGAATATTTATTTATTACTTATCTATTTATTTCAGGCATCAATGCCCATATAAAACACATAAAAAACAATATTAATAACTTAAAAATACTATAAATACATACAAAAATATAATTACACTAAAAAACTAACAAACTAACGAACACGAAGTGTCTACGTCGTGTTTCGCTGACTGGTGTCATGTATCCGGCCACGACAAAATCGATAGATCATGCCGTGGTGGTTGAGATGAAGTCAACACAGTTTTTTTTTTTTTTTTTTTTTTTTCTTTAAATTTTAGGGACTTTTATTACGCACAGCGTATGTCAGTCCCATCGTAACCTAATACAAGATACACATCAAACTAATGAGATTAATGTATCAAGTCAACACAGTTGATGGTGACTTGTACAGGCTCTTTTTGACTACCATTGGTCACATTCTGGCTGACCACTCCTACTTAAAATTTGTACTAGGATAATTTCGGTAGGCTCACATCGATTTTGCAGAAGAATTTTGACCTTCAGGCCGAGCCGACCGTCCTCTAGCCGAACTTACCACATTTCGTCCTTCGGTCAGCGTCCTACTAATTCGTAATTACAATTCATGGAGCTATAAAAAGAACATTCACAATCAGGACGTTTGGCGATTGTCGACAAAACGCAATTAACTTAATTGAGGAAGACTTCATTTGACTTTTATGGCGTTTTGTTTGTTTTGCTCTGGATTCTGTCGTTCTGTCGCTTTGCAAACGGATAGAGAGATAAAGGAATTGTGTATTGGGCGTTTTGACTTCTGACTGTTATTTTAGGAAGCGTGACTTGTTGATTTAAATTATGTCGTCACTTGTTTGCTCTTTAAGGGATTGCAGAAAGCGAGAAAGCCGCCCATTGTGTTTTGTAGTGTTAAATGTTTTTTTTTTAATGTATTTTTGAATGTGGTGTTTTTAAAGAATATATTATATCACACTAATAATACAAAGGCGAAAATTTGTGGGTGTGTGAGGGTGTTGTGTGTTTATATGTTTGTTACTTCTTCACGCTCAAACGGCTGGACCAATTTTGATAAAATTTTGTATGGAGGTAGCTGACACCCTGGATTAACCTACGGGCTTTTTATCCCGATATTCCCACGGGATCGACATTTACGCGGGTGGAACCGCGGGGCGCAGCTGTACAGCGGTAAACTGGTTGTCAGACTTTTGGGCTTCTGACAACCCGTAACGACTGACAAAGATCTACGGATGACAGCCAGGACCAACTGCTTAACATGCTTAGCAGTCTTTAAGACTTCTTTTACACAATTTTAAACCCGTTCGAGATAGAACGCGACCGGGAGCTACAGAATGAAAGAAAAATATTTTATTTGGGAAACACATAGGAAATACAAAAAGGAGCATTAAAAACTAACAAATTTACATTCAAAAGCAACCACAAAAAATAAATAAACCAAAAAAAAAATAGCTGTGCGAGGCCAAAAAGCTAAAGCAAAAGTTGAATAGAGAAGAATGAACGGTGAAAAAAAAATTAAATTAAAATTTTAAAAAACCCCCGACAAAAATAAAATTGAGGAATCCCTACAAAAAGCATGAAATAAAAAAATAAATTTAAAAAAATCTTATGGGAGTCGGGGGACCGTTCTGTGGAACACCTTCTATTCTAAGGTCCCCCGACTTCCATAAGATTTTTTAAAATTTATTTTTTTATTTCATGCTTTTTGTAGGGATTCCTCAATTTTATTTTTGTCGGGGGTTTTTTAAATTTTTAATTTAATTTTTTATTTCATTCTTTTTGTAGGGACTCCTTAATTTTTGTATTTCATTTCTTTTATTTTCTTCCGTTTCTGGTAATTTGGTGTTTAATCAGGTTTTTATCCGTCAAAAAATATTGATTAATGCAATGTTGAAGCATAATTTTTAAGACCAAACAGATCAAATTTTTAGTTTTCATTTCGTTAGGTAGTTAATATTCCTCATTCCCTTTCAATATAGTGTAAATTATTCTACTTGTCAAGCCCTTGCATTTGATACCTATATTGAAGGAGTTGTGAAAAAAAATGTAATTCGCCATTTTGTGGTGGCGGCCATCTTGGATTTGAAATTTTTAATAGTGTATAGTATTCTACTAGTCAAGCCCTTTCATTTGATACCCATATTGAGGGAGTTGAGAAAAAAAAATGTAATTCGCCACTTTGTTGTGGCGGCCATCTTGGATTTAAAATTTGTTATAGTGTATAGTATTCTACTATTGAAGCCCTTTCATTTGATACCCATATTGAGGGAATTGTGGAAAAATATGTTATCCGCCATTTTGTAGCGGCGACCATCTTGGACCGATTTTCATCAAACATAGCTAAGAACACTCCCGACTAATACACCTTTCAAACAAAAAAAACTAAATCAAAATCGGTTCATCCGTTCGGGAGCTACGATGCCACAGACAGACACACACACACTCACACACACACACACAGACACGTCAAACTTATAACACCCCGTCGTTTTTGCGTCGGGGGTTAAAAAAGGAAACGATCAATGGTGAATGCTATAATACAAAAAGAATTAAGTATATGAAGTGATGAATAGATTTCTTAAAATTCGGGACAATAGGGAAAGCTACTCTAATACCTACAAAAATACAATACAATTTTCCGATAAAAAATCCCGCCCTAATTAGCGTTTAACATTCAAAGACATCAAAGTAGGTTGAAGACATAAAAATGTATATGAAATTAATTTTAATACATTAATTAATCACCGTGGCCTTTGGAAGCCTGCCGTTAATTTATTGATTTTTAATTCAAAGAAATGAAATAGCTGATTTGACTGGGTCCCTGGGTATGAGGAACAGGGTGTAAAGTTCATTCATCCAAAAAAAAAGGAAAAAGTAATAGAAAAAGGAGGATCCCTCAACCAGACGGGTATTGTGTGTGGTAGGCAAATTACAGAGGATTGAAGTCGGGACGTAGTATATATACTAGTCGCGCGGTAAACTCTGCTTGCGCGATGCAGGATTTTGCATGACGACAGAGTGATGCGTAGTTCGCTGGTGGCGATAAAGATGCCGCCGCAATTCAATCAAATGGGCCCTTAAAAGTTAATATTGAAATATTTTACATTGCCGAGAAGACTAAAAAGCGGCCAAGAGCAAGTCGGACTTGCATACGGAGGGTTCCGTACCACCGTACAATATTTAACACTACATATTTTTAGCGCCGAAAACCCCCTTTAATTTTAACACTTATTATTTACGGCCGTAGTAGTACACATTATGTGAAAATTTAATGTATCTTAGTTCAAAAGATAAAGCCCTCTAACAGACTGACGAACCTTTTTGGTCCCGTTGGCACTTCTTGAGTCAAAAAATTTCACTAAAAAGAAAACGTTAGTTTCATTCCGAAACTATTGAAAAATCTGTTTTTTATTAAAATATTCGATATATACCAAAAATGTCGGAACAGGAAAGTTATAAACAGGTAAAATGCAGGAGTTCAGTTTTCATAACTATTACACTATGTGATTTAATGTTTATAACGTGACACCATTTACAGACTTTTATCTATGACCACAGCATACTACGTAGCAATGCTGGCAGCTTCTTGGGCGCTTTTGCTGTTGACAGCGATGCGGACGAATTTTTTCATGCCCTATGATTCATTTCCCTCTTTTTTATACAGGTTGGCCGAGACATCATCGAAAAGTGCAACACCACGCGGTCGAAATGTATGGAACAGCAATTTTTTTAATAATTCGACGCAAAGTGAGTCAGAATGACGTATGAATCCATAGTGACAGGTTGCGCGTTGATGTCTCAGCTACCTTGTTTATATTTGCATATTATTATGATTTCTGTCTCCCGCCTACACTACACCACTAAGGCAGAGGATATCGTGGAGTACCTACGTGCGCCAGAAGACGAGGTACACGCCGAGGGTGCAGTCGTCAACTTCAAGGCGTTCGTGGTGCGCGTGCCGAATTGCTATCTGCCCGTCGTCATGGAAGAAAACTTCTGGCCGCAGGACGTGGTGCTCCGTCGCTTCCGCGGACAAGTACCTACCACAGAACTGCTCAATAGTTAGCAAGTGAAGTACTGGTTTATACAAAAAATTGGTATGTTTAGGTTTAGGTATTTATGAATGGGCCTGCGTCGCCTGAAATAAATAAATAAATAAAATTAATTATTTTAAGGGCAAATTTTTTAATCGACAGATAATTTTAATTCGTATAAAAAAATTTACGTCTGACAGATTTTGTATGGAAGAACTGTCAAAAATTCAAAATTATTCCTCGGATAAAATTATCTGGCGTTGGAAAAATCAGCCCTTAGTCTGTCAGCTTATATATTGTAAATACTATATTCCGAAATAAATAAAGCTTACTTTTCGTTTATTTAGGCATATAATTGTATGACATCAATCTGCCTAGGCTTTTGCCAACTGTGCTGACTTCGACTTCCAGTCTAACCGGTTGCAGCTACCAGTGTTTCACATGGAGCAACTGCCTATCTGACCTTTTACAATCCTATTACTGGGTAACACGATACCTCTTGGCAAGACCGCTTGTCAGACGTTCGGGCTACTGATTACCCGTAATGACTGTCAAATATCTACGAATGACAGCCGGAACCAAAGACTTTACGTGCTCTCCGAGGCACGGTGGGGTCTCATTAATGGATAGTCACCCATCCACGTGCCGATTTCAGTAAGCGTTGCTTAACCTTGAAGATCGACTAGTGAGGCTGTTATTATTTAGCCACAAGCCCCTTCAATTTGAATTCTATGACAACACTATAATATTATGCTTTCTTTTCTTGAATATTAGCCATCTTGTTTGTGATATGAACCCCTGATCGTAACAATTTTACGTAGGTATATGACGCAATATTAAAAATATCAGTCTTCCCTTCTCTTGGCTTGGTAAACAACGTTTTGTTAAAAACAAGTCTCTCAAACATTTACTGCCTTGACAACAATTTTATATTGCGCAAGGTGTGTACTTTACTCCAGCAAAAGCAATGCAGTCAGAAAAATAAAAAGCGGAAATTCCAAATCGCATCGTAGAATTCCCGGGAAATGTGGCACAACACATTCGGTAGAAAGAAACAAAGGACTCAACACAGAACGCCAAAGCACAAAGTAAAATAATTTGGCCGCAGCCTAACTTGAACATTTTCGACAAGTAACTCCGACACAACTATTTTAATGGAGAATGTTTCTGACATCGCTATCTTCCGTTTGAAACTACACGTCACACCTCCCCTTTTAACATACCCCTATTCTAATTACAGCAAAAGAGATGGATGACACATTCAAGCGACGAATGCGAACGGAAATTGAGTGGACCCTTTTCACTTTAACGCCAAACCTCAGTAAGTCGTGGATAAAGAAACTTTTGGGTTGTTAATGGTTGAAATATTTGCAGAAAGTGTTTCCTGGTTGACTAGTTTGCTGTCAAACTGTTTCATAGCTGTTTTCCTTTTATTACATCGTTTTATGTCACCATTTTGCTTTTAAGAGGATAATACTCTAAGGAATACTCACATCGTTTCAGTAAATTGGACAAAGTTTGCTATAGGAGAAACAATTTTGAATTTGGGAGCGTTGTTGTTGGATAAAAAGTAGGATGGACAAAGCTCCCAAATTCAAAAGCTTTGGTTTTAATAAAACGATAATTCCCTTTAGAAAACTGTCTATTATTCCCTATTTGCATGGATTATTAAAACTAGAACGAAATCGAAAGAAACTCAAGCTCATGAAGTCATGATTTGTTTAAAATAATGGGCAAAACGACAACAATGGAGTTTCGTAGGGTAGTTTATACTTTACATTCATCCTCTATCGTCCTCATGTAGTACTAAGTACTATTAGTTATTCTGTGGTTTAGGTTAGGTTTCTCATTTTGTTTGGGGGTCGGTGCCTATCATGTCCTGAAAGGAATACATCAAATTACAAGTCAGCCAGTATATGCAATGCAGAAACATACTGGTTCTGCCCCATAGGACAATCTAGAAGTAAGACAAAATCAAACTGGTACATTTTCTCACATACTCAACTTTTTTAAACTGAATACAAGCCACACTTTTGAAAACAAACGCCTCCATAATTTATACGTCATTAAAAAAACAAACTCCAGTACCAACAGTGTGGGTCTAAATGACGCTGTGGACAAAACAAACGGCCGGCGGATGAGTCTCGAAGTCACGGGCCACAAATTGTTTTTGTGGGAGCCCTAATTATTTCCACTTGATGGTTTTGTATGTGGATAGAGAATTTGGAAGTGACTGCATTATAAATTATAATTGGTGGTTTTAGGGAGGTTGGTGGTTGTTCCGTATTTTGGTAATTGGTTTATGATTGAGGAGGTTGTTCCTTATTTTGGTAACTGCTATTATGATTGAGGAGAGGGGCTCGTTGCTAAATAAAAACCACGCTACGCTTGCTGAGGTCGGTCTGCGGATGGATGTCCGTTCATTACAATATCGAGATCCCTCCGTGCCTCGGAAAGCACATTAAGCCGTTGTTGGTCCCGGTTGACATTTGTAGATCTTTTACAGTCATTGCGGATGGTCACCCGAAAGTCTGACAAGCAGTCTTGCCAAGGGGTATCGTATTACCCAGTTAATGGGTTTTGTAAGTCATATTGGCAGTGGCATCATGTAAAATACTGGTATTCAGCTGCATTAGGTTAGATTGACAGTCGAACCCAACATATTTGGGATCAAGCGGATGATGATAGTACCTATATGAGTGAGGATTTATTACTTTGTGGATTTTATTATTGTAATATTTCAGAAGGTTGGTGAATGTTCTTCATTTTAAATTAAGAAATGTGTATATTATAGGAAATTTCAAAGTGGCGTCAGTTACAGAAATATTGGAACGGAATCGTTGATGACGTGATGAGGAGGGAGGAAACGCATGTAACTAAAAGAATACGAATGCTGATGGAAAGTGAGGGAGAGGAAGACCATAAAAGATGCATGAATTGTGTGAGGAATGATAAGAAAAACGCGAGTGCATGATAGAGTGGTATGCTAACAGGAGAGAATGGAAGAGAAAAAGGTTTTACGCCGTTTTATATTTTTATTCGATAGTTTACATCGCTATATAATAGTAAAAAAAATATTCAACGCCAAAAAAGCAATTAAAAGTACTTACAAAAAAGTACAAAAAAGTTAAAAATAGCCTACCGACACAGGCGCCTTATACGCCCTACATTTTGGCGCGCTAGGTGTGACGTCATAGTTCATATCATTGACAACGGACTGAATCGCAAACACTCCAGTAAATAAAACACATTGACATTTATTGTTGTCACTTACTTTTACATCACATTCACTCTGACTAATGGCGTCGTTTTTCAAACATTTGAATTTCCCACAGTTTTATTGCACTTTTTAATAAATAATTTCTTGCTCGAAAATAAATTTTAATGAAAAATATTGATGTAGGCCAAAGACATTCAATTATTTAAATTTCTTTGATGTCGGCATAATTCTGAAGTAGGTAACGATACAGTTAAAAAAGTAAAAAATACAGTTTATAAAAAAAAAAATGTTGGGGCCTTATTTAAATCACTTGCCTATTCTCTGTTGGTGATTGAAGATTGACTGATTGAAGATTGTTTATTTCGATGATTTTGCGTATTTTGCGTCGTGTAATGAGACTGGAGAGAATTTTTTTGCTGGTGGACTGGTTGATAGTCTTAGTCATCCTAAGAAAATATCAAAAGACTATTTTCAGCTATGATTACACGGCTGAGCTAAGCACTTGCATGGGAAGCAAATTCTTTCTGTCTCAATAAAAAAAAAAATAAGTATCATACTTAATTTTTTTTTTTTACCGAAATAACTTTGTATAGTATACAAAAGGGATTAAAGATTTTTAAATTGACCCTACAGTGTCAGATGTGCAAAGATCTTGCGTGGTATACCTATTGCCCGCCATTTTCATTCTTTTCAAAATAGCGGCCTCGTTTGAAACCTATATAAATCGATAGCTGACCTCAATGCAAACAGAAAACACATTATAGGATACCTGCGTGGCCACTATTTTGAAAAAAAATAAAATGGCGTAAAGTAGGTATGCCACGGACCTTCAAAGCCCTTTGCACGCCGACATTAATGGCATAATAAGTGACCGATGTTGATCATATTTAAAACTTACTGTACCTTATATAAGCAAATAAATTATTCGATAAGATATAATAAATTAAAAATTATATAATAAATTTGTCGAGAATTCATTATTACTAAATGTGCCCGTTCCTCGTAAGCTTCTACATCTGCAATTTCCACTCTTACCGCGTTGCAAACGCAGCCACTATATCCAATAAAGATGCAAGCTTGTCAACGTTTATAGTTGCTCTCTAGTTTATTGTAAAAGAGTGGCAAAATATGTACGTTTTTATGAGGCTTATTTCCGTGTATCCATCCCTAGAGTGTTTGTAGGGAAAATAGATAGCAAAATGTACTACTAATTTAACACTACCAAAATTGGTGTTTTTAATTGGCTCAGGTAATGTAATATAATAATAATTTCATTTATTTCAGGTACCACATAACCCATATCAGAAAGCATCTTTTAAATTCAAAAAAATATCTTTAAAATTCAAAGAAAAAGACTTCATTTTAAGTAAGAGGCAGTGGTTATAAGCGTTTTATTTAATCATGGCATATATCTTATGTATCGTACCTAACTTTATAAAAATAGCGCATCATAAGTCTATAATATTCCCAATGTTGGGACACAGGCCTCCTCTTAGTGAGAGGGAGTGGGCCATAATCCACCACACGGCCCCAGTGTGGGTTAGTAGATGTCATGTTTTCGAGTTTTTGGTTCTAGGACACGCCGGTTTCCTCACGATGTTTTCCTTCACCGATTTGAGAGCAAATAGCGCATGTTGTGGTAAAAATATTAGTCTGTCAGAAAGATGGTAGTACGGCTGACCTGCACTCTAATTGCGTAACACACTATTACTCTCAATTTGAATCATTTTGAAGCATATTGCTATTCCATTGCTCCATATCTTCGAAAAATGTGTTTGCTCAACAATGTAAATCACGCAATGAATGTTGTTGAACTGTCAAAATAAAACCCATTGCTACTGATAGTGTGTTTACTCACTTACCCTGCTGTCCAGAGGCACTAGACAAAGTGACATTTTATCAGCGATGGATTCACATAAGCTACCTCAAAGCTATATATAAATGCTGTTGGAAGCCGTTGCAGAAATACGAAACGCTTTGAAAGCAATTGTCACTTGTTCTTAGTACCTAAATTGCAGTGGCGAAGGGTGAATTTCTGACAGAGGTAAGCCGGAGCCAAAAAAAATGCATGTAGTCGTTTTGCAATGTTTTAATTTCATGGTGTACTAGCTGCGCCCAGCGGTTTTACCCGCGTAAGTGTCGATCCCGTGGGAATATCGGGATAAAAAGTAGCTTATATGTTAATCCAGGGTGTCAGCTACCTCCATACAAAATTTTATCAAAATTGGTCCAGCCGTTTGAGCGTGAAGAAGTAATAAACATATACACACACACACTCACATACTTTCGCCTTTATAATATTAGTGTGATTAAATACCTAGTTTGATAATGTTTAAATTTCAATTTCTTAATTTTCATTTTTTTTTTTAATTTCTGAATTTTAGAATGGAAGCCGTTGGGAATCGAGTTGAGTAGAGATGGTACCTTCGCCACTGCTACATTGAGATATCACCATTATTAATTAGGAAGACCATAAAAGATGCATGAATTGTGTGAGGAATGATAAGAAAAAAACGCGGGTGAATGATAGAGTGGTCTGCTGACAGGAGAGAATGGAAGAGAGAAATGTTTGACGCCGTTTTATATTTTTATTCGATAGTTTACATCGCCATATAATAGTAAAAAAAATATTCAACGCCAAAAAAGCAATTAAAAGTACTTACAAAAAAGTTAAAAATAGCCTACCGACACAGGCGCCTTATACGCCCTACATTTTGGCGCGCTAGGTGTGACGTCATAGTTCATATCATTGACAACGGACTGAATTGCAAACACTCCAGTAAATAAAACACATTGACATTTATTGTTGTCACTTACTTTTACATCACATTCACTCTGACTAATGGCGTCGTTTTTCAAACATTTCAATTTCCCACAGTTTTATTGCACTTTTTAATAAATAATTTCTTGCTCGAAAATAAATTTTAATGAAAAATATTGATGTAAGTAGGCCAAAGACATTCAATTATTTAAATTTCTTTGATGTCGGCATAATTCTGAAGTAGGTAACGATACCGTTAAAAAAGTAAAAATACAGTATACAGGGTGGCGATTAGGTTGTCACATTACTCTTAAGAGGTCATTGTACTCATCATTATGAACAAATTTTACTATGGGACCAAACCTGAAATCGCGAAAAGAAAATCAGCTGTTCCCTAACAAAATGGCGTAAAGGACCTTCAAGGCCCTTTGCAAGCCGACATTAATGGCATAATAAGTGATCGATGTAAACTAAAACTTATAACTAACTTGTGTACCTTATATAAGCAAATAAATTATTCGATAAGATATAATAAATTAATAATTATTAAATTTGTCGAGAATTCATTATTACTAAATGTGCCCGTTCCTCGTAAGGTTCTACATCTGCAATTTCCACTCTTACCGCGTTGCAAACGCAGCCACTATATCCAATAAAGATGCAAGCTTGTCAACGTTTATAGTTGCTCTCTAGTTTATTGTAAAAGAGTGGCAAAATATGTACGTTTTTATGAGGCTTATTTCCGTGTATCCATCCCTAGAGTGTTTGTAGGGAAAATAGATAGCAAAATGTACTACTAATTTAACACTACCAAAATTGGTGTTTTTAATTGGCTCAGGTAATGTAATATAATAATAATTTCATTTATTTCAGGTACCACATAACCCATATCAGAAAGCATCTTTTAAATTCAAAAAAATATCTTTAAAATTCAAAGAAAAAGACTTCATTTTAAGTAAGAGGCAGTGGTTATAAGCGTTTTATTTAATCATGGCATATATCTTATGTATCGTACCTAACTTTATAAAAATAGCGCATCATAAGTCTATAATATTCCCAATGTTGGGACACAGGCCTCCTCTTAGTGAGAGGGAGTGGGCCATAATCCACCACACGGCCCCAGTGTGGGTTAGTAGATGTCATGTTTTCGAGTTTTTGGTTCTAGGACACGCCGGTTTCCTCACGATGTTTTCCTTCACCGATTTGAGAGCAAATAGCGCATGTTGTGGTAAAAATATTAGTCTGTCAGAAAGATGGTAGTACGGCTGACCTGCACTCTAATTGCGTAACACACTATTACTCTCAATTTGAATCATTTTGAAGCATATTGCTATTCCATTGCTCCATATCTTCGAAAAATGTGTTTGCTCAACAATGTAAATCACGCAATGAATGTTGTTGAACTGTCAAAATAAAACCCATTGCTACTGATAGTGTGTTTACTCACTTACCCTGCTGTCCAGAGGCACTAGACAAAGTGACATTTTATCAGCGATGGATTCACATAAGCTACCTCAAAGCTATATATAAATGCTGTTGGAAGCCGTTGCAGAAATACGAAACGCTTTGAAAGCAATTGTCACTTGTTCTTAGTACCTAAATTGCAGTGGCGAAGGGTGAATTTCTGACAGAGGTAAGCCGGAGCCAAAAAAAATGCATGTAGTCGTTTTGCAATGTTTTAATTTCATGGTGTACTAGCTGCGCCCAGCGGTTTTACCCGCGTAAGTGTCGATCCCGTGGGAATATCGGGATAAAAAGTAGCTTATATGTTAATCCAGGGTGTCAGCTACCTCCATACAAAATTTTATCAAAATTGGTCCAGCCGTTTGAGCGTGAAGAAGTAATAAACATATACACACACACACTCACATACTTTCGCCTTTATAATATTAGTGTGATTAAATACCTAGTTTGATAATGTTTAAATTTCAATTTCTTAATTTTCATTTTTTTTTTTAATTTCTGAATTTTAGAATGGAAGCCGTTGGGAATCGAGTTGAGTAGAGATGGTACCTTCGCCACTGCTACATTGAGATATCACCATTATTAAACGCTACAACAAACATGGTGTGATTCATTGATAAGCAAAATACTTGGAAGCAACTCTGTAATGCCTCTATTTAGTTCCTACTAGTTCATAATATATTTCTATGGATATCGGCAAACTGTTTCACTCAAAGCTTAATACCAGGAAACATCTCCTTTTCCTGTACTCAACCAATTTTCTATATCTGTAGAGAACTTCAATCCATTAACAATCCTGATTGCTCATCTCGGAACAAAATGAAAATTCAAATAGGTATTGTTAAATCAATCAATAAAGTCATTCATACCGAATTTCGGCCATGGCGACCCATCTCAGAGAAGACTAGCCATCACCGAGACAGGTATTATAGTGCACAAGTGAATGCGCAGACACAGGTGCACTCTCTCTTCCCTCACCCTCATAGTCCGATGGGACGGCAATCCGACACAACTGGAGAGAGATCAGGCGCAGGACCAACGGCTTTCCGAGGCACGCGGGATATCACACCACTGACTTCCAAAATAAGAAAAAAAAAAAAAAAACCAATTACCACTTTGCCCGACCCGGAAATCAAACCCAGGACCCCGTGCTCAGCAGGCGTGCTTGCGACCACGAGATCAACGGGACAGTTAAAACTCAATCAATAGGTAAGTACTGGCTATCGGAAATCCTTTAATAAATATTACAAACCCAAAATCTCCAAGTTTGGTCCCGTACCGACCGCTTACAGCACTAATGGACTATAGGAAGGCATTTTCAATTTTACCTGAGAATTTGCATTCTCAATGAGATTGGTGGATTGAGTCTTGATGGCATTTCGACGTTGATCTAAGAATTTGCATAAAAGTGAAAAAAGGGCCGAAAGCTATTTGCCTTTTGGAATATTTAATTAAAGAAATGTTCGAGATGAGTACCTACATTGTTTCAGGAGAGCAGTGGTGGCCCAGTTGTAGGTCGTCGGTTCGAGCCCTGGCAGGCGCTTTACTTTGTGTAAATTATTTCATCACCACTGCTTTCAAAACGGTGAAGGAAAACATCGTGAGGAAACCGGCATGTCCTAGAACCAAAAATTCGAAGACATGTGACATCTACCAGCCCGCACTGGGCCCGCGTGGTGGATTATGGCCCACTTCCTCTCACAGAGAGGAGGCCTGTGTCCCAGCACTGGGAACATTATAGGCTGATTATGATGACATTGTTTCTGGTCGTGTTTTATCAGAGATTTTATTTATGTGTTTCCTGAACCTGTGAGGGACTCGTGGCTAAATAATAACAGCCGCACAGGTCGATCGATCAGTTTAAGCTACGTTTGCCGCGGTTGGTCTGTGGATGACTGACCATCATAAAATCATCATCGGAAAGCACGTTAAGCGGTTGGTCTCGGCTGTCATTTGCAGGTCCATTCTAGTCTTTACCCAACAATGTTGGGGTTGGCTTCCAGCCTAACCGTAGCGAGCGACTGCCTATCTGACCTCCACGTCCCAGTTACTGGGCAACACTCTTCGGAACTTTGAGGTTTTTCTTTCCCGTAACGACGAGATTAGTACATAACCTCCATATTTTATCCACAAGCCTTTTATAATAAACTAGCTTCTGCCTGCGACTTCGTCCACGTGAAATTTCTTGTTTCCCCGACCCATTCAGTCGCATCTCATCGCCTGCCCGCGCTGTTACTACGCGCTACAACACTTTTTCTTTTTGCCCGGCTCCTAAGGCCCCTAGCGTGATGTTTAATAACGATGCAAAAATATTTATACAAATCCGACCTGTAGTTTCAGAGATTAGCGCGTTCAAACAGACAAACTATTCGGCTATATTATCTACTAGCTGCGCCCCGCGGTTTCACCCGCATAAGTGTCGGTCCCGTGATGGGAATATCGGGATAAAAAGTAGCCTTTAAGTTAATCCAGGGTGTCAGCTACCTCCGTACAAAATTTCATCAAAATTGGTCTAGCCGTTTGAGCGTGAAGAAGTAACAAACATATAAACACACACACACTCCCCCACAAACATTCGCCTTTATAATATTATTAGTGTGATAATGTGATTATAGTGTGATAGTATAGATCCATCCGATGTTCAAACCGCCTAAAAAGAGTAACTAAATTGAAACAGCTCTGCCTTCGTCTAAACTGCTTTCGGATTCCGTTGCAATACTACTCGTAGATTCAAATGATTCATTCAAAGCGTCTACGTCTGTGTCGACTTTATCTTACTGTTTGAGTAATTAAAATAGACACTATTTATTTAGTGCTAATTTCATTGCAGTATTTGAGCTAGGATATCTTTATAATCTTGGCAAAGTGTTGAAATAGTAAAGAGGAAACTGAATCGGATAGTCTAAATATATAAAATTCAAAGTCCTGACTGACTGACTGATATATCAACGCACAGCCTAAACCGCTGGTCCTAGAGACATGAAATTTGAAGGGGGTGTGTTCTTTGTGAAGAGTAGGTATCCACTAAGAAAGGGTTTTTCGAAATTCCACCCCTTTTTTTTTTTGCTAGCCTATGCTGTCCCACTGCTGGGCAAAGGCCTCCCCCAAATCCTTCCAGGAACTCTTTTCACCCCTAAGAGGACGAAACTTCACGCGAACGGAGTCGTGGGCATAAGCTAGTTTAAGAGATAAAATGAATCCTTTGTTCACTATGCAGTACACTTCAGCATAGCTCTTATTCACAAGAGACTTCAAACTCGAAAATGACACATATTCGGTTACCAGATTTGCCTAGTCTCAAACAGCAAAATCAAAAGTCATTTATTCAAATTAAACTGAGAATCAGCACTTTTCGAACGTCAAAATTTAATAAAACAGTTCCCCAAAGATACCCGGCCTTGACCACTTCTTAATGCTTTCACTGGGAAGAAGAAGTGGCGCACCAAACTTCCCAAAATTATGCAAATAGCCGGGTTTCGGATTTGTGAACACCGCACCGTTTAGAGGACTTTATCGATAACATTGATTGGACAAACTTTCGCCTTTATAATATTAGTGTGATATCTACTGGTAACATTAGCATGTCGGTGACGTGAACCCATAAGATGTTCGCTCAACGCGCCTAATGAAGTTTTCACTTCAAAATTCGTCAGACGTTATTTCGACAAAAGCTGTTTGAAATATCGATTCGCCGAAATACCTGTTTGGTAAATAACTTTATGTGTAAATTAATTTACCTTTCAGTTGCATTAGCTATGATAATAAATTGTATTTACCTTTCTCTTGATTGTTCTTTTTGTTCACTTGCTTCTCAGGGTATGTGATGGGTCGTGAGATCGAACCCGCCGGCACTTTACTTTGTGTTGTTAATTTAATCACCACTGCTCTCAAAACGGCGACGGAAAATATCGTGAGGAAACCGGCATTTATTTATAGTTAATTAAAACGGTATAACACCAATTAGGTACATTAATTATTAATATAAAGAAACTTGTCACGTTGACAATAATATAATATAATTTAATTTTAAATTAATATGGAACAGTGGACTCGCCGGCCATACTTTCTCTCACAAAACACCAGACATATAAGCATAATTGTAATCCATTTATCCGCAAACACATCAAATTCGCTCGCAGAACACATGGCCGATGGGGCCGAAAGGTTCTGGAGTGGCGACCGCGTACCGGAAGACGTAGCGTTGGAAGGCCTCCCACAAGGTGGACCGACGACCTTGTGAAGGCCGCAGGAACCCGTTGGATGCGAGAAGCACAGAACCGGTCGAAGTGGAAGTGCTTGGGGGAGGCCTATGTCCAGCAGTGGACGTCTTTCGGCTGAAATGATGATGATGACATCACATTCAGGGTTGGCAGCCAAGCATGTCCTAAAACCGAAAATTCGAACACATGTGACATCTACCAACCTGCATTAGGCCGTGTATGGCCCACTCCTCATCAGAAAGAGGAGACATTCTTACTCATTCTTCGTCAACAACCCTGTTGGTTCTAATCTAAACCGCATTTGACCACTATAACGAGATATGGCATCGCATAAATTGATCTCCGACCGCAATAACCCTTTAAGCAGAAAGGTTTGAGATGAGCCCACTCTCTTAAAACCCCAACCAGCAGGTCGCGTACTACAACTCCTTTTAAAACGTCCTGAGAATCGGATCAGATGATTTTAAAGGTCGAACAAGTTTTGGGGTTGAATACAACCGACTATACAAAGGGTATAAACTTGTTTACACGATCCGATATTGTAGCATTTTAGGGTTGAATTCAATTTAGTATATTTGTGTTCAATGGCGCTGTTTATTTTCGGATTTGAGGGTTGATGCCCCGTCTGAATGTAATCAGGTTTGAAGAGACTTTTGCATTTGTGTGTTTTTATTTGTTTTCGTTTTATGCACGATTCCTTTCAATGTTTCAAGAGTGGTGCAAATTGGATTGATCAGTTCGCATTGGTGAGTGAAGAAATTCATTGTTTAAAGAAAAAAATATTTGGTATGCACATATTTCATCTATTGTATTGTGACCATTCAATTTAATGGAAAATATACAGTCAACAAAAGATCGTGCATACTTATCTTAAGTAGGATCGTCGGATATAGTTGAAGCTTAGTGCGAAACCGATGGATGTTCTAGAATAAAATTTAATTTTATTATTAGAAAACAAACAGCTCATTTATCAAATTAAATTTCAGTTGATAACGTCCATCGATTTCTACATTGTACTTTAAAAATTACTGCAGAAATCGTCGAGCATGTGCTTTTCGAAAGTACAGGCGTCAGCCAAATTAGAACAAAAACCCTCGGGTCATCCAGATCTTTTGCAGATGTTCTTAACAGACTAGGAGACCTTATCTGCTTCTGGAGAGAGGTGGGCTGGTTGGAATGACTAACGACGACCGCCCGATGTGAACAAGTGTATGCAGACACAGGTGCACTCTCTTCCCTTACTATCATAGTTCAATGGGATGACACGTAATCCGACACGACAGGAGAGACATCAGGCGCAGGACCAACGGCATAACCTGCTTTTCGAGGCACGGGGGTTTCACACCGCCAACTTCTGAACCCCGGGCTGTTACTTAGAAATTCTTAATGAAAAAACCTATTAACCTACACACTTTGCTCGACCTGGTAATAAAACCCACGATACCAACTGGGCAGTCACACTATACTTACCATACAAACTACAGAACTTACTACTTTTTCATTACTATCCCTACAAACAACGTCACCGTTTTCGTTTCCAATATTAACCGTATATCTCAGACTGCAGTGCAATACATACTGCATGTATATATCTATGTACGTTCATACATGGAGCTCTGACAAAGGACACAGATGCGCCACTGTGATTATCTGAGGCTAGTTGTAAGGCGCAAACAGATTGCTGGTAAACTAGTTATTGGTTCAGAATGTAGGAATTGCAATATGTACGACTGTCGATTGCACAGGTTTTTACGCATGACGTCATCTATTTTTGGACGGATTTTGGATGATAATTCATATGATGTACTTTCTGAGACACAGACTACTTTCTTGGACATAACTAACATCAGTGAATGAAGACATGATTGCCTTCGGGCCTGCGGACGGAGAGTAATGGGTAACTCACCGTCCGATCAGGACCAGGCCCGTGCCGGACGGCGCGTACGTGTTCCACGCGCGCCTCAAAGAGATGTCAGCCCGTGAAGGGGCCCGTTAGGGCCAAAGCCTGCCGGGTCAGCGGGATTGTCCGAAAGGGTTACCGCTACCCCGGAACATAAAAGGCTAAGGAAGGAACATGGATGGGTTTTAGTCAGTAAGAGTCTGACACTCCCTTCCGCTTCACCCAGAGCGGGAGGGGGGGCCATTTGATGATTACCCACCTTAAAAAAAAAAAAGGCTTGTGCCTTATCTGTATGAAAAGAGGCTTTTGCCTTGCAGTGATAAACCGATTCCAAACAAATTAATTTCATAAGTACAGCATAGCTATTCACAACCATTCGACAGGCTATCGTATCGAAAATGACACATTCGATAACCTGATTCGCCGTGCCCCCGACAGCAAACAGCTGTCGAAAGAATAGCGGTCATCTATTTGATTTAAACTGACAAAATTTTCGGGTTTCGGACTTGTGAACATCGTTTAGAGGACTCCTACGATAACATTGATTGATGTTCGATACGGTATGGAAGCGTATCAAGTGGTTGTGAATAGCTATGCTGGTCTGCATTGGACTGCAAAGGTAGCCTACACCTAACAGTAGAATGGTTGACCCTCAACACGATGAAGATAATGCACAAATGCCTCCGTATATTATGCAACATTTGTGGACCACAAAAAAAAGTTGTAAAAATCGATAAACGAAGCACGACGTGACGTCCTGATAGGCGAACTGTCAGTAATCGTGTAAGTCAACTCAGAACTGGGCCAATATTGTCATCGAGTCAATGATAGTTGCAGGTAAAGGGACGTTACTGTCTTACGTAGTTACATACACAACGACAGGGCAGGAAATCGTGTGGCTTATAGGAAAACAATAGTGCGTATCACATTATGACACTGTTTCGTGCGAGTTTCTTGGCACACTGTTGGTATTGTTTCGCTCAGTTAATTCGCATTGTTCTCGCAAGATTTTACTATTTGAAGCTTGTGACAAAATTACAATCAAAATAGGTTCGTATTATAAACGCCTGTAGCATTATAATCGCTTTACTCATAAACGTTGCATATAATTAAGCATTGCTTAGTGACTGTGTAACGATACATTTTTGTCGTTTGAACTATTCTTAACTTTAATCATCGTTTATAAAAAAAACCCTAAATTATTGTACTGTTTGAAGACACAAGTTATTTAAATTTTATCCTTTGCCTTTTAAACACAGGAGCGCGATCGTAGTAGGTACCTAATAAAAGCGCAGATTTTCAATGAGGGTGTTATATTTTTTTGCCGACTCAGTAAAGTCATGATAATTTGCGGTTACAAAGCAATTAACAATCATTTGTAATCGAGAATAATTTGTTCCGATTCAGTTCAATTCTGATTTAACTGACTTAACGGCTCTGAATCGCAAGACTGATGAGATAACTGAATAAAGACTAAGACCCTCTATGCAAATCAGAGAGTACAGGTGTAGCTACCTTCTTCTTATAATTAAAACTTTTTATCTACCCGACTTTTGCTCTTTAACTACCATTCGTAATGTTAGGGATTTGCATTTAAAGATGGCGGCGTTCAGGAAGGTCTCGAATTAAGCTAAGCAGGTTTTAATTTTTCTTTTTAAAGTCTATGATTTTTATGTGGCTGCGGTGTTGTTGGAGGTATAACTTTGGTAGTTGTGTTCAGAAGTGGACCGGGTTAGACTTTATCATGAACAAAATGGCTGCTGAGATGAAATGAAACTTATTTTAGCTGCTGCTTACAAGAGACAAGATTTTTGCCTCGACCTCGTAATTAATTACCATTAGAGCGATAGAAAGAAAAATGCGTTTATTGGCGTTACAGCAAAAAAACCCACCTTAAAACTATAAAAAACGGAAAACGAAGATTCCAAATGGGCCTTAGCTCAGCATAGGTAATGTCAGATGGCAATACAAGGTGTACCACCTGACGCTGAGCGTTTGCACGTCATAAAACGACAAGGACAGTTAGGTATTTTCAGCCTTAGTGACGTTTCAATTTACTGAGAATTTTTGTCAAAATTTATGAAGCAATTATGAGGCGAATATACTTACAGAAATACCGGTAACTACTACAACAGCCTACCCCGATTACCCCACAACGTAATGGACGTCTACACAAAAAAAAAACTATCGAAAAATGAGCCCGAATAACTCAATCAATACGGACCAGACCGTGCATCAAGTGAATGAAAAGTTCCCCAGTTTGAAAGCGCTCTAACAAATTGTGGGTATAACTAGTTTAGCGCACAAATGTATAGAGTTTTTAGCACGATTCATACTTTTCCCTTGTCGGTTTTCGGTATTGAAATTATTTTGGACTTGTAATAAATAATAATAATAATAACATCAAGGGCTTGATCCAGAAAGCGGTACTTCTGGACACGGCCCGAATAGTTAGGAGGTTCCTCTCTCTGGAGCCCTGACCGCCGGTAGCTTGGACCCTGTTCCCGATACCGGTGGGCTACTATTTTTTATATTTTTAAATGTTTTTATATTTCTTTATACTTACTAATATTTAAAAATATAATTTATAAGAATTTAATTGAATAAAGGAGATAATAATAAACCATTTATTATCAGGTAACAAAGACCCATAGATACATACCTTAACCTAAGTATACATAATTATAGTAACAATTATTATAGTAATGGTTAAGCAGAATGATTCCCTTAAGAGTAAGCCACTCATCATTACCACAATGGTATTCTAACATGTCCGCACTGTGCACGTTCTTTCACTGCCAAGAAAGGTTACGTTACCCACACCAGAGCATATACGCTTATAGAGGTACAACCGTATGAGGAACAGGGTGTAAAGTTCACTATTGAAAAGGGAGAATCTCCAGACCTGGGGGCTTACCATCACCTCTTAAAGCAGGGCAGAATGCACTACTTTTTTGTACTAAGATGTCGTACAAAAAAGTAGTGCAGTTCAACTTCTGCCCTGCTTTAAGAGGTGATGGTAAGCCCCCAGACGGGTGTTGGGACTGGTGGGCTACTGCCCGACGATTGATGTTGTTGTATGTATGCTAGTTGCGTGGTAAACCCTGCTTGCGCGATGTAGGATTTATCGTGACGTCACTATGATTCGTAGTTCGTATGTGGCGTTGTAGATGCCGCCACACGCTCGTAACAGTCGTAGGTAACCTATGGTCATTCATAACAGGAATAGTCACCGTAGCTGAAACCAGCATAGGATGTATTATTAGACTGATTCATAATTTCTTCACTTCCATGTTGAACCATAGACATTTCTATGAATTCTGAACTTTACTCAGTAGGGTTTCTGATAGCAATACTTGACTTGTATGTCCACAGAAGGGCCATTCATATATATGAATGGCCCTTCTGTGGACATACAAAATGTTAATGTTATCAAGCAACTACTACCTATAAGTCTAAGAAAGCCAATCGTTAGTGTTCGCTGTTTTATTATCCAGTAATACCCAGAGGTAGCCAAAAGTTCAGACTCATTAGCGCTCTAGTTGCCGCGTGTCGCTCGAATGCAAGAGATACCTACACACACAAGGCAGAGAACAAAGTTTACCTATGCCTGTAAATCTGTAATTTTATCAGCAATGCTACTTAGGGCTGATTTTTCCAACGCCAGATAACTTTATCGAATAATTTTGAATTTCTGACAGTTCTTCCATATAAAAACTGTCAGACGTCAATTTAACGACGAATAAAAAATGGTTGCCTGTAAAGTCGGTTTTACGGGCGAAGATTTTACGTGACAACGTCTTTTTCTCGGTAGAATATTTATTGATATGAATATAATTAAATTGCACAATAGGAACAAGGAATTAAATGAAAATAAGAACGTAACGTTACCGAGCGTTACACTTTTTCATAAGTGACTCCCAGCCGCAACCTAATTTAAGACGTTGTCACGTCAAAAATATCGGTCGATTAAAAAATCAGCCCTTATAGGCACAAATATAATACGGAGAGTGTACTTTTCTATATGAACTGATTTACAAGTAACTGTGATGTTTTATAACTTTTTACTTTTCTGATTGACAACACAGTGTCTGATCTGAACCACTAAATATAAAAAATATCTACACTGTGTAAAATAAGATAACACATGTTCTAGAGTGTTACTAATATTTTAGGAAACTGCACCTGTTGCTCACACATTTACTTGACTGCTTAATCAGACGTGTCGACCGTTAGAAATCGAGCAAATTTTTAGGATCTTAAGCTACGGTTTCCATTCATCATCACCCTACAGCAGTCCACTGCTGGACATAGGCCTCTCCTATTGCTCACCATTCAACTCGATTTTCGGCAACTCTCATCCAGCTGCTACCAACCATCCTGCGAACATTGTCGCTACACATAGCCTGAGGGCGTCTCTCAACGCAGCTACTGAATTTTAAAGGGAGTTAGAAAGTTACCTGGATACAATTTTAGGAAACTGCAACCTAGTAGAGGGTCAAACAAGGGTTGAAGTTTAAATGCTAAATCGTGGGCGACACCTAGGAATATAGCATAGCAATATAAAGTAATAAATGTTTTCAAAACATTAACAAACACCTTTGCACTGAAGTGTACTTGTAGATAATTAAGAAGACTATTTATAGATAATTTCTCGTTCAAAGATAGTGTCATATCACTCTTACGAGTTCAGAACGTAGGTAATCAAGTGCCACTTGATGTCAATCAATTATTTATTTAATGACGCCAATAGTGATAAAATATTCATGATTACCTACTCATTTTATTAGAAGTTACGTATTCCTGAATGTTATTTTGTTGTTTAGTTTAGTTAATTTGTAGCATTATTAGCCTATAAAGTTCCAACTGCTGAGACCATAGAAATGTTTCATATATCTATGGGTGGGAACAGGCCTCCTCTCTGTGAGAGGGAGTGGACCATATATCCGTGGAGTGGACCATAATCCACCACGCGGGCCCACACGCGGGCGCGGGTTGGTAGATGTCATATGTCTCTGATTAATTGGTTCTGGGACATGCCGGTTTCCTCACGATGTTTTCCTTTACTGTTTTGAGCGCAATTCAATTCAATTCAATTTATTCACAAACAATTTACATTGTGTTTGAAATCGTTCCATAGGATAAAAAAAAAAATTAACATCCATAATACAAGTACAAAACACATTTAAAAATTAACAACACAACTCACAAGCTCACAACATCATCATCATGATTATAAAACAAAATAAAAAAACAATAAATTACCTACAATAAAATTTTCAATGTCAAATCATTAAGAATTCAAGACTAGAAACTACCTACAATAAAATTTTCAATGTCAACTCATGAGCTTCATGGTGATGAAATTAAATACACAAAGTAAAGTGCCTGTCTGGATTCAAACTCACGATCTATAAACTCGTAAGTCGAGGCCGACACCACTGGGCTACCATTGTTCTCTCTTTCGTTTTCTTTATTATTTAATGGCAAATAAGCAAGCATGAATTCATGATCTCATTAATTTAATTAAGGGGTATCGTATTACCCAGTAACCGGGTTGTGGCGGTCAGATAGGTAGTCGCTCCATGTAAAATACTGGTATTCAGCTGCATCTGGTTAGACTGGAAGCCGACCCCAACATAGTTGGGAAAAGGCGGGAAAAAGGCAGATGATGATGATCTCATTAATTTTGTTATAGTCAAATTTTTATACTAGCACTAAGTAAACCAAGTAAAACCAACTGCAAATCATACAATTCCAGACCGTGACGAAATTTACGTGATGACAATTGAACTATCAATGGCGTCACTAACATGTAGGTATGTCCTCATGCGCAACCTGGCGGTCACGTATCACCTTACGGATACCTACTTATAATAATAGCTATAGAACTAGGGGAAAACCAAAGAAACGATAAAGCCGACGTTGGCACGAACGTAAAAATATCGCGGAGGGATTTTATCGCGTATCGGATTTTCAATTCTTGGTGTTGAGCTAAGCATTGAGAATCCAACAGAGCGCATCCCAGCGCGTCAAAAAACCATCCCTGCTGATGGATTTTCAACTCTCGGTGCTAAGCAGTGCGTCGAAAATCTAGTACGCGAAAAAATCCCTTCGCGATATTTTTACGTCTGTTCGAACATCAACTAATAGATTGCGTGAAAGATGAAATGCCTAGGAAGGGAATTACTACTGAGATGCCGTCATCTGACAGGCGCAATACGACGGAGCGACGCGACTCTGGTGGAATAATTTCTATAAAAACTTTATGAAAACGGCTCGACCAATTTTGATAAAATTTCGTATGGAGGTAGCTGAAACCCTGGATTAACATATAGGCTGCTTTTTTACCCCGATATTCCCACGGGACCAAGATTTACGCGGGTGATACCACGGGGCGCAGGCGCAAATTTTATCAAAATTGGTCCAGCCGTATGAGCGTGAAGAAGTAACAAACATATAAACACACACACCCTCACACTCACAAACTTTCGCCTTTATAATATTAGTGTGATTGCATTTTTTATCGATTGATATAAACGATCTACATTCAAAGTATCAGCGATCGACAAAAAATATGACGTCGATCGTCTGTTGCGTACACATTCGTTCAATTTTGTTTAATCACATGAGTCGATCGTAAAAAAATCGAGCTAATCTGTAGGCACCTTAAAGACAATTGATAGAGGCGAAAGTTACTTACTCATTCGATAAGGAAACACTTCAAGATTGATAAATATATGTCTCGTTCAACAAAAATCATACAATAGAAAGAGACAGGTACCTAAGCATAACAGGTAAATAAATTCAAAGATAATAAGTTTGAATATAAATTGAAATATTATTGTGTACTAATTTAGTTCATTGATAGACACATTCCATTACACATTGATCTCAGTTGAAAATCTTTTTAAATTCGAGCAATTTTTTTTTTTGTTTTTCTTTAAATTAATTCTTTTAATCACCAATATGCGGTTTTTATTAATTTTAACAGTATTGTCTTTCATTCTAAGTGATTTTTGTGAAGGTAAACAGTTCACAAGATGCGGCCTCACACGTCAACTACTGAAAATTAAAGGAATGCAGAAGAGTTACCTGGGTACCTGTGAGTATTTTTATAACCGTTTTATTTATCTGTAGTAGCCCAATGATAACGGCCACGACTTACGAATTGTAGGTCCTAGGTTCGAACCCAGACAGGCGCTTTACTTTGAATATTGAATTATTTCACCATCATTGCTCTCACGGCTGGTCCTAGAACCAAAAATTCGAACACATATGACATCTGCTAACCCGCACCGCGTGGTAGATTACGGCCTACTCTCTCTCAAAAAGAGAGGAGGCCTGTGTCCCAGCTGTGCGAACATTATAGGCTGTTATGCCTAAATGCGTGACTTATAATCAAACTTGTCAGTTTCTATGTTATTTGTGGCAAACAAGCAACAAGCAGGTGGAACTCCTAATGATAAGGGGTCACCGCCGTCTATGCACGTCTGCAATACAAGGGGCATCTCCTATGCGTTGCCAGCTCAGAGACGAAGCAAAAATGTTTCTAGTTCCAATATCGCATTGCACACACACACACACACATCACATCACACACCACATCATCAACACATCGCATCATCGTCATCATCATCATCACATTCTCAAAACGTAGTGATTGTACTCTCATGTACCTGAAATTGGTAAGAAAATATAATATACCCGATAGTCAGCATTAGGCGGCTGTCCCAGCGTTGGCGATCAACGAGAAGCGTGTAGAGTTAGCAACTAAAACGAATTGGCGAACAATGAACAGCTAGTGCGCGACATTGGCGCCGATTCCCTTGTTTACAAACTAAACTAAATTTAAGTTCAGGCATCTTTTTCTTTCTAGTTCATCAAGAAAAGGACAGAAGATAAATATTAGTTTAGCAAGTTTAGACGTGATTAAAAACATGGCTACTATAAATACGTCAAGTTACGTTAGGCGCTGACTAATGATAATTCTTCGTAATGAAATAGAAAGAAAAAGATGTACTGAACTAAAATTTAGTTTAGATTGTGAACAAGGGAATCGGCGCCAGTGACGAGCAAGCGTAGTACAATACGACCGACGTAACTTGGGCCTGAACTTTGCGCAGAAGGCTGCGCAGTAAGATTTTTTAGGAACCAAATGGTGACATGAGGTGAGTGCGAGTGAGAGAACATGCGCGAAAGGTCAGTGCCGTTCAGGCCCGCCAAGTTACGTCGGTCGGGTCGTATTGTACCAAGCGCGAGTCTCTCTGCAAGTATTCTATTCTGCTCGCCAAGCAAGCGACAAGAGTTATCGAAGAGATTCAATAGCTCTTGTCGCTGCGACAAACGAGTATTCGCTGACGGTGTGAACACTCATCGATCAACTATTAATATTTGCATCTCTTTTACTTACACGGGTCTTTTTTTTTTTGTTTTCGGATTGTAAATCATCAATTAATGACTTCTCCCGTTCTGGGTGGAGCGGAAGGGAGTGTCAGACTCTTACTGACTAAAACCCACCCGTGTTCCTTCCTTAGCCCTTTATGTTCCGGGCCAGCGGTAACCCTTTCGGACAATCCCGCTGGCCGGCCGGGGCCGAGGGTTCTTACACGGGTCTTACAATATTTTGTACGTTTCTTGAGCTAGAAAATTGTTGATAGTTAGTTGCTTTTTTGACAGCGTTGAGACAGGTGCCTTAAACTTGGCTGTAATTATGCATCTCCGTAATAATTATTATGAGGAAAAACCGTCGTAGCCTGTTAATGAATTATTTGTGATAAATAAATGATAAATGATTTATTTTCTGTAAGTAGGTTTGTACAAACACTTTTACACGTCAATCATATTTTTTAAAACTAGGTGTGGTCGGCGTTTCCTATCTGATTATTCTGAGAAGAAAGGCGAAACAAACTCAGAAGTCACAGTCTCTTTTATAGTCCAGACAAAATCTTGGTCAGATCGTGTGAAGACCATGTAGATTGGTGTCTGAAATGGTCTTTTGAGGGAATAACCACACAGATTGAGCGGGCCTGTCCAATCAGTGCACGCATTTGTCAAAAATCGTGCAGCTCAACTCAGAACTTGAGGAGCTCAACGATTCGACGAACAATACCAAAGACAGGACATTTGGGTAGGCCGCATAAACTACTCAAACTGCCAGATCATGATTACGACTAAGGAGGAAAAAAGAAATGACCCACATAGTCCTCACAAAAAATACTTTACAATGTAAATATTCATGTCATTGTCTAAATAAAATTCATCAATGTCAATGTTTTTATAAAAAACCGGCCAAGTGCGTGTCGGGCCACACACGGTGTGGGGTACCGTAGTAGCCCGTTATCACAATATAGTACGTTTCTGTTGTTCTTTATTCTGAATATAATGAATATATGTAATGGTAAAGATATTAGGAGTTAATGGTTATAATAACAAAAATCGACTTTAAATTTGAATACCTTGCAAGAAAATCTGAACACCGCGATAAAATATTTATAATATTTATAATCCATTGCTTCATAGGTTTCATAAATTAGTCTGCTCAACAACATAAATAACGCAATGAACGAGGCTGAACTGTCTAAATGAAAGAAATTGTGATCAATTGTCATTTTATGCATACATGAAATGACAATTGATCACAATTTCTTTCATTACACATAACATATTTGAATTTTTTTTTAGACGACAATTTATGGCCAGAAGGAATTTCTTTTCGTAGATACATAGACTTTAAAGAACGAGCCAAAGGATCTCACAAAAATATCAATAATGGATTGCGACAATAACGATATTAATTCAAAAGCAAGTACATTTGTGAGTTTTAATTGTAAATCTATCACTAGATCGGTGGATTATGTCAGACTATTATGTCAAACATCTGATATTATCGCATTGCAAGAAACCTGGTTGCTGCCTCACGACATTCCTTTTCTGAGCAGCATAGACCCTCATTTCGACTTCGTGGGAAAATCGGCGGTGGATACGTCGTCGGGCATCCTACGAGGGCGACCTTATGGCGGAGTTGCTATACTGTGGCGCAAGAGCGCCTATGAAAATGTGTCTTTCGTGCAGTGCAAAAGTGTGCGTCTTGTGGCTATCAAAATAACGGTAGGCGGTAAATCTCTATTAGTGTTCTCGGTTTACATGCCGACAGAGTCGATGGATAATCTTGGTGAATTTGTCGAGTGTTTAAGTGAGATTCACGCAGTGATAGAAAGTAGTGGTGTAGACGCGGTCTATATTCTGGGGGATTTTAATGCTCAACCGAATAGTCTATTCGGCAAAGAACTATTGAGTTTTTCGGCTGAAGTACAGTGGCGGTGCGCTGACGTTTGCCTGCTCGGTGGTGAGTCGGACACGTATACCTACGTAAGTGATGCACATGGTTCTACTAGCTGGTTAGACCACTGCGTAGTGACGGACGCGGCGTGGAACACTATTAGAGACGCTAGTGTGCTCTACGACGTGTCTTGGTCGGACCATTTACCTCTAATTGTAATGTGTGATCTTAATTTATTAAAGCCAAAAGTTGCACCTGGACTACCTACATGTAACAAAGTAACATGGGGTGACAGAGACTTGCAGCAGACTGAGTTATATAGCAATTATTGTAATGATCTCTTGAAAAATTTAGACTTTCCCTTAGAATTTACTGAATGTAGTAAAAGTAGATGTAGAATTAAGGAACATCAAACCATTTTAGACAATATGTATGCGGAAATTGTGCGTATTCTCTGTGAAGGTGCAATCACCAGTAACTGTAAGATCGGAATACAGCGCAAAAAGCGTTACATAACGGGCTGGAATAAGCATGTGAAGGACGCACACGGACAGGCTCGGCTTGATTTTCAAACCTGGACGTTGTTTGGTAGGCCGAAAAGTGGTGATTTGTATGAAAAAATGGTGGAAAGTAGAAGGGTTTTTAAAAGTAAATTAAAATGGTGTCAGAATAATAAGGACCAAATAAAAATGAACATCATTGCAAGTCATCATGACGCAAAGAATTTTGGTAGTTTTTGGAAAGCCACGAACAGGTTGAATCCCAGGTCGGGTCTGCCTGTGAGCGTTGAGGGCCTTAGTGATCCTAATGATATCGCCAACCTATTCAGCAGAGCCTTTAAGGTTGGGTCTCCCCTAGGTACGTCGTCTGGCGGGCCGGAGGTGGTGGGGGGGTCCGAAGACATGCCTATTAGGTTTGCGGCCAGGGAGGTAGCTACTGTCATACGCAACTTAAAGAGAGGCAAGTCGCCGGGTCATGACAGCCTTAGTATAGAGCATTTACTATATGCTGGTAAGCACTTACCGCGAGTGCTAGCAATGTTTTTTACCTTATGCCTGAGTCACTCGTATCTTCCAGCTGATTTACTTAAAACTATTGTTGTGCCCATTGTTAAAAATAAGACTGGAGATGCGAGTGACAAGAGTAACTACAGGCCTATATCCCTGGCTACCATCATTGCAAAGGTGTTGGACAGTCTGATTGATCAGCAGCTGGATAAGCATTTAACACTCAACGACGCCCAGTTTGGATTTAAGCCACGTTTATCCACGGAAACAGCTATACTATGCCTCAAACAGACTGTTCAATACTATGTAAGTAGGAAAACACCTGTATATGCATGTTTTCTGGACCTCTCCAAGGCCTTCGACCTCGTATCTTATGACTGCCTATGGAAGAAACTGTCAAGTGTTAAGAACCTCCCAAGCGATATCATTGGGATGCTAAAGTATTGGTATAAAAACCAATCCAATTATGTTAAGTGGGCGGGTGTTCTGTCGGATGCATACGGGTTGGAGTGCGGTGTGAGGCAGGGGGGAATCAGCTCACCCAAACTATTCAACCTGTATGTAAACGAGCTGATCTGTGAGCTCAGCAATACCAATATCGGGTGCTCCATTGACGGGCACTGCGTCAATAACATCAGCTACGCGGATGATATGGTATTGCTGAGCCCATCGATCAGTGCACTTAGGAGGCTTCTTCGCATCTGTGAGGACTTTGCGGTGGCTCACGGCCTCAGGTACAATGCGACCAAGAGCGAGCTACTGGTTTTCAAAGCGGGTAACAAATGTTATGATACTGTCCCACCAGTCACCTTGGGGGGCGCTCAGCTTTCCAGGGTCACGAAGTTCAAGTACCTAGGGCATTGGGTCACCGATAGTCTGTCCGACGATGTAGACGTGGAGAGGGAACGCAGAGCATTGGCAGTTCGATGTAATATGCTGGCTCGTAGGTTATTGCACGTTGTACTAGGGAGGTGAAAATTACACTCTTTAGAGCGTATTGCCAATCTATGTACACGTGTGCCCTATGGGTCAGCTATACAAAAAGCTCGTACAATGCTCTGCGAGTCCAATACAACAACGCCTTCAGAGTTATGTTGGGGCTGCCGCGCTTTTGCAGTGCATCGGGGATGTTCGCGGAGAATGGCGTGCCAGATTTTTACGCACTGATGCGGACACGGATAGCATCCCTGATGCGGCGAGTGCGCGACAGCTCCAACAGCTTGGTGGCTATAGTAGCCGACAGGACAGACAGTCCAATGATGTGGAAATGGATGACCACTCATCGTGCGTCATTCCAATATTTAAAATAGTGTTTTTCTTAGTGTATTTTTTGTGTAGCTATTTGTTTTTATGTATGTATGTGTGTTTTTGTGTATAAAATTGTATTGTGTGTGGTTTTTTATGGACTTATGGTCTGAAATAAAATTTATTATTATTATTATTATTAATTACCCCGCAGATGTTAATCACCTAGCTAAATTGTGATTAGGTCAGGACCATAGATCTCAATAATGTTTTTTTATATTTATTAAAAAATGTATTTACATTTTTTTATTTTTTTGTAACATTTATTAATTTTGTTGACAACAAAGGTATAATAGCACCTAAAGAACCTTTAGGGTATCAACTTTTATACTAGCAGTAGCTACAATGTACATTATAGCTACCTACACAAAACATTCTACGGCGCCATTTTGTACAAAGTAATGTATTTAAGACACGTGGAAAACTTCAGTAGCTGTAATTTCTTTACCTCCTTGCTGTTTAACTAACTAACAAAATAACGTAGGTAGTGTAGGTACTCGTTTTTATTTTTACTTAGTTTTGGTTACTATTTTGAAAGACGGCCCCATTGTTCTCGTGGTCACAAGCGCGACTGCTGAGGGTCGTGAATTTCTGGTTCGATTCCTGGGTCGGGCAAAGTGTCATTCGTTTTTTCCATTAGGAAATTCTTAGTAACAGACTGGAGTTTGAAAGTTGGCGGTGTGATAGAAGAAAAAAATCAGCGTTTATCTTGTCAAAATGTAGGGAACAGCAGATTTCTTTTCGCGATTTCAGGTTTGGTCCCATAGTAAAAGTTGTTCATAATGATGAGTACAATGACCTCTTAAGAGGTTGTTAATGTTAAACCAATAACCCTGTATAATTATATGTTAATTTTACTTGCATGTACCTAAAAATAGACGAACATATTTTATATTGACTAAAACTCTATTCCAGAATCTTTTATCTCCTGACCTCAAGCCCCTAGATTATATTCTCAGAATAAAACAATAACAAAATCATACGTCTTCGAAATTAAAATTAGAAAAACCCGAACCGCGGGGTAATTGCGTAACACACTTACAGTAGTAATGGCTTTCATTTTGACAGTTCAACAACATTCATTGCGTTATTTAGGTTGTTGAGCACAACAATTTTTCGAACATATAAAGCAATGAATTAGCAATATCCTTCAAAAACATTCAGTTTCCGATTGAAAGTACCTACTTTACGCAATTAGGGTGCAGTTTTGAAAGTTTGTTAATTTTTAACTCAGGTCATGGTATACCCAACCCATGTGCCAAATTTCATCCAAATCAAACTCACTTTCGCTGTTATAATATTGTGGTTAGGTAGGATAATACAATAATAAATAAAATCATAGAACGTCTTCTTGAACATAATAATATACCTACACACTCTGTTAATAGGTCAGACCGGAATATTAACATGCAAAAAAACCTCGCGGAAAATACGCTATACATTCGACCGATCATCTGGCATTGACATTGAGATTGTTATCACTGCAAAACAGACCTTACCACGATGATATAAGAGTTACTAGAATCTTAATTAAATAATCGTCTGGTGTGTTTACGTTCATACATAAAGATACAGCTATGTGGAACGCACGTGTATTAGTTTTTGTTTTGTGTTTAGTGATTAATGTGATAAGTGGCAAAATATTTGAAACGAGGTGTAAGTTAGTGAGAGAGTTACTGAAGATTGGAATGCCTAATGATATATTTTTGGGACAATGTAAGTAAGAAATACTTTAGTAGTATCAGTACTTTTAATAATATCTTAAATTCATTGATTGCTGACAGACTACGCATTGCCTTAACCCCTGGGTCCAGAAGCATAAGCATAAAAATTTATATAAACCAATTGCGGTTGAATTAGTATCGCAAAATCTCGAAAATGGCTCGACCGATTGTGATGAAACTTTGACAAGTTGTTGTGTGCGCGCCGGAGAAGGTTCCTAATAAAAAAGTATTGCAACGCATAGCATTAGCTAGTTCCTAATAAAACAAAAGTGAGCACACCATGACACACATAATAGATATCTGAGGTCATCGGAAAACCTGAGACTAGAGATGCCGATGCATTCCACCAGTTTCTGTGACAAATCTTTTACTGTTCAAGCAGCACGGTTATGGAATGACTTGCCCGTGTCAGTCAGGCGTTCTCAATCTTTGTCCACTTTTAAAATTATAAAAAAAAGCACTTCCTCTCTCCATAGACATCATCATTATATTTTCCTTGCTCCTGTTTCATGTTTATTATTATATGTATATATTTATTTAGATTAGTATAATATCATTTATAGTATTTGTATTTATTGTATTAAGTAAATGGTACACCACAGACTACCTACAGTATTTGTCTGTCCTTCCCCTTCTTAATCCATCCAAAGGTTGTCTTTAAAAGATCGCTCTTAGCGATAAGACCGCCCATTGTGTCACCCTTCGTACAGTTTCTATATTTATGTCTGTAATTTATATGGTGTACATAATAAATAGTATTCAATCTATCTATCACTATGGAATGATTTTTGAACATCCATTTCCTAAAGGTGTTAAAAAGGGATGAAAATTTGTATGGATATCTCATCGGGCACAGTTTTTTTTTAATAATCTTATCGATTCTTTTAATATTGACATCGGAAAGTTTTCTATATATACGTACCTACATTCTCTGTTAGCCGTTATCTCAGTTTTCATCCCTTTTCTAGCCATATATTATGACCATACAGAGTCTTCATGCTCTTGCATTTATACCAATTTATTTGGGGTTGACGCAACTTGTCTTCTTCTTCCATACTTCTCCATTGGTCGTCATCTCAGTAGTCACTCCCTTTCTAGCCGTATCATCTTTTACACATGACAGTCCATCTAAAGTTTCTTTGGTCTACATTCGTACCTACTCAAAACTTTCTCACGATACTTTCATCTCATTAATACCTAATACACAGAGAACAGTAATTTATTTATTTATTTTATTTTATTTCTTAAGAAAACTTACAGCTAGGATACAGATAGTTGACAGTTAGTGATAGAAGGCCAATTAAAAGTTTTCACTGACAATACTAGGGTAGCACAAGAAACAGTAGACAGGTAAGCGAAAGAAAGAATAGTAAGCACTCGGAGAGAATTAAGAAAAGACTAGTTGTTAATGATCTTCAAAGAAGTTTTTACAGAGAATTTTTTTTAGTTTAGGAACACTGGTGGAGAATAAATCAAGATCATCAACACTCTGACACATCGAGTTGTATGCCCTGCTAGCTCTTATCATATAAGAGTTTTGTCTATATATGCACCACACAGAGGGAACATACAGAGGTTGATGATTCCTTAAGGTGAAGGATGGAACACGCAGCCCAATTTTGCTTATCAATTCAGAACAGTCGGTTGAACCATTTGCCAAATTGAACAAGAATACCATGTCAGCAATTTTTCTCCGCTCAATTAGTGGAAGAATGTGAAACTGCTACTACTGCCTATAAATATCTTACAACCTAAAAAATAGTATCAAAGATTTTTTGATAGCATACTAACAAATTTAACAATACTCTACATAAATATATGCCACTTTGCATACACAAACCCGGATCTCTCGTTAATAAAATAGTATATAATGTTAATATATGTAATTATTGTGTAATATGTGATGATCGATCGTTACCGATTGCCGCAGGTGTTCATTACAAGCCTCACAATGAGACCTGAGAAGGAATTGTCGACGTTCATCTGTCAAAAATATCTCTAATTTCCCTTCATTTTTATGTCTTTGTTTGTCGCTGAGATGAGATTCTTCTTCTTCGTCGTGGCACGTGACACGACAGTCAAGTGAATTAGAATATGACGATTTACGGGAATTGATTGGTCTTCTGGGTTTCACTTTGACTTGAGTACAAACATATAAAACAGAAAATAGTTTATTATCTAGGTAATACCGAAGCAGGTTTAAAGGTTAAATATGTTAAGACGTCATAAGTGGCTTAAAATATTACCTGCAGCTCCGGTACGTAGTGTTAGTTGCAAGTTAGCCCTAAACTTCACAGTTAGTTTGTATTTGAACGTTAGAACGTTAGTCCAGTAGCTTCGGTGATGCATAATTTTTGAATTAGGAATAATGTGATATAAATAGACGCATGCTGCCAGTCTTTTGACGTGAATACGTGTTTAAAATTTAAAATTGCTTCCATAGTGGGAGGCATCTCAAAAAAACCAATGATAACAAAATCGGGGGATACAGTTTTTTTTTAATCATTCCCTGTTCACCTTTAAGGCCCAGAAAGAGCAGTGGTGGTCTACGAAGGAATTTCAAGATCTTTTTAGTGATGATGTAGATATTCTACAATGTATGAATATTTCCCGTATTAACCTCTTGAAGTAATTCCTTAGTCATCTTTTACGTTTACGTCATACGGGAAACAAGATTATCATTTCTTTGAAGCTGCCACTTAAGCAATATGTATTTTGTTTCATCGTTAGGCTGACAATAGCTAGGTCGTGCCCCGCGTCCTAACCAAAGTGATCGATCGCGCGACTTTATGATCATCGTGTTAATATGTCACTCATTTGTTCGGAAAACCGGAAGGCACTCGCTGTCTGTGCGAGCATGCGTTCGAGTTCGCTGAACATAACGAACGCGACAGCCGCGTGTTTTCGCGACAATCGCTTTGGTTAGGATGCGGCCTCAGTATAATTTTAATACGTTAGTGAAGTTAAATCACAGTTAGACACTCCTTAGATATGTTTAAGTGCATCATCATTTCAGCCAAAAGACGTCCACTGCTGGACATAGGCCTCCCCCAAGCACTTCCACTTCGACCGGTTCTGTGCTTCTCGCATCCAACGGGTTCCTGTATAAGTGCATATATTAACATAATTGCCGTAATATTATTACCAGTAGCACAATACGGTAATTATTGGGTAACGAACTCGTAATTTGTAGTGATGAATTACTTTAGTTGATTAAATATAGGTACTGCAGTCATACCCCTTGTCATTGAATTAATTAGTAGCTTACTTAAGTGCATGGCACACACGATAGAAGAGTTAAGTAGATATAAAAGTACACAAATACTTTTTTAAGTCAATGTAAGCCGACCACCGTAGGCGCGGGCTTGCGGGCGGAGAGTAATGGGTAGCTCACCGTCCGATCAGGACCGTGCCGGACGGCGCGTACCTGTTCCACGCGCGCCTCAAAGAGATGTCAGCAGCAGAGAAGGGGCCCCTTAGGGCCGAAGCCTGCCGGGTCAGCGGGATTGTCTGAAAGGGTTACCGCTGTCCCGGAACATAAAGGGCTAAGGAAGGAACATAGGTGGGTTTTAGTCAGTAGGAGTCTGACACTCCCTTCCGCTCCACCCAGAGCGGGAGGGGTCATTTGATGATTTCCCATCCGAAAAAAAATAAAATCAGTGTAAGTGAACTGTCATTTTGTGTGGACCTACTTTTATAGACCGTTAGTGTAGTAAGTATAATGCCAAATGAAAACAAAGTCCAACCTTATCGCAACATGTACCTAAACAGCGTGAAAACATATGTCTGTAAATAGACAGCCTACGTCAATTTGCCGTGTTATATCCATTTCATACAACTGTCGAAGAATGACAGTTGTCATTCGAAATATACGGATAATTTAAGTTGGTAGTCAATTTATGACATAAAAGGATATTTATTGCCTCTTAAACTTAAAAAACACTAATCTATTTATTTATAATTAACTAAAAATAACAAAATTAAATTCTAACTTAATAGTAGTCAATTAGTTTGGCAATTAATTTTCCTGACTTTACAACGCCGTTGATGTTTTAATTGTGCCTGGTAGGGAAATTCGGAACACGGTTCTTCGGCTGGGTCTAATTACAAAAGTGTCATGTTTATTTATGTGTTTCACAACCTGAACAGTTTGCAGACTGAGCAGTTTTTAAAATAATATATTAATAGTTCGTGTCGTCAAGCCATTAGGAATAAAGTATTTTTTTCATGGTAAAGACTTTGCAAAAAAAACATCAAATAATAAATTAGCTCACGTCAAAAACAACAGTTTTATCGTTATATCATAATAATTTCAATAAGTAAAAAGTGTTCAAATTCGAAAAAAAAGTTAATTAAAGTGCATTAGTTTAGCATAGAAGTGTGATTATGCAGTAAAGTGCAATACTTAGGTCACGTACAGACGGCTATGAAAGTGCTTTGCATAATAAAATTGTTCTATAGATGAACATTGAACATTCACCTTTTAAGTAATATTTTTTAGTGTCGAGAGAAACTGCAGGTACTGAGATATAGATGGATCATACATACATATCATACCGAGTTAAGCAGTTGGTCCTGGCTGTCAGTCATAGATCGTTGACAGTCGTTATGAGTATTCAAAAGTCTGACCGCCAGTCTTGCCAAAGTGTATCGTGTCACCCAGTAACTAGGTTGTGTAGGTCAGATAGGTAGTCGCTAAATATAAAATACTGGTATCCAGCTGCATCTGACGGTAAGACTCCCCCAACATAGTTGAGAAAAGGCTAGGCAGATACCTATATGACACATACTAGCTGCGCCCCGCGGTTTCACCCGCGTAAATGTCGATCCCGTGGGAATATCGGGATAAAAAGTAGCCTATATTATGTTATTAGATATGGGAATGGCCAGGTGTTCCCGGCCATTCCCGTAGCCCCCCAGACGGGGGGACATGCGGGGCCCGCCAGCTAGGCGGGCATGCGCCGGGGGGCTTGTGGATGCAAAGGCTGAGCCGGATTCCCATGACCTCCCCATCAAGGCGATGAGGGAACACCGATGAGTTTTAGTGGGTATACTGCCACCCTGGCAGGGAGTCTCACATACTCCGTGTCTTCCCCGACGAGCGGAGGCTAGGCAGATACCTATATGACACATACTAGCTGCGCCCCGCGGTTTCACCCGCGTAAATGTCGATCCCGTGGGAATATCGGGATAAAAAGTAGCCTATATTATGTTAATCCAGGGTGTCATCTACCTACCTCCATACAAAATTTTATGAAAATCAAACTCACAAACTTTCGCCTTTATAATATTAGTGTGATTCATGGCTTTCCATGAGGCGTGATCGAGGTCAAGAGCAGGCAAATTCAGGAATAAATAAAAAAATAAACACATGCGACCCTTGCTTCAAGATGCTATTTTAGAAAATTGTAAATAAATAAAAGTAATTACCTTTAATTAAATTAAAATATGTTCGTAAAACGATCACGCGAAACCGTATACATGTGTTAAATGAATATCGCCATTAATGCGGCACGCTGTATATTAAGTTTTATGTCAAAAATACAAACTATTCAATATAAATCCATGTTTATCCGTAAATATCCGAACCAATTCGTTCACTCTAATACTGTCCGCACAGACCATCACCATTCAACAAGCACAAAAAAACTAACTCCGCGATGTACACAAACAATGACCTTGAAACTTGACCTTGAACGGAGTACACAAAGACCGCTGACCTTGGAACTTTAGTTCCAATTAGAACCCCTTAGGGCCTAGACAGGCTTGTATTTAAAAGTACTTTTGAAAGGGTATTTTGGTGAAGATCCGTTTAAGATCGAATTCAGCTCTTTCAAGATTTTGTCTTTCGGCTATTGACAATTTGATTGATCTTTTGTGGTTTTATCTCGAACTCTAGTCGTTGGCGGACCATTTAAAATGTGAAGCTGATAAAATATTGGTTGGCATGAATTGCTCACGTTTTTTTTTGGAGAAATATTTACGCATAATTTCCACTCTCATTTAAAGGATAAAATAAACGAACAACTCATTTAAAAATCCCAAGTCACTAAATATAATATTGCATGTTCTGATTTCTGTTCAATATTTATTTAAATGTTTTATTTTTAAATATCTGCATGTCTCATTTAAAATAATACTACATCATTAAAACGATACAATAGTACACAAAAACACTCGGGTGTTTTTCTGTAATAATGTATCGTTTTAAAGATGTATTATTATTTTGGCCTAAACTCTTACACACTATTAGCACCGTCATCTTACAAAAAACATCAATAGCGACGTTTTGGTATTAAACTTTAAATTAATTAATACAATGCAATAATTATTTGCAAATTGGCTGCGCATCCCCCTCGGGGTATTATCTCGCACTAATTGATCCTCGGTATCTACTGTAGACATTGACCTTGAATTTTGTGTTATTGACCTTTACACAGTTTATTCACAGAATAGTACAGAAGGTCGATTCTATACAGCGAGCGAAAACGTACACACACAATATAGCACAGTCCGTACACAGTTATTTAACCTCTGACAGCTGTTACCTTTCAGCAACCTTATAGTGTCGAGAATAAAGATCACAACAATTTTGACAGACTTGCCAATTCCAGCAACCTTATTAGAACGAGAATAAAGATCACTGTCATTTGGACAGTAATGCAAAAGCGGAGGTAAAATAACTGAACAGACTGTATACGCGGCATCCCTTTCACGTACTCTTTGATTATATTCTTCATGCAAAATCTGACACAAAACATACAGATAGGACAAGACGCAAGCGCTTTTTCATCAGTCTGCGTCCTGTCCTCGCCTCAAGTCCCTTCTGTGTCGCTCGCGCCTTGTTTACGACATCAAGCGGTGCGACTTGCGTAAATTGAAACGCGCACGCGTCACTATCGTTCTCCATTTATCGCTCCACAAGTCACGTTTCGGTGATTCGTGGCATGCCCAAAACAACGACTTTCATTTATTTTCTCCGCAATCCCTGTCGTTTCAGCGTGTAACTCGTGACCACGAGGTTACAGTGAGTGCAAGCACGCTTGCGACTGGTATCATAGGCCCTTAATACACATACGTTTTTCTTGCCGTGAAAAACTACGGTTTACTAACCGTGTGTAGGCACGGTCGCCAGTGTTTTATGGATCACTGTGTAAGCTTCTTGATGGATTCGTATTATCTACGGCGCGATTTATAAGCAGTGTGTAGGCACGGTTCGTCAGTGATGTATGGATCACTATGGAAGCTTGTTGACGTTTTATCGACGGTGCGGATTATACGCCGTAGGTACCGTAAAGAAACCGATCCGTGTATAAAGGACCTAAGATTGACGAACGTTCGGGTCTATGGTGTGCGTACGATTTTGGTCGTTGTGTGGAGCCGACCTTCTGTAGTATTCTGTGGTTTAGAGCAGCTGTTCCAATAATAATTATGAAATGTTTCGGTATTTCTGATAAACAATAGAGGATCTTACCTTTGAAGGGTTTGTGGCTATAATTTAATAGACCAATTGAGAGGTTAGGAAACATTCTCGGTTTGGCCTTTGCGGCGTGACAGTTTCGGAAACGTTCCTAATTATTACTGTAAATGTTTGTTTGTTACTGAATCACGACTGATATTATAAATACCAGCTGTTCTATTCTATAAATATCTTAATGGAAATAATCACTCAAAATCCATGTAACATGATGTAGGTGATGCAAGTTCACAAAAAATAGGGATGTCACGTGATCGACTTTGAACGTTAATATCTCGGAAACGTGACGCTTAACGGGGTTTGGTTCTATTATGTTTTGCATTGATGTCAGCTATTGATTTATAAAGGCTCCATGTGAGGCCGCTATTTTGAAAAAAAAAAACAAAATGGCGGTCAGGAAGGTATGCCAGACTCCGTAAAAAAGTCTTCAATCCCCTTTAGCTGAAGTGAGTTTGACGTGAGTTGTCAATAGTGTCAATTCCTAGTATCAGGTGGAATATCAGCTCACTTCACACGGCGAGATTTTTCCAGAATAAACCGGTTGAAGTCGTTGCCAGCTTCTTTAAGCGAGTATCTAGGTGATGACGAGAGCAGAGATTCGTAATGATTGTCCCAAAGAATATATTCTATTTGTTTCAGGGGTGTGTTTGATAGAAAAAGTCAGCAAAAGGGACACCAGTGCGTTTATAGCGACACCCAGTGGAAAGAAATACTATGGATTGTACCAGGTAAATACGTAATCTATCTATATATATGTATATGTCGCATCCCAGGGTGGCCGAGATGTGAAACATCGGGTCTTCTTCACGATCCGATATAGTTTAGATAGGTGTGAGCACTGCAGTGGGTACTCGAACGAAAAGATAATTTGAATTTACAGTAACTTTAATAACTAAACACGTGCGTTGCCGCGTTGGTATTGAGCGTTTGCTAAGACTGTCCGAGCTCGACTGTCGACTGTAGACTGTCCACAGAGTACATTATAGACTGTCGCAACACTCGGTCTCTCCGCCAGTCCTCGGCGCATCCCCTCCACTGACGATCGTGTCCAAGCGGTAGGGTTTGCTTGCGTTTCCGATCACATGATTATTCGTTTACCAATAAAATTGTTAGAGGTGGCTAAATAATAACAGCCGCACAGATCGATCGATCAGGTTAAGCTACGCTTGCCACGGTTGGTCTGTGGATGGGTTGTGGATGGGATGCTCATCTTTACATACCGTGACACCTCAGTGCCTCGGAAAGCACGTTAAGCCGTTGAGCCGTTGGTCATTCGTGGATCTTTGACAGTCGTTACGGGTAGTCAGAAGCCCGAAAGTCTGGCAACCAGTCTTACCATTTGGTATCGTATTACTCAGTTACTGGGTTGTGGAGGTCAGATAGGCAGTTGCTCCATGTAAAATACTGGTATTCAGCTGCATTCGGTTAGACTGGAAGCCGACCCCAACATAGTTGGGAAAAGGCTAAGCAGATGATGAATAAAATTGTTAGATGGCGCTGTCCGCTGTACTCTGGCGCCATCCATCCACGACATATACCATATACATATATATTTAATTAAATAAGGAGAAATGTTAATCTAAAGAGTTTGTTTGCTTGTTTGAACGCGCTAATCTCTGTAACTACCAGTCGAATTTGAAAAATACTTTTTGCATTTGATAACCCAAGTCTTAAGGAAGGCTTTAAGCTATTTAACATCACGGTAGGACCCTAAGGAACCGAACAAAAAGAAAACAGAAAGAACGCTAAGCTAAAACGAAGTAATAGCGCGGGTAGGTGATGCGACGCGACGGGGTGGGTCGGGGTTGCAAGAAATTTGACGCGGACGTAGTCGCTTGCAGAAGCTTCTACTTTAAAAGAATACAAAACTCCTTGAAAAAACACCAAACCTTTTTGAGCAATGGACTGGTTTTCATCGTTTCCGAAAACTCATTTCAATAAATATTCGATTGAAAATTAGATTAAAATTATGTTGCTGTCATTTTCCTCAACTTTTGTTTGCACCTTTCAGATTCCCAATGAGTGGTGCAAACAAAAGAAGCGTGGTGGACTCTGTAATATGACTTGTGAAGGTAAGAACAGTTATCTATTATGGTTTTTTGCTACAATACCTTTTTATTATAACGTTTATTTCGATATATTATGACAACGTCGCATTTTCTTAGCTTTAAATATGAATCCCACCAAAAACATAAATGTAAAAAAGGAGAGCCAATTTCAATACAAAAATTATGCTTGGCTGTTGGGCTTCGCCGCAAAAAGAATGGAGATCTAAATGAGTGCGAAGTTCTATGCAAAATCCAAATATGTATATGAATGATTGGTGTGAATGAAAATGAAATACCTATTCGTATTTATCAATGAAACTTAGACACATATTCTAGGACTTTTTGTACTATTTTTACATATAGAATGTAACCCTAGAGTTATGGGATATAAAAAAAAAACACGTTGTATAACCAAGGAATAGGCAGAGCAGAGGTGTGCAAAATTCTATAGTATGTTTAAGTCCAATGTAATAGGGGGCGACCCTCAATCAATCTGCCTAGCCTTTTCCCAACTATGTTGGGGTCAGCTTCCAGTCTAACGGGATGCAGCTGAATACCACTTTTTTACATGGAGCGACTGCCTTTTTTTTGCTGAGTAATGACGTTACGCATCTCCGCTCGTCGGGGGAAGAGACGGAGTATGTGGGACTCCCTACCAGGGTGGCAGTATACCCACTAAAACTCAGCGGTGTTCCCTAATCGCCTTGATGGGGAGGTCATGGGAATCCGGCATCCACAACCCCCCCGGCGCATGCCCGCCTAACTGGCGGGCCCCGCATGTCACCCCGTCTGGGGGGGGGAGGGGCTACGGGAATGGCCGGGAACACCTGGCCATTCCCGTCCGGCACTGGTGGAAGCCTGTGCAATACAGGCGAGGGTGCCCCCGCACCCGTCACGTGCTGGCTTCCACCTGGGAGGAGTCGGAGATGACTGTCATACTGACGTCTTCTTCGACCCCTCCTCCGCCTTCGGAGCGGCGCCGCGAGAGGGTCTTCCTCCCGCACGCGCTCCACCGCCTCCTTCTGGGACATGACGTGTTCGCAGAAGGAGGCGACTGCCGCCCAGGACCCCTCATCCCCTAGCATGGCGTTGACCAAGCCGGGGAGCGAGAGGTCCGTTCCGATCGCCGCGGTGAGACTGCGGCGCGGCCCGGACCACGACGGGCACACCTCGAGAGTGTGCTGCGCCGTGTCCTCCGCCGCACCACAGTTACTAGGTAACACGATACCCCTTGGTAAGAGTGGTTTACAGATTTTCGGGCTTCTGGCGACCCGTAACGACTGTCAAAGATCCAAGAATGACAGCCGGGACCAACTGCTTAACGTGGCACGGGGATATGTAAAGATGGTCACCCATCCGTGGACCGACAGTGGCAAGCGTAGTTTAACCTGATCGATCGACCCGTGCGGCTGTTATTACTTCTCCTCTTCCTTACTTAGCCATGTAAAAAACCAACAACACTTTGTCCGGGAATCGAACCCAGAACTGGTCGCAAGCACCACTGGTGAGCATGAGGATGCTCACCAACCAACTAGAAACACTAGTAATTGATACAAAAACTCAGTTTCTAAAACAAAACTTTACGAGTTTCTTCAGTTTTCATATTGTTTAAAGCCAGCTACATTGAAGTCCAAAATATTCGGAAAGTTACCCATCAAAATCTCAACCACCATCTTGAAATGTAACTAACATATGTATTCCAATCTTTATGAAATACATTCTTTCATTTCAAAAGCTCCAGTTGTCGTTACATTTGAAACTGTCACTGTAGTTACAAAGTAAGTAATTGACAAAGACATCACAGTTGCAACAAACTGCGAACGACATTGCAAACAATTCGAAGCTACCAGATTTTATAGCCCACGTTTTACATCAAAAGTTTATGAGGTATGGTCAAGTGTATTGTGTAGCGTTTTTGGTTATATAACAGTTACTACTGTTTGAAGTACTAATGACCCTCTTCTGTTTTTTGGAGTTTGATTGAGGTCTTTTTCTTCCTTGTTTTCTTCTTCTTCATTTTGTTCAGATTGTGTTCAGATTTTGTTAATAGCACTCAATGACTGTAAAGTGTTCTACTTCTACGTTTTGTTCTGTTGTTTTGTGTGTGTACTGGGGCTCTGTCATGCATAGGGTCGTAGCATTATGCTGGGCGATGGCCGTGTTGCGTGGATGTGACGCATATTTTCTTTCACCTTGTTCTTTTTTGTGTTATGTTCTTTCTCTGCGTCATTTTTACCGCAAATAAATATTTTTTTCCTTTCTTTTTCTTCTATTATTACTGTTAGTAATAATGATAGTCTTTTGACATTGGTTGAATTCTCATTCTTTTTTCACTTCCTTTTTTTTCTTTTTTAGCCGTTATTGGATTACGGTGATTGACTTCAACAAGGTGTAGTTTTATTTTAATCCTTTCAGTTTTATCAACGTTCTTAGTTTTCTGTTTAAGTAACTCTTAAAAGTTGATCCGGGAATATTCGGTCTCTGGGACTACTAATGTTAGTTAAATTCATTCCAATTATCCGTCGTGAACTATTTTTGCTAGGATTGCAAATACTGTTGTGGTGCGATCACTCGATCACACCTTAACGTTTTACTGTGGACCAGAATATGAACAGGTACGTGAATTTGCGGCTGTTTATGAAAATAGTAGTAGAATAACATGATCACAAGATGGCCTGATGGACACAATACCATTTAAATCAAAGTATAGACATGCTGTGAATGTCTTATTCGCCTCCAAAAATAAACGAAAGAGATTATTAAACTTAATTTGATTTTTATAAAATTGAACAGCAGAAAACAGCTCATATTTTATTTCGTCGTCTCTTCCTTTTAAACCAACATTGTAACGGAGATTTTCTTTGTTCTCATGAAGGAAGTTAGCAACAAAAGCTTAAGCACCTATTTGTATTACGTAGGTAATTTCGCCAACATAACGGCGGAGTTACGACCTTATTTTTTAGAGGTTGGCACTTCTTCAAATACAGCTACGGGTATTTTGCTTATAATGACGCTGGAAATCAAAGATGTCTCACGAAAAACAACTCACGTGGTTTGAAAGGTTGGAATTTATTTGAGACTATCTTTTTCCCGCGTTTTTTTGTTTGTTTGGATGTGGAAAAAGACAAAAATCACGTTAAACCTAACACACGCTCTACCGGGATAAAAAACATAAATTTTTAACAATTATATTTCACACTAGCTGTAACGCGCGACTTCGACTGCGTTCCAGGATGAAACAAGCATAATATCTCTTTTTTCAAGTTATGGTCTACCGTTGTGTCAAATTCCGTCTAAATCCGTTAAGTAGTTTATGCGTTAAAGCATAACAAACAAACATACAAAAAATAATATTTTCACTTTTTAAAATTAGTTTAGATAAACCTACATGGGCACTTATGAAATGACAGAAGGTAGGTCCACTGTTCCAATTTGTCGTTTCCTATGAAGAAGAGCCAGCAAAAAACACCAGTTACTTTTTTTAGAAGAATTGGCTTTGACAATGTTTTATATTACAGTGTTTATACCTATGAGATGGCAGTGCAGACCTGGCAATAAGTACCAGGTCATCATAAACAGCCTATAATGATCCCACTGCTGGGACACAGGCCTCCTCTCTGTGAGAGGGAGTGGGCCGTAATCCACCACGCGGGCCCAGTGCGGGTTGGCAGATGTCACATGTCTTCGAATTTTTGGTTCTAGGACATGCCGGTTTCCTCACGATGTTTTCCTTCACCGTTTTGAGAGCAGTGGTGATGAAATAATTTACACAAAGTAAAGCGCCTGTCTGGGTTCGAACCTGCGACCTACAACTCGTAGGTCGCAGCCATTACCACTTGGCCACCACTGCTCTGTAGTACCAGGTACCTAGCAAAAACATTAAACAAAATAGACAATGTATAAATATCCTATGTCTTAATCCAGGACATGATCTACCCGGGTTTAAATGAAATATTTATTTTTATGTAAGGAGATCTTTTAACACACTTTTACACGTCAATATTTCGTTGGTCAATATTTTAAAAACAAAAGGGTTTATTTATAAATGATGACTAAATTTAGGTGACGTTTAAACTTCAAAAGTGTATAGTTAAACAGTCGCGAATCAGTACTTAACTTTTAGCAACGTTCATGAATGGAGAGGTAGATGGCGCTGGTCTCTGAAAAGAAATGCCGAACCAAACTCAGAGGTCATGGTCTCTTCAGCAGTTAAGTCGTGATTATAATAAGTATTCAAATTCACATCAGACATCCAGACATTCAAAATATTAGTAATTAGTAAAATAATATAAAAGCGAAAGTTTGTGAGTGTGTGTGTGTGTGTGTGAGTGGGGGTGTGTGTGTGTGTTTATATGTTTGTTACTTCTTCACGCTCAAACGGCTGGACCAATTTTGATAACATTTTGTATGGAGGTAGCTGACACCCTGGATTAACATATAGGCTACTTTTTATCCCGATATTCCCACGGGTTTGAAACTTATGCGGGTGAAACCGCGGGGCGCAGCTAGTAAAGTATAATAATAAATTTATTAAGGCACATAAATCTTTTGTAGTACATGAGGGACCGAGAAAGTATGCATTATTAATTACATGGTGTAGGTACAACTAATTGTTGGGTGAATCGCTGCTCTCCTAGCTAGATTACTGAGTAATCTGTATTCAGGAGAGACAGTTTCAACTCATGCATAATAATACTTATGAAGCCAAAAAGTAAAAAGTTTTTTATAAAAAAACAAAACACAATAGCAAAAATCTTCAAATTAAAATTCAATACAAATAAGAATGAGAAGTGGTGTGGTGAGTCGAGTGAGTGCGTGTGTGTATAAGTATGAGTGTGTGTGCATTTGAATATAGGACATAGGGTTCCCTTTATATAAGTGTCAATAAGTACTTTTCAGTCTCAGTTTGCATTTGCAGTAGAAAGGATAAATTATAAAGTAATAGGATATCGAGAATATAAGTGAGTTATCGAAAGCCCGTGGTAGGTCCCACAGCGTTATCTTTGTACCACCCGAGTGGAAATATTAAAGTGGGAAAGTATAAATCAGGATTCTGTAGTGGAGGAAGTTAAGCAACATTTTTACGAGCATTACTTCACTTTATTTGATTTGGTAAGTTTCTCGGTTTCTGTAATAAGGATTTTGTTACTAGGCAAATGTTTTGGTGACATTGTGTCGTTGAGTGATTGAATGGTTTGGCTTATTAGTTGATTGAACGGTAGGTAGTAGCGACAAATTGTTTATAACTGTCATTGTGGTTAAGCTATACAGGCTGGCAAACATATCGACGCGCAAACTATAACGTTTATAGACAGGCGACTACAATTGTTATAGTTAGCGTAGAAAATATCCGTCGGTTATAAAAAAAAAATCTGCAGTTTCATAAATACCTACGCGATCAAAATGTACTGAACAGTAAATTTTTTTATAGTTTTCTACGCAGGGCGGTTCAGAATCATGTACTTCTTCTTAGCGTGCCGATAGAAATCTAAATGGACTCGGCCCAGAATCTATTTGTTTGGCGACATCACCAGCGTCCATCAGTTCCTGTAACGTGCAGCTGACAGGACACGCAGGACACGATATTAAGTGTCCCATCGTTTGTGGAACAGCACCACATTTACCTACACTCTAAGGTGGAGTCGTCTATGAATCTCTACCTGAACAGGTTTTCCTTGATTCGGCCAACCTGGGTCCGGAGTCCTTCCAGGTTACCCAAGGTAACTCATGTCCAGGTGGGAGGTCTTCAGTACCTAATCCATGGTAGCATGTTGTGCTTTGATGTCTCTGCCGCCCTGTATACCTAGGTATGTTATAATTTTGATGATGACATCATAAACAGCGTTGTTTACAAATAAAATTTTAAGCAAATAAAAATAAATAGATTTGTTTTAAATAATATTTTCGTCAACCTTAAACGTAATTGCGTAGCTTTTGTGGGATTATAATACAGGGTTACTGGAAAAGTGGAAACTCGATCACTTCCTTGTTCCTGGGATGGGTGATAGGGGAGCTAAAATGTGACAAATTTTACTCCATATATGTATGGCCGAAAACTAATAGGTACTTCTAGAGTTATTTGATAAATTACTCTAAATTTTCACACTAAACTTTTAATTAAAAAAAACAAATGATGTTGATTAGGTTAATTTTTATTTTTGTTATTTATAGCTAACATTCCTACAAAGCTAACACAGCAGTAAAATGTGTAAAAATATCGAATAATTATTTTAAGAAGAAGAAGTTGTTGTAATTATTTGTAGGCACGGGTCGCATATTTTTTTCAAATATCTGTAAAAGTATTAGTTTTCGGCCATTTAAAGGGGGTTAAATTTGTCACATTTTAGCTCCCCTAATACCTCCTGCAAGGAAGTGCTCGAATTACCAGTAACCCTGTATATATAATTATGTGTATCTTTTTTTAAACAATGTCTGGCTCTTAACCACTAGATAATGCATCTACCCGTTTTTTTTTGTTGATCGGAAATCATCAAATGACCCCTCCCGCTCTGGGTGAAGCGGAAGGGAGTCTCAGATTCTTATTGACTAAAACCCACACGTGTTCCTTCCTTAGCCCTTTATGTTCCGGGCCAGCGGTAACCCTTTCGGACAATCCCGCTGACCCGGCAGGCTTCGGCCCTAAGGGGGCCCCTCCTCGATGCTGACTTCTCTTTGAGGCGCGCGTGGAACACGTACGCGCCGTCCGGCAAGGGCCTGGTCCTGATCGGACGGTGAGCTACCCATCAGCTAGCTCTCCGCCCGCAGGCCCGATGCATCTGCCCCTTAGATTTTGTTTACAGAAAAAAGTTTAGTTACAACCACATGCCATTATCAGTCGAGCAGTTCATTATTTCAATTTATCTGTTTACGAAGTTAATTAATGGATCTCATTAGTTTATCTCGTGTGCCACACGCGCTTTGCATAGATTGATTGATTTATCAATTTTCCATAGCTATTCGGTAATGATAACAACAGCTGCTACCCGCTACTTTAATTACGGAACCAACTAGTTAAAATGATCACTAGCTAGTTAAATGATATTTGTTTCTGTAACATCATCTGCCTATCTTTTTCCCAACTATGTTGGGGTCGACTTCCAGTCTAACCAAATGCAGCTGAATAGCAGTATTTTGCATGGAGCGACTGCCTATCTGACTTCCACAACCCAGTTACTGGGTAATACGATACCCCTTGGCTTACCAAGTCGCAACCAGTCTTAACTGGTTGTCTGACTTTCGGTCTTCTGACGACCCGTAACGACTGTCAAAGATCAATGAATGACAGCCGGGACTAACTGCTTAACGTTCTTTCTGAGCCACGGGGATATGTAAAGATGGTCACCCATCCACGGACCGACCGCAGCAAGCGTAGCTTAACCTGATCGATCGACCCGTGCGGCTGTTAATACTTAGCCACGAGCCGCGTTTGTTTCTTTTGTTTTGTTTCTGAAAGTTGGTTAAAAAAACACTTATAGCGCTCATACACACGAGCGGCACGCGTCAACTCCAGCAGAAACTGCAGCCGTCAGGCCAACCAGGGGGCCTAAAAAAGTCACTTTGGCAGAATCATAAAAGGATAACATTATGAATCATAATGGACAGTTAACTCTTAAGTTAATCGTATCAAATCCCATTGATGAAGGATTTTTCAGTTATTTTTTTTGTCTGTGCTAAAATACCAATCAATCTAATCCAAATCCAATCCATTCTCTTTGATTATACCTACGTAGTGCAGCGAAAAAAAGGAAAACACGAACTGTCTTCGCCATTATTATGATTCATAATGTTATCCTTTTATGATTCTGCCAAAGTGGTCTTTTTAGGCCCCCAGGTAGTTCAACTAACCACTATTATTGTAATCCTCAGCACTCCTAGATGAAGACATACGCGACGATACCGCGTGCGCACTTCAGATTGCACAGCAAAATGGTTTCCAGTACTGGTCAAAGTGGACTACGAGGTGCAAGAACGATAATTTTATCACCAATGAGATTTATAAGTGAGTATTTAGATTCTCTTCTGATTTTTTCAAAAAACACGTAACTTTAATTCTAATAAACTTTCCCACGCTAAAGGCTCGAGCAGTACTTATTCATTGATAATGAACTATACCTCAACAAAAATAGAGTTGAAAATATAGTCAAAAAAATAATCTCTTGCGCTATATTTTGAACTCTATTTCAAAATAGAAACATAAGAAAGAAAAAAGGGTAATTTGTCACGGAAACACCAAAAATAAAACAAAATAGATATAAATACAATCCAAGCACCAAACAGAAATTGTCGGGATCTGCACGTCATGACTGTGACAAGAAGGCTTCCACTCAGCATGATGCTCTCTCCTTGTCATGAACATGTCCTCTCTTTGTCTGTGCTGACCCTAAAGGGGCAAATACTTAAAATTCAGTTTGAATTGAGAACACGGGTGTCTTTTGTCTTTTGTTTTTTTAACGACATAGCTTCACGTAGGTTCACAATTTGGCAAGATTGAAATACTAATAACTACCTCAGTATCACCTATCTCATCCCATAATATGTCATAAGTAAAATACACAAAAAAGTGAGTAAGTGAGTTACTTCATAGAAACTTAATAAATCGTTTAAATCTTCACCAACGATTACATTATGTAGATTCACGATAAGGACTTAAACCCCATAAGAATATTATTAGTTCCTACTATATTATTTCAATATGTTATTTTTACCCGTAAGGGTGGTGAGGCCAGTCCCTTCTTTATTTGTTCAGGCCACTATTTAAGGTCCAGTTTATTACCATAAAAGGTTAAGCGCGCCTTTTTCTGAGCTTATGGAAATGTAATCTTAAAATCGGTTTGTGCCGGTTTAGTTTCAATAATAAAATGTTATGGAAATATTTTTTGGTGAACGAATTAGTCTTTGAGGGTGATGGCATTTAGGATGTTACTTGTTACTTTTGTTACTTTGTTACTTTTTTGGAAAAAAATCAAACTCAAAGCATATAGTTCAATTAAACCAATTACAGGCACTTTATAATTGTCAAGGGGTCAGTCAGAAAGATGAAGCTAGTTGCCCATTGTAAAGCGTAGTAGGTACCTACGGAGAAGAACGGGCAAGAAACTCCACGGACACTATTTTAAATCAAAATAATAATATATGGTTACCAAACCTTCTTCTTAGTTCCTTCAAAAATGTAACATTATTTACAAAAATTACCGTCCAAGTGCGAGACGGATTCGCGGACATAAGGTTTCCTACCACTACCAAAACTATTATAGTTCACCTTAATTTTACTTTAAAGAACACGTATTCTGAGAAAACTTCACCTTACCAGGTTAAAAATATGCAACCCTGTGACACACAAACGGACGGACAGCTAGAAACACGACATAGGCTTAGTAATAGATTCTCATTGGCATCCTTTGGATACAAAACCCTAAATATCATATCATACTGCGTAAATAATGTAGTCGAAACGTTCAAGATAACTGTGGTGGGCCCAGGAAACGGGCGGAGTATTCATGTCTATAGCAAAATCAGCCTAAGAATTTGCCACTGCTGGGACACAGGCCTCCTCTCTGTAAGAGGGAGTGAGCCGTCATCCATCAAGTGGACTCAGTGCGGGTTTCCCTCACGAATTTTCCTTCACCGTTTTGAGAGCAGTGGTGATGAAATAATTTACACAAAGTAAAGCTCCTGTCAGGGTCCGAACCTACGACCTACAAACTCGTAAGTCGCGGCAGTTTCCACTGCGCCACCATGCTCTCAGCTCTCTGTATTCATATGTATCGGAGGATGTGCTTGCCGCATGAATTTAAACCAAAATGCTATAGAATAGTTGTATTTTCGATACACAAATTGTACGAATTTACGTTACGTTAACTTCGCGCGCTAGGGACTCTGATAAAAAATAAAGTGCAAAAGCTAAAATAAAACCTTCTCTTCCAGATGCCCAGACCTAATGCGGCTCACTCCTGAACGCAGTCTATCAAGCAACGGCCAATACCGAAGAAGCCCTCCCCGACTAAGGAGGTCGGCATACAGACCCAGGCGCATCTCTAAAGTCTGACGGTGAAAGGTTTAGACGGTCTAGACACATTAATTAAATTCAAGTGTTTGCCTATGTTTTAAATAAATACGTGTCTCAAAGTTTGTTTGGTTATTTGCTTGACACTTTAGTTCAGAGGTTGAATGCTAAATGTGTAGGGTTACTGTTAGGGTCGTGTTTGTTTGTGGAGTGAGGCGACATCGTTTGTTGGGCTGATCTTTTCTTGGAAGGTTAAATGACGTCATACTGTTGGGGTGAGAATTGTATCATTTTAATTGATGAATGTACGAATTGTATTTTGTTACCGAGTTTTAAGCAGGAACTAAAGGAATTATTTACAGCTCGTGGCTACTTAGCCACTAGTACCTTACCACCCTCAGCGTACCTTAACCTGATCAATCGACCCGTGCTGTTATTAAATAGTAACAGCCACACAGGTCGAACGATCAGGTTAAGCTACGCTTGCCGTTGTTGGTCCGTAGATGGGTGACCATCTTTACATACCAAGACCCCTCCGTGCCTCACTTGCCTATATGCTCATCTGCCTAGCCTTTTCCCAACTATGTTGGGGTCGGCTTCCAGTCAAACTGGATGCAGCTGAATACCAGTATTTTACATGGAGCGACTACCTATGTGACCTCCACAACCCAGTTACTGGGTAAGACGATACCCTTTGGTAAGACTGGTTGTTAGACTCGGAATTCCGGCCACTCGTTACGACTGTCAAAGATCCACAGATGACAGCCGGGACTCACGGCGTAACTTGCTTTCCGAGCCACGGAGGAGTCTCGGTATGTAAATGATGGCTGGTCTATGGATGGTCACCCATCTACAGACCAACCGCGACAAACGTAGCTTTACCTGATCGATCGACCTGTGCGGCTGTTATTATTTAGCCACGGGCCCCACTTAATAAAATTGTTTAATCTTTGGTGATAACATAAAAGATATTGTAGAATTTAAAAGATGAAACTATATTTATTGTGGGGTATGAATTCTCTTGTCCTAATTGTTTACATAGAATTATTCTGTTCACGATTTTTCCCTTTCCAACCATTATACGAGTACATCAATCCCAGCCATGGTATATTATGATCAAAAAATGTAAAACAAAACAGAATACCTATAGAAGAATTTTGTTGCGATTTTCTGCTAAAAACTTCCGTATAGGATGAGGCTTTTCAACTCTGAAATACGTGGCGTATTCCTTACTTCAATGAAACCTAGGGTACAGGATAAACGGGCTTACTTACCTAAACTATCCGTTTTATTTCACAAAGAAAATATCAAACAGTTTGTTCAGTAGTTTGCTTTTTGTTTCCAACTCTCTGAACGTTCAAGCTTCACTTAAATCTGAGTTGTTTATTGAAGAAATGTGCATTGTTATGATACCTTTTTACTGCACTATCTTGTTTCTTAAATGTGGGGAATGTGTGCTTTGGACGAGGGTCGGTTGTGTTGTTGTGAGTTTATAGCTACGCAGAGCTAGGTTATGACGCAATGTTGGTTCAATGTTAAAAATAATCATTTGTGTATTGTTATTAAATTAGGGATACGTAAGGGTTTGATAGTTAGCACATTTTACATGCCTCAAAAAGGAAAACATCGTAAGAAAGCCGGCGTGGCCTACAACCAAAAATTCGAAGACATGTGACATCTATTAAACCGCACTGGGCCCGCATGGTAGATTATGGCCCACTCCCTCTCACAAAGAGGAACCCTCAAGAACAAGGTCGAATAAAAGAAGTATACACACATGCTGGCTACGAAAAAAATATGCTTCACGGTATAATTTCGACGCATTTTAGCATAAACATAATGAGCCTTAAAGTTCCCACTGGTGAGACCCAGACCTAGAACAAGGAAATAATTCTTCACGTGGATATACACAGGGAAATATTATCATATTCAGCAAATTTATATTATCTTTAAAAAAAAGAGAAGTGAAAGATTTCATTAAGTAGAGTAAAAATGAAGTAATTTGAAATTAACTTTATTTCCAGCTTTACTGCATCTGATGACGCTACCATTTTGATGAAGGACCCAAACCATAAAACTTTGGTTACATTACAATTATCGTTCCAGCACCATCAAAATATGTCCCTTATTTATATCCATTCAATTCTCGCCTTTACCACATCAACATAAAGCGTAAAACAGCACACGTTTAAAAGTTTAATTTGTTGTTGTATCAAGGGCCTATTGTCTCCCTAGAGGCGAGTAAACGGATTAACTCCCCTTTATTTTACGTCTTTATCTTTAATAGGCTGTTAAAAAGAGAAGAAAGAACAGGGATAACAAAGACGTTCCCCTTTATAATCTCTGTAATTATCTCTATAAAACTTGAATGCAGGAGGTGCGGAACGGAACACACAGATGTGAATGTTACCCGCTCCAGCGCTTTCTCGTGAAATCCAAAGGAAAATTCAGCGTTATTCTGGATAACGCTTTTGAAACAGATAATTTAAATAATGCTTATACGTTTATTCTAATTGTGCAGCTGTTAAAACGATATGTTCGTGTCGTGTTTGTGTTGATTTTCTATGTGAATTATTATAAACGTATTTGAATAGAGGTATTAATGGATAGGATTGGTTAACCAGTTACTAATTTAACTGGATAGCTGGCTGTTTTGGTAACATACAATCCATTTAAAATGTGTTTTAATTGCGCACCAACGTAAAGAGGTCAATCCTTTCAAACGAATACCTATTTAAATTATGCACATTAAATAATGAATAACTTTTTATTAGAATTTAGCTTGAGGCCTAGTGTGCTACCTATAGGGACACCAAGTCTGTATACAGGTATAATTATATAAGTTATCAGAAATGACATTATGAAAATTGATCACCAGAACTCTACAAGTAAATCATCATCAATATGGAAAATATCCATTGCATAACAAAAGGTATGTAGGGCCTTCTATAAATAAAAAGAATGAGTAGAACCGTATCGAAAGCACTTCCAAATACTAGTCGCAATTCCGTATACCTGCGAAAGCTACGCTGCTTTCAAGAGATTTAGCCATAAAGGTGCGATTGATTTTCATTCCAGCCAGCATTAACGGATTCTTCAAAAGAGTTTAAACGCCCGATGTTTAAAAACGTAGAGGTACCTACATAATTAATTAGGGATGGTGAGTATTTCTCATAATATACTGGTCATAATAAAATATCATCATCTGCCTAAATTTTACCTATAACTAAGTTGGGGTAGGCTTACAGTGCAACCAGATGCAGCTGAATACTAGTATTTTATATGGAGCGACTGTCTATCTGACCTCCACATCCCTTTTTTTTTTTTTTTTTAACGTGGGGTAATGCTTATGCATTCTGTACTACCACGGGGAGATAGTGCAGTTATGTGGGACTCTAACTTACTAAAACTCCACGGTGTCCTCCTCTGCCGCTTATGGCGGGAACACGGGCACGCGTTAGCACTCATCCGTGAACCCGCCGCGGCTGTCCGTCACCGGACCCTCCTCCGGGGACTACTCCCCATCACCGGCGCACCAGAACACATAGCACGCCGTGACCACCCCAAGGACCAAACCAGCACATGGGCGCCAGACGACCCCGTGTCTGCCACCCTTGGTCCCCTGCGACGGGTCAGGTCATTGGCCCCGCCGCCTGCCAATTTTCGGCCGCAGAGGATAGGGAGAGTGGCCAACGTCATACCAACACTCCTCCTCCCCTGCGGCCCCACCGCGTCCGCCATCAGACGGTGGCGACCCCGTCAAGGCCGCGGAAGGTAGGGAGAGCGGCGCACCGCAATACCGGCACTCCTCTCCCGCCGCGGCCTCCAACCCTCAGCCGCGATGCCTTAGCTACGACATCGCGGCCCGCCTCAGTTGCGATGTCACCCAAGCGGCACCGCAACCTACATGTTGGCCGCTACGTCGTCGGCTTACCAGCAAAAGCCCTGACGAGCGGGTTCCTCTTCGCTTCACCGTGGGTGACCAAGCCACGGCTACTGAGCCCCCCCGCCTCGACAATGCGGGAACCCACTGGGGGGGGACCTCCACATAAAATTGAATGTCAAAAGAAAACAAATAAAGAACATTTACTCAAACGCTTACCCCCTTATTAATAAAAGTATTATATCAGATGAATAGTTACACACCGATTTCTCTCTTTCAGTCGTCAGTAATTTAACTTTCGAAAGAAAAGGACAAAGCGTTGTGTAACTATACAGGCGCTATACAACGTTTTATTAGTAAGGGGTAACTGGATAGTGGTTCATTCAAGTTAATGGGCGTTTCTAAGTTCTCACCCACAAACGCTTTAGATCTTTCTTTTCTCAATAAAATCCTCAAAATCCCAATTCATACTAAATAGCTTATTCTATCTTCTAACATATCTTATTTCATGAATGATTGAAAACAGCCGATTATTACACATTTTCTTTGCTTTGAAACTCTTGAATTCCTAAACGTGGTTCTTACAGAAACAAATGGGGTGTTCCAGACTGGAGGAAAAAATAAAATTCGACATGTAAAAACAAAGCCTCCTCACAATTTTATTGGGTATTTCGTTCGTGTTTCAATTCCAATAGCTAGCCAATTTCATGGTACATTACATAAACACATGTCGAAAGTACACGATAGGCTTTCATGTCGCCTACACTTTGCTGTTGATTTCTCGTTTTGTATTGTTGATGAAAAATTACGCGGCACATGTATTTTTTTAGTGTAAAGTCTGGACGTAACGACACAAAAATAAAGCAGAAATAAATATTCAACAGTAGGTAATAGATTTCATAGTACACGATACTAAATAAATATTTAAATCTGGAAGAAAATATAAAAATTCTACCAAATCTGGTGAATTTGAAAACAGACCACCAACATAATTGATAATTAGATAGGTTAGAATTACTTGATAATTAAGAAAATATACTTGACCCTGCTGGCTGAGTTTTGGAAATGAACAGCGATGCTTTTTCTTGCTTCGATTTCATGCATATTTACATTTTCCTCTTTTAATAAAAGTAGCAGAAATTGACATATAAAAACCTAATTTCTAAAGTACACAGTACCAAAAACACGCATACAGTTCTACGATATTTATTCTCCTAACAAAATTATGCATCGAAACTCCGACATAGAAAAAAAATAGAGCGAACTTCATTGGGAAAACAAAAAGAAAATTCAGTTTTCAAAGTTTCCTAGTCGTCGGGACACATCTGCGACCAAACGCCGCTTCCACTGTACTATGTCTTTGAGAATGGTGACCGGATTATTTTAAAGCTTATTTTAATGGTAGCTATTCGGAGAACTTATGTCCGGAAATGCGACAGTGTGCACTAGGTGTTATTCTAACAGATAATAATATAATAATGTTTGTGTTTGCTCTATTATTTTAATTGTATTTATATGAATGGTATGTTTTCTTTTGGTGATTGAGGAATTGGCTAGCTTTATTTTACTTTGATGCAACATTTTCACATTCAAAAATGCAAATAAAAGTCTTTTATACGAAGGAGTGTTCAATAAGTTGTCAGTTAAGATAGTTAATGCAAAAAATGTAAATATAAAAAAAAGGTTAAAAGTATAAGTTTAAAAACAATGTAACACCAAGCTAGAGAAAAAAAAACAGTGGCACTCCAGGAGTGTCGACTGAAGTGAAAACTTGAAAAAGCATAGTAATTTAATAAATATGTTTGAAGGTCATTCTTCCCAAAGAAAAAGTACCGCGCGTTGATGTCTCTATAATGGCCAAAACTTAAAACAGAGGTGTCAGTTACGGTAACAGTGTCGTAAGTTCAATGGTTTTTTCCCATCTCAAAAAACTTTCACAAAATTTTCAGAAAAAACAAAATGCCCGCACATGATAAATAACCTTTTGATTGATTTAAAATCATTAATTAAAGTCTTTTATTACTGCATGATTTATTTGTATATCACTTATGTAAGTGAACTGTTCTGTGTTCTTTATGAAAATAAATTCTTTAAACCGATATACCTACTTTAAACGATACGATATCGATCTTCATACCCTGCCTTTCAGTTTTTGTATTAAAAGGTAAATTCTTCAAACACTGCTGCTGCCGGACAAAGACTTCAAGCTGCTCCACATAACCCGTTGAGTTCCTTCCTCCAGTGCCCGAAGAAGATTTCTTAAAATTCAGGAGAGGATACTGCGAACTATTTGCTTTATACCAGGAATCTGTTATAACTGGGATAAAGGCACAACGTTTTTGCACTGCTATTATCATTCGCCACGTCTTAAACTGACATATGAATGATATAATAGAACATTGATAGAATGGTGAATGAGGTACAAAAAGAAATACAGTACTAGAGAACCACTCATGCCCAAATGATATCGGTTTATATCATCAAGGAATATAAAAATACTGACATCAAAAGCTGCCTACATATTAAAACTAGAACGGACCTCTTCAAGCAAATAAATTATGAATCGAGAATATGTTTTATTTTCTCCGTATTTTGATAAAAACCGCATAAATTTGCCACACTGCCGTGACGGAGACGGCGGGCACCGCATATTTTCCCTGTTTATTTATCCTGTTTACCTTTTTCTCTGGCGGGTTCAGACCGGAGCGAGCACCTATTTCTTAAAACTGTGGTGCTCTTCTGTAAAAATATCACCTTGTATATTGTGGCCCAGTGGTAACGGCCCTTACTTACGGTTCGAACTCAGGCAGGCGCTTTACTTTGTGTAAATAATTTAATCACTACTGCTCTCAAAACGGTGAAAGAAAACATCGTGAAGAGACTGTCTTAGAGTCTGAGAGGATGTCTTAGAACCAACAATTCGAAGACATGTGACATTTACCAACCCGCACTAGGACCTGCGTGGTAGATTACAGCCCATCCCTGTTGGAGACAGGAGGCCTGTGTCCCAGCTGTGGGAAAATCATAGATTGATAATGCTATGAGCTTGAAGTGAACTATCATCCCAGCTGACTTTGAGGATTGGCAGCTTACTTCAAACTTCGCCTAAGTTTTCACGGTGAGATTTTTCATAACAGATCGGCTGAAATTTTACCCCATGACAAGCTACATGCGCCTTACGACAGTGACTGAGGCGAGAAACAAATAAACGACATCGTTTAGAGCATGCCACGAGACCCCGCGACGCGACTTGCGGAGCGACAAACGGAAACAGATGACGTAAGCGCGTGACGCGTGACGCTCGACGCAAGTCGCATCGCTCGAGATCGTGAACTGGACCTTACGGAGGTTCTTTTGCGCTCGTGTTGTTTGTCTGCATCAACTCAGCCTAGTTGCACTGTACTGCTGGACTAAGGCCTACCCGAATAGCTCACCGTCCGATCAGGACCAGGCCCGTGCCGGACGGCGCGTACGTGTTTCACGCGCGCCTCAAAGAGATGTCACCATCGACGAAGGGGCCCCTTAGGGCCGAAGCCTGCTGAGTCAGCGGGATTGTCCGAAAAGGTTACCGCTAGCCCGGAACATAAAGGGCTAAGAAAGGAACACGGGTGGTTTTTAGTCGGTAAGAGTCTGACACTCCCTTAGCGGGAGTGATTACCCAGAGCGGGAGAGGTCATTTGATGACTTCCCATCCGCAAAAAAAAAAGGCCAACCCAAAGTTGCGCTCCAACAGCCGGTTCTCTGCCTTTCGCACCCAGTTTGTTTCTACCGCCATTTTAAGGTCGTCAGTTCATCTAGCTGGGGGCATCGTAGTAGGTAGTTATTTGACTTTTATCATGATCTTATTTGGAGTTCAATGAATACTTAGCTGTCTTTTTATATTGAAAAATTTATTTCAGACCACTTTTTGCAATAATTGCCAAACTAACTAATGAGCATGCAAATAAAATCTATTCATGATAACTCAAACCTTCATTATTAATTTTGAAAAGCAAATATTAACCCTTAAACATTTCATTTGTCCATTATTTGAATTTACTTCATTTATTATATTACAAAAAGATCTCGCAATGATAAGTGAAAGGTAACGCTAATGAAAAGTGAATACAATAGGAGGTCCAACTCTTAATAGTCTGTATACAGGCTGATTCAAAATTAGTACAATTCATTCGATCTGCTTGATATATTTTGTAAATCTGCAAGCAATATTTTTAAATTCAACAAAAACAAAATACCTCTAAAGCCATATCGTAGCAAGTTAGTTGATATAGCCGTCTCTACTGCTACGCTACCATTGATTTATCAGTGGCGCAAAAAAGTCATTCAACCTTCTAATACAATCTGCTTTGCGTCGTTTTTTTTTAAGTAAACCGTACATTGTCAGTCAGCTGTAGTTTTTAGAAATTTCAACAAATTTCAAACACCCTGTATAGTATAAACAAAATGGCTGACCTTATGAAATGATAGATTTAGATCAAGCTGGCAGAAATAACATTAAGGCTCGCTAAGTCCATTAGGTTTAATATACTGAGACTAAAATACAATGCAATCGAATTAATTTTAATGGGGTACCTAATAATGCTCTTTCTTAGTACTTAATTGAACTGAAATGAAAAGAGATGCTGATTAAGTTGGCTGAAGGCAAAAGTGTTAAGTTTTCATTTTAGTAAAAGAGCCCTCGAAACGTAGACAGAGTAAACTATAGACTGCTCCATATCTTCTTTTTCATTCGCACAAGAAAAACAGAAATATATTAACGTCACTAGCAAAGAAAAGAGACAGAGTAATAATATTTCTGTATCTTACTGCGTGTCGGCTAAGCACATCAATGTGCACAACAAGTTTGACGTTTACGAATGGAATAATAAATACTACACCGCGATTAAACGGAAATTATGATCTTTTTCGTGCATAATTCAATATTATTACATTTTCGCAACTGTGAAAATGGTAAGGTGCAGTGTAATAAGCTGTAAAAATGATAGTATGATGAAGATTGCCGGATTTTTTTGTCCCTTTCGGTGACACGGATACCATGAGTCTATAGATTACTCTGTCTACGCCTCGAAAACTATGAGGACGATCTCTCTCTCTCTGTCATATATAACTAGCAGCGCCTCGCGGTTTCACCCGCATAAGTGTCGATTTCGTGAGAATATCGGGATAAAAAGTATCCTATGTATAAACATAAATATATTATATTTATAAATAAATATATTTCTATCCTGGTTATAAACTATCTGTGTGCCAAATTTCATTCAAATCCGTTCAGTAGTTTTTGCGTGAAGAAGTAACAAACATACTCACAAACTTTCGCCTATAAAATATTAGTGTGATAGAAATTATAGAAATGATTTAACAGAAAGAATGAGAGAGACAGTCGCATGGAGGGGACGTAACGTATTTTCGTTGCGTGGCGTTTTCTGCCTGTTTACTCCTACGACAGGGTTTTCTTGGAACGAACTTCTTTAGCGCGGCTTGCGTTAAATTACTTCGTTCCAGTAACCCTGTCTTTGCTGTCGCGCAGTTAGGTAAAACGTCTTCCAGGATCTGTACTAGAAATACGTAAAAATACGAGTGTAACAATACCCATCACGAAGCTGTCATCTTCGCATTCTTTGCATGTACTACATCAAACAAAGTAACTTGTGCAAAAATATTTTCTGGGGAACGACTTTTATTTTTGGTGTGTAAATTCCTATTCACGGTAGTGCGCAATAACATTTTGAACATATTTTTGTCAAAAACATCAAAACAAGTTCTTCAATATCTCCGTAACCAGAAGGTATGGTTGTATGGTGGTATGGTTCAATACAAAAAACATGAACACAATAATGGGAAGAACAAGTGACTCTCGACTCGGCTAAGGGTATTTTTAAACCCGTTATACTAGGATAATTACGAGGGAACAAAGAAACAGACATACATACAGGTCAAACACGTAACCCTCCTTTTGGGCTTCGCCGCAGTCGGGTAAAAACAGAAGCGAAGTTATCCGGAAAATAACCGGAGTTACCGACATAGCTTGCAGAGTAAGCAAGCTGAAGTGTCAATGGGTTGGCCATGTTTGTTGAAGGACCGATGGCCGGTGAAGCAGACGAGTCCTGGAGTGGAGACCGCGTATTGGCAAGCGTAGTGTGAGACGCCTCCTAGCCCTAGATGGACCGACGTCCTCAAAAAGGTGTCTGGAACAGAATGGATGCGGAAGGCGGAGGACAGGGTATTGTGGCGCAGCCTGGGAGAGGCCTATGTCCAGCAGTGGACTGCTGTAGGCTGTGTTGATTGTTGATTGATACTCGGACTGTCGCAGAGCAATATTATAGTGACGTCAAACACAGTAGTATACCGACAGATGCTTGACATTTTAAAAAGAAATATGCTCTTAAAAGCCCCAAAAGGTCATATAAAAATACATACAATTACAGAATCTATTGTAAACATGAGCATTACCCAAAAATCGACATAGTCCTCAGTGTCCTAAGGTAAAATTTATATCACACGATCTCACGTATAGATGTCACACAACTCCACAGCCTGCCAATTGCCGGGTGATAATTGAGTAACGTATCAGGCGTGACGTCACTGACACCCGCCGGCCTAACCTGCTTATAGAGTACACACTATCCAGTTTGCTTGAGTACTAAAACGACTATATACGTAAAGCATGGGATGTCTAAATTAAATATTTTTGACAAGTTTACTCATCATTCTCCTAACCTCGTTCCATTTCATTTCAATTTATTTGGGGTCGGCGCAGCATGTCTTTCATACTTCTCTATTAGTCGTGATCTCAGTAGTCATATCAGCCACATTCCATCCAATTATACTTAAAACTTTCCTCATGACATTTTCGTCAATTCTCCGCATCATATACCAGGACAACCGATCCACGCAACTTTTCAGTCACTTGTGCCACTTTTAGACTTTCAAAATCAAAATCAAAATCAAAATATTTTATTTCACATAAGCCTACATGGGCACTTATGAAACGTCAGAAGCTAGGTGCACGGTTCCAATTGGTCGTTTCCTATGGAGAAGAACCGGCAAGAAACTCCACGGTTACTCTTTTTAAAAATAATTGGCTTTTACAATATTTTCAAATTACAGTAGGTATGGGAGGATAGCGTAGGCCTGTCAACAAGTATCAGGTACTTGATAAAATAAAAAATGGTCTACAGATCTAAAGTCTACAAGGCCTACAAAGTCCTCACATTTACAAAATAAGAATCTATCAAAAGGATAAATAAAAAATAAAAACCTAATAAAACCTAGTGATATGATTCCCTCATTCTTTCTCTTAAATGCTCATTTCCTATTCAGATCCAGTTACTAAACAGTTAAAAAACTGTGCTCAGTGTTTTGCTAATGAATCTCCTGCCTTTATTCAATTTATTTGGAACGTCGCAGCATTTGTCTTCATCTTCCATACGTCTTTGGCCATCTTAGTATTCACCCCTTTTCTTATTTTCATACAATCTATCTAACGTTTCTTTAGTGTTCCTCTAATTTTGTCAAGTTAATATTGAAAATATATGCCATGTTGACCATCATCTAGACCCTGCTAGGTCAAAGTCAAATTCCTTTCAAATAAAATGTTATCTTAGTCGAAACGTTTTCTATCATTTTTGATATTTAACTCTCAGATAAACGCCATTTCTTACATTAATTTATTTTTTACAGCGACACAGCTCAAACGAAATACAAAAAGTATTTCTTCTGAGCGTGCGACTATATCTAAATAAAAAATAATGATCAGTAATTTTTAGCTTTCAACTTTTTACACGTTCTCAGTATTAGCTCGAAGATTATGACGGCACGTTTCTAAATCACCGAATCCATCGATTTAATATAAAGGACGTCTAGAGGTGAGGTGTTGAAAGTACTCGTGTATGAAGGTACAGAAATATAAGAATGTTATACCATTAAAGGGCTTACATGACCTAAAGCGCGGTCACTGTCGGACTGCAAAGAAAAGAAAGAGAAGCGCGATGACACAACTCTGGTAATTTATTGCAAAATATGAAGCAATTATTTAATTACAAAAAAAATCTATTGTTTGGACTAAAAAACTAAAACACTAGTGCTTTAGTATGTTGCTTGTGGAATATTCTGACAAAAAATCCGAATTGATTGTATGTATGGTATTAGTACCTATGGTTTTTATTGTAAAAAGAAAGTTTTTAGAGGTATCTTCATGATGTTTTTTCTATTGTATCAAATTAGTTGTATTATGTTTTCAACACACTATCTACCTAGCATATATCCTGAAAAAATCACATATTTTTCTGATTTTATTTACTGTAGTCGATCATATACTTTTATTGTTTCTAAAACTTGAGTTTTTTGTGTTTAGGTCCTGTAAGCCCCTTAATAAGGACAGGGCCACAAGATAAACGAGACACGTGTGTGATATGATAACAATGTATTGTGGAGTTTCTTGCCGGCTCTTCTCTCTAGGACACGACCAATAATTGGAACCGTGCTCCTACCTTTTGACATTTCTTAAGTGCCCATGTAGGTTTATGTGAAATAAAATATAGGAAGACCAAGAAACATTAACCACATCGCTCGTAATCCATAGGTGCCAGAAACAGAAATAGTCACCGTAGTCGAAATCGGTATGCGATGAATGATTGAATGAATTAATGAGCCGTTCAATACCACGGCATGACAAACTGTCGTCCGCGATGTGTTACATTGCAGTTTTCTTTTCGTTTTTCGACAGATAGGTAAACACTTAAAATAATCGTCACGACACAGACTACGCCTAAAAACCGGCCAAGTCGGACTCGCACACGTTTCAACTGTCTACCTATTACGGTTCCTGAGATACAGCCCGCTGAGAGACAGACGGACGGACGGACAGAAGGCTTAGTAAGAGGGTCCCGTTGGCATCCTTGGAATACGGAACCCTAAAAACGTCGAAGAAAGCATCGTTTTTACGCACCGACTGCAACAGTAATTTCATCATGGCTGATAGGAAACCTTAGTACCGAGCCAATCAATCATACTACCTTTCAAAACTTATCTTAACTTTAAAATAAATCGTTATATTCAACACCGTAACTCCAGTAAGTGAACCCATAATTGGTTTCCGAAATAAAACAATAGAAACCAACTGCTCGCCCCTGAGAATTTTTCTATAAATGCCTTGTCACCACCCGCCCCAAAATTAATTAAAAGGGAAAATGGGGAAAACAAAAAAAAACGGGGAAGGAAAACAGTTCCCACTACCTCAACATTTTGTTGCGGTCAGGGTCAAGGTCAAACCTCGGCCCCGGACATTTAGACAATGTGTTTATTTTGTACAATTAGGTGACTTTGCTGATTTTCTTCGGGAGTGGAGGTGATCAAAATGTTACGTTTAGCATGACTGCTTCGCGTAACCGACTTTTCAGACTGTGCTGGGGCATTAAACAAGTGGCAATCACTACCAAAGCGTTTCGTATTTCTGTAACTACGTTCAACACGATTGACATAAGCTATTCGGTAACTTATGACAATTCAATAGAGTGAAAAGTTCACTCATAAAAAATAAAATAGCCTCCCCGACCGTTTTCGGTCACGGTGGCCAATCTCAAAGGAGATTAGCCAGGTACGCAGGAGATATTATAGTGCACAAGTGTGTGCGCAAACACAGGTGCACTCTCTGTTCCTTTACTCTCATAGTCCGATGGGACGGCAATCCGACACCTTTGTTATGTCAACAGCTTCTGCAGACAATGCCTCGTGGAGGGGCGAAACACGTGTCGAGTAAGGTGGTGTTGCATGTTGCCTATGTAACTTATAAACTTGTTCCTTCAAGAATTGCTTATTATTCACACACAACACAATCTGAACCCTACTTGCTAGTGGAATTAACACTACATACCAGGACTTGGAACCGGTAGGTACCAAGTACCCGGTCTGTACCACAAATCTTATATTTGTACGAGGAACCTCGTACGGTTGGCAACCTTGAAGTATTTTTTCTAATGCCTATTACCAATCCTTCTTACTTACTATATCTGTTATTTATTTATTTTTGCCCCGTTGATACGTTGAAACGTTGTTTCTCACTCTCTCTAACTTACGGAAATATTTGTTTGATACCGGTAAAGTACCGATAATAATTAGAAATACTAATAGTACAGGTACTACATCTGGTACCGTTACCACACCAAGGCCAAAGGTACCGGTTCCCAAAAATACCAGTATTAGAAGTCCTGCTACATTATTATAAATTAGAGTCGCTTTTCATGTCTGTCTGTTTGACAGCATTGTTCTCCTAAATTATAAAATATAAAGATTTTCATGTAGTTTACACCATCAAATAAAGAATTTATTCCGAAAGGTATACGTGTATCATCACCTGCCTAGCCTTTTCCGAACTATGTTGGGGTCGGCTTCTAGTCTAGCCAGATGCAGCTGAATACCAGTATTTTACATGGAGCGACTGCCTATCTGACCTCCACATGGAGGTCAGTCCCAGTTACTGGGTAATACGATACCCCTTGGTAAGACTGGTTGTCAGCTTTCGGGCTTCTGACTACCCGTAACGCCTGTCAAAAATCCACGAATGACAGCCGGGACCAACGGCTTAACGTGCTTTCCGAGGCACGGAGGGGTCTCGGTATGTAAAGATGGTCACCCATCCATAGACCAACCGCGGCAAGCGTAGCTTAACCTGATCGATCGACTTGAAGGTACGATAGGTATAATACGTGTATAATACATTATGTTATCACTATATATAATAAAGAAATCTCGATGATTTGTCAAGTCACAAGAACTGTGCGATGCAGGATGGGTCGCTCGTTTTAAATATAATCAGACTTTCAAACGGTGTCGTCTTATTCTATTATTTTTATTAACCATTATTGTCCTACTTCTGGGCAAAGGCCTCTATGTTTACTCTCTTTCTACTTTACTCTGTCCAAAGTAGCGAAGGACTAATCTTTATTAAAGAAGTCCAGCTCATCCCGCCATCTCTGTCTGGGTCTGCCGCAATGTCGTTTGCCATTAAGCGGGACTCACTGGTTCGTTAATTCTATTACAAAACTAAAGTTTTTATCAAGCCCCAGAAATCTTCTAAGGCCAGAACCTACCAAAAACTTCATAAAATATCTACAATATGACGTAGACATCTGGCAAATTACAAGCACCCTATGGAATTGTTACTGTACATCAAGCTACTACAATCTGTCAAATTTCTTTAATAGATTTTCAACTTTATAGCTAAAGCATAAGGTTCAAAGTTGATTGGGAAAATTTTACTGTTTCGGGTAGCTTGTTGTGCTGGCGTCTGTACATTACGTTGTGACCAAAACGAGGGTAGGGTTAGTAATGATTACATTTCCAACAATTAGTAATGTAGTTAGCAGCCCAATTTAAATGCACCTTTTGGTGTTTTGCGTAACAAATTAATTTTATGGGGAAGACGTTTTGGTCCTTTTGGACCGAAACCTTTTGGTATGGAAGTTTAAAGTTTTGGGATGATAACGGTACCTTAATTGGGTAATATATTCATGATCTTAGTACTTACTTTTGTTTTGATTATACAGTAGCCTACAAAGTTAGTTGACATTTTTCCACTTCAGCTGGAATGCCACATTACGATTTAAAAACAAAAATAAAAATCAGGTACTCCTAACGAAGAAATCTAGGTAAGACCAAAGAAACGATGGATGAAATGTATGAATGATGATACCTACTCCTCACAAAGCAGACACTCTCCAAATTTCATGTCTCTAGGAGCAGCGGTTTCGGCTGTATGTTGATATATCAGTCAGTCAGGACTTTGAATTTTATATAAATAGATAAATGCAAATTTTCCACTGCTGGGACACAGGCCTCATCTCTGCGAGAGGTAGTGTGCCATAATCCACCACACGGGCCCAGTGCGGGTTGATAGATGTCACATTTCTTCGATTTTTCTGGTTCCAGGACATGCCGATTTCCTGGCCATGTTTTCTTTGACCGTTTTTAGAACAGTGGTGAAAAAATTTGCATCATCCTTTAATACATTTAGTAAAACTTTTTAACAAAAAAAAAACCGACTTCCAAAAAAAACACTACAAACTGAAAAATAACTTTAATTTCGGAAGTCGGTGTCTTAGAGATCAGTATTTTAGTTTTTGCCACCGACTTCCGAAATTAAAGTTATTTTTCAGTTTGTAGTGTTTTTTTTGGAAGTCGGTTTTTTTTTTGTTAAAAAGTTTTTATTTCTCGCTTTTTAGTGGGTCTGTTTATAATTTATCTAAGTTACAATAGCCTAATGTCAACTCGCCCATCGCCTTTTTATAAAATATTCCTTTTCTCGATGCAGGGACGTTAATTGTTGAGGAGTTCTCCTTTTATTAGTTTTTAGATTAGATGCTGATAATCCTGGCTGCAGCATCAGGCCAGACTTATGTCAACATTGCATTGAACTTAAAATTAGTCCTGTTTAAAATGAGCCCAAACACGACTACGGTGCTGTAATTTAAAGGTTTGTACTTTTTCTGATGCTCCTGGCTTCAGCATCAGGTCTTCGGTGTTCCTCAGTAACAGTACGTTTATCCACACATCGAGCCCTTTTCAATGAGCCTAAACAAGATATATCTGCTGTTAGTTGTCGAGGAGTTAGGTACTCTGCAGACTATCCTGACTGCAGCATCAGGTCATGACTTGATGATCATGAGACCAAATGTGGCAAATGCCCTATCAAACATCAAAACAATTTACTAAAAAACAGTCCTTGCCTGTTCGAGTAACTTCTTACTGTTAAGGAGTTGTACCTTCCATCATCAGCCCAGCTACCTGAGATGGTGACAACCATACACAAATACACAAGATACTTCATAAAATATGCGAAAAACAATAAGTGAGCCTATAAAATTTGAGGGTTGCCCTCGATTTCTCTAAGATCCCATCATCAGATCCTACCTTGGTGACAATGGGACCACCTCAGAACTATCTACTTTCGACCAAAAAAAGAATTTTGAAAATCCGTCGACAATTGGCGGCGTATTCGATGAACAAACATACAAAAAAAAAAAAAAAAAAAACATACAAACACCCGAACATAGTACCTCCTCCTTTTTGTAAAGTCGGTAAAAATGCCTGCCTACGTTCGAACTCGCAACTAACAACTCGTAAGTTCGGGCCGATAACACAAGGCTGCCAATGATATGATAACCCCGAGAAATACCTGTCACTAATTTCCATGATCATCAAAAACCCAATAACTTAATCACCACTGACTTTCCCGACCCAATCCGTCACACTGTACTGAATTCAAAACAAAACAAACTGAATACAAACCTCTATTTAGTGGCGACATTAATTAAATACCTTGTCTGCACTCTGGCGGTGACATTTCGATAAATTATCGTCAATGTCGATGAGGCCATCCATATTTCATAAAACAACAGAATCCGAACTAACTTCGTTTATGAAGTGTGGCTGGGTAAACTTGGGACTTGCTCAAGAATATCATAACTTATGCTCATTGTTGCTGTAACGTGGTCGCTCACAATGGGCGTTATAAGAAGGCTAAAAGTCTCCCAAAGGACAATGGAGAGGGCTATGCTTGGAGTTTCCCTGCGTGATCGAATCAGGAATGAGGAGATCCGCAGGAGAACCAAGGTAACCGACATAGCCCGAAGAATTGCCAAACTTAAGTGGCAGTGGGCAGGGCACATTGCTCGCAGAACAGATGGCCGATGGGGCCGAAAGAGTCTGGAGTGGCGATCGCGTACCGGAAGACGTAGCGTTGGAAGGCCTGAACAAGGTGGTCCAACGACCTTGTAAACACCAAGATTTCACAGAGCCGGACGATTTGGCGGTGCTTTGGTGAGGACTGTGTCTAGCAGAGGACGCCTTTCGGCTGAAATGATGATGATTGAGGTCCTTATCATTTTATAAACTTGGAAAAAAAATCTAATTCTAAATTCTCCCTTAACAAGTCCATCGTTTAACCAGTCACCCTGTATAATACCGAGTATCATTCGAGTTTGTAGCCCCTATCCATCAAAGTCCGTGTTTTCAGAAAGTTACTTTAGAGTCCCCTCTAATGAGGTTATCCAACAAAAACTGGCATAATAACGGTGTCGTATTTTCATTATTCGTGCGTCGGTCTTCCTAATTTTGGCGGATAATGCTTAGGTGTTGAGCGGTATTGATTATAGATTACCGCTTTTATAGGCTTAGCACTTAAGTATTTGATAAGCTGTAGAGCGCGTCTTTGAGAGCTGGGGTGACTTGTCAGCTTAAGTTTATGTAAACAAGCACAAATACTCCCGGTGTCACGTCAAGTGACTGCCAATAACTATATAATAACTGTATTGGAGTCGGCTTCCTGTCTAACGGGATGCACCTGAATACCAGTATTTTACATAGAGCGACTGCCTATTTACCTCCACAACCCAGTTTCTGGGTAATACGATACCCCTTGGTAAGACTGGTTGTCAGACTTTCGGGCTTCTGACTACCCGTAACGATTGTCAAAGATCCACGAATGACAGCCGGGACCAACGGCTTAACGTGCTTTCCGAGGCACAGAGGGGTCTCGGTATCTAAAGATACTCACCACAGACCAACCGCGGCAAGCGTATAAGCGTAGCGTGGCCGTTCCATTGCCCTCTGGCAAACCTCGAGCGTGGACCTCTGCTGATTTGTCAAAGACCATGTTTGACCACCTTATGTGAAGATGGGAAGTATGCACACGTCAATGAGTCTTCTCTTAAGGGACAAAGCAAGATCACCCTTCATTAGGTCTTTCATGGCCCAATAGCTAAACAAAAGATAATCATGTATTTTACATGTCGTAAGATTTGCGTCTGTTAAACTTCACGTTGTCCTTGTGTCTTTCTGTTCATTTTCTCTGCGTCATGTTTCCCGTTACGTAAATAAACTTATTTTCTTTGTTTGTGTATTCCTTGACGCGCTTATAACATGACAACCTTTTCTAACTGTTCTAATTCGATTTAGATTTTTAATAGGAAGACTTATCTGGGTCTAGGTAGGTTAAATAATCTAAGCTCAAATTAGAGAGAGCTCAACTGTCACTAATGAGACACAATTACTTTTTATATTCTTAACGAACTTAATAAGCTTGCCTAACAGACTAGGGGATAAAAGAGAGGTTGTGTTTATGGCCACATGATATAAATGAAACTGATTCAGCTTCACCAAACCAGGAGCGAAGTATGCCCGATTCAGCGTCACGGAACCAAGCGTGACGATCCAGTTTCGTTCACTGCTCAGAAAGAGCGCTAAGTGCGCCTAAAAAAGTATTCACTTCAAATACTAAGAGCTACCAATCAGTGATATTTTCTATGCCTCGTCTCTCATTCCTACTCAAACGCTACAGCTATACACAGTGTGTATGGCAATCAATCAGTCGACCCAATTGTTTCCGAAGCGCGTTTTATTTGTAAGATACGAGGGTAGACGCCTGACGCAGATAACGGAAAATACTCCAAGTCTCAGAGGTATTTTTGACGTTAACGGTAAAAGAGTCTATCGGTTGTTGAACCTGTCTGATTGGCTTTTGTTTTATACAGGGTGAGCAAACGGAGGAAAATTGAGAAAAATTGCCGGGTTTTATGATTGTTTTCGTAACATTTATTTTTGTGGCATTTGAAAATAGCTCAGCTTTGGTCCGGGTATAGTAGTGAGGCTTCCGGGATGGCATTTATTGCAATTGATGTTTTTTAATTATAATAATAATGATGATCATTTACAAACGAAGGAGAAGAATGAAAGGAAGGGGGAGTTAAGATCGAAGTGGCGTTCTGTAGCCCCCCCGCCCCCCCTCCCCGCTCCGTCTAAGAAGGCGTAACGTTATTTATGTGTGCGTAACCATGCAATAAATAGGTTGGTACTTGATGACAGTTTACTCCAAAATCGATCATAAAGCCAACTAATTCTGGCCACGCATTAGCCTGGCCGACTTGGAAATATCTGAATAGACTTCGAACCCAAGCCGGCCGGAGCAAGGACAATCTCCACCGATGGGACGGCTCAGATCATAGGTGCGCGCATGCGGCACCTCCCCACAGACAACACCACCTTTCGTCCTGGGCCGCAAGTCACCTGTGCACTTGATGATTTTATGACTGCGTCAGTGAAAGGAGTTCGCGCAGCTGAATTTTAGGCCAAAGGTGTTTGAACTTTTTGCTATCGATACGCCATGAAGAAGGTTCTCTATCCCTCGTACTTTCAGCAGTGATGGGCATAAAGTAATTAGATTAATAATTACAAATTTCAGTTACATTGTAATTAGTAATTAAAATACTTTGGAACACATTACTTAAGTAACTAATTGCAATGAGTACTTACTGTAATTAAATACAAAGTAATTTAATTGCAAGTTAATCTAATTACATTATAACAGATTACATATTATAAGTAATCTGATTAAACGTAATTACACATTTATATTCTATTTATATTCTTTCTACTTGATAAAAATCTTAAATTCATTCGATGACAGACATCACACTGCCTATACAGCTTGGTCTAGAAGTATGAAATTTTGCTCTAAGTTCCTAAACTAACCACGGATCTTTGAAAATTAATACCCACTGCTTATTTTTTAATGATTTAGTTGACAATACCTCATTAAAAATCATCAAATTGCTCCCCAACTTGATCGTATTACAACTCCCCCGTCATTTCCTCCGGCGTCCCCGGGAATTATTCCCGTTTTGCACAATTCCCGCCACTGAAAACGCGGGACCATTAGCCGATTTTGCCCATTTGCTATGTAAATACAGGTGGAAATGGAAATGCTCATTCTGTGCCAATTACAGCACTAATGATGACAAAAACTTCAACGTCCTAATTTGATGTTGGTTAATTGCTTAATTTTGAGCTTTTCATTAACGGTTATAGTCGTAACTGGAATAGTCAGAGACGTCGATTACGTACCTCTAATGGCCCGGTGCAGTATATTTTTGTGGTAAATGGGCACCGATAAAGAACTTGATCAGACGAACCTATAATTACGATCCAGGGCCTCTTCTTATCCCTTCATGTGTGGCGGCCATATTGCGCGTCAGCGCGCCTTTGCATTTAAGTCCAATTTCCTTTCTTTCATGAGAACCCTTTGGGTACGGAACCCTAAAAATTATGAGTAGGCCAGATTGAAAACCCATGGTGTCTTAAAAATCAGGTCTGCTTTTATAGCTTTTATTTCAGAAAAGACATCCGCGCAAAAAAAAAAGCCCACGCATACGAAGTCACGGGCACAGATAGTACCTAAATATCTGCCTAGCTTTAAGACTTTATTCTTAACTATGGGTGATACTAATTCTGCCTTTTGCAAAAATACTACAAGACAGTTGTATTTTCGATTTAAAAGTTGCTCTACGTTACCTTTACGTTGCACGTTCGTTAGAGCCTTTGAAACCTTGTACATGTACACATACTTTATAAGAAGTGCCACAATAGACCTCGTACTCAACTAATCCAGGGTCATCCGTACATGACAGCTCACTCCGTCAACTGACAGCTGCCATCTAACGTTGCGTACCGGGGCCAGTGAGCAGCACGAAGATTTTAAAATTGAAAATAGATACTCGTCTCATAAATAATATTTACTCGGTTTAATGACTGCTCATATCTATGGATGATACTAAACGTGCTTGTCGCAAAAATACTACAAGACAGTTGTATTTTCGATTAACAAATCGTTTAAATTTACGTTACGTTTACATCCCACGTTCGTTAGAGTCTCTGAAACCTTGTACGTAAGAAGCGGGTGACCACAACAGACCTCGTACTCAACTAATCTAGGGTCATCCATACATGACAGCTCGCTCCGTCATACGTTGTCAAACTGACAGCTGTCATCTTACATTGCGTGCCAGTGCCAGGCCAGTGAGCCCAGCACGAAGGATTTTAAAATTGAAAATACTCGTTTCATAGATAAATAATTACTTGGTTTAAACTTCATATCTCTGTATGATACTAAATGTGCTTGTCGCAAAAATACTACAAGACAGTTGTATTTTTTATTAAAAAATCGTAAGAATTTTCGTTACATTTATGTCGCGCGTTCGTGCTGAGGATTCTGTAGCCTTGTGTATAAGAAGCGGGTCACTACATTATACCTCGTACTCAAGTAATCTAGGATCATCCGTACATGACAGCTCTCTCCGTCATACGTTGTCTAAACTGACAAGTGTGGGCGCCATCTTATATTGTTGGGTCCGGTAGTGCTGAGTCATTCAAACTGTGTTATTGTTCTCAGATGATGTTGCTGTGTGATACAGATGTTTTGAAAGACAATTTTCTCGGTATACCTTGTACGGTTATAAAAACGTTACAAGAATTAAGTTTTGGGTAAGTGTTTGTTTAACTATTGGCACGCCAGCAAGAAAAGGAAGACGAAAGAAACACAAAAATGAGTTCGATTGGAAATAAAATATAAAAAGAAAACCGACCAAGTACGGGTCGGGCTCAAGCACTAAGGGTTCCGTGCCACCAAAATCATAATACTTTTACCATGATTGACGCTATTAACACGTATTCCGTGTAAACTTTGATTAGCTACCTGTTGCGGTACAAACATATAGCTCTGTGAGGAGAGACAGCCAGATAGTGTAGGCTTACCTCCAAAAACAACTATCAATAGAAGAAAAAGACGCTGCGCTGCGAGTATAATCAGCCTATAACGTTCCCGCTGCTAAGATACAGGCCTCCTCTCGGTGAAAGGGGGTGGGTCGTAATCCACCACACGGGCCCAGTGCGAGTTGGTAGATGTCACTTGTAATTTTTTGGTTTTAGGACCTGCCGGTTTCCTCACGATGTTTTCCTTCACCGTTTTGAGAGCAGTGGTGGCGAAATAAATTACACAAAGTAAAACGTCTGCCTGGGTTCGAACCCATGACCTCGTGATTCGTAAGCTGGGGCCGTTACCACTGAATCATCACTGCTCTCACGCTGCGCTGACCCCAAGTAAATTAGAACGCAGGAGAATGATAATGGTGCCGATTTTGTTGTTCACAAACTAAACTAATTTTAAGTTCAGTGCATCTTTTTCTTTATATTTCATTAAGAAAAGGACAGAAGATAAATTTTAGTTTAGTCCTGTCAAATTAATCAGCGCCTGACGTATATTGACGTAATTTTAGTAGGCAAGTTTTTAATCACGTCTAAGCTTGTACGGAGTAGTGTCAGGCTGATTAATTTGACAGGACTAAACTAAAATTTATCTTCTGTGCTTTTCTTAATGAAATAGAAAAAGATGCACTGAAATTAAATTTAGTTTAGTTTGTGAACAAGGTAATCGGCACCAATGTTTATTTTTTTAGTTTATGTACCTACGCTTTGACCCATTTAACACATACGTATGTAGACTAATCTACGCACTTTCCTTAAACATAAATCTCCCAAAAAACTTACTATAAACAGACCGATACAATTTAAAAATAAACTATGCAGAAAACCCTTCTGTAATGTAAATTGATTTGTCCTACAAAACTTCTTCATTGAACCGTGTGAGAACGGATGTGTCGGCCTACTTGGGTCCTATATTTTTAGCTTAACCCCTATTTTGTAGTACCTGCTATTCTGTAAAAATCTCACTGTGAAAACTTAGGTGAAGTGAGCGTGGAGTGAGCTGTCAATAGTGTCAATCCCTAGCATCATGTGGAATGACAGTTCAGTTTAAGCTCACTTCACCTAAGTTATCACTGTGATGTTTTAACAGAATAGCACCTCAAACTCAAACTCAAATCATTTATTTCAATTAAACCTTGTACAGGCACTTTTGAATTATCAAAATTAAATAGTCTGTCAGTTAGTCAGAAAGTTGAAGCTAGTTGCCCATTCCAAAGCGTAGATCTCTATGGAGAAGAACGGGCAAGAAACTCCATGGACGCTCTTTTAAATCAAGATATTACAAAATCCTGGGTACATTATTCTTGTTACTTCTATATGTGAGAACAATGTAAAAAAGACAGAAATGAAGAAACAATTTAAGACATAAGATTAAAAATAAGCCTTGGCAGTTAAGAGATGACCAGTCTCAACCGACGGCGCCCGTTCACGAACATGACGCGTGGATCAGCACCATCCAGCTCAACCATTTTGTAGGGAACCGAATGATCCAACACACGCGCCACCGGGTTACTCCCGTTTGGGAACGCTCCCGTTTGGTAACGCTACACACACTTACATAATCGGTGTATCGCATGCACCAGGTACAGTCAGTATGTTAAGTATAATATTTGTTTGAAATGAAATGAAATAAGTAATTTAAGATTTTTGTAGTGTATACCCATTTATTATGCTTTAGAGCATTCATGGACATACTTAAGATTTAGTTTAAAATTATTAATTAATTAATTTTTAATTTCATTGTTCGCAATTGCACTAACAAATATGGATGTAATCGTAGGATGAATCTGAAATAATTTATTATTATTTTACATAACTCGGGACCATGCGGTCCCGGTCCTTTAGAAGGCGTACGAGGGGTCGAAGCCAACTCGCAGAGGCCCCTTACGAAATTTTAATGAAATGCGGCACCAACCGACGATTATCCCTGTATGCACTATGCAAGTGCACCCAAGGATAACCCCCGGTTGGTGTAATTGCATTATAAGGAAAAATAAAAAGTTGGACTATTGGTTTGGGTGGCTAAAGTGGAGTGAAGAATGAGTTGGGAGCTCTGTTCCTCGTCATTGTTCACTCCAGCCGGCCAATAAAGGCAAGCCAGAGGTGAGGAACAAGACTTCTCCCGGGAGATAGGGTCTGTGGGGTCGCTACTGCCCAACAGCTCGCCACATGCTGCCCTGCGGGTTTATTATTATTGTTAAGTTAACTTAATTTTAATTTTTTTAGTTATTATACATTAAGAAAAAACAAAGATTCTATTCGTTGAAGGTGTCGCAATAGAAAACTAAATGCAGTGGTAGTTTAAGTACAACAATGAACAGTACAATTTTTAATAAAACGAAACACTCGTCATATTGTATACCAGATTTTGAGTTACATAAAAAATCTGAATTTGTTGAAAGCTGTAAAAAAGTGTATGCAATGATTATGGTTCGGTTCCAAAGATAGTGGCCAATGCAATTTGCAAGGTTTGGGAAAACGAACCAAATGAAGTTAAAACACTGCCAGGTTTTAAAAATATTAAAAATGCGTTATACAAATCTTAAAAGTTAAGAAAACAGTGTTTGTGCGTGTGTCCGAAGTGGAAATTGCAGCAGATTTTAAAAAAAACTTTTATTTGATAGCAAAGGTGATAATCGTATTATTGTTTTCGCTGCAGAAAATATTAAAGAGATGACGAAAAATATTGATCATTTTTTTATGGATGGGACATTTGGTTGCTGTGCAACTCTTTTGTGCAATTATACACCATACATGGAGACATTGGAAGTAGTAATCAAGGAACGAACATAATACCAATGTTTTATGTGCTTCTACCCAACAAGGAAAGAATGAACAAGGAGAAAATGGTAACAATTTCAGGTGCAATTTTATGGTCACGTAACTTCTGCCACAGCATTTCGTACGAAACCAGGTCAAACGCCCTGGACAAATCTAGGAAACTGGCGTATACAGCAGTATTACGGTCTGTGTAATACTTGACAGCATGCTTTAAACTCAGTATTGCACTCTCAGTGGACAGCTTGGACCTGAAACCAAACTGGTTGTCACGACCTTGCTTACTTTTGCTATCTGTGCTGCAGAAAAAATTGTACTAGGCTCTAAGGCACATTTAGATTCAGCATCGATCACCTTCACGGGCGAATTATGGATTGGCTTCACACAGAAATGATCTTTAAACATATTTTCAATATCCATATCATCAGACACGCCATCAACGCTCACCGGCAGGCCAGTTCTAGGATTGTGTTTTTGTATACCCTTCCAGAAGCCACGAAAGTCCTTTTTTGCATGCTTCTCGGCCAGTATGTCCATCCGGAATGGAATGTGAAGAATATGATGCGCGACTGACCGTTGATCGTGAACGTCACACATTGTCTCGCGAGTCGGAGATGTTCACTGATAGAGAATTGCGCTTGAGTTCTCAGCGTATCTACGCATCTGCTTCTAGGTCTCTAGAGACAAGTCGGGAACGTGATGCGCGACTGTCCGCTGATCGTGAGCGACATGCATTGTCTCGGGAATCGGAAACGTTTACCGATACAGAATCACGCTTGAGTTCTCAGCGTATTCGCACATCTACTAACAGGTCTTTTGAAACGAGTGATGAACGTGATGCGCGACTAACTGCCGATCGAGATTATCATACATTGTCCCGAACACTCACACAACAAAATATTCATAATCAGTTAGAAAGTGAGAGAGAAAGAATTGCTGGAGTACGGCATGAAGAGACAGAAGAAGAGTGTAACGAACGTTTGAATTCTGATCGACTTCGACATTCTCTGAACAGAATGTCGATATCATCTGAAGAGTCGGATGTGTCTCAAGATATAGCCGTAGGGCATGGCGACCTTCCTTGGGTTGATAAGGAACGGAGTGCATTTACGTATACTCCTATGATTGACTACGCCACATATTCCACCATCGGAAGTATGGTTCAAAATTGTCGCTGGCATAAGCAACAGGATCCGCGTACGAAGTCGCGGGCAGAACCTAGTATTAAATAAATTCGGCACACCAGAACTTTTCACTCTGACTGTACTGTAAGGTGTGTGTTAGGTAGCGTTACCAAACGGGAGCGTTCCCAAACGGGAGTAACCCGCGCCACCATCGGTGAGACATTTAAGTGAGCATGACACGTTCTCAACTGCCATGCTCTTTCAAGTCAACATCAAAAAATCATAATAAAAGGAAACATGGTTCTTACATTTACAAAATTAAAAAAAAATGCTTCTAAATTATACAAAACTACAGTTTGCAATTTATTTAAGAGGTAAATAGAATTTTATTACCTACCAAACAGGAAGAGATATTTAATATTGAAGTATTCAACAATTAAAACTTGATTGAATAAATTAAAAAAAGTTATGTTCGTAATGATGTTGTTAGTTGTACTACACTATTAAAATAGCCTCCACGACTGGTGAATCCTATCAACACTCGTCGACGGCTGCAGTTGCCTCTTTCGTTAACGCGTGTCGCTCGGGTGTATGAGCACTAAATATACGTCTGGCGCACACTTGAAGCCAATCCCGCTATCATCTAGCTAATATTTTAATGACATAATAACATAATTATGTCATTGCGTGTGTGTATAATCAGACTGTGAACGTTCTTAAAACGTTCGCAACGTAACGTTCGTTCGTTCGTTTCGTGTTTCGTTCTTACTTTTTCTTTCTTTTATAAAATTACGAGAATTGCCCCTGTGATCCTTTTTTATACCTTCCACAATGGACAGTATTAAAATTCTCTGACGAATACAGGCCTCGTCGATGTTAAAAACATATGATGTTACGGAACCCTCAATGCGCGAGTCCGACTCGCTCTTGCCCGGTTTTTTTTTTATGTATTACATAAAATATTGCATTATTAAGCTTCACATGCCATACTAAGGCTAAATAGAAAATAAGACTAAATAATGTAACATGTGGAACCACCGATTGTATTTACTCTATTTAAATGTGAATAAATGAATTCAAATTTGAAAAAATAACAAAAGACAGTCAGAGTAGCACTTGGAAAAAACAGGCTCACTAACTTCCAAAGCTCCACTACATTAAATTAATGTTACTAAAAGAAAAATAAACCACAATGAAACCATTTTAAACGTAATAATATCTCATTACTGTTGCTAATGCGTACAGAGAGCGCCTGACCTCATTTTGAGCATTAAGAATAAAATGAAGCAATTATTTTAGTGCCGAAAATTTATTTCCAACTGATTAAAAAAAAAGAAACTGAAACTTATCAAATTAATAAACTTAGTTCAGTGTTCAAACAAATTGTTAAGACTTACGTGATTGATTTGATCACTTAAGAGTTTTTTATTAAATTAGTTTATTTTTACTTCAGGATAAAATTTTGCTTTTCGTGATTTGTAGGTATTTTCGATAAACTAATTTGGGGCACGAGTAAAATATTAATGTCGATTTCAGTAGAAAAGCTTTCTGTTAAAAGTTGAGAAATAATCATGAAAAGGTATTTTTGCTGCTACGAGTGCTACGCAAGCGTAGCACTCGTAGCTCGTAGCACCTTTATAAAATGATTTCGAAGTAAATATTCTAAACTCTATCTAAAATAGTTCCTTGGCAGTTTGACAGTCAGCCACACTCACCTAAAACATCAAAAAAATTACGGTAGTAATATTATTATTATTCCTTGAATGTAGCTACTTCATCTGCCTAGCCTTTTCCCAACTATCTTGAGGTCGGCTTCCATTCTAACCGGGTGCATCTGAGTACCAGTATTTTATATAGAGCAACTACCTTTCTGACCTCCACAATCCAGTTACTGGGTAACACACCATTCGGTAAGGCTGGTTGCCAGAATGTCCGGCTTCTGACTACAGCTAGTAGTACCGAGAAAAGATTTTCCAAAACAAGCCTTGAGTGGGTTGAGGAGTGGCTAGAGAGGCGCTACGGCGCCCTCACCTACCGCCTGACGCAGGTCCTCACCGGACACGGAAGTTTCGGGAGGTTCCTGCACATCATCAGGCGGGAGGAAACGCCCGGGTGTCACCATTGCCAGGATCGCCCAGAGGACACGGTGGAGCACACGGTGGAGGTCTGCCCCGCTTGGGCGGAGCACCGCCGTGTCCTCGTAGAGGCGATCGGCAGCGGCGGCGACCTCTCGCGCCCGGCCCTGGTGCAAGCCATGGTCCGGGGCGAGAGGGAGTGGGAGGCAGTCACCTCCTTCTGCGAAGCAGTCATGCTAGCGAAGGAGGTGGCGGGACGGCTCAGGGAGAGAGCCTCCCGTCCCAGCCGCCGCGGGAGACGCTCCGGGCGTCGGGAGCCGCGCGACGACTCCCGGCCACCGTAGGCGCGGGCCTGCGGGCGGAGAGTAATGGGTAGCTCACCGTCCGATCAGGACCAGGCCCGTGCCGGACGGCGCGTACGTGTTCCACGCGCGCCTCAAAGAGATGTCAGCATCGAGGAGGGGCCACATAGGGCCGAAGCCTGCCGGGTCAGCGGGATTGTCCGAAAGGGTTACCGCTGGCCCGGAACATAAAGGGCTAAGGAAGGAACACGGGTGGGTTTTAGTCAGTAAGAGTCTGACACTCCCTTCCGCTCCACCCAGAGCGGGAGGGGGCATTTGATGATTTCCCATCCGCAAAAAAAAAAAAAAAAAGCCTTGAGTGGATCAAACTGAAGGTCGAAGTTTGAATGTGAATGAAATCGTGTTCCCAAAGTTATGTTAAATATTACTAAACGCTATGTACCACTCACTATGATCCCCAAAACGCGACCTTAATTGAATAAACGATAAAGTTTTTAATTGGTTACTAAATACTCCTCCACTTAACCTACTCAGAATAAGCACTCGCGAACATATGAATACAGATAACACACAAGTTTCTCCATGTTATTGTATGTAGCTCACACAATACAAACTACTAATAAAAGGGATTGAAGCCCTATTTACTCAGTAAGGAAAAACGTGACTATACATACATAATATATACCCTAATAAAACGATGGAATAATCTTGTTATGTTCACAAAAATCCCTTCTGTCCATAAACACGACGTCAAAAGAGTTTGTATTAAAAGAGTACCAAAGACGAAAATTCTTTAGTGGTTCTAAATTCAAAACTATGCAGCAGTGCACACGGCAGTGGTATGCAACGCTCAGCTTGAATCGTTCGAGAATGTCGACTGAACGCATTTTCGTTTTCAGTCGTCGGTTGGCCGCCGCACGGTGAGCACGTGTCGCTGAGAAACGAATGAACGTACCAATTCCGATAATTGACGAATAAACGTGAGCTTATTAATTGGATTTACAGCGGTGTGATTGAGAAACAGGACGATTTACATAGAAATTGTATCGGTAAACGTGTTTCGATTAACCTGACGATTGTAATTATGAAATTAAAATGTTTGTATGTGATGTGGTTGACTTTGTGAGTTTTTGTGTTTAGTGTTGTTTTGTGGACATGGTAAGTTGAGTTTCTAGTTTAATTTTATCCAAAAATTAAATAAAAAATTCTAACTTTGTGGTTAGACTAAAAGAAATATAAAACCAATGTGCTTTTAATTTCTCTAACAGGAAATAACACTTTTGTTGCCTTATAAGAGTTGCCAGAGATGTATTTCGAATAAAATAATTAAAATTAATTCGACATAAAATATTAATTGACATTCTATAGGTGATTAATTGCTACAACATTTTGATTAACGAACCATTGTCGAAGAGTCTTTGTAACACGATTCATAGCCTCCCATTCTAAAAAGCGTCGGTTAGGTCCTAAAGTCTATAATTTTTCGGTAGTTACTTTCAAGAAAAGTTCCACCCTTCGCCACTGTTATTAATGTAGTAAACTTTATCATAATAGTTGTCGGCACGACCTAAGAATAATAATGTGTCATTTTTTGTATCCTCGCAAGAAGGTACCGAGTTCTGGTAGGATTATATGATGACAATGAACGGTTCAAGCCTGAGAGGCTCTTTTTTAAGAATTACGTATTCTTTTGTTTTTCTAAGGACTTAACAGATCGTTTTAAATATCGTCTTATATTTCAGTAGGTATCCTACCTAGTTGCTTAGTTATAAGGGCTGATTTTTCAATGGTCAGATAACTTTTATCTGAAGAATAATAAATTGTAGTTTGACAGATTTTCATTGAATTTAAACAAGAGCCCTAAGTGACTAATTTTGTTCTGGAATAAAAAGTTTACAAACATACGGAACCAAGGGCCTTGCTAGGTAATGACAAAATGCTAGAAAAAATTTAAATCCTCCTTTGTGACAAATATTAACTCCAAAAAAAAAATATTCCCACTTATTGGGAATTTTTTTTTGGAGTTGATGATCAAACGCTTGAAAAAAATAAAATCCTATGAGAGCATTCAGATTAAGTGTACCGTTTCAACCCACTACAATAAAACTTTTGGTCCTTACGACCCAATCGCACCGATGGGACAGTTTGAAACCAGATCCGCCGCAATTATCCTGAGAATGAACATTCAATTAACACAATTATGTAGACAATTAATAATGTTATAGTACTTCATGCATATTAATTGAATTATATGCATGAAGTACTTACTATAAGATTATTAAACGACATTATCGTTAATTGATTAAGCAGTTTCAATTAATGGTGAAACAGTGCTTGAACCGTGGTTTACAAGTAAGTACTATAAGGTTAAGGGTAAATAGATTTCAGTAGAAATCCATACAGTTACATAATGGTTAATTCTTGAACAAGGTAGATACCTATAGGGATCTTAGGGTTTACAGCTGCAAAATAGTATAATTATGATTTACGAAAATTATTTATAAAAAAACACAGTTCTGCAACAAAAGTAAGTAGGTAAACAGCATCTGTTAAATAAAAAAAAGGCGATTTTAGAGATTTTGCTTCTTTCTTCTCATACTGTTACTGTTAGAATGCATTATGCCCACTGCTGGGCAGAGACCTCTCCCCATGACTACCAGCTCTTTCGATCCAGGGCTAAAGTGGACCACTGCTGCACTGTTCGTTGGTTTTCTGCAGCTCGTCCCGCCATCTTCTACGGGGTTTGCCGCGACGCTTTCTAGCTGTGTCAGGGCTCCACGTAGTGGTTACTATGGCCCAGCACATTGGGCATATGACAGACTTGGCTAACCCAGTCCCACTTCAGCTTAGTAGCTTTTTAACCAACGTCAGCAATCTATGTTTTGGAGCGCAATGTGGTGTTGTTATTTCTTCTCATAAATTATATAAATAGTCCCAAAATCACGACCATAAACTTCACATAACCATCAATTATCATAAATAAGAATGACACAATTTTATAGCACACTAAATTCTGATTATAGCTTTCATGATTCAGAATAAAGGCAAACACGATAAACTTCAATCAAAATGATGTGTGCTTAATTAAAATGAGATGTTCACGTTCGATTCGAAAAGAACTGAAGTACTCTTCGCCGGCTGTCAATGTGATGTCAATTGTCGACGACAAAGCACCAGCTGTGCCAATTGCGGATTTAATAAAATAAGGATATAGCAGCCGTGTTCTGAATGCTTGCAATTTTCGACAGGGGGATTGAGAGATGGAGAAGGGGGGCAGGGGACTTCCTCGTATGTCTAGTGGTCGCAAGCTACATTGCTTTTCCAGGTCGGTTGGTCGGTTTTCAAAGTATTTATTTGTTTTCTCCTTTATTCCATTATTTATGTACAGATAGTGCCAGCCACGAAGACGCGCCCCACTCTTCTTCCTACTCGCTTGCAATAAAAGTATGCAACGTTCCGCTAATGTTTTAGTTTTGTCGATACGCACTAATTACCTACGAGTAGGTAGTTAGTAAAAACGACAAAACTAAAATACTAGCGGAATGTTGCACACCTCTACTGTAAGCGATTAGAAATAAGAGTGGGGCGCATCTTCGCGGATGGCATTATCTGTATACAAATAACATTTTTAATTATAAGAATATAAAAACAAAATAAAAAATTATTAAAAATAGTAGCTCATCGGTATCGGGAACAAGCTTCAGGGTCAGGGCTCCAGAGAGAGGAATCTCCTAAAAATGCGAGCCGTGTCCAGAAATACCGCTTTGTGAATCAAGCCCTTGATCCAGGTGCCCAACGAGAGCCTCCTCTGGTACTGGTCTAGGTTCTTGGCTATGGTTCATTTAATTTATTATTTATGTAGGTAGTCACAGTAAAATTTATTTATTTAAAATAAATAGGGATACGAGATAATTACAATTTGAGTACAAACGTACTGCTTATTTCTTAGTGTTATTGGTATTTTCTATTTGAAAATTCTCAGTAGCAGCCCGAAGTCTGGGTTCGTGCCCGGTTGGTGGCAATAGGCTCTTTTCATGGGGACTTTAACATAATTGGCGAAATGTGGTTGTGCACCCCTGCCCAACCTGTTCGGGGAAACAAGGTATGATATGTGGATAGAAAAGTGAAATGTATTTTAGTTGGGAATAGCAGTGAACCTGCGAATAGCAACCGTATGGGCTTGACTCTAAGGACCAACTATTTTATTGGATCGTTAGAGAGTAAACGGGTTTTGATAAAATTCTTACGACTTAAAATAAATTGAATGAAAGGTGATAAACTTTTATAAGGTCTATTTTAATTACTATCCGGATTAAATTGTTTATAGGAAATCATATCACTTGGTTTTAGTAGGTTTTTATATTTTATATTTATCCTTTTGATAGATTCTTATTTTGTAAATGTAAGGACTTTGTAGGCCTTTTAGACTATAGGTTTGTAGACCATTTTTTATTTTATCAAGTACCTGGTACCTTGTTGACAGGCCTACGCTGTCCTCCCATACCTACTGTAATTTGAAAACATTGTAAAAGCCAATTATTTTTAAAAAGAGTAACAGTGGAGTTTCTTGCCGGTTCTTCTCCATAGGAAACGACTAATTGGAACCATGCACCTGCAGCTTCTGACGTTTCATAAGTGCCCATGTAGTCTTCATCATCATCATTTCAGCCGAAAGACGTCCACTGCTGGACATAGGCCTCCCCCAAGCACTTCCACTTCGACCGGTTCTGCGCTTCTCGCATCCAACGGGTTCCTGCGGCCTTCACAAGGTCGTCATGTAGTCTTAAGTGAAATAAAATATTTTGATTTTGATTCAAATGTGTGACTTAATAACATCACGCTAGGACCATTAGGAGCCAAGCAAAAAAATAAAAATGTTAGAAAACCAAGCTAAGCAAAACGAAGCGCGGGCAGGCGATGCGATGCGACGGGGTGGGTCGGGAGTACAAGAAATTTCACGCGGACGAAGTCGCGGGCAGAAACTAGTATTACTATAAAATAATAAAAAACAAACTGTAGGAAACCTACCTATGACTGCGGACAGTTGGGTAACAACTTGCGCCGTAAGACAGGCTGACATGACAAATATGTTTTTCTACCACTTTTAGAACAAAAGAGAAAATAATGTGAACTCATACATTTACGTAAATAGGTAGCTAACAACTATAGTTACTCTGTAGTAACATATTATAGAAACACAATTAGTGAAAAACCGGCCAAGTGCGAGTCGGACACGAAGGTTTCCATACCGCAAGGCAAAAAAATCAGAAAAAAACACACTTCTTGTATGGACAATCTCTTTAATTTTTAACGTTATTTTATTTTTATAATTTGTAGTTATAGCGGCAATAGAAATACACACTCTGTGAACATATCAACTGTCTACTTATTATGGTTCATGAGATACAGCCCGCTTACAGACAGACGGATCGAGGGACAGCGCAGGCTTAATATGAATGGTTTTAAAGATTTTAACAATTTGATTTTATATATTTCTGTTATTTAATTTTAGTTATAATAGTATTATTGTGGCATGTATTTTTAATCTTTGGTTACTAACATAATTTTTAAGTATACTAACATAAATATGTGTCTGAATTAAAATAAAACTCAATTTATTATTATGTATCTAAAAATGTTATTTCTGAAATACTGTAACAAATTTTCCAAATCATTTTTCACAATTTAGGTAAAGTGATATGTGTTTTACCGCTGACCGTACCAAAAGACCAATTTTATAGAGCTTAGTATCCGAATCGAAGGACCTAAGTTAAAAGGACAGCAAGGACAGAGCAAGGGCAGTTTAAAGGAGGTCAAGCAAGACCCAAGCTAAGTTCCGCCGGTCGATTCTGTAAAAATCTCACCGTGAAAACTTAGGTGAAGTGAGTTTGTTTTTGCTAGGCATTGACACTATTGACAGCTCACTCCACGCTCACTTCACCTAAGTATTCACGGTGAGATTATTACAGAATAGCACCGTAGGTTGAAGAAAGTTATTGTATCCAATAATGTTCAGTAGCCCTTTTTATAGGTCAAATTTAATAGGGGCACGGAAACTTACACTTAATTGACAGCTTCATCGATTTCTACGATACGTGCCGTTGATTTGATTACAGTTTGTCTACAGAAAGTTTTTCTGGGTCTGGATAATGGTTTGTGCTAAACTCTAAAACTGACGTTACGGGTAGTCAGAGGCCCAAAAAGCTGACAAACAGCGTTACCAAGTGGTATCGTCTTACCCAGTAACTGGGTGGTGGAGGTCAGATAGGCAGTCTCTCCATGTAAAATACTGGTATTCACCTGTCCGGTTAGATTGGAAGCCGACCCCAACACAGTTGGGAAAAGAATAGGCAGATTGATTATCGACGGCGAAGGAGATCAAAAAAAAAATGTAAATACCCAAATTGAGAAAGTTTTTGTTAAATACATAAAAAATACATTTTTTAAATTTTGTATGTCTGTTTGTTTCGGCTAATCTCCGAAAAGGCTGGACTTATTTTGACAGGACTTTATTGGCAGATAGCTGATGTTATAAGGAGCAATTTAATACTTTTAATCTAGAAAAGGAATTAGGGTTCCGCGCAAAAAAATAAATAAAACCCATTCCGACCTTCACGCGAGCGAAGCAGCGGGTAAAAGCATGTAGTTAGTTTTGTGTATATCTTGTCTTTTTTTTGTAACGTACGTTTTTTTTGTGCAGAAAAAAAAAATCTTTCTTTCTTTCTTATAGTTAATAGTCTAAAATCGCCAACCCATCTTGAGCAAGTATGGTTATCATAGCTCGTATCTTCTCTGATTAAGAAGATGTCTTTAAGGCTGGTATTGTTAAATCAACAGCAAACAAAGAACTGTATTTACTAAATTACTAAGTCCTACTAAATTATAATCGACCTCCAGAGACCAGTCCTTTAATAAATCATTATAATTCCTATTAACAATAATTTACCCCAGAGACGTTGCTTAAAATATCATTTCATTTGATTAAGTCAAATAAATCATCGGATAAATCGCCGCTGATAAAGATATATCGGTTAATAATACCCATTAATGGAAATATTAATGAACCAATAAAAGCTGTGTCGGCGTGCCAAAGAATTGCTAACCTTTGATACTTATATAATTATTTAGACAGGACCTAATATTATATTGGATACTAGCTGAATCGGCCCACTTCGTACGGCCCTGCCAGCCGCTTCGCCCCCGCTTTTTACCCGACTGCGGCAAAGCCCAAAAGGAGGGTTATGTGTTTGACCTGTATGTATGTATGTATGTCCGTTTCTTTGTTCCCTCGTAACTTCTAAACGAATGAACGGATTTGGATAAATTATACGTCTTTAGATTTGTCTTGGTAGCGCGAGTGTCACTGGCTACATTAAAATCAAAAACAAAGTAAAATGGCGGATTTAGGGTGCCATATTGTGGAGTTCGAATTTTTTTTTTCTTCTAATACCATCGAGTGAAATATCAAAATTAAGGGTTTTAAAAGGTGATTACAAAAATATATACAACTTATATGGTTAAAAGTAATTCGAAGTGACAAATCGTAAAAAACACGTTAAATAAAATAATTATTTCTTGTTCCCTGTTGAGTGACTTTACGGGTCAGCTAATAATTAATACATAAGTAAATCGTCTGCGAAATCTTTCAAATTTGTAAACTAAAAAGCTGGAAATAAAAAACAAGTAATTAAAAAAACTAAAAAACCCGACTGCGGTAAAAAATTATTTTTTAATTCTCTGAATTTTTTTAAATCTCTGATATCTTCTAAGATATTTTTTTTTTTATTAGCCTGCGCTGTCCGGCACTCCTGGGCAAAGGCCTCCCTCCACTCCTTCCATCTCTCGCGAGCCCGCGCGTCCTCCTTCCAGTCTTGGTGGAACCTATCCAGCTCGTCCCGCCATCTCCTACGTGGTCTGCCACGACCCCGCCTCACTGTGTCGGGGCACCAATTCTGCGCTATTTGGGCTCACAGTTTGTCACAGACATTAATTTATATAAATAATAATATTATATAGCCTATGACACTCACAAATAATGCGGCTTTCTATTGGTAAAAGAATTTTCAAAATCGGTTCCGTAGATCCAGAGATTACCCCCTACAACCTCACAAACTTTACCTCTTTAGTAAATAATAATAATATTAGTATAGATTACTGAGCCAGACTGGATGCGGAAGGTGGAGAACAGGGTGTTGTGGCGCAGCCTGGTAGAGGCCTATGTCCAGCAGTGGACTGCGGTAGGCTGAGCTGATTACCATACCATAACCATAATCAGCCTATAATGTTCCCACTGCTGGGACACAGGCCTCCTCTCGGTGAGAGGGAGTAGGCCGTAATCCACCACGCGGGCCCAGTGCGGATTGGCAGATGTCACATGTCTTCGAATTTTTGGTTCTAGGACATGCCGGTTTCCTCACGATGTTTTCCTTCACCGTTTTGAGAGCAGTGGTGATGAAATAATTTACACAAAGTAAAGCGCCTGTCTGGGTTCGAACCTACGACCTACAACTCGTAAGTCGCGGCCGTTACCACTTGGCCACCACTGCTCTCTGAGCTGATTATTGAAGGTGAATTACTAAGCCTGTGAACGTCTCCCATTAATGGAAATATTAATTAATCAATAAATTCTGTGTCGGCGTACCAAGGAGTGGTTAAGCTTTGTTATACAGGGTGTCCCTGGAAGTATGGATCAAATCGAATAGGGCCGTGGACAAGGTCATTTCCAAACATCTTTAACCCTGAGAATGTCGGTGAATTTTTTACGGTTCAAAAGTTATGAACAATTTTTGTTTTTTTCAATCACTTCGCATAGTGCACAAAGAAAAAAATCATAAAAAAAAACTATCAGGGTTGTCAATTTAATTTTTTTTTGATAGCCCTGATAGTTTTTTTTTTAAGATTTTTTGGTTTATTCCGGATAATCTCATTGTAGGACCGATTTTGACGAAGTCTTTCACTAGCAGATAGCTGATTTTATGGAGTAACATAGGCTTCTTTTGTCCCGGTAGCACGTTTCCGTGGGATAATTTTTGTTTGTGTTATGCATTGTAATATTAGTGTCAGTCTATAAAATATGTCCTAATTATTTAATGGAAAATTATAATAAATTAATAACTACAACGAACTTTAATTAAGCAAAATAGTTTAGATTTACGTGGAAATTCTATTCAAAACTTTCATCAATATAACTAAATACCTAATGGTAGGTATATTTCTGGTAACCAACAAAATATATAATAAAATCGTTTTGTATTTATTTTGGCCATACATTTTTTATGCGACATGTAATGCAGGGGGCTGTATAAAAACAGTTTTGTTCGGACAACCACAAAAATAAGTTCAGAAGGACCATTTTTAATCCTGCTCAAAAATGAACTCGCCACTGATACTCTCAGCGATGGTTTTACGTCAAAGTATTTTAGGCTTTCAGTCTCTAATTTCAAAGCCCAAAATGCCTCGCTACGAATACAGCAATTGTGAGTTGTGTATAGGTAAAATGGTACAAGCTTGTTCGATTTGTCCTAAAGTACACAATGACACGACACTTCAATCAACTGCCAGCGTTAATTTTGGTTTTGTGTCCAGATCAAGTTACAGTTACAGTAACCAGCCTTTAACCACATTGTAATGTCATGATTCGGATTTGTTTGATGTTTTGAACGTGTGTGGGTAAATTAATTTAGTAGTTAGCATCAGTTTGTCAAATACCAAATCATGGTTCAATTAGTTTGTTTTGTAATGCAAAAGCAAATCTTGGGTTTAGTTTTAAAATAGATTTTTTTTTAGCTTTTGAATGTATTAAAATACCTTATTTATTAAAAATGGCTGACTTGTTGTTACCTAGTGTCGCACTCGCACACGTCATGGTTTATGAGAATTGCTTATACTGAAGTGAGAAGATTAGGTTGAGGTGACAATATAGTACCTATCGATGCTGCTGCTTAGTCTAATACAGGTTTTTTTTTTAACCAGTGCGCAAACTGTAACTATGAATTCAGCATAATGATTCTAGAAAAATTATTTAAATAAATTATATTATATTAAATAGAAATTTATCGTTGGTTATAAAAAAAAATGTTTTTCCACACATTTTGACCATACAGCTGTTTTTTTTTAACTGACGAACAATTTCTACGCTAGAATACGAGTAGAATTTATGGTTATGGTTTTCGCACTGTTTGCATTTTTTTCCTGTACAAAAGCAATAATTTGAAGCCACTGTTAGCGCTGTCGACGTGACCGAGTTCATTTAAATACAGGAATAATTGACACGACGAAGAAGAAAATTTAATCATGCTCTCTTGCGATGATGTGTACATTCGTACGTACGTTTTGTGACAAAAAAAACATGGTAGATAAAATATTCATCGTGCGGAACCTTCTCCACGCGAGTTGAACTCTTGATCGGTTTTTTTTTAGAACAATTCGGGCTGGTTCTTCTACCTCAATTCCTTAGTGGCGTAACACCCCACCCTTTGTGCGAGAGTATGCTATAAATAAAGGCGACTAGATGTCGAGTGGTCGTACGTGTAGTGGGGCGTAGTTTTCTCTTTATATCGGATAGTCCTGAACGGTCAGTAAAGTTGTATTGTCTTTATTTTGTCCGCTTTTTTGGTTGACTAAAACTTTTCGGTGCTTCGATGTCGGGCTTAGTTGGAAGACAATATTGCTACGGCTTCGAGAACCGAGAACCGGTCGAAGTGGAGGTCTTTGGGGGAGGCTTATGTCCAGCAGTGGACGTCTTTCGGCTGAAATGATGATGATTGCTACGGTACTATAAAAAATACTACTTTAGTATAGACAGAAGGAACTAAGAAAAGCTGAAAGTTCATAAGTAGGTAAGGGATTCACAGCTAGTGGCAGTTTTAGTTTCAGCTATATACGTCAGTAATAAAACCTTTGTACTTGAGCTGGCCTAGTGTAATACGGAATTTACGTACAGCCAGCAAAGTACAGAGGAAATAGCTGGAAATTCGGGAATCATAATATATAAAGGGCAAAAAAAAAACTGTTTATTATTTTGAGGTAGGTACTCGTATTTGCGGAGGAATGGAATGATACCGACAATCTGACTGACTGCGCATAATATGCGCCATAAGTAGATAAAAAGTTCCCGTTTTGGGGTTTATTTATAAACGATGATTAAAGTTGAGCGACCGTTTATAAATATTTTTTTATAAAAAATATTTTAATTAGAATAGTGAATAAAAAGTTAATAGATGCAATATAAGTACCGTTATACTTATACCGTTTTTGGAATCGTATTAATTAAAACTATATTGATGGAAAATGTGATCTATACAGTGAGGGTTTCAGTTTTCAATTTAAATCGTGCATATATTTCTGGGAACACGGTACGCTGTACCTGTGGAAATAGTTTTGATAGTGTGCACTATGTATGTGTGTGATAGCTATGTATAAGCTGACCACGCTTTCCGCCAGGCTTTCGGGAAATATTTAAGTGATCCTCTAAACAATTTTTTGACCTTCGAATGATAGACACTTTTTTAAATTAATGCACGTCTAAAAACTTTTCGCGCTTCTAATGATACTTTTTTTTTAAATTGAGCCTCTTTTTAGCTTTCTGGCCTTTGGCCGTTGGTTGAAGTAACTATGCAGCAGCAGCAACCAGTACCTAATTAAGTACATCGACGGAGGTTATGTTCAAACGGTGACCAAAGGCGCGCGAGCCGAGCGAGCAAAGCGAACGGTGCTGCAACAGCAGCCAGCGAGCACTACATTCAAATTGGTTGCAGTTACTTGTCTACTTAGTATTTTTATGACCCCTAAAATGGGAATTATTAGAGGTTCACAAAAAGAGGCGCAAAACATTATATTAGGGTGTCAATAATATTTTTAGGAAAACAAAATGGGAGTTATTTGAGTTTTAATTAAATACATGTCTAGGCTTTCCTTACAATGCGAGTTCAGTTTATACTGGAAATGCTTATTGTATTTATAGTTATGCGTACAAAGCCTTTAGACTAACGATATGATCGTATCTTTACATTTATTTTTAATGAGTTGCGTGTCGTAGAGAATTCCGTTTCGGGTTCATGTTAATAAATAAACAGCTTCTATTATTTGCTTTAAGGAAATACATAATATAACAGCAAGGTCGTAAGAAAGGCGTATTTCTATAATATCAAGACTCAAACTTACATTTACTTAAGTTTGATGTCAAATCATGATTGATTGGGATACTTCCGTAAAGCCAACATAAGATTTAACAGCAGATTAACTGATCAAAGGCTGCGATAAACTTCCGTATCCGGAGATTCGTCACAATGGCTTAAGTAGATGATAACGTATTAATACTGTGAGAAGCTTTGCAGTTATAAAAGGTGCCTCAGATTTTGTTGGATATAGTCTGGTATACAAGATTGAGTATCATAATTATTTTTCAAGCAAATCTGTAAGAAGCTGGTTGATCCTACTGATTGAATAGGCTATTTGACTGGTTTCTGATAAACATCTCAGATTATTGAATGGTGTCTAACGAGCCCATAAAAACCTATTACTTCAAATTGCATAATGTAATTCTTTTAAAAAATAGTAAATAAAAATGTACTGTTTAAATAAGCCGCCAAAACGCTATCTTTAACAATATGGCGTCGTGACGTCAAGATTCGCGTAAACAAACGTTGAAACGGTCAAGATACTAGACAAAAGTCATCTGTTCTGTCAACGATAGACAGAATTTTACTACATCATGACGTCATCTTAAGTTCAGCCAATCCAGACCGTTTTCGATTACGTGGCGCCAAATTTAAAAAGATGAAGTTTTTTCGGGATTTTTTTTATAAATAATACATTGTTTTGTAGTAAAATTAATGCAAATCGATTTTAAAAGCGATAATCTATACGAGTGTCAATAATTATGACCTTATTTTTTACATTGTCAAATAGCCTATTGCAATCAAAACACAGGATATCGAGCGACAATAACGGTCGTCATAAATCGAGCACATATAAATATACATGTAGATACGTTAAGATATCGTTTGAGGGGCTTGTGGCTAAGTAATAACAGCCGCACGGGTCGAAAAATCAGGTTAAGCTATGCTTGCCGTGGTTGTTCCGTGGATGGGTGACCATCTTCACATACCAAGACCCCTCTGTGCCTCGGAAATCATGTGGTCCCGGCTGTCATTCGTGGATCTTTGACAGTCGTTACGCGTCGTTAGTATCCCGAAAGTCTGACAACCAGTCTTACCAAGGTGTATCGTATTACCCAGTAACTGGATTGTGGAGGTCAGATAGGCAGTCACTCCATGTAAAATACTGGTATTCAGCTGCATCCGGTTAGACTAGAAGCTGACCTCAAGATATTTAGGAAAAGGCTAGGCAGATGATGACCTTAAAAATCGTTTGACGTTCAAAAGTGCCAATTTGAAATAAATAATATGACTTTGACTTTACAATTTCTGAAACATAAAATAAGCTAACTGACTATGAACGGTTAGTAGTTAAAATGTGTTTATTAGATATGCGATTAAATACATGACAAAAGAAAATACCCACAACTCATTCTCGTGATTGTTTGTGGTTCTGAGACAAACTAGTAAGAAAAAGAGTACTTATCACTTATATTAGGAAAATAATAAAAAAATGCTTAAAATGTATAAAAATACAGTTTGCGCGTCGATGTCCTTGCCACCCTGTATTACAAAATATTGATTTATTAATACACCTCTGCTTACCTTATCAAAAGACACAGGCGTGAAAAATACGCGTGGCGTGGTATGTATCGTGCATTCGCGATTTATTTTCCAAAAATGTAAACAAATATGAATTAATGGAAAATTAACTTTAATTCCTACACAATAAAGTGCAGTTTACGCTACAACTTCAAACATTTTTATAACTTTGTCAATAGTGCTAAGTAGTCACTCTAAAATCATCTTAATTATAATTGAAATAAAGTTAATATTTGTTTAACTTGAAATAGGGTAGGGGTGTGCAACACTGCGCACTTTTTTTATGTAAGAACTATAAAAATTCCTCAGAATTCCCTTCAAATCATGGACACAGCACAACAGATATTATGTTTCTTTCCCATACGTCCAATTCCACTAGGAGGTTCAGAATTGTAAGCAATATTTTTTTACCAAGTACTCTCGTTGAATGATTGCTTTTTAAAAAGATAGGTACGCTACAGTTTTCTTTCGAAGATACCATAGAGATCTTTTAGTTGCTTTTGGCACATTTGTATCTACGTTCTAGGAAAGATATACAAGAATGAGTTTGAAATTTTCGTCCTACTAATATTTTCGTTTGGCATTGTATTTAGACGAGCCTATAATAAGTCCCTTTTTAGCGGTCATAATAATATTATTGAACACTATAACATAATGATTGCGCCTCTTTTTTGTTAACCTCTAATAATTACTATTTTGGGGCCTTAAGGTGCCACTAGTCGGTATTTTTTCCATATCTATTAATTTCGGGAGAGTATCTATTACTCCACTGTTTAACATTGTGCATCGAAAGTTAAACATGATATCGTTTTGAATTATTATTAATTTTGTCTGTATTTGTGTATTTCATCTATATCATGGTCACCCATCCACGAACTGTGACTTGCGTAGCTTAACCTTGCGTGCGGCTGTTATTGTTCAAAAGTGCCTTTTATGCACCTACTAGCATCGTCCCGCGGTTTCACCCTTTAAGTGTCGATCCCGTGGGAATATCGGGATAAAAACTATCCTATGTCATTTCCCGGAACTCAAACTATTTCTATACCAAGTTTCATCTAAATCGGTTTAGCGGTAGCGTGAAGAGGTAGCAGACACACTTTCGCATTTATAATATTAGTATGGATTTGAAATGAATTAATTATTTGACTTATAATCAAGAAGGCCCATATAAAACTATTTATCACACGACTTTAAACTAATTCCACCCCAAAAATTATAACACTAACCGTATCGGTTTAAAACTTTTTGTAAACCACGTATAATAAATAAACTAGATAGTCCGTTGGTTCGTAAACTAACATTTTATCTAGCTCTGGTGTTTACAGCCAAGTTTTAAAAGCATTTTAAATATTACAACATTATTTAGGCGTGTGTGTTCGTGGCTTTTTTAGCGTGTCTAGTTGCGGTGACAATTTTAAATTGCTGTTTTTACTTGTGTAGGATAGTTGATTTATAACTGTCTATCGATATCATTAATGAATCATGGTGGACCCCTCTCTATTTTTCATCATGGTTGCGCTTTGAGGAATAAACAAAATTTTGATTTTTACCTTTTACTAAGAGTTGTAAACAAAAGAGTGCGCCATAGATTTTTACAAAGAAACATGACTTAACATAACGAACCTGTCGAACATAACGAACATAATGGACCTGTATTCCTCAAAGGGTGAGGCAGAGCATTCCCTTTAGTACACCCACATTTCGCCAGTCGTGTTTAAGTCCCATGTAACTAATCTGCATTCGCGATTTAGTGGCAAAAAATGTAAAAAAATATGAGTTTATGGAAAAATAACTTTAAAATCCTACTCAATAAAGTTCAGTTTACGCTACAACTTCAAACATTTCTATAACTGATTCAATAGTGCTAGTCACTCTGAAATCAACTTAAATACCAAAAATATATATTTTTTTAAAGTTACTATAAAAATTACCATAAAAATTACCATTAAAATATTTATTTAACTATCAACTTTATTTTAATGGTACATAAGTTGATTGTTGGTTGTTCTGGCCTATGTCCAGCAGTGGACTGCGATAGGCTGAGTTGATTGATTAACTTGAAATAGTATTAATTTGAAACAAAAGTTTGAACAGACTTTAGGGGTGAGCCTATTGCCATCAACCGGGCACAAATCTAGACTCCGGGACTCCGGGCTGCTACTGTAAAAGTCCAGTTAGGAAAATCCAATAACACTTCATCCGACCCTAGACCTCTTGCTCAGCAGTAGCACTTGCGACCACTAGACCAACGATGCAGGCAACACACAAAGAAACTTACACAAATATTAGTAAGTTTGTACAAAAAACTCTTCTCGTTGATGAAAGGTTGTCTTTAAAAGATCGCTCTTAGTGATAAGACCGCCCATTGTGTCACCCTTTGTAAAGTTTCTATATTTAGCAGGGGATCGAGGGTCCAGGGTCCGGAATAACTCTGTAATTTATATGGTGTACCTACATAATAAAGAGTATTCTTTACATCTATCTATATTTAGTGTATTGTATATGTCGCAGCCAACTGGTTTAATTATTCCTTTAGATAACTGCCTTGCCCTTGGAAGTAGTGCTCGCCTCGCTTCGCTCTGTCGGCTCGCACGCGGTTGATCACAGTTCTAACATAACGTAACCCATTTGGTCGGGGTGCCCTGGCTTAGTTACTGCGACCAATATGGCTCTCGCGTGGTTGGTTACAGACTTCCAACCTGAACTATAATTAAATATCATTCAGGCCGTTAGTTGATCGGCCGCCGTTTAGTTAAAAGGCTGGGCGGTTAACTAAACGGCTAATTAAACCAGTTGGCTGCGACATAAACATAATATTTGCACCAACGACAGCCCCATTTTATGTCCACTACAAGGTTGCCTGGAAGAGATCGCAGAAAGCGGCTGCCCATTGTATATTTTGTAGTGTTTGATGTATTTTTTATGTTATGTATTTTTGTGGTGTACAATAAAGTATATTTATAAATAAATAAATATTTAAAATTTAATACTTTAGCGATCGGTTTTATAAGTCTTAAAATGGGCCCTTTTGCTCGTAACCTTATGCTGTACCTAATGGTGATTCAAAAGTAAACTTTCTTATATTAAGAAAGAGTCTCTTTTAGCAACTATTAGGTTCTTCAGATTTTCGTTATTATTGTAACCTTGCTTTACCCTTAAAGCCACAAAAGTTTTCTTGAATATATTAATAATACAAAAACATAATTTAAACAGGCTTAACAAATCCATAAAACTTTTTACATAACTAGAAACAAATATTTTAATGAAAACATGTTTTCCAAAAGTCTAAAATATTCTGCTCATGAATATTGTATCGAAACACATTCTTCATGATTTGAAAAATGGAATAAATTCAGCTTCAAACAGAAGATAGATTTCGATAATGCACTGACTTCTTCATATTCATGAGGTATGGACGGCAAAAGGAATAAGTGTGCGGGCAACGATTGAGGTCAAGGCATGTTTATTTATTCCAACCTCTCATTATCCTCATTTTGCTCTCCTAAAAATATTATTGAACACTCTAGTATAATGATTGTGCCTCTTTACGTAAACCTCAAATAATTAAGAGAAAAGATCAGAAAACTAAAACGATGTTCAATTATTTTTTAAAGTCTGCATCATTAGAAGTGCAAAAAGTAATAAGTTTGAATCATGACCAGCTTTAACCGTGACCAGCGAGTACACCGCGAGTCATGTTAAAACTTAGATAAAAGCCGCTCCGCTCTGCGACTTGTGACCAGATCGTGACGACCTGGGTGCCTAACGTGTGATGAATTGCTGGGAGTTAGAAATTAGTGGGATGGCATAAACTAGTTAATTATTTCGATCTTAACGCAATTTTAAAATACTTTAATATTAGCAAACTCGACCTTTGCCAGCATTATCAACTCTTTCATCGGCACTTTCAACTTTTGGACCTCGTTATATAGGTAGCTATTAAATTAAGATGTCTTCCCCGTAATTTGTACGCTTAATGACATAGTAACATTTTGATATAACTTGTGTCAAAGTTTTAAGTAGATGATTTATGAAAATGGTTACCTAATAATCTTCTGCCTATAACTTTTAAGTGTTTGATGTTTAAGAGAATTTGGTTCCACCAAAAGGTTTTTAAAGCATTAGGTACCCAATGAAATAGTAATGAAGGCAATTAAATTTGTGAGTTTATAGAAGAGTGATATTTTATGAAGAATTCTGGGAATTTTTCATAAATACATAAAAATTGGTTTTCTCGAACCCCATAAATTTTCGCCTAGGTTTTATAGGCTGCTTAATTGTTGCAAATGGGTCACACTATAACGTCCTAGAAGAAATACGACAAATAACATTTCACCCTGTATAATACAACTAACTATGTATTTACAGTAGGTACTAAATTAAATGGCTAACAAAATATCTATACAAAAAACTACGAAAACTCTACGGACAATCTTTTCAACCAAAATATTACAAAATCTTGGGTACATTATTCTTGTTGCTTCTATAATAAAATACTGCGTGCAGGCAGGCATGCACCCGCATATTTAACAGTTTTGCCATGTATACTTCGCTTGCAAACTTCCACGGAATACTTCAATACTGTTGAACTGGCGATGTAAAACGGAATATCTTTTCTCTGTTTAACTGATTCCCTAGTCTTTTATTACCATATTTTAGTGTAAGAGTTTCCTCAGGCGTTTTAGGTTTTCGCTGATTCAGAAATGAATTGTCAAGGCTTTTTTTTCTTTTGTGGGCTTTGCCAACGCATTTTTGTAGTATTTTGTATTAAATTCAATGTGTGGGTGGAGGTAAATTTCTACCTACACTTTCCGTATTTTTAGGCTTACGTACGATATTTTTTTAAGAAGATTTGCCTTATTTTGCGTTTTTCTTTGGTTCAAAAATCATAACGTTAAAGGTACTCATAGGTAGATAGACCATTGGGTAAAGGTCGACTTTTCTACTGAATCTAGTTGTACTGAAATAATAATTCAGTATAATAAGAAACCTGCTCGTTTATTCATCTCAAACTGAGTTTTTTTTAATAACATTATTATCTATCTACAGGGGCAAATTAAATTAGCTAGCGAAACTCCGCAGACGTGGTAGCAATAGACAATATATATATAAAAAAAAAAAATTGATGATATATGTTTTTGGGGTCAACGACCGTAGGTAGTGTATATACTTGAAATATCAGTTTAAAAATCAGTTAACTTCACAGACGCCATGGGTATCGCTATCTATACACGAGAAAACAAAAAAAAAAAAAATTCTCAACTGATATTTCAAGTGACTACACACTACCAGTGGTCAATGAACCCAAACAAAAATATCATTTTTTTTTTGGACTATAGTATCTATTGCAGTGTATTCACCCATTCAAAATATATATTTATAACCAACTAAATATTTGCTTTATAATCCTTTTTCCATTGTCTATTATAAAAGCTGAATACATGCTGCATGTAAAACCGCCATGAATGGTCTTTCATACATACATACACTGGAATACCGGCGTTAGGAATTCCCGTAATGAATTTGGGCCCGCTTACCACATTTATTAACGAAGCTAATTATAATGTAGTGTGGTCGAAACATTGACAGTTATATAACCGCTTTTTGTGATAGTCGCTGTTAGTTATTATTAGGTGGGTATGCAATTATTGGAAGTTCTAGATTGTATCTCTGGGCCTGCAGTCTCGACATAGATAGCGACGCTGTCGCAAACTACCGATCGCTAAATAATACCGACAATAATCGCTAGCCGTAACGATCCTTACGATAAACGCAAGTCTCTACATCTGTCAAAAATGCTCGCAAAATATATTCGTAAACATTACGAAAATCGTAAAGTTTGCGACAAACTTCGGTAAGATACCGATGACAATCGATAACTTTGAGAGTCGAGACTACCAAATATCGCTAAATCCGGATCGATAGGACTTTGCGACCGAATTCGGTCGTAAAGCGATTGCTATCTATGTCGAGACTGCAGGCCCTGGAATGGATAACATGACTTAACATCACGCCAATTTCCGGAAGCATTAGGCAGTGGTGTACCTGTAGTACAATCACATTTTGCCAGATATGTCTATGAGGACTACATGACCTAAAGCGCGGTCTCTGACGGACTGCATAGCGAAGCGCGATGACGCAACGCTGGTAATTTATTGCAAAATATGAAGCAATTGTCTATTTAGAAATCTATTGTTTGAACTTTAAAAATAAAACACTAGTGCTTTAGTATGTTGCTTGTAGAATAGCCTGACAAAAATTCAGAATGATTGTATGTATTATGGTTTTTGTTGTATGTTCAGAAAGTTTTTAGAGGTATCTTCTTGTTTTTTTTTTTTTTTTTTGTCTGACGAAAATTCAGAATGGTTGTGTGTACCTATATTAGTTTGGTTTTTATTGTACAGAAAGTTTTTAGAGATATCTTCATGCTTTTTTTCTATCGTATCAAATTAGTTGTATTATGTTTTCAACACGCTATCTAACTAGCATATATCCGGTATTAAAATAATAATAAGAATATGTACAAGTATATAAAAAGGAAAGGAAAGAATCAAAGGGCATCAAAAAATTCATCCGCATCGCTGTCAACAGAAAACGTGCCCAAAAGACTGGCAGCATTGCCACGTTGTATGGCAATGCTGATTCTTTGGCCAAAAAATAGGCCAGCCCTCTGGTCACGTGAAGAGTCGACCAACCGCTTGGCGATGTCTCGAAATACCACGTGGGCACTCGGGCCCCATGGCCCTAGAGTTTCAACTCCAAACGGCTCAAACATATACGTTCCAAAGAGATTGGAGTATTTGCGCCGTTTGAGGTTTTCCGCATATATCCTGAAGAATATCATATATTTTTCTGATTTTGTGTACTGTAGTCGATCATATACTTTTAGAAAGAAAAGAAAAGAAAGAAAATACGTTTATTTACGGTAAACATGACGCAATAAAGAAAATAAACAAAAAAAAAAAAAGAAAAGGTTTAGGCATTATAAAACTTGCGTTTTCTGCGTTTGGGTCCTGTAGTCCCCACAGGACCCAAACGCCCATGTAACAAGGGGCGAGTCTATTGCCATCACCAGGCACAAGTCTTGGCACCGAGCTGCAACATTTTACCGGACCATCGAACCCAAGGGTTCATGCTCAGCAGTATAGACCAATGAGCTTAATCTATAATAAGACAGGAATAGTTTCACATACAACCAAACCTCGCATAACACAGAAAATACTGGTCGTAAGCCAAATAAATTTTCATAATACAACCTTGAATATTTGGTAACCCGTGTGGCAAAAGTCTGCAAATGATGTTCTCTTTCCTACGAAAACCGGTATAGAACACTCCCAACCCCTTGGTCACGAGCTACACGCTCAAGCGACACGCGTCTTGCGACAGTGTCTGCGGAGAAAACAAAAGAATGAAGTTGTTTAGAGTATGCCACAAGTTATCGCGTATCGTCGGTAAGTGTGAGACGCCCCACAGCTAGATGGACCAACGTTCTAAGAATACATACAGGATGCGGAAGGCGGCCTGGAAGAGGCCTATGGCCAGCAGTGGACTGTGTGATAGGTTAAGTTCATTGAAAAGTTACCGCACGCACAAGTCACAAGTCACAGTATGCCAAAAGTCACAGGTGAAGCTCACGTGTCCCTTGATCCTCGTACTAACCAAAAGCGACTGTCGCGCGAAAATGCGTTTACGCGATCGTTAACCTGACGACGATAATGACGCACATACGCGACTTGATTGATCGCGCGATGTGTCATATACATACAGTGTGAGTCTTCATAATATGCACATAACGAAATGAGGGAAACTTATCTTAATTTTATCGACGAAAAAATTATTTAAAAAAATAAAAAAGTATTTAAAAGGTCTTTTTTACCTGCTAAAATATGGTGATTGCAAGGCCTTTCTTTAACAGTTGATAGGAAATGTTGTGATTAAGTTATAAACATGGTATTTTTACGTTTAGAAATCTGATACGATGGAGAATAATTTAAAGTAATAAAAAAGGGTAGGTAATCCGGGTTTTTATTGAGTAATTTTACAATTATTGTAAAAATTGATGAAAAAATATCAGATTTTTGTTAAAAAAAACATAATTCTCAATTGAGGGCGACTACACAGGGGTCACAGCAGCGAACAAGGATTTAAAAAATGCTACCATTTTTTATTTTTTTTAGATTTTTTAAAATATTTTTTCCGTCGATAAAATTAAGCTTAGTTTCCCTCATTTCGATATGTGCACATTATGAAGACTCAAACTGTATAAACAAACGCCACCGATGATGCCCTGGAAGTGGCGAAGTTTTTTTAACATTTAATACACTGTCGTGCCATCGACACGACAGGGGAGGACGACAAGCGACGCAAGTCGCATCGCCCGCGGCCGTGAACAGGGCTTAAGTCACTGAGTTTGATGAAGCTGACGAAATATTTTTTCTTCTATACTTGTAAGTAACGAACCGCGAATTTTTCTGTTTGGTTTTCTGCTCCGATGAATGTGTCACGTCTTCCAATATGTTGTATTCGACTGTCAGTATGATTTAAGGTGTATTATATATATATATATAGAGCATAATTTGAGATTGGAGCTGGGATGGGGTGATTGTATCTGACTATTGAGTTGCTTTGACCAATAAGATTGACAAGTATGATGGTTTTGTGAAGGTAGGCTACTACGTTATTGTAAAATTTTTCAATAATTATATATTATTTTCTGTGAAAATTAAAAAAAAAAGCTCTAAGAGAAAAGAAAGATTAACTATTTTTAAATAAGTTTAAAAATGGTCTTGAAATTCAAAATATCGAAATGAGACTGGCAAGAGGCAAAAAAGTAAGATCATACGATGTAATTCTAATGCCCAATAATAATGTTTAACTAAATAAAATACAGCAGGCTTATCAAATTAATACTACTAATAATAAAATAAAAGATAATATTCAAAAAAGAGCTACAACTAACACACAATAATGTTTTTTTTTCCTCAGTTAGTTTTAATCATGGTTGGAAGTTTGAGAAATTTATGCAGCCTACTCAAATGTCCTTTCTTTGGTATTGTTTGTTGAATCGTTGAGCTTCTTAAGTTCTGAGTGGAACTGCATGATTACTGACAAATGCGTGAACTGACTGGACAGGTCCACTCAATCTGTGTGGTACTTTCCTCAAAAAAACATTTCTCAAAAGACTTTAAAATACACTGTGACCTCTAACTTTGTTTCGGCCTTTCTTCTCAGAGTAATTAGATATGAAACGCCGACCTCATCTATTTTTTAAAATATTATTGACCTGTAAAAGTGTTTGTACAAGCCTACTTACAGAAATAAAATCATTTATCATTAACGGTATAAAAACAGACACCACTAAAACCAATACTACAAGTATTATCATTGGTATTCGCCAACAGATCGATAAATCTGTGAAAGCATTAGAGCGAAGCTTCTAATACTCAGATAAATATTAGAATCACGTACCTGATATCATGTTGGCTCTCTCTGCAAATCTGAGATCCTTAGTATTAGTTATAAGTAGTGTAGAGTATTATATTTCTGTGGCGGTGTGGACTAAGGCTTCGGTATCTGATTCGCCTAACTTAATGAGTAATATCGTAAACCTAGAAATTGTAAGGTTTCAGACTCAACATATAAATTATAGACCTAATCTATAGAGTATTATATATCTAAGAGTATTAAATCTGTTCTTTTTTCGTGACTATCGGTTTTCTTCATCATTTAGATCATTTTTTCCAGAAGGGATGTGTATATTGTTGATTTGACATGTCAACACATTACTAGATTGTCCTCTCGCGAAGCAGGGGCGGATCGCTAATATTGAACGGCCGCACGATAGTCTTTGCCAGAAGTGGTCATCGTATTAGTGGTTTCTGTAGCTTGAATATTATTCACATCAGGGTTGTGCTGGAATTTAGGAGTTCGTCGTGGATGTGGTATGATGGCCGCTCCTCTGACGTAATTTCTGTCACCAGAACATAGCAGCCACGCAACCATCGATGCGACGCTCTGCTAGAGTGACTGTCACCAGCCAGTGTCATTCTTATCCGACCGATTCGGTGGTTCCAGTAACTTTGTAACAAAACTAGACAGCGCCACTTGCTGCGCCGTCATATTCATATATTTGCAACCGCTTTTAATCAATGTTGTGCGTCTGCTGTGTAGTCAAGTCTTTACGCGTCGATGTCCCTGACAAAAACAAAAAATTTAACTACTCTAAATTTCTTTATTTTTACTTCTTGATCGTACAGGAAAATGTCGTAAGGAGAGTTTTGAGTATGAATATGGATGGTTATAAAATTAGAGGAAGACTAAAGAAACAATGGATTTACTGTGTAAAACATAGATATAGATACACGACGTGGGGCGAGACGGATGCCGCACGCGGTGGCGTCTTAGATAGAATCGATTTGATTTTTCCATCACTAAATAGTGCTTGTGATGTCATAGTAGGTAGTCAAAAAATGGCACGCTTGGTTTTCATACAGATCGTGGTACTTGCGATATCTAGGTCTATCTATATCTGTGGTGTGAAAGATAAATGCCTAGAAAGAGGATGACTACTAATGTAAGTGATGAAGACTAATAGAGAAGTATGGAAGAAAAAGACATGTTGCGCCGACCCCCAAATAAATTATAATAAGGACAAGATAATGATTGTGTTACTTCTTGCTCATCCATTCTTACTAATTTACTAACACAAGTCCAAAATGTATAATAACATAATAGATTACACAAACAAAACTATAATATCAAAATATTTATCCTTCTACGCCACTATAAACATCTCCAAACTTTATATTTACATTATCAATAAAGACATCATTAATAACGCCTCCTGATATAACAAATGTTTTGAACTTTCCCAACTAAATGAGGCGACCCTTAATCGTATAATTAATCATGATTACTCAACACTCTACTAGGCATACTACAACTCCCTACTTTCTCTTTCTTCTTTAAACTAAAATTTAGTTTTCAATAACTCGAAAATTATGGAACTTACAAGGCTTAATATATATATTATGAAAGTTTTTCGCTCTTCGAGAGTCGAGAATGACAATTTAACACTCTTAGGTGCGACTCCCAAGGTAACTATCAAACTCATTCACCTCATATTCTTAGTAAACCCTGGGAAAATTATGCCACACTTAAATCTCGAAAAAATTATGATCAAACAGAAGTTAATTCTGGTTGTAACATTGTTCCATGTTTATTTAATTGTTAAAACTCAAGTGAGCATCAAAAACTTCCTTGCTGATATGATATACGATTCTCGTCTAGCGATTTTCTCAAACTGCGATTACAAAAACTCGAATTACGACTACTAAGCAATTTTCGCTTTTCGACATACGAGTATTTACCGTCAGCCGCATATACATATAACACATTCCATTGACAGCGCCTTTATGTTTTCGCAAAAAGGACGGTTTTTGTTATTCAAGCGTTACTACTGACTACGGCGTGCCGTTGACTGTTTACACGAATTATTTTTTTCTCATCATGCTGAACTACTTTCGATTAACATCTATTCGAGGCGACGATCTGTCATGTAAATTAGCCTTTACCCTCTCATACTAAAACAGTGTGTAAACGCAGTAATTATCCCGGATCAAAACTTTGCATCGAACAGACCTTTAGTATTTTCCTAATGAAGAAACTTTGAGGGCAGAAGATAAAGGACACTTTATAGAGATTTAGAATTGTATGGATTTGAATAAAAATGAGCGCGTCCTTTAACGTTGGGACTGGGAAATAATGATGGTGGCGCTTGAGTAACAGTAGATGTAGGTTAAGCTTATTCAGTATCAAGAGTTGGGTAATTTTGTATTAGAATGGTTTGATTCAGGGTTGTGTCATCAAAATGTGAAATTTTCTGGACTGGCGACGGTGTGCTGGGAAGCGCAACGTTGGAAGGCCTCCTACAAAGTAGACCGATGACCCTGTTAAGGTCATGGGTACCCGCTGGATTCGAGAAGCACATGATATCGCGTTGCTAGTTGCATCGGATGACTTCCGGCTGAAATGATTATGATAAACATAAAAAATATTACACTGTCTAATACTTGGATCTTTCAGTCTCTTTTTCTTTCCTGGTATTTAATGTTTTAAAATCAATGCCTACTTTGTTAGCTCTTGTATAAGCTTTCATAGCGTCTTGTTAACAAAGAGTATGATACCAGTCGTATTAACTCGTGGTAACTACAGTTATGTTCTTGCTTAGACAATTTTTTTTTCAGTATCAGCCCTAATACAATATTTCTGTCAGCCCTACCTAGCCTTTTCCCAATTATGTTGCGGAAGACTTCCAGCCTTATTAGATGCAGCTGAATACCAGTATTTCCATTGAGCGACTGCCTATCTGACCTCTACAATCCAGACTAACGACACCCCTTGGTAGGACTGTATTATTGGTGCTTATTTTGCTTAATCGGTAACTACAGTCATGTTCTTGATAAAATTGTTTAGACAATTTCTAAAGCAGTATCAGCCCTAGCGCAACTCTTCTGTCTGCCCTAGCCTTAGTGGAACTAACAACAAGTAATTCGCAGGTCAAAGATCTCGTCCTGCATGAATAATAGCAAGTTCAACTGCATTGTTATTTATGAAATCATTTCATTAACCTCCCCTTTCACTCTCACTTAAGTTAAAATTACTGTAATGAAGAATAAATTGGACGTAAAAAGGCCCGCCTTTGTGAGCTTCGAAAACATTATCATTCGATCAACTTGCATATTGGCTTCGCAGTGCACGGAGCTTGGTGATTTTTTTAATATCGTTAGCTTGATGTGAAAAAGTTAATTTGCCTTTAGGTTACAACTAATCATTCATCGTAAGGAAAGTGCTGTTTCATTTTTTTGGGGACGGATTCTTACTTTGTTCGACCGGACATGATATTTGCTAGGTCAAAGGGGAAGATATAACGCGAACCTATTTTGATCCGCTCTACTCGTCCAACAAAGGCGCAGCATCTAGAAGCTGTGTGATAAATAGATGACACGCACCTTTCTTTTTGACATTAGCCTGTGACGTCCGTCAACTGGGCTGTGTACCCAAAAAAGGATACTCTGTTATACAATTTACGAAACTTTATCTTCGCACCGAATCATATTGTTTTGATATATGTTTATGTTAATGGAAATAAAGCACTCGCTGTACATATGTGTGTACGTTAAACTAATGTTTCTGTATTTTATTTTTATGATAGTTTGCTAAACTTATTGAGTATTGGGTTTTTCGACTAATGTCATCAGGTATATTAATCATTATTAGTTTTCTCTTTAATTTCTGTATCCAGTATTTTCTACTTCTTTGAACGATGGTAGATGGTAGTATTGACATTTTGTACTGCCTTCGTTTTTCTTTCCGATTTCTACATAGATTAGTATGTTACGATAACACAAAAAACAGGTTCAACAGTACGTTAAAGTCTAAATGTTTTTCCTTTATTAATTTTATTAAATATTTCCTAAAAGATAAATATCATGCCTTCAAATGTCACAATCTCAGCCACACCATGAAAATTGTTCATCATCGTCAAGCCTCCTTGTACAAAAGTAATTGTGCGGATCGATCTCTTCATAAACTTTAGTCTATAACTTTTTTATTCGTAAGATATTGTTCACCCACCTGGTTTTTTAGTGCACCAGTATCAATTTAGCAGAAAATGAAGTTGTAGCACAAAGTTGGCGGAAGGGGCGAAATGAAAAGTTTGTTAACGTTGTTCTAGGCTGTGCGAGGTTAAACTAATATTGACTTGGAAAAATTCTTTGTTAAAGTTGCTTTGGTTTTGAATAAACAAAACAATTTATTTATTGATCTTTGTTTAGTATACAGTGTTGTTACTTCCCACACCGACTTCATCTTCTGTGTTTTGTTTAGGTTCTACGATTTTGTGATTGTTTGATCTTATTTCAATCTCTTTTCTTGATCGAGGTATTGTAACAAAAACTTTACGCTCGATAACGGCTTTTCTCACTCACGCGAAATTATCATTAGCACAAATGCAACATATTTTTTTCTAACATACAAGAAAGTCCAAATAGTGACGTCATATAAAAAATTCTCATGCCTAATGGTATCTGAAAATACTCCATGTATGTTCCGCGATTTTTGAGTTTCTAAGTTATAATTTTTTTTTTAAATGTTATGGGAACCGCTTTAAAAAATTACATCTTTATTTTTACACGGCTTTTTCACTTTTTTTGCAATTTTGATTGTTATGGAATATTCTTTCAGACATAAAATAATAATTTTCCTATCATTAATGCAAGGTACAAATATTTTTATCGAAAATAAGGAATTTACGTTCGAGTGACACAGAGTCGAAATTTCTACGTCTTATCCCATACTAATTTAATAATACGCGAGTTTTTCGTTCCCCTTAAATCTGCAAGGAAGCATATAAAATAAATTACGATCATGTAAGTATAATATTATTCCTCATTTTTCTCCCAAAGCATGCAAGATTACAATTTATGATAACGGATTTTTATGCATTTTAATAAAAAGCGGTGTTTTAGTGTCGATAGAACTTATTACGGGCGCTTATCGATAATTGGGAACGTGGTCCCATCCTTATTCGTACACTTAGTTGCAAGAAAAATGTGGTTTCATTATGAATTCTGGGCACATAAACTCACGTTGGCTACATTTTAACGTCTGCTCCATTATTATACAAAAGCTTTATACTGTGGTTATGTATTTACAGTATATGTGGCTAGCATTGGCCATCGTGTAAAGGGAATGTAAGGTTTTAAAAACAAACTTCGTCATTGGTCAAGGTCTCTGATTGGCTATCGGGTCTATCTCTATCAATGTTTATTCTTCAGGCATATCATTGTATTTCAAATTTTTTTTTTAGCCAAGAATGGCAAAGGCCTCCTCACTCTCTTTTCTCCTCTCTCTGTCCTGAGCTAGCTAGCACCAATCTTTATTAAGGGAGTCCAGCTCATCCCGTATTAAGTATTTCAGTTTGCTATATCCAAAACAAGAGAGTCGGTAGCCATTTCAGCCAATTCTGTATGTGGAGCCACACGCCAAAACCCATTTAGCACAATTTCATAAGTTTAGCTGTTCGAATTTCACAGCAGTGCGCAGTAGTAATTTATGTACCTTTATCCAAATTCACCGACTAAAATCCAAATATACAGCTGCGAATTTCAAATTTAACACTCTAAAACCCTCCAACCCCGGTGCATTTATTTTTATCTGTTTGCGTACGCCGTCAAAATTTCGTACAAAAAAAAAATGCAATCTCATAATTGGAGCCGCAACCTGCCAACAAAAGTGTCTTAGCAGGCAAAACAGAAATACAATCAACGTAGGCAAATAAAAGCGCAAATTAATTAACCCTACTCAGTTTCAGCATCAAAATAAGCTACAGTGGGCTCCCCTTTTTAAAATTCAACTCCCATTTTTTGCTTTGCAGAGTTCTTTTGCGCCAATTCGGAGTTCGATGGTACTCCCGCTACGGTATTAGCATATTAATGAACGGCTGCTACGAACTAACATTTGTAATTACTTTTGTCCTGACTCTGCGAGTTACGCCTTAGGTAACAAAAGCCTGTTATCTGTGTCAGGAAAGTAGCGTTTGTGTTACTAAAATTGTGAACTTGTTTTTAGTAGACATTATATGTTTGATGTTCGTGATTGATCCTTTTGATTGCTTCAGTCGTATCAACGATTTTTCAGATTCTTGTTCACCGAAAGCGCCTGGAAGAACTATTGGTCAATGAAATATCCTCTACTAGCTGTTCCCCGCGGTGTCACACGCTGCGCGGCTCCTAAGGGTCGTAGCGTGATGTTATATAGCCTATAGCCTTCCTCGATAAATGGACTACCCAACACTAAAAGAATCATTCAAATCGGACCAGTAGTTCCAGAGATTAGCGCGTTCAAACAAACAAACTCTGCAGCTTTATAATATTATAAATATTATAATATTATAGAAGTATAGATAAAGAGATCTACAGCTATATCTCAAAAGGAGAGTTATGTGTATTCTCCCGATTCTCACCTAATGGTGCTGAAATCTGAAACCAGTCTCTGATACTTCAGCGCAGGTCCAAGCTCGAAGTTTGCCAGCGAGCTATGGTGCGCAGTATCCTGGGGGTTCGATTTTCTGACCGTATAAGGAACACAATACTGCGCGCCAAAACCAAGATAACAGACATTACCCAAAAAGCCGCTAAACATAAGGGGGACTGAGACAGACATATCGGCCGCATGCCAGATGACAATTGGGCTTAGAGAATCACCGATTGGGTCCCACTAAAAGTACGATGAAATCGCGGCAGACCGAGACGAAGATGGCGGGACGAGCTTGACTCCTACCGTAGCAACTGGCGCCGACTCGCAAAAGGCTAGTGTGGAAAAGGGAGAGGGAGACCTTTGCCCTGCAGTGGGACAATACAGGCTAGTTAGGTTAGTTAGATTAGATTGTTTCCAGTTTTTCTATAGAAGGTTTGGTATGTATCAGTTTTTGCCTTATCAAACTCAAAATATTTATTTCAATTAAACCATTTATAGGCACTTTTAAACTGTCAAGAAGTCGGTCAGTCAGAAAATATGAAGCTAGTTGCCTATTCCAAAGCGTAGGTACCTATGGAGAAGAACAGGCAAGAAACTCCATGGACACTCTTTCAAATTATATTTTTACAAAAATATTAGTTGCATGTAGCAGGTGGCGTACTTTAGTTTCTACCTACCACTATAGGAGGAAGGCGTGAGTTTATGTTATGTAATCTGTATTCGCGATTTAATTGCCAAAAATGTAAACAAATATGAGTTTATGGAAAAATAACTTTAAAACCTACACAATAAAGTTCAGATTACGGTACAACTTCAAACATTTTTATAACTTTTTCAATAGTGTCACTTAGTCACTCTGAAATCAACTTAATTACCATTAAAATAAAGTTGATATTTTCACTTCCAAATCCTAAGATAATTTCAACCGAAATGATCACACGAAATCCTCGCCGCTTCGGGCAGAACAAAAACGGTTTACGAAATTTCGCGGCGAGAAAAGCTCAGTTACAATTGTACCGTACCTACCTATCAATGCGTTATTTAAACCCCGTCCACACGAGAACGGTAATACGTGAGGAGGAACCTAATACTGTGTCAGTTTTTGCCTGAATATTATGAAAAGAGAAGAGGGAAAAGACATACGAACAACCTTTTTTGTGGAGATTGTAAAAGGTAAAAGGATTTTTTGGGTTCGACGGATATTTTATGACGCGTTTTTTATTGGTGTCACTTTCCTTTGGGTGAAATCGTCCAAATCTATTTTTCATTTACTCGGAGTATCATCAGTGAGTGAAGGGTCATCCCTTATAATCTTTTCTAATTTATTTTGTGAAACTTTCCGGAAAATTTACATTTTTAATGCCCATTTAGAAATTTATTCATATGCTAATAAAAAAATTAGAAGTATCTCTGTCTATTATCATTTCAAGAGCCTATACTACCTCAGCTAAAATTCACTCTTTATCTCGCTCGCACGATACTGCTCGCGGACTGTGTGAAAGCGAGACAGAGTGCGGTGCTGGGCGGGAGGAAGCGCCAATAGTTTAGGTATTTGCTTATTACGGTGAAAATAAAGGTAATTAAAAAAAACTAACTAACATAAGACCTGCTTTATAGTTAGTTCAGTTAGAATGCAAAGTTTTATGATCTACTTTGAAGCATTTTTTGAATACCAGCGGTTTATTGTTCGGTTTGGAGGTAACTTTGGAATTTTTTTCTATCGAGAAAATTTTATGGAATCGTGTTTTCGTCTAACATAAGACCTTACGTTAATCCTCAACTTTAGCATATATTTATTTCAAAATTAATGCTGCAGTATTTTCGACATAACGGAGGATCATGCTAAGCCATTTGAGGTAGTATAGGCTCATAAAATTTGGTACATAGGTAGTCTATAACTAGGGTTCCTGTAGGATAATTTCCGACCTCCACGCGGACAAAGCCACGGGCTAAAGCTAGTCTAAACTAATATTATAAAGAGAAAAGATTAGATTTTTAAACTGTTGGTCGGATTTAAATTAGATTCGGCACATGACCAGCAGAAGTACCTACATTAGCTACTTTATATCCTGGATCGTAGACGAAGTCACGGAAAACAGCTAGTTGTTTATAATTTTGGTTAAGTTTTAGAACTCTTGCTTTTAACATCAAAATTCGAAGCTCATACCGACACTAAAAGGCAAAGTTGTAGCTGCCATATTTGGCGTTGGATTTCTAATTAAACAATCGTCAGAATATTTGGATTCATTTCAAATTCTCTCACAATCGTATTAAAGCCATATGATACAGAATTCCTGCCTTTTAGCCCTCGGCTTTTAATACAACTCTGAAAGCTGATGAGTTGCGTGACTCCATTTGTGAAAATGGGCCACATCTTTCACGGACTTTATTCAGCTCAATTAAATTTTTCATTAACGACGTTAATGATACTTTATTTTGGGACGGTATTTCTACTAACAATGCGGTCTTGAAAATCCACGTTTTTCGATGGATGATTGTGAAAATGTTTTAAATGATCTGTGTGGACTTATTATTGCGCCCCGTCTAATAGGTTCTCTTCGTAATGTTATATCAGAGATACTATATCTGAGAGTCTTCAACATTAACGTCTTTATTGATGTAAATCATACTGATCGATCATTATGTTATGCAGCATGTATCAGAAAAGGTGTGGTCAAATTTAAGGGTGTTATACGGACCACCAAACTGAACAAATTTCTCCGTGGGTCCGTTACAAAATTTCAATACTTAACGACCCAAATGTATGGGACGGCAAACGTTCAAATTGTCACAGTACAGTACAATCGACACCAGTTTTATCATAAAGGACGCTCAAAGACTAATTTTATTTTGATCAGAATCATCATCACCACGACCATTAGGCACCATGGTCATTATGGCAATTTATTTAGAGTCAGCGTCGGTTATTAAGATGTACTGGTCATTATCATTAATATCGTCCCACTCTTATTCATTGGGGTCCGAGAAATTACGTCTTCTCTTCCATACTTTGTCTATATCAGCCTTCATCTCTGTATTCACATCCTTTGCCAAAAACATAAATAATGTATCTCTTTTAACAGTTACGTCATCAATAATTTCTCCATTATCATTCCCAATACTTACATCATCTAAAAACATCCCCTGATCAATACATCCTTAACAATTTTCATCACATTTTCCACAACTAGACCCTCTATTATAAGCAGCATTACTAACAAACGTTCAAATTGTCACAGTACAGTACAATCTACGGCACTTTTATCACAAAGGACGCTCAAAGACAATTGCGGGCCGCTGCGGCTAACAACTGGGTGTTTATGAAGGGTAAATTGTAAAGAAAGACAAATTTAAAATTGTAGTTCAAAGTGGAAGAGGGTTTTTTGTGGGTTTAGAATTTTGTTCTGGGTTTTTAGATGCTAAAGTTGTTGTGTCATGATCAATGGGCTAGTATTGAGATTTTTGTTCAAGGATTGATTTTTAAAACGATCATTTAGGTCAGGTTTGTTGTCACGCTTGTGTTACCCAAAGGGGTCGGTGGATATTATGCTACACCCATATTATTCAATCAATTACGTTTAAACGTTACAAATGAGACACGAGTCACAGATTTAAGTACCATGACAGAGGGGGCAAACCTATCCATTACAATTTGCTTAATTCGGCCCATTATATTTACACGGAAACATACTAAATGGGATTAAAAGTCTAAATCCTGTGTGTTAATCCAGGTTATAAAATTTCTGTGCCAAATTTCATCCAAATCCGTCATAATTTCATGCAAATGCCTAATTGAGTAACAAACATACAAACTTTCAGATTAATAGATAATATTAGTAGGTTAATTAGGATGAGTGAATCCGTTTAATTTTTAGTTGAGGAACTAAACCTGTAGAATCTTCCAGTATTTTGGACATCAGCCTTGGCAAGAAGAAACATGTTCAAGTCATCCATCTTAATATTAAATAGTTATTCCTCTCCATTTTTAGGCCTTCAGCCAACTACAAGTACGAAAACCCGAAATAATTCAAACAAGAGATATGGGCCATTTGATTTACTGATTCTCTTTGCTACAGTTATGTAAAAAAATATGTCACACTCAAAATGATGAATGCTGGAGCCTGAAGCTAAAAGGATTACGTTATTCCAGGTCCATTGACGTTACGATATCGTTGACTTTTCCCAATCTGACAATTTTAATCTCCGTTTTATGGGATTAAATCAACAAATGGACTCAAATCACTGTCGTTTTTCCATTACGGGGGCTGGAATACGATTGATGTGCTCAAATTTGAATGAGGACTGATAAATGCGCTCCCTGGAAACGCTGATTGACTGAGCTATTTCTGATTATAACTTCATTTCCCTGATGTTATACTTCGACGACGATTACCTTCTTAAATAATATATTTTTGATAAAGTATATTTAAATCATAAAGATGAAATAAGTAATACAGTAAAATCAAAGACTTAAAACTTAAGATCACACGTAGAGTATTCCTATACAGGGTTATTTAAAATATAATTATCTAAAATGTACAAACTTCTAATACTTACTAAATAAACTACAAATTATTAAAATAAAAATATAATAACCTAATCTAACTAAAAGTATTAAAAAACTATATATAATATTGTGTCGAAACTCGAAATATTCCTCCGCATCGCTGTCGACTGGCAATGTACCCCAGAGACTGGCGGCATTGCCACGTTGCGTTGTATCATCAACCAGAAAAAAAAAGAATAAATATGTTTAAAAAAAAAAGAAAAAATATTTTATTTTTAGAGGTCAACGACAGCTATTATTGTTGTTGCTGGAAGTATGAGTTGAGACACACTTAGACTAAAACAGATTTTCCAAACTGTCATCGCAAGTGACTATACTGCGGTCGATGAGCCACTACAGAAAAATAAAATGAATTATTTTTTTATTTTATCGTGTGTAAATATCGATACCCATCGCGTCTGCAGAGTTTAGCTAGCCAATTTAAAATAAACCTGTATGAATTTTATGCTATAGGTACACTTAAATCAATCCTGCTTGGATTGTTTATGTATGTGAGTTTAAATGTTTGTAAACGCACCCACGATACAGGAGAATTCCTAGTGTGGGGCAACGTTTTTTTAAAAAAAAATAAAAATAATTAATAGCGGCAAAATACCAGTCACTCGCGCTATCAATACAAATCGCTCGTTTAGCCTTGAGAGATACAGAGACAGATATACCTCCAAACATACTCGCACTTACATACCAAAAACATTACCCTCCTTTTGAGCTTTGGCGCAGTCGGGTAAAAAGAGACGAATACAGTGGCTTAGGGATATGAAAGTTGTTCTGAATCCAGGTATTTCATTCAGAACTTGCCTTAATTAAAGCTAAACGTATTATGGGAGCCATTTTATGTAAATAGTACCATTACGTTACAACTTATTTACATAAACCTACATACGGGTCACATTGGCCCCAAAAATTCCCCGATAGCAATAAAATTATTCCGTACGATTAAACTGTTTTCGGTAAAACCACGAACAAACATACTTTCGTATGTTGATGTTACTGCGACCAAATTATCCGCAAAAAAATGAAGGTGGTCGGAATCGTACGATCTCGTTAACTGAAAATATTTAAACCTCATGTTCGGGTTACAGGTTCAGGGACTTGTAGCTAAGAAATAACAGTCGCACGGTGCGATCGATCAGAAGCTAGGTGCACGGTTCCAACTGGTCGTTTCCTATGGAGAAGAACCGGCAAGCAACTCCACGTTTACTCTTTTTAAAAATAATTGGCTTTTACAATGTTTCCAAATTACAGTAGGTATGGGAGGACAGCGTAGGCCTGTCAACAAGTACCAGGTACTTGATACAAAGTCCTCACATTTATAAATTAAGAATCTAATAAAAATAAAAACCTACTAAAACCAAGTGATATGATTGTGATTCCCATTACAACTATTAATAAAGAGATGAAAAATTTGAATTGTCTGTATATCCACGATAGACAGCCGGAACCAACGGCTTAACGTGCTTTCCGAGGCACTTTGAGAGGTCTTGATATGTAAAGGTCACCTATCCACGGACGAACCGCGGCAAGTGTAGCTTAACCTGATCAAACCACCCGTGCGGCTGTTATTACTCAGCCACAAGCCTCTCAATTTAGCATCACAGCTGAAGTGGAAAAATGTCAACTAACTTCTGGAGACCACTGTACGTCTAGATTTAATTTAAAACGCAATGAAAGGGGGCGCAGTGACCAGAAATGACATCGCATAGGGGTGCATTAAAACAGCCTTCACCTGAGGCAATACAGAATAGCAGGTTCGTCCGGTAGGTAGTCGGTTCTACTGTCACCTTGCTGATTGGCTAATATTTTGCATAATCAGCCTAAAATATTCCCACTCCTGGGACACTTGCGGGCTGTGGGCTGTAATATACCACGCGGGCCCAGTGCGGGTTGATAGATGTCACATGTCCTCGATTTTATGGTTTTTTTTTTCTATGAGATGCCGGTTTCCTTTCACGTTTTGACCGAATATTTTGACCACGAGCTATTCTGTAATCAAGAAACGATTGCCACAGTTCCCAAATCCGAATTTAAAGGATACGGTTATATGTATATGTATACATTTAGTATTACAAACGTCAAACACGAGTTTTGCCAAATCTGTTTTCAAACAGTTAGTACCTACACAGACAGACTGATAATTTAAATAAAAAACTTTAAAATAAGCATCACCTTTGTTCCTACGTATGTTTCTGTTCCTGTCTTCTGGTCGTTTATATGTGTGTACATAAATGCTTAAATAAGAAATAGGAAGTCATTAATTATCACCTACTTTCACGTACCAGTTGCAGTAAGATCGGGCAATTTCCCCAAAAGATACTCATTTGGGAAAAACTGCTCACTCCGAATAATGAAACCATGTGCACACAAACAAACAAAAGCCGGTCATTATTCAAACGCGAATACTAAGTGATGGGTAACGTTGCGTTCCGCCACAACTATTGCCCATTTCCTTACATAAAACTTTCATTCATTGCTTTGAAGGGCGCAGTGGGGTGTTAAGTCAAATAGACAACTTATTTTCGGGATGTGAGGTATCATATTTCGGAGTAAGATTCATGTTTGGTTTTCCTTTGACTTATGAGTTTCTGAGGCTTGTGGCCAAGTAATAACAGCCTGATCGATCGATCAGGTTAAGCTACGCTTGCCGCGGTTGGTCCGTGGATGGGTGACCATCTTTATTTACAAGGCACTCCCTGCCTCGGAAAGCACGTTAAACCATGGGTCCCGGCTGTCAGTACCTTAAAGTAACCAGTAGTAGTACGTAGTGGTAAAGGGTTAGTTAAAGTACTGTACTATTGGTATCGGTACCAGACGTAGTACCTACCTACCTGTACTATTGGTATTTCAAATCAATACTGTACCAGTACCAAACAAAAATGTTTCCGTAAGTTTAAGTGAGAAAACATAAATATTATATTATTATAGTAAGTAAAAAGGACAGCTAATAGGTATTAGAACATGACTTCAAGGTACTAACTAGTACGAGATTTGTGGTACTCGGCGGGTACCTGAATTTGGTACCGGAACTTGTAAGGTGGAGTACCAAATGACATGAACCACAAAGTACCGAAATGGCCAGGTACCGAAATGGCAAGAACCGCTAAGTACCGGTACAGAACTTGTACTTTTGGCACCGGTTCCTAACCCCGCCTGTAGCACAATCACACTAATATTAAAAAGGCGAAAGTTTGTGAGTGTGTGTTTATATGTTACGTCTTCACGCTCAAACGACTGGATAAATTTTGATAAAATTTTGTATGGAGGTAGCTGACACCCTGGATTAACATATAGGTTACTTTTTATCCTGATATTCCCACGGGATCGACATTTACGCGAGTGAAACCGCGGGGCGCAGGTAGTCAGACTGTAATGGTCTCGCTGTTAGGACACAAATTGGGCACAGTGCGCTATTGTTTCTTGGCTGAAATGACTAGGAAAAAATCTCAATACCTACCCACCTTTTCAAAGACCGTAAACTGCCTACAAATATCCATAACTCTCTCTTAGATCACAATCAGCCTAAATCTAAAACAACTACCTTCATTTTGTTATAGAGGGCAAAAAGGTCAACCAATAAATTCCAGGGGTCCGATATTCAGTCCCTGTTTACGTTGTATATTCCCTTTAAGTTGTAAATACGTGAGTTATGATCGGATATCGTCACTTATCAGCCTTTAAGGCTTTATGTAAATCTATATTGTGAAATCAATTTTGGTACATAGTTAAATGGATTCTTTAGGTACGCACAGGTTTTTGGTAGCAAAATTAATATTGCTTTGTAGTTTGGATTATTTATTGTTATTAATAAGCACATGATTTATTTTTAATAGCCAATAAATCATTTATCAATTTTCTGTAACGTAAGGTCGAAAAACCACCAGATAGATACCTACTCTTCGTTGGGAGAACGCTATAAAAATCATTTGTGGGCGCCATAAAAAAAAAAATTGATTTCAATTTGGCAAATTGTCTTTTAGGAATGTGTCATTTGGGTTTGATAATATTTAAAGTAAATTGTATGTTGTTATTATTATGTATGGTTAGTCTCATGAATAGAAGTTTTGAACAAATAAATCCTACTTCCTACTATCCTACTAATATTATAAACGTGAAATTTTGTGTGGATGGATGGATAGATGGATGTTTGTTACTCTGTCACACAAAAACTACTGAACGAATTTGTATGGAATTTGGCACACAGATAGTTTATAACCAGGATTAAGGCATAGAATACATTTATCCCGATATTCCCACAGGATCGAAACTTATGCGGGTGAAACCGTGAGGCGCGGCTAGTAATTCATATGACCTCGTTTACCTTTCACCAAACCTTACACCAAGAAATGATTTTATTTTATTTAAATAAAGAAAAGATACAAAGAATAACGTTTATTTGGACACAGTTTGTGAAACAAAAAATACAAATAACAAAATAAAAAGTGAAACTAATGTGTTAACTACAAATAACCGTTTAACTTCATTTTTGCCACGAAAATGGACAAATTAAGTCCGTTACACACAGTCAATTAAAATACCTTAAGTATTGCAAACTGCACCCACACATACACCATTTTTCCCATAATACAACATCACTTAACACCCCAAACGTCTCCTGCTAAAGACGAAACACATAGTGTTCACATCTCATCGAAATCCCACGAACAGACTAGTTACACGAAAGCAAACTTCATTAGACCATGCGGCCGTGCGCAGAAAACGAAGGAGGACCAACAGTGTTTCTGCCAGAAGTTCCGCACATTGCTAAACTATAAATTGTCCTTATTCAGCGGTTCGTGTTAGATAAATTACAGTTCATTTTTTTGTCCCTTCGATCTTAGATTGGCAATATCCGTGCTGGTCCTTTTGGTGTAAAGTCCGGAGTTATACGTCCAGTAATGATTGGTTGGGGTTGACAGTATTTCAATTGTGTCCAATCAAGGAATCGATATACTCAGTATATAGTTAAGGTAGTACTTGTATAGTGTCGATAATCATACCGCCAGTATAGAGAGATGTCAATTAATTTTAATGAACAATGCCTCAGGATTGGTCAATATCTGCATAACTGTACAGGATTATATTATAAGCTTCCTTTTAGTTAACCGACACTGTTGGAATCATTAATGAGGACAGAACATGAGCGAACAAAATATAGGGAATTAGTTAACTGAACCTCTAAAAAAATTTTGTGCGTCTATTGTTGAACTGGCGCTGTCAGTTGGAGCTGGTCATCAATTAGCTGCCTCGGCTTATTTTTCATTAATTTATTTTTGGATTTTTTTGTTACTATTTGCTGCACTCTGGAAGCTTTAAACGCGTACGTCTTTTTACATGGTTCTCACATATAATTATAAATTCAACATTAATGATGTAAGTAATATTTTTGTAAAAATATGATTTAAAAGAGTGTCCATGGAGTTTCTTACCCGTTCTTCTCCATAGGTACCTACGCTTTGGAATGGGCAACTAGCTTCATATTTTTTGATTGACCGACTTCTTGAGAATTCAAAAGTGCCTGTAAATGGTTTAATTGAAATAAATGCTTTGGGTTTGCACACTTTTTGAATAATTGAGCCTCATTTGGTTGCAGTAAGTAAGCTAGGCTCGGCCGACCAAACGGGCCCAAACGGGGACCAAACGGGTTAGGTTAGGTCGGAACTGTGATCAATAAAAAAAAGATAAAGAAAGAATAACGCGAGAGCCGAGCAAGCGTAGCGAGCCACACTACATTCAAGTTGGTCACGAATAGGAAGGAATTATTTGAGGTTCACGACAAGAGGCGCAATTATAATGAGTTTTCAATTATATTTTTAGGAGCGCAAAATGAGAATTATTAGTATAAGCCTAAAGCATAACCAGCCTATTATGTTTCCACTGATGAGACACAGACCTCCTTTCTTCGAGGAGGAGTGAGCTGTAATCTAAAACGCGGGCCCAGTGCAGTTGGTAGATGTCACATGTCTTCGAAGTTTAGGTTCTAGGACTCACACTGTTATCTTTCAAGGAATTATAAGAGGTTCGATTCAATACATACCGTTAATATTCTTCTTAGCGTGTTGATAGCAATCTACATTGGACTCAGCCCAGAATTCGGCTACTTTTTTGGCGCCATCACTAGCGTCCATCAGTTTCTGTAACGTGCAACTGACAGGACACGCAGGATACGATATTATCCCATAGTTTGTGGAACGGCACCACATTTACACTACCGTTAATAAACATGGGTCATTCACAATTACACCACAAGGGAAGAAAACATAAACACTTGGTTTGCGTTTTCCAATTGCCCTTCAATACGCAGTCCCCTTACAATAAAACCATCGGGGCCGTAGGAACCCTATTCCATTACAGCTCCTCACAGAAAAAAACATTATCTAAATAGAGCAGGTTCCGTTTATTGACTGGCCAGCCACAAAGAGTAATTAATTAAACTTTATGAAGCTCTTTTTTATGAAACTTAAGTGAAATGAACGTTGTAACTTTTTGAATTGAGTTGTAAGAATAGATTTTTTTATATATTGCCAGCCAGTAATAATTTTAAAGTGCTGAAAAGCAAAACTTTAGCAATATTTTTTTTTTTAAACGTGTAAACTTCGTGCTTACAGCGGATTCCCTCGACCTTCATCAGGTTATCAGTGACACCGAAAGCCTAAGCCATTACCTCGCTAGGACTGGCAGGCTATTATTTAATTGGCAGTCCAGCTGCCACTTCTGACTATTCTTTAATATCCTCTTAACCTGCAGCCATATACGTAATTTACGTTACGTGTCGGGGCCAATAAACCAGTTTTCTATCTTTCTTAATTACCCATTATCTTCAGTTGCTCTGTGCTAAATGCTAACAGCCGCACGGGTTAATTGGATGTTAAGCTACGCTAGCCTCGGTTGGTTTGTGGATGGGTGACCATCCATTACATAATAGAGACCCTTCCGTGCCTCGGAAAGCACGTTAAGCCGTTGGGCCCGGCTATCATTCGTAGATCTTTGAAAGTCATGCGCGTAGTCAGAAGCCCAAAAGTCTGACCACCAGTCTTACCAAGGGGTATAGTGTTACCCAGTAACTGGGTTGTGGAGGTCAGATAGGCAGTCGCTCCATGTAAAATACTGGGATTCAGCTGCATCCAGTTAGACTGGAAGCCGACCCCAGTATGTTTGGGAAAAGTCTAGGCAGATTGATTCGATCTTCAGTTGCTCTGTCTATGTGGTCAAATAGGAGATTCCATGAAAATTTATAAAGACTAGTTGGTAGGTTTGTAATACAAATGACTAGCATTGAGTGTTGGCTTTGACGTTACTTTTCCGAAAACGGAATGCCCGAATTAAATTAAATTGGTTCACGAAGGTATTAAAAACGAGCCAGTATTTTCAGAAAATGGTTTTAATATTATAGTGCCAATTGACACGCCTCTGCTCGCTACGATAGATTTGTGTGACACTTTTGAATGCCGAATATTTTTTTGGGATAAAGATTTTCATAATTTCATCTGCAAATATTACGTAAAAATAAATCAATTCAACGTTCTGACAACAAATACTATTAATTAATATTGTACATTTATGCTTATTCAGTTATTTCTCTTCGTTATTTTCAGTTTTTCGTCAACGGTGCAAAGATTTTCCCTTGGTTTGCAGTCACGCAGATACTCAGTAATTTATGGACGAAATAACTTTAAGAAAATTCGGAAATTCGTAGGTACATCGAGATAGGCCAGTGAACGATCTAGAATTAGCTGTCATCAAGAAAATTTGTCATCCTCAACATAAACTTGGAAAAGGGTTTTTTTTTTTTTTTTTTTTTTTTTCGGATGTGAAATCATCAAATGACCCCTCCCGCTCTGGGTGGAGCGGAAGGGAGTGTCAGACTCTTACTGACTAAAACCCACCCGTGTTCCTTCCTTAGCCCTTTATGTTCCGGGCCAGCGGTAACCCTTTCGGACAATCCCGCTGACCCGGCAGGCTTCGGCCCTATGGGGCCCCTCCTCGATGCTGACATCTCTTTGAGGCGCGCGTGGAACACGTACGCGCCGTCCGGCACGGGCCTGGTCCTGATCGGGCGGTGAGCTACCCATTACTCTCCGCCCGCAGGCCCGCGCCTACGGTGGCCGGGAGTCGTCGCGCGGCTCCCGACGCCCGGAGCGTCTCCCGCGGCGGAAAAGGGTTGACTTCAACATAATTTACAAGAAATAAAGGTGGTCCTTTGGTCGCTCGAAAACTGTAGATATGTACATGCAATGTTTTAGTTTTACAAATATTTCGTGAATTTATTCCGAGAAGTTATTCCGAGAATTTTATTTATTTATTTATTTCCTACCATACAATTATCTTTACAGGTTTGTCACCTAATGCGATAATGTAGACAACTTACAAACTACCGTTACACTGTTACAAACTAACAATTGTTGATCATAATGTCCTAAATATATCTATGTCCCAGTAGGACCATAACTTAATTCAAAGAGAGCTCTCACTGTGAACCCACCCAGAGTGCAACAAAATATATCTATATCCTCCGCTATAATGTTGAGGAGGGTTTATCCAATCCCAATGATATTATTTTGGGAGTCTGTCATTCTTCCATATTCAAAAAAAAGTCCCTAAAATCGAATTCCAACAATTTTATCGGCACCAGAGACTCCCGCCATATTGTTTTCGCACAGCCATCTAATCTATCCAGACTGATCGACCATTAGCCCGGTATTTGTGTGAATCGTAACTTACTGCCCTTATTTGGGTTTGAAGTATAATTTATTGTCTTCAATTCTATCCGTAGAGGAAGAAAGGTTAAGCTATAAATTGGACACAGCTGCGTTACGGACATAAGCTCGGAATTAGGTAACAAAAGAGGCGATTTGTGAACGCTCACGGCTATTTGTTATTGCAGATGTTATTGTGAAGTATCGTTCGGCTATTCGGCTGTAGTGGAACGTTTTGTAGGAAGAGGAAAAGTTATTCTGTTTTGTCGGTCCGATGATTGCGAAAACGTTAAACTGCAGCTGAGGACGTACTTTTAAAGGTTGTCTTCAAAAGTCGACCTTATGTAGTGCAGGCTGGCAATAAAAAATCTCTGCGGAGTAATTGCGTAACACACTATCAGTAGCAATGGGTTTCATTTTGACTGTTCAACAACTTTCATTGCGCTATTTATGTTGTTGAGCAGACATATTTTTCGAACTTAAGAAGCAATGGATTAGCAATATCCTTCAAAAGTATTCAGATTGAGATTGTTAGTGTGTTACGCAATTAGAGTGGTGATTGCGTTCGAACAGTCAAGCAAATTTAGAATGAGCTTTCAAAATGTAATTGGTTTTTGTTTAGCCGCGGTGACATAAAGACGTTCGCTTGAAATAAACTAAGTAACTTAAATATAACGATGTATAAATTTAACACAATACAATGTGAGTCTTCATAATGTGCACATAACGAAATGAGGGAAACAGCTCAATTTTATCGACGGAAAAAATATTTGAAAAAATAAAAAAATATTTAAAAGGATCTTTACCTGCTAAAGTATGGTGATTGCAAGGCCTTTCTTTAACAGTTGATAGGAAATGTTGTGATTGAGTTATAAACATGGTATTTTTACGTCTAGAAATCTGATACGATGGAGAATAATTTAAAGTAATAAAAAAGGGTAGGTAATCAGGGCTTTTATTGAGTAATTTTACAATTATTTTAAAAATTGATGAAAAAATATCAGATTTTTGTTAAAAAAAAAACCTAATTCTCAATTGAGGGCGATTGTTTACACAGGGGTCACAGCAGCGAACAAGAATTTTAAAAATGCTACATTTTTTTTTCTTTTTTTTAGATTTTTTAAAATATTTTTTCCGTCGATAAAATTAAGCTTAGTTTCCCTCATTTCGATATGTGCACATTATGAAGACTCACACTGTATTACACGTAACACATATACGACAAGTGGGGGAGGCGACACATACGACAGTACCTAGCGATGTCTCTCGAGGTGAGACATTGTCTTTCCGAAGTGTACCTGAGTATCATCACCATTCTCTTCCCCTTATCCCAATTTACTTTGGGTCGGTGCAGCATATCTGCTTCTTCCATACTTCTCTATTAGGCCGCTTTCACATTAGAACGTTAGCAGCGCGACAGTAGCGCGGCAGAAGCAGAAACCTTCACGCACGCTTCTGTTTATAATATGAAATTCTGACTGGGCGACAGTCGCGCGTCAGTCGCGCTGCTAAAGTCGCCTAAATGTGAAAGCGCTCTTGGTCGTCACTTCGGTAGTTATCCCCCTTTCTGGCCATACCACCTTTCACACAGACCATCCATCGCTCATACTCTCCTCAGGACATTTTCCTCATTTTTCCGCTTCACATGCCCATACCATGACAACCGATTGCCATACGACTTTCGGTTTCCCAAGTATATCGTAATATATAGGTACAGTGTGACAATAATAGGTTACCACATTAATAATTGAAACCACTTAAATATTTATACACTATATCTAACGTATTTCAAATATACACAATTAAAATAATTAATAACAATTGACATTTTAGGCGTGGGGCTTGTGGCTAAGTAATAAAAGCCGCACGGGTCGAACGATCAGGTTAAGCTACGTTCGCCGCGGTTGGTCCGTGGATGGGTGACCATCTGTGCCTCGGAAATCACGTTAAGCCGTTGGTCCCGGCTGTCATTTGGGGTGGCTTTGGCAGTCGTTACGAGTCGTCAGAAGGCCGAAAGTCTGACAACCAATCTTGCTAAGGGGTATCGTATTACCCAGTAACTAGGTTATGGAGGTAAGATAGGCAGTTGCTTCATATAAAATACTGGTACCTATTCAGCTGCATCCGGTTAGACTGAAAGCCGACCCCAACATGATTGGGAAAAGGCCAGGCAGATAATGATGATATTTTTTATTTTTATATTTTTTGTTATCCATTTTTATTTCAGGCATCAAGGCCCATATAAACACATACAATATAATATTAATATAACTTAAAAATACTATAAATACATACAACATTATAATTACACTAAAAACTAACGACTAAAAGCTAACGCACACGAAGTGTCTGCGTCCTGTTTCGCTGACTGGTGTCATGTAGCCAGCCACGAAACCGGCGGTACACAACACCCTTCGGCCAGAACTCTTAATTGAGAAACTTCTCGAGATGATGTGTCGGAACACGCACCACGAACGACTTGAAGTTCGTGTTGTGACGCGACTCCAACTTCTTGACCCTCTAAGTCCAGGTCTTCACACGCATGTACTCCACGTAACATAATGTGATAACATAATCACCACTCTGTATTATATGACTTAAAAGGTGTAAAACATCGACCAAATTTTCTGTCTCATACAGCAGTAATTTATTCCTAATAAAAATAAGTCGGGTTTTCCTTCCTGACGCTATAACTCCAGAACGCACGAACCGATTTCAACGGTTTTGCATTCGTTGGAAAGGTCTCGGGCTCCGTGAGGTTTATAGGTAGGAGTTGGGTAGGAGTAGTGTAGGAGTAGGGTAGGAGTTGGGTAGGAGTAGTGTAGGAGTAGGGTAGGAGTAGGTTAGGAGTAGGGTAGAAGTAGGGTAGGAGTAGGGTAGGAGTAGTGTAGGAGTAGGGTAGGAGTAGGGTAGGAGTAGTGTAGGAGTAGGATAGGAGTAGGGTAGGGGTAGGGTAGGACACCACGCGAACGATAGCGCCGGGCAGCTAGAAATAATTTATATGGCTAAACAACGTTTGCCGGATAGTGCTAGTTTATTCCTAAAGATGAAAAGGCACTTATAAGGCACTTTTGTCGTTCAAAAGTGCCTTATAAGTGCCTATTTGAAATAAATGCTTTGACTTTTGACTTTGACTTTGAAACAGTAAACTTAGCTTGTACCAAAGGCAAAAAGGCATATCTATTCTCGGATTCGAGTTTATATAAACACGGGCCTGAGGTTAACCTAATCGAATTTAAGATCGAATACTAGAACTGAAATAGTGTCGTAAATTATTTCGGTTGAGGTTGAAGGATGTCTGAGATGGGTATAGAAATTACGGTTCCGAGGTCCAAATATTTGGTATGTTCCTAAGATTTTTTCCCATCGAAGCTAATATTTCATTTTATGGAATTCATCGTCAATCAATCTGCTTAGCTTTTTTCCTACTATATTAGGGTTGGCTTCCAGTCTAACAAGATGCAGCTGAATATTTTACATGTAGTGACTGACTGTCTAACCTCCGCAACCCAGTTAGTGGGTAACACGACACCCCGTAACCCCGTAATGCCTGTCAAAGATCAACGGATGACAGCCAGAACCGGCTTAACGTACTTTCCGAGGCACGAAGGGGGCTCAATGTGTAATGGATGGTCACCCATCTACGAACCGACCGCGGCAAGCGTAGCTTATCGTCCTGTTCGACGGTCATTATTTAGCCACGAGCCCCTCCTGTGATTCATCAAGTCTGTACAAATAAATATTTATTGTCGGTGACCTTAAAATACTGTGTGTATAGGGGCTTAATTGATGTAACTACTCTGCAAATCTGCACGCAACATTTTGAAATCTCCAGCGGAATTAAATTTAAATTTAAAAACATTTTGCAGACTGAAATATAAAAGGAAGTCTTTACTCCACACTCTGTGATATTTGAAAAGTGAAGAGAGCAGACTTGAAGGTAAAGACATAATAAGCCCCCGGTTTTTTTTCATAAAGGAGACTGTCCATTTACGACTATCAGGATTTTTTTTGCGTGTGAACATACATACATAGACTCGGAATTAAAGTCATTTTTATAATTTAGATCTTTATCTTTGTCGGAGTATAGTTTGACATTTAATAATGGCCCGATGGTTTAGACCTGGGGATAAAGATAAACCTTGTTTTGTAATAAGGACTTATGGTTATCCAGGTTTTAAACTATCTGTGTGCCAAATTTCATCCAAATGCGTTCAGATTTCAATGCAAATTTCAGACAAACGGATAAAAATTCTAAAAACCATATTTTCGGCATTAGACTCGTTACCACACATCGCTGCATCGTAGCAATTACTTTTTTTCAAAAGTATTCGGTGTACAATTTTGAGTTTGGTACTATTTGAGTATATGTAAAGTTACTGTAATGTCCACTTTGTTAAAGAAGCGATTTCGCGAATCTACAGGCTCGGACACCAGAACAAATATATTTAAAATTAAAACCAAATTAAACGTATAAAGACGGCCAAAGAAATACGATTTCGATTAGTTTCAAACTTAGCGTAATCGTTTCTATTCATGTATCCAATCCCTAATCTTTATCGAGAACTTAGTTCGTTCAATTTAGTTTATCCATCACTGGGACTTTGGAGTTGATACCTTTATAAATGAATTTAGAATTTCAGAGAAAATTATAAGACAACTAACTGACTAAGGACTGATTTCTCAATCGCCTGATAACTTTTATTTGAGGAATAAAATTGACATTTGACAGTTTTTGTATGAAACAACTGTCAAAATTTTAAAATTATTCCTGGAATAAAGTTATCAGATGATGTACTACTGCAAAGCATAGGGTTATGATTTTGACCGGTATGTACTACCTATCTGTTCCCTCATAATTTCTAAAGTACGAGTACTTATCATAATTAGACAAATGAGGTATCGTTAAATACGACGACCTCTAGAGGACAAACCGTAATACAAGAGGATAGCCGTGGTCGTATGTCACTTTCTCCACCAGAACAATACATTCTAACAGTAAGGGAGCAAACTTTGGGGGAGAAAGCTTTAAGGCAAAGTAGCATATGACCGGCTACGGCTATCCTCTGAACATCAATATGAATATGACGATAAATATTGAATAGTTTGAAACAATTTCAGATGAGAATATTTTCTTGTTTCATACTTTTTAGAGCGTGATATTTCAGTAGTGGGGCTTACATCAAAATCATCATCATTTTAGCAGAAAGACGTCCACTGCTTGATATAGGCCTCACCCCAGCACCGCCACTTCGACAGGTTCTATGCTTCTCGCATCCAGTGGATTCCTGCGACCTGCACCAGGTCATCAGTCCACTTCGTGGGAGGCCTTCCAACGCTACGTCTTCTGGCCCCAGGTCATCTGTTTTGTGTGCCCACTGCCACTTAAGTTTTTTTTTATTTTTTTTTTATTTGAAATGGGTTTGCTCTTGACTCTAGTCTAGGTCAGAGGTGACAGAGACAAAGGCGAGTGAACTTACCCAGAAGAAGCCTGTTCACTCTTACTTCTCTCTCTTCTTCTTTCTTGCTACTTAAGTTTGGCGATTCTTCGAGCTATGTCGGTTACCTTGGTTCAAACCAAAATCAAAAGTCATTTACTCAAACTAGACTGAGAATCAACACTTTTTGAACGTCAAAACTTTATGTGGCAGTTCCCCAAAACTACCTACCCTTCACCACTTCCCAATGCTTTAGCTGAGAAGAAGAAGTGGTACAACAAACTCTCCAGCAGTACAGCTGTCTGTTCCCCTAGTCCTTGAGGGAGGCCTATGTCCAGCAGTGGACGTCTTTCGGCTGAGATGATGATGATGATGATGACGACTATTATCTGACTATCTGGTGTACTGTATGTCTTTTAGTCTGTGCTAAATAAATGTATTTTCTTTCTATTATAGCCAATATTATTTAAAGTAAGGGTGTGCTATATAGCTCAGCTTACCCATTGGTGAATACTGGCGTGATGTTACGTTATGTATTATGTGTGTTATGATATATCCCTGAAATGTTCAGACCAAACCTCAGAGTACCTCTCATTACTTTCCCCATAATTATAATTCCGTACTCAAAACTAACCTAAATGGGTAGGTACCTACTCGAGACCTCTGCATACAAATCAGTGACACTACATTACGAATTCAAACGTGTTTCAAGAGGTCATTACCCGGGCCAATTACGCCACGTGGATCTAAACGAGGGGCCTTCTACGATAGTTGGACAGTCGTCAAGCACTGAATAGATAGACACAGAAGGTCGGCTCCATACAACAAGCGAAAAACCACGCGCACATACATGCTTCACGCACAGCGAGTGCAAGCGTACTCGCGACTGGCGTTCATTTGAGATCGCCACACGCATGCGTCTATAGCCTTTTTTATAAGTAACTGATGAAAATGTAAACAAATGGATCAGAAAACGTTCTTGTTGATACCAATGTGTAATGCCACGTACGAATTGTGTGCTTTGATTAATACTGGAACCCGAAATTCAAAGACAAAGACATTTGTTCGTTGGATATGGTAGTTACAAAGTTGGTTGGTACAAATGGATCAGTTCAACACATCCGCCGCTAATAGCGGCATACGAATATTTACAATGTGAACCTAATGTACAATTTCAAATTACCTTAAAGATGTTATTCATTTGACAAGGTTAATTTTATTACCTCAATAATTATCGTTGATGATTTTACAATTACAATTTAGTACTTAATATTATTCAAACAATATTTGGTAAATAAAAGAGATGTAGAGTTGAAACCTTATAAATACAGATGAATGTGTTACTAGTTCCCTGTAGTGAGTGATTACGTAAGAATTATACATCTCTTTTTTTTTTAACCACTAGGAATTTCTCCTGTATTGTGGGTGCATTTTATGAACAGCCAGACCCGGAACACCTACTTGTAGGTCATACAAATGTTACATGCACCCTAATTTCGTAAAACACTTCTAATCACAATCTAAATCATTTTGAAGGATATTGCTAATCCATTGCTTCTTACGGTTGAAAAAATTGTCTGCTTAACAACGTAAATAACACAATGAATGATGTTGAACTGTCAAAATGACAGCCATTGCTACTAGTGTGTTACGCAATTACCCCGCCGAATAGGGTTTGTTTACACTTTCAACAGGTACTTTTGGTACAGAGGAGGTTGTATGAAGCTGACCTTCTGTATCCACCTACTTTGTGCGTCAAGTTCCCACAGTTTAATACTGGAGTACTAAAAGAATTGGTAAAGTTGAATTTAGTCCAAGTTAATTAGTTTGTAGAAGACAATTTCTTTTATTCGTTTTGATGAGACGTGTGTGTGGAATGGTAATTAGATTTACGGTGGTAAAGGAATTGGGTACGCCCCAATTCTTTTACTGTTCAAAAAGTTAGTATAAATGACTTTGATCCTTCGAAACCAAATAATAAAAGCCGCATGGGTCGATCTTGCCGCGGTCGGTTCGTGGATAGGTGATCTCGAGACTCCTTCGTGCCTCGGAAAACATTTTAAGCCGTTGGTCCCAGCTGTCATTTGTAGATGTTTAACAGTCCTTACGGGTAGTCAGAAGCCAAAAAGTCTGACAACCAGTCTTACCAAAGAGTTTCGTGTTAACCAGCAACTAGGTTGTAGAAGTCAGATAGGCAGTCGCTCCATGTAAAATATTGATACTTAGGTAGCAGCAACCGGTGCGAAAATAAAATCAGCTGTTCCCTTTATGTTCGTATACTCGTAACTCGTCAAAATGTAGGGAACAGCTGATTTTTTTTCGCGATTTCAGTTTTGGTCCCATACTAAAAGTTGTTCATAATGATGAGTACAATGACATTAAAGAGGTTGTTATTATTTTACCAATAACCCTGTATATAATACAGTACACATCAGATAAAACAAAAAGTAAAAAGTCCGATGTAAGAAATAAGCAAGAAAGTGTGCCTCACGGCTGCGCCAAAAATGTAAGATGTAATTAAATCAAGCGTTGTGAATATACATCCTATAACTGTTCTTTCTATAATAATCTTAAACGGCAAACTACAACCTAAAATAACATAAAATCAAGACTACGGCAAAAAAAAACTCTTAAGGCTGTAAATTCCGTCTCACAGCCTTTAACTGTACCGTTTCTAGATTGAGACAAGACAAATCGAATAAAAAGAAGGTCCCTTTTTTAGTACGGTAGTATTTGAAAAAAGTGGGGCGAGAAATGTAGGAGAAAATCCCCCGATTAGATTTTCTTTCTCGTTTCACATCTTGTTACGAAAAGTAGGCCGATATTGAGGTAGGAGGGAGCTTATTACCGCTGTTGATTAGAACTATTTTCTATCACTAGTTGGGTGGATAATTTGTTAGGAAAGGTAATAGTCCAACGGTTAGGTAGAGGACATAAATATCGCAATATACAGGGTCATTGTACTCATCATTATGAACAACTTTTAGCATGAGACGAAACATGAAATCGCAAAAAAAAATCTGCTGTTCCCTACATTTATGTTCGTACAACTCGTCAAAATGTAGGGAACAGCTGATTTTTTTTTTCGCGATTTCAGGGTTCTTCCCATGCTAAAAGTGGTTCATAATGATGAGTACAGTGACCTCTTAAGAGGTTGTTAATGTTTTACCAATAACCCTGTTTAACGCAATTAATGTCGTTGAACTGACAAAACCCATTGCTACGGATTGTGTGTACGCAATTACCCTTCTGGTCAGTTTAACCAGATTGAGGCGACCTGTGCCACGCCGCCATGACATATCTCTCGATATCTGTGGTAGAGGATTATGTATATTCAAGATGCTTGGAAACATGCTGGTCCTGCTCCATAGGACAATGTAGAGTCCAGACAAAATCACACTGGTTGCTAATTTAACTGTAAAATTTATTATTTTTATGACATTGACTTACATTCTGTTATTACTATAACTCACACACTGATTTATTACTTGTTAAAATGTTAATCGTATGCTTTTACATATCTGTCGCTGCTTCATTTAAAATTATTTTTACCTATCACACTAATATTATAAAGGCGAAAGTTTGTGAGTGTGTGGGGGTGTGTGTGTGTGTTTATATTGTTCTTACTTCTTCACGCTTAAACCACTGGACCAATTTTGATAAAATTTTGTATGGAGGTAGCTGACACCTTGGATTAACATATGCCACTTTTTATCCCAATCTTCCTACGGGATCGACACTTACGCGTAAAATAAAATAGGGTTTTAGATAACATTTCATTTTCAAATAGCCTTTATTAGCAAATATTTAAAAACTAATTTTACAATTTATTTTTTTATAAAGGCTTAGACATCAAACATTTCCAGATAGCTTTGCTCATTAGCATAGGCCTCCCCCAGGCTCCCCATAGCTCACGGTCGTGAGTATTTCTCGTCCAGAATCTCCTTTTAGAAAATATACACGGCCTAAGTCTCTTGTTTTGTTTGGTTTCAGTAAAAACATTACAAGGGATTTGTTGTTTTACTTAACATCTAAAGAAAAGTCTTCTTCATGTCGTCAATCTATTTTCTCGTCGAAATTTAAGCAATGTTTATAAAAGAATAATCTTAGCGACTGTTTAGCCATACATTTTAGGAGTTTAAACATGACTTTATGCAGGACTTTAAGCAACGTTTTATAAATAAAGGGGTTTTAGTTCAACCCACTATTGGAATAAAAACCCACTACCGAACGGAACAGACACACCATTTTTAAAACCACACACTCAAAACTATACGTCGCGTCGTTTCGAAACTATAAATCAAAAATGGCCGCCACACAAAATGGAGATCGCGCGTGGCTCTGAATATAGCAGGCTGGGCCTTCCTAATGCACTAACGACATACGTTTGGTACAGTTACCGAACACTTCCAGAAATTGTGTTTTGAATGCGTCTGGATTATACCTAGTGGGGTTTGTTGAAAGTGTATTTAGAGGCTGTTATTAAGGTTCAATAGTTTGTGCTGAAGAATAATGTACCCAGGATTTTGTAATATCTTCTTTTGTAGAGTATTCTATTCTATTCTATATCTTGATTTAAAAGAGTGTCCATGGAGTTTCTCGCCCGTTCTTCTCCATAGAAATCTACGTTTTGGAATGGGTTCTATGGGAACTAGCTTCAACTTTCTGACTAACTGACAGACTACCTATTTAATGTTGACAATTCAATAAAAAAAAAGTGCCTGTACAAGGTTTTTGTAATAAGTGCTTTGAGTTTGAGTTTGATGGATGGATTATTGCAAGCTAATTTTGGATATCTTCCTCTTGGTCTGTCAGGTTGACTCGCGGTCTACTAATTTCTATGCACTGTAAATACATGTTTTGTTACAATGCAAATATTTAATTATAAAGAATTAACTTTAGTGAACCATTAAGGTATTTTGAAATTACCAAAAATAAAGAAAACTGCGGGTTCGATTTTCGCACGGAACATTTGGGTCACAGTTTTGTTATGGGTTAATAAGTATATTTTTGCTGTAAATATTCAATTTCTGATGGTATTTTTGTTTGTACATATCGTCATAGCTGATTTTGATATCAATGATTTACTTTGGTAACTAGATAAAATTATTGATCATTGATCCCGGAAAAACTGAGACCGTTTTCCTAAGCAAAGCCTCAGGCCAACTCAGAAATAATACTGTAACATTAATATTTGGCTAGCTTTGTCCCAATTATATGGGGTTTGGCTTCCAGTCTAATCTGATGCAATTGAATACCAGTAATTTACATGGAGAAACTACCTATCTGACCTCGACAACCCTGTTACTGGGTAGCAATAATTCTGTAACATCAACCTAAAGTACCAGGACGCTATAAGTGCAAAGAGGTCTGGTCATTCACCGTTACTGGGTCCCGACATGATTGCAAACTTCACCGCCATTTATCGAACACGATTCTAATCCCGAGGTGAAACTGAAAATTTGCCAAACTAGAAAATCCAATTACAGACACATAGTTTGACGCTGAAATCGAAGCCAAGCGTTGATAGGCAGGCTTTGGCTAGTACGGTGATCATGTAATATTAGATTTTGGTGAAATATCTCTCGCAATATCTAAATCTTATTGATGTAATCACCTATCATGCTTTTGGCATTAATTCCGCCTCTGTACATTTGTGTGCTTGAAGTATTAAACAAATAAATAACTAATATTCACTGGGATTAGTAAATTGATAGCAATTTACTAATCCCAGTGAATGAATAGAACCAGGAAGTATGGCAGAAAAAAAAATGGAGGCCTATAGCGCGATAGGAGCGATGGCTGTGGATTATGCTGATGATGACACAATTTCTGTAAACTTATTCAATGTTATCTATAGACACATAAATTGTTTTGGCTGATTAATTGGCTGTTTCTTTTAATTTTTATAGTTCATGGTATTCGAAGGAAGCGCTAAATAATAACAGTCACACGGGTCGATCTTCAAGGTTAAGTAACACTTGGGGAAGTTGGTCCGTGGACGATCATCCATAACATATCGAGACCTTTCCGAGCCTCGGAGGTCTTGGTCTGTCAGGTTGATAAAATCAGCCTATAGTATTCCCACTGCTGGGACACAGGCCTTCTCTCTATGAAAGGGAGTGGGCCATAGTCCACCACGCAGGCCCATTCGGGTTGATGGATGTTGCGTCTTAGAATTTTTGGTTCTAAAACATGCCCGTTAGAGCCGAAGTCTGCCGGGTAAGCGGGATTGTCCGAAAGGGTTACCGCTGGCCCGGAACATAAAGGGCTAAGGAAGGAACACGGGTGGGTTTTAGTCAGTAAGAGTCTGACACTCCCTTCCGCTCCACCCAGAGCATTTGATGATTTACCATCCGCAAAAAAAAAAAAAAAAGACATGCCGGTTTAGACACACATGGTAGGACATTAATCCTATTATTCCTACTAATATTATAAATGGAAAGTTTGTGAAGATGTTTGGATGTTTGTTACTCAATCACGTTGAGTAGATTTATATGGAGTAGGGATTTAACATTTTGGTATGTTTTTTGACTCTTTGGTCTAGTGTCATGTAAAAGGAATACACGATTCAATGAGTTTGTCAGATAGGAAACGCCGACTTCATCTAGTTTAAAAAAAAAACATGATTGACGTGTAAAAGTGTTTGTACAAATTATTTTTTTTTACTTTTTTCGTTATCGCGGCGTAACGTATAAGAGTTATTCAATGGAATTTGCTTTAAAACATAGAGAATTATCATATCAAAGTTTAATCAAAGTAGTTTTTAACCGACTTCAAAAAAGGAGGAGGTTCTCAATTCGACGGGATGTTTTTTTTTTTGTGTGTTTGTTACGCGATTACTCCGCCAATTGTGGACCGATTTTCAAAATTATTTTTTTGTTCGAAAGGAGATACTTCTGAAGTGGTCCCATAGTCACCAAGATAGGATCTGATGATTGGATCCTGGAGAAATCGAGGGCAACCCTCAAATTTTATGGGCACACCTATAACGATTTGGGTATTTTTTAAAGTAACTCGTGCATTTGCTTTCGAAAACCACCATTTGGTGAAGTGGAACTGATGAAGAAGACCACAGATGGCCACCGGAACTACTCTAATAAGTATTTCACGGGTTGCGATTCGATTACTTTCATAAGGTTGCTAAGCAATTTATGCTCGTCACAATGCGAAAATGGTGAAATGGAGCTGATTGTGGAATACTAGGAGAACTCCTCAACAATGAACGTCCCTGCATCGGTAAAAGCAATATTTTGTTAATTGCGACGGGCAAGTTAACATTAGGCTATTATAACTTAGATAGATACATTATAAACAGACCCATTAAAAAGCGAGAAATAAAAACTTTTTAACAAAAAAAAAACCGACTTCATTTTCACAGATGTATTTCTGTTGCAGCTATAACAACAAATAATAAAAATAAAATAAAGTTAAAATTTAAAGGGGTATAAAAAAAAGGTTTTTTCGGCGTTTTATGCCTTGTGGTACGAAACCCTTCGTGTGCGAGTCCGACTCGCACTTGTTCGGTTTTTTTTATTATACTGGCACCCAAAAATATTTGTTGTGCCAACCCTATAACATTCAAGACAACCAATTAAACAGTTTTCAATACATGAAAACAGACTGCACCAGAAATATATTTCAGTACCTATCTAGTTCGTTAAAAAATTCCACTGTACGAATCTGAAGCGGACTTTAAAATCTTGGACGGGAGAGTGGCGTGGGGTGCTTCCTGATAGCACTCGTGACTTGGATCTGGGATCTAGGGAGCGTTTAGACGTGGCTGTTGAGTGGTAGATGCTAGTTGGGAGTGAAAGATAGTTTGTTGTTTCGAGAAAGCTGTTTCAGTGTCTTGTAATATACTTAGCTCACGAACGGTAAAAGCGGATTGGTTTTTGTCTTTGATGATTGAAGTTTGTTCATTTTGACATCTAAAAGTTATTTTTATGTATTTGAATTAAATGCTTTGACTTTGTTGTTGGTAGCAAAGGCTGTTGGCGAAATTCTTTGTGTCAAATATGGCTAAATGGCCTACAATTTCAGTGATTAACTTTTAAAATTGTGTAATTTATATTTACAGGTTATCCTTTGCATTAGTTGTGATTTTACAGTAGTAGTAGCCAAAAACGGTAAAACTAAAGTTTTATTTTATTAAAACTAAAATCAAACGCTCAAGTTCTTTAAAGTTTTACAAGACTTACAAGAGATAATAATGTGAAATGTAGACGTTCCAAAAAGTTAAGAGTTTAGGTAAGTTACTGGCTCGAGTTCACTGGGTAGAAGAGATACGTCTAAACAGAAGATTGTGAAATAGATACTTAGACATCGCATGAAGTGTTTTCAAATGGATTCTTATGTTATCAAGATGAGTTTGTACAGTTTGAGAAAAAGAATGAAAAAAGCATTGTTTCAGATAGTCCGGTTAAAATGTGATTTTATTATCAAAGGTTCTTAAAATTCTTCGGTTTATAGAGGCACTTGACTTGACTTTTGTTTAATCCATACTAATATTATAAATTCGATAGTAACTCTGTCTGTTTGTATGTTACCTTCTTACGCCTAAACCACTAAACGGAATTCGATAAAATTTGGCAGAGAGATAGGTTGCATCTTGGGGAAGGACATAGGATAGTTTTTATCGACATACCTCGCGGGCGAAGCCGCGGGCAGAAGCTAGTTTTAATATAATAGACGATTTTTTTTACGAATTTTACATTGCGGATTCATAGTCTAGTGTTTTTATAATTTCTAACTTGACGATATTATTGTGGACCTCTACAACGACCGACGTCCCTATACTGTGTTAGAACATTATCGTGGACAGAAGTTAAAAAGAGTCTTCATAATTATTACCTATACCATCTTCATATATTTTACCTGTGTGTTCATGAAGAATCCATAGTGATTACTGTAAAACTCCAAAGGTTTGAGGGCTAGCTCGATAGATGGCGTTGGCGTCGAAATAGATCTCGCTATGGTTTCGTTACCACGATTTGGTCTCGCAATTTGAATTAAATATACTAATTATATTTTAAATAAAGCAGGACGGACACAATTGTGGTTTTATTTTCTACCTTATTAGTGTTCACATAAGTACATTAGTCCAACTCCAACGTAAATCAGCTCAGTAATAAACACTGTGTTAGCATGATGCCATGGACGTCCACGAGTCAACGAGTGACGTTCAGGCTCAGATTGTCCCTTTCCCAAAATGTCAACACGTTAGAAATTATAAAAGCCACAACTGCGATTCTAATAGGTTGAAACTCTTTCAACTTATTGCGAATCATATAAAACTGTAAAAAAAAACATTGCGCTAAGCAGTTTTAATAAAATTCACAAAAGGCTTAATTTCTTCATCAGAATCAAAGTTTCAAACGCCCACATGAACGTTGTACACCACTTACAAGCCTTAGTTCGCAACTAAGTAGACCGTACAATAACATCACACCTTACGACCATCTCAGTCGATAAGTACTGAAACTTCATAAGCCCGTCTTATAACACTGAAGTCTGGCTTACGTCATTTATTCACATCGGCTTTTACCACAATATAGATAGGTATAGAAAGCCGTCTCCATACAACAGGCGAAAACCACGCACACAGGTAAACCAGTTCAGGTTTGCGCTTCGTTAACCTTCATGTTTTCGAATAAGTACGATCGTCACGCCGCAGAGTAAACCCCCACAGAGGGAAAGATTTGAAGTGTGGTACTGCTGCGTTTTTTAAACCTGTCTTTGCGTATTTAACTGAAGCTTGCTTTCTGTTAGTTTACCTTTATCTAGTCACAAATTGTCGTAATTATGTCACTCAAAAGTTTTGAAAAGTATTTTTGAAATTGCATGCAGTCGTAATCTCAAATATTGCAATGTGGTTACAAAATAGGAAATTATATACTTCGATGGTTGTGGCAGCTCCATTTTTAGACCTAATAATTGCGCATTCGTATTTCCCTATGTAATGTATACAAAATATTGTAAAACATTGTATAAGAGTAACGGTGGAGTTTCTTGCCCGTTCTTCTCCATCCGAAACTACATTTTGGAAGGAGCGGCTAGAAACTATTATATTTTATGCAAATGTTAACGATCAAAAGTGCGTTTAAAAAAAAATTAAATAAATGCTTTGTCTTTGGTAGACTATGATTACCGAAGCGCATACTTTTGCTAGGAGATGTGCAAGTACCCAAACAAATGCCGATGATCACAAACAAATGCCGGTCGCGAGTGCGCTCGCAGTAGCTGTACGTGAAGTGTGTCTATGTGTGCGTTCCTTCTCGTTCGTTGCATGGAGTTGACCTTCTGTACCCACTTTTCTTTTTGTGTACCCTGCCTTCACCTGTGAATTTGATACTGTCCTATGAGAATATACGTCACACCCATATTCTCTAGAGAGGTTTTGAAGACGGAGGTGTAATATCAGACACTCAGTGTCCCTTATGACAGTGTGTCATATTAGAGGATATTATGTTTTGGATATCAATATCACCGTGAGAATATTATGTGGGAAGCAAAGTTCAATAATAATTTGAATGTTGTGGAGATTGATTCCGATGAGAAAGGTGTTTAAAATATTTTTCATCAAACATAACATTATGTCGCGTTCAAGGCAAATAAAAGTTTCGTATCTTTTGAAAACATTATGCAGCCTCCATTATTATTATTAAACATGATTTTCCCTATGGGTTAGCAGAGGTGTAGATCGCTACCCACATTTTTTTTTTTTAATTGCCCTTGACCCCGATCACGCCTGATGGTAAGCGATAGATGAGGTCTATGATGGAACGAGCGTGCCCAGAAGATGCCTAGTCACTCTTGCTTTGAAGGCAGACGGGTTAAATGTGGGAGACACAGATGCCGGCAGAGAGTTCCACACTTTGGCTGTGCGCATAATAAAAGTGGAGGAGAAGCGCTGAGTACGACCTTACATTTTGCAAGTAATATTTATAATTATAGGTATTAGCTTCTGCGACTTCGTCCGCTCGCACCCTATTAGAGATTCTTTTGGCCTCTGGGACTTTCTGTTTTATTTTTCTTTTTGCTACTTTAAAAAAATATAATTTGATTTTTTATTTTTGACCGCGTTAAGTTTAGTTTGTGATCTTCCTGCACGAGTCGCAATAAATACTTTTTCTTTCTTTTAAAAAAGTCACATCCTAGAAGGATATAATAATATTATGGTGGTTTGGTGACTTACTACGCCCGCGGTTTCACGCACATAACTCTCGATCCCGTGAGAATATCGGAATAAAAATTATCCTATGTTCTAATCAAGGTCATGGTCTACTTATGTGAAAAATTTCATCGAAATCAAATCAGCCGTTTTAGCGTGTGAAAGCGGTACAAACAAACATACAAAACATCAAATCATTTCTCTTTATAATATTAGTTTAGATTCTTCAAAAAGAGTTCGCGCAAACGGTGTAACGTAACGTAAACAAAGCAGAAAAATCAAATCTTTTCTCTTTATAATATTAGACTTAGTTTGATGTTCTTCAGAAAGGTCATGTGCGTAGTGCTCGCAACTGGTGTGCGTGTGTGATCAGATGTATGGACGTAAACGAAGCAAAAGACAAAAGATCAAAAATATTTTCTCTTTATAATATTAAGTTAGATGTTCTTCTGAAAAGTCAGACGCGTAGTAGGTACTCGCAACTGGTGTGTGTGTATGATTAGACGTTTGAACGTAAACGAAGCGTAAACAAACGTTCTAATCTACATACGCGATTTATTTGCCAAAAATGTAAACAAACATGAGTTTATGGAAAAATAACTTTAAATACTACACAATAAAGTTCAGTTTACGCTACAGTGGCGCCGATTCTGTTGTTCACAAACTAAATTAAATTTAAGTTCAGTGCATCTTTTTCTTTCTATTTCATTAAGAAAAGGTCAGAAGATAAATATTAATTTAGTCCTGTCAAATTGACGTATTTTTAGTAGCCAATTTTTTTATCGCGTCTAAGCTTGTCTATGGTATATCTTAATTTGACAGGACTAAACTAATATATATGTTCTGTCCTTTTCTTAATAAAATAGAATTAAAAAGATGCACTGAACTTTTAGTTTAGTTTGTGAACAAGGGAATCGGCGCCAATTTCAAACATTTTTATAACTTTTTCAATAGTGCTAGTCACTCTGAAATCAACTTAATTAGCATTAAAATAAAGTTGATATTTGTTTAAGTTGAAATAATATTAATTTGAAACATAAGTTTGAATAGACTTTATAGTTTCTGCCTACCTTCATGTAAAGAAGGTATGAGTTAATGTATGTATGTGTGTAACTAACAAACATTCTGTCGAAATCCATACTAATATTATAAATGCGAAAATAACTGTGTCTGTCTGTATGTTACCTTTTTACGCCTAAACCACTGAACGGATTTCGTTGAAATTTGACAGAGAGATAGATTGCATCCCGGGGAAGGATATCTCAACTCAAGAGTTGATAATCGATAATTGGTTGGTTGTTAATTGATAGTCTTCCTCAAGAGGAAGACTATCGGTTATTAAACATCACGCTATGACCCTTAGGAGCCGAGCAAAAAGAAAAAAAAGTCAGAAAGAACGCAAAGCGGAAGCGAAGTGATAGCGCGGTCAGCGGGAATGTCCGAAAGGGTTACCACTGGCCCGGAATATAAAGGGCTAAGGAAGGAACACGGGTGAGTTTTAGTCAGTAAGAGTCTGACACTCCCTTCCGCTCCACCCAGAGCGGGAGGGGTCATTTGATGATTTCCCATCCGGAAAAAAAAAAAAGTGATAGCGCGGGAAGGCGATGCGATGCGACGGGGTGAGTCAGGGGAACAAGAAATTTAGCACGAACGAATTCACGGGCAGATGCTAGTAAAAAAAGAAAGAAAGAAAACACGTTTATTTCTGGCAAACAAGACGCACAAAAAAAAATCACATACAAAAAGAAAACAAAATAACAATAGTGTAGTATCTTTTTTTCTAGTCTGCGCTGTCCCTCTCCTGGGCAAAGGTCCTCCTTCCATTTTCGCGAGCCCGAGTTTCCACTTTTGATGGAACCTATGCAGTTCGTTCCGCCATGTCCTTCGTGGTTTAGTAGGTTTTGTAAGACATAACTCATCCTACCTCTGTAGATTCAGAATCAAACTTTGATAGATTGACTTTATATTGCCTAGGATATCCAAGGATGCCCAAGTTTCAGTCAGCCAAGTTTGCTAACTCATTCAACACCGGGGCTACATAGAATCTTAATCTAAACAAAGTTTCCTATACGTTTGGCACATTTACAGCATAAGAAAATAATTGGAGTAGGTGCTTAGCCAAGTTAATTTAGGACTTGCTCGTAACAAAATAAGTACACTGTGTCTTAACTTATTTCATGAAGCTTATTTACTCCGAAAGGGAGGGGCCCGTGGCTAAATAATAACAGCCGCACAGGTCGATCGATCAGGTTAAGCTACGCTTGCTGCGGTTGGTTTATGGGTGGGTGACCATCGTTACATACCGTGACCCCTCCGTGCCTCGGAAAGCACGTTAAGCCGTTGGCTTAACGTGCTTTCCGAGGCACCTCCGGCTGTCATTCGTGGATCTTTGACAGTCGAGGGTAGTCAGAAGCCCGAAAGTCTAACAACCAGTCTTAGCAAGGGGTATCGTATTACCCAGTAACTAGTTTGTGGAGGCCAGTTAGGCAGTTGCTACATGTAAAATACTGGTATTCAGCTGCATCCGATTAGACTGGAAGTCGATCTCAACATAGTTGGGAAAAGGCTAGGCAGATGATGATTTACTCCGAAAGGGTAGGCAGTGGATACATAACCGGGAAATGTGGATGTACGAGATTTTAGTACATCACGTTTTCCGGTTATGTTTCAACATCATTATCTTGCATAGGTCCAAAAACACATCTAAAATTTACCATAGCCAATGCGGGGTCCGCGCTGCTACTGAGAATTTTCCAGCTAGTAAAACCCAGTAACACTTTGCCCGAACTGAGAATAGAACCCAGAACCCCACGCTCAACAGTCGCACTTACGACCACTAGACCAGCCGACGAACTCCTAATTATTTAGCGTACATTTTCACTTGCGTTTCTCAAAACCCCGTCTCAAACGTAAACTGTAAATCTTCCTAATTTTACTTAGCAGAGGCACAAGGTGGGCTCAGAATTGTTTTACACTTCCGTATGTCACTAACGGGATGCAGCAGAATACCAGCGTCAGGTATTGTCCCTGGCATATGCTGAGCTGGCCTCCCATTTGGTGCAAATGAGACACACACAGCCCAGTAGTGATCACAGAACATAAATACCGTAGTGATCGACCGTTATAGATGTATATGAGCTAGGTGTCTATGGGTCAATTTATCTTTTTAATCATTGTTATTTTTTTTTTTACTTTCACCTTTTCTGATATTTTTTAATACCTGTATTGTGTCTTTTGTTGCACTGAATAAAGGTTTTATCTTTCTACAATTTGTTTATTTTTTACACTGAGAACGGTACTGATAGGTCCCTGGCCTGATGCTCACTTCTTCTAGGAATGCCATTTACTTGAATTGTATAAATTTCTTCAACTGCCTCGTTGATCTTGTGGTCGCAAGTGCTACTGCATAGAATGAGGTCCTGGGTTCGATTCCCGGGTCGAGCAGTGTTATTAGGTTTTCTATTAGGAATTGTTCAGTAGCAGACTTTATTCATGCCCGGTTGATGGCAATATTCTCGCCCTCTAATACATGGGACTTAAACGTAACTGGTGAACTGGGGGTGTACTAGGTGTGCCTAGTTCACACAGTAGTGGTACACCTCCGCCACAGTGTATAGGGGTGTGGTAGGAATTGTTCAGTAGCAGACTTTATTCGTGCCCGGTTGATGGCAATATTCTCGCCCTCTAATACGTGAGACTAAACATAACTGGTGAACAGTCACGAGCAATAATATGTCAACACTTGGCCACTTTCAATTGCGATTTTGCGAATGCAAAACGAATGCAACGTTGAAATACGACACTTTACATAAACCTATGGGTTCGAAAATATTATGTTCGTAATAATATAAAATTTCATTCAAAAATAAAGGAGAAAATCGCCTTTAAATAAAGCCAAGTGTATACATACTTATGCTCGTGACTGTACTATTTGTGCCTAGTTCACACAGTAGTGGTACACCTCCGCCACTGTGTATAGGGGGTAGTGTGTAGGGGAATACAGGCGTGATGATATCATGACCTACCTAGCTTTTCCGCAACTATACAGTGTGAGTCTTCATAATGTGCACATATCGAAATGAGGGTAACTAAGCTAAATTTTATCGACGGAAAAATATTTAAAAAAATAAAAATTTTGTAGAATTTTTATTAAAATTCTTGTTTGCTGCTGTGACCCCTGTGTAAACAATCGCCCTCAATTGAGAATTATGGTTTTTTTTTAACAAAAATCTGATATTTTTTCATCAATATTTACAATAATTGTAAAATTACTCAATAAAAGCCCCGATTACCTACTCTTTTTAACCGACTTCAAAAAGGAGGAGGTTCTCAATTCGTCGGAACCTTTTTTTTTTTTTTTTTTTTTTTTTTTTTTTTTTTTTTTTTATGTATGTTCCCCGATTACTCGGAGACGGCTCGACCGATTTCAAAAATTATTTTTTTGTTTGAAAGGGTATACTTTCCAGGTGGTCCCATTGTCAGCAGGTCAGGATCTGATGATGGGATCCTGGAGAAATCGAAGGAACTCTTCAAGTATTATAGGCTCACCTATAGCGATTTGGGTATTTTTTGTAGTAACTCGTGCATTTGCTCTCGGAAAGCATCATTTGGTGAAGTGGAACTGATGATGAAGACCACAGATGGCTACCGGAACTACTCAATAATAAGTATTTCCCGGTTTGCGATTCGATTACTTACTTTAATATGGTTGCTAAGCAAGTTATGCTCGTCACAATGCGAATGGTGAAATGGAGCTGATGGTGGAATACCAGGAGAACTCCTCAACAATTAACGTCCCTGCATCGGGAAAAGCAATATTTTGTAAAAGGCGATGAGCAAGTTGGCATTAGGCTATTGTAACTTAGATACATTATAAACAGACACACTAAAAAGCGAGAAATAAAAACTTTTTAACAAAAAAAAAACCGACTTCCAAAAAAAACACTACAAAGTGAAAAATAACTTTTATTTCGGAAGTCGGTGGCAAAAAACTAAAATAAAGATCCAAAGACACCGACTTCCGAAATAAAAGTTATTTTTCACTTTGTAGTGTTTTTTTTGGAAGTCGGTTTTTTTTTTGTTAAAAAGTTTTTTTATTACTTTAAATTATTCTCCATCGTATCAGATTTCTATACGTAAAATACCATGTTTATAACTCAATCACAACATTTCCTATCAACTGCTAAAGAAAGGCCTTGCAATCACCATACAACTTGAGCAGGTAAAGATCCTTTTAAATATTTTTTAATTTTTTCAAATATTTTTTCCGTCGATAAAATTAAGCTATGTTTCCCTCATTTCGTTATGTGCACATTATGAAGACTCACACTGTATTGGAGTCGGCTTCCAGTCTAACCGGATGCAGCTGACATGGAGCGGACTGCCCATCTGACCTCCACAACCCAGTTTCTGGGTAATACGATACCCCTTGGTAAGACAGGCGTGATATATTATGTTATGTTAAATTTTCATCTGTGTCACGTTCTGAATTTTAATATAAGGAGCTCAGAGCCTTTCTTGCACCATCGTCGCGTTTGAGGGTTCGGCAAATATTTTCCATGTAGACAAACATGTTTTCGGTCGAGAGTTCGGAAAAATAGATTTAATATGTTGATAGTAATCATTTTGTGGTTCAGATTGATTTAGAGTAATACTTTTCTGAGTAATGTGTCATCTTGATAGTTTATCTGGTGGTCAGCGAATTTTTTTTTCTTTTGTTTGTATTTGATACATGGAGTATGTATTTTCATAAGGGTGGTAACAAGGAAGTATGGTAGGTAATAGGTAATACGGACTGGTTTCCGCGACTCCACATTAAAGAACGTATTTTGCGTACGGGTGGGAAAATCCATCATTCAATCCATCCCAGCTCCTCAAGGAAGGCCAGCAACTCTTTGGTATTACTGCCAATCTCGTGGAAGGGTTACCGAAGTATGTACTTTGCCCTGTATGTTGCAAACAAGTAGGAAAGTATGTTGTTCAAGGTATAGGTATTTATTGTGCAAAGAAGATTGATAAAAACATAAAAAAGTTGTCGATTCTAGAATTATAGAAACAAGAAACAGCAACTTTAACCCGGACAAATGGCAAACTTATAAAGTGAGGGACAAGAAGAGAGAGAGAGAATTCATCAGACAAGAGACTAATCTCGATAGTGATCTATAACCTATACCCTATTAATCTGTAAACTATCTCTAATGGCCGATTCTTGTGTCTTAACTAATAATGAAGCAAATACCTCATAGATTTGCATAGTAGACCGTCCCATATGGAAGTAGCTAATACAGGAAATAAACTTTCGAATCTATGTATATGCCCAGTTTGGCAACAAAAAATGCTACCATTAATTGGTAAGCAAAACGATTTGTTTTGTTTATAGAAACCGAGAATAAATCAACTATTATAACGCCACAAATATTAAAAACTGACACTCCAATTTTCCTCACTGTAATATCTTCAGCCAAAGTCTCTCCCAAAAATCTCAATATACAAAATATCCATAAACATACAAAAATATAATTATGTTACAAAAAAGCAAGGAAATTTGTGAATCTAAAAAGTCAACCGCAATTTTCATGGGACTCATAAAAGCATGAATAGTATTAACCACGAAAGCAAGACGCTTTCATGCAACAAATTCACCTCATTCCCTACCGAATGAATAGAAAGTGGGGTAGGCTTTTTAATATAGCGCTGTATTGCTGTAGTGTTAGTTTTAACACTAAGAGAACCTGGAGGAATTTTGCCTTCATTTATATTAAGATTTGCTGTCGAAATGGTAACTTTGGGATTGAATGGTAATAATTTATGCTATGGAGCGAGTTATGCTCGGAGTCTCTTTGAAGGATAAAATCAGGAATGAAATTATCCGGAAAAGAACCGGAGTTACCGACATAGCTTGCAGAGTAAGCAAACTGAAGTGGCAGTGGGCTGGCCATGTCTGTTGAAGGACCGATAGCCGGTGGAGCAGACGAGTCCTGGAGTGGAGACCGCGTATCGGCAAGCGTAGTGTGGGACGCTCCCCAGCTAGATGGACGGACGACCTAAAGAAGGTGGCTGGGGTACACTGGATGCGGAAGGCGGAGGACAGTGTGTTGTGGCGCAGTCTGGGGGAAGCCTCTGTCCAGCAGTGGACTGCGATAGCCTGAGTTGATTGATTGCATTTAACACTTCATTAAGTTGTTGGATTGAACGGCTGTTGAAAGGCTGTTGAAAACCGGGAACAATAAATAATCGATGGTAAACCTGACAGCGAGAAAGAAAAAACATAACAGACAGAAGGGTAAAGGTGAAAGAAAAAGCAGAAGTGTACCTATAATACAACCACGTTTCGCCAGTTATGTTTAAGTCCCATGTACTAGGGTATGAGCCTATTTCTTTCAACGAAGCTCAAAATCCAGACTCCGGGCTGCTAATGACAAATTCCTGATAGAAAAATCCAAATAACACTCTGCCCACAGATATAGATACACCTAAATAACGCAAGAACAACTACTTCATGTGCCAAAAATCGCACCAGCTTACGTACAAAAATCGTAAGCCGCAGTCCTGTGTACTGCTGGCTGGGTGAGCGTGAGCGCTGGCGCTAGGCCCCGGGGGTGGGGCAAGACGGCTGCCGCACACGACGGCGTCTTTGAATCGATTTGATTTTCCCATCACTAAATAGTGCTTGTGACGTCATAGTAGATAGTCAAAAAATGGCACGCTTGGTTTTCATACAGATCGCGATACATGCGTTATATAGGTCTATCTATATTTGTGGCTCTGCCCTACCTGGGAATCGAACGCTCATACTCGGCAGTAGCACTGGCGACCAGTAGACTAATGAGGCAGTCATTTTTCATCTAAAAACTGTTATAAATAAGAAACCAAAACCAATGATAAACTTGCTAATGAGTAAGCAAAAATCTCTGTAAATAATATTTTTTCATTACTCCAACGATCTCGTTCTTCAAGGAATTTTGTAGTTAATTCAGAACTTGTTTCCAATTTAGACACTTCGTTATTACGAGTTTATTTTCAAGAAAAATAATATCTTAAGCAATAAATTAGGTTTTGGATTTTCTTATCACGCCTCAACTGACTCATGAGCTCCTTAATCACCGATATAAAAATCGGCCTGTACTTTAATCGGAGCTCAAATAATTCGATTTGGCTTTTCTAAAGATAATATTGAGCACTCTAATATAATGATTGCGCGTCTTTTTGTGAACCTCAAATAGTTTCTAAAAATACGAAATAGTCAAGCAACTGTCTGTGCCTTGGATGTAGCGTTCGCTAGACAAGTTGGCTACAGTTCCAACTTAACCTAGATTGTCCGAAAGGGTTACCGCTAGCCCGGAACATAAAGGGCTAAGAAAGGAACACGGGTGGGTTTTAGTCAGTAAGAGTCTGACACTCCCTTCCGCTTCACCCAAAGCGGGAGGGGTCATTTGATGATTTCACATACACAACAAAAAAAAAAAAACCGTTTAGTCCGGGTACCCTAGCTTAGTTACTGCAAACCAACTGTGAGAAAGGGCCAGAAAATTTTAAAGAGACACAATCCATTAATTAAAAGTACGACTCATTCGAAGTGCAAAAAATGTTTAGAGGTTCATTAACTTAAAAATCATCCATCATTAGAAAGTCATAAGTTTTTAGAGAAACAGTTAAATATTTCCCTAAGAAAAGCACCTCACGTTTTAATGCATTTACTTATTTATTAGAATCAGTACCTACATTAACTAATCAGTGTTCCTACGTTAGTTGGTACTACGACTTCACCTATCAAAAGTCAAGTTCCAACCCAACCAACTCATACGACTTACAACTTAAACTAGTTGCACGGAGAGCATGTATCGACATCTGTCAAACTTCGATTACCAGTAGAAGAGCCTTTAGTGTGCTGTTGTAACTTGTTCGGCAGAATAGTAAACACATTTCCAGCGGCACTGTGGTTCCTTGTCCGTCTATTGGGAGCTGTGTTGAGCTGCGAATTAATTATGCACGAATTGCACGTGATTTTGATGAAGTTTGTATGTTATGCAACTTGCATGCAAGTTTTATTATGCGATTCTACTAAACTATGACATAAATATTTACTTTGTAAATTATTACATTATTTTAATTATTGTCAATGTGGGGACTATATGTCTATCAGTTTGAGTAATTTCGCGGCATAACCAAATTTCCTTATTTTGATATTTTTCGTCGAATCGTTGAGCTTCTTTAAATTCTGAGTTGAGCTGCACGATTACTGACAAATGCGTGTACTGACTGGACATGTCCACTCATCTGTGTGATTTTTTCTTCAAAAAACCATTTCAGACTCCAGTCTACATGGTCTTTACATGATCTGACCCAAGATTTTGTCTGGACTTTAAAAGAGCCTGTGACCTCTGAGTTTGTTTCGGCCTTTCTTCTCAGAAATTCAGATAGGAAACGCTGACCTCATTTAGCTTATTTTTTTTTTTAAATCCGACCTCATTTAGTTTTTAAACATGATTGATGTGTAAAGTGTTTGTACAAATCTACATATAGAAACAAAATTACTTATTTAACATTTACTTCCTACCCTATGCATTTTGTCCAAAGTGAATATGGGATGTCCTTTGAGTGGACGGAAGCTTTTTTAATCATACGTCAGTCGGCCAATCGTGGTGTTTATAGAAATTTCTTCGTTGCTTCGTTGATATTATAGGCAAGTCAGTAAACCGATTATGATAATAATCTTAGATAATCAGTCTCACTTTAGGTAACTAAAAGCCCATGACGTGGTGAAATGTTTAGCCAGTCGGCAAGGTTGGTAGCGGCACTGACTGTCTAAGATGTACTAGATATAAAATTTATATAAAGTATTATTTCTGAAACAAAGTTATTGTACTAATTGGTATATTGGCGTGTGCTAGCTGACATATGGCAAATAATTTAATTTAATGTTTTGTGTTTTGTAGTGATCATTACTTTGCACACTATTGTATAGAATCAATTTATTCTAAGTTCAGACAGCTATGCTGCTGGGGAGTTTGTTGCGCCACTTCTTCATCCCAGCTAAAGCACTAGGGAGCGGTGAAGGGCGGGATTTTTGAGGGACTGTTGTTGGAAAGTGCTGATTTTCAGCCTAAGTAGTTTGAATAAATGACATTTAGTTTGATTGTAATATTATAGTCACTTGCGGATGCCATTTTATTACATAGAAGAATAGAAGACACTGGCTTAGTGACACAAACCGCAATCTCAAAAGACTTACATCTCGGCTACAACCAAATAACAACACCAACTTTATCGTAACACTAAAACAGTGCTAGAAAATGTTCAATCGACCGCAACGAAATAGCTGTACGTTATACAGGCAGAGATGTTCCTTGAGACATCGAAACAACATAAACGACACCTGGCGAACGATTTGTTACAATAAACCTGACAGCCACGCTTAGAGCTATTGTTCACTTGGTTTTAGTGTTTTTATTGCACCTACTAAGCTTTTTCGTTTCATTTCACACATGGTGCTGGTGACGGGTCCTTTGTTAAGTCTATATCCTTTTGTGGTAATGTTATAAGCTAAGAAAAATTTTATTCATAATATTGGTGATAGTGTGTTGGGTTGACGACATCGTCAATGTTTGAAGCCCGTCACAGACGTAGCTATAATATATATTAATATGAATCATAGCAAGGCATATTACGACATATTTTCTATATAAATTTGCGAGTGACAGCACACGCAGCTATAATATATATTTCTATGACGTCACCAAAATATGTCGACATATATATCTCGGTATATATTGGCATATTACGATAGACGCATAGGACAAGGACGACCGCAGACCGAGTGAGGGCAAAATATATATTATAGTATGGCTCCCGTGTGCGGTAGCTTGCTATACTATAATATATATCTTGATATATTAATATATAATATTATAGCTACGTCTGTGACGGGCTTTAGGATATACCTGAACGAGGAATGTACGATATTGTGGAGAGTGACAGGAAAATAAGGAGACGTTCGCCCTAGCAGTGATTCTGGACTGAAATGATGATGATGATGAGGAAGATTGTGATAGTTTGTTTGCAGGTTTCTCTAATAATATGAGATCCTTCCTGGATTTGTGCCCGGTCGATGGCAATAGGCTCGCCCCCTGTTACGCGGGACTTGAACAGAACTGACAAAATGTGGATATACTATAGGTGCACCTTTGCCTAACCCTTCGAGTAATACAGGTGTGATGTTATATAAAATACTCGTAGGAGTATCATAGGTATTTATAGTAGTGACGTAGGTCAAAAAGGGAAACATCTTTATTCGGAATTTATATTAAAACCAAACCAAGTCTGATGAATACTCTCCAGGTTTGTTTACTTCATATCATACAAACATTTAGACCTCGTGGCGAAGATGGAAGCAAAGCTACTCGTAATAATATTCTCATTAAGCTTACAAACGACGTCTCACGCCAACATTAAACGGCGAAATAATATTACGTCCACCAAACTCCACCAAATACTTCGGAATATTCCAATTATTCCGGAAACACCAAACTTTAATAAAGCAGGTAGATTGAGTGTTGCCCAATATCGTAGAACTTCCAACTTTTTAACAAAATGCTCTTTGTTTCCTGTCACTTTTGAATGCGATCCCTGTGAAGACGACATTTTGGAAAGTTCTTTTATTACTTTCTGTTTTAATTTCAGAGGTGGCAATTTTGACCGGGGGCGTGTGTTGACTAGCATCCATTCTATTTTATCGTAATTTTTGACATTCAAAAGTGCCTTTTATGTGCCTATTTGAAATAAATGCTTTGACCTTGACTTTGACTGTAGTGAAGACCTTTTTTTTAAATTTAAGGGGAGGATATATTTTTTATTGATTCGAGGAAAACAAAATAATACCAGCTCATTGTTCCGCTGCAGGGCAAAGGCATCTTCTCATTGCGGAAATGGCATGAGCATTCATGACGATGCGTGACTTGGCTATCGCATTAGGTTTAGACCTGTAATGGTAGTTTTAAGGCATTTAAATAAATAAATAAATGACTACGTAGGAAGACATTAGAATAAAGAAGAGTGGAGTTACAGACGCCAGCATATCAAGTTACCCGAAACTGTCAAATATTTCCAATCAATTTTGAACCTTATGCTATAGCAATAAAGTTGTAAATCTATTAAAAATAATTGGTAGATTGTAGTACTTGATGTGCTGGCATCTGTGCTAACAGTTGAATTAGGTAGGTAGGTGCAGTCCAAAAACTGGGGAAAGTGGCTAAACTTAAAAGAACTATGAATTGCAATATACTTACATAAGAAGGAAGCAATGTCACCCCAAAAATAATATCTGACATTTAAGGGTGTGGTACAGACCATCAGACTGAACAACTTTCTCCATGGGACCAACATCGTAATCGCAAATAAAAATTCAGCCGTCCCATACGTTTAGGTCGAGTAGGTATTGAAGTTTTCTATGGGACTGTATAAAATGATACAAAGATACATTTATACGTGTGGAAAACTTAACCTTGTTACTGTCGCACAGTGGTGTAAAAATTCAAAGTCTTAACAAATTAAAGAACCCTTAACTCAGTTTTCTCATTCCACTCTTAACACAGCCATCATTAAGTCGTAACCCTATTTAAGTATACTCAGTAAAACACGTTCAATTTGCGTCGGTACCACAGAAAGAAGTTCCCTTAGATAAACTCGGCGAATTCAATTTTGCCGGGTAAACAGTTTAAAAGCGTTCCGAGTAACGAGTATCGAATGGTAATGGAATGAATTGGACCTAATGTTCACAGCAGCGCTATGGAAATCGAAAGGGCGTATTTTTGACTTCGGGATATTGAATTACGACTTTAATGTTGATAGTAATTAAACTTAATATAGCTTGGTGGTGTTAACGTTTTATATTATAGAAATATGATGATTTTTATGAACTTCTGCCAATTTTATTTTGTGTTGTTTTTCAAACATTGTTTTCAAACTGCGAGATTTCTTAAATTTTCGCGCATATGGTTAGTTACAAACAGTTTTTGAATAATCTGTCTTTTGCGGAATTCCTCTTTAGTTTTCCACTTTATTTAAGTACGTTTCATCTTCCACTCAGCTCCATTAACATCACTATCAAATATTCTAAAAGCCATACCAAAATTCCCAAAATTCAAATATGAATTAGTCCATAATTCCCAAAAGCGACGAATATCAAATGCACCAAAACAGAAACGTCCTTTAGGAGATACGACCTTTCATTTTCGCACAAGCGCAGTGGTAAATGGAATGTGTTAGGCGGAGCGTTCTCTCAAACATGCAAACGATCCGTAACAAGTACTTACGAGTCGTAAATGATCGCATATGATCGTACGTATCCTTTGCGACGGAGATAATAGCATAATGACAGATAGACGGCGATGATGTCACCAATGTACTGCTCGTTTATGTCAGGTTTAACGAGTTTGCTGTAGATATTTTTGAGAATGTTTAAAGACGAGAACTTACTGATTTTTATATAAACGGCATGCATCAGAAAGGTGTGGTTTTTAATCCATAATTGTTGATTTATTCCGGTCTGATTCCCTCAATCCCTCCTCCACCCCCTCCTCCTCAATCCTCTGATAGTACGTCTTCTGTTTTAATCTGTCTTATCCACTGTGAAACAACGGAATCACTAAACTCACATGATACTTTACGCCAAAAACTATTTTATTATTTATTTTATTTATTTAACCATTTATGTACACACATATAAACAGACAAGTAAAACAGAACAGAAAAATAGGTACAAAGGTGATGCTTATTTCATAAGAAATCTCTTCCGGCATACCTGCGATATCGATAGGACAATTAATAGAGAGATGTAGACAGCGTGTAAAATAGTAAAGGAGACAAAAATAATACATGAAATCTAAAAACAATTCACTTAATAAAACTAAACAAGTATTATGAGAATATACTTACATACATACAAACAAACATACCTACATATTTCTAAAATAAATATCACTATAATTTTAATAAATATAACGTAATCAAATAATAAATACAAACACAACTATGATAAAGTGAAAAGATAGTGTTCTTTTACTCTTCTTGATGAACTATGAACTATGTTGATGATGTCTTTATTAGTGGCAGGACAACGTACTGACCATCAAACTGAACAAATTTTTGGATGGAGACAACATCGTAATTACGAAAAAATTAACAACTGTCTAATACAAAACTTCAATACCTATTCGATCCAAATCAGATTGGGCCGATTTATTTTTTTGCGGTTTCGATGTTAGTCCGATGAAGTAAGTTTGATGGTTCTACACCCTTAAATTTGACTACAGTTTTCTGATACAGTCTGTATAATTTTCCTGCAGGATTTAGATAGGGTAATATTCAAGTCCCACAAAACTGTGGGCAAGACACTATTCTTACTATTGATTGTCTTAACCGAGACCCCTCCGTGCCTCGGAAAGCACGTTAAGTAAGCCGTTAGTCCCGGCTGTCATACGTGGATCTTTAACAGTCGTTACGGGTCGTCAGAAGCCCGAAAGCCTGACAACCAGTCTTACCAAGGGGTATCGTATTACACAGTTACTGGGTTGTGGAAGTCAGATAGGCAGTCGCTCCATGTAAAATACTGGTATTCAGCTGTATCCGGTTAGACTGGAAGAAGGCTAGGCAGATGATGATTGTCTTACATAAATTTATCGTACTGTATCAAGTTAGCATGTTAGAATAGCAGTCAAAAGATAACCCTCGGAGGAGGAAGTTGTTTTCGTGGAAAAGACAGGATAAATACAAGGAATTCCGGCACAAACGTGTTAACAGGATAACCGACCCAATAAACTTGAGGCGAGCTATCACCAACATTTTGGTCAAAGGTTGCCATTTCCTACATTTAGAAGAAAGTATTATGAATACTTTGAGTTTATAATGTGCATTCACTTCATAGTGTGATGGCTCAGTGGTTAAAGCCTCGCCTCTCATGCATGAGATTGTAGGTTATAACCGGGCAAGGTGGTGGGGCTTGTGACTAAATAATAACAGCCGTACGTGTCGACCGATCAGGTTAAGCTACGCTTGCTGCGGTTGGCCCCTGGATGGGTGACCATCTTCATATACCAGAAACATGAAAGTCTGACAACCAGTCTTACCAAGGGATGTCGTACTACCCAGTAACTGGGTTGTGGAGGTCAGATAGGCAGTCGCTCCATGTAAAATACTGGTATTCAGCTGCATCCGGTTAGACTGGAAGCCGACCCCAACATAGTTAGGAAAAGGCAAGGCTGATGATGTCGTACTTTCTGAGTTTATCTTGGACATTACTTGGACCACATCGATGAAGGAAAACATCGTGAGGAAACCTGGACTTATCGTTAATACATAGGTACATATACCTAAGTCTCGCCAACCAAATCAATTCTCGACTGCCCGTGCCTTCTCAGTATGAGAAGGGGCCATTTTTCCTGAAGTGAAACAATAAAAGCTTGGTATTATTATTCACTTGAGAGCAGTGGTGTGGTGGCACAGTGGTATCGGCCGCGACTTGAGTTTGTAGGTCGTAGGTTCGACAGACAGAACCAGACAGGCGCTTTACTTTGTGTAAATTGTTTCATCACCACTGCTCTCAAAACCGTGAAGGAAAACATCGTGGGGAGACCGGCATGTCCTAGAACCAAAAATTCGAAGACATGTGACATCCACCAACCCGCACTGGGCCCGCGTGGTGGATTACGGCACACTCCCTCTCACAGAGAGGAGGCCTGTGTCCCAGCAGTGGGAACATTATAGGCTTATTATGATGATGATTATATTCATTTAATTATCTTCTTTTTTTTTTAACGCAGTACGATAGTTTTTTCACTCTTTTAAAGTTCAAACGAAGTTAAAAAGAGCATGCTAATACATCATATACCAACAAATATATTCCAATTGAAGAAAACGTACAAAGTCAGGAAGTAGTTGTATAAGAACTTGAGAGCAACGGCGAAGTAAGAACTAAGAATAACGAAGATATTTCACCACGTTAAAATATGATTCAAAGGAATTCAAGTGAGGTTCTAGTTGAATTATATAGCGTCATTTTATATAACTCGAGGGGCTCGTGTAATCAGAAGTCCAAAGTCTGACAACTAGTCTTACCAAGGGGTATCGTGTTAGATACCCAGTAACTGGTTTGTGGAGATCATGTAAATGTTCATGTAAAATACTGCTATTCAGCTGCATCCGGTTAGACTGGAAGTCGACCCCAACATAATTGGGAAATGGCTAGGCAGATGGTTTTATCTAACTAGTGAACTAGGAGATACGAATATATTGGGTGATAGTAATGATTAAAGAAATCTGTAATTTACGGTTAAGGAAAACAAGAACTCAAACCGTCAATCTATAAACAGGAAGATTTTTTTATCACCATCCAAATTTTTACAGGGTGTTCTACCCATGAATATGAACAACTTTCACCATAGGACCAACTATGAAATTAGGAAAAAAAAATCAGCAAATTTGACTTTCGAAAGAAGAAGACAAACCGTTGTGTAACTATACAGACGCTATACAACGTTTATTATTAAGGAGGTAAGTGTTCAAATTATAACGTATATTATACCTTACCATAATTGTATAATCGCTATTGGCATATTAAAGTTTTAATAGACCGAAGACTTTTTCCATTATTCTTCAAACTTATGGAGCAACATAGGAAGTAGAAGAAGAAAGAAGGCATAAAACTAAAATACTGATCCCAAGACACCGACTTCCGAAATTAAAGTTATTTCATAATTTTGAGATTTCTTTTTGAAGTCGGTTTAATTTTTTTAAATTACTTTTTATTATCCCTTTGAACGCCACGTGACAAGCAAGCGCGTGCCCTGCCAGTCGTGTGTCGCCTATCCTATTACGAGCGACACAAATAAGTAACAAAAAATGCGGTGCACTTTATCACGAAATAAACAATTAAATCATTACTTTTGTGTTTTTATTTGTATACCATAAATATTTAAAATTGTGGCTTGGCGTGGAGGGTACCTACGCGCGTGCGTTCTGGCGTTCAAAAGGTTATGTTTTAGTCTTGTGTCCCACAATTGGGCGAAGGCTTCCCCTTTTTCATCCCAAACCCTGTCTTGTGTGTTGGTCCTGCGAACATTATCAGATCGCCACACTACCTTCGCTATGGTCTACCTCGACGACGATGTCCACCCACAGGCGTCTAATAAGTGAAGATATTTGCCCATCTGTCCGGGTGCATTCGTGCTACTGGTGCGGCCCACTCCCAATTCTGCCTGGCTGTATTTTATCTACATAACATCTGCTAGTTGAATTTCACAATATTTTATCAAAATTATATTACTATGGCAACATACCTAAAAACTTCCATATCACACTAATATTATAAAGTTGAAAGTTTGTGAGTGTGTGCGGGGTTGTGTGTGTGTGTTTATATGTTTGTTACTCCTTCACGCTCAAACGGCTAGACCGATTTTGATAAAATTTGGTATGGAGGTAGTTGACACCCTGGATTAACATATAGGCTACTTTTTATCCCGATATTCTCACGGGATCGAAACTTATGCGGGTGAAACCGTGGGGCGCAGCTAGTGTCATAATAAAGTACATTAATTTACCAAAAACATAACATCAATTAGAATCATAACCCCTTTTCACGAAGCGTGTAATCCACCGGAAACGTCCTAAATCCACACAAAATATGGGAACGGAATAATTTCTCATCATATGGAACATTTGAAAGGCAGAGTTGGTATTTAATATCCATGCAGTATTCGCTTTGGATTCGTTCTGCCTGAAAGCAGGGCTCAAATTAACACGTAATAGCAAACGTCGTGTTTGATACAATAAGCAGCTTATGAATGGATGTGATTTAGGTACAGTCAACAAAACAGATAAGTATGCAGGATCGTCGTATATAGTTGAAGTTTAGTAAGAAACCGATGGATGTTGTCGACTGAAATTTGATTTGATAAACGAGCTGTTTGTTTTTTATTAATCAAATTAAATTTTATTCGGGAACATCCATCGGTTTTTTACTAAACTTCAACCATATCTGACGATCCTGCATAGGGGAAGCCCGGGCAAGACGAATATGTTAAGGGGTTAGTGTAAATAAAACCACAGTCTAATAATCAATAGAACTCTTTGTACTTTTAATTTGTTCTATGTTTAATCATCTTTGGAAAATAATCATTAAAATTCAAAAACTTAAACAATATTTGTAATAATTTTGAGCATTAACAAAAGGTATCAATTATCCGTTTTGCCCGGTGGGGTTGGGCAAAAAGGATAAGTAGAATTAGTTTAGATCAGTACCCTCTTTAATTTTTTACTTTATTTTATTTTTATTATTGGTTAAAAAAGCGGCAATAGAAATACACACTCTGTGAAAATTCAAATCAACTGTCTATCTTTTACGGTTCATGAGATACAGCCCGCTGACAGACAGACGGGCAGACAACGAAGCCTTAGTAATAGCGAGAAGCGTTGGCACTTCTTGGATAAGGAACCGTAATAAAAAAGTAATTTAAAAAAATTAAACCGACTTCAAAATAACTCAAAATTATGAAATAACTTTAATTTCGGAAGTCGGTGTCTTTTGGATCTGTATTTTATAGTTTTAGTTTTTTGCCACCGACTTCCGAAATTAAAGATATGAAATAACTTTAATTTCGGAAGTCGGTGGTAATTTTGAGTTATTTTGAAGTCGGTTTAATTTTTTTAAATGACTTTTTTATTTCGTAATTTTTAGTTTTTGCATTAGAATTTGACCAAGGTTTTGAGATGTTTTCCCTTTGACACTACACCCGTAGCTCGTATCAATAAGCCAGGCCGTCACACTTACACGTATTAGTCCATATCTTGAAAATTACTGAACCGATTTTAATGAAACTTGCACTGTTCCCTAAGTTGAAGTAAATGTAAGCCAATGCAAAATGGTCACGATGCGATTAATAGTTGCGGAGAAATGCGTGGACAAACATACATACATACATACATACGTCTATAAAATTCTGTATATTTGTTTGGAAGCCCTAATAGATTGTCATATGTGAATATAATGCAATTCCAATAATATTACATACATACGTGTCGAATTGATAACCTCCTTTTTTTGATGTCGGTAAAAACGGTTTTATAACGATTCATAAAGTACGGAATGTAGATATAGGTAATGAAGATGAGGTTTCATAATCTAAAGAAGAGAAAATATTCATATTCCCCCCAAATAAAAGTTATATGAACACAATTTTAATACACGTACGACCTTCCCTGAAGGAAGCGGGTTCCCTGGTGTCGTCAAATTAACATTGCATTAAAGTTTGTTTTCTGAATCTTGAGAAAATTATGCAGTCCTCTGAAATATTCATAAAATGGCTTCGTAACACAACTTGGAACAGAGAGGTTATAGGTAATTATGCGTAGATTATATTACAAATTAAATGGGCTTTTGTTTTAGAAAAGTTTGGTTGGGGAGGCTCCACAAACAGCTTCTTTTGATCTTTGTTTTGATCTGATCTTCGTTATAATAAAAGAGAAAAGCCAAATCCAGTAGACAATCGATTAGAGGATCATCCTGTCCTGTAGTACGTTGTAATAAAAGAGTGGACTTTATTAAATAGGCAACGGCCGTTTGCCATTCAACATATTGTCTTAGATAAACAATAATTAACGGATAAACAATAATAAAAGCTAAAAATAGTTCAAGTAGAAATCTATGTATAAAATATCAGTTGCACTCCTCTGTCGTACATACTTCTTGAGTATTTGATACTTTAAAAGTGAGTTTTCCAGTAAAAATTGTTTCAGTCCGTCCATGACAAATGCAGGAAAGGCGGCGGCGGCTGAAGCGGCGACTTCACGCGCACGTAGGACAAAGCCACCGCGTCACTGTCGCGTTGAATTGGTGTAAACGGCATCGCATGGCTTCGCAATCGCGTTGGCGTTGAATCGCCCACGTAGGACGCCGCGTAAGAGCCAACAAAATTTCTATTGCTAATATAATCACCGATTCGTCTACCAAAAGTAGCGACTATGACAATTAATCGTTTTGAAAAGGTCTATGTTCAAATGATGACGTTATTACACTGAAAAAATTCAAATTAGGATAAGGACAATCAGACAAACGCCGTAAAACCAACTTCAACCGTTAATCATTCCAAAGTAGAATATATCAAGACCAATTTCCTCATAAATAAAGACCTTCCGTTCGACCTGAGACCTAAAGGGTTCAGATTTTTGCTGAATGATTTATTTAGGGTCAGTGCTACTGCCCATCTCGTTTATTTGATTAAAGATCAACTGAGTGAAGAAAAGGTAAGGGTGAATGTCCTTTTATACAATCCTGTTTGGAAATTTTATCTAGAGCCAGTGTTCTCTCCAGGCCGAGTAAGCAATAAGCAAAGGGTTATATACTTTTTATGGAAGTATGTCAAGTTGGAGTAGATTTTATACGGAACTAGGTGATTCCACGACCCGCAAAAACCTAGCCAAAAAACATAGATTACTTTACTATGATCATTTGCAGAATCACGCACGTAGTTGCTCGAGTAAAATTACAAAATAAATGTCGCTGATTTAAAATTTATCCATTCCTTTCTAATAAATATCAAAGGCATGGATGAGTTTTAAAACTGCAATGTCTCCAACACAGGGTCAATTTAAATTAGCTAGCAAAACTCCGCAGATGTGATGGGCACAGATATCTAAATATTATAAAACAAAAATAAATTAATTTGATGTATTTTTTTTTGTGGGGTCATCGACGGTTGTATTTACTTGAAATATCAGTTAAAAAAATCAGTTTTTTTCTGGTCTAAACTTCATACGTGACTGATATCGATAGCTAAAAATGATAAAATATATTTTCTAAATTCATACTTCAAATAACAACACTACCAGCGATCGTTGACCCCCAAGAAAAAACAACACAGGGTAGAAGTAAAAATAAAAATGTTGGAAAACCATCTTATTATACCTATACATTTTCTTCCAACCTGATTTTTTTTTTTTTAGTTTCCCTGTAGGTTTATCATATAGCCCATATCCCACAATTTGGGATCAAAACGTGATTGAATATAGCACATACATTTTCCACCTAATGAGCTCTCATAGATACAATGCAAGGTACAGCACGATTTCCGCACAACAGCAAACACGTTGTTCTATAGACGTTTGCTTCAAGTCTGCATGTTTGAACTCATGATTTGTGTGTGTGTTCTACGACACAGAATCCCAGTGTAGGACCGTGAATGTGAGATGTTTATTTATTTACCTACGTCATAAATGTTCCTGGTGTTTATGAGATTCTGTGCGTAGAGGTGCGCATAACATTTTTAATGCCAGTGCCATCAAGTTTATGGGTGAAATCTTTCTTGGCATATAGTTTGCGAGTTAGCGTGTTTTGGAAAAGTTTTTACACTTTGATGGTTAATCAAAAAATTATTCTGTTATAAACTTCTTATTATCATAGAGCTATTCTCATAAAACAATATTCTCGTTATTTCTGTTAAATATTTTTACATCTTGATGACACATCTTTTTTCAGACAAATAGTTGGTAACATGGATAAATCACTTCTAAAAGAATAAGCTCTCTTTATAAACGAACAAAACAGACTAACCACTGAAACTGAATTAATCTGAATCCCTTTAGCCGCAAAACCCAATTCTTTAAACTAATCAATCTTACGAACTAGCAAGTTTTCCAAAACTTATAGTCGTTACTGGGGAACTTCCAGAATTTGTGTTCTTAGTTTTGGTCGAAAAGAAAATATACAAAATGTAAACTAATGGTGAGAAATTACTTCTTCTGCTTACACTCGTTTATCTTTTGGGGTAAGCAGCAGTTCATGTTAATGTTCATATAATAGTTTCTACTCATTCACTTGTATAAAAAGTTCGATATTTTTACTAGCAAAAATAAAATTTGAAGTCCATTGGTGAGGTTGAATGTCGAATAGTCCATTGTCTGAATAGTCTCAATACTTTTCTTTCTCTAATATTATATCAGCTCCATTGGCGTCCTGAGAATTGAACCATAAAGATGAAAATTTTGTACTAACACAGAGCATAGTTCCGATGATTGCATTTCTACTAGGTACTAATAGGTGGAAAGTTCATTAATGCATAAAGCGAAGTATGATTCATCCTAAATACTCTTGTGTTAAAATTCATACACTTACCACTTCTCCTACAAGTCCATGTTTTTCTTTTATCACCGGATTAGCATGGGAATCCACGTAACATCTTTCAAGTACATCTCTGGCACACACCCAAGGTTTAGCGTGTAAGCATCCAATATGGAAATCGTATTCAAATTCCTAGACTTGATCAAATTACTCCACTTTGTTACAGAAGACTTGAAACGTGGCAGAACCCGCAACGGATATTTCGACCTCACCGTCTTGTTAAAGATTATCTCGAGAATTGCTTCTTGATAATCAGTAGACTGGCTTGGTTCGATTGTTGAATGGGATCGAATCGATCGGACCAAACATGAAACTGTTACACAAAGACAAATGAGTGATAAATAAAGTGAGTGTTGTGAATAATATGGATGAAAACAAAATAAATGTGGATAATATTAAATAAAATGAATAGTGCATCGAACTGGTTAGCAGAGAAGAATCAACAATGATCAAAATGACACCGCTACATTCAGCGTTCATTTGCATAGCACTGCATTTCATTGGTAAGTGAATATTTTAATATTCTTGGAAAAATTCCAGAGACTTATAGAATTTTATATGACAACGTTCCAAACCAAATAATAGTAGAATATGATACCGAATGAAGCAATTTATTGTTGAGAAGTTTAATTGTTTTACTCTCCACTTTTATTCAGAAATTCATAGCTGCATTTTAATTTTGAAATTCATATATTTTTAATAACATGTGCTATCTGATTCGTCTTTTTCGTCCTGCAGTTTCATCAAAACTGTATTTTTTATGAGCTCTTATAGTTATTTCAACACATAATAACAATAAAAAAACCATGCAGTCTTCAAAATATCTGTGATGAACTTTGCAATTAAAATTCTGTTGTACTTTTTTGGGAAAGCATTCATTAGTATAAGCTTCTGGAATCCTAGACACTTCGTTAGCTACCAGATGTTACTTATGCAATACAATGTTATTACGTGGTTCCAAACCTCGGTGCTCTGGCTGTTATTTAATTAATTAATGTAGAAGTCTGTGAAGATATTAGAGCGTACTTGTTTTGTCTAATTCTAATTTTAAGATAGTCAAGAGATTGGTAGTTTTCTTGTTAGAAACAATAGAAAATCTTCCCAGCAATTTTTATTATTTTCTTTAACAATTACTATGCGGCACCTCCCCACAGACAATGACCCAACTTCCATTCTGCCCTGTCGCCTGTGCAGATGATCTTATGACTGCTTCAGTGAGCGGAGTTCGCGCACCTGAATTTTGGGTTCTTTAACAATGGTCCAACCTCCATTCTGCGCCGCATGCCCTGTCGTCTGTGCACTAAGATGATCTTATGACTGCGTCAGTGACCAGAGTCCGCGCAGCTGAATTTTGGGTTCTTTAACAATGGTCCAACCTCCATTCTGCGCCGCATGCCCTGTCGTTTGTGCAATAAGATGATCTTATGACTGCGTCAGTGAGCGGAGTTCACGCAGCTGAATTTTGGGCCAAAAGTGTTTGAACTTTTTGCTATCGATACGCTAAGAAGAAAATTACTTTATTATATCAAAATAAATCAGGATAGTGTACATACGAATCTTAATAAGTATTTTAATAGTATATTGTTTAGGAATACTATAAAAATACCCATCTTTCTCGTGTATCTCTCTCCTAATCTTAAAATAATAACATACAGAAGATTACACACTTTTATCTTCAAGAAACTCTTAACATTTCTTCCAAATGACACCAAAAGCATTGAAGGACACAATAAAAAGCAAATAACGCACAAAATAAACGCTAAAATCATCCTTCACGAAGCACAAATCCTTACATTTTAAATCTGAACGGGAAACGTGTTCAAGTGTCCGACGAAAATTCCATTACCTCAATGTGTTTTGAAGATTCCCCAACATCTGTGCAAAAGAATATACAATCTTTCTATATTATTAACATTCACCACAAGATTTTGGTGGCTCATTATTGTTCAAGAGTATTCGTTTGTTCCCTCTTGTTTACTTTCCCTACATTCTTTTTTTTATGAACAAGTCCCTCAGGCCGGTCTTAAATTAAGATCCTATCTACCAAAGTATTTATACTTTCTTTATTCCCTTCTTCGCGATTTGGTTGATTTAGATTAATAAGGCCATAATTAGTTTTCTTTGGCTTCGAGTTTTTGTTAAGTGGCGCTAGATCTAATTATTTGATAGTTTGTTGATCGTGAACGGCTGGTTTGATAAATTGCTGTTGTTAATAGGATTTTAATAGGGTCTCGTAAGATCATTACAAAGTAATAGCACTCCGTGAATTGAAAGACCAGTATAATATATTCCTAGGACCTTTCTAGGAATAGGACCAAGAAATAATTGGCAATAATCATAATTCTTAGTGATTGTATAAAAGATACAAAACTATAAGGGTGTTGGGTCTGGTGGGCAACTACCCGACGATTTTGTTTTTGGGAATGGCTTCTCGCAGTTCAACTTAGGAGGTGGTCGTCTGCTTAACTGGACTTGCTTGTGGATGCCTCAATAAATTAAGGATTCCAGCCAGGGCTTAAAAAACTTAAAAACTAAGCGACTACACGCTAAAAGTGGGGACCGAGATCCCCCTATGGGGGGTACGGATCTCGGCTTAGGGCGTCACTTTGAGAGGGCAACAAGGGACAGGCTGGATCGGAATTAGCCCGACAATTGATATCGGGAGGTATATAGTTAGTTGCGAGGTAAACTTCGCTTGCGCGATGCAGGATTTTGTGTAACCTCAGTGTGATGCTTAGTTCGTAGTTTGCGAAGTGGATGCCGCCACATTTTAAATAATAAAGAATATTGTTTTTCCGAAAGGTGATCTCAAATTTTGAGAAGTATGTAGGTATAACTTCATAGTTATATGTACAGGAAAAAAAAAATTTAATATCAGTAATACATGATTGTGTTATCTATCAAAAATGGATCACCATCATCTCCGTAGACCCGAATTTTTCATGAGTGATATATATCGAGTTATTGAAGTGACTATATAAGCTTTATTTTAAATTTTTATTGAACCAGAATTTTGTTGGCTGATTTATTGGTCTAGCGGGTAAAGATCAATGTGAATATGACGGATAAAAAGTTTTATTCCAAAATGTCTGGAATTTCTTAATAGCAGCCTGGAGTCTGGAGTTTCGTGCCCTGTTGATGGCAATAGGCTCGCCCCCTATTACATGGGACTTAAACATAACAGACTGACGACATGTGTAATCTACCTAATCTTTCGGGGAATACAGGCGATGTTATGTTACGTATTCCAAAAAGTTATTATACATCGCCAAAAAAAATATAAACGGTAAGATGACCACGTAAATAAATAAATAAATAGATGAGGCTATAATAACCACGCGCTCGGGAAAATATTACTATACTAATACACACAATATTATTGAAATAGATCAAACTTGGAGCTAGAAACCCTAAATTAATACAGACATTGAAATCTTTTATGAAAAAGAAAAGCTTAACACAGCACAATCTCCAACTCAGCAAAGCTTCAACAGCAAATATCGGATAATATATACCATACTGCATATGTAGCTGCAGTTTGCTCTTCCGTATAAACGGAATCTTTTAAATCGTTCAGTGTTTCCGTTAAAAAACGTACATTATCTTTATCAATACCCATACTTGCGAAACAAATTGTTTCATGGGGTTTGGATATCCACAGCCCAGCTTATCCTGAAGTTGGGCTTGGCCACTTTTTGCTAGTGCTAATATCCTGTCTCCTTTGTCAGCCCGATTCAGGGTCTACCCGCGGTGGCAATGATGTCATCTGTCCATTGCGCCTCAATAAGGGCTTAAAACATAACCGGCGAAACGTAGCTGGGTGTACTGTATTGTACTTTGTTGTTTTTACCGCCTTCAAAAAAGAAGAAGGTTATTTGGGTTTGTGTTCTCTCTTTGCGTAATTTCTTTCTTTCTTATTTCTTTCTATCAATCAATCTGCCTAGCCCTTACCCCAATTATGTTGGGGTCGGCTTCCAGTCTAACCGGATGCAACTGAATACCAGTATTTTACATGGAGCGACTGCCTGTCCACCACACAGTTTCTGGGTAACACGATACCCCTTGGTAAGACTGGTTGTCAGACTTTCGGGTATCCGAGGACCCGTAACGACTGTCAAAGATTCAAGAATGCCAGCCGAGACCAGCGGCTTTACGTGTTTTCTTGGATGGATGGTCATCCATCCACGAACCGATCGCGGCAAGCGCAGCTTAACCTTGACCCGTGCGGCTGGTATCATTTACCCATTTCTTTCTATATTCTACTGTTTAAACTCTACCTACTACTTTAGGGAAAACAAGTGTGTTTGCATAACGAACGGTTTTGTTATTTTTGAAGATCTTTGTTTTCGCTCTGTTTTGTTATAATTATGTAGTTCTACAGTACCTTTGCAAAACAGAAGGTTGTCCCACCTATATTTGTTTCGAGAGGATCCAATTACGAATTGTCTATCTTGCTGAGACAGGTGCGTACCGAAAGACTAATCATGCGGAACCCAATTCGTCCTTACCCAGTTTATTTTCCTTTTATCCCAGGCCAAAAACAACACTAAAATTCTACCTACTTCTTCATTTCTTATTTACTACAAACAGTTTTGTTTGTTTCTTCTATTTCGTCAAATAACATCGACATTTTATCTCTATAATGAGGACTGGCAGACCGAATCGATTCTTGTGTATTCATTTGACGATTAACTACGAGAGATACATATAAGTACTACTTGATGCTCAAACATGGCAATACGCAAATCGACATACGCCATATCAATTGTTTTCTAATTAAATAAATGTATGCTCTTATACTATTTATTTGACGACTATGCTCCTCTTTCACTTTTTATTCGCCCTTTATATGACCTCTTTTTGGGTCTTAGGGCGTGTTTTTTCACGTCCTCTTCAAGCACGCGTATACGTCAAAAATGACGCTAATTATCGTCGAACCACAAAAAAACGTTGTTTCAAATTATAATTACAAAATTGTGGCCTTGACTTCAGTCAAATTATTATTATCTCCTTTATTTCATTAAATAACACATATAAATTATATTTTTAAATATTAGAATATAAAAAATATAAAAACATTTAAAAATATAAAAAATAGTAGCCCACCGGTATCGGGAACAGGGTCCAAGCTACCGGCGGTCAGGGCTCCAGAGAGAGGAACCTCCTAACAATGCGGGCCGTGTCCAGAAGTACCGCTTTCTGAATCAAGCCCTTGATCCAGCTGCCCAACGAGAGCCTCCTCAGGTGTTGGTCGAGGCTCTTGGCTATTAGACCATTGGCTGTCACGACTATCGGCACAATGATCGCTGAGTCCACATCCCACATGTCGACAACCTCGTGAGCCAAGTCAAGATACTTGATTTGTTTATCTTTCTCGGCTTTCACGAGGTTCCCATCATGCGGGACGGTTATGTCAACAATCATTGCGCGCCGCTCTGATCGATCCACCACCACTATATCAGGCTTATTGGCAACAATAGTCCTGTCAGTGATGATGGATCGATCCCAATATAATGTGATATCACCATTTTCGAGAACTGGGTCGGGCACATACCTGTAGTACGGCACCTCCGATTCCACAAGGTTGTATTTCAGAGCAAGTTGCTGATGGATTATCCTGGCTACAAGGTTGTGTCTATGCAAGTACTCTCCGTTAGCTAGACGAGAACACCCGGAGATAATATGCCTGATTGATTCTCCCGGCCGGTGGCATGCCCGACAGATGTCAACCGTGCCGTCTTTCACAATAAATCTCCGGTAATTGTTCGTCATCATAACTTCGTCCATAATTGCACAGACAAAACCTTCGGTTTCCCCAAAGAGGTCACCGAAACGCAGCCAGGCTACGGACGCTAGTAGATCAACATCGGGTCCATGTAGGGCCCGGAAAAAGCGTCCGTGAAGCTCCTTACTCTGCCATACCTCCATGCGATCATTAGTGTCAAGCACTACTGGCTTGCGCCAGTTCTCTTTAGCCAAGGAGAGCGGGGTGAGGCCCTTGTCCACGGCGACTACATCTCGATGCATCCCCACGTCGGTTTCTAGAAAATATTCCCTGAGACTGCATATCTCGCGATTGTGGAGGGTCTTAGCGTTTAAAAACCCTCGACCTCCACACTTTCGCGGGATATACAGCCTCATTACCGATGACCGTGGGTGATGCATTCGATTTGCAGTCAGCAACGTACGGACCCTCCTATCCAGGGCGTCGAGTTCGGTCTGAGTCCATTTGAGTATGCCAAAAGAGTACATCAAAACCGGCATGACCCAACCGTTGAAGGCGCGCACCTTGTTTCCGCCTGATAGAAGACTATTAAGTACTTTTTTCAGGCGGCCAAAGAAGCGCTCCTTCAACGATTGCTTCATGTCAGTAACATTGATGCCTAACGCTTCCGACATACCCAAATACTTATAGGTTTCGGATGCGGAGAGGGTTCTAAGGTTTGTGGAATCCGAGAGTTGGGTTCCCACGGATTCAACAATCTCCCCTCGCTTTACATGCATGACCGCACATTTGTCCACACCAAATTCCATCCTGATGGCGCTACTGAAAGTTTGAGTTACTTTCAGTAGCTCCATCAGTTGCAAATTGTTGGGGGCAAAGAGTTTTAGGTCATCCATGTAGAGGAGGTGCGATATAACCTGACCACCTCTCCTCAGCCGATAGCCTAGACCTGAATCCTCCAGCAGCGTGCTTAGAGGATTCAAGGCTAAGCAGAACCAAAGCGGACTCAAACTATCACCCTGAAATATGCCTCGCTCGATCCTTATCGGTTCGCTATTCCTCTGAATATTTCGACATCCTGGATATCGAAGGACCGTCCTCCATTGCCCCATACACGACATCAGGAAGGTGCGCAGAGTTGCATCTACTTTGTACAACTCCAACACCCTCATGAGCCATGTATGTGGCACCGAGTCATAGGCCTTCTTATAATCTATCCAGCATGTCGACAGATCCTTTCGGGAACGACGAACCTGTTGGCTAATGGCCATATCAATGAGGAGTAGCTCCTTAGTACCCCGGGACCCGTTCTTACATCCATTTTGAGAGACAGACATGATGGAGTTGGTGTCTATATGTTTGTTAATTTTAGTTCTCAAAATGGATGTAAGAACTTTATAGACCGTCGGTAAACAAGTGATCGGTCTATAATTTTTGGGATCCGCGGTACTACCTGATTTATGGAGCAGGTGGGTTATTCCTGTCGTTAGGAACTGGGGCAGCGACCCTGACTCTAAGGCTGACTGGAACTGGGATGCCAAGCAGGCGTGCGACCCTTGGAACCATTTTATCCAAAAGTTGTGCAGCCCGTCCGGCCCTGGAGATTTCCAGTTAGGCAACGGTCGGACTGCACGAGCAACATCTTGGGGGCTGATGGTAAGTACCCCCATTTCTGGTATTAGATCGCACGCTCGCTCAATCTTCCCAGTCCAATCACCCTCGGTGTGACTGACAGGCACCGACCAGATGTTTCGCCAGAACGAGCACATGGCGTCATCATCCGGTAGGCACGTGTCAGTAACACCTTGGTCCGGTCGCTCCCAAGCCCTATAAACCCACCTTTCATCACTCTGGAATGTGCGATTCTGAGTGTATCGCTCCACTCGCCGCCTGTACCGACGAATACGGTTCGCCCATGCATACACTTTCTGCTTCAGGAAGTCGATGCGCTCCGTGACACAAGACATATAGTCTTGAGGACTGATATCAGTCCCCAAGAATGCCCGTCTCACAAAGCGCATCACTCTAGGGCGAGTATTGCCCTCCCTGAAGCAGATTAGTTTGCCAATGAGCGCTCTGGCCCCACCAATACGGCGTTCAATTCTGCACTGCCAAGCTGGTACGGCTGGTTTCGGTCGTGTAGCTCTAGAGTCATTGGCAAATTTTACGTGAGCTACACGACATGCCGCTGCAGCCGCGCAGTACAGAATCGAATGAGCATCGGTGAGGTCTTCGCAGCCATCAAAATAGTTTGACAACTGCGAATCCAGAACCGCCACCAGCGCCCTATTTTTGTTATGCATGGGCAAACGAGGTAAGCGTGGCCTAAGTTCGGGTGACATGAAGCGATATTCCTGAATCGCATCCTCCAAAGCACTCCTCAATTCCTCATTACATTGGGTACTTACGTTTGTAGCCCTGTCATTACTCCCCTCGTCAGCATGACTTGTATCAGACTGCGGTAGTAGTACAGCAGTCTGCGACTGGGGAGTGATGACATGGCTACTCTGCATTTCACTTCGCAGGCGATCAAGTACAGTGTCGTCCAACATATGGTTACGCTGAATGACACGCACCTGATCCGATAATCGTTGTGCCGAAACGTTGACAGCTGGTTCAAGCACCTGAAACAGAGAGAGCATCCGAACACGGTACGCGGTCAGATTGTTTCCCCCCTCTGTAGCCCCATAGTATGAGCGCATGACATTTTCATTGATGGATCGTGTCCATCTCATGCGCTGCACACTTCCGCCGGGAGCTGGGACCCTATCAGAGGCCGGTGGGCCTCGAGGTCCTAAGCCGTCCGGCGGCCGGCGTCCTCCCCGTCGACGAGCAGGTGGTGGCGTCGTGGGCGGGGAGAAATACTCGTCGCTCGAGCTCGACGCAACTGCCGCGGTCGGTGTCGTCACAGCGCTCACAGTGGGGCTGGATACCGGCGGCGGCGAGGCGGAGCTGAGCGAAGAGTCCGGAGGTGGAAGGCGTGCGAGACGTCTAGCGGCGGCAGATCTTGTCAACATTTTCGTATTTTCTATTTTCCTTCTTCGTTTTTATCGGAGGTGACATGACAAATGTCACCTCCTCTGGTTCGGCAATTTTTGATTTAAATTTATCAAAATTATGGTCATTGTAAGTACTATTTTGGTATATATATATATGGTATTTGGGCTATGGCTGTAGTATTTTAAAATACTTCTAAAAACTGCTTTTATAAATTGATTTCGGAAAATGGTTCAAAATGACGACTCGTTGACATTGGTGTTGCCAGTATATTCTTATTATTATTATTTAAATTATAATTTATTCATTTATCTGGTTGTTTATGTAGTTGCTTCATATACCTAATATAGTTATAAGTACCTAGTAGTTTTATTTTATTTTGTTACCAGATAGTACGAATAATTTTGATCTGACTTGGTTTCCGTACGTCCTTTTCGGGTAACCACTGAAAAGCAACGCTGTGCTGTGGGTATAGCACAGCATTATGCTGAGTGGAAACCTTCTTGTCACAGTCATGACGTGCAGCCGTCGACTATTTCTGCTTTGTGCTCGTGATTATAGATATAAATATTTTGTTTTTATTTTTCCTTATTATTAGAATTAATTATTATCTTTTTGAATGCACGTGTTTCTATGACAAATAAACCTATTTTTCTTTCTTTGTTTCAAATAATAACGTATTTAACGTACGTATGTTATGTTAACCGTTTGAAACAACCGGCCCTTAATAAAATTTATCATTGAAATGTTCTGTATTCAAAAGTCCTTTTTAACGAATGAATACTTGACATTGGCTACATTAAACTGATTCGCCGTTGTTATGTAAGACGATAAAAGTGACACAGCCTACCTATATACACAGTAAGTAATTCATAGTTATGTTTATCCAAGCTTTCTACTTAATAAGTCCAACAAAGTAATAGGAATTGTTTATTGTGACATCGTAAACGGAGCGTTTATTTCGTTACATTTATAAGGATATAATTTGGGCCCTATGTTCACGGTACTGGGGAAATAAAAACGTTTATACGTTTATTTTGTTTGGATGCTAAATGTTTTGGAGGTTATTAAGGATTTACAAGTGGTTTTTTATGGAAAGTTGTAACAGTGTTTTGTACCGTATTCGGTTGTAACATTTTATAAAAAAAATTAACAATGAATTCTTTAACCCTTCGTATGCCGGGAACGTAGAGCCACGCGAAACACAATGGTTTTTTAATTGTGTCTGTAATTATGGCATTTAACCGGAAAAATGTATTTCGTACGTGTATGGAGAAGGCAATTTAAGCCCTATTTTTTAATAATTATTTTATTATAATATTATGTAAAAAAAATTTTGAGTTTTCAATCATCTGATAATTTTATTCGAGGATAAATTTTGAAATTTTGACAGTTATTTCATACAGAACCTGTCAAACGTCATTTTTATTCGTCGAATAAAAGTTATCTGGCGATAGAAAAATCACCCCTTAATAAAATATGTACAGAACAATGTAGCAACGTGTCCAAATATTAAGATGTCAGTGCTACGTCTAAGTTAAATAAATGTCCTTCCGATACGAAAGGATTCATTCTACGTGAACATTAGCCTTCCAAAATAAATTTTCTAAATGTTGGTGAAAACCACATCAAAATCGATGGTGTGGTCTAGAAGAACTAAGCAATCACACATACACGAAAAGCGACTTTATTTCATACTAATATAGGCCGACCGTTTAACTGAGACGTTGCCTGAGATAGCAGCGCGGTGCGGGAGGGGTGTGGTGACGTGATGCAAGAGCTCAGTGATTCGTCTTGTGACAACCAACTATCACCCCTCCCGCACTGCGCAGCTACCTTTTTTTATACGTGGAGAAATGCTCATGCTAACTGCACTACCACGGGGAGATAGTGCAGTTATGTGGGACTCTAACCCACTAAAACTCCACGGTGTCCTCCTCTGCCGCTTACGGCAGGAACACCCCCAGCTCCACCGCCATCAGACGGTGGCGACCCCGTCAAGGCCGCGGAAGGTATGGAGAGCAGCGCACCGCAATACCGGCTCCCCTCTCCCGGCCCGGCCTCCTACCCTCAGCCGCGATGCCTCCCATACGACATCGCGGCCCGCTTCAGTTGCAATGTCGCCCAAGCGGCACCGCAACCTACTTGTTGGCCGCTTCGTCGTCGGCTTACAGGCAAAAGCTCTGACGAGCGGCCCCTCCTCGGGTTCCTCTTCTCGACAATGCGAGAACCCACCGGCGCAGCTACCTCAGGCAACGTTTCAGTTAAGCAGTCGGCCGGGCCTATATATATTTTAATTCGCAAATACCTTTCTTCCAAAGCTTGATAAAATATTACCCTAATTTATCAGAAGACAGTTCGCTATTTTTCAGAGTAAACCAAAAAATATGTAGAAGATCTTTTGAAAATACAACTTAATATTTTCAAGCATTTTATTTTTGCATACTCCTAGATAATAAACCACTTAATCTTAGAGGTCCCGACTCCAAGCTATAAATCCTACTGTGGCTCAGAAAAGGTACAGTAATCTACCTGTTAAATGTGATTATGTATTTATTTCTGTGTATGGGTCAGACATATACGTAAAGTGGTATATAGAAAGAGATATAAACGTCTGGGCCTTTCGTACGAAAATAAAATATTTAGGAGCTTTCGTAAGGCAGTTTTTCTAAGAATTTAGAGACAATTTCAGATTATTGTAGTGTTCAGTAAAGAGGTTACTGCGTGGAAACAATTTGTTTGTATTGCTTTAGTGAATGAAATGTTGTTTACAGTTAATAACAAAATAAAATTCTCTCTTGTAAATAAAGTGGTTAGAGGAAACTATAGCCACTTTATTTACAAGAGAGAGAATTTTAGAGTTTTTGAGTAGATAGCTGAAAAGCTATCTTCTCAAAAATCTTAAGAAGATCACTGACAGATAACACACATCCTATACCCAAGAAGCATTAAATTTTGCACAAGAATTCGTTTTACAAAATCAAAATAAAAAATATTTAATGTCACATAAAACCTACATGGGCACTTATGAAACGTCAGAAGCTAGGTGCACGGTTCCAATTGGTCGTTTCCTATCGAGAAGAGCCGGCAAGGAACCCCACGGTTACTCTTTTAAAAATAATTGGCTTTTATAATGTTTTCAAATTACAGTAGGTATGGGAGGACATCGTAGGCTTGTTAACAAGTACCAGGTACTTAATAAAATAAATAAATGGTCGACAGGTCTAGTCTACAAGGCCTACAAAGTCCGCACATTTATCCTTATCCTTACATAGTATAAAACAAAGTCGCCGAAATGTCTGTACGCGCATAACTTCCGAATGACTGCACCACATTGGATAATTCTTTTTTTGTTCTGTTCGGTATTGCCAGGACAAGGTTTGTATAAAAGAAAATTTCGGGACTTAGAAAAACTTGCGAAGCTGGGGCGGGCCGCTTGTAAAATATAAAATAATCTATCAAAAGGATAAATAAAAAAAATAAATTTAAAAACCTATTACAACCAAATGATATTATATAATTATGTATATTTATTTGTGCTCATATTTATATGTAATTAGGAATGTATTATATTCATAGTTTTAATAGGTTTATGAGTATTATATTTTAAATATTTATTTCTCAATGTTTATGATTGCAAACTACCACTGTTTGTCTCTACATCACCCAAAGGTTGACTGGTAGAAAATGCTAATGGCAAAATGTACAGAGGCGGACTTAATAGTCCGCCTCTGTACATTTATGTGCTTGAAGTATTAAATAAATAAATAATAAATGATTATATATGATTGCCATCTCTGGTACTTATCATATTATCATTGTTTAATTGCTACTATAAGAACAACCATTAGCAACTGCGTGGAATCGGGAATTAAGAGTAATAGTCCTTTTATCTTGGTTGTGGCTAAGATGCTGGGCTTGTGGCTAAGTAATAACAGTCGCACGGGTTCAGGGGATCAGACCGGAATAACTCCCTTTTTCTGAGAATGCTGGTTAACCTGTAATTGGTGATTGTGTAAGTCTGAGGCTATTGTTACCTAGGTATTATATTTTATCTACACCCATGCTATAAATCCTATAAAGAAGTTTCTGAAACAGTTAGCTTAGTGCTAAATTAAAACAACCAGTGTCATAGTAACGATAATACCATAATTAAATTTAGTACCACACGTTTTAATTATGCAACTCCTTTGCTTTTACGATCTCTTCCTACTCATCAAACAGCCACATTCTCACTACTCAATTCGTGGTATCTTTATGAATTTCAAAAAAAGAACATTGTTATATAGGGTCAGGCGGGGTAAATATAAGACACCCAATATTTCGGATAAAAATAAGACATGATTATAATTCCGTAAAAAAAGACCTAAAACGAAACTTATTTTATTAAAAAAAATGCTTTATGTGTACTCTGTTAGGACACATTTTTTTAAACTTGTGACTCATTGGGTTGATCACTTTTTATGACATTTTGTTAAGTACAAAAAAAATTGGCGCGAAAACTTTACATCGGGCAATACGAACTTTCCGTTTACAGCCTCTCATTCAAGCGTGTGCGGAAGCCACCCCCGCCCCTGGCATCCCTTGCGAGCCTTACTTGCGCTGGAGGGCGGCAGTTTTTGTATACGTGCAGTAGTTTAGCAGGGAACTCGCGTTGTTTGGAGGGTAAAAAATGAGACGCGCATTTGGGAAAATATAAGACAGTGTGTAGTGTAATATTAAGACAGTTGATATTAATTGTACATCAAGATGCCTCACAAATATGTGCCAAAACACAAAAGTTATAGCGACTCAAAGCTGCAAGAAGCGATAGATAAAGTAGGAAAGCGTGATTTATCATACAGAGAAGCTAAAACGAAGTATAAAATTGATAAATCGTTGATAGGGAGGAAAAATTACAATTTAAACACAAATAAGCAAGGAAGAAAGACCATTTTAAGATAGAAGCAGAAGTAGATCTTGGCTTCGACATCGACTACGAAAAATATCATATTGACTACTAAATGTTGTCAAGTCTATGAGCAGATATAAGAGTTAAATGTCTCAAATTTACACCTTTTCAGTTGATAATTAAGTTTAAAAAAAAATTATGCATTATTCTGTATCAGGTTTTGTATTTTTTCGTCTTTTAAACTGTCATCGGTAGGCAGATAAGTTTAATTGTAGCATTAAATTGCTAATTGCTGTTGTGATTACGAAATAACTTAAACAAAAAAAAAAATTATAAATAAGCAGAGTAAAGCATGTTGATTTTTTTAAATTTTAAAATGTTCTAACAAATTTTTGTTGAATTTAATGAAAGTTTTCGTATTATAGTTAACCCCGTTGTTTTCCTATTGCCCCTGTATCTGAAAAACACGTAAGGTATAGAAGTTTAAAGCTGTTTCATTTTTTGACTTCTGTGTCTTATATTTCCCCCATTATTGAGGAAAAAAATGAAACACATACTTTGTACACAAAACTATATATCTAGGCCAATTCTCTTCAATTTAATGTTATCATGTGAAAGATACCAATGGATAGTATAATATAATCTGTTCTAAGACTCACAAAATAATGTTTAACAGCGTCAAAAATGAAAAGATTTGTTTTTCGTCTCAGATTTACCCCGCCTGACCCTACACGCGCGTTTCACTACCACAGCGTCGTAATTTCGTGAGAGTGTGTGTGTGGGGGTGTGTTTATATGTTTGTTACTTCTTCACGCTCAAACGGCTGGACCAATTTTGATAAAATTTTGTATGGGGGTAGCTGACACCCTTTTTTTTTTTTTTTTTACGTGGAGAAATGCTCATGCATTCTGCACTACCACGGGGAGATAGTGCAGTTATGTGGGACTCTAAACCACTAAAACTCCACGGTGTCCTCCTCTGCCGCTTATGGCGGGAACACGGGCACGCGTTAGCACTCATCCGTGAACCCGCCGCGGCTGTCCGTCACCGGACCCTCCTCCGGGGAGTACTCCCCATCACCGGCGCACCAGAACACATAGCACGCCGTGACCACCCCAGGGACCAAACCAGCACATGGGCGCCAGACGACCCCGTCTCTGCCACCCATGGTCCCCCTGCGACGGGTCAGGTCATTGGCCCCGCCGCCTGCCAATTTTCGGCCGCAGAGGATAGGGAGAGTGGCCAACGTCATACCAACACTCCTCTTCCCCTGCGGCCCCACCGCGTCCGCTAGCGAACGGTGGCAAGGCCGCGGAAGGTAGGGAGAGCGGCGCACCGTAATACCGGCACTCCTCTCCCGCCGCGGCCTCCAACCCTCAGCCGCGATGCCTCCAACCCTCAGCCGCGATGCCTCCGGTACGACATCGCGGCCCGCCTCAGTTGCCATGTCGCCCAAGCGGCACCGCAACCTACATGTTGGCCGCTACGTCGTCGGCTTGTCGGCAAAAGCCCTGACGAGCGGCCCCTCCTCGGGTTCCTCTTCGCTTCACCGTGGGTGTCCAAGCCACGGCTACTGAGCCCCCCCGCCTCGACAATGCGGGAACCCACCGGGGGGGTAGCTGACACCCTGGATTAACATATAGGCTTCATTCTATCCCGAATTCCCACGGGTTCGACATTTACGCGGGTAAAACGGCGGGGCGCAGCTAGTAACTAATAATATTCAGAAGCTGTTGGTGTACCTTTATATTTTTATTTTTTCTGCTTGAGTATAGTTTTGTTGGCATATTGGCGGGGGCTAGCTGACATATTATGACAAATAATTTAATGTTTTTTGTTTCGCAATGACAGCTGTGCTACTGGGGAGTTTGTTGCGGCACTTCTTCTTCCCAGTTAAAGCATTAGGAAGTGGTGAAGGGCTTTTTGGAGGACTGTCTTATGTAATTTTAACGTACAAAAAGTGCTAACTCCATTCCCACTCTCAGCCCAGTAAGACAGAGATTAAAACAGAAGAAGAACTAGCTGGAGAACGAGGAGGAGGGGTTCAGGGGATCAGACCGGAATAACTCGTTTAAATAAATGACTTTGATTTTGATTTTAGATATCAACAAATCCATACTAATATTATAAATTCGAAAGTGACTCTGACTGTCTGTCTGTATTTTACCTTTCACGCCTAACCCACTGAACGGATTTCGATAAAATTTGGCAGAGAGATAGATTGTATCCAGGGGAAGGACATAGGATAGCTTCAATCCCGATATTCTCACGGGATCGACACATATGCGGGTGAAACCGCGGGTCGCTGCTAGTAATAAATAGTCGAAAGCTTATGATACACATGTAACTGTTGAAAGGTGGTAAACACACCTAATAACAAATAAATCCAAAGACCTCAAATAAAAGCCTAATAAAAATACAAAATAAACCGACAAATCCCCCAACAAAGGGAGTAACCTTTGTATAAGGTTCCTCCAAAAGGCCTTTGTTAACAATAATTTTGAACAATAGCTCAAATTTTCTTTTTTTGCTCCATTCTATTTTACATACCGTTCGACCGTCTAACCTTGAGTAGGTATTTGAAACACAATAAATGTCTAATATAAGGTAGATCAGCATTATTGGCGCCGTCAGTAGGGACTGGTCATCTCTTGCTGCCATGGCTTATTTTAATTGGATAATATTTTTGTGTTCACCAAAAATCTAAAGGTACATCTATGTATGCATTTCTAAAATATTGATCTTAAACCCGTTTAATTGTTTTACTTTAATTAAACTACTCGGCCAACAAAATATGTTACATCAAACAAATTCCAAATTAACACCAAGATATAACACTTTTTTATTGTAGTGCGCTGCAAATATTCTATTGTAACAATAACTATTTTATTCTTCCCCGAAAAATACTGATCGTGCACCAAATATTACAAAATATTTGTAACTTACTATTTTAATTTTTTTGAAATGGACATTATCGAGAACCGAATTAGTTACGAGGTTAATTATTTAAAAAAAAATGCTTAGGTTAGGTTAGGTTAAAACTGTGACCTCCTACGCACGAGCCGAGCGAGCGAAGCGAGCGGTGCCGCGGCAGCGGCCGGCGAGTGCCAGAAACGACTAAATTTTAAAGAAAAAAAATATGGAAAAAGAGATTATTTTTAACAGGCTATCGAGAACCGAATTAGTTAGACGAGGTTAATTATTTTAAAAAAATGCTTAGGTTAGGTTAGGTTAAAACTGTGACCTCCTACGCACGAGCCGAGCGAGCGAAGCGAGCGGTGCCGCGGCAGCGGCCGGCGAGTGACAGAAACGACTAGATTATATAGAAAAAAAATATGGAAAAAAGAGATTATTTTTAGCAGGCTATCGAGAACCGAATTTGGACATTAATTGGTGTTTGATTCAAATACATTTTGCAGTGCATTATCTGAAGTAAAACTAAAAAAATAAATGCTTGTTTTTAAAATTAGGTGTATTACTATTTTTACAAATTTGCAACAGTTGTTAAATAGATGCTCGTTATGACATATTTTAATGAACATATTTTGGTGCACATTCAGTATGTGGAACACAGGCAAAATTAGGTAAATGAAATGGGAATAAATTGAAGTACTTTTAAATACCATCCATTTTAATTTAATTTATTATTTGAATAGGCTATTTGACAATGTAAAAAATAAGGTCATAATTATTGACACTCGTATAGATTATCGCTTTTAAAATCGATTTCCATTAATTTTACTACAAAACAATGTATTATTTATTTAAAAAATCCCGAAAAAACTTCATCTGTTTAAATCTGGCGCCACGTAATCGAAAACGGTCTGGATTGGCTGAACTTATGATGACGTCATGATATAGTCAATTTCTGTCTATCGTTGACAGAACAGATGACTTTTGTCTAGTATCTCGACCGTTTCAACGTTTGTTTACGTGTATTGTGACGTCACGACGCCATATTGTTAAAGATAGCGTTTTGGCGGCTTATTTAAACAGTACATTTTTATTTACTATTTTCTAAAAGAAATACATTATGCAATTTGAAGTAATAGGTTTTTGTGGGCTCGTTAGACACCATTAAATAATCTGAGATGTTTATCAGAAACCAGTCAAATAGCCTATTGTTTTTTTTTCGTCTTTTCATTACGCACGCTTTTAACGTTCTACATCGTTCTCACATGCATAATTTTTAACATGAATGATGTAAACAAGACTTTGTCACCATATTATTTTGATTTAAAAGAGTGTCCATGGAGTTTCTTGCCCGTTCTTCTCCATAGGTACCTACGCTGTGGAATGGGCTGCTTCATGGCGGGATGCTTCATCTTTCTGACTGACCGACCCCTTGACAATTCAAAAGTGCCTGTAATTGGTTTAATTAAAAAAAAAAGGCTTTGAGTTGAGTTTGAGTTTAATTGGCCCAGTAGTAATGGCCGCGACTTACGTAGGTCGTAGGCCCGAACCCAGACAAGCGTTGTACCTTTTGTAAATTATATCATCACCACTGCTCTCAAAACGGTGAAGGAAAACATCGTGACGAAACCGGCATGTCCTAGAACCAAAATTTCGAAGACATGTGACACCGTTTTGAGAGCAGCAGTGATAAAATAAATTATACAAAAATTAAAATGCCTGGCTGGGTTTGCACCCAAGACCTACAACACGGAGAGCGGCGGCGGAGAGTAATGGGTAGCTCACCGTCCGATCTGGACCAGGCCGGTGCCGGACTGCGCGTACATGTTCCACGCGCGCCTCAATGAGATGTCAGCATCGAGGAGGGGCCCCATAGGGCCGAAGCCTGCCGGGTCAGCGGGATTGTCCGAAAGGGTTACCGCTGGCCACCCAGAGCGGGAGGGGTCATTTGATGATTTCCCATCCGCAAAAAAAAAAAAAAAAAGACCTACAACACAATGTTCGCATTTTTATGGCTTCTCTTTTTCTATGCAAATGTATCACCCATATGTATCATCTACCATAAACGTTTTCGTTTCTTAAACATAAAAAACCACTGTCTTGTAAACACTAATAACCGACCCAGGAAAACATAATTACAGTTACATCAAAAGATAATTTTAATTAGATACACCACAGACATAATTATTGTGAAAACCTTTTCCAACCGCCTGCAAAATCTTGTATGAAACCGAACATAGGCACAACCACACGAAAGCCCCAATATAGCTAATAATAACATTCTACAGTATTGTCACAGAACAGATACATAGTTACAGAAGGCTAGGTCCATACAACGAGCAAGAAGGCACGCAAACATAGACACGCTACACGTACAGCGAGTGAAAGCATATTCGCGACTGGCATTTGTTTTGAGATCGCCACACGTACAGTCGATCGGACGTCTGTGGTAACACTTTATTTTTTTATTTTATTTATTTGGGAAAATAAACGGTTACACATTACAATATTACATAAAATAATATGAGCTACAGAGTGAGTAAATGTATAACCCACGACATTTTCCACGTATTATAAAGAAAAGTTATAAAACTAATGCGATGTGTGCTTACAATGAGATAGTTGAGATAGTTACAGAACTAATGATAAAACTAAACACGAAACAAGCATGCAAAGAAAAAAGAAAAGATAAAGAAGAGGTTATAAAAAAATTAATGAGTTAATAATACTATGGAACAATATCCAAAACAGTGTCACGAATAAGGCCTCTGAATTTAAACTTTGACCTTGCACTTGCTTAGCGTAGTACGCAGTTTTAATAAAATTAGACGAAGAAAAGGGATATACTGGTTTTTTACCACTGTCGTTTGGTCAACTGAATGTGTCTAAATGTGCGTGTGCCTATGTTCGATACTAGCTTTAGCCCGCGACTTTGTTCACGTAAAAGTCGTAAGACACCACAATATACTGAAATAACAGCCAGATTTCCCCGCCCGCGCTATAACTTCGTTTTCGCTTAACTTTCTTTCTGATTTTTTTTATTTTTGCTCAGCTCCTAAGGGTCCTAGCGTGATGTTAAACAGCCTATAGCCTTCTTTAAGACTTGGGCATTCAAATGCAAAAAGTTTCGAATCCGAATGGTACTTCCACAGATTAGCGTGTTCAAACAAACAAACTCTTCAGCTTTTTGAAGCCGGCCTTCTGTACAAATGTATTCTGTGATGTTATTCCAATAGGAAACGTACCCACCGCCAAAATAATTAACAGCATTAAATTCACAATCCTTCTTAAAATTTATATTATCACATATTTATGTCCTTTTGTAAAGGATTCCCTTGTGCGAAGGATATTGTTATTTCTCATCCCAAATTACCTCCCAGCGGTCCAAAAGGATTTTTGAGAGCAAAATCGCGCGGCTATAAAGAAAGGAAAGTGTTGAATAAATAAAAAAGCTTTCATTTTTATTGCGTACCATTTTTTGGTACACCTACATTTTTCTTCGGTGCTTAGAAATGACTGGGTAGCGTAAATTTCTTCTGCTTACCGTTACAGGGTGACTTATTGTACTTATTTGTCTTCTTGTACTTTTTCTATGGAGAGGGCTACGCTTGGAGTTTCCCTGCGTGATCGAATCAGAAATAAGGAGATCCGCAGAAGAACCAAGGTAACCGACATAGCCCGAAGAATTGCCAAACTTAAGTGGCAGTGGGTAGGGCACATTGCTCGCAGTTCAAATGGCCGATGGGGCCAAAAGGTTCTGGAGTGGCGACCGCGTACCGGAAGACGTAGCGTTGGAAGGCCTCCCACAAGGTGCTCCAACGACCTTGTGAAGGCCGCAGGAACCCGTTGGATGCGAGAAACACCACCCTCACACACCATCCTTGGTTGACTGGTAGAGAATGCCTAAGGAATTAAATCCGCGTTTGTACCTTTTTTTGTGCGAACAGTATAAACAAATAAATAAGCACAGAATCGGTCGAAGTGGAGGTGCTTGGGGGAGGTCTATGTCCAGCAGTGGACGGCTTTCGGCTGAAATGATGACGATGATGACTTTTTCTATTATGGCTACTGCAGAACTAGGAGTATCTAGCAGTCCTTCTGGTGCTTCAGTTTTAGTTGTAAGCATGATTACATTGGAAAGATTTTCTGCTAGCCGTTTCATCGTTTTCATTAAACGCATCACAATCTGATTCTGGTATTTCATGTGTTTTTTCACAAGTATTACTGTCTCTTCTCTATTAGAAGGAGTTGGCCTTAATCCACCACGCGGGCCCATTGGGAGTTGTCACATGTCTTCGAATTTATGATTCTTAATCATGCCGGTTTCTTCACGATGGTTTCCTTCACCGTTTCGTTTTCTTTATCTGTATCTTGGTATATGTGTCGCAGCCAAATAGCTTAATTAGTCATTCAGGTAACTGCCTAGCCGTGTAAATAAACGACGTCGTTCAACTGGCGGCCTGAATGATATTCTGCCATTCAATCAAACGGCTCGGCAAATGACTTGGATTGCTAACGTTTAACTACTTGCCTAGCCCAGAAATTTAAAAGGCGATTGATTGATTTGTGATTGATTTAAAGCGGCAGTCGTTTATTAATGTTTAGGAAAATATAAAATTACAAAATGATACAATTCTTGTCACTAAATAACATTATTTAGAGTTATGTACAAATCATCATCATCATCTTCATTCTCCTGCCCTTATCCCAATTTATTTGGGGTCGGCGCAACATGTTAGACATGTCATGTCACGTCATGTCATGTCAGAGTTATGTACAAATATTAAGAGAAAAAAAAAGGGCGTCGAGCTCATTGGGCATCAAGATGAAGTTTTTGTTACACTAGAGGAATCTGAAGCTAGGTTTATATACACCGTGTTCCGGACGATATACATAAACTTCGACCAGATGTTCAGACCATGGAAATAAGCGTTTTTCATTATGGACACATTAATGAATTCTTATTTTTTGTTAATTTTCATACAAACTAGATACCTTGACGTAAATCACCCGATATGCATGCCTCTTTATCCGAATTGGCAACGACGTATTTTCATTCATAAAGTTTGGCGGGCTGGAACTTGTCAAAAATAAGTTAAGACCCTTTCTTTATTAATTGAGCTATGCAGCTCAATTAAATTTCATTAAATGAAATTACAAATATCTTTGTAACGAAGCCTTTTGAAGTACTACTTCCTTTGTTAGATTTAATTTGTAAAAGCTATAGAAGCGTTTGACAAAGTTTATGGATAACGTGAAGGACACGGTGTATATACATTAGTATATATATGTAGGTTGAGAGCTTCACAACAATAAGCACGAAAACACCACTTTACCTACTGATCCCGAAGGAATGATAAAGATTAAGAGCAAGACGATGTATGCTTCCCTTACCTTCCGTATACACGTTTAAAGCTTTACCGTACAAAATAAATTGGGGCAATAATCGGAACGGAAACTCGGTTCGTTTGGCACAATTTCTTTTCCACATCTTCAAACCTGGGAGCTGTTATCATTGTACGATTAATACAAGACTTACTTTTTTAGTAGTTGTACAGTCTTACTTTTGCTATGTAATAACAGCTGCACGGGTCGATGGATCATGCCACGGTCGGTTCGTGGGTGAGTTATCATCATTACATACGGAGACCACTCCGTGCCTCGGAAAACACGTTAAGCTTTAGGTCCCTTCTGTCATTCATGGATCATTGACTGTCGTTACGGTTCGTCAGAAGACCGAAAGTATGACAACCAGTCTTACCAAGAGTTATCGTATTACCCTGCAGTAATTTTCGAAGCTCAGATAGGCAGTCGCTCCATATAAAATACTGGTATTCAACTGCATTCGGTTAGACTGGAAGCCGACCCCAACATAGTTGAGAAAAAGCTATGCAGACGACAATGCTCCTACAATATACGCGGTACTGCTGTACCGCGTATATTGTAGGAGTTCGTCTGAGAAAGCACTACCATCATACCTATTTATATTGTAACATTGTATGTAAGTACATGACCAGGAATAGATAGGGATAAGTGGAAGGAAGGAAGAGAGGCCTCTGTCCTGCAGAGGGACACATGAGGCTGATAATAAAAACACATACAAAAAAAAACATATAAATATGTCGCATCACTGGGTGGCCGAGATGCGATACATCGGGTCTTCTTCACGATCCGACATAGTTTAGATAGGTGTGGGCACTGCAGTGGGTACTCGAACGAAGAGATTATTGGAATTTAAAGTAACTTTAATAAACTGGCGATTAACAACCGAAACGCACACGTGCGTCGGAAACAAACATGTGCGTTGGTATTGAGCGTTTGCCAAGACTGTCCGAGCTCGACTGTAGACTGTCGCAACACTCGGTCTCTTCACCAGTCCTCGCTGCATCCCCTCCACCGACGAGTGTACAAGCGATAGGGCTCGCTTGCGTTTCCGATCACATAATTCTGCGTTTACCAATCAAATTGTTAGATGACGCTGTTTGCTGTACTGTGGCGCCATCTATCCACGACAAATAAATAAAATAAATACCTAAGCTGCCATAACCAAGATAACGGACGGTACCCAGAAAGCCGATAAACTTACATAAGTGGGACTGGGCGGGACATATCTGCCGCATATCCCACGAAACCCACGACGCCATCGCGGCAGGCCAAGACGAAGATGGCGGGACGAGCTTGACTCCTACCATCAGACTCGCAAAAGACATAATTGTGTGGAAAAGGGACAGGGATGCCTTTGCCCTGTGCAGTGAGACCATAGAGGCTAGTTAGATAGATTAGAAGCTGCCATATAACTATTTAATAAATACCTATTCCTTCCACTATGATATAGTTTGTGTGTTACCACTTTAAGTTCAGGCACATAAAACATTTCAGCTTTGTGTTTGTGATGGCAACGCATAACGATGACTCTGGTATTGCAGATGTCTATAGGCAACGGCCATTTTATCATACTTGACTCAGACTATCATGCAAACGTTCTTAAAATATTAGAATTGTCCCTCAGGTAGACTGCATGGTGGTTTACCATCTTATAAACAGCTTACCAATGACGACACGGAGGCGGAGGCTTATTCATCATCATCATCATTTCAGCCGAAAGACTGCTGCACATAGGCCTCCCCCAAGCACCTCCATTTCGACCGGTTCTGTGCTTCTCGCATCCAACGGGTTCCTGCGGCCTTCACACCTTGTGGGAGGCCTCCCAACGCTACGTCTTCCGATACGCGGTCGCCACTCCAGAACCTTTCGGCCCCATCGGCCATCTGGTCTGCCGCGAGCAATGTGCCCTGCCCACTGCCACTTAAGTTTGGCAATTCTTCGGGCTACATAGGACATGGGACATAGGACATACGAGGCTTATTAGGTGTACCTAATGCCAGTATCATTTTTAACCTCACGCATACACTCCGATCCATTCGTGCTAACATTCACACACCCTCACCCTCACTCACACACTCGCATGCCTGCATACGTGCTGCAGGTTTAGCTTTAATTCTCTTATTTTGTTATATATGCCCAGCATTTGCCCATGGCAAAGGCTCCACTCCTTCCATCATTCGCGAGGCCACGCGTCTTTCTTCCAGATATGACGGAACTTATCCTATTTGGGCCCACAGTTTGTCCGGTATGCGGCAGACATGTCCTGCCCAGTCCCATTTAAGTTGTTGAGTGTTGAATGTTCAAATATTTTTTTTTTTTTTTCATTTTTAACATAAAAAGAATTTGGTTAGAAAATATTGTTATTCGCTTCTTTTATTTCTTGACGTCTTACCCATTTTGGGTGGCCTGTACGCTAACGGATCAATCAATCAAATTTTGACGTGGTATACAGTCATAAAGGTTGTGTAATATTTTTATTGTATTTTGTGTTGTATCATCCTTAAATGATGATGTTATGAAACCCTGAAGAGTGAGTCGTGAAATGTGGGAAAGAGGTCTAATGGTGGCGGTGGTGGTGGTGGTGGGTAGTGGGTAGGTAGGTAGTAGTAAGTTGGTCAAGTCGCAATCCATCTCAGCGACAATCAATTACAAAAATTTGTCAAATTTGTCTGTTTGTCTCTGCATCACCCAAAGGTTGACCGGTAGAAAATGCCTTTGGCATTAAGTCCGCCTCTGTACATTTATGTGCTTGAAGTATTAAATAAATAAATAATAATAACAATAAAAAATTATGTAAAAAATGATTGTATTTTTGACGGATTGAGACAGAGATCCAGACTGTGAACGTTTTTAAAATTACGAGAATTACCTCTCAGATTTAAGAACATAAACTACGCAAAAGGAGTATATTGTAACGATCGTAGCAGGTGGCGTTCGGTTGTTTCTGCCTTACCCCCATAGGAAAAAGGCGTGAGTATATGTATGAAGAAGGAAAATATTTTTTTTAACGCGAGTCATTGTTCCTTTTCTTCTCTTCTCTTTACTCTGTTTATTATTTTATAATATGTACATTTACTCTAGTTGCCATCTCGGGTATAAAAAGAGGGGAGAAAAAATGAAATATAATGGAAACCTTTTTCCCCAAACTTTGTGATATGAAATGAAGTGTAATAAGAGTTTCAATATTAATTCTTGCGAACGTTTATTTGTACTTTCATTTATTGCCCTTGATTTTATGCGATGGAACATTAATGTTGGAAAAAATCATTACCATTTGATTATGTTTTCTGGTCTTTTTCTCAGCGCGTCGATGGCAAAAAATAACACGAAAACATATATTTAGGTTTTTTTGTTTGGCCCAAAATTCAACAAAATGGCTGCGTCAGGGAACGGTATTCACGTTGCTGAATTATGGGCCAATGTTTTCTGGTGAAGCAATAGAAAATGGATACATGCGCAGTTATTTGGCCAATTTTATATTATTTGTAATTATAACCACAAAACAACTATGAAATAGTGTTTACAGTCCGGCCGTCGAAAGAATGCGTTCTTTGACACCTGCCTGTTTCATACAAACAAATACGTGTTTTGCGTTTTTGATCTTTATTTTAGCTACTAGAATTATCGCACTGGCATGTGTCAGGAACGTATTCTCACGTCCGTCGGCCACACTACATAGGTTAGAAATCAAAGTACAAATGTGCTCCTTTGCATAAAAGAGACAAGAATATTTTCTATGGCAACCTTTAAATATGTATGTACTTTTAGTAAAACCAATACCAATAGACCACAGTTTTACGACCCCAAATTAAGACCCATAACCACACATCTTCCCATATCCATAACATCCCAAAACACTGGTCAATCACTTTTCTAAATTACGAGTTCCTTCGAAGACGAGGCCTAATAACATTATCATAAATACCATAACCATGGTAACGCTCCGTATAATCCAAATACCTCATTTTAAGCCATCGATGGACATAACATAGCTGACCAAGCTTGCCTATAAATTGCCCCTTCGTTTCATGAATCATTCCGACCAGAAAATGGAAGTGACACTAAGGTAGGCAAAGATATAATATATTTACTAGCGATGCTCATGTGTTTTTCTTGAAGATTTTTTGCGGAAAAATTCTGCTGATTATATTGGATTCGGCGGAAAACATGTCTTTTTTTGCAAGATATTTAGGCTTACGCAAATTGTTTGGGAGAAAACTAATGGTATATAAGATGTAGACTGTTACTTGTGATGGAAAATTGGTTCTGGAAAATACCATTGAAAATGTTGTAAGTTATTCTTGGCGGTTCTAATATTGATATGTTAATAAATTTTAGATAAAAAGAATTATTATATATTATCTGACCAACAACTTGTCATAGCATTAGTGTTCCTGACGTCACATCAGTTTTTAGGTCAAACATTGAACTCCTCTTAAACTTGGTTTCCTCCTCATCCTGCTTGTTGAAAAAGCGAAAAAACGTAATATATCAGTCAATTTGTGGTACCGTTAGTCTTGACTTGAAGTTGGAAGTTGACAATAAATACTATAGGTTTTATTGCTTTTTTATTATTATTGGATTGCGAGAGACTCGAGGGCTTTTCATGCCTCGCCCGCCATTCTCTTGGTGATAAAAAGGTGGTAATAGAAAATAGAGTTAAAAACAGGAAGTCTGAAATGTTATTGTATGGAAAATGGGTCCCAAAGGTAAAAGAAAAACAAAGTAATAAGCTTAACAAACATCATTCAATTTTAGCTTTTTGAGAACAACTTGTTTGTTAACGTTTTGCAAAATCTCTCTCTAATCAAAAACACGTAAAGCTGATGGTCCCGGATCCCCTGATCTTGTTTATATAATCAGCATATTTCTACTGCTAGGAATTAGGCCTGATGATGATTTTGCTTGCACAAGCCCAACACATGGGAAATTTTGAAATAGTTCATCGTCAAGCACTTATTAAACATCGTGAAGAAACATGTCTTAGAACCAAACACTCGAAGATATGAGACATTCACCAATCCGAACTGACCCTGCGTGGTGGATTATGACCAACTCCCTCTCACAGATAGGAGGCCTGTGTCCAAGCAATGGATACATTATAGGCTGATTATGCTGAAGCACTTATTATAATTCTGGTTGTAATATGACTCTTTGCATGAGTCAGAAAATATCATAAAACCGACAATATCTACGATTATACCTTTTCAAACAAAACAGTACACTCAGACAGTCCACTTATATTGACTGGTTATTACCAATTGGGTTTATGAGAACCAGTTACCGTAAATACGATACCAATATTAATACATACGAAGCCTTATACGTTATTTACTTTATTACTATAGCCGTTTACCACAGAACAGATAGGTACAGAAGGCCGGCTCTATACACTGAGCGAAAACGCACGCACACATAGACAAGTTCGAACAGCGATGTCAAACTAACAAATGCCCACAGAGCACTGAATCGTGTAAAGACGGCAGTACAAAAAAAAACAGTATACGTATACAGTCAACGATGAACTATGTATCTATACTAATAATAAAGCTGAAGAGTTTATTTGTTTGAACGCGATAATCTCTGGAACTACCAGTCAGAATTATAAAATCATTTTGCTTTTGATAGCCCAATTGTTGAGGAAGACTCTTAGAACCCGAGCAAAAAGAAAAAAATATATATATGAAAGAACGCTTAGCGAGAACGAAATAAAACCACGGGCAGGCGATGCGATGCGACAGGGTGGGACAGGGGAACAAGAAATTTCAAGCGGACAAAGTCTTAATAAAATTCGTGGCGCCAAAGGCTAAGAGGCTAAGTTGTTAAGTTTCTATACGTTATTATGTGTAGTGTGAGAAAATCGTAACACGCTTGGTTAGTATGGAAAGTGTTGACAATGCCGCCTTCGTACTCTGGGCAAATGCCAGTTGCGAATGTGCTCGCACTCGCTGTATGGTAAAGCGTGTCTATGTGTGCATGCATTGTCGGTCGTTGTAAGGAGTCAGCATTCTGTACCTGTCTATTTTCTGTGTTTATTGCTACACATTATGTATGAGTATGCTAGACCAATGTATGGGTGATGTTTTGTATCTAGTAATGGTCTTAGGAAGCTTTTTATTTGATTAAAGTGTGGGTTTAGTGTCTCGCTTTTAGTGATGAAATTCTGGCGAATCGAATTGCTGGAATGATGTGGCTGTTTATATAAAGTTTGTATACAATGGGCTGGATTATAATAATATTTAAAACTAAGGCAGTATTCGTTTTTTTTTTAAACCGAGCCAGTGGTCTACTTTGTTAATTTCTTTTACCTTAATTTCTCTTTTCGCTCTGAAGTCCATACAAGTTGGGTGTAGTCTAATCAAAGTTGAAAAAGCTCAATAAATTTGTTAGAAGAAAGTTATTAATGCTACTAGCTCCTGCTCGCAACTTCGTCCGAGTGAAATTTGCGCCCGCCATCGTTGTTACTTTATTTTCGTTTAGCGTTATTTCTGACTTGCTTTGATCCTAAAGGTAACCTTCCACCTTTTGTTCAGTTTTAGGATTCCGTACCTCAAAAGGAAAAAAACCCTTATAGGATCACTTTGTTGTCCGTCCATTCGTCCGTCGGTCTGTCCGTCCGTCCGTCCGTTTATCTGTCTGTAAAGACCCTTTATCTTGGGAACGCGTGGAGGTATCGTGTTGAAACCATATGCTCAAGTCTACAGTCCCTTGAAACTGTGAAAAAATCAAACACTGCCGCAAAAAACGTATATTTCGACACTCTCAAAGGAATTAAAATTTATAGGATACTTTCCTTTGACCTAGAATCATGAAATTTGGCAAGAAGCAACATCATGTAGCACAAGTAAAGGAAAAATTCCGAAAACCGTAAATTTGTAGGCATTAAAAAAAAATCCGTGATAAACTATTTATATACCTACAAATTACGGAACCCTCGGTGCGCGAGTCCGACTCGCACTTGACCGGTTTTTTTCTTCTACAAAATTGGGCTATCAAATGCAAAAATATTTTTTTGAATCCGACTAGTAGTTCCAGAGATTAACGCGCTCAAACAAACTCTTCAGTTTTATTATGCGTAGGTATAATATTATACAATGCGTAACATAATGAACGCAAGACCTCATACACCCCAATTAGAGTATTGAGTTAAACGCATAATACAATGATCAAAACAATTTTTTTTTAAAGCTAACTATTATTATTAAGTAAATTGTGTTGACCCTATCATTACTTTATGCATTCAAAATTGAGTCTTATTGCCTTGACATAAGATTTAATTTTCTTTGGCTCAATCGGCGATCAGTATGGCAAAATACATAATTTAAAAAAAAAATACCTATCTTAAATGTTACCGAAATTGATTCAGTAATCAATTATGAACAAACTACTTTCAGGACTTGCGTTTATTCTGTTACACCTTGTATATATAATCTTAGATTAGTACTACTTTAGTACTAATACAGGATTCTTCCTTTGAAAAGATCCTCGTGCGTTCTCTGACAGTTTATTCCAACTGGAACGCTTATTTAATTATTAATCACTAGGGTAGTTCATGAATGCGCAACTTGCATTATAACTGTCGATGGGTTCACGGTAACCCACAACCCTAATAAGTTACAGCAGTTTATAAGGGCTTTACTATCGATGTTGTTACCACCTGTGGGTGCCATTACACACGTGATATTATGGCTGGCTGGCATAATTGTTATCGGAACTGCACCAAGTTCTGAGGGGCTAAGTTACTGTTTCTGTTTGTTACTCATTTTCTTAGAACACGTTGTCGAACAAGACCTCGTGAGTCTCGGTATGTTCATTGGTGGTTAAAAGATTTGGTTTCCTAGGAAAGCGGTTCCATCATATTATAGCCGCCGCTCTTTTAGCAAACCGTATCTTTAGAAAGAAAGCCAGAAAAGACATTTGTTCAGCTTTAAGGCACACAAAAACAAAGTAAAAACTTTTCTTTTTTAATGAGGTGATTGTTCAGACACAAAGCCATTGGCGCACACATTAGTGCACAAGTGAGTGCGCAAAACACAGCTGCACTCTCACTTCCCTCCCTCTCATACCGATCAATCCGACACGATCGGAGACAGTTCAGATACAGAACCACTTTCCGAGGCACGAGGGTATTACACCGCCAACTTCCAAACTCCGGGCTATTACCAAAAAAATTCCTAATGAAAAAACCCAATAACACTTTACCCGTCCTGGAAATTGAACCCAGGAACCCAAGACCGATGGGGCAGTCACTGCTAAAGAAGGTCTTAATATTATAATGTAATTGTTCCAAGAGTCAAACAACACTCCCACAGACTAAAATACTAAAATCCATCATATAGGTAAATAGTCTTAAATTCTTAAATATCGAATACATCTATACATATAATAAAACAGTAGAAAAACTGTGTCTGTACATTGATATACATATAATAAAACAGTAGAAAAACTGTGTCTGTACATTGAAAATATAAAAAAAAAAAAAATTGGGGGGGGTTTAGAAACAGTAATAGGGTACGAATCCGAAAAAAAAATTCTGTCTGTTTGTCTGTTTGTTTGTACACGCTAATCTTCGGAACTACTGGAAGGATTTCAATGATTTTTGTTTTGTTGTATAGGTAATATGTCTGGACCACATATAGGCTATAATTTATCTTGGAAACTTGAACACCTGATGCAGAACCGCAACAGACCAGCTAAACTATAAGAGATACAAAAATGGTACCATAGCAAAAATTGTTCCACGTGATGAGCATTTTCTGCCGAGAGAATAAATTTGAAGATCTGGAACACCTGATGTGGAACTCCAAGAGCCCAGCTACACCATAACATATATAGGAATGCCGTCTTAACAAAAGTTGTTCGGTCTGATGGGCATTTCCTGTGCCATGTGCGAGTCGGACTCGCACACGAAGGGTTCCGTACCACAAGGCAAAAACGCCGAAAAAAACACGTTTGTTGTATGGGAGCCCCCTTAAATATTTATTTTATTTTGTTTTTAGTATTTGTTGTTATAGCGGCAACAGAAATACATCATCTGTGAAAATTTCAACTGTCTAGCTACCGCGGTTCTTGAGATACAGCCTGGTGACAGACAGACGGCAAAAACGCCGAAAAAATCACGTTTTTTTGTATGGGAGCCCCCTTAAATATTTATTTTATTTTGTTTTTAGTATTTGTTGTTATAGCGGCAACAGAAATACATCATCTGTGAAAATTTCAACTGTCTAGCTACCGCGGTTCTTGAGATACAGCCTGGCGACAGACAGACGGCAAAAACGCCGAAAAAAACACGTTTTTTTGTACGGGAGCCCCCCTTAAATATTTATTTTATTTTGTTTTTAGTATTTGTTGTTATAGCGGCAACAGAAATACATCATCTGTGAAAATTTCAACTGTCTAGCTACCGCGGTTCCGCGTGATCGCGAAGCACGCCTGCGTTCTCAGCGTATTTACGCATCTACATCCATGTCTCTAGAGACCAGTGAAGAATATGATGCGCGACTGACCGCTGATCGTGAACGTCATGCATTGTCTCGCGAATCGGAAACGTTTACCGATACAGAATCACGCTTGAGTTCTCAGCGTATTCGCACATCTACTAACAGGTCTTTTGAAACAAGTGATGAACGTGAGATTATCATACATTGTCCCGAACACGCACACAACAAAATACTCATAATCAGTTAGAAAGTGAGAAAGAAAGAATTGCTGGAGTACGGCATAAAGAGACAGATTAAGAAGAGCGCAAGGAACGTTTGAATTCTGATCGACTTCGACATCGAACAGAATGTCGATATCATCTGAAGAATCGGATGTGTCTCAAGATATAGCCGTAGGGCATGGCGACCTTCCTTGGGTTGATAAGGAACGGAGTGCATTTACGTATACTCCTATGATTGACTACGCCACATATTCCGCCATCGGAGGTATGGTTCAAAATTTTATTTTTTGTGAAGCTGTTAAATGGCAAAAAGAAACAAACGGTACCTATGTGTTGCTCAGGTGGGAAAGTACATATTAAAATATTACAAAATCCTCCAGAAATATTAAGATCACTGCTAATCGGTGACCATCCACAGTCAAAACATTTATTGGATAACATACGTTCGTACAATAATGCCTTTCAAATGACATCTTTTGGTGCAGAACAGATTTCAGCCGGTCGATTCTGTAAAAATCTCACCGTGAAAACATAGGTGAAGTGAGTTTGTGTTTGATAGGAATTGACACTACTGACAGCTCACTCCACGCTCACTTCACCGAAGTTTTCACGGTGAGATTTTTACAGAATAGCACCGCAGAAGGCCCATTTATGCCAACATTCAAAGTGCAAGGCCAAGTTTACCACCTTATTGGTTCATTATTGCCTGAAAATGACGTCTCGCGCATCCCGTTGTTTTTCAGTCCCTGGGCTCTTAGAATTCGACATCAGACGTTTCAGATCTCCGATTTTGACGACCCCGTTGTCGCTGGCATAAGCAACAGGATCCGCGTACGAAGTCGCGGGCAGAAGCTAGTTTGGAATAAGGCCAAGATAATGATGATGCCAAGCATAAGATGGTCCCATTACTCCCTGTTACTGTCACAGCGTTTGGATGCAAGGACCAGACCATTCATACTGACACTTTATTAAGGGTTACCAACCGTTGACATTTTCATCATGATTTGACAGTACGTTTTTATCCTACGAGTCTTATCTTCGTATTGTTGAGCTGGAATTTAGTTTAACATAAAAACACGCATAGTTTCCCTGATGGGTTAGGCAGACTCAGAGGTGAACTAATTTTATTATATTTAAGTCTGACAACCAGTCTTACCAAAGGGTTTCGTATTACCCAGTAACTGGTTTGTGGAGGTCAGATGGGCAGTCGCTCCATGTAAAATAATGGTAGTCAGCTGCATCCGGTTAGACTGGAAGCCGACCCCAACATAGTTGGGAAAAGGCTAGGTAGAAGATAATTCAACAAACTTCCATAGTGATCCATACAACACTGACGATCATGCCTATGCTGCCTACACATGACGAATAAACCGTAGTTTTTCATGGCAAGAAAAACGTGTGTGTACAAAGAGCCTTACTCCGTATATATTTATTAAAAACTTTTTAACAAAAAAGAAAAACCGACTTCCAAAAAAAACACTACAAAGTGAAAAATAACTTTAATTTCGGAAGTCGGTGTCTTTGGATCTGTATTTTAGTTTTTTGCCACCGACTTCCGAAATTAAAGTTATTTTTCACTTTGTAGTGTTTTTTTTGGAAGTCGGTTTTTCTTTTTTGTTAAAAAGTTTTTATTTCCCGCTTTTTAGTGGGTCTGTTTATAATTTATCTAAGTTACAATAGCCTAATGTCAACTTGCTCATCGCCTTTACCAAAATATTGCTTTTCCCGATGCAGGGAAATTCATTGTTGAGAGTTCTCCTGGTATTTCACCATCAGCTCCATTTCACCATTCGCATTGTGACGAGCATAACTTGCTTAGCAACCATAATAAAGTAATCGAATCGCAACCCATGAAATACTTATTATTGAGTAGTTCCGGTGGCCATCTGTGGTCTTCATCATCAGTTCCACTTCACCAAATAGTGCTTATCGAGAGCAAATGCACGAGTTACTATAAAAAATACCCAAATCGCTATAGGTGTGCCTATAATATTTGAAGAGTTCCTTCGATTTCTCCAGGATCCCATCATCAGATCCTGACCTGATGACAATGGGACCACCTGGAAACTATACCCTTTCAAACAAAAAAATATTTTTTGAAATCGGTCCAGCCATCTTCGAGTAATCGGGGAACATACATAAAAAAAAAAAAAAAAAAAAAAAAAAAAAAAAAAAGGTCCCGACGAATTGAGAACCTCCTCCTTTTTGAAGTCGGTTAAAAAGGAGCCGAAGATAGCTTTAATCTCAGTTGACGTGCTAGGATAAGTCGTTAAAATTCGTTTAATCCATAGATTTCTGTGGCTCAGCTAGTTAAAGATTAAAGGTGAACAAGATCGGGATAAAAAAGTTGATGTTGTTGAGAAAACCGCTACCTATTCAGGCGAGGCATAACTTTCCTGAAAAAGGCCGTGCGATCGCTATTAAGCCAGGGGCTTTCTCATTTTTAACGAGATTTCCTTCAGTAAAAAGTTCAGTTTATAACAGAAAAGAGCGACATAATTTAAAAGATGACGAACAATAAACGCTAAAAAATTCTATATAACTTTGTGTTCCGTCTAATAACCGTATTCAATGAAGAATGCCATCAGTGAATTCGGTCGACTCTTATGTCTTTGCATTAAGGCGTATAAAAAGCAAATAAACATTCCAAGAGCCCATTAACTGAGAGGCCGACATTCCACCGATAAATTGAATTCCATTCAATTTAAGGCTATGACTCTTCCTTACTCTGCCACGAGACAAATCACCTAATTAATTCCGTGGCACGGGCCCACACCGCTTTGTCCTTACGCTAAAGTACTCCAGAAAAAAATACACAGCTTCACGGGGATATTGTGTTTCACCACATTTACCTTTAAATTGTGCTTAAATCGTTTTCCGAATTCAGTTTCATGGTTTTGTTATAATTAAATCTGTATTTCGGTAGATTTTTATACGAGTATAAGTTATTGGTGTGAGAAGTTTAAGTACTGGAACTGTTTGTACAGACGCAAGCACATCAAGCTACTACAATCTGTCAAATTTCTTCAATAGATTTCCAACTTTATTGCTAAACTACAAGTTTCAAAGTTAAAAATTGGGAAAATTTGACAGTTTCGAGTAGCTTAATGTGCTGGCGTCTGTACGTTGCACAATGCTACTACACTATGCGGGACACTAAACAACCCTAGACGAAATAATAATAAAACTTCTATTGTATCATTCGGTGTCCTTCAAGAGGTTAAATTAGATTTAAGAAATCGCAAAAGCATACACACATAAGCTCACGCCTTCTTCCCATGGGGATAGGCAGAAACTATAGAACGCCACCTGCTTCGATCCTTGCGTACTCATTTTGCCTCGTTTACGTTCATACATCTGGTCACACACGCACGCCTGTTCCGAATACTACGCATCCGACCTTTCTGAAGAACTTCACCAATAAAGTCACTATATTGTATTTTCCTAGGGCTCCCCCTCCCAGCGTTATCTCCACTCACATCTGCCTTGGAAATACCCAAAATAGCAAAAACAAGGAAATATTTATTTGAGAACCTATAATCATGCTTTTGAACTTGGGCATTATGTCAGTACAAAAGGACCAATTAAATCAACAAATAGGTAATCAGCCGACACTAATTTGACAACCCCACACATGCAAACCAATTACAATCACAATGAATCTTACAGGAATCTTACAGCAAAGCCGACAAACTCAACACAAAGACTGTACCTTGTCACAGCATATCAAAGCAAACGGGATATCACACACATTTCCATGAAATTGATACCGTACTCCGCCTTATGTTATGACAAACACCTTCAAGCAACTAAGGCCGGGCACCATTCACTTCAGATGACAGTTCACGTGTCGGAGAAACGCTTATTGACAAACTATATAATACGCTTTTGACGTCAGTACATGGCTATACAGCGTGCCGCTTTCTTGGCAACATTAATTTAATACATTACACGGTTTCGTGTTTTGTGAACGTATTTTAATTTCATTAGACGTTATTATTTAATTATTTTTATGTTACTATTTATGTACGCACATATATAAACAGACAAGAAAAAAAAAACAGAACAGAAAAATAGGTACAAAGGTGATTCTTATTTCATAAGAAATCTCTTCCAGCATATCTGCGATAGGATAATAAATAGAGAGATGTAGACAGCGTGTGTCTTTCACACGCTGTCTACGTGTCGTAAAGGAGAAAAAAAAATTTTGTTTTGCTTAAAGTTTTCTAAAATTGTATCTAGAGGCAACCTGAACTTAAAAAACTGTAGCGCAGGGGTCACTTGCCAGGGTCACGGATCATAACATCGCATCAATGAAATTAAAACGACTAACGTGCAACAAGTAGTAGGCGAATTGAAGTAGAGATTGAAGGTAATTTGAAAACTATCGCCTACAAACAAATTACAAATTAGTTAATGTTGTTATCATTTTTATGATTACTGACCACTAGTCCTACCCGTGCGTGTGTTAATTTATTGTAGCGGCACGTTGTATAAGGAATAGCTTACATGAAACGCTGTAAGCGAAATCATGAAACATGATTTAGTTAAAACTTTGTCGTTAACCAAACTAATTTTAAAACTTTCACCAAGTTTTAAAATTGGTTTGGTTCTTACCGTTTACTGGAGTAGTTGAAGTACTTATAAGATCATAAATAGAACGTACCTATACCAGGAGATACTCGTGGCTAAATACTAACAGCCACACGGGTCGATCTTAAAGGTGAAGCAACGCGTGCTGGGTGACCGACCATAACATACCGAGTCCTCGCCGTGTCTCGGAAAACTCGTTAAGCAGTTGGTCCCGGCTGTCATTCGCAGATCTTTGACAGTCGTTACGAGTAGTCAGAAGCCCAAACATCTTACAATCAGTCTTGCCAAGACCCTTGCCTTACCCTGTTCAGTTACAGGGTGATACGATTCCCCTTAGCAGCTGCCTATCTGACCTTCACCACTCAGTGGTTGTGGAGATCAGATAGGCAGTCGCTCCTTGTGAAATACTGGCTGCATCAGGTTAGACTGGAAGCCGACCTCAACATACCTAGTTGGGAAAAAGCTAGATTGATATAAATAGAATGTATACCAGTAGCTGGTGTAACACTTTCATGTTTAAAGCCCCATATACACGATGCAACTTTATTACCAGTAGAAACTAATAAAATTAACAACAACAACTGACTTGTGTCGTCTAAATACTGTTTAGACGATGAAACTTTTATTATTGCTTCAACTTATTGCATGCCACTGGTAATCGTAAGGTGTAAATCAGGCTGTAGTTTACCCGTCAAGCACAGCGCGTATCCTATGTAATACGATACAATAGAAAATAATTTGTGTCTCATTAGCGGAGCTTGAGAGGGTGACCTCTCAAGCTCCGCTACACATTCATCAATAGGTTTGGTGTATCATTCTTTCCTTTTTTGTCATTTTCAAAACACAATGCTATAGGAGTGGTGGCCCAGAGGCAACAGCCGCGACTTACGAGTTGTAGGTCATAGGTTCGAACCAAAACAGACGCTTTGCTTTGTGTAAATTATTTCAACACCATTGCTCTCAAAACGGTAAGGAAAACATCGCGAGGAAACCGGCATGTACTAGAACCGAAAATTCGAAAATATGTGACACCTACTCACCCGCACTGGGCCCGCTTAGCGGATTAGGGCCGACTCCCTCTCATCGAGAGGAGGCTTGTCTCCCTGCAGTAGGAATATTATAGGCTGATTATGTAAACAAAAATCTGTACAAATCTTGATATCTTTCAACATTTCATAACAAATTGAAAGAAAATGATATTCCTTTACTAATAAATGCTTGTTATTCCAAGCCTCATCCCGGTGTCTATATTATTTCTCTTCATTTCGACCCCAAGGCGGCGCTTTTAAGATAAAAATTGCATCTTCCAAAGTATTACTTGGACTCCAATTTCTACCTAACAATGATTTTTATTCCTTTGTTAAAACCGCGGTCGCGCGACGATAGCCTGATTGAAATTCTCAGTTTCATTTGAAAAAACTCCTAGAAAACCGGTTGTATTAAGATTATATCGTTCGTTGGCTCTTGTGATAGAAATATTAATTGTACGGTCAGATTTTCTTGGGATTCTGATTATGCAAATTAAAATAAAAGGAAATCTCATATCCCTGTCTTACTTTGAGTCACTGAAAAAGTTCAAATTGATCACTTTGCAGTCAAGACGCCTATTACTCCAAACCATGATGCTTCACGGATTGGTTCATAATAAATTTAACTGTATCGAACTAATTAATAATATTTCATATGTTGTGCCCAGAACTGTAATCAGACGGGAGGCGCGTGCTTACCCACTTTTTGCGACGACTACTAGCCGAACACATGCTGGTGATCGAGCTCCACTCCGTCGACTAGTAAAAATTTATAATAAACACTTTTATCATTTAGATATCTTCGTTCTGTCTCAAAGTAATTTTAAGAAAAAAAATATTGATAGTTTGTGTGATGGTCAAAAACAAAATTAAGTGTGATTAGTAACTAAGCTAAAAGTTTAAGATACCTACTTGGTATTTAAATGTAATTTGTACTTACCTAGGTATCTAATTAATAATGTACACTAGTAATCTGTGGAAACGTTGTTGATTGTACATTTAACCATATGTCCTTTATATATTTTCTTTTTTTGTAACACATATTGTACAATTGTTTGTTTTTCCCAAATAAATAAAATAAAAATAAAAAATAAAATAAAAAGGAGATTTCAAATACTATATTATATATGAAAATTGAGGGGTTCGCACAATCCGCACTGGGTCCATGTTGGCCAAACCCTCTCATTGAGAAGGCCGAAGTCCCAGTGGGAACATTATAGGCTGATAATGCTTATTATGCTAGTGGTACTTAAATAACTAACGAGCGGTCTATACTTCGGAAGCCCGCAACCTCAGCAGTGTCTGAACGTCAATAAAGAAGATAATCTTACTCAAATTAATCATTTTAAGTAGGTGATTAACCTTTTGACCGCCACAGTCATGTATTGATGACCAACCAAAATGTGCCCAGCACGCCACGGTTCGACTACATGACAGACTTTGACGCCGAGGGCACGTTTTTGATTTTTCGACCTACGGCGGTCAAAAGGCATGGCTTGATTGATACACATGGCTGAATGTTGCATGTTAGCGTCGTTGTTTTGAAATAGTTCAACATATTACTTTCGTTACTAAAAAAATCAAATTAAGATGTCGTTCTTCTTGCTTCTCCTTTAAAACTAACTTTGTCGCATATTCCTTTTTGCATTCAACAACCGTCGTCGTCGATACGATAACGACGTTCCTATCTTGAGTCTAACTTTAGTATTCAACTTTCTCTCCCGCTTCTATGTCTTTAATTGAATTAATAATCACTTTATAATTCATACCGTTCGTGTTCCCGTAGAGAATTCAATATAATTTCATGGATGAGATTTCTTCAAAAAATTATTTTAGAAAAAACAAAAACACAAAATTGGTCCTTGGAGCCTCCAAGGACCAATTTTGTGTTTTTGTTTTTCCTGCCCACGATGCTGTTTCGTCTGATGGAGTTTATTAATATTATAAGTATATTGTAGGGCAATCAGATAGAAATAAGAAAATAATTCGGTTGGATGGGTCACAAAAAGATTGGATGACGACGGCGACACTGTTTCTCGAAATACTATTGTGAGTGAAACGTTTATTGAATTGAAATTGTTAATTAATTTACATAAATATTTACAAATTAGGGGTTACGTCGTGTACATTTTAAGTAGAGTTGTTTCAATTTATAATTATTTTCAGGACTCAAAGGAGAAAGCTGTCGTTCTCTAACTGAATCCAACAGTTTTAAATCTTGTGTGTCTTGATTAGGATACAGCTCACATCATTGCTAACAGTATTAATGTCAAGTTCTGGTCTCCATATTCCATAATTTGTAAAATGTCTCTTATTTTACAAATTATGGAATGTGGTGAGAGGAAGTGGACCGTAACCCACCACGCGGGCCTAGAGCGGGTTGGTAGATGTCACATGTCTTCGTATTTTTGGTTCTAGGACATGCCGGTTTCCTCACGATGTATTCCTTCACCGTTTTGAGAGCAGTGGTGATGAAATTAAATGCACAAAGTAAAGCACCTGCCTGGGTTCGAACCCACGACCTACAACTCGTAAGTCGGGCCAACACCACTGGGCCACCACTGCTCTACTTTCTAACAGTATTTATGTCAAATCCTGGTCTTCAATAAACATTCCAAAATCTGTAAAATGTCTCTTTGTTAAAAAGTGTAGGAAATATTTAATTTTTCCTTTCTTCCTTTGTTAAATGAGATTATCTTCATCCTCTATTATATCAACAGCGTCTGCAAAACAGTAAAACGATAATAGAACAGCTAAAGCACGTTCAAGCTTCGTAATTATGAACTTTGCAATTTTCCATACTGTTCTCGTATCAAAAGAAAAATATGAAGTGTACTTATTAGCTCGTTACAAGTACTAGTTTGTTAAGTCAACAAGAGATAGCGAGTAATACTCAAAGTAACCTATGATTAATGATGTTACATTGTAATTTGCGGCACTAACAAGATTTTGTGGTGGTTTTAATCAGTATTAATTGTCGCATTGCGTATGTCGACGTCGCTCGTTTTGATTTATTCAGTACTAGCAGCGCCCCGCGGTTTCACCGGCCTTAGTATCGATCCCGTGGGAATATCGGGATAAAAACTATCCTATATCCTTTCCCGGTACTCAAACTATCTTTATACCAAATTTTATCTAAATCGGTTCAGCGGTTTAAACGTGACGCGGTGACAAACATACACACTTTCGCATTTATAATATTACTATGGATTTTTTATAGAACTTTTGGTTTATAAAAATCTTCATGATCTGTCTTTTCTTATTTTGTTAGCATAAACTGTCCCACTACTGAGCATAGGCCTCCCCCAAATCCTTCCAGGAACTCGTTTCCCGCGCCACGCACCACACCAGCCCTCGTGGTACGCGTCCAGGTCATCTCGCCATCTCTTTCTCTATCTTTTTATAAAATGATTAAGTTTGGAACGTTAAGCGAAAACGAATAGCAGGGCGATGCGATGCGACGGGGTGGGTCGGGAGAACAAGAAATGTCACGTAGACGAAGTCGCTGGCAAAAGCTAGTAGGTACCATATAAAAAAACTTAAATCATGTTCGATATAATGAGATGCTTGAAAATTTTCAGGTCATAAATAGACGTTCTATTTCAAACTCTATTACTATTCTTCTAGGTACAAAACCTCTTTCTAATTCCCTAATAAGCAAAATGCAAACTACAGAAGGCCAAAGAGATATTTGTCTTTTAAAGCTACTTTTATAAAAACCCCATAATTCCTTCAAAAGAGCCGCAAAGGTTCTCCAAGATATTATCCTTTTAAAATGTCCGTAGCACGTACACATTTTACTTCCAACCATATAATGTGGGTCGTTTCCTCAAGTGAGGTCTGGCCTTCATTATTTTTCGAGTATATCATTTGCAACACAGCGTTTTCATTGTTTGCACTGAGTCCTTTTTGGGCATTTTTTTCCGACCTGACATTACAGTAAGTGTGATAATGGCTCAAGTACCTACCTATAAGCTGTCTTTTAGAAGAGCCATTGATTTGATTTCGTGGGCTTTTTGTCCGCGTAAAGTAAAAGATTAATGTTAGAGGAAATAGGTCAGGCGAATGAAATTAGTTTTACCGATTTTACGGGCTGCGAACTGGTGGGATCATGTTGAACATAATTGTTTGAATGACGTGGATAGATCCCGTCCACAACTTGTGAGGAAGGAAGTGGTTTATTGCGAATCTTATAGGAATTTGCTCACAAGTTTTCACTACCGATTCCTATCTCTGATTTATAGACTTTTCGCTTACTTCGAGGTTTGGGAGTTCTAGTTTCATATTATATGGGAAGGCTTTGTTGGAATAATGCAGGTAAATTTTCTCAATACTTATGGTTTAGGAATATACATATTTGTATCAAATAAGAATAAGTATTTTATTAAAATTACATGTGTTAGTACCTAATACCAATGTTTACAACAAACATACATAAAGTCAAGCTTTATTGATGAGCAGAAACTACAGAAATGATCTTCATTTGCTTTGCTAAGTATATATTTCTAAATAATTCTTCAAGTGTTTTGTATAGAAGTGAATCACTTACTGAAAATAACCTTTAAAAAAGAGGTCCTAATTGACACTCCCTTACTGTCTCCATTTATTAATTACTTACATTCATACTAATTTAATTTTCCAATTAGAATGTTAATAATACGGCTGAATTTATTAGGCCGTTTTCAGCACCTTTTTTATATGACCGTAATAAATTATGGTTAATCCTGACTTAAGTGCGTATCTTTGTCTCGGGAGAGTAAACAACGTAGATTATATTTTGTTAAATGGTCTAGAAATGACAGGACTGGACTAAAGGCCTTAGAAATGTTACTGGAAAATATATATGCTCACATAAACGTCTCACCGATGCCGATGGTGGCGCGTGTGTTGGATCATTCGGTTCCCTACAAAATGATTGAGCTGGATGGTGCTGATCCACGCGTCATGTTCGTGAATGGGCGCCGTCGGTTGAGACTGGTCATCTCTTAACTGCCAAGGCTTATTTTCTCTATAATCTTATATTTTGAATTTTTTCTTCATTTGTGTCTTTTTTTACATTGTTTTCACATATAGAAGCATGTACCCTGGATTTTGTAATAATTATCTTGATTTAAAAGAGTGCCCATGGAGTTTCTTGCCCGTTCTTTTCCATAGAGATCTACGTTTTGGAATGGGCAACTAGCTTCAACTTTCTGACAGACTATTTAATTTTGACAGTTCAAAAGTGTCTGTACAAGGTTTAATTGAAATAAATGCTTTGAGTTTGAGTTTGAGATATGGTTATGATGCTTGTACCGTATTTTGTGGTTCTTTTAAACATATTTTTTGGTCCTTTAGAACCTGATAGTCTCCAACGTTACTTAAAACTATGGTTGTGATGAGCTCGCACTTTTATGGTTTTTTTTAACGTAATTTTCTTTTGGTCCTTTAAGACATGATAGTTTCAAACTACCTATATAAATGTTTAATATTATTATGTAAAGTCTAATAAATTATAATCAGAAGAATAAACATAAATTAGTGTCCCTAAAATATCAACGAAACTTTAGACATATTTTTTTTCTGTAAAACTTAAGAAAAAGTAAGTAATAAAGCTTAAATGTTTATTATCTGACCTAATTTATCAAGATAATTGCGAGTCTGCCTTAATTTTGTCATATTATGACAAAATTAAGGCAGACTCGCAATAATCTAGAATAAACTCCTCAACTACATAACCAATCCATAACAATACCAGAAGGCAGATTATTAATAACTAGCTGCGCTCCGCAGTTTTACCCGCATAAGTTTTGATCCCGTGGGAATATCGGAATAAAAAGTAGTAATATATATGTTAATCCAGGGTGTCAGCTACCTCCATACAAAATTTTTTCAAAATTCGTCTAGCCGTTTGAGCGTGAAGAAGTAACAAACATAAACATACACACAAACACACTCACAAACTTTCGCCTATATAATATTAGTGTGATTTCAACAGGGTCATTTTGCATAGAAGTAATGTGAACTCCCGCAAATGATTTAGGATCGCTTGACCTGAATACTCCCGTTGAGTTATGAGTTAATTTATATGCGGAAAATATGGTGCGGACACACGACAGTCAGATTAGCGAGTTGGAACGTACGCCTATTTGTTTTGATTACGTCGTCGGGCTTATAACCCAATTTGGTCGAATAGGATTATCATGAGACTAAGTGAAGTGAGGAATATACTTGCAGGTAATTATTTAATTAGTAAAGTTCTTGAAAAGAGTTAAGAAGGTTATAAAAATAAAAAAGATGAAGAATACTTAAATATTCCTAGAAAGAGAATACGTTTATTTGCGGTAATCATAGCTCAGAGAAAGAACATAAATACAAAAGAAGAACAAGTTGAGAGAACATATGCGTTACAACCACGCAAAACGGTCATCGCTCAGCATAATGCTACGACAATATGCGAGATAAAACCCCAGCGCTGATCGCTGGTGGAGGTTCTTCTGCAAATGAGTTATAACTAGCAATAGAGGCGGTTAATAATGGAGAAAAGGATACAATAATTATATCAGTATTACAATGAAATTAAAAAAAATTAACCCCATAATACATTTTTCATCTATTCATCCCATTGCATACAGTTCTAAACACGTATATAAAGAGTATGTCTTCACAGTCATGTTACTTAAGCCACCAATTCCTTGCAAGGATCAGTTTAAGCCATCGACCCAATCTTAATCTCCACTTTATCAAATGTCAGCTTTTCAACATCTACAACCAGAGTAATGTCACCTTTGGTCCTTCGGTCCTTAGTCCGATTGCCTGATTTAATATTTAACCCAATACTACGCAGCGCTCTAATCTAGTCACAGAGGGGCTTCGCTCTTTGATTTATAGATACTAGCGTAACCTAGTATCTAGGATCATTCTAGCCGTCGTGGGCGATGTGTTGTTAGGGTTTTATGTAAAGGGTATAGTAATATCTTGGGTTATATTGTTTTAAGTATCTTTATGAATGGTATTATCATCATCGCCGATTACTTGGTTAGATACATTCTTATACGAAGTCGCGTCTACTGCTGTATTAATGTTTGAATTACTGTCAGCAGCGGCTGGAGGAACTGAGCCCATTTTGGCTACTGTCTTTTCTTCACTGAAAGTGGAACTTAGAACTTCACAACCTACAGTCACAAGTTAAACTTTTTTTTATTTAAATACAATCAAAAATTTATCCGCATCGCTGTCAATGGGATTATTGCCTAAAAGGCTGGCAGTATTACTACTTTGGATGGCAATGATGCTTTGGGCTAAAAAAAGTCCAACCCTTTAGAACGTTGTTCACGTGAAGAGTCGACCAACCGCTTGGCGATTTCCCGAAACACTCGATGAGCAATTGGACCCAAGGCCCTAGTGTTTCAACCTGAAACGGCTCAAACATAAGCTCCCAAAAAGGTTGTTATATTTGCGCTGTTCGAGGATTTCTGCTCCTACAGCAGCCGCCCCTGGAATGGTGCGAGGGTGTCGCCACAGAGATCCAGTCACAAGTTGGTACTTTCTGAAAGGTTATTTTTGTTTTACGATAACCTTAAACATATTTTGCTCCGCTACCATCCGCTTATCACTAAGCCCTAACCCCACAATATCACAATACTATTACGGCAGAGATACATACGCAGTCCCACAATAGGCTCTGATTCCGATTTGCATTTTAACGCAGTTTGCTTCTGCCTAAATATTGTTTCATATAATTGATACCGGCCCTCTAATATTGTAAGCGTTTGATTCCACTTAACGCTGACATTTGGAATGACGGGGGTTAGCGTTTAGTGTATGCTAATTCTTAAATACTGAAATTGTCTTTGTATTTATGGTTACAATCTCATTTATATCGGTTGTCTAATGTCTGCGTTTGACTCTACTTACCGCTGACATTAGGGATTTTCTGTTTGTTTCATTATAGTTTTTGAATTTTGGTTGCTAGTTCTTTATCTATTTTTGTTTCTTTTCAACTAGTGTTTTTATCTCTTTCTCTCCATCGCATTAGGAAAGTTACTATCTTACTTTCCTGTTTGACTAATTTTTCTTATTTTGGTAAAAAACACATCATTCGACGCTAATGCGTGTGCTATTTATTTTGCTACTAGCTGACCCGGCAAACGTTGTTTTGCTCCTACACTACTCCTACCTAACTCCTACCCTACTCCCACACTACTCCTACCCTACTCCTACACTACTCCTACCCTACTTCTACCCTACTCCTACCCTACTCCTACCCTACTCCTACACTACTCCTACCCTACTCCTACACTACTCCTACCCTACTCCTACACTACTCCTACACTATTCCTACCCTACTTCTACCCTACCCCTACCCTACCCTACTCCTACCCTACTCCTACACTACTCCTACCCTACTCCTACACTACTCCTACCCTACTTCTACCCTACCCCTACCCTACCCTACTCCTACCCTACTCCTACACTACTCCTACCCTACTCCTACACTACTCCTACCCTACTCCTACACTACTCCTACACTACTCCTACCCTACTTCTACCCTACTCCTACCCTACTCCTACCCTACTCCTACCCTACTCCTACTATAAAAAAAAAAAATAAAAAATAAAAAAGTATCCTATGTCCGTCTCCTGGTCCTAAGCTACCTCCCCACCAATTTTCAGCCAAATCGGTTCAGCCGTTCTCGAGTTATAAGTGGTGTAACTAACAGACTTTATTTTATATATATAGATGTAAACGATATTTATTTTTTTTAAATTGTCTCATTGTCGAAACTTGACAGGTGCCAGGTGATTATAATCACAAAGTGATTACCAGACACTTTACGTAACACTCACTTTCAGTGCACCACAGCAAACAGCTTAAAACAACAAACAAGTTACCACATCAGCACAAACACTTATATCTGTGATATCCACCTCAACGTCCACACTTTTTTCGATTTCAATCCCATTAGCTTGCTTGCTGGTGATAGTTTATTTTTTAATCAACAGGAAGCCATTACGGTAATATCTTGATCTGAAAGCCTTCAATTTATTGGCGGTCGGCAAATGAAATGCACTTTTGTGGGACCTCTTTGATGAGACGACGTAGCTAGTAGAAAATACTTAAGCTCTGAGGATATCTTTCGTGGGTCGTTAAATTTATTTTTTATTTAGTTCGACGGTGTATTAAACGGTGTGGAGCTTTAGATTGTATTGGAAAAGGACTATTTCGTATTGAATTAGTCTGAAGTTATTGATTGGATTTTAGTTGTAGAGATCATATATATTAATTCTAATTCTAATTTGATGTATTTCTTTTTAGCGTTGCGTATCCACAGGGTTGCCAACGGAACAGGATTTTGTAATATCTTGATTTAAAAGAGTGTCGTTGGAGTTTTTTTGCCCGTCCTTCTCCATAGAAATCTACGTTTTGGAATGGGCAACTAGCTTCAACTTTATGACTAACTGAACGACTATTTAATTTTAACAATTCAAAAGTGCCTGTCTGTATATGGTTTAATTGAAATAAATGCTTTGAGTTTGAGTTAGGATATGAAGTTTAGCAAGTAAATATATTCTTATAGTGTTATTAAATTGTATTTCCATTTGAAATGACAGAAATGCTGGAACGGGATGCCCTAGACACATAGCGACCTTATTGTTGACTAGCAGCGCCCCGCGGTTTCACCCGCGTAAGTTTTGATCCCATGGGAAAATCGGGATAAAAAGTATCCTGTGTTAACCCTGGTTATAAACAATATATGTGCCAAATTTCATCCAAATACGATTAGTAGTTTTGACATGAAGAAATAACAAACATAAAAACACACTCAAAAACTTTCGCCTTTAAAATATTAGTGTGATTTTCTTCAGAAAAGTCAGGTGCGTAGTACTCGCAACTAGCGTGCGTGTATGACAAGCGAGGCAATTGCGTAACACATTATCAATCGGAATCGGTTTCATTTTGATAGTTCAACAACATTCATTGCGTTATTTACGTGTTGAGCAGACAAATTTTTCGAACTTATGAAGCAATGGATTAGCAATTTGCTTCAAAATGATTCAGATTCCGATTGATAGTGTGTTACGCAATTATGGTGCAGATGTATGAAAGTAAACGAGGCAAAAGGAATATGTAAGGATCTTAGCTGGTGGCTTTAGGGCTTACATGACCTAAAGCGCGGTCACTGTCGGATTGCATAGAAAAGAAAGAGAAGCGCGATGACACAACGCTGGTAATTTATTGCAATATATGAAGCAATTATTTAATTACAAAAAATCTATTGTTTGGACTAAAAAACTAAAACAATAGATTTAGTATGTTGCTTGTAGAATAATCTGACCAAAAAACAGAATGATTGTTTGTATATTAGTATGGTTTTTATTGTAAAAAGAAAGTTTTTAGAGCAATCTTCATGATTTTTTTCTATCGTATCAAATTAGTTGTATTATGTTTTCAACACACTACCTACCTAGCATATATCCTGAAGAATATCATATATTTTTCTGATTTTGTTTTCTGTTATGTAGTCGATGATAATATACTTTATTTCTAAAACTTGCGTTTTTTGTGTTTAGGTCCTTTAAGCTCTTTATCCTACCCTCATGGGAAGAACGCCTAAGCTTATGTGTGTGTGTTCAATAACAAAACCTTTAAACTATCAAAGCACTTTGCATGTCCAACAAAGTTATCGTTTGACACTAACCAACCTTTAATCACACTTTTAAGCATATTAATGCCACGAATACCATTTTCTTGACTTAACATGGAAAGACCAATTAAAATTTTATAATTTGTAACTGGCACATTACTCTTTGTGACAGAAAAATTTGAAGCACTCACGAGGTAATTTGAACTTAATTAACGGTAATTAAGTTTGGTATTACAGTACGTAAAGAGGATGAAATGTATAATTTAAATAAGGCTATTATTAAGACCATATAAAAACTATTAGCTGTAATAAATCAAGTTGACAACCCCTGTGAAACCTTTGCGTTATTCTGTGGTGTGGTCACGAACATAAAGTTCCAGTGCGTTTACATTTTCAAAGTTTGTTTTAACTTGTGTCATCATGACTGAAAAGTTGGGTAGGAATTGGTGGTCCTCATGTTATGCACATGTGACGGAGGAATGAGGAAAAAGTCTTGAGGAAAGTTTTGAGTATCAATGTGAATGGCTCTAAGAGTAGGTTAGACCGAAGAACATGGATGAACCGTGTGAAAGATGATATGGTTAGAAAGGGGAGTGACTACCAAGATGACGACTAATAGAGAAATCATCATTTGCCTAGCCTTTTCCCAACTATGTTGAGGTCGGCTTCCAGTCTGACTGGATAAAGCTGAATACCAATATTTTACATGGATCGACTGCTTAACTGACCTCCACAACCCCTTCATCATTTCAGCCGAAAGACGTCCACTGCTGGACATAGACCGGTTCTGCGCTTCTCGCATTCAACGGGTTCCTGCGGCATTCACAAGGTCGTCGGACCACCTTGCACAACCCCTTTACTGTGTTATAAAACTTTTTAACAAAAAAAAAACCGACTTCCAAAAAAAACACTACAAACTGAAAAAAAAAAACACTACAAACTGAAAAATAACTTTAATTTCGGAAGTCGGTGTCTTAGGGATCAGTATTTTAGTTTTTGCCACCGACTTCCGAAATTAAAGTTATTTTTCAGTTTGTAGTGTTTTTTTTTTTCAGTTTGTAGTGTTTTTTTTGGAAGTCGGTTTTTTTTTTGTTAAAAAGTTTTTATTTCTCGCTTTTTAGTGGGTCTATTTATAATTTATCTAAGTTACAATAGCCTAAAGTCAACTTGCCCATCGCCTTTTTATAAAATATTCCTTTTCTCGATGCAGGGACGTTAATTGTTGAGGAATTCTCCTTTTATTAGTTTTTAGATTAGATGCTGATAATCCTGGCTGCAGCATCAGGCCAGACTTATGTCAACATTGCATTGAACTTAAAATTAGTCCTGTTTAAAATGAGCCCAAACACGACTACGGTGCTGTAATTTCAAGGTTTGTACTTTTTCTGATGCTCCTGGCTTCAGCATCAGGTCTTCGGTGTTCCTCAGTAACAGTACGTTTATCCACACATCGAGCCCTTTTCAATGAGCCTAAACACGATATATCTGCTGTTAGTTGTCGAGGAGTTAGGTACTCTGCAGACTATCCTGACTGCAGCATCATGACTTGATGATCATGAGACCAAATGTGGCAAATGCCCTATCAAACATCAAAACAATTTACTAAAACAGTCCTTGCCTGTTCGAGTAACTTCTTACTGTTAAGGAGTTGTACCTTCCATCATCAGCCCAGCTACCTGAGATGGTGACAACCATACACAAATACACAAGATACTTCATAAAATATGCGAAAAACAATAAGTGAGCCTATAAAATTTGAGGGTTGCCCTCGATTTCTCTAAGATCCCATCATCAGAACCTAACTTGGTGACAATGGGACCACCTCAGAACTATCTACTTTCGAACAAAAAAAGAATTTTGAAAATCCGTCGATAATTGGCGGCGTATTCGATGAACAAACATACAAAAAAAAAAAAAAAAAAAAAAAAAAAAAAAAAAAAAAAAAAAAAAAAAAAACATACAAACACCCGAACATAGTACCTCCTCCTTTTTGTAAAGTCGGTAAAAAGACTGGTTGTTAGACTTTCGGGCTTCTGACGTCCCGTATCAACTGACAAAAAGATCCACGACCGCGGGGACCAACTGCTTAACATGCTCGAGCCACGGAGGGGTTTTAATATGTAACGATGGTCACCCATCCACGGACCAACCGCGGCAAGCGAAGCATAATCTGATTGATCGACCCGTGCGGCTGTGGACCGACCGACCTATGGACAAGTACTTTATAAAAGTAAAAAAAATTCTTTACTATACACAAGCTATGTACTTAATGCCAGTCTTTGATAGTAGTGCACGAACAAGGAGCTAACTTTGTGACTGGTGGCTGAGGTAGGTTTATATAAAAACCTGTATTACAGGGTGGGCGCCACCACATCTAAAGCTTAACTATTACAATTATTATTTTATACCTGTTAGACCAAAATTCATGAAATCGTAAAAGTTGTAAATTCTTGTAAAATTCCTTTACTTCCAATCATCTTATAACTCCGAAGTTGCCTGTCACCCCTTTACCGAGGTTCTGGCCCCTCAGCCTTTCGCATTCCATAATAAAAGCTCATTTCTTTAAAATATGATAATTTTATTTTTTCAAGTAGCGAATGTTGGTGAAAAAAAGAACCAGGCTGAAGTGGGAGTGGGCCAGACACGTCGCGCGAATGCACCCGGTGAGATGGACAAAGATCGTCACTCACTGGACGCCTGAAGGATTTCGCTGTCCAGGTAGCCCACGGTGAATGTGGTATAACGATCAGACGGGGTTTGCAGGGTCAACATGGTCAGGTATTACTCAAAACAGGGAGGTTTGGAAGGAAAAAGGTCCCTATCAGAGGCACACAACATAGGCTAACGAAAAAAAAAAAAAACACTTGCTTTTGTCCCAACACTAGCTTGTACGTTTTAATTACATAGAGTACATTTTTCACGTCAGAACGGTACATTACTTGCTATTCAAATAACTAAAAGGAATGTGACTGCCACGCTATAAATTCGCAATTAAATTATAGCTCGAGGCTTTTTTGAAGAAATTATTAACGTAATTATTAACGTTTATTATATATTAAGGACATTGTACGCTAAAGTAATTTGTAAAGTACTTTATTACAGTAGTATTTTTATCAGATTTTCTCTGTACGATATAGAAATGGGCCAAAAATAAAGCAATAGACAATAAAAGCAAGAATTACAATAGAGAAGTATGAAAGAAAAAGACATATCGACCCCAAATAGATTAGGATAAGGGCAGTAGGGTAGGGTAGGGTAGGGTTAGTAGAATGGTGACTACATCAAAATCAAATCAAATCATCAAAATATAATAAAAAATTAAATAATCATCAAATCATTAGAAACACCAATGGATGGATAGACTGAATGGGTGCACAGACGACCTCTTGAAACTTATAGGAAACAAACCGTTCTGTCTTTGATAAATAATAGTTCTTCATAATAATCATTCTCGTACGAAGTTTAGCTTTCTGTTTATACATGTTAGAATATTCTATTATTTATACAGTGTAACATAGACAGAGACACTTTTTTAATATGAACAACTTTATTTGTAAACTTACAGTAGCCATATCAGTAGTTACCATTAATAATATTCTTTTCTGTAATCTAACACTAAAATATATTATTAAAATTTGGTATAGAGATAGCTTGAGTCCCGCGAAAGGACATAGGATAGTTGTTATCCCGATATTCCCACGGGATCGACACTTATGCGGGTGAAACCGCGGGGCGCTGCTAGTACATTATATACAGGGGAAAAAAGGGAAGAGCTCATTGGGCATCAACAAATTCAGCCGCATCGCTGTCAGTGAGAAAAGTGCCCAAAAGGCTGGCCGCGTCGCTACGTTGGACAACAATTCTGATTCTTTGAGCTAAAAATAGGCCAGCCCTCGTCACGCAAAGAGTCGACCAATCGCTTGGCGATGTTCAGAAATATTCGATGAAAATTCTGAAATCTTGAACTGCGGGTGACCGATAAATCCCACGCAAAGACGTTATTTGACTAAGAAGAGCAAAAACCTTTAAAAGATAAAGTGAGTTATGAAAGAGAAACCAATCATAAACTTCAGCAAGGCCAACCCAGTTGGGTTAAGAAAAAAAATAATTAAAACAATTTCTAGTGTCCGCAATGAATCAAGAAAACTTTCTACATTTAATGCTATTGAGCCCCAAATTAAAACCTTCAATCATTAAGGCGAGGGCAATGAAGTTCCCAAAATGTTTTCCAACATTAAACCGAGGCCGCTAACATGCGGTTTGTAGAGATTCTAAGATAAACTAAGACTCATTTAAACTTAACAATGTGCTAAACTAAACTTAGCTAAGTAGTCGAGATTGTTCGCGTTCGTAGTTGAATTAATTCGTGATAAGTTTGAGTTAGTTTTAGGGAATATTGCACCTGAACTTGTAGTAGGGTATGTGTTGAAATATTAAACATGTGTGATAATCATATATGGTGATGGTCGGAGGGGAATTTGAGTTCAAGTATTCTAGTGGATTATGTTAATCATATAGATATCCGTGATATTAATCATACAGACGAACCGGATGATAATAATAATAAAGCCTCGATCAACATCTATCGAGGCTTTCGTTAGGCGGTTGGATCAAGGGCCTGATTCAGAAGGCAGTACTCCTCGATACGGCTCGCATTGTGAGGAGGTTCCTGTCTCTGGAGCCCTAACCACCGGTAGCTTGGACTCTGCTCCCGACACCGGCGGATAACTATTTTTTATATTTTTAAATGTTTTTTTATACTTATTTTTTTAAGAAATATTTAAAAATGTAATAGAATAAGGCATGTAAATTAATAAAGGACATAATAATAATAATATTCCACAACTATCACACAACGCCGTCTAGTCTCAAGCTAAGCAGAGCTTGTGTTATGAGTACTAGACAACTGATAAACATACTTATATATTTCTAAATACATACATATATAGATAAATTACACCCAGAAACAGAACAAATGATCATGCTCATCACACAAACATTTGTCCTGGGTGGGAATCGAACCCACGACCTCCGGCATAGCAGTCATAGTCACTGACCACCAACAATACTTTAAAACATTGTATTCTAAAATTAAGCTCTTTAGTAGTCAATTATAATCGTTAGTAACGTAGTTGTGAATCAGGAAAAGTTTAAATTAACCCAGTTTGTTTAACAAAACTTTTGAATGATTTAAAATCTGAGTAACGAAAACGCTTAGGATTAAATGGTAAGAAAGAAATCAGACAGCTAAGCTAGAAGTCCAAAGGACTTAGACAAAGTGACGTTCTATCAGCGATAACCACCATGGACAAATCAAAAGTGTATTTGATTGATATTTATGCTGCAATCTTGTTGAAAGTCGTTGTAGAAATACGAAACTACTTGTAAGGGATTGCCACTTCCGCCAGGGTCGCGGGTTGTTCGAAAGAGATACCGTGGCCCCTGGCACAGGCAACTGAAGGAACACGGGTGGGTTTTAGTCAGTAAGAGTCTGACACTCCCTTCCGCTCCGCCCAGAGCGGGAGGGGTCATTTGATGATTTTCCAAGGCACCCAACCTCCGGAGGTCGGAGAGTGAAGGATTTTTACCTCACTAAAACCATCCCGGTGATCACCATCAGCACATAGGGGTGGTCCCGGTTCCTCTTAACAGACCAATTTCGGAACCCCCATGTGCAACGCCTGTAAGGCACATCCCTGGGAAGTCTGTAAAGAGGCTTCCCCTGAGCCTTGCTATGCACGGCAGCACGTGACCATTGTGCCACCGTCTTCCCTAGGGTCACTTGGTGGGTAAACAGAGTCCCCATTCTGTGCGCCCGCAACCCCAAAGGTCTACCTTATTTAGTAAGCTGGTTTCGACGTGTTAGGCGCCAAGGCGGTTGCCACCCCGACGCCTCCTTCTCCGAGCAGGGTCAGCCCTCTCCTGATCCCACTCGGCGGCCTCCTTCTTGACCATCACGATACTTGTCCAGACCCTAAGGATTATCAACGTTTAGACCGAAAAATAATAAACTCAACAACAGTAAATTTCAGTGTCAATTCCGCAAACAACACTAAAGTGTCTGTTTAATATTTGGTGGCGGCCCAAACAACGTCTAACCAAGCTTAGCCGTATAAATTCCATTTTGGAGCAACAAACTGACAAGCAATAATTAATATTCAACGAAACGCACACTCGACTATCAGGAGCGGTTCCGTACCAGTAAATTGCACGAGTTGGTCCAAGTGAGCCAATCCACCCTACCGCGGGGCGTTTGCTAAAACTTTGCTCATATTTAATTTGGCAGCGCACTCGCTCGGGAGTAGCCTGATTATTGTTACACGTTAAACACTATTAGTTCAATCTTCTGGCTGTATAGCATCAATATTGTCACAAAGTTTGCCTGTTGGAATTTGAATATTAATTTTGGTAACTTTATTTTTGGGAGCTTCCTTGTTTTGGAGTTAGTTTACAAATAGTTGCAAGACTTGTTGAGTTTGTAAAAAATTGTTCATTGTTTTTAGTTCATACTTTTATTAATCATAATATGGCTGTGTGTAGTATCACTCACACAATTCACATATGTAGTATTTACACTTAAGTATACAATGATTATAAATTTAACTTTACTTGTAAGTTATTGAAATACGTATATAATGCGTGATGCAATTAAGTCCAAAATTTAAAGCGAAGAAATCCAATCAGTAAACCACAGCTGCTTTAAACAAACCTTGAATGTTTACTAGTATTACCTATTGGTGTTCGTGCTCAATAAACAAAGGAGTTTCAAACATCTGCATTGCTCAATGTCCTTGAACTTCGTTCAAACGTTAATGCTGACACAGCTCTAGATGTAACACCATAACTTCTCCAAGATAATTCTATCTCCAAGGCTGACTTACAACACTCTGCCAAAATCAATAAGCATCGAAGTCGAACTGCATTGGGTGAATCGCAATACGGGTATGAGTATCAGCCCTCCCTATATGACACCTAACGAGTACCAGCGTTAGTTAAGCAAATTTTGTGGAATTTGGCACAAAGCCGTGTATCCAAAGTTTTGGTTCAAGTCAGTGGAGAATTGAGTTTGGTATTTTCTTCGGGAATATTGTAATGAACAAGATGTGGGTGGGTAGAATCAGGAAAGGCTATTTTTGTTGGGATGTTTTGAGAATTTGTGCCAATGCCTTCTACACAATGAAAGTATAACGGGTGGCAAGGACATCGGCGCAAACTGTAATCATGAATTCAGCACATAATTCTAGACCTTCTAGCGGATATTTTTTTTGGCGGTTATTAAAAACAGCTGTTTATACAAATTGCAATACCTATACGTTCAAAATGTATGGATGTCCGTGTCACCCTGTATAATATGATAGAGACCTTGAAACTAGTAATTTCAAAACTATGTAATTATAATATCTGTATCTCAAGAGAGTAGTGGTGGCCCAGTGGCATCAGCCGCAACTTACGAGTTTGTAGTTCGTAGGTTCGAACCCACATAGGCGCTTTACTTTGTGTAAATTATTTCATCACCACTGCTCTCAAAACGGTGAAGAAAAACATCGTGAGGAAACCGGCATGTCCTAGAACGAAAAATTCGAAGACATGTGACATCTACCAACCCGCACAGGGCCCGGGTGGTGGATTACGGCCCACTCCCTCTCATAGAGAGGAGACCTGTGTTCCAGCAGTAAGAACATTATAGGCTGATTATGATGATGATCTTAAGAGGCAAAAGTGAATTATAGAAAACTAGGGTAAAGAATCAAATCAATAAAATTACTACCTAATGAACATAAAAGTTTGAACGCCAAACTTTGAAACTACTACTGTAATTGCATCTGAAGAATCATATTGCTTCGAACCGTTACTGCCGAACAAATTGCTACCAATAAAAACTTTCGAATTGCAAAAATTAAATCTGTTAATGCCCACAGCGCTCCTACACTCCGGTGCCAAGTTTATTAGAACAAATATATTATATATTGAACTAGATTCCACTCTCATATATCTACAGGGTTATTGGTAAAACATTAACAACCTCTTAAGAGGTCATTGTACTCATCACTTTGCACAACTTTTACTATGGGACCAAAACTGAAATCGCGAAAACATAAATGTAGTGTTAATTTATTCATCAAAAAAGTCATTCCATAGAAAATGTATGAGAAAATTAATTATTTATTTATTTATTAAACTTTATGCACAAGTAAAAAAACTGTACAAAGGGCGGACTTAATGCCTTGGGCATTTTCTACCAGTCTACCTTAGGGTGATGCAGAGACAATACACAGTAGGTGCAATTACAGAAAACAGCTTAGAAAATATAACTAGAATATAAAAATAAATACTTAGATACATACATACAACAAAATATAATAAAATAAAAAAAGTTATGAGAGATAAACAAGAAAACCTGCAACAACTTAATCTTGAGACGAATCTGCCAACTTCTTGTGAATGTGTTCTCGAGCTTTCATTTTAAATGTGAACTGATTGGTTACCGTCCTGATATTCTGAGGGAGCGCATTCCAAAGGAAAACCGCCTGGACAAAGAAATAAGACTTTATAAAACCAGAGCGAATTATCTTCATCTTTTTTTGTAAAAAATTTCCATGTTTTAATAATTGTAACTAACCCGACTTTGTTTTATTTATATTTATAAATATCTTATAGAAACTACTGAAATACTGGTATTCAACTGCATCCGGTTAGACTGGAAGCCGACCCCAACATAGTTGGGAAAATGCTAGGCAGATGTTAATAATATCATAATATATAGAACAGCAGCTACATGACCTACTGATAGACAAAACACGGTCAAAAATTGATATCTGCAGTGGACAGATAGAAATATTGATATAATATTCCTTTACCCTCTAAGGAATATTGATAAAATTCTGAGAAAGAGCCAACCCCTGCAAACTCAACTACCCTATAAGTTAGAACCGCAACAGAAAGTTAGAGGTTTCATAGTAAAACATACTCCCGTCGTTTATCGTCTTCAAACTTGGTTTTAAGGGGCTCAATAAAAGAGCTTCCGCAATTGACGGTAGTACACGGTGTAAGTAAGCTAATCTTTTATAGTACACAGAACAGGAACAGAGAACAGGGGGGACAGGGGGGGAGGAACAGGGTGTAAAGTTCACTCATACTCTATAGAAAAGGGAGGATTCTCCGACCACACGGGTGTTGTACCTGGCGGGCAACTGCCTGAAGATTCATGTCGGGCCGTTGTATCTATGCTAGTTGCGGGGTAAACTCTGCTTGCGAGATGCAGGATTTTGCGTGACGTCAGTATGACGCGTTGTTCGCATGTGGCGTTGTAGATACCGCTACAATAGAACTAAAAAGTATGATGAACAGGGTCGAAAGTTCCTCATCCCATATAGAAAAAATAGAAGCTTCCAATCAGAAGAGTGCTACATCTGTTGGGTAACAACCATAGGGCAGTAGCCCTACGGTTGTTGTCAGGTTTCTGATGTTGTATTTCTTTCGCGATGTAAGATTTGCGTTACATCAGATGTGATGCGAAGTTTCGTACATGCCGCAACAGAACGCTTTAATTCACGAGACAAATGAAAAGGTAGAAATAGAAGGTATAAAAATCAAATCAAAATAAATAAATAATCAACCATTAATGAAAAATGCAACGAGGAATTAAAGTAAGTACGGTAAAATCAACTGGTGAGTTTATATCCGAAACCACACACAAAGTTGTGCGCACAAGCTATCCGTTGGTAATTTTGAAGTTACTTAACGAACAGTGGATTATATACGTACTCCTGTATGTATCTTACATGTGTTCGGGGTATTAGAACTTCTAGCCGTACTTCCTGGAAATTCTAATGCATTTACAGTTATTCCTACTAACATTGTTGAGTATTTTCCTGCCATATTAATGTCGATTGTTAGGTTAATGATAGATTTTGTCACATAATTATATGTGAGACCTTGACACTATTTTTATAGGCAAATCTAAGCGCACGGCAGTGCGCAGGCCAGGTTCCAGCAAGAGGCCGCACGTACGCCGTGCACTATTAACCCGAACCGCTTCGAGCTACTTTTGACCACCCTGTATCTAACTATTTGTCACACGAAATCGAATCCAACTTCACATACATAATACCATGACTGCTGTTAGTAAGCATACCAAATTTTATAACTGTAACTTTAATAGATTCGAAGTTATGGACTTTTTAAAATAGCTAAAGTGTCACTGACTGACTGACTGACGGACTCCACTCACTTAGAGCTAATCAAAATGTTTAGGGACTTCTAGTAAGCCTAGAAACTTGAAATTTGGCACGAAGCTAGACATTATCATGAATCTAAAGGAAAAATAAAAAAAATGGTCAAGTGTGTGTTCGTTATGTTATAGTTATTTTTCATGCATATTATTTTATGGTTTTCTGAAAACCCGCCAAGTTTAAATGGAAAAATATTATTGTATTGATATCTAAAAAACTTTCAAACACAAATTACTTACAACAGAATTGCAAAATAATGCCGGTGCAAAGAAAATGGTTTGAAACTTGGCGTTGGTTTCGATTTCAACTCTTTTGCTGGTCAAACATCTAGATGAAGTAAGGAACTTGGCCTTCTTTTTCAACATTATGTTTTTGTTGGGATTTAGATTAGGTGAAGGGGTTGCATGATGAGCACGATGTAAAACTGAGACGGTATTAAGCTGAGTCATCGTCATATAGTCTAGCCTTTCCCCAACTATGTTGAGGTCGGCTCCCAGTCCAACCAGATGCCGCTGAATACCAGTGATTTACATGGAGCGACTACCTATCTGACCTCCATAACTCAGTAACTGGGTAATACGATACCCCTAGGTAAGTCTGTTTGTCAGACTTTCGGGCTTCTGACGACCCATAACGACTAACAAAGATCAATTAATGACAACCGGGACCAAACCCTTAACGTGCTTTTTGAGGTATGAAGGGGTTTCGGTATGTAAAGATGGTCACCCATCCCCGGACCAACCGCGGCATAGGTAGCTTAACGTAAACGTGATCATGAAAAATAACCAACAATGTATTGTTGGTTATTTTGAAGACAAAACTGATCAGCTACAATACAAACCAAAATCCACTAGGAGCTTTAAAGCATTAAGTCTTTTATTTAACAATATTATCAATACTTCCCTCGAATTTATCTTTATCTGTTTGCTCTACTTGTTCACCTTTATAAAAACCATTACGAAATTGTATTATACGAGTAACAAGGTGGATTTTGCTCCTTACAGTAAGTAACCTGTAACGTAGCCACAATCCTGTAATTAGCTTTGCCGGCTTTCTGAGAAGGTTTTCTTACATAATTGCGTTTGGGAAAAGATTTAGCCTTGGGAGCTTGGAAAATTATAATCTTAGGGAATGTTAGCGAGTATTTACTTGAATTTAAGTTTCATTACGTAACCTCTTTCGAATTGTATATTAATTTTAGAATAACTTATTATACAACACGCCTGTGTTAGCCTGTATTTTGATTTTGTGTGAAGCGAAGTAAAATTCGGATGAGGACAAATTTTTGACACGTTCTTTCTTTTTCTCTTAGTCTAACTTTGAAAAGGATAAATGGTTTACTTTTTCTAACCCTAAGATTAATTGTTTTAGATAATATCAAATCAACAGACCTTATATGTGCACTAATAATAAAGCTGACGAGTTTAAACGCGCTAATAGACAAAAGACATATACAAGTCATTAGCGTATTCAAAGAAACACGTCACAACAAGAAATTTCACGCGGACGAAGTCGCGGGCAGACGCTAGTTATATAATAAAGTTGTTTTTATGTCTGACTGTGTGACCATGTTGTTTTTCTTAACTACGAAACGGATTTTGATCCAGTTTTCACCGTCATTTAGAATTTTTTTTTTCCGGAAGATGTGTTTGTATATAAATTAATCGTGCAAATTAATGGCGGGTCGCTTTCGCTAGTCTAATAATATTATTCTACTTATGCGCTCAACTATCACTATTGAGACACAATTACTTTTTCTATTGATACCGAACTTTAATAAGCTTGCCTTAACAGACAAGGCGATAACAACAACAGTCAGCAAAAATATTCCCACCGTCTAATACCCTTTAGTATAAAACTGCGTCAGTCAATTTCCCTAATTTGACGTTGCCAACAAAAGTAGAAGAAATGTCGGTGACTATGGCAACTCAAGCTTCCGCACATTGTGTAAGCAAATTGTAATCCGAACTAAAAGCATCATCGAATCCCAAGTCACCACTTACTTCTTGTTTTTTTCCATTTACCAATATCAAAACAAAATTGAAGCTCGGTTCCTCAGTGTTTCATTATTTTATTCTGTTTTCGTGTTCCTCTTTATTGCTTCATTGCTTTGGAAGCAAGTTTCTGTTTCCTTCATTTGTTTTATAATTTTAATTGGAATGTTATTTCGTGATTAATTATCACGAAAAAAAAATCGAAAGTTAACGAGATTGATTTTGAACCTAAGGATTATAATTATGTTTTGGCTTGATGTGATATAAATTTTGTGATTTCATTCTGTAACTTCTGTTTTATATTTTGTTGTACTAATTAAATTGTGTTTTCCTTTTTTTTTGGTCCGTACAATAGTTCTACCGTTACGACCATATACATTGTTTTGATCCAGAATTTAAACTAATCTTACTTTTATTTATTTATTTATTTATTTTATAATTTATGTACACACAGTAAAATACATAGAGATATGACATTTTATGTTAATATTTTGTAACATTTCAACATTATTTTTCTCAGTCGTTAAGGCCCTTGTGGCTAAGTAATAACAGCCGCTCGGGTCGATCGATCAGGTTAAGCAACGGTTGCCACGGTTGGTCCGTGGATGGGTGAGGATGTTTACGTACCAAGGCCCCTACGTGTCTCGGAAAGCATGTTAAGCTGTTGGTCCCGGCTGTCATTCGTGTATCTTTGACAGTCGTTACGGGTCGTCAAAGGCCCGAAAGTCTGACAACCAGTCTTACTAAGGAGAATCGTATTACCTACCCAGTTACTGGGTGACGAGGTCAGATAGGCAGTCGCTCCATGTAAAATATTGGTATTCAGCGGCATCTGGTTAGTATGGGAGCCGACCCCAACATAGTTGGGGAAAGGCTAGACAGATGATGAGTCGTTAAGGCCCTTACAAAATTGTTACTATTATCCATTATTACGACATTGTTCATTTTACATATTTTTTTACAACATAACTTGGCATGTTATATAAAAAATATTAATAACTCGAGAACGGCTGGACCGATTTTTATGATCTTTTATTTGTTGGATTTGTCTTTGCCCCGAACAGCAGAATAATTATTAAAATATGGAAAACAATAACAAAACAAGTCTAAGACGGTACGAAGATCGGCCGGGTCAGCTAGTTTTTAATATAATATTTTAAACTTCGTCTCATGCTTTCATCCTTGCTAATAAGATTTAAAACGAATCACGATTTCAAAGAAAACCATTTGCATATTATAAAAAAAACAACTCTTACTATACCTTTCTGGCATTTAATAGCCTTCCACTCGTTCTAAAAAATGTGGTTGTTATATTAGCGTTAAATTACTTATGTTTGAAATCATTTTAACAATTTTTATTACAAGATTATGTACGTAAATCGTTTTCGGTTCCTCTTTCATGATACTGTCTACTGGAGTAATTTTATTAAATGGGTTCTTTGAATTTTTTACAGACATACAAGTTAGAAGATCCAGTAGTATTCCAAAGATACCTTAAACTTCATCAAATATTAATTCTATTTCTTCTTGTGTTACGTCATCATCTGTCTAGCCTTTTCCCAACTATGTTGGTATCGGCTTCCAGACTATCCGGATGGAGCTGAATACCAGTATTTTACATGGAGCGACCTTCTTCTGTTCTTAGGCCTGTGTCCCAGCAGTGGGAACATTATAGGCTGATTATGGTTATGGTTATTATTATCATCTTTTGAATTAACAGGACTCAATTTGAATTTCATGATATTGTCTTCAACGTTTATAGACGTATCTTCTTTCCTACTTTTAGCCATTTCTTTTTGTAATCACAACACCTCTGGGCTTTCATATTCGAATACTTCCAATCCATACAATACTTAATAATATTTGTTCGTAATAGTTCCGATACACGTAACGCCACTTATTTTTCCAATTTACAGGAAGAAATCGCAAAGCCTCGCCCGTTCTGTCTCTTGTGTGCAATCCTTACATATTCTAGCTGGCTTTATAGTTCAATTTGTGAACTGAGGCGATGTACTTTGTTTTAAATGTATATTTTAGTGGCATTCAGTTATGTCGTTAGAATTTCATGTAGACTTGGTAATATTGAGATGCAATGTTGTGTCGCTTTCCATTATCATTTATCGTTTATTTTCACTTGTTTGTCTTTGTTTTATCTTGTTCTTTCATTTACACACGTTTTTCATAACACTTCAATAATACTATGATCATGGTGATGATTTTTTTTCCTTTTCATGAATCACTCTATTCTATGAATACTATCTAATAGATGTCGTAATTTAATCAATAATTTTATCACCTTTTATCCATTTTTTTATTTGAACAATGAGCCGATCCTATTCAATGTCTTATATTTAGACCAGCTACAGTCCATAACTTGCGTCGTACATACAATTCTGAATCTCAACTGTTCTAGCACTCAAATCAGAAGATCTAGCTATGTTGATTCTGGAAATGTATCACTGCGGTCTCAGAAAGATTATCCAATAGATATAGATAAAATAATAAATTTGCTAAGTTGTGATAAGTCTGAAGGAGTATATAAAATTTGAGGTAAAGAAATTTAATAAAAAAAAAAATCAGCTGTTCCCTAAATTTTGACGAGTTATACAAACATAAATGTAGGGAACAGCTTTTTTTTTCGCGATTTCAGGTTTGGTCCCATAGTAAAAGTTGTTCATAATGATGAGTACAATGACCTCTTAAGAGGTGGTTAATGTTTTACCAATAACCCTGTATACAATTTGAAAACACTAGTTTTAACTACATAGTTTCAGTAACAATAATAGCAAAAGTTCATCTCATTACGAGTGGCCTCCATGATGATAGGAGCCATTTATTTTCGCTCTCTTTACGATCTGAATGACACCCATTGGAGCCATATGCGGTAGAGTGTGGTTATTGTCATAGTTACCTGTATATTTGGGAGCTCATTTACCATAATTACCGAGACACAATAACAGGAATTACACTCAATTACTACTGATTTACTGATATTTATAAATGCACGTATCAAAAAATGAAGTGAAAGAAACTCTGCTATACGGGAACATTATACAGGGTAAGTTTTTAAAGACCAGACAAATTTAAGGGTATGGTACAGACCATAAAACTGAACAACTTTCTCCATGGGACCAATATCGTAACCGCTCGCATCGCTCTTTGAGCCGTCTCGGTGGGAGCAGCAAGCAGCTCAAAGACTTGAGTGGAGGACTTTGGTTAAAACCAAAGATCATGACTTTGAACTACGGCGGCGCCTTGAGCTTGATGCCAAGTGTGGCCAATTGAAAGCCCGACCACCTGCGGCAATTAACTATAATTTCATAGATGGTGTGCTCACGTGCCCACATTGTGCGAGGGTTTTCTTGTAGAAGATAAGCCACATGCGAGCTCACGAACGGCAGCTACTGCGGAGTTGAAGCAATCGCTCTGGCCGAAATCGGCCGGATTGCATCATCATCATCATCATCATCATCGTAATCGCGAAAAAATTTATCAACTGTCCCATAGAAAACTTCAATACATTTATTCGACCTAAATGTATGGGACGGCTGAACTTTTATTCGCGATTACGTTATTGGTCCCATGGAGAAAGTGGTTTGATGGTCTGTACCAAATCCTTAAATTAGGCCGATCTTTAGAAACTAACCCTGTCTAACGAGAAAGAAAATTACGGAGTAAAACAGCCTTGCAGAAATGGTGATGACACAATTTAAATAACGCATTGTAAACAAGAAGTTAGTAACATAACGTAATTATAATCTAAACCTAATGAAAACTTTCCCGGCTATTTGGTCCATCTTATTCGGTCGAAACCCAGTAAACTTTCATGATCATGCTTTGCAGTGTTGCTGGTTTGCGCAGTCTTAGTAGCTTTAGCATTAGAACTTAGTTTATACGTATTTAAGAGAATTGCCACATATATCATTAGAAACATCGACGCACAAACAGAAACTATGAATTCAGGACATGATTTAAGACCCCATTCTAGAAATAAAATCAGCTGTTTCAAAGAAAAGTGCAATATCTATGCGCTCAAAATCTATGGTAGTACTATTTTTTTTTTCTAACTGACGAAAAATATCAACGCTGTTCAGAATCATGTATTGAATTCATCTAAACAGGTGGTGCGTCGTTGTTCCTGCCACCCTGTATTTGCCTTTTTGCACTAAAGGCTCAATATTCCAAATTAAATTTTCTCTTCCATAACCAGATCAAATAACAATCGTCCCAGACAAACCTGAGCAAAACACGTTGTAAACATTGCCATTCAATGTGCCTTTAACCTTAAACATTGCCGTTCAATGTGTCTATAACACACGGCGAATACTGAAGCACATTACTGACTGTATCGCCACATCAAGGCACCTTGCTTTTAACCTACATCGGATGAAAGCGCGCACCGCGTTACGCTTGCTTTAAGGGCGTAATCGTGGCCGTTGGTTACACCGTACTCGTTATTAGTGTATAGGGTATTTATGTTTAAGGTTATGTTTGGTGTGAGTGGTTCCCTAGTGACAGCGAAGATTATTAAGTCGGCAAAATTCCTCTTTGCATAACATGACATCACGCCTGTATTCCATGAAGGGTTAGAATATAATAGAATAGACATTTATATTTATTTGTGTACACATGCCAGCACATCAAGCTACCCGAGACTGTAAAATCAACCTTGAACCTTATGCTTCAGCGATAAAGTTGAAAATCTATTAAAGAAATTTGACAGATTGTAGTAGCTTGATGTGCTGGCGTCTGTACTTAAGTTTAACCAAAAGCCAGATCCATCAATCTAGAGCAATTCAGGCAATTCTTTTCTGTGATAAAATCTCAGTCACAGTTACTACAGTGTGACTGAAATTTTTATCGTTTTATCTTCTAGACATGAGTCAACAAAGGAGTTAAGTATACTGGAGCGTCGGATATTGTTGAAGATTACTAAGAAACCGATGGATATTTTCGGATAAAATTTTAGTTTTTATTAATAGAAAACAAACAGCTCATTTATTAAATTAAATTTCAGTCCAGAACATCCATCGGTTTCTTAGTAAACTTCAACTATATCCGACGCTCCTGTATACTTAACTCCTTTGTTGACTGTACGTAGTCTACTCTTTAACAGCACTATTGGTAAGTCTTCAAAGTCAAAGTCAAATCCAAATTGGCACTTAGAAGGCACTTTTGAACGTCAAAAATTACAATAAAATAGAATTGATTCTAGTCGCCCCTTCCAAAACGTAGTGTTCGTATGGAGAAGAATGGGCTAGAAACTCCACCGTTACGCTTTCAAAATGTTTCACAAGGTTTTGCATACCTACCTACATTCATTAGGTATATAAATATATGTGAAGTCGATGCACCTAGAATAAAATTAGTCTACCGCAAAAGGTAAAAAGAATTAAAAATAAAGCAATGACAGATAATTAATCAAATATGTGATAGATACAAATATTGTTAAAGTAGATGATTTTCCTAGATTTTTTCTTTCCAACCATTTGGTAATTAATTGTAAATAACTGGGGCCTTAGGATAGGCAGATGTGTACCTATAGTACAGACGCCAGCACATCAGCTACCCGTAACTGTCAAATTTTACCAATCAACTTTGAACCTTATTCTTTAGCGATAAAGTTGAAAAGTTTGGCTAGTTATGTTTAAGTCCCATGTTATAGGAGGCGAGCCTAGTGCCATCAAGGCATCAATCCAGATTCCTTTTATTCTTTTGAAAAAAAAAATGAAAAATTTCTAAGCTTTCATTAAAATATCGGTGTGGTCTGTTTCATTCTAGGTTTACTTTTCTTCTGTTGTCATTATAGTGAGCAACTAATTACATGAAGAAAAGATGAGCCAGGACCTCTTAAAGTGTTGTCACTTGCACAAGCTCGTTAACTTTTGTTTATTTAAACTGCAAGATTCTGATATCAATACCAATGATTGATTAAACCAAAGAAATTCGTAAACCAATTTCAATTTAAATATCGGTGTACAAAAATTTCACCTTGAAAATAATTACACAGTCTCTTTCAATTTAAACCACTTCTGAAATGAAAATAATTATTCAATTCAAATAATAATTAAGTTCATAATTTTCCTCTCACATCTGCCACACAAAACCCACCTCTATGTGTTCAATAAACAACGTAAAATGACCGCTTTGAATGGGCCATATACAGCCATATATGACCATAGAGGATGAATATTAGGTACTAATGTAAGTGCAGTGATTAAAATTAACGATGGTAGGAAATAGTTAGGCAGATTCCGTGATAGCGCATAATGTAAACGAGATGGGATGAGGTTAGATAGTGATGCTGGGAAATAACTATTATGGTACAGCTATGATAATAGTACTGAGCTCGATGATAACGAAATTGAGAAAATTATGAATGCAATTGCGATTCAATTAAATTTGTGAATGCAGAAAGGCGTGTTCGCTTTAATACCGTAAATTGCTTTCGTTGCCTCTCAAAGGAAAAACAGATTGATATAATTTTTTATTTAATAGCTACACAGAGCATATTGTATATAAAAATATTCAAGCTATAATTGATAAGTGTAAGTTTTTATGTACCGGGATATAAAAATAATTAATTTAGTCAGGTTCTGAGAATTTCTTCCGAGAAGAAATACTTTGCCAGACCAATGAGGCAATATTTTTGAGACGAACAAAGCAACTGAGCCCTTTTTCAATAAGAATAGAATAATAAAAAAATTAAATTGGAGAAAATATTGAAGAACCTCTGTATATGCGTACGTTGCATCTTTCTCAAAAAAACTGATAATAATTTACCAGAACCACGAAAATCTGCAAAATATCTCTGGATTACGTCGATCCAAGGACACCTTTTTTGTAGAAATCTATTCAGTAGTTTCGAGTAATTTATACTATATGTAAACATATACATACATAGCCAGTCAGATTCATAACCCTTCCTCTCTGCCACAGTCGGGTTCAAAACAAGTCATTATAAATTAAAACATAAGCGTGAGCGTAATCGGCTAATGTTTCCACTGCTGGGACACAGGCCTCTGTGAAATGGAGTGGACCAGGTCAGGTCATAATCCTAAGAAATTGAAACATTCAATCAACTCATCACACTATCACAGTCCACTGCTTGACATATGTCTCTCCCAGGCTGCACTCTATCACGCCTTCGCCTTCCGCATCAAGTCTGTCCCAGCTACCTCTTTACAGTCATCGGTCCATCTTGCTGGGGGCGCCGGGCGTCCTACACTACGCTTGCCGATACGCGGTCTCCACTCTAGAACAGGTCTGCTCCACCGGCCTTCGGTACTTCGAAAAACATGGCCAGCCCACTGCCACTTCAGCTTGCCTACTCTATGAGCTATTTTGGAAAATCCGGTTCTTTTCCGGATAATTTATTTATTTTATTAAATACTTTAAGCACACAAATGTACGGAGACGGATGCCAATTGATGATATTATCATTCCTGATTTTATCCTTAAATTATAACATTACACTAAAAATATTACACAACGGTGTGACAAGCCCCAAGTTAAATCACGTAGCGGCTTGTAGGTACAGAACGTCATACAGGGTTATTTTGCATATTCATTAAGCAGTTCCTTTGAACATGCATATATTTGACTAAACTCATTTGAACGTCGCCTTTCATCGATCGATTCGATTTTGGTGGTGGAAGACTGACTTTGGTGGAGGCTTATTGTAGAAATACAGGCTGTCCTGTAATGAATGGATAACCTCATAAGGAGTCATTGTACTTATCATTATGTACAACTTTTACTACGGGACCAAACCTGAAGTCGTGAAAAAAGAATCAGCTGTTTTCTACATTTTGACGAGTTATGCGAACATAAATGTAGGGAACAGCTGAACTTTTTTACGCGATTTCAGATTTGGTCTCGGTAAAAGTTGTAATATGAAGTATTAATATCATCATGATTTCAGTCCGAAAAATGGTTAGTGCTATCGGTCATGCCTAGCTCCCAGCCACCTTTATAAGGTCGCGGCCCATCTAGCTGGGGTTCCACATTACGCTTGCCGATACCCGGTCTCCACTCCAGAACTCGTCTGCTCCACCGGCCAGCGGTCCTTCGACAAGCATGGCCAGCCCACCGCCCAGCCACCTTTTGAAGGTCGGTTCATCTAGCTGGGGGGCGTCCCATACTACATCTACAAATTCCACAATTCTATATCCTCCTCTAACCCCACTGCAGGTAACAAAGGCCTTTCCAGCTACCAATACTCGTACACAATAAAAATTAATGATCATATTTCTCGGAAGCTCCGATCAACTCAGCTACTAGTACTCCACACAAAACATGGGATCTAGTGCATTCAATCGTGGCCTTTAAACTATTACACGCGTAACATTTTATTGCGTACGTGTTGGTTTCTCAGAACATTTTCCCTTCACGCCTGGGACTCGTGATAAATCGTGTATACGAGTAAACGTCTGATAAGCAAGAGGGAAACGGATCGCATCTTGTAAGCATTTTGTCTCATAAACCAAATCACTAGGTACAAAATTGCGTTCAATTTATTTTAAGTGTTTGGGATTTTCTCGGTGAGGGAATTTAAAGACTCAAGTGAGTTCTGGATTAAATAAAAATGAGTCGACTAAAAATTTGAAAGAATTAGGTAAACGGTAAGACTATACCAAAGGTCCGGAGACATAGGGAAAGTATATGGTAGACTAGCATTTACACGCGGCATATGCCGCGTGGAGGATGTCGGAAATTATCCCACAAGAATGTACAGACGCCAGCACATCAAGCTACCCGAAACTGTGAAATTTCCCCAATCAACCTTGAACCTAATGCTTTAGCGATAAAGTTAAAGATCTATTAAAGAAATTTGACAGATTCAAGTAGCTTTATGTGCTGACGTCCGTACTATTGGGTTACAACAAAGTATCCTATATCCTAACCCAGGTCATATCTGTTCAGCCGTCACGGGGTGTGAAAAGGTAACAGACAGACAAGCAAACCGATAGACAAAAATTGACAAGCATCTTCTGGGCACGCTCGTTCCATCATAGACCTCATCTATCGACCGGCGTGATCGAGGTCAAGAGCAAGCCCACTCAGCAATAAAAAAAGTGTTAATTTCGCTTTTTTATTAGTAAGTATGGGTTAACAGCAATACATTATTGGAAGAAAAGAAGACGATAATTAAAGTTGAATCCCTATGGAACAGATAGCATACACAGAATTACAGTAATCACCAATTGGACAAAAGAAAAACAAATGACACGAGGCAAACACCGCACACTTCATTATTCATTTAGTTCCAGATCAACGAAACCAAACAAAAGAATCAACGTGCTAAACGCAAACGAACCGTTGAAGAAAAACACAGTGATAGTTGGCATTAACGAGTGCGCATTTGCTAAGCTGCTTTCGAACTCATTGGCAATTTTATTTGCTACCCAATACCCCGCAATACACCTCTGGCAGCTAGCTTTAAGTCCCAGCATTTAGTTGGATTTATTACCCCTCCGATATTTCGGCAACTTCCCTAACGTTTACTTATTTTGTTTCAACTTTGTTTCTTCCATTCTTACAGACTAAATTAAATAAAGTTCTTCTGCGAATAAACTTGGCCGCGCCACTTGTTTAATTAATGTAAGTTTACATCCTTTTATAGTTAATTAGTGTTTGAAAATTTAATATTAGAAGTTTTATAGTTCATAAGTTTCAAGGATTCGTTCTCTAGTTCTTGTTATGTAGTATAAGTTAATTGGTTCACCCAAGATGATCTTGTTTATTATTTCTATTTGAAAAGGTCTTGCCTTTAAGTTTAGAAAATGTTTTGTTAAAGCGGAGAGCTAGTGGATACCAATTTTCTAGTTCATTGGATCACTGATCAAAACTTACTTGTATGTTTTTTTTTTTGGTGCAAAATCGTCTATGAATAGACCTGTCGATATCACTATGTAACTTTAAGTAGCGAAGTTTATAAAGAGAAAGATGTTAAACAAAGCGAAATGTGGGTCTTCACAAATATAATAATGAATTTATTAAAATTGTCAAGACCCGTCTCTATTTCGCTAAATACTCTTTAAAAAGGGGATATATTATATTAAAATATTTACATAATTTAGAAGCTAACAGTCTTAAATTAATAATGATACCTTGTACAGTCAACAGCAAAAGTAGATGATCAAAATCAGAAATTCAATACTAATGAACGGAGTTCGCGTTAGAACTGTGTGGCGTCGAAGTGATTCAAAAGTATCATACGTAGTAAGTATTCTAAGTAGTAGTACTTCAACGCCACACAGTTCTGACGCGAACTCTGTTCATTAGTATTGAATTTCTGACTTTGATCATCTACTTTTGCTGTTGACTGTACAAGTACATATATAAAAAGGGAGAGGAAAGTATCAGAGGGCATCAAAAAATTTGTCCGCATCGTTGCCAACAGGAAAAGTGCCCAAAAGGTTGGCAGCTGGCAGCATTGCCACGTTGTATGGCAATGCTGATTCATTGGCCAAATAATAAGCCAGCAGTTTGGTCACGTGAAGAGTCGACCAACCGCTTGGTAATGTCTCGAAAAACTAAGTGGGCATTATTTTCAACCCCAAACGACTCGAACATATAACCTTCAATAAGATTGAAATATTTGCGCCGTTTGAGGTTTGGCGCATCTGCAGCAGTCACTGTAGCACAGCCGGCCGTGCTCCAATAATAATATAATTATACCTATTTGTACTCTTTTTAGGCAAGTTTTATCTTTGTCATCATTCCTACCATCATCAGATAACCCAAGGATATTTGTTATGAACCAGAATCTCATCGTAACCGTCACTAACTAAAATAATTTTCTTCACTAACGTACTCCCTGGATCTATGTACGTCTCATTCAAGACAATGAATAGAAATGGTCTAATCTGGAAAATCCTAACAAAACAGAACGTAACAGTTCCCGTCTCCAATAATCACAAGTGTACACAAGTACTAAATACAGACGTAGTAGCTATTCACAGCTTATTTCGACCCCTTTTTGTCCTCGTTTTTTTTAAGTCTTAAAGAATGGGAGTGAAAAGTTGGGAGTTTTGCTCGGAATGCTGCAGCTCAACCGTTCTTTTCTCGCGTTCATTTTCAATGTGAATTAAAATCTTACGAATGTATGTTGTTGCTTGTTATGTGAGCACTTGGAGGTTTTGTAAGGCTCTGGGTTAGTGTAGTGTTACAAGGTGTGTTTCTTGGCGTATGTGTTGCGAAAAATTCATCAAGCAGATTAGAATCATCAACCATATTATTTTGTTTTAAAAGAGTGCCCGTGGAGTTTTTTGCTCGTTCTTCTCCATTAGGTACATACTTTATACATACTACTACGCTTTGGAATAGGCAACTAGCTTCATCGTCCTGACTGACCGACCCCTTGACATTTCAAAAGTGCCTGCCAGCCTTTTATTGCTGGAGTACCATGATTTTGGCTAGTTTGTATATGTAAATTATTTTAGTATTTCTTTTTTTTTTTGTTATTGTTTTATTTGAAATAAATGGTTTGAGCTTGAGTTTAAATCAATTGGATTTTACCTTTTCTATGCAGTTATCCCTGAAACGTAATACATATTTTCATTCAATATTTTGAATATTTGAAGAGATTGTTTTTTTGTGGAAGTTGGCATGATCGTCAGGGCAATACTGAGACGACGGCTGATAGAGATGTATGGCAAAGAAAACGTGCTTCACTGACCTCAACTAAATCGGAAAGAGGGCAGGAAGATGATGAATCGCACACACCAACATTTAGTTAAGAAACTGTCACCATCAAGGCCATTTGCAACGGTTGCATTTTAGCAAAGGAACGTTATAACATTTCTATCTCAAGCTATCATTATTCATAAAAGACTCGACGTCTTGATTAATGTTTTAAACAAAGTTGAAATTTTATTTCAGTTGCAGGAATGGGAAGCTGACTGTAACTACCATTTTTCAATCCGTGGGAGACAATTTTATGAAAACTGTTGAAATGTGTTTTCGACAATTCCGTATGGCACTGGCTGTTTGCTAATTACTGTTTGCTGATGTTTAATTGCGTCCTTAATCACGCGTTTTAATTTGCTTATTTGAGAAGAATGAATGATTATTGTGTTTGGTTCTGTTCATGTTTTGAACGTAAAATATAGGTACAGTCAACAAAGGAGATAAGTATGCAGGGTCGTTGGATATAGTTAAAGTTTAGTTAGAAACCAATGGAACATCCATTGGTTTCTCTCTCGAATAAAATGTAATTCTATTAATAGAAAATAAAGAGCTCATTTATCAAATTTAATTTCAGTCGACAACTTACATCCATCGGTTTCTTACTAAACTTCAACTATATTCGGCGGTCCTGCATACTTATCTCTTTTGTTGACTGTACATGTGTCATCTTTATGGCCTGTTTCACCCCTACGTATAAGTTCAGCGGGGTAACTGCGTAACACACTAACAGTAGCAATGGCTTTCATTTTGTCAGTTAATGTTGTTGACATTAATTGCGTTATTTACGTTGTTGAACAGACAAATTTTTTGAACATGTGAAGATTAGAGGATTAGCTATATCCTTCAAAATGATTTAGATTGCGATTGAAAGTGCGTTGCGCAATTAGGTTGTTTAATAATAATAATAATAATATTTTTTTTATTTCACTTCAAAACTGTTGATCTGGTAAATTAATAATTTCATACAAACTTTGTTCTATTTTTGATCTTGTTTTGTAGATAGTACTATAAGGATATTATAACACAGGCCCTTCTTATTATTTTGTGTAACGATTACCCAAATTCCGTCTAGAATTTCTTATTATAAAGAATACCAAAATATACTGAAAACAAAATAATATCTAAGTTATTACCGTCTTCTTTTGCTGTTTCATGAAACCAATCGTCTAGTAAATAGGAAGCTACATTCTTCAAGTCCTTAGTAAATACTTCGAGATCAATCTATGGTACCCGTAAGTACACCATCATCTACCAAATGTCGCAAGACGTGGTAGATTGATGACGTCATTAATCTTTGTATGATCATTAATCTGTCTATCATCTGTCTATATAATCTAGCTAGTCTATATCTTCCTCCTTGAGGTCTCCCTCGAAGCAATGGCTAGCGTCATTTGTCATATTAAGCATGAGCTAGTGCAATAATATGTCAGTACTTAGGACGGAATCTTGAGATTGACGTTACATGTAGGTTTAGATATTACTACAGAGCTCTTTACTAAATCTTACTTGTCTATACTTATTAATAATTTAAAGAGTTTGATTATTTGTTTGAACGGAGTCGGATTTGAAAAAACTTTTTATCACATCTATTCAAAAAGAACTAGTATTCTTCGTAAATAGGGACTAAAATAGCTCTTTAATCCCTAAGGACTAAAAGTGATTTGAATTTGGAATGTAGATATTGATAAGTAGTGAAAGTTCCAATCACCAAAGAGATCAATCACGAACATTGTATGAACAAGTAACAGGTTATAAAAAATGAGTATGTCTTCCTCAATCAATTGTATGTAAATAAATAAACGTACTATTCTTATTCATACGTTGCACATACTTATTTTTTCATAGAGGGTGATAAAAAGTAGAGTATTCACCTCGGGAGCAACACTATTTTAAACTCGAGTGACGTACTTTGAATCCCTCGCTTCCTTGGCAAACAATCTACTATTTTGCATTTGATAGTTTAATTCTTAAGGCCATTTAACATCATGCTAAGGAACTTAGGAGCCGAGCACATAGAATAGAATAGACAATGCTATGTGACGGGACGGGTGGGGGGACCAAGAAATTTCACGCGCAGAAGCATGTTATTTATAAAACTAACATCACACCTTTATTTTTGGATTAAGCATTAAGAGTAGAACTGGACAAGCTTTAAAAATATTTTTAGAAATATTAATCCTATAAAGGACACAACACAACACCTAAAATACAATGTTCCTACTTTCAACATTTTTCATTCTCTAGCCAAAATTAAAAAAAAAAGTCAATTCACCAAAACATAATACCAAAAACGAGGTTAAGAATACTCCATTAATAACAAAACGACACAAGTTTACACATCACAATACCCCGCTAAGCTACATAACGAGTGAATATGAAGATGTCATCGAGATAAGCCAAAAATACTAAAACACAAAAGCCCCAGTCTTCAACGGTTATACAACGACAATAGGGTCCTTACAGTCGCAATTAATAGAACAAAAGAGGGTAAGTAAAACCTATAATGTCGGGCTCACTGTCTGCTCTGTTTGGTAATTCAGCTGAAAATATTCGTGAACATAGTCCAAAGAGCTTCTAGGACTGTATGTTACTGTTGGCAATGGATCGTATATGTGTGTTTTGTAGTGTGTCTTGAGATGAAGAAGAAATAGATCAGTCTATAGAGAAGACTCTAAGATTAGTGAACAGGATGCGGTTGGTAATTGGGAATCCAGTTTTTTTTTTATATCTTTTTTAGGCTCTTAACACGCTGAGGACACGCGGATGAGGTCTATGATGGAACGAGCATCGACGAAACACACCAGCCATCTTTCCTAAAATAATAATGTTAAAGGCAAAAATGTTGGCATTCTTATCGATGAAAATGATGTCATATTATGTCTAGACAAAGTTAAATGTCACTTTAATGTATTACTGCTGATGTTTAATGCAACTGAAACATTCATTAATAAAGCCAAAAGCGATTTACATCTTCATAAAATCACGAAACAACCTCTCAAAAAAATTAAAAAAGCCATTAAAACTGTCGTTTCTTGGCATACAACAAACAGAATTATATTATTCACAGTCGAATCGTAAATTTTATAACTTCCATTCGCTTTAGCGAGAAATAAAATTTGAACTTCTTTACAACATTCATCAAGCCGTCACGGCCAAAGCTTTTGAATAATAAAAATCTTTGCCTCGCGCAACGCAACGAAGTTTCCATAGCCGGGACATACTTCCCCTTCACGGTTTTTTATAACTTTATTATAAGAGACGAGAAGTAATTTCTTACATTTATTATTATTGCCGAAATCACATTTATCATGTCAGGTATCCGTGATAAATATCAATAATGATGCTTGTAGAATTTTTTCATGCGATTTTTTGTTCAGCAAAGTGAAATATGTTGTCATATTTTATCACCGTTTCGGTGTTATGTTCGATATTAATGTAATAACAATTTTGAGAGATTTAAAACTGAATTTTCATAGATTCACGACAAGGGATGAAAAATATGTTGTCGTCACTGCAATTAATATCAAGCTTACCTACTCCTGAGGATTTGTACTTGTCCATTAAAATTATCATAACTTGTCTTTATAAAGCGCCATTATTCAGATACTTTAGTAACTTAACAATAAAATATAGATGGCTGTGTAGACAAGTTTAATTTCTTGCCAAATTATAATTCAAATTTACCAAACTTGTTGAGACTCTGCTGAAAATTTTAATTTAGGCTTAGCTCAACGACACAGTTTAATGTAAGAAAACTCTGGAGTTCAAATTCATAGGAGATTCCTTTTAAGCGATAAATGTGTTACCAGCAGTGACATTTATATCTGTAATTCATTATTCTGCACATAATAAATAGTATTGTATTCTATTGTAGCACAGTATAACATAGTCAGCTTATAATGTTCCCACTGCTGGGGCACAGGCCTCCTCTCTGTGAGAGGGAGTGGGTCTTCTATTATAAGTAACTTTATAAAAAAATAAACCTAACCTGTCCGACGTCAGAGTTTTATTCAGCTGCGTCTAAAATACCACAGAAGATTAAGAAAAAAGTGACTCCGTCAGTGTTTTTAATGCTTCCATCGTAGTAGTACAGTCAACCGTATATCAGTGGTATTAATTTGAAATTGACAGCGCCTTTATGTCTTAGCAGTAAGGGTGATTTTCGCAGTGCAAGTGTTTCGTAGTTGACTGTACTTACAACAAAATCGAATTTAAATCGAAAGGCAAAACCCAAACTCGGTTACAACGAACAAAAAAAACTCACATCTATCACACTCATTACAACTCTTACACGCTACACCAGAACACGAGAACACAACTTCGTATAAGACATTATCGAAAACTTAAGTGATTAACTGTTTTCCAGAGTTACCGCTACCAAGACGGAGGTACAATAGACGAAAAGTTAGGCTATCCGCATATTTTAGAATGCTAATGTGATTTTGCACTTAGGCCACGTGACTTAACAAAGGGAGGGCTTTAAATATAGGAAGAAAGTTGTGAGTTAGAAGGTTGTTTTGGTATCTTTATATTATTTGGGAAAAGGGCGAGCAGGGAGGGATCCTTTTTAGAGGCGAGTTTTTGAATAGCCGGAAAAGGATTGACAGCTTTATTAAAGGTGACTGCTGTTTTTGTAGACCTTATTAAATACCAATATTCAGCATTTCCTAAAGACACTAACTCGTTCAATACATGAACTACTTACTATACAAGTTAATTGTTAATAGAGGTATGAGGAAAAGGGTGTAAAGTTCACTCATCCGCCATAGAAAAGGGAGGATCCGCCGACCAGACGGGTGTTGAGTCTGGTGGGCAGCTGCCTGACGATTGATGTCAAGACGTTGTATATATGCTAGTTGCGCGGTAAACTCTGCTTGCGCGATGCAGGATTTTGCATGACGTCAGTACGATGCGTAGTTTGCATGTGCCGATGTAGATACCGCCACATGATTTAGACCACTGTAACGAAACTATTTTAGGAAAACAGAAATAACATATATAACATGACGCCTAAAGGATTACACAGAGCTATACCTATAATAAAACCACATTTCTCCAGTTAAAAAGAAAAACAGTTAAAAAAAAAAACAGTTCCAAAATATTTAGTGTGTGAACAGATACAACTGCCACATCTACTAACCTCAAAGATGAAAATATCAATGATGTCACCATGTTGTCCCAAATTGAAAACACCAATATTCTAAAGACAGTACAGACACCGGAACATAATCCGCTACAGAGAAAAATCTTAACTGTTTAAAACTACAAGTATCCAATCCAATATCGCAATATCCAGTTACTTATCTAAAGACGATACCAGTCAGGTATTCATTTTGTAATTCCTTATTTCTTGTGTCTAGAGATTGCAATTTCCAGTGTGTGAGCCTGACCTGGTATTGAACCAGTCTTCATCGATTTTATTACCACTTAGTATAACTTTCTACTGTAGTTTGTTTAAGAGTAAATCTGGATTAAACTTAGTGTCTATTATAGGAAGAGCAGACTTGGTATATAAAATACGTACAATTCACTCCAGCTTTATGAAATTATTTCTGCAGTTTGTTTTATTGGTTTGAAAGTAGGTCTTATTGGTCCTTGGGGCAAACTTTGAATATGATGATGATTAAAAATAAATGTAGATCATTAATAACTCGTAGTTCTTTTGCTCAAAATTAATCAGCAGTATTGCAACCTGCATAAATAGATGATTGTTTCTAGTAAGATATTAACGTTTTTTGATATCGGAAAACGAGTTTTGGAACTCAAATCGAGTTGGGCAGGGCACCTGGTAAGGCGCAGTGACGATTTTACGTGATAATAGTGTCAATTTTCACTTTTACAAATTTTCGTAGCACTTTCTTAGGGTGTCATAATTAATAAAAATACTTTGTTAATTTGTGTTACATCTATAGCGCAGCATTGTTAATATTATTCATTAACTATTTATACACTAAACTAATTCAAATGGTTTGGAGTTCTCTTTAATTAGCCTACGCACTATATCCCTGTGGCCTTAGTGTGAGATTTTTCGACTCACGTTCGATTGCGAGCGCGTTAGAATTTTGTATGGGAAATTTGGTTTCTCCTAGTGACCACCAGGTGGCGCTATAACTTTTTCCCATATAAAATTCTAACGTGCTCGCAATCGAACGTGAGTGAAAAAACTCAAACATAAGCCTCTGTTGTCAGATTTTTTAAAATTAATTTTACATTATCTACATTAATAATTCGCATTAACTGCCAAGAATTGCTCTCATTACAATTACTAACCGTGTCCTCTCTAATATACGCACTCATGAAGAAACAAAGACGACCCAGAAACTCAATATCTCAACCAACGATATTCATCCATAAAATATTCACCTCGTGCCTTAAAATAAAATATCACAGCGTTCAAATGTAAGACAAGAACTTAATGGGGCGAATCATTTTGGTGCGCTTAAGTAATCGAAGTGGAAAGCTGATAAATTAGGAGCCGTTCGAGACGAGAGATCTCGAACAGTCTATATATCAGAGTGTTCCTATGTGAAATATCATGATTGAAGACTCACTTACCTATTGTTTATTGGAGGATTTGTGAATTTTAAATGGAATCTTTGGGATTTATACAAGAATTTAGATGCTCTTTGGATAAGTTCCTCTCTAGCAAAGTTAATCTTTTAGATTGAACAATGTATGCTTTAAATTTTTTTAATTTATATCTTTCGTATATTGAGTGCTTTAGAATCTGATCTTTAGCAGTCAGTGTCAAACGGTTTTAAGAAATACCAGTCAAAAAGGTGGTAGCGGGCAGACTGTCCAGAGAGCCTAGACTTTCTATTAGCGATAACGATGATAGTAAAGTTAAAAATATTGACGACGATTGACGTAAACTATCGAAAGCGTATGTTAATACTGTTGGAAGTCGTTGTAAAAGAATGAAATGCTTTAAAAGCGAACTTGGACTTCTTGAGGCTGGACTGGACATATTCTTCTTATTTTCTATGGTCACGAACTGTATGAGAATTGCTCACACCTTGGTAAATATTAGCCAGTAAAAAGGGTGGTAGCAGACTTGACTGTCTATAGTGTGCTGGATGTATGTACATTTAAAGTCTCACCTCATGTGATAGCTATAGTATTGTTACCGACGCCTGTCATGCGTAGCATTAAATGACTCACACCTCGCTGATCGTTTAAGATGTAGTGTGCGATTCTATGATATTGTGAATATACAGGGTTATTGGTAAAACATTAACAATCTCTTAAGAGGTCATTGTACTCATCATTATGAACAACTTTTACTATGGTACCAAACCTGAAATCGCGAACAAATTGCGCATGTTTTTTCAAAGTCACACAGGAATACAGGTTCTCAATCAAGGACAACACGGAACGGAATTTCCATTGTTGTCGCTCCAAGGACAAACATACATATTTTGATTTAATATTTAATTATTAGTTAATTTATTTGTAAAAACATATTTAATTAATAGTCTTTTAAGAGATACTCGAAATGAACTACGTTTAGCTATTTAAAATTAAATAAATTATTTGATTCATGTTTAGTTGGCAGCACTGGTGTCGCGCCATTATTGCCCCGTTACGTACTTCCGGAGCAATGGTGGGGCGACACTTGCCGCACGAATATTGGAATAGATGATCGACAGTTGGTCGTTGAACACAGTGCGAGTAACATCTTCAGAATTGTTATAAAATAGTGTAATAAGAATTATTATAAAAAAATAGTGTAATATTAGAAAATAAAGTTATAATTATTGTTTACGTGTGCAGTTTGAATAAAGTCGTTTATATCAGAAGTGGTACGGAAACGCGCCCAGATGCCGAGAAGCCGCAAGCGCACTCGAGGGAGAAGAAGTGCGACAAAAGTAAGTCGTACGAGTAGCTCGTCATCGACCTCTGGATCGCCTTCATCCAGCAGCAGCAGCTCTGATGGACACAGACGCAGGAAAAAGAGACGCACCAGGCGTGCGTCTCCCGCAGTAAGCCAAAATGTTATGTTATCTTCAGTGATTCCTGATTTTGACCCATTAGTGGATGATATCGAAATGTGGATAAATGTTGTTGAAGCCAATGGCCGTGCTTTTCGTTGGTCTGACCGTGTCCTACAATATCAAGCGTTGCAAAAATTGCGTAATACTGCTAAAACATGGTATGACTCACTACAAAAAAATAAAACTTCCTGGACTACCTGGAAATGGAAGGATTGGCGAAATACACTATTAGATACATTCCAAATAAAGCGTAATATGTATTGTTTGCTAAAAGACTTGGTCCAAACGAAACCCTCGGATGGCCAGTCATTATACGAATTTTATTTTGTACAAAAAGGAAAAATTGACAAGATGAGATTGTCATTTTCTGAACAAGATATAATTTCAGTAATTGTAGGATCAATTGGTGATAAAAATATAATCACTGCAGCAGACGCTGGCAATTTTAAATACTGTGATGAGTTGGCCTCATTTTTGCACGGGAAAATTCATGTTGACCCGGAACAAAAGTCCGTTCAGAAGCATAAACATTCAACTCGCTTATTATATAGTAATGTTGATAAAAAGACAGACAGTTCTTCCAACTCCAATGGAGTACCAATGCATAGTTCTGGTTCCAATGCTGGTACAAATATAACATGTTTTCGCTGTGGTGAACCTGGCCATAAAAAGACCAGCTGCAGTCAGAAAGATAATGTCAAATGTAATGTGTGTAATAGATTTGGTCATTTAGAGCTTGCATGTAGGTCCAAGCCTAAAATTAAACCTGAACAGGATAGCGAAGTAAAATTAATTGTTGAACCTACACCTAAGGATAAATTTTATAAGGCAATTGTAATTAACGGATGTAAACAACAAGCTTTTATTGATATGGGCAGTAGTTGTTCTCTAATAACATCTTGTTTGGCACACGAGTTAAACCTTACAATTTTCCAATTAAATAAACCTGTTTTATTAACAGGATTTAAAACAGATTCTTGCTCTGAGGTCACACATGGTGCACAGGTGGACATTATGGTTGATAATGCTGAGCTTAATGTGGTCCTATATATTTGTGATGAATTAGCTGGCTGTCCTATTTTAATTGGTAGAAATTTTACGGAAGATAAAAGAATTATGTATGCACGTGTAGGAAGTAGCCTTTCTTTTTGCCCCATAAGTAGCTACCACGTCGCTTTAATAGATTCGTCTATGTTCAACCCTGATTCTATTAAACACATATCTGTGTTAAATGAAATATTTTCTAGATATCCTCGGGTTGTTTCAAAAGATTTAAAATCGTTAGGACAGACTTCTTGTGTTGAGTTAGACATTGAACTAATAACTAATAAACCGGTTTACCACAGACCCTATCGTATGTCTGAATCTGAAAAGGCCGCGACCAGGGAAATTATTGATGACTTATTAAAAAATGGAATAATTCGCGAAAGTAATTCTGCTTATGCCAGTCCAATTCTGTTGGTCGATAAACCTTCGGGCGAAAAACGTATGTGCGTAGATTATAGATCACTAAATAAAATTACTGTCAAAGAGAAATATCCGATGCCCATTGTAGAAGACCTTATAGATAAACTTATAGGATGTAAATGCTACACATCGATTGATTTAAAAAGTGGCTATTACCAAATTAAGGTCAATGAAAATTCTATTGCTAAAACTGCATTTATTACTCCTGATGGTCACTTTGAATTCAGGAGGATGCCATTCGGGTTATGCAATGCACCGTCTGTATTCCAAAGGTTAATGAACACTGTCTTGGGTAAACTTCGTTTTGATAAAGTTATTTGTTACATGGATGATCTATTGATAGCTACAAGGTCAGTGGATGATAATATTAGGCAGTTAGACGAAGTATTAAAGATATTGCAAAATAACGGTTTGACTATAAATTTGGAAAAATGTCACTTTTTCCAGAGCTCTGTTAACTTCCTTGGGTACGATATTTCTGAAGATGGTATACGTCCAGGTAAAAAGAAATTAAAGGCAGTAGAAAATTACCCTGAACCTAACAATGTGCATCAAGTAAGACAATTTTTAGGCTTAATTAATTATTTTAGAAAATTTGTGAAGAATTGTGCTCTTATAGCAAAACCGTTAACAAAGCTCTTAAAAAAGGATATCACATGGGAGTGGGGATACGATCAAGTTTCAGCGGTCAATAAATTAAAAGATGAGTTGTTACATAATGCTTCATTAAAAATATATGACCCCAAATTACCTACTATTTTATACACTGATGCCAGTCGTGATGGTATTGGCTGCATACTGACCCAAGTTACTACTACAGGTGAAAAGCCAATCCATTTTTATAGTCGACAGACTTCTAATGAGGAGAAAAAGTACCACTCTTTTGAGTTAGAGTTTTTAGCAATAATTGTTGCGCTTCAAAAATTCCGTCACTATTTATTGGGATCTACTTTTAAAATTTATACAGATTGCAATGCTGTTAAATATACAATAAATAAGCAAGAAATTAATTCTAGAATCGGTAGATGGGTATTACTTACACAAGAATTCACGTTTGAAATAATCCACAAACCAGGGGCTCAAATGCAACATGTTGACGCTTTAAGCCGAAATCCAGTTGATACAAATTCCACCCCCATATGCAATGACAGTGTGTTGGCCATTACTGAAGCAGATTGGTTATTGTCAGTTCAGTTACAAGACCCAAGTATTTGTGCAATAAAAGAAATATTAGAATCAGGTCAGGCCGAGCTAAATAAGAAAGTGTATAATGAGTATGAGTTGTTAGGTAATAAGGTATACCGTCGGACTGATTACGGTAGACGATGGGTTGTCCCTAAACAATGCATCTGGCAAATTATAAGAGCTAATCATGATGACCTTGGCCATTTTGCCGTGGATAAGACGGTTGAAAGAATAAAATCATGTTATTGGTTTCCCAAAATTAAGAAAGTAGTATCCAAATATATTAAAAATTGCATTAACTGTATTTACTATAAAAACATCCATGGAAAAAAGGAAGGCAAACTGTTTCCTATACCTAAATATGCAAAGCCCTTTCACACGCTTCACATAGACCACCTGGGTCCATTTGTAAAGACCACGCGTAAAAATACCTATCTCTTGGTGACTGTTGACTCTTTTACAAAATTTGTATTTATATCCCCTGTTCGTAACACTAAAAGCCAAGTTGTTATTAGCGAGTTAGATAAAATATTTAAAGTTTTTGGTAATCCTAAGCGTATTATATGTGATGCTGGAAGTTCTTTCACGTCTAGGTTATTCGTTAAGTACTGTCAGGACAAAAATATACGTCAACATGTTATAGCTACTGCTATTCCACGCTCAAACGGTCAGGTGGAACGTTTTAATCGCACCATCCTTGACGCATTGAGAAGTATGGGTGCTAATACTAGCTATGACAAATGGGACACTCATATTACTAGTATCCAGCAAGGTATTAACAGTACCATTAATAAAACCACTTCAGCTATTCCCAGTGAAGTATTCTTTGGATACCGACTTCAAACTGATGCTGACATGGTGGCACAGGAAGACCATTCAGTTGATGTCACGTTATTGAGGAATAACGTCAACAGTCGCATTCAGGTCAGTGCAGACAAACAAAAGCAGGCTTTCGATTCTAAAAGAAAAGAAGCTCGCAGTTACAACGTCGACGATTTGGTAGTTGTAAGAATTCCCAGTCAATCCAATGACGGGAAAAGTACTAAATTATTACCACTTTTCAAAGGACCTTTCCAGGTGATTGAAGTATTAGGTCACGACCGCTATAAAGTAAAGGATATGCGTGGCGCTGAAAGAACAAGCAAGTGCTATGAGGGGACCACGTGTGCTGAAAATATGAAACCTTGGATCAAGTTGGCAGACCTAGATGTTGAAGGTTCGGAAATGGCCTAAGATGTTGTCAGGTATTTATTAACCCCAAATAATGATTCAATGTATTCTTCTAAAAGTATTTACTACTATTTAACATTTGTCTAGTGCATTTGCTTCAAACATATTTTGGTATTTGGATTATTTTAAGTTACAGTATTTATCCGTGTAAAATAAATCTGTGACAAACAAGTTTAGGGTTTGTAGCGATATGCAACTAGGGTTGGCCAAAGGCATCGCCTAGGGAAAACTGCAAACTCTAAACATAACTGACCGCTGATGGAACAGTTAGATACTTATAGGTAAATACCAACATATGTAATGTAAACAGATCTTTTGAATTGGGGTCTTTCTCTGCTGGCCGTTGATGGAATAGTAGAGTAGACGCTCAGTTCGAATGAGTAATTAGTAATCGTAGCTTCACTCTATGGATTATTGTGACTCATTGTTTTTACTTTGTTCTCAGCAATTGCACCAGACTGGGACGCTATCCGAGGGCGGATGCGTGTGCAGGACGGCCGGATGTTGTCGCTCCAAGGACAAACATACATATTTTGATTTAATATTTAATTATTAGTTAATTTATTTGTAAAAACATATTTAATTAATAGTCTTTTAAGAGATACTCGAAATGAACTACGTTTAGCTATTTAAAATTAAATAAATTATTTGATTCATGTTTAGTTGGCAGCACTGGTGTCGCGCCATTATTGCCCCGTTACGTACTTCCGGAGCAATGGTGGGGCGACACTTGCCGCACGAATATTGGAATAGATGATCGACAGTTGGTCGTTGAACACAGTGCGAGTAACATCTTCAGAATTGTTATAAAATAGTGTAATAAGAATTATTATAAAAAAATAGTGTAATATTAGAAAATAAAGTTATAATTATTGTTTACGTGTGCAGTTTGAATAAAGTCGTTTATACCATTCATAACGATTGGAATATTGTAACCAATCTACATCATAAACCTACTAAAACTTTTCCTTTTAATTCTAGATTCCCAAATTTCGATTTAAAATACCGAAATAGAATACAAACTGATTATTTTATGCCGCAAGCAATTTATGCAAATGGTCGGTAAAAGATTAAAATTAAAATAATCTTGTTAGATAAATTCGTTTTGGGAATAAGGATTTCAATTAAGGTTTTGGGAATACTAATGGTCGGAGGATTTCGGTCTTTGCCTGCTGGTACTGCTTTTACAAGGTTGTCTATTTATACGTAGGTATTCGTGGCATAAAATAGCAGCAAGTTTTGTTTTGTCATCATGCTATATATCACACTAATATTATAAAGGCGAAAGTTTTTGAGTGTGTGTGTATGTTCATATGTTTGTTACTTCTTCACGCTCAAACGGCTGGACCAATTTTGATAAAATTTTGTATGGAGGTAGCTGACACCCTGAATTAACATAAATCCTTATATATACATTTATCCCGATATTCCCACGGGATCGATACTTATGCGGGTGAAACCGCAGGGCGCTTCTAGTACAACTATAAAATTAAATTAAATTACTATAACTAGACAAGATGAAATAAAATTAAACTAAACAAAATTTGATAAAAGTTATCTGCCATCTGCCTAGCCTTTTCCCAATTATGTTGGGGTCGGCTTCCAGTCTAACCGGATGCAGCTGAATACCAGTATTTTATATGGAACGTTTGCCTATCTGACCTCCACAACCCTGTTACTGGGTAATACGATACCCCTTGGTAAGACTGGTTGTCAGACTTTCGGGCTTCTGACTACCCGTAACGACTGTCAAAGTTCCACGAATGACAGCCGGAACCAGCGGCTTAACGTGCTTTCCGAGGCACGGAGGGGTCACGGTATGTAAAGATGGTCACCCATCCACAGACCAACCGCGGCAAGCGTAGCTTAACCTGATCGATCGACCTGTGCGGCTGTTATTATTTAGCCATTTATATAAAAGTATATTATAATATTAGATAAAATAGGTAAAATCAGATAACATTAGACGAAATTAGATACTATTTAATTTGTATTTATATTGCAAACAAGATAAACATAAAGGCCGACTTGATAAAAGTATAAACGCGCGAGAAAAACGCCATAAGTGGAAATAAGCCGACGCACAAACAACATTACAGAAAATTCTTTTCTGCGCTAATCAGTAACGGAACTTCCTCTACCAGGGCAGTTTATCACAACTTCCCAACAAAATTTCTCTTTTGTGACATCGAAACGGTAGGGTTACCATGTGAACGTAATATATTAGACAATAATGGACAACGTCCCGTTTTCCTGCAGCCATTTCGAAGATACCATATTTTTGTGCTGAGTTTGGGGAAACGTATCCGTTTGTTATCTTAAGATGTATTTTTAGTAAGAATTGTAGGTAGGTAATAAGCTTACTGGGACGTACGTTCTTCTATTTTGTGAAATGTATTTTTCCTAGCAGTATTCGGTACAAAGATAATTCATATTTACTTTGAGATAAAAAAACGACTACTTATTACATAGCGACCATCTTGTCCTGATAATTAAAAACTTATCAAAAGAATGTCTATTTCACGTTGGCGTTAAATTTTCTCGGAAACTTTATCGTATCTTCTAGGCAGCCCACAATTTTTTCCTGATGGATTTCTTTGCGTAAACATGACGGGGTATATTTATAAAAGTTGCTTAAAGTGAAGTAATGATAAGCCGACGAGAAGAGAAGTCAGAAATATATTGTTAAACAACAATATATTTCTGACTTTTAAACGCCTCTCAACTTTAAGTAACGTTTTATAAAGTCAAACTCAAAGCATTTATTTCAATTAAACCATTTACAGGCACTTTTGAACTGTCAAGAAGTCGTTCAGTCAGAAAATATGAAGCTAGTTGCCCATTCCAAAACGTAGGTACCTATGGAGAGGAACGAGCAAGAAACTCCATGGACACTCTTTTAAATTATATTTTTTTTTAAATATTAGTTACATCATTAATGTTGAATTTATGATTATATGTGCGAACGATGTAAAAAAGACGTACGCGTTAAAAGTTTCTCCCACCATACAATTAAAAAAACATCAGATTAATTAATAATTTACTAATAAAAATAATGCAACGTTCCCTACTTACCTGCTTGAGATACTGGTAAACTCAATAGCTTGAATTTTACCAAGCGATCGAATTCCATCGCTTCATTTGGATTGAAAAAAATCTTTATTTCTCACAAAAAGAAGCTGTGAAAATGAAAAAGCTGTCTAGTTCTACATTTAGGCGATTGGCACACTGTACCGCATTACGCAGCGGGGTGCGTGAAACGGAGCCAAATCCCGCACGGAAGCGCGTTTTTATTGAATTTGTATGTTAAAAATCACGCTCGGGGGCACGTTATCTGTGTCCCGTTGCGTGATGCAGTGCAGTGTGCCAATCGCCTTAGGGTGTAGATCCCCAACACTGACTTACGATTCGTCCCGGCCTGACGGCAGCGTTGGGACCATCCGACTAATTCTTACAGGATTTTCACCCTAACACAGGCAGTATGAAGCGTGGTTACTAACAAATAAATTCCACAAACCGTCACAAGTTTCCTGCGGGACCATAATTAACGTGACACAAAAATGCTGGGGGAAACTTTACAGTGAAGATGTCAGTGTCTAGATTACTCATGTGTTCTTATGTTTGTTCATCCTGTATAAGGGTTAGCTCGCTCAACGGTTATCCGTTTTTCTTTTGTTTTTTTCATTTGTGTAGAAATTATCGTAAATTATTTGAAAGAAATGGTCTGTTCTTATTTTTGGAGTTAGGTACGACAATTAACAACGCGTAGGTGAACAGGTCTGTTCACCTACATAGTCTGACTAAATAGTCAGCTAGATTAGCGATGCTTTAAGATATGCCCAGTATGCACCTGATGTACCGTCGTCTGTCCACACTAAGGCGAATCTCGCGCGATACGGGACAACACTGCGCGCGTCCTTTGTTTTAATGAGTAACCAGTCATCCGACTATTTCCGTCAGTTTGAACACCTCCATACAAATTACCGTGCTTCCTAACCGAAAGCGACTGTTGCGCGAATACGCGATTTCGTTTATCCGTTTTATCGTTTACTCGAATGATGACGTAGGTACTACATACGCAACTTGATTGATAGCATGTAGGTATGTTATATTCATTTAAAAGAGCTCAACCATCGCCTTTGGTAAGGGCGCGGCAGTAGGCCCCTGTTCCATTGCCGGAGATTAGCTAGAAGTGAGTAGCTAGCGGTGAAGGAAAACATCGTGAGGAAACCGGCATGTCCTGAAACAAAAAAAAAGTTTTCATAAAAATTGGTCTACAAGAGTAGCGTCGCGCTGTTGCATCCTCAGGCATCGTCCTAATAGAACGCGAATGCGCGATCATCGTAGCTTCGCGCAAATTTTACTCGTAAGAATGATTCAAAAATCTATACACGCGAACTTAGTTCGTACGAACGCGCGAACAAACATATTGAATTCGAATAGATGTCCTAATTTTGGTACCGATCGTGCCAGTGCCAAATTAGGTACTCCACAGTCGCTCGCGTCGCAAATTCGCGCGATGATCACGTATTCGTGTTCTATTAGGACACCAGTTTTCGCTATTGCACGAACACGCGATAGTCGCGTCGCTTACTCGCGCGGTGATCGGTGACGATGCCTCACAAGTTGAACTGCGAGATGTCATTCCCAAAACGTCAGCGCTATTGCGTCGTGCCTGTCTCGGGAGCCTTTAGGCTTACTTATTCTAAAGAATTTAAACATAATCAGAGCAATTCACACAAGTACAACCTATCCATAAAAGAATCCATTAAAAATATCTGTAATAAGCTTGTTTAAAATAACAAGCAAGAAACGAGGGAAAAAAGTGCAGCAGAGAAACATCAGCTGCGCTCCACAATTACCGGTTTCTACCCCTTTTACCGCTAAAGCGTTTCAGTACGGTTTTTCTGTTTTTGTTGAAAACAATATCGGGGGCGTGGAAACCATCGATGTTTTTAAAACTCCACTTGGTATACGAGCAGCGAAATAATAAGGAAAAATATGAGAGAGTATTGAATAGGTTTTTGAAGTTCTTTGGTTTGTGTTTTTTTAGGTACCGTACACAAAGGGTAAAAAACGGGACCCTATTACTAAGACTCCACTGTCCGTCTGCCTGTCTGTCTGTCATCAGGCTGTATCTCATGAACCGTCACAGTGACACAGTTGAAATTTTCACAGATGATGTATTTCTGTTGCCGCTATAACAACAAATAATAAAAATAAAATATACTCGTGAACCAATATACTCGTACAAGACGGGGACGATAAAACAACAGTAAATTAAAGTTCTCAGGTACAGACGCCAGCACATCAAGCAGCTACAATCTGTCAAATTTCTTTAATAGTTTTTCAACTTTATCGCTAAAGCATTAGGTTCAAGGTTGATTGGGAAAATTTGACAGTTTCGCGTAGGGTGATGTGCTGTCATCTGTACTTGTATCTAATGAAGTTCTCAGTAAACATTTAATCAAATATATCCAATAGTTTAATCCATATAGCCAGTCAAAGATTGGCAAAACCAGACGCGAAACATAAAATCGCGAAAAAAAATCAGCTGTTCCCTACATTTATGTTCGCATAACTCGTCAAAATGTAGGAAACTGCTGATTCTTTTTTCGCGATTTCAGGTTTGGTCCCATAGTAATAGTTGTTCATAATGATAAGTACAATAACCCCTGAAGAGGTTATCCATTAATTACCGGACACCCTGTATAAGGTACACTTGTGTCAAATTTTTATTACGTAAAAATAACAGGACACGAAGAGATAGAGCGAAATACGCAAGTAATTCATAAAACAGAATCTATTAACAAAGAACAAAAACATCCTTTGAAGTAACATCTGAATCAATAAAGGCCAAACGAAACCTTAAAACATTCATCATCCAGAACAAAAATAAGCCAAAAATAAATATTATGAACGGACCAATTTTCAAATCACCCGTAATTCGGCTATACAAAATTTCCTCCTCGAATTTAGCATACTTGAACGAACCCACAGACAAACATCAATTCTAATCAAGGAACCCCTCACGTTGCCTCCGCGGTCGGTTAAATGGCTTGGAATTATATATTCAGCTATTTAGGGGAGTTTATTGCGTATAGCGTTAATATACTTAAGTATTTACTTCCATATATGTGAAAGAAGGCTTAAATTGTGGAGCACATTTTCTTGTACATAAGGCCGTGCGCAGACCAAACAAAATTTTTTTTAGTACATTTTGTAAACAGAACTGTTTTGCTCCGTCATTGTTTTTATAGACCTATATTAAAGAAGATGCCGCTACAATGGCGATATTAATTAAACACACGGGTAGGGCTAGTGGGTAATTATAAAAATTATAACAACATAAAATAATTCGGAATTTGAAAACTATCGCCTGCGCTGCTCGCCGATATAGGGCTCTCTCTCTCTTTGAACTTATGTATTTCAATAAACCCTTATTATTTTTGTTGCTAACGATCCTTCAGGATCAAAAACAAAAGAAAAAGCGTATCAAACCGGAATGAGAAAGTTTATAGTGGATAAGACAGAGATTAAAACAGAAGACGAACAAGCAGGGGATCGAGGAGGGGGTGGAGGGGGGATTTCAGGGGATCAGAACGGAATAACTCACTCTTTTCACGATATTTGTTTTAAATTAATTCTTGCGATGTTATGATCCGTGACCAATATCTATGTCCGTGACCGTGCACTTATGAGGCCCCAAAATGCTATTTTAGAAAATTGTAAATAAATAATAACGTAATATAATTATAATTGCCATTTATTTCGGACAGAATCCATAAAAGTGTTAGTAACAATTTTCTTAAGATCAATGTTAGTAGGTAGGGTTATCATCATCTGCCTAGCCTTTTCCCAACAATCTTGGGGCCGGCTTCCAGTCTAGCCGGATGCAGCTGAATACCAGTATTTTACATGGAGCGATTGCCTAACTGACCTCCACAACCCAGTTACTGGTTAATACAATACCCCTTGATAAGACTGATTGTCAGACTTTCGGGCTTCCAACTACCCGTAACGACTCTCAAAGATCCAGGAATGACTGCTGGGACCAACGGCTTAACGTGCTTCCCAAGGCACGGAGGGGTCGCGGTGTGTAAAGATGGTCACCCAACCACAGACCAACCGCGGCAAGCGTAGCTTAACCTAATATAAGAAAGTAAAATTAAAATAAAAGTTTTTTTTTTTAACAATTACAAGTTTCCCGTGACTATTCCCACCCAGTGTGCCTGTATGGGACAGTAAATTAAAATATTTTTATAAAACGAAAACGCAAAACCGTAAACGTGTTTTAAATTAATATAGAGGTATGAGGAACAGGGTGTAAAGTTCACTCGTACTCTATAGAAAAAGGAGGATCCTCCGACCAAACGGGTATTGTGTCTGGCGGGCAACTGCCCGATGATTCACGTCGGGCCGTTGTATCTATGCTAGTTGCGTGGTAAACTCTGCTTGCGAGATGCAGGATTTTGCGTGAAGTCAGTATGACGAGTAGTTCGCATGCGGCGTTGTAGATACAGCTACATAGCCATTAATGCGGCACGCTGTATAGTCTGATATAAGACTATGATAGCTTTGTATAGGTATACGACGGTCCAGTTAAAATAACTTAGTAGTCGGCTAGAAAAGAAGGTACTCAGGCTTCAGTAATTTGATAACTTTCAGTTACAGTTTCAGTAATCTATAAAATGATGTCGAGCAGTTTTTTTTCAAAAAGACTGCCTTGTAAAACGTTTGAAGAAGATGTAAAATAACTGGTAACCCATTGAGTATAATTATTATAACATCCGAATTGCTCCACTATTCACGTAATAGGTACTTCTACATTGAGCAATCTATTTTGTGATTTCACGTGTGTAGGTACTCAAGTTAATAACAAATCCTCAAAATGTGATTTGGATTCTACGAATTACAAATTGTTATTGGCCCAAACTTTTTTCTTCAAAAGCTTCTAGCTTTTTTTAAGACAAACTTGTGGGTCTCGCCTATCTTGGTACTTTGGTAGATTTGATTTAAGACCACTTCTCAGGTTTTAGGTTAAAGTCTTTTTTAACTTTACAGACAACTGTACTGTAAATATTCTTTTGTTTCATGTAACTATAGAGGTATGAGGAACAGGGTGTAAAGTTCACTAATACTCTATAGAAAAGGGAGGATCCTCCGACCAGACGGGTGTTATGTCTGGCGGGCAACTGCCCAATGATTCATGTCGGGGCCGTTGTATCTATGCTTATTGCGCGGTAAACTCTGCTTGCGCGATGTAGGATTTGCGTGACGTAGTATGACGCGTTGTTTGCATGTGGCGCTGTAGATACCGCTACATCAGTCCCCCCGGAGACCGGAGGTCGATAGTGGACTGAGTCTTGTATCTTGCGATGTTTGCCAGGCCAGCTGAGGTTCCAGTGAGTCGGAACTGTCTGCGAAGATGTCCTCAGTGAGTCGGGGTGGCGCTGCGTTATGCTCTAGTGCGTCGGAAGTGGTACAGCGCCGGGTTGAGGCTGACTGCTGGCGTCGACCAGGAGAGCGTATTTCAAGGGCTCTGCTTGTGGACCGGCCGAAAGTGCAGTGTGCTGTGCCGAGGTTGCTGATGAGGCTGAGGGTGATGACCAGGAATGCGCGGACGCTGCATGCTGGTGGTCAGGATACCCGTTGAAGCCGTGGAAGCTGGCTGGCTGGGTGACTCGCCGCTAAAGCTTGCGGGAGTGATGATGATGACGTCACGCTGGAGTAGGTGCTCGAAGGCTGCGCTGACGTTCATGTTCGGGGTCACCAGTATAGAGGTATGAGGAACAGGGTGTAAAGTTCACTCATACTCTATAGAAAAGGGAGGATCCTCCGACCAGACGGGTGTTATGTCTGGCGGGCAACTGCCCAATGATTCATGTCGGGGCCGTTGTAATCTATGCTAATTGCGCGGTAAACTCTGCTTGCGCGATGTAGGATTTGCGTGACGTAGTATGACGCGTTGTTTGCATGTGGCGCTGTAGATACCGCTACATAACTACAAAGCTATAACATACGAGTTCCCTTCAAAATCCAACCGTGATTTCAGTCCCTTTGCCTAACATCCGAAATCGTGATTGAAAACGTATTCAAGCGTCGATAGTTTTTATTTTAAAACTTGTGTCAAACGAGTTTCGGTTGGTGGACGGCGGAGCGAAATTGGTTTTCCACTTTTGAGTCCACGCTTCGCATCGGCCTGTTTTGTTTTCATTCGTTAAAACTGACGCTCGAGTGTGTCAGCGCATTGTCGGGCGTACGGTGCTTCGTTAAAGAGGCTTGGGGATTAATAAATGTCGGCTGTGTGAATTTTTTTTTTAATGAAGGTAAGAGGGTAAGCGGATAGTACCAATTATTGGGAGCAGTTGATGATGTTGGCTTATACTATGAGAAAAAGAAGTTGATAATTACGCTCTCCGCATTGCATATTTATCGTTGTTGGCAGACCGAAGGACGCTGCTGTATATTCTCTTGACGTGATTTTTTTGGGGCATCGAAGATGACAGATGTTTTTGAGCTTTTTTTTTAATGTTGGTGCTCAGCTGCATCCAGTTGGACTGGCTGACACCAACTTAGTTGGCAAATATAACAATTTTATTGGGAGCTATATGTTGAAACACTAGGACCTTGGGGCCGGAGTGCTCATCGGGACGCCTAGCGATTGCTTGACTCTTCACGTGACACTATTTTTAGCCCAAAGATTCAGCTCTTTTTTTTTTTATTACTAAATTTGCCATCCAACATGGTAATAATGCCAGCCTTTAGGGCATTTATCCCATTGACAGCGATGCGGACGAATTTTTTTATGCCCAATGAGCTCCTGCCTTTTTCTTAAAAATTTTATTGGGTACATACATAATTATTATAATTATATTTTACTGTTAGCTTGTAAATTGTAATTATTGATGATTCGGAAAAGACTAGGTGGATGGGATGATGACTGGGCTTTTGACTTTAGTATTTCATCGTGTATATTTTTTGTGATGTGCATTTTATTTTTACAGAATAAACAAATTTTCATTATCTTCGTTTTCTCTGGCACCCAATAACTATTAACATCTTTTTACTCATGATATACGTTGCTATATGTCCTCCGAGGGCATCCCCTAGTACGTGGTATTCGCAACCGGCGTGCGTGTATGACCGTAAACGAGGCCAAAGGAGTACGTAAACGAAGCAAAAGAAGTATGTAAGGATCGTAGCATGTGGCGTTCTATAGTTTCTGACTAACCCCCATGGGAAGACGGCGTGAGTTTATGTATGTATGCACTGCTATGTTGTCCATTTCGACCTTGCGCATTGTCCAAATCACGAGTGCCAATGCAAAAACTGTGAAGTTATCTAAGCCAAAAGCCACAGTCTACCCAAAAACAGTCAATACCAATCGTAAAACTGACCAAGTACAGTACCCACTTGTCCGGTCCTATCTAATCTGTGTCCGGTATTTATTTGGACATTGTAAATGCGTAAATTTAAACGATAGTGTTCCATGCTGAACAGTATCGGTCCTTTACAGATCACTGAATGTGCTCCGGTTACGGTTCGGTATTATTTTGTTTTAATGGTTCCCGATAGTTTTTGTTTTTTGTTGGGTTAGAAATGTAGGTGTGGTTATTGTGATCGTCAATTGTTTTTATTATCTCTGTCTCGTGGTCTCCGTGTCTTTTCCTCCTTGATTCATCCTGTTTCTTTCAACGTTGGGTCTTTCTGTCATTATCACACAATTATTTTCTGGCGTTATGCGCGTACAGATGTTGCCCACAGTCTTTTAAAGGCAACTTGTCTCCAATAAAATGTCTTCTTGAGTCTCGACAATCATTCTATTATGTTTTCCTCCAATTTTCGTGAGTGAAAACGAAATAAGACATCTGTTAAATACATACTAGGTACGTACTTATATATAAGAATGTCCTAATTAGAAATCTTTAGAACGACGAAAGACAAACACGCAAATTGGTTAAAATTAAAACCGTAATGATTTTTAGAGCGCTTAGGAGCGGAAGGCACTTTGCAAGCGACAGCGAGCTAGGCAATGGCAGCCGTCGGGCCCGTCAGTGTCAACTGTCAAACACAGCGCATGTCGAATCATGGCTGTATTTGCCTCCAAACGCGGGCAAATTCCCACCAAATGGCTCTCACTGTGAAATAGGACAAGAAAAATAACTCGACTATAGGCACAAAACTACGTTAATTGAAATCATGGTATAATGCCCGCCATTTTGAATTCCTGTGACGATATTTTGAATCAAAAAGAATTCAGCGACTTCTCATTTTTTTACCGGTTTGACAAAACTGAAATTAAGATATGTATCAGTTTCTTAAAATGATCTGCATTTATTGTCCATCATTATGAATACCTACCTGTGCCGTAATTTCAGATTAAAATTAATTCACCGACACGTCATTTGTTTTAGCCGGTTCAGTAGTTTCACAAAACAAACTACATTATTTTCATTCTGACTTACGTAACCTGAAAGATTTATACCCCTTCCCTTCAAAAAAGACAGAAACAAATTCGTACTGAATACAAACAAATCATAACACTAGAAAAAATCTCGTGTATCCACATTTTCTAGACAGAAAATTCGTGCGAAAACTTTACATAGTGATCAGACGCGTGATTCGGCATAAAATATGTGCCCTACCCTCCATATTAAAATAATATCGGTCCACAAACGCTAGGATTTACCAAATAGTATTCCGTTAGCACAAACAAACCATAAATTCGGAGATTTAAAAAGCTTTTATCTCTTTGTTTGCCTGCTGTTTGGCGCAATACCACGTTGAATATAAAAGTCGTGCTTAAAATATCATGCCTCAATGTGGGATATGCTTAACTGCGAATTCTGATATGAATATCTTAAACCTGAGCTGGAAATCGTAGGATGTATGGCTCGTATATCATATTGGTGGTAGAGATAAAATTTTGAGAAAAGGTACTTTGAGGTTACCGTTATTCGAAGACACGCTTGTGAGATTTTGAACCAAATCGCGCGTAGCTCATTGGTTGATTGATTGCATGAGCCATTACGAAATGAAATGTGGCCAATCAGCATACTCTGTTTAAGCACTTTAGACATACAATACGTTCCACTTTTTATGTGTGCTTTGAAAAGTAACTAATTACTTCAACGATATATACTTTTTTAACAAGTGGTCTTATTCAAATGAATGTGGAATTCATTAAGGTTGTTAACGGAAAATATGCCTCTTTTTACATAGCAATCACGCATATATTTCAGTACTAAATACAAACGAACTACCAGGCAATAATAAGTTGACAAAGTATTAAGTGGCAGATTTGGAGAGCAAAAAGCCACGATAACAGAAGGGACGTCGTTTAGCGTTATAGCCCAACTTCTAACGAGCTGTCATAAAGTAGGTATTTACTTGACGCACCTCCAAGAGTGCTCGAGGTAAAAATGTACTGTACGAGCGCTATCGTAAAATCTTATGATGTTACCCCCTTGCTTCTCCTAGTCTCCTGGTACCAAGAAGGAAGTGTATAGAAAAATTTTAAGCCACAGTAATGTTTGTTTGGATAGATATTGCGTGTTTTCTGGGTTAGGTAATTCGTGTTTGTGGAATCTTTTTGAGAGAAGATTTTAGGGCTTTTTTTAGTTGCAGTGTTTTTTTTCGATTGCGAAGGATTTTAACTACGTATTTCAACTTTTTTGTGGAAGTTCAATTGAATCATAGAGATTGGTGGTACAATATTTCAGCCTTTACATTATTCTCAAGTCTCAAGATTCCAAAATACAGAGACTTCTGAATATTGATTGAAGGATAATATAACTTGAATAAATAATTAAGTACGTACTGATGATACTAGCTACGGACTTCGACAATAATAAAATATACTAGCTTCTGCCCGCGACTTTGCCCGCGTAAAATTTCTTGTTCGCTCGCCTCGAATCGCCTGCCCGATAATACCTCGTTTTCGCTTAGCGTTCTTTCAGACTTTTTTTTGTTTTTGCTCGACTCCTAAGGTATGTTGATGTAACCCTTCCTCAAGAATAAGCCCAAATGCGAAAAGATTTTTCAAATCCGACTGGTAGTTCTAGCGATTAGTTCATTTAAACAAACAAACTCTTCAGCTTATTTATTAATAAACAACTTAAATAATACGAAATACATGTAACCAGAATAATCCGAATGTTGTATTATAGGTACCTTATACAACATTCGACTAACTGCGACTCACATGTTCTCGGTTCGGGGTATTCAATGCCCCTTCCATAATATTATAATTAACATGATAATAATGTTACAGGCCACAAACATTCATATTATTATCCAGTACCCTAATTTCCATCAAAACGAGACCATAAAATAAGAAAAATAAAACATCACAAAAACAAAACACAGTCGACATAAAAAAACGACACTTCACAGTTCTCACCTAAAAAAATTCGTACCTCTGAATTTTGCTACTTTTACTCTACGGCACTAAACAAAAAAAAGTTACAAAGAAGCTGTTTCGTCATTGTCATTGCCTCGAAGTAAGTTATTAACTTTTATACGTAGTGTCAGAGAAGTGACAATGAAAATAAATTGCCTATTACGACTGACTTTAATAATAAGTCCGGCTATGTCTTTTTTCCTTCATACATTTTATTTTTTGGGAAGTTCTGGCGTTTTTTTCCTTAAATGAGTTACTGTTAGGTAAAGGCCGGTGTAGAACGGGCATATTATTTCGTGTTGGAACGAGTTATAAAAATAACTACGACGATCCGTTTAGGATGAAAACGGACTAGAAGTACTATTCAATTTCAGATGATTTCTTTAATATAAAATCATCAGTACACATTTTTAGGATACCGTGTATGAAGGGTGCAAACGGGACTTATTACTAAGGCTCCGCTTTCTGTCCGTCCGTCTGTCACAATGCTGTATCTCTTGAACCGTAATAGGCAGACACTTTAAATTTTCACAGATTATGTACTGATATAGCCGCTATGACAAAAATTAAAAACAAGTTAAAGGGCAAAACGCCGAAAAAAATACGTAGATATCTTGTATGGGGACCCCATACAAGGTGTATTTCTGTCAGCGTTATTAGGAAACATAGTTCAATATTGTAGAATGGTATGGAATCCTTCCGACACCCACTTCACCGCTTTTTATTTATATTGCATGCTACTTCAAAACGAGATCAATAAAAACTTACTTCAGCTACTCAGAATTTCGGTTAATCTGTCAACACAGTACTTATAATTACAGATATAGTTGAATTTCAACTCAAAACCTTCCTGTAATAGGTTTCATACAATGACGCAAATAAGGTTTTACCTCTACCACACTACCACAGTCAATAAACCTAGCTAATACTTTGTGAAGCCAGAAGGCACTAACAATTTAAATTTTGTCCACAGGTACAGTGAATTCACTCAAATCGCTTCAAATCCACGTGCCTAAAGCGGTGCTAACGGGCCACGACGCGGAACTACTGTGCTCCTATGAACTGGAAGGGGCACAGTTGTACTCCATCAGATGGTACAGAAATATGATCGAATTCTACCGGTTTGTGCCGAAAGAATCGCCTGCGACGAAGGTCTTCCCTGTAGCTGAAATTAAAGTTGATGTAAGTAGAAAATTAATTAGAACATTAATTAAGAACTTCTTTAGCTGTAGGATTTTTTTTTGGCATCAGACTGTGTGAAAATAATTAATGATAGGTAAATTCTGAAAAGGCTATAAAGGGCTAAGGAAGGAATTAAAGAAAATAAAAGAAAAATTCATCAAGTCTTCTCGTTACATATCCCACAAAGTTTGAAGATTAAGGTCTTCAACAAGGTCAGCGGGATTGCCCGAAAGGGTTACCACTGGCCCGGTACATAAAGGGCTAAGGAAGGAACACGGTTGGGTTTTAGTCAGTAAGAGGCTGACACTCCCTTCCGCTCAGCCCGGGGCGGGCATCATCACATGACGCCCGTCATTTGATGATTTCACACCCAAAAAATAAAAAAACTGAAAAGGCCTTTTAAAGAAACGGGCGGCGCAGGAAAAGAGTTCCTGGAAGGACTTGGGGGAGGCCTTTGCCCAGCAGTGGGACAGTATAGGCTGAATAAAAAAAAAAAAAAAAAAAAAAAAAAAAAAAAAAAAAAAAAAAAAAGAAACGATGCAGACATAAGCCACAAATTTATCGGATAAATGCTTTCTGTTATTAGCTCTACGATGCCATGATATTCCATCCTTGGTCGGAGACCACATGACCATGATAACCACTGAAACAGAATGAATTAGTAAATGTCAGTAGATTATAGTTCTCACAATAAATCAACATATTTATATACCTAAGGTATAATACACTATACAGGGTGACTTGTAATTTGACGTATTTCTTCCAGGACGGGATAGTATACGCGTAATGCTATAGATAGTAACATTTTGAGATAATTGGTGTCAAAGTTCATGTAGTACGTAGATGATAATTTGAAAGTGGTTAATAAACTTTTTCCTTTAACTGTTTGATGTTTTAGAAAATTTGGATACATCTAAAGATTTATTATAGTATTAGGTACCCAATGGAACAGCAATGATGGCCGTTCAATTTGAGGGTTTAGAGAAAAATAATATGTAGTTACGAATTCTGGGAAATTAAAAAAAAAAAACATAAAATTTGTGTTTTCTCGAAAAAATCAGAAAATTTAAATTTAGTAATCATAAAATTTGTGATTTTGGCATAGGCTTTGTCCCCACCAAGCCTAGGCCAATATTCATGGGATGCTCAATTATTACAAATGAGTCACACTATCATGTCCTGGAATGAATACGTCAAATTACAAGTCACCTATATATCACCGTAACTCATTCACAACGGAATAATTTATGATTTTTACGCTAAATAGATTAGGGGCCCTACCTACCCTTGATCGTTAAATATTGACAGAAAAATAATGAGGAGAGGTACTAGTTTATTTCTTGTTGATAATTAAATTCGAATAAAAATAATATATACTATTTGTCATACAGGTAGCAGCATCAGACCAAAACCGGGTGGTGTTAACAGAGGTGGACCGGACTTTGACTGGAGAGTACCAGTGTGAAGTGTCAGCTGACGCGCCATTGTTCCATACGGACATCAAGGCGGCCATGATGGTAGTAGTCGGTGAGTTACTTAACCCTAATTATTATTGTAGCGATATCTACAACGCCACATGCGAACTACGCGTCATACTGACCTCACGCATAAGCCTGCATCTCGCAAGCAGAGTTTACCGCGCAACTAGCATTATACAACACAACGACCCAATATGAATCATCGGGCAGTTGCCCGCCAGCACCCGTCTGGTCGGAGGATCCTCCCTTTCCTGTGGTGGATGAGTGAACTTTACACCCTGTTCCTCATAATATTATCATAAGAAGAAAGAAGTAGTACCTGTGTGTGTGTAAGAGTACCTGTAATGATTTGTGCTAACATGTACAGAGTGGCAGTTACATCGACGCGCAACGTGTTACTATGAATTTAGTACATGATTCTAAATTTTTTATGACAACCGACGAAAAATTTCAACGCAATTTATGATAAAAAAAAATCAGTTAATCCATTGAAAACTACAATACGTACGCGGTCAAATTGTATGGAACAGCAGATTTTTTTCTATTGTAACGAAAACTTATAAAACAGGAGCTATATTATTATAATTTAGATTAAACTAGCTTTCGTCATCATCATCGTTTCAGCCGAAAGGTCATCAATCCTAAACTAGCTTTACCATAATATTTATACCCGGCAAATTCCGTCGATCATTCCAAATTAAAACCTCCTACTTCCTACCTCCTCCTTTCTTAAAATCCTCAGATTTAGCTTTGTCTAAAGACAACAAACAACATTATTCAAGCCTACACCTAATCCCAGCAGCTGTTCACAAAAATCTCCAAATTTTAATTCATTCCGTTGGAAATTTTCGGGAAAAAATATGCAAAAGTCCTCTATCCAGCATTTACATAAATAAATTGCAGTGTTTCCTTACCAACGACTAGGGTTAATGTCTTGTGAAACAAATTTTCTTTTAAATTCCTCCCTAGTTTCTTTGAATAATTTGCCAGCTTTTTGGAGAGTATTAAAAGGTAGGGGTTATTTATTTAATAATGTTCATTTCGCTTTATTTTGTTTAATTAGGTCTATTGCTAATCTGGCAGTGCCAGGGGCAAACTTTTTGATTAACGACTTATGGACAGAGTATTATCCTATGTAAAGTTTAATGGACAAGCTGTTTCATTTAACTTTTAATGATGTTAATCTATTGGTAAAACAAATTATTTATGGTTAAAAGTCTGGCTCTGGTGACATTGCACCTTTTTTTCCTTGGGAAACTCCTCATGGATAACATAACCATTCGTTCAAAATCAATCAGTTTTTTTACGAACCGCTTTTTTACTAACCTGTTTATCGACCGCCATTTGTTGTCTTTTCATCAAAATTTTTACGTTACATAATATTGTTTTATTTATTGTGAATGTGGGGCATATTTTTTTCCCCTTTCGACGATAGTTTTAATGATAAATAATCTGGTAGGTTGAGTACTTTTTGCGGCCCACCCAAATGTCCATTCTTTGGTATTGTTCGTCGAGTCGTTCTGTGTTAAGCTGCACGATTACTGACAAATACGTGCACTGACTGGACAGGTCCACTCAACCTGTATTTGGATTTTTCCTCAAAAGACCGTTTCAGACACCAATCTACACGATATTTCCACGATCTGACCAAGATTATGTCTGGACTTTAAAACAAAATGTGACATAGAATCTGAGTTTATATCGGCCTTTCTTCTCAGAGTAATTAGATAGGAAACGCCGACATCATCTAGTTTTTAAAATATGATTAACGTGTAAAACTGTTTATACAAACCTACTTACACAAATAAAAATCATTTATAATTTTCGTTAGTTATTTGTTACAACATAATCCAACATTCAATCAAAACTTAAAACAAATCCGCATAATCATTCAGATCGAAATCCACATCCAAAATTATATAGTTTCAAACAAAAGCATCCAGTTATCAGTGAGAAAGGGCCGCTCAACATCTGCCACCAGTTCCCTTACCCCAAATCTTTTATGAGGTTCCCTGAAATATTGCATATTCACAATACAGCTGGTTTTTTGTCGGCAAAAATAACCGACTGGTTCAATTTCAATGCACGGGGCTTTCAGTTTTCACCAATCAGTAAACGCAGGCTGAACGCAGATGGTCGCTTTTTTCGTCTATAACTGTTTTTTTAAGTAACTGGGTTGTGGAGGTCAGATAGGCAGTCGCTCCATGTAAAATACTGGTATTCAGCTGCATCCGGTTAGACTGGAAGCCGACCCAACATAGTTGGGAAAAGGCACTAGATGATGATGATGAAATGCTTTTTAAAGCTGACGCAGATTTGGGCAGGTAGCATCGCCTTGCAAAACGCCTCCTACATAACTACCTATCCTACATTTTATACAACCTTGGTTTAGCAGTGGGTAGGGCACGTTGCTCGTACAACACATGGCCGATGGGACCGAAAGGTTCTGGAGTGGCGACCGCGTACCGGAAGACGTAGCGTTGGAAGGCCCCCAAGGTGGACTGATGACTTTGTGAAGACAGCAGAAATCCACTGGATGCGACAGTTGATTTTAATACATCTGTCATTCTGCTATCCATCCATCGATGGCAACACATCAAGCTACCTGAAACTGTCAAATTTTCCCCATCAGCCTTGAACCTTATGCTGTAGCGATCATGTGGAAAATCTATTAAAGAAATTTAACAGGTTGTAGTAGCTTGATGTGCTGGCGTCTGTACATACGAACAATCGCACGCTGCAAGCGGGCCACTCCGCGCTTTTTGGTAATAAAATGCAATACGCTGCGACATTTCGCGGTTGTAATGTCCGCTTAGCTATATACGACAACGGTCCACTTTGGTCGGTGAGAATCATCCGATTTGCGCCGACTCAACACTGCCGACCGAATTAACAGTTCCATACATGACAACTCAGTGGTACGTGCGCGTCTACGCATACGCATCCGGTCTGCTCGAGCTTTTATGCGTCAGCACGTGTTCACAACTATTAAAATTTTCTTTCTCTAACACACCACTGACAAAAAATCTGATTGGTTCATTGAGAATCAGTCACACTTACTCAATATGGCCCATTCCCTCCCACAGAGAGGAGGCCTGTGTCCCAGCAGTGGGAACACTATAGGCTGATTATGCTACATGATTCTAGATCTCCCAGCAAAAAAAACTTAACATGGGAAAAAAACAGCTGTTTCATACAAAAGTGCAATATACCTACACGGTCAAAATGTATTGAACAGCAGATTTTTATTATAACCGTAAACAGCTGATTATTTTAATTATAATCGCCGAAAATTCTTTAGATACTAAATCCGCCTCAATCACTCGCTCTAGACTTCTTCCTCCCACAGAACCGCCTCTGACAAGTCCAAACGTGACATCAGATCGTATCTCCTACATCGGCGGGGACCACATAAGGGCGAACTGTTCGTCACCACCGTCACTACCCGCTGCCAACGTCACGTGGTACGTCAACGAGCAAATGGTGAGTTATGACATCAGCTAAACAGTGTGGGACCACAGAGTATGTAGTGGAAGGAGACTAAATAAATAAATTGGGTTGGAAAATGAATAGGAATATAATCATGAAATACTATACCATGGTCTAAAATAATTTAAAATATATACGTAGTATATGAAGCAGTCAGTATAAGAAAATGTACTTATTTCCTCACTCAACATACCATAAAGGAACCTTCGTAGTATTACTGATTCAGCATCAAAAGTTACATAATAATATATCTAATACACAGCACATCTTTCGAATGGCCTGATAAATTATGCGCCTGATACCGATTTTAATATTTCAAGCAATACTATAAAAGCTATTTTAAATTAATCAAAACATGAAAACTCCTAATAATACTTAACTTTCAGGTGCCCGGCTTCACTGCCAACCATGTGCTTAACTTCAGCAATGGCTACGCGTCCAGCCTAGCAACGCTAGAGTTGGAGGCAGCCGTGCATTCGCCAGTGCCTACACTCATGATACGGTAAGCTACTACTACCATCATCATCTACCTAGCCTTTTCCCATCTATGTTAAGGTCGGCTTCCAGCCTAACTGGATATGACTGAATACCAGTATTTTACACGAAGCAACCGCCTATCTGACCTCCACAACCCATGGAACTGGTTGTCAGACTTTCGAACTTCTGATGACCCGTAACGACTGGCTTAACGTGCTTTCCGAGGCACAAAGATAAAGATCCATCATTTTTCTGCAAACTGACTTCGTACAGATTGGTTGTTCAAATTAAAGCGTTTATTGGACTGGACACCTTTGGTTTATGAACTTATTTATTTATTTAAACTTTTCGCACAAAAAAGGTACAAAGGCGGACTTAATGCCTTAGGCATTCTCTACCAGTCAACCAAGGGTGGTGAAGAGATTGGATGGCAGGTGCTTTGGTTGAGAAGAACAATGATAAAAATTAAAAAAGCTAATAAAACTAGGTACTTACACAAATACATAAATACTTATTATCTAGATCTGTGGCATGTTGGAGGGGCAATGTACAAAAACCATCACTCAGAGTATCCCTAATAGCAGAAAACGACTACGTAGCAGACCCAGAAAAAGATGATTTTTCTTAAAGGATTGGCCCGCGATTGCAGTAGACCGGAAAAACTGAAAAGAGGAAAGGGAAGCCTTTGTCCTGCAGTGGGACAATAAAGGCTTATAATAGTAATAATCTGCACCGGCGACAACATTTTATGCGACACACTCGTGTATATAACCACTTATTAATTCCTTGTTGCAGATGTGAAGCATCGATTTTCGACGTTTGGAGATCAACAAGTCATACGATAGTGTTACGGGAGCGAAGCGCTAACCCTGCTTCTGCTTTAGGCAGAAGTTTTACAGGTAAATTTATACATCTATAACATATTATATCTATACATATTATGAATTAAAGTCGCTTTTCGTATACGGCTGTGTGACTACGTTGCTTTACATCATTTAGAAAAACTTTTATATAATAAATAAATAAATCTCAATATTTTATCAATAAACGTGCAAAGCAGGAGCACGTCGCTGGTACTTTTATAATTACCTGTGATTGCAGTAAAATTGATTGGTGGATGAAACTTTCAAACGTAAATAATCTTACCACAATACTAATGTACTGGGAAACCACAAAGAAAGAAATAACAAAAACTTTTCCTTGTAGTTTTTATCAACGCAATACCAAATAGAGCAAGGTGAAAAATCGGGGGAGCAATAAAAGCTGCTAAACAAAGGGCTCTTTGAAGATTTTTGAGTGGGCAGAATCACAGCATTGGCATTTCTAAGTAGGCACATTTTTTGGTCCAAATGTAATTGGAAGCATGAACACTGCGTGGGTGTAGACAACGTTTAAAATACACAATTGTAATTTTCGCGTTTTTTCAGGGACAGTTTATGTCATAAATGTAGGAAATTAGAGGTATTTTTGACAGATCGAGCGAGACTGAGATAACGAACGAACGTTCTTATAATTACGAGAATAATTTCCCACCCTCTCTAGTCTTTCGTTTGTTTATTGAGGGATTAAAGAAATAATCAACCATATTTTCTTCACAGGTGCCGCGACCGAAACCTGCCTACCAACCATAATGGTGTTGCTTCTTCAATTTTTCCTACAACTTCTTCTCCAAAGATACAGCGGGACTTCAATAAGATAGCTGTAACGCTTACATGTTTTAGAATAAATAATTTGTACGTAAAATATGGTATTTAGAAATGTCAGGGTTTGAAACAATTCGATTGGAATGAAAAGTTAAATGTACCTATAGCTTTTTTAGTTTTTGGTATTTTGGTGCACGTACTGATTTTTAACCGAGAAAGAATGTAAAAATTATTTCAGTTTTTCTCAACTCCACACTAGGAATTTGCAAGATAATGTCACACACGACAAGTGTTGAACTTGTGTTGTCTGAAATTATCATTCACTTAAAAACGTTTGTTAAACAGGAAACATAAATTGTCTTCAGCTGAAAATGAGCATAGCATTCCATTCGCTTAACAGTCTGTGTCCCGAGCGTCAAGGTGATTGACGAACTGCACCGATCCTTATAAATTGGGATAAGGGCAGGAGCATGATGAAGTGGGTAAGTTGATTGCCCAATCCAAATTGCCTACTTAGTGTCTCGTTAGCACTGCTCCCTAACAAAATTGCCCGATGCTCGAATGGAATTGAATAAGAATTCGACCTTTTTATTTTTGTGTCTTTGCCCGTTTATCATTCCGAGTTATGGAATTGAAAGTAAAAATTATGAATAACTGTTCCGATGTTTATAGTTAATGTCTAATTAATAAATTAATTATTAGTTATATTTGAGCGCGCATTTTTAAAACAATACCTTTTTGTATTAAAATCTTGTTTCCCATAGTTTCACCAGAAAAAAAATAACTTGTAACAATAATGCGCACTTAAAATATTACTATTTAGGAAATATACTGTTAACATAGACTGATTATATAGAATAATTTGTGTAAATAATTATTATAATAATTGTTTGTAAATATTTACAAACTAAATTATTAATAATGTTCATTTTTAATCAGAATAATGTTAATATTTCTTATAAATAAGTGTTAGTCCAAATAATTATTGTATGCGAGACGAATGAAAATTTAAGCATACTGTTTTATTAAATAATAATTAAGTTTTATAAAATAATTTATGTTAAAGAATGTTTTAATTTTGTTTTAAGCGACCAGTTTTAAATTATAAGACAACATTCCTACGTAAACATTATACATGTCAGAGAAATAATGATCTATTATTTGTATAATTTTTTTTTTTTTATTTAATTACGTAGAAATATGTGTGTTAAAAATTATTTGAATATAAAACAAAACGATAAAATAAATTGAGAAGTAGCTACGAGGCTGTGTTTAAAAAAAAAACGAGCTATGAAAATGTTATAAGTTAATTTTATTTGCTATACTTTACTAATTGATGGTGCATTAAATAACTAATATTATAATTAAAAAAAATGTTGAATATTACGAACAATATTATTAATTGTATATAATTATGAAATTTGTTAATAATTATGTTTGCAGGGAAAGGAATTTGTGCATGATATTTTTTGTTAAATTCTAAAACTGTGTAATCCTAAAACATAATACTATGAGAGCTATATTACCTATAAGTATTAAAAAGACAAGCTACAGAGTGTAAAGTTAATAAAATTTATAAAAGAGATGGCTGTAAACTGTTCACACCACAACGCAAATATCACGATCATGAAAACCAGGCGTGCCATTTTTTTACTACCTAGGGCCTACTATGACGTCACAAGTATTTAGTGATGGGAAAATCAAATCGATTCAAAGACTCCGCCCCACCCCAGGCTCACGCTCACCCAGCCAACAGTACACAGGACTGAGCGCTCAATAGTTTGTCTTATTCATGCGTCATGTCAGCCCACGTTACAAAATTACCAAAAAATACCTAGACTCTCTTGGCTTTTTTTTTTTCTGTGTTATTTGTTAATTAACCCTTCATATTCCATTGTAATGAAATCTCCTCAAGAAGAAAAATAATTTTTAAATATGTCAAAGAATAAATAATTCGTAAGCTGATTAGTTATCCATCTGCTTACAGACTGCACTCTGTGTTTTTTCCGTTTCGAAATTAATGTTTTTTGGAATGTTTTCTTTGGTTTTAAAACACTATTTACCTACATTTTGTTATAACATCATTCCATATTAGTTTTATTTTTAACCTAAAGACATTTCCTACATTCTTATCTACAATATATTCACCTAATTGTGCATTAAATTGAACATAATTCTAGCTGATAATGTATTCATAAAATAAACGGGAAATAAAAAAATAAAGATGGTAATAATTGTAAACTTGTTTTTTTTTAATTTTTAGTAACCCTTCCACACCAAATAAGTAAATCTATGCTGAGTAGAAAATTAAACATTACAGAAGTGAAACCTTTGTAAAATGATCTAAGAAGACGTCCAAACTTTGCTGAACGTCAATCAATCAACTCAACCTATCGCAGTCCACTGCTGGACATAGGCCTCTCCCAAACTGCGCCAGAACACCCTGTCCCCCACCTGCCGCATCCAGTCTGTTCCAGGCTCCTTTTTAAGGTCGTCGGTCCATGTATCTGGGGGGTTTCCTACAGTACGTTTGCCAATACGCGGTCTCCACTCCAGGGCTCGTCTGCCCCACTGGCCATAGGTCTGTTGACAAACATGAGCAGCCCACTATCACTTCAGTTTGCTTACTCTACAAGCTATGTACTAACTCTGGTTGTCGCACAACACGTGACGTATTATAGCAAATGAACTAGTAAATTGTCATTAAGTATTCTGACACAGATGCACAGTAACAAGTATGACGGCGCGTCCAAGGAGTTGATTTTGCGACGGTAAACTTACAGATTTGATTTTAGAATGAATTTGACAGCTGTCAAATTAACGCAAACCCGGGTACAGATGTCGCGGCCCGCCCAAAATGAAAACAAATGAGGATCGGGGAGATCGATAGCAGAGCCGGCATTGATTTATTGTGATATCTGTGATCATTATGACTACCCTTTTAGTGCAGTAACTTGATTGATTTGCGCTCGCGCATCACTCAAGTGCTACACACGAGCGACACGCGTCGACGACATAGGCAACTGCATCCATCGACACGCGTCGACGACTGTGTGATTACAGACTGACTTGTGATTATTCAGAATATTATTGACTTTCATTTACTTACATCTCCTCGCCCGCACACCCACCCAAAGACCTCCTGTGATAAAGACGACGTATTGCCATTAAGTACGTTGCTACCCGGTACTTGACAATAACTTTGGAAAAAAAGAAAGACGCCTATAATTGTTTGCAGTGAATAAACGGATTCCATAACATCAACTCCAAAAAATCCACCCTAAGATGGATACGCGGAAACGCATGTCTGAAAATCCACCTTAGTTGGATAAACGGAATTTATAGACTAAGATTGGATTCTCGGACATGCATTTCCGCGTATCCACCTTATGGTCGATTTTTTGGAGTTGATGTTATGGAATCCGTTTATTGTCCGAAAATCCTGGTGGATTGGATGGTGGATTTTTTGGGGTGGATAAACGGAGTAACCCATATGCATCCTGTCACACCGATCTACCGCAGTTTTGTATGTTCAGATGATTTTAAAATGATGGATGCATACAAATGCCGCTGATAGTCACAAAAAAATTCTCAAAAAAACCATTGCAGGTAAACGTTACCCCAAAAAGTACTTCAAGCAATCTCCCATAAAGTGAAAGTGTTATTCTTTACCAGGAACTACTGTACAGACCACTAACAAATCCTGAAATTCTACCAATAAATCTACTATAGTATCGCCCGTCCAGTTCGTTACCAAACCTTCGCCATCCACAAAAAGATTAAAAAGAAAAAGTGCGCGTTCTAAATTCGTAAAAACCGCGCGTTTTTTTCTGAAGGAACAAAACCCGGGTACAAATCACGAACGGTAGGTGCCTACCTTTTGAATAATTCATATTTTTCACCACAACAATAATAGCACAGGTGAACATTATTTTTCTTTTTTGTATTGCCTGTGCGTCAGTGAATAGAAGCCTGCGAGCGACTGATAATAACTCATCGATTGTTTACTACTAACAGGGCGGTCGAATGGGGCGTTCTTTTTTTAAATGATGAATTGTTTGTTATTGGTGGTTTTCTGAGGATACCATACTGTTTTGTGATGTGCCTGTGTTAATTTGTTGCAGTTTTTGGAAAGAGGTTTTATGTTTTATTTCACTTTTATACAAGGGTTTTTTTTAATCGGCCTTTCACAGTAGGTACATTATGATCGTATTTGCAGTTTTCACCAATTTTGGGAAAGGTTTAGGATTTTTGCCGTGAGTAACTAACCAATTTACTGTGTAGAAGTAAAGCCTTTTTTGCTCCTTACAAAACAGCATTCTACGCTACACATGGGAAGTGGGAACCCATTACATATCGAGACCCCTCTGTGCGTCGGAAAAGCCGTTACGGGTAGTCAGAAGCCCAAAAGTTTGACAACCAGTCTTACCAAGAGGTGTCGCGTTACCCAGTAACTGGGTTGTGGAGGTCAGATAGGCAATCGCTCCATGTAAAATACTAGTATTCGGTTATATTAGAATCGCATTCAGTTATATTAGAAACCAGCCCCAACATACTTAGTTAGGAAAAGGCTAGGCAGATAAATATGGCGAATGTGTAGCGTAAAATGCTGTTTTATTCAGCTTGTATAAAATTTACAAACTCCACAACTCCTCAAAAAGAAAAACGTTCCAAAATTAAAACATTACATCCCATATCATGCGAAAACTTCACACAGATCCCGAATAGTTGTGTGGGAAAAAGGAAACATTTTTATAACATGTCTATCTTTACGGCTGTCACTTGGTAGCACATCCGAATGCAATTCATACAAAAACCCTCGTATATCGTTAAAAATACGAGGAATTCCCGGCTTTGTTTCAAGTTGCCACCGGTTGTAACAAGCGTTGGGGGCAACCGAGATGTTTTTACTATTGAAAGAATCGAGTTTGAAAGTTTAGTCGAGTCAACAATCGACTCGGACTCAAATCGAGATAATTTTCAATTGTTTTACTCGTAAGTCAAAACAAAACACACAGAAACGGTGCACGTACAGGTCGGTCTACAAATTGACTTGCAAATTGTTTTTCTTCGAAATTATGAATTTAATCGAAATGCTATTGCTAAGGTCGTTTAATTATGACTTTCAATGATTAGTATTTTTTGTTGACTGATTGCGATTCTGGTCTCAATCGACATTTTACATAATAATAATTTGTTTTACTTTAACTTTTACCAACAAGCAACGGCCCAATTATAATTATTGTCGATGCATTTCCCGTCACACCAGACAAATTGGACTCAAGTTATTTGACTACGAGCAAAAAATTATCCAAATTATAAAATAACGTAAACTCACCCGTTCTACGCATTGGTGTAGGCAGAAACTACAGAACGCCACCTGCTACGATACTTACATATTCCATACATTTTATAATAATCGACTAAAAATCGAATGACACGTCGCCAAAGCGCATCCCTAGTTGTGACATAGTGCTTCGGGACGTTTATACTGAGATAGTAGTTCCGGTATAGTGCGCCTCAAATTTATGGCTGTTTGCTACCCCCGTCAAGTGGAAACGCTAGCCATTTAGCAATTTTGATCTGTGATAGTAAGTTGTATGATTAGGCTATGGATTGCAATGTTCCGGTTTATGTATTGAATCGATTACTTTTGTAAACGATTTGGTGTCTGTGACCCTTTTGGTGTCTGTTCTGAAATGGGATCGTGAATTGTTTTAGAACGAAGAATAAGAATTAAGTTTTAGAATTAATTATGACTTTTGTGATCATGTGGTCGTCGGCGTTCATTCAATACTATTTCTCTGCAGTGGTCTTCCTGGTTAGTGATACTCGTTGAAATTATTAGGTAACAATATGATTAGGTATATAAAATTTGATTTCATGTGGTGGAGCGACGATCTTCTCGGGGTGGTAGCAGCTGGATGAGAGTTACTGAGAATCGAGCTGAATGGCGTGCTATTGGAGTGGCCTATGAGCAGCTGTGGACTGCTGTAGGATGATGAAGATACATATTCTTGCAGAAACACATTTTATTTATGCATAATATGGGTGTCCTTCCTGCAAAATAAATCAAAGACCGCAGTATGTTTGGATACTAAATACATACATAATAATGTAAACTAACATATATATTTAATGTATTCGCAGCGGCCATTAAAAGCTCTGCTATTATTGTATTATTAATAGATTCAGTCCCAACAGCTGTGAATGCAAATGAAGATATATTTGCTGATTATTGTAAACTCTGTTATTGTATTTGTAGACCGATAGGCAAAATTGTGATATAAATTAAATGAAAATGCTTTGGAAATTAGCTTCTAGGTGCTTATTAAGCTACTTTATCCCTTTTAGCAGACTGTGCATTAGAAGAGCAATGGGTTTCATTATGACAATTCAACAACATACATTGCGTTGTTGATGTTGGTCAGCAAACACATTTTTCGAACATAATATGAAGAGGATTAGCAATATCCTTCAAAATGATTCAGATTTAGATTAATAGTGTGTTACGCAATTAAGGTGCTGGGTTCGATTCCCAGATCGGGTAAAATGGTATTCATTTATTTATTAAAACAAGTGCGTCGGATTCACGCACCGAGGTTTTCGTACGTAGGTATGACTAAAAATTTAAGGTTTTCAGATTTTTTTCTTTACTTGTGCTATATGACATTGCTTCTTGCCAAATTTCATGATTCTAGGTCAACGGAAAATACCTACCCTATAAATTTTTATTCTTAATAATATTTAGAGTGTCGAAATATACGTTTTTTGCGGCATAAACGGCCGTATCTTGTTTTTACGTTAACTTAGAAGTTTGATTTTTTTCACAGCTTCAAGGGACTGTAGACGTGAGTATATCATTTTAATTTCAACTCGATACCTTTACGCGTTCCCGAGATAAAGGGTCTTGACAGACAGACAGACGGATAACAAAGTGATCCTATAAGGGTTACGTTTTTTCCTTTTGAGGTACGCAACCCTAAAGACAAGGCACGCCAAATTTACAAGGTTAGTAGCAATAGGTAATCACGAGTCTTCAATACTGTGTAAATACATCACTTATAGGCACAGTATTGGGTTTTCCATCAAGAATTTCTCCAGTGTGACGCAACTGTCTAATAAAAAAAGAAACTATGAAACGTGCAGTAAACATAATGGCGGCTAAAAAAAACAAACAAAAAACCTAAAAAAAAATAAATTTCGCGGGCTACCCTGGCGCTTTCGCCTTAACATCTATTCGACTCTATCATGTTTAGTACATCCCCATCTTGTTATTATGTTGGCAGCTTTACGTCATGTCTGCAGTCTGTGTTATTTTTGTTTTGTTGGTATTCAGTTTTAGTGCACGTTTCATACAAGCGAAGTTTTTCAACTTTTTCTATGGGAGTTCCGTCTCTTATACATGTTAAGTAAATATGTTTACATGTTTACTTACTCTATGAATTTCTCAGTAGCATTCGGAGTCTAAATTTGTGCCCGGTTGATGGCAACAAGCTCGCCCCCTGTTACATGGGATTTAAGTCTCCTACAAACAGGCGCGACACAATGCGGCGCCCGCCGCTCGTTGCGCGACTTGCGGTGTGTCGCGCGTGATGTTATCGCGTGTCGCGCCTGTTTGTAGGAGCCTTTATGCATATCAAGCGAGATGTGGGTGGGTGTGGGTGTGGGTACAACTCTGACTTACCCTTCGGTGATTGCAGGCGTGATCTTTTGTTATTAAAAGAGCCTCCGATACTTTGATCCGTCTGGCGCTTCTGGAACTGGTGGCCTCGATACAATAAACATTCATAAGCTACGCTTGCCGCGGTTGGTCCATGGATGGTCGACCTTCTTTACATACCAAGACTCCTCCGTGCCTCGGAAAGCACGAAGCAGCTGTCATTCGTGGATCTTTGACAGTTGTTACGGTTCGCCAGAAGCCCGAAAATCTGACAACCAGTATAATAAGGGGTATCGTATTACTCGGCAACTGGGTTGTGGCTTGTGGAGGTTAGATAGGCTGTCGCTCCATGTAAAATACTGGTATTCAGCTGCATCCAGTTAGACTGGAAGCCGACAGCCGACCCCAACATAGTTGGGAAAAGGCTAGGCGGATGAAAATCTAGATGTCTTGAAGATTTTCCAGTATTCAATCAGTCAGTCTAGTCTTTTCCCAACTAACTTGGAGTCGGCTTCCAGTTGAACGGGATGCAGCTGAATGCCAGTATTTTACTTAAAGCGACTGCCTATCTGACCTCCATAACCCAGTTAATGGGTACCACGATACGATGTTGAGACTGGTTGCTGCATATCTAAAGTAACGACCTCAATAACTGTCTAGTAACATTATTGAAGCAGGAAGTGTTACCAATTTAAATTTAATTTACAGCCGAATTCAAATTATGGTAGTGATGTTTATTACCGCAATTTGAAACATCAGTTTGCCAAAACAAATAGCGGAACTAAATATTTGGCGTTCACTGAGTTTAGAATCAAATTGTGTGTGGTGCAAGTCATAACATTATAGCTTATTGGTATAAGATTCTTCAAAAGCCTATTGATATAAGGATATAAGTAATTTAATGCATTGTTCATCCTTACTGGATTAGGCGTATGAAATAAATTATTATTATTAAGTATCTACATTTCAGGTCAATACCTGTAAAAATCTTAGGGTGCCGTTTTGTCTCTGCATCACCCTAATGTTGACGTGTACAGTATTTTTTACTTGTGCTTTTTACTTGTGTAAAAAATAAATAAATACCGCTAGTTCAAATTTCAAAATGAGTAGGTACATAAATGTCTAGGACTGTGTGTTCGTACTTTTCTTCTTTTCTCTCAATTTATGATGGTCTTGACGTTCTGTATCTAGATCACTTATAAATGTAGGATCAAGTAGCTGCGCTCCGCTGTTTCACCCGCATAAGTCTCGATTCCGTGGGAATATCGGGACAAAAAGAAAAATCCTATATCATAACTCTGGTCATTATCTAACCCTGTGCCAAATTTCATCCGAATCGGATCAGCCGTTTTAGCGGCAAAGCGTAACAAACAAACAGAAAAAATAAAATCTTTTATTTTTATAATATTCAATATTAGTTTAGATAATCATGAAGAGATCCACAGGAGAACCAAGATAGCCGACATAGACCAAAGATTTGCCAAACGTATGCGTATCAGATGGTCGTTAGGACCGAAAGGGTCTGGAGTGGCGAGTGCGTACCGGAAGAGACGTAGCGTTGGAAGGCCTCCCACAACGTGGACCGATGATCTTGTGAAGGCCGCAGGTTCTGTGCTTCCCGCATACAGCGGGATGCGGGAAGCACAGAACCGGTTGAAGTGGCGGTGCTTGGGGAAGGCCTATGTTTAGCAGCGAACGTCTTTCGGCTGAAATGATGATGATGATGAGATAACCATGTGCGACAGTGATGATTATACAAATCGCTGAAATCATTTAACTTACACCAATCATCACTAACTCCTAAGCTAAAATTTTGCCACTAAAGCTATCAAGAACTTTAACTATGTATCCATGCAGCATAACACAAGCTATTAGTAATTTATCGAAATAATATTAACAAGATTGAAACATACCTACGGTGCACTTTGCACTGTTTTGAGATCACTGGTGATTAAATAATTAACACAAAGTAAAGTGTTTCCTTGGGTTCGAACCTACGACCTACTAAGACTACAACAATAACAACAGCCGCACGGGTCGATCGATCAGGTTAAGCTACGCTTGCCGCGGTTGGTCCGTGGATGGGTGCCCATCTTCATATACCAAGATCCCTCCGTGCCTCGGAAAGCACGTAAAGCCGTTGGTCCCAGCTGTTATTCGCGGATCTTTGACTATCGTTACGGGTCGTCAGAAGCCCGAAAGTCTGACAACCAGTCTACCAAGGGGTATCGTATTACCCAGTAACTGGGTTGTGGAGGTCAGATAGGCAGTCGCTCCATGTAAAATACCGGTAGTCAGCTGCATCCGGTTAGACTGGAAGCCGACCCCAACATAGTTAGGAAAAGGCTTTTTTTTTTGCGGATGAGAAATCATCAAATGACCCCCTCCCGCTCTGGGTGGAGCGGAAGGGAGTGTCAGACTCTTACTGACTAAAACCCACTCGTGTTCCTTCCTTAGCCCTTTATGTTCCGGGCCAGTGGTAACCCTTTCGGACAATTTCGCTGACCCGGCAGGCTTCGGCTCTTACGGGTCCCTTCAGATGATGCTGAGATCTCTTTAAGGCGCGCGTGGAACACGTACGCGCCGTCCGGCACGGGCCTGGTCCTGCCGGTCGATTCTGTAAACCTCACCGTGAAAACTTAGGTGAAGTGAGTTTGTTTTTGCTAGGAATTGACACTATTGACAGCTCACTCCACGCTCACTTCACTTAAGTTTTCACGGTGAGATTTTTACAGAATAGCACCGCGGATCGGACGGTGAGCTACCCATTACTCTCCGTCCGCATGCGCGTAGATGATGATATTAATAAAAAAATTCTGTTATTTACATTTGGACTACTTTTCTATGAAGCAACAGATTTTTTTTTGATAAACGAGGAGATATTTCTACATTACGGGGTCTAGAACCATGTGCTGAATTCATATTTCAGTACGCGGGTCGGTGGTCCTGCCACCCTGTATGCTGTATTATTTAATCGAAAGTTAAAAAAAACGTGAAAGGAAACCTATACTGAAACTTTACGTTATAGGACATCACTAATTCTGGGATATATTTAATTTTTTTGGCGGCCATCATTAATAATTACATATTATTACCTACACATTATAACTCATTATTTTTTACTATGGCGTCAAAGTCGAGAACAATTTGGATTCGGAAATATATAATTAATTATCACACTAATATTATAAGGGCGAAATTTGCGAGTTACTGAGTGTGTTTATATGTTTGTTACGGGTCTCCCTTGTTTTGCCGAAAAGATTTTGCCAAATTATCACTTCCCAAACAATTTTCCGCATAATTTCATTTGCCAAATTATTACTAAGCAAAAAATCTCTTCACAAATAATTGTAACCCAAACCTAATGTTTGGCAAGTGAACGTTTAAACAATAACTTGTTTACCAACTAGTACTTTTACCAATTTTTATTTAGTCAAATATTTCAGTTGGAATAACTCATTTTACGCAAAATTACATTTGCCAAATATTTAGTATCGTCAGTTTTCGCAGTTTTAAGGCAGCCATTTCAAGCATAAGATCTAACTTTGAAGACGTTTTATTACAAGGGTGTTTTTTCCACTTGGGACAAATTCTAAACAGGTAATAATAATATTAAGTATTCTGGTAGTATTTTTTGAAATAATTAATCTCGTCTAACTAGTTCAGTTTCGGGTAGACTTTTTTTCCATTTTTTTTTCTATATAATCTAGTCGTTTCTGGCACTCGCCGGCCGCTGCCGCGGCACCGCTCGCTTCGCTCGCTCGGCTCGTGCGTAGGAGGTCACAGTTTTAACCTAACCTAACCTAAGCATTTTTTTTTAATAATTAACCTCGTCTAACTTATTCGGTTCTCGATAGCCTGCTAAAAATAATCTCTTTTTTCCATATTTTTTTTTCTATATAATCTAGTCGTTTCTGGCACTCGCCGGCCGCTGCCGCGGCACCGCTCGCTTCGCTCGCTCGGCTCGTGCGTAGGAGGTCACAGTTTTAACCTAACCTAACCTAAGCATTTTTTTTAAATAATTAACCTCGTCTAACTAATTCGGTTCTCGATAGCCTGTTAAAAATAATCTCTTTTTTCCATATTTTTTTCTATATAATTTAGTCGTTTCTGGCACTCGCCGGCCGCTGCCGCGGCACCGCTCGCTTCGCTCGCTCGGCTCGTGCGTAGGAGGTCACAGTTTTAACCTAACCTAACCTAAGCATTTTTTTTTATAATTAACCTCGTAACTAATTCGGTTCTCGATAATGTCCATTGCAAAAAATTAAAATAGTAAGTTACAAATATTTTGTATTAAATAAATGATTATTTTAAAATAAAATTGCATTTTTTAATTATTTAATAAAAAAAAAAAAATTCTCAAAATATCTTATTTATGCCTTTATATTTTTTGTTATATAACAAATCGTTTGACCAAACGTTTATTGTCTAAAGATTGTTTGCCGTAATAAATCATTTGATTAAAGACCAAATGCCTAAATGACATTATCCTTAATAATATTCTGCCAAGTAAAAATTCGACCAAATGAAAATGTGCATACTAAAATTATTCCAAACATTGCATTGGTATAATAAAAGGTTGCGAAAATTTGTTTGGGTAGTGAAATTTTGGCAAAATCTTTTCGGCAAAACGGCAGGCTCCCGTTTGTTACTTCTTCACGATCAAACGGCTAGACCAATTTTGATAACATTTTGTATGGATGTAGCTGACACCCTGGATTACTATATAGGCTACTTTTTATCCCGATATTCCCACGGGATCGACATTTATGCGGGTGAAACCGTGGGGCGCAGCTAGTTATACATATTTGAAGGTGGATCGAAAGATAAGATCGTTGTATATCTTTGTTCTCAAATTTATTACAGCCTTGTCCCCATACAAATAAATGTTTCTACTACTGCGACCATTCAAATATTTTATATCTGACTTTTTATTTCTTATCCCAAGTCGCCGAACAAAATGCGTGATCTCCTTTGATTATCCACCTTATTCCAAACAAATACTTAATACCTTTTTTTAAATACATCCATAAATTTACAAAGTTGGCAACGACATCCTTTTAGCTCAATACTAAATATATAACATAAACAACAGACGATCTCATAATAATCAATTTATTATATGGACTTTATATGAAAAGTTTTTATAGAATTGATAGCATTTATTTTGGCATGGGACAGGCAATTTGTACCGATACATTAAAATTGATTGTTCTTTAGACCTATTTCTTAGATTAATGTCGAAACTATCAAGTATGTTTGGTAGTAACATATCTAAACTATTATATAATAAGGCTGAAGAGTTTGTTTATATTTTTGTTTGAACGCGTTAATCTCTGGAACTGCCAGTCGGATTTGGAATGATCTTTTTACATTTGATAGCCCAATTCTTGAGGAAGTTTAAAATTTATAAAAAAAATACTTTATGCCATGACCCTGAGGAGCCAAGAAAAAAATTTGGAAAGAGCGTTAAGTGAAAACGAAGTAGGTAACAGCGCAGCGCGGGTGGGTGATGCAATGCGACGCGGTAGGTCGGGGTCCAAGTTTTATAAAAAATTTAGATGTTATTTGAATATATTGTGTATCTTACGACTTCCACGTGAACGAAGTCGCAAGCAGAAGCTAGTTAGGTTATTTTAATGACTTGGCCTTGTCCGAGGTTGTGGCTATTCTAGTAGAACTTCTGACCTTTGAAATCTTTAAACCTATGTACAATTTTAGAAATTCAAGTTTCGTCAAAGCATTCCGGGTCACAACAAAACTTACGTTAAATTCTTCTTTTTAAAGCCGGTTTTAATTTTTTATAATTAACAGTTATAAAGGCCACCTTGTGGTACTATTAAGAATTGAGAAAATTTGTCGAAAAAAGCAGAAAATATGTTACATTCCCACATTAAATCGCAAGAATACCGCTGTATTTTAAATCGCTAAAGTAAGAGTAGGTATTTCCTACTCCAGTCGGGGGTGAGGAGAATGTACAAATATCTCCCGGCCCGATTTATAACAGTAGAAGGAACAGTGGGGTTATAGTCGATAGAACTCCAACACAACCCCCTTAAAAAAAGTTAGGCATACTCTTGTTCGTCGTGTCAATAATACGGCAGTGTAATAAATTTTGTTGGCCCAAGACTTTGCACTTCCACGGTATCGTCGATAACAGCGCAGAGGTCGCTAAGGCAGCATTTCTTGCATATATTTTACAGACAAGTAGAGCGTAAGAAAGGCAGTGTTATATAACAAACTACCTACCATCAAAACCATCAGTCACTAACCGCCAAAACATTACCTGTTCGTATACTTCAAGACTTCTTATCCAAAAATTTTACGATATAAGATACCGAGGCAAACTTGCGCCGATTTTCACTCAAACGGCTTCAGTTCCAAACGACCTCAGTTTGTAAAGAACTGTAATACTATACGACAGGGATGGCAAACCTGCGTCATTACTGCACGAGACAGAAAATGAATTTATGAAAACAGAAGTCACACATTCAACAGAGACACAGTATAGGGATGTTGATACTAATGAGGTTTATTCATAAACGATGATTAAAGTTAGGTGACGTTCGAACATTAAAATGTATGGTTAAACAGTAGCTAATTACTAACTTAACTTTGCCAAGAGCCAGCCAAGTTGATGAGGAGGGTTTCACGAAAGTGGAAAGGAAGAAGAAGAAGCCCTGTTCTCGTAACTTGTGTGGCACCGCACCGAGTGGACCCAACATGCTGCTGCGCGCTGCTGTGCCTACGACGCAGCTGTACCTTTCGCGTCTACATCACTCCACAACAACTGAGGAAGTCGTGCAGTATTTGAAAGTGAAGACCAACTGGACTCTGAGGGTCGAAAGGTTGGAATCGCGCCACAACATCAACTTCAAGTCATTCGTGGTACGAGTTCCAACCCAACATCTACAGACCTGTCTGAAAGAGGACTTTTGGCCGAAAGGTGTCGTATATCGACGTTTCCGTGGACGGTTACGCGACACCACGCAGCGAAACACGACGCCGACAATGTTACGTGTATAGTTCATAGTTTTAAGGTTTTTAATATGTATTAGTTTATTGTATAAGATTATTTTGTGTATTTTATCTATGGGCCTTAGTAGCCTGATAATAAAATGATTATTATTATTATTATTTATGATTATGGGGACATGCTATCACCTACCTATCTTTTAAGTTCTTAGTTAATGATTTTAATCTTAGTAACTGTTGTTTGACGGATTACCACCGAGCAGTGAAGGTCATGAGAATCCGCTGGTTATAAGAAGCACAAGACATCCGTTCTGACGATGCTTGTGATGTCCAGCAGTGGACGTTATTTGGCTAAGTGATGATAATGATAAAATAAAGAAATCAAGATATCGATGTGAAGAAATTGCCACATTTTTTTAAAGTGTCACCCATGTTTGAAAAGGTTCACCATCCCTGCTATAGGCAGGTTCACAGTACACTAACCTGGTTGTTAAATTTCGTGGAAGAATTTAAGAAAAATATATGACGTAGCGCGGCAGTCTGCGAATTTATTTCGTTTCTTAGTACGGAGTTATTAAATTTTCGGTTTCCGGTTGTAGGTGCAAAATATAGTCGTATATTTATGCCTTCAGTAATAATTTGTTTCGTGGGATTTTTTCTTTGGCTGTGTCTTTAAAAGCAGACAAGGAAGGAATTGTTTTGTTATATATAGAGTACCTACATATAGAGCAAAGTTGGCCCAGTGGTAACGACCGCGACTTACGAGTCGTAGGTTCGAGCCCAGACAGGCGCTTTACTTTGTGTAAATTATTTCATCACCATTGCTCTCAAAACGGTGAAGGAAAACATTCGAAGTTTTTTTTTTGTGACTAGAGTGTTGGCCTATTTTTAGCCCAAAGAATCAGCATTGCCATCCAACGTGGTAATGCTGCCAGTCTTTACTTATCCCATTGACAGCGATGCGGAAGAATTTTTTGATGCCCTGCCTTTTTCTTTTTTTCCCTTTTTTTTATTATATACCTATACCTATACTTGTATATAATATCTTTTTTTTATAATTCAAATATGTATGCTTAGGTTAAGGTATTTATGCACGGGCCTGGGTCGCCTGAAATAAATGTATTATTGGATCGTTCAACACCAATTACTTTACTTATTTCAACCAGTGAGTGAGTGAAAATCGTCACTCATTGCACGCCTGAGGGAGGACATCGCCGTCGAGGTACACCACATCGAAGGTGATGAGACCATGTGGTACAAGGCCAACATGGCCAGAGATCACACAAGACATCCCGAGGTTTGCAAGAAACAAGGACAGGCCTTTGCCCAGCAGTGGGACACAATGAAAGTTAACAAAAAAAAAATCAAACATAAACACACTGCTATCAGAATGTATTACTTTTCCAGCTCACTGCTCTCTTTACCTGTAAAACTAGCTGCAAGAGCTACTTGAAAAAGATATTTTAACTTCGATACCTAGTTAAAGTATCTTTCGGTACGGTACTGTAATGTTCGTCGGTCAAAAGGCTAGTACACTAGCATAGTTGGGATGCCAGTAACTGGGAAACTGACCTCGTTTTTGAGCGGTACTTTAGCCCAGTCAGAGACAAGACTGCACCCTAATTACGTAAGACATTATCAATCACAATCTGAATCATTTTGAAGGATATCGCTACTCCATTGCTTCATATTCCAAAAAGTGTATTTATTTATACAACATTAGTTTTTGTTTATACTAAACCCGAAAAGGGGTCATTGTACTCATCATTTTGAACAACTTTTTCTATGCGACCAACCATGAAATCGCGAAAAAAAATAACAGCTGTTCCATACATTCACTTAAATCGACAAAATGTATGGAACAGCTGTTTTTTTTTATATACTCTATTGTACAGACAACAGCACATCAAGCTACTACAATCTGTCAAATTTCTTTAAAAGATTTTCAACTTGATCGCTACAGCATAAGGTTCAAGTTTGATTGGAAAAATTTGACAGTTTCGGGTAGCTTGATGTGCTGGCGTCTGTACACCAGAAAATACATAATAAAAAAAAAAGAAGCTATCTGCTCAATAACGTAAATAACGCAATGAATGTTGTTGAACTGTCAAAATGAAAGCCATTCCTACTGTTAGTGGATTACGCAGTTACCCCGCTGGTCAGTACCTATTCCAAACGTTTGTGTGGTAAGTTATTCTAACTGAAAAGTTATATGAACATTTTCGAAATATCTTATTTAAAAAAATATAACTGGTAATCTCTGTTTCTATGGAAAATTTAAAATCGCTCAAATTTGACTGTGACACTATTTTTCGAAAATGTTCTTAAGTAACTTTTTAGACCTTTGTATCCTGCTTATGCGTATGAAGTTTCATCAAAATCGGTTTATTCATTTCGAAAAACAAGGGCTTGAAACTTTGTGTGAAATGCCGTACGTCGTAAACGCTCGTAATATATTTCATAGAATAATGTTGACTTATCTAAATACTGGTAATCTGCATCCAGTTAGACTGGAAGCCAACCCCAACATAGTTGGGAAAAGTCTATGCAAATGATAAATGTCAACTTATCTACTGTACTCTCTCGACTACTGTCCTAGTACCCGACTAAGTTCAAACGCAACATCACCTGTCTGAACTGAACTATAACTTTGCGAAAGTTTATTTTAATTATCTCGGCTAGTTGCACTATTGTTTCACTCCAATTAATCTACGGATCTTCTATTATGTTTTTATTTAATAAGTTAGCTCTTGAACTTTGTAGTATTTAATTTATTTTAGCGTTTTGCTGAATCGCGTTTTGTTTTAGTTTTGTGAAACTGTTCTTCCGTGTGGAGATAGTTAAAAGTTTATTGGCGAAGAACTGTTACTGCACTGCAATAGTGAATGTTCCTTTGTATTAAAATTATAAGGTGACTAGGGTAAGGTAAATATTACTCGCAATCGGCGTGACGTATTCCACACTGGGCATCCGCTTAAATGACAGCTGTCAACGAGCTGCGGCTTCCATCAAAGTGTGTTGACGGCGGGTATTGACGGCTGCGGTTGCCTTTATTGTTAACGCGTGTCGGTCGTGGTGTAAGCATACTATGCACGAAATGTGTAGTTACGGCCAATGTTAAGGGCGTTTTCTACTCCGTATCACGTACGGACATAAGATTAGATCGGGACCAGCAGTACGATTCTGTAACCATCTCACCGTGAAAACTTAGGTGAAGTGAGCGTGGAGTGAGCTGTCAATAGTGTCAATTCCTAGCAAAAACAAACTCACGTCACCTAAGTTTTCACGGTGAGATTTTTACAGAATCGACCGGCAGAACTAAGAATGAATGACAACACGATTTGACAGGTGTCCCAGCTCTCGAGAGGCAATTCTTATATTTTTTAAAACGATCACCTAGCTTAGTAGGTTTTCGAGAATTTTAGATTTTTGCGGTAGCGCCGGTAGCAACTCGCTCTCTCCAATGATAAAATCAGTCATACTATAATCACCAATCGATCCAGCAAGCGTGGTGCCTTTGTGTCGCGCGCGATTATATCGCGTGCCGCGCCTGTTTGTAGGAGCCTTAATTCAATTTTTTCTAAGTTTTTTCCAATTTACAAGTCAGTGTCAGGTTGTATGTTGAACAAAATATGATTTGCGAACGTAACAAGTATGTATTTATAGAATTAAAATAATTGAAATCATCAATACAAACCTTTAAGTTCATACTCCTATTGATTCATATTTCATGAAATAGTCATTCAATAGGATTATATGAACCCCCTCGACTTCAAAGTAGGTACATCCCCTATAACTTAATCAGTTAAAATATAACATTCCTGTGCGGTTGACTGCGTGAATTATTCAGGTGTCGTGGCCGCTTACTGACCTGAGACACACAAATAGAATTGTATAGTAGTTCATTCCTTTCAAGTCTAAATTCTGTAGGTATTTTAGAGGGTAGTGGTGAAATAGTTAGCGTTGTTTTGGGCAGTGCTACGCTATGTACTAGAGAAGATTACTTCGCTGTACATAAAGTCTATTCAAATTGATTTTATTTCAAGTTAAATAAATATCAACTTTATTTTAATAGTAATTAAGTTGATTTCAGAGTGACTAGCACTATTGAAAGAGTTATAAAAATGTTTGAAGTTGTAGCGCAAACTGTACTTTATTGTGTAGGAATTAAAGTTATTTTTCCATAATCATAGATAAACTCTATAAACTACAGAATGCCACCTGCTATGAGCCTTACATACTCCTTTTGCTTCGTTTTTTTTTTTTTTTCAGGTATTTTTATTATTTATGTTGTACACGCAGTAAAATAGATAGGTACAGATACGATATAATTATAAGTACCTATTGAAGACAAAGGTACTGCTTAATTTCTTAAGAAATTTCTTCCAGTAGGGGGGGCCTAAAAAGGCCACTTTGGCAGAATCATACAAGGTTAACATTATGAATCATAATGGACAGTTAACTGTTAAGTTAATCGTATCAAATCCCATTGGTGAAGGATTTTTCAGCAATTTTTTTTGTCTGTGTTAAAATACCAATGAATCCAATCCAAATCCAATCCTATTCTCTTTGATTATACCTACGTAGTGCAGCGAAAAAAAGAAAAACACGAACTGTCTTCGCCATATTATGATTCTTAATGTTATCCTTTTATGATTCTGCCAAAGTGGCCTTTTTAGGCCCCCAGACCTGCAAAAGGAGAAAGGAAAAAGAAAGGCAGACAACAAAGTGAGTGAAAGAACAAGAGAAGAATAGGTATGATTTTGTGACGTCATAAACTAAAATATATCACACACAAGGTATAAAAACGTACAATAACTTTGCTATCTTAACGTAAATTACCTAAAAGTTAATCAAACGCGTGTTGTCATACAAAGCCTTGATAAATAAACATATTTCTATCGTAATTCAATCAATGCCCTGAAGATCAATCCCTCTAATTAGAAACGTTCAAAATCTTGTCGCAATCTCATCCCAGCGACAATGAATGTCAAAAATGAAGAGAAATTAGAGGTATTTTTGACAGATTGAGACTGAGATCAGACTGTGAACGTTCTTAAAATTACGGGAAATACCCCTATTAAAGTTTTTGTTTTTTACTGACAGAGAGTTGGAAACAAACAAGAACGATTATAGGTATTAAATAAACTTTGTTTTTTATTCCAAAAAATGTGGTCTCTAAAATGAACTACAATCCTTTCACAATTATTTTACCTTTAATAACAACCTTAAAACAATGAGAATAAAGATCACTAACCGTGGGGTTTATTGCCGTCTCTCCTCCACAGGAAACGACAAATTGGAACCGTGCTCCTAGCTGTTGACGTTGCATAAGTGACCATGTTTTCCCAACTATGTTGGGGTCGGCGTCTAGTCTAACCGGATGCAGCTGAATATCCGTATCATACACGGAGCGACTGCCTATCTGACCTCCACAACTTATTTACTAGGTAACACGGTACCCCTTGGTAAGTTTAGTTGTCAGACTTTTGGGCTCCTAGCTACCCGTAGCGACTGTCAAAGATCTACGAATGACAGCCAGGACCAACGGCATAACGTGCTTTGCGAGGCACGGAGGATTTTGATTTTGACTGTGATACAAAATAACTGTGCAAGGACTTTTATTTATTTATTTTTTTTTTTTTTATATATTTGGGATAAAAAACAGTTATACATTACAGCGGTGCTATTCTGTAAAAATCTCACCGTGAAAACTTAGGTGAAGTGAGCTGTCAATAGTGTCAATTCCTAGCAAAACCAAACTCACTTCACCTAAGTTTTCACGGTGAGATTTTTACAGAATCGACCGGCTGCATTTACAAAAAGTAGTTATATTACAGTTTAAAAAACGTATAACCCACACTATTGTCCACGACGTGACATCTGATTAAGATAACGAACGCATGCTAAATGAGAGAACAAAAAAACAAAATAAAAAAAAGAGTTCATAGGTATTTAGAAGAAGAACACTATGTACTAACAAATCGAAGGAAGCGGATGACAAGAGCATCCGTCTTATATTTTTTTAGTATGACCTCTCAAGTTCCGCTAATAAGACATTATTGATTTTCTATTGTATTGTACTACATAGGACACGCGCGTGGTTTGACAAGTTAAGGTAGAAATGGAATGACGTGTCAAGTCCAAAACTCAACGATATCATAAGTTCGAGTACTGCCAAATGATTCGCGTTTCCCAAAATGCCATTGTAAAACACCGCTACCAGGAAATAAAAGAATCCGAATAGTACCAGAAACAATATTACAAATACACAATGTTTTGCTGTAAGAAGCAAAAAACAAATGCATTTTTACATTAGCAACAATTCTAAACACCGCGCTACAGGGCGCCTTAATAGCTTAGCGGGACACACTGGCGAATAACTTGAATTACATTATTATAATAAAACATTTAGGTAACTGAACTTTGTCCGATTGATGGCTGATCATTTATTTTATACAGACCGTGTCTCGGAAAGAACGTTAAGCGGTCAATCCCGGGTGTCATTAGTAGATCTTTGACACCTGTCGTTACGGGCATTCAGAAGGTTGAAAGTCTGACAACCAGTCTTACCAAGGGGTATCCTTTTACCAAGTAACTGGGTTGTAGAGGTCAGATAGTCAGTCACTCCAAGTAAAATACTGGTGTTCAGCTGCATTCGGTTGGAATGGAAGCGGACCTCGACATAGTTAGGAATAGACTTGGCAGATTATAATTTCTACAAGGCTTGTTCAGTGTTCATTATTTAGTTCGAAGCTGATATTTGGAGAACTCTTGCCACACTATTCCCAACCACAACACCCCTTTAAGCCAGAATTTACAGAGGTGAATGATTTACCTGCCTGGGAACTCGTAACGAAATAAGTTGTACCTAGGTACTTAGTTTTTAGACAGAAATATGTAACTTCATTCGTAGCATGAGCATTGGTGGCCCAGAGGCATCGGCCGCGACTTACGAGTTGTAGGTCGTAGGTTCGAAATGAAATGAAATGAAATGAAATGATGAAATGATTGAAATGAAATGATGAAATGATTTTATTTTTTGTAAGTAGGTTTGTACAAACACTTTTACACGTCAATCATGTTTTTTTTTAAAACTAGATGAAGTCGGCGTTTCCTATCTGACTACTCTGAGAAGAAAGGCCGAAACAAACTCAGAGGTCACAGTCTCTTTTAAAGTCCAGACATAATCTTGGTCCAGAACCCAGACAGGCGCTTTCATCATCATCATCATCATCATTTCAGCCAAAAGACGTCCACTGCTGGACATAGGCCTCCCCCGGACAGGCGCTTTACTTTGTGTAAATTATTTCATCACTATTGCTGTCAAAACGGTGAAGGAAAAGATCGTGAGGAAACCGGCATGTCCTAGAACCAAAAATTCGAAGACATGTGACATCTACCAACCCGCACTGGGCCCGCGTGGTGGATTACGGCCCACTTCCTCTCACAGAGAGGAGGCCTGTGCCCCAACAGTGGGAACATTATAGGCTGATTCGTAGCATAACACTTCTTTCTCAATTCTACAAAGAGTTGACGTATCTCATAAAAGATGATATTTTTTATGTGACGTGACATTTCTTCATTATTTACATCGAGTTGTCGATGTTAATAACTGTGAATGGACTTGACAGTTATTTCACCTCTGATTATGCATCACTGTCCAAATTACAGTGATCTTTATTCTCATTCTAATAAGGTTGCAGTTGAGTTGCTGCCATTGACAAAAACCATTGTGATCTTTATTCTTGTCACAATAAGGTTGCTGTTAGGTTGGTGCTGTCTGAGTTAAAATAAGAGTGAACGGACGGTAGAGAATACTTTTTATTATGCACACCATAAAAATCCATACTACTCCGGAAGGACATAGGATAGTTTTTATCGACATACCTTGCGGGCGAAGCCGCGGGCGGAAGCTAGTACAGATAAAATGTAGAAATTTACACGTGCGCGCGCTGTAGAAGAAGTTTCTACAATCTGTCACTTTGTCTTGCGTTTCTGCGGTGATTATGCCACGCGTGCCACTCAACAATATTCTCAGGCAAAACGTATGCCACAGCAAGTAAAAAAGTTATTCACAAATACACAGATAATACAAACAAACAAAAACTCTCTAAGACTTAAAATCTTCCAAGTTGATTACGCGAAACGTAAACTCCAGATTGTTCACTAGGGAGCCACAATTTTCACAATGAGAGTCCATTGCCATTCCTTCATTTGGGCCCAGAATAATCTAGGCCCGAATTATTAAGGTCATTCTTCGGAGACTAAGAAAACCACTCCCAGTTTTCTAATCATTCCTGGGAATTTAACAGGTGTGTTCGGAACTTTATATTTTTCTTGGAGACCTAATGGTCCTAACCTCGATTTCAGTTTTGGAATTATGTTTATTTTTTGGTGTATTTTTTACAATAAAGTGAATAGGTTATTGTTATTATTGCGAAAGTTTGGAAGCTTTGGTAACGTTATCAAGCCATAACGGTTAACACAGTTTCTCTTTTTCTGGCAGCTTGTTTCTTTCTTAATATCTGCTGTATAAGTTGTACGTAACTGTACTGTATATTTCATCTTCAGACGGGCCGCAACTAAGTAAAATGTGAATAATGTTACAACCAAAATTGCCGCTACAAGGTTATTGACGCAGGGCTAATCTCATCATACAGTGCCGGGTATGAGCTAACTGCCATTGATGGCAAAAGCCGACAAATAGGCTAGAAAAATAAACACACAATATCACAATTTGACGGTTGAAATTTAAAAAAAAATGGGGGTATTATATAGCATATGAAGTAGTGACCTCTCAAGCTTCGCTAATGAGACAAAATTGATTTTCTATTGTATCGTAAGTAATACATAGGATACGTGCTGTGCTTGACGGGTTAAATCGCATATTATTAAGTATAAATCAGCGTAAAATGTTTTCACTGCCGGGACACAGACCTCTCTGTGAGAGGGACTGCTCCGTAATCCACAACGCTGGCCCAGTGCGGGTTGGATGTATGGAGCAGTGGTGGCCAAGTGGAGCAGTGGTGGCCAAGTGGTAACGGCCGCGACTTACGAGTTGTAAGTCGTAGGTTCGAACCCAGACAGGCGCTTTACTTTGTGTAAATGATTTCATCACCACTGCTCTCAAAACGGTAAAGGAAAACATCGTGAGGAAACCGGCATGTCCTAGAACCAAAAATTCGAAGACATTTGTGACATCTACCAACCCGCACTGGGCCCGCGTGGTGGATTACGGCCCACTCCCTCTGAGGCCTGTGACCCAGCAGTGGGAACAAAAAAGAAACAATAGGCTGATTATGTTGGATGTATGTGTAAACAGTAACAAAGTAGAAACTAAATACTTCACACTATTTCTAACACCTTACAACAAAATACCGCACTCACAAAAACCAACTGTAATAAAAACCTAGCCCGCAGAACGCTTCCGTCTGTGTGTCCGAAAGTAACATTTCCCTCGCCACGTCTGCAGCTGCATCTAAAGGGTTATTTCTCAAACACGTCGCCCGCGCCATCGTAATGGGTATCATTTATACCGGTGATCACTGCTGCCGGTTACGAGTGGAATTCTATATTTTATGACAGAATCGGGTTAAGACGGTACTGTTATTTGACTTGGTGAAGGAGATCGTTTTGTTTTGAGTGATTTAGTTGGAGAAATGGAAGAATGTGTATTCATTAAGGGTGATATAGGTGTATCTGTTCTGTTTCTAACAATACGTGCCTTAGAACCGGAACGAACAAGGGAATACATATTTTCCGGGTATCAGTATAACGTAGTTTATAAGCAATAATAGAGATGTGCAAAAATGTATCACTAGTTCGGCCTAGCGCAGACTCGGTCCTGCATAGATAATCCCGCTATCATTTACCGTTAAAAGCATATTGTACTGTTCACTCCACTCAGAAAAGTTTCCAGCAGACTTCTTTTAACTAGGTGCCTAATATTACCAAAATTATTTGATGAGCACCACAAGTGCCAATATCAAATTTATTTAATGAACAAGCTGCCTTATAATTTTCCTACATCCTACTAGAACGAATCTGTGAGAAATCCATTCGACCTACAACATTAGTTACTGTAGAATAATCCAGAATTATAGAAAAAATAAAGTTAACAGACACCACACGACATATTTTTGGAACCAATCCATCTCCTTTTAACCACAACAAACATAGAATAAGAACTGAACAATTAATGGAGCGATCAAATTACATATCAAACTGGTTACGTAAGGGAATACATAAGACTTCTATAAACAGAAAAGGGTCTGTACCAAGTCTTCGACACGTCACATAAACAAGTGAAGATAAAACATATAAAATGTTGACAAACATTTTTATGATGTTCTTGTTCATATATTTTCCTTAGTATCTCGAGTGTCGTGACATCTAACAACTCGTACTGGGCCCGCGTGGTAGATTAAAGCCGACTCCCTCTCGATGAGAGGAGGCCTCAGGAGGTTCCAGCAGTGGGAACATAATAGGCTGATTATGCTATCTCGTGTGTGTGTGGTAAGACCGAGGATGCACAGCATGTATTGAAGGAATGTGTCCAATATTACAAAAACAAAAGAAACTCACTTTTCAACTCCTTTAAGTTGTCGGTGATGGATCTTGGAAAGTTTTTATTTTAGCTAAACCTACTTCTGAAGCGTCAAAAATATTATATGCCTCCCTTGTTTTTAGCTAGGAAATTTGATTATGTTACTTTCGATTTTAGGTATAAGTACCAATAGTGCAAGCTGACACGAAAGAATGTTTAGTAATAGCGTTGACAAGACCTCAAAGATAACATAAATTTCTTGCTCAGATTAGTACCTACATCTTAACTGCGTTCTAGATCTATCATTGTCAATATTCCACAACAATGATGCCACTGACAGGTCTTGAACGCGGTTTAGATGTGCTGATCGCGTTCAGCGGTGTTATTCTGTAAAAATCTCACCGTGAAAACTTAGGTGAAGTGAGCGTGGAGCGAGCTGTCAATAGTGTCAATTCCTAGCAAAAACAAACTAACTTCACCTAAGTTTTCACGGTGAGATTTTTACAGAATCGACCGGCAGTTTCATTCGTGAAATTTGCTCTAAAACTGGCTTCCTATAAAAAGCTAAAATCAGAGAAACGCCATTGCAGGCATATCACTTCTTATACATAAGTACCTATACATTTAACTCAGTAATAAACTTAACGTCAAAGCGATTTCATATCTGTACGAGTTATGATCTTTCAAAATATGGATTCGATGTACTGTCGTAAAACTGACGGGATTTTAACGACCTCAAACGCTTTGAAGGCTGGCAGATAGATTTAATATTGCAGCTTCCTTTGGAGGTTTATCGTGTGATGGGGAGAAGATAAAATATTTACTTTGAGTGGTGGAAAGAGAAGAGAAGAAAAAGGGGTTTGCGGCTAACTAATAAAGAAAGAAAGAAGGAAAAAGTATTTATTGCGACTCGTACAGGAAGATCACAAACTAAACTAAACACAGTAAAATAAAAATAAAAAAAAAGTAACAAAAGGAAAATGAAACAGAAAGTCCTATACGAGGCCAAAAGGCTCCTATCTCAGCATGATGCTGCGACATTTAAAAAATAAATGTCGCAGCAGAAGATGGGTGACCATCTTTACATATCAAGACTCCTCTGTGCCTCGGAAAGCACGTTAAGCAGTTGGTCCCGGCTGTCATTTTTAGCTCTTTGACTGTCGTTACGGGTTACCAGAAGCCCGAAATTCTGACAACCAGGCTTATCAAGGGGTATTACCCAGTAGCTAGTTTGTGGAGGTCAGATAGGCAGTCGCTCCATGTAAAATACTGGTATTCGGCTGCATCCAATTTAAAGGAGGTTCTTGGATTGCTTGTGTTTACCTTTTTTTCTTAGCGTATCAATGGCAAATATCAAATTTCTTGTTTGTTCCAAAACTCAGCAAAACTAACACCATTCGCTGATGCAGACCTTAGGTCCTCACGTGTTCAGGTAACAGGACATGCGATGCAAGATGGAAGGTGGGCCATTGTCTGCGGGGAGACGCCGCTACTACATTGAGGATCGGAACCATCCGAGATACCCGACCTGAGAAGATTGTATTTGCTGCAGCCTACCTGAGAAGTCTGGCAGGCAACGTGTGCCCTGGTAAAAGGCTCTCTGATGGCTCAATGAAAGAATCTGGAGATTTAAGCTTCTCTCGCGAGGTGGTGTTGCTATCGTATGGACTCACACACCCAAGGATTGTTTTTCGGTTTTTAAGTCTTCGGGGCTTCCAAAGGGTATCAGATTACCCAGTAATTGGGTTGTGAAGGTCAGATAGGCAGTCGCTCCATGTAAAATACTAGTATTCAGCTGCATTCGGTTAGACTGGAAGCCGACCCCAACATAGTTGGGAAAAGGCTAGGCAGATGATGACGATGAAGTATTCGGGGCTTACCTTTTTATTGAACACGATTCGCTGTTTTGTCTTTAATTGTAGGTTGAGGAAGATGGGGACGGGGGAGGAAGTGTAAGTGGTATTCGTTCTACGTATTTTATTCCTGGAGACAATAAATCACGTGGTCCTAAACTAAGCCTTACACAGATTTGTTAGCTGTCAAACCACAAACGCAAACCCTGTCAACCGCCCTCGAGAGACCTATAGGTACTCGAGTTACTCGAGTTACAGTTATTACCTCTGATTTTGCCACTGTCAGTGTATGATCACTGTCAAAAGCACAATGATCTTTATTGTCGTTTCAATAAAGTTGATGTTGCGTTGCTGCCATTGATAAGTCTGTCCAAATCACAGTAATTTTTATTACTGATGCAATAAGGTTGCTATTCAGTTGCTGCTGTCAGAAGTAAAATAACTGTGTAGACGTTTTTAAACACAGATTTAAACGTTTCCGTCACGATGAGGAAAATTCCACTGTTCAGCACGTATTTTAAACTTTTCTTAATATAGTTTTAAGCATTAAAATTCTACGTATGCACTAAAGCACGTATTAAAAATACCGTAAAGGCGTCAAATAGCTTTAGAATATAAAAGCAAAAGTAATGGCGGAAATTTAAATGCTCAAGTTTGACACGGGTATGGGTACGTAAGAAAAATATCAGCGAAATGAAAAGTTTAAATCTTAAATTAGTATGACGGCGCAGATTACCCTTTACCATAAGTGGTCATCGTATTAGTGGTTCAGCAGCTTTAATATTATCAGGATTATCCCGGAATATAGCAGTTCGTCGTGGACTTGGTATAACAGCGGCTCTTGGCATCTGTCATCAGAAGACAGCCGCCACGCTACCATCTATTCGAGGACTCTTATCTGACCTTTTTGGTCCAGTTACTTCGTAACAAGTAAATCATTTTTCATTAGGGACAAGGTATCTTTGACAGCCGATAGTGGCCATATTAGATTGTCTATTGGCGCAATTGTTTGATAGATGAGTCGGATAATGTTCGTAAGTCGCTATACAGTTGAACAGCGCGTTGATATGATTAAAGTGTATTAAGTATCAAATCGTCAAAGGATATTTATTGAAAGACAAATTCAATGGGTTCCTGATCTCAAGGTTCGGGCACAAGACATGGCCTCCAAGGTCATGTGATTTATCGCCCCTTGATTATTTTTTGAGGGTTTATATGAAATCACTGGTGTATGCGAACAAGTCAAGAACTGACGAAGACCTTTAACATCACACGCGTCAATGAGATAGAGGTGCCATTATATGGAAAAGCTATGGATAATTGGACCTCTCGTATTCACGCTACCATACGAAGCCATGGTGATCTTTTAAATGACATGGTATTCCATAAATAATGCCAAAATGTAAGCCTTCAAAAAAAGAGAATATAATCTAAATGTAAATAATCAAGGTGGTTTTTTTTTCAATTCAAATATCGGTCCCTATTGAAAACCTCTGTATATTAGAATCACTTTTTTGTGTATCCACTTGTGGCACGTATGGCCGATATTTTGACTTAAAAACCCTGTAATAACGACAAAAAAAAAGCAAACTATTACACGATTTTATTTCTCATAATTGTATGAGTTCTCCTGTATTTCAATACAAACGTTCAATGTCGTAACCAAAGCCCAAAGCAAATATCTGTAGGCCATTCAAATATTTGTTCCCAGCCCATGACCGGAACACATATTGTGTGCGGCCTATCGAATCTCCTGTTAGCTACTTTGTACTATGACAAACGACTTGTCAAAAACTGTTCCCGGTATATATGTATGTAGAACTATGGCAGTTGGCTAGTTGGATGCGTGCAGGCTGTGTGCGTGGTTGATTTTCAAACGTGGCATCATCCCGGTCTTTTGTTTACTATATTTATTTATTTAGGTTAGCCATAGCCAACAATGGTGCCGATTCTGTTGTTCGCAAACTAAACTAAATTTAAGTTCAGTGCATCTTTTTCTTTCTATTTCATTAAGAAAAGGACAGAAGATAAATTTTAATTTAGTCCTGTCAAATTAAGCATTGATGCATAGTAACATGCGACCTAAATCAAACTCAGTGAGTTTTGAGTTAGCTTCAATAATACGTATTTTTTCCACTTAGTTTATATTGATGATGTTATATCTACCTAATAACTACCTGTCACTGATATTTACATAGAAAGTAGTGTTATACGAATTTGTGTGGGGTAGGTACAACTAATAAGTGGAAAATAAAAACATTTTTACAAAAAAAAACGCCATAGGTAAAGTGAAAAATAATTTTAATTTCGGAAGTCCTTGGAAAAAAATTAAAATTCGGAACCAACGACACTGACTTCCGAAATTAAAAATAATTATGTAGTTTTCTTTGGAAATCGGTTGTTTTTTTTTTTTTGTAAACAAGTTTTTTCACATCAGATATCGACACAATAATATTATTTAAACTGTCAAAATACAATGTATTAAGATTGAGAGTGAGTGCTCTTGGTCATTTGGCAAAATTTTGTTAGCACGATAGTAAGCAATTGGCTTATGTCCCATTCACCGTGATTAAATGACATCACCAGAAAATGTAATATTGTTTTACTCGACAATATCTTACAATATCAATAGATAATTATGTTTTCTTTCAATATCTTACTGGGCCACATACCTATAATTTATTTATTCTCTTATTGTAACGCTATACAGCAATTACACTAACGAAGCAAAAAAATACTTCATGTGCTGCTTTCCATCCATCCTGTGCGCAGTGGACATCGAACGGGCGGCGATAGAACACGCACGCTCACACAGCGTCATCTCCATAATATAACTTAATAATATCATTTGAAGCCAAGTACAGCGAGCTAAAAACCCAATCAAAAACCCAACGTCGCGCGTCGTCTCAATCTCGAACAAAAAACAAAGGCACCAAAAACCTATTGTGGCTAACGTTTAAAAGTAAACACATAATTTGGAGAACCCTTCCCCCCTCTGCCCCTCCGTTTTATAACTTCGTTTTACGGTTGGAGTATTTCGGTAATGATCTGGCCTCCACGAACTTTGGGACGGTTTTTTTTTCTCGTTCAGTATCTTGATGTTCATGCAGTTTTTATCCTAATCTTAACTACATATATATTTTTTGTTTGATACCTTTTCACGCCTAAACCACCGAACCGATCATCCTGAAATTTTGCATATACGTTGTCAGGTGTACAGAAACGGACATAGGGTACCTTTCATCCCGAAAAAAAGTGCAGTTCCCGAGGAAAACAACAATAACGTTATTATGATAATAGATGGCGCCACGTGTCTTTCGAATCAAAAACAGGACAACGTCTGTCGAGTAATTTAATTATGATTGGATTTGAGGAAGTTGTTTGTTTTTAACACGCTTTTATTAGGTCGACTTGTATGTAACTAATTATGTAATGGAATCTAAGGTAACCAATTTAACCATCTTCTAAGGGTCGTAGCGTAATGAAAATTGGCAGCTGTTTTATTCTGTTTTTTAGTATTTGTTGTTACAGCGGCAACAGAAATACATCATCTGTGAACATTTCAACTGTCTAGCTATCACAGTTCATGAGATACAGCCTGGTGACAGACAGACAGACAGACGGTCAGTGGAGTCTTAGTAATAGGGTCCCGTTTTTACCCTTTGGGTACGGAACCCTAAAAACTTACGAAAAATTTGCTACCCGGCGCATCCCTTTTATTAACAACAATTATTGATTTTATGAATAGCGTTTTTATGAGTACTGAACATACAATACAGCATAGCATAATCAGCGTTTAATGTTTTTGCCAACAACCAACCCACATTGGACCCGCCTGGTAGATTACGGCCCATTTCCTCTCACAGGGAGGCCTGTGTCCCAGCAGTGAGAAAATTACATGTTGATTATGCTATATTTATAGCATAATCGGCGATTTTAGGTATTTACCTAAAATCGCCAATAACCAGTGAGCAAACATGCCAACTAATACTCATTAATTCTGTGTAGGTATTTAAGCTTTACCTATTTAGAAGCCAGCGGAAAATGTACTGGACGAAATTAACTCAATTTAAAATCAAAATACTAAACATAATTATATTACGAGCCCCATAAAATCGGACAGTTAGTACATAAATTCACATAAACAACTTAGAGCCGGCCCTACAAATGTTTATAGCACACACATGTAATAAAAATTGTATGAGCCATAATAAAGTACGTTTAGACTGGGGCGAAATCGCTCCCGTTAAAGTTGGAAAATTTATTTTTGATTTGCTAGCTTTTATAAACCGTTTCATTGGGAATTTTCGTGTGTAGGTTTAGGTGTAGGTGAGCAGTGGTGGCCAAGTGGTAACGGCCGCAACTTACGAGTTGTAGGTCGTAGGTTCGAACCCAGACAGGCGCTTTACTTTGTGTAAATTATTTCATCACCATTGCTCTCAAAACGGTGAAGGAAAACATCGTGAGGAAACCGGCATGTCCTAGAACCAAAAATTCGAAGACGTGTGGCATATGCCAATCCGCACTGGGCCCGCGTGGTGGATTACGGCCCACCCACTCTCACCGAGAAGAGGCCAGTGTCCCAGCAGTGGGAACATTATACTGGCTGATTATGGTTATGTTATGGTGTAGGTTTATAGGTAAAGCAGTCTTATAAAGGGTGTCGATTAGGGGTGCTTGGGCAGGAAACCTCCGCGTGTGCCCGGGGACTGGAGTTCCTTTCTGGGTACGTCCGGGGGGAAGACCAGTGTTCGGGCCGCGTACGTGTTCCACGCGCGCCTCATAGAGATGTCAGCACCAGTGAAGGGGCCCGTTAGAGCCGAAGTCTGGCCCGGAACATAAAGGGCTAAGGAAGGAACACGGGCGGGTTTTAGTCAGTAAGAGTCTGACACTCCCTTCCGCTCCACCCAGAGCGGGAGGGGTCATTTGATGATTTCCCATCCTGAAAAAAAAAAAAGGGTTTCGATTATGTAATCACATACCTAGTTTAGTTTGTTTTGTATTTGTTTAATTTGTTATCAGTCTGCCTTTTGACCGCCACAGTCATGTATAGATGACAAACCAAAATGTGCCCAGCACGCCACGGTTCGACTACATGACAGACTTTGAAGCCGAGGGCAAGTTTTAGATTTTTTGACGTGTGGCCTTTTTTCTTAAAAAAAGTAAACTCAATTTTTTTTTATATAAATAGCATAACATTGGCACATAATAAGCCACTTAATATCGCCACTCTGTATCTCTATATATTACGGATACTTATTGAAATCTTTCTTTGTTAAAAAACAAGCAATGGCTGATTGCGACCACTAAAAACTCCATGCTACAGCTAGTTTCAACAACCATAAAAGAATGAAGCTATCGTCCGAATCAACAGCCCGTGTAACAGACCCTTACACCCTTATAAATGAGACAGCCAGTGTAGTTCGGCAGTAAACAGCACGCATACAGTTCACGTGAACGGAATAGCTCACTCACTCTAAATTATTCACTCACAACTTTCGATTCGGCGTCTTATGGGCGTCTTTCAAGTTTACGGCCAATAAACATGAATGCAGACAGCCTAATAAAGTTTTGGGTTGTAGCAGAAAATTTTAGGTTTTAACATAACAACACAAGGTCGTCACTCACTGGACGCCTGAGGCAGGACATCGCCGTCGAGGTAGACCAAGGCGAAGGTGGCGTGACGATCTAATAACATTCACAGGGCCAACATGGCCAGAGATCGCACAAGACTGGGAGGTTTGGAAGGAAAAAGGGGAGGCCTTTGCCCAACAGTGGGACACAAAATAGGCTAATCAAAAAATAAAAAAAACATAACTTGTCATCAGAAAGCCAATTTGATTGCCCTAATTAAAAATGTTCAAAATGTAGTCGCAATCTCATCTCAGCGACAATCAATTTCAAAAACTTCACAAAAGTGTAGGGAAATTAGAGGTGTTTTTGACAGATTGAGCTGAGATCAGGGGGCCTAAAAAGGCCACTTTGGCCAAATCATAAAAGGATAAAATTATGAATCATAATGGACAGTTAACGGTTAAGTTAATCTTATCAAATCCCACTGGTGGAGAATTTTTCAGTTATTTTTTTTTATCTGTGCTAAAATACCAATCAATCCAATCCAAATCCAATCCCAATGTCTTTGATTATACCTACGTAGTGCAGCGAAAAAAAGAAAAACACGGACTGTCTTCGCCATATTATGATTCATAATGTTATCCTTTTATGATTCTGCCAAAGTGGCCTTTTTAGGCCCCCTGACTGAGAACGTTCTTAAAATAATGATAATATGCCCTCAGAAAGGCAATTCCCGTATTCAAAAACGTTCAAAATGAGAGTCACAATCTCATCTCAGCAACAAATATTGTCAAAAACAAACGATTGAGATTAGATTATGAGCGTTTTTTTTTTAAATACGGGATTTGCCCCCCAGGTTTGTAATCCCAGAAGGTTTAATAATAATAAATAATAATAATCATTTTATTGTCAGGCAACTAAGGCCCCTAGATAAAATACACAAAATAATCTTATAAAATAATAAACTAATACATAATTAAAAACCTTAAAAACTATGAACTATACACGTAACATTGTCGGCGTCGTGTTTCGCTGCGTGGTGTCGCGTAACCGTCCACGGAAACGTCGATATACGACACCTTTCGGCCAAAAGTCCTCTATCAGACAGGTCTGTAGATGTTGAGTTGGAACTCGTACCACAAAAGACTTGAAGTTGATGGTTGGTTGGTTGGTTGTTGATGGTTTAGGGGGAGGTGTACCTAGTTCACCCACATTGCGCCAGTTATTTTTAAGTCCAATGTAATAATTATGAGAGAGCCTATTATCACCAACAAGGCACAAATTCACACCCCGGGCTGCTACTGAGAAATTTATATGGAAAAACCCAATAACACTTTGTTCGACCCGGGAACTGAATCCAGGTCCTCATGCACAGCATTAGCGCTTGCGACCACGCGACCAACAAGGCAAATTAAACAGAAAAGTTTCATGAAGTCGGTTAGTCAGTTTCATAAAAATTACCTGTGAATGTATCATGACATAATATATCGCATTTCTTTCAATACTTAAGAGGAAATGCGGTAGACTTTTCAAAAATTAGACTTTTTGAAAAGTCTCTCCGACCGCATAGACCGTAAAAAGTCATATTTAGAGGTTTGGCTCTCGCCTATTTTCTCCTCCAATATTAGACCAATTTAAAAGATATTTCATAAACTGAATAAGAAGGATATAATATGCTGTGTCTCTATGTTTTTACTTTTTCATTAATACTTGTCAAATTCGTACAATAGGCATCTGTTGACAGCGGTTTAATTTTTGACGGTTCTAGTGCTTATAGAAATAATGTATCATCAAAAAAGGAAAACATAACATACTAGTAGTATATATTTATTATTCTGTAAAAAATCATTGCTTTATGGTCATTAACCAGAAATAAAACAGGCGAGAGCGTTTCTATGGAGAAACGACCACCCACCCGCATTTTCTCTTAACATTACCTAAATGTTGTTTTCTACACTTTTTTTATGATAAACTAGCTGACCTGGCGAACTTCGTTCCGCCTCAGAATCAATAAGACCGAATGTGAAAATGAATTATCTCCATTATAATTTTTTTTTTCGAATGTTTCCCATGATTTAATCGTTATTCTGCTATTCGAGGCGGAGACAAATCCAATAAATCAAAGATCATAAAAATCGGTCCAGCCGTTCTTGAGTTATAAATGGTGTAACTAACCCGACTTTGTTTTATTTATATAGAAGATTCAGTCTGCAACCAAATATTTTTTTTGACTAAAATATTTAAATTGGAAATAAAGAGGCTTAGTTTATGATAGCTACTTTACTACTAGATAAAAGTAATATTACATCCATTTTTATTGAAAGCTATTAAGATTAGACTAGATCGAGTTATGAAGTCTAGGTAGAATAAAAAGTAATTTAAAAAAATTAAACCGACTTCAAAAAGAAATGAACTCAAAATTATGAAATAACTTTAATTTCGGAAGTCGGTGTCTTGGGATCTGTATTTTAGTTTTAGTTTTTTGCCACCGACTTCCGAAATTAAAGTTATTTCATAATTTTGAGTTCATTTCTTTTTGAAGTCGGTTTAATTATTTTAAATTACTTTTTATTTGGTAATTTTTAGTTGTTGCACTAGAATTTAACCAAGGTTTTGAGATGTAGCTCGTATCAATAAGCCAGGCCGTCACACTTTCACGTTTTAGTCCATATCTTGAAAATTACTGAATCGATTTTGATGAAACTTGCACTGTTCCCTAAGTTGAAGTAAATGTAAGCCAATAAAAAAAGAATGGTCACGATCCCATTAATAGTTACGGAGATATGCGTGGACAAACATACATACATACATACATACATACATACGTCTATAAAATTTTGTATATTTGTTTGGAAACCCTAATAGATTGTCATATGTGAATATAATGCAATTCCAATAATATTACATACATACGTATCGAATTGATAACCTCCATTTTTTTGAAGTCGGTAAAAACCAATCTCAAAATTTTCAAAATTCTTTAACTATCAAAATCCGAGACTCGCTGACAAATACTAATAAAATTAGACCACAATGGAATCAAAAGTATAATAAAACATTAAACGATTTTCAATTCAAGACAGAATTGCTTGGTTCTTAGAGAAAGAGATAAATCGAGGTCGCGAGATCGAGTGATACAATTTATGTGTTGCCAGACTCCTAATGCAATTGAACGCATTGTGAGGCGAACAAAGATTCAACTAAGTTCTATTATTATATTATGTTATAAAGAACGTGTGGGGGATATATGTGTTTTAAAATATAAAGGATGGCTTTGAAGGATTTTGCGCTTTATAAGCTCCCAATCGAGTGACACACAATAACTGGTTCTTTATGTTTCAATGTGCTTAGCTTCTTCCCAACTATATGTTGGGGTCGGCTTCCAGTCTAAATGGATGCAGCTGATTACCAGTATTTTACACTGGATTCTACCCGCGACTTCATCCGCGTATCTGGTTTCCCTAACCATCTCGTCGCGTCGCATCACTTGCCCGCACTATCACTACGTTTTCGCTTAGCGTTTTTTCTGTCATTTTTTAATTTTGCTTGGTTCCTAAGAGTCATAGCGTGACGTTAAATAGCCTATAGCCTTCCTCAAGAATTGGGCTATCTAAAGCAAAAAGTTTTTTTTAAATCCAATCGATAGTTCCAGCGATTATCCCCTACATAAAAACAAACAACCTCTTTTAATAGTAGTATAGATGGAGTATGACCTCCACAACGATGTCACTGGGTAACACGATACGCCTTTTTTAAGACTGGATGTCAGATTTTTGGACTTCTGACTAAATCTAATGACTTTCGAAGATCAACGGCACGTCATTCCGAGCCACGGAGGGGGTTGAGGTGTCTCTTATATTCAAACAAAGCAATATAAGCTTTATGAAAATGTAGGTTGCAAACCCTAAAATTCGTCGCTTCATTCGTCTAGTAGTCGCAAGCGACTGCTGAGCCTGGGGTCCTGGGTTCGCTTCCCAGGTCGGGCAAAGTGTGATTGGGTTTTTCCATTTGGAATTTCGAAGTAGCAGTCCGTAGGCTGGATTTGTGCCCGATTGATGGCAATAGGCTCGCCTTCTATAAAGTGGTACTTAAACATAACTGACGAAATGTGGGTGTACTAAAGATACATTTCTGCCTAGGCCTTCGAGGAATACAGGCGTGGCGATATGTAATTTTTTTAAATATTATGTAGGAAAATCATCATGTTATAAATAATCATGTTACAAGAAACAGAAATAATAAAATCGTCATGTTGTAAATCATCATGTTACAAAAAACCAAAATAATAAAATCATCATGTTACATAAAACAAAAATAATAAAATAAACGCACGACGCCATCGCGGCAGGCCAAGACGAAGATGGCGGGACGAGCTTGACTCCTACCGTAAGGACTGGCCGGCACTAGCAAAAACAGAATTGTGTGGAAAAGGGAGAGGGACGCCGTTGCCCTGCAGTGGGACAATACAGGCTAGTTAGATAAATTAGATAGAATAAAATCCGTTAAAACCTGAAAAAAAAACATCTTTAACACACATCCCGCGTCAAAACATCAAAATCGTAACAAATTCCTCACGAACTTCAGAAAACCACAAAAACCGTAAAACGTTGGCGTTTAAAATGCCTTGCTTTACAGAATGCTTCAAGAAGACCGCAGGAACCATTAGTTAGGTTGACCTGCCCACAACTATTAAGCGATGTTGTGTTAAAAATGTGTGAGGTAATGTCACTGAGGAGGTAGGGAAAGAAGGCCTGCTTGAACGATTTTAAACAATATGCTGAACCTTTGTATTTGGTTTGTATACTTCTGTGGGGCTCGTGGAAAAATAATAACAGCCGATATTCAAGGTTAAGCAACCCTTTCCGAGGTCGGTCTGTGGATGGGTGACCATCCGTAACATACCAGAATCCCTCCGTGCCTCAGAAAGCATTCAGCCCCAGCCCCGGCTGTCATTCGTAGATCTTTAACAGTCGTTACGGGTAGTCAGATGCCCGAAAGTCTGACATCCAGTCTTGCCACAGGGATCGTATTCACCAGTAGATAACTGGGTTGTGGAGGTCAGATAGGCAGTCGATCCATGTAAAATACTGGTATTCAGCTACATCTGGTTAGACTGGCAGCTGATCCCAATATAGTTGGGAAAAGATTAAAGATTAGGCAGATACCTAGATGGATCTTGCGAGAACGACAGTATGCACGCGGTTAGACTGAAAGTCGACCCCAACATAGTTGGCAAAAGGCTAGGTTGTTCCATTTAAAGGTCTATTAGTACTGTTATTAAATTCCATGTTGTAGCATAAGTGGATAACATACATGACATCTTGGGACAGGGGCTTCTTCATCAAGTCTTCTCGTCACCTATTCCACAAAGTTTGAAGACTAAGGTCTTCAACCAGTGCGTCCTGCCTGTTATGACATACGGTGCCGAAACATGGATACTGACAGTCGGGCTAGTCCACAAATTCAAGGTCGCGAACAGCGCTATGGACCGCTACGCTCTGAGTTTCTTTGAAGCATAAAATCATTTGTCGAAGGACCGATGATCGGCGGTGGAGCAAACGAGTCCTAGAGTGGAGACCGCGTATCGGCAAGCATAGTGTGTGACGCCCCCTAGCTAGTTGGACCGACGACTTTAAGAAGGTGGCTGGAACAGATTGGATGCAGAAAGCAGAGGATAGGGTATTGTGGCGCAGCCTGGGAGATGCCTATGTCTGGTAGTGGACTGCGATAGGCCGAGTTCATTGAACAGAACATATCATTTTAAGTTCCACCTAATAATAATATTATTATTATTATCAGCCATTTCTGTCCCACTGCAGGGCAAAGGCCTTTAATAATAATAAGATGAGTAATTTATTAAAAAAGGACGGGCGTTCATTAATGAACGCCCGTCCTTTTTCGGTCATGTACAGTCACGAGCACTAATATGTCAACACTTGGCAACTTTAAATTGCGATTTTTCACGAAATAACGAATGCAACGTTGAAATACGACACTGTACATATGTTCGAAAATACTATGTTCCTACTAATATAAAATTTCATTAAAAAATAAAGGAGAAACTCGCCTTTGAATAAAGCCAAGTGTATACATACTTTTGCTCGTGACTGTACTCATAAACATTACACAAAACCACATTTATCTAAACAATATTGTAATATTTCTCTCGCCAAATGAACGTGACCACAACGTGACTTGATAATGCTTTCGTTGCCATGCTCATGCTAAACGCTGGTAGCTGTCAGCCCAACTGTGACGGTAGGCGTGTGGGTCGGATATTGAATATTCAGGGAGCCAGGGTGTATTAGCATTTAGGACAGTTTTTTTTATTTTTTGGTATTTCGACAAACAAAATGGTATAAGAAATTCTAGCAGACTGAAGTGGGCTTGATAGAGGATTTATCGGAAACATCAACTCAAAACACAGTGATACACAATTCGTTTAGTTGGTACATCTTCATGTTTAGAACGTGGTATGCACATACTGTGAGCTCTATACGAGCTTTTGGTACAGGGTGAGTAAATTATATAACGGTTTGTCATATTACAACTTTGATAAATTATTAGCTGAAAACCGTTCTACGTATTAATATTTTTTTTATATATTTTCGTCTTCTGTCATTATGCTTGTCAGCTAATCTGACTCCCTACTTGTTTTCTGCTATTTTTTATATGTATAAATTAATGTTTGTCTCGTAATTCTTGCCAATAACTTTTAACAGACTCGCGGAGGTTGCAAGTAAGCAACAAATAGGCTTTAATCTCTGCAGTACATAATATGGACACAAGGCATTATCTGTCTGTCTACCTTCGGTTTTTAAGGTACGGCTAGTGGCAATATGCTCGCCCCCATATAACATAAGACTTCTTACATGTACGGTCACCAAAGTAGATAAATAACCAGGGTATAGGTGAAGTTTCGTGACAAACCGATGAATGTTTTCGAATAAAATTTAATTTAATTGATAGAAAACAAACAGTTCATTTATCAAATGAAATTTCATCCGTAAATATCCATCGGTTTCTTACTAAACTTCAACTATATCCGGCGACCCTGGTTACTTATCTCTTTTGGCACTGTATCTGGTGAAACGTGGGTGTACTGTTACATTTAAAATACAATTGTACTAAGATAAGAATGAGTTCAGTGATGGCTCAGTGTGCCTCCGACTTACGAGTTGTAGATCGTGGGTTCCAACCCAGACAGGCGCTTTACTTTGTGTGAATAGTTTCATCACCACTGCTCTCAATACGGTGAAGGAAAACATCGTAGGGATGGAGGAGGAGGTGTCCTAGAACGAAAATCGAAGACATGTGACATCTACCAACCCGCACTGGGCCCGCGTAGTGGATTACAGCCCACTCCCTTTCGAAGAGAGAAGGCCTGAGTCCCAGCAGTGGAAACATTAAATGTGTAAGAATGATATTTAAATAATTATTTGTCCACCATAATTATGTTGTAGTAGAATCTACAGAACTTATAAAATATTAACATGTAAAACTTAATTCTTACAAATAAAAAAAATCTGATTCTGATTTGGAGAAGTACCTTTCACTTCAGAACACAGACAGTTCATTCACCATTTTCCGTAAATTATTCTGCCTTTTCATTCCAAATAAAGTCCCTCTTAGATTTAACGTATGCACATAAAAGATTTCCGATAGTTAAGCAATGTATGAATAACCTGAAACTCTTTCACTTCACGAAATTGAAACTGTAAAGCAGATTTCGCGCATTCCGGTACCGGTAAGGCTGTGACCAGACGAGTCACGTATATACCAAAAAGTTGCTACAAAATTTTTCTCGAGGTTTTAGAGCTACGGAAATCAGAAACAAGAAATCGTTTATTTGCTAATAATGTAGGTATATGGATATGATGGTTATTTTGATGAGAGACAAAATTATTAAATACTAGCTGACCCGACACACGTTGTCCTGTTTTTGATTCGAGGCGCCGTGAAATGTGGAGACATGTGGTGCCATCTGTTATTATAATAACGTTATTGTTGTTTTCCTCAAGAATAGCCCTTTTTTTCGGGATGAAAGGTATCCTATGTCCGTTTCTGTACACCTGACAACGTATATGCAAAATTTCAGGATGATCGGTTCAGTGGTTTAGGCGTGAAAACGTAACAAACAAACAAACTTACTTTCGCATAATATTATACATTTACTAGATAAAAACAAAAAAAAAACGGACCGGTGTGGAGAGCGGTTTCTTAGAAGAGCGGTGGTCGCCACATAGCGTCTGCAATATACCGGCGAAAGACGTTACTAAAACGATATGAAAATGTTTTAATAGAGAGCGTTTTATGACACAGTAAACTCAAACTCCGCTGCAATCATTTTCGTGACAGTCGTCACTATGACCGTCGCGGCTCAGAAAGTGCAACGCAAAAGATTTTATTTTATTTAGTGGGTTTGTACAAACACTTTTACACGTCAAACATATTATAAAAACTAGATGAAGTCAGCGTTTCCTATCCGACTTCTCTTATAAGAAAGGCCGAAACAAACCCAGAGACCACAGTCTCTTTTAAAGTTCAGACATAATTTTGATTAGATCATGTAAGGGCCATGTAGTTTGGTGTCTGAAATGGTGTAGGTTTGAGAAGTCTAAATCAGCTAAATACTCTATTAGCCTTTCCGTCTTCGTGCATACAAAGTGCGTTATGTTTGCAAGTAGACACCACTATGTCATTGCCATGGTGTGTTCATATTTCCTGAGTAAGACGATATTATTGCGGTTACTCACAGAGCAGTTTCAACCGCATGTTGCAATCAACTAAACAACTCGTGGATATGAAGAGAAACCGCGAGCTGGGATAAAATACCATAACTTGGAACAAAAAGGTGTTAAAAACATTAACAAACACTACAGAGAGAGTTTCAGAAGAAATGTCATAGAAAAACCTGTTCCCATGTCTCAATGGTGCCATCTAGCATAATATAGCAAAATTATATTACAGCCTTTGATTGCCTTGTATGCTCCACCGGTCAAACTTCTCCTGCTCCTTCGACAAACATGGCCAGCCCACTGCCACTTCAGTTTGCCAACTCTGCAAGCTATGTCGGTTAGTCCGGTTCTATTCTGGATAACTTAATTGGGTTTAAAGATTATTTATTTATTCTAAAAGAACATACATTGTTCACTTAGCGAATAAATACATAATTAAGGTAAGGTAAGGTAGTCCAGTAGCTAATAGTTTTGTTTTTTTTTTTTTTTTGTAGTTTGGTGTGATGTCGCATTTTGTGTGTACGGCTAGCATAGGTCGTTAACTTAATAGTTTTGTGTTGTTAGTGACGTGCTGCTTGAGTTTAGATTTGAATATGTTGAAAGAAGATGTGCCCCTAATATCCCCTAATTCCTGCTTTTATCCATCAAATAAACACCGAGCATAGCTCACTCCATAGTGCGCTAAGCCAGCTTGAATTTGTGGACCAGCCCAAATGGCAGCTTTGGTGGACAAACGCCCTTAAATTTAACTTTTAAGGGCGTTTGTCACAGACAACTCATTTTTCCTTGACATAAAAAAACCTGCTTTAAAAGTGGTTCATCTGAACAAGTCCCTATGTTAGAGTAAGGTAGGTACACACTCAACTTAATTGAGCTAGCTTTTACGAGATCGGAAACTATTAAAATTGTTGGTCAAATCTTTGAATTCAGTGTTTGTGTTGCGGATCTTGTTTGTATTTTGTATTGAAGAAGTCGATCCAGGTCTGTGCCTGTAAATATGATATCGGTTTGAACGCACATTTATTAATTAATTGGTTTCAATCTTGTTAATAGTTTTATTCGAGTGGGAGAATACTTTGGGTACCTATATTATTTACCTTGTTATAAATTTCTTTCAGAGAAATTGTCAAAATACCGAACTGTTTCATGCAAAATGTAGTGGTATAAGCAAAGTCAAAGTCAAATCATTTCATGTAGGTCCTTAACCCTTCGTATAGACGAACGAACGTAGATCCACGCAGGACACAAAGGCTTTTTAATTGTTTCTGTAATTACGGCATTCAACTGGTTACGGTATAAGGCACATTTGAACGTTCTACATTATAAGCTCCAAAATTATCATCTGATCAAATAAAATTAACATTTTTAAGACACACTGTATTATATCGTTACCTTGGATTCAGTACAATATTCTGATCCCTCAAACGTTGAAATTTTTCATCGTTTAAAAAAATAAATAGCTGCTCCATACATTTTGTCCGTGTGGGTATTGCACTTTTTTATGAAACAGCTGACTTTTTTTTGATGACCGCCGAAATTTTCTACGCTAGGGGTCTAAAATCATGTGCTGAAATTCATGGTTACATTTTGCGCGTTGATGCCTGCCGCAAATGGTCACATGAAATATAATAAAACAACACAGAACACCAAAACAGCTATAAATAACAATACTCCAGAAATAAATCCCAGCATATTTAATGCAAAAAAAAAAACCTTACCTACCTACCATGTGCACTCAGGCTTAAATGTTCGCAATAAGTGTAATGGAGTCTGGGGGCAGAGCAACGGTGTCCGTTCTGATCTGAAAGCGCTTAGGTAAATCATTTGTCTGCAATCAGCTTTATTTTTAAGCGTCCCAGTTCAAACGCGGTAGAATTTTCTCTTCATATGTGCATTTTTGGGGAGTAGATGAATAAATTAGGGGAGTAATTAATACTGTGCGTTGTGACTGAATGGTTTAGTAGTTGGGTAACTATGTTCTCTATGCTTTTGCCATGAGTAAGTACCATATTTTTTCAGATTGCCCATTACGAGTAGCGTCCATGGTTTTTCGCAAATGAGGAAGAGAATCCATACTAATCTTCTTAACGTGTCGATGGCTAAATATAGTTTTAATTCTTAAATTTGTTTGGCCTAAAATTAAGCAACGCGGATAGAATTCGCTGACGCAGCCATTAGGTCCTCACGTGTACAGGTGCTACATGAAAGGAGCCTCCCCGAGTGACGTACCATCCGACTTTTTGTTACGTTCGGAGCATCCTTTCACGACGATAGCAAATATAAGTATCTATAACTATATAGTACTTATTATAAATTGTTAAAGTCGCATTTCGTGTCTCTCTGTGACCGTGTTGTTCATCTAAACTACGCAACGGATTTTTATGCGGTTTTCACCATTGTTAGGTGAATGTATTCCGGAAATTTATGTAATATACACATATTATTCCATGTGTATATTACATTAATTTTAAAGTTCCTTAACATACATAAATCTCGATGTTGTATCTCAAGTCTTACAAACCGTGCGAAGTAGCGTCACCAGTAATATTGAAAAGGCAAAAATAACTTTGTCTGGCTGTTACCTTTTCTCGCCTAAATCACTGCACTGTACTGATCGTTATGAATTGTGACACATAGGTAGGTTTAGAAATAATAACCGCCGCACGGGTCGATCGAACAGGTTAAGCAACGCTTGCCGCGGTTGGTCTGTGGATGGGTGACCATCCTTACATACCAAGACTTCTCCGTGCCGCGGAAAGCACATTAAGCGGTTGGTCCCAGCTGTTATTCGTGGATCTTAGACAGTCGTTACGGGTCGTGAGAAGCCCGAAAGTCTGACAACCAGTCTTACCAAGGGGTATCGTATTACCCAGGAACTGGTTTGTGGAGGTCAGATAGTCAGTCGCGCCATATAAAATACTGGTATTCCGCTGAATCCGGTTAGACTGGAAGCCGACCCCAACATAGTTGTGAAAAGGCTAGGCATCTGCCCATCATCTGATGAGGTAGCTTGGGACCTGGAAAAGGACATAGGTTACTATTATTTTTGTTTAAATATCAAAATACATGCAGATGAAGGCCCGGGCAATAGCTAGTCTTGGTCTCGGTTGCCTAATTTGGCCTTTCAATTAATCTTATAATCCGCACAAACTTCGGAATGAACAAAGCAAAACGCAGCAAACATTTTCTAAACAACGAATAGCTACGCGGTTGCTACGGCGTAGCTGACGTAGCCACAACGCGAGCTACGCCGTAGCAGCGAATAAGCAATTCGTTGGGTGCTGATTTATTTCTGTCTTTGTTGTTCGGACATGTTTGTGAGTATTCAATGTATTGTAGAAGTTATACATATGGGTCCTTACGAATAAACGTTGTACAGCGTCTGAATAGTTACACAAGCTTTGTCTTCTTCCTTCGAAAGTCAAATTACTGCCGACTGCAAGAGAGGAATCGGTGTGTAACTATTCATGTACAATAATACGTTACGTAATACGTTTATTAGTAAGGGGGATATAATTTATTAAAACAGTTAGTTTGAAACTATAGTAGAGTTCTGAATATAGACTACCTGGGCCAGTGAGGCGACGAATTGAAAACGCACGGAAAAGCTACTGGTCTATTAAGATACTAATGAAGGATGATCTGCCGATCTCCCTGAAGCGTAAACTCATCGACATGTGTATACTGCCCGTCTTAACCTATGGTGCTAAGCCCTGGTCGCTAACCGGGTCTCAAAAGTTAAGCCTTGGCGTTTACCTAAGAGCGATGGGGCGCAGCGTTCTAGGTGTAAAAAGACCGGACAAAATTTGGAACACCATGCTGCATTCCAAAGCGGGTATAATGGACCTACGCAAGAAGACTGCCAGGCTCAAATGGGATGGGGTGGGTTACATCAGCTGCATGCAGGATGACCGCTGCTGGGCAAAAGTTTTCTGGGCACAATGGGTGCCTGTAGATGGATGGCGCCGCCGACGTCGGCCCAGAAAGTGGTTGCGAGATGACCTGGACGCGTACCGCGAGGGCTCGATCGAGGTGGCGCGGGAAAAGAGTTCCTAGAAGGATTTGGGGTAGGCATTTTCCCAGCAGTGAGACAGTATAGGCTAGAAATATTCGGTAAAATATTTAAAAACAATCAGAACTATTATAAGCGGGTCGCGAGCGTGGCGTACAGACTCGCGTTCCTTCGTCCACGCTCGCGACCCGCTTATTGGTTCTGATTGTTTTTATATACATATTTTACCCATATTTTTATGCTGTGTTTTACAATTATATACTTTGACTGTTGAACGTGCGTTCCAATAATTTAAATAGACCCAACACACACCCCTGAGAAAACTCCCCTACAATAGTGTAAGATCAGTGTAATTATTAGTGTAAAATATTTTAGCTAAAATAATGTAATCGCAGTCTAATCTTTAATACAAATCCAGAGATCAACGTATAGATTACTTTATACTCTGTGATTGATTATTTTAAAACGTTTGTTTACGTATAGTAGTTGAGTCTGAGAAAGTAAACTCTTAAGTGTTCCGGATATGGCAATAATTAGAAAGCAATCCCGGTTTCGACTACATAAAATATCTTCTTGGAATCTAGAACAGGCTCCTTTAAACTGAATGTCGCTATTGTTAGTGAGTGCCGGGTGCCGGCGCACTTACCGTTAAAAACCTCTTCGAGTTGCGCCCTGCTGTAAAAATCAATTGAGGTTTCTGTGTTGGTAAGTATTTGTGGAGCCGATACTTTTAGTTTGTGTTGATTTTATGGTGCCTTAGGTTCCACACTCTAACGCCTGTTTTGAAAAAAATATAAAAAATACTTTAAAGACGCCTTAGAATTATCAGCCTATAACACAGGCCTCTCGGTGAGGGGCAGTGGGCCATGATCCACCACGCGGGCCCAGTGCGGGTTGGTAGATGTCACATGTCTTCGAATTTTTAGTTCTATGACATGCCTGTTTCATCACGATGTTTTCCTTCGCCATTTTGAGAGCAGTGGTGATGAAATTATTCACACAAAGTAAAGCACTTGTCAGGGTTTGAAACTACGACCTGCAACTCGTGAATCGCTGCAGTTACAACTAACCCATTACTGCTCTCATACACTACAACAACAGTTGGTCACTATGACATATGTTGTCCGGGCTGGTGTAACTCCTCGTCAAAGCGCGTTGGTATTTGCGCACATTATAAAATAATCATCATCATCATCATCATCATTTCAGCCAAAAGACGTCCGCTGCTAGACATAGGCCTCCCCCAAGCACCTCCACTTCGACCGGTTCTGTGCTTCTCGCATCCAACGGGTTCCTGCGGCCTTCACAAGGTCGTCGAATCACCTTGTGGGAAGCCTTCCAACGCTACGTCTTCCGGTACGCGGTCGCCACTCCAGAGCCTTCCAGCCCCAACGGCCATCTGTTCTGCGAGCAATGTTCTCTGCCCACTGCCACTTAAGTTTGGCAATTCTTCGGGCTATGTCGTTTACCTTGGTTCTCCTGCGGATCTCCTCATTTCCTTCAAAGACTTAAATTTTAATTATTTTTATTGATTTAAATAATATGAATCAAAAACTACATACATAACAACAACTACATACAATTTGATTTTGCTTTTCTATCATCAGTATACCGTAAAAACTGAGTGTGAATTTGTAAGCGGGACACAACACCTTTCTTTTATGCATTTTTGATCAAGTTTCGCCAGTAATCCATCATCTGCCATCGTAATCCAATAAAAAATTAAAATCTACGAGAATATGCGATGGGTTCCATAGGTTTTTGTTGTTACTTTTAATAACCATATACAATCTTTATTGAGTGTGCAAGTCACCCCCTGCCATTTAATCAGTGTATTATAAAACATTGATCAAGCAGAGGTTCAGTTCTTCCACAGTTCTTGGTAACCAAACTTTAGCCACCCAAACCCATAGTTCAACTTTTTATTTTCCCATATTCTGCAATAGTCCTTCACCAACCGGGGGTTATCCTTGGGTGCACTTGCATAGTGCATACAGGGATAATCGTCGGTTGGTGCCGCATTTTATTAAAATTTCGTAAGGGGCCTCTGCGAGTTGGCTTTGGCCTCAACATAGTTGGGAAAAGGCTAGGCAGATGATGATGATGATGATAAAATCTTTACAGCTGTAAAATATCTATGAAAAATGCACGTGTTCAACAATATTGAGCAGGCACGTCTGAAATTACAGTGGCCTCCGACTCCACTTCAACTGTGACGCAACAAAAAAAAAACTGGTACTCCTAAGGGATCACTTGATTATGTACCTTTAGTTAAATGAATCAATAAAAACATTATAGCAGTTCAAACATTGGATCACTAGAATTTTAAATCATATGTACGTCACAGCCGAAGTGGAAAAATGTCAACTAACTTTTAGAGGCCAGCACATCAAGCTACCCGAAACTGTCAAATTTTCCCAATCAATCTGGAACCTAAAGCGTTAGCGATAAAGTTGAAAATCTATTAAAGAAATTTGACAGATTGTAGTAACTTGATATGCTGGTGTCTGTACAAAATGGCCTTTAAGGTTTCGGCTATAAAGGTTTCAGATTTCGTCCTGTATAAATAATCTATTATAGAGCCATTTGATACCTTAGTCATCATCTTCAAAAAAAAAAAAAAAAACCGATTGCCTATCTGACCTCCACTGCAAAGGAACTGTTATTCGTAGATCTCTGACAGTCATTACGGGTAGTCAGAAGCCAAAAAGTCTGACAACCAGTCCTACCAAGGGTATCGTGATACCCAGTAACCGAGTTGTGGAAGTAAGATAGGCAGTCGCTCCATATAAAATACTGGTATTCAGATGCATCTGGTTATACTGCAAGCCGACCTCAACATGGGAAAAAGCTGACATTTTTATTCACCTACACTTTACAGAGCCCCAAAATAACACGTCAAACACCCAAAAAACTTATCTAGCATACGCTTGTAACGAAAGAACATATCACAATGACAAAATCAGACGTAGTCTAAAATAAAAGCAGGATTCCTTTACTGGGCGCCGGCCAAGCGAGTAACATCGCGTTTAGATTGATAAAGCATGGAACAAAAGAGGCGGCGAGGCGAATAGTGACATGAGATACTTTGTAATACGATGGCGTTGTCCTGTAGGATGTTATGGGTTTAAGTTTTTATAGGAACGTGTTTTTCGGTAGCTTGCGTTTGTGAGACGCGAAAACTAAACAGAGGGCCTAGACAGTGAGATTCTATCTCCGATAATGATGTTGGCAAAGTCAAAAATGTATTAGATTGGCATAAGATTGCTACCGATAACCTTTTGTCAATCCTGTTTTCCACTGCCAAGGCCCACAGCACTGCACCCACATCCATCCATGTTTGGTTGTAGAAATAGAATACACTATTTACCATCATAAGAGCAGATGTGGCCCACTGGTTTCAGCCCCGACTTACAAGTTGCATGTTGTGAGTTCCAACCCAAGCGGGCACTTTACTTTTTGTATTTAATTTCATCACCACTGCTCTCAAAACGGTGAAGACATAATATGTCATTCATCAACACACACTGGGCCCGCGTGGTGGATTACGGCCCAGTCCCTCTCACTGAGAGGAAACCAGTGTCCCAGCAGTGGGAACATTATAGACTGATTTTGGATTTTGATGATTTATCATCTACTCATAACAAAAATTACAAAGTCACGTATTATGCGAGTTAGATAGAAAATATATTTGAAGAGAATCGAGAATCTCCCGCACTTTTAGATTGGTTAAAAATAGACGCCAAAGCAATCGGCTACCAGTTATGTGGTGTTCTTTGACGATATCATCTACCTCTGTTTACTTTGGCATTCCATGATGGCGTTTGTATCAGATATTCGTGTTTCAGATTTTGGTTGTGACAGATATTTTGCCGATAATTGCAATTTGGCTCTCAATTTTTTAGAAAGAGTGAGATTTTCGTGTTGTTCCAACTTTTTATTAACAAGAAATGGGTTTGCTTGTAAGTAAAAACATCAAAGTCTCTTCTGATTATTCCAGGGAGAAACTTAAATTTATACTTTTCAACTTAAAAGCGCTTCGCATACGTAGCAACTTTAGTTGACGCAACTGTTAACTTTTTAAAAAGCCTACCTAAACGGTTGCTCGTTGCAGCAATAGCTACATCTGCGCAGTTCCTTGAAATCGGGTATAAAAAAACGTCATAAACAGCAAGAAGAATCTGCGCGGCCGATTTCAACAAAAATACCCCCTCAGCTGTACCCATCCATCCATCATGTGTTCATGATGATTTCCAATCCGGAAAAAAAAAAAGCTGTACCCATCTACCTATATCTATTTTTTTACTAACCATTATTGTCCCACTGTTAGGCATAATCATAAAAATAATCTATAACATGTTGTTTTTTTTTTTATTAGCCTATACTGTCCCACTGCTGGGCAAATGCCTCCCCCAAGTCCTTCCAGGAACTAATTCCCGCGCCACCTCGAACCAGCCTGTGTATTCTGTTAAAATCTCACTGTGAGAACATTATGTGAAGTGAGCTCATTCCGCGAGAAATCATTCCATCTGATGCTGGGCATTGACACTAATGACAGCTCACTTTAAGCTCACTTCAACCAAGTTGTCACGGTGAGATTTTTAAAGAATACCACTCTATATCTATACATTTCGTTTCCGTCTGCGTGATCGCGTTGTTCTTCGAAACTACGCAATGGATTTTTGATGCGACTTTCACAAAAATTTAGAGCATTTATTCCGTAAGGTGTATGTGCACAATACATTCATAATTATAATAAAAATTTCGATTGTTTGTCAAGTCGTTAAAACTGAGCTGATCGCTAGTAAATCCTTTCAGATGTATTTACATGATAGTAAAAACTGGCCAAGTGCGAGTCGGACTCGCACACGAAGGGTTCCGTACCACAAGGCAAAAACGCCGAAAAAAACACGTTTGTTGTATGGTAATAAATACTAAAAACAAAATAAAATAAATATTTAAGGGGGGCTCCCTTAAATATTTATTTTATTTTGTTTTTAGTATTTGTTGTTATAGCGGCAACCGAAATACATCATCTGTGAAAATTTCAACTGTCTAGCTATCACGGTTCATGAGATACAGCCTGGTGACAGACAGACGGACGGACGGACGGACAGCGAAGTCTTAGTAATAGGGTTCCGTTTTTACCCTTTGGGTACGGAACCCTAAAAACGTACAAACTTTCACATTTATAATATTACTAGCTTTTGTCAGAAATTATCCAACTGGACCGTACTACCGAGATACAAGTATCCTATGTGTTAACCCAGGTACACTACCTATATGCATGAAGAAGCCTCCTCTTGCAACGCAGTTTATTCCGCCAGCTACTCAACTGAACCGAGCGCTCGGCGAATCCTGGACAGTCACACCTAACATCTTATTTGACTGGCCAATTCTTCCCTTGCGGTGGTAGGGCTAACTCCTGCCTGGTTTGTGATCACCCTTCCACCTGAGTCCGGTGTCAAGCAGCCTACTATGTTTCTTCGATGCGTGGGAGTTCCTGTGCCTTAGGCATCTTCTGGGCACGCTCGTTCCATCATAGACGTCATCCATCGCTTTCCATCAGGCGTGATCGAGGTCAAGAGTGGGCCCATTCAGCAATAAAAAAAATTAAATAAATACCCAAATACATCCAAATCCGTTAAGCAAGCATTCACATTTATATTAATACTAGCTGCGCCACGCGGTTTCACCCGCAGTAGTGTCGATCCCGTGGGAATATCGGGATAAAAAGTAGCTTAGATGTTAATCCAGGGTGTCAGCCACCTCCATACAATTTTTTATCGAAATTGGTCCAACCGTTTGAGCGTGAAGTAGTAACAAACATATAAACACACACACAGACACTCACTAACTTTCGCCTTTATAATATTAGTGTGAAGTTAATAATTGTATTAGACTATAATAATGTACCTCAGAGTAACATCAACACAACAACAATTTATCCAACTCCGAAGCCACCAAATCAAAGTTAGCTTTTTGCCCAATCGCAAACCCCCTCATTGTTTCAGCTACCCTTTATCTCGTCAAAGACAACAGCAGCAGACCACACTGTTGGAATGAATCCAACAAAGGAATTGATATTTCCTATGAATGGAAAAATATCAATATGGCTTTGCTCGGGACTATTTTTATTAGAGGCGCTTTTAGCGTGAACCAATTAAGTTAGAACCAAGTGATAGGGTCAAATTAAATAAGCTAAGGAAACTGCAGATGTGGTGTCCATCGATAAAATTAAAAGTAAAAAATAAAAATCTTTTTACAAATACTTTTTAGTTGTACCTACCCCCCACAAATTCATACAAAACTGCTTGCTATGTAAATATCACTAACAGGACGTTATTAAAACATTATCAATATATAAGTATACTAAGTGTAAAAAATTCGTATTATTAATGAAGCTAACTCAAAAACTACCCAAGTAAAGTTAATAAAATTTATATACCCTGAGGCATTACCTTATCCATTACAAAAATAATTTGGCAAATCGGCTTATAAATAACGGAGTTCAGAGATAACAAACACAAAAATTAAAAAAAAATCAACCGAATTGAGAACCTCCTCCTGTTTTTGAAGTCGGTTAAAAAAAATTGATAGATATTTTTGGGGATCAGCGACCGCTTGGTACTGTTTTTACTTGAAGTACGAGTTGATCGAATCTGTTTTATTTTGTTTGTCCTATCATGTGTAGATACGATACTATCACGTCTGAGAAGATTACGCAAAAATGGTATTTCAAGTGATATTTCAAGTGTCCACACAAACAGTAGTCCATAAGCCCACAAAATCTTTGTTGTTTTATCATGTTTGCCTCCACTCACCTCTTCTGGGAATATCGATATAATAATAATTATACAAACTAGGACAAACTGTCCAGTTATGTAGGTCCAACTTCGAGAAAAAGGTCAATCGTCGAATCCGGCTCGGCTGGGCAGCGTTCGGGAAGCTACACAATATCTTCTCGTCCCACATACCAGTGACTCAAGACGAAACTCTTTGACCAGTGCGTGTTACCAGTGATGACATATGGCACTGAAACGTAGTCGCTCACAATAGGCCTTATTAGAAAGCTATGCTTGGTGTTTCCCTGCGTGATCAAATCAGAAATGAGGAGATCCGCAGGAGAACCAAGGTTACCGACATAGCCCGAAGAATTGCCAAACTTAAGTGGCAATGGGCAGGGCACATTGCTCGCAGAACAGATGGCCGATGGGGCCGAAAGGTTCTGGATAGGCAACCACGTACTGGAAGACGTAGCGTTCGAAGGCCTCCCGCAAGGTGGACCGACGACCTTGTGAAGGCCGCAGGAACCCGTTGGATGCGAGAAGGATAGAACCGGTCGAAGTGGAGGTGCTTGGGCCTCTGTCCAGCAGTGGACGGCTTTCGGCTGAAATGAGATGATGAATAATTATACATATAATTATGTTGGAACCCAAAATTCCAGACAAACAAAAACAATCCATACTTACATACCAATCACGGATATCCATGATACCAATAAAATTATTATAATTGCTAAAGTCACTGTGTCTGTTAGCCTATCAAAAGGCCAATTCCCGTAATTAAAAACAGTGAAAATCTAGTCGCAATCTCATCTCAGCGAAAATCATTGCCAAAAATGTAACGAAAATAAAAGTATTTTTGAATAAGATCAAACTGTGAACGTTCTTAAAATTACGAGAATTGCCCTTCTGTCAACTTTTCACTCCAACAGCTGAACGGATTTAGATGAAATGTGGCACACGGATAGACTATGATCCGATACACTTTTTATCCCGATGCTACGTTCCCGTGGGATTAATTTCCGACCTCAACACGGGCGACGGCGCTGGCAAGAGCTAGTATTTATGATGAATATATTCAGTTATTTTATGTTGACTGACAATATCAGTGATTCCCAGAAAATTCGTTATTAAATAACAGATAAATACCACAAGTATTCGAGTAATCCTTTGAAGAGGCTATCCAATTACTGTTGAGGATAAAGTAACGTACTCCTGTACTACGATGGCATTTTAAAGCTCTTGAATGATTGAATGAAGAGGAAACATTTTCCGGTGAAAATATTACGCTTGGAACACAGATTTTTAATATATTTTTTTGTTTTATTATTTCATCATCACTGCTCTCAAATCGGTGAAGAAAAACATCGTGAGGAAAACAGCATGTCCTAGAACCGATGTTTTACTACTGTATGACTGCCTCTTTGGTGTAGTGGTACAAGCACTACTGCTGAGCAAGAACGCGACTTACGAGGTGTAGGTCGTAGGTTCGAACCCAGACAAGCGCTTTAAGGCTCCTACAAACAGCGATGCGATAAAATCGCGCGCGACACAAAGGCACCGCAAGTCGCGCAACGATCGGGGGCCCTGTGTCGCGCGCGATAATATCGCTTGCCGCGCCTGTTTGAAAGAGCCTTTACTTTGTGTAAATTATTTCATCACCACTGCTCTCAAATCGGTGAAGAAAAACATCGTGAGGAAACCGGCATGTCCTAGAACCAAAAATTCCAAGACATGTGACATCTACCAACCCGCATTGGGCTCGTGGTAGATTACGGCCCACTCTCTCTCACCGAGAGGAGGCCTGTGTTCCAGCAGTGGGAACATTATAGGCTGATTATGTATTGTTGCAAGCGTGGCTGCTGTACTATACCCCACACTCTCTACCCCCTTGAAAATACAGATGATAATGATGATGATATACTGGATTCACATTCTAGTAATTCCGTGCGTTAGAAAGCAGGATAAAACGTTGGTCCCGATGCGGTCTCATTTGACAGCATCAATCTATGTGATCTTTGACAGCCGTTACGGGTAGTCGAAGAAGCCCGAAAGTCTGATCACCACTCTTACTAAGGGGTATCGCATTACCCAGTTATTAGGTTGTGGAGGTCAGATAGGCAGTCGCTCCATGTAAAATACTGGTATTCAGCTGCATCTGGTTAGACTGGAAGCCGACCCCATCTTATTGGGAAAAGGCTAGGCTGAAGATAATGATGATTCTAGTCAAATCAAATGCGACTAAATATCCTTACTATCTAAACTCAACGGTCCGCCTAACAGAAAAACCGCAACACTATTATCAACTAAACGTTCCAATTAAAATCACTGTTACAAAATTTAATGAATTCAAATACGTTCAAAGCAAACAAAGTTGTTATCTGGGATTCCGGAACTCAATGTTCAGATAACATGTGGTATTATTAATAGTGGGAACTATTAATAATAGTAGGTATTACTTAGTGTTGGGTATTTGTTTCAACACGTTGTTGCCGGAATAATGTGGTTTGGTGCGAATTGTTTAATTAAAGCGGTATTTGCATGATTAGGTCTGTGGTAACATTTGTGAATGGATTGCTTGCGTTTGTAAATTTTTAGTGGTTGATTGGTCGACGATTAATATGGTTGTACTACACTATGTTTTAGTTAAATTAGTCGATTGTCACAGGACATTCGATATTTGAGACTTTTAATGTCCACTGCCATCATCAACTCATCTCCCTTGCCTTTTCCCAACTATATCGGGGTGGGGTTCCAGTCTAACCGGGTGCAGCTGAATACCAGTATTTTACATGGAACGACTGCCTATCTGACCTCCACAACCCAGGTACTGGGTAATGCGATACCCTTTTTTTTTTCGGATGGGAAATCATCAAATGACCCCTCCCGCTCTGCGATACCCCTTAGTAAGACTTGCTGACTTTTGACTACCCGTAACGACTGTCAAAGATCTACAAATGACAGCCGAGACCAACGATTTAACGTGCTTTCTGAGGCATGGAGGGATCTCGATATTGTAATGCTTGGTCTTCCATCCACGGACCGACCTTGGCAAGCATCGACATGTGCGGCTGTTATTATTTAGCCACGGACCGTCCTAAGGACCACTGCCATAAACTTAAAATAAAAAGTACTTTCTGAGACAAGACAACCTCTTCGATCTAGAAATAAATGGTATTCAGGAAAAGCCGGTTCACTCGGTTCGTTTCGGTTATACGAAAAGGCTCGTTTTCAATTGGAACATACAACGCAACTGGAAAAAGGTACTGACTACCCCTTCATGCAAACAGGCGAGGCGTAATGTTTAACATAATATTCTGAATGTACTTAGCGCCTAAGTGAAAACGGCTTACCAACGTAAACAGCAAGCACGAATGTAACTAACACCCTAAAAGCTATTACCTATACTAATAATTTTAATAATACAACACTGTAATAATAGTTTAAGTCCAACTCAGGTTCCGTGGGCGCAGGATTTGGGTTCAGTTTGAGTGACAGCGGAAAAAATTATAGGCCAAAATAAAGAACATTTAACAACTCTAAGGCCTCATTTACGGAGACGCGGGGCGTCGCGCGTTGCGTTGTGCGGCGCGGCCCTCACTGAATTCAAACATATGGTGTTGCGTTGTATGAGTGCGTTTACGGAGAAGCGATTTTAGGCCGCTTTCACATTAGAACGTTAGCAGCGCGACAGTAGCGCGGCAGAAGCAGAAACCTTCACTCACGCTTCTGTTTATAATATGAAATTCTTACTCGGCGACGGTCGCGTGTCAGTCGCGCTGCTAAAGTCGCCTAAATGTGAAAGCGCACTAAGTGCGCTTTCACACGACGCGTTTGCTTGAAATGGAGCGTTTTTTGCGGCCGAGCCCGCGGCTGGCACCGCCGCGTCTCACCCGGCGTTTACAATCGTACAACGCGCCGCGAGACGCCACGCGATCCATAAATAAGGCCTTTTGGCTGCGTCAGCGAACACTATCCGCGTTGCTGAATTTTGGATTAAACAAATTTAAGAAAAAAAACTATATTTTGTCATCGACACGCTTAGAAGAAGATATAAAAAGTAATTGTGTCTCTTTAGTCACAGTTGAGCTTCTACAGCGGTATGGGGAACAGGGAGTAAAGTTCACTCATCCGCGATAGTAAAGGGAGGATCCTCCGACCAGACGGGTGTCGTGTTTGGTGGGCAACTGCCCGATGATTCATGTCGGGCTGTTGTATATATGTCAGTCGCGCGGTAAACTCTGCTTGCGCGATGCAGGATCTTGCGTGACGTCAGTATGATGCGTAGTTCGCATGTGGCGGTGTAGATGAAGCTACAAATTTATTAATTGCATAGTTTTCGACTTTTGATGAAAAATGTAAAAAAATACTGGGACCCTTTATCTCCGAAGTTTGCGAAGAGAAAAATCTGAAATAATTCTATGTGATAGAAGTTTATGTAAAGATTACAGTAAAAATAAAACGAATTCTCTACATAGCACACTTTTTCAGAAATCATCAACAAAAGTTACATTAGTTCCAATATAGGTCAAGAGATGGCGCAGACTTAAAACTGCAATATTCTACACCGCAACGCGCAGTGTTAAAATTATCTGACGAATATAGGCCTCGCCGATGAAAATTTAAAAACATTATTATGATGGTACGGAACCCTCGGTGCGCTACTCCTACTCGCTTTTGACCGGTTTTTTTATTGAGCCAGAATTCCAGAAGATTTTGATAGCACTAATGGCCATGCGTTATCCGCTGTCACTAGCACCACAGTTTTTTCCACTCATTCCCATAACCATTATGGGTTTTCGCAACTAAATCGCTCGGTATCACGTGAACGACACATTACGGATGAATTGTGTACTTTATTTAATTATCTCATGTTATTGTACGCTTATGTTTGCTAATAGCTTGCTAAAAATATGCTTGTTCTTTTGTAGACTATAAGAATAATTTAGAGATCTGTCAGACTTTCTTGAACTCTATTAAACGAATTAGAGTTTTAGACTTCTGTTCCGTGCTTCTGTCCTTGACTTGAATTAAATTTATGTTATTTAAAGTTACGGACAGAAAAACAACAATTACTTTTATGTCACGGTATTTAGCATGCGTTTATATGTACCTATGTGTCGGAGACATCATTGTAAGGCAGCTGACTTGACAACGAGGCGGAAGCGCTGTGACGACAACGATTCGACGGAGTAGTTCGTTTGACTATTCGGAACGCCAGCGCCGTCTGGTGGCGCTAGACAGAGTCTAGCCTGAGTTCGTGGGGGTTGATGACAGCTCGACAGAACGATGTGGAGCCCTCTTGGACATTGGACATCGTACGAACAACATGTGCTCAGAAATTGTCCCGCGTTCCATATCTGGTTGTGTCGTGTACCTACAGTGTGTAATTTACTAGTGTGATTAAATTATTCGTGAAATTATAATTTGATTTGAACTCCAAACGGTTTTTCTATTGCGCAATAACCAACACATACCCACTGTACGCCCAATATGCCTGCATAATAACGAGATATATATATATTATATATATATTGTATGCAGCTGAGATGAGAATGCTAAGAGGGCTGTGTGATGTTACACGAATGGATAGAATAAGAAATAAGTACCTAAGAGGATATTTGAAAGCGGCACCGTTAACTGAAAAGTGGTGTGGAAATCGGTTGTTGTTTTATGGGTATGTATTATGGAGGAATGAGGAAAATGTCTTGAGAAAGGTTTTGAGCATGAATGTCGATGGCTATAAGAGTAGGGGAAGATCAAAGAAACGATGGATGGACTGAGTGAATGATGATATGGTTAGAAAGGGTGGTTACCGAGATGACGACTAATAGAGAAGTGTGGAAGAAAAAGACATGTTGCGACGACCACAAATAAATTGGCATAAGGGCTGTTTAGCAAATCTAAATTTCGGAGATATTAAAACTACATACTAATAAAAAGTCCTCCAGACCGTATTTCGGCCACGGCGGCCAATCTCAACGGAGACTAGCCTTCGGCGCGGGAGATATTATAGTGCACAAGTGTGCGCGCAGACACAGGTGCACTCCCTCTTCCCTCACTCTCATTGTCCGATGGGACGGCAATCCGACACGACCGGAGAGAGATCAGGCGCAGGACCATTCCGAGGCACGGGCAATATTATAAATGCGAAAGTGTTAGTGTTGTCTGTTACCTCTTCACGCTTAAACCGCTGAACCGATTTAAATGAAATTTGGTATAGAGATAGTATGAGTCCCGGGCCCTTTCCCGGGACTCAAATTATCCCTATACCAAATTTCGAATCTGGAATATCGGGATGAAAACTATCCTTTGTCCTTACTTAAGATAGTTCTTATCACGATATTGACACGAGATCGACACTTATGCGGGTTTTCACCCGCATAAGTGTCGATCCCGTCGATCCCGCAGGGCGCTGCTAGTCTTCAATAAAGAACAGCGGTGCTATTCTGTAAAAATCTCACCGTGAAAACTTAGGTGAAGTGAGCGTGGAGTGACCTGTCAATAGTGTCAATTCCTAGCAAAAACAAACTCACTTCACCTAAGTTTTCACGGTGAGATTTTTACAGAATCGACCAGCTGTTCTTTGTGTTGTGACACATTTGATGCCATCAGAACGACATTCAAAAAGAAAGGAAGTAAATAGACTTTTTCAACTCAGATTAAACATTATGCGTCTCCCTGAATTAATCGGGGAGGGGACTAGAAAACGGTAAAATTACTGAAGATTCACAACAGTATCTTCTTTAATCAAGGTGCAGTCGTAAACCAAGCTACTAGGATTGCAGTTTACCGAAAATACCTCGTAACAATTGAAGAATGATTCCATTAATTAAACCTTAATTAAATTTATAAAGGTAAAGAACAAGTTTCTCCCTAAAGTATCCTACAAAAAACAAACACCGAAATTCCGTGAAACGATAAAGAAAGCCTGAGAGAATCGGCAATTATCTCGGAAACTTCCCCTTAACTGCTAATCGTTAAGGGTTAACTCTCAACGCAGCCAAGTTTCCACATTTACAGAAATAATTACATGCTACAGTTTGCTTCCCCTTAAATGGGGCTTGTTTAAATGCCAACCTTTCTATTTACCTTTCGACTGATCTTATTGAAAAACTTTTTAGACACATTGCTTTGAAACAGTCCTAGCTGTTTAGGAAGGCGGTCCACTTGAAGGTAAATTAAATTTTCTCCATCTGTACAAATTAAAATGATAATAAGAGGGATTTAACAATGTTTTGTTTATGTAAATTAAAGGGCCAAGTGTTGCCACGAAAATTGTGGTGAGCGATTCGGAAAATCGTACTCGAAAACCAATTCGGTACCTATGTAAAGTAAATATTAAGCCATGTCGATTCCAAAACCATTTCGAAATTTTAGGTGTCTTAGCCACATTTTTCTATAATTAGGTCTTAAAATCTCAACATCGTGTTTATTTTCTAAATAGGGCGGCCCATTTAGGGCTATATTTCACCGGGACACCATGGCGGCGCAACCAGTCGCCGCTACCAACAAAATGTATGGTTGGTTGCGCAACCAAACGGACACCAGGTGAGTAACTCTCTATAGAGCTGTATATATTTTGTTGGTAGCGGCGACTGGTTGCGCCGCCATGGTGTCCCGGTGAAATATAGCCCTTACTGTGGCTAACATTCCAGTCATCGGACGTGACGTAACTGAAACGATGCTGATGATGAACGACTACTTTTGCTTTGTTTTTAAAATAATTTGTAAATATGTGAGCACCATGTACAGATCTATCACTTATTTGATTTACCTGTCATTGCTTAATTTTTAATTCTTTTTACCTTTTGTGGTAGACTAATTTTATTATGGGTGCATCGTGTTCACATATAATTATATTATGTATACAAGACCTTGTAAAACATTTTAAAAGAGTAACGGTGGAGTTTCTTGCCCATTCTTCTCCATACGAAAACTACCTTTTGGAATGGGCGACTAGAATCATTTCTATTTAGTTTTTTTTTTTTGACGTTCAAAAGTGCTTTTAATGTGCCTACTTGAAATAAATGATTTGACTTTGACTTTGATGGCTCTGGAGGGCCCAGACAAGTGACTATCGCTTCCAAAGCGTTTCGTATTCCTACGATTTTCAACAAGATTGACATAATCTTTTCGGTAGCCTAACATCATCTACATTTTTAGGGTTCCGTACCCAAAGGGTAAAAACGGGACCCTATTACTAAGACTTCGGTTTCTGTCCTTCTGTCCGTCCGTCCGTCTGTCTGTCACCAGGCTGTATCTCAAGAACCGCGATAGCTAGACAGTTGAAATTTTCACAAATTATGTATTTCTGTTGCCGCTATAACCACAAATACTAAAAACAAAATAAAATAAATATTTAAGGGGGCCTCCCATACAACAAATGTGTTTTTTTCGGCGTTTTTGACTTGTGGTACGGAACCCTTCGTGTGCGAGTCCGACTCGCACTTGGCCAGTTTTTAACATCAGTGCCATTCTATCATCATTATCGCTGATAGAATGTCACTCTATCTAGGCTTTCTAGGTCCATTTCGTTTTATTATGTTAAGTTAGAATGAATTGTCATAATATATAACGCTTCGCTTTTACAGTATTTTGACCCTTCTTTACTTCTTAAAAAGATTAGCAGATAGTTGCTGTATCACGTAGAAACAGAGTGTCATCATTATCTGCCTAGCATTTTCCCAACTATGGTGGGGTCGGCTTCTGACTACCTGTCACGTCTGCAAAATATGTAAATAGACAGCCGGGACCAACGGCTTAACGTGCTTTCCGTGGACAGAGGGTTCTCGGTATATAATGGATGGTCACCCATCCACCCGAGCGGCTGTTATTATTACTGCCAGGAGCAGAAGAAGCAGTGTAGAATAATCAGCATATAATGTTCCCACTGCTGGGACACAGGCCTCCTCTCTTTGAGAGGAAGTGGACTATAATCTACCACGCGGGCCCAGTGTGAGGTTGGTAGATGTCACATGTTTTCGAATTTCTGGTTCTAGGACATGCCCGTTTCCTCACGATGTTTTCACTCACCCGTTTTTGAGAGCAGTGGTGATGAAATTATTTACACAAAGTAAAGCTCCTACCTGAGTTCGAACCATCGACATCTCGTAAGTCGAGGCCACCACTGCTCCGCACTCCGCAAGGAGCGTGTATTCGCATCTTATTCCAATTAATTTATGACGAAAACTTGTGTCTGAATTTAGCCAAACATGGGAACGAATGTTTCCGAAAATTTCCGAAACTCGCCATTCGGGGGCGAAATTCTCCATCCCGCTGGAGAAAGGATTAAGATGAGAAGTTAACGAGTTTTATCTATGTTATCGGAATATTTGGCCAACTTCACCCAGCATGCGTAGTTATAATGGTTTACGTTGATAAATATCAAGCCGAAACTTGGGTAATTACAATATATCTTAGGTCCCGATTGGTGATTTCGCCAATAATTGAATTTTCTGTTTATTTATCGGTGTACCTTTTGCCGAAGCAGTTTAGAAGTTGGCTCGAGATTTAGTAGCACCAGTATCGTGAAAAACAATTCTTTCGTAACTAGGCACAACAACAAGATTTTTAGTTTATGGCCTCTCTGGAGGTTGTTGGTTCAAATCCGGCAAGTACCTATGTGAGCTACCATCACATGGGCGTAAGGTGAAAAATTTATTCACTGTTCATTACTTTTCTGTTATACAATAGTTCTTGTAGTAACGAAACGGCCAAGCCTCATATTTTGACTAAGGTGTAGAGTTTGTGAAGTTAGGGCGTGTAGAGTTAGAAGCTTGGCTCTACATGAGATCTGATAACTTTTTGGCAGTGCGAGCCATATGTGGTCTCGTCTTGGCAACATTTTACATGAAAATATTTTTGGTGGGATACACATTCTGAGTTTATCTTGGACATGACTGACATCGGTGAACCTGGACTTATAGTTAGCGGTTTCACGCGCATAAGTGTCGATTCCGTGGGAATATCGGAAAAAGTAGCCTTTATAATAATCCAGGGTGTCAGCTACCTCCATACAAAATTTTATCGAAATTGCTCCAGCTGTTTGAACGTGAAGTAGTAACAAACATATAAGCACACAAACTCACAAGCTTTCGCCTTTATAATATTAGTGTGATTAGTCTGAAATCACCTAACCGTCTTGAACAAGCGTGAATATCAATGCTCGTGCTTTCTCTGTATAAGAAGAAGCCGTTGCCCAGCAGTGGGACCATAGAATGCTGATGTTTTTTTTTGTTTTATCATAACCGTGTTCTTACTAACTGAAATACTGTTGCCATTAGCAAATTTCATAATAGCTTTGGTAGTCAAAGTCCGCGCGGAACTAGTTGGCCGCACCTTGGGTGGGGACGGGGGAGAGGGCGGCGAGGTAGCCTATTGTTCGCAACTCACGTACTGAGTCATGACAAAGCGCCCCCACCCCTCTTTCCTACCGCTCACATACCTAAGGCGCGGCCAACTAGTTCCGCGCGGACTATACGACGACTACGATTTTGTCCTATGACTTCTTTCATATATAAAAAGTTTAACCCAAGTTCCTACTTTTACACTAACCACCATTCCTGTTTATAAACTTTTAATTGTTTGGTTCTTAAAAATAATCTGCCATGCTCCTGGGGGGTAATTGCGTAACATACATAAAATAACACAATATTAATCGTAATGCCTTTCATTATGACAGTTCCGCCACGTTCATTGCGTTATTTATTTGAAATGGATTTGAAATTTTCTTCAAAAGGATGCTGTTTTCGTCCTCCTTCCAAAACTAAATCAAAACAATATATTATTTTGACAAGCATTTGCAACATTTCAATATTAAAATTCTCAAAATGATTTATAACAAACTCAATTTCGAATTCTATAAAACTTACAAGTTGCATGGAATATTTATGACACACATTCCCAGTTGTTTTGCCAAAAATCTTGCGAACATTCATGCATGGCTGTCCTTGAATGCGTCAAACAAGGTGCATCGGATAAAAGATGGCGGGTAACTTTTGCCATAAAATTAAATTTGTTTTTGGGGTACAACCGTGAAAGATGTGTTTCCTAAAGACTGTGTTTTCGGAGTTTCGAAGTTAAGGAAATACTGTACTATGTGTGTGTTGAAGATATGTCTGGGAAAGTTTTTACTTTTATTTTCTTTTTGTTTTTTTTTTATTTTAATACACAATTGTTTCATCAAGCGTATGATCTGTCAATGAAGTTCATAATATGTATGGATAAACAATGTACAGACTGGCGCCAGCACATCAAGCTACACGGAACTGTAAAATTTTCCCAATCAACTTTAAACCTAATTTAGAAAGTAAAGCGCCTGTCTGGGTTCGAACCTACGACCTACAACTCGTAAATCGCGGCCATTACCAAGTGGGGTGGCCACTTGGTAATGGCCGCGATTTACGACTGCTCTCAAAATCAATTTCAATTTCAATTTAAATTTAGTTGTATTTAAATTTTGGTAATTATACCAAAATTTAGATGTCAATTATTTACTTTGGAAAACACGGAACACAGCACACTCTTGACACCTGACATAAACGTCAAGATAGCGGTGAACTTTCCGAATTCAGCCGCCTGCAGACTTACTTTGCGCGCACTTTTAGGACTAATCATCTGTGTGACAAATGAACGTGGAATTGTTACGAAATTTCACTGAATTACATTTGTTTCATTCGCCTTTCAAATATCTGGGTTTTTATGTCAGTCTTTCCTTCAAATTTTGATTAAAATAATTTAATTAGAAAAACAATAGCAACTCCCCTAGTAACAGCGTTTAGTCAGCTGTTTTAAGTGTGAAATGTTCCCACTGCTGGAACACAGGCCTCGTCTCAGTAAGGGGGAATGGGCCTTAATCCACCACGCGGGCCCAGTGCGGTTTGATAGATGTCGCATGTCTTCGAATTGTTTGGATCCAGTTGATGTTTTCCTTCACCGGTTTGAGAGCAGTGGAGATAAAATAATTTACAAAAGGTAAAGCGTCTAATGTCTAGGTTCGAACCTACGACCTACATACAACTCGGTAACTCGCAATCGTCACCACTGCTCACAAGTAACACGGTAATATTTTAATGTTTATCCCCGGTTCCTTTAAACAACAAATAGTCAAACATGTTTCCACTAGTTTCCTTTCATACGTATTTTTTTTTGTAGAAACCTTGTCATTGTGTGTTGATTAATGAATGCGATAATTTACAAAGCTGTGAAAAAATTACAGTCAGCTAAATTATTTTACTAAAATTTACAGTGTCTAGCCATTTTCAAACGACTGTCAAAGAATCAGTTGTGATTTTAATTTACGGACATTTCAACTTGCTAAGAATCAGTTGTGATTTTAATTTACATTTGCTAAGCAATATTCTTTCCTAAGTCTATAAATATCATCGTCATCATTCTCCTGCCCTTATCCCAATTTATTTGAGGTCCGCCCAACATGTCGTTTTCTTCCACACTTCTCTATTAAGGTTCTTAAAAACAGGCGCGACACGCGATATAATCGCGCGCGACACAAAGGCACCGCTCGTTGCGCGACTTGCGGTGCCTTTGTTTCGCGCGCGATTTTATCGCGTGTCGCGACTGTTTGTAGGAGCCTTTAGTCGTCATCATGGTAGTCACCCCCTCTCCAACCATATCATCATTCCATCCATCGTTTCTTTGGTCTTCCCCTACTCTTAAAGCCATCGATATTCATGCTCAAAACTTTCCTCACTATATGTTATTATATATTTTGCCGAAGTCTACAATAATGGTAAATTTCGTAACACACTATCAGTAGCAATGGCTTTAATTTTGACAGTTCAACAACATTCATTGCGTTAATTACGTTGTTGAGCAGACAAATCTTTCGAACATACGAAGTAATGGATTAACAATATCCCTCAAAATGTTAAAATAAAATCAAAATATTTTATTTCACATAAGCCTACATGGGCACTTATGAAACGTCAGAAGCTAGGTGCACGGTTCCAATTGGTCGTTTCCTATGGAAAAGAACCGGCAAGAAACTCCACGGTTACTCTTTTTAAAAATAATTGGCTTTTACAATATTTTCAAATTACAGTAGGTATGGGAGGATAGCGTAGGCCTGTATGTAATAGATAATGTGTTACGAAATTAAGGTGCAGTAGTTTTCACCAACTACAATCCGTATATTGTGGGTTCAGGGCATTACTCTTCGGGCTTAGCGTATCCTGTAACGTAAGTAGTGGAATCAAGTCGCTGGATTGAATTAGGGTCAGTTCACACCGAGACGCGACGCGACGCGCAGTTTTCAAGATAGGAATACAATTACAGACCTTATCTACTACAATAAAAGGTACACAATTCAGTGTCTACCTACTACGTCGAGTTACGCAGCGCGGCGCCGCCGCCGCGCGGCGTAGCTCACTGAATCGTGTACCTTTTAGTGTAGTAGATAAGGTCTGTAATTGTATTTCTATCTTGAAAACTGCGCGTCGCGTCGCGTCTCGGTGTGAACTGACCCTTACAGATAATTGGATTACCGAAAGAGGGATCAATAAGTGATGTATTGGCTGGTAATTTCATTATGTTGGGTTTTAGATCGGAGAGGAAACAACGTTCAACTAGGTACCTCGAAAGGTCAAAGTGACCTTAATGCTGTGTACTTCTGAAGGCTATTATGGTCTAAATATCTATGAATATAAAATTCTAAATCCTGACCGACTGATATATATCAACGCACAGCCTAAACCGCTGGTCCTAGAGACATGAAATTTAGAAAGTGTGTTCTTTGTGAAGAGTCCATGAAGAAATCCATTAAGAAAGGGTTTTTCGAAATTCCACCCCTAAGAGGGTGAATGGGGGGAGGTTGAAATTTCACGCCGACGAAGTCGCGGGCAGAAGCTAGTAGTGAGATAAACCTGGAAAAAAAGTGTCCTAGTGCGAGTCGGACTCACACACGAAGGGAACCCTTCTCCGATTCGTGCCACCGTACAATATTTAATACTATGAAATTCAATTAAATGTCTATTTCTGTTAGTAGATATAAGACACATTTACATTCAGCGGGATTGTCCGAAAGGGTTACCGCTGGCCCGGAACATAAAGGGCTAAGGAAGGAACACGGGTGGGTTTTAGTCAGTAAGAGTCTGACACTCCCTTCCGCTCCACCCAGAGCGGGAGGGGTCATTTGTTGATTTCCCATCCGCAAAAAAAAAAAAAAAGACACATTTACATGTCAATATTTAAAAACTAGACGGCGCGGGCGCCGGCATTTCCTAGCTGACTGATCCCTGAGTAGAAATGCCAAAGCTACTTATTTCTCTAACGGATTTTTTTTTTAGAAATATTGATGTTTTTTTAGTTTTTTTTTTTTCTTTAACTCGTTCTTGTATAATGACCCCCTTTATTTGTTTAATTTTATTATAATTATTTGTTGTTAAGTATAGCGGCCAAAATATATTAGTACACACTCTGGGAAAATTGCAAGTAGGTACTTATATATCTATTACGGCTCAATAGATAGGAGAGGAAACAAAGTTCAACTACCTCAAAAGGTCAAAGTGACCATAATGCTATGTACTTCTGAAGGCGAGGCTATTATGGTTCAATTATAGTGGGATAAACCTGGAAAAAAACAAAAAAGGGCCAAGTGCGACCGTTAACTATAATCAACATTTCTAAATAAATATTATAATTTTTAGGGTTCCGTACCCAAAGCGTAAAACGGGACCCTATTACTAAACTCCGCTGTTCATCTGACTCGATTCCGGCTTGACGTCGACTTCTGGGTCACCCTGTATATCGCAGGATAAATGGAAAAATCGTTTTTTTGCGAAAATCTTATATTTTTGCAAATTACTATTCGAAACTATGAAAGATTTTCGTATTTAGACGTGTTAATATCAGGATTTTTGGAAAATGCATCTATAACAAAATTACGAATTGTTTGCCAATTTATCAGTTAAGCTCTCAACCATCTATTTATATGAATAATCTTTCTAAAAAACACCTCTGTTTTTTAAATATCATAAAACAAAAAATAATACATTTCCAACAATACACTAACCACAAAATATCGATAATACATTTTATAAAACCTAAATATGTAGTGATGTCCATTTCCATTACAGGATAAGCTTGTATCGCCCACAATATCGATAAAACGCATTCAGGATAAATTGCGAACTAGTTCGCATCGTGCGTTTGGATTAGTGTATTTTTATTAATATTGATAGATAGGTTTTTTCGTGCCATAACACTAAACTGTGATTACAAAAGTACTGTGTGTCAATAAACTTGGTTCTGCCTGCTACTTCGTTCGCATAGAAGGCGTAAGATACACATTATACTAACATATCAGCCACACTACATCGCATCGCATCGTTCACCCACGCTAGGCTTACAAGACCTAAACGCAAAAAACGCAAGTTTAGAAACAATAAAAGTACTTATATGATCGACTACAGTGAACAAAATCAGAAAAATATATGATATTCTTCAGGATTTATGCTAGGTTGACAGTGTATTGAAAACATAATACAATTAATTTGATACGATAGAAAAAAAAACATGAAAATACCTCTAAAACTTTCTTTTTACAATAAAAACCATACTAATATACAAACAATCATTCTGTTTTTTTTGTCAGATTATTCTACAAACAACATACTAAAATACTAGTGTTTTAGTTTTTTAGTCAAAACTATAGATTTTTTGTAATTAAATAATTGCTTGTTAATTTGCAATAAATTACCAGCGTTGTGTCATCGCACTTCTCTTTCTTTTCGATGCAATCCGACAGTGACCGCGCTTTAGGTCATGTAAGCCCCATAAGTACCTACTTCATTTTCGCTTAGCGTTCTTTCCGACTTTTTTCATTTTGCTCGGCTCCTAAGGGCCGTAGGCCATGATGTTGTATAGCCTTCCTCAAAAAATGGGCTGTCAAATGGAAAAAGATTTTTTTCAAATAATAATAATAATAACGACAGGAATAACCCACCTGCTCCATAAATCAGGTAGTACCGCGGATTCCAAAAATTATAGACCGATCACTTGTTTACCGACGGTCTATAAAGTTCTTACATCCATTTTGAGAACTAAAATTAACAAACATATAGACACCAACTCCATCATGTCTGTCTCTCAAAATGGATGTAAGAACGGGTCCCGGGGTACTAAGGAGCTACTCCTCATTGATATGGCCATTAGCCAACAGGTTCGTCGTTCCCGAAAGGATCTGTCGACATGCTGGATAGATTATAAGAAGGCCTATGACTCGGTGCCACATACATGGCTCATGAGGGTGTTGGAGTTGTACAAAGTAGATGCAACTCTGCGCACCTTCCTGATGTCGTGTATGGGGCAATGGAGGACGGTCCTTCGATATCCAGGATGTCGAAATATTCAGAGGAATAGCGAACCGATAAGGATCGAGCGAGGCATATTTCAGGGTGATAGTTTGAGTCCGCTTTGGTTCTGCTTAGCCTTGAATCCTCTAAGCACGCTGCTGGAGGATTCAGGTCTAGGCTATCGGCTGAGGAGAGGTAGTCAGGTTATATCGCACCTCCTCTACATGGATGACCTAAAACTCTTTGCCCCCAACAATTTGCAACTGATGGAGCTACTGAAAGTAACTCAAACTTTCAGTAGCGCCATCAGGATGGAATTTGGTGTGGACAAATGTGCGGTCATGCATGTAAAGCGAGGGGAGATTGTTGAATCCGTGGGAACCCAACTCTCGGATTCCACAAACCTTAGAACCCTCTCCGCATCCGAAACCTATAAGTATTTGGGTATGTCGGAAGCGTTAGGCATCAATGTTACTGACATGAAGCAATCGTTGAAGGAGCGCTTCTTTGGCCGCCTGAAAAAAGTACTTAATAGTCTTCTATCAGGCGGAAACAAGGTGCGCGCCTTCAACGGTTGGGTCATGCCGGTTTTGATGTACTCTTTTGGCATACTCAAATGGACTCAGACCGAACTCGACGCCCTGGATAGGAGGGTCCGTACGTTGCTGACTGCAAATCGAATGCATCACCCACGGTCATTTGTAATGAGGCTGTATATCCCGCGAAAGTGTGGAGGTCGAGGGTTTTTAAACGCTAAGACCCTCCACAATCGCGAGATATGCAGTCTCAGGGAATATTTTCTAGAAACCGACGTGGGGATGCATCGAGATGTAGTTGCCGTGGACAAGGGCCTCACCCCGCTCTCCTTGGCTAAAGAGAACTGGCGCAAGCCAGTAGTGCTTGACACTAATGATCGCATGGAGGTATGGCAGAGTAAGGAGCTTCACGGACGCTTTTTCCGGGCCCTACATGGACCCGATGTTGATCTACTAGCGTCCGTAGCCTGGCTGCGTTTCGGTGACCTCTTTGGGGAAACCGAAGGTTTTGTCTGTGCAATTATGGACGAAGTTATGATGACGAACAATTACCGGAGATTTATTGTGAAAGACGGCACGGTTGACATCTGTCGGGCATGCCACCGGCCGGGAGAATCAATCAGGCATATTATCTCCGGGTGTTCTCGTCTAGCTAACGAAGAGTACTTGCATAGACACAACCTTGTAGCCAGGATAATCCATCAGCAACTTGCTCTGAAATACAACCTTGTGGAATCGGAGGTGCCGTACTACAGGTATGTGCCCGACCCAGTTCTCGAAAATGGTAATGTCACATTATATTGGGATCGATCCATCATCACTGACAGGACTATTGTTGCCAATAAGCCTGATATAGTGGTGGTGGATCGATCAGAGCGGCGCGCAATGATTGTTGACATAACCGTCCCGCATGATGGGAACCTCGTGAAAGCCGAGAAAGATAAACAAATCAAGTATCTTGACTTGGCTCACGAGGTTGTCGACATGTGGGATGTGGACTCAGCGATCATTGTGCCGATAGTCGTGACAGCCAATGGTCTAATAGCCAAGAGCCTCGACCAACACCTGAGGAGGCTCTCGTTGGGCAGCTGGATCAAGGGCTTGATCCAGAAAGCGGTACTTCTGGACACGGCCCGAATAGTTAGGAGGTTCCTCTCTCTGGAGCCCTGACCGCCGGTAGCTTGGACCCTGTTCCCGATACCGGTGGGCTACTATTTTTTATATTTTTAAATGTTTTTATATTTCTTTATACTAATATTTAAAAATATAATTTATAAGAATTTATTTGAATAAAGGAGATAATAATAATATTCCACAACTATCACACAACGCCGTCTAGTCTCAAGCTAAGCAGAGCTTGTGTTATGAGTACTAGACAAATCCCACTGGTATTTCTAGCTTTATTATATTAGTACTAGCAGCGCCCCGCGGTTTCATCCACATAAGTCTCAATTCCGTGGGAATATCGGGATAAAAAGTCCTATATGTTAATCCAGGGTGTCAGCTACCTCCATACAAAATTTTATCGAAATTGGTCCAGCCGTTTGAGCATGAAGAAGTAACAAACATATAAACATACACACTCACAAACTTTCGCATTTGTAATATTAGTGTGATTAGTAGGATAGCTTACACATAAACAGTCAAAGTATTTCTTTTTATGAAAAAGAAATACTTTGACTGTTTAAGTGTAATATTAAATCCAAAACATTTAAATACAGGCAAATAAACGTTAATAGATAAAACATAATTATCCCTCAGCATCATTACGTAATAAGATAATTAAAACCACTGCTGTATTGAATTTTCAAAGTTAGGCAACAATGCTACGAGATCGTCAATCAAAGCATCTACGTCATGACTCCCGGCCACCGTAGGCGCGGACCTGCGGGCGGAGAGTAATGGGTAGCTCACCGTCCGATCAGGACTGGTCTTGATCGGACGTACGCGCGCCTCAAAGAAATGTCAGCATCGAGGAAGGGGCCCCTTAGGGCCGAAGCCTGCCGGGTCAGCGGGATTGTCCAAAAGGGTTATCGCTGGCCCGGAACATAAAGGGCTAAGGAAGGAACACGGGTGGGTTTTAGTCAGTAAGAGTCTGACACTCCCTTCCGCTCCACCCAGAGTTGGGATCATTAGATGATTTCTCACACTCAAAAAAAAAAGCATCTACGTCATGTTATAAATTGAAGTCACTTTGCGTGTTTGTCTGTGTGACCACGCTGTTCTTCTAAACTACCCAAAGGATTTTGTTGCGGTTTTTAGAGAATGTATTCCGGTAAGATTGTGTATGTACAGTCAACAAAAGAGATAAGTAGGTATGCAGGATCGTCGGATATAGTTGAAGTTTATAAGAAACCGATGGATGTTGTCGACTGAAATTTAATTTGATAAATGAGTTGTTTGTTTTCTATTAGTAAATTTTATTCGAGAACATTCATCGGTTTCTTACTAAATTTCAACTATATCCTGCAAACTTATCTCTTTTGTTGACTGTACTTCAAGGGTCTTCCCCAAAGGCCCGTTATTATCGGTCGATAATATCTTATGTTATTGCGATTATGCGTCCCGATTCCTTGCCACAAGCTGCGTTTTTATCGTCTAATATTTCTAGCGTGTACGTGTAACCAACACTACAGGCCCCCGCCTGTACTACACGTTACTACGTGTGTGTAAGATCAGATACGATGCTACACGCGCCTGTATTAATACAATTTTTTTTCTAAGACCTTGTCCAGAAGGGACGAATTCGCCGCGAAATTCGCCGCGAAATCGCGCGATGCTTGTGGACGCGATGTATTGGCGCCTATTATCTCGTTAACGCGCGAATGGATTCGCGCGAAAAATTTCGCGGCGAATTCGCCCCTTCTGGACAAGGTCTAAGAACTCATAACGGAATATCGCAGGACGGAGGAACACAAGCGTTCTACTCCTATCGCATCGTTATTATCGCAGCTGTGTGTAACTTCGTGGCCGTCTTAATACAAAATGTACTGAAAACAGATACCGCAATTACGCATCCAATATAACCAACCCATAATAACGCACCTGGGGGGGAGAGCCTGAATACATTAATATTAAATTTACATAAAATAACCAAACATCGATGTTTTTTCAAGTCGTAAAAGCCGTGCGAAGCAGAGACGGGTCCCTAGTGCTGTAAACAAGAACCCTCCTTCCTCTTTCTAACCGAAAAGAAAACGATGATTCAGGAAAAAGGTTCTGAAAATCTATGTCATCAAAACAAACCCTTTTTCCCCACTTTCCCTTTACCGCCACATCCAATTAAAGGCTATTCTCCCCTGAAAATGGAACAGAAGAAACACGAAATAATAAGACGATTAAATATCCCAAGTCCTAAATAAATATAAGGCTACTCGTCGAGATTTCTGCTTAGGCAGTGTCTAGGGACAATCGTCGCTAATTAAATTTCGTTTACTGTAGAATTTTTTGTTTAAAAAAAGAATGAAATGTGAAGGTCTTTGGAAACGTGGTTCATTTTGTGTTAGGACCTTTTTTAGGGTTCCCTACCCAAAGGGTAAAAACGGAACCCTATTACTAAGACTTCGCTGTCCGTACGTCCGTCTGTCCGTCCGTCCGTCTGTCTGTCACCAGGCTGTATCTCAAGAACCGCGGTAGCTAGACAGTTAAAATTTTCACAAATTATGTATTTCTGTTGCCGCTATAACAACAAATGCTAAAAACAAAATAAAATAAATATTTAAGGGGGGCTCCCATACAACAAACGCGATTTTTTTGCCCTTTTTTGCTTGATATCAATAATGGCAACAGGTAGGCACTTGAAATATTCACAAAATACTCAGTTGTATTTTTACTTTAATAATAAATAATAAAAATAAAATAAATATTTAAGGGGGGCTCCCATACAACAAACGTGTTTTTTTCGGCGTTTTTGCCTTGTGGTACGGAACCCTTCATGTGCGAGTCCGACTCGCACTTGTTGTTACTTGATAGTGTGTGTGTGTGGAATTGGGCGTTATCGTAATTAATTTTAGGGGCATTGTTCTTTAATTTATAACGCGTATGACTAGATGTATGAACGTAAACGAGGCAAAAGGAGGATGTAAGGATCGGAGCAGGCGTTCTGTACTTTCTCCGTACCCCGTGGGAAGAAGACTTTATGTATGTACTTTAATTTATCTAATATCAACAAAAGAGATAAGTATGCAGGATCGTCGGATATAGTTGAAATTTAGTAAGAAGCCGATGGATGTTCTGGAATGAAATTTTTAATTTAATTAATAGAAAACAAACAGCTGATTCATCAAATAAAATAGATAGATTAAGACGCAATAGATTAGCAATATCCTTTAAAATAATTCAGATTCTGGGATCCTAAAGAGGCCACTTTAGCAGAATCATAAAAGGATAACCTAGTGGACAGTTAACTGTTAAGTTAATCGTATCAAATCCCATTGGTGAAGCATTTTTCAGTTATTTTTTTTTATCTGTGTTAAAATACCAATCAATCCAATCCAAATCCAATCCCAAATCCCAATCTCTTTGATTATACCTACGTAGTGCAGCGAAAAAAAGAAAAACACGGACTGTCTTCGCCATATTATGATTCCTAACGTTATCCTTTTATGATTCTCCAAAGTGGCCTTTTTGATAGTGTGTTACGTAATTAGGGTACATGTTTTCGTGAAATCCAATATAAGAAGCGGGTTTACATTGAAAAAAGTAAAAATATAAAAACGTTTACATTGTCATTTCCTGTTATTTTAATGCCCCAGATACCGCGAACCGTAGTAAGCCTACCTCCAAGATACATTTTAATAAGCGTTATCCATTCTCCCTGATAAGCGTCCAATACTCGTAAAGAGAAATAAAAAACTAGCCAAGTGCGAGTAGGACTCGCACACGAAGGGTTCCGTACCACAAGGCAAAAACGCCGAAAAAAAACACGTTTGTTGTATGGGAGCCCCCCTTAAATATTTATTTTATTTTGTTTTTAGTATTTGTTGTTATAGCGGCAACAGAAATACATAATTTGTGAAAATTTCAACTGTCTAGCTATCGCGGTTCTTGAGATTCAGCCTGGTGACAGACAGACGGACAGACAGCGAAGTCTTAGTAATAGGGTCCCGTTTTTACCCTTTGGGTACGGAACCCTAAAAAACAACCCTCAAAATCCGCCCACAGCCATGTCCCCGATTGCGGTATGTATGCCTGCATTCGGCCATTTTTATATAAAAATACCCATACGCCAATGCAAGCCGCACCTTTGGCGGTAGTAATTAAACCGCGAGGGAATTGTTGACTTTTCATTTGGCCTTTCCACGTACCAGATAGTTGAGGTGTGTGTGACGCATCCAGGTATCAAAGTTTTGTTTTAAACACTTTATTAAATACAAATGTTGAGCTGTAATGTCAGTTATTTTCCATGTCACCGTTTCATGTTACGTGAAATGAAATAGTAAATGGACATAAATTTCTTCAAACTTAAGTAAAATAAATAAACATTTACGCGTCAAGGTTGAAGATAATAACGTAATGACGTTAAATTAAAGGATTTTTAAAGAAAAGATAAATTATCACATGATCTTACCAAGATAATGTCTGCCTGGTAATTGCGTAACACACTATCAGTAGCAATGCCTGTCATTTTGACATTTCAACAACATTCATTGCGTTTTTTTAAAACATTCATTCATTTACATTTAGTTGAAATTTTGCATGCTTCGTTATCCTAGCTAAACATGTTTGTGCCATATTTTGTGTAACACCATTTGTATACCGTGTTTTACCACAAATAAATATTTTATAATCCTTTATTTCATTAAATAACACATATAAATTATATTTTTAAATATTAGAATATAAAAAATATAAAAACATTTAAAAATATAAAAAATAGTAGCCCACCGGTATCGGGAACAGGGTCCAAGCTACCGGCGGTCAGGGCTCCAGAGAGAGGAACCTCCTAACAATGCGGGCCGTGTCCAGAAGTACCGCTTTCTGAATCAAGCCCTTGATCCAGCTGCCCAACGAGAGCCTCCTTAGGTGTTGGTCGAGGCTCTTGGCTATTAAACCATTGGCTGTCACGACTATCGGCACAATGATTGCTGAGTCCACATCCCACATGTCGACAACCTCGCGAGCCAAGTCAAGATACTTGATCTGTTTATCTTTCTCGGCTTTCACGAGGTTCTCATCATGCGGGACGGTTATGTCAACAATCATTGCGCGCCGCTCTGATCGATCCACCACCACTATATCAGGCTTATTGGCAACAATAGTCCTGTCAGTGATGATGGATCGATCCCAATATAATGTGATATTACCATTTTCGAGAACTGGGTCGGGCACATACCTGTAGTACGGCACCTCCGATTCCACAAGGCTGTATTTCAGAGCAAGTTGCTGATGGATTATCCTGGCTACAAGGTTGTGTCTATGCAAGTACTCTCCGTTAGCTAGACGAGAACACCCGGAGATAATATGCCTGATTGATTCTCCCGGCCGGTGGCATGCCCGACAGATGTCAACCGTGCCGTCTTTCACAATAAATCTCCGGTAATTGTTCGTCATCATAACTTCGTCCATAATTGCACAGACAAAACCTTCGGTTTCTCCAAAGAGATCACCGAAACGCAGCCAGGCTACGGACGCTAGTAGATCTACATCGGGTCCATGTAGGGCCCGGAAAAAGCGTCCGTGAAGCTCCTTACTCTGCCATACCTCCATGCGATCATTGGTGTCAAGCACTACTGGCTTGCGCCAGTTCTCTTTAGCTAAGGAGAGCGGGGTGAGGCCCTTGTCCACGGCGACTACATCTCGATGCATCCCCACGTCGGTTTCTAGGAAATATTCCCTGAGACTGCATATCTCGCGATTGTGGAGGGTCTTAGCGTTTAAAAACCCTCGACCTCCACACTTTCGCGGGATATACAGCCTCATTACCGATGACCGTGGGTGATGCATTCGATTTGCAGTCAGCAGCGTACGGACCCTCCTATCCAGGGCGTCGAGTTCGGTCTGAGTCCATTTGAGTATGCCGAAAGAGTACATCAAAACCGGCATGACCCAACCGTTGAAGGCGCGCACCTTGTTTCCGCCTGATAGAAGACTATTAAGTACTTTTTTCAAGCGACCAAAGAAGCGCTCCTTCAACGATTGCTTCATGTCAGTAACATTGATCCCTAACGCTTCCGACATACCCAAATACTTATAGGTTTCGGATGCGAAGAGGGCTCTAAGGTTTGTGGAAGCCGAGAGTTGGGTTCCCACGGATTCCACAATCTCCCCTCGCTTTACATGCATGACCGCACATTTGTCCACACCAAATTCCATCCTGATGGCGTTACTGAAAGTTTCAGTAATTTTCAGTAGCTCCATCAGTTGCAAATTGTTAGGAGCAAAGAGTTTTAGGTCATCCATGTAAAGGAGGTGAGATATAACCTGACTACCTCTCCTCAACCGATAGCCTAGACCAGAATCCTCCAGCAGTGTGCTTAGAGGATTCAAGGCTAAACAGAACCAAAGCGGACTCAAACTGTCGCCCTGGAATATGCCTCGCTCGATCCTTATCGGCTCGCTATTCCTCTGGATATTTCGACATCCTGGATAGCGAAGGACCGTCCTCCATTGCCCCATACACGACATCAGGAAGGTTCGCAGAGTTGTATCTACTTTATACAACTCCAGCACCCTCATGAGCCATGTATGTGGCACCGAGTCATAGGCCTTCTTGTAATCTATCCAACATGTCGACAGATCCTTTCGGGAACGACGAACCTGTTGGCTAATGGCCATATCAATGAGGAGCAGCTCCTTAGTACCCCGGGACCCGTTCTTACATCCATTTTGAGAGACAGACATGATGGAGTTGGTGTCTATATGTTTGTTAATTTTAGTTCTCAAAATGGATGTAAGAACTTTATAGACCGTCGGTAAACAAGTGATCGGTCTATAATTTTTGGGATCCACGGTACTACCTGATTTATGGAGCAGGTGGGTTATTCCTGTCGTTAGGAACTGGGGTAGCGACCCTGACTCTAAGGCTGACTGGAACTGGGACGCCAAGCAGGCGTGCGACCCTTGGAACCATTTTATCCAAAAGTTGTGCAGCCCGTCCGGCCCTGGAGATTTCCAGTTAGGCAACGGTCGGACTGCACGAGCAACATCTTGGGGGCTGATGGTAAGTACCCCCATTTCTGGTATTAGATCGCACGCTCGCTCAATCTTCCCAGTCCAATCACCCTCGGTGTGACTGACAGGCACCGACCAGATGTTTCGCCAGAACGAGCACATGGCGTCATCATCCGGTAGGCACGTGTCAGTAACACCTTGGTCCGGTCGCTCCCAAGCCCTATAAACCCACCTTTCATCACTCTGGAATGTGCGATTCTGAGTGTATCGCTCCACTCGCCGCCTGTACCGACGAATACGGTTCGCCCATGCATACACTTTCTGCTTCAGGAAGTCGATGCGCTCCGTGACACAAGACATATAGTCTTGAGGACTGATATCAGTCCCCAAGAATGCCCGTCTCACAAAGCGCATCACTCTAGGGCGAGTATTGCCCTCCCTGAAGCAGATTAGTTTGCCAATGAGCGCTCTGGCCCCACCAATACGGCGTTCAATTCTGCACTGCCAAGCTGGTACGGCTGGTTTCGGTCGTGTAGCTCTAGAGTCATTGGCAAATTTGACGTGAGCTACACGACATGCCGCTGCAGCCGCGCAGTACAGAATCGAATGAGCATCGGTGAGGTCTTCGCAGCCATCAAAATAGTTTGACAACTGCGAATCCAGAACCGCCACCAGCGCCCTATTTTTGTTATGCATGGGCAAACGAGGTAAGCGTGGCCTAAGTTCGGGTGACATGAAGCGATATTCCTGAATCGCATCCTCCAAAGCACTCCTCAATTCCTCATTACATTGGGTACTTACGTTTGTAGCCCTGTCATTACTCCCCTCGTCAGCATGACTTGTATCAGACTGCAGTAGTAGTACAGCAGTCTGCGACTGGGGGGTGATGACATGGCTACTCTGCATTTCAATTCGCAGGCGATCAAGTACAGTGTCATCCAACATATGGTTACGCTGAATGACACGCACCTGATCCGATAATCGTTGTGCCGAAACGTTGACAGCTGGTTCAAGCACCTGAAACAGAGAGAGCATCCGAACACGGTACGCGGTCAGATTGTTTCCCCCCTCTGTAGCCCCATAGTATGAGCGCATGACATTTTCATTGATGGATCGTGTCCATCTCATGCGCTGCACACTTCCGCCGGGAGCTGGGACCCTATCAGAGGCCGGTGGGCCTCGAGGTCCTAAGCCGTCCGGCGGCCGGCGTCCTCCCCGTCGACGAGCAGGTGGTGGCGTCGTGGGCGGAGAGAAGTACTCGTCGCTCGAGCTCGACGCAACTGCCGCGGTCGGTGTCGTCACAGCGCTCACAGTGGGGCTGGGTACCGGCGGCGGCGAGGCGGAGCTGAGCGAAGAGTCCGGAGATGGTAGGCGTGCGAGACGTCTAGCGGCGGCAGATCTTGTCAACATTTCATCCTATTTTGTGTTCTTGTTCGTTTTTATATAGCATTATATTGTAGTCTTTGTTGAAGGTGACATGACAGATGTCACCTCCTCCGGTTCGGCAATTTTTGGTTTAATATTATCAAAATATGGTCCATTGAAGTACTATTTGTTTATAAGATTATATTAAAATTGAGAAGTTATAGGGCTATGGCTGTAGTATTTCCAAATTATTATCAAAACTGCTTTTATAAAATAAATTACTTAAACTGTAAATTGTTGGACCTGTTGACATTGGTGTTGCCAGATTATAATTATTATTACGTTGTTGAGCAAACAAATTTTTCGAATATATGAAGCAATGGATTAGCAAAATCCTAAATCATTCAGATTGAGATTGACAGTGTGTTACGCAAATAGGGTGCTGGACTAGTAAAAGAGACTGTAACCACTAAGTTTGTTTCGGTGTTTCTTTTCAGAGTAGTCGGGTAGGAAAAATCATTTACTCCCTTACTAATAAACGTTGTATATCGTCTGTATACACAACACCACTTTGTCTTCTTCTTTCAAAAGTCAAATTACTGACGACTGAAAGAGAGAAATCGGTGTGTAACTATTCATCTGCTAAAATACGTTTATATAGTAAGGGGGTTAGTATTTAAAATTTGACGTGTGTACAAACCTACCGAGGGCGAATTTTACCAAACTTTTATACCTAGAATAAGTCTGATCCAGAGAATAAATTTTGAATTTTTGTCAGCTTTTCCATACTAGAACAGTCAGACATTAATTTTATGCCACGGATGAAAGACGTCTGAGTTTGGTGAAATCAGCTCTTACAGAAATAATCATTATGTAACTAGACGCATGGGCCACAAGAGCTCACGGTTTTTTACAGAAAAAACGGTTTTTTCAACAACAAACAACAACAACAAAGAACAACAACAAACAACAACATTAACATTTTCGGGACAGTAGAAAAATAATTGTGTGTCTCATATTGTGCAATGGGCTCGGCCGTGTAACCGCGCGAGTCGATCGATCAGGCTTGCCGCGGTTGGTCGGTTGATGAGTGAATATTTTTACATACCAAGACCCCTCCGGGCCTCGGAAAGCACGTTAAGCTGTTGGTCCCGGCTGTCATTCTTAGATGGACAGTCGATACGGATAGTCAGAAGCCCTAAAATTTTACAACCAGTCTTACCAAGAGGTATCGTGTTACCCAGTAACTGGGTTGTTGTTAAAATACTGGTACTCAGCTGCATCCGATTAGACTGGAAGCCGACCCCAACATAGCCGGGAAAAGCCTTAGGCAGTTTGATTGTGCAATGACGATCATTGGTCTCTTTCTAAACTGCATTCGATTCTAGGCTCTATCGACACAGCTCACAAGTTCATTGGTGTTAGCAAAATTGCTTGCAGACGAACGATTAAAAGAGTGTCCCAAATTGTACAGCCACGGTTAAACAAAGGACATGACGCAAACAAAGACGCCAGCGTACAAAAACATAAAGAAGAAAACAAACTTGGAAACATCCTTTATCCAAATGAAACAGCTAAATAGCGTATTATTCAAGCTTCAACTGCAAAGCAGATACTTCACCGTATCATTTCGTTTTAAAAAGAATTTAATACCTTCTGAGACTGTTAGCGAATTTGAATAATGTTTTTCTTGAAAATAATCATGAGTTGGCAGTTTCAGCCATTTGTGGCGCTGAACAAAAGCGCTTTATAGCGAGACGGGTTTAAAACAGTTTCTCTTTTTTTGTTAAAAATTTAAAATGCAAACCTTTATTTAACTTGTATTCTTTGGAAGAGTTTCATGCAAATGGCGAAGTATGTGATAAGTGGACGGGTTTTGGGGACAAATAATATCTAGGGTTTAAAGTTGAGGAGAAAATTCTTGGTTCAAATTAAAGCCAAACAAGAAAATAATGGGTTTCTGAGTTGTCTTCGGTAGACAAAATGATTTTTGTTCCTAATAATCTCAAGTTACTATAAACTCTCTTTGCGATATTGTTTTCTGAGAATAGAAGTTACTTTTAAATGACCGCAGGTATTATGAGTTTATTCAGTTAATTGAGATACAAAAAGTTACTTTGCTTGTTCAATACTACAAAAATCGAGTTATTCCGGTTTGATCCCCTGAACAATCCACCCTTCTACAAATTCTTATACAAATATACATAATATTAAATGTGTTAGTGTGTTTAGAAGAAGCTCTCAATCTTCTCCCACGCGTCCCTGTCTTACTTACATTGTAATGTTAAAACATACGAGTAACAACCATCCTCTGTCTTCGCGGGTCCCAGGCCAAATTAATGAGCACCCCCTAAATTTGGACCCACAGGTCTATTTTAGTGACACTAAAATTTAACCTAAATGCGTCACAAATCTTTGTGGACCCCAAATTGTGTCTTTTAGACATTTTGCTAACGTAACGTGTTAATTTCAACTGTGGCTAAATTGCTGAGCGTATTTTAATAAGTTTTCTCTGGATGAATGTGGTACTGTAGCGGCATCATACGACATACGAACTGCGCATCATACTGACGTCACGCCAAATCCTGCATCTCGCAAGCAGAGTTTACCGCGCAACTAGCATATATACGACGTCCCGACATTAAGCGGTGGGCAGTTACCCATGACACCCTTGATACCCGTGTGGTCGGAGGACCCTCCCTTTTCTATGGAGGATGAGGGAACTGCCCTGCCCTGTTCCTCATACCTCTATAGTGCCTAAAGATCCACTGAATACGAAAAGCACAGGACCGGTCGATGTGGGGATGCTTTGGGGAGGCCTATGTCCAGTCGTGGATGTCTTTCGACTGAAATGATGACGATAATGATAGAGCACTTGTGGCTTATCGGTCAGAGCTTGCGAGTTTTCTTGTGAATTTACAGAATTATAATCATTAGAATCAGTAATACAGCTTTTTAAGTTAGTATAATCCCAAAATGTCAAGATTTCATGAAATAGTCATTCAGTGCGATTACTTTGGTCTTAGAGAGTTGTGTTAATGACTTTAATGATTTATACTTCTGTAAATACATATTTGTTACGGTCGCGAATCATATTTTAATCAACGTACAACTTAATACTGACCAGCAAATTGCAAAAAACGTAACAAAAATTGAATTTCGCGGCTACCCTAGCGCTTTCGCCTTTTAAGTGCTTAAATTAAGCATATTTTCAAAGCAACTATATCCTACAAAATTAAAACTAAAATTCTGCGAAACACACTCACGTTTTACCTTCTAAAAGTCTTTGCGAAGTAAAGTAGGTGCAGAATTAATTCGGATTATCTAGTAAATCCTAGTGTGCCCTGCATTTCACGTACGAGTCTGCACTTTCAATTTATTTTTCATAATAATGAATTACAAGCCGTGCTGAATATTTTATAATAAGATGTTTTGCAACGTTGTTGATACTGTTAATACCTACTTATAATGGAAGTAGTTTATTTTCGTTTGAGTACTTTTTAATAAAGATTAGTTTATCTCATTAACTGGAATCATACAAACGATTATAATTGAATGGCATTTTAATTACTATCAGGGGAATGGTCAAAGAAGAAATTGTGCTAAGCAGTGCCTTTGAAGTACTGAATTTGTTACAATAAATTTCGGTCCACATTCAGATTTTGATACTGTCTTTGATAAATAAAACCTTCTTTCACGTGCTATTTATCCTTAGTACGATCAATGAGCTAAACTTACGACCCAGTGAGTCCCGCTTATGCTCGGTACCTATAAACAAAAACGAATAATTTTGCTTACCAATGGTACTACTTTTTATTGCCAAACTGGGCATTTAAATACACTAGCTGCACCCCGCGGTTTCACCCGTATACGTTTGGATCCCGTGGGAATATCGGGAAAAATAGTATCCTATGTGTTAATTCTGGTTACAAACAAAAGAAGTAACAGACATACAAACACACTTACAAACTTTCGCCTTTAGAATATTAGTGTGATTCGTAAGCTAATTTTACCTGTGATATCTACTACTTTAAGGGAGGGTCTACTATGCAATTCTATGAGGTCTTTGCTTCATTATTGGTAAAGGTATGTACAAGAGTTTTAATTTTAACCAATAATGGTCTGTAAAATATAGGAATCAGCCATTAATGGCAAACGACATCGGGGCAGACCCAGACGGAGATGGCGGGATGAGCTGGATTCCTTTAATAAATATTGATCCTTGGCAGCTTTGGACAAAGAGAGGTGGAAATAGAGTAGGGAGGCCCTTGGCCCGCAATAGGCTAAAACTATAATGTATGTTCGAGCGGCTGACACACCACGTGTTGCTGCTGATCCGTAATCTGTGTTGGTCCTCCATTAAGGGCGTGTACGTGCAGGTGTTTGGAAAACAATACTCGCAAAATAACGCACTTAATTTATTCCCAAATAACTAAAGTTTTAATGATTACAATGATTATCACTGATTAAGTCGAATCATAATAATTATTAAACTTGCATTTGGATCCAATGGATTTGTGCAGGTGCACCGCGTGACGCTTCAATAAAAAAGTGATCGCCACCGCCGCCATGACACTCACAACCCCAATCGGTGTTACCCGCTCTAAATTAAAAATATTATTAAAGTAATAAATTCTTAACCACATAGTTCTGTTAAAATAATGGATTACGCCATTTTAAAAGTGAGACAATAAATCGACTGAACAAACACGCGCCGTAATTTTTTATTTTTTTTACAGCTGGCAAGGGCAAGGTACACTTTCGCATAATGAAATAGCCAGAAATTACAAGCATTCTTTCCTACACTAGCTTCATGAAAGTTACCTAGGACAACAAACAGACATTTTTCTTGACTCCAAGACGACTCCGGAAGAATTACACAATTTAATAAATCATGCTCTCTTTTCTTGTAAACTTGACGTACAAAAGTGGAACCTAGTTGCGTTGCTATTATTTTAATTCCAAAGCAGTGAGAAAACTTGAAACATTCACAGAATTACGGTAGTTTTTATTTACTGTTTCCTTAGAGCCTTGGGGAGTCTTAAGCGCTGTTACTTTGTGGTTTAGGAAACAATTTACTGAGTAACTATAGTTGGTTAGGGCGTGTGGGGTGTGAATGGGAGATAATTTTGTGATGATGGTATATTACGGGAAAATTATGTCCTTTTTTTGGAGGTCTAAGTAGGGCCCGAGTAGAGGTAAATTGACTGGAATGGACTATACCACTCACCGTCACTATCTTGTATAACTGTTTAGTACCTAGGTACTTAAGGTGAAAGCGCGAGGGTGGCCTACGAAATTCAAATTTTCTTAAGTTTTTTGCAATTTACTGGTCAGTATTAAGTTGTCCGTTAATTAAAATATGATTCGCGATTGTAACAAATATGTATTTACAGAATTATAATCAATAAAGTCATTAACACAACTCTCTAAGACCAAGGAGTCCTAGTGAATGACTATTTAATGAAATCTTGACATTTTAGGATTATAATTAACAAGTTGTATTACTGATTCTAATGATTATAATTCTGTAAATACATATTTGTGACGGTCGCGAATCATATTTTAATCAAAAAACGTAAGAAAATTGGAATTTCACGGGCTATCTTAGCGCTTCCTCTTAAGCAGTTATATTTATGGCCTGTGAATTCTAGTTTTTATTGCGGTTTTCAGGTCCCAATTACCATTTAAGCACTACACAAAAAATTGTCTGCAGTTAAGACGAGCTTTCCATCAGGTGAGATCGTGTTGCAGTGGGAGGTGGTCAGCAGGCACATCATCGTCATCACCATTTCAGCCGAAAGAGGTCCTCTGCTGGACATAGGCCTCCTTCAAGTGCCGCCACTTCGACGAGTTCTGTGTTTCTCACAGCCAGCGGATTCCTGCACATCACGAACCCAATTTAAAAAAAAACTAAAATAATGTCATGCAAAGATAGTTCTGCGATTATGTTAGTGATCTGAAAACATAATATTATAGATATCAAAAAGAAGAAAGTGTGTCACATGTGTATAGAAAGAAGAAAGAAAATAAGTTTAGACACAAAAACCAAACAAAAAAACAGAAAAGAAAAACTTAAAACAGTATTATGTGCTTCAAGGCTGCGCCAAATGGGTCCAGTTCAGCATAAATGCCAGAATACTAATGGCTGACGTTGGTTTTCAACTGGACTCTATGTTACAAGGACATCTTACGGATGTAAATCAGTTTTATAAAAATATAGATAGTAATATAGTGGTTTTTACGGAAACTAATAAAATGGTGTGATTGCACAAGAAATAAAGGACTGTCGTCAATAAATAATTAATAGATAACCATAATTATCATAAACTCATGTCCATGAAATGTTCAAATTGATCATGCCTTCCGTTGAACATCTATGAGCTAGTGCCGTAACCATCTACCTACTAAATGTGTCGATTGTGTTAATTGCTCGAATAGATGGTGGCAGATTATTCCACACTATCCAACTCAACTTGTCGTACAGGTAGTCCGGTTTCCACATTGACCGGAAGTCACGCCAAGTGTAGTTTACGTCTCGATTTCATCCTCAATTTGAAGTGTGACATAAGAGGGGCCCATGGCTAAATAATAACAGCCGCAAACGTCGATCGATCAGGTTAAGCTGCACTTGCCGCGGTTGGTCTGTGGATGGGTGACCATCTTTACATACCGTGACCCCTCCGTGCCTCGGAAAGCACGTTAAGCCGTTGGTCCCGGCTTTCATTCGTGGATCTTTGACAGTCGTTACGGGTAGTCAGAAGCCCGAAAGTCTGACAAACAGTCTTACCAAGGGGTATCGTAATACTCACTAACTGGGTTGTGGAGGTCAGATAGGCAGTCGCTCCATGTAAAATACTGGCATTCAGCTGCATCAGGTTAAACTGGAAGCCAACCCCAACATAGTTTGGAAATAGCTAGGCAGATAAGGTGATGAGTTTCACTGACACAGTCCAAGTTTATACCTGTCGATGAACGTGCACGGTTAATTTATTATCAACTAGCTTCTGCCCGCGACTTCGTCCGCGTGAAATTTCACCCACTCCCCATTTACCCCCTTAGGGGTTGAATTTCGAAAAATCCTTCCTTATTCCTTGTCTACATTTTATAGGGAACCTTGTGCAAAATTTCAGCTCTCTAGGTCCAAGGGTTTGGGCTGGGCGTTGATGAGTCAGTCAATCAGTCAGTCAGGACTTTTATTTTTATTTATATATATAGATGGATGTTAGAGCCTTGTGAATGAAAGTAAACGATAAAATCAAAATTATTATGAAAAAAAAAACAGTTTTACTAAAGAACTAAATATGTAGTACCTGGCTTCATACAGGGTTATCTTAAATTGGATATATTTTTATGTTATCGTGTTAAGATAACGATACCCAACGCCGTCTACGGAGTTTATCTAGCCAATTTAAAATAACCTTGTAGTTCCTCCCTCATAAGTCGTGTAATATCCTATTGAAGATACGTTGTAGAATATATTTTCGCGTAAGTAGAGCTCAACCAGGCTCTTTAGAGGTTTCTAAAGAATGCACAACACGTCCGAAGTATGACTTGAAATGGTGCCAAAAAAACTCGTGGTCAGCATTTAGAATTTTATTCAACCATGAAGTACTTACGTATGTTGATGAAACAGTTTTCTGTTGTGCTATGACCTAAATAGCACCTGCTTTATGTGTTGTTTGCTACTTATGACATTTTGAAGGATATTGCTAATCCACATTGCTCCATTGCACAGGCTTCCTCTCGATGAGTGGGAGTAGGCCTTAATCCACCACGCGGGCCCAGTGCGAATTTTGGCATGCTGGTTTCAAATTCAAATTCTTTATTTCAGACATGAGTCCATATTGTTAGTATCAACAAAATAACTTAATAACTAGTGTTATTAATAAGAAGATAATAACAATAGTAAATTATTTCATCACCATTGTTCTCAAAACGGTGAAGGAAAACATCGTGAGGAAACCGGCATGTCCTAGAACCGAAAATTCGAAGACTTGTGACATCTGCCAATCCGCACTGGACCCGCGTGGTGGATTACGGCCCACTCCCTCTCATCGAGAGGAGGCCTGTGTCCCAGCAGTGGGAACATTATAGGCTAATTATGTAAGTATAGGACTACCAAAATCTCATGGCAAAAAAAAAAAAAAAGTGTTTTTATATGGATTGACATTGCCAATGTATGAAAACCACAATGTTTTTTGCCATGAGATTCTGGTAGACCTGTACCTACTTAAAATATCAACTGGTATGGATTTTTACCCAGTGGCGTAGCAGAGGGGAGTCCCACCGATCTGAGAACACGCTCTGGAGACCATTGGTGGTGGCGCGGTAGCCGGTCGGCTATAGAGACGGTCTTTTTTCTCATTATGCAGTCAAAATCGTCTGTGCGCGCCTCCGCAAACGTGGACGCATTAAAACGCCACAACAGTATCCAAAACTCGTTATTATATTGGACACGCAGATCGCTGTAGGTATGTCCTCTGCGTAGGTCCAAAGACTGCACGTGTAGAAAGACTGACGTCGACTGAAAACGTCTGCGTTCGGGGGACCCCCGACGATGTCCCAAGCGACAGGGTAGCCCGCGAAATTAAAATTTTCAGTCAGTTATCAAGTTGTATGTTGATCTAACAATGATTCGCGGCCGCGGTCGCCGCTATTCGATAACTGGACAAGAATTGAGAGTGAAATTTCAAGGACCTGTCACGTTTAGACGCATTTCGTTACATGAGAGAAAATAAAGATTCTATCTCTCTGTCTGTTACACTGAATCTCTCGTATTCATAATGATTAAGAAGTTTTACTTACTTTTATCACGTGTGCGGTTCTGCACGTGCATTTTTTTTTTATTTCAGAAGACTTTAATAAATAATTATTTCAGTAGGTAGGTACTGCAAGGAATCTCCACTAAGCCAAAATTCGAATGTAAACAAACCAACGAAAAAAAATAGCTAATTATACAATACAATAACAAACATGACTGCCGGAGGCACTTCCTTAGAGTCGGGAGAAAAATAAGATTTATTTAATAAAAAAACAACTTCTTTAGCATTCAATTAGCGTGTTTTAACGGAAATGTTGTTTTTTAATGGACCGAATGAACCCTTTGGTAAGTATACTTCACATCTTTTTTATGTCATTATAACATTTACATTATTTTTATTATCCTTGAAAATTATATTCGAATATTCTATAACGAAGACAGTATGGATACCATACCATACCTGAAATCACCTCTCTAGTCTACAACATACAGACTAACTGTGAAATTTGGGGCTTTTTTTTGTTTGACTGGCACATAAATTATATTCTTGATACTCCTTCTTCCAACCTACATGGTCCGAGTGACAGTTTATAAAAAAAGGCATGGTGCACAGTCAATGGGCGCTGGTCTGCTGGCTGGTTTTCGGATGCAACGGGCGTATTCTACGCACGTTAGTGTTGATTAGGGTTGTGTTATATAATTTTTATGCTCCTGTTATTTACCTATCATGTGCTTGTTGCTAATTAAAAATGATTTGTAAGAAATGTAACGTTGTAGGCCATTTAGTAATTTGTTTTTCAATATATTCCGCTTCTGGTCTCTAAGAATATTGTGTATTACCTGGACAATCAATATTTTTATTTATTCCGGTTATTTATTCCCCTCCACCCCCCCTCCCTCCTCGATCCCCTGCAAGTTCGTCTTCTGTTTTAATCTCTGTCTCATCTACATTAGGTAAGTTTACTCTCAAAGGATATTTGTTTTTTATCTTTTCATCTCCACAAAACAAAGATATTAACAAGTGATATACAATATTCCCCTACTGAAGACATCAACGCCGCGCCCAATCAGCTGCGAGGATTAAGATAAATAAATATTATGAATAATAAATTATTCAGGACTAGTGTGTATACCAATAATCTACACAACTATACATCACAATGTAAGCAGGCTGATGACGCAGTAAGTTAAGATATAGAGCGGTTTTTGGAAACATACGGGGTTGTATATTTCCAAAAACCGCTCCTTAACCGACCCTCTAGGAAGAGGTTAAAGCTGTACAAGAACGCAGGGTTTTGGTAATTTACAGAAGCCTTTCTACCGTTGTGAAAAATGTGTGCTTGTTTTAGGCATAAACCGAAGTTATTTCATGTCTTAAAAAACAGATACAGCAGTATTCCATTTCGTTCGAGAAAACCATTCGTAGCTATTGCAGAAAAATTGAGGATAAGTCCTCAATTTTGCTGTTAGTCTCATGCTCGATAGAATTGAATGTTGTTTAATTTCTTATGCCATTGTATTGGCATTTTAGTAAGACTTATGGTCAAAATATAAAACATTTGAAAACCAATAAGACTTTTATACGAATACACTTTACTCAGGACGGCTAAGTTGCCTCCTATCCTGCCCTTTGTGCCCCAAAACATGCAGCCAAAGTGCCCTTTGCTGTGAACGTGGCAAAGTTTTGTGCCAACAAAAAATAACTGTCGTGCCAGCGACACGACGAGGAAGAAGAACGACCAATTTAACAGAACCACATTGTGGAACTGAATCTTCAGAGAAAACGCAGCGTCCCCTCTCAAAATGTCCTCCCCTACATCAAACCCACACTTGATCCAGATATCTCTAATCGCCGACGGCCATCAATGTAACTAATTGGGCATATAATTTATGCGGCGGTCACTTTGACTAATGAGAACGGTTTACGCAAGCCGTATGCTTGAGGCCAATGCTGAGATCAGCAGATTATAGGATGTATCGGCAATATGAGCGGGCTTCGAGTTGTCGATGATTAGTCGATGTTTACATGGCGCATCACTAGTGTTTAGTTTGGTGTGTATTTGTGAATGATGATGGATCTCGTCCATTGAAGGGGTCAATTTTCGATGTAGCAATTCGTTAAACAAGTACAAAAGTATTTTTTAACGTAGCAATTCGTATATAATCCGGTCCAGCCTATCCCTTGCTGCCCTTCCCCAAGCATGCGCTAAGTAGAGGTCCGTACCCCACAGGGGGTGCCCTTAGCGTGTAGTCGCTTAGTTTTTAAGTTTTTTAAGCCCTGGCGGCCTTAATTTATTGAGGTACCTACGAGCAAAACCCTATACTTCTAGAGAATAGAATTCTACATAAAAAAATAATAGATAAAACGTTTATTCAGTGCAACAAAAGACACAATACAGGTATAAAAAAAACAACAAAAATGGTGAAAACAACAACAAAAACAATAAAACAAAACAACAATAGTAAACAAACTAGCGTTATTCCTTGAATTGATTTCAATATTTGTCATAACAATCTTGATGGGGCGCCACTTCTTGTTACTAGAGCCGTTTGTATGTAAACACTCAACGGTTTTCACGATTATATTTTTGTTGTCATTTCGAGTGTATTTTTCGTACGAAAAATCAGTATAGTCCGACTTTTAATTAGCTGCAGTAAAATGACACTTCTTTATAACTCATTTCGGACTGAGTTTAGAGATATGCCAAATAAGTTTCGTTTGTTACACTATTCTGTACTAGAAAAACAAGATTTGGTTGATGGCCGCGAAAAAACAAAAAGACGCAATTTTCAGTCATTTAATTATCACATTAACTGTCATTTTACTGCAGCTAATTAAAAGTCCGACTATAGTTATTCTTATTATGATTTCATAATTTTATAATTTTCAGTATTTTAGAGTTATTTTATAACGTATATATGTATATTTTTTATACCATTTAGATTTGTCTAATATTAGTAATTTTCATTGAACAAAGCAAATCATTTGTATTACGTAAACCTAGCTATTTAGCGTGAAAATATTTAAGGAAATTCTAACTTCCATGCATTAAAATACCTTATGGGGACTAAAAGACCTAAAGCGCGGTCACTGTCGGACTGCACAGAAAAGAAAGAGAAGCGCGATGACACAACCCTGGTAATTTATTGCAAAATATGAAGTAAGTAATAAATTATCTATTTACAAAGCAAATCTATTGTGTACTATAAAATAAAAAAAAATGTGCTTTAGTATGTTGCTTGTAGAATAATCTGAAAAAAAAAATCTGAATTATTGTATGTATGGTTTTTATATGGTTTTTATTATGAAAAGAAAGTTTTTAGAGGTATCTTCATGAGTTTTTTTCTGTCGTATAAAATTAGTTGTATTATGTTTTCAACACACTATCTAACTAGCATATTATTATATCCTGAAGAATATCATATATTTTTCTGATTTGGTTTACTGTAGTCGATCATATACTTTAAGCCAGTATAAAACTTGCGTTTTTTGCCTTAATTATAACTATTCCTTAGCAACAACAGAATTTCCCATTTACAAGACCAGAAACCGAACATCTTTTCAAGCGCGCATAATTGAAAGCAAACTCCATATAAAAACACTTGCTACCAACATTACGGAGAATCTAAAAGGATTGCCGCATGCCGGTCTAACAGGGCATACAGCTTTGAAGTATTAAGAATTTTCAACCGGCAATAAAGTTAAAAAGAAACCTTTGCGGTTGGGATATAGGAAGCTTCTAAGTTAATTAATTGCAATATTTAAAATATGCAATTAATTATTTAATTGCATGTCTTAAATACCTATACTTAGTCTTAAAGTTAGATATGACGGAAAAGGAATAGTGTGTCTCGTTATTATAAGCCATATTTTAACTAGTGTGGGCTACTTAACTGTGGGTATGTGTTGTTATTGCGCAATAGAAAAACCGTTTGCAGTTCAAATCAGATTATAATTACACGGACAATTTAAACACACTAGCAAATTACACACTGTAGGTACACAACACAATCAGATACGGAACGCGGGTTTCTGAGCACATGTTGTTCGTACGATGTCCAATGTCCAAGAGAGCTTCACATCGTTGTCGAGCTGTCATCGAGCGTCGACCCCTCCACGAACTCAGGCTAGACTCTGTCACGCGCCACCAGATGGCGCTGGCGTTCCGAATGGTCGTTGTCGTCACAGCGCTTCCACCTCGTTGTCAAGTCAGCTCCCGTACTAATGATGTCTCTAAATACATACGAGTACATTATGAAGTTGTCATGATAATATCATGCATTGCAGGGCCAACATGGCCAGAGATCGCTCAAGAGAGGGAGGTTTGGAAGGAAAAAGGGGAGGCCTATGCCCAGCAGTGGAACACAATATAGGCTAACAAAGAAAAAAAACAAAAAATATGCATGGTATAATCTCTCTACCCTTCTTACTTATTTAGGTACTAGGGGCGGCGCAAAACGTTTTCTTCTTCAATTCTTCCCTGTCAACCGTCACGCTATCAGTCACCCTTTTCGTCACAATTCATCCTCAGATAATATGGTCCTCAAACTCAAACTCAAACTCAAAGCATTTATTTCAATTAAACCATTTTACAGGCACTTTTGAATTGTCAAGAAGTAGGTCAGTCAGAAAAATGTGAAGCTAGTTGCCCATTCCAAAGCGTAGGTACCTATGGAGAAGAACGGACAAGAAACTCCATGGACACTCTTTTTAAATCATATTTTACAAAAATATTAGTTACATCATTACTTTTGAATTTATAATTAAATAATGTGAGAACGATGTAAAAATAAACAAGACGTATGCGTTAAAAGCGTCCAGAGTACAACAAATAGTACTAAAACAATCCAAAAATAAAAATAAAATAATTAAAAATAAGCCGAGGCAGCTAAGTGATGACCAGCCCCAACTGACGGCGCCCGTTCACGAACATGACGCATAGATCAGCACCATTCAGCTCAACCATTTTGAAGGGAGCTAAATGATCCAACATACACGCCACCGTCAGCGAGACATTTGTGTGAGCATGACATACTATCAGCCGCCAGGGCACATTCAAGTCAATGAAAGACATATTACCCGGTAAATGGTAAAATAAGGTATAGTACTTACATAGAACTCACATCTGTGCTATGCAATTATACAATACAAATGAAATTGAGTTTATACAATGCAAAGATAGTCTTACAATCTTCAGCAGCTCCAACAGTATTTTCAGGTGTTAATCAATTAGTTGTGGTTGTGGAGCAGGACCAGCCCAGTCCCTTTAGGTAACCTTTTAATCAAAGTTACTTAAATCCAGTCGATACAAAGTCCACCCCTAGATACTTGGTCCAAACATTTGACAGACTTACAGATTCCCAACACGTACCGTTGAAGTAGTTTAATTGGGATACAAGCATTATTATAGCACATCGACCGGCGGGGTGGTTGCGTATCATACTAACACTTGACAGTTCAACAACATTCTTTGTGTTGTTTACGTTGTTGAGCAGACAAGTTTTTCGAACAGATGAAGCAATGGATTAGCAATATCCTTCAACAGAATTCAGCTTCTGATTGATAGTGTGTCAGGCAATTAGGGTGCGGTTCTGTGCTTCTCACATTCATCTGATAAAGAATTTCGTTAGAATATTCATTATCATCTTCATTAGGTAGTCATGCACTATCCCTCCAAGTAATAAACTCCAATAATAATAACACGAAAAAGCCTTTAACAAATGTCTCTAAAACCCATAAAAAGCATAATGTAACTCCTTCTAGCAGAACTTCGAACGACAAAACAAAAGAACGCGATCTAAATGAGTAATTGCGGAGTACTGGAGTTGTACTTTCAGCAACAAACAGTAATGTATCTTGTTTAGTAACTCTAAAAGTTTTCCATCGTACGCGAAGCCACCGGGCTTCTTTAAGTTATTGACTTATTGACTTTTAAAACTAGTGCTGTGGTAGTGCGAGGTCAATGGTTCAGATACGAAAGGATTTATTTTTGAGGACGAAATGGCTTTGTTGGCGGACTGCAGGTTTGCAAGTATTGTATTGCACATGGGATGTGTTTTTAAGAAGTGGCTATGCATTATTGGCAATGCGGTGTTATGAAAAGTGAATGGAAATGAAACTACATCACGCCTGCAATCCTTGAAGAGTTAGGCAGAACGTTTGCAGAGGTGCACCTATAGGGTACATCCACATTTCGCCAATTATGTTTAAGTCCCATGTAATAAGGGCGAATGTTGAGAATACCGAGGACTGCCAAACGCACCAATGCATCGATCTTAACCCAGCTTCGAATAAAAACCCGATTGTCGACCTTATGTCAACAACGCATTCTCTCCTATTTCGGCCACATAGTACGCAGAGGTGATGAAAGTTTGGAAAAACTGATTGTGGTTGGGAACACCGAAGGCAAAGGATCGCGCGGTCGTTCACTAATACGATAGACCGAGCAGGTGAAGGAATTAAAAAAAAACACTCCATGGGTTCCTGATACAGAAGGCGTAAATGAATATTTGGAAGAAATATAAAATCCGTGATACTACTTTCTCATATTTATTAATTACCTACTTTCTTACTTTAGTTAATAAGTTTGGTTTATTACATAGTTACCTTTATTTTTACTATTTTCTTTGTTTATGTTATTACTGGAGATTTAATACTGTTACTTAGCAGTAATCTATAATTATATAGGCCTACCTGTTCATCCATTACCTACTGTGTAAGCAATATTTGTACGCATTGCAAGGCAGCACATAGTGACACAACATATCTTTTTTTTTATCCATCATGTACCACTACATTTCACCTATGTGTACAAATAAATTGAATTTGAATTATCGCCCTTTAAATTCTACACAGGTGGTAAGGGATGCGCTGGACAGAAACCGGTGGAGGCGGATCATCTGCTCCAGGTGCAAATCCGAAGCTGACCACAATCCCCAGACTTTAGGGACCAACTATAGAGAGAGAATAAAGGCGAGATTATTGCCAACAACCAGGCACGAATCCAGACTCAGGGCTTTTACTGAGAAATTCCTGATGGAAAAATCCAATAAAACTTTGCTCGACCTGGGAATCGAACCCAGGACCTTAAACTCAGCAGTTAGCTCTTGCGATCAGTACACCAACGAGGCAGTCAAAGAAAACTATATAGTTCTACTTAATAAAAATCTAAAATTCAATGACAGACTAGAGGCAGAGATGAGAGGAGGTGGCTGGATATTGAAGCATGAAATTTTGCACTAAAGTTCCTTATACAACGTTATTTTTAGTATTATGCGAAACCTGAATATTATAGTTTGTTCAGAATAAGTAACTGAATCGATTCCAATAATTTTTACCCCATGTTATATTTTGTCCCAAAAATATTAAAAAAAAAGTTTAAAAGTGTTATCCAATCTCCTCGCCAAACGGTTAGGTACCTGTACTATCAATGAGCGCAAGACGGCGCGGCGCGGGTGATCATGTTTTTGTACGGACAAACAGGTAACTTAACAAGCTTATGTGATTTTATGTGTAAGTTTCAATAAATTAATTTGAAAAAAATTGAAACAGAGCTACTGAAACCAGACAGATTAAAGACCAAATGAACCTCGAACGAGCCGCCAATAACAACAACATACACAAGTTGAACCAGCATTCAACCAAAGTTTGAGCTCTAGCATCAAAGTTACAACTCTAACTACTTTAGCAGCACGTGATGGGAATCTATAAGTCTATCAAATGTTTGGACCAAGGTTTGTGGTTGGGGAGGGATTTTGTATCGACGGGTAAGCATCTTTGTTTTAAAAGCTATGTAGAGACACTAAGGTACAGACGGCAGCACATAAAGCTACCCGAAACTGTAAAATTTTCCCAATCAACTTTAAATCTTACGCTTTAGCAATAAAGTTGAAAATCTATAAAAGAAATTTGACAGATTGTAGTAACTTGATGTGCTGAGTCTGTATTAAGGAAAAAGAAGTGATGGCCCAGTGATAACGGCCGGGAGACTAACGAGTTGTAGGTCGTGCGTTCGTTAACACTTTTTTTTTAACAAAAAAATGGTTAAGATTATGCAAACTGCGCTCTTTCATATGATACCCCACATGGCCTAGTAGCCCCACTTCGAACTTTTCAGGCCCCCTTTCAGTCCCTGTTGTAAAAAATATACATACGAGTATATTTTTATTTCTTTTTTATTTCTTGTTGACCAAATTAAATTCATATGTGGTATTCGACAGGTTTAAAACCTACAAACTGCTTAAAAGTAAGGTGCTTAAACTCCTACAATTTCGTGACAAAAATTCCTTTCGGAACCCAGTTGAAATTCCGTTAATTTTCGAAATGAAAAACGGATTCCTAACTGTCATCCTCTTACCGTCAAACTCTGAGCCCCAAAACTTTACAGCTTGTAATATTTTCTCTAACCTCGATTTAAAATGAATTAAGTCCTGTCCCTACGGAGTTTGGCTAATGAATCAGTAATGGCACCCGATTTGCTTAAATATTTTATAGCAAGTACCCCTGGATAAAGTGATGTGAGTATTCGATTTATTCGATTGGTCAAACAAATTAACTCGAATTTAATCGATTTTTCGTTGTGAATGCGAGTTGTGCATGTTTGCAAGGAAATGGTTAGTATACGTAATCATTATCAGGTCTACAAAGAATTAGCTCAGGCACAACTGGCATATGATATTTTTTTTTTTTTGTTTAAATTTTTTTTTTCTTAGATCTCTATATAAGAGGGTCAACTACGCTATTTATATAATAATAATAATCGTTTATTTTAGGCATTAGCACCCATAAAATTAAAATTGACAACTTACACTAAAAATAAAAATAAAATAAAACAAAAACTCATTATTATTGATACAGATAGACTACACTGCAGTTTTTTATTAAAAAAAAATACCGTTCAAATTGTTAGATTGGTTCTAAACTAATCGGGCGCGACAATGACCAACTAAGCCAATTAAGTCCGACAGCTCAAACTCAGTCATATCGAATAATTCGAATAACATGGCGATTGTTTATTCGAATGGGAAATTAGAACGAATGGAATCGAATGCTGTTTGCTCATCTCTAACCCGGGTGGATAGATTTGTCCGGTGCGGGCATACATTAATTTTGGGCAAGTATTTATTGGGACCCATTTACTGATCATCTGCGTTTCTCAATTACGGGATGTACTTAAAGTACTCTCCATAATTGTACTTTTTAGGGTAGGGAAACAGTGGTTTAATTTCGCTGTTCTTATTTATTTTTAAAGATTCTATAAAGAAAGGTTGATAATTGTGTTCGTTTTGCATAGTATATTACGTTAATTATTAGTTCACGTTTCTATCTATTTATATATAACATTTATATGCGATGGGGTGGATCAGGTGAGTAAAAAATTTCAGGCAGACGAAGTCGCGGGCAGAAGCTAGTAATAAATATGGAAGACAACTAGTTCTTATCTAAAATTATGTCTAAACTTCCTTATTTTTTTTATTTTTATTAATTTAAATAAATATTTTGGTACTGGTATGCAGAATATTAGTCATTGATTATGTAACACTTATTGTTTATTATGATTGTAAGAATCTGAGTACTTTCTGGAAAAACCATTGTTATTGGTGGGCAGCCAAAATGTTCATAATTTAAACCGAAGTATACCCACTAATTGCGCCCACTTAACTGATGTATAAGAGGGTGCTATGCCTAGTAAAAATGTAGTTCGCCTATAGTTCGTCAACAGTGTTAGTTAATCTTAATTCATTAGCAGTAATCAATAAGTTCACCTGAATAAGTAATTACTTAACAAGAAGAATAAACAAGAATATAATTAAGAACAAGTGTATTGTTTGAATTAGTGAAACCAACATACAGTCCACACCACTACACGTATTCCCATATGAAAGAAGAAAGAACCCGAGCTCCCAAAAAAATCCCGCTGGACCAAGTTCAAACAAGTTAATAAAATACATAGCCTATTCCAGATCACTAGGTCTTCCCATAAAAAAGTCGACATGATACATTACTTCACCAGTTAATATAGCCAACTTTTTATAAAAAATAACTATTAAAACGAACGTTAACCCGAAAATAAAGTTATTTCAACGACCAGAGTTAAAAGTCGGTCGGCTCCGCAGGAAATATGCAAAATATATTACATACACTAAATCAGTTTTGCAATGGAAAAAAAGGAAGTTTCTCATTGCATATGGAGGGATTTCCTCAAAATGTGTCTGAAAGCGGTGGAGCGACCTATCCTCGAGTTATTACTACAGGAGTGTTGCAGAGCTACGAAAGTAGGAGATAGGATTAGTATCTTTTCATACTTTTTCAACTTTGACCAATTTTATTCGTAAATCACTTGCAGCAACGATAAACAATAGGTATTCTATTCTATTTTTTTTTAATTAAAGTTAATCAAATTGGTTTTTGGGTGACTTCTCTGAGTGTGTAAATTGCTACCACATTGTTGTATTGGGTTACTACCTGTAAAAACAAACAATGTAAGTAAATAAATAAGTTCTTCTGTCTATAGTTAATAAATAAGTTCTTCTGTCTATTTTATAGACAGAAGAACTTATTTATTTACTTACAATACAATCTATCAAATTTATTTAATAGATTTTCAACTTTATCGCTAAATTATAAGGTGCAAAGTTGATTGGGAAAATTTTATGGTTTCGGGTAGCTTGATGTGGTGGCGTCTGTACAACCTCAAGTGTTGGCCATTGTTGTTGAAGCACTAAGCTTGCAAACTCGCATTTTTAAAATGCAATTCTTTTAAAGTGTGACATGTCTATGAGACTCCTAGCCTCATTGGTAATCTTCACATGAAGAAAACTGCTAGAGGACATTGAATAAAATAAAATAAATTAATTCTGGGTAACATTATTAAATCTGAATAAGTTTTATGCTATCCTGTGTGGACTGGCGTGAATCCTTAGTAATATTTAGAGTGGAATTGAGAGTTTTAAACCTCTTATCCCTCAAGGGAATTTAGACTTTGGATCAGTAGCTAGCTCTGGGTAGCTACTGATCCAAAGTTCGGATCAGTAGTTCCGAAGATAGCTCCTTACATACAAACTGACAAATCTTACCTCTTTATAATATTAACCCGTAGTATGTCGGAACGTAGATCTACACGAGACACAATGGCTTTTTAATTGTTTCTGTAATTACGACATACAACCGGTTAATTGTAGATTATTCAATGGCACCTAGGGACTGCCATCAGTAGACTAGACAGATAGATTTGAGATTATTGGCAAGCAACATTCCTTGCCAATACATTTCCTAAGCGTGGTGATTCTCGTATTGTCACGGTTAGCGTAGTGACTGAGTGATTAGCTTTGCAACACGGATCGAGCTATTCCGGTATGATCCCCTGAAACCCCCCTCCACCCTCGATCCCCTGCTAGCTCTTCATCTGTTTTAATCTTTCCACTATAAACTTTCTCATTCCGGTTTGATCCAGGTCGACAGTTCAGTTCCTGCTAGATGCTCAGTTGTTTCAGGTCTGAGCAATCCTGATGTGAGATTTGTGTCTTTAAATGCAACCAACTTACAAACCTACAAAAACACCCTTACAACTATTACCCGCTTGATTTTGGATAATTTACTGTACCATTGGAATAGGTGCGTTAGTATAGATATTTGCTATCTTAAAATATTTATGGTCAGACTTAGGTGGTGACAGGCCTTTTACTTTGTGTAAATTATTTCATCACCACTGCTCTCAAAAACGGTGAAAGAAAACATCGAAGGAAACCAGCATGTAATAGAAACAAAAAAATCGAAGAAATGTGACATCTACCAACCCGCACTGAGCACGTGTGAGGGATTACGGCCCGTTGCCTCTCACCAAAAGGAGACCTGTGTCCCAGCAGTGGGAACATTATGGGCTGATTATGTTTCAGCTCAAAAAGTACGCGTGCACCAAGTTAGAAGCTTCCCGCTCAGACTTAACTTTGAAACGTCGCGTCGCTTCAAAAATGGAACTAAATACGCAACAGTAATTACTGAAGCCCAACTTGTCAAGGTCTCGAGTTCCTCAAGTTTTGAGCGAGCTCGGCTAATGTTCCAACAGTTACCACGCGTCAAAGTTACTCACTTTAGCTTGGAAGTACTCTTGGCGAGGACAATGGGAGAGAGGAGGCGGGAGCGGTTATTCAAAATGTAAGGGAGAAAAGCTTTACCTTGTTTTTGAGGAGGTCGTGCAAAAACATTTGTGGGCGTGAAAAGTTTTGGTTTTTTTTAGCAGTAAACTAATTTCATTGTGTGTAGACATCATTTTTAGTGACTAGTAATCAATATTTACAAAAAAATATCGACCTGATGAATTGACCTTGCAACCATCGCGCATAGGTACTTATAGCGACGAAGCAAAGAATTCAACAGGACTTGAGCTTATGTATTTAAATGGATTTACTAGCTTTTAACGTGGATGTTGGACTATATCCCACGGGAACGTATTACCGGGTATAAAACTTTTTTACAAAAAAAAAAGTTTTTTGTTCGAAAGGGTATACTCTCGAGGTGGTCCCATTATCATCAAGTTGGAATCTGATGAGAGGATCCCATGGAAATCGAGGAAAACCCTCAAATTTTATAGGCAAAGCTATAGCGATTTGGGTATTTTTTAAAGTAACTTGAGCATTTGCTCTCGGAAATCATCATTTGGTAAAGTGGAGCTGAAGCTGATGAAGACCACAGATGGCTATCGGAACTACTCAATGACAAATATTTCACGGGTTGCGATTCGATTACTTTAATATGGTTGGTAAACGATTTATCCTCGTCACAATGCGTATGGTGAGTCGTTGTTGAGGAGTTCTCCTGGTTCTTACTAGGAGAACTCCTCAACAATTAACGTCCCTGCATCGGGAATAGCAATATTTTGTAAAAGGTGATGAACAGTTGACATTAGGCTATTGTAGTGAAAAATAACTTTAATTTCGGAAGTCGGTGGCAAAAAACTAAAATACAAATCCAAAGACACCGACTTCCGTAATTAAAGTTATTTTTCACTTTATAGTGTTATTTGGAAGTCGGTTGTTTTTTTTTGTAAAAAAGGTTTTATTAATTGAGTAGTTCCGATGGCCATCTGTGGTCTTCATCATCTGCTCCTCTTTACCAAATGATGATTTCCGATAGCAAATGCACGAGTTACTTTAAAAAATACCCAAATCGCTATAGATGTTCCTATAAAATTTGAGGGTTTCCCTCGATTTCCATGGGATTCCCTGATCAGATTCCGAGTTGGTGACAATGGAACCACTTCGAGACCATACCCTTTCAAAAAAAAAAGAATTTTGAAAATCGGTCCACACTTGGCGGAGTAATCGCGTAACAAACACACAAAAAAAAAAAACAAACCGTCGAATTGAGAACCTCCTCCTTTTTTGAAGTCGGTTAAAAATATATGATATTCTTCAGGATATATTATATGCTAGTTATATGTTCCGTGCCTCGGATAGCACATTTAGCCGTTGGTCCTGTAATTAGCGGATCTTTCGCTACGGGTCGTTAAAAACCCGAAAGTCTGACAACCAGTCTTACCAAGTGATATCGTATTACCCAGTAATTGGGTTGTGTAGGTCAGAATATAGGCAGTCGCTCCATGTAAAATATTGGGATTCAGCTGCATCCGGTTAGACTGAAAGCCGACCCCAACGGGAAAAGGCTAGGCAGATGATGATGATGAACGTTATTTGTCTAATGTTGTAATGTATACAGTGTAGCTGCCGCGCAAAAATTCGCTCCCGCTTCCCGCTCCTCTCATCCACTGAATCCTTACCGTTATTTGGACAAGGGCGCAAGGTGCCGCGAATTTTACCTAACTCTAAACTTTGTCATATTTCAATGGAAACCGTTCAAAGAGCGATTTAAGCTATTCTTAGAGTTAAACATCGGCGACATTTGAGAGTCGAAGGAATTTCAAACAAACGAACGGTTCATTATTTAGAGGCCACTAAATAAATTAACTGTTAATTTGAATTTTGTTGGACACTAAAATGTTTTTTCAATAAATTGATTATTGAACAGATTTTATAAATTGTAGATCTATGTAATGATGATTAACATTTAAGTTTACTCTGAGGTCATTAATGAAGCGATTAACAAGTAGATATTATATTTAATACTCTCCTCCTTTAGTATAGCATTAGAAAAGTAACGGCCAAAGAGTTATTTGAAATATAAATGGCAAATAGATTACATTACTCTGTATTTACCGTGAAATAACGGAGTTTATTATTATTATATTTAGTTGAAATAACAAAATGGTGATAACCGTTATTTTTCTAATGAATTAATGGAATATAAGTTCAGGTACAGGCATGGCGTCTCCGCGCCTTTGCCACCAGCAGCATCTAGAGACGGAAGAACAAAAAAAAATCGTGCCCCTTCTGTCACGGACCGCTACTCAAAGCCGTCAGTTTCTGTACGCCATTTATTTTGTGTCGTAGTGCGAGTAAACGGTGACACGCTTGCAGGGAAAGTTTTGACAGTGCCTCCGAAGTGTCTCCGTACTCTGTAACAGTATTTTTATCTCACGCTGCGAATGTGTGCGAGAAGACGAATAAGAGACGAGTCAGCACATAACAAACACATGCGCACACCCACACACTTCCAACTGCGCCATTGTCTCGGACGGTACCGAGAGCTCCTGCGCTTACACACATTCACAGCGTATTTTTACAGTCGGTAACCACAAGTGAAGCGCGCGTTTCTTCGTGAGATAAAAATACTATACCGAAACATTACGACAGTTATCACATTTTGGTAATAAATTAGCTTATTTGTTAACCTAAAAACAAGGTAGATACTATTCCGTCATTCCCTTGAACAGCTATGGAATGTAATTTCCGAAAGGCCAAAGATATAGACCCTCAATGAAATATTGGAATCTTTGCTTAAACATCCGGAAACCCGGGCATGAATACACATTAGCGAAATACCGAGCCGGAATTCTGTCAACCTGATTGATATCAAACAAAGTATGCATTCCCATTTTTTATTATACGATGTACCGCCTTTTTGCTTATAATAAACGTGCATGGTTACTCGACGCGCAAAAATGTCACAAAGGAATTCTTGAGACTACACTGAGGCACGGGCTGAGGTGGTCTTGGGAACAATCGTATGTCTTTTGTTTATTAAAAAGCTTGTCGCGACAACCTACAAAGCTGATTGGCTGTGTTTATGACATTGACGTGCAAACTCGTCATCTGCCTAGCCTTTTCCCAACTATGTTGGGGTCTGCTTCCAGTCTAACCGGATGCAGCTGAATACCAGTATTTTACATGGAGCGACTGCCTATCTGACCTCCACAATACCCCTTGGTAAGTCTGGTTGTCAGACTTTCGGGCTTCTGACTACCCGTAACGACTGTCAAAGATCCACGAATGACAGCCGGGACCAACGGCTTAACGTGCTTTCCGAGGCACGAAGGAGTCTCGATCACCCATCCACAGACCAACCGCGGCAAGCGTAGCTTAACCTGATCGATCGACCTGTGCGGCTGTTATTATTCAGCCACGGGCCCCTCTCACATGATTCTAGACCCTCTAGTTTATAAATATTTATATCGACGGCTATAAAAAAATCTGCTGTTAGGTACAGACGCCAGCACATCAAGCTACTACAATCTGTCAAATTTCTTTAATAGATTTTCAACTTTATCGCTACAGCATAAGGTTCAAAGTTGATTGAGAAAATTTGACAGTTTCGGGTAGCTTGATGTGCTGGCATCTGTACATACAATAGCAAAAACGAGAGCAGTGGTGGTCCAATGGTAACGGCCCCAACTTACGAGTTGTAGGTCGTGGGTTCGAACCCAGACAGGCGCTTTACTTTGTGTAATTTATTTCATCACCATTGCTCTCAAAAACGGTGAAGGAAAACATCGCGAGGACACATATTCGAGGACCAAAAATTCGAAGACATCTACCAACCAGCATTGGGCCCGCGTGGTGAATTACGGCCCACTTTCTCTCAAAAGAGAGGAGGCCTGTGTCCCAGCAGTGGGAACGTTATAGCAATACCTATGCGGTCAAAATGTATGGAATTCTTTTTCTTCGTGTCGCTCGCTGGCACGACTGTATTTTAAATCTTGTGAGTGGAACCGCGCATCTACCCCAGACCACGTCTCAGTTAAGCGGTCAGCCTATAATACCTATCATTGCCAAAATGTTTTATGGCAGAAACACACTTGTAACACCCGACGCCATCCCACGCTTACTCATTGGCCACATTTTCATCTCGTTGAGCTATTTTCGTCATTTGGCTAATAAGTAAGCGTGGGATGGCGTCGCGTTTTAATAATGTGTTTCCGCCTTTAAACCTACGACTCGTTAGTTTAACCAATAACCATAAGACGTAAGCTACGGAAATCCGACAACTGCCTGGCCATAAGTATACAACCATATTTCCACTGTAAACACAACGAAGGAATCCCTGATTACAAACTACCCACATGTTGCTATTAAAGACCACACTACTTACATATTCCACCGATGTTCGTGACTGTACTTGGGCGCTCTATTGGTACGCCGGAAGTTCCGGCCACCGGAACTGACTGACGCGATACATCACAAACACAAACGTTTGAACTTGGAACGTTGATTTGTCATGTCGCGTTCAGAAATATTGTTTGATTAGGGATGGCAAGCTTTGATCAGGAACTTGTATTTTGTATGGTATCAAAAGACTATTTGGTCAGAGTTTAAGAGACTCACGTTAAGCCGTTGGTCCCGGCTGTCATTCGTGGATCTTTGACAGTCGTTATGGGTAGTCAGAAGCCCGAAAGTCTGACAACCAGTCTTACCAAGGAGTATTGTATTACCCAGTAACTGGGTTGTGGAGGTCAGATAGGCAGTCGCTCCATGTAAAATACTGGTATTTATTTATTTATTTAAACTTTTCGCACAAAAAGGTACAAAGGCGGACTTAATGCCTTAGGCATTCTCTACCAGTCAACCAAGGGTGGTGAAGTGATTAAATGGTAGGTGCTTTGGTTGAGAGGAACAATGATATAAATTAAAAAAAAAATACTATTAAAACTAGGTACACAAATACATAAATAGGTTATATACAAACCGACTCCAACAAAGTTGGGAAAACGATACGCAGATGATGATGAGTTTAAGACACTCACTTCTCTAGTATCAAGCCTAGTACCTACCTAATCAATGTGACAATTTTCAAGTCACTATGTCCTGACGATCTGTTGATGGATGGATGGACGGACTGTGCGAATGCAGTTGCTAAGCCTCGAAGAGAAACACCCTGAACCCACAACATACGGATTGTAGTTGGTGAAAACTACTGATCGAAATTTACCATTATTGTAGACTCCGGTAAAATATATAATAGCATGTCATGAGGAAAGTTTTGAGTAGCTATGAATATCTATGGCTATAAGAGTAGAGGAAGACCAAAGAAACGATGGATGGACTGTGTGAATTATGATATGATAAGAGAGGGGGTGACTACCGAGATGACGACCAATAGAGAAGAATGAAAAATACATATTGAATCAGCTAATCTGGATAATCGTCGACTCGTTCCTTCTCAGTTTGAGAATAGGCTTGTTCGCCACATGCGAAATACGCATCACACAGACGTCACGTAAAATCCTGCATAGCGCAAGCAGAGTTTACATATGTATAAAGTCCCGCGGTCAACTGTCAGGCAGTTGCCCACCAGACACAACACCAGTCTGGTCGGAGCATCCTCTCTTTTCTATGAAGAATGAGTGAACTTTACACCCTGTTCCTCATAACTCTATAGGGTTTTGCCCTGCTGTATTACAATCAGGTTGATATTATTAATCCTAGCATCAAGTGAGCTTAAAACCTGGCAAGAGAGAGACAAACAGAGAGAGAGTAAGAGATGGATATAGTTGTGTTTGTTGTTTTATAAATCTGCTGCCAACCCTGTCGGACTCAGGCGTCGCGTTGTTTGCTCATTTCCGGCGGTCTGAGTGTTTGTTGGTTAGTTTATTTTAAAAGACTTATGAGATCGAACATTGAATTGCTTTCTTTGTGTGCTATTGCAGACAGTATTTGCTTTAAAAATATGATCTGGGGGCCTAAAAAGGTCACTTTGGCAGAATCATGAAAGGATAACATAATGGACAGTTCTGTTAAGTTAATCGTATCAAATCCCATTGGTGAACCATTTTTCAGTTATTTATTTTTTTGGTCTATGCTAAAATACCCATCAATCCAATCCAAATCCAATCCCAATCTCTTTGATTATACCTACTTATAGCAGCGAAAAACATAAAAACACGGACTGTCTTCGCCATATTATGATTTATAATGTTATCCTTTTATGATTCTCAGTGGCCTTTTTAGGCCCCTAGGTCTTGGTGGGTTAAAAGACACCAATGAGTAAGTTAGTGAGAAGATTAAGGATATGTAAAAAATATTCATTCACCAGTATTTTAAAGACAGCAGCGATTGGCTAAATGAGATATGATAAAACTATTGATTTTCAACATCTGCCTTTTCCCAACTATGTTGCAGTCAGGTTCCAGTCTAACCAGATGCAGCTAAAACAGCTATTGTCCGAAATTAAAGTAAAAAAAAAATCTTAATTTAAGGAAGGGAAATAACATACATACATAGACACCGCCTTTGCCTACTGGTGTGGTGGCGCCTTTGCCTGGTGGTGGTGAGGGAAAAAACCGTGAGTCTATGCAGAAACTACAGAACGCCAGCTTCTACAAACCTTACATACACGTTTTGCTTCGTTGAGGCGAAAGCGCCAGGGTAGCCCGCGAAATTCAATTTTATTTCCGTTTTTTTGCAATTTGCTGGTCAGTTTTAAGTTGTACGTTGATTAAAGTATGATTCGCGGCTGTAACAAATATATATTTACAGAATTATAATCATTAAAGTCATCAACACAGCTCTCTAAGACCAAATAATCCCCAAGAATGACTATTTCAGGAAATCTTGACATTTGGGGATTATACTAACTTAACAAGTTGTATTACTGATTATAATTCTGTAAATAAGTATCCGTTACGACCGCGAATCAAATTTTATTCAACGTACAACTTAATACTGACCAGCAAATTGCAAAAAACGTAAGAAAATTTTAATTTCGCGGGCTACCTTAGCGCTTCCCCCTTAACGATCATACATCTAGCTCTGCACGCACGCCGGTGCGAGTACTTCGCACCTGACCTTTTAGCTTGTCTCAATAAGGTCACTATAATATGTCCTTTTAGGGCGTCCCCTCCCGGCGGGTCCATTCGCATCTGCCTTGTAAATGCAAAAACCTTTTGTAAGTCTTTCCCACGCACAATGGACCGAATGAGAGTCTAAGTGCGGAAAAGGGAGTCCCCATCATCATCATCAAGTCGCCTTTCAAACATCCTCTCAACGTGACCAAACCATCTAAGAATACCTACTCTTTTAAATTATTGCCACTACATCTTCTTTTAAACCGTAACATTGTCCTATCACATCATTCCGCAAAACAACATCGACCTAAAGTACAGACATCAAGCTACCCGAAACTGTCAAATTTTCCCAATCACTTTGAACCTTATGCTTTAGCGATAAAGTTGAAAATCTATTAAAGAAATTTGACAGATTGTAGTAGCTTGATGTGCTGGCGTCTGTAAATATAAATGTGAAAATACACGTAGTTATATAACCATGTTTGCATTGATATCTTCGTCAAGTGAAGTTTTTGTCGTCAAGCCGAACTGACGCATATTGAACAAGTTTCCATCTTGGAGAAGTACTGATGCATATTATATTACAAGTTGCTACAACTTTATATGAATATGGCCAAGTTTCGGTCATCGTTGAAGCATTACCATACCCTCACGAAATGGAAACGCCATAATATTATATGGTTGTCTCTTTTTTTCTTTCTTATTGATATGCAAATATATGGTTATCTCTTTCTGGTTTAGTGATTTGCAAATGGAGGGCGTTTAGTAGTTTTGTGATTACATATAAAATCACGCCTGTATTCCCGGAAGGGTTAAGCATAGGTCAGACACCAGCACATTAAGCTACTACAATCTGTCAAATTTCTTTAATAGATTTTCAACTTTATCGCTAGAGCATAAGGTTCAAAGTTGATTGGGAAATTTTGACATGTTCGGGTATCTTGATTGGCTGGCGTCTGTATCTAATAGTACACCCACATTTCGCTAGTTATGTTTAAGTCCTATATATGTTATAGAGGGCGAGGCTATTGTCATCAACTGGGCACAAATCCTGTCTCCGGGCTACTGCTGAGAAATTTCAGAAGGAAAAAGCTAATAACACCACACTACTATAGTATTTTTATCTCACAAACCGACACTTGCTTTACTTGTGGCTACCAACAGTGTACAGACGCCAGCACATCAAGCTACTACAATCTGTCAAATTTCTTTAATAGATTTTCAACTTTATTGCTAAACTATAAGGTTCAATGTTGATTGGGAAAATTTGACAGTTTCAGGTAGCTTGATGTGCTGGCGGCTGTACCAACAGATCAACCACTCTTTGCAAAACCAAAAAATCTAAGTTATTACAGTTTTAAGGGACCAGCACCTGACATGAACCCTGTAACGACACAGCATATTTTTACGAAATCAAATATAAACTTTTTTTTTTAAAGAAATCTATTTTATTTTACATTCTTAAATTAAATACTACTTAAGCAGATGAGTTGTTTATAATATGTCTAAACTGAGGTGTAACGACCATACGGTTCTATCCTCAACCCTTGTTCCACACAACCAAACTACGGTAACAGCACACCTCAAGCTCCGAAAGATTACGTCAAGTCCCCAAGTACACTCAAAGTCACCCTATAAAGTCTCACCTTGTTTCTCGAAACTTCAAACGCAACATAACTGCAGTACAAAAGCCGCACTTTTAACGACTTCAGCCACCATTTTATCGTATATAGGTCACTGCGAACCCAGGGTCCCATAAGGGTTAGCGCAGACAGAGCGGCGACTGCTCGAGCATGGTCGACCAAAATTCGCCGCGTTCATTCGGGCTCGATCAGTCTCGCGGATGCTCGCGTTCGCTATCGTTACCAGAATAATTATAACAAAATCAAAAGTCAGTTATTAATATTAGGTTGAGAATCAGCATCAATATTCCATAAGGCAGTCCCCTAAAACTTCCGCCCTTCAACACATCTTAGTGCTGTAGCCGGGAAGAAGAACTTGCGCATCAAACTCCCCAGCAGCACAGCTATCTGTTCAGGTAGAAGAACTTGATTCTATACAATAGAACCCATAGATATATAGAACCTATTCAATATTTGGGATAAGTGTGAGAGACTGACTGAGGGGCTTGTGGCTAAGGATTAACAGCCGCACGGGTCGATCGATCGATCAGGTAAAGCTACGCTTGCCGCAGTTACATATCAACACCCCTCCGTGCCTCGGAAAACACGTTAAGCTGTTCGTCCTGGCTGTCATTTGTGGATCTTTGACAGTGATTACTGGTCGTCAGAAGCCCGAAAGTCTGACAACCAGTCTTACCAAGGGGTATCGTATTACCCAATAACTGGGTTGTGGAGTTCAGATAGGCAGTCACTCCATGTGACATACTGGTATTCAGCTGCATCCGATTAGACTGGAAGCCGACCCCCACATAGTTGTGAAAAGGCTAGGCAGATGAAGTGTGAGAGACTGACCGACTAATGAAAACTGCTCGAGCATCTCGCTCTGTCTGCGCCTATCCTAATACGAAGAGAGGCGAGATTATTATTTTAATGCAATAAACCTCCCATTCAAATGTAAAGTAAGTCTTGCAGCCCTTTTGTCTGTACAGATGAATTATAGTCCTTGACTTCTGCGACGTAAAAGCTGAATTTGTTGACAAAATGTGAAGATGTCGTTGGTTTTTGTATCTAGTTGGTAAGAGTGGTTGTAAAGGCCATGTTCCATTTTGGATAGCATGGGCTCGTGGCTAAATAATAACAGCCGCATAGGTCGATCGATCAGGTTAAGCTACGCTTGCCACGGTTGGTCCGTGGATGGGTGACCAATTGACCATCTTTACATACCAAGACTTCTCCCTGCTTTGTCCCGGCTATCATTCCTGAATCTTTGACAGTCGTTAGGGGTCGTCAGAAGCCCGAAAGTCTGACAACCAGTCTTAGTTTTCTTCCTCTTGCTAACATTTCAATTGTAACTACTCACGACAAATTTCTAGAATCTCATTAAATATAAAATTTCTACTTAATTATGGTAATCTTACCGAGTCTTGCCGAAAATTAAAGTGGAATCTGAAATAAAAGCTTGTTAGGAGATTGGGTTCCGTAGTCACATTGATGTGTCTTGTCCCTTTGATAATTATATTATTATGGTCCTTTTCCACAAATAATGAGACACTTAATACAGTGTCCTACGTGTTCTGTTGTCTGCACGTTACAGGAACTAATGGACGTTATGGAAGGTGCCAATCTCGTGGCGAAATTCTGGGCCGACTTTAGCTAGATTGCCAACGATAAGCTAAGAAGATAATTATATTTTTAACATCAACGGGCGAAGTTCCTAGTATTTACATTTTCCTTACAGAAATTTGTTTCTGATTACTTGACCGAATTGAAATCTCCATAAATCTCCACGGAATAGTTATCTCAACTCCTAAATAATAACAATAGCTTCTGCCCGCGACTTTGACCTTGTGATTTTTTTTGTTTTTAACATAAAATATATCCTATGACACTCGACAATATTGTAGCTTCCTATTAGTCAAATAATTTTCTTAATAGGATCAATAGTTCCCATTGCTGAGCAACGTCAGTAATCTAAGTTTTGGAGCGCAGTGTAGTGTTGCGAATATGGTCTGTCAATTTGACGCCTAGACGCAAAGAGAATATAACCACACAGTGGTTATATCGTCGTTTGCCTAGACGTCAAATTATTTTATAGATGTTGATAATTTAAACTATTTTACTTGAAAGTGTTACGGACGGAAGCGTCAAGAAAAAAAAAAACTTAAATTATTAATGATAATTATTTACTTGTATAGATACTTAGTTAGATGAAAAGTCAACGCCGATATAGAAAATAATAATAATATCCACTCAGTTAACGGATATGACAAAAGATGAAGGTCCCTTAACCGCATTTAAAACGGAACCCCAAAAAATGCTCTTTTCATTCGCCATGAATATTTTAATGTTATCATTATTTATCTGGCTCTGAATTTAATTTGGCAAGATAACGAACATTCATGTTGAAACTCTATTTTATTTTGCTTTATTTTCGAGTTCAAAAAATAATAACGTTTGTAGAGAAATCTAGCTGTTCCATTGCCAGCCTGGTCCATTTTCTTTCACATTGCATTGTTCGTCTAAATAATACTTGTTAGAATAATATTTCAGAACATTTTGTAAAGAGGTGAATTTGGTTGTAGTTTTCATTTTCATTTGCTTTTGAAGGGGTTTTGAATAATATGTTAGTTTCTTTTGTTTGAACATTGTATCTTGTTACTTATTGTATAGTGAATAAGTAACAAGATACAATATTCATATAGTGGAATAATACCGCCTTTTGTACTATGGTTTAATTATTTCTACTATTGTAAAGAATCATGTTCTTCTAATTAAACAGACATCTGTGCTGCTGGGGAGATATTGCACCACTTTTTCCCACCTAAAGCACTAGGAAATGGTGAATGGCGGGCGTTTTGGAGGACTCTCTTATGTTATTTTGACGTTCAAAAAGTGCTGATTATAAGCCTAATTTGCATAAATGACGTTTCGATTTAGATTTTTTCAGCGTTTTACTTTTTAACTTGCTCATGTTGCTTCAACAATAAATCAATGTATAACTCATCTTTTTTAGTACTTCATTGAAATCTGAGTAGTCTCTACTAACTTCGAGGGCTAGTAGAGAAAAGAGGTCAAAATACCAAACGCAAATTATATATATGTCTCTGTAATTGTAATTTCGTGTAATTGAACATACCTGGCAAACTGTGAGTGTACGGTAAACACCGGTACAGATAATCTTTTCTCTTAAAGAAAGTTATTTAAAAGAGATAGTTTTACGCTGTCAATAAACTACGGATGTTCTAACTTGATACATAACATACATACATAATCAGCCTATAATGTTTCCACTGCTGGGACACAGGCCTCCTCTCGGTGAGAGGGAGCGGGCCGTAATCCACCACGCGGGCCCAGTGCGGGTTGGCAGATGCCACATGTCTTCGAATTTTTGGTTCTAGGACATGCCGGTTTCCTCACGATGTTTTCCTTCACCGTTTTGAGAGCAGTGGTGATGAAATAATTTACACAAAGTAAAGCGCCTGTCTGGGTTCGAACCTACTACCTACAACTCGTAAGTCGCGGCCGTTACCACTGGGCCACCACTGCTCTCACTGGGCCACCACTGCTCTCAACTGGGCCACCACTGCTCTCTCTAACTTGATACTAGAACAGAAAAGAGTATTTTTATAAAGTACACCATATGAATTACAGATATAAATGTAGAGATCTTACTATGGTGACACAAAGAGCGGTCTTATAGCTAAAAGCGACCTTTGGCCATCCAAAGGTTGTCTTTAAAAGATCGCTTTTCAAATTCATATTTAAAGGGAGAAGGAGAGACAATACTGGCGGTATCATCACAAAGGTAATGTTTTCTTACTGTTTTTCATATATTTCTTTTTAGTGTCTTCATACATTTATGTAAATTAATTTATGCTTATATTTATAAAAGTAATTAGGCATATTATATTATATTTATAAGTTTAATAGGTTTGTGCGTATCTTTACTTTATAAATATTAATTATATTATAATTCTACAATAAATATTTAAAAAATATATATTATTATTAATAAATATATTTTTTCTATTTAATTTGTTTATTCTAATATTTTTATTATTTTAGAAAAAGCCTATGGCATTAAGTCCGCCTCTGTTAAATGTACAGAGGCGGACTTAATGCCATAGGCATTTTCTACCAGTCAACCTTTGGGTTGAAGCTGCGGGCTTGAAGTATTAAATAAATAAATACTGCAGGTAGAACTAATGCTGTACTGAATGAATATAATTCTATAATCCAAGAATTGAATCCTATAACATATTTTAATCTTAAAGACATTTCAATAAACTCAAAGAAACGAGTAAAAGGTCAAAAAGAACAAAAATGTAATATCAAATAATACCACTTATGGCCATAACTCCTACCTTCTTTGTAATACTAGCATTTCTATTATATTACTGCAGTTGTATGAACGTTAAGCATTCACTTGAAATATATTCACTTGGGTATACCATTCTAGAATTGTAAAGAGTTAGTTTTCGTTCAAGTTGAGAATCTTTTGGTGGTTATTTCGTTGTTAACTTAGCTTGCGCGGTTTTCAGCGGGATTGTCCGAAAGGGTTACCGCTGGCCCGGAACATAAAGGGCTAAGGAAGGAACACGGGTGGGTTTTAGTCAGTAAGAGTCTGACACTCCCTTCCGCTCCACCCAGAGCGGGAGAGGTCATTTGATGAGTTACAACTCAAAAAAAAAAAAAAGTTTGCGCGGTTAAATATCATCATCATTATTAGTGTTATTGGGTTATTCGATCTGGGGGGCTTGTGGCTAAGTAATAACAGCCGCACGGGTCGATCGATCAGGTAAAGCTACGCTTGCCGAAGTTACATATCAACACCCCCCCGTGGCTTGGAAAACACGATAGGCCGTTTGTCCCGGCTGTCATTTGTGGATCTTTGACAGTGATTACCGGTCGTCAGAAGCCCGAAAGTCTGACAACCAGTCTTAGCAAGGGTATAGTATTACCCAGTAACTGAGTTGTAGAGGTCAGATAGGCAGTCGCCTTATGTAAAATACTCAGCTGCATTCGGTAAGACTCGAAAAAAAAAATCGGTCGCGAAAAAAGTCAGCTGTTTCCTACATTTTGACGAGTTATGTGAACATATGGAACAGCAGATTTTTTTTCGCTACCGATTTCGTTCTTTTTTGTATATCGTCAGAAAAGGCGATAACAAGTACCTATGTGGTGTAATTTATTGCATATGATGTGGTTTCCATACTGTATAAACTCAGGCCTTCTAGGGCTCTTCTAGGGTTCTTCTAGGGCTTCTGCGAAGCAGTCATGCTAGCGAAGGAGGTGGCGGGACGACTCAGGGAGAGAGCCTCCCGTCCCAGCCGCCGCGGGAGACGCTCCTGGCGTCGGGAGCCGCGTGACGACTCCCGGCCACCGTAGGCGCGGGCCTGCGGGCGGAGAGTAATGGGTAGCTCACCGTCCGATCAGGACCAAGCCCGTGCCGGACGGCGCGTACGTGTTCCACGCGCGCCTCAAAGAGATGTCAGCATCGAGGAGGGGCCCCATAGGGCCGATGCCTGCCGGGTCAGCGGGATTGTCCGAAAGGGTTATCGCTGGCCCGGAACATAAAGGGCTAAGGAACGAACACGGGTGGGTTTTAGTCAGTAAGAGTCTGACACTCCCTTCCGCTCCACCCAGAGCGGGAGGGGTCATTTGATGATTTCCCATCCGCCAAAAAAAAAAAAAAAAGCCCTTCCTCCGTAGGCAAAAACTTTAGAACGCCACCTGCTACGATCATTCGAGAGTACTTACCAACATATGAGTCTGCGTGTGATGTTTGACTTCAAGATTATACCTGCCAGCACTTCTAATCAATTTCGAGATGGCAATTATTTACTTTAGAAAACACGGAACACAACACACTCTTTTGATACCTAAAATAAACGTCCAGATGGCGGCAAACGCCTACAGATTTATTTTGCGCGCACTCTATACGACTCTGTGACCGAAATTATAAAGTTTCAGAAGGAAACTCGGCTCTTATTTTACCTCCGCACCTACCACCTTCATCGAAATTGTCAGTGCGAGGTGATTGAGTTAATCCATAAAAAAATATTTTACATTTATATCAAAGTACTAGCTTCTGCCCGCGACTTCGTACGCGGATCCTGTTGCTAATGCCAGCGACAACGGGGTCGTCAAAATCGAAGATCTGAAACGTCTGATGTCGAATTCTAAGAGCCCGGGGACGGGAAAACGGCGTGATGCGCGAGACGATTCGAGACGTTCTAGTATCAAAGTATTACTTACTAGCTCATCTGCACTATACAACGTCATTTTTAGTATATGCGAAACCTGAATATAGTTTGTTGAGAATAAGTAACTGAATCAATTCCAATAATTTTTACCCCATGTTATATTTTGTCCCAAAAATATTTTAAAAAGGGTTAAAAGTTGGACAACGAGCGACACTAAGTAGGTTATCCAATCTCCGCGCTGAACGGTTAGGTACCTAGGTACTATTAATTATCAATGAGCGCAAGACGGCGCGCTGCTCACGCGTGTGAGCATGTTTTTTACTGACAAACAGGTAACTTAACAAGCTTATAACTTTATGGTTTTTTATGATACAATTTTGAAATTTTGTACATAGGTTCTTTACATAAAAACACTAGACACGTGTTTTGGGTTTCGCATATACTAAAAATAATGTAGCATAGGTTATTTTAGCCTAGCTCATCTACAATATAACAAAATAATCAGAACTTAACAGCCATAACGCTTAGAAAATACCATCCATAACTACCCAGTAAACGATAACCTTCCCCTAACTTACTGTCAGTTCATCTGCAACCTACCGGTAGATTGTTTTACCCTCCTTTTTGATATACAGTGCCCTACATTGCTACGAGATTTCTTTTGATTTATGGCCGTTAAGGAGCGCCTTTGGGGATCCCTTTAAGAAGTCAAGAACCGCTTTCAATTTGAGGTCATGTAAAACCACCTTGGGAGATATTGGTACTTGACAACCTGGAGCGAACTCAAGTGTAACAGATGAATTATTTATTATTCTTATGTACAGTCAACAAAAGAGATAAGTATGCAGGATCGTCGGATATAGTTGAAGTTTAGTAAGAAGCCGATGGATTATGTCGACTGAAATTTAATTTGATAAATTAAATGAGCCGTTTGTTTTCTATTCGAAAACATCCATCGGTGTCTTACTAAACTTCAACTATATCCGACGATCCTGCATAGTTATTTCTTTCGTTGACTGTACCAGTAACATTCTGTACACAAATTAGTTTTTTCCTTCATCTCGGTAATAGATTTCTTTAGATTTCCCGGAAGTAACAATTTGGTTGTACCTACGTCAAAGAGAGAGAAATATTATCTGTTAAATAGAATAGTACCTACTGAAGGTCGGCTCCATGCAACGAGCGAAAACGAACGCACAAATAATCATGCTTTACGTAAAGCGAGTGCGCAAATTCTCGTAATTTAAAACGTTCAAAATCTAGTCGCAGTCACATCATAGTATTTTTGACAGATTGAGACTGAGATCAGACTGTGAACGTTCATAAAATTACGAGAATTGCCCCTCAGATGTCAGAAATGATGTCAGGGGAGCTGCTGTCGTACCACCTTCTCTATGAAATGCTTTATGTCACAATCCAGATAACGTTCAAGCTACCGAACCATTAATACGATGACCACTTCTGGTAAAGGCTATTCTGTGACGTTATATAATCCAACAGTACTCGTATTATAAAGTTCCCAGAACATAATTCTGCGGCAAACAATGAATACAAAACCAAACAAGTGTTTCGTGGGTTTCCATTTACAATATATTACAACAATGCAAATAAAAATGTAATTTCCGTTGCACATGTTACGTTTGTGAAGGAGGGTTATCAACACTTTTAACAAATATATTCAAGAGAGAATAAATAAAATGGAGCAAAAAGATAGGATAGGAACGCGTTTTTATTTGTTAACTACCTGCGCCCCGTGGTTTCACCCGCGTAAATGTCGATCCCGTGGGGATATCGGGATAAAAACCTATATGTTAATCCAGGATGTCAGCTACCTCTATACAAAATTTTATCAAAATTGGTCCAGCCCTTTGAGCGTGAAGAAGTAACAAACATACACACTCACAAACTTTCGCATTTATAATATTATTAGTGTGATATTTTTAAAGCTTGTTTACGGATATTCAAGAGTATTTCGGTCCTTTTTCCTTCCGTTCCTAGGTTACGGAACAGATCTGGGGGAAAGTAGGTAGGTATGCTATTTTCTTTCAATAATAGATCATTTGGAAACGACACTAAGACGACGCCATTCACATTGTGCCAAAAGCCGCCGTTGCCGAATAAAAGTGTCTATCATTAGAACCGCAAAAATGTTTTTAGAGTAGGATCAGTTATAATCAAATAGTTTATAAAAAAAAAAAAAAAAAATAAAAGTAAATATTTAACTTATCCTTTTCTTTTCTAACAACATTTTTGCGGTTCTAATGATAGTCACTTTTTTTACCCGTAACGACTGTGAAAGATCACCAACGGTTTAAAGTGCTTTCCGAGCCACGATGTGTTATGGATGGTTGGGTGACCGATCGAGACCCCTCCACGATCCACCCATCCACGAACCGACCGCAGCAAGTATAGCTTAACCTTCGTTCGACCCGATCGGCAGTTGTTATTTAGCCATGAGCCCCAAAATACACACAAACTACAGTTAAAATACGCTAAGTAAACACACAACAATAGGCTTTTTTCAAACGATTATACACAGTCTACTCTAAATTCCAACATAATCAGAGTATAATGATCCCACTGCTGCGACACAGGCCTCCTCTCTGTGAGACGAAATGGGCCGTAATCTAACACGCGGGCCCAGTGCGGGTTGGTACCTAGATGTCACATGTCTTCAAGTTTTTGGTTCTCCGGTTTCCTCACGATATTATCCTTCACCGTTTTGAGAGCATGCATAGCATAGCATAATCAGCCTATAACGTTCCCACTGCTGGGACACAGGCCTCCTCTCGGTGAGAGGGAGTGGGCCGTAATCCACCACGCGGGCCCCTTGCGGGTTGGTTTTGAGAGCAGTGATGAAGTAATTTACACAAAGTAAAGTGCATGTGTGGGTTCGAACCTACGACCTACTACTACTCGTAAGCCGCGGCCTTTACCACTGGGCCACCACTGCTTACAATTCTAAAGAAACGTTAAATATCACAAACCTCTCTAAATCCCTTTTTTATAAATCGTATAGTAAATACAGAACCTGCTTTTTTGAAGTCGGTTTAAAAAGCGCGCGTCACTTCACGCACGAAACTGATGAAAAATTCGCTTACACAATAAACTATTGAAAAAAATCAGGTGTAGATGTCAATCACCGTGAAAATATTTCGCCGAAAATGCTTTGTGTTGAACAAAAAAAAAAGCTCGACCTTTTTTTTTTAAAAGCGCAAAGCCAATTCGTCAAAGCTGAAAGCTTCAAAGGTATGAATAAAAACGACGTGTTGCGGCCTTAAATTACGAGGTTAGCTACATATTTTGCTCGATATAAAGTTCATAATTGAAATGTTTTCTTGAACACTGATTAATGGTTCATAAAAATAAAATTTTGTTCAATGTAGGCTGATATGCGTTTTTTCTCTTGTGTGTGTGTAGGTAAGTTACTAACAGTAAGTTACTGAATAATTTCATCACTCTTAAAACGGTGAAGGAAAACATCGTGAGGAAACCGGCATGTCCTAGAACCAAAGATTCTAAGACATGTGACATATTCCAACCCGCACTGAGCCCACGTGGTAGTTCACAGCCAAGTCCTTCCCGAAGAGAGGAGGCTTGTGTCCTAGCAGTGGGAACACTATAGGCTGATTATGGTATATATAATTATACCTTAGTATTCATTCATTTGTGTTAAGGCGACTACATGACCTAAAGCGCGGTCACTGTCGGATTGCATAGAAAATAAAGAGAAGCGCGATGACACAACGCTGGTAATTTATTGCAAAATATGAAGCAATTATCTATTTACAAAAAATCTATTGCTTGGACTAAAAAATAAAAATACTAGTGCTTTAGAATGTTGCTTGTAGAATAATCTGACAAAAAATCAGAATGACATATACAGTTTTTAGAGGATCTTGATAATTTTTTTTTACCGTATCAAATTAGTTGTATTATGTTTTCAACACACTATCTACCTAGCATATATCCTGAAGAATATCATATATTTTTCTGATTTTGTTTACTGTACAGTAGTCGATCATATACTTTTATTGTTTCTAAAACTTGCGTTTTTTGTGTTTAGGTTCTGTAAGCCCCCTAAGATGCTCTTGTACAGTATTTAGTTCGTGGCATTTTTCTTATAATCGAATTTGTAATTACTGAAATTATAGTCTTGTTTAATAAACGAGCTGAGAGGTGGCCATACGTAGCCCACTCCCCCTCGAAGAGACGGGGCCTGTGTCCCAGCAGTGGGAACATTATAAGCTGAATATGCTAACCAGAACATCAACGCGCAGTTGGACTGCTTTCCACTCCATCTTACAAAGTAGGATAATCCACATATACAAAACTTATTAAGCCAACCACCGCCGTATATTTTCATCTGGCATAATAAAATTAGCATACCGAATGCAGCTCACACGGCTAGCGGATTTCCACGTCACATCGGCTATATTTTATTAGGAACACTGCAAGTTCGGTTGATTTATATCAGGAAAAACAAAAGTTTGGTAACATTTGTGTTTGTGGGAAGTAACTAAATGTGTTTGTAATTATTTAAGTTATGCTACAGGTTTTGGTAAGTCTGTTTTTTGTCTTCATTAATACATTAGAGTATCACATTCTACATTACGTACTTTAGGGGTAATTTTAATTAAAATGATTGTTTCGGATGTATTCAAATGATCAAAACAAAGCACTCAATTTGTTTGATCCATTTGTTTCCATTTTCATTAGATAGAGACTTTTAGAACAGACCATACATAACATAATTATGTATACAGAGGCAAATTAAATTATCTAGCGAAACTCTGCAAAATGGGTCGTATCTAAACTCGATAAAATAAAAAACATTTGATGTTTTTCTGTTAGGGGTCAACGACCGTTAAGTTGAGTAGGTATGAGTTAAGAAAATGTGTTTTATAGTTTTCAGATATCGATATCGATCACGTCTGTGAAGTTTACACAAAAAAACTAATTTTTTAAACTGATATTTTAAGTTTTTTTTTTCGTTTCTTCTCGTTTTATCATGTTTAGATATCGATAACCATCACGTCTGTGGAGTTTCGCTAGCTAATTTAATTTGACGTGGTACTGGTGGCCTATCGTCATGTCAACGAACTGCTTATTATCGCAGATGCAGCATTCGTTCCTTTGGTCGGAAACGTAAGTTTATCCTCATCCCCGTTTCGTCCCTCCAATCAATTTAAATACTTGTCTATAAATCCCGAAGTAACACATCATCCCTCAAGTTTACAACAAAAGTTGACTACTTCATCAAATCGCAGTGCCGAAATAACTCATATCCCTTCAAACTAATAGTTTTATGTCCAAATCGAGCATCCCGTAGATTGATGCCACATCATCCCCACATACATCACTGAGTATACGTCATTTGTTATAATTCTTTATACAGGGTGTTGCTAACTTAAGAGAAATATTTAACTAAAATAATAATCAGCCTATAATGTTCCCACTGCTGGGACACAGGCCTCCTCTCTGTGAGAGGGAGTGGGCCGTAATCCACCACGCGGGCCCAGTGCGGGTTGGTAGATGTCACATGCCTTCGAATTTTTGGTTCTAGGACATGCCGGTTTCATCACGATGTTTTCCTTCACCATTTTGAGAGCAGTGATGATGAAATAAAGAGCCTGTGTAGGTTCGAACCTACGACCTACAACTCGTAAGTCGCGGCCGATACCACTGGGCCACCACTACTCAATCCTCTAAAAACTTTTCGCACTAATGATGGAGACTTGTTTCAATAATTGAGCCTCTTTTTTAACTTTCTAGCCTTTTCTCACAGATGGACGCAGTAACTAAGCTAGGAGGTTACCCTAAGCTAGCCTAGCCAGTTAGACCAAACTGGTTACGTTAGGTTGGAAATTGTGACCAATCACGTGCGAACCGAATTGGTTGAAGTAACTAAGCTAGGGCACGCCGAGCAACTGGGTTAGGTAAGCTTAGAACTGTTACCAAACGCGCGCGAGCTGAGCGAGGGAAGCGAGCGGAGCCGCAGTGGCGACCGGCGAGCGCTACTTCCAAGTTGGTCGCAATTATTTGCATATTTAGTATTTTTAGGTGCCCAAAATAGGAATGATTTAAGGTTCAAAAAAGAGCAGTCATTATATTAGAGTGTTCAATACTATTTTTAGCGCAAAATGGGAATTATTACAGGTTCCTTTTAATTAATAACTAAATGCTTCCGAGTTTCCAAAAAAAATCATTTTTTTTATTTTATATTGAATTTATTGCTATTATATTGTGATTAATTGCTAAAGATGAATACGTGACAAGATAAAACCTTATATTTGGAAAGATAGAGCTGTCTTTTGAATAAAATTGAAGAGCCTACTTTGTAGAAGTCGTTTGTTTCCGTAGTCTCTTTAGTGAGGGATTGTGAATGAATAATGTCTTCGTTTGGATGCCTCAATCAATTAGGGCCTCCAGCCAGGACTTAATAAACTTAAAAACTAAGCGACTACACGCTAAGGGCACTCCCTGTGGGGTAGGGACCTCGGCTTTGGGCTTCGCTGGGACAGGGCAGCAAGGGACAGGCTGGATAGGAATAACGGACACCAGCACATCAAGCTACTTACTACAATCTGTCAAATTTCTTTAATAGATTTTCAACTTTATCGCTTAAGCATACCTAAGGCTCAAAGTTGATTGGGAAAATTTTACAGTTTCGGGTAGCTTGATGTGCGTATTTTTCTGTTCCATTCTTCTTGTCTGTTTATAATGTGTGTGCATAAATAGTTAAATAAGTAAACCTTTACAAATAAAAAAAAAATAGTGTCTGTTTGTAATATCAAAATAACAGCTTTTTCTAAATGCATATGAAGGTATAAAATACGCCCCATAAAACAATTTTTTTATCCGTCTGTTTGTTCCTACTAATCTTTGAAACGGCTGGACCGATTTTGACATGACTTTCACTGGCAGATATCAGATATTATGGAGTAACGTTTAGGTTTACTTTTTGTCCCGGTGGGATAACTTCTGGCGAAGCCCCGGGCAGAAGCTAGTAAATAAAGAAAAACACATAAATCAATAAATAGGCAAGATAAATAACGCTACGATAAAGTTAAGTGAAAAATGACTCTTTATTCGTGCTAATTCTTCTCTGATGACACGGCATTTTCACACACGGAAACCACGAACCCTATAAAAAAAGAATTTCAATCCCGACGCACAATACACGAATACAATGGCTCGTCTCCCTACAAGCAATTCAATCTCCACGTATTTACGATTCTGTTTACTCCACAAAGAATAACAGGTTCGAGTCAATAACCTGCAAAATATTCTATTCCGTTGCAGACTGCTTGAGTGAAGGTAATGCGTTCTCACACAGTACTGTGATTATGAGTTTTAGTGGTTCCTTCAGACTTCAGTACTACCGTTGAGCTCCTCAAGTTCTGAGTTGAGCTGCTCGATTTTTAACAAATGTGTGCACTGACTGGACAGGTCCACTCAGTCTGTCTGGTTCTTGCCTCAAAAGACCATTTCAGATACCAATCTACATACATGGTCTTCACATAATCTAAACAAGATTATGTCTGGACTTTAAAAGAGACTGTGACCTCTGAGTTTGTTTCAGCCTTTCGTCTCAGAGTAGTCAAAGAGCAAACGCCGACCACATCTAGTTTAAAAAAATATGATTGACGTGTAAGTGTTTGTAAAAACCTAATTACAGAAATAAATAATTTATCATTTACCTAAATGTATTGGCGAAACATGAGCAAAAACTCGTAAAATTGGTCCTATGGTTGATGAGTGCCCCTCCTTGTTTTGAGAAAGGATTAGACCCAGAAAATTCTGGCCAAATTCTCTTATCCATCATCATCTGCCTAGCCTTTTCCCAACTATGTTGGGGTCGGATTCCAGTCTAACCAGATGCAGCTAAATACCAGTATTTTACATTTACTGACTGCCTTTCTAACCTCCATAACCCAGTTACTGGATAATACGATACCCCTTGGTAAGACTGGTTGTCAGACTTTCGGGCTTCTGACTACCCGTAACGACCGTCAAAGATCCACGAATGATAGCCGGGACCAACGGCTTAACGTGCTTTCCAAGAAACGGAGGGGTCACGGTATGTAAAGAAGGTCACCCGTCCACAGACCAACCGCGGCAAGCGTAGCTTAACCTGTTATTATTGTCTGTTATTATTTAGCTAAATTCTCCTATCCAATCAATTCGATATTGTCATTTGTCAGGATGTGATTTCGTACAATACCGATGATTAGAAGTCCAATTCCCGTAATTAAAAACGTTCATAATCTAGTCGCAATCCCATCTCAGCGACAACCAATCTCAAAAACTTTTCAAAACTGTAGGGAAATTATAGTTATTTTTGACAGATTGAGACTGAGATCTGAACGTTCTTAAAATTACGAGAATTGCCCCTCTGATTTATTGTTGAAGTAACTAACTAAAAGACAATTTTTCATTATTATATTGTAAAATCTATAAAGTTTACTCCTACCAAAAGATAAAACGAAACCTGAAAAAGATTAAATTCAAGCATTTCTGAATAGATATTTTCCAAGTTAAACGTACCAAAAACGTTTTCAAAACACCCTGTACGCGCGCCTATAGTTAATACAGTATAGTGCTCGACATAGTAGCGTCAGCAATAATGCAATACATAAGTCTTCCTGCCGTAAACAAGCGCGCCCATCAATAATACCATAAATACTTACTAGATTTTACCGGGAAATGTTGGTAGCGAATGTGCGTAGTGGCTGGTTCATGTGGAGAATGATCTATGAATTGTTAGGAGTTTTTTTTTTGGGTTAAATGCATCGTTATTTGTAGTTTTGCTGAGTTGTGGTTAATTTGGTCCTTTTTCATTATATCAACTTTTAGGGACCAACCTTGAAATCGCGAAAAAAAGTCAGATGTTTGTGTTCACTTAAATCGATAAAATGTATGGAACAGCAGATTTTTTTTCGCGATTTCACAGTTGGTCCCATAGAAAAAGTGGTTCAAAATGATGAGTACAATGACCCCTTTTCGGATTTAGTATAAACAAAAACTAATTTTGTATAGTTTAACTAAATATATTTTTTCCTATAGAATAAAAATCCTCATTTTCAATATACAAACCAGACATTACTAAGGCATCCTAGAAATCAAAAGCTTCAAGGCTTACGATAGACTAAACACAACATAAAAAAAGAACACTAAAGCCCTTTACATTTTCAGCCAAACAGTTACAATTTCAATATAAGTCTATCCGTGAACAATGACTAACAAGTGCCGTACAATCGCGCGCAAAAGTGACAAGCCGCGGCCGGTACAGTCGAGCACGAAATCGCTTTTGTACCCGACGCGTAAACACGCGCTGACATATTGGTAGTATTCGAAATTCGAACTTATTGGAACTATCGACCGGTTTTCAAAGGTGCCTTTTTAGGGTTCCGTACCCAAAGCGTGACAACTGGACCCTATTACAAATAGTCCCCTGTCAGTCCGTCGGTCACAGGGCTGTATCTTATGAACCGTAATAGACAGATATTATTCAGAATGTGAACTACTTTGTCCGCTATAACAACAAATAATAAAAATAAGATAAAGTTAATAATTAACCATCATGTTTACTATCCTACATTGTGCTCGTAATTATAGATATATTATTATATTGTTTTTATTTTTCCTTATTATTAAAATTAATAATCTTTTATAGGTTTATTTGTCACAGAAACACGTGCATACAGCACGTGTTTCTGTGACAAATAAACCTATTTTTCTTTCTTTCTTTCTAATTAAAGAGGGCCATACAAGAAACATGTTTTTATCGAAGTTATATATATATACATTTGTACATAAACTTGCACCGATTTTGACGGGGCTTTCACTGGCATCAGCTAGCTGCCAAAGTAGTCTATATTGTTACTACATATAGGATACTTTTTGTCCCGGTAGCACGTTTCTATGGGATAATTTCCGACACCTACTTATACAAATAAATAAAGTTGAAGTGTCTATTTGTAATATCAAAATTACAGCTGTTTACTAAATGAATATGAAAGTATTTATACAAAAAAACATTTTTTTAAATTTTTGTCTGTCTTTGTTTGTTACGGTTAATCTCCAAAATGGCTGGACCGATTTAACGGGAGTTTAACTGACAGATAGCTGATGTTATGGAGTAACATAAATATAGGTTTTTTGTCCCGGTAGCACGTTCCCGTGGAATAATTTCCGACATCCACGCAGACGAAGCCGCGGGCAGAAGCTAGTCTTTACTAAAGTATTGTTTTTAATAATATGTAGTGTTAAATATTGTACGGCGATACCGAACCCTTCGTTATCGACTACAACTCGTACTTGGCAGCTATTTTGAACGATAAAAAATGTTGTCCGCTACATTTTAGATGAGTATTTATTTCTAAGTCTTTGTGCTGCGGCTTTGTTGGAGCTATATTGTGTGGAACCCACACAAAGGTCTGTATTGGTAGTAATATAGAAAATTCATGAGTGTTTATTGTCTCGGTTTTTCTTTAACAGTACGAACGGTTTAGGTAAGGAAGCACTGTCTCGCCACAGATTCAGTCTTTTTTAGGGTTCCGTACCAAAATGGTAAAAACCCTGATAAGAACCCTTATGGTGAGACTAAGTCTGTCTGTCTGTCTGTATGTCACAGCTGGATATCTCAAGAACTACTAATGCTATCAACCTGAAGTTTGGAATAGTTTTAGATGACGTTTTAGCAAACGACTATCTGACTACACTAGCGTCTAGTCAGATAATCATGATCTGTCTACTCGTCCAGACTGACAAATTGGAATTAGCTGGTTTGATCCTCTTCTGTACACACAAAAAAGGATCAAACCAGCGATTTTAGGTACACACCTATGAGGTACTAAGCCAAATAATAAAACCTCTTTCGTATCAGTTCTATCAGAAAACACCCGAAAAGCAAAATCCAATTAAACAACTCGGCTAATTAACTCCAATGACCGAATGTTCTCTAAAATTAAACGCCGAACACCAGCAAAAACCGGTTTGTCTATTAGATAGCGTTTACAGAAACCGGATTGAACTGGTTCCATCCTGTTTGCGAAAGTGGTAATTACCGGTTCAATTTACTTGAATGCTTTACATCGTGTGGTCAGTTGGTTGGTTTTGGAAGTATGTTTCAGTCTTTCACAGGTAATTAGAAAACGACTCCCTGTTTGGCTATGGAATTTGAAAGTGGAATGGTAGCCATTTCGTACTCTTTTTGCTGGGTCAACTTTTGAGAAACTAAGATATAACTCGGGCTTTCAATACCGGGATCCCATATTACCGTAATCACGGATAAATATTGTCCTTTTTCAATACCAGTGTTGACGAGCCTATACCGTGATTGCGGTATTATAAACATTAATATGTATAGGTATATGTTTATCAACGCAATTTGTTGTAGTAAGTATTAGGAAATTTAATTTTGAGATATGATAATTTTCGATGACTATTCTGATTCTGATCTGATTCGATTAATTCTGATTCGACGATCATTTATAGTCTGAAATGATGATGTCATTTCTGCCGAAAAACATCCACTGCTGGACATAGGCCTCCCCCAAACACCGCCACTTCGACCAATTCTGTGCTATTCGCATCCAGCGGATTCCTGCGGACTTCACCAGCACTACGCCTTCCGGTACGTGGTCGCAACTCCAGGAACATTTCGTATTCATCGGCCATCAGTTCTGCAAGCAATGCATGGTGGAATTTAGTCACTAAATTAAAATTAGTAGTTTCCGTAACTAATCTTGCATGTGTAAAGTTCAACATAAACTTTTTATTGGATGGAATCTTACCACATGGTATTTCCGCATGCCTACGATAAATCTGCGTTGATTTTTGCAACGGACTCGCTAACACACACATAGTTGCTCAGGTTTTTCGAAGATTAAGCTTGCAAGGTCGGACCGTGGATAAGTGACCCTTTATATAATATAATTATGTACATATAAAGACTCCTACGTGCCTCGGGAATCACGTTAAAGGTCATAGCACACATAATCAACTCGGAAAGGGATCGTCACCGTATCGCCTTTCGCCTCGCCGTCAAACAGGCGTCAACCTAGCGTAAGCACGTAACCAAAGCGGATCAGAAGCTCCGAGACGTCGACTTGGCTACGGCTAGGCGACGACGCCGCGCTTACGGCTCGCCAATCGCTGGTTGATTGTGCTGCAGGCAGGCTACGGGAAGGGTGAGAGGGGCAAGGGTGGACGAAGAGACGTAAGCTCGGGTACGGAGAGACGAAGCGCTTGAACTGCAACTTAACCACGCACCGCACCGCGGTTGGTGAGCTTGTTCCGAGGCGAGGCGATTACGTTACGATTCCGATTAGTGTGCGTTGCAGTAGGGAGTTTCATACAAAGAATACAGAATGGCTCGAGTTGATACGGTGACGATCCCTTTCCGAGTTGATACGTGTGCTATGACCCTAGGCCGTTGGTCCCAGGTGTCATTTGTAGATGATTGACAGGCGTTACGGGTAGTTAGAACCCCCAAAAGTCTAGTCTAGTAAGTCGCTCTATGTTAAATACTGGTATTCAGCTGCATCTGGTTAGACTGGATGCCGACCACAATATAGTTGGGAAAAGGCAAGACAGATGAAGGTTTTTGCAACGCAAATAAATTGTAAGCAAGCGGAACTACCTTTCCCTACTATCATGTAACGGCAAACAGCCGATATGCAGTTAACCCCTACCTAAACATTATGTTGACCCATCAGGGAATAATCCTGACGTTTTGTTAGCATCAGTACAACATTCAGCAGCCGTCAAAACGTACGTCAAACACACCGTATTTGGCACTTTATTACAGTGTCGGCCATAGATATCCGGTGTCGACAGTGTCAACAACTAATAAAACTGGCCAAACCAACGCAATGCTGACGCGTCACCGCAACGACGACGGCCTTTCCATGACAAATTACTACCAATATTACGGACCCAAACAAACAATGCTACCAACAGATATGTCTCCAAGAAGTTTTTATTTTATTTATATTCCACAGCGTACCGTATGCCAACAGTCCCGAATAAATATACAAGTTACGCGCCCAGTATATCAAAGAAAACGCGGTTTTGAGTAAAATACTTATATTAATCTACGTAGACAGAGTAATCTATAGACTCATGGTATCCGTGTCACCGAAAGGGACAAAAAATTCCGGCAATCTTCATCTTAATATCATTTTTACAGCTTATTACACTGCACCTTACCATTTTCACAGTTGTGCAAATGTACTATTATTGAATTATGCACGAAAAAGATCTTATTTTCCTTTTAATCGCGGTGTAGTTTTTATTATTTCATTCATAAACGTAATTCATAAACTTGTTGTGCACATTTATGTGCTTAGCCAACACGCAGTAAGGGACAGAAATATTCTTACTCTGTCTCTTTTCTTTGCTAGTGACGTTAATATATTTCTCTTTTTCTTGTGCGAATGAAAAAGAAGATATGCAGCAGTCTATAGTTTACTCTGTCTACGTTAATCTACCTGAACTTTGAAGAACTTCCTTCTGGCTTTCTTCATTAAGGAACTTCGTGAAATGTTTGTTCGCCACATTGTTTGAATATAATTCATTTGGATGATTAAAATTTTGTTTTCAGTTTATTTATTTTGCGAATGTGATGTTAACTTTGGTTTGGCTCGTCTGTTATTTTTAATGAGTGCGCTCGTAACAATGTTATATCACAATTTACTTTTGACTCGATGTTGTTTTCACTGACAGTAGTATTTGTAAGCCGTATTGCTAGCTTTTGCATGTGAATTCATTTGCGTGTTTCTTGTTTTCGAATTATTATTCATAGTATTCTCAATATTTATTTAAAGTGTTTAACGGTGCCTAAAATGGTGAGAAGGGCCCGTGGCTAAATAATAACAGCCGCACAGGTCGATCGATCAGGTTAAGCTACGCTTGCCGCGGTTGATCCGTGGAAAGGTGACCATCTTTACATACCGAGACCCCTCCGTGTCTCGGAAAGCACGCCGTTGGTCCCGGCTGTCATTCGTGCATCTTTGACAGTCGTTACAGGTAGTCAGAAGCCCGAAAGTCTGACCACCAGTCTTACCAAGGGGTATCGTATTACCCAGTAACTGGGTTGTGGAGGTCAGATAGGCAGTCGCTCCATGTAAAATACTGGTATTCAACTGCATCCGGTTAGACTGGAAGACGACCGAAAAGGCTAGGCTACTTTTGTAAATTTATTCAAAAATACGTAAATAACACCTTAACAGCTTTATCACAACAACAAAGATATCTACATCTAGGAAGTTACATTGACTACCCAAAAATACAATTAAAATACCATCAAAAATACAGTTAAAAAAAACAATATACACAATTAAGAATACAATCAAAAATAAAAATAAAATACAATTAAAAATACGATAAAAAATAAAATTACAAATACCATTAAAATACAATTAAAATCACTCTCAACATTTTCAATACACTTCCTCCTTCACTCCTGTGAACTTCATCAGGCTGCAGTGAAATATATCTACCTCATTTGAAATAATATTCAACAATCTTATGGCGCGTGATAAGGGGGCAAACGTGTTCAGGTTAGTCCTAGTTGATGGCTCCAGTAGCGTAGGCGTGTGGCGACGCACGCTCCCGCAACCGGATTATAAAAGTTTATGCATGATACAGCCATCATTCCATTCCAATTAACTGTACAAATGCTCACATTAAAACAAAAATAGGTCAACATCGGAATGATTTCATTGTAATTACTGATCCATACCGATACAGCAATCATTGTGACGTCATCAATCAATCACTGATTAATCATTAAGCAATCAAATTAATAATTTTGTGCGACTGTGACGCATTAGGGCAAGCTTCATATGAATTAATCAGCCTATAACGTTCCCACTGCTGGGACACAGGCCACCTCTCTGTGAGAAGGAGTGGGCTATAATCCACCACGGAGGCGCAGTGTAGATTGGTAGATGTCGTATGTCTTCAGGTCATACCGGTTTCCTGATGATGTTTACCTTCACCGTTTTGAGAGGTGATGAAATAAATCACACAAAGTAAAGCGCCTGTCTGGGTGCGAACTCACGACCTGCAACTCGTAAGTCCGGATCGTTACCACTAAGCCACCACTGCTCCTACCATTGTATTCAGCATTGGACTGGAATAGGTTACAAAAAGGAAGACAATACAATCTTTTTTTTTTTAAACGTTGCCCCACACTAAGAATTTCTCCTTTATTGTGGGTACGTTTACAAACATTTAAACTCACATACACAAACAGTCAGACCCGGAACAACTACTTACTACTTACTTAATCATTACTGAATTTAACATAGGTATACAAATTGCAGGGAATACATTTTATTTAAGCTATCATTATATTGATTAAAGATCATTCAAAACTCGGGATTTAGATTTTTTGTGTGAATTTGACGTTTGACGTCAAACGTTTGATTTTAATCGATTCAAAGGCCGAAATTTTCGCAAGACTGCATTATAAATGGTCATCCCTTTATATTATTACTTTACATTATAATTATGACTTGAATTTTTTTTCATAGGATGTTATGAGGCACCGAAAGTATTCCCAATCTGCGTCATTTGGAGGTCAAATGAAAGTCAAGCGTTGAAATAAACTCCATCTTATAATTTTAAGCGCAAAAAATAGAAAAATAAGATTAAGAAACCTAAAAGCTCGAGATGGTTTTGGAATCAGCGTAGGATTTTTTTTCTTAGCATACCCAATTGGCCTTCAGTAGTTTCGAAGATTAATACAAACTCACAATTACCTCTCTATAATAATTATAAATATAATGGATGGCATTTTTAACGACTTGAAAAAATTAGAGAAACGAGATTTTGAATTTTTTTTTTTATTACAAAAAAATTTGAACTTCGAATCATACCTGCCACCCAAATGTCAATGTCATCTGGTATAGAAGTATAGATGAAACCTCGTGCCTTTAAACAATACAATAAACCGATCCATTCGACACTACAGCACCCCAAGATACCAGGACAACATAATCATGCTAGTACAATACCTATTAGATACGACATATTTGTCTAAGAGAATCAGCAAACACACTCAAGTATTTAGAAGGACCCTTAGCCTAGATTTAGAGCGTTCCTCGAAAACAGCCCTTCCGTTCTCAGTAAACGGCAAACTTTGTGAATTGTCAAACAGTCGTCATTGTTCCAAAATTGCGTTGAACAAGTCCTTAATTGTGAATTTTGCTTCCACCCCTCCTTTCACGATAAAACTGTTTAAGCCACGACCGTTTTGTTAATGAAAAATGTTTTTTGAACTTCTAAAAGTCAGATAAGGTCCGCGTTAGCTTCTAGTTTTACATATTCAGGAGATCAAGCCATTAATTAAGCATTTTAATTGTAGTTCGTCCGGATGAGACTTTGTTAAGCGTGTTAAGTTAGGGATGCTCAGTTCTGTTAAGTTTTTTTGTGTTGTAAAATTGTATGTCTTTCTGAATTTCATCAAGCTGCCGCTGCTTTTTTCTTTGTTATTCCAAAATTTAACTGCCACGTAGTTGGTCTCGTGGTCGCAAGCGCGACTGCTGAGCTTGGAGTCCTGGGCTCGATTCCCGGGTTGGGCAAAGTGTCCATTGGGAATTTCTCAGTAACTGTCCGGAGCGTAGAAGTTGGCGGTATGAAACCACCGTATCTTGGAAAGCACAGTAATACGTTGGCCCTACATCTGATCTCTCTCTGGTCGTGTCGGATTGCCATCCCATCGGATTATGAGAGTGAGGGAAGAGAGAGTGCAGCTGTGTCTACGCACACACTTGTGCATTATATTATCTCCCGCGCCGAAGGCTGATCTCCGTTGAAATAGGTCGCCATGGCCGAACTTCGGCCTAGAGGACTTTATTGCAACTTTTATAAGTAAAACAGGTTGGCCGTTATCATTATCATAATCTTTTGCAAATACTGAATACTCGCATCCAACAGGTTCCTGCGGCCTTCACAAGGTCGTCGGACCACCTTGTGGGAGGCCTTCCAACGCTACGTCTTCCGATGCGCGGTCGCCACTTCAGAACCTTTCGGCCCCATCAGCCATTTGTTCTGCGAGCAATGTGCCCTGCCCACTGCCACTTAAGTTTGGCAATTCTTTGGCAAGCACAGAACCTGTCGAAGTGGAGGTGCTTGGGGGAGGCCTACGTCCAGCAGTGGACGTCTTTCGGCTGAAATGATGATGATGATGATGATGACTGAATACTAGTATTCAGCTGGATTTCGTTAAACTAGAAGCCAACTCTAACATAGTTGGGAAAAGGCTAGGTAAATGATGATCACTTCTACCTTCCACTCCCGTAACCCTTAAAAATAACCCATAGCCTCCCCTCTTCGTCAAACCAATTGTTACCACCTCCACGTTAATATACCCCAATCATCGCGATAGCAAAAGTAAATCCGACATTGTTACTAACGATCGACATTTAAGGGCTTAAGAACATTATGAACAAGATTTGAATATTTTAATGGCATCAGATTTATCTAGCTTTCAATTTAATTTAAGAGGATTTAGCGGGGCTTACGGCTTACAATAATATACAGGACTTACTGTCGTCATGCTTATCTATCGAGATACAACGTCGGAAGTGTACTTTAAAACTTTTTATGTTACTACTAGCTTCTGCCAGCGACTTCATCCGCGTGAAATTTCTTGTCCCCCCGTCGCATTGCATCGCCTGTTACTTTGTTTTCACTTTTTTACTCTTTGTTCTGCTCTTAAGGGTCCTAGCATGATGTTACGTAGCCTATAGTCTTCCTCAAAAATTGAGCTCTCAAATGCAAAAATAATTTTTCAAATCCGACTGGTAGTTCTAGAGATTTGCGCGTTCAGACAAACAAACTCTTCAGCTTTATGATAACTGTAGACTAGTTATGTTTTAAAGGCTATTTCGTTGAGAATGCTATATCTTTTTCATTTTCAAAAAGGTTTACATGAAAAAACTACAACTACATGAGAATTTTTCAGAAATCTGCGGTATTAAGAACAAGTTTCAAGTGACGAGTGGTCAAGGTTCTTTCAGAGAAACTGCTTTGGAGAAGGTAGTGTTTTCTGTATCATATCCAAAGAAGATCACAGAAACTATGGATGGAATGTGTGAAAGATGATATAGCTAGAATGGGGGTGACTACTGAAATGACGCCGCACGGAACTAGTTGGCCGCACCTTAGGTATGTGAGCGGTGGGACGGAGGGATGGGGGCGCTTTGTCATTACTCAGTACGTGCGTTGCGAACAATAGGCAACCCCGCCGCCCTCACCCCCGTCCCCACCCAGGGTGCGGCCAACTAGTTCCGCGCGGACTATAATAGAGAAGGACAGAAGGAGACAAGAAGAAGACATATTGTGCCGATCCCAAATAAATTGGAATAAGAGCAAGGATAACCAATCATAGTCAAGGCTCCTTACATTCCATAGATGTCTATACTTGTTCCACTTCCAAAACATAGATTGACATATTCCAAGTAATGTTTTTTAGTCAAGTGTTTTCATCAAAGTATGAAACACACGTTTACATGTTGTGTCTATTGTTTATGTGTATCGTTTACACCTAAAACGACTTTAAAAGATTAGTTGCGTACAAAATTTATAGAAAAAAGGGTAATTATATTTTAATTCAATGTCTTTTACAAGATTTGTTGTCAACAAGTATCACAACTTGTTTATGGATGTAAACGCGGGGATAAGCCGTCTAAATACCTATAGTTTAACAGTTTCTACTATTGTTAAAAATGGTGTCAAGGTGTCAACCCTACTATAAAACAACCAGCTAATATTTGAGATGTAGCTTCTTCTCTTGCGATGAAACCTTCTTTTGAATTAGTTTTTTTTTTTCGAGTATCCGTTACATTGTAGTTTCGTAGGTTTAGTTACTTTACAATGATTTTATTTTTAGTTTCTATTTCAATACTACTCTATTTATTTTGTAAGCGTATATTTCAAAGCACGAGTATTTTTTTTTCTATTAAAAAATCTTTGTAATATCAGGAATATTACAGAGATTTTTTAAACCTCACTTTACATATACGAGTATAAATATTAACCCCTATCAGTGATAAATTGGTTTTCAAAGAGAAATATATAGTGTTAACGTTCAGTTACTGCAACAATCAGTTTTAAATAACACTCAACGAATATTTCGCCCAACTCACATACTCAAATTATTCATTTATCATCGGAACGAATACAAATATTTGTATAATTGTTTCCCACAGCGATGCATCCACTTTAGTCTACTTTTATAAATCCATATTCAAAGGAAATAATTAATACACCCGTCATTTTGACCTACACAACCAAAAGTATTACATGGTATTAAATTTACAATAGGCAACATCGGGTATTCAGTTATGGATAGTCAAGTAACATGGTACAAAGGCAGGAGGATGATAACAAAAGAATTATCATCATCATTAAAATTTCAGCCGAAAGACGTCCACTGCTGAACATAAATGCTCCCCAAGCAACGCCACTTCGACCGATTCTGTTCTTGTAACATTCTTAAAAGAATGACTATCATTTACGAGCTCACCGTTGATGACAATGAGCAACAAAACTATGAAATAAGAGAAATCATAACCGCTAGAGCTTCGAGTATGAACACGAAACCTTTACAAAAGATCTCACATAAATTGCAGTGTCCGAGATGAGGAGCTTGGCACTCTCGTTCGTGTAGATAAATTCTATGCTGCAAAAATAGCTAGGCTAGGAATAACTAAAATTGGAAATGGCCAAAGTAACAAAGTAGAAAAGAAGTATATACTCAGCAAAGATTGAATGGATGACGTTTATAAAGTTGATAAATCAAATTTTCATCATCTACCTAGCCTTTCCCAACTATGTTGAGGTTAGCTTTCAGTCTACCCGGATGCAGCTGGATACCAGTATACCAGTATTGTACATGGAGTGACTGCCTATCTGACCTCCACAATCTAGTAACTGGTTCATACGATACCCCTTAGTAAGACAGGATGTCAGACTTTCGGGCTTCTGACGACCCGTAACGACTGTCAAAGATCCACGAATGACAGCCAGGATCAACGGCTTCACGTACTTTGCGAGACACGGCGGGGTCTCGGTACCTATGTATAGATTACCCATTCATAGACCAATCGCGGCAAGCGTAGCTTAACCTGATCGATCGAACCTTGCGGCTATTTTATATATTATTACTTAACCACGAGCCCCAGATAAACCAAATATGACAGTTACAAAACTGTTTAATTAGGATCAGACATCATCTGCCTAGCCTTTTCCGGGTTATATACCTACGGGCCAGTTTTCAGTCTAACCGAATACAGCTGAATGCCAGTATTTAATAATAAAAATACCAATCAGACAATAGTGATCATTTTAATTAAAGTCTTTGGACGCGTACCGCAAGGGCTGGTTCGAGGTAGCGCGGGAAAGGATCAGTTCCTGGAGGGATTTGGGGGAGGCCTTTGCCCAGCAGTGGTATAGTATAGGATAAACAAAAAACAAAAACAATATCTTAGCTAATATTGAATTCAACAGATCACCAGGGGTTCACCAGGGGGCCAAGTCTCTCAATTGTGTTTTTGACAGATTTGTCATGCAAAATCTGTGAAAAAGTCACAATGGCATTGCAACGTTTGTAAATAAGTAAACTGAGAACCCAGCGAACTTCTTCCTATTTATTGAGAACACTGCCAACATTTAAAAAAAACTTATTGAAATTCTAAAATCTCCTTCGCAAAATCTAAAGAATTTCACAAGCTCCAACCTCACAGCGAGTACCTCTCTACGTATAGTACCGGACTCACAATTTGTCTTGCAATACAGCCTTTACTGCACCCAACTGGAATGCACAAGTTGGCTACAAAAGAAATCGTTCAGTTACTCTTACCAGAAACTTTTGCTATACTGAATGTTAAAGCAGAAATCGTGTCTATTAATTTGGCAGTTTCATTTGATAGTTGGAAGCATTTGAGTGATTCATTTAAAGTTAAATCTCTCTATTTTTTTATTATTTTCTTCTTAACCATCTTGCTTCCTTTTCTTATTTTTGTTTGTCTTTAATCTTTCTTTGTTATCATTATATTTTAGGCCTTAGGAAATTACTTCTTTGAAAGTATTTTACTCATTATATCTTAGAGCTACAGTAAATTTTCATCGCTATACAGTAACACGTATAGCAGATATTGCCTACAAAGTTACCTGCTTGTCTCATAAATCATTTTTTTTTACTCGTCTTTACCTATTTGAAGTAGTTCACATTTGCAGGTAGAGATTGGGTTTTAAATCACTATAGACTACACGAAAAGCTATGGTCAAAGTTAACCATACCTTCACTAGATTACAGTTCTTTTAACTTAATAGAATCACAAAAGACTGTGACAGTTCTGACAAAAGCATCCAAACCTCATCTGCAAAAGACACAAAAGTTTGCACGATCCCTAAATCACTTCAATTCAAAGGCTAAACACAGATACTTTAGCTCCCACTCAAATGTATTGACCTGCATCGAATACACTAAACTGAAAGTTTGGAAATAAATTTATCGTACGTCCGTACCAAGAAACTTCGAAGATTTAGCCTGCGCAGTTTGACTTGAATTGTTTCAAAAGTTTCCACCAAAAATATTTGATTACGCGAGTTCTGTAAACGTTTCTGTTAAATTAAATAAATTTATTTGACGGAAATTTGGGATGTCAGAAAACTTCAATATCGGTTTTTCTTGCAAATTTTAGAAAAGTACCGAAAGTTCATTTCAGGAATAGGTTGAAGTTATATTCACACCGTCATAGCATCATTTTGAAATTTAGTTCGAAAAAATATTTTATCATTAGCATAAGCATAATCAGCCTATAATGTTCCCACTGATGGGACTGGCCTCCTCTCTGTAAGAGGTAGTGGGCCGTAATCCACCACACGGGCCCAGTGCGGGTTGGTAGATGTCACACGTCTTCGAATTATTCGTTTTAGGACATCTCAAAATATTCACCAGTTTGAGAGCAGTGGTGATGAAATAATTTACACAAAGTATAGTGCCTGTCTGGGTTCGAACCTACGGGTTATACTGGAAGCCGACCCCGACTTAATTGGGAAAAGGCCACTGATGAGAAAAATGCAATGTAAATGATCACACTAATATTATAAAGGCGAAAGTTTGTGAGTGTGTGTGTGTGAGTGTGTTTATATGTTTGTTACTTCTTCACGCTCAAACGGCTGGACCAATTTTGCTAAAATTTGGTATGGAGGTAGCTGACACCCTGGATTAACATATAGGCTACTTTTTATCCCGATATTCCCACGGGATCGACATTTACGCGGGTAAAACCGCGGGGCGCAGCTAGTGTTAAAATAAAAACAAAATGAAATTTACGGCTCGCTGAAGAAAATATGAATACAAGTAGCCATACAACTAATTCCAAACTCCATATATTATTTCTCCAACCACGTATTCAAAAGGAAGTTTTATTGCCCATAAAAGTGGTCGACTTAATATCATGAAATGAAATCAGAGGTCCGGCTTCATCCTCGGTAATACATTTTACGCGACAACCCTATTGGATGAATTTCTATCTCCTGTTTTTACGACACTGGGTGAGAAATCAAATTTTTAGGGATATTTGCATTTAGCAAGGGTAAGGAAAAATGAGACTTAATACGCAGCTGTGGGTGAAACAAGTTATGAATGATATTGATTTTAACACCATTATGACTTTTTTTTTGCTAGCCTATGCTGTCCCACTGCTGGGCAAAGGCCTCCCCCAAATCCTTCTAGGAACTCTATTCCCGCGCCACCTCGAACCAGCCCTCGCGGTACGCGTCCAGGTCATCTCGCCATCTCTTTCTGGGCCGGCCTCGGCGGCGCCTGACTGAATAACTTTTATGAACTGAAAAAGCTACCGCTTAGTTCGTACATAATTAATGGAATTTCAACAAATGTAAACTCAAACTAAAAGCATTTATTTTAATTAAACCATGTACAGGCATTTTTGAGTTGTCAAAAGAGTGATGTTAAATGAGAACCCACTGTAGCTTTGAGTCAAGCATGATCCCTAGGAAAACCGTATTTCCGACGAATTCAAGTATCTCCTTATTCAATACAACGTGACATTCACTACTTCTAACATTCGGCAAAGCGAATCTAATGCATTTAGTTTTTTTCTCATTTAATACCAAATTATTTACAGTAAACCAATTATGGACCATAAGCATAGCGTTCTTTACGTCGTCAAACACCTGTGCACGTCTGTGTCTGTAAAACACTCAAATAAATCTTAAAATTGATATTAAACATTCGATTAGAGACGAAGCAGAATATTCCAAGATGTGTTTCTTTATTTAGCCTGATAAAGTAATGTCCCATGTGCTGGGGAAAGGCCTCCCTCAAGTCCTTCCAGGACCTCTTTTACCGCACTATCTCGAACCAGGCCCCACGGTATGTAACCAGGTCATCTTGGCACCTCATTCTGGGCCGGCCTCGGCGGCGTTGTCCATCTTCAGGCATCCATTGTATGGACACTTTTGCCCAGCAGCCATCGTGCATACGGTTGATATGACCCACCCAATTCCATTCGAGTTTATTTCTAAAGTAAATAATGAAGAGGTACTAATTAGTGTAAAACACAAACTTAAAAGTAACTCTGTAATGTTGTTGAAGAGGTGAAGAAGTTCCACCTTAATTAGTATATAAACAAAATTATATTTCACGAATGGCCTCTAAACGGGAATAATTGTTCTTAGACTGTCTTAATTTGAGGCTTTCAAGAATATTTCTCTCTTGAAGCCATTTTGCGCGGCATGGACCAAATTATTTGGATGAATTAGAGGGAATCTGTTAACATATTTTTGCTGCAATATTGTTGCTTGGGAATGAAGGCACTCATGATGGAATACTTACTGTATCCTGCGTATAACTGAAGCATTTTTTTACTTCTCTTCTTCAGCGTCGATTTCTATTAACAATTTTGTCCAATTGTGATTTATGCTTGAAATCCTCAATTTGTAATAATACAATGTAGGGTCATAACTTTCCACATTACCCCATTAGGTCTTCTTAAGGAACTGCTGCTAAACTTAAGGATTCTTTTGTTTAACAGAACAACAAGCATTCGCCATTTTTTAATGTTGTCGTACTGAACAACGAGGTATTCATTTGCAATTAGATAAATTAGCATTCTAGCGAAACATTCGCTCATTAAGTGAATACGTCTGTCTACCTAGCCTTGTCTCTACTATTTTGAGGTCGGCTTCCAGTCTAACCAGATGAAGCTGAATACCAGTATTGTACGTGGAACGACTGACTATCATACCACCACAACCCAGTGGGGAACCCGATACCCATTGGTAAGACTGGCTGTCAGACTTTAGGTCTTCTGACTACCTGTCACGACTCTCAAAGATCTACGAATTACATTCGGCTCAAAAAGTATTGCTCAGGTTCTCTAGCGTCTTAGTGTGGTAAAAACAGTGTTATACTTGCATTCATCTTTTTCTATTTAGAATCTAACAGATTATCCTATACCTCCCTTCAGCTTTCCATAATTCATCGTAAGAAAAGAACGCCTTATCACGTATTAACACTAAAGTTACTAAAGTAGTAAATGAAAGGAGTCCAGCTCATCCCGCCATCTCCGTCTAGACCTGCCGCGAGGTCGTTTGCCATTAAGCGGGACCCAAAATTACTCCAAAAATAAAATCCACTACCACATGTATCAATTCCATAAATTCTAGCCCAAAGTTTACCGTCCGTGCCAGCACAATAACGTAAGATGCATTCCATAGTTATTTACACCATTATGGGCTGTGACGTTCCCTCGTAACATTTGCATTTGGACGCTACTTTTGGTACCACTGTGGTGCCAAGTGGTTTTGGCGCGACAAACTTAATTGTCAAGTAATTTAGATATGAGTTATTGGTATGTTGCTGCTCCAAATGGGGCAGCGGTGAAAATTTTGTGTTTTATTTGTGGCTTCATATTTTGGGGAGATGTGTCGGTGTGGAGATCTTTAAACTGCTTTGTACGAGAAGATAATAAATGAAGGTGGGCTGAAATCCCAGTCTTACGAATGACTGTAGGACTTAAACTGTTTTAATTTCAAAAAGACTCATCGTGAACTATTGCAGTATGGTTATTGGTAATACCAGCTCAGCTATAAAGTATCGGCTGGCATATACCTAAAATTAAAACTGTCACAGACACACCAAACATTAAAAATTGTGGTTCTAAGTCTATAGTTTTATAGCGGTATCTACAAAACCACATGCGAACAACGCGTCATACTGACGTCACGCAAAATCCTGCATCTCACAAGCAGAGTTTACCGCGCAACTAGCACAGATACAACGGCCTGACATGAATAATCGGGCAGTTGCCCGCCAGACACAACACCCGTCTGGTCGGAGGATCCTCCCTTTTCTATAGAGTATGAGTGAACTTTACACCCTGGTTCTCATACCTCCATAGTTTACATTCCAATGATCTAAGCACGGTACAGCTTCCCCACGATTCCTATACAACCAGAATCAAGGGCATTCGCTAAAGACATCGAACCATGTAGGTAATACTACATATTCCAGATGCAATCTATACGCGCGTACTCGTGCTCCTCGAAAATAAAGTAAGTAGTATTATGTCGTGACATCACAAATCCTCCCCTCTGTCACATAATGTGTATTAGCAGAAAACCAACTTCAGACAACTAATGCATTGGTACAGACGCCAGGACATTAAGCTACCCTAAACTGCCAAATTTTCCCATTGAACTAAAGGCTTTAGAGATAAAGTTGAAAATATATTTAATAAATTTTACAGATTATAGTAGCTTGATGTGCTGGCGTCTGTACATAATTGTCGTGGTGACCTAAGGGTTCGTAAGTTCAGAGTTTGAATTCAGCAAGTACCGATGTGATTGTTTCACACTCATAGACATCACTGACTGACGACTGATGAATCACCGTTTTCCGTGAAGAAAACACTGTGTTGAAAGCTGGATTTATAATGTTCTGAAATCCTTGACACGCGGTAAGCCGACGTAGTGAACAAAAACCGTTCCATTTCTGTATAGGAAGAGGCTGACCGGCACTATGTCTGTATGAGAGCAATTATACATAGTTTAGTATTATTCAGGCACAGGAGGGGCCCGTGGCTAAATAATAACAGCCGCTCAGGTCAATCGATCAGGTTAACCTACGCTTGCCGCGGTTGATCCGTGGATGGGTCATCCTGACCATCTTTACATACCGAGACCCCTCCGTGCCTCGGAAAGCACGTTAAGCCGTTGGTCCCGGCTGTCATTTGTGGATCTTTGACAGTCATTACGGGTAGTCAGAAGCCCGAAAGTCTGACAACCAGTCTTAACTGGTTTACTTTAACTAACTAACTTTCGGCCTTCTGACTACCGTACCCGTAACCCAGTAACTGGGTTGTGGAGGTCAGATAGGCAGTCGCTCCATATAAAATACTGGTATTCAGATGCATCCGGTTAGACTGGAAGCCGACCCCAACATAGTTGGGAAAAGGCTAGGCAGATGATGAGTATTATTCAGGTGTACGTGTGTCGCTGTTGATTAAATGCGGTGACTTTCTCATTCATAGTGGATTTAGAATTTATAGGAATTGAAGTAATTTCGACTACTCGCAACAATTACCTCTTGGCAAAGTGGCTCATTGTTGCACTAATGGCGACAATCGCTTTGAGGAACGTCCATCTATATATTTTTTAAAGAGTTAACAATATTTGTTGACCTTTTGTTTCCTTCTTCTCTGTGTCATGTCACCTAGTAGGGCTACCATACAACTGACAAATGAGGGATTTGACGGCATTACGGTTTTGTCAGCTGTTTCTAGCAGTATTTATTGTGTGCGTTGTTCTTTGTAAGTTTACCTGTTTTCATACTTGTGTTTGTAAAAAGACAATAAAGAGAGTTTGTTTGTTTGAACGCACTAATCTCTGGAAATACCAGTCGGATTTGAAAAATTATTTTTGCATTTGATAGCCCAATTCATAGGGAAGTTTCACGCCATTTAACATCACGCTATAGTCCTTAGGAGCCGAGCAAAAAGAAAAAAAGTCAGAAAGAGCGCTAAGCGAAAACGAAGTAATAGCGCGGGCGGGCGATGGGATGCGACGCGATGCTCAATGGCCGAAGTCGCGTGCAGAAGCTAGTAATCATAATAAATCTTCGGCAACAAGGCATAAAGCAGTTAAATATTCCTCATATACTCTTGGTATCACACGGATATCTATGGTATCACAAAACATTTAAAGTATCGTCAACCTAAAACAATTTTCCTCGGAAAAGTCGTTTATATTTCTCCGCACGGGCATCCCTAAGCCATTCTGATATTACATCTGCTCAGAAATCCTTCACTATATTTCCTATCGACCGACAACTGTTCAACAAATAGAATAAAACATCGCAATTTCCTTGGGACCGTGCGTGGTTCCGTACTACCTATTTCCTTCCGAGTCACACCTGGCAACAGTAATTTACACTCAACTGAAATAACCCTCACTGAAAATTGTTCTTTATGTCACCGAGCTAAGGTTGTGTTTTTTATTTGGTGGACAGCAAAGTGTAAGTTTGTAAGGAAACACATGCCTGCTGCTAAATAAATAAGAACAATATTGCAACTAGTGTTGGATGTTTTTCTGTTTCATTACCTCGTTTCACAGTTGTAAAGGGTTTGACGTTTTGTTTTGTTGTTTAAATGCCTGCAGAACTGTATCGCTTTGTCAGTTTTGGTAATGAGAGAGAATGTTCTTCGGAATCTCTAAATAAACTCAGAAAATCTCTTATTAGACTGATATGGCAAATACCAATATTCTTTTTGCTTCTGGCAATATCAGCCTATCATATTCCCATTGCTGGGACCAGGGACTCAAACTGTAACCGAAATACGTGTTTTTAACACTGTTTTTTTAAACTGTTTTAAAAGAAAAACACTTCTAAATGTAACTGATACAATAATGTTACAGAATCAAATTTTAACCTTTTATGTGTGTTAATAAGTGTGTAACAGAAATATGTATAACAGAAATAAGCATTTGTAGGTATAATTGCACGATACCGCAAAAACACGCGGCGATCAGACAGACGCGGCGTTGGCAAAATAGCTTCAATCCAGTCGGGATTGCGGCTATTTTGGCAACGCCGCGTTTACCGGTTACACTTATTAACACTGTTGACACTTTAATATCGGTTGCAGATTACATTTTTATAAGAGTTTTTTCGGTTAACACATTGAAAAACACATTTATAAGGGTTACATATTTGATTCTGTTATCAATTCAATATGTAACACTTCACTTCACTTTCTCAATTCTGTAGCCTTTATGAAGGTATTTTTATGTCCCCTGGGACACAGGCCTCCTCTCGGTGAGAGGGAGTGGGCCGTAAACCACCACGCGGGCCAAGTACAGGTTGGTAGATGTCACATGTAGGTATTTGGAAAACGGCACCCTAATTGCGTAACACACTTTCAATCCCAATGCAAATAATTTTGAAGAATATTGCTAATCCATTGCTTCATATGTTCGAAAAATGTGTGCTCTACAACGTAAATTACGCAATAAATGTTGTTGAACTGGCAAACGCCATTGCTACTTTTAGTGTGTTAATCAATTAACCCGTGGATTGTGGATATCAGTATCTTTGTTTTAAGCGAAACGCACGTAGAGACGACAGCACATCAAGCTTCTGTCAAATTTCTTTATTAGATTTTCAACTTTATCGCTAAAGCATAAGGTCAAAGTTGATTGGGAAAATTTGACAGTTTAGGGTAGCGTGATGTGCTGGCGTCTGTGCATTTCAATTTGACGACTTCTACAAAAAGATGGCCTCTTTATCATCGTCATCTATTTCATAATAAAAAGAATGCAAGTAAGCTGGCTTGTGGTCCAGGATGACCGATAGCCTAGTGGTCTAATGTAATTGAATTGCAACTTACCCAGCACGGCAGAAATAAGTCTGGCGGTATTGCATTCTCGGAAGAACTCTGAAAAGGAAAAAAATATTCAATATTTATATACCTGTGACGTTATATTTTACTAGAGACTTTTTAACTGAGAGGAACCCTATTGAAAATGGCTGTTTTATTCAAAGTACTTTAATTATAATGAATAAAAAAACTAACCAATATAATATCTATGGTTTTTTATAAGATCAAATGAGCACTAAGATTCGTTCTTTCTGTGAAAATTTCAACTATCCCGGTTCATGAGATACAGCCTGGTGACAGACAGACAGATGGACAGTGGAGTCTTAGTAATAGGATCCCGTTTTTACCCTTTGGGTATGATGGAACCTTAAAAACGAAAGAAAGGCACACAATATTCACACAAAAACATAAAATAGTATAGTTAGACTAAGGCCTTTTGCACATTATAAGAAACTTTCTTGTGTCTTATGAGAAATGTCTTATAAGAAATTCAGTCGCAATGATTGTTATATCAGACCATGCATATTATCCGACATAAGAAAAAATATCTTGTAATATGCATGGTCTGATATAACAATCATTGCGACTGAATTTCTTATAAGACATTTCTCATAAGACACAAGAAAGTTTCTTATAATGTGCAAAAGGCCTCACGGCTGCGCCAAATAGGCCCAGTTCAAATGCTAGACAACTATAATAGGCCGACCGCTTAACTGAGACGTTGTCTGAGGTAGCAGCGTGGTGCGAGAGGGGTGTGGTGACATGGTGCTAGAGCTCTGTTATCCGTCAACTTGTGACAACCATATACCTTTTTTTTTTTTTGACGTAGAGAAATGCTCATGCATTCCGCACTACCACGGGGAGATAGTGCAGTTATGTGGGACTCTAACCCGCTAAAACTCCACGGTGTCCTCCTTTGCCGCTTACGGCTGGAACACGGGCAACCGCGCAGCTACCTCAGACAACATCACAGTTAAGCGGTCGGCCTTTAATGCCTGACGCTGGTTTTCAACTGGGCTCTATGTTACGGATGTAAATATTTTACAAGTTTTTCAAGTTCAACAGTAGGCACACTTCAATGACGCAAGGAGTGGGGCTCGCACTTACCTATTGCTCTTTAGTTAATGGGTTATTGTAGCTTTTATACTAGATTTAACCTCGAGACAAACCGAAAGTGACTGAGAATGAATATTTTTAAATTAAAAAAAAATCACGGACAGCGGTTGAATCACGTCAAAGCATCGTGATCCAAACAACCCCAAAGTTTAAAGCTGCCGGTAACAATACCCACACAGTACCTGCAGTAGCGGGATACTTGAAAATTCTTACATTCCGGCTTTGGGGTTATTTCAGCCAGAAACTTGGTAAAGTTGCGCTCACACGAAGCGAATACTCTCTGCGAATGCAATCGCGCGGGCAAACTCGTTTCGTGTGACGTCACTGCGACTGAAATCCACATAGCATAATCAGCCTATAACGTTCCCACTGCTGGGACACAGGCCTCCTCTCTGTAAGAAAATCCACATGTCACGAGTGAAATCACCTAACGCCAATACGCGAATTGAATAAGGTAAAAACTTGTTCAAAAAGCCAATTTCAGCATTTAAAAACGATTAAAGTCTAGTCAAATTCTTATTTCAGGGACAATCAATGTCAAAAACTTGTAATTTTTTTTAAATAGAGCCTTTGTGGCATATTGAGACTGAGATAAGAATGCGAATGTTTTTAAAAATAAAAGAATAGCCTCTTAGTTTTCATTGCTGTGGAGTTTCGCTAGCTTATTTCATTTATTATTATTATTATTTATTTATTCAAGTTACAAAGACTCATAGACAATATACAAAATTCAATAAAATACATCACACATACATCAAAAAATAAAATAAAATACATTAATAATTAACAAAACAATAACAAAAGACCACCGTACCTCCGACCCTTACACACGACTGTAGGTAACGTGCAAGTCACAGCAGCGTCGCATGTAAGGACAGTCGAGCCTGTCCGCTATCATCATCAGCACGCTGTTGGGGCTGCCGCGCACCCTGCGCACCAGAGACGCGCTCCGCTTACGCATCGTTGCATAGAAGCAGTCGACGCTAGCTTCGGCAAACATGCCCGAGGCACTACTATTTGATCCTGTATTAATTACACCAAGACCACAGACAATAAACACTTCGTAATGTGAATGTCACTCACTAATAAAATCGCTGCGAACAAACTGCTTCTTGTAACCGACGCTTTAGATATTGCCCAAGTTTGAAAAGGCAAATGCATGCGTTTAGTCCTCCTCTTTCATAGAATTGGGAGGGTTAAGAGGAATGATTATAGGTTTGTTTTATATTACCAGTAGGTATCTTCTCTTGTCAAGACAAGATGGAAGAAAATTGTGGTGTGGGTTTTGGAGAATAATAAAACTATACCAGTTTTCTTGGTGGAGGTTAGTTAATAATTTAGATGTTTTGTGAATTACTTTAGTATCATAATTGGCAGTATTTTTTACAGAGCGACTGCCACCTGCTCTACGCAACTCAATTCCTCAATCAGTACTGGTTAACCTTTTCGACACAGTCAGTGATGTCACGCTAGAAAAAATCCTAGCCTACTATACTAGTACTAGTAACCTACTATACTCTAAACTTACTGTAATAATTACTATACTTATATCCTAGTAATCTATTTAAATAAAACAATGTCGGGTTAGTTACACCATTTATAACTCAAGAACGGCTGGACCGATTTTTATGATCTTTGATTTGTAGGATTTATCTTCGCCCGGAATAGCAGAATAACTGTTATAAAACATAGGAAAAATTCACAAAAAAAAAATGTAATGAAGATAAGTAATTTTCTCATACATTTTGCATTTATTGATTCTGTGGCGGTCGAAGTTCGGCGGTCAGCTAGTAATATTATAAACGCGAAAGTTTGTGAGGATGGCTGGATGGATACTCTTTCACGCAAAAACTACTGAATGGATTTTGATGAAACTTTACAGTAATGTAGCTTATACATCAGAATAACACATAGGATACCTTTTATCCCGATATTCCCACTAGATCGACACATATGCGGGTGAAACCGCGGGGCGCTGTAATTACTCAATAACAACCCTTTGTCTTGTCGTCTTCAATTGGCTCGGGTAGGTATATGACAATAGCTCGAAAAAAACTGGCGAAATAAAGAAGTAGGTAAACGGTTGCGCTTTGAGGAATAATTTAGTTGCGCTTAGTTGGTTGCGCTTAAAAATAGTTGCGCTTTGAGGAATAATTTAGTTGCGCTTAGTTGGTTGCGCTTAAAAATAGTTGCGCTTTGCGGAATACCCCAAATACTCACCCTACCTCTACGTGAAATTCAGATATGTAGTTATAATAATAATACAAGATGTAATTGAAATAAATAAAAATCACTTAATTAGGGTCATTGTACTTATAATTACAGGCACTTCTTACCGTGGGAACCAAACTTAAATCGGGAAAAAAACTGCTTTTCCCTATATTTTGTCAAGTTATACAAATATGAATGTATGGAGCAGTTGATATTTTTTTTGGCGAGTGCAGTGTACCCCTCCATAGTTTTTTCTGTTATTTCAAATACTTCTTGTGTACCTATTGCATTTATATAAGTTATACACTAGATTTATTTTAGGCATAGTTTAATATTTTCTTCATATGTATATAACTTTGTAATGATGTTACTTCTATGTGAACTTATGAATAAAAATTATTCTATTATATTCTATTCTATTATTATATTTACCCTGCTTCTCAAACCAAGCTTCTCAACCAAGTACAACCGATAATATCGTGTACCCAGCATCTATCAGTCACGGGCGGTCCATCAATCTCCGTGATTTACTCGGAGACGCATCATTGAGACGTCACACTCAGCGCTGTTTACGACTGCGGTCCGAGGCGAACGCGTCATCAGTCATTGGATGGATAGATTATGTTACGAGGATCTGTTTATGTATGAATATGTGTTTGTGTGCTTTTTGTGGAATGTTGTGGTATATGTGAATCCTTACCCAAACCATTCGTTTCACCCGCTGAAGATCTGCCACATGAGTTCCCTTGGGTAACCAGCCGGTCGATTCTGTAAAAATCTCACCGTGAAAACTTAGGTGAAGTGAGTTTGTTTTTGCTAGGAAATGACACTATTGACAGCTCACTCCACGCTCACTTCACCTAAGTTTTTACGGTGGGATTTTTACAGAATAGCGCCGCTGGAAGTTTTTAAGCAGACTCCGGACCCTGATGATAGTGCACCGCATTCGGTATCACTCGCATTCCGAATGATATAGAAATGAAATGAGCAAATGAACATTATTTTGTAATTTTGTCGGTGTCGTATGAACGTGGAATGAAACAAAAAAAAATACCCTTCACTCGAGTGAACTTCACTGAAGCGTTTGATATCGGCATTACGTAATGTGTGTATATTTGTGTGATGTCTGTGAAATGTTGTAGTCTGTTTGTTCTGTATTCTTCGTCAGAATTTGGACTTACTTGGTACCATGCATACAGGGTTAGTCTTCAAAGATCAACCAAATTTAAGGGTGTGGTACAGACCACCAAACTAAACAACTTTCTCCGTGGGACCAATGTTGCAATGTAATGTGTGTGTAAAGTTTGGTTCCTATTTTATGCAGAAACTACCCGTTTTACCAAGCGTCGTATGTGGCTTTAATAGGTTTTGCTACTGCAAGAGAGGTTCAAAGGTTCAAACTTTTACCGTCATATTACGAAACGAAATATAACTTTATTTCTAGCCTAAACCTTTGAGCCAGTATTTTTTGTATTTCGAACTTTATTTCGATTTAGGCGAAATGACAAATTAGTACCAAACTAAGCTGTCATTTTTGTATAAGTTTTTATACAAAAATGACAGCTTCTATATTATTTTATACTTCTACATTTCTATAAAAGTAAAATTTTTACTGATCCATAGAAAAACCTTGTTTTGTAATAAGGGTGGTTAGTCTCTCGATCGCCTGTCCAAGCCTCATCATCATCATCATCATCATTTCAGCCAAAAGACGTCCACTGCTGGACATAGGCCTCCCCCAAGCACTTCCACTTCGACCGGTTCTGTGCTTCTCGCATCCAACGGGTTCCTGCGGCCTTCACAAGGTCGTCGGTCCAAGCCTATTAAACTCTAATTAACAAAATAATAATTATAAAAGCATCTAGTTTACAAAGAAAATCCACACAACTGCGTTCACCTTTTATTTGAATAAAGAATAATATATATATGTATTCTTCGGTAGGTCTTATTTAATTAATATTCTTCGGTATTATAAATATCGAGATACCCACTAACAAGGTGTTAAGTAAATATTTCTTTAGCTTCCAGATCGGAGGAAAGGTTAATAAATGCATTAAGAGCTGACTAATTGATCGTCACGGGATCGAACCGACGATCTTCTTGGTACGGTCCCAATGCTTCGTCATGATTCGCGGTAGGGTTGGCACAATAAAGAGCGTTTACGCCGAACGTCATTTCATACCAACTTTCAAGCCCTTGTTTTCCGAAATGAACGAACCGATTTTAATGAAACTTTATACGCATAAGCAGGATACAAAGGTCTAAGAAGTTAGTAAAGAACATTTTCGAAATGTCTTATTTAAAATAAAGAACATTTTCGAAATGTCTTATTTAAAAAAAGATAACTGGAAATCTCTGTTTCTATGGAAAATTTCAAATCGGTCTAATTTGGCTGTACCACTATTCTTCGAAAATGTTCTTACCTAACTTTTTAGACCTTTGCTTATGTGTATGAAGTTTCATTAAAATCGGTTCATTCATTTCGAAAAACAAGGGCTTGAAAGTTTGTATGAATTTCTTATATTAAGCTAAGTTACAGCACAAGAATTAAATCTTCCTCTCTCTATCTGTAAAATTTGCTTTTTATCATTTATAGTCTAATTTTCAACAAGCTGCGCCCCGCAGTTTCACCCGCATAAGTTTCGATCCCGTAGGAATATTGGGATAAAAGTCAAGGGTGTCAGCTACCTCCATACCAAATTTCATCAAAATTGGTCCAGCCGTTTGAGCGTGAAGAAGTAACAAACATATAAACACACCCCCACACACACACACTCACAAACTTTCGCCTTTATAGTATTAGTGTGATAAAAAAAATCGTTTAGCAAGATCAAATCAGAAAATAATCACACATGACCCGTCAAACCATTCAATTTGGACGCTAAACTTCTTGTAATAGCAACAACAGGATGTATTTTTCTTGGCACACTGCACTTACACACGAATGCTTTCTTTGTTTCTTTTACAAATTGGGTTCTATTGACGGGAACCGTTTTATTGGACTGGCCCGTCGATGTACCTATTAGAAAGAGGAAAGGTTTTTCTTCAATGTTGAGATGAGAAGTTTCAATTGGTTTATCTTTGAAGGTTTTTTCATTGACGTAGTTGTAGTTCTAGTAAAATGAAAAAGAATGTTGCCGTATTTACTGTGTGTAAATAAAAGAGCCCATTTCTATGTTAAAATGGTGAGTTTCTTGCCCATTCTTCTCCATACTAAACTACCTTTTGGAAGGGCCGACGAAAATCATTTTTTCTAGGGTTCCGTACCCCAAGGGTAAAAATGGGACCCTATTACTAAGACTCTACTGTCCGTCTGTCCGTCTGTCACCAGGCTGTATCTCATGAACCGTGATAGCTAGACAGTTGAAATTTTCACAGATGATGTATTTCTGTTGCCGTTAGAAGAACAAACACTAAAAACAGAATAAAATAAATATTTAAGAGGGGCTCCCATATAACAAACGTCTTTTTCGGCGTTTTTGCCTTGTGGTACGGAACCCAGTTTTTTTTGTAAATATTGACTTTCATTGCATTTTATGTGCTGATTTGAAATTAATAATTTGACTTTGAATTTGTCATATCAAACACAATCCATCTATCAGTGCTCTACTAAGTCTTCAAAAACACTACACTCGAGAGCACCCCTTGGGTGACGATACTTTTATTTATGTATTTGGTGAAGCCATGTTACCAACCTTGTTGATAAATATTTCTACTAAGACATGAGCTCGTGCGTGACACAAAACTTCTTCTTAGCGTGTCGATAGCAATCTAAATGGAGGCGGCCCAGAATTCAAACACGTGTTTGGCGCCAAACACGTAGCCGACACTATAGCGTCCATTAGTTCCTGTGACGTGCAGCTATACACGAGTAGACACAAAACTAAACCATGATTTGTACAAAATTATATCAAACTAGCTGCGCACCGTGGTTTCACCCGCGTAAATGTCGATCCCGTAAGAATATCGGGATAAAAAGCCTATATGTTAATCCAGGGTGTCAGCTACCTCCATACAAAATTTTATCAAAATTGGTCGAGCCGTTTGAGCGTGAAGAAGTAACAAACATAAACACACACACACACTCACAAACTTTCTCCTTTATAATATTAGTGTGATTAAATCTCTATATCGTAAGTAACACAGTTAGAAAAAGTCTAGGCTAAGCTATATGAAATTAATCTGATTTAGACTTGTAGTAATTATCAAAACTACGTCTTTAAGGCCGCGTCCTAACCAAAAGCACCTGTCGCGCGTGTACACAAACGCCGCGCGACTTTATATGAAATACTAGCTGCGCCCCGCGATTTAACCCCCATAAGTCTCTATTCTGTGGGAATATCGGGATAATAATATCCTATGTCCTAATCCAGGTCATGGTCTACCTATGTATCAAGTTTCATGTCACTATAGCGTGAAAGCTTAAAAAACAAACATACAAAAAATCTAATCTTTTTTCTTTTTAATAAAGTTTAGATGATTCTCTCGCGATCAATCAACTCGCGTATGTACGGTCACCAAAGGAGATAAGTAACCAGGGTCCTCGAATATAGTTGAAGTTTAGTAAGAAACCGATTGATGTTTTCCAATGAAAAGTAATTTGATAAATTAACTGTTTGTTTTCTATTAATTACATTAAATTTTATTCGAAAACATTCATCGGTTTCTTACTAAACTTCAACTATATCCGACGACTCTGGTTACTTATCTCCTTTGGTGACTGTACGTCATTATTCAGGTAATCGATTGCGTAACCGCGTACTCGCGCGACGATCGCGATTGGTTAGGACGCTGGGTAATATTTCATTGTTTTAAAAACATAATAGTTTTTAAAACAAAGAAATATTCGCACATTTTTTCACAAGTGCCAGCCCTAGAACTCAACACTTCATGCATATTGAGGAGGGAGTAGCAACCCCGGTTCGCTCATCAATTGAGTGGGTTGTAATTGTCGACTTTCGGCCGTTGCATTTCACCTCGCCGTACTGCCAGACTACGAGTATTTGTATCGCTTAGCTGAACCTTAATTGTTCGTACCGCAGTCATGTAGTTGCGATTTCGAAATCTTGCGAAAAGTTTTCAGATAGTTGAGCTTTTAAATGCATAGTCATTTTGCATTGCAACAAGCAGCTCTCCGAATATAGGAGCCCCTCAGACCACGTCATTATCATTGTGACCAACATTTGGGGCTGGCAAAGCATCACGTATTTTATATACAAAAACAAAAGGACACAGGCGTCTGCTGTTATTTATCCTACGTATTCTAAGTGAAAGTATCCAAACCCAGAATAAAGTCATAATTTCTCACAAAAATGTCACGAAATTTTACCATAATCAGAATCAAGCAATCCAACCCAACCTAAAAACGAAGACATAATCAAATTCAAACCCTCTCACACAAAAGAAACCCCAGAAACAGTAGCAACACAAAACGTGTGTCTCACAATATTATTTCAAGACAGAACCTGTCCCGCACCACGTGACGACAGCCCACTTATAAAGTATTCAAGCGCAATTCCCGAATAAATAGAACAAGATAATTAATTCTGAACTAACCCCGTCATCGTGGAGAAAGGACCGGCGGATGTTTATCACTAAACTAGCACAAAATTACGTCCCTTTTGGTAATCGGATTAAATAGATATAAAATTGTAATGAAAGGGGAAAGAATTGGTGTACAAAATGGTTCTTTGTGATCTTTTTACTTAACATAGAAATTGTGTGAAGGGGATCGGAGGAATGAAGAAAATATCTTGAGGAAAGATTTGAGTATAAATGTGGAAGGCTATAAGAGAAGGGGAAGACCAAAGAAACGATGGATGGGCTGTTTGAAAGATGATATGACTAGAATGGGGGTGAATACTGTGTAACGACGACTGATAAAGTCAAAGTCAAGGATGAGATAAAGATGTATTAGAACAAGAAGACACGCTATGCTTACATATATACATAATCAGCCTTTACTGTTCCCACTGCTGGGACACAGGCCTCCTCTCTGTGAGAGGGAATGGGCCGTAATCCACCACGCGGGCCTAGTGCGGGTTGATGAATGACATATGTCTTCACCGTTTTGAGTAAAGTGAAGTGTCCGCTTGGGTGCACGACACGCAACTTGTAAGTCGGGGCTGAAACCAGTGGCCCACAGCTTCTCTTATGATGGTAAATAGTGTATTCTATTTCTACAACCAAACATGGATAATATGGATATAGTCATGATGGCGTGTGGGTATAGTGCTGTGGGCCTTGGCCGTGGAAAACAGGATTCGATCTAATACATTTTTGACTTTCCCAACATTATTATCGGTGATAGAATCTCACTCTGTCTAGGCCCTCTGTTTAGTTTTCGCGTCTCACAAACGCAAGCTACCGGAAAACACGTTCCTATAAAAACTTAAACCCATAACATCCTACAGGACAACGCCATCGTATTACAAAGTATCTCATGTCACTATTCGCCTCGCCGCCTCTTTTGTTCCATGCTTTATCAATCTAAACGCGATGTTACTCGCTTGGCCGGCGCCCAGTAAAGGAATCCTGCTTTTATTTTAGACTACGTCTGATTTTGTCATTGTGATATGTTCATAGGTAGATGTCATAAGTCTATAGTCACTATGCTTAGGAGGAGGTTAAATTAGGATACGGGCAGGAGTATGGTGATAATAATATATGCAATAGTCCCTTTTGATAATCGGATTAGGTTAGGTTAGAATGTCTATAAGAGTAGGGGACGACCAGAAAACCGATGGATGGATTGTGTCAAAGATGATAATGCGTCCCGTTTGGTACCTAATCGGATTAGGTTTAGGTAGATATAAAATTGTAATGAAGGTTTACAAAGAGGTTTTTAGGATGATCTTTTTATTTCACTATGCATAAAAACATAGAAATTGGAAAAACGTGGAAATCGGTTGCCATGGTATAGGAATGAGATTGAAATAGAAAATATTTATTATCCAGGTAATACAGTAAGCAGATGGTGCTAAGGATATCGTGATGTAAGATATGAGTATAAATTTCGATGGCTATAAGAGTAGTAAAATAAATAATAACGATGGATGGACTGTGGGAAAGATGATGTCTAGGAAGGGGGTCACAACTGACATTACGGCTGATAGAGATATGTGGAAGAAAACCACACGCTGTGCTGACCCCAAATAAATTAGGATAAGCGCAGCAGTACGGTGATATTGTAAAGCCAATAGATGTGTGCATTGCAATGAATGAAGTTCACCCAGAATCTGCTTAGCCGGATCAAGGCAAAACAAGACAAAACATAATCTATTACAAGTTGTGCCTAGAAGTATGGATCAAATCAAATAGGGGCGTGGGCAAGGTCATTTCCAAACGTTTTAACCCTGAAAATATCGGTGATTTTTTTTACGATTCAAAAGTTATGACCAGTTTTTGTTTTTTCAATCACTTCACATAGTGCTCAAAGAAAAAAATCATAATCAAAAAACTATCAGGGCTATCAATTTATTTTTTTTGATAGCCCTGAAATTTGTTTTTTTTTATCCATACTTCCTGAGACATTCTGTATTTTTTTCTATTTTTTTGTGAAAATCTTAATGCTGTTCACAGAATACATCTACTTACCGAGTTTCAACAGTGTAGTTCTTATAGTTTCGGAAAAAAGTGGCTGTGACATACGGACGGACAGACGGACAGACAGACAGACATGACGAATCCATAAGGGTTCCGTTTTTGCCATTTGGCTACGGAACCCTAAAAACGACGGCTAAATGTGAAACCATGGATTCAAAAACACTTTCTTTTATAATTTTATTATTTACTTATACGTAATTCACCTAACGATATCTTGCACTTACTATTTATTTCTGTGCTAGTGCTGTGCACTTCTGTAAGTGACGAACTCACAATTTCTAAAACTGTATTGTGATTTTTGATTGTGTATGTCGTAGTGAGTAAGTCGTTGAAGTGCCGTATAAATAAATTATTCCCATAATATAATGGAGACTTACAAAGTGACACACAAAGTTAAAAGACACAAAATCAAACTTCGTCAAAACAATATTAAGAAAGAGAGTAGCACGATGTACGCTCGTAAATAATTCCCAACATTTTCACCCAGAAATATTTCGCCCACACTCAATTGATTCTTACCAACAGAACTTTCCACTTACCTTGTAAAACTTTTCACTCTCAACTCGATTCATCACCAGAGCACGTTCCCGAGACAGTAGCGACATCTATCAAAGTATAAAGAAACTAGCACTATTACTTCACTAACACACAAAGAGGAATCCGTCCAGTAATAATTCAGGGAAGTACATATCTCGCGAACCTTCGGAAATAGAATATTAAAGTGGGTAGCTCATAAGTCTTGGATCGGTACAGGCCATTCTCCTCATGACTAGGAGTTTTGTGGACGTCTTTTGTCGTGTCTATGTTGAAAAGGTCACTGGCCAGATTCGGAGAACTTTTTTAAGTTTATGGGATTCTTCAAATTATTTACAGTTTATTTTTTCTGGAGAGTTTGTTTTCGTATTAGTTCAAAGAAAGTTTGGGAGGGTAGCAAACTTTATCTATATCGATAGTGGTTTTCTATGTGTTTTGATTTCTTATCGAAGCTTTATTTGTTAAAGGTTGAAGTTTAGTCAGATAAGTTGCAATATGATAAACTTCTAAATCTATACACGACAAATCGATTAACGAAGTCGAAGTTGAAGTCGTTTTACGTGTCTGTGTATGGCTGCGTTATTCTTACTACGCAATTCATTTTAAAGCTTTTTAAGGTTTTCGTCACCATTTAGATAATTTATTCGGGCAGGTTTATGTTTACATTAGTATTAAACTTACATACTTTAATAAGTTGGTTTTGTCGATTCGCTAGTTAAATAATAACCTTCATAAATGATAAATGATTTTATTTTGTAAGTAAGTAGGTTTGTACAAACACTTTTACACGTCAATCATGTTTTTTTTTAAACTAGATGAAGTCGGCGTTTCCTATCTGACTACTCTGAGAAGAAAGGCCGAAACAAACTCAGAGGTCACAGTCTCTTTTAAAGTCCAGACATAATCCTGGTCAGGTTATATGAAGACCATGTAGATCGATGTCTGAAGTGGTCTTTTGAGGAAAGAACCACACAGATTGAGAGGACCTGTCCAGTCAGTGCACGCATTGGTCAGAAATCGTGCATCTCAACTCAAGACTTAAGGAGCTCAACGATTCGACGAACAATACCAAAGAAAGGACATTTGGGTAGGCCACATAAATTACTCAAACTGCCAGACCATGAAAAAAAAACTAACAGAACTGAGAAAATAATAAAAAAAAATATATAAAATGAATAAAATGACCCACATCGTCTTCACATTCACAATGAAAAAGTAAGCAAATGTCATAGTTTATATAAAAAAAAATCATCAATCATATTTGACCAGAGCATGAGGTTTTGAAACATCCAGTATACCTTACAAATTAAGTACCATACAAATTGCCACGTAAGGGACTCGTGACTGTCAGCGGGATTGTCCGAAAGGGTTACCGCTGGCCCGGAACATAAAGGGCTAAGGAAGGAACACGGGTGGGTTTTAGTCAGTAAGAGTCTGACACTCCCCTCCGCTCCACCGAGAGCGGGAGGAGTCATTTGACGATTTCCCATCTTCAAAAAAAAAAAAAGGACTCGTGGCTAAAAGATAACAGCCAGACGGGTCAACCAAAAGCTAAGCTACGCTTGCCGCGGTCGGTTCGTGGATGGGTGGCATATCGAGACCCCATCCTTACCTCGGAAGCACGTTAACCCGTTAATCCCGGCTTTCATTCGTCGTTCTTTGACAGTTGCTACGGATAGTCAGAAGCCCAAAAGTCTGACCACCAGTCTTACCAAGGGGTTTCGTGTTACCCAGTAACTGGGTTGTGAAGGTCAGATAGGCAGTCGTTTCATGTAAAATACTGGTATTCGCTGCATTCGGTTAGACTGGAATCTGACCCCAACTGGGTTACACACTGCCAGTAGATCGTTAAGCAGAGAAGTGGTAGCCCAGTGATGACGACCCCGATTTACAAGCAGGTCGTGGGTTCGAACCGAACCCAGTCACGCGCTTTACTTTATTTAATTTATTTCATCATCACTGCTCTCAAAACGGTGAAGGAAAACATCGTGAGGAAACCGATATGTCCTAGAACCAAGAATTCAAAGACAGTACACGAAGACAAGAGGCCTGTGTCTGAGCAGTGGGAACATTATAGGCTGGTTATGCCACACAAAGTGAGCTGTAGAGTTCCAAAAACAAAATCTGACCGGGGGCGCAACATGCCAGCAACATTATTGTTGTTTCATTACTTGTTGCGGTGCCGCGGTTAACGGCCGGAACGCTTGTAAATGACGTCATTATCAACTGAATTTCAGAATTGAATTCGGAAGTATCTTCAGAGAATCAGGGAATAATGTTTGGGGAGTGCAGTTGTGTTGTATGAATAGAGTAGCGGAAATTTAATAGAATATTTTGAATGGAAGAACATGTTTTTTAAATGGTCTTGTAAATAGGCTGTGGGCAGACAATAATGTGACGAAATTATTTCCAGCCTGTATTTTCCCACGCAGGATAAAGGCCTCCTTTTATAAATAGGAGGGACGCCTGTTCATGTGTTGTTATGATTGGTTAATAAATCCTTTTGGTTGTCACAGCTATGCCACAGAGTGCCTCTGACACTCAAGGTATAGACCAGTAATGAGGTTACGTCTGCCACGGATTAAAAATGAATATTTTTATTTTAGTTGCTTATATTTTACATTATACCTAATTATCTATTTTATTATTTATTTATTTCTGTAACTGCTCGTGACATCACAGCGGTCCCTATCAGAATACCAGCGCTGCGACATTTATTTTTTAAATGTCGCATAAGTATAAATATGTATGGTGTAATAGATCCAGAACACTGGAGTTTCTCGTGTGAAAAAAAAACTCATTCGCTTTTGAGATTTTCATAGTCAAAGATTTAAATCGACAGATTTACCCTCATCGTACTTAGATCGCGCGAAACTGTCCATACTTACAAGAGTGAGCTCACACATCCCGCAAGGAATGATAGAAACGATTTTCAGTATGAGTGAGCATGAGCAAGACTATGGATACTATTCAAATGCCATTTCCAACGAAATGTGACCATCTTTTGACGCGGTCAAGCGCATCTAACGTTTTAAATCTTTGCCCATAGTTTGTATGTGCAAGTAGCGGCCTAAAGAACAAGAAGTAAAAGCAAATTTTCCTCCTCAACCTTCCGAGCTGCCTCTTGGCTCTCGGCATACAATCCTGAAATTCCACGGAGTTACTGTAGCAACGGAATCGTCTCCGTCGTTCAGTGGCAGCTAACAAGCCATTACTGCCACAAAGGCATAACAAACAAGCTATGACGGTAGTCGCGGTAGACATTCTAATTTATAAATATGTGGTCATGAATTAAAGGTTTTAAGCGATTGTGGATGTTGTAGCCTTTGTAGCAGTGTTAGTTATTGCTGATCACATGAAAGTATTATTCCATTCTTAATATTATGAGTGCAAAAGTAACTCTATCTGTCTGTATCTCACCTTTTCACGCCTAAAGGTCATAGCACACATATCAACTCGGAAAGGGATCGTCTTTCACCTCGACGAGGCGTGGACGAAGAGACGTATAAGCGCGGGGACGACGAGCCATAAGCGCGAGAACTGCAAGTTGACCACGCACCGCACCGCGGTTCGTGAGCTTGTCCCGAGGCGATGCGATTACATTACGAAGTAGGGAGTTTCATACAAAGAATACTGAATGGCACGAGTTGATACGGTGACGATCCCTTTCCGAGTTGATATGTGTGCTATGCTACCTTTAACCAATGAATCGATCGTTAAAAAAATTGACAGGTGTCCTAGAGGGGGACCTAGAGAATGACAAAGGCTACTACTAATGCAATGAAACACAAAATACTTGCAAACAAGACGCCGATAACAGAAATAATCCTACTGAATGAATATTTCATGACATCTGGACATTTAAGGATTATAATAATTCTGTAAATAAATATTTATTTAGGTCGCGAATCATATTTTAATCAACGTACAACATAATACTGGACAGCAAATTGCAAAACTTAAGAAAATTTGAATTTTGCGGCCTACCTTAGCGCTTCCCCCTTAATCAGTATTGACACGACATACTGCTTTCATCATTTAGACTGTAATTGTTCACTTCCTGCTCTCTTTAAAGTCGCTAAATCTGAAATTATTCAGCAGAACAATAATGTTTACAATGAACCTTCACAATGAATCTAAATGTATCCTTTCTCCATTCTTTCTCAAAACCACCTATTTCCTGGCCTCAAAATAAGCAACATCGGGCACCTCGCTCGCGGCTATCATAACTTGATACAAGACTTTTGCTTCTCGTCTACTTGAGCTATATACTCGTAGGATAGCACCCTTTAATTAGATCATAGGTACCGTTAGACGCTGCTTGCACTTTTATTCGCCGTGTATGCCGTTAATGTAGTATTTTTGTAGCTCTTTGGGGTTAGTTTTGAACTTATTTTAGTTTGGGAAGAAATATCAAACTCAAACTCAAAGCATTTATTTCAATTAAACCAATTACAGGCACTTTTGAATTATCAACGGGTCGGTCAGCCATAAAGAGGAAGCTACACACCACAAAAAAATAAAATAAAAAACCACAAAAAAGTAAAATCTACCACACCACAGCCTAAAATAGTTAAGTCTTCACAAAACGTAATCAGCAAACTTTGTGTTCTAAAAATAAATTATGTATGGCAGCATCTCATGTATTAGGAGTCTCTCGCCAAGTTGTTTAAATATTCGATTACAGTACTAATCCCTTGGTAGTGGGTGGGATTAAACTGGGGTTTGTTACCTGCAAAATGTTTCTGCTTACACATTGTTTTATTTGTTTTGTATTTCCAAAAGTATCTAAGGAATAATTAGGATTTATCCGCTTTTGATTTTGATACTTATAAAAAATGGTTTATTTTTATTAGGGGAAACAAACAGTGACAAATTACAAGGGCTGGTTTTTCAATCGACAGATATTTTTTTTTTCGTGGAACAAAATTGACGTCTCACAGATTTTGTTTGGAAGAACTGTCGAAAATTCAAAATTATTGCTCGGATAAAATTATCTGGCGTTGGAAAAATCAGCCGTCATTAGGAAAAAATACAAAAAGATAAAAAAAAAAACTTTGTTTGTATTGCTGGTTCAGCCTATAATTTTTTTTATGATAAAAACTTTTCTACTTTGTCTGGTAGTCCTCTAGGCACGGCGGTAAAAATTTTTTGTAATTTTTATAGGGTCATATTTTCTTTACTAAATAGTTGCTGAAAAAAAGAAAATGACAGGGACGTGTTTACAGCAGACCTTGGTTTTAAGAAAAACAAATTGCTCTAGAGGCATTATTCGGGAAGAAAAAAGGGGAATATATTTGTGTGGAGAATTGCAGGCCCTGCCCTCATAAGAATTATTCAGTAGTAGCCCGGAGTCTGATTTGTGCCTGGTTGACACTAGGCCGGTTATTTTTTGTTGTAAAATACCTACGTAGCACAATCAGCCTACAATGTTTCCACTGCTAGGACACAAGCCTCCTCTCTTCGCGACAGAGGGGGTCTATCATCTACCACGCGGGTCCAGTCCGGTTATATCTTCGTATTTTTAGTTTTAGGACATACCGGTTTTCTCACGTTTTCCTTCACCGTTTTGAGAGGAAATTTAATTATTTACACAATAGAAACGCCTGCCTGGGTTCAGACCGATGACCAACAACTCGGAAGTCGAGGTCGTTACCACTGAGCCACCAATGCTCTATACCTACATAAAGACAAAGAATTACACTTATATAGAAACCAATTAGGTAACCAATTTACAAAGTTACAAAGTTTACAAAGTTTCCGAAATATACGGCAAAGAAAAAATTTAATTAACCCGAAAAAAAACTCGGATACCGCAATTGTATTATTTGCTTTACACAAGCATACTTAAAACCTTGCTTACAATTTCAATCCTTCAAAATAACACTTAAAACAAAACACGCATCAAGAAACAATTGCAAGCAGTTTTAAAAATATCACAGAAACAGATACACAGGGCTTTTGAATCCTCCTGAGAGGAACTACACTTGAAACTTCATAGTTTTGACTTGCCACCGACTGCCAGCGCTAACTTTCGTTTGGTAAGGCTCTGTTTACAGTCTCAAGCGATGCGACTTGCGTCAAGTGACACGCGCGAGCGTCACTTGTTTCCGTCCGCGTCCGCGTGGCATGCTCTAAACAGCTTAATTCATTTGTTTTTCCTGCAGTGGTGGCTCAGTGGCAACGGCCGCGACTTACGAGTTGTAGGTCGTAGGTTCGAATCCCGACAGGCTTTTTACTTTGTGTAAACTAAGTGTCACACTCAAACGGTGAAGGAAAACATTGTAAGAAAACTGAAAACTGGCACGTCCTAGAACCAAAAATTCGAAAACATGTGACATCTACTAACTCGCACTGGGCCCGCGTGGTGGATTACAGCCCGCTCCATCTAATCGAGAGGAGGCCTGTGTCCCAGCAGTGGGGAACATTATAGGCTGATTATGCTCCACAGTCGCTGTCGCAGGACGCATGTCGCGTGAGCGTGTACGGCCACGAGGTAAACTAGAGTAACTTTGAATTACGGTTAGCAAGAGGAGAATTTTATGTAGTTTACAAAATAGAACGCATGGTCCGATGGGATTTGAAGCTGTATGCTGCTCCGCTTTTACGGCTTTGGTTTAAAAGGGAGTTGGTTTCAGTAGCTGGGGTTTTGTGAGAAGCGTATTGAAGTCAAGTGGATCGTTACTGTATAGTGCAACCAATTAAGTTATGTTTAACAGCCTCGACCATTTGGACTTATCACTTAACTTGCATACACCTCAGTCTGACCATTTGGAGAATGAGAATACAAGTGTGAATACGTATGAAAATAGTTGTAGAATTAATAAAAGTATGTCAGTTCATTAATTTAATGACATCATTTCAAGCACATAGAAGCAAGTTATATATACCTAACAACTTATTCTATTCCACTTGCAAAACTTAAATTGGTGCTGATTTGAACAGCACTTCAGTCTAACACGGAAAATAATACTATTTGGCTTACAATACAAAATATGTTATGTGGTACGGTTTTCCATAACAAATAAGGGCCTTATCACACTGGCGATTTGCAAGCGAGTCCAAGGCTTCTATCTCACTGGGACACCATAGTAGCGCAACCATAGTTGCCCTGCCAGCAAAATATACAGGGTGGCCGGGGAGTTGACGTTCAAACGCAAAATTTAGATACTTTAAATGAGGAGTATCCGAATCACCCCCATGTATGTTCTACGATTTTTCGTAGTTTTCGAAATACAATTTTTTTAATGATTTTTTTCGTAATTTTCACCTAGCATCAGTTTTCGATTTTCTATAATTTGTTTTTTTTTTTTTTGTTGTATACAGCTTTATGGTGGGTATCTCACTAGGCGTCCAATCGGATGCGCAACCAACCATACATTTTTTTGCAGTGCGATTATTGTTGCACCGCCATTGGTGTCCTAGTGAGATAGGACCCCAAAGCGAGGGAGTGCGCAGAGAGCTCGCTGCGCGCCCGCGGCGTCTTAGACTCGCATAGAAATCGGCAGTGTGTTAAGGCCCTAAACATCTTTCACCATAACAAAAGCGCGTTACAATATCGCACACCTAGATCTAAAGAGAGCTAACTCTAAAATCTAAATTTTTGAGGTATGCATACCATCGAATTCCCTAACTCACTACCTAGCGACCAACAAAACAGATTCAAAAATAGTTCCATTACTCAACTTAAAAAGTATTGATCAATACAGCAAACTCCTGCAGTGTTTTATTGAGTTAATCGCTGTTTAGATCTAGGTGTGCGATATCACATAAATCATTCACATTATAACGATTCTAAATGATATTCACACATGCATATTAATGTAAAGACGGCATTAATAATTGAGAACCAAGATAAAACGTTCGCTGGCTCGAACGTACAACTTTTTCGCTTTTCGAACAGACTAGCTGTATTGTGGATGTTGCGACTGCTAGGGGTTGTGCAACCAGTTGCTTTTATTGACAAATGCGTGCACTGATTGGACATTTCCGCTCAATCTGTGTGGTTCTTTCCTCAAAAGACCATTTCATACACCAATCTACATGGTCCTCACACGATCTGACCAAGATTTTGTTTGGACTTTAAAAGAGACTGTGACCTCTGAGTTTGTTTCGGCCTTTCTTCTCAGAATAGTCAGACAGGAAACACCGACCTTATCTAGTTTAAAAAAATATAATTGACGTGTAAAAGTGTTTGTACAAACCTACTTACAGAAAATAAACCATTTATCATTTAATGATAGTTCAAAATCTATAGGGACGGCAGACTCTTTGTAGTTAGATAAGTATCATGAAAAGATCAGTGGTGACCCAGTGGTAACAGCCCCGACTTACGAGTTGTAGGTCGTGGGTTCGAACCCAGCCAGGCGTTTTACTTTATGTAAATAATTTCAACACCACTGCTCTTAAAGCGGTGAAGGAAAACATCGTTAGGAAACCGGCATGTCCTAGAACCAAAAATTCGAGACATGTGACATTTACCAACCCGCACTGGGCCCTCGTGGTGGATAACGGCCCTCTCAGAAGGAGAGGAGGCCTGTGTCGCAGTAGTGGGCACATTATAGGCTGATTATTACAAGCTTATATTTACACAACAAAACGTTCTACGATCTTTACACATACTTAATCCTTTTGCTTCGTCAACGTTCGCACGTATTGTCTTTGACTGTGACCTACCTTTACGTGGTTTAGACACCTATACATGTTTTACATGGAGCGACTGCCTATCTGACCTCCACAACCCAGTTACTGAGTAATAAGGTACCCCTTGGTCACTGGTTGTCAGACTTTTAGGCCTCTGACTACCCGTAATGACTGGCAAAGACCCCACGAATGACAGCCGGGATCAACGGCTTAACGTGTTTTCCGAGCCACGGAAGATATGTAAAGATGGACACCCATCCACAGACCAACTGCGGCAAGCGTGTGGTTGTTATTACATAGCCACGAGCCCCAAATTAAGTATTAACGGTATCAAAACCCAAACGCTATCTTAAACTGCATGCACTCAAATAAATTGTAATGTATTCTTTATATACCTGTCCAAACTCAACACAATATTTATAACAATCTTCAGCTGCTGGAGGAAGCATCCCAAAGGTACGTCCATGATAAATAAATAAGTTGCAATCTTGTGCAACGAACGAGAATTAAAGGTTTAAAGAGAGTTAGGCCCGTGGCTAAATAATAACAGTCGCACAGGTCGATCGATCAGGTTAAGCTACGCTTGCCGCAGCTGGTCTGTGGATGGGTGTCCATCTTTACATACCGTGACACCTCCGTGCCTCGGAAAGAACGTTAAGCCGTTGGTCCCGGCTGTCATTCGTGGATCTTTGACAGTCGTTACGGGTAGTCAAAAGTCCGAAAGTCTGACAACCAGTCTTACCAAGGGGTATTACTAAGTAACTGGGTTGTGGAGGTCAGATAGGCAGTCGCTTCATGTAAAATACTGGTATTCAACTGCATCTGGTTAGACTGGAAGCCGACCCCAACATAGTTGGGAAAAGGCTAGCAGATGATGAGATTGCTAAACCACAAATCATTTATGCTGATGTAAGCAAGCAACCCAAATCGCACTCGCCAGTTACATCCCACAGCCAACCTTACCAAACTTTTTATTGAATTCATCAGTAGACTTGAAGATACCGAGTATAGCGCTTTCAGAGTTTAATTAATTTACCTAAAGCACGTGAGTTGAGCTTCATTTCGAACTAAAACATTTTGTGGCCTGAACTTCTACGCTTCTCGCAGAACTATTAATATATTAAATTGGAGAATTTCATATACGGTATGAGAATATTGGTAGTTGCTATCATGGAAGTTGAGGTGAGGAAGAATATTACACCATCTGCCGACTATTTTAGCTGGAGTTAATTATTAATAATGTTCTTTAGTTAGTCTGTCGTCTTCTTGCATAAAGGAGGAATGGTATTGTTCGCCTTCAACCCTTTCGCCACGTCGTAGTCCTCCTCGCATCCTCTGCTGCAGAGTGATTCACGTCTACCCTACACTGAAGTTATTACCTATAAGGTAAGGTAGGTAGGTAGGGAGGTCGGCTCCAGTTCCAGGTTCTGAATATCAGAACCTGGAACTGGAGCCGTCAGTTGCGGGCAAAGTCTGAAACTGGACCATCATTACCTGGAGAGCAGGCCAGTGTTCCCTACCCCCTTACTACCCTCTGCAATCAGGACTTGAGATGGCCACGCAAGTTTAGGCAATAAATAATAAGTGTATTTAATCTTCGAGCTCTTATTATTTACAAACCCCCTACATACCTTTCTGCTGGCAAACCCCCTAAGGGTAGTGTCACAGTGATTAAGAGGAAGAGGAAAAGTTACAGGAATTGTTTACAGAGTTAAGAGGAATAGTTAGTAGTGCTTATGGCTTTTATCCGATGTCAACCGTTCGCTGAACAGATCAGGCTATATGTGGAAACTGCTTATGAAGGCAGATGTGTTTTCAAAGTAAGTTGGACCAATATCTTTTTGTAACGCTTAAAACTAAGTTTATTATGATTAAATTTTTATATTGAATAAGTAGTTGTTCAACTTTTAGTAAGTAAATGTTGTGCATGCCTATACCCGAGAGATGTATTTACTCGTGATTATTTATTGTTACTATCCTTGTATATATGTCGCTGAAATGCCTTGCTTAGTAAATAAATAAATAAATGCTTCCTTCAATTAAAAAACTTTTACTATGGGACCAGTTCTGAAATCACGTAAAAAAAATCTGCTGTTTTATACATTTTGGTCAAGTAGGTATTGAACTTTTGTATTAAACAGCTGACTTTTTTTCGTGATTTCAGAGCTGGTCCCATAGTGAAAGTGGTCCATATTTATGGGTAGAACACCAGACTAAAAAAAGAACATCCAGTATAGTTCAAAACTGTTAAGTGCTACAAAACAATTGTGAGAGTAAATAAATAAACTTATTATTAGAGACCAGACGGAATGACCATAATGCCTTGGAAGGTTGGTAGGCCTTTAGTGTGGGATGCAACGTGTGTCGACACCCTTGCGCGGCTTGCGCCATCTTCCAAGCACGGTGAGCGGTGCTCGGGCGACTGCTGCAGGTGCGGAAAACCTCAAACGGCGCAAATACTGCAATCTCTTTGGAACTTATATGTTTGAGCCGTTTGGGGCTGAAATTCTAGGGCCATGGGACCCGAGTGCCCACTTAGTATTTCGAGACATCGCCAAGCGGTTGGTCGACTCTTCACGTGACCAGAGAGCTGGCCTATTTTTTGGCCAAAGAATCAGCATTGCCATACAACGTGGCAATGCTGCCAGTCTTTTATTTTATTTATTTATTTATTTATTTATTAAGGCACATCAACAACACAAACACAAACATTTACAAATAACAGTGAACAGAGACATGGACTAGTGTTTACGTCAATTACAGACGTGCACAGCATTCACAACAAAAAAAGAGAAGAAAAAACACAGCATTCACGTTACAAAAGGAGAAAAAAAAAAATAATAATAAAAATAATCAACAATATTATAAGAAAAGAAAAGAACAAAAACTCAAGCTAAAATCTCGGTAGCAAAGAGAAAACCTCATCAACTTAGACATTGAACATTGATTATTATTATTATTGAACATTGATCATTGATTAATTATTGTTGTACATAGACCAATTATATTATATTATTTTGACTACAGTTGTCTGCAGTCTTCAGTCTTCCCCTGATTAATAATCTTAGATCTGAAACATGCGGGATGGTCGTGAAAGATATCTAAATTGTAGATATTGCAAAAATTGTTGTACGTGGACGTTAGCCTAGCCATCGGAGAGTTTAAGCCCAAGTTGGTTTTATGACGAGGGACATTGAAGAAGGACGTGCACTTTCTCCGAGCATTAAGTTTAGGCACATTTATTTCAATGCGCTCGAGAAGTCCGCCAGATTTAAAAGAACCGTTAACAATACTCCGCAAGCATAGCAAGTCTATCATGCGTCGGCGCAGCTGTAAGCTTGACATATGGAAGAAACGCAGTCGCTCGTCATACGAGCATCTCGCACTGAAGCCAGTGGCAAGGAAAGCAAGTTGCCGAGTAAAGGATCGTTGAATTGACTCGATACGATTAGAATGAACCATATAATGCGGATTCCATATGACACTCCCGAACTCGAGTACGCTACGTACCAGAGCATTATAAAGCACAATCTTGGAGGCTGTATGTCTGAAGTCTTTAGTGTTACGTCTGATGAAACCCAACATTTTAGCAGCTCTTTGGACAATGTCATCACAATGCGGAACAAAACTTAACCTTGAATCAAGAACCACACCCAAGTCGCGAAGTTGTTCAACTACAGCAATCCCCACAGAATTGATGCGGTAACGTCTTTTGGGCACGTTTCCTGTTGACAGCGATGCGGATGAATTTTTTGATGCCCTATTGATTATTTCTCCTCCATTTTATATACTTGTTCATATTGTTATTATTATTTTAATACTGTTAGCTTTTTAAATTATGTTTTAGTGTACCTTGATGTAAATAATAAAAGACTTATTATTCTCATTTATTCATTTACATAAATCTTATTTTATTGTATTTTTAAATATTTCTTAATAAATAAAAGTAAGTATACAAAACATTTAAAAATATAAAAAAATTGTTGTCCGCCGGTGTCGGGAGCAGGGTCCAAGCTACCGGTGGTTAGGGCTCCAGAGACAGGAACCTCCTCACAATGCGAGCCGTATCAAGGAGTACTGCCTTCTGAATCAGGCCCTTGATCCAACCGCCTAACGAGAGCCTCGATAGATGTTGATCGAGGCTTTCGGCTATCAGTCCATTGGCCGATACGACAATCGGCACAATGATAGCCGAGCTCACATTCCACATGTCAACAACCTCGTGAGCTAAGTCGAGATATTTAATTTGTTTCTCTTTCTCAGCTTTCACGAGGTTCCCGTCATGTGGAATGGTAACATCGACAATCATTGTGCGGCGCGCTAATCGGTCTATCACCACTATATCAGGCTTATTGGCAACAATAGTCCTGTCAGTAATGATAGACCGATCCGAGTACAATGTGACATGGTCATTTTCAAGAACTGGGTCGGGTACATACTTGTAATACGGTACCTCAGAATCTACAAGTTTATATTTCAAAGCAAGTTGCTGGTGAATAATCCTAGCTACTTGGTTATGCCTGTGCAAGTACTCGCCGTTAGCCAGACGAGAACAACCAGAGATAATATGTCTGATAGACTCACCCGGACGGTGGCATGCCCGACACACGTCAACCGTCCCGTCCTTCATAATATGTCTCCGGTAGTTATTCGTTAAGATAACTTCGTCCATAATTGCACAGACAAAACCTTCAGTTTCCCCGAAAAGGTCACCAAAACGTAGCCAGGATACGGACGCTAAGAAGTCTACACCAGGCTCATGAAGAGCCCGGTAGAAGCGCCCGTGAAGCTCCTTGCTTTGCCATACCTTCTTGCGGTCATCAGTAGAAAGTACTACAGGTTTGCGCCAGTTCTCTTTAGCCATGGAGAGCGGGGTGTGCCCCTTGTCCACTGCGACCACATCACGGTGCATACCCACTTCGGCTTTTAAAAAATATTCCCTGAGACTGCACACCTCGCGGTTGTGGAGGGTCTTCGCATTTAAAAAGCCTCGCCCCCCGCACTTCCGCGGGATATACAGTCTCATCACCGATGATCGTGGGTGATGCATCCGGTTTGCGGTCAGTAGTGTACGGACTCTTCTATCCAGGGCGTCGAGTTCGGTCTGAGTCCATTTGAGTATGCCGAAAGAGTACATTAAAACCGGCATGACCCAACCATTGAAGGCGCGCACCTTATTTCCGCCCGAAAGAAGACTATGTAATACCTTCTTCAGGCGACAAAAGAAGCGCTCCTTCAACGACTTATTATTATTATTATCTTAACAAAACTAAAGCTATAGGCAAAGAACCAACAATCACAATTCGACAAATACAATTTGTAGAACTCAAACAAGACAACGTTAAATTACAGTTAGAAGTGTTGATTCATTACCGATTCACCTTCGCTTATGTGCTCTCGGCTTATCAATATTGGTACTGAGTTATCAGTGCTTAATCGTGAACGCTCCTGTGTTTGATTTGGGAGTTGGGAAATCGTCTGTTGAAAGGTGTTGGTAGTTGGAAGAGGAGTATCTTGCTTTGATCAGGGTGGGCACACTTAACACTGTCATCATTTCCTTAAACGACAGCGACATCTGAAGTTTGGTGGGTTAAAAAAACTTGGCAGCCATCTTGTCTTGTTTGTCAAACAAATGTCATTGTCGCCGGCCATCCGCCTTTTATATTCCAGCTTTCCTGACGTTGATCGAAATTCCGAGCTTATTTCTGTTATAATTATTTGTTTTGATGTTTTGTTTTTTTGTTGCTACTCATAGTAAGTAAGTATGCATATTACTATGAGTAGCGAGTCAATATACGAGATATTATGCATTGCATATCTATAGGTAGGTGTATATTTATATCTATAGGAAGGTGAATAGCCTTAGTTCACCCACCAAACAAAAGGTGGCAGCACTTTCCATACATGCAATATTCTCTTTGGTCGATAGAGTTCTGGGTATTTATAGGCGTATATACATAGCAACAATAGCTTACTTAATCTGCGTTCGCGATTTATTTGCCAAAAATGTAAACAAATATGAATTAATGGAAAAATAACTTCAATTCCTACAAAATAAAGTTCAGTTTACGCTACAACTTCAAACATTTTTATAACTTTTTCAATTGCGCTAGTCACTCTGAAATCAACTTAATTTTCATTGAAATAAAGTTGATATTTGTTTAACTTGAAATAGGATAGTACAGCACCGCGCACTTTAACTATAGTGTTTGTAGTGTACAGGGTGGCAAGGACATCATTACGCATCCATGCTTTTACACGTTCTAGAACTCCTCCCTTGCGTTGAAAGCCTATTTTTTTTGAAATAGCTGTTCCTTACATTTTGACCGCGTAGGTATTGCTTTTGTATGAAACAGCAGATTTTTTTTTAATATTCGACCCTTTAGTGCGGTGGTTCCGAACCTGGGGGTAATTACCCCCGCGGGGGTAAATCAGCTATTCTTTGGGGGTAACAAAGAACGTAATAAAGACCTAATCTAATAAAAAAACAACATAACATAAAAACACTAACTATTTTTACTTAATTCATTGTTTATTTACCTAAATAAAAAAAACCGACTTCCAAAAAAACACTACAAAGTGAAAAATAACTTTTATTTCGGAAGTCGGTGTCTTTGGATCTGTATTTTAGTTTTTTGCCACCGACTTCCGAAATAAAAGTTATTTTTCACTTTGTAGTGTTTTTTTGGAAGTCGGTTTTTTTTTTGTTAAAAAGTTTTTATTTCTCGCTTTTTAGTGTGTCTGTATAAAATGTATCTAAGTTACAAGCCTAATGCCAACTTGCTCATCGCCTTTTACAAAATATTGCTTTTCCCGATGCAGGGACGTTAATTGTTGAAGAGTTCTCCTGGTATTCCACCATCAGCTCCATTTCACCATTCGCATTGTGACGAGCATAACTTGCTTAGCAACCATATCAAAGTAAGTAATCGAATCGCAAACCGGGAAATACTTATTATTGAGTAGTTCCGGTGGCCATCTGTGGTCTTCATCATCAGTTCCACTTCACCAAATGATGCTTTCCGAGAGCAAATGCACGAGGTACTATAAAAAATACCCAAATCGCTATAGGTGTGCCTATAATATTTGAAGAGTTCCTTCGATTTCTCCAGGATCCCATCATCAGATCCTGACCTGATGACAATGAGACCACTTGGAAAGTATACCCTTTCAAACAAAAAAATAATTTTTGAAATCGGTCCAGCCGTCTCCGAGTAATCGGGGAACATACATAAAAAAAAAAAATAAAAAAAAAAAAAAAAAAAGGTTCCGACGAATTGAGAACCTCCTCCTTTTTGAAGTCGGTTAAAAATACGTTAAAATTGTAAGATTTGTGCAATTTGTGATTAATAAAGATATTTGTATTTGGTTGTATTGATAACATTTCGGGGTAAAATTTTCCTTCTTTCTTTCTTCAGATACTATTGGAAAATACTTTCTATGGTATGCTACATACACCATGCTGGTCAATTATGGTGCAAATATGCAAAAACTAGCAATAACAGTTCGAAACCATTAGATAGGTATTAAATTCCACTACCACGGCACCAGACACATAAAACTCAACCGAAGAAAACTGAAGATTTTTAAATACAAGCAACCCGGCCTGCTTCATATAGCTGCAATGGCGACATGTCTAAACATCGACATTTCTGTGCTATATCTAAGTTCAATAAGTATGTATTATACACATAAAACTTCCGGAATCCTAATAAGCCTATAATTTTTTTATTTTTTTATTTATTTGTTCCCACTGCTAGGACACAGGTCGGGTCGGTGGTCAGGTCTTGGTGAGAGGGAGTGGGCCGTAACCATACAGACACAGTGCGGGTTGGCGGATGTCACATGCCTTCGATTTTTTGGTTCTAGGACATGCCGGTTTCCTTGCGATGTTTTCCTTCACCATTTAGAGAGCAGTGGTGATGAAATAATTTACTCAAAGTAAAGCGCCTGTCTGGGTTCAAACCTACGACCTACAACTTGTAAGTCGCAGCCGTTTCGGCTGTGCCATCACTGCTCTTCTCTGAACTGCTTTTGAAATAAATGATTTAAATCATGGTGCAAACCGCATCAAAATCCGTTGCGGTGTTTAGAAAAACATAGCGATCACACAGAAAGACACGAAAAGCGACTTTAATTTATAATATTTCTAGCTGCGCCCCTCGGAAGTTTCGATTCCAAAAAAAACTCTGAATTTACGACCTATTCTCAAACCTAGCAAATATACACAAAACATTTCATAAAAATCTGTCAAGCCGTTTCGGAGGAGTTCGATAACAAACACTGTGACACAAGATTTTTATATACGAGTTTAAGACATGTATAAAGATGTGTTCCACATTTGCATCCAGCCGCCATTTTGTGCTGGTGGCAAATAATAATAAGGCGTATGACACGACATTAGTATTTTGATTAACCGCATTTCGCCTTATATTCCACGTACAAATGCATATGCCATAAGGATCAATGGAAGTGGCCTCAACTCTCACTCACTACATGCGTTCTATATCATATATTCATTTGTTTCAGGTCGTTACGGGTCGTCAGAAACCAGAAAGTCTGACACCCAGTCTTACCATGGGATATCGTGTTACCCAGTAACTGGGTTGTGGAGCTCAGGTAGGCAGTCGTTCCATGTAAAATACTAGTATTTAGCTGCAAGCGGTTAGACTGGAAGTCGACCTTAACAGTTGGGAAAAGGCTAGGCAGTTTCATTGATCTATACTAGAGTAGTAACAAAAGAGGTATGATGGATTTGATAAATTTATTTTTTCATTTGTTACCCCAATTCTTGAGGAAGGCTATAGGCTATTTACCATCACGGTATGACCCTTAGGAGCCAAGCAAAAAGAAAAAAGCTCAGAAAGAATTCTAAGCAACTACGAAGTGATGGCGCGGCCAGGTGATGCGATGCAACGGGATGGGTCGGGGAAACAAGAAATTTCACGTGGACGAAGTCGCTAGCAGAAGCTAGTATTTTATATACATATATTGTGTCGGGATGGAAACAATCTGGATACGGAAAATGTAATTGGACGAGTTAAAATGCAAATGTAGAAAATGCCCTAGGTAAGTATAAAGTTCGCCTTTGTACGGTATTTTTTTTTACTTGTGCATAAAGTTTTAATAAATAAATACTCACAATTACTTCCATTGAGTCTGTTTTCATTTAACACTTTTTGTCTCGTTTAAGTATTAAATTATAATTTACATAAAGAAGTAATTTTACTTTTGTATTGATTTCTTCTGTAGCAAGACTTCTTCTTTACGTCGATTTGACTCAAATTTTGTCCGACCAGCACCCTAATTGCGTAACACACTATCAATCACAATCTGAATAATTTTAAATATTGCTAATCCATTGCTTCATGTGTTCGAAAAATTTGTCTGTTCAACAACGTAAATAAAGCAATGAATGTTGTTGACCTGTCAAAATTAAAGCCATTCCTACTGTTAGTGTACTACATAATTACCCCGCAGTACGTAGCCTTCCTTAGTAAGACCAAAGGCATATTAAAATGGTTTTATTCAATCCAGTCTCTTCGTAAGGTGTCATGTCTTGTCCTATGGGTAATCACTATCTGACCTAACTAAATAAAGAAATCCCAAGAGACAAAATGTTGCCCTTTCCATTCTCCTTACATCAACGTCTATATATACGTAACACATACCACGTCCCGACTCATGCCTTATGAGACGAATATTAAGCACCCGAGAGATATTTACAAGGAAATAAAAATGGTGTGTCGTCATTCTATTGTGAACTGTGCGAATGTGGAAAGACGCTGTGGAAAGCTCGTGTGAAATTGTGGCAAATGGTATTTTGGTGGATTTGTGTCTAAATATAGCGTCATTGAGTTATATTTTGGGAAATATTAGAAAACTACACTCGAAGTCGTGGACGAGTATGTTTACTTAGGATAAACTGTCCAGTTAGGTAGGTCTAACTTCGAGAAAGAGGTCAATCGAAAGAGGTCGAATCAAACTCGGCTGGGCAGCGTTCGGGAACCTACGCAATATCTTCTCGTCCCACATACCGCAGTGTCTCAAGACGAAAGTCTTTGACCAGTGCGTGTTGCCAGTGATGACTTACGGCACTGAAACGTGGTCGCTCACAATGGGCTTTATAAGAACGCTAAAAGCCACCCAATGGGCAATGGAGAGGGCTATGCTTGGAGTTTCCCTGTGTGATCGAATCAGAAATGAAGAGATCCGCAGGAGAACCAAGGTAACCGACATAGCCCAAAGAATTGCCAAACTTAAGTGGCAGTGGGCAGGGCACATTGCTCGCAGAACCGATGGCCAATGGGGCCAAAAGGTTCTGGAGTGGCGACCGCGTATCGGAAGACGTCGCATTGCAAGGCCTCCCACAAGATGGACCGACGCGCGACGACTATGTGAAGGCCGCAGGAACCCGTTGGATGCGAGAAGCACAAAACCGGTCGAAGTGGAGGTGCTTGGGAGAGGTGTACCTATAGTACACCCACATTTCGCCAAATATATCTCCATGACCCTTTAAAACAACATTATTTTCCGATTTTTTGTTGAGTTTATCTATTAGGAATTTCATAGCAACAGCCCGGAGTTTGGAAGTTCGCGGTGTGATACCCCCGTGCCTCAGAAAGCACGTTGGTCCCGCGCCTGATCGTCGTCGTGGTCGTGTCGGATTGCCGTCCCATCGGACGGCAAAAAGTCGGTTCGGAGTAGGTCTGCGCGCACAGTTGTGCACTATAATATCTCCCGTGCCGAAGGCTAGTCTCCTTTGAAATTGGCTACCCTGGCCGAAATACGGTCTAGAGGACTTTCTTTTATTTCCTGCAATATAAACCCATTTTTATATTTCGGGAAATAATGTTGTTTCACCGATCGTTAGAGTTAGCAATCGTAGTATCCATAACATCATAACGTCACGCCTGTATTCCCCAAAAGGTATGGTAGAGGCCTATAGTACATCCACATTTCGCCAGTTATGGTTAAGTCCCATGTAATAGGCAAGACTATCGTCATCGACCGGACACAAATCCAGAAACCTACGGTTCGATTCTACCTGCGGGCTGCTACTTAGAAATTCCAGATAGAAAACACATTAACACTTTGACCGACCTGAAAATCGAACCCAGGACCCTCCTGCTCGCCAGTAGCGCTTGCGACCACTGGATCAACAAGGCACAAACATCATAGTTAGTTATTTTTACCGACTTCTTTCTAAATTAAAGTAAAAAATTCTAAAAAAACGATTCTTCGTAAACAGGGACTAAAATAACTCTTTAATCCCTAGGGATTAAAACTGATTTGAATTGGAATGTGGATATTGTTAGTAAAAGTTCCAGCCACCAGGCTGTATGATAAAGTAAAACGCGCGCGAGCCGAATAAAAAAAAAAGCGAAAAGCATTCTGCCTTCGTTCGTAATTGTTTACTCAAAATTGTATGTAAATAAATAAAAGTACTATTCTTATTCATAAGTTGCACTTACTTATTTTTTCATAGATAGTGATAGTGATAAAAAGTAGAGTGTCCACCTCGGGAGCAATACTATTTCAAGCTCGAGTGACGTACTTTGAATCCCTTGCTGCAAACTGGTTTAAAAGAAACACTCTCGCCTTCAAAATAGTTGTTTACTCCCTTGGCAAATAATCTACAATTAACGTCATAGTTTAACAAAAGAAACAGTGCCTACATAGCCTAGAAAACCTTCCTCTACCAATGTCTTTTCCCCATTACTCCACAAGCTACTAAATCAAAGCGCATTAGGGTGTGGACACCGAGAATCCGCCAGCTGACTTATTGAAATGACCTCAGCCAATCATCAATTTCAATAATAATATCTCATAAGCATCGTCGGAGTAAAGATTTATGGAGTACTTATTTAAGTGTGGAAAGTTTTATAACTGGGATTTGGGATTTTGGGAGGTATTTCATATGCTTGGGATATATAAACTACTAGGTATGTCTCCCAGTCAATCTGCCTAGCTTTCCCCAACTATGTTAGGGTTGGCTTCCAGTCTTACTAGGTGGAGTTATTTTACATGGAGCGACTGCCCATCTGACCTCCACAACCCAATTACTAGGTAACATGACACCCTTTTGTAAAACTGGTTGACAGACTTTTGGGCTTCTGATTCTGAGGTCCTGAGTTGAGCTGCATGATTGATTAGGTACTGACAAATGCGTGCACTGGATGGACAGGTCCACTCAAATCCGTGTGGTTTGTTCCCCAAAAGATCATTTCAGATACCAATCTACATGATCCTCACGTGATCTGGCCAAGATTATTTCTGGACTTTAGAAGAGACTGTGATTTGATGATTGACATTAAAAGTGTTTGTACAAACCTATTTACAGAAATCAAATAATTAATCTGGGAAATATATGGAGATTTCGCACGCGGACGTTATAATTTCCGTGTAGCGTGGAGCGGTCTTAGGAACCGGGCATACAGTACCATGCCAAAAAGACAGGCAGCGTCCTCAAACTCAAACAAACCTTGTCTCGCATCGTACCGCCTTCCCAGAACTCCTGTTAACACAAATTAGAATAGGGTCCTATATCAAATTAAGCTTCACTAAGTCTTGTTGGCACTCCACAAACTAAGATATACTATTTGCATCGCCGTGCCGTTAAATCGCTTTATCTTTTACCCCGTTTTAAGACGTAAAGACTAACGAAACTGATGCTGCTATGATAAAATTGAAAGTAGTTTTGCTTGCATTTTCTTGAATTGCAATGCGATTTTTATCTTGTAACAAGTTGGGATGCAAGCAGTATTAACTGCACAAACATTGGAAGATGTTTCTAGATTATCACTAACTTCATAATCACTTGACCATGAGTGAGGGATACTTTTCTAACATGTCGGTCTTTCATATTCATATATTTATTTGCATTCCATAATGTTGTAAGTTACAATGGCTTAAAGCTAAGTTACAATTATGGACCCTTTAAGGAACAGCAAAAAGAATAAAATTATTTCTTAAAATAAAAATAAATTTAGGACACAAATTATACAGTTACACATACTCGGCTGCATTATTTTTTTATTAGAAAACAGTTTGTTGGTTTTTTTTATTGCTCCCACGCAACGACGAAACACAGCAGGCTGCTTGACACCGGTCTCCAGTGGGAGGATGGTCGCAAACCAGACGGGCGTTAGCCCTTTATTTTTTTTTTTTTTGCGGATGGGAAATCATCAAATGACCCCTCCCGCTCTGGGTGGAGCGGAAGGGAGTGTCAGACTCTTACTGACTAAAACCCACCCGTGTTCCTTCCTTAGCCCTTTATGTTCCGGGCCAGCGGTAACCCTTTCGGACAATCCCGCTGACCCGGCAGGCTTCGGCCCTATGGGGCCCCTCCTCGATGCTGACATCTCTTTGAGGCGCGCGTGGATCACGTACGCGCCGTCCGGCACGGGCCTAGTCCTGATCGGACGGTGAGCTACCCATTACTCTCCGCCCGCAGGCCCGCGCCTACGGTGGCCGGGAGTCGTCGCGCGGCTCCCGACGCCCGGAGCGTCTCCCGCGGCGGCTGGGACGGGAGGCTCTCTCCCTGAGCCGTCCCGCCACCTCCTCCGCTCCACCGCTCGGGCGTTAGCCCTACCACCGCAAGGGAAGAATTGGCCAGTCAAATAAGATGTTGGGTGGGTGTGACTGTCCAGGATGCGTCGAGCGCTCGGTTCTGGCGGAACGAACTGCACTAAACGAGGAGGCATCTTCATGCATCCCAAAACTACTTACGCTACTTTTATCTCCTTGTTTCACATTCGACACCCAAGTAAACTGCCAATTGTGTGCCTAAGACATTTACTTTCACGGCAATATCTGCCAATTCAGAATAGCTACCTACAACAATTTATAGATGTTTGTTTCACGTCAATGTCGAGCACAAACCAATAAAGTTTCATCCTTTGAGTAGTTGGAACTCCTAACCGAACTGTTAGCTCGATCTAACAACTGAGAATTTGTAAATAAGTGGTAAAACAAATATCTTGATTCAGAGGTTCAGGGGCTCGTGGTTTATTTAGATAGATCTGTGGGTTATGTCGTTGCTAGTTGTACCTAATCAATCAGTGGGTTATAATTTTTCACACATTCAGACGCATGCGCCATTGATGTAACCAATATTTTGTAACCATATTTTGATTTAAAAGAGTGTCCGTGGAGTTACCAGCCCGTTCTTGTCCATAGGTAACCTACTACGCTTTGGAATTGGTAACTAACTTTATCTTTCTGACTGACCGACCACTTGATAGTTAAAACGTGACTGTAATTGGTTTATTTTAAATAAAAATGTTTTGTGTCTGAGTTTAATTGAAAGACGATGTCACACTTGCGATTAGGGGCAATTCTCGTAATTTTAAGAAGGGTTTGTTTACATTTTCTTTAGATACTTTTCGAACAGACTATGCGTCAGCCAGGATCTAAATAAATTATATACCTCGTGGTTGGAGGATCCCGATTGTCAATGTAGTGAACGATTTATAGTCAAACTAACGTTTCGCTAAGTTTTAGGGTCACCTCTAAGGAAAACAAAAACTTTGTTCCGTTCGAGGGACAAGCAGAGTTTGTCCCTGATTTGTATTCCTGAGGGACAAATCGAATTGTTATAGGCTTGAGAATTGGATTGATTGATTGGCATTGATTTACAATTGCGTCACTCTTTTTCTCGAATTGGTTTTAGGAGTTTTGGACACAGAAGTTTAATTAGGACACGAGAGCAGTGGTGGCCAAGTGGTAACGGCCGCGACTTACGAGTTGTAGGTCGTAGGTTCGAACCCAGACAGGCGCTTTACTTTGTGTAAATTATTTCATCACCACTGCTCTCAAAACGGTGAAGGAAAACATCGTGAGGAAACCGGCATGTCCTAGAACCAAAAATTCGAAGACATGTGACATCTGCCAATCCGCACTGGGCCCGCGTGGTGGATTACGGCCCACTCCCTCTCACCGAGAGGAGGCCAGTGTCCCAGCAGTGGGAACATTATAGGCTGATTATGGTAAGTTTAATTGGTCATATTTGAAGCTTAAGTTCTCCCTACACGGGTTGCATGGTTGCGGTCGGTCGACGTAGGATGCAAGAGCGAGCGAAGGGCTCCCCTAGGTTAGGTTTGGTTAGGTTATTTTTGTTTTGTAATAATTTATATTAATCTATATCTTGATTTATATTTGTTTATTTTTTTGAATGGAACTCCCAGTCGGATTTTAAAAATTATTTTTGCATTTGATAGTCCAAATTTTGAGGAAGGCTATAGGCTACATAACATCACGCTAGGACCCTTAGAAGCCGAGAAAAAACCAAAAAAAAGTCCGAAAGAATGCTAAGCGAAAACGAAATCAAAGGGCGATGCGATGCAACGGGGTGTGTCGGGGGAACAAGAAATCAGAAGCTAGTTATTAATAAAACTCATTTGAACATATAACAAAGTCTAAAATTACCTTGACAGACAGTCATTATCTCCATTTATATGCTGTTACAGGTTGAATTCCTTAAAGTAAAAGTCTACAAACTTGTGACAGCATTGTGACCGCTACATTTCGAGAATTTGTCGGAAACTTTTCACATTTACATGAATAATTACCTCGATAGCCTCTCTGGTTTCTTTTAAGCCTCTTTTTGAACACTTTTCAGACAGGTAACATAAATGTAGATAGTTGTATCTTTTTAACAGAATAATGGAAACCTTTATTGTTTCGATACAAGTTGAAGTTTGTTTTTACAAGCTTTTTTTAAGGTCAGGGCAGTTTCGTATCATTTGTTTTGCCGACTGTAATATTATTAAAACCTACAGTTTCCCACGAACAGATAAGTATACAGGATGTAAGGGACATCGACGTTCAAACCCCCAGAGCAGATATTTTTCGTCTGTTATTAAAAAAACAAGTGCGAGTCGGACTCACGCATCGAGGGTTTCGTACAAATGTGAGGTATGTATCAACTACGGTTTTCGGATTTTTTCCTTTACTTGAGCTACAAGACATTGGTTCTTGCCAAATTCCATGATTCTAGATCAATTCAAAGATTCTAGGCCGCAGCGGGAGAGGAGTGCCGGTATTGCGATGCGCCACTCTCCCTACCTTCCGTGGCCTTGACGGGGTCGCCACCGTCTGATGGCGGACGCGGTGGAGCCGCAGGGGAGGAGGAGTGTTGGTATGACGTTGGCCGCTCTCCCTATCCTCTGCAGCCGAAAATTGGCAGGCGGCGGGGCCAATGGCCTGACCCGTCGCAGGGAGACCAAGGGTGCCCAGACACAGGGTCGTCTGGCGCCCATGTGCTGATTTGGTCCCTGGGGTGGTCACGGCGTGCTATGTGTTCTGGTGCGCCGGTGATGTGGAGTACTCCCCAGTGGAGGGTCCGGTGACGGACAGCCGCGGCGGGTTCGCGTGCCCGTGTTCCCGCCGTAAGCGGCAGAGGAGGACACTGTGGAGTTCTGCACTATCTCCCTAGAATGTATGATCATTTCTCCACGATAAAAAAAGGCCGGCAAAGTTCAGGACCATGTACGACCCATTCAAGTCTTGCATAATTTCAGATTGCAAGCTTCACCAGAACAATTCCACCTCATTCTAACATGAAAACCAAAATGTAAAATATCCACAAGCTCCCGTATATTTATGCACATTTGTTACAGCAAATTCAAGTTGTTGATTCTGAGAACTACCGTTGGCAACCTTTGGCGGGCTGCGCAAATCAAATCAATCGACACGGCAGGCAGACATTTTCCAATATTCGCTGCAGAAAATATTTCGAGAGGTTTTCGCTGTCGAACTCCTAGATTATAGAATATAGGTGGCTGTGGAGTGGTTGTTTAAAATAATAATTAATTATAGTTGTGTCTGCCTCGATGGTCTAGTGGTCGCAAGCGCTACTGCTGTGCAGGAAGTCCTGGTTTCGATTCCGGGCGAGTACCTACTTTTTTCCACCATTAGCAGCACAGTCTGGATTGGTGTCCGATTGATGTTAATGTCAACCCGTGCGGCTTTTATTATTTAGCCACAAACCGCTCCTTGTCCGTTAAAGGTGTCGAAAAAATTACCTGCTCCATACCTACTTATGTTCACAGCGAGGATCCCGCATAACTGTCGCGACTCTACTCTGATAGACACAATTTCCATGAAGTTATACCTATAACTTGACAAACAAGTTTCTCTGAAATAGAGACGAACACTAAGAATTCAGGCAAATTAATGTTTCTTTCCTACAAAATAGATTTCTCCGTATCCTTCCCACTCGTTGTTCCAGTGACAATCATATGTACTAGTGTCACAGTGTGGTTATTTTTATTCTACGCCTTCGCGACTCCTGTTTATTTTGTAGCTGGGATCACTACGGCTGATTTTGTCTTGTAGATTCTAGGTACAATGTTCTGGGTATTTTTATGAAGCATTTTTTTGCACTTATTTTAGTAGTTTTTTTTTACAACCTTTCTACTATGTTTATAGTAATTTAAGAGTGTAGTTCAAGTCAAAAGCGCTACCGGCTAGGTTGGAACTCATGGAATTTGCAATTACTGAGTTTGAGAAATTATGAAACATAGCAATTGATAGAATAATAAAATCAAAAATCAGCGTACAATATTTCCACTGCTGGGACACAGGCCTCCTCTCGGTGAGAGGGAATGGGCCATAACTCACCACGCGGGCCCATTGCGGGTTGGTAGATGTCACATGTCTTCGAATTTTTGGTTCTAGGACATATCGGCTTCCTCACGATATTTTCCTTCACCGTTTTGAGAGAAGTGGTGATGAAATAATATACACAAGCGCCTGTCTGGGTTCGAACCTACGACCTACTAAGTCGCAACCGTTACCACTAGGCCTGAGTTTGTATATATTTTTGTTTTTTTTTTTTGTTTTAATTCGGACCTGGGTAACAGTGAGCAGTGGTGGCCCAGTGCTGACGGCCTCGATTTACGAGTCGTAGGTCGTGGGTTCGAGCCCAGGTAGGCGCTTAGGAGGAGGCCTGTGTCCCAACAGTGGGTACATTATAGGCTGAGATGCTGTATGATAATGAGTTGAATACATGAAACATTATCATAGTTTTTAGTTCAAATAAAATGTTGTTAAAAACTTTAAATTCTAACGAAACTACAAAGTCTCTGACTAGTCGAAAAATGCATAAAGATAAGTGAATGCGTTTAGTTTGCAAGACCATGTCTCTGTTTATAACTATATTCAAATTAAAAGCAGTACAAAGTTCTTTCATCACCTTCAAGTCACAATTTATTCCAAAAATATTAAATTCTGAACTAAGGACATTAAAACAAAACAACTTACTAAGACTTCGTGAACTCGTATAACATTGAATAAGTTTTTACGAATCAATTTTTTTAGAAGTATTTATGAAAGTCATACAAATTGCGACTAAGTTCGACAATTAAAAGAAATGTTCAAGTACTTAGTTGTCACAATTGTTTTATTGTTTCTTTTGTTTAGTGCTAAACTTAAATTTTTCTAGAGAAAATTGCGATGGTATATATTTAATTCTAATTCTCCATTTTCTTGTTTTTTTCTTTTGTTTTATTATTTACCGCTCTGCTTAAATTTTCTGAAGAATATCACGATGATATATTATTTCAATCACTTCTTTATTGATTACTTCTTTATTGGTGACTGCTCCGTTGGTCTCGTGTTCGCAAGCGCGATTGCTGAGTTTTATTGGGTTTTTCCCATTGGGAATTTCTTAATAACAGCCCGGAGTTTGGAAGTCGGCGGTGTGATACCCCTGTGGCTCAGAAATCACTTTAAGCCGTTCGTCCTGCTGCTGATCTCTCTCCGGTCGTGGCGGATTGCCGTTCCATTTTACAATGAGAGTGAGAGATGAGAGAGTGCACCTGTGTCTGTGTCACACACTTGTGCACTATAATATCTCCCGCACCGATGGCTAGTCTTTGCTGAGATTGGTCGCCGTGGCTGAAATTCGGTCTGGAGAAATTTTATTTATTTATATATTGCCTACGTACCGTTAGACCGGTCATCTAGTTAGACGAGGAGATGACCGATGGAGTAAAGCTAGTAGTAAAGAAACAAGGGTCGTCCAAAAGCGCGGTGGGATGATGATATCGTCAAAGTTGCGGGAAACACCTGGATGAGGGACGCACGGAACTGGGAAGTATGGCAAAAAAAATGGGAGGTCGATACCGGGCTGAAATGATGAATTATGATGACCGTTAGTTCCAAGTCAGTTTTTATAATGTTTGTTGTTGTAGCAAAGAAAGGAAGAAGAAAAGCATGTGATTAAAATAGTGGTGAATATAAATGTTGATGTATGGAGGGAGATACGAAGGCCAAAGAAAAGATGGATAGATTGTGGGAGGAAAGATATGAAAGAGAAGGAAGTGAATGATAGCGTGACGGTTGACAGGGGAGAATGGAAGATGATAACGTGTTTCGCCGACCACAAGTAACATGGGACAAGGGCAAGACGATGATGATGATGTAAAGTAAAGTAATGCAGTTTTTGTTAACCTGCACTACTGTAGGAATGGTAGGTAGCTCGATCTACTATTTTTATCCCCTATATAAACATCTCATGCCGATTTCGGCTACGGTGACTGCTATTTTTTCCGACAACTTAAGCTTACGGGCGTCTGAGGAATCAAAAAAACGACACGAAACGACGTATCTGAGGAACTGGCCGCTTTGTATCCGCTTGCCGTTCTTGAGTTCAGAAAAGAAGATTCGCTTAGCTATTGTCTCGCCGTCGTATCCCCTATATTTTTGATGTCATATACAGAAGGTATGATATGTATATCAATCTATCGTTTCAGTCATTAGATGAGATTTGTAACATAACATCATGCCTGTAAGCCCCGGAAAGTTAAGCAATGTATACCGTCAGTACACCTACATTTAGCCTGTTATGTTTAAGTCCCATGTAATAGAGGGCGAACCTATTGCTATCAACTGGGCACAAAGCCAGACTGAGAAATTCCTGACATGGAACCCCAGTAACACACTTTACTCTTTGTAATTTGTGCTGTTCCACAAACGATGGGAGACATAATATCGTGTCTTGCGTGTCCTGTTCTTCGCAAGTTGGCGCCAAATGCGTAGCCGAATTCAGGGTCGACTCCATTTAGATTGCCATCGACACGCTAAGAACAATTTGTAAAGCTTACCAAAATTCGCAACACAATTTCCTTAAGCCCCAAAAACATCACGTAACTTACCTACTCTAAAATTCTTAATAAAACGCAAAACAATGTCCCCAAGACTTAAAAGATTGTCTTCAACAACCAAAACCTCAAGTAAAACCTCAAACTTTTTAGTCACTTGTTCTTTTTTTTAAAAACCTTGTCGGTATTTCGTCCGCATCACTTTTTAGTCAGTACCAAAACTCGCTCGCGGTCACAACGCACGTCTGGGCACGTTACCTGCACTGTTTTACAAATAGGAGTCAACGTGACGACTAAAACATGGCGGCGTATGAAAGTCGGGAGTTTTATCAACGCTTTATCTTTTCTGTTTGGCAGATTTGAGTGGATCTCTCGATTTTTTGGGTGTTTGTGACTTTTATTGGGGTGTATGAAGGTTTTTGTTGTTTGTCGATAGAGTGGTGCCTGTAACTACATCGTACGTTTTAAACATAACAGAATATGACAGACGGAATATGATATACGGGGTCAAATTAAATTAGCTAGTGAAACTCTGCAGACTTGATGGGTATCAATATTTATATTTTTTGCGTAACACTATCAATCACAATCTGAATCATTTTGAAGAATATTAATTGCTAATCTATTGCTTCATATTTTCGAAAAATATGTCAGCTCAACAACGTAAATAACGCAATGAATGTTGTTGAACTGTCAATATGAAAGCCATTCCTACTGTTAGTATGTTACGCAATTACCCCGCCGGTTTATAAAGCGATTTAAACAAGAACTTAAAACCATTAAAGTGACTATCCTTACTAATGAAATAATAATCTGAAACATTAGCATAAACGGCGATCAATCAATCATTCAGATCCTTTTCAATTCGTTCACGGTCACAAGCGTATCTCACTTTAACTTTAAGTGGGGTTCTCGAGTTTCCAAATTCAAAATTTTCTGAATAACCCTACAGCTGGGATTAGCATTAATCCGAAGTTCGAACCGCTCTTTTTTTAAATGTCAAACGTGATAAACTCAAAATTTATGCCCGAGATACACGAGGCCAGTTTTTCAAGCTAGGATAGTAAGCTAGCAAGCTAGTTACTCTGTCTTGTATACGGAACTAGTTTCTAGGCTAGTAAAAAAAAAGTCCTCCAGACCGTATTTCAGCTGTAGTGGCCAATCTCAACAGCGACTAGCCTTCGGCGCTGGAGATATTATAGTGCACAATTGTGTACGCAGACACAGGTAAATTCCCTCTTCCTTCACTCTCAAAGTCCGATGGGACGGCAATCCAACACGACCGGAGAGAGATCAGGCGCAGGACCAACGGCATAACGTGCTTTCCGAGCCACGGGTGTTATTACACCCCCAGGCAGTCAAAAGACTAGTAAGATAGTAAGAAAGCTAGTAAACCAGTGTTTTGTTAATAAGACGTTGATGTGGTTCTATTTTCTAAGTTAGTAGTGCCACTAAGTTTACTGTCCTGGCTTGTGTACTACATAGTTTCATGTAGTCGGTGAACCTAATATTCGATTGGCTACTCTGCAGTGATTACGAGTTTAGCTTTTCTGACTGCAAACACGTTTTACTGCATTGACATATATATTACTAGCGTAAGGACCGGGCTAACGGCGCGACTAAATGGCACCAACGCGCTGGCCCTAAAATGACGGTTTTAGGGCCAACGCGACTCAGTTGACAGTGGTGCGCGCGAACTTCGAACGAAGAACTTCTATGTAAAATGTTCAGACGGGCGTATCCTTACTTTTGAAATCATTGTTTTACTGGCTTAAAATTATCTGACATCATCATCAGTAAACAGCACTACAATCCGTTCTTTTTTTTATTGCTGAATGGGCCCGCTCTTGACCTCGATCACGCCTGATGGAAAGACATGGCTGAGGTCTATATGGAACGAGCGTGCCCAGAAGAAGCCTAAGGCACTGGAACTCCCACCCATTGACGAAACACAGCAGGCTGTTTGACGCCGGACTCCGGTGGGAGGTGGTCACAAACCAGGCGGGCGTTAGCCCTACCACCGCAAGGAAAGAATTGACCAGTCAAATAAGGTGCTGCCGTGCCGGACGGCGCGTACGTGTTCCACGCGCGCCTCAAAGAGATGTCAGCATCAGCGAAGGGGCCCGTTAGGGCCGAAGTCTGCCGGGTCAGCGGGATTGTCCGAAAGGTTTACTGCTGGCCCGGAACATAAAGGGCTAAGGACGGAACACGGGTGGGTTTTAGTCAGTAAGAGTCTGACACTCCCTTCCGCTCCATCCAGAGCGGGAGGGGTCATACAATTATTTCCCATCCTCAAAAAAAAAAAGCCAGGAGAGATGACGACGAGATTCTAGCTTGCTATCCCAGCTTTGAAAAACTGTGGCCCCATGTATCTCGAGGATTAGTTTCTAATACCCGTGTTCTTTTTACCTTGTTGTTTGAGTGTGTTATTCTAATTTTCAGGGGCGTGTTTATTTTTCAAAGGACTTTGTAGGTACTGAAATTATTTTAATTTTGTTGTTCGTGTGGATTTTAATTATATGTTATATGTTTTGGTTTCATGACACGTGCGGTGGTCTTTGACCGTCATTGCTAATCTTCTACGGTTTAAAAAAGTGCTGATATTAACTTAAGTGCTTATTTTTGACTCTGATTATTTGTAAGCTCTCCGTGTTGAAAATATAATTATGATATAGAGAGCAGTGGTGGCCGGGTGGCAGCGGCCCCAACTTACGAGTTGGGTCGTAAGTACGAACCCAGGCAAGCACTTTACTTTGTGTATTTCATTTCACAACCACTGCTCTCAAAACGGTGAAGGAAAACATCGTGAGGAAACTGGCATATCTTAGAATCAAAAATTCAAAGATATGTGACATCCACCAACCCGCACTGGGCCTGCGTGGTGGCCCACTTCGTCTCACAGAGAGGAGACCTGCGTCCCAGCAGTGGGAAGGTGGTGGTGCTGGTGGTGGTGGTGGTGGTGGTGGTGGAGGTGGTGGTGGTGGTGGTGGTGGTGGTAGTGGTGGTGGTGGTGGTGGTGGTGGTAGGTGGTGGTGGGAGGTGGTGTGGTGGTGGTGGTGTGGGCTGATTGTGCTAAGGTCACTTGAAAACTGTAAACTTCTTTCTCCAATTAAATGCAGTCAGTCACACCCAATATTAGTTTCACCTTCAAGATAATCAAATATAGGGGTTTCTCATATGCAAAGGACCCTCGTTTGATCCCAGCTTTATTTCCTAAAAAGTCTTAAAGAAAGAAAGAAACATATTTTATGAAATATATAGAGAGATACCTATAGATATTTCATAAGAAGCAATTCAGAATATCTCAAGTTTAAATAATTATGTCAAGTTCCATACTAAAATATTATTTAAAAAAAACAGTGGCACTCCGGGAGTGCCGACAGAAGTGAAAACAAAACACAAACAGAATACTTTGCCATCACTCACTGACATATCGGGTATACATTAAAACCAAGTACATCCCGAGGACAGCCGAACACATCCGAAGCGGGTGTTTTTTTAATCGTCTTATAAACAAAACACGTGCGGTGTCGCTTATGGCAACAGTGTCGCGAGTTCAATGGTTCATTCCCATTTCAAAAAATGCCCAACGCGGCTAAAGAAGTTTTCACTTCAACAAGCTAAGGTCAAACTCAAAACGTCGGCATTATAACCTTCCTCATACAAAAGTACACAACTAGTGTATCCGGTCCGCTGTAACCAGGTCACTTGGAAACTGCTCCAGCGGCCAAGACAATGGTGACGTCACTTCACTTAATGTATTGCTGCTTTTTTGATACTTAGACCTGGCACTACTGTTGGTATAAGAAGTTGATGAGATTGTTAAGGAATTTGAATGTTTCAACACTGATCGAAGACTAGAAATTCTTGTGGTGATAATATAGGACCAAATGAATAGGACATTGAGGGTAAAAAGAAGCTATGAGATATAATTTTTCACATTGAAGATACAACCAATAAAACCTTTTTGAGGAACCTAAATTGAAAAGCTTATTGACATCATGAAGATAAAAAAACTGGCCAAGTGCGAGTCGGACTCGCACACGAAGGGTTCCGTACCACAAGTCAAAAACGCCGAAAAAAACACGTTTGTTATATGCGAGCCCCCCTTAAATATTTATTTTATTATTTATTATTAAATTAAAAATACAACTGAGTATTTTGTGAATATTTCAAGTGCCTACCTGTTGCCATTACTGATATCGAGCAAAAAGGGGCAAAAAAAATCGCGTTTGTTGTATGGGAGCCCCCCTTAAATATTTATTTTATTTTGTTTTTAGTATTTGTTGTTATAGCGGCAACAGAGATACATAATTTGTCGAGCTATCGCGGTTCTTGAGATACAGCCTGGTGACAGACAGACAGTGGAGTCTTAGTAATAGGGTCCCGTTTTTACCCTTTGGGTACTGAACCCTAAAAAACGACAGCAATGGAATGTTTTCTGCCGACTTGCTGCCAATCTCTAGCTAGAACTATTTTCCGTTTGCCTCTATGCATTGAATTAGGTAAACCAAAGCAATTAGCCTCAAAGTCGTGTCTAGTCCCAGGAAAAAGTTTCAGATCGAGAACATGTAGTATTAAAGGTTGACTTGTCAATTTGGAAATTAGTAGTCTTTGTCTCTTTCAAGTACTAAAAGTGACGAAATGGTTGCAGTTTCTTCAAGACATCATCGTTCATATAATGATACATTGACAAACCAACTTTTGGGATACAATTTCCAGAAAAATTTCATTCCTTAGCTTCGCTCATAATAAATGAGCAGTGTTAAACAAATGGTGGTTTTTGGTTCCAGAAAGCGCAATCCTTAGGGAAATCAGGATTTTGCCGTATCATGTTATCAATGTAAAGGTAGATGAGGTTGCGTAAGCACTCAGTGATCCCTTGCCAGGCTTTAGACTTAAAGACACCTACTGAATAAATTGGAGTAGCCTATTTTTGTAGCGAGACATTTCATTTCTTATCAGTCTAGCTTCTGCTCGCGACTTCGTTCGCGTGGAAGTCTTAAGATACGCAATGTACAGATGCCAGCACATCAAGTTACTACAACCTGTCAAATTTCTTTAATAGATTTTCAACTTTATAGCTACAGCATAAGGTTCAAAGTAGATAGGGAAAATTTGACAGTTTCGGGTAGCTTGATGTGCTGGCGTCTGTACTAAAATAACGGCCACATTTTTATAAAACTCCCTCGACATCGACCCATCGAGTCGCATCGCATCGCCCACACGCGTTTTTAATTCGTTTTTGCTTAGCGTTCTTTCAGACTTTTTGCTCGGCTCCTAAGTCTCGTAGCGTGATGTTAAGTAGCCTATTTTTGGAAGTTGCAACATTTTAATTAATATTTACACATTGTAACATTGTACTACTGTCATCTTGACAGATCATGTCATCTGTATTGTGTCACTTCCTTTAGTAATGCAAATAAAGATGTCTTCCATTATGCATTCAAGGTACCCAGTGCGTGTTATTTACCGCTTCTTACCATCCCTCATCTCCTGGAAATTACACCAATATACCGTCAGGAAGTTCGGGTGGGCTTGCTGCCAGTCTCGCACGAGAAAACAAACCAGCTTTATTATTAGTAATATATATATATAGATTATAGAGGGACCCGTGGCTAAATAATAACAGCCGCACAGGTCGATCGATCAGGTTAAGCTACGCTTGCCGCGGTTGGTCTGTGGATGGGTGACCATCTTTACATACCGAGACCCCTCCGTGCCTCGGGAAAGCACGTTAAGCCGTAGATTATAGATAGATAATTATATTAAAGATATACACTGTAGAACCAACATAAGCAGCCAAAGACTAGGCTGGTCAGAGAGCAGTCGAGAGTTAGTTACATTATTGACGTGAGCCTACAAGAGCATTCCATTTGTGACCATAGCTACGCTACCCACTTTTTTTTTTTTTTAATTTACTGAGCTACCTACGCTCTATATGAATATGTAGGCGAGGGTCACACAACGCAGCTTACCAATGATACAATGAACCCGAGCAGCTAACGTGAGTGAGCAGTGGAATTACGCCTTTATCAATCATGTTTTCGTAACAATCTATCAAATAAATCTACAAATCATTTTTATAAAATTACTTTTCTATTTGTTTTATACATAAAAAAACGCATAAATACAATTCTGGAAAAAAATTAACCAGTGCGCAAACTGTTAACATAAATTCATCACATTATTCTGGACCCCCTAGCGTAGAAGTTTATCGACGGTTCTAAAAAAAAAAATCTTCTGTTTCATAGAAAATTTCAGCAGAGCTTTTTTTAAATAACTGAAAAAAAATGTATTGAATTCATGGGTACAGGTTACGCACTGGTTAAAAAACATCCTTTATAAAATTCAACTAATTATTTTCAAATGAAATGACTAACGAAGTAACTATACAAATAAATACGAAAACAAAACGACACTTAGGCGTCGAAGTACTCGTCCGCATCGCAGTCATCCGGAAACGTGCCCAGCAGACGGTAACATTGGCACGTTGAATGACTAATTATTTAGCCAAAGAATGAGCCAGCCCTCTTTTCTATCAATGTTAATAAACCTGCCAATTTAAGCTTGTAAAACAGATTGGATATTGCGTTACATTATGAAAATGTGAGCTAACCATCATCTCCTCGACGTGATCCCATTTTCGCCTTCGACAACTAACTACACGAATTACCCGACATAAAACCTAACGAAACAATGACATAACTTGCCACTCCAAAGTGAAAACGTGCCCAAAAATTCATTACGAAGAGTGACACGACACTTTTTGTCCAATAAGTCTGCCAGTCTGTCAATATTGGGAACGATGTAGTGGCACATTTTTTTCTGGATATTTCTGGAAAGTTCCTTCACAAAATGTACATATTATTGGAGGCTTTTACTTTCATTGTGACAGGGTCTTCAACAGAGTAGTGTGGAATCGAGAAATTACTTTTTCACAGTCCTTTTGGGAGCAAATGTGTTGTTGAGAAGAAGTAAAAAAGGTTGATACACATTATTAGTACAGTCAACAAAGGAGTTAAGTATACAGGCGGATATAGTTGAAGTTTACTAAGAAACCGATGGATGTTCTGGACTGAAATTTAATTTAATAAATGAGCTGTATGTTTTCTAATAATAATAATAAACTAAAATTTTATTCGAGAATATCCATCGGTTTCTTAGTAAACTTCAACAATATCCAACGCTCCTGTATACTTAACTCCTTTGTTGACTACACACGAAAAAAAAACACACGAACACGGATAAAAAAAAACTAAAAATATTTGGGCATCAAACTCGTTCCAGCACCTCGTAGTATGCATGCTATGCATGTGCATGCTATGCTATGCATACCATGTTAAGCATTATTTTGCCATGCAACACAAAACACACACAACACAAAAACACACACACATGAAACACACATGATATTTCAAAACATAATCACATGAGATTGCGACTAGTGGCCTGCAGAAAAATTCAATAAGATTTCACAAGTTAGTATTTGTTATATGTCCAGCAGTGAACAGCAATAGCTGGTTGAATCACACATGACTGGACAGGTCTACTCAAATCTGAGTGGTTCTTTCCTCAAAAGGCCATCTCAGACATTAATCGGCATGGTCCTCATATGGCCTGACCAAAATTATGTCTGGACTTTAAAAGGGACTGTGACCTCTGGGTATTTTTTCGGTCTTTCTTCTCAGAGTAGTCAGATAGGAAACACCGTACACATCTAGTTTTAAAACAAGTTATTTTTGACATGTAAAACTGTTTTTTACAAATTTGCATAAATAAATTTCATTTGCTCGAGCCCAGTTCCATGTTCTATCTTACCAATATTTCACAATATTAATCTTCAACAATAATCTGCGGGGTAATTGCGTAACACGCTATCACTAGCAATAGCTGTCACTTTGACAGTTCAACGACATTCATTGCGTTATTTACATTGTTGAGCAAACACATTTTTCGAACATATGAAGCAATGGATTAGCAATATCCTTCAAAATTATTCAGACTGAGATTGATAGTGTTTTACGCAATTAGGGTGCTTAATTGTCTGGATTTATGTCCGGTTGATGGCAATAGGCTCACCCCGTAATAAATGGGACTTAAATATAACTGGCGAAATTTGAAAGAAAGAAAGAAAAAGTATTTATTGCGACTCGTACAGGAAGATCACAAACTAAACTAAACACAGTAAAATAAAAATCCAAGTTATATATAAAAAAAAAGTAACAAAAGGAAAATGAAACAATGTCCTATACGAGGCCAAAAGGCTCCTATCTCAGCATGATGCTGCGACATTAAAAAAAAAAAATTGGGTGTTCTATGTACTTTTCTGCCTCACCCTTCGTGGAAAACAGGCGTGAATGCTGTAAGAATAATAGAAATTCAGTTCTGTTTTTCTATTTCCTCAATTTGTTGTTCATTTCCGCTATAACATAAGTTATTTCGTTCAAAACTAACAAATTAGATTCGACTTCCCGAAGTAGTATTTGTATCGCATCCAGAAATAGTTCCGCGTTCCCGTACGTAATAAATTAGACTTTTCACCCCTAAGAAATTGAATGCTACGTGAGAAATAGCACCTATTCCCGAATGGGGTGAAATTGAAATGTCTGCTAAAGACCAATATGTCTTTGGGTTTACATGCACCTGCTTGGCAGTGTATCTTTCATGAAAAAAATGCATATACAGGGTTATTGGTAAAACATTAAAAACCTCTTAAGAAGTTTTACTATGGGACCAAACCAGAATTCGCGAAAGAAAAATCAGCTGTTCCCTACATTTATGTTGAACAGCTGATTTTTTTACTAACTACTAGTGCTACTAGCGAGCTAGTGTACTTACTAGTGTCTTAAGAATTCACTAGTACGATGTCGTCATTCCAATAATCTTTCCAAACATTTTCTAACTTAAAAAAAACAGCATTTGCACACTTGGCAAATGAAAGAAAGACCGAAAAAAATTAAATATTTTGACAGTCACGACACTTTTGTTGCGTAACAAAAGTGTCATCGCCAAGTCTGAGATGTTAACAGAATCCTGGGTAAGTATAACGTGCTATATAAGGAATTGTGTTCCAAAAATATGCCTTGATCTATCAACCTTTAGAGCTAAATGATGATCATGTTCCCGCTTTACCAATTACAATAACAAAAACCTCAATATCCTCAACATTTTTCAACACCATAAAATCTATACTTCCCCTACGCACGAACGTAACAGGATTTACCACTCTATAACCACGAACTCACCCGAACATCTCCGAAAAAAACCGAAATCAATTCCCCGACACGGTTAACTAAAGATGTTTCAAGCAACTTCAAAATAAATATCTCTTTCGATTTAATAGAGGCGTCCCAAGAGGTTTTAAGAGTTTTTCGTCTTCGTATTTTTCAAGGCTCATTATACCGTTGCTATTGAACGGACCCACATTTTGGGTCCTTTAGCTTTTGAGACAGACTTGAATGGCTCGATTTCCTTATTTCTTAAGTGCTATATAAATAGTTTATTGCTCCAAAATGCTGCTAAGGATTATTTTGAAGAAGCGTAAAGGGACACAGGGGTCTTGTTTTTGTAAGTGATAGTATATGCTTTTTGCGTATTGAACAAGATAAGACGGGAAGCCTCAAGGGATTCCCAGAGCCCATAAAAGTTCCTTCCTACTTACACAGGGTGGCAGGGGATTTTTTTTGGATCGAAGTTCTTTGACGGGGCTTGCGATAGGAATAAACTGGTAGAAATGGTCAAGTAACAAAAAGCGTACACCATGCGATTTTCTCTCAAAATGATAGAAAGATGTAATAAAAGAAGAATGAATTAATGATGATTGAGAATGGAGAAGAAAGAAAAGGGTGCTAAAGCCGATAGTAAGGTCAAAATGAAAATACAAAAGGGCGGTAACAAAAAATTTAAAAAAATTTCTTCATCCGTTTCGTTTTTATGGTTTTCGAGGGCACTAATAAAGGCGACAGCGAGGTCAAAATGAAAATCTAAGATGAGCGCTGCGAGAACTTTTAAACTTTTTCGTCATGGATATCGTTTTCATGGGTTTTGAGGGTAGCCAATAGCGAGGTCAACAACTACATGAGAGCTTCTATAAACTTATACTAGATGCCTCTGTATTAAAACGCGTATTAAATTCCCACTTTTCTCCCTCTCTGTCTCTTTCTAATAAATACGAGTGTGTGCGCGTGCGATTATTTCAAGGTTCAGAATTGTACCGGTTGCGCGTCGGTGTCCCTGCCATCCTGTATAGGTCTCCTATTGACTGATACAATGAACAACCATAAGAGATAGCCCCTCTTGACACACTGTGATTGCAGCACATATTTACTAGCTAGCAAGCTGCAGCTAGCAAGCTGAAAATGAAAGAAAGAAAGAAAATACTTATAATTGCGGTAAACATGACGCCATACATATCCGTGCATGACGCAGAGAAATAACACAAATACAAAAAAGAACAAGTTGGAGAAAAATATGCGAAGAAACGATACAGAAATTATGATTTTTTCAAACCGATTTGATATATAAATGCCGGAATTCTGAACTAACGAACGTTTAAAAAAAATACAGCCGAATTGAGGAACTTCTACTTGTTTTGAAGTAGGTTAAAAATAAGCCCCATTGTTTCCCCATAGAGATGCACATGTCACACATAATAATATCTACTTTGCCATTATATTATTAAGGAATACAATGGAAGACATGGTAAAGATCCTCAATATCGTACACGACGTCTCAGCATGACATTTATTACTCGCGGCGTCACAAGAAGAAAGTTATGCAAGAAACGGAGATGTTTTTCTTTTCCTTTCATCTTGATCATTTTTTTCCACGGTGCAAACTGGGTGTCTACCAAAATTGTATTTGTTTCCGTTCTATTCGACCACAACTTTACACCGCAAAGGAATATCGAGAAAATCAGTGTCCAGACTGACTGGCCTCATCTCATGTTCGTGAACGGGCGCCGTCGGTTGAGACTGGTCATCTCTAAACTGCCAAGGCTTATTTTTAATCTTATGTCTTGAATTGATTCTTCATTTCTGTCTTTTTTACATTGTTCTCACATATAGAAGCAACAAGAATAATGTACCCAGGATTTTGTTATATCTTGATTTAAAAGAGTGCCCATGGAGTTTCTTGCCCGTTCTTCTCCATAGAGATCTACGCTTTGGAATGGGCAACTAGCTTCAACTTTCTTACTAACTGACAGACTATTTAATATTTTGACAATTCAAAAGTGTCTGTACAAGGTTTAATTGAAATAAATGATTTGAGTTTGAGTTTGAAACTTATAATGCAGTACTTTTGCCGAAAATATATCAATGTAACGTAACTACAATCCGTAGGTAGAAAATGGCAGAAATCTCTTACAAAGCCAATGAAGGAAGTCGGATTGACAAATGGAGGACGACTGTCTGTATTATTCTGCTAACAATTGCAGCGGTCGGTCACTTCCTAATTATTGCTGTATCGGCTGGCATTTCATTGAGTTTCTTTGGCCGACAGTGAAACGGATATCAATTTTTCTTGGTCTGCTGTTTTGTTGTAGTAGATTCTATTGAGTTTTATTTTAAAGTTACAGGACGAGAATCTTCTTTGAGGGGCTTGTGGCGAAGTAATAACAGCCGCACGGGTCGATCGATCAGGTTAAGCTACGCTCGCAGCGGTTGGTCCGCGGAGGAGTAGAATAGAATAGAATAGAATTTATTTATTTGTAAGAATGTAGTTTTACATAGTATGGTGTTAAATATTTTTTAAGTTCAATACACTCTACCATAACATATGGTGTACAAATATTCAAATGTCATTTTATATAACTAAGTACATACTTACAATTAATTATAAGATTTTTAATTATTAAAAATGTCCAATATGAATTATTATAATTAGGAAGTCGTTACTTTAAAATCAATGTCAAAGGAGTGACCATCTTTACATATGATTTTTTCTATCGTATCAAATTAGTTGCATTATGTTTTCAACAAACTATCTGAATAGCATATATCCTGAAGAATATCATATATTTTTCTGATTTTGTTTACTGTAGTCGATGATATACTTTAAGGCATTATAAAAGTTGCGTTTTTTGCGTTTAGGTCCTCTAGTCCCCTTAATGTAAAGTTAAACTATCTCATCCCACAAGGTTTCAGTTTCGTAGCATTTACTGTACACTGTTCCTTTTATTTCTCTTCCATCCATCTCAACTAAAAATCACTCAACCATAACAAAATTGCTCTACAAATCTGAAAAAATGAAACCACATTTTTACCTTTTTTCATGTACTTACACACGTTCCTACATTTAGGCCACAAGAAGTCTCTAAAGCCTCGTTCACACTGTCCGACCGAGATAAAACTACTGGAGCGAATAATGTCGCATTACAATGCATTGGGTGTCACGTTAGGATTACACGAATGTGTGTAATGGGCCGAAGACGGGGAGAGGATAACGTGGATAGGACTTTAGATTTTATCGATATTTTTATTATGTAAAATGTCGTCTCTTTGGTTGTGTTTCTGCCCAGCTTTTTCCAAGTACGTTAGAGTCAGCTTCAGTCTAACCGGATGCTGCTGAATACCAGTATTTTACTTGGAGCCACTGATCTGGGGAACACGATACCCCGTGGTAAGACTGATCAAACTTTTCTAACTACCAGTAACGATTGTCAAAGATCTGCCAATGACAGCCGGGACTGGCGACATAATGAATGGCCACCCATCCACGGACCAACCGCGGGAAGCGTAGCTTAACCTTCGATCGACCGATCTGTTATAATTTAGCTCCTCCTTGTTTGCGTTGGTCACATTTATGAATTTACGATTTAGTCCCATCTCGGCACCCATGAATTTGTTTATCACTAGCTGCGCCCCGCGCTTTCACCCGCATAAGTTTCGATCCCGTGGGAATATCGGGATAAAAAGTAGCCTATATGTTAATCCAGGGTGTCAGCTACCTCCATATCAAATTTTATCAAAATTGGTCTAGCCGTTTGAGCGTGAAGAAGTAACAAACATATAAACACACACACACACACACACACTCACAAACTTTCGCCTTTATGATATTAGTGTGTTACACAACATACAACGACATAACTTTCGTCCCGGCTGTTAGTCGTAGATCTTTGACAGTCGATAAGGGCAGTCAAAAGCCCAAAAGATTGACAACCGGTTTTTACCAACGGGTATCATGTTACCCAGTTACTGGGTTGTGGAGGTCAGATGAGCATCAGCCTATAACGTTCGCACTGCTGCGCCACAGGCCTCCTCTCTGTGAGCGGGAGTAGGCCATAATCCACCACGCGGGCCCACTGCGGGTTGGCGGAAGTCACATGTCTTTGAATTTTTGATTCTAGAACATACCGGTTTCCTCACGATGTTTTCCCTTCACCGTTTGAGAGCAGTAGTTATGAAATTAAATACACAAAGTATAGTGTCTGATTGGGTTCAAACTCACGACCTACAACTCGTAAGTCTGTGCCGATACCACTGGGCTACCACTGCGCTCAAATAAGCAGCCGCTGTAAAATGCTGGTATTCAGCTGCATCCAATTAGACTGGAAGCCGACCCCAACATAGTTGGTAAAATGCTAGGCAGATCGATTGATCTTATTAACAACGTCTTATCCTTCCTATTCTGTCTTCATGATTGGCCTGAGACTGAAATCTCCGTTGACCAATCACAGGGCACTGTTCTAATTGGACGAATAATATATTCGTTGTTGCTTCCCCTGTCTGTGAGCAGAATTTATCGAACATCATGGTAAAACGAGATTCTGTTAAACGTCATTGAAAAATGTGACGTGATTGGCGAAATATAAAGCTTTAATTGCGTTATAAAATATGATTGACGTGTAAAAATGTTTGTACAAACCTACTGAGTCTTTGGTCAACTGGACCTACTCGAACCGGACTCGCGGGTCTAGTTGACCACATCATTTATTTTCTGTATTTTTATTGGTTAACTGGACCCACATTCAAACTTAGAAGAACATCTATTGTTTAAAGCTACCCGTGGATACAGTCGAGACAAAAAGATACAAAGACAAAGCCACGAATCTGGTAAAGAATCTACATGTCTTTAGAAACGTACAGAAAAAGCGAGCCTACTTACAGAAATAAAATCATATAACATTGAAGGTTTTAAATCTCCAACACACGGCGGTATTCAATGCTCGTTTCTTCTGTGAACTTCTGTCTACGCAGCGACACCTTTATCCTGCAATGTGACAATTAAAGACCTGATATTATCACACAAAAGCCATATCGTAACACCAGACAAAGCAGCAATGGACATCATCCCCTATAGTTTATATCGAGCATTACACAAAGGTTGTCTGTCTATTCATCCATTCATTCAACTATCCGTACTAATCCATACTAATATTATAAATTCGAAAGTAACTCTGTGTGTCTGTTCGTCTGTCTGTATGTTACCTTTTCACGCCTAAACCACCGAACCGATTTGGATAAAATTTGGCAGAGAGATATATTGCATCCCGGGGAAAGACATAAGATAGTTTTTATCCCGATATTCTCATGGGATCGAAACTTACGCGAGTGAAACCGAGGGGCGCTGCTAGTACTAATATAATAAAGCTGAAGAGTATTTGTTTGAACGTGCTAATCTCTGGAACTTCCGGTCGCATTTGAAAAATTCTTTTTGCATTTGATAGCCTAATTCTTAAGGAAATTTATAAGCCTTAAGAGGTGGGCAAAGAGAAAAAAAGGCAGAAAAGGAAGTAATGGCGCTGACGGGTGACAGGATGCGACGCGGTGGGTCGGGGGGCGAAATTTCACGCGGACGATTACTATCTTAAAGCTGAAGAGGTTTTGTTTGTTTTAACGCACTAATCTCGGGAACCGCGTACCGGAAGACGTAGCGTGGGAAAGCGTCCCACAAGGTGGTCCAACGACCTTGTGAAGGCCGCAGGAACCCGTTGGATGCGAGAAGCACAGAACCGGTCGAAGTGGAGGTGCTTGGGGGAGGCCTATGTCCAACAGTGGACGTCTTTCGGCTGAAATGATGATGATGATGAATCTTGGGAACTTCTAGTCGTATTTCAAAAATTATTATTATTTAATTATTTTCATTTGATATCACATTTTCTTGATTAATGCTGTAGTCTACTTCACATCACGTTACAACCCTTAGGTGCCGATGAAATAGGAAAAAAAGTCAAAAAGAACGCTGGGCAAGTGGGCATAGCATGGGCGGGCGAGGCGATGCGACGTGGTGGGTTGAGGGAGCAAGAAATTTTACGCAGACGAAGTCACGGGCAAAAGTAAGTTATCACACTAATATTGAAGGAGGTGGAGGGATGGATGAGGGAGAGAGCCTCCCGTCCCAGCCGCCGCTTTTTTTAAAACTTGGTATGGTGATAGCTGACACCCTGGACTAACACAGAATACTTTTTATCCCGATATTCCCACGGGATCGACACTTATGCGGGGGAAACCGCGGGACGCAGCTAGTTACATATAAGTTGAAATAGCTTTTCGTGTCTATCTGTGTGACCGCGTTGTTCTTCTAAACTACGCAACGAATTTTGATGCGGCTTTCACCATGATTTAGATAAGTTATTCCGGAAAGGGTATGTTTATAATTCATTCATATTTAACGAAACATAGTACTTACAGAAATTTTCGCATTTTGTTAAGTTGCAAAACCGTGCGAAGCAGGGGCAGGTCGCTAGTTTCGTTTATAAGTTAAACAGATAGCATTGTATTGGTGTGGGCGCATATCCATTACGGTCGGTATTAAGGTAACGTTACGATAAACTTGATTGAGGTAGATACTGGAACGAATTGAATAGCCAGGGTTTTGTGGATAGTGGGATAGTCCTGGGTATTTTTCGTCCCCAGATTCCTTTAGATATTATAGCCTTCTTTTGCTTCAAACTGAAACTCAAAGCATTTGTTTCAAATAAACCAATTACAGGCCCTTTCAATTGTCGGTCGGTCAGAAATATGCAGCTAGCTGCCTATTCCAAACAACGGAGAAGAACGGGCAAGAAACTCTATAGGCACTCTTGTAAATTATATTGTTACAAAATATTAGTACATAAATTACACAAATTACAAAATATTTGTTAAAAAAGATTAGTTATATACGGTCGAAGACGCGCGCGCATACTTGTTGTCCAAAGTTTAGTCCCAACATTGTACTGTCTTTTAGAACCGTATTATAAGTGTTTACAGTCCACTTTACTTTCATTTACGAACCTTTAGTTAGGTCCTTAACAGTTCCAGAGATTAACGCGTTCAAACGAGCAAAGTCTTCAGCTTTTTTATTAGTATAGATTAAATTATAAAAATAACAATATAATATCCTAACATAACTTAGGGCTGCTTTTTCCAACGCCAGATAATTTTATCCGAGGAATAATTTTGAATTTTTGACAGTTCTTCCATAAAAAATCTGTCAGACGTCAATTTTATTCCACGAATAAAAATTTTCTGTCGATTGAAAAATTAGTCCTTGAACTAAACTAAATACATTCTATTCTGAAACCATATTATGTTGACCCCTTTCAACAATCCTTCACTCGAATCACAAGCTACACCCCCAATCGATTAACAACAAAAATATAGCCTCAATGTCCCCCAAAATGTAGCCTGAAGGATCTCCTAGTATTGTAGGAATATTGGCAATATCCTCTCGTGGATAATTGAGTGGTACTCCCTTCGATCCCATTAAGGGATCTGTCAGGCCGCGTAGTCGATAATCGTCTAGGCGCGTCTATATTTCTCGATCTTACTGTGGCGTGTCAGGCTTCTAAGTGAGCGAAAACGAAGGAAGACGCAGATTTCCTTGTGTTGTATGTAATTAAATTCGCCGGCGAAACTACGCAGACGTGATGGATATAGAAAAAAAAGAAAAAAAAATGCGTTAATCGGCATTTCAGCAAAAAAAAAATACACCTTAAAACTATAAAAAACAGAAAACAAAGATTATAATCCCAAGCTCAGCATAATGTCAGATGACAACACAAGGTGTACCACCTGACACTGATTTTCAGCTGCAACCAACGAGAGCCATTACGCTAGAATAACAAACACACAGAGAAGTGTGTGTCCGTTATAATAAACTAGCTGACCCGACAGATGTTGTCCTGTTTTTTATTAGAAAGACACGTGGCGCCATCTATTATCATAATAACGTTATTTTTGTTTTCCTCGGAAACAGCACTTTTTTTCGGGATGAAAGGCTATGTCCGTTTCTGTTCACCTGACAACGTAGGTATATGCAAAATTTCAGGATGATTGGTTCAGTGGTTTAGGCGTGAAAAAGTAACAAGCAAACTTACTTTCGCATTTATAATATTAGTTAGGATTAGGATTAAGAGCGTTTACGCCGTACGGCATTTCATACAAACTTTCAAGCTTTGCTTTTTAGCTTTCAATTTTTCGAAATGAATGAACCGATTTTAATGAAACTTCATACGCATTAGCAGGATACAAAGGTCTAAAAAGTTAGTAGAGAACATTTTCGAAATATCTTATTTAAAAAAAGATAACTGGAAATCTCTGTTTCTATGGAAAATAAAAAATCGATCTAATTTGGCTGTAACACTATTTTTCGAAAATGTTCTCTACCAACTTTTTAGACCTTTGTATCCTGCTTATTCGTATGAAGTTTCATTAAAATCGGTTCATTCATTTCGAAAAATAATTGCTTGAAATTTTGTATGAAATGCCGTACGGCGTAAACGCTTAAATGTCATAATATAGAAAAGCACATACAACATCAAATAAAATGTTGTGACATGCATGTGTGTGTGTTCTATTGTGATTAATGAAAAACTAAAATAAATAACCAATATGTGCGTATTAATCTATCTTTAAAAATAAAACACCATTTATAACTTAAGAACGGCTGGACCGTTTTTTATGATCTTTGATTTGAAATGCTCCTGCAATGATGACATGTCAAAACAGACTTTTGTACAAAAGTCTGTTTAATAATACCTAACATATTAGAACATAAATGATTAAAACGCATCAAAATCCATTTTAAGTATTAGAAAATCTAAGTAAATCCACAAGCGGGCAGTTAAACCTTTTTCCTGAAAATTCCTTCCTAGCACCGAGCAAACAACGATCTTTTAAAACTAAAACAAAATGCAAACGCATTCGCAATCGCTGCTTTAGTAGCCGTACGAGCTAGAATACAAAGACGCAATAACACATAGAATTTAATTACGAGGTGTATCAATAACAATGCATTACGATGTGTTTGTTCCTACCCTCTGTTTTGTGTAAATGAACTTCAAGCTAAGGGATGCTTTGGTGTCGTACAGATGCAATATACATATAATGTATGTAAATTATGGCTTTGTAAATATTCATTATTGTTATCATAAAGGTTGACAAAGAGAGTTTTTGTAAAGCCGGATTCATATTACTGTGTTGTGTCGTGTCGTGACGCCTTCGGATACAGTGTTAGCCAATCAAAAGTCGTTGAGATTTGACGTAGTCCTGGTCAGATTCGTTTGATTGGTGTATCCCGAGTCACGACACAACACAACACAGTAATGTGTCTGTGGCTTTATACATTATGTATAAGAATAATGCACAAAAAAGAGCAAGTTAGGGAAAAAATATGCGTCACATCCACGCATAACGGCCATCGCTCAGCATAACGCTACGACCCTATGCGAGACGAAACCCCAGCGCTGGCTTTCAGCGACAGCCGGCGTTGACGTGATGACGTCAACCGGTGCAGTATGCGATGACATACAAATAACACATCATCTGCCTAGCCTTTTCCCGACTATGTTGGGGTCGGCTTCCAGTCTAACCGGAGGCAGTTGAATACCAGTATTTTACTTGGAGCAACAGACATACAAATAACACAATAACAAATAAATAAACAAGACCTAGTTCTAAATGTTTACATAATATTTATCCAATGTTTAAATAAAGTAGGTATATTTATTTCTAAAAAGGGTTTGTGACATCACCACCGCAAGATTACAGGACGACCTCAAATCTTGGTACCAAATGGAACGATAAACTAAATGATACATCGAGTATTGTAAAACACAGCATTCGATATTCGTCTTGTGATATCATTTCATGATCCATTGGTTGCTCCATTGTATGTACAGTCAACAGCAAAAGTAGATGATCAAAATCAGAAATTCAATACTAATGAACGGAGTTCGCGTCAGAACTGTGTGGCGTCGAAGTGATTCAAAAGTATGTGATTGTAAATTATACCAAACATTTACTACTAGTACAGTTTCCACATATTCGTGATCAGTTTTGACTCCTATTGAATTTCTGATTTTGATCATCTACTTTTGCTGTTGACTGTACCGTGCATTCGTGATTTATTTGCCAAAAATGTAAACAAATATGAATTAATGGAAAAATAACTTTAATTCCTACACAGCAAAGTTCAATTTACGCTACAACTTCAAACATTTTTATGATTTTGTCAACAGTGCTAGTCACTCTGAAATCAACTTAATTTTCATTGTAATAAAGTTGATATTTGTTTATCTTGAAATAGGATAGGGGTGTGCAGCACTGCGCACTCTTACTTTAGAACTATAGTTTCCTAGACGAGAGGAGGCTGCCTAATCAAAACGGCCGCAAGGACGGCTGTCATGAAAATTATGCCCGCGGGGTTTCACTTTACGGTGTCAAAAAACGGTCTCTAAGAAAACACACCAACTTACCTTCATAAATAAAGTTTCAGTGACGTCATTCACCAGTAGGTAATTTGCGGTCGCTTTATAGCAGTCATCGCTCTTGTAGGAAACCGTAACTTTAGGGATAAAAAAAAAACAAATTCAAAAACCACAACTCGCCATTTAATATAGAAACCGAACGTTAATGAAATCGTTGAACTTGTACCCAAAGCACTCGTCCCACCAAGCACCCAAAACATTCCCCAGCAACCAATAATCAAAAAGTTCGAGAACTCAAATAAATCATTTCTGGAAACATTCGCAATAAGCCGTCGATAAATAAAAACAAACAAACAAAAAACGCTATTTATCGGTACAGGTCAAATAAATTATAGAACAAAAGGGCAGCTTTTAATTTGTTTGATCCGTTTGGTACAAAGTGGAAAGCCCAAAATTGCCGACGACCGCTTTCGGATACCGACAGTTTCGCCACAGAAAAAAAGCTACAGAAGGTCGGCTCTTTATAACGAGCGAAACCGCACGCACACATAGAAAAAAAGAAAGAAAATACGGTAATTTACGGCAAAACGCAAAGAAAAAATGTTTGGGGGAAACTATGCATAACATCCAAGCAAAACAGCCTTCGCTCTGTATAATGCTGTGATCCTATGCGAGAGAGAGCCACAGCGCAGGTTTTTAGCGTCAGCGGGCGTTGACGTGATGATGTCAGCCAGTGCAGTATAAAATGAGATACAAAAAAAAATACAAGTACGTCATGCTTCACGTACAGTGAGTGCAAGCGCACTCGCAACTTGCATTTGTTTGAGGATTTGAGATAGTTTGAGATGCTTCTATTTCCTCTTGTAGTATGGAACTAACCTTCTGCACCTATTTCCTGGTTTTACTGAATACAGTTTTTAATTAAAACTGTAAGATGCAAGCAGATGGCCGTTATTAGGAATATAGCCTTTATTACCATAGTCACAAAGGTTCGATTTTTAATTAGGTCTAATTGGTCAAAGGGTGCAAATTCCAATCAGGGTGCAGTTTATAGAAGAAATTGCTTTTATATGGATAAGAACTAATATTGTTTTAATTTGCATAAAATCGTCTTCGATGAAGTTTATTAATGCTCTGTATGCGATATTGCATTCCGACGTTACATACGAGTAGCGTTTGTTTATTCCTGTATTTATCGACTCTTGACTCCTTTTTTTCTCTTTGTAACAACTACAATTTATTAATTAACTAGCTGCGCCCCGCGGTTTCACCCGCATAAGTTTCGATGGTCCAGTCGTTTGAGCGTGAAGAAGTAACAAACATGTAAACACACACACACCCCCCCACACACCCTCACACCTTAGTCAGATTATGTGGCATATCAGTTTCGCTACCATCACATGGGCGTAAGGTGAAAAATTTATTCACTATTCATTACTTTTCTGTTAAACAATAGTTCTTGTAGTAACGAAACAGCCAAGCCATATATTTTGACTAAGGTGTAGAGTTTGTGAAGTTAGGACTTGTAGAGTTAGAAGCTTGGCTCTACATGAGATCTGATAACTTTTTGACAGTGTGAGCCATGTGTGGTCTCGTCTTGGCAACAAATAAGATTATATGAAATTAGAGTTTTATTGATGATTTTAATTATTATAATTCTGTATAAGTAAATACGTACTTGTCACAAGTCATATTTTGTTTATCTTACCACTGACCTGCAAATTGCAAAAAACGTGAGAAAAATTGAATTTCGCGGGCCACTCTAAGGCAAACTAAACAACAAAACCTCCGTGTTTTCGTATCTCATACTTTGATGCGTATATTCATAGGAGTGATAATTGTGTTACGTAAAGCGAAACATTAGGAAGTGCCATCAATCTACATCAGTACTTAAAACAAGACCTCTTAACGGGTAGATATTGTGACTCAGTGATGAGAAGAGCGTCTGACTAAGACAGCTGTATCCATCTAAAATAAGGGACCGAATTCATGAAATGTCACGCCATGCTGTAGGGCATAATCTTCCTCCCCTTTACCTCATTTGTCTGTTTGTGGCATTGTGTCCAGAGGGCTTAGACAAATGACAATCGTTTTCAATTATTTTTTGCAGGAAACTGTATTATAATGAATAATTTGTTAATGTAAAACAAAAAAAACAACCGACTTCCAAAAAACACTATAAAGTGAAAAATAACTTTAATTTCGGAAGTCGGTGTCTTTGGATTAGTATTTTAGTTTTTTGCCACCGACTTCCGAAATTAAAGTTATTTTTCACTTTATAGTGTTTTTTGGAAGTCGGTTGTTTTTTTTTTGTAAAAAAGTTTTTATTTTTCACTTTTTAGTGAGTCAGTCTGTAATTTATCTAAGCTACAATAGCCTAATGTCAACTGCTCATCACCTTTTACAAAATATTGCTTTTCCCGATGCAGGGACGTTAATTGTTGAGGAGTTCTCCTGGTTCTTACCAGGAGAACTCCTCAACAATTAACGTCCCAACAACCACTTACCATAAGCATTGTGACGAGGATAAATCGTTTAGCAACCCTAGTAAAGTAATCGAATCGCAACCCGTGAAATATTTGTCATTGAGTAGTTCCGATGGCCATCTGTGGTCTTCATCATCAGCTCCACTTTACCAAATGATGATTTCCGAGAACAAATGCTCAAGTTACTTTAAAAAATACCCAAATCGCTATAGCTTTGCCTATAAAATTTGAGGGTTTCCCTCGATTTCCATGGGATCCTCTCATCAGATTCCAACTTGATGATAATGGGACCACCTCGAGAGTATACCCTTTCGAACAAAAAAAGAATTTTGAAAGTCGGTCCACAATTGGCGGAGTAATCGCGTAACAAACACAAAAAAAAAAAAAAAAAAAAAAAAAAACCGTCGAATAGAGAACCTCCTCCTTTTTTGAAGTCGGTTAAAACACACGCTGATGGTCGCTAGATCTTTTGCATTAGAGCAACATTATACCTGTACCATCATATTCAGCCTACACGTTACCACTGCTGAGACACAGGCCTCCTCTCTGTGAGAGGGAGTGGGCCGTAATCCACCACGCGGGCCCAGTGCGGGTTGCTAGATGTCACAAATGTCTTCGAATTTTTGGTTCTAGGACATACCGGTTTCTTCACGATGTTTTCCTTCACCGTCTTAAGAGCAGTGGTGATGAATTAATTTATGCAAAGTCGAGCGCTTGACTGGGTTCGAACCAACGACGATTGGGTATATTCTCTTTGGTTCGAACCCACGACCTACAACTCGTAAGTCGCGGCCGTTACCGCTGGGCCACAACTGCTCGCCCGATACCGATACCGATACCTCTACTGATACTCTTCTTTTATGCTCAACAATTACAAGAATCGAAACAGCGGCAGCGTATCAAACATACCTATCGATATAGAACCGTTACAAAACCGTTTCATCGAAACATATCGATACACGAACACCTACGAACACTCCCGAAGTTGGCCGACACCGAAGGCCCTATGTCACACGAAAGTGTTTACAGCTTCCGAACGTTGCCACATTTATAACAATTCGTAGGATGATTAATGTTTACAAAATTGATATTTAATTGCTGGTAAACATCGTGTGTAGACGGTGGTGCTGCGGTATGTTGTGGTGTTAAATGACATAATTTATGACAGCATTCACTTGTATTAAGCGGGTAGAGCAATTGAAGCGCTTTCAGTTCAATCTTCAAGAAACAGGATCAGGTACTTAGGTCGTTAAGGTTGATGTTTTAGTATTTTGATGTATATCACGAGTGATGTGTGATATCAGAAGCAAGATGCAACAGTCAAGGATTTGTAACAGACAAATCTTTAAAAAAAATTATAACCTCAAAACTCAGGCTCGCCGCTTAACTTCCATACTGGTAAGAACCAGGTTTCACTGAGTTTTCTTTTTCTATTTCTTTTTTATAAGTAGTTTCACTTTGTGCTCTTAAATATTGTACAAGACAAACGCATGAATGCCTCTGTTGTCTGTTAGTGCTCATACATACGAGCGAACCGCGTCAAGGGCTATATTACCTGCCTAGCCTTTTCCCAACTATGTCGGGGTCGGCTTCCAATCTAACCGGATGCAGCTGAATACCAGTATTTTACATGGAGCGACTGCCTATCTGACCTCCATAACCTAGTTACTGGGTAATACGATATCCCTTTGTAAGATTGGTTGTCAGACTTTCAGGCGTATGACGAACCGTAACGACTGTCAAAGATCTGAAAGATCCACGAATGACAGCCAGGACTAACAGCTTAACGTGCTTTCCGAGGTACAAGACCCCTAGTCTTGGTATGTAAAGGTGGTCACCCAACCACAGACCAACCGCGGCAAGCGTAGCTTAACCTGATCGATCGACACACTGATTGTCGATTGAAAAACTACGTGGTTGCTGCATTTAATTTATAGCTTGTTCTTTAGGTCGGTTTTTGCGTACATTAGTTTATTCAAGCGTCTCTAGGGACACTATAATACTCAATATTTTTAAGAATGTAAGAAAAACATATCATATTTAACCTTAATAGCCCTTTCGGGATACGTAACCTGATTATCGAACCCAATCCCAGGTGTATATCAAAGATAACATACTTAAAGTTTATAACTTACTTATAACGGTAAAGGGATAATATCGAGTATATCCTTTTCATCCCCTATAAATTGGGTTTCACTTGCTTGGCTGCCTGCATTAATTGGTTACCTCCTTTAGTGAGATATTCCTATACGTATGGGGTATTGATTTAATGACGCTTACATTTTGGTCCTTGGAGTCGCGCTTGGAACTTTTTCGCCTGTTTTTTTTCGTGATTTTATTTCTGTAAGGGCAAATTTTTTAATAGTCAGACAACTTTTATCTGAGGAATAAATATTAGGGTTTCACAGCTTTTGTATAGAAAATATGTCAAACTGTCATAATTATTCTTCAGATAAAAGATACCTGACTATTGAAAAATCAGCACTATCAAGGTTTGTACAAAAACTTTTACACGTCAATCATTAAAAAAAAAATGAGGTCGGCGTTTCCTACCTGACTACTCAGAGAAGAAAGGCCGTAACAAACTCAGAGGTCACAGTCTCTTTTAAAGTCCAGACATAATCTTGGTCAGAGAGATATAATTCGTTGCTGAATTGAAATTCTTGCTTAAATTATTCACCACTCACCACTACTGACCATCAAATTAAAGCTAAGTACTAAACTAAAGAACCCAGACAGGCACTTTACTTTGTGTAACCTATTCTATCACCACTGCTCTCAAAACGATGGAGGAAAACATCGTGAGTAAAGCGGCATGTCCCGGAACAAAAAATTCGAAGACATGTGACACCAACCCGTACTCGGCCCTCGTCGTTGATTACAGCCCACTCCCTCTCACTAAGAGAAGACCTGTGTCCCAGCAGTGGGAACATTAAAGGCTCATTATACTACTAAACTGAACAACATTAAACAAATCTCTGTCATTCCCTGACAGCAAAAAAAATATTCCTACTCCACAATTAGGTGCAGACCTAATTCACAAACCAAATCCTGCAAAGATTTTAAGCCAATGGCTGTACGGACCCTCATTAACGAGTTGTTAGACATGTCACGGTTTAAAGCTTCGAGATTTTGAGAACGAAACAAATGTAGGACATTTACGTCAAGGTTTTGGAATGCCCAATGAAAAAAAGTTTGGGAACTGCTCAAACAAAACTTGGTCAGCTATCATTTCTTTTGCGTGTTGCGCTTTTAGATGAACTACCCAGGTTTTAGAAACTTGTCGAGATAATATATTGAACGATTAAATCTGCTTAGCCATTTCCCAACTACCTACATATTGAGGTCGGCGTCCAGTCTAACCGAACGTAGCTGAATAGCAGTATTTCACATAGATTGACTGCCTAGACCTTTTCAATCCAGTTACTGGGTGACACGATACCCCTTGGTAAGACGGGTTGTCACACTTTTGGTCCTATCACTACCCGTCTGTCAAAGATCTACCGTACTTTCCGAGGTACGGAGGGATGTCGTATGTAATGGATGGTCACCCATCTGCAAAACGACAGCTGCAAGCTTAGTATAACCTACGATCGACCCGTGTGGCTGTTATTATAGCCACGAGCCCCTGAACGATTGGCCTTATATGCATATAGGTATAGAATGCCATTTAAAAATAAAAGTTAGATAACAATTCAACACAAGTCCAAGTTAACAAAACAAAGGACAAAACAAAGGAATCTTGAACTGAATCCTTTTTAAACAGGCTAATTTAGGGCAAAATCAAATTGAAACCAACATAACACACAAGTGCCCCAAATAAACAGAAACCAATTTCAGAAACAAAAATGAAGAGCCCACAATTCTATATTCACCAATTTTCCTTCACAACTCGACCTCAAATCGCTTCAAGCGCTTTACCTCAAGTAGTGACTGACGGTGTGAATACTCGTCGCTCAAGACGAGCGCTTACAGCTTTATGATTGACGCTAATTGCTGCGCTCACTGAACGACGGATTTGTTCGGTAGTAGGAATGATGGTAGAGCTATAACTTGTGTGAATTATTGAGTGATTAAGTGCGTATGTGGTTCTTAAAAAGAGCGATGAGATACAAATGTGTACGTGTTTGGTTGAAAAAATCCATACATTTTTATATTATAATTATGTGTGAAAGTAATTTAACGGCTGAACAGATTTTGATGAAATTGGGGCCAGGAACGACCTACATTAGGACTTAGGATACATTTTATCCCGATAGTAAGTACCGGGCGAGCAAAGCCGCGGGCAAAAGCTAGTAATATTATACATATTAAAGCCGCTTTTCGTGTCTGTATGTCTGCAAGCGTGGTTTTTTTTTAAACTACGCAACGGATTTTGAGTCGAAAGGTCTACACAATAAAGAAATTTCGATGTTTTGCCAAGTGTAGCAACAACCGCGCGAAGCGGTGTCGGGTCGCTAGTATAAATATAATAAACACACTTTACGAAAAATTATGCAGGTATCCAATTGTCCATTGTCCCTACGCCCGAGTCAAGGATCACTATACCAACTTTGCGGACTGCCAAATTTTTAAGCATGAGATGCTAGTGTGAACACATAGGTACTAGATGAAGACGATAATAAATTAAACTGTGTTCCTAAATGGTGCTGCGGTAAATGCCGTTTGCAGACCGCACACGAAAATTCACTCAAATATGTCCAATAGTTTAGTCACTATAGCTAATCGAAGACTGGCAAAACCCATAGTCGGTCCATCATTACTATTTAGTTTGTATGAAAAAATCACTTTTTTTTAATTTCGACGTGGGATTTCTTTCAATCAACTCAGCCTATTGCAGTCCACTGCAGGACATAGGCCTGTCCCAGGCTGCGCTACAACACCCTGTCCTCCGCCTTCCGCATCCAGTCTGTCCCAGCTACCTTGTTTAAGTCGTCCGTCCATCTAGCTGGGGAGCGTCCCATACTACGCTTGCCGATACGTGTTGTCCACTCTAGGACTCGTCTGCTCCATGGACCATCATTTCTTCTACAAACATAGGATTATTTATTTGATAGTTCCAAAATACTCCTACGCATTAGTATTGGCAGTGTTTTAATTTACTGTCGTATTGTTGTCTCTATGTTGTATACACAGATATAGATACACCCATGAAACTGTTAGTATAATTATGTTGTAACGACACGCAGATATACAAAAATAGGATGAAATAAAAGCACCGCTTACGGTCCGTTCAAAGATATTTTACCTATGACAGCAGCAACACAACAGCAACCTTATTGTAACGAGAATAAAGATCACTATGATATTGACAGACGTGTTAGTGGCAGCAAGCCAAAACCAACCTCACTGTAACGAGAACAAAGATCACTTTGATTTTGACAGTGACGCAAAATCAGAGGAAAATAACTGTAAACGGAATGTCCGTTCGAATACACAAATCGTCAATTCGCAGGAACGTTAAAGCAGGTTTTTAGTTTTTTGCTGCCAAGGCATTGTAAAAGTTTTTACTACGAATTTTCAATAAAAACCAACCGAACCTACCTCTCTGACTCTTTCAACAAAAACTTCAAAGAACAAAAAATAACAACGAAATAGAAAAAGAACAGATTCCTTTTATACCAACAGAATATTAACGGTGAAATAATGGAATGGCATTAATAAAATGGGTATAAATTTACACAGTTTTCACCGGAGCGGAGAAAGGGAGAAAAAGCTGATTGAATTCCAAATTGCAGTCTGGAGTCGCCTTTATACCGTCGTGTCGCCTCGTCGGGGAAGATCAATCGACATTTTATAATAGTCTGTGGTGAATTGTGTTATACATTTCAGCTATTTGGTTCAATTGATTTGTATTTATATATGCTACATCCATTACTACATAATCAACCTATAATGTTCCCACTGCTGGGACACGGCCTCCTCTCTGTGAGAGGGAGTGGGCCGTAATCCACCACGCGGGCCCAGTGCGGGTTGGTAGATGTCACATGTCTTCGAATTTTTGGTTCTAGGACATGCCGGTTTCCTCACGATGTTTTCCTTCACCGTTTTGAGAGCAGTGGTGATGAAGTAATTTACACAAAGTAAAGCGCCTGTCTGGGTTCGAACCTACGACCTACAACTCGTAAGTCGCGGCCGTCACCACTTGGCCACCACTGCTCGCACATCCATACTAAAATCATAAATTCGAAAGTAACTCTTTCTGTATGTTACCTTTTCAAGCCTACATTTTTTACTAAGGCGTCAAAGTCGAGAACAATTTGGATTCGGAGATATCTATACTAATAGATATTATAAAGAGGTAAAGTTTGTGAGGTCGTAAGGGGTAATCTTCGGAACTACTGATTCGATGCTGAAAATAAATGCTTTCACTAATGAGAAGCTACATTATCCCTGAGTGTCGTAGGCTATGTTTTATGTTAAAACGAGAAACTTCACACGAACGAAGTCGCGGGCAGAAGCTAGTATTATATACAGGGTTATTGGTAAAACATTAACAACGTCTTAAGAGGTCATTGTACCCATCATTATGAAAACTTTTACTATGGGATAAAACCTGAAATCGCAAAAAAAAAACAACTGTTCCCTACATTTATGTACAGTCAACAAAGGAGTTAAGTATACAGGAGCGTCGGATATTGTTGAAGTTTACTAAGAAACCGATGGATATTCTCGAATAAAATTTTAGTTTATTAATAAAAAACAAACAGCTCATTTATTAAATTAAATTTCAGTCCAGAACATCCATCGGTTTCTTAGTAAACTTCAACTATATCCGACGCTCCTGTACCTATACTTAACTCCTTTGTTGACTATACATACGTATAACTCTTCGAAATATAGGGAACAGCTGATGTTTTTTCGCGATTTCAGGTTTGGTCCCATAGTAAAAGTTGTTGTACAATGACCTCTTAAGAGGTTGTTAATGTTTTACCAATAACCCTGTATATTTGGAGGCGAATCGAAAGATAAGATCGTTGTATATCTTTGTTCTCAAATTCATTACAGCGTTGTCGCCATACAAATAATTAATGTTTCTACTACTGCGACCATTCAAATAAAGTGTAATTCCTGGCCGCCAACTTTTTATTTTTTATCCCAAGTCGCCAAACAAAGTAGAAGATCTCCTCTGGCAAGGAGATAATTCTGGGAAAGAACACAGGGGCTACTCTACAGATAACAAAATCCACGAAAACTACGTTAAAAATACACAAACCTCTAATAAAACATTAAACATAGTTTAAATGCTAACAAAGTAAGGATAAGCCGTGATATAAATAACGGTATTTTAGTTCTAGTAATGTTACTGCAGCTTTATCTCGCGTCCGGCTGATAAGTGAGTGCCGTTTCCTCCGTGATCTGCTCTGTTTGATAATATGGGAACTCACTTTTGCTTTGTTTAATGCAGAATTGTTTTGTTGAATTGATATTCAATCAATTTAGTATGGCAAGGTGATTTGTTGAATCGGAGGTTGCTACTGAGTCATTTAAAGGCGCAGTGCCCTCCAAAAGTTACTTGACATTTTTCTGCTTCAGCAGTGCTATTCTGTAAAAAAACTCACCGTAAAAAAATTAGGTGAAGTCAGCTTAAAGTGAGCTGCCAATACTGTCAATCCATAGCATCAGGTGGATTGACAACTCACTTCAAGTTCACTTCACCTATGTTTTCACGGTGAGATTTTTACAGATGTGCAGCTGTCGTTACGGGTAGTCAGAAGCCCGAAAGTCTGACAACCAGTCTTACCAACGGGTATCGTATTACCCAGTAACTGGATTGTGAAGGTCAGATAGGCAGTCGCTCCATGTAAAATACTTGTGTTCAGCTGCTTGTGTTTAGACTGGAAGCCGACCCCAACATAGTTGGGAAAAGGCTAGGCAGATGATGATGATGATGTGCAGCTGTAATTTGACATTATGATTTTTAATTCCTGTGTAACTGTACACTATTTTTTATTGACTAATTCAACTACATAATTATGATAAGGAATAAGAATAAGAATAATTTATTGGTCCATTGTTACAAAATAAATTTCAAAAGTAATAATATTGTAGCTAACTGTAACCTAGAACATAAAACATAGTTGAAATGGTTTTTTTTTAACAATGGTCCCCAAACTGCGTTATCTTAAATTTTAATTCTATACTTGTTTGCGTTAACTTAAAAATTAAATTTCAGAATGTTTGAAAATGGACAGAATACTTAATTAAATAAGGGTGGTGAACTATCAAGAAATAAAAAGGGAATCCTCGTATTTTTTTTTTTTTTGAATACCTTGTCGTTTTATTCAGAATTTAAAATCACAATGTAGCATTACAGCTGAAGTGGAAAAATGACAACTTTTGGAGGGCACTGTATATTTTCTGGTCACGTTGGAGGGCCACAGCGCAAACGAGTCGCGAGGCGCAGAGTTCTCGTTAGCATATATGCGTCTTGTCGCTGCGACTAGATCTAGAGCTGTCGATGGATTTTGCAACTAGTCGTGGGAGTGAACCCTCTAGTTGCACTTGCTTAAGTGTTTATCGTGCGAAGACTAACACTGGTTGAAACATTTGACATCTACCAACCCGCACTGGGCCCGCATGGTAGTTTACAGCCCACTCCTTCTCGAAGAGAGGAAGCAGGTGTCCCAGCAGTGGAAAGATTATAGGCTGATTAAGCTTTTGACCGCCACAGTCATGTATGGATGACAAACCAAACGCACGCCACGGTTCGACTACATGATAGTTAAGACGCCGAGGGCACGTTTTTGATTTTTTGACGTACGACGGCCAAAAGGTTAATATGCTAAATACACAATATTCACAGAAACACTTTGAAACAGTAAGAATCACTCTATTTCTACAAATATTAGTGATAATATTGCTGGTAGTTTCCACTCTTTACCATTCATAGTACTTAACTGGGCCAATCCATTTAGTAAGCAGTGGATATATTTAAAAACTGATGAGCGCCATGTAACAAGCATAAGCGCCAACTATTTTTATAGTTATCATCTCTACATTCAGGAAATTATAGATAACAATTACATTTATGACAAGTTATAACAGAAGTGGTCCCGCCGGCACATCGCACACATTTGATCGATGTTTTTATTTGAGCTTATTTTAAGCATCACGTTTTGCTGTGTTTTAGCAAAGTTATTTTTTTCCGGTTATTTTTATTAAGTGGTGACAATGTTAAAGACGTTTGTTTTTGTATTTTGTTTAGCGGTAAAATATGGGGAGGCTCAAAATAAGACTTACGTGTTTACGCCAAAAAGTGAGTATTTTGATTTGTGTTATAGCTGAGTGTGAGAATATTCCATGGGTAGAATTTATATGGATAGAATATTTTAGGAAACATGAATAATATTTTCCTTATACTAGTGAGTAAATAAAATATTGTTCACAACATGACATCACGCCTGTATTTGGTTAGGTTTGGCATTGATGTACAGTCAACAAAAGAGATAAGTATGCAGGATCGTCGGATATAGTTGAAGTTTAGTAAGAAACCGATGGACGTTCTCGTATAACATTTTATTTAATTAATAGAAAACAAACAGCTCATTTATCAGGGGGCGGCGGTGAATTATGATTCATGTTTCCTAAAATATTATATCTCGATAAAAATTAAATTATACCTACTTGAGTATAACACCTATTTACTCGTACCAACTATTAATTAAAAGAGGTTTAAACATTTTTAGACTGAACCTGGCATGGTCTCGTCATCGCCTTTTTGACTTTGGTCAAAATATAAAGATCATTAAATTGCATGGTGGTTGGTGGTGGTGGTTGCGGTGGTGGTGGTGCTTTATTGCTCACCATGCAAAATCAATCGGCTTAGTCCTTTCCCAAGTATGTTGGGTTCGGCCGGCCTCGGACTAAATAAAAAGTCAAGACATAGCGCTGCGAACAATACAGTGAAACGTGCAAAAACTACACCTCCGCTCTGTGCATACACGCTCACACGCACACATTTACAACCATTTACAATCAAACTACACCACAATATGTGCACACATGTTTACGAAACCGGCTTCACTTTACTGTTGTCTTGGTTTTTGATTTGGTCTGATGGGTCGGCTTACAAATTTGGTATTCCGCTAAATAACCAGTATTTTACATGGAGTAACTGCGTGTCTGACATGAAATGTGTATTCGATTTTATATGATATATTATATATTTTATATGAAATGTACCGGAATCACTTTTACAGGTCATATTATACAAAAAATAAGCTAGATGAGGTCGGCGTTTCCTATTCGACTACTCTGTAAAGATAGGCCGAAACTAACTCAGAGGTCGCAGTCTCTTTTAAAGTCCAGATTATAATCTTGGTCAGATAATCTGACTCTAAACCCAGTTATTGGGTAACACGATACCTCTTGGTTACACTGATTGTCAGTCTTTTGTGTTACAGAACACAAAACGACTTTTAAAGATCACCAACCACAATCAACCAACCACTTTAATTAGCTATTTGATCAAACTTCCAGAAATCGGGGGAAGGGGAAATCCCTTTATTTCTGGAAGCTGTTGAGTTCTTGATTAGCTGTAGCTAAATCTCCCTTTTTTTCTCCTCAGTGGCTCTAAAATGCAAGGAACACATATGCCAGGATGGATACAACTACAAACAATTCTACAGTGTGGACAGCGATAACTTGAAGGCACTTGGGAAGGACTCTGACACCGTCTTTGAGATGCATCTCGGAATACAAGCTGCCAGCAATGGACATATTTTGCTGTCCCCTGTCATGAGACCTGGGTATAGCGACCCTGTTTATGAGATTGGTAAGTTTCTGACTGAAGACTGTGGCGCAGTCAAAAGTAAGCCCATATAAGCATGGACGTAAAAAATTTAGCACAAGGTTTCGAACCAACTTCCCGTACCTATGACAATATTCCAGGGTTCGTAAAATCCGATATTTATAACAAACGTCAAAATATCCGATATTTGTTATAAAAACGATACGATATATCGATAATAAAACGATATATATCGTGAATAAAAAAGACGCGATTTTATTATGTAGTATGCATATGGTTGAATTTCAACAAAAAGCTAACCGCACTTGCGCGTTTGTGGTGAATCCTCGAAACGATTAGATGGTCACTTAGGGAAAGGTAATCCAAATTGTAGTTTTTGTCAAGTGATGTTAGAGTAAACTTTGAATCAGCTTTTATAGTTTTAGCAATAAATATCAATTGATATATTTCCACATAAATATCAATTGATATATTATATCCACATACGCTGCATCCGGTTAGACTGGAAACCGACCGGCGACCCCCACATAGTTGGGAAAAGGATAAAGATATCATATCCACATAAATATTAATAGACATATTTCCACATAAATATCAATTGATATACAGTCACATAAATATCAATTGATATATAAATCCACAATAATATCAATTGATATATATCATAAACCTAACCCTACAATATTCACTCTTAGCTGGACTTCTAGTATTGCAGCCTTAGTCAAAATCAGCGACATTTACCTGTACATTCAAAACATCTCCAAAACTAAACAAGCGCTAATCACCGCCATCCAACATTAAGGCTAACTATAACCTCAAACCTTATTCCGCAGTGGTCGGCGGCGGTGGCAACCAGTTCACAGAGCTGCGTCGAAACTTGAAGAGAAACGCCCGAAGCTCAGAGAAAACACCAAGAATATTATCCAGTTTTGAACTCAGAGGGTTCTATATTAAGATTTCACTAGGTAAGGGTTGAATGGTTGTCTTGTACTTCAGTGAACAAGATAGAGAATGAATTGCGTTTTGGATGGCTAAACACAGTTTTTAGCGTAGACTGAGTAATCTATAGACTCATGGTATCCGTGTCACCGAAAGGGACAAAAAATTCCGGAAATCTTCATCTTAATATCATTTTTACAACTTATTACACTGCACCTTACCATTTTCACAGTTGCGCAAATGTACTATTATTGAATTATGCACGAAAAAGATCTTATTTTCCGTTTAATCGCGGTGTAGTTTTTATTATTTCATTCATAAACGTCAAACTTGTTGTGCACATTGATGTGCTTAGTCGACACGCAGTAGGAGACAGAAATATTCTTACTCTGTCTCTTTTCTTTGCTAGTGACGTTAATATATTTCTCTTTTTGTTGTGCGAATGAAAAAGAAGATATGCAGCAGTCTATAGTTTACACTGTCTACGGTTTTTAGGGTCAATTCCCGTATGTTTAAGAACGTTCGCATTTTAATCTCAGTCGCAATCATTAAAAAAAAAATATGTACCTACACTTTTGACAAGTTTATGACAACGATGGGCACTAAGAACCGTCAGAAGCTAAGTGCACGGTTCCAATTAGCCGTTTCCTATGGGAAAGAGCCGGCAAAAAATCTCCACGGTTACTCTTTTAAAAATAATTGGGTTTTACAATGTTTGTTTTGTAAGGTACAGACGCCAGTACCAAGCTACCCAAAACTGTCAAATTTTCCCAGTCAACTTTGAACCTTTTGCTTTAGCGATAAAGTTGAAAATCTATAAAAGTACTGAAGATGCAGTTTTGGAATTAACAAATACTATTGCTAAAAACATAAACAATAAATTAAAAACATTAGCAATTTTCCTAGATCTTTCCAAAGCCTTTGATACGGTCTCTATCCCACTCTTACTAAACAAACTAGAACGCCTTGGAATCAGAGGTTTGTCCTTAAATATTTTCACAAGTTACCTAACAGGTCGTTCTCAGACTACCAGAATGGGAAACTACACAAGTGGACCCAAATATATCAGTCACAGTGTGCCACAGGGTAGCGTACTTGGTCCTACCCTATTTTTGATTTATATTAATGACCTCTGCAACCTACCTTTACTAAACTGTAAAATTATAACATACGCAGATGATACTGCAATAGTAGTACATGGTAATGATTGGTCCGATACGCTCGCTCATGCTGAAGCTGCTCTGCAAACTACTATGACCTGGCTAAGAAACAATCTCCTGACCCTCAACTTGGATAAAACTAAATTTATGACTTTTTCTCCACGCAGAACATCACAGCCGACCTCTGCCTACACACTAACAGCTCACAAATGTAACTCTAGCACAAACCCGGACTGTAATTGTACTCAAATTGACCGTACCCATTGTATGAAGTATCTTGGTGTCTACATTGATAGCACTCTATCATGGAGTGAGCATATAAAGTCACTGGTTGGTAGAGTCAGGAAATTAATATATGTCTTTAAGAACCTGAGGTCTTCTGCTGACTTCCCCACATTAAAAACGGTATACTATGCTTTAGCTCACTCAATCATAACCTATTGTATAACAGCCTGGGGCAGTTCTGTTAAATCCTCACTATTGCGAGTGGAAAGGGCGCAGAGGGCAGTTTTAAAAGTTATGGCCCACAAACCAATCCGCTTCCCCACAAGTGAACTCTACGCACTATGTGGGGTACCAAGAGTCAGACACTCGTTTGCACTTAGCACCATACTAAGAAAACACTCCGAACTGGCTTTCGATGCTGACCTCATCAAGCACAGACGAAGGTCTATTAGAGTCTGTTTAATCGAGCCAGTCGGCACCGAAGTAGTCAGACGTCAATATAGATACCTAAGCTCTATTTTGTACAACCGGGTAAATGAGGTATGTAATATATATCCACTTAATCTCAGAGACTGTCGAGTCACCGTTGATAAATGGCTTCATACTCTTACTTATGAAGAACTTGAAAAATTAGTTAAAACGTAACACATAAACACGCTCTCATAACACTACATCACACAAACGCACAACACATCACATCGCACGCACACTCAATGTAAAACACTCTGCACGCAAAACACACTACACCTACACACACGCACAACACATCACAAACACGCTTGCCTATTTTTGATTACCATACCTTTTCGCTTTTATATTATTTTCTTTTATTTTTTTTATTTTTTCTCTTTATGTTAATTTTTGTTTTCTCAACTCTGGAGCGCTTACGCATAAACATTTTTGTATGGGCGTTAATGGCTGCGACACAGTTTATAACTAATGCAGTCATTATCGTACATAATTTTTATTGTAATTTGTTTTTAGTTCCAATAAACATTATTATTATTATACATTGATGTGCTTAGTCGACACGCAGTAGGAGACAGAAATATTCTTACTCTGTCTCTTTTCTTTGCTAGTGACGTTAATATATTTCTCTTTTTGTTGTGCGAATGAAAAAGAAGATATGCAGCAGTCTATAGTTTACACTGTCTACGGTTTTTAGGGTCAATTCCCGTATGTTTAAGAACGTTCGCATTTTAATCTCAGTCGCAATCATTAAAAAAAAAAAAAATGTACCTACACTTTTGACAAGTTTATGACAACGATGGGCACTAAGAACCGTCAGAAGCTAAGTGCACGGTTCCAATTAGCCGTTTCCTATGGGAAAGAGCCGGCAAAAAATCTCCACGGTTACTCTTTTAAAAATAATTGGGTTTTACAATGTTTGTTTTGTAAGGTACAGACGCCAGTACCAAGCTACCCAAAACTGTCAAATTTTCCCAGTCAACTTTGAACCTTTTGCTTTAGCGATAAAGTTGAAAATCTATAAAAGAAATTTGACAGGTTGTAGTAGCTTGATGTGCTGGCGTCTGTACATCGACGCACAAACTGTTATGCTACGGCTACCACAGTTAAACAATGACCTAGGTTAGAAGGACGTAGGATAATTTTTTATCCCTACAGTACGTTCCCGTGGAATAATTTCCGACCTACATGCGGGTGCAGTCGCGGACAAAAGCTAGTGTAGTACAATAAGTAGATAACCATTTTATATAAAACAAAAATAAATAACCAGTACTCGACAGTGATAGAAAAGATGCATAATTTAGCTTCGGGTTGCCAAAGCCATGATTCATACGGCAGTCCTGACAGCCGCAAAAGAATAAAAAGAACTATCCTTTCTACTTTGTGGTCGTGACTGTATCGGTGCGCATTCAGCCCAACCTGTAGTGCTTCACGATAATAGCTTAATAGCGCCACCTGTCGCATTGAGTATGAACTACTAGCACACGTGACGAGAATGCATCAACTTGGAACGTTCGCAGCCCATTGAGTATCTGTGAGAAATCTATAACCGATATAGTGGTCCTGTGATACGAATTTAACACCGTGAACATCGATTTTGTGGTGTTCCAGGACAACATTTTTGAAGTGAAAACTTCTTTAGGCGCACTTTGCGTCTTTCTGAACAATGAACGAAGCAAGTGTACTCTCTAAGTCCGTCAACGTAGAGACGGGACCGTCCGAAAGAAGTTGATAAGTCATTAAAAGTGTCAAATAAAATTTTTCGGACGGGCAACCACACACCGAGAGTTGGAACGACAGTCGAATCGTGTTATCATTCATTCTTAGTTAGGGAAACTGAACTGAACACTTTGCGTAAGTAATACGGATTAGATAAAGCCCGTAATTTCGGCCGAAACTACGTGCTAAGGGAGTAGACACCTCGAACCGTCACGCTCGCGTCGGTGATGCTGAACCGGGTATACTGGGCTACAATTGGTCGGTGATGTTGAATCGTGTGTATTCGGCGCTGAATACTCGGCTCATAGTTATAAATTTTCACAGCTATCGTGTGGTCACGAGCACACACCCTCTCTTTCTTGTTAAGTTTCAATCTAATGTAAATGAGTTGCTTTATTTCATTACTTTGGTAGTTAGGATAAATACAACAGCATGTTACGGTCTTTTAAAAGTTTCGCGATATTTATGACTTTTTGATCGACTTTCAACACTTTAAATGTCTGCCTTCCACCCGCATTTTAACTACTAGAAGCTAAAAAGTGGATGAAAAATACAAATTTTGCAATATTGAAACCAAGATTGGAAATATTTAAGAGCACACGAGGCCAATTTATGAAAGAGAGAAAGATAATTATTAATAAATATTCGTTGGGTCTCGCAAACGAAGCTTACAAACTAAACTAAACGCAATTATAGAAACCACAATAATATCAACATTAAAAAAAAAACTGGCCAAGTGCGAGTCGGACTCGCACACGAAGGGTTCCGTACCACAAGGCAAAAACGCCGCGCTATAGAAGCAAAAAAAATAATAATAATAAAAATATTTATTTGACACTAAAAATTACATGTTACAAACCAGTCATCATAAAATAAACACGAATGTATTGCCACAAAACTGATCCTAACCCCCAAACTAGGCATGGACCTGTATTTTGGGGGTCAGCGATTAGTATATGTATACAATAACTAAAAAGTGTGTAGGGCAGTAATTTTAGGCAGACAAAAGTTTCGTAATTATGAATATTATTATGTTCCATAATATCTATGACACAAAAGCCAGTGGTGTGAAACCATAGTACACTGGATGATTTTTGTGTAAAAAAAATTGCTTGTATCGTGAAGCTCCGATTTTTATCAAGCCCACATCGATTTTGTCATTGATATACATACACTAGATTAGCAATTACCGCGCCAAGGCGTTGCCACTGGGATCAAGGCCACAGTCTCAATCGTAGCTAATGTCAGTAGAGTGCTCTGTGTGACGCCAACCGAAGTTAGCCGAGTGAAAATTACCACCAAAATGGGAAAATGCGTAGTGAAAGAGTGCGATTCGAGGTCACAAAAACACAATAAATTAACCGGAATTACTTTCCACGCGTAAGTTTATTGTTTCTGTGTTTATATCAACGTAAAAACGCAATAAAAATAAATAAAATGTAGAATTTTGTAAATTAGGTTCAATGTTGCCACTAAAAACTTAGTTTTAGTTTCCCACATTATGTGGGAGTTTATAATTTATAGAGTATGTGATTGAAAATATTTTATAAAACTAAATGTGTGACAATGTGTAACAAAAAAATAACATTGTGACATAAAAATAATTGTTTTTAAATATTTAAATACATAATTCAAAAATAACGTTCATAACGTTTAATGTTTTTTTTGCGTTTTTTATGGCTTAAAAAGTTGGGTAAAATTTCGCATGGCTAGGCAACACCCTCCCGCCATTGCATGTTTATATTGCGGTCTTTGTCTAATCTAAGCGACGGTATTATTCTTGCGACTTGTGTAAGTGAGACAGATATATGTTTACTTTTAAATGTATAGTGGTTTCAAAGCTACGTCGTCGCGTTTAAATAGTGGTTACATTTTTTTGACACATTTTAATGAGGTTTGCTTCTCTAGTTATTTAGCTCAATGGATTTTGTAAACATACTCAGATCACATCATATTATACACACATAATACACTCTCAAACTCTAAAATCGGCTGCAGTTTTCGAATGGAAGCCGATCTTTTTAAATGATCGCGAATTCAAATTTGGAAAATGACGACACCAAAATGATAGCCAGTATGTCTGTTTCAAAACTGCAAAAAACTTTTTCTTTATGTCATTATTATTTTGATGTATTATACCTTTATACGATACCTCACATAGAATTGCACGGTGGCTTGATTTAGGAGTCCTATTATAAGATAATTGTGAACTTTACACAAAATAAGGCTTAATTTAGAATGCTTCAAAACGTACTCGATATCTTTAATTCATTATTATTTTTGGGCCTTATCATTTTTCTCATCAAAATAAGTTTTTCAACACAAACTTAATGAAAACACACCTTTGCAAACACTGCACGTTGCGAAAGCTAATCGTAGAAGCAAAACACACTCAAGGTTACTTTGGAATACACTGGAAAATTATTATCTTTAAGCAAGTTTCTACATAAGTTAATTAAATTGCACAACTTGCAGGAATAAAATGATATCAAAACGTCAACAACAACACAAACGTCGCTTGTTTTGCCCGAAGGGTTAGACAAAGGTGACCAGTACACCCATATTTCGCAAGTAAAAAAAAAAAAAAAAAGTTATGTTTAAACCTAGTGTAACCGGGGCGAGGAGGAAGGCGTCGTCCAGGAGAGGAATTAAGAGCTCTTCTTGTTGACCGGCCGAAAGTGCAGTGTGCTGTGCCAAGGTTACTGATGAGGCTAAGGGTGATGACCAGATATGCGCGGTCTCTGCATGCTGGTGGTCAGGATACCCGTTGAAGCCGTAGGTGCTGGCTGACTGGGCGACTCGCCGCTAAAGTTTGCGGGAGTGATGATGACATCACGCTGAAGTAGGTGCACGAAGGTTGCGCTGACGATCATGTTCGGGGTCACCAGTATAGAGGTATGAGGAACAGGGTGTAAAGTTTACTCATACTCTAGGTATAGAAAAGGGAGAATCCTCCGACCAGACGAGTATTGTGTCTGGCGGGCAACTGCCCGATGATTCATGTCGGGCCGTTGTATTGAAGCTAGTTGCGTGGTAAACTCTGCTTGACTTTGTGTGACGTCAGTATGACGCGTAGTTCGCATGTGGCCCTTTTCTATAGAGTATGTATGAGTGAACTTTAAACCCTGTTCCTCATACCTCTATAACACTTTCATTGTTTGGACCAGCGAAAAACCGTATTTCTTTTTATAAAAATGATTAAGTTAAACGAAAACAAGATAGAAACGACCTCAGTCCTGAATTATACAGAGCACGGAAACGCCGCGTCGTCAGAGTCTTAGAGATAGCAGTACTAATAAAATTCGTGACGCCGAAAATGCGATGAGCGCACACAACCGTCAGTTTGTACACGTCATTCGTGTCGTGGTGCGAGTAACTGGTGACACGTTTGGTTTGTATGGACAGTGTTGACAATGTAATGTCATTTGGTTTTTTTTTTTTGTTTAGCCTATACTGTCCCACTGCTGGGCAAAGGCCTCCCCCAACCTCATCTGGTTTAAATAGGTTTTATTTTTTTACTAGCTTCTGCCCGCGACTTCGTCCGCGTAAAATTTATTGTTATACCCACCCGTCGCACCACATCGCCTCCCCTCTGTGCTCGGCTCTTAATGGTCTTGCATGATGTTAAATAGCCTGTAGCCTTCCTCAAAAATTTGGCTATCAAATGCATTTTTTCTAATCAGAATGGTAGTTTCAGAAAGTAGCGCGTTCAAAGAAAGAAACAAACTCTTCACCTTTTTTATTAGTCTATACCAATAAGATTTATCTTTTATAAAGATTCTTCTATATTTTGTGAATGTGAGAACGTTGTAGGCCTTATAGACAGTAGATTTGTAGACCATTTTCTATTTTGTACCTGGTACTTGTTGACAGGCCTACACCGTCCTCCCATACCTGTTAACACTGTTATTTGAAATCATTGTAAAAGTCAACTGTTTTTAAAAGAGTAACCGTGGAGTTTCTTGCCGGCTCTTTTCCATAGGAATTAGGAAACGACCAATGGGAACCGTACACCTAGCTTCTGACGTTTCATAAGTGCCCATGTAGGTTTATGTGAAATAAAATATTTTGAATGCCGCCAACCTAACCTAGCTTGTGACATTTCAGAAGTACCCAGGTAGGTTTATGTGAAATCAAAATATTTAATTTCATCAAAATATTTTTTCTTTTTTAATATTTTGATTTTTATTTTGAATGCTGCCTACCTAACCCAGCTTGTGACGTTTCACAAGTGCCCATCTATGTGAAATAAAATATTATAATTTTGATTTTTAATGCCACCTCTAACAGCCTCAGTCGAGGCGTCTCTGTGCTCTGTGGTCTAAAAACTACCAACGTTCTACAATATTCAATTACAGATGGTCTAATAGAATTTGGCAAGGAGGGAGAAGTTCTACCTTTGCTGACCTTTAGAGATGTGAACCCCCTTGAAATTAAATACTTTAGTTTCGCTGCGTGGACTGGAGTCGAAGCGAAATTTCTCTACGACTGTCCAATACCGGCTGAAAATGGAACCGAATGTAAGTGTTATCTTTTATTATAGGTAAGTATATTAAAATTTGAGTACAGAATTGCTGGTTCTTGAAAGCTATACCTGGTTCTAGATGGCTTGCCTTATTGGTTTTTGCCTATTGGTGGGTAAGATACCGGTTCAAATGAAATTAACTAGCGAAACTTTGCAGATTTGATGGGAATCGATATTTATAGATATGAAATAAAAATGATTTGATATAGATATTTATTTTCTATTTTCTAAAATAACATCTTGGAGCAACCTGTACTTAAAGAACTGTAGCGTAGGGGTCATTTGCCGGGCTCGCAGATTAAAACGTTGCATCGATAAAATTAAAACGAATAACGTGCAAAGAGTAGGCGAATTGAAGGAAAGAGAGAGATCCCTATGTCGGCGAGCGGCGTAGGCGGTAGTTTTCAAATTACGAATTATTTTAAGTTGTTATAATTTGTATGATTACTGGCCAGTAGCCCTACCCGTGTGTTAAATTAATGTCGCCATTGTAGTAGCACGTATTAGCATAAATTCCACAAATAGAAACAATGGTATGAATAAATATTACTAAACACCCAAAAAAAAAAAAAGTAGCACGTTGTATAATATGAGACAGGCCGCTGAGATATTTAAATGAGATTAGCTGCATCTTTCTGTGTCACAATAACGATCGCTCAACGCAATTTCATCTCATTGCAGATTGTTGAAATTGCTTTGCATAAACACCGTCTTATGATGAATAGAACTTTCCTTTATTTTTTTTAATTTAAATTAGCTTCGGTATATATATATTTTTTTTAAAGACGATAATTTTCAGATTTTAAGCCAAAAAATCTAAACTAAAACAACTATCGTTTGTAAATTCATTAAGGGCTGATTTATCCAATAACAGATAATTTTATCCGAGGACTTATTTTAAATTTTTGACAGTTCTTCCATACAAAATCTGTCAGACGTCAATTTTATTCCACAATATCTGTCGATTGAAAAATCAGCCCTAAGACAGACATAGTATCTCTGCCTGGCGGTCTATCTATAGAATAAGAACAGCCGACCTATTCTGTAAAAATCACACAGTGTAAACTTAGGTGAAGTGAGCTTGAAATCAAGCACGGATCCACCGTTGTGGGCAGGATGGGCATGCCCACAACCCTAATAGACTTGTGTGTTGTGACGTCACACTTTCACGGTCTATCGAGATCGGTAGGCTGATGATGTTATATCCTATATTATGTCTTAATAAAATAAAAAAAATACAATGAATCGTGCGTAAAATCTTGGTCAGGGCGTCATATATTTTGTAAAGAATTCCTTTGTAGGAATGCATTATATCGATCAAGAGCGATTCATACTCCGATTCGCACTTGGCCCATTTTTGGGTGGCTGTGACCACAACCTTTTTTGAGGGCTGGATCCTCGCCTGCTTGAAATGAACTGTCAATAGTGTCAACCCCTAGCATCAGGTGGAACACACTTCAAGTTCATTTCACCCAAGTTTTAACGGTGTAATTTTTACAGAATAGGTTGACTGTTCTTATTTTAAGACTCTGTTTAGAAAAAGATCAGAAATTACATAATCAAATTTCCAGCTTCACCAGACTCCAAAGAAATCGAGCCGCCACTCTCAATGTCTGACCAACTGAAGAGGTCTCGTCTGATTTATAGGATGCCATGGATACCGCCCAAACCAACCATGGACGTGAAACTTGGTGTCAAGGTCACCAATGTCAAGTATAATGCGTTCCAGTCCAAGCTTATTACTGCAATGTCGGTTGTTACTGTACGTATAATGAAACAACTTAATTTAATAGAAAATATGACTACTAGTCGGACTCGCGGCTAAGGGTCAGTTCACACCAGTGGCGGTACCTTCATAGAAGCAGAAAAGCCCGGCTTGCCCTAATAAAATCATAATTCACAACAACAAAATCAATAAAAAATATATTCAAAAAATTCCAGTCAATTAACTCGAACTCAAACATTCATGACATATAATACAATTTCGAAATCCGAACAAGCGCTAACTTTGGGATAGGTTCGCGCCAAATTCGGAATTCGGCTCTAAACGCTATACAATGCGTTCAAATGCGCCATCTCGCTCACACTAGTCTGGCTTTTTACCTGGCTTGCCTTTCCTTTCTCTGTCTCGCAGTTTTCGCATACAAATTGCTATAGAAACTTTTACATTTGTTGATATATTGGTAAGTACTTATACACAGAGTTCTATGAAATGAAAAGCCAGGCTTTTGAGAGGCATGAAGTTCGCGCAAATGCACTATCCGCGCGTTGCGTTGACCCGCGTAAAGTTAGTTGCGAAAGCACGTGTGGCGGGCGCGATGAGTCGATGACACGACGCGACTCAAACAAATTGTTATTGTTTTGAAGTTTTGAATACTTACTTTGAGAATTAGTTTTATTATTTGATAAAAATATTGATTGTGGTGATTGGTGATGTCATTCCCTATGATTTTGTAAATGGTTAATGAATATAGTGTTCTTTTATCATTATGTGTTCGGAATCTGTCATCGAAAAGGTACGTAAATACATTGAGTTTTCTGCAATTTTCTGCCAATAAATAACTCTTTACTTCACCGTAGCCAATCTTAAATTACTGTCGGACTGTCGGTACTTCTCGGAAATAAAAACAAGTATTTTTGTCAGTCAAGAAGACAGAATAAATAAAATAGGTACCTACTCATTCGATCGTTTATTAGGTATGAATATGATATGACAAACCTATGTAGTGGTTCATGTTAAAATTATCAATTGACTTTAAAAATGTAAGTACCTAATTCATAAAATAATGCGTACGAGAAAATAACATTAAATCGATAATATTTGGAGGCCATCTAGTGCATTTTGATTGAACAAATTTTGCAAGTGACAAGCAAAATGAAAAAAGGTCCGGCTAAGCGTTGTGGTTCATTTATTTTACGCATTCATTAGTATAGATGGCGCTTATGACAATTACGTACTGATGCTTGCAATAAGTTTTTCTTACCAAAATTATAATAATGATGTTAGTACTACTAACAACCATTAACAACAAGAAAATCAGCCAATCCCTCAGTTGGGCGTTTTTTTTATACCTTGAAAATCTGTGGGCTTGCCCTAATTTTGACCCCTAGGCACGCCACTGGTTCACACCGAGACGCGACGCGCAGTTTTCAAAATAGAAATACAATTACAGACCTTATCTACTACACTAAAAGGTACACAATGCAGGGTTTACTACGTCGAGCTACTCAGCGCTGCGCCTCGCGGCGCTGCGCCTCGCGGCGCCGCGCTGCGTAGCTCATTGAATCGTGTACCTTTTTGTGTAGTAGATAAGATCTGTAATTGTATTTCTATCTTGAAAACTGCGCGTCGCGTCGCGTCTCGGTGTGAGCTGACGCTAAGTAATAACAACCGCACGGGACGATCGATCAGGTTAAGTAATAACAACCGCACGGGACGATCGATCAGGTTAAGTAATAACAACCGCACGGGACGATCGATCAGGTTAAGTAATAACAACCGCACGGGACGATCGATCAGGTTAAGTAATAACAACCGCACGGGACGATCGATCAGGTTAAGTAATAACAACCGCACGGGACGATCGATCAGGTTAAGTAATAACAACCGCACGGGACGATCGATCAGGTTAAGTAATAACAACCGCACGGGACGATCGATCAGGTTAAGTAATAACAAACGCACGGGACGATCGATCAGGTTAAGTAATAACAACCGCACGGGACGATCGATCAGGTTAAGTAATAACAACCGCACGGGACGATCGATCAGGTTAAGTAATAACAACCGCACGGGACGATCGATCAGGTTAAGTAATAACAACCGCACGGGACGATCAATCAGGTTAAGCTGCGCTTGCCCCAGTTGGTCCGTGGAAGGGTGACCATCTTTACACACCCAGACCCCTCCGTACCTCGGAAGGCACGTTAAGCCATTGGTCCCGGCAGTCATTCGTGGATCTTTGACAGTCGTTATGGGTAGTCACAAGCCCGGAAGTCTGTCAACCAATCTTACCAATGGTTACCATGTTACCCAGTAACTGGGTTGTCGAGGTCAGATAGGCAGGCAGTCGCTTCATGTAAAATACTGGAATTCAGCTGCATCCGGTTAGACTGGAAGCCGACCCCAATCATCATCTGCATAGTCTTTTCCCAACTGTGTTGCACGGAGGGGTCTGTGTCAAAGATGATCAGTTGATCACCCATCCACGGACCAACCGCGGCAAGCGTAGCTTAACCTGATCGATCGACCCGTGCGGCTGTCATCACTTAGCCACAAGCCCCTTTGAAAGCCGACCCCTTTATATATACTAATATCATTTCAGAGTTGGACAGATGACAGCATGGCATGGTATCCAGTCAAATTCAACGGAATAGTTAGCCTCAAGTTTAGACAAGGACAGATTTGGAGACCTAAGTTCTACGTATTCAAGTAAGCAGTAATCATTTATTTGTCATACATCAGCCACGATTGCCGTAATAAACGAACCTAAACTTTTAAAGCCTAGATCCCATGATAAAATTGAGGACTGTGTTTACTAAATGTGGTCTTAGAGACACTTTTATGAGCCATGCAACTGTTCACGTGGGCCGCGCCACGTTGACACACGACTTAAACACTAGAAAATTTTCATAAGCAGGTCAAATAAAATTTGCTGAAACTCGGCTAATTTAATTTGACCTGCATCAGATGTGATGGGAATTGATATCTATCATAATGACAAAACAAAAAAAAATTGATGAATAATTTATTTTGTGGTTAACGACCTGCGAAGTTTCTTCTTCGAAGAACAAGTCTTACAGGTTAAGTAAGCTTGAAGTGACCAGCCATTCCATCTGCTTCTAGGGATCGACAGCTCACTTCACGTAAGTTTTCACGGTGAGATTTTTACAGAATAGATCCTCTGTTCCTTAATCTACACAAAAAGGAAGCTATATGACACGAACCTAAAACTAAAAGCCATTACGAATAAAATTCAGAGCTCCAAAAAAATTGAACCTCATCAGAAAATCATTAGCAAATTCTTCAATATCTCTCCGTCTTAAATACCTGTCTCCCAGCGTCTCCGAGTTAATTACAACCTATATTCCTTAGCCGTTTGAAGTTCTTATATTTGATTAACACATTGGTATGCCTGCGATAGCCTGGAGCTCAAAGCTATCACAGCCTCATGAATATACTATGAATAAATAATTCTTTAACGTACCATCGTCTTGTTGATACTTTGGGATTGGTACCTTTATCGACGCCGACGTCTTGAGTTCGACAACTTGAATAAATAAATAAGTTTTACGGTTTGGAGACTAGCTCTGTCTCTGGCTCTGTCTGCTAGTTAAGTTCTTTTATTTTCAATGTACTTGAAAATAAAAGTATTCGTCCCAAACAATAAATTTTCATACCTGTAGAATCTTAGCCATTGTGCTGTTTTTGGTGTTGTTGTGATTTTGCGTGTAGTTAATATGCATGTTCTGGCAATGGCAATCTAGCCTTTGACCTTCCAACAAAGTCGCTGATATTCCAGATGAAGCGTGTAGAGCAACTTCATTCTGCGATCGGATCTTCGCCAAAAGCAATGAAATTAGAAACGTTTTTCCAGTTCCTCCGGGAGCATCCAAGAAGTAAATTCCACCAGTACCATTGTTCGCAGCTTCTATCAAAGTGTCGTACGTAAAACATGTGAAGTTTGCCACGGACGCCATTCCCATACAAATATTCCAATTTTGAATTTATAGATTTCTCAGCTGTTTTTTTTTGGGATTTCTCTATATTTTTTTTTACCACGTATTTACAGATTTGGCGCACCTATTCAAACTCATCCTGTATTCTCCTGTATCTCGATACTTTAATTTAAACTTATATACCTCTAATAATGCTTCAACAAAAATGTTATCCCTAACAATGATAGAATGCTACAAACTACAAAATAATCTAACCTCATTATTCTAGTTCGGACAACTCCGCAGTATTTGACGCTAGAAACTCAGATCTAATATCAATGGTGAACAGCGGTGAAGCGACTTTCCACTTCCAGACCAAGGTTTACACTTGGTGCGTCCACTACTCTCCGGAGTACAGCAAGTAAGTTTGCAATTTCATTTAGTTACATGACTTTCAGGAAATGGTACAGTTACAGTGGTTTATATTATCGAGAATCAACGAGAACAAAATATTGATGAGAAAGAATAATAGGAAGAGACAAATTATTCTAAGATGCTTAACGGTGTTTCTTTTAACTGATTTATATTACGGGATGCTTATGAGAGGAGGGGCTAAGTAATAACAGCCGCACAGGTCGATCAATCAGGTTAAGCTACGCTTGCCGCGGTCTGTCCGTGGATGGGTGACCATCTTTACATACCGAAACCCCCCGTGCCTCGGAAAGCACCTAAGCCGTTGGTCCCGGCTGTCATTCTTTGATCTTTGACAGTCGTTACGGTCGCCAGAAGCCCGAAAGTCTGACGACCAGTCTTAACAATTGGTATCGTATTGCCCTGTAACTGCGGCTGTGGAGGTCAGATAGGCAGTCGCTCTGTAAAGTACTGATATTCAGCTTCATCAGTTTTTTCAGTTAGACTGGAAGCCGACCCCAACATAGTTGGGAAAAGGCTAGGCAGATGATGAGGTATTGAAGTTTTGTGCGGAACAGAAGATAATTATTTCGCGATTACAATGTTGGTCCCATGGAGAAAGTTGTTCTGTTTGATGGTCTATACCACACCATTAAATATGACCACACCTTTCTGGTACATACTGTATGGGTGTAATACGATGCTGAAAGTATTATTTCTGAACACAGGTGGCCTCGTGATGAGTACATGTGCTCCATAGTAATACAACCATGGGAAGCTCACGAGAAAATTAATATTGAACTCATAGATCCTAAGGACAGCAAAATGCATATCGTAAGTAGTCTCATCTACATCATGTACAGACGCCAGCACATCAAGCTACCCGACACTGTGAAATTTTCCCAAACAACTTTGAATCTTATGCTTTAGCGATAAAGTTGAAAATCTATTAAAGAAATTTGACAGATTGTAGTAGCTTGATGTGCTGGCGTCTATACATATGTTACAAAACAAAATAGCACAATATGAAATTATTATTTTGTTTTTTTTTTCTTATTGTGGGTCGGGTTAACAAGAAGTTTCACGCAGAAGAATTCGCGGGCATGAGAAGCTAGTAGCATTATAATCAGCATCAGCCTATTACCGTCAGCTGCTAAACAAATACCCGACATCCCTTTCTAGTTTTCAGATATCGATGACGTAATAGACAACGAATGGGAAGTACAAACAAAGCAAATGATAGTTAACAGTTCATCCTGGAGCAGAGTGTACACCAATGATGACAATCGAACGCATCAGAGTGATCGACTGATCATCAATATTCAGCTGAAGAGGAGGGCTACTGCTTATAATATCGTGTTTTATACTCCGTTGATAGGTAATGGCGTTTTTAGTAAACATCAAATCAATGAATAATGCTTTCTGCATGTTTTAATGTTTTTGAGAAACGTTCAAGAGAAAACTTTTACGTCTTATTTACTTTGGTTTTTTGTTAAACCGACATCGATGCAACTAGAAATCAGTTCTGGTTGAGAACAGATTAACATCATAGCATGTAAATCAACATATAAAATTATATTTTTTAACGTGGTCCCAAGATAGCTCCCTGGGACACACCAAAAATAAAAACTCGCTAGTGACGTTATCGCTGGTAGATTAAATTACTTTTAATTTTCATCATGCTGATTTGAATCTAAAGTAATGTAAACCTAGGTACTTTTGCCATGGAGTAACCATGGCAAAAGTATCTGGGGGCACGGGAGTGCCCCCGCCAAGACGAGCCAAGCGAAGCGCAAGGGCACTACCTACCTTTTCTCGAAGCACTTCGTCGTATTTTTGAACCTTCATAACTTATATAAAGTTTCAATTGCATAGCTCTTATACTTTAGATTTTATTGATATCTAAAATACCCCGATTTCGTCACTGACTCACTGATTCACTGACTCACTGACTCACTGATGATCATCAATATTCTAAGGGTCTTCCTGAAGTCCTAGAAAGCTGAAATTTGGTATGTAAGCTAGTAATAGTACACAAACAACAAAAAAACTCTAAAACTTGGAACTTTTACCCTCTAACCCCTTAAAATAGGGGATGGAAGTTTGTACGAGACTTCCGCAAATTTTGTTGCTAGAGTTCTGAAAATTGATATAGGGACTCCTTGTTATAAATAATAAAATACGTATTTCAGGATTTTCAGTAAATAACCCCCCAACCCCCCAAAAAAATATTTTTTTATTTCATAAGCATCAATATTCTAAGGTTCTTCCTGAAGTCCTAGAAAGCTGTAATTTGGTATGTAAGCTAGTAATAGTACACAAACAATTCTAAGACTTGGAACTTTTACCCTCCAACCCCTTAAACTAGGGGATGGAAGTTTGTAAGAGACTTCCGCAAATTTTGATGCTAGAGTTCTGAAAATTGATATAGGGACTCCTTGTAATAAATAATAAAATACATATTTCAGGATTTTTAGAAAGGAACCCCCAAAAAAAAAATTATTCCATAAGCAACTTTCAAAAAGATGTGAAATCCCACCAAAAACATTTTCATGTAAAATGTTGCCAAGACGACAACACATATGGCTCAAAAAGTTATCAGATCTCATGTAGAGCCAAGCTTCTAACTCTACACGCCCTAACTTCACAAACTCTACACCTTAGTCAAAATATGTGGCTTGGCCGTTTCGCTACAATCACATGGGCGTAAGGTGAAAAATGTATTCACTGTTCATTACTTTTCTGTTATACAATAGTTTTTGTAGTAACGAAACGGCCAAGCCTCATATTTTGACTAAGGTGTAGAGTTTGTGAAGTTAGGGCGTGTAGAGTTAGAAGCTTGGCTCTACATGAGATCTGATAACTTTTTGAGCCATATGTGTTGTCGTCTTGGCAACATTTTACATGAAAATGTTTTTGGTGGGATCTAAGTTTACATTTTAACTAATTATCTTTCCAGTTCTTCTTATGTTTGTGCTAATGTCTTTCTGGAGTGAACCCCTTACTATGAACAGGATTTGGTTCCTTGCCGGTTGCACCATCGTTATAGTTATGGGACTCTGCTTCATTGACTACTTAGTACCTTCAAGCACCATGCCATCTATCCGTAAGTACCTAGTACTTACTCAATCATAACATAGATGTAGGTACGTCTATTCAGTCCGCCGATCTTTACAACACTCTGCTCGACAACTACTAAGGCGTTAAAGAAAGAGATAATGTTAGTCGAAGATTTGGCCTGTTAAGAAGACTGGCTAAATTCTAAGTGTTACATGCCGAAGATGCCTCACAGCATACCTAACGGTCACGGTTTAGCTCGTTACATTGATGTCACCTTCATCACAGCTATGAAGACATTATGAAGCGAATGACCCTAGTATCTGGTGAAATCCACCACCACCAGATACTAGGGATTGACATTATTCACAGTCCACTTCACGTAAGTTTTCACGGTAAGATTTTTACAGAATAGGTCGGCTGGACTTATAGTTAACTAGCTGCGGTTTGACCCGCGTAAATGTCGATCCTGTGGGAATATCGGGATAAAAAGTAGCCTATATGTTAATCCAGGATGTCAGCTACCTCCATACAAAATTTTATCAAAATTGGTCCAGCCGTTTGAGCGTGAAGAAGTATCAAATATGTAAACACACCCCCACACACACCCTCACACACACACTCACAAACTTTCGCCTTTATAATATTAGTGTGATACAAGTCTGAAACTGCCAACCCGTCCTGAACACGCGTGGTGATTAATGCTGGCACCTTCTCTGTATGAGAAGAGGATTTGGATTTGATTTGGGACAATAGAAGGCTGGTATAATTATTATTATTCTATTCTGTTTCCAGTGGTACTCTATACAACCGTTCTGATGGGTGTGTTGCTAGCAATGCTGATCCAAGCCATGCTGATGATGCCTCTAACGGATAAACTCCGGAACACAGCGACGATGCAGAAACTTATGACCGCATACTTTTTCAGGACAATTTTCTGCTTGCCTGCTTATTTGGTAAAGTATTATCACCTTAATTTTGCACTGATTTTTCTAGAACCTTGCCTACAAGTGAACTTTCGTATTTAAAATTAACCAATTCTGGTTTCATTCCTAGAGAAATGGGCTAGTGGATTAACATTAACATGACTTTATGATTGTCTTTACATAGTTTTGGCTTTCAGTCTTTACAAATGGTATATGAAAAAGAAACAAATTGTCACCTGACTCTAACGCCCTGGGGGAGTTATGTGTCATAGGTCGTGGGTTAGCATTTAGGCAGCTACTTTATTTTGTGTAATTAATTTCATCACCATCACTCTCCAAACGGTGAAGAAAAACATAGCGAGGAAACTGTCATGTCCCAGAATCAAAAAATCTATTTCATGTGACATCCACCAATCCGCACTGGGCCCGCGTGGTCTGTTGTGGATTATGTCGTGTTTTTATTAAATAATAATAAATTTATAGCAAAAAAATATATTTACGGTTCACAAAAACAGTTTTTCAAGTAAAAATAGAACATTCCACAAATAAGTGTACCGTTGGTGACTGTACTAATAAAAATCATTGTATCACACAAATACCAGGGATAGCTCCCTCCCTCTTAGAGTGGTGATGGTGAGGCCTGTGTCCCAACAGTGGTAACGTTATAGGCTTTTTATTTACTTTACTTTTTTTACATACTTTTATGACATAATCTCTTTATTACTTGACATTATATACAGACAATTCAAATTTTTCATCTCTTTATTAGTGGTTGTAATGGGAATCATATCACTAGGTTTTATTAGGTTTTTATTTTTTTATTTATCCTTTTGATAGATTCTTATTTTGTAAATGTGAGGACTTTGTAGGCCTTGTAGACTTTAAATTTGTAGACCATTTTTTATTTTATCAAGTACCTGATACTTGTTGACAGGCCTACGCTATCCTCCCATACCTACTGTAATTTGAAAATATTGTAAAAGCCAATTATTTTTAAAAAGAGTAACCGTGGAGTTTCTTGCCGCTTCTTCTCCATAGGAAACGACCAATTGGAACCGTGCACCTAGCTTCTGACGTTTCATAAGTGCCCATGTAGGCTTATGTGAAATAAAATATTTTGATTTTGATTTTGCTGCTTGTGTAAGCATAAGATAAGTCAACGCGGTTGCCGTAGTGGTTTTGGTCGCTATAATACCATTGTGAGCACCTTTTATTTATCACATAATTAATTTATGTCATGGCTTCGTTTTTAATTATTTTACCTCTTATGATATAGTAATTTAATTCTTCACATATTATAATTCATGTATATAAAATATTGTAAAGCATTTTAAAAGAGTAACGGTGGAGTTTCTTGCCTATTCTTCTCCATACGACGAACTACCTTTTGGAAGGGTCTTATTCTCCGAACGACTATCACAAATTTTCCGTATACTTACAGAGATCATCAGACAGGAATGGAGGATATTCTCTCCAAGAAGACGATGAGTCTCAGGCTACTCCAATTACCAGAGATGTAGAAGAAATGCAGAGTGAGACACAAAGAACATTCGGAGACAAGAAAGAGTTCGCAGAAGTCATAGATAGGATCTTGTTTGTGACGTACTCTATTACTTTTGCCGCCATGTTGGCTGCTCATTTCTGATTGTAGGTTTAATAAGGTTTTAATTAATAAAGTATTTTTCCTGTGTGGGCCTGGTTGAAAATTAATTTCAGTTAAAAATATTTACTTTTAATAAATTCTCCTAAGTTTGGAATTTATTATTTCCCTTAGTCAATATTATAGGGTTTAACGCCTATGTTCCACAAAATCCTAAATAAATAGCTGCTGTTACTGTTAAAACACTGGCGTCTTTTTATCTTTGAAGATGGAATTAAAATTCGAAAAACGATCTAGAAAATTCTCAACTTTCTTAAATATTATGCTGATTAATTCGCGAACAAATCAATTAAACTTGTAAAGGGCTCGTGGTTTAATAGCCGCAAGTGTTGATCCAAATAAAACTAACGCTTGCCGCAGTCGAGTCTTCATAGGTGAATCCAGTACATATCGAGACCCCTCTGTGCCTCGGAAAGCACGTAAAGCCGTTAGTCCCGGCTGTCATTCGTAGATCTTAGACAGTCATGACAGTCGGATAGTCAGAAGCCTAAAAGTCTGACAACCATCTTTATCAAGGGGTATCGTGTTACCCAGTAACTGGGTTGTGCAGGTCAGATAAGCAGTCGCTTCATGTAAAATACTGGTATTCAGCTGCATCTGGTTAGACTGGAAGCCGACCCCAACATAGTCGGGAAAAAGGCACATTGAAGTCAATTACAATTTTAATAATATAGATAACTACTTCACAAAATTCCATGGAAAAGTACACCAAAAACTGTGTAAAACTCTTTTTACCCTCATCCAATTCCGAATGTGAAGAGAAATGCCCAATTTCCATAGTTTAAAGAATCAATGGAATTTTTCCAATGTTGCTGATTGGCAAGCGTTGGCATGCAAATTCTTTTTGCAGCCTTTTATTGTTGTGAAGTAGAATGTACTTCATTATACGTACATATCAATGATTGAATTTCGTACGGGTTTCAGTTGTATTAAAGCGACTACATGACCTAAAGCGCGGTCTTTGTCGGACTGCATAAAAAAGAAAGAGAAGCGCGATGACACAACGCTGGTAATTTATTGCAAAATATGAAGCAATTAAATTATCTATTTACAAAAAATCTATTGTTTGGACAAAAAAATTAAAACAATACTTTTTTATTATGTTGCTTTTAGAATAATCTGACAAAATCAGAATGATTGAATGTAGGTATATTAGTATGGTTTTTATTGTAAAAAGAAAGTTTTTAGAGGTATGTTCATGATCTTTTTCTATCGTATCAAATTAGTTGTATTACGTTTTCAACACACTATCTTAAATCCTGAAGAATATCATATATTTTTCTGATTTTGTTTACTGTAGTCGATCATATACTTCTATTGTTTCTAAAACTTACGTTTAGGTCCTGTAAGCCCCTTAACGTAGGTAGATGCGTTTCGTCTTGTAGCTTTTCATTATACGTAATCTATACTAATAAAACAAATTCCTCAAGTTTGTATTTTTGTTTGTTTTTTGAACACGCTACTCTCTGGAGCTACCAGCCGGATTTCGGAGAAAAAATCTTTTTCTATTTGATAGCCCAATTCTTGAGAAAGGTTATGGGCTATTTAAATCATGCTAGGACACATAGGATCTGAGCAAAAAGAAAAAAAAGTCATAAAGAACGCTACGCGAAAACGAAATAATAACGCGGGCAGGCGATACGATGCGACGGGATGGGTCAGGAAAACAAGAAATTTCACGCGGACGAAGTCACGGTCATAAGCTATAGTGGTTAATATTATTTCCTATTGTGACATATTGTTTAATGTTGTGTTACTACCAATTTCACTAATTAATTCAAACAGAGGTGACAGCTGCCGGCAGCGAAGCGACGAGCAGTTTCAGTGTCAAATAATTCTAAACTTTATCTTCATTACTAAAATAAACAGGGTACACACGTAACACAGGGTGGCAGATATATTGGCGAGCAACCTTTTACCATGCATTCAATACATGATTCTAAACCACAGCTATAGATAAACCTAGATTGCTCAAGTATCACGATCTATATGAAAACCAAGCGTACCATTTTTGACTAAGTACTTACTATGACGTCACAAGCACTATTTAGCTAAGGGAAAATCAAATCGATTTAAAGACGCCACCGCGTGCGGCACCCGTCTCGCCCCACCCCCGGAGCCTAGCACCAGCGCTCACGCTCACCCAGCCAGCACTACTACAGGACTGAGCGTGAAACTGGCGGCTTACGATTTTTGTACGTAAGCTGGGCACGCGAAATAGTTGCTCTTTCCCTTTTTTGCGCAATTTTTTTTTTTATTTTTCAGAAAAACTTCTGAGTTTGTTTTGGCCTTTCTTCTCAGAATAGTCAGATAGGAAACGCCGACCTCATCTAGTTTAAAAAAATATTATTGACGTGTAAAAGTGTTTGTACAAACCTTCTTACAGAAATAAAATCATTTATCATTTATGGTTATTCGTTACGGCAGAATTTGTCGAAAGACAAAATCGACAAAAAGTTGCCACAAAAGAATCGCCAGGGACATTGATAGGATTAAATGAAATTACAGGTTGTATTGATTTTAATTAATATTAATTAAACTTTTGTTGAGCAACAGTTGATCAACATTGTTGATGAGCAACGTCAAAGTTGCTGGAAACGAAGTTTATATCAATAAGTCTTGGCCACAAGACAGTCAGCGTTAAACGAGAAAGTAGTGTTGTTTTGTTCTCTGTATCTAATGTATTGCACACTACTTAACGGCCATGTTAATAAACTCGATGCAAACATGTCCACACACATCAACAATTGTTGATAAACAGATGTCAACATGCAGTGTTACCAGCAACTCAGTAACATGTTGATGAAAAGATATCACACATTCTGAGATATATTTTTTTGGAACCACACCTAAAATCGCGAAAAAAAAATCAACTGTGCCCCATATTTTGACGAGTATACGAACATAAATGTAGGGAACAGTTGATTTTTTTTTTCACGATTTCAGGTTTGGTCCCATAGTAAAAGTTGTTCATAATGATGAGTACAATGACCTCTTAAGAGGTTGTTAAATATTTGAAGGCGGATTGAAAAATAAGATAGTTGTATATCTTTGTTCTCAAATTCATTACAGCGTTGCCGCCATACAAATAAATGTTTCTACTACTGTGACCATCCAAATAAAATATAAATCATTCCTGGTCGCCGACTTTTTATTTATTTTTTCATCCCAAGTCGCCGAACAAAATGGGTGATCTCATTTGTTTATAAACAAATGTTTACCATGAATCATCGTCTGCCTAGCCTTTTCCCAACTATGTTGGGGTCGGCTTCCAGTCTAACCGGATGCAGCTGAATACCAGTATTTTACATGGAGCGACTGCCTATCTGACCTCCACAACTCAGTTACTGGGTAATAATGTAAATGTTTACCATGAATACGGGGCTTAATTCTATAAATATTTACTCGTTACTGTCGCGAATCATATTTTGTACAACATACAACCTGTCACTGACCTGCAAATTGCAAAAAACTTAAGAAAATTTGAATTTCGCGGGCTACCCTGCCGCTTCTCCCTTAAATCGACAAATATATATACAACAACAAAACAAAACACAACACAATAAATTACTACAATAGCAAAAGAAATCTCCTATGTTTACGAACCGTAAACACATATTGAATCAAGCTTTATTTCAATAACACATAAACATGATCATTATTGTAAGCAAAACAAGACAAAACAACTGCTTAAAATATACGTAATATAAGGTCCTCATATTAATAATGCTGCTAGAGAAGTGTTCCCAAACAAAAGTTTTGTTCAGAAGTCCTACTACTTGTATAAAATTAAAAATGTGGACACAGGTTTTAAATCCATGAAATCTTAAATACACTATACAATCTAACACTAAAATCCTATCTTCTATCTGTCTATACATATTTTATATAAAACAAAGTCGGGTTAGTTACACCATTTATAACTAAAGAACGGCTGGACCGATTTTTATGATATTTAATTTTTTGGATTTGTCTCTGCCACGAATAGCAGAATAACTATAAAAACAGGGAAAACATTCGGGGTATTCCTCGAAACGCACCAACTTTGAAACGCACAAAAGTATACCTCGAAAAAAAAAATTAAACTTAAATTTATTACTCGAAATGCATCAACGATGAAACATAGAGAAGAGCATGAAGGATTCGTAATAAATGATAGCGATAGACGTTTCATTTGGTGCGTTTCAAAGTTGATGCGTTTCGAGGAATACCCCAAAAATTCACGAAATAAAAAATTATGAAGATTATTCATTTTCTCATACATTCGTACTTATTTATTCTGAGGCGGTACGAAGTTTTCCGGGTCAGCTAGTATATCATTTAAAAAGGAAAAAAAAATAGGAAGAGATCACTGGGCATTAAAAAAATCCATGAAACAGATCATACTGATGTGGTGTAGTAGTCGCCGTTAATAGATTCATGAATATGTAAGTATAACTAACTGATTTTGTAAAACCTCTATACCAAACCATGTTCTACCGCCAAGCAGTAAGTATTGTCTAGTTAGAAGAGCAACGTATTTTCGCATTCGATTAATTCATAGATGACCAAATATATCGGTCTCTCTCCCAGGTAGCAGGTAGGCAACGGTTGGCGCTTATTACTATAGTGTTTACAATTAGGATCACGTCGGGGTCACCATTATAGAGGTATGAGGAACAGTGTGTAAAGTTCACTCATACTGTATCGAAAAGGGAGGATCCTCCGACCAGATGGGTGTTGCGTCTGGCGGGCAACTGTCCGATGATTCATCTCGGGCCGTTGTATTTATGCTACTCGTAGTTGCGCGGTAAACTGCTTGCGCGATGCAGGATTTTGCGTGACGTCAGTATGACGCGTTGTTCGCATGTGGCGTTGTAGATACCGCTACAATACCTACAAGGTGATCTGTCTGGCTTACCAACTGCCAGCTTAAAAATCTGTGACGCACGTCTAGTGATAATATTCAAACTATTAAGACCGTATCGCTCATTATTATCAATAGCCAATTGTCTCCCTAACTGGCAACCCTCTATTTTAATCTTATCAGAGTTAGGAAACTATTAGTACCTATGCGACATACGAGTAGTATCTAATTACCATCTGGTTGATTACTAAAACAGTAACCATGGAGTTTCTTGATGGCTCTTCTCCATGAAACGAGGTCGTTTCAAACGACCTATTGGAACCGTGCACCTAGCTTCTGACGTGTCATAAGTGCCCTTGTAGGTTTATGTAAAATAAAATATGTTGATTTTGATTTTAGAAGTCATCATCTGCCTAGCCTTTTCCCAACTATGTTGCATGACTGCCTCTCTGACCTCCAGAGCCCAGGTACTGGGTAATACGGGACCTCTTGGTAAGACTAGTTGTCCGACTTTCGGGCTTCTGACGACCCGTATCGACTGTCAAATATCCACGAATGACAGCCGGGACCAACGGCTTAACGTGCTTTCCGAGGCACGGAGGGGTCTCGGTATGTGTGTTAATAGTCTAACCACAATAATGTGAATCTTGCCACACTGGTGTGCCCCCTGTCCGCCCACATCCCTGACAGAGAGACACTCACAACTTGTAATATTATGCGAAAATGAAGAATATACCCTGAATACCTCAACAAACTGTTTTATTATCTTCGCAAATATCAATACAGGAGAGTTACAGTCCACAGAAAGGAAATTAAACGAAAATGAGCCTTCTGAATACAGATTTCCTTAGAAATAAAGAACAAATATTTACAAACAAATTCATAAAATGACTCATAATATTCCTATAAATCTTTCACGACAAAATATATACCGTGTTTTGAAATGCTCACGTTCCAACATCCTAAAACAAACATCGTTCTTGCTTTGCAAATACATCCAATAAGGATTGCTGTAGTATTAGCGTTTTTCATTTGTTTATTTACTGTTCGTAATGAAGAAAAATAACGTTTATTAAATTAAAGGAAAGACGCTATTGGAATATTATTTGTTTTAACATGTTTTGTTTTTTTTTAGTAGCAGTGTATTACTGAATGTTTTTATTAACAAGTAATCGGTGTATTGTTTCATCCATGATGTTAATTATCGCAGACGTAGGTACCATTGGACACCCGCAGTTGTCCCACAATGATATCAGATAAGTATTATGTATTTATTATGTATATCTTTGTCACAGTCATGTAATTCCATCGCAACGGTGTTATCTGAAAACCAGCACATTGGCCAAGCATTGTTTTTTTAGTGTCTCGGCAAATAATGCTATGATTGGAATATTTTTTCGACACGACCCTTTTTAGGGTTCCGTACTTAACGGGTAACAACGGGACCCTATTACTAAGACTGCACTGTCCGTCTGTCTGTCTGTCACCAGGCTGTATCTCATGAACCGTGATAGCTAGACAGTTGAAATTTTCACAGATGATGTATTTCTGTTGCCGCTATAACAACAAATACTAAAAACAGAATAAAATGAATATTTAAGGGGGCTCCCATACTACAAACGTGTTTTTTTTCGGCGTTTTTGCCTTGTGGTACGGAACGCTTCGTGTGCGAGTCCGACTCGCACTTGGCCAGTATTATTATTTTATTTCGTAACTAATGAGCATTCTCATCACCCACGCCACATCTCGGGTCATTACCCGAACCTGCTTAACACGGTTTTTATGACTTAACAAAAACACTGCTTATCGTAGCTTAGACGAACATCCCGGTGACACAGACAGACACGAAAACCTACTATAATATAATATATTTATAAGCATAGATTTATCTTTTATGCACACTTACCGAACCCACAAAAGGGAAAGTGAAAATTAGGTTACAAATAAAGAAAGAAAAAAAATACATTTATTTAGCACGGACAAAAGACAAACAATACACAAGCAGATACATAGTCGTACATCAGATAAAAACAAAAATAAAAAGTGCAAAGTCCGATATAAGAAATTAGCAAGAAAGTGTGCCTCACGGCTGCGCCAATGCAAAAATAAAAATTCTATGGATAAATATTTTTTTTTATTAAATCTTTTCATAGTACTCTCCACTAGCCTCAATACAAAGTTTCATGCGCCTGAACCAGTTTTCGAAACACTTTTTCCAGTCCGCCGCAGACACCTCGTTTACAGCCTGCTCGAAAGCTGACAGCGCATCTTCCGGCGACGAAAATTTTATCTCTTTGAGCAGATTTTTTATTTTCGGGATTAAAAGGAAGTCACAGGGTGCTAGGTCAGGGCTGTATGGAGTTCCCTCATTTTTTGTGTGCGAAGGCGCGTTGTCGTGGTGGACCAGTAGCCCGCGGAGCCCTATTCGCTTGTTGCTCACAACAGATAAAACTTCTGCCAAGCACTTGGTAGTATACCATTCAGCATTGATGCTTCTTTGGTTCCGTAAAGGAATTGACACGAAGTAGCCCGTCAAATTGAAAAAGCCCGCTTCTAGATCGCTTCACTTTGGTAGAAACACCCAAACCGTCGACTGGCGCTTCGTTTCTGGATCGTATTGATAAATCCAAGACTCATCACCTGTAATGATATTGTAAACACGCCGAGACGAGCCTGCTTCATCACGGCACCATTCCACCCGGGCCTGCTTCTAAGCATCGGTGAGGTTGTGCGGCATCCAGCGTGAAACTATCCTCCTCACGCGAAGATGCACGATGTAGATGTAGAACATGCAAGATGTAGTATTTCGTGAAGGCTTCCCGATCCAACCTGCAGTACCTATGTGTTGAATCTCTTGATTCCCGCACCCGCGCCGCTCCCCGCCCCGCGCTGCCAGTCTGGAGTCTAAATCTGTGCCCGGTTGATGGCAATAGGATCCCCTGTTACATGGTACTTAAACATAACTAGCTGAATACATACTGCGTGTTGCTATGTTCTTCTAAACATTGTCTGCCCTCAATACCCAATTCTTAATCGCAAAGAGAATAGCCAACTTTACAAAAGTTCCTTACGATTGCAAAGTAACAATATGACGCCCTGTTTGTAGTAATGGATTAATAAATGTTTCTCCAGTCAGCGACTGTTCCTGTTTGTAATATATTACTTTGATAAGCACCTGTGTCGCGGAGTTGTGAATGTTGAGGAATATGGAGTGAGATGTCTGATTTTGAATTATGTCAGTACTAGCTGCGCCCCGCGGTTTCGATCCGCATAAGTTTCGATCCCGTGAGAATATCGGGATAAAAATTATCCTATATGTTAATCCTGTAGGTATGTCAAATTTCATCCAAATAATAATAATAATAATTTTTTATTGACATAATACAGTTGTTACATAGCTGCACCCCGCGGTTTCACCCGCGTAAGTGTCGATCCCGTGGAATATCGGGAGCAAAACTATCCTATGTCTTTCCCCGGGATGCAATCTATCTCTCTGACAAATTTTATTGAAATCCGTTCAGTGGTTTAGGCGTGCAAATGTAACATACAGACAAACAGACAGAGTTACTTTCGAATTTATAATATTAGTATGAATGGCTGGAGAGCATTGTTGGCCTAGTAACATCGGCCCCGACTTACGAGTTGTAGGTCGTAAGTTCAAACCCAGGCAGGCACTTTACTTTCCTTTTTTATTTCATCGCCACTACTCTCAAAACTGTCAAGGAGAACATCGTGAGGAAATCGGCATATCCTTAAACCAAAAATTCGAAGACATGTGACAGACATCCACCAACCCGCACTGGGCCCGCGTGGTGGATTATAATATAATAATCATTTTATTATCAGGCAAATAAGGCCCATAGATAAAATACACAAAATTATCTTTTACAATAATAAACTAATACAACTTATTAATAACCTTGAAACTCTATAACCCACTATGAATGCCTACATTTATGTTCGTTTATCTCGTCAAAATGTAGGGAACAGCTCATTTTTTTTCGCGATTTCTGGATTGGTCCCATAGTAAAAGTTGTTCATAATGATGGGTACGATGACCTCTTAAGAGGTTGTTAATGTTTTACCAATAACCCTGTAGGGAAATAATATTGCTTCCGAAATACAAATTAACTTCCAGCGATCTGTGGTTGAATGTAATACTAAGCTGTGTTAAAATGATACTTATTAGCAATATTTATAACGCAATATACCTGAAAGTCTGACAACCAATCTTACCAACGGGTATCGTATTACCCAGTAACTGAGTTGTGGAGGTCAGATAGGCAGTCGCTTCATGTAAAATATTGGTATTCAGCTGCATCCGGTTAGACTGGAAACCGACCCCAACATAGTTGGGAAAATACGCAGATAATGGTGATACCTGATATTCTGAATTTCGGGAAATACTCCATCAAAACCGCCTATATCCGGATAGACTAAAAAATGTTTTTCCTTTTTTACCAGCACTGTAGTATGATAGTTTAGAACGATTCGTCAAACATCAAAATAATTCCGGAAAATGGTTTAAAAAATTTTTTTTTCGCATCGACGCTCTGGTGTACGTTAGCATCACATGACATGACAGCAAGAGTTATGTTCTAACAAAAACGCGGTCTAGTGCGAGTCGGGCTCACACACGAAGGGTTCCGTACAATCGTATAATATTTAACACTAATTATTATTAAGATTGCCGAAAAAAGCGCCCCTTCATCTATAACACTTTTTTTAAATTTATTGTTGTTAAAGTAGTATGACTGCTATAGTACATACCCTCTGTGAAATCAATTTGAAATTTCAAGTGTCTACTTATTACGGTTCAAAAAATACAGCCCTGTGACAGACGGACGGATAGACGGATGGACAGCGCAGCCTTAGTAAAAGGGTCTTGATGGTACACTTTAGGTACGGAACCCTAAAAAGTAGTATCAAAGCCAAAATAAAAACAAAAATTTACGTTTCAAATATATTTGAGAACTGTTCGTCCAGTGCATTCGGTACTACAAACGTATCCAATATTTAATAGTAAGAGGACGTACTATGGTTTTACGAGTACGTAAAAATATTTACTGTAGTTTAGGCTTTTTTGACGTAAAAATATTATTTTGACACCTTGCTTTGGATCACTGAAATGATTGTTGAAAGCTGTATCCAAAATATTTTTTAACAATTTTTAGTCAGCTCGACGGTTTTTTATATTCCCTTTATACAGTAGGAGGTGTGCTGTTGCATACAGGGCTTTATAGTAACAAAAATACATGACGTTACCAATTGCATACAGGGATTCGTCATGTCCGGTTAATGGTAATAAGCTCATTAGATTATTGTCATTTGTTTCGGCTGTTACCGCTGTGTTACGCTTCGAAATAATGGACGGTAATGGTTTATTTGTATTGTATGAGTATTATAAAGGTTCTGAATTTCTGTTAATCTGAATATAAAATAATCTGAGATGAATTTGAGCGACGTCCACAAAGCCATAGCGAGACGACGACTGGCACCTCTGAAGGCGCGAAGTGAAGACGTGGACTTGGCCGGGCTCGCGGTATGACTCCGCAGGCATGGTCGTAGAAAGTCCTGCCGTGCGCCATCTGGCGACGGGACCGTAACACCATTTAAAGACTCAAATCCAGACTCAAGGCTTCTTTCTTTCTTCGCTAAAGAGAATTTGAGCACAACCCCCCTTTTTCCAGAACCTGGGCTCAAATCTAGGACGCTCAGCAATCGCGCTTGCAAAATTACGACTACACCAGCAGTACAGTAAAAAAATCGTATATGATGAAAATCCTCTCAATTTTCAATCGACAATGCCCAGTAATCGAGTTTGTTAGCATCGATTCAAGTGTAGCGAGCATGAACATCTAACTGCTCTCCACAGATCAGTACATATTGTGATTACTGATGTTTTAACTGTCGCATCACAATGTGCAATGATTTTGATTATTGCATTGTTGCTGTATAAAGACAGAATATTAACATCAGCCTGCAATATTGTAGCTAAAGCACTAGGAGAAAGAACTATGGACGAACGCGCCAAGTAAACGCAAAATAAATTGGAACAATTTTATAATTGACTAGTTTCTGCCCGCGACTTCGTTCACGTGAAATTTCTTGTTCCCCCGACCCACACCTCCGCATCGCATCACCTGCCCACACTATTAGTTCGTTTTCGCGTTGATTTTTACTTTTCTTTCTTTTTGCTCGGCTCCTAAGAGTCCTGGCGTGATGTTAAATAGCCTATAGCCTACCTCAAGAATTGGACTATCAAAGGCAAAAGGAATTTTTCAAATCTGACCGTTAGTTTCACAGAAACACGCGTTCAAACAAACATACATACAAACAAACTCTTCAGCTTTATTATTAGTATACATAATACTGGTTTTGCACATAACCTAGTTTTGAAACTTTCTTCATATCTATGGGTGATACTTATTGTGTTTGTCGCAAAAATATTTATTTATTTATTTTTATTTATTTATTTTAGTACATGGAGGACTTACAGCTAGTAAAAACAAACAAAAAAGCAAATCATAGTCACCCGAAAGCCAATTACAAATCCTCACGTATAGACTTATAATAATAATTTATGGTGTGAGCACAAAAACAATCAAGAAGCTATAGGATAGTTCTGGAATATGTAATATATAGGCTCTACTGGATGAGAGAAGCCGAGGATCGAGTAAAATGGAGTACGGATGGAGAGGCCACGTCCAGCAGTGAACTGCTAAAGACTGATGATGATGAAGGACAAAGGCGTCATAAAGAGAAGGATCTTTTCTCCGTAATAGAGCTCAGGATGACTTTGAAAACTATTTTATTTTAGTGACTTAGTGGCGCCCAGCATGGGACCAGTGTAGCGCTCGACGTGGGACAGGAGTGACGCCCAACGTGGGACCGATCTTCTACCCAACGTAGAACCGGTATTGTACCCAACGTGGGACCGATGTTGTACCCAACGTGAGACCGATGTGGGACCGTTGTGGTGTCTGAACTGTGCACGTCCGGTTTCTAAGCAGACGCCATCTGCACAAATAACTGCACCGGTAAGAGCTTTTTATGAACATCAACATTGCTGGCGTCAGCAGCAGAGACACAGGTGGATCACTCACACACTACTAAATAATAAAGTCCTCCAGACCGTATCTCGGCCACGGCGGCTAATCTCAACGGAGACTAGCCTTCGGCGCGGGAGATATTATAGTGCACAAGTGTGCGCACAGACAGGTGCACTCCCTCTTCCCTCACTCTCATAGTCCGATGGGACGGCAATCTGATACGACCGGAGAGAGATTAGGCGCAGGACCAACGGCTTAACGTGCTTTCCGAGGCACGGGGTATCACACCGCCAAGTTCCAAACTCTGGGCTGTCAGGTACTAACAAATTCCTAATGGAAAAACTCAATAACACTTTGACCGGCCCGGGAATCGAACCCAGGACCCCACGCTCAGCAGTCGCGCTTGCAACCACGAAACCAACGGGGCAGTTAAATCATACATCCTACTAGAATAGCATAGAATCCTCTTCTCTTCTTATTTCTCTTTACTCTCGGAACTGATGGAGCAAGCCAACAGACTGTCAATTAACCTGTATTCTAGACTCTTCAGCTCTATAAGAAACTCTCACTCATCATCTGCCTAGCCTTTTCCCAACTATGTTGGGGTCGGCTTCCAGTCTAACCGGATGCAGCTGGATACCAGTATTAAAAAACTCTCACTATGTAGGTGTTATTATTATTGACGCATTAAATATTGGCCTGTAATCATCAATGCGATAAGAGTACTACGCACAAAGAGAATATTTTGGCTACGCAACAACACTGATTAGGCATGTAATTAATTGACTACTGGTACTTACAGATCTGAATTATGTTTACAACTTATTAAAAAAAATACAAAAAAAACAACCGACTTATAAAAAAACCACACCAAGACACCGACTTTCATTTGTATGAAAGTCGGTGTCTTTGGTTTTGCCGACTGACTTCCGGAATTAAAGTTATTTTTCACTTAGTAGTGTTTTTTTTTTGGAAGTCTGTTGTTTTTTTTATGTAAAATTTTTATTTTTTTAGCTGTCACCACAACTAATAAAATCTTCGAATTCGATTTACAATTGCCGCGTTGTTGATCGCGTCATAAACTGGGTGAAAATCAATAAAATTAAGTCATACCCTAATTTTCAACCCTCAGAGGTAAAATATTTTCATGTAATTTATATGGGACTACCCCTGAGACATACCTTATCCATTAAAAAAATAATTTTCGAAAGTGATCCACAAACTGCCGGAGATAACGCGTAACTCCACCTCCTCCTTATTGAAGTCGTTTAATATAATATTAGCCTAGGATAACGATGAATTATCAACCCATCCATTTGAGTAATCTTGGTAACTTGTAGAGGACTAGAATAAAACCGAGAATTACTACGAAATATGCATAAAAGTAAAATAAAAAGTTTGTTAAAATTAAATACCTGAAGTAACAAACGCAAACAAAATCCCACAAAAGAATCCATTGTATAGACAACAAACATGGACAAACGGCAATAAAAATTACGATATCTACAACTATAGCAAAATTGCTACAAAATGTCACACAACACTTGAAAGTCAATATCGAGACAAAGAATTCTGAAACGCACACGAAATCCATTTAGTCGTAGCCACAGTGGTCGAGATAGCAAGTACATGGACACAGTTCCACATAGGCCGAAAAAGCACATGTGGGCAGAGACATTTTTTCGACTTTTATTTGAACGGCTAGCCGTCGGCCTGGCTAAATTATTACTGCTATGTTTTTCGAAATAAAACTAGACCATATCCTCGCATAAAAGCCTTGTATGGTTTTAAAAATTCAATTTTCTCTCGCGGGTTTTCGGCCTGTTTGGATTTTCAGTAATCAATTTCACGCTAAAATGCTCGTGAACAATCGTGTTTGGGTAGGAATGAAATTGTAATCCCCTTCAAGTAAGCGAACTAATGAGAATTTAAAAATGTAGTTCTCTCTTGACGTTTTTTTTTCTTTTTTATCGTTGCAGGAGAAATACGAGGCGTGCCTTTTGTTGTTTATTGCACTTTAACTTGGCGTTTTGTTTCTATTTTTTATCAGGTTTAAGAAAATGTGCCTTTTGTATGCAAGCTCTGTTTATTTTTTAGTGTTCGTTCGTGCTCATAATTGTAGGAGGCACATTAAAAATGCGATGTAAGTTAAACTTTGTATAATGAATGAAGTAAAAGTATTACAGTTTTAAAAATGGCTTAAAATCGCTAGACGTTGACGTGACGGTGCCGGGTTGGTTTCGCAATGAATAATGGCGGCGCGCCGCCGCCGACCCGGCGCGGGCGGCGGCCATCGCGCGGAAGTCAAGTAGCGGTTCCGGGCCGTGTTGCCAACTTGAGCGGCCTCGTTCGACCACAGATTATGTGTCGTTAACATCCTCCGCCCCCTTGGAAGCCGTGCTTTCAAGAAGCTCTGGATCTTCAACTGGCAGGATGCAGACTTTGTTTAGAGCTCGCCGGACGATTCCTTTATTTGTGGTTACATCTACAACTCTGCATAGACCGTCTGGTCCGACGAAAAGTTTCTCCACTCTTCCCAGGGTCCACTTCATTGGCGGCAGGTGGTCGTCCTTGATTACGACTACGTCTCCAATCTTGATAGGGTGGCCGCTGGATCGACGCCATTTGACTCGCTGTTGTAGCTCGGAGAGAAATTCTTGCGACCATCTTTTCCAAAAATGTTGCCTCAGTTTTTCTAAATGCTGATATCGGTTGATCGACAATTTTTCTACGATAGGAGATGCCAGTGATGTCAACGGACGCCCGATCAAAAAGTGGCCGGGAGTTAATGGGTTAAAGTCTGACGGATCTGATGACATAGGTGTCAACGGACGCGAGTTCAATATTGCCTCAATTTGTGCGAACAGAGTGGAAAGCTCTTCAAATGTAAGATTAGAATTGCCTGCGATTCGTTTTAAATGGAACTTAGCCGCTTTAACACCAGCTTCCCAGATTCCACCGAAATTGGGTGCATAAGCTGGACTGAATTTGAAGTCAATACCTTCGCTCGCTCCGAACTCAGTCGCGGACTCATTAGCGGCCTTTAGCATTTTGCCCAACTCGTTGTTTGCCCCCACGTAGTTCTTACCATTGTCGCAATAGATTATTCGAGGCTTTCCTCGCCTGGAAATAAACCTACGTAGACATGAAATAAATGCATTGGTACTTAGCTCACTGACAACTTCAAGGTGCAAGGCCTTGGACCAGAAACAGACAAAAAGACACAAGTAGCATTTGCTAGTTCTGGCGCCACGTCCCTTACGGTTGGAGATATGGAACGGACCTGCAAAATCGGTACCACAGATTTCGAATGGTGATGAGGGATTGACTCTAGGATGAGGAAGGTTACCCATCAAAGTTTGAACGGATTTACCCTTTGTCCGCACACATTTGACACATTTTTTTTACAGTTTGTGTAGCAAGAACTCTGCCACCAATGGGCCAGAAGTTCTCACGAATCGAACTAAGTAATTGCTGAGGACCGCAATGTAGTAGACGCAGATGCTCCTCTGCAAATAAAAGTTTGGTAAATGTATGCTTTGAATCAATTAAAATGGGATGTATTTTATTATAGGGTTGCAAAGCACCTTGAATGCGTCCCCCGACTCTCAGGATGTTTTCATTATCCAGAAATGGATTCAATGATAGAATATTGGATTTACAATTTACAGATCCTGTTGTTTTTAAAGAATGAATATCCCTTTCAAAGGAATAAGTTTGCGATATTTTAGCTAATGTTTTTAATGAAGTTTGTAATTCTCGTATGGTAAGTTTGCCTTTCAGTTTATTATTTTTATTTTTACAATTGTATATAAAACGTTGTACATAGCTTAGAACTCTCTGTAGTCTAGAGAGCTTAGAAAATTTGTCTATAAATGAAATGAAACTTTGGTTACACTGTGTAGTTAAACTAACCTTCATTTCAGGTAATGTGTTACTTGGTAAGTTAACATTAGGCTGAGGCCACTCATCCTCAGGCTCAGTTAGAAAGGAAGCGCCGTGCCACCAGAGATTGTTACCTTTAAGATCCTGCGGTTTGACTCCCCGTGAAGCTAGATCTGCCGGATTATCCTGAGTTGGCACATAGCGCCATTCATGTTGAGAGGTAAGTTCGCGGATTTCCTGTATTCGATTGCATACAAAAGTTTTTAAGGTTTTAGGTTGGGTCTTAATCCATCCCAAAACTATAGTTGAATCTGTCCACAAAACAGCACGTGAAGTTTCAATATTTTTCCTACTTAATGAGTGAAGAACCTTTGTAAGCAATCTAGCACCTAATAGAGCACCCATTAACTCAAGACGCGGTATAGTTAATTCCGGTTTTATAGGAGCTACTTTCGCCTTTGCACAAAAAAGGTGAGTATGTATTTCGCCTAGTGCATCGTGTGACTTAACGTACAAACAAGCACCGTAAGCAGTCTGCGATGCATCAGTGAAACAGTGAAATTCTACCTTAATTGGTGCTGGGCAGACCACATGCCTGGGCACCTCAAGATTGGAAATATAGTGCAAATTTTTAATGAATTCTTCCCATTGAAGTTTGATGTGATTTGGGACTTCTTGATCCCAATCAGTTTTTAATAACCACAGTTGTTGCAATATTGTCTTTGGAATAATAATAGTTGCTGATAATAAACCCAGCGGGTCAAACACTTTAGAGGACGTAGATAAAATAGTGCGCTTTGTGACTTTCGATTCAATTTTGAATTCTGTGGAAAACTTTAATGTATCTGTTTGCGGATACCACTTCAGACCTAGAACCGTGGACTCCTTGTTAAATTCTTGACAGTTGTTTGTTATAGGGAGATTCTCCAGAACATCTGGAACATTTGTCCGGAATTTGCGTAAAGGAAAACAGGCTTCTGAAAGCTTATTAATGACTTCATGAACAACATTCTTTAAATCTTGTTTTGAGTTAGAACCCGTATTCAAATCGTCGACGTAAAAATCATGCTCAATAACATGCTGTACGTCGGTTTTATCAGCGCATTCACGCGACAACTCTAATAAACATCTTGTGCTCAAAAAAGGAGCCGAAGCCGTGCCATAAGTTACAGTGTTCAGCTGTAGTACCTGCAACGGCTGCGTTTCTTCGTCTCTCCACAAAATCAACTGTAAATTTCGCTGAGGCTCATCAACCAATATTTGCCGGTACATTTTCTCTATGTCGGCGGTTACAACGAAAGCATTTCGACGAAATCTCAGTAAAATTGACAGAAGATCGTCTTGTATAACTGGCCCCACCAGTTGAATGTCGTTAAAGGACTTTCCGGACGTAGATTTGCACGAAGCATCGAACACTACTCGTAATTTAGTAGTTTCACTATTGGGACGTATTACAGCATGGTGGGGTAAAAAATAACCAAAAGACGGACGCTCAATTAGAGACAGATGACCCAGGCGTTCATACTCACGAATGAATGATTTATACTCCTCCTTTAGAATAGGTGACTTCTTTAGTTTTCGCTCTAAATAAATAAATCTACGACGTGCTACATTGTATGAGTCACCGAGAGCTTGTTCTGGAGAGTCAGTTAGTGGAATTGTAACTAGAAAACGACCGTCATTTAATCGTTTAGTATTCTTTTTAAAGATGCTTTCACACAACTCTTCGGATTTAGAAAAGAAATGTTTTTTGATAGGAGGCAATTCTTCTACCTCCCAAAATTTTGTTAATGTTTGTTGAATACTTTGAGAAAAGTTGCATACAGTATTATTGAAATTTAATTTGCGACTGTTATCAACACTAGTAGGTCCGGATATTAACCAGCCTAATTTAGAGTGTTGTAATGTAGGTTTGTTTCGACCTAGTTTAATTAACCTTGGGTGTACAATATCCCAAAAAATGTCTGCACCCAACAGAATATCGATGTCAGAAGGACTGAAGAACTCAGGATCAGCCAACTGAAGATTGTGAGGTAAGTTTAGTTGTGATGGATCAATGCCCACACTTGGAAGCTTACTAGTAATTTGTGGTATGACAAGACATGACACAGTGACACAAAAATCGTTTAAACGAGATTTCAATTGTAAATTGCAATATTGAGCAGTATTTAAAACCGCGTTATTGATGCCACTGACCGTGACTGGATTTCTGTTTGTGAAATCTAATTTTAATTTATTTTGTAGTTTTTTTGTAATGAAGGAGGACTGACTACCGTTGTCTAGCAATGCCTTCACAAGGTAAGTATTATTTTGTTGGTCGACTATCTCGACCAGGGCCGTGCATAATAACACCTGGCTCGCCATCACGACGGATAACGACACTGCAGGTGCAACGCTGGAATTCGACCCAGAAGTTGAAGGTAAGTTGGAATTTTCAATATTATTAGTTTGTTTTGATTCTTCACTTTCATGTAACAACGTACTATGTTTTTTCCGACAGAATTTACACGGACCTCGGAAACAACGATTGACATTGTGTCCACCGCGAAGACAGTTGGGACAAAGCTTATGCTTAGCAACCTCTTTCAGGCGCAAGTCTACACTTAAAGTTTTGAATTTTTCACACTCGTGAACCAAATGACTTTGCTTACAGATAACGCACTGCTTACTGGTCGACTTTTCAGTACTACTTGAAGATACAAAAGATTTAGTTTGGGGGTTTGAACGCTGAGGTTTAACATCTGATTTACCAAAATACAGAGTTTCTAGAACATCAGCTCGATTCCGAAGGAATTGGTAAAATTCATCAAGAGTTGGACAAACCGATAAGTTGTTCCGATGTTCTTCCCAATTGCGACCTGTGGCGCCATCTAGTTTAGAAGCCATCATGTAAATGATAATTGTGTCCCAGTGTTCTGTGGGTTCCTTTAATAAATTTAAGGCACGTAAATTTTTTGTGAAGTAGTCAATCATATAACGCAAAGATTTATGTGATTCCTTCGTGATGGCATCGAAATTAAACAGTGACTTTAAATGGTTGTTTATCAACAGTCTCTTGTTATCATACCTATCACACAAGAGCTGCCATGCCAGCATGTAGTTTTCAGCAGTGAATGCAACCGATTTTATAACAAGTGCAGCACCACTGTCCAATGAAGACCGGAGGTAATGAAATTTATTTATTTCCGGAATGGAATTATTTTTATTAATTAGCGAGTCAAAAGTATCCCGGAACTCGAGCCACTTCAAGTAGTTACCATCAAATTTTGGAAGATCTATCGTTGGTAGTTTAATGTTAGAATTTATTTTGCAGGATGAACCACTGCACTCGGATTTATTATCAACGTTATTGTTATTGTGAGTAGACCCGCATTGACTCTGTGAAATGTTTTCAACTATCAGCTGCGCTTGTGAAATTAAGTTACAAAATGTTTCCTCAAACGATCCTCTTTCAACAAGCTCACCTTCAGATTCAAGATCTAGGGCTTCAATTTTAGATTGTAGTTCATCGAATTGGGAGAACAATGCCTGAAATCTTTCTAACTTTAATTGCAACTCGGTAAGTTGTAATTTTGTGACTTGACTGGGATCAATTGATTTTAGCAACTCAACATGTTTCTTGAATAAAGTGATTCTACCCCTTACATTACTGCGAAGCTGTCGAAGCTTCTTAATGTCGTCCGCCATTGTTATTCAATAAGGAAAGTACCAATGCAAAATACGAAGAGGCAAACAACGTTCAAACAAAGTATGAATAGCCAATAAACAATATAGGTACAAGAAATGGTACCGACAATCCAATCCCACGAGCCCGGAGCGCAGCGAGTGCAGGCTGATGCCTGTGTCACCTTCAGTTCAGCTTACTCTGCTTATCACCCGCCGTGACCCACGCGCAGCAATAGTCGTGCAGCCGTGCAGCGTAGTCTTCGCGTTCCGGTGGAATCTCGGAATCTGGAATAGTCGGCGAATATAATCACTAACTGTGTCTAAACTTGTCACAGTATAAAATGGCGGGAAGTTTTTACTTGTTTTATATTTTACTAAGTCGCAGGTAGAAGGGTTTTCAATATTATATATTTCGTTGAAAGTATCACGTAATTATTATGGACACTCTAAGTAGGGTTTTATTATTATTAACTTCCTTTAATTATGAAGTAAGGGAACAAGATCGTCTTTGTTACAAATTAGGTAAAAAAGGAGTTTGAAGTTTTATTACGACGTAGGTATTACGAAGTAGGTAATACTCGCAGGTAGCTATCGTTGTCTCAGAACGCTAGACGGAGAAGATAGAAGATCGTCTTTGTTACAAATTAGATAACAAAGGAGTTTGAAGTATTATTACAAATGACCTAAGTATTACGAAGTAGGTAATACTTGGAGGTAGCTATCGTTGTGTCAGAAAGCTAGGCGGAGGAACAAGCAATCATAGCGCATAGGTTACAATAATGACAAAATAGGCGTTTATTTCGTCAGTAATGTAGTGAAACGTAAATAAGTAGCAATGTCATGCCCAGGTAATCGTGCGTCCACTCAACGAAATAAGCGCGAAATGTAAGCGTGCATATATTCTAGTACGTACCAATATCTTGCGAGAATAATCGCTTGTTTCTCCGTAATGTACCTAGCGAAGACAGCTTAATAATTATCGTGAGATAAGTATGAATTTGACTCTCATAGGAAAGCGATATTAATGTAGGTACCCAAGTTAGTATTGTGGGTACGAAGTTCGTCGTTATATTACAATAACGGAAAGAAAGTTTGCGAAACCGACACACCGTCACACAAGAGGCAAATTGAAGTTCACAGCGATTTTAAGTTGAATATGATTGTTTACCTTTACCTCCAAAATGGCCACTTTCTCAACGAACGACAATAAGAAAATCACATCACCACAGTCCACAGCATTAGTTTTCCTCAATCCTGGATTTGGGCAACTTGGATCAGCGATTCCCAGTTGTTGTCTAGGAAGATTCGTTCAGATGCAGCAGGTACAGCTTGTCGCGACTCGTCGTTCAATCTGGTCGCGTTGTCCGAGGCGGCCGGCGCGCAATTCCTTGTAGAATTTGCAGAATTCGTCGACTAGAAAGATTCCTTTTTCTTGTTGGAGTTTTGTCGGTAGGTAGCTGTTACGCTTCTCGCCTCAGATATCACGTCGGGGTCACCAAATTATGTGCAGAATTGTAGGAGGCACATTAAAAATGCGATGTAAGTTAAACTTTGTATAATGAATGAAGTAAAAGTATTACAGTTTTAAAAATGGCTTAAAATCGCTAGACGTTGACGTGACGGTGCCGGGTTGGTTTCGCAATGAATAATGGCGGCGCGCCGCCGCCGACCCGGCGCGGGCGGCGGCCATCGCGCGGAAGTCAAGTAGCGGTTCCGGGCCGTGTTGCCAACTTGAGCGGCCTCGTTCGACCACAGATTATGTGTCGTTAACAGAGAGTGATGATAATAAAGTATTTAAAATAAATAATGTTCTTTGGAAAAAATATGTAAAAAATACACTGTCGAGAAATATAAAAAGCCTCTTGCAAAGTGCCTAAAGAAATCTAAATATCTCCTAAACCACACAAGTTAGTTTCATGAAGAAAAAAAGTCTTGCAAACAGTAATAAATATTGCACATAAAACCTCATTACGTACTGGTTTGTTGGAAGTTCTAGACAGAATAAAGTAAACAAAAAATTGTCACATTTCATAATTTTGGATTTCATTTGAATACTTTTATTTTCACGTTGAGATATTGTTTTTTTTCCAAGTGGCCCTAATTTGTGGCTTTTTTATGCGTTATTAATAAATACATTTGAATATTGCGTGGTTTCGAAAATATTATATTGAAATTAAAATTGTTTATTGAAATAATTGATTTACATAAATATAAATTACAAAATGGCCCCGTTTTGTAAATATTTATGTAAATCAATTATTTAAACTAGAGGTAGGTAAGAAATAATTGGATTGTACCTGAACTAGGAGTAAACCTGTATCTCAGGTATCTCACTCAAAAGCTTATACATAAGTATTACGTATCTAAAATTCCTAGAAATAGTCATAGAACTATTATTACTTAGCGTAGAAATAGTAAATAGTTTATCTACTTTATACATGGTTATATTCAAATTGAGCAAAATAGTATGCTACCTTTTTGCATCACCGTAAGACATTTTTGCAAACATATGCAAACAAAAGTCGGTTAACATTTCAGTTTTTTAAATCTCAAGGTCTCTCTTAGGTGAAGTGAGTTTGTTTTTGCTAGGAATTGACACTATTGACAACTCACTCCATGCTCACTTCACCTAAGTTTTCACGGTGAGATTTTTACAGAATAGCACCGCAGTTAATGAGCACAATAAGACTTCGGTTTTTTTAGTCTCAGTTATTGAGCAAAATATTTGTTCAAAATTGCATTGTACTTCTGCTGCAATTTTGAACAAATATTTTGCTCAATAACTGAGATTAAAAAAACTGAAGTGTTAATCGACTTTTGTTGCTGACCGTACCTACCTATCTTCACTTTCTGACTCATCACCTCCAAAGATACTCCTAGATCCTTCTATACTGAAAGACCTGATTACCTCTACCATCATTCGAGTTGTCGGAAAAGTTTGTGATTCAACATCATTGTCATCACTACTTTCCTCATGTATTTAATATTGCAACGGTTATCAAGTAGGTACTCTTCAATGTACTTAAGATCAACGATAAGTCCTATTGTTTTGATTGATGAAACTACTGAAATTATCATGAAAGTAGATAACGTTAGAATGTACTTTGAAGGGTCAAGCATAATTAGCCTATAATGTTCCCACTGCTGGGACTCAGGCTTCCTCCCTTCAAGAGGGAGTGAGCACGACCCAGGCCTAGTGCGGGTTGGTAGATGTCACATGTCTTCGAATTTTTGGATCTAGAACATGCCAGTTTCCTCACGACGTTTTCCTCCACCGTTTTGAGAGCAGGGACGATGAAATTATTTACACAAAGTAAAGCGTCTGCTTGGGCTTGAAACCACGACCTACAACTCGTAAGTCGGGGCTGATCCCACTGAGCCACTACTGCTATGAAGTGTCAATGTAAACAATGTTCTGTTGTGAAATAAAAAGTGGTGTTTGTCCGTTTCTCCTTTACAGTCTCTGACCATCATCACACGGCCCGAGTACATCCAATGCTGGGAATAGGCTTCTCTTTGCTTGCGCCAAACCCCACGTTCATGTGCCAGCCTCATCCAGGAATGTGGTCCTTTTTTTTTTGTATGGGATTTCATCCCTACCGCTCTGGGCGGAGCGGAAAGGATTGTCAGACTCTTACAGACTAAAACCCACCCGTGTTCCTTCAGTTGTCTGTGCAGAGGCCACGGTAGGTATCTTTTTCGAACGACGCGACCCTGGCGGAGGAATGTGGTCCTGTGATGGCAACAATGTCGTCCGACTCTATTCCATGGTATCAGAGCTCAAAACCATGAAACCAGTCGTCATTTGTTTTGAGAAATGTTTACACAGTAACTTGGCTTGGCAAGGGGCAAGCCAAGCACCTTTGATTTCAAGGTCACACGATAGTAACTAAATGAGAAGTCACGGGCAATATTCTTAATAAATACTATCACAATAATCCTAAAGACTGCTACGATTTCTTTTAATAAACATTTTATAATGTGGGCTCGGCTAAGTGTTTCTTTATCCTGTGTTGTGAAACTGCATGGGGATATATCGCATGGAATACTGACTTAACTAAAAAAAGACGATTTTTGGGAAATCGCAAAAGAAGATCCTGCTACCCTACTGTTGACGCATAAAATTAAAACTGATTTAATATGATTATTAATTAATCATGAATGCTTGTATTTTGAAGGTAGGTATATGATTAACTATTGATGAGATCTGAGTAAAAAAAAAAATCTGACCTACTAATGGGTCAATGTTCCATTAAGCATGCGATATACGAAGATAACATAAACCTCATGAGTTAGTAAATGACTTGATGAACCAACAAGCGCTAGGCAACAAAAACCGCTACGATTCACAGTCTTAGAAGATATCCGAGATAATAAAAAAAAGATAAATAATTTCGTCATTACGTAAAGCAGAGAGATTAATTATCGATTCGTTGTTTCGAAGTAGATAAGGGACACGGATTTAAATTATCTTTAGGATTTTCATGATAAGTTATCCAAGATCCCTGTAGCTCTTAAAGTTACGAATGGCAATAACAAATTACAAGATAATGATTATCATGGAATCACAATTAAGTGCGCATAACTTTCACTGGGTGAGTTCCTCGCCTCGCAAAGGCGTAAAGTTGACTCTTGTAGGTAAACAGTACATAGGATACCTACACCTTTGAAAATTGAAAGCTTCCGTGTCAACAAGAAATCGAAAATACAGATCGAAGAAAATTGCCTAGTAAGTTTTGTATGACATATTATTTATTTATCGCTTGCGTATAAGCATATAATCATTAACATAACATACATAAAATCACGCCTCTAAAGCCTAAAGGATTAGGCAACGGTTTACCCATAGTAACACCCACATTTCGCCAGTTATATTTAAGTACCAAATATTAGGGATATTCAGCGGCAGTCAGACAGGAAGCCGACCTCAACATAGTTGGCTAGGCTAGGTAGATTGATTGTTATAAGGGCGAGCCTATTGCCATCATGACTTTGGGCTGCTACTTAGAAATTTCTGATGGGAAAACCAAATAACACTTTGCCCAACCTAGGAATCGAAGCCAGGACCTCATGCTCGTCAGTAGCGTTTGCGACCACTAAACCTACGAATCAGTGATAATAATATGAGTGTCATAATGACCTGGTAATTTTCGCTTACGATAGGTACTCGCATGGACATACTCGCCTCACGACAGACGAGGAACTTTCCACGTGGAAAAGAACCTGAAAAAACAAATCACAATCACACTAATATTATAAAGGCGAAAGTTTGTGAGTGTGTGTGTGAGTGGGGGTGTGTGTGTGTGTTTATATGTTTGTTACTTCTTCACGCTCAAACGGCTGCATCAATTTTGATAAAATTTTGTATGGAGGTAGCTGACACCCTGGATTAACATATATGCTACTTTTTATCCCGATATTCCCATGAGATCGATATTTATGCGGGTAAAACCGCAGGGCGCAGCTAGTTAAAGATAAAAACAACTATCAAACAATCACAATATAGGCGATAGAGAAGTGTTAACATACCTACCTACTTATATTTATGATACTTCAGATAAGAAAGTAATATATAGGAAGTATTTTGTACGTGAAATAAACAGTCCAGTTTTGAATTAGGAAAATGTTGACTGTTAATTTGTGTGTGCTCGTGGTGTTCGCTTTAAGCCATATTGTGGCGAGTGAAAGTAGGTGGAAATATATTTTTATTAAAATGGTCGTACCTCTTCAGAGATTCTGAGTGTAGTAAACAATTAGTGATTAATTTTTATCCCCGTATTTCCGCTTTAAGTTCATTAACCTTTTGACCGCCACAGTCATATATAAATGACAAACCAAAATGTGCCCAGCACGCCACGGTTCCCTGACTGACTCGTAGTCACACCAGCTTAGGGGTATCACACCGCCGACTTCCAAACTCCGTGACAGACTTTGACGCCGAGGGCACGTTTTTGATCTTTTGATGTGTGGTGATGAAAAGGTTAAAATGGTTATGGGTTTATTTTTAATTTTATATTTTGAATTGTTTTTAATTTTTTACATTGTTCTCAAATTAAAGAAGCAACAAGAATAATGTATCCAGGATTTTGTAAATCCTTGATTTGAAACAGTGTTCTTGGAGTTTCTTGCCCGTTCTTCTCCATAGAGATCCGCTTTGGAATGGGCAACTAGCTTCAACTTTCTGACTATCTGACCGACTCTTTGACAATTCAAAAGTGCATGTTTATGGTTTAATTGAAATCAGTTCTTTGAGTTTGAGTTTCAATGGCTTTGTGAAATATTACAAAACAGAAACAAACCTTCAGGCCACCCACTCCTAATAAGTGACAGTAGTCTACCATATCGTTCCAAAGCAAGGCCTGGCTCAGTGACCACGAGAGGTCGTGAGATCGATCCAAAGTTAAATTTTATGAATGACTAACTGTGACAATTATTTAATCCACTGCCAGGAATGGACCTTTTTTAAAAAGCGCCATAACACCTAGTACTCTGCCTTCTATATACAGTCTGTCCCAGCCAGCTTTTCGCTCGTCGCATCTAGCGTAAACCGGCGACTTTAATAAGAACTGAACTTAACATAATCTACCTATAATGTTCCCACCGGTGGGATACAGGCCTTCTCTCTGCGAGAAAGTAGGCGATAATCCACAACGCGGGCCCAATGCGGGTTGGCGGATGCCACATGTTTTCCACTTTTTTGGTTCTAGGATATGCCGGTTTCCTCACGATGTTTTCCTTGAGAGCAGCGGTGTTTCATCACCGCTGCTCTAATTTAAAAAAAGTGAAGTGCCTACTTGGGTTCGAACCTACGACCTACAACTCTGAATTCGTGACCACTGCTCAGGCCTTATTGCCCCAAAAAACGAAAAGTAACAAGCTATTCGTCATTTTACAGATTCTGTAATATGTTACTATGGAACGTGGGCCACGTACAGACAAGGCCAAGGAAAGTTCGACGTTGCAGACGTCAATCCTCATCTCTGCACACACTTGATCTACGCCTTTGTGGGAGTTGATGCTGAGGGAAATCTTGTCTCGTTAGACCCTTATTTAGATCTACCTGACGATAATGGACGGGGTAAGTTGACATTTTATTTTATTAATGGTACCTCTATGACCAATTCCCATATGACCATTACAGTCAACCAACAGCGTTGTTTTATTGGTATTAATAAACGTGCAACTACCGCGAGGACTAGTTCGAAGTGCCGCCGGTAAAAGAGTTCCTCGAAGTACTTGGAGGAATACTATGTTCAGCAGTGGGGCAGTATTATTATTATTTAATAGCCTGTGATGTCCCACTGCAGGGCAAAGGCCTCCCTACTCTCTTTCCACTTCTCTCTGTTCAAAGCTGCTAAGTGGGGCCGTATTTAAGCTAATAAAATGGTACTATGGGTTCCGCTGTAGTTACAGGCAACAGCAACAATTACAGGCAACAGGAACAACTTGTTATTTACAAAGATTACATATCTTTGTAAATAACAAGTTGTTCTATGACAGTTACACAACATGAATACGGGACTTTATAGACAATCAATAAGTATCGTTTGAAGAACTCTTGATATTCTGATTTCATTGATCAAAATAATGTGTGTTAAACGTATGAGTTAAGACTTGACTTGCTAAGTTGAGAAGCGAAATTTAGGCAGTTCCTTAACAAAAGCAACATTATTGTTTTGTTTACGCAATACCCGTAACATGGTATTTACATCAAGCTACTATAATCTGTCAAATTTCTTTAATAGATTTTCAACTTTATCGCTAAATTATAAGGTTCAATGTTGATTCAGAAAATTGGACTGTTTCGGGTAGCTTAATGTGCTGGTGTCTGTACTCATTATTATAATCATCTTTTGCTATGGGATTAACACTTAAATTTTTATAAAAAATCAGCCGTTCTATACATTTGTAATCATAAATCTCATCATGAACATCATCTATAGCCCGACTTCACCCACAGCTGGACATAAGCCTCTCATTTCTCGTGCCAATCACCATGCTCCTGTGCCAGTCTTATCCAGGTTTTACCTGCGATAGCAAGAATGTCGTCTGCCCGTCTGGCCGCCAGAGGGCCAACATCTGGTCTTCCAGTCCTTGGGCGCCACTCTGTCACATTCTTACTCCACCTGTCATCACTCCACCTTGCTAGGTGTTTTGCCCAACTATATCATAGAGTTAAAGAGATATATTTATGTTCTTTATTTAGAAATATTGTATGGAACAGCTGCCCTTTTACGTGTCAACATCCAAGAATTTACATTTTGTTCCCATTTCACAGATAACTTCGGAAAATTCAACGCCTTGAAAAATCAAAATGAGAATTTAAAAACACTTCTGGCGGTCGGCGGGTGGAGTGCAGAATCCGCAAATTTCTCGATAGTAAGTTGACTTATCTAATAATGAGTTTAAGTTTAATCCAGTTTTTCTGACACGGTCAAGGCGAATCTTTTCTGCTATAATAAGTCTTCAGCGGTACAGAATATCACTATAAGTTATACTACTGTATATGGTGGCTGGGAGATTGTCGCGCAAATTGTATCCGTGAATTCAGTACATGATTCTCAACCCCAATGCGTCGAAATTTTTCGTTCTAACATACGTATATATCACGGTGTACACATATATTGCTTTATTTCATTGAACCTTTAGTGGCCATGTAATAACAACTTTGTTTTTTTTTTCACCTAGTTGTATGCAAACGTCTGTTTACGTTGTCTGTCTAAACGCTAAAAAAGTTCTGTACCTAAGTACATGTCTGCCCGAATATAACCCGGAGTACAATATATCAACACAAAAAAACATTAAAAGTAGAATTAAGTTGGAAATATCTCTGATTTATTACTGAGCCCAATGCTAAATCTTCTTAGCGTGTCGATAGAAAATATTTTTGAAGTGAAAACTTCTTTAGGCGCGTTGGACATTTTTTGAGATGGGAAAAACCATTGAACTCGCGCCACTGTTACCGTAAGCGACACCGCGAGTGTTTTGTTTATAAGACGATTCAATAAATACCCGCTTCGGCTGTCCTCGGGATGTACTCGGTTTTAATGTATATCCGATATGTCAGTGAGTGATGGCAAAGTATTCTGTTTGTGTTTTGTTTTCACTTCTATCGGTGTCCCACTGTATTTTTTCTTTTTATGAAATCCATTAGGCTTAGTCATCTATTGCCGTGACCACAACTACAAATTCACTCGTCCCAATTAATAAAATTACCAACCAATACATTTCAGACGGCAGCAAGTCCCACACTAAGACAGAACTTCATAAAAAGCGCTCTAAAGATGATGACTACCCACGGCTTCGACGGCTTAGACATTGACTGGGAGTACCCTAACCGAAGAGACACAGTACATGGAGAAGCGGACATTGATAACTTTACAACACTCTTGAAAGAGATCAAAGCAGTGTTTGTTAAGAAAGGACTGTTACTCTCAGCTGCAGTATCGTCGGTTAGGGCAGCAGCTTCACAGTCTTATGATGTGAAGGGTATTTCGAAGTAAGTAGATAAGACTATACGAATTATTGTTGCTTAAAGAGCTATTCTTTGTACAGCGCACATTAATGCCAGAACAATGCCTGAAAACATCACCAACTAGATTAACAGTTTCGTATCCTTGGAGTGACCACGTGCCGGAATAAATTTATAGGCGATATGCTGGGCTTGAATATAGGCATGTGATACAGAGGAATGAGGCAACTGTCGTGAGGAAAGTCAATGGCTATAAGAGTATTAATTATTTTTGATTATTTTTGCAATAAAAAATCATTCTGCCTTGCCTTTCCCCAACATGCAGCTGAATACCAATATTTTATTTGATACATATATTTCATTTTTGAAGTCTGATAGTGGTTCCAGTAACTAAAAAGTAGTGTAGAAATCGGTTGCCATGGTATGGGCATAACCGCATAAGATACGAAGGAATGAGGAAAACGTCGGGAGAATAGTTTTGAGTATGCATGTCGATGGCTAAAAGAGTAGGGGAAAACCAAAGACAAGATGGATGGACTGTGTGAATGATGATATGGTTAGAAAGGGGGTGACTACCGAGATGACGACTAATAGAGAACTATAGAAGAAAAAGTCGATCACAAATAAATTGGGATATGAGATGATGATGCTGGACTTGAATAAACTATGTATCACAGAGTTTTATATTCTTTCGGTTCTTCAGATAATGCTTCCACCAGACTCAAAAGAGTTTTGTCTGTTGTAGAATGAAAAGTTTTGTCTTGAGTCAAAACAGAAATTTAAAAAGATTTTAGACTAGTTTTACTATGAGACTGTTTGGTTGCGAGTTTGCGAGTCAACGAACTCTTTAGTTCGTTGACTCGCAAACTCGCAACCAAACAGTCCTGAACCACGAGAAGAGGAATGGAATGAAGAAAGGGAGGCATTTTCCTGCAGTAGGACAACACAGGCTAACAATAATACTTTAAAATAACTAAGTAAAGATTGTCTTGACTCTAAAGAGCACATGATAAGGATTGAACATTATTTCATTAAAATTCCAGGTACTTAGACATGGTACATATAATGTCATATGACTTGAACGGTGCTTGGGACCCCGTCACTGGTCACAATGCACCCCTCTTTCAAGGAGAAGGAGATGAAGGTTTGGTTCCAGAGGATATGAACACAGTTGAACAATCTTTGAAGTATTGGATTGGTGCAGGTAAGAAAATACTTCAACCACCGTAGTTAGGTGCAAAGTAGCTTAAGTCTGAGCATCTATAGGGTAACCAATCTTTTTTGTGAACGACGAGCCTGAAGTAATTAAAGACCACCTCAATTGCATGACAACAATTCAATCACACAATCACAAACCAAAAGATATTTAAGAAAAAATCTTCATATGTTTGAAAAATTCGCAAATAAATAACGCAATGAGTATTGTTGAATCGTAAAATGAAAAGCATTGCCATTGTTCAGTACAAATGATATCTTCTACCGTTATTTAGTTTATTCACAAAAGATAGTTTGCTACTGTCATTACACAGCAATCATGTGACTTGTGACTTCTTAATCTTGTTTGTAAAAGGCTTGTTTGCTTAAGAGGAGGCTCCAATCACTAGTTGCTAAGGTTTACTTGTCAACATAATAAACCAGTTTAAATTGCATTTCATTTTTTAAACATATAGATTGGTAATAGAAAAAAACATAAGGCCAATTTCCGTAGGTAATTAAAAACGCTCAAAATCTTGTAACAATCTTATCTCAGCGACAATCAATGTATGTATGTTTGTTTGTTACGCAATATCTCCGGCAATTGTAAATAAATTTTTTAATGGATAGGGTATGGCTCAGGGGTGGTCCCATATAAATTTTATTAACTTTGCTTGGGTAGTTTTTGAGTTAGCTTCAATAATACCTATTTTAGGCCACTTAGTTTATAGTGATGATGTTCTATTGACTTCCTGTCACTGATATTTACATAGCAACTAATTTTATACGAATTTGTGTGGGTGTGACCTTAAACGTGAAAAAAATTTTTTTTTCCAAAAATAAAACAACCGACTTCCAAAAAAGACACTACAAAGTGAAAAATAACTTAAATTTCGGAAGTCGGTGGCAAAAAACGAAAATGGAACCCGACGACACTGATTCCTGAAATGAAAGAAAAAAAAACAACATACAGTCGAATTGCGAACCTCCTCCTTTTTGAAGTCAGTTAAAAACTTGTCAAAAATATAGGGAAATCCAAGATATTTTTGACAGACTGAGATCAGGCAGTGAACGTTCTTAAAATTACGATAATTGCTCCTCAGATAACTCCTTTAGAACTTAAACCTAACTCCTTATAATATACAGTATCCTCTTCATTAAATTCTTATTCGCTTCTTGTTTTCAGGTTGTCCTCCAGAGAAAATAGCAGTAGGTGTTCCATTCTACGGTAGAACATTTACATTGACGAACGCTGCAGTGAATGGTGTGAGAGCCCCATCATCCGGGGAAGGTTTAAAGGGACCATATACTGACACAAATGGCTTTATAGGATACAATGAAGTAAGTAAGAGTTTCAACTAACTTAGCATAATATATATACATATTTATTTATTTGTAAATATTTTTTTTTAATGTATCAAAGAAAGAATAAAGAAAGAAAGTCAATACATTTATTTAGCACAGACTAAAAGACACACAATACACCAGATAGATATCACTTAATATTATGACCATCGCGATTAAAACATGCAGACTAATCAACGAAAATGGCGAATAAATAAACTGGCGACTGAGGGAAACTGACCAGTGATACGCGGACTCATAAAAACGGTATCTGTATCAAATCGCAGTACTGTCGAAAATCAAAATAAAACAAGAAATAATATAACCACAAACCAAAAGTAAAAAACATTAACTTTTCTATTTTTTTTTTTAAACTATAATTTTTCAATTATCTGATAACTTTATTCGAGTGATAATTTTGAAATTTTGACAGTTATTTCGTACATACAAAAATTGACAATTATATCCTTCGAATAACAGTTATCTGGGGAATGATATGAAAGAGAAGGGAGTGAATGATAGCGTGACGGTTGACAGAGGAGAATGGAAGAAGAAAACGTGTTGCGCCGACCCCAAGTAACATGGGATAAGGGCAGGAAGATGATGATGAATAACAGTTATCTGGCGATGGTAAAATCAGCCCTTAGTAAATAATGTCTACCAATAGACCTAGAAATAATATTATTCTTAACCAATAAACCCACAATTTTGTACTACGAACTTCATGATCCATCAAAATGAACGGTCATAAGATATTTCAATCATCACCAAGTGCCACAGAGTTATGCCTATATGCTTACGTAATCATCCATGCATCAACCACTGCTAAAACCTCCTAAAATATTCCTTAGCGGAAATTACAAGTACAGATGCAGTTCAAACAAAGACTCACTTTAAAAATGCGCAAATATTGCAACAACACCCATAAAAAAACTTTCCATCCACAATACTGGGTCAAAGTATCTTCATACATATGTGGCCGAACATCAAAACAATAACCAAGTACATTTGCAGCTTCCACAACTGTACTATGATGCGGTTCTACCATTAAACTAGGAAGAAAGAGCGGCAACACACCCCCACTCATATCAAACTTATTCCTTTATAAGAACAACTGACACTCAAGTTTGAAAACTTTATCCACCTCAAAGCTGCAGATGGCATAAATTAAATTTTGGTGTTTCGTTTCACAAGGACAGCTAGAATTACCTTTGTCGAGCAATCAAGATTATTCAGTGTCTATTTTGCTTGGATTGTTTCTGACTGTACTTGATACTGATATAGATCTTCATTTCAATTTTTTTGGTCTATACAGTGTGAGTCTTCATAATGTGCACATATCGAAGTGAAACTAAGCTTAATTTTATCGCCGGTTTTTTTTTTTTATCTAAAAAAAATATTGTTTTAACAACATTTTTAAAATTCTTGTCCGCTGCTGTGACCCCTGTGTAAATAAATCGGTATAACTTTTAAACTAAACGATCTGTCACGATGAAACAAACTCAGTAATGACTTGAAATAAAAGGGAGAACTATTTTTAACCCCTGACGCAAAAACGACGGGGTGTTATAAGTTTGACGTGTCTGTGTGTGTGTGTGTCTGTCTGTGGCATCGTAGCTCCCGAACGGATGAACCGATATTGATTTAGTTTTTTTTTTCTATAATTTTTTCAAAATTTTAGGCTCAGTAGTTTCGGAGATAAGGTAAATTTTCGTCTATTTTCTTAAATATAACTTTAATACAATTTACTTTAAAATTATGAAAAAATATTTATTTGAGATCCTCACATTATAGGCTGATTGTGATGAGATACACGTAACGTTGTGATGAGATACATGTAACGTTGCTTGAGGTGGTCGTGTGGAAAGTTTTGAATATGATAGCTATAAGAATGGATGGTTATAAGAATAAGGGAAAACCAAAGAAAAGATGGATGGACTGTGTGAAAGACTATATAGCTAGAAAGGGGGTGACTACCGAGATGACGACTAATAGAAAAGTATGGAAGAAAAAGACATGTTGCGCCGACCACAAATAAATTGGGATAAAGGAAGCTGGGTGGTGATGATGGTCACATAATGTTCTGTGGTTCGCATTTTTCTATCATGTTTACATGCACTACGTGCACGCAAGCTTCACATGCTTGGATTGGTTTCTGAGCTACTGCTGCACTGAAAGAAATAAGCAGTAAATCAAAATGAAAAAAACATTGATCTGAACTGCTTTAAACAGTTCCATATGAGCCTAACGTTCAAAACAGTATTTTTTACTGATCCAAAAACAGTTAAAGCTTGAGGCAAAATGTTACCGTCATGACAGTAAACTTAAACGTTTTATGTAGCTAAAAGGTAACAAAATTAACTGTTTTCGTTCAAACCATTCATTTGGTGATTTCGTTCAAACCATTGTTTACTTACATTACAGTAATGGTGGTTTGCCTTTTTCTTTTGTCGGGTTTTGTCAGTAAATAGTATGTTCAATCATTAAAAGTTACTGTTTTGTCTTTTACTGTTTTACAAAAATTTCTTCTTACTGTATAAAGTCAGTAAGTCTTAATGAAATCGCTTTATTATGATGTAGTAAGAAATTATGTTTTTCAGTGTGCTCCTTGCACAAACACATGCATTACTTACAGATATTTTCTCTTCTCTCGACAGGGAATTATTTAATTTTGTAAATGTGCTGTTGATTTAAAATGTGAACCTACATTAAAAATAACAAAACCCTATTGTTTCCAGTTCTGCGTGAAACTCCAAAACGAATCCTGGACCGAACGCTTCGACTCCCTAGCTAAAGTACCCTATGCCGTCAAGGACAAAGATTGGGTCTCCTACGACGACCCCCAATCGATAACTGCCAAAGTTGAATACGCCAAACAGTTGAACATCACGAATATCATGATTTGGAGTATTGAGACTGATGACTTCCACGGACTGTGTGGGGGTGGGGCCAATCCTTTGCTAAACGCTATCAATAACGCTTTAGGTTTAGAAAATGGTGCAACTGTGCCTCCTCCTTCTGAAAATATTACTTCAAGTACTACAGAGCCTCCTACTTCTGCAGAAAATTCGGTTTGTAAGAAAGAAGGTTATGCACCACAGCTTGGAGACTGTTCCAAATTTTTATACTGCAGGAAAGATGTCGCTGGTGGGTTCATACCTGCGGAATTCAAATGCCCCGCAAATCTGTACTGGGATCAAACTTTATTGGTTTGCAATTATCCGTCTATGGTCGCATGTAGCGATGTAAATTAAGCTTTTTATAATTTTCGATTTAATAAACTGTTGTTTTTAAATTATTTATGTCTTTACTTTACACGTTTCGTAACGAGTACCAATTACTAGAGGTCGTTTTAACCATGCTATAAAATTAGTCTCAAAAGACTTGAAAGGTATACGAAAAATGCTACTATTATTGTACAACTTTTCTTCAATATTCGCCAGGGATATTTTCTAGCGAATGCGTTCCGAGTTATAAAACTGTCATCTTCATAGGATACTCGAGGTGTTCACAAAATCCTCGAAAGAGGTGAGAATGTACCACAGAGCATGGTCTAGGAGTGTACTATCTTAGGAATGCTTTTTTTAATATCTTCCCAATTGTTTTCACTTTGAAGAATATGGGCCTATGAATGACTGCTACAACGACCAATGGATTATCGCTACGCTTAACAGGCAGATTGGTGATCGCAGAAATGTTGTTTTGAACAACTATGACACCTTGTTGTTGTACAAATACTCTATGATACATATTTTCCGAACATAATCCCTCTGCTTTTAACACAATCGAATAGGTTTTCACGAGAGCAGTGGTGGCCCAGTAGTAACAGCCGCGGCATACGAGTTGTAGATCGTAGACCTGTAACAAACCCAGACTGGCGCTTTCATCATCATCATCAGCCTATAGCATTCTACTGTTGGACATAGGCCTCTCCTATTACACGCCATTCAACTCGATTTTCGGCAACTCTCCAGCTGCTACCAGCCATCCTGCGAAGATCGTCGCTCCACCTAGCCTGAGGGCATCCCACCTTACGTTTACCGATTCGCGGTCTGCACTCAACTTTACTGGCGCTTTACTTTGTGTAAATTAATTCATAACTACTGCTCTCAAAACGGTGATGGAAAACATCGTAAAGAGACCGGCATGTCCTAGAAACAAAAATTCGAAGACACTGTCATGTGACCAACCCGCACTGGGCCCGCGTGGTAGATTACAGCCCACTCCCTCTCACCGAGAGGAGGCCTGTGTCCCAACAGTGGGGCATAATCTGAATATGATAATAGTTTTTCTCACAAATATCATAAGCAGTAGATATTACTGCTCTATTGATTAGGATGATACGCGATTTTTTTTGCCTTAACCGTGATAAAAACGAATAATCTATAATTAATTAATCTTTAGAAGCAGTTAAATAAATCCCCAAACTTCCTACAGAATAAAACTAGTTTAACATTTATATCCTGCTTCAGTACAATGGGTCAAGGCAACCAAAATAATACAATCTTCGCAGGTTCTCCACGAAACACGCCAAAAACGACACTAAAATGATACCCAAAAACAACTGAACGGTAAAGCTAGTAAGCTACAAATATCAAGTAATATATTTTCCCGTTTTCCCGTCTTTTCCAGTCCGACATGAATATATTTTAGGGAAATTATGTAGCTCATTCGGGAAAGGTAATATCCATCGTCTTGGGGACCTACCTATGCGAGATTTTTGTCACTGACAATTTGTTACAATCCTTTATATTTTTGGAGGATATGCGAGGGGAGACGGTATCAAATAACCCTTATTATTGCAGCTGTAAAAGACAATTTATATTGTCTTTATTATTTCTGTAATGGTTTGAATTTAAGGTTAAAACGTTGTCTGGTTGAGTTGGTACTTTCTAATAGGTTCTCTAGGACTTAGAGATTCCTGGAAAGTCTGAGCTTTGGATTAGACCTTGTGACTGTTAATAGGTTTGTCTTCATTATAATTTAATTACAAGTATTATAAGAGGTCCGTTGTACAGGAAGATAAAAGAGGCTGTAGCTGCTATTGTTAGAGGCTAAAGATCGGTGAAATAACTTGAAATGTTTTTCAAGTTAACAGAGGGGCAATTCTCGTAATTTCACAATATACACTTGCGTGAGAAAAAATTGACCCACCCCATGCTCTCCACTTGAGACACGATATCTCAAAAATCGTAATAAATATAATGTATTATTTTATATTCTGTGAAGGTAGATAAAGTAAAGTTTATTTGAACATACACTATATTTTGATAGAAGCAATATTCTTGACAAGATCGACTCGATTCTTCAGATGTCCTCATCACTCACTTGATCGGAAAAGGTGCGTGACTTTTTTGTCAATGAAATTGACAAACGTTAAATTTTGTTTATTTCTGTTTGTATATTCAAAATTTTACTTGATTTTGTTAACGGACTTAAAAAAAAGGAGGTTCTTTATTCAACACCCATATTTGTAAGTTCGCGATTTTCTCAAAAATTAATGAATCAGTTTTGATAATTCTTTCTTTAATATAATCTACATACTTTCAGGAAGGTTTGAATACACAATTTATTAGGTTATTGTTAGTAAAACTTGTTGAATTATATTTTTCCAAATCGTAGAGCATGGGGTGGGATTTTTTTGCACGCAAGTGTATTTTCAGCTTATCTACATCGAATAGGTTGGCCCGTTACAGTCCAATTAGGTTCCCTCTATTAATATTACTTCTTGACACAATTATTGCGATGTGAGCAATTTCTTCCGAACATATTCTCTTATTATTTTACCGAATGGTTCCGACTGTTACCAAAAGCTTAGTTCGCAGTAAATCGAATATGATTACCTTTTACTATGTAAGATTGCAGCTCAATACCAGTATTTTACATGAAGCGGTTACCTATCTGACCTCCACTACCCAGTTACTGAGTTACACGATACCCCTTGCTAAGACTTGTTGTCAGACTTTCGGGCTCCTAACTACCCGACGATCTACGAATGGCATGGCTGACATTCGTAGATCTTTAACGTGCTTTTCGTGGCACGGAGAGGTCGCGATGTGTTATGAGTCCACATACCGACCGCGGCAAGCGTAGCTTAACCTTCGATCGACAACTGCGGCTGTTATTATTTAGCCACGAGCCTCTCAGGAGTGACGTGTTTCAACAAAGTAAATGAGACAACACAGTATCCTGGAGTCATTAGGCCGACACCACTTTATCACGACGCGCCACGCACAACAGCACACAGCCTTCTCCGTCACTGAACTCCTCAAAACTCACTCACTTGCTCATAAGTTGTCACAAACTCGTGAACACCACTACTAAGGCATTTTTTTTTGTAAGTGAAAATATTTAACAGATCCTCTAAAAACCTATGAACCTTCTTATGATGGGCACTTTTTTAAACGAATGCACCTCTAAAGACTTTTTGATCTACTAATGATGCGCACTTTTTTAAATTATTGAGCTTCTTTTTATGAGCGTTTACGCCGTATGGCATTTCATACAAACTTTCAAGCCCTTGCTTTTCGAAATGAAGGAACCGATTTTAATGAAACTTCATACACATAAGCAGGATACAAAGGTCTAAAAAGTTAGTAAATAACATTTTCGAAATGTCTTATTAAAAAAAAGATAACTGGAAATCTCTGTTTCTATGGAAAATTTAAAATCGGTCTACTTAGACTGTAACACTATTTTTCGAAAATGTTCTTTAGTACTGTACTTGTATTCAGCTACATCCGGTTAGACTGAAAGTCAACCCCAACATAGTTGGGAAAAGGCTAGGCAGATTGAATGTTCTTAAAAATAAGCTATAGACTAATTAATAATAATACCTATTATTTCCTCTCTATCTCTAAAATAATACCAGAAAATGACACTACCGAACTGATTTACATTTCACTCTCCAAAAAATATAAAGACGTTACACAATGTGAAGTAGGTACTCAGCGGACACAAGTGCGGTAACCATTTTGATTATGAGCTTCCTAAAACATTAAAAGAATCCCACGTTATATCCACTTTAATAAAATCTAATAGGGGATGCCTTAGAGTCGAGAATAACTGCATCTTGAGGGAATTTCGAACGATTTCACCGTTGCTACGGCGTAGCGTAGCGTTACGAAGGGTTACGAAGTCTGGCTACGGTAGCTACGATTTCGTAGCAGCTAAATCGTTCGCTACGGGCTACGTCGAGTCGAAAGAAATTTGTAATTCAGTATTCTTTGAATTCAGTTTTTTGTGTTTGAAGCTTTCAGTTATTCCTTCTTCTTCTTTTTATGTGTCAATTGACTGAACATTTTATAATATGTATCATTATTATATGTATGTATTTTTAAGTGGAGATAAAATCTCAGCTTAAATAATGATTCAGTGTACTGCCGTCCTGAAACAAGTTTAGCATTCAATTAATTAATATTAATTACAACTTTGGGTAAAGGCTCAATTTAGCTCAGCAGTATTATTAAACAGTCACTCATTATTGACTTCACAAGTTTTCACCCGGTTTGAGTTATCTATACATATAATAAGTAAATGAAAGTCGCTTTTCGTGTCTATTCTAAGCTACGCAACAAATTTTGATGCGGTTTTCAAGTTTAATTAGTTAATTTATTCCGGAATGTTTATTTGTGTAATATTTTAGATGAAATTTGGCAGACTGATAGTTTATAACCAGGATTAACATATTCGCACGGGATCGCCAATTAAGCAGGTGAAACCGCGGAACGCCGGTAGTACTAAATAAATGTAGATTTTTTTTTTTTTTGTTGCTTTTGTTGAATCGTAAAAAAACCATACGAAGCATTGCATCTCGTAATTTTAAGAACGTTGACAGTCTAATCTCAGTCTCAATCTGTCAAAAATACTTCTAATTTCCCTAAATTTTTGACAAGTTTTTGACCTTGATTGTCGCTGAGATGAGATTACGACTAGATTTTAAACATTTTTTTTAATTACGGGAATTTACATTCAGGTTGCTAGTTTTTAAATAAAATTGTACAGACGCCGCACATCAAGCTACTACAATCCATAATTTTTTTCAATACAATTTCAACTTTATCGCTAAAGGTTCAAAGTTGATTGGGAAAATTTAACAGTTTCGGGTAGCTTGATATGCTGGCGTCTGAACATTATTGTCAGTTTATGAGTTTGTCGGGGTTACCAACAGTAGGGCCTTTTATACGTGGATCACGGAATTCTAAAACTTTACTACCCCAAGTCGTGAACTCTTACAAATGCTTGTTTTATTGCCATCGATTTTTTACTGGTGGCAACACCGCCTAAAAAGTTGTCAGAAGACAAATTTGCGGGACGTGATGCCTTTCCGTTATGTCATACAGTTGGTAACAAATAAGAATGCGCTGTGATACGCATTTAAAATGTTCCATTTTTATTATCAATGGCAAAATTTATTGGAGGAAGGAAATTATATTTCTATAAGAAATGATGAAGGAGGAAATTATATTTTTTTAAAGGAATGACATGATAAGAAAACAGTGCGGTTTGAAAGAAGAATGCAGTGACAAAAAAGAAAGAGTATGCTTAAATGGTTGCGTCATGTTGGGAGGATGAGTTAAAGGCGATTAACAAAAGGTAGAGACGACAAGACGTAGCGTTGGAAAGCCTCCCCCACAAGGTGGTCTGACGACCATGTGAAGGCCGCAGGAACCCGTTGGATGCGAGAAGCACAGAACCGGTCGAAGTGGAGGGCCTATGTAAGCAGTGGACGTCTTTCGGCTGAAATGATGATGAATCTGGGGTCAGTCACACACAGTCACCTCAGTCACCTCACAGTCAGACACCATGTACCAGGCATTCATTGTGGCGCGCAACAATATTATGTATCTCCTCGCTTCCTCATCGACGGTGGGCGTGGGACAGGTACCCACAGTTTTAGTGCTAACACACTATTACTCACATAAAGAAGTTTCCCAATATACAACACAAACCAAACGAACGATCAACCACGAAAACCAACATGTGCTATGCTTCCATTAATTTTAACCAACACGGAAATAATTGCCACCGCCGCAACATATTTAATTTACACACACGTACTTTACAAAATGTAATTGATAAATAATAATTGTGAAGCACAGTAGTACCTACTTATCATCATTAATTAATAGAACTGGTTTTCTGCTCATTAGTGTTATTAAGGGGCTTCGTGGCTGAGTAAGCACTGTAGTCGCAGTCGGTTGATCGAATTATATTTATCATATATATTTTTTTATTATATTTATCGAATCCATGGTTACACGTTGTGAGTAGATGTCCCTGCCAACCTGTATAAAAGTGGCTAGTGGCATCAATTTTATATTGAGACCCTTTCGTGTCTCGGGGAGCATGTTATGCCATAGGTCACGGGCTTTCATATGTTGACCCTTGACCGTCGTTACGGTTAGTCAAAAACCCGAAAGTCTGACAACCAGCTTACCAAGGGGTATCATATTACCCAGCAACTGGGCCACCCAGCTTCAAAAGTGCTTTTTATGTGGCTACCTATTTGAAATAAATTATTTGACTTTGACTTCGACTTTGGGTTATGGAGGTTAGAGAGGCAGTTCGCTTCATGTAAAATATAGATATTCAGTTAGATTAAAACCCCAAAATATATAGTTGGGATCTACAGTGGCAGTATCAGTATTTAATCTGCATTCGCGATTTGTTTCCCAAAAATGTAAACAAATATGAGTTTATGGAAAAATAACTTTAAATCCTACACAATAAAGTTCAGTTTACGCTACAACTACAAACATTTTTATAACTTTTCAATAGTGCTAGTCACTCTGAAATCAACTTCAACATCAACATAGTTTTAAATAAAGTTGTTACCATTTATTTAACTTGAATCAATATTATTTTTTTGTCACTTGTATAATAATACCATAAACACACCGTATATAAAACAAAATGACGACTCTCAAGGCTACCATCCTCAAACATAAAGAGCAAGCTAATAATACTCTATACAATCAACCATAAAGAATATAGCTCAAACTCTTCAAAGGTCGCAAGTTAGAGGTTTAATAAAAAATTTGATCAGTTTAAACAAAGCAATTCATATTCATGAATGACAATAATTCTCTTGGAGGACGAATAAATTAGATACTAGGGGTTTATAACAAGGATCTTGGAAAGAGATTCGGTCGGTAATACCAATGCGGCATTTGTAGGTATTCGGGATTTCTTGACCGGTCTTTGTGGAGAGACTAAACGGATATAGCTGCATATGGATAGCCTAAATTACTCTCTAATGTTCGCACTGCTGGAACCTAGGCCCCCTCTATATGAGAAAATTAAATCTATACCTTTTTCTTATAGCAATCCCAAGCATGTACTCGTTTCTGCAATACTTTCCCCAAATGGAAGTTAACCTTCGGGGCAGGGCAGGTCGAGCTTTAACTTATGTAACAAGCAGTGTCTTGTCTTTGTCTTGACACTGTCCGAGGTGTGCACCTGCACTTCTGAAGAGCTAAAAACGCCACATTACCGCAGTTAGTGTGGCCACCTTCTGCGCCGTAAGTTTGGACTTACAACCCAGTGGGTCCCGCTTAATGACAGATAACATCGCGGTAGGCCCTGGTGGAGATGGCGGGATGAGCTGGTCTCCTTTACTAAAGATTGGTCCTTGGCAGCTCTGGACAGAATCACAGAAGGAGGCGGAAAGAGAGTAAGGATGCCTTTGCCCAGCAGTGGGACAAAAGTGGCTAATCTAAACTTGAAAAAGAGAAATGATTTGATTTTTTGTATGTGGTTTGTTACGCTTCCACGCTCAACCGCCTGAACGGATTTGGATGAAATTTGGCATATGGCTAGACTAGATTGTATCTCGATATAGGTACTCACGGGATCGAGACTTGCGAGTGAAACCGCTGTGCACAGGTAGTTAAAAAATAAAATAGAATAATGACTCATCCATATGTAAACACTCCAAGGGTTGCCAAAGAAAAAAAGTTTCCTGCCGCGAATTGACTTACATCTCACGTACCTATTAGGGATGGGGGACAAATAAGACGTTTATTTAAACAAGGGTGCAGTGCAGGGCGCAATATAAAGCAAGACACCCGTCTTTAAGTAAGAAATAGAATTACGTTCAGGTATTTGTCGAGTTGTTTTTGTGGGAAGAGAATAATTATGGTAGTTGTATGATTAGATTAGAGTTTAGGATGACTTGCAGAAATGCAAAAAACGGACTGACCGATGATAATGGACCATTTCCGTACAAATACCGAGTATGTTGAAGAAATAAGTTTTGGGTTTTTCCGTTAGCAATTTTTCCTAATGAGTCTGAACTCTGGAGCCGGGCTATTTGATAAAAAATGGCTGTGTAACATCCGGACAGACGGACAGACTGACATGAAGAAATTATATATTATATAAGGGTTCCGTTTTTACCATTTGACTACAGAACTTTAAAATGTTTACGATTTGCTCGTCTACTTTCTCTCGCTCACTAATCAATCTCTAAATAAAACAAAGTCGGGTTTGTTACACCATTTTTATCACAAGAACGTTAGTTACACCATTTATAAGTAATTGGGAAAAAATCACGAAAAAAAGGAACGAATCTCATACCTACATTTTGTATGAAAAGACTTTCTTGGTGATATCTCGAGTACGGATTGACTGATTTCTAAGTATAATGATTCTGAGGCGGTACGAAATTCGCCGGATCAGCAAGTTTTAGATAATAGGTAGGTTTGTACCATATTAACTCTAGGACTGCAACCGAACAATCGGCTAACAAACGATGCATACTTCACCAAAACCCAGATTAAACGTACAAGATTTCCGCCAATATTTTCTCACGGAACATTACCGAAAGCCGTAAGATCGTTTGTATGAGTAGGTACCTAACTACCTTCAGTGCCGTAGGACCTAAGAGTGAGGAGTTATCAGCGCCTTCCGCATGGTCGACCGTGAGACATCGCTCGCGAGACCCTGCGTCCAATCGCTGACAATTTGTTACATTATTCTGCTTGGATTCCTTTTTACGTTTCCACTCTCAGATACTCTTGTTGGAGATAATCAAAGACATTCAATTATTTACTTAACGAGATAATCGAATATCGGTTGCATGTGTAACTGCGTGTTTGGGGGTTAATTTTGTTACCATCGGGGTAATTACGTATCTAACACACTAACAGCAGGAATGGTTTTCATTTTGACAGTTCAACAACATTCATAGCGTTAATAAGTGGTTGAGTAGACAAATATTTCAAATATATAAAGCACTGGATTGGAAAGCACTGGAAGAGCAGTGGTGGCCAAGTGGTTACGGCCGCGACTTACGAGTTGTAGGTCGTAGGTTCGAACCCTGACAGGCGCTTTACTTTGTGTAAATTATTTCATCACCACTGCTCTCAAAACGGTGAAGGAAAACATCGTGAGGAAAAACCGGCATGTCCTAGAACCAAAAATTCGAAGACATGTGACATCTGCCAATCCGCACTGGGCCCGCGTGGTGGATTACGGCCCACTCCCTCTCACCGAGAGGAGGCCTGTGTCCCAGCAGTGGGAACATTATAGGCTGATTATGGTAAAGCACTGGATTAGCAATATCGTTCTAAATTATATAATACCTATGTGATTGATAAAATGTGTTGGCGCTTTATCTATACCTTTTTTTTATTTATTTTTATTGCTGATTGTGATAGATAATGTTTTACGCAATTAAGGTGATGTACCTACCTATAGGACCTTTTTAATTTTTTTATTTTTATCGCTGAATGGGTCTGCTCATATCGTCAATCACGCCTGATGGAAAGCTATGGATGAGGTATATTATGGAACGAGCGTGCACAGAATATACCTGTTAGACTCTTGCTAATATTATATCTAATAATTATGATAGTATAACAAAATATTCCGTAAATTAGCAGGAAATTATTATTACTCGTATTATTCAATAAACATCTACCAACTAAGGAGACAATTTCACTATACCTATGCTAATTTAGAATTAGGTATGTATATCATTCATGTATAGAATTATGATAGGGGCTTGTGGCTAAGTAGGCTAGTAACAGTAGGCCTAATAACAGCCGCACGAGACGATCGATCAGGTTAAGCTAAGCTTGCTGCGGTTGGTCCGTGGATGAATGAACATCTTCACATACCAAGCCCCTCCGTGTCTCGGAAAGGATGTTAAGCCGTTTATCCCGGCTGTCATTCGTGGATCTTTGACAGTCGCGTCGGTACGGGTTTTCAGAAGCCCGAAAGTCTGACAACCAGTCTTACCTATTGGTGTAACTGGGTTGTGGAGGTCAGATAGGCAATCGCTCCATGTAAAATACTTTTTACATGGAGCTTTTTATTCAGCTGCATCCGGTTAGACTGGAAGCCGACCCCAACGTACCTACTTAATTGGGAAAAGGCTAGGCAGATGATGATGAATTATGTACCTATATCAGATACTTAAACTTGAAAATCAGGATTTCATAAAATGAAACTACCTGTGGCACCACTGTTTTTTTATTGCATGAAACTCGATGGAAACCGGCGAGATGTACAAAATAATAATAATAATAATAATATAATATAATAATATTCCACAACTATCACACAACGCCGTCTAGTCTCAAGCTAAGCAGAGCTTGTGTTATGAGTACTAGACAACTGATAAACATACTTATATATTTCTAAATACATACATATATAGATAAATTACACCCAGACACAGAACAAATGATCATGCTCATCACACAAACATTTGTCCTGGGTGGGAATCGAACCCACGACCTCCGGCATAGCAGTCATAGTCACTGACCACTAGACCAACAGGTCAGTCAATATAATAATATAAATGTAGGTTAAAATATTATTTTAATAGCACCAGGTACGCAATCCTGTAACACACTTATTCTAACTATTATAATAAGTCCACGGTGTCATACTAACTTGATGTGCCTTTTGCCTGTCTACTCTGTTAATAGCTAACTAGCTCAGTCCAATCATGCGACAATTTGGTGAGCTGAAATGTGTTGTCCTCATTGTTTAAAGATTGGTACTTATTTCTAATTCGAAGCATCTGCTAATTTAAAAAATACAAGGGTATTTTTTTTCTGTTTTAACGTGCCTATTTGTTTCTTTTAGAATTTTAAATTAAAAAAAGTCTGTTAAAAAAACTTTTATACAAAAAAAAAACAACCGACTTCCAAAAAACACTATAAAGTGAAAAATAACTTTAATTTCGGAAGTCGGTTTTTTTTGGATTAGTATTTTAGTTTTTTGCCACCGACTTCCGAAATTAAAGTTATTTTTCGCTTTATAGTGTTTTTTGGAAGTCGGTTGTTTTTTTTTTGTAAAAAAGTTTTTATTTTTCACTTTTTAGTGGGTCAGTTTGTAATTTATCTAAGTTACAATAGCCTAATGTCAACTGCTCATCACCTTTTACAAAATATTGCTTTTCCCGATGCAGGGACGTTAATTATTGAGGAGTTCTCCTGGTAAGAACCAGGAGAACTTCTCAACAACCACTTACCATACGCATTGTGACGAGGATAAATCGTTTAGCAACCATAGTAAAGTAATCGAATCGCAACCCGTGAAATATTTGTCATTGAGTAGTTCCGATGGCCATCTGTGGTCTTCATCATCAGCTCCACTTTACCAAATGATGATTTCCGAGAACAAATGCTCAAGTTACTTTAAAAAATACCCAAATCGCTATAGCTTTGCCTATAAAATTTGAGAGTTTCCCTCGATTTCCATGGGATCCTCTCATCAGATTCCAACTTGATGATAATGGGACCACCTCGAGAGTATACCCTTTCGAACAAAAAAAGAATTTTGAAAATCGGTCCACAATTGGCGGAGTAATCGCGTAACAAACACACAGAAAAAAAAAAACCTACCGTCGAATAGAGAACCTCCTCCTTTTTTGAAGTCGTTTAAAAATAGGGCAACATTCATGGATTATGTCAGTGTCAAGTTTCAGTCCAAGAAATGACACTGTCACAGTGACAACCCACCCCATAATTCCGCGTTCCATACCAAAATCATTTTTGAGCGTTAAAGCGAGTTAACCGATACAAAACCACCGAGTGTAAAAGAGATAACCAAAAACTAATTATTTCATAATAAGTTTACAACAGTTTACAATGGAACGTAACATCTCTAACGTTACTGATGCCGTTTTGCAGTAGTAAAGTATTGTACAATAATTTATTTATTTATTATTATTGAAAATAACTCGTCATGGCTTCCACATCCAAAGATGTTCCTACGGTCATCATTGAGGAGAACCCTCCAGATGATTTGGAACCTGGCGCATGTTACGACAGCATCCTAAATCCTACAGATTCGTTCGAAGAGTTCGCTTCTGAGATGAGTTCAAGTCTTCAAGAGCGCAATATATCATTAGCGAATATAAATAGTACTATTAATGAGATTCAAAGTGAAATTGGTGAAAATTCTGCGCAGATAAAACCTACGAAATCTAGTGATGACTTGCAGACGAAAGATGTAAGTTTTTATTTCTTTGTGATTCATGTAATATTCTTCAGCCTGGTCGAAGAATTATAAAAATTGTTTTAAATTTGATTTATACTATTCTAGGAGTCAATATCAGCATCAACAAGCCACTCAAACCTGACAGAACAGAATGGTGATGACACAGACAACGAAAAGGATGATTATCTTCAGACTCCTGAACTGGTGAACAAAGAGAAACATGTGTTTATACTCAGTTCTGCTGGTAAACCTATTTATTCTAGGCAAGTATTTCTTTTTTCATACTTGCTTTTCATCTGACGTGTCTGAAAAAGTATGCAAAATTGGTGTAGCAGTTTGCAAGATTTCATAGCAGTTACCAGTTTTTAGGACAATTCAAGTACTTTACTTGAATAAGTTGTCCTAAAACCACTGCAAGACTATCACTTTACAGAATTATAATCAATGAAATATAATGATTACTTTTCAATAATACCGCCCATTGTATGTTTTGTATTAATCGTATTTTTTTTTATTATATATGTATTTTCTGGTGTACAATAAAGTATATAAAATAAATAAATAAATATTTAACTAAAATATTTCAGGTACGGTAATGAAGATAAACTAGCAGGTCTTTGCGGTGTCATCCAAGCTTTAGTAAGTGTTGTTGAAGAACAAAACCAGGATATATTGAGAGCTATCACAACAAAAGATTGTAAGGCAGTGTTCCTGGTGAAGGGACCATTAATACTGGTTGCGGTGTCCAAGTCGAATGAGAGTGAAACACAACTTGTTTTACAGTTAACGTAAGTCAATAACATATTTTTTAGCTTAAAATTGTAGCTAAATAAAACATAAAGAAGTGCTTTCTATATAGACAAGGAAACATTTTAATATATAGCACACAATTTTACAAAGTTAAATTACTGATTGTACCAGTTTTTACTGGATGAAGTTCTACACCTTGATTCCTTGATCTGGAACATGGCCAGCCAACTGCCACTTCAGTTTGCTTACTCTGCAAGCTTTTCAGCTGAGATTGTCTCCCTACAAACATTTTTGCAGTTTGTCGTTATTTTTATAACCCTTGCCATCATTTGCTTAGATTATTATAAATGAGAATATTTGAAACTGAATCCCATATATGTATATTATAACTATCCAATTGAGAATTGAAGCCAAGGCTATCAATAACCACAGACACACTTATAAAACCACTATTTATCAATAACTAAAATGATAAAGGAACAGTGGTGGCCCAGTGGTAATAATGGCTGTGACATACGAGTTGTAGTTCATAGGTTCGAAGTTTCGAACCCTGCCTGGGTCTTTACTTTGCGTAAATTCTTTCATCACCACTTTTCTGAAAACAGCAGTCATCAGTGGGAACATTATAGGATGATTATGCTTATTATAATCCAATTGAGAATTGAAGCCAAGGCTATCAATAACGACACACTTAGAGCTAAAACGCACTAGCGGACGGATTTTGACGACGACGTTTGGCGGGCCGTTGCGGCAGTCCGTATATGCAACGGCACGCCGTATCACGGCCAGCCGCTAGTGCGTTTTAGGCGTTATAAAGCCATTATTCATCAAGAACATAAATGTATAAAAGACAATAATTTAATTCTGTCGCTCCTTTCAGGTATGCATTTAATCAAATAGTATCAGTACTTACTCTAACGCAACTGAACAGAATATTTGAACAAAGAAGAAACTATGACTTACGAAGACTACTGTCGGGAGCCGAGCGACTTATTGACCATTTACTTATTTTTATGGAGAAGGATCCTGCATTCTTATTGGGTAAGTTGAGAAGACTGTCATAAAAATATATATACAGGAAAAAAAAACAGTGCGCAAACTGTAACCATGAATTTAGCATATGATTCTAGACCACCTAGTGTAGAATTTTACCATAGGTTTAAAAAAAAAATGAGCTGTTTCATAGAAAAGTGCTATAAATGGGCTGTGAAAATGTATGGCAGAACTAATTTAAAATTTTTAACGCGAGGGGTGAGCATGTAAAGATACAGGATACATGCGCGGTTTACTTGTAGCGGTATCTACAACGCCACATGCAAACAACGCGTCATACTACGTCACGCAAATCCTACATCGCGCAAGCAGAGTTTACCGCGCAATTAGCATAGATACAACGGCCCCGACATGAATCATTGGGCAGTTGCCCGCCAGACAATACACCCGTCTGGTCGGAGGATCCTCCCTTTTCTATAGAGTATGAGTGAACTTTACACCCTGTATAGAGATATGAGGAACAGGGTGTAAAGTTCACTCATACTCTATATACTCATGCGGAGTGTTAGTCATTTGACCCGCCCAGTTATTTACACAGTATTTCAAACAATGCTTAATTTTATTACAACTGCAGAAGGTTAACTTGATATTGCGTAAATGCGCATTTTACATGAACCGTGAACAAACATTGAAAACCAGCGGTTGGCAATTCATTGGCATTTTTAAAACAGGAAATGCATGCTCAATTAAGGAGTATCCTCCAAGCCTCGCAATGGTGCTGAAAAGTATCAAATCAATCAAGTCATGTTGTAGTCCACTGCTGGACATAGGCCTCTTTCAGGCTGCGCCATAACAAACACCCTGTCCTCCGCCTTCCGCATCCAGTCTGTCCCAGCCACCTTTTTAAGGCACGATCCATCAAGGTCCCCCCTTGGCGTCCTACACTACGCTTGCCGATACGCGGTCTTCACCGGCTCTTCTGCTCCCCCGGCCAATAGTCTTTCGAAAAACATGGCCAGCCCACTGCCACTTCAGTTTGCTTACTTTGCTAATTATAAATAATTTATTTTACAGGCGCCGTCCGTTGCTTACCTCTGCCCGAAAAAGCAAGAGAGAACATTACAAGTGCGATTCAATCGACTTGCAACAAGATACGGGACTTGGTCTTCGCTATTATGTTGGCTGGAAACCAACTGATCACGCTGGTTCGAATGAAGAAGTATACCTTACATCCATCGGACATACACCTGCTTTTCAATCTGGTTCGGAGCTCCGAGTCTTTTAAGACTGCCGAAAGTTGGACACCGATTTGTTTACCGAAGTTTGATTCAACGTAAGTCAAATTTTTGGTTGTGAATGTGAATGCATGGTATATATTTTTAACTTCTAGGAATGCTTCGTAGCCCACGTTCGCATGGACGTAAAAATATCGCGGCGGGATTTTTTCGTGCAGTGGATTTTCAACTCACGGTGTTGAGTCGAGCATTGAAAATCTAACAGGCAAAAAATACACAGTTGGATTTTCAACTCTCGGCGCTGAGCAGTGCGATCCAAATCCAGTGCGCGAAAAAAACGCACCCTAAGGTGGTACGGTTTGGTCACAGCGGCCAATGAGAGCACATGCGCACTAAGCGAAATTCACATGCACTGAATGATAAATGTTGGTCAATGCTTAAAAATGGCCGCCATTTATTTAACTGTGGGTGTTATAAAAGTGCCTCATTGGTAATATTTCTATGCATCTAATGTTTGTACCAATTCTCGCTACTTTTCTTGTGGTGTATTTAAAACTAGCTGCGCCTGCGACTACACCAGCTATCTGCCAATGAAAGTCCCGTCAAAATTGGTCTAGCTGTTTCGGAGATTACCCGGAACAAACGAACAGTCAGACAGACAAATATAAAAAAAAATGCTTTTTTGTTATAAGTGCAGTATATACTTTCATAATGCATTTAGTAAAAAGCTGTTATTTTGACATTGCAAACAGACACTTCAATTTTATTTATTTGTACAGAATAGATGTTATTATTCCTGTAACACAACATTGTTTATTTCACAGAGGATTTCTCCACGGGCACGTATCATACATTTCAGAGGACTGTCAGGCGTGCCTCCTCTTACTCACAGTGCAACGCGACGCATTCTTTCCACTCTCCCAAGCAAAGCACACGATAGCCGATAAACTACGCCGATCGAACTGCCTGGTCGCTATCAACGATGCCTTAAACAGAAACCAAGAATTACCAACGACGAACCCTTTAAAACATATAGGAATACCCGAAATCCGGCACTTTATGTACAAATGTAAATCAACGGCACAACTCTTTACTTCTGACCCTATAAGTTTGGATAAGCTACAGGATTATAGAATGCGACACAAAGTTGGGGGTGACATCACTGTGAAGAAGGTTGAAAAATTATCGGATATAGACTATGTGAGGAATTACAGGAGGTTTTGCAGTTCAATACATTGTACTTCGACGCCGGCGAAGCTTATTTTTCGGTCGAATTCTAGTGACACTATTCTGGCTTGGGTAAGTGTTTCTTGTAATTGATTTTTGTTTTGAACTAGAAGTGTATTAAATAGACGGTAGGTAGGGTGACATTTGGCTGGCTAAAACGGGTTGGAAGGCCTCCCACAAGATCGGACCTGGTGAAGGCCGCAGGAATCCGTTGGATGCGAGAAGCACAGAACCGGTCGAAGTGGCGGTGCTTGGGGAGGCCTATGTCCAGCAGTGGACGTCTTTTGGCTAAGATGATGATATCAAAAATCATCCTACATTATATTGTATTTTAAAAGATTAATGAAACTAGCTGTTTTTCTCAGTGGGAAATCAGAAAGACACCGCATCCAATTAAAACGTATTGCAAACACACTTCACATGATCTGAATTTACCAACCATTTTCTCTAGTAAAGTAATTTTATAAGGTCTCAAATTAATTGTCTAATTTCCATTCATATTATATTAGCATAATTCATGACTAACAGCTGCACAGGTCGGTCGAAGGTTAAACTACGCTTGCTGCGGTCGGTTCGTGAATGGGTGACCATCCATTACATTTCGAGACAGCTCCGTGCCGCACGTTAGCAGCACGTTAAGCTGTTGGTCCCGGCTGTTATTCGTAGATCTTTGACAGTCTTTACGGGTGTCAGAAGCCCAAATGTCGGACAACCAGTCTTACCAACAGGCATCTTGTTATCTAGTCAGGAGGTCAGATATGCAGTCGCTCTATGTAAAATATTCAGTAATTCCGGAAGCCAACCTCAAAATAGTAGGGAAAAGGCTGGGCAGAATGATTGTCATAACCATCTTGCGTTTTTTCTAAAATCTAATTATCAACATTTTCAGGTAACCAACGGCTTCGAACTATACGTTACATTCGACCCCCTAATGGAAAAAGACCAAGCGATCAAAGCAGTGGACCGTCTCCTCAAATGGATCAAGAAAGAAGAGCAAAGGATCTTCATAATGCACGCCCCGACCTTCTAGCCAAAGTTCAGTGTGCCTTCAATCAGTGGCATGATTAAAAACTCTTTGAATCGAAACTCTAGTGAGGAGTGTCTATGATTTTTGTAAATTATAAATTGTTGATCTATGGTTTTTAATGCTGCATTTGTAAATTAATATTAGAGACGTAGGAATGTGTATAGAAGGCGACCTTTTTTGCCACGCTGAAGGCTCCGCTCGCAAAATTTAAACACATGCGCGCTAAATTGTTACTTACTCATGTTTTGCCCAACTGCGCATGTTCGTATTGTTCATATGCACACCTCCGCAGTTCGAGATATAAAAAATCGCATTGCAGTGCGCATTTTGCTCAGTGCTATTCTATCTAATTACCACACGGTCAAAACATCTTATTCCTGAAATAATCTGATCTTAATTAAATAGTATCTCCCGAAAGTGCCACATTAAAACTTTTGGTGCGTAGTCTTAGATTTCCGACGAGCGCATCAAAAACGGCCGAAAAAATAAGACCACAAACAACATTGTGGTCTTATTTTGCAACATAGTTTTTTCAACCTTATTGCTTAGAAATTATGTTTTATTTTTCCATAAATATTTGTGTTCTTATTTTATAAATACCTTTACTTTTGAATCAAAGTAGTAAATATATTGCAAACTATCATTATGTTTGAAAGTTAAGGTTTATAATCGAGTTATATGCAATCGCGGCCACTCTTGAGCGATTTATTTTTGTTCCTAATCCTTAATCTAGTGCTATTGTTGATTGAAGCCTTTAGGCTTTTGCGAGGGATCTTATCCACTCGAATCAACTTGAACACTCCGAAATCGTACCACTCATTCCGAACATTTTTGAGGCTTCCTTCACACTGATGTTTTAGCAGCAAGGTTGTTTACACTCGACTCAGTGTGATGGACACCTTAGTGTGCATAGACACGAGCGGCACGCGGCATCGGCAGAGGCAACTGTAGCCGTCGACGGGTCGGCGCCTGCCATAGACAACGCAGCTCGTGTATTTGAGTACGGTACTCAAATACACGAGCGGCACGTTGTCGACGTCTGCTCTGCCTCTGCCGCTCGTGTGTATGAACACTTAGCCCCGGTTGCACGGGCGCGTTTTTCCCGTGGCGATTTTTCTTCGGACACTGGATTTCCAACTCACTGCTTAGCGCCGAGAGTTGAAAATCCAACGGTGTGTTTTTTTTGACGCGTCGGGACGCGCTCTGTTGGATTCTCAACGCTGGGCTCAACACGGAGAGTTCAAAATCGAGTGAGTGATATAATCCCGCCGCGATAAATGTTCTTATATTTTATTAGTGCATAACTGTATCAATAACTTAGCTAGCCCTCAAATAGACTAAAATAATACCTATTGTAACAACATGAACAAAAATAACGTATTATTTATGAAATTAGTGTTATCGAACTGTATAGTAAATAATATAAATTTAATCTAAATTAAACAAGACCAAATAAAATTTACTTCTTGGACGTCATGGGTATCGATACGCGATCTAACGATGAAACAAAAATAAATTCGTAGGTATTTACTCGTTTTTTTTTTTTTTTTTTTTCTAAATTGTCCCTCTCTTGACCCCGATCACGCCTACGCGCCTGATGGAAAGCGATAGATGAGGTCTATGATGGAACGAGCGTGCCCAGAAAATGCCTGTTCACTCTTGCTTTGAAGGCAGACGGTATTTTCAAGTTCAGTCGACAATTTTAGTACCTAATAAAGATCAAATTTGCAAAACACGTGTTCGTTTGTATAAAACTGACAGGTCTCAAAAACGCATTCTCTCGTCCTCCGTTGACCTCGTAATCAGCTGCAGTGACATACGTGGCTGCCTGGGAGTCGATCGAAGGTTAAGCTACGCTTCCCGGGGAGGTCCGTGGATGGGTGGCCGTCCAATACATATCGAGACCCTTCCGTGCCTCGGAAAGCGTTGGCCCCAGCTGTCATTTGTAGATGTACCAGTCTTACCAAGGGGTATCGTATTACCCAGTTACTGGATTGTGGAGGTTAGATGATGAGGTTGTTGATTGTGGTGGTTGATGTAAAATACTCGTATTCAGTTGCATCCGGTGAGACTGGACACCAACTCCAACATAGTTGGGAATTGGCTAGACAAATGAATAATTAGATTGATACTCATCACGTGTGAAGATTTGCTAGTAAATTTAATTTGATCTTATATAAAATTATGCCACTAGTTTTAGACAACGTGTAACATAATTAACGCAAGCCCTCATACACCCCAAAAGTTACCAAAATCGATTCAATAAGTAATCAATTATGAACAAACTACTTTCAGGACTTGCGTTTATTCTGTTACACCTTGTTTATAAGAAATATTTATTAGGAAAAAAAAAACAAATAGGTAAATTGTTTAAACTAACTAATGAATTTATGGGAATGCATTTAACATGGAGCAGTGGTGGCCCAGTGGCAACGGCCCCGACTTACGAGTTGTAGGTCGTGGGTTCGAACCTAGACAGGCACTTTGTGTAAATAATTTAATCGCAACTACTCTCAAAACGGTGAAGGAAAACATCGTGAGGAACCCGGACATGTCCTTGAACCAAAAAACCGAAGACATGTGACATCTACCACCCCGCACTGGACCCGCGTGGTAGATTACAGCCGTCGAAGAGAGGAGGCCTGTGTCCCAAGAGTGGTAACATTATAGGCTGAATATACAGGTTCAAATTAAATTAGCTAGCGCAACTACGCAGACGTGATGGGTATCGATATCTAAACATCATAAAAGAAAACAGATTTTCTCAACTCATACTTCAAGTAACATCACTACCGGCGGTCCTTGACCCCGCAAAAAAAAACATCAAATAAGTACCTTTTTATTTGATTTGATCGTGTTTAATTAAACACGTTTAAATTAAAAAAAAAAATCAGCTGCTCCCTACATTTTGACGAGTTAAGCGAACATAAATGTAGGGAACAGCTGTTTTTTTTTTCGCGATTTCAGGTTTGGTCCCACAGTAAAAGTTGTTCATAATGATGAGTACAATGACCCCTGAAGAGGTCCAGAACGACTTAATTTAACCTTGTATATCGATACCCATCACGTCTGCGGAGTTTCGCTAGCTAATTTAATCAGTAGTTCCCATTTGTTCTATGGAACATGACGTCATAATTATTATATTTTCTATAGTAGAAATAAGAAAAATTGTCTTATTTTGTCCGATGACGTCATGTTCCATAGAACAAATGGCGACCACCGAATTTAATTTGACCTGTATATTTAGTATGCATTTTAGTCCTAACAAATTTTTAGATAGATGTTCAAAGAAAATGATATGCTGTACATAACTAAGTAGATAGTCGAAATATTTTATAATATTATGCTCATGTACAGTCGACAAAGGAGTTAAGTATACAGGAGCGTCGGATATAGTTGAAGTTTACTAAGAAACCGATGGATATTCTCGAATAAAATTTTAGTTTATTAATAGAAAACAAACAGCTCATTTATTAAATTAAATTTCAGTCCAGAACATCCATTGGTTTTTTAGTAAACTTCAACTATATCCGACGCTCCTGTATACTTAACTCCTTTGTTGACTGTACCTATTTAGAATTTAAATTGTTCTTCCTAGTAGACGCTATAACTTTAAACTTCTATGTGGCGCTAATTTTGTAATACTAAAGGGTACGTATATTATTTTTGCCTCCCGCGCCCTAATTGCGTAACACTATTATTCTCAATTTGAAGCATATTGCTAATCCATTGCTCCCTATGTTCGAAAAATGTGTGCTCAACAACGTAAAAAATGCAATGAATGTTGTTGAACTGTCAAAATGAAACCCATAGCTAGGTACGATAGTGTGTTACACAATTACCCTGCAGGTCGTGATCTGCAATGGCCTATATGGAAAGCTCTTAACCGATTGCGTACTCAAGTAGGCCGCTGCAGACACAATTTGTCGAAGTGGGGGATTACAGACACATTCAGCAACCAGTGCGAGTGCGGTGCTTCTGTCTGACCAGACCATGCCCCACTTGCTGGAGTGTCAAGTGTAAAGAATGCCACTGATGCCGCAACCAACGTGTAACGTGGCCACATACTGGGCTCAAACTATATTAAAAAAAAAAACGAGTAAGAGGACAAATTGTCCATCGTCTGCGCAGGCCTATATATTTTACTGGCAGGCAAACAGACGGCAGTTAGCTTTGTGGCCAGATTCAATAATCGCACTTTTCTTTTATTTACCTTTCAAAGTAAACGTTCTATACGAATGTGAACCTTATCCACACACTTAAATTACTAAGCGAAATCAAAGCGCGGTCTGTGGATAGCCCGCGAAATTCAATTTTTTTTAGTCTGTTCAGTTTAGTTTATTATTTTATCTGCAAGTAAATGATAGTGATACTTGTGTTAGTTTATTTTCACTACTAATGAAACTTATTCGTGAATCTTATCATAAGCTAAAGTTCTATACAAAACTTGAAAATTTCCTTTATAACTGGCTTTTAATGCTGCAAAAACAATATTATGTTTTCCCCCACTTGTCGTTCAAGCTTTGCCTTTTCAGCGCATCAGAGGGGCAAATCTCGTAATTTTAAGAACGTTCTTAAAATCACCAGCCTGATCTGTCTCAATCTGTCAAAAATACCTTTAATTTTCCTAAAATTTTGACAAGTTTTAGACATTTCTTTGTTTCAAAGTTCAGAATCTAATCGCAGTCTCATCTGATTAGATTCTGAACTTTAAAAATGAGGAGAATTGGTCTTCTGATTGACTACTGCACCGTTTTAGCCATGTATGTAGTAAATAAAAAGTACTAAAATGTTGTACATAATACAAATGAATGTACTTGTAAATGAAATTGATTGTTATATACAGAGAATTATTTTTATGACATTGTTCATAGCAATATGTTTTTTTAAATATACACATTCATTCATGCATTTGTTTATTTATTTTAAATGATCCCTTAGACGTAGAGCATAGAATATCAAATCAGTATATTTCTCTTTGTAGTAAGTTACTCTTTGCACTTGAACACAATCCACATTAAATTATAAATGCAAAAGGCCCACAGATATTGATACACCATAGATTGTGTATCTATATCTGTGGGAACTCCTTTCTGTCTGTTACCTTCTTTCACACCTAAACCACTGAATCTAACCTACGTTTGCCTGGGACTTGGTGAAGGACATAGGCGACTTTTTGATCCTGGATATTTGTATAAAAAAATGATGAAATACAAAATATACACAAAGTATCGGGTAACAGCTAGTACATATTATTGTGTCCTTCTCAGTGAGTTTATCTTACACGCTTCAAAAGACTGCAAATAAATGAAGAAGGTAAGTAATCAAACTATCCATTTGAATAATAAAATAACCACGTAATAAACTTCACACATTTATTCTTATCAGTACCTCCCTCTATCTCTTCTTCTATCAACATCATGTCTATCTCTATCCCCTCTGTCTCCTCTTCTGTCCTTTTCTCTCTCTCGTTCCCTTTGTTCTCTAGACCGTTCTTTTTCTCTTTCCTTCTCACGCTCCTTTTCCCTTTCTCGTTCACGTTCCCTCTCTCTTCTGCGGTCACGGTCCCTGCTTCGTGAGCGGTCTCTTTTACGTTCCACATCGCGTTTCTCACGTCTGTTCTCCCGTTCTCTTGACCTGGAAGAGTAAAAGTAAGTACAGTCACAATTCTGTGATGATTGCTCAATTAGCTGAAAATAGAATGTGCCGTGCTGCTTCATTTGTAATTAGTCATATTCATTTATTTGCGTTCCACAGGGTAAAACAAGATGTTAACAAAAGCTTTAGAGCTAGAGCATAGTGTAGACCCTGTCACACACATCAAAATATTAATAATATCAAATTATTGTTTGATACATAGCTATTACTTAAAAATTATACATGAAAACTGAATAATTACATTTGCATAAAAGTTAATAACAATAACATAAATAATTTTATTATTGGTAAGTAGGTAGCTATATTCTTAAAATACTACTATTATTAAATTTAGATAAAGTTATATTCATGTATGTAATATTATTACCAACACTTATTTATTAAGAGATCATATTTTAAGATTACAAGCACTTAGAGTGAGTTGCATCAGCTAACTATAACCATAACCAATCTCATGACAGCCGTCAAATCTCCGGTTAAGCAAAATTCGGGTTGCATCGGTTTGAGAATTGTTAAAATGACGTCATAAATAACTATAACAAGCCATTTTTAACTATAATCAAAGCTTTGACAGACGTCAAATCTCCGGTTAAGCGAAATTCGGGTTGCATCGATTTAAGTTTTGTCATAATTGTTAAAATGACGTCACACATAACTATAACATTAATCGACCAAATTCGGCCGGTTAAGGGCTATAGTTACGGTTAGTGTCATTGTAATGTCATCTGCTTTGCAGTTGTAACCTATAAAAATATTGTGTTGTTGAATAAAGTACCTATTAAAACAAATTATAATGTCTTTACTCCGCGAAATATTGTGGGAATAAAGCTCTTCTAGCGATGATAGTGACAGTGAATCCGATTTGCCAGTTAGGAAGAGAAAAAAAATCACCATCGCATTGATCGATTTCATAAGTGTGATGAGAATAAATTTTTGGACAGATTCCGGGTTTTTAGTTCCCAAGGGTTCTTGTTTTCAGCAAGGGTCCTCCCTTGCTGAAAACAAGAAACCCCTGAGAATATTTTACTTAAGAATATCGATTTCTAATTTCAGTTTTTTTATTTTTAGTTCTAGCTTCACTGTTGCTCTTCAGTGTGTTGCTTTAATTGCCAAAGAAACTTAAGCTCTAGCGTATGCTTCTGCGTATTCTTCTGAATTTTTGGTTCTAGGACATGCCGGTTTCCTCACGATGTTTTCCTTCACCGTTTTGAGAGCAGTGGTGATGAAATAATTTACACAAAGTGCCTGTCTGGGTTCAAACCTACGACCTACAAGCTGTAAGTCGCATCTGTTACGACGGACACACCACTGCTCAGCGAGTAGGGGTGTTTTCAAACGTTAAAAAAAAACACATAAATTGTACATAACAAAGCATTTTTATTTCTGCAAGTAGGTACCTACTTATATTAATTTCAACGTCACACGACTTAGAAGTAGGTAATATTTCATCTAAAAAATATGCAGGTCGCTCCACCGATGAAAATACATAAATACCGCATGCTCAACATTACATGTGCACAACAGCCAACTATACCAACGTCTGCCCACCAAACAGTTGCAACCTTGCAATAGCATCCAGCAAGAGCAGCTCGGTGTTATAAGCGTATTCTAACTAATATTATTATTGTTCTTTTTGGTGTGCTGGAATCCACTGCAAAATAATGTTCTTTCCCGCATTCATCAGGCACAGTATGCGTTTGCTGTGAAAATCGCCATATGATGTAAATATTCCTGTATCCAAATCTCCATAATGTATAACAGTTTCAATACTTTCTTGCATTGTCTATACGCACTTTCGTTAAACTGCACAGATGATTTGATTTGCGTTCGTGAATCCATGCGTTCTCAAGTTACCGCACATCTGCAGCAGTCTCGGGCAATGTTTTCGCACATTGCGTTGCAATCTTACTGAACAATTAACTCAACATCCTTCTGGAGTAAATGCTGTAATGCATCTTCCAATAATACAATCCTTCAATTACATACAGGAAAACAGAAATATCAATTTCATGCAATTCGAAAGAAACGGAAAAATAAAATGAATGTTATCATCGTCGACTTGACGTCTTGTCTTTCTGACAGTGTCAGATAGTGATGCGGCTCGATTTTATTTAACTCGTTACTCAAATAAAAAAAAAATAAAGAATCGAGTCCATTTTCTCTCGATGTGCCACTCGGTTTAGTTGCGGTTAGATAAATATCATCAACACTGCCACACTAGTTAACTATCATTCTTGGATAATAAACCAGGTAATAAATATATTTCGTGTAATAAACCGTCATAAATACTGTAATGTACAGAGTCACAGAGTTTTAATAAGAGAAAATACATGTTCTGTGGGTTAGTGCTGTCAGATAATAAAGTGTAATTTTTCATTAAATCTTCACTGATTTTATCAGATCAATCTGATAATCAGTGGAATGTAAGACAAAAAGCTCTTTACAAAGTCGAACAAAGCCAATCTTAGCCGAATTATTATTATTATCAGCCATTTCTGTCCCACTGCAGGGCAAAGGCCTCCCTTCCTTCAGTCACTGACTTAAACACCTTGGTACATTACCAATATAGAACGGTTACTGTATTTTTGATCTTGCTATGATTCTGTTCTTGTGTTTTTAATTTACATAATAGAGACAATCGAGTGCCTGACCGTTAATGACTGAGTAACATCACTAGTGTCAAACAAAGAAAGCGTGATGACAACAAGCTTGAAGTGTTGCCCTTGTCAAAAAATTACCCACGTACATTTTGGGGAAATATGACGTCTTATCACTTGTCACCCTTTTAACTTTAACTGTAAAACATGTAAAATATATGACGGTGCAACAGCGGATAGTAGATTCTATGGTTATGGTTATGGTTACGATTAAATTTAACTTTGACGCAAACTATAACGGAGCTTTTGATACAACCCACCCTTAATTGTTAATTTTATTATATTACAGTAAATACATTTTTTTTTTTGTTATTTTAATGGCCTGGTTGCTGGGACCTTTTAGCCAAGTAAATACATTAGAGTCCATTTGGCAACAGACTAAGTATATTATTTCAATGATAAAATCCCTTTTAAACTCCCAATTCACCCCATTTTACTGTAGTAGGTAACTGACAAGCATTATGCAGTATTGATGTTATAGGATGTTGACTCGTTGTTAGGCTGCTATCATCTTAGCAATATACACCGCCCCTAAGACGACCCACTGGCCCACAGTTGTATTAGGGGAGTATAGGTACAGATAATAAATATGCTAAAAAGTTTGTTTACAAACTAACCTGTCCCTTCTCCTTTCTCTGTCTCCCCTCCGTTCCTTCTCCCTCTTGTTCTCCTTCACTTCAGTATCAATATTTTCATCATCAGACGGCATATCTTCGTCCAAATCGTCGTCCAGGGCGGAAACTTTGGGTTCCAACTCATTATTCTCCTCTAGAAAATGACGCTTCTGAATTCTTGGTAAAATCACGTCACACAGACGCTCCTCACGAAGTAGCTCGTCTATAAACTCATCTACATGAACTATCTCGAATTGACCTTCCCTATTTTGTCTCCTCAACTTCCTATTATCATTGTAAAGAGGTTCCAAATATTTGTAACAATCTACTGACGAACCTGTGAGCCTCATGTAAAACGCTCCTAAGGCACGTACATATTTGAACTCCTCGTTCTTGATAAATTCAACCACAATGTCCTTTTCAGGCTGAATTTGCAGCATTTTTAAAACTAAACACAAAAACGGCGTCGGGTAAATGAAACCTCCGTGCACGCCGCCGACATATCGTAATTCCATAGCCTTGTCGACTAGTAACTCTGCAGTTAAAGCAAAACATTCTTCCTTCCAGTATTTGGAGTCGTATATACGAGATCTGATAATCTTTTCTATCAAATACTGAGGATTTGTGCCTCGTATTGACTTCGCGTCTTTTACCGTGCGGTTCGCCATTTTTGTTGTGACATAACTGACAGAGGTGAGAGGAACACAGTGTGACCATCTTATAAATGGCTAATCTGCCACAGACGGGGCAAAAAATCTGCCAAAACCTGCCACACTTGGCGCCAAAATTGCCAAAAATATGCCTTCATGGAAACGGAAAAAAATACACAACAAATTCAATGAAATTTCTTTAATCGACAAAAAAATTTAACAATTTTCTTATGCATTATTATACCTATACACTACCTACTTACTCTACGTATCCACATTTGCCTCCAAATTTTCGTCATTTTCGGTGTACATACTCACATACAACTACTACAATCTATCAAATTTCTTTAATAGATTTTCAACTTTATCGCTAAATCATAAGGTTGAAAGTTGATTGGGAAAATTTGACAGTTTCGGGTAGCTTGATGAGTTGGCGTCTGTACATAGATTTTGAAGACATCTTTTTGATCATGTTTTTAGTTGGTTTCAAGATGACACAGCCAGCCTCCGTGTTCCTTAATCCCCTCTTTTGTAGTATTCTCTTCATAAATTAATGATTCATTACGATGTCACAGAACCGCATACGATACACAACAAAAGAGAATGAAGTAAAATCAAAAGTTGATTGGAAACCAAATCAATAAAGAAGTTATGAATATGAACACTATTCCAGTTTGATTACAGTTCATAATTGTATGGCGCACTTCTTGTTTAAAAACAGAATAAACGGGAAATCCCCGTATAATTTGGCTATGAAACAGAAGTTCGATAAAATTATATATAAATCCTGATGTAATTACTTCAAAAAAGATGAATGCTTGAAAATTCAAATTAAGTAATGTGAATTTTCTTCAAATCTTTTAAATCTGCCAAATACTGCCAGATTTCTAAAACGTCAAACAAAAGTGCCAGAGAGTAAAATAAAGGGCTAAACCTGCCAAAAAGGCAGGATCCTGCCACATATGGTCACACTGGAGGAACATTGACAGTTGATGAAAAAAACGAGAGAGCTAGAGCTGCCTCTTCCTTACTAATGAATGAAAAGTCTCTTAAAAACTGTGGTAAATCGGTAAATCCTTTTAATCATGAACACTAAACAATACACGTTCAGATACACAGATCTGATAGTCTTACACTTATTCACTTAGTCGTCTTATTCTATGCCGCTCGACAGTCCTAAATATACTGGCCCGGAAAACAGTATTCGATTTACCTAAGGCGCCCAATACACGGTAGGTTTTGCTGACTTAAAACTGACTTTTACCACAATCAAGGATTGTGAGTCTAATACAGTGAATGATGGTTGCATGATCGTGACCGACGAAAATCTGAATATTTTGATTTTTGTATCATGCAACCACGAACGAACGAACGTTGATTGAACGTGTAATGAGAGGTTTTCTTATAGAGTATTAAAAAAAAAATAGTTTCCAAGAACTCGGTAGATGGCGTTGTACTGACTACGTTACTAGGTGCCAAAGCCAAAACGCTTGGAAAAAAACATTGCCTCACGTCACACATACGCTCGTTGACCGACACTTTCGTTTGCTTTCGTTTTACGATCTCAAAATTACATCCAAGTGAAATAATCAAAAAATGATATGAAGTTCCGTTCCTTGCAGTAACTTACCAAGGTCAGCGCCATCTATCCAGCGACTAGGGAAGCTTTAAAAAAAAAAGGAAAATCCCTCATGGCATTTCGTCAATCACCGGGGTCAGTCAGCGCGTGGACAGCGATGGGATGGAGTCGGACACGGATGACGCTGAAGCGACGCTTGCGCACTCGCGCAGAAAAACACCATCACTCCCGCGTAAATTGCTATAGCCAGAGAAATATTTTGTTTGACATTTAAAACGCCCCCTTATTTGTGGGATAGCACGCGAATCCTCAATACAAAAATAAATACAAAAGGTGTTTGATTTTCATAATTTCTTTATGGTTAGTTAGGGGCCCGTGGCTAAATAATAACAGCCGCACAGGTCGATCCATCAGGTTAAGCTACGCTTGCCGCGGTTGGTCTGTGGATGGGTAACCATATTTACACATACCGAGACCCCTCCGTGCCTCGGAAAGGTCACGGTTGTCATTCGTGGATCTTTGACAGTGGTTACGGGACGTCAGAAGCCCGAAAGTCTGACAACCAGTCTTACCAAAGGGTGTCGTATTACCCAGTACTGGGTTGTAGAGTAGAGGTCAGATAGGCCGTCGCTCCATGTAAAATACTGGTATTCAGCTGCATCCGGTTAGCCGACCCCAACATAGTTGGGAAAGGCTAGGCAGATGATGAGTTATTTAATTAGTTTTATAGTTTTTCAATAGTAGCAATGAGCCGCTAATCCTATTTTATTATACAGGATGTTTGGAAGCGGAGTGCAAAGCTTTAAGGGAGTGATAGTTGACACCATTTACAGCATTTTGAGCCATACATGTCTTAGACGAAGTATGTTTTTATTGATTAACCAAAAGATTGTAGTTAAAAAAAAATTGTAGTTATTCAAATCTTCTTTGCTATTTACGTGCATTAGGTTTATTTTACATTTCTGAATACCCATCAGTTAAAAGTAAGAAGAAATATTCACAAAAATAAAAAATAAGATCAATCTGACCACGGTGACTACCGGCTTGTAGCCATGCAGCTCAGCGTGAATGTATATTTTTATCTAGATTCAAGACTAAACTGCTAACTTCTTCCGTACTGAGTTGGTTGAAACTAACCGATTTTTTATTTTGAAATTGACAGTGAGTCGCCGGCGATTACATAATATCCGCTAGGAGAAATAGTGTTCTGTGGATTACATTCGCGTATAGCTCATCTCTAGCAACTAAAACAATCTGTGGTATAATGACTGTTGACAGAATAAATTCAAACTGTCATCACTGTCAAAAAACGCGCTTTAAATGAGTGTTGCCAACCCGTACGATAATTATGTGAGTGTATGATATTTCATGACTTATGAAACTCATATGGAGTTGGGCAAGACACCTGGCAAGGCGCAGAGGTGGAGTGAGGCAGTGATCGAGTGGCGTCCAAGCACCGGAAGACGAAAATAAATGTCGGTCGTCTGATGGCGAGATGGGTGGACGACATTGCTACCATCGCGGGTAGAACATGGATGAGGCTGGCACAGACGCGTACGATTTACACACGGCGACACATCAGGCTATGCATTTCCAGTATTATCTGACCTAGCATTGTATAGGTTTTTCTTACAACCAGAAGTCGGCAACTGGATAACTACGATAATTTTGACTTTTTGAGGTTTGTATAAATTTATAGAGATATTTATATGAGTTTATATGAGATTTTCTTAAGGTGAATGGGTAATTCAAATTTCTTTCGGTTTTTTGCTATTTGCAGGTCAGTGTCAGGTTGCATCTTGATCAAAATATGATTCGCGACAATAACAGGTACATATTTAGATAACTATAATCATTTATAAATCTCTAAGTTAGATTTCTACCATTAACATTTTTGCAGATTGGTGGTTGGTGGCAGAAATTTATCTTAGAAAGATATATTATTGATTCTAATATCAGTTACAAAATTACTAATAAACAAGAGCTTGTTTATGTGAGCCTATGAATGTCCCCACTGTATTTTGAACTCATGACAGGGGATAATAATAAAATTGTCCTGTTCAAACAGTCGTGCTATTGCACTGATCATTTAAAAATACATCGGCACGATAATAGCATAACACATATCATAATCAGCCATGTTTCCACTACTGGGACATAGACAGACTCTGTAAGAGAGAGTATCGTAAACCACCACGCGTTCTATTTTGCTGCTTTGAGTTGGGACAAAATTACCAAAAAAACTAATGTTTTTTTTGGATTATAACATTTTGCGATCATTTTGTTGTAACGATAATTTCGACGAGGAAATTCGATCGATAATTTAAACCTTTGAAGCTGGCAACACTTGCTTTAAATTTTTAAACAGTACTTGGTTTGGTCTGGCTGCTGTGCTATCTAGGCTGTTGTTTGTTGTATTGTGAATTGTGATTAATCTTGTAATATCTATCGATTTCCTAACCATTTTGCTGAAGGGCCGAACTGGCTGGTTCTTTTACGATTAAAACCTGTATTTGTTTTGGTGAAAACAATGCAGAAGACTAAAAAGAGAAGGCCGCAGGACGAGGCGATGGATGTTGAAGACTCTCCGATTGCCGGACCATCGACTTCACAAGATCAAGAAAATCTGGAACAAGACCACTTAACCGGCGACATAGACCACATATCTGATGATGAAGAAGGTGGAATTCGTATAGGTGATATCTATATTCCGCCGGCGCCAAAACCGGCATTGACTTTCGATACAACGGGACCGAGGCTTATTATAACTCACATAATGAATGAAAACTTCAAGAGTTATGCTGGCGTTCAGGCGTTGGGACCATTTCACAAGGTAAGGCGGCAAAAAATACAAAGTCATATAATTAATAATATGTCAAAAAAAGGGTCTAAGCGTTTGCTTCTCTCTGCTGCTCTAAGCGTTTAATTAATTAGACATTACATTACAAAATAAAATTGAATTGTCTGTTTGTAATGTCAGAATATCAATTCTTTAGTATCATCATCATTTTCCTGCCCTTATCCCAATTTATTTGGGGTCGGCACAACATGTCTTTCTCTTCCATATTTCTCTATTAGTCGCCATCTCGGTGGTCACCCCTTTCTAACCATATCATCATTCACACATTCCATCCATCGTTTCTTTGGTCTTCCCCTACTCTTATAGCCATTGACATCCATACTCAAAACTCTCCTCAACTCCTCACGACATTTTCCTCATTTATTCGTAACACACGTCCATATAATGACTACCGATTCCCACACAACTTTTCAGTTACTTTCAAACTTCCTCTTATGTATGAATATCAGTTGTTTAGTATATGATTAATAATAAGAAAGTATAAACGGTACTTATGACAAAAATACAATTTTTTTTTGTCTGTGTATTTCCGTAATCTCTGAAAGGGCTGGATGGATTTTGACAGGACTTGCACTGGTGGCAGACAGATGATGTTATAAAGAGTAATATAGGCTACTTAATTTTATTTTAGATAAAGAATTAGGGTTCCACACAAAAATAATAAAAGCTATGAAATCCACATCACTGCAGGTGAAGCTGGGGCAGATGATACTACTTTGATATATAAAAGCATGTTTGTGTAAAGGGTGTAGCAAGTGGCGTTTAGTAGTTTCTGCCTGTGAGGTTATGTATTTATTAGTAAATGCATATAAAAGCATTGTCTTCTATTTGCTGTTTGTATAGCCCATTTCTGTATTGTTAAAAACATGTGCAAGATAAAATTAAATATTTGTACACCATACGTAGTGCCGTATACCCAATGAGTTGTGGGCTAAAATAACCTAACATATAGTTTTCAGATTAAACGTTGTAAACATATATTTTGGCAAATAAATAAATTTGAATTTGGATGAAGGGCTATTTTCTCATTGAACTCAGCCTATCGCAGTCTACTGCTGTGCCATATAGGCCACTCCCAGGCCTCGCCACAATACCCTGTTGTCCGCCTTCCGCATCCAGTCTGTCCCAGCCACCTTCACCTTCCTTATTTTCTCATTACATGATCCTTATTGACCATTTCAAGTATTTTATTAAACATTATTATCATTTTATTTTCCACCTACTGTGTGTTTTGTTAATATTTATTTATTGTGCAAAATTTAAATTGATAGTCTATTTTTAGCAAACTAACTGTATTAAACCTTTTCAGAGCTTCACCGCTATCATAGGCCCAAACGGTAGCGGAAAGAGTAACGTAATAGACTCTATGCTCTTCGTCTTTGGGTACCGAGCCACGAAGATCAGGTCAAAGAAGATATCCGTTCTGATACACTCTTCCAGCAAATATCCCAATATCAAGAGCGCAACTGTTGAGGTACACTTCAGTAAGATTATTGATGAGGTACGTTCAATTTCACTTAGTTTTTGTTTTGAAACATGTAATTATTTATTTCTTCTGACTTCGATTAAAACAACGTAACACCAAATTTATAAGGACCTATGTAGAAATATATATAATGACTATTGGCTATAACGTCAGCATTTGGACAGTCCCTTATGTTTAACAACATAAGGGACTGTCCAAACGCTGAACTTCAACTATATCCGATGATCCTGATTACTTATCTCCTTTGGTGACTCTACTTTAAACTTCTCTTACAAGCATTGTTTCCTTTATTTTTCAACTAGTAGTTCATAATTTTCGTTTTCCTTGCCTTATATCTCTTCTGGGCTAAGGAATCCTACTACTTCCATCTTTCTTTTCCAAACAGTTTGATTGTACCACCGCCACTGGCCATCGGTCCTTCGACAAACATGGCCAGCCCACTACCAGTTTGCTTATTCTGCAAACTATGTTAGTAAATCCGGTGACTTTAACGATGACTGTAAACAGTGATGCTGTAATGATTTAAAACAATAAGCATGGAGTTTCTTACCCATTTAGGCAACTATGCTTTGAAAAATGTAACTAGCTTCTATTTTCCGACTCTTTGAAAGTTCAAAATTGCATGTAAATGGTTTAACTAAAATAATTAGTAGGTATATTTAAAGTATGTTCGTTTATGAATAAACCCCTGAAAGTATTAAATAAATAAATTTGTCTTTTTTACAGGAAGGAGGTGACTACTCAATAGTACCTGGTAGTCAGATTGTAGTAGCTAGAACAGCTTTCAGAGACAGCTCATCATTCTACACCTTGAATGGAAAACGGGTGCAGTTCAAAGAAGTGGCCCGGATGTTACGGTCAAATGGCATTGATTTGGATCATAACCGGTTCTTGATTTTGCAGGTGAGTTCAAAGACTTGATTGAAATGCGTCCTTCTAATTTTAAACAATAACTAATGTTTTGTGGGCTCAAATGGTTTTAAGTTTTTTAAGCAATTGACCTGTGCTATAGTGCCATGTGCCTAGCCTTTTCTCTACTGTGTTGGGGTCGGCTTCCAGTCTAACATGCTGCTGAATACCGGTGTTTTACATGGAGTGACTGCCTTCGCTACAACCCCGTTGCTGGGTAACATGATACCCCTCGGTAAGATTGGCTGTCAAACTTTCAGGCTCCTGACTACAACAGCTATCAAAGATCTACGAATGACTGGCTGTCATTCATAGATCTTTGACAGGACCAACAGGAACATGCTTTCTGTGGCGGCACGGAGGGGTCTCGGTTATGTTATGAATAGTCCCCCACGGACCAACCCATGGCAAGCATAGCTTAACCTTCGATTGACCCGTTTAAACATCTGTTTTGCGAGCTCAAATGAACAATGATAATGATTTATTTCTCACCACAATATATTAGTACGTCAAATGATCAAGAACAATACATAATGGTTTTAATTATACTGTGGGAATTTTAGTAAACTAGGCGTAAGTTCATGACACCAATGGTTTTTGAATAAACCAAGTTTTTTAAGCAATTGAACTGTTTAATGATGTCATGTGAAATAGTAGTCACAGAATATTGCGGCAATTTGCCGTCAAAACTCTGAGAAGCATTAATTTATCATGTTCCAATAACCTTGGAAATAAGTGTGGAATTCTCTGCCTGCGGCTGTGTTTCCTTCCACATTTAACCCGTCTGCCTTCAAAGCAAGAGGGAACAGGCATCTGGGCACGCTCGTTACATCATAGACCTCATTTATCGCTTTCCATATGGCGTGATCGAGGTCAAAAGGCCATTCGACAATCAAATAAATCTTTCTCTTTACCAGGGTGAAGTAGAACAAATTGCTATGATGAAGCCGAAAGCAATGACTGAACACGAGTCAGGAATGTTGGAGTATTTAGAAGATATTATTGGCACTTCCAGGTACAAGGTATGTATTTCATTGAAACTTTTTTTTTATCTTTGAGTTGAACTTCGTCGTCGTTTTTAGGGTTCCGTACCCAAAGGGTGCCAACGGGATCCTTTTACTAAGGGCCTGTGCACACCACGTTTTTTAAACGCGCCGTTGACGCGCGTTTGTAGCGATACAGACGCGATAAGCATGCGAGTCAGATACTAGCAGGCACTGCTCTGTAGGATAAAAGCGCGCCGTCGACGCACGTTTTTAAAACGCTCGTCAACGGCGCGTTTAAAAAACGTGGTGTGCACAGGCGCTAAGCCTTCGCTGTCCGTCCGTCCGACTGTCTGTCTGTCTGTCTGTCAGTCAGCGGGCATCATCATCCACAGACCGACTTCACTCACTGCTGAGCATAGGAAATATGTAGAACTAGCTTCTGCCCGCGACTTCGTCCGCGTGAAATTTCACCCTCTCCCCCTTAGGGGTTGAATTTCGAAAAATCCTTCCTTATTCCTTGGCTACATTATAAAGGGAACCTCTGTACAAAATTTCAGCTCTCTAGTTCCAAGGGTTTGGGCTGGGCGTTGATGAGTCAGTCAATCAGTCAGTCAGGACTTTTCTTTTTATTTATATAGATAGATAGATCTAATACTCTTCTTCTTTTCTTCTTCTTCTCCTCCTTCTTCTCTTACTTCTTCTTCTCTCTCTTTTTCTAGAATAGGCCTCTTTTTTATGCGCCACAGCCTCATCTTGCACTCTAACTGCGTAACGCATTATCAACCTCAATCTGAATCATTTTGCAGGATAATGCTAAACTATTGCTTTTTCTTTTCAAATTTGTCTGCTCAGCAACGTAAATAACGCAATGAATGTTGTTGAACTGTCAAAATTAAAGCCATTGCTAGTGATAGTGTGTTACACAATTACGATTACCCCGCTAGTTTTACCGCGATGGTAACATTTTGTCCGTCCATCTCGCCGCCGGTCGACCGACACTTCGTCTCCCAGTTATTGCCATCAACAGGGCCAATCAATTCAAGACTCGGGGCTACTTAGAAATTCCGTATGGTAAAATCCAATAACACTTCCCCAAACAAAAAACTATAAGTACATATTCATTAATTTACTACAGGACCCGATCGAAAAGCTAGCCTTAAAAGTGGAAGAATACAGTGAGATGCGTAAAGAGAAACTGAACAGAGTGCGATTGGTTGAACAAGAGAAGATCAAGCTTGAACAGCCAATGAGAGATGCCGTTGATCTGATGAACTTAACCAATACCACGCTGAGGACCAGGAATATGCTGCTGCAGAAATATGTGTAAGTTATTTGACCTATTTATGTATTAATTTACACAATTTCGTGCAAGTTTACAAGAACAGGGACAATTACTAGTGTGGGCTTCTAATTTTACAGGAGACCACATGGCTAGCCTGGAACTAAAGTGGTATATGATACAAAATAAACATTTTGAGATTTTTTTTTAACTACCCTCCACTCATCATCTGCCTAGCCTTTTCCCAACTAAGGTGGGGTTGGCTTCCAGTCTACCCGGACGCAGCTGAATACCAGTATTTTACATGGAGCGACTGCCTATCTGACCTCCACAATCTAGTTACTGGGTAATACTACGACGACCCGTAACGACTGTCAAAGCTCCACGAATGCCACCCGGGACCAACGGCTTAACGTGCTTTCCGAGGCACGGAGGAGTATGTAAAGATGGTCACCCATCCACAGACCAACCGCGGCAAACGTAGCTTAACCTAATCAATCAACCAGTGCGGCTGTTATTATTTAGCCAAGGGCCCCTCCACTCTTAACTACTTAACTACCCTCCAATCCTAAAATAAAATCTCAAAATCGTTATTTTGTATCATAGACCACTTTAGTGCCAGGCTAGCCACATTCTCTTATAAGATAGTTAAGTAAGCTTGACAAAGTGAAATTTTTAAAATAAATAAAAACACAACACGAAAAACAAAGGAAACAAAATAAAATACAAAACAAATGAATACTTAGTAATAATATTAAAAAAAATTATAACTAAAAATTAACACTTCCACGGCGTTGTCGGTGGCAGCGCAGAGGTCACTTTGACTGCATGTTTTGGGACACAGAGGGCAGGATAGGAGGTGGAGCATGGTTTGTGACATTGCTTCGAAATCACACCCTTCTGCCGTACCATCAAGGCAGCCCCACTTTACAGGTTGGACTTACATCTTCCCACTTGTGTCCGGAGGCGGTTCAGAGACTTCCAAGTGGGCCACGGAAGGTTACACCCTGCAGGGAGATGCAGAAGAATAGACTATTGCTCTCAAAAACGGTATAGGAAAACATCGTGAGGAAACTGGCATGTCTTAGGACTAAAAATTCGAAGACATGTGACATCTACCAACCTGCACTCGGCCCTTGTGGCGTATTACGGCCCATTACTTCTTACAGAGAGGAGGCCAGGGGGTCTACTCCGAAGCGGTTAACGACTGTATCGGCCGAATGTTCGGTCATTTTCTACTATCATTAATTTCCTATATTGACTATTGGTCCCGGCCAAACTGTGCCAATCCGAACCTTTTTAGAACCCTTAACCCTTTTTTTACCTTTTTTTTTTACATTCGTTGTAGGACAACAATATTCGAATCAGAAAATCACCGAACATTCGGCCGATACAGTGGTTAACCGCTTCGGAGTAGACCCCCTGCGTCCTAGTCATAGATATTGGCACAAATGCAAAAATATTTTTTTTTTTAATCTGACTGGCAGTTCCAGAGATTAACGTGTTCAAACAAACTCTTCAGCTTTAGATACTTTAAAACTTTTTTTTTTATCTTTTCTAGTCACGAAACAAATAAAATAATAGAATCCAAGCAAGAAGATCTTGCAGATTTGAAAGGGAATCTAGCAGCCGTTGACGACAAGCTGAAGAAAGTCGAGGAAGAGCTGCAAGAGAAAACTAATGTTCTCAAAGAGGGTACAAAGTAAGTAATTTTTTAACATTATACTGGGCATGTGTCATTGTCATACTGAATACCGATGTACTGTATTCATAAAGTTTAACACTCTTAGTAATAATCGTATTATAACAGATGAATACACCGATTTCTCTCTTTCAGTCGTCAGTAATTTGAATTTCGAAAGAAGAAGACATAGCGTTGTATAACTATACAGACGCTATACAACGTTTATTAGTAAAAAGTTCTAATTGCGTGTGTAAAAAGTACGCTATGACGATGTATTTAATTGTGAATGTTCATCATTCATCATTCATCAACATCACGAATGTACGGAACTTCGAAAGGTTGTTATGACGAATGATTTAATTCAGAATGTTCTTCATCGCGATGTACAGCACTTTGAAAGGTTGCTATGACGAATTACTTCATTCAGAATGTTCATCATCGCGATGTACGGCATTTCGAAAGGTTGTTATGACGAACGACTTAATTCAGAATGTTCATCACCGCGATGTACCGCACTTCGAAATGTCGCTATGACAAATTACTTAATTCAGAATGTTCTTCATAGCGATGTACAGCACTTTGAAAGGTTGCTATGACGAATAACTTCATTCAGAATGTTCATCATCGCGATGTACGGCATTTCGAACGGTTGCTATGATGAATGACTTAATTCAGAATGTTCATGATCGCGATGTACGGCATTTCGAAAGATTGCTATGACGAATGACTTAATTCAGAATGTTCATGATCGCGATGTACGGCATTTCGAAAGGTTGCTATGATGAATGACTTAATTCAGAATGTTCATCATCGCGATGTACGGCTTTTCGAAAGGTTGCTATAATGAATGACTTAATTCAGAATGTTCATCATCGCGATGTACGGCATTTCGAAAGATTGCTATGACGAATGACTTAATTCAGAATGTTCATGATCGCGATGTACGGCATTTCGAAAGGTTGCTATGATGAATGACTTAATTCAGAATGTTCATGATCGCGATGTACGGCACTTCGAAAGCTTGCTTCTTGGACTTACAGAGTTGTATTGATAAGCTGCAGTTGTTATGTTGTTTTAAGTAATAACAGCCTCACGGAACGTCCGCACGTTAAGCCGAGCCACGGGGTATCAGTTCCATACTACGGGCTGTTACTGAGAAATTCCTAATGGAAATCCATACTAATATTATAAATGCGAAAGTGTGTTTGTCTGTCTGTCTGTTACCTCTTCAACTCTTCACGCTTAAACCGCTGAACCAATTTAGATGAAATTTGGTATAGAGATAGTTTCAGTCCCGGGAAAGGACATAGGATAGTTTTTATCCCGATATTCTCACGGGGTCGACACTTTTGCGGGTGAAACCGCGGGGCGCTGCTAGTACCCCATAACACCTGGGAACTGCCCCGTCGGTCTCGTGGTCGCAAGCGCAACTGCTGAGCGGAGGCCTGACTCCTGGGATTTGATTATATTTATGAGAGCTACTACGGTAAATTCCACCATAATTTTCTTTATAGAAAATACGACGTCCTCCGCAAACAGAAAGAGGAAATAACAGAAAAGCTTCAAGGCTGCAAGAGGAAGGCTGTGACCACACAAGCGGACCTCACACAGAGTAACAAGAAGAGGAAGAATTTAGACCAACTGCTTGAACAGGAGAGAGGAAAACTTATTGATCTGGAACTGGTAAGACTGCCTTTGAATGTTAACTCACTTATAGTCTGTTCTAAAAGTATCTGATAAAAATGTAAACAAACTCTGTTCAGCAATCTCATGGCGTAACACCACTATCAATCTCAATCTGAATAATTTTGAAGGATATTGCTAATCCATTGCTTCATATGGTCGAAAAATTTGTCTGCTGAACAACGTAAATAACGCAATGAATGTTGTGGAACTGTCAAAATGAAAGCCATTGCTACTGATAGTGTGTCACGCAATTACCCCGTAGGTTACATTTTAACGCAATCACTCACTAAAGCGAATTAGTACCTAACACATTCGTCTGTATTTAGTAGGTTTTATCTACATTTCACCACTTTTTCCAAAAATTATTGTTTGCACAACAGTATTAAATTATAATTGAAAAATCACCGACGAATATTTAGGTTATAAAATTAAAACCTCTATTGTCACAAGGAAAACATCTTTTAAAACAGACCATACCTAGACTAGATGTGGCTTAGTAAAACCTTCGCGGATTTATATAAATCAGCCTACGAATGGGTGATGTTCCGCTGTTTTGTTTTTGTTTTGTTTCAAGGATCTTTTGGCGCGTATCAAAACTCCGAACTATCTCCGCCATCTTGTTTTTTCAATAGAGTTTCACACAAATGTTTACCAAACAACTCTGCTCCGTCAGTGTTATAAAAAATCTTTGTAGCACTCTACATTCAGAATTTGTCAATCTGTTTCTCGTATCCTAGACAGAAAGCAAGCAAATTTTACCTGTGGCATTTGGGAAGTTCTCTGGATACTCTTTAGATGCTGCTACTCTGCTAATTTGAGATCTATGGATTGATTAGATGGTGGAGGGGCCCGGCGTGGCTAAATAATAACAGCCGCACAGTTCGATCGATCAGGTTAAGCTACGCTTGCCACGGTTGGACCACCATCTTTACATACCGTGACCCCTCCGTGCCTCTGAAAGCACGTTAAGCCGTTGGTCCCGGCTGTCATTTGTGGATCTTTGACAGTCGTTACGGGTAGTCAGAAGCCCAAAGTCGAACAACGAGCTTACCAAGAGGTATCGTATTACCCAGTAACTGGGTTGTGGAGGTCAGATAGGCAGTCGCTCCATGTAAAATACTGGTATTCAGCTGCGTCCGGTTAGACTAGAAGCCGACCACAACATAGTTGGGAAAAGGCTAGGCAGATGATGGATTGATTTGATACACGAGTTTCTTGCCCGTTCTTCTCCATAAGTACCTACTCCGCTTTGGAATGAGCAACTAACTTCATCTTTCTGACTGACGACCAATCCCTTGACAGTTCTATAGTAAGTATATAACTGTTTTTATTTGTCCCAAAAAAAAAAAATTTAGTGCCTATAATTTGAGTTCGAGCTTGAAATTAGTTCCAAGAAAAAAAAAAACTGATTACCAGTCACATTTTGTAAACTCATCATCATTTCACAGATTCCAGAGAAAAATCAGAGGGAGATAGAAGATTGTGAGGGACTTCTTGTAAGACATGCAGAACAGAAGAAAACGGCAGAAGAGGAACTACAGACAGTTGTCGCTAGCGTGAGGTAAGTTAGTGGTGTAATGATACTTAGGGTACTTGAATAGGGCTGTTTAGGGTACCATGAATGTTGCATAATCAGCTTATCCCACTGCTGGGACACAGGCATCCTCTTTCTATAAGAGGGAATGATAATCCACCACGCGGGCCCAGAGAGGTTTAGTGGTTGTCACGTGTCTTCGAATTTTTTGGTTCTACGACAATTTTGGAGAAAGATCTAAAGGTATTGCGAACTGCTTTCATAGATTTTGAGCATGACTGTTGATTTAATTTTGTAATAATAAGATCATAAAACCAAATGTAGACAAAAAATCACAGATTCCGACGTATTAGAAACTGAATCATATGACCATAACACTAATAATCAAAATCCACTAACTTATTTCCTCACAGAAACGAAACCAAGGGCCTACAAGAAATTAAAGACAAGCTGCAAGCTAATCTCATAGGTTTAAAGAAGTTGGTCGACGAAGCTAACAACAATCATAAGATAGCGGAATCTAAACTGAAGTTGTATCTAAGCACGGAAAAGAAGGAGGTTGAGAAGTTGGAGAAGATGAAGGAAGCTCATGAGAAGGCACAGGCCGATTTGGTGGAGAAGGAACCGTGAGTATTTGTCTTGTTTTACAGGTTGTAGAGTATTAGGGTTCCGTACCTCAAAAGGAAAAACGGAACCCTTATAAGATCACTTCGTCCGTCGATCAAGACCCTTTTTCTCAGGAACGCGTGGAGTTATTAAGTCTAAATTAATATCAAATACTTCGGGCAGCACTCCCTTGAAACAGTGAAAAAAAACAAACTTTTAAGTTAACTTAATCAAAAGATACGGGCGTTTATGTTCCGGAATCAAAGCCTATAGGGTCCCGAGTTGAACTAGGTCCTAGAATCATGAAATTTGGCAAGAAGCAATGTCATGTAGCACAAGTAAAGGAAAAAATTCGAAAACCGTAAAGTAGTTCATTACAAAAATATATTTTTATCCCGTAATAAACTAAGTAATTTACATACCTACAAATTTGTACGGAACCCTCGGTGCGCGAGTTCGACTCGCTCTTGCCCGGTTTTTGTATACGCGTGCGAAGTGGACGTTAAACTACCCGCCCTAAGGATTCCTAAAATCACTTGTTTCTTTTCAGTTTAAAAGAAGAATTAACACGAACTCTGCCAATAGATGAGGCTAAACTGAGTGAAGTTAATACTAAGTTGAATCGATGTAAAAAAGAAGAGGGGCCGCTTAAAGATGAAATCTTAGCATTAAGGTTTGTTTTATTTATTGTCCATCCATAATCAGCCTATAATGTTCCCACTGCTGGGACACAGGCCTCCTCTCGGTGAGAGGGAGTGGGCCGTAATCCACCACGCGGGCCCAGTGCGGATTGGTAGATGTCATGTGATAGATGTCTTCGAATTTTTGGTTCTAGGACGTGCCGGTTTCCTCACGATGTTTTCCTTCACCGTTTTGAGAGCAGTGGTGAGGAAATAATTTACACAAAGTAAAGCGCCTGTCTGGGTTCGAACCTACGACCTACAACTCGTAATTTATTGTCCTAACTGCCTTAAATTCAGTGGCGTAACTATAGGGTGGCATTGGGGGGGGGGGGCAAAATGCCACGGGACCCCAGCCAGACGGGGCCCCCGGCACGACAGGGCCATGAGCACAGGAGGAGCCTAACTTAAGTTTATAAATGCAAACTTTTTTTTTCAAACTGTGCAACAAAGGACATCATTCAGGTTTCGAACTTTTTGTACCCATTTTGTTTCCCATTGTTTGTCTAATTTTTTGGACAGGACTCGTGCTCAGCAGTAGCGTTTGCTACCACTAGACCAACGAAGCAGTGAGTTGTTAAATGTTGTAGGGAAAATATGAAATCTACGCGGAAGAAGTCGCGGAAAAGTGCTAGTAAAAAAAAAAAACGATAACGTTGGTTGAGCTTCTTTACATTGAGGGAGGACATGTTGAATGCTCAGAACATGTGGAATGCAATAAAAGTATTGAGTATTGTAAATTCCAACGCCTTTTCCTTTCAGATCGCAATTAGAAGAGTCTCGCCAAGACATGAGTGCTAACACATCTCGCAATAGAGTACTTGACGCGATTATGAATGAACACAGGAGTGGAAGACTACCAGGCATATATGGACGACTGGTACGTTAAAACTACAGCAGTGCTATTCTGTAAAGATCTCACCGTGAAAACTTAGGCGAAGTGAGCGTGGAGTGAGCTGTCAATAGTGTCATCCCCTAGCATCAGGTACAGGCGCCAGCACATCAAGCTACTACAATCTGTCAAATTTCTTTAATCGATTTTCAACTTTATCGCTAAAGCATAAGGCTCAAAGTTGATTGAAAAAAGTTGACAGTTTCGGGTAGCTTGATGTGCTGGTGTCTGTACAATACAAAGTCACTTCACCGTGAAATTGTTACAGAATAGGCCGCCCGCGATGTATCGCAGTGAGGTATCCTTCAGCATATGTGTGCGTGTATTTTAACATGCATTTGTTTACGCCACCACAGCCCTGTAAAAAAAGCGCGATATATTTGTCAAAAGCTTTAGTACTTATCAAAAATGAAACGAAGTCAACGCTCTGTGTAAAACAAATCTCGTGAATACATCATTATTTTAGTCCTAGTTTATGAAAAGTAATTAAAAAAAATACCAAGCAATTTGTTTTTGTAATTTTGACCCAAAATGTATTTTAATTAACTTACAATCGAATTGCGCTAAGTTAAGACTAAAATAATAGTAAAGGAGGACTCAACACTAACACCAAACACTTGTTCCAGGGTGACTTAGGGGGCATAGACGCAAGATTCGACGTCGCCATATCAACATGCTGCTCCGCTCTCGACAACATAGTTGTTGACACTGTGGACACAGCTCAAAAGTGCCTCATGTTTTTGAAGAACAACAACATCGGACGGTGGTCGTTCATAGCGCTCGACCAGCAGGATCAGTTCATTGGCAAAAACAACGAATGCAAACAGTTGTAAGTTCATTTTCCTAAGCACAGGTACGAACCGGGACCACCCCTATGTGGTGATGGTGATCACCGGGGTGGTTTTAGTGAGGTAAAAATCCCACACTCCCTGACCTCCCCCCCGGAGGTCGGGTGCCTTTTGAAGGTTTCACATCGACAAAAAAAAAAAGGTGTACGCACGGGCGCGTCTTTCCCGCGGCGGTTTTTTTTACGCACAGGGTATTTAACGCACTGCTCAGCGCCGCCGTTGAGATGTGGTGTTGGCGAAGAATGCTCCGCATACCAGAACATGTCTATCCATGATCAGCTTCGCATAAAAGATAGACTAATATCCACCATCTGTTACTTAAGGATTCTCGGTTACTTTGGTCACTTTGCCCGTCGGGAACCAGATAATCTAGAAAAGTTGGTGGTCGTGGGCAAGGTAGATGGAAAAAGACCTCGCGGACGGTCACCTAACCGCTGGTCAGACCAAGTAACCGCCCTCACTGGACTCTCTGTTACGAACGCCTTGAGAGAAGCTGAGAACCGAACGAAGTGGGAGAACATCGTGCGTAAAGCCACGAAGGCATTTCATAGACACGAGGGGCCCGTGGCTAAATAATAACAGCCGCACAGGTCGATCGATCAGGTTAAGCTACGCTTGCCGCGGTTGGTCTGTGGATGGGTGACCATCTTTACATACCGTGACCTCGGAAAGCACGTTAGGCCGTTGGTCCCGGCTGTCATTCGTGGCTTTTTGACAGTCGTTACGGGTAGTCAGAAGCCCGAAAGTGTGACAACCAGTCTTGCCAAGGGGTATCGTATTACCCACTTATCCAGTAACTAGGTTGTGGAGGTCAGATAGGCAGTCGCTCCATGTAAAATACTGGTATTCAGCTGCACCCGGTTAGACTAGAAAGAAGCCGACCCCAACATAGTTGGGAAAAGGCTAGGCAGATGATGACCTTCAGTAATGAAGTACGTGACCAAGAAGAGCTTAGCGCCGAGACTTGAAAATCCAATAGTGTTTTTTGACGCGCCGGGATGCTCTCTGTTGGATTCTCAATGCCCGGCCCAACACCGACAGTTGAAAATCCAGTGCGCGATAAAATACTGCCGCGATAAGTTTACGTTCGTGCGTACGTCTGCTAAGAGTGAGGCCACACGTAGGGATGTGACAGTATACATAAAAAATCGATTATTAATTAATCGATTATTTTGCCTAGTAATAAAATCGATTATAAAATAATCGATTTTTTTAATAAAAATAATCGATTTTATTAAAATAATCGATTTTTTCCTTTTTTTTTTTTGATAGTTTAAATTAAACGCCTGAAATATCGATAATAACTATCTATCACAGCACTCAGTTTTATTATTATTAATAATAAACATTAATTACACAACAAGTAAATAATTTCACACAAAAAGGATTTTTTTAAATTTCTCCTTTCGCGCGAAATTCAAATTACATTAGATTAGACATTACGTTTACGTTAGATTTCTACCACCAACCACCAATCTCATATGAAAAAGTGTTAATGGTAGAAATCTAACTTAGAAAGATGTATTAATGATTCTAATGATTATAATTATCTAAATATGTACCTGTTATTGTCGTGAATCATATTTTAATCAATGTATAACTTAATACTGACCAGCAAATTGCAAAAAACGTAAAAAAACATGAATTTCGCGGGCTAACCTGGCGCTTTCGCCTTAAGATACAATATCGCTCGCCATACAATTCAATGGACCATTACACACGACGAAGATAATATTTATTTCATATTTAAGGGAATTACAAAAGGATTACAAAGATAAAATATTAAAGTATCTTAGCCGTGTGTAGCGCCCTTTAGCGTCATTCATTTATTAGTTAGTCGCGGTACTTTGCGGCTTCACGCTCCTGACTAAAAAGCTGTGTTGCGGCCGTTCTAACTTCTAGGTGAAAAAAATCGGCAGTGAATAATAAATCGATTTTTTATTAATCGATTTTTTGTAATATTAAAATCGATTATAAAAATCGATTTTTTTGAAAAAAAAATCGATTATTAATCGATTTTTTCTATAATCGATTTTTTTTTCACATCCCTAGCCACACGCGCGTTGCCAGTGCGTTGCGTCATCGCACCGCTATGATTTCAACGCACTAGGTGCCACACGGGCAATAGGGTGTAGGCTTATGATGATGATGTTAAATATACCAGAGTGATACCCACAGATCTAGATACACCTAGATAACGCAAGAGCAACTACTTCACGTGCCAAAAATCGCACCAGCACTTGGCTGGTTTTTCACATTGTTTCCCTTTATTTTCAGCCCCGAGAACGCCCTGCGTCTTTTCGACCTGGTAACCGTGAGAGACGAACGTGTCCTTCCCGCGTTCTACTACGTGTTGCGCGATACTCTAGTCTGTGACGACTTAGAACAGGCGACGCGCATTGCGTATGGAGAACCACGATATAGAGTTGTGACGCTGAGAGGGGATCTAATTGAGATTGCCGGTGAGTTATAATATTGTTTTTAATAAATAACTAGCTGCGCCCCGCGGTTTCACCCGCGTAAATGTCGATCCCGTGGGAATATCGGGATAAAAAGTAGCCTATATGTTAATCCAGGGTGTCAGCTACCTCCATACAAAATTTTATCAACATTGGTCCAGCCGTTTGAGCGTGAAGAAGTAACAAACATATAAACACACCCCCACACACACATTCACACCCACACACACACATTCACACCCACACACACACTCACAAACTTTTGCCTTTATAATAGTAGTGTGATAATATCCGTCGCGCTTTCTACTACGTGTTGCGCGATACTCTAGTCTGTGACGAGTTGGAACAGGCAATGCGCATTGCGTATGTAGAACCACGATCACGTCTGCGGAGTTTTGCTAGCTAATTTAATTTGATCCTATAGTTGTCCTGGGTAACGACCGTAGGTAGTGTAGTTACTTAAAATATCAGTTTTTTTTTGTGGAAACTTCACAGACGTGAGAGGTATCGATATTTAAATACCTAGTATAAAACAAGAAAGAAACTGTATTTTTTAACTCATACTTCAAGTAAACTTTACCAGCGGTCGTTACCCCAAAAACAAAGAACATCAAATCTTTCATTCACATTTGTGACGTTTCGCTAGCTAATTTAATTTGACTCTGTGTACAAATTATTAAGTAACATTTACCAATGTACCTAAATGATAACTAATAAAAAATATTCTAGGTACTATGACCGGCGGTGGCAGGACACAAGTGCGAGGTAAAATGTCCAGTTCTGTACAACAAGACACCAGTGAACAAGACCCAAGGGTCATGAAGGCGAATGAAGAAAATTTAGCGAGATTGGAACGAAGGTATGTCAACTTAAGGTCTATAGGTCTATACTCACTCGCCGCAGGAGACGCCCTGTGCGTCGGGAATCGATAGCCGATTCCCGGCCACTGTAGGCGCGGGCTTGCGGACGGCGAGCAATGGGCAGCTCGCCGTCCGGTAAGGACCAGGCCCGGGGCAACGGCGCGATGTGTTCCACGCGCGCCTCAAGGAGATGTCAGCACTAACTGACGGGGTCCGCTAGGGCCGATGCCTGCCAGGGTCGCGGGCTGTTCGAAAGAGATACCGGGGCCCCTGGCACAGGCAACTGAAGGAACACGGGTGGGTTTTAGTCAGTAAAAGTCTGACACGACCTCAGCTCCGCCCAGAGCGGGAGAAGTTATTTGGTAATTCCCACTCAAAAAAAAATGTCTATACTCACTACAAGGTTCGAGTAATGAATTAATATTTAAATATGATTAATGCAGTCGTAGTGGAGGTAGATTTAGATTTTATAATAGTTGACAATAACGCCATCTATAGAGCAGTTTTGGCCCAGGCCGGAGAAGTAGGCCGTAATCCCACGCGGGCCCAGTGCGGGTTGGTAGATATAACCATGCCTTTCCTCGTGATATTCTCCTTCACCGTTTTAAAAGCAGGCGATGAAATCAATCAATCAACTCAGTCTATCGCAGTCCACTGCTGCACATAGGCCTCTCCCAGGCTGCGCCACAACACCCTGTCCTCCGCCTTCCGCATCCAGTCCGTCCCAGCCACCTTCTTTAGGTCGTACGTCCGTCTAGCTGGAGGGCGTCCCACACTACGCTTGCCGATACGCGGTCTCCACTCCAGGACTCGACTGCTCCACCGGCCATCGGTCCTTCGACAAACATGACCAGCCCACTGCCACAAGTTGCTTACTCTGCAAGCTATGTCGGTAACTCCGGTTCTTTTCCGGATAATTTTTGGCGATGAAATAAACTGGATTGGCCTGGCCCTATATCCTACAACTCGCAAGTCGAGGCCGTTACCACTGCTCTCGTATTTCCATGTCGAAAAATCAATGATTGAACCTCTTTGCAGGTTAGCGGAGTTAAACAGAGACCTACCACAACTACAAAGGACGTCAGATACCCTAGAAAATAGCGTCCGCGAAGGAAAAATTACGCTAAACAAACTCAAGATTGATATCAAGAATTTGACTGAACAAATTCCAATTATGGAGGTAATTAAATATATGTGGTTATCTAGTTAATACAAATCTTACATTCAGACAGAAAGCACGGTCTAAACCGCTCGGTCTAGAAGCATGAAATTATGCACAATTGTTCGTCATACAGGCTGTCTGGTAGATTTTCAAACACCCGATATAAGAAAAGAGGGCACTAAGCAAGGATTTTGGAAAAAGAGCGATGAAAGTTTGTATGAAAGATGATAATTTATGCCAATGCAATCGGATCAGGCACACGGTTTGACATAATTGCTTAAGAGCTCAACTGTCACTATTCAGACACAATTACTTTTTCTTTTGTTAGAACTTATTAAGGCTTGTATTCATGCCAACGACCTTGTGCATTTGGGCGTCGCGTTGCCTAGCAACACGAGGCGCCCCGCACTGAATTCGTGGACGAGTGCGGGGATGATATAGACACGGACTTTAAACGATCGCATTTTTAATTTATTATATTAAAAAATATACATGTTTTTAAAAAGTAACTTAACCAAATCATTTTCGTTTGTATTGCAAAGCAGTAGATATTTTGTTTATATTCTTTTGATAAAAAATTAAGGAGTAAAATGGTTTCATCGCAACGATTTGGAGGTGATTTGGTGGTTTTTTTTCTTAATAGGTGATATCGACAGAAAAATTATGGCTAAACCAAATTACGATTCATATCATGTAGATTACCAACAATTTTTTCAGATGTAATTTCTCTGTAAGTTCCGGAGAAAAGCTGCTTCATCTGCACGCTGTTTTTAAGCTTTTTTCGAAAGAGTAGCCTTAACATAGTGTCATTTACTTTTTGGAACGAAGTTCTTTAACGCAACTTGCGGTATTAGAAAACTGGTTCCCGAAGTGGCGGCGCGTAGTCACTACGCGCCGCCGGGAACCAGTTTAGACGTCGCGGGGGGAGTCAAACACCTCACTCCCCCCCCCTGACCCGACGGCACCAGTGGGGGGTTGCGGAAGGATCGTACGTATGCGCGCCCCCCGGCGTAGGTGTGAGATGGAACACCGGGGTGGTTTTTAGTCAGTAGCAAGAGTCTGACAGATCCCGCCTTAATTTAAAAAGTCTATGAATCCAAACGAATTAAAGTCATTGTTATTGAAGTTATTACAGCATAGAAGAGTTTCTCAAAGATAATAGTAGTTCGAATTATTATGTGGTACTAATATAGTAGTTGTACTAATATATTTTAATAACTTTATATGATAATTATTCAACATTCTATCATGACTCTTATTGACATACATTTCTTTGAATTAAATTTATATTAATTTTGAGTTATTATTAAGTTAAATTATTATAATTTAATATTAAGACTAATAATGTTGTGACCAATGTGGAATGTAATTTTTTTTTGTTACTTTTCTGGCTTTATGATGATATTTAATTTTGTGTTACATTTTTTGTTAAAACCACTGTTCGACACAAATGTAAATTGGCATTTTAGAATGACGAAAATTTTGATCTTCGTTCCTGCCATCGCCTGCTTCCTTCGCTCGCGACTCCATTTTTTAAATATTTTTTACGTTCTTTATATGTATTCTTTTTTTCCTTTCTATATTAAAATTCTGTATACGTCATCTTTTCGTTTTGTAAGTAACTGAGTTGAATATGTCAACAGAATCAAATAAAACAACAAGAGGCTAGGGTGGCAGCTAGCAAGGTGGACCCGGAACAGAAAGCCGAATTGGAAGCAACACTTGAAGCTACTCAAGAACAAGTTGACACGGCCAAGGAGGCTGCTAGCAAAGTAAGTTATCTCCTTTAGTTCTGAGTTGAGCTACACCAGGGGTGGCCAACGCGTGAATGGTTGATCGCGGCTTTTAGTCCAGTTTTGCCTATAAAATTTGAGGGTTTCCCTCGATTTCCATGGGATCCTCTCATCAGATTCCAACTTGATGATAATGGGACCACCTCGAGAGTATACCCTTTCGAACAAAAAAAGAATTTTGAAAATCGGTCCACAATTGGCGGAGTAATCGCGTAACAAACACAAAAAAAAAAAAAACATACCATCGAATTGAGAACCTCCTCCATTTTTGAAGTCGGTTAAAAATAAATTGAAATATTAATTGAGCAATGTCAAAAATAAATTGAAATATTAATTGAGCAATGTCATAGGGTGCTATCATTTAAAAATTCACCGACGGCGTAATAGCATTTTTCAACTAGTAGTTTCGTTAATTTCTTTTTGAAAAAATGAGTTGTATTATTTTTAAAGTCGACAGGTAATTTATTGTAAATAACTGGTCCCATATGCATAATATTCTTTCTTAATAATGCAGTTTGTCCATTGCTTAATGTGGGCCAGGGTTTTTTTAAATATTTTTTTTTTATGTCTATGTCGTGATGGCCCATTGGTTAAAGGCCTTGCATCTCATGCACGAGAGTCAAATTCTATTTACAGATGGAAGAAGATGTGCAACGAGTGGATTCACAGATAGCGGCGATCGCCGGCGGCAAAGTGAAAGATTTACAGAAAACTGTGAACGATCTCGCTAAGAAGATTGATAAAATTAACTCTGAGATAACGAAGCTGAAGGTCGGCATTAATACTAGTAAGAGGTTAGTTTGAACAATCTTGGCAATTATCATCTTTTCGGCCGAAAGACGTCTACTGATGGCCATAGGCCTCCCCCAAGTATTTAATCCTCGAAGTAAATCAATGCAGATAATCCGAGTTCCTACTATTATTCTATTCAACCAATATTACGTTCAGATAATTATCAAGTTTTGGGAATGCAAACTCAATGTTATACATTACAAAGTTCAAAATCCATTGCAACTGAAATTTATTTGAAAGCTTTTATTACAAACTGTTAATCAAAAATCAACCTAGACAACGTAACGCTAAAGTAGATAGTTGATTAAGTGGCATTACATGTAAGTTATCTGAGTGACCCGCCCCTACCATCGGTAAGTAATTATGACTGGAATCTGAATTTCTTTATTATTATTTTTTATTCTTTTTCTTTATTTGTGGACTAACAAATGTTTTTTTTTTTTTATTCGACTGGTTGTTCCAGTCATTAGCACGTTCAAACAAACTCTTCAGCTTTATTATTTAATTTTTCACAGGAACGCAAAGAAATCGAAAGAAAAAATTCAGCAGATGGAAGCTGACCTGAGAGAGACCGAGAGGACCTTGGAAACATTGAACAATCAGAAGAAGGAATACAGTTTGGAGAGCGCACAATTACAGAAGGACTTAGAAGACGTAAGTCATATAATCGTTGAGCTCCTTAAGTCTTGAGTTGAGCTGCACGATTTCTGACAAATGAGTGCACTGACTGGACAGGTCTTCTCAATCTGTGTGGTTCTTTCCTCAAAAGACCACCTCAGACATCGATCTACATGGTCTTCATATAACCTGACCTAGATTATGTCTGGACTTTAAAAGAGAGCCTCTGAGTTTGTTTCGGCCTTTCTTCTCTGAGTAGTCAGATAGGAAACTCCGACCGTACCCGCTATAGACACTCAAAAGAAGTTCATATATTTGAGTCCGCCGTGCCGCGACCACTCTGCGCCCGTGCTGCCAGTCTGGCCAACACTTAGTCCCATGTAATATGGGAACCTATTGCCATCAACTGGGCACAAATCTAGACACTGGGTTGGTACTGAAAAAATCTAGATTATCCATCTATTTTTTTTTAGTAGCAACCCAGTGTCTCGACCTAATAACACTATATCCGACCTGGGAATTGAAATCTAAGCCTTTCATCAGCTTCCAAGCTATGCTAACCATGACCATATCGGTTTAGTAGTTTCACTGTAGTGTTCTTAAAAAAAAAATTCTAAATGGTGGCCCTCACCGTTCCCCCTCACTCGCACTTTTCAGTTTAGGCTCGCATTCCTAATTAATCACAATGTAATTTTATAAGCCTTGTTTCCACTTTCAGCTCGACGAACAAATAAACGATGGTACTGGAGAGTTTTCGGAGCTGAAGCAAGAGATACAGAAACTTCAGGGCAAAGAAAACAAAATTAAAGCCGAACGTTTGGAACGTAACAATGCGGTGATGAAGATGGAGAAATCTATTCAAGAGTGTCAGGGCAAGACACCTTTGTGGGAGAGAGAGGTAAGTTAACAATTTGTTGCCCGTGGTCTCACTCGTTATCTAGGAAAAAATCTTCATGATGAAATGAAATGATTTTTATTTTTGTAAGTAGGTTTGTACAAACACTTTTACACGTCAATCATGTTTTTTTTAAAACTAGATGAAGTCGGCGTTTCCTATCTGACTACTCTGAGAAGAAAGGCCGAAACAAACTCAGAGGTCACAGTCTCTTTTAAAGTCCAGACATAATCTTGGTCAGGTTATATGAAGACCATGTAGATCGATGTCTGAGGTGGTCTTTTGAGGAAAGAACCACACAGATTGAGAGGACCTGTCCAGTCAGTGCACGCATTTGTCAAAAATCGTGCAGCTCAACTCAAGACTTAAGGAGCTCAACGATTCGACGAACAATACCAAAGAAAGGACATTTGGGTAGGCCACATAAATAACTCAAACTGCCAGACCATGAAAAAAAAACAGAACAGAGAGAATAAAAAAAATAATATATAGGTATATATGTAAAATGACCCACATCGTCTTCACATTCACAATGAAAAAATAATATAATACTTTACAAAGTAAGCAAATGTCATTGTTTAAAAAAAAAAAATCATCAATGTCAATGTGTATATAAAAAAGAAAAAAATCATTCAAAATGCAGAAATTGGAAGCAGCTCAATCCCAAGCCTTTTTGTCTTCAATATAATCTTTAACGGTATAAAAGGCTTTCTGGCACAACTTACGTTTAATGAAAGATTTGAATTTATTAAGGCTTAGATCTTGAACGTGGCTTGGTAGTTTATTGTAAAAGCGTATACATTGGCATCTGAACGAGCCACCTATTTTCTTGAGCCTGGTTGTAGGTACAACATATTTGTGTTTGTTTCTAGTATTTATATTATGGATATCACTGTATTTTTTAAACAATTTTATATTTTTATGGGCATATAAAAGATTTTCATAAATGTACTGAGAAGGCACAGTCATTACATTAATCTCTTTAAATTTGTCTCTGAGAGAGTGTCTCGGACTTAATTTATAAATTGATCGAACAGCTCGCTTCTGCAAAACAAAGATAGTCTGAATATCGGCGGCATTTCCCCACAATAGAATACCGTACGACATTACACTATGAAAATAGCTAAAGTACACTAAACGAGCAGTCTCTATATCAGTTAAATTACGAATTTTTCTAACAGCGTATGCTGCAGAACTTAGCTTTTTTGACAATTTATCTATATGTGGACCCCACTGAAGCTTAGCATCCAAAGTTATGCCCAGGAATACTGTGTTGTCTTCAGGATTCAATTCCTCGCCCTTTATCAACACATTAGTTTTCACCTGCCTTACGTGGGGTAGCGTAAACTTAATGCATTTGGTTTTCTTCTCGTTTAGAAGCAAATTATTAACATTGAACCAGTGGACTACTTTCGAGATCGCGCTATTTACATCGTCAGTAACCAACTGCTGACGTTTAAGTTTAAACAAAAGAGAAGTGTCATCTGCAAACAACACTATATCATGATGATCCTTTATGAGGTACGGCAAGTCATTAATATAAATGAGAAACAAGAAAGGACCAAGAATTGAGCCCTGTGGGACTCCCATTGTTACTATAGATCCGGGTGATCTTTTTCCATTAACGTCAACGCTCTGAATCCTTTTACTCAAGTATGAAATAAGAAGATCCAGAGCAGTGTTTCGGATCCCGTAGTGGCGGAGTTTCCTGATTAACGTTTCGTGAAGAACGCAATCGAATGCCTTGGACAAATCACAAAAGATGCCCAAGGCATCGCATTTATCTTCCCATGCATTATAAATATGTCCTAATAGTTCAACGCCGGCATCAGTAGTTGAACGACCCCTTGTAAAACCAAACTGTTTGCTATGTAATAATTTATGTTTATTAAAAAATCTTTGCATTTGGTCTAAAATTAATTTCTCAAAAATTTTACTAAAGGTAGGTAGTACAGAAATAGGTCTATAATTTGTGGGGTCTGATGTACTACCTGATTTAAACAAAGGTATTATTTTACTATTTTTCATAAGGTCAGGAAACTCCCCATTGTCAATACAACTATTAAAGATAATAGCTAGAGTAGGCGCTACAATGTCAATAATAGACTTGGCTACTTCTACAGAATTACCCCACAGATCTGCAGTCTTTTTTACATTTAAAGTGTGAAAGGTTTTAATTATATCTCTACAGGTAATATATTCAAAACGAAATTCCGAATCGCAACCATTAACATTTTCCTTAAGCAAAGACTCAGCAACAGAAGGTGATGAGTTTAGTGATTTAGTAGTTGAAACGGGAATATCCGAAAAGAAATTTTCAAATGCCTCGGCGACTTGTGTGTCTGATTTTATTATGTTGTCATTAATAGACAGGCTGTAGTCAGTATTTCGGTTACTAGATCTTCCCGTTTCACTATTAATAATATTCCAAGTCGTTTTAATTACATTACTGCTGTTTTTAATCTTTGAACCCAAATAACGTGACTTGGCCATATAACAAACTTTTTTAAATAATTTTGAATAATTTTTAACATACAAATTAAATTCATCAGTGTTAATATAAGTCCTTTCATTGTACAGTTCATAAAGCCGTGTTCTACTTTTATGAATACCAATGGTAGCCCAATCACTGAACGATGCATTACTATTAACCGAAATAGTCTTGGGAATAAAGGTGGAATCAAATTGTTTACAGTATACATTGAAAAAATTATCATAAAGATGATTAGGATCAGCCTGAATAGACAAAACTGGTAATTTATCAATGAGTTTAACTTTAAAAGCCTCCAAGCGACTTGCAGTTTTGGGGTTAACAGTGATATCCTTTTTAGCCACTTTTTTGTTTTGATTTTGAATAGTAATCCTTTGCCCGCAATGATCAGAATCTAGTAAAGTTATAATTTCTTTGTGGCTTGGTATAATATCTGTATATATATTATCTAGGCATGTGGCACTAGTAGGGGTTATTCTTGTGGGCTCCAAAAATAGGTTTAGAAGATTGTAGGACTGAAACAGACTTAAAATTTTACTACAAGAACCTGAGTTTTCTAATAAATTGACATTAAAATCACCGCAAATGATAACGGACTTGTTTGAGTTACAAATCCTGTGTAACACTTCATCCATTACCTTTTCAAAGCAGTCATACAATCCTGAAGGGGGTCTATACACACTTAATACAATAGAGTGCTCCAATTCTACACAGGCAATTTCAACCGTACGCTCAACTGATAGGCTCACAATATCTATACGATCTTTAAATTTGAGCTGGTTACTTACTAAAATTAATGAGCCACCATGTATAGCATTTATTCTGCTAAACGAACTACCAACCTGGTGATTATTAAAATTGAACAAGAACTGGTGGCTTTTCAGCCAATGTTCTGTTATACAAAGTATGTCAATACTATTAAAATTCATAAATAATTCTACTTCTAATTCTTTGTTCATAAATCCTTGAATATTTTGATGCACTAGGTTGATACTATTGACTGATTTTAAGCTTTTTTTGCATACATTATAGCTAGAGGTTGCCTCTATTGTCTTAATTTCTAATTTAAATTATTAGCAATGTCATTAATAGAGACCAAATTATTGGCAGAATTATTTATAATGTCATTGCATTGCTCAAAAGAAGCAAGTTGTTTAGCCAAATTTTTGGCTGTAATAGAAAAAAAATAAGATAGCGACACAGCTATCTGTCTTTTATAATAGTCAGAAAGATAGTACATAACAATGTTATATCTATCTTTTGTCAAATAGAAGTTATTACTAACATAATTATTAATATCAACTAAATGGAACATGTTATTATTAAATGTCAAGTTATGCATTGTCATATTCAATTCAAATCTTAAGCTATTTTCTTCCTGTGGCAAACTGTTACTATAAGGGAATGTAAACAATACAACTTTTCTTAAACTAAGATTGCATAATGTTCTATGATACTGGAGCAGTTCTCCTTTGTTTACATTTCCCCTATTACCTATAAAAATTAATAAAGTTGTATCCTGGGTAAAGTTACATTTAATAATTTTTTTCATAATATGAAACAAAGAACAACCAGGCATACAGTAATTTATTATTGAGTGTCCCGGATATTCAGCTGTTAACAAGTGTCCTAAGTCCTTACCGATCTCATCACAAAATAACACAATATCATTATTTAAAGTTTGTTTACACTGTTTATACGAACTATTAGTAGAAGGAATTATCAAATCAACACAGGGCTGCACTAAGGTGGTATTACAAGTTATCAATGAATGGTCCGGTGTGACATTGGTTGGTGTTTGACAATGCTCACAGTTGGTTTTTTGTGAGTTTACCAGCTCATTCATTGCCAACACATATTCCCTCATTAGGTCTTCAGAGGTATTATATTTGTTGGTCATTGAACTAAGTTTCTCCTGTAGATGGTCAAGTTCAGATTGCAAGGTCTCTGTGTCAATGTTGTACTTCCTAGTACTCTGCTCCAAATTATAAGAATACATGTCTAATTGTTTAATTAAATTCAACCTTTCTCTATTGTTTATTTCATGTACAGTCAGTAAAAGAGTTAGGTATACAGAACCGATAGATGTTGTCGAATAAAATTTAATTTTATGAATAGAAAACAAACAGCTCATTTATCAAATTAAATTTCAGTCGACAACATCCATTGGTTTATTAATAAACTTCAACTATATCCGATGAGCCTGCATACCTAACTCTTTTGCTGAATGTGCCTACTCGTGTGACTAATGACTGTATTATACGTGTAAGTAAATAATAGTTATTTATGCAATGTGATATGAACGTGAAATGTTTTCGGCGGCACTCGTGTGATACTATACACGAGTGCCGCCGAAAACATTTCACGTTTCACAATACGGAACCCTCGGTGCGCGAGTCTGACTCGCTCTTGCCCGGTTTTTTTTTTTTTCATTAACCAAATCTTGTTTTTCTAGTACAGAATAGTGCAACAAACGAAACTTATTTGACATGCAAATCTTTAAACTCAGTCTGAAATGAGTTACTAAGAAGTGTCATTTTACTGCACTTAATTAAAAGTCGGTCTATAGAGAGTTTCGCGACCTAATTTAATTTTTAATCGGTACGAAATGTATAAGAAAAAAAATACTAAATCCATCCATATTATGATTACCATTTTATTTTCAGCTACGATCTCTAAAACTCGAAGACCCAGGCATTGAAGGCATTCCTGGAATAGAGCCCATTCCTCCTCTAGCGCAGCACACTACAGAAGAGTTAGAAGAGGTAGAAGTAGAGGAGTTGAGGGCCCGACTGACTGCGCAGAAGAACAGGATCGGAGACAAGAAGCCTAATATACAGGCTATTCAGGTAACATCTTGAAGGATACACTAATAGCCTTCGTAAGTATAGCTAGACGCATCGCCATTTTATCACCCAAACTATTCAGCTCGCGTAGGGGCTTCTTGTGGCTAAGTAATAACAGCCGCACGGGTCGATCGATCAGGTTAAGTTACGCTTGCCGCGGTTGGTCCGTGGATGGGTGACCATCTTTACGTTTTATTTTTTATATTCCATTATATCTACAGTCGGCTATTTAGCCATAATTTTATTTATTTATTTATTTATTACATACATACGCTACCATTACAGTTAGACGTGGTCTACTAGGGTGGAATTGTTTTGATGGCCATTCCAATGAATAGTCTCAAATCTACATGTGGCAACACTTCAGTTTCTTTGATCGAGTTCCAGTATCTGCCATCGTACCTCGGAAAGCACGTAAAGCCGTTGGTCCCGGCTGTCATTCGTGGATTTTTGACAGTCGTTACGGGTCATCAGAAGCTCGAAAGTCTGACAACCACTCTTCCCAAGGAGTTTCGTAATAACTAGTAACTGGGTTGTGGAGGTCAGATAGGCAGTTGCTCCATGTAAAATACTGGTTCTCAGCTGCATCGGTTAGACTGGAAGCCGACCCTAATATAGTTGGGAGGATAGGCAGATGATGACTGTTTAGCTCGTGTAGCATGACCAATTCTATCTCTACTCTGCCAAGAATAGACAAAGTTCTTTCTATCCAACTCGACATATCTTCTGCCCGAGCACGGGTTAGGGGGCAACTGGCCTCTGGTCCGCGGCCCACATTACACGGAGTAGGAACAGTAGTGGAAAAGTGGGCCGAATGCGTGGGCCAGAATACCATGCGAAAAAGTATCGTAGTTAAATCGACACGGGGCCACCCGTAGACTCGCGTTTCTATGAAGACATTCACACACACACACACACACACACACACATTCACAGTCATTCTTTCCATAGCAACGGGGAGCGAATTTTTAAATCAATATAGATTCTTGTCTCAGTCTAATGTGATGTAGACTATTTAAGACTTGTTGAGAAGAAATGTTTCTATCCCCAAGGGTTAAAAAGTAGAGTAAAATTGGTCGTCACATTGGTGCCGATTCCGTTGTTTACAAACTAAACTAAATTTAAGTTTAGTGCATCTTTTTCTTTCTATTTCATTAAGAAAAGGTCAGAAGATAAATTTTAGTTTAGTCCTGTTAAATTAATCAAGCGTGTTCTGTCAGCTGCACGTTACAGGAGCTAAGATGTAGGACGCTAATTATGGCGCTAAACACGTAGCTGAATTTTATTCTGGGCCGAGTCCATTAAGATTGCCCGATAAGAGGAAGATGTTTTTCCTTTCAGGAATACAAAGCCAAAGAGGAGCTGTACCTTCGTAGGGCGGCAGAACTTGACGATATAACGACCCGAAGAAATGATATGAGGGCTCTCTATGATCAACTTAAGAAGAAGAGGACTACTGATTTCTTGTGTGGTAAGCGTGCACTCATTTTGTATTGCAATCTAAACCTTAATGCAATAATATAAGAGTCACATAACACATTCTCGTGTGGAAACAAATCATAAGAGAAAAATAAAAACTTACAAAAAAAAAAAACAACTTGTAAAAAGTTTTTATTTAATTAAACTTTTTTTTTTACAAACGCAGTGATAATAAATTATCTTTTCATAGTTTTTCAAGAAATACTATGAAAAACAAAAATAATTTTGCGGTCGATATAATCGATGCTGTGCATGCGTAAATATTCATCCCAACGACGGAGCCCTTCATGCATGGTCCGACACGCACTTGGGCGGTATTTTTTCTTCTAAGTTTATGGGTCTATTAAAGGAGGGATTTAAAAAATAAAAGAAAAAGGAAGGAAAAAAGGAGGAGGTAGGAGGGGAAGGGAGGAGGAAGGGAAAGATTTCACTTCGAATATAAAAAACTGTGTATTTATACTTGTATTCTACAAATATTAAAAGCCCAAATAATGTTGAATGTTTATGGTAAATTAAACCTTATTTTTATTAAATTACAGGTTTCAACACAATAACAGCGAAGTTGAAGGAAATGTACCAAATGATCACTCTTGGAGGTGACGCCGAGTTGGAGCTGGTTGACTCGCTAGATCCGTTCACTGAGGGTATTATTTTCAGGTAAAGAAATGATGTTTCAAGTAAAAGCGCTTCTTTACCCGATTGCACGACAGCAAAGACATGGTTATGTTCGCAAAGTGTGGGTGTACAGTCACGAGCATAAGTATGTATACACTTGACTTTATTCAAAGGCGATTTTCTCCTTTATTTTTGAATGAAATTTTATGTTATTACGAACATAGTATTTTCAAACCTATACGTTTATGTAGTGTCGTATTTCAACTTTGCTTTCGTTATTTCGTAAAAAAATCGCAATTGAAAGTTGCCAAGTGTTGACATATTCGTGCTCGTGACTGTACTACACCTCTGCCCACCCTTTCGAGGTTACAGGCGTGATGATATCTTTGTCATTTAAGTTGGAAACAGTACCAATAATGAGCAAACCTCTTTTCCTTCCAGTGTCCGTCCCCCAAACAAATCATGGAAGAACATCTCAAATCTCTCCGGCGGTGAGAAGACTCTATCGTCGCTAGCGTTAGTGTTTGCGTTACATTACTACAAACCGACACCTCTGTATGTCATGGATGAGATCGACGCCGCGTTGGACTTCAAAAACGTGTCCATTGTCGCTAATTATATTAAGGTGAGTCATCATCTGCTAGTCCCATTTCAGCTTAGCGGCTTTTTGAGCAACGTCAGTAATCTTTGTTTTGGAGCGGTGTGGTGTTGCGAATGTGATCGGTTAATTTGACGCTTAGAAGCGCTCCTTTGCACCTTGGCAAACCTTGAGTTTGAACTAACCCATCTTCCCTAGAATTGCATGTGTGCATTCAGTGACTGTGTCTATACTTTCTAGTGCCCGCCCCTTTTGAGCATGTGTGCAATAAGATATAATATAATAATATAATATAATATTCCACAACTATCACACAACGCCGTCTAGTCTCAAGCTAAGCAGAGAGAGTTTTCTTGTGTACGTGCGAAAAAAGCCGCCCCTTTTGATAATGTGTGCCGTATCTGTTTCTTTTGTTTTTGTGGGAGTTTGACACTTGAACTTGAACAAATATACAGTGAAGGCATATCTCCGGATATCTATGGATCAGGCAGTTCCGCTTGTCGTATAACGAACATGTCTTGGTGGAACTATTGGCGTTTCGCGGTAGAGATGTGATCCCCGCCTCAAGCGGTCAATCAAATTGCAACAGACGATCTTCTTGAATAAAATTTTCCATTTTTTCCTTTCAGGAACGCACCAAAAACGCCCAGTTCATAATAATCTCACTACGATACAACATGTTCGAGGTATGCAACCGTCTCGTCGGCATTTACAAGACCGAAGACTGCACCCAATCCGTTACTGTCAACAACCAACTCCCAATATTCCCTATAAGGATAATGACACACGAAATTTTTGTTATTTAAACAGCAATTTTGTTTACTATGTCGTAAGGTTCATTTTAGTGTATTGTAATAAGATTTGTTGTATTTTGTGATGTCATCGTTAAAAAGTTTAATGAAAACGTAACCCGTGGGTACACCAACGGGTTAAGTTTTCATTAAACTGTGCTTTCGACAACGTCCGTACTACGTGGAATACACCGGTTCTTGGGGTCTCCTTTCGTAAGTCCGTGAACGAAGAGACGGGCCCTTCCAAAAGTAGTTGCACCGTCAAAACAAGATTCAAATTCAATTTTACGGACGGACAAATTCGTAACGGGAATAGGTACAACTGTCACATCGTGGTGTCATTCATTTAATCATGTGTCCGTAAGTGATACGGAGCAGGAATCGCCCGTATCTTTGGCCGTGACGACGGACTTTGTGCTTAGGGTGTAGACTGGTCCGATCACCGAAGTTAAGCTACATCGGTCGCGATCAGTACTTGGATGGGTGATCTGCAAACATCGCGTGACGTTGACTTTTATTTTTTCTTAAATAATTTTAGATGAAATTAATTGCTATTTACCGTTATTTTGTGTAAGTTTTGAATATAATGCGTTGAACAATTTTATTAGTGTGAACTTATCATGAATTTATTGTAAGTTAGTTTGTAATTAAAACTACTATTTATCATCATACTCTCTACCTTTATCTGTTGATTAGGGGTGTGTGTGCAGTATACTGTGTACCCGTCATAGGGTACAACACCCAGTAGGTACACAGTTAGAGTACAACACCCAGTAAGTACACAGTTAGGGTACAACACTACACAGTTAGGGTACAACACTACACAGTTAGGGTACAACACTACACAGTTAGGGTACAACACTACACAGTTAGGGTACAACACTACACAGTTAGGGTACAACACTACACAGTTAGGGTACAACACCCAGTAGGTACACAGGGTGCAACACTCAGTAGGTACACAGTTTTTCAAGTTCTATTTCGCTATTTAGATTTTCGCACAGATATGTCTTTATAATGGTGCGCGTATTAAAACACTTATTTCAATAAACAATTATTACAGTAGTTTAAAATGTGTATTTATTTACTTCCTTCTAGCATGCACAGACGCCAGCACATTAAGCTACCAGAAAATGTCAAATTTTCCTAATCAACTTTGAACCTTATGCTTTAGCGGTAAAGTTGAAAATCTATGAAATAAATTTGACAGATTGTAGTAGTTTGATGTGCTGGCGTCTGTAGAACCCGCAAGAGTTGACCTTGAGACCTGAGCGGCCCCTCCCGACCCCGCGCTTGTACCGGTGTCACTGACTCTGGTAGAGCCACCATCAGGGATTTCAATTTTGATAACACAAAAAATTTGTCGCTAATTAGTCGGCAAATATCAGAATTTGTCTGTCACTGATTCAAAAGATATAAGGGTTTATAGGTGGCCGATCTAGAGTCTCCCCAGCAGGGCCACATTTATATCTTAAAAAACTAGGGCACCTAGCGAAGATCTGTTTTCTCCCATATTTTGTCGCCAAGTCACAGATTTAATCGGGTCTTAGTTTAGAGAGATATAGTGAGTTCAATTAGTAAGGTATAGTCCAAGAGCTAGATCGAAGTTTTCTCGTGAACTCTTCGTGGGCTATACCTACACCTATAAACCATCATATCTTTTGAATCAGTGATCGACAAATTCTGATATGGCGACTGATTTCAGACTCAATTGGCGACAAAATATGGGAGAAAACAGATCTTCGCTAGGCACCCCTTCGCTAGGTTACCATTTCAAGCCAAATCCATCTTTGACACTTGTTTATAAAACTAAAATAAAAAATACACAAAAACAAATGTCTTTTTATTTATTGTTACAGAACATCTCATTATACATAAACATAATTATACAATTCTCTTAGAAAAGCGAACAATGCTTGGAGCGCAATAACTTTGGTGGGACGTAGCACCGACCGGCGGCGGCGTAAGTACTCGCTCTTAAGTGCACTGATCAGCTGTTTCACCGCAGTCCTGTCGCAGTATATGGATTAACTTGAAACTCTGAACCATCTATGTAGGGTGTGGCCCCTGCATAAAAGGTTAAGGGCGAAAGCGTCGGGTTAGCACGCAAAATTCTCTTTTCTTTACGTTTTTTTTGCAATTTGTAGGTCAGGTAGTTTCAGGCTGAATGTTGAACAAAATATGATTCGCGACCGTAAAAAATGTATTTAAAATCATTAATACAACTCTCAAGTTCAAATTACCCTATAGAGGTGTGAGGAACAGGTAGGTACAGTTCACTCATCCTCCATAGAAAAGGGAGAATCCTCTGATGGGTGTCGTGTCTGGTGGCAGCAGCCCGCTATGCTAGTTGCACGGTAAACTCTGCTTGCGCGATGCAGGATTTTGCGTGACGTCAGTGAGATGCGTAGTTCGCATGTGGCGTTATAGATGCCGCCACAACCCTATCGAATGATTTACGACGTTAGGTATAAGAAAACAAGACATTTGAGGCCGATTTTTCTAACTTGGAGAGTTGTAATGATGATTTAGTTGAATAGGTTTTATATTTTTAAGTATTTAAATGATTAGGATTCTGTAAATACATTATGTAAAGGCGCTCCCTCACCAGGAGCATTCGCCTGTAAATTGTAACTGAAAAAGTCTGACAATCAGTCTTAGCAAGGGGTATCGTATTACCCAGTAACTGGGTTGTGGTCGTTGTGGAGGTCAGATAGGAAGTCGCTTCATGTAAAATATTGGTATTCGCTGCATCCGGTTAGACTGGAAGCCGACCCCAACATAATTGGGAAAAGGCTTGGCAGATTATGATTATTTTAACACACGTATACGGTTTCGCGTTTCCGATTTATGAACATATTTTTAATTTCTTTAAACGTTTTTATTCATTTATAATTTTCTAAAATAGCATCTAGGAACCTGTACTTAAAGAACTGTAGCGCAGGGGTCAATTGCCGGGGTCACGGATCATAACATCGCATCAATGAAATTAAAACGAATAACGTGCAAAGAGTGGGCAAATTCAAGGAAAGAGAGAGAGCCCTATGTCGGCGAGCGGCGTAGGCGGTCGTTTTCAAACTACGAACTATTTCATGTTGTTATAATTTTTATGATAACTGGCCACTAGCCCTACCCGTGTGTTAAATTAATTTCGCCATTGTTGCGACACGTTGCATTAGGACTTTTTTCAAATGTCAGATAACTTGTATCTCCCTTAGGGCTGAAGCCCGAACGCGAAGGTCAGCGGGATTGTCCGAAAGGGTTACCTCTGGCCCGGAACATAAAGGGCTAAGGAAGGAACACGGGTGGGTTTTAGTCAGTAAGAGTCTGACACTCCCTTCCGCTCCACCCATCCGAAAAAAAAAAAAAGAATAAATGTGGCGGTTTGACTTTTTTAGCTGTCAAACCGCCACTATTTCATAGAGAAACGCGACGATTGAAAAATCGGCTTCTAAAGTGCCACAAACTTATCTGGCCCGGTGGCAAAAAGAGGAACTAACGACGCCATTTTGAAATGTCAATCTGCCTGCCTGCTGAAATGCCAACCAAATGCGACATTAGCGACTCCCTCACCGGGCCAGATAAGTTTGTGGGACTGTACTTATTTCTAATCCTAGAGGAAGTTTCTCTTATGTCATAGACTGCCACCGCGGTCACCGGTGACCGCCAGCAATAGATTTTCTATTGTCTGTTGCCTGGCATTCAACGTGTAAAGGGGGATTCGCTAAGGTAGCCCTCTACTTAGGTTTTTTGCAGGTCAGTGTCAAGTTGTATGTTAATTAAAATATGATTCGCGACCGTAACAAATATGTATTGCTTTAAAGAATTATCACCACTAGGACTCTAGTTAGAATTGGCCTCAAATGTCATGATTTTATAAAATACACGGCAGTATGAACTTATGGGAGATGCATTGATGATTGTAAAAATCATAATTCAAAAAAATTATATTCGTTACGGCCGCGAATCGTATTTAGATCAACATACAACCTGCTACTGACCTGCAAATTGCAAGAAATTTAAGAAAATTTGAGATTTCGCGGGCTATCCTGCCGCTTTCGCCTTAATAGAAATTATGGTTCTAACACTTTTTGACTCCCTCCTCCTTTGTCCAATGTCAGTTTGACTATAGTTCGCGCGGAACTAGTTGGCCGCGCCTCTACTGGGGACGGGGGACGGGGGGTGTGAGGGCGGCGGGGTTGCCTATTGTTCGCAACGCACGTACTGAGTCATGATAAAGCGCCCCCGCCCCTCCGTCCCACCGCTCACATACCTAAGGTGCGGCCAACTAGTTCCGCGCGGACTGTAAGTGACCAACTTGGTCTTTTAGCCCATTAGTTTTACTCACGTATAAGAAAAATATTACTGAATTTCTTACATTTAAATGCATGCAAGTGCGAAGAACCATTGACCATTGATTAAACAATTAGTGACAATCAAAATATGCACTATGGAAGCCATTTGTGAAATATTGGCCGCTGTTGTTTGGCCTAAAATCGAAAGTGCCTTGGCTATAAAGGCGATTTTCGTACAATTAGATATTGAAAAGACACATTAATTAAAAGTTTATGTGATTCCCGATCTTAAATCTGGAAAATAAGGTTGAATTTCAAGGTGGAGTTAACAACAACTATCTATTAAAGTTGATATAAGGATATCATTTTCCACGATTAACTATAAAAGGTGAAGGCCTAGATAAATATCTAAACATATTCCATAATATTAGATATTCAAAGGACACATCAGAAGCTACGTTATGTGATTCTCGATCTTAAATCTGGAAAATAAGGTTGAATTTCGATTTTAACGTGGAGTTAACGAAATGGAGTTGAGTTACTTAATATTGTAAAAGGTGAAGGCCTAAATAAATATCTAAACATATTCCATAATTTACAATACGTTTATTAAATAATTTCAATTACATACATACATTTATGCAACTTTCAGTTCAGATATCACAAATTCAACATTTTTCAATTCAGGCTATTTTTAAGAATATGTCTGGATAGTGTGACATACATTCATTTAATATACGCTGACTTTTTAGGGTTCCGTTCTGATCTGATCCAGCCTGTTCCTTGCTGCCCTTACCCAGGGACGCCCTAAGCCGTACCCCACAAGGATTGCTCTTAGTGTGTATTCGCTTAGTTTTTAAGTTTTTTCAAGCCCTGGCTAGAGGCCTTAAGTTATTGAGGCACCGACAGGCAAGTCCGGTTAAGCAGACGACAACCTCCTAGGTTGAACTGCGAGACGCAATTAACAAAAAAAAAAGTTGGTCTCCGTACTCAAAGTGTACCAACGGGACCCTATATGGCTCTGCTGTCCGTCTGTCACAGAGCTGTATCTGAACCGTGATAGGTAAACAATAGAAATTTTCACAGAATGTCTATTACTATGGCCGCTGTATCAACAGATAATAAAAATAGAACAAAGTTATAAATTAAAGGGGGTCCATACAAGAAACGCATTTTTTAGTAAAGAATTTAAAAAATATAATATTTTATGTAGTGTTACATAATTGCATGATGGTACTGAACCCTTCGTTTGCGAGTCCGGCTCGCACTTGGCCGGTTTTTTTAGAGACAAAGAAAAGGACCTATTCGTGCTGATTCTGTTGTGTACCAAATAAACTTGATCCCACCAAAAACATTTTCATGTAAAATGTTGCCAAGACAAGACCACATATGGCTCGCACTGCCAAAATGTTATCAGATCTCATGTAGAGCCAAGCTTCTAACTCTACACGCCCTAACTTCACAAACTCTACACCTTAGTCAAAACATGCGGCTTGGCCGTTTCGTTACTACAAAAACTATTGTATAACAGAAAAGTAATGAACAGTGAATAAATTTTTCACCTTACGCCCATGTGATGGTAGCGAAACGGCCAAGCCACATATTTTGACTAAGGTGTAGAGTTTGTGAAGTTAGGGCGTGTAGAGTTAGAAGCTTGGCTCTACATGAGATCTGATAACATTTTGGCAGTGCGAGCCATATGTGGTCTTGTCTTGGCAACATTTTACATGAAAATGTTTTTGGTGGGATTTCACATCTTTTTGAAAGTTGCTTATGAAATATTTTTTTTTTTGGGGGTTCTTTACTAAAAATCCTGAAATACGTATTTTATTATTTATTACAAGGAGTCCCTATATCAATTTTCAGAACTCTAGCATCAAAATTTGCGGAAGTCTCGTACAAACTTCCATCCCCTAGTATAAGGGGTTGGAGGGTAAAAGATCCAAGTTTTAGAATTGTTTTGTTGTTTGTGTACTATTACTAGCTTACATACCAAATTTCAGCTTTCTAGGACTTCAGGAAGAACCTTAGAATATTGATGCTTATGAAATAAAAAAATATTTTTTGGGGCGTTGGGGGTTATTTACTGAAAATCCTGAAATACGTATTTTATTATTTATAAAAAGGAGTCCCTATATAAATTTTCAGAACTCTAGCATCAAAATCTGCGGAAATCTCGTACAAACTTCCATCCCCTATTTTAAGGGGTTGGAGGGTAAAAGTTACAAATTTTTGAGTTTTTTTGTTGTTTGTGTACTATTATTAGCTTACATACCAAATTTCAGCTTTCTAGGACTTCAGGAAGACCCTTAGAATATTGATGATCATCAGTGAGTCAGTGAGTCAGTGACGAAATCGGGGTATTTTAGATATCAATAAAATCTAAAGTGTAAGAGCTATGCATTTGAAACTTTATAGATTTAATAAGTCAACCACTGACATCATATCCCGAAAATTTTGTTTATCTGGTATAATCCAAACCCAAGTTATGAAGGTTCAAAAATACGACGAAGTGCTTCGAGAAAAGGTAGGTAGTGCCTTTGCGCTTCGCTTGGCTCGTCTTGGCGGGGGCACTCCCGTGCCCCCAGATTCAGGCTATTCCTTCTTCATTCATTTGAACTAAAATGTCTGAATAGTAAAATAAAATTCTTCGAGACATTTATTTTCAAGCAATATTTCCATACAACCAAGTTAAACCAAGCATTTAATGTTTCCACTGCTGGGACACAGGCCTCCTCTCTTCGAGAGGAAGTGGGCTGTAATCTACCACCACGCGGGCCCAGTGCGGGTTGGCAAATGTCACATGTCTTCGAGTTTTTGGTTCTAGGACATGCCGGTTTCCTCACAATGTTTTCCTTTACCGTTTAGAGAGCAGTGGTGATGAAATTATTTACACAAAGTAAATGGTAAATGATTTTATTTTTGTAAGTAAGTTTGCACAAACACTTTTACACGTCAATCATATTTTTTGGAAACTAGATGAGGTCGGCGTTTCCTATCTGACTACTCTGAGAAGAAAGGCCGATACAAACTCAGAGGTCACAGTCTCTTTTAAAGTCCAGGCATAATCATGGTCAGGTTATATGAAGACCATGTAGATCGATGTCTGAGGTGGTCTTTTGAGGAAAGAACCACACAGATTGAGAGTAAAGCAGCCTGCCTGGCTTCGGACCTAGGACTTACAACTTGTAAGTCGGGCCCGTTACCACTGCTCTTAAACCAAGCCTTACTTACACATTCAGAAGTTATCGGATCCATATTAGAGGCATTCATTTAAAAGTCAGCGTATATTAATAAAGAATACTTAGTAACGTGCGGTGCATATCACTAATATCCCTGCTCACCCAACTAAGCTAATGCTTGATCTATGGGCTTGCTACAATAGTTCCACGGCTTAGGGCACAGAGTAATCAACAAATGAAGTGTTAATAAACGACGTTTAACGTGTAAAAGCCTCGCAACACACGCCTCGATATTACTTTTCCTCGAGTAATGAGGAGCCTCACCACGAATTTGAACGTCCACACATTGCGAAGCATGCGATGAGCGCCGTGCGATGCGCATGCTTCGCAATGTTTGTATCCAACTTTGTACACACACGTTTTCTTGCTGTGAAAAACTATGGTTGATTAACCGTGTAGGCACGGTCGTCATTTTGGAAGTTTGTTGATAGACACGGCGGCACTAAAACACGGCGCCGTCGCCGTATAGCACACAACCGGTGGTTTGCCGTGTCATATACAAGCTCACACGGTTATTCTACAGTGCGGTTAGCGCTCTGTACCGTAAAAAAATCGTGTCGTAAAACGAGCCTAACAGTGATTGGCCGAAACATCGAGCGGCGATAGTCCAATGACATGTATTTCTTGTTGTATTTATTCTATGTCAGATGGTTATCGTAAAGAGCGACTAAAGTTTACCAACATAATTATAAAGTAGCCATCAATAATAATCCATTTGCAGTCTATTTGAAGACCCAAATTCAGTATTAGACTTTATGATGACAGTTAATCTTCTTCTTCTATCTATATATATAAAATGGTAAACTGACTGACTGACTGATTGTTGATATATCAACGCACAGTCTAAACCGCTGCTCCTAGAGACATGAAATTTGGAGGGTGTGTTGTTTGTGAAGAGTAGGTATCCACTAAGAAAGGGTTTTTCGAAATTCCACCCCTAAGAGGGTGAAATTTCACGCGGACGAAGTCGCGGGCAGAAGCTAGTTTGTTAATATTTCTGTAAGTTGACTTTCAGTCAAGACCTTAGCCGTAGAACTACAGCAGTTCTAAACATCAATATTTAACAGTCATTAAAAGGGGTACTTGTAATAATTCTTTGCATATAACAGAGCTCTGGTACAAAATGGCCTCAAGATATCCCTGCATTGACCAAATCTAAACGTTAATTAATATGGGTTAAAATTAAATATTTCAGACCCACACAAAGATATTTTCTCATCGCACAATTTTCGAATGACAGATTCTAAGCTTACGAGTAAGTACTCCATTCTCTTACCAATCTGTGACCACCTTTAAGGACCATTTTGCACAAGAACCGTATATTACACCATCAATAATAATATACCTTACACTTCTTGCACCAAAACCATCACTTCTGGCTTCAAAAACACATCTTTATTCGGGCTGTTATGAATTTGTTCAGCCACCGACGAATGCCAAGCAAAAGTGAGTATTATTGCCGGCACCAATCGTAGGTCGATAAGGGTCTTATTTGCGTCTTCTTCGGGGATTAACTTGTGCCCTGTTGGCATGTTTAGCACGAATGGTAGGTCGTGTTCGAGGTTCTCTCGAACGAATTCGTGGATTTCATTGTAGCGTTCGTACACTGAAAATGTTCCCTGAAATAATGGTAATGTTTAGACGTTTATTAAAATAATCTTAAGAGTCAAACGACACTCCCGGACTCCTAAATGGTGCCTTCGTGCATATACAGGGTTATTGGTAGAACATTAACAACCTCTTAAGAGGTCATTGTACTCATCATTATGAACCACTTTTACTATGGGACCAAACCTGAAATCGTAAAAAAAAATCAGCTGTTCCCTACATTTTGACGAGTTACACGAACATAAATGTAGGGAACAGCTGGATTTAAACATTTAATTTAAGCTCCCATACAACAAACGTGTTTTTTTTGGCGTTTTTGCCTTGTGGTACGGAACCCTTCGTGTCCGACTCGCTCTTGGCCAGTTTTATTTTATCGTGTTAAGATATCGATATCTATCACGTCTGCGTCTGAGTTTCGCTACCTACTTTAATTTAACCCTGTATATCTAGGTTTCCTCACGATGATTTCCCTTCACCGATGTCAGTTAAGTCCAAGATAAACTCAGACTATAAGGGTCTTACCACAAAAACTTAAACACTTGTTCAACGTGTGTCTAATGTCAATGTTACGTCAAAGTCCATATATAAATATGTCGTGTTTAACCCTTTGAACGCCATTGTCACATATACGTGACAAGCAAGCGCGTGCCCGTGCCGTGTATTTGTGTCGCTGGCGTACACGCAAGCGACACAAATATGTGACAAAATATGCAGAGCACTTTATCACGAAATAAACAATTAAATCATTACTTTTGTGTGTTTTTATTTGTATACCTTAAATATTTAAAATTGTGGCTTGGCGTGGAGGGCACGCGCGTGCGTTTATGCTCTGGCGTTCAAAAGGTTAAAAGGTGTTTAGCCTAAACAACTGTTAAACACTGTTTTGTGGTAGTAAGGTAGTACTTTAATATTACCTGCAGCAAAATGCCATCTGGGAAGCGTACTCTGATAATAGCAAACTTGTATTTGCGCATTTCTCTTAGTTCGTCCTTTTCTCTCATAGCCTTAGTTCTCAGCATTTGGCTCTTTTCTATCGCTTCTTGCCTGTTGACAAAAATAATGAATAGATACAAAAAAATCGTAATAAAAAAAAAAGATGACATGAAATAAATAGAACAATTCATAAATATTGTAAAAAACTACACTACTATTGGGAAATATAAAACTGAAAATTATTCGTGTAACTACTTATTTATATTCACGTGAGCATTGCGTTTGAGACTTTGAGCATCTTTCGCTAGATTAACAAAATCAGGTTTGTAGTTGGAAATATTTTTGCCTTGCCATGATCGACTGGACTAATAGTCGCGATGACCGGTTGGCCACCCCTGACTTATACGAATATGAAAATTACAAGCACAAAACGTACAACGCACTCGTAAAAAACGCTTACTGAGCAAAGTGAAGTCAAAGTGCAGTCTGTGGAATCTTACCCAAGTCCATAACTCATCTCACCTCAATTGCTGCTCCCTCTTGATTTCTTCAGGCGATAGCGCGTAGAACGAAGGCGGAAGTTGCACCTTATTGGCTGCTTGTGACGGTAGCAGCACTTGCAGATTCCTGTCTAATTCTAGCTGAATTGGCTCTGCAGTTCTTAGACCTTCTATTAGACCCTGGAAATATATAAAGAAATATATAATCCCACCAAAAACATTTTCATGTAAAATGTTGCCAAGACGAGACCATATATGGCTCGCACTGTGAAAAAGTTATCAAAAGGTCAATAATCCCACCAAAAACATTTTTATCACATCTATTCAAAAAGAGCTAGTGTATTCTTCGTAAACAGGGACTAAAATAGCTCTTAAATCCCTAGGGACTAAAAGTGATTTGAATTTGGAATGTGGATATTGTTAGTAAAAATTCCAATCACCAAAGAAATCAACCACAAACATTGTAAGAACAAGTAACAGGTTGTATGATAAATTAAAAGGAGCGAGCCAAATAAAAAAAAAAAGTTGTGAAAAAATTAAAACGCGCGAAAAGTATCCTGCCTTCGTTCGTAATTACGAGTATTTACTCAAATTAGGATTTTGGTTAGTTTTATAAAAAACTAGCTGTTCCCCGCGGTGTCACACGCTGCGCGGCTCCTAAGGGTCGTAGCGTGATGTTATATAGCCTATAGCCTTCCTCGATAAATGGACTACCCAACACTAAAAGAATCATTCAAATCGGACCAGTAGTTCCAGAGATTAGCGCGTTCAAACAAACAAACAAACTCTGCAGCTTTATAATATTAGTATAGATGAGTACGTCTTCTTCAAGTAATTGTATGTAAATAAATAAACGTACTGTTCTTATCTTGTTTGTTATTTAAGTTGCAGTTACTTATTTTTTCATAGAGGGTGATAAAAAGTAGTGTTCACCTCGGGAGCAACACTATTTTTAAGCTCGAGTGTACTTTGAATCTCTCGCTGAGTTGTTTGCTCCCTTGGCAAACAATCTTCTATTTCATGTTAAATGTTGCCAAGACGAGACCGTATGCCTCGCACTGTCAAAAAGTTATTAAAAGGCCAATTCTCATCATTTAAAACGTTCAAAATCTAGTCGCAGTCTCATCTCGGCGACAAACAAATGTCAAAAACTTGTCAAAATGTAGGGAAATTAGAGGTATTTTTGACAGATTGAGACTGAGATCAGACTGTGAACGTTCTTAAAATTACGAGAATTGCCCCTCTGATCTCATGTGGAGCCAAGCTTCTAATTCTACACGCCCTAACTCTAAAAGCCCTAACTTCACAAACTCTACACCTTAGTCAAAATATGAGGCTTGGTCGTTTCGTTACTACAAGAACTATTGTATAACAGAAAAGTAATGAACAGTGAATAAATTTTTCACCTTACGCCCATGTGATAATAAAACAAAAACGTTTATAGTCGCATCATGGTCGGTATACAATCGCTAGACACATAATGAAGGAAGAAAGAAAATCCGTTTATTAGCGGTAAACACGATGCAGAAAAAGAATAAGTTGGGGGATAATAAAATTATGCATCACATCCACGCAAAACGGGCATCGCTCAGCATAAAGCTACGAACCTATGCGAGACGGAGAAAAATCAGCTGTTCCTTACACTTTGACGAGTTATACGAACATAAACGTCGGGAACAGCAAATTTTTATTTTCGCCATTTCAGGTTTGGTCCCATGGTAAAAGTTGTTCATAATGACGAGTACAATGACCTCTTATGTTAATGCCTGTCGCTGAAAACTAGCGCTGGGGCTCTGTATCGCTTATGATCGTATCATTATAAAAAAAATTATGCTGAGCGATGCCCGTTTTGCGTAGATGTCTACTGCCCCAACTTTTTTGTGTTTGAATTCTTTCTTTGCGTCATGTTTACCGCAAGTAAACCTAATTTCTTCCGTTATTTTTGACATTGTTTTCAATTGCTACTTATTTATTATTAATTAATTTGTCAAAATGTGTCATTCTTTATACTTAATTATTTTTTATTGGCCAGGCTTACTTGTATTTATTTTTTATTTTTTTTGTCGAGACTTGGCTGGCTTGATTAATCACAAACATTTGTACGCCCTCTGGCTTAACATAGCGCACTGTTCTATATTTATATAACATCATTATTGTACCTATGTTCAACAAATTAATAAATGACTTATGACTTTCTTTCTATACATTCGCACAACAGCCAATACTAAACTATTACGATCTAAAGCTGGTAATGATGAGCGGGAGGGGTCATTTGATGATTTCCCATCCGGAAAAAAAAAAGCTGGTAATGATCTATCCGGCTTACCACCAAACTCTCAATAGAAGGCACCTTCTCCTTCTGAAACACTAAGTAATCTTCTTCCACACCCTCTGCGTTCGTCACCTTCTGTTGAACGAAACCAGCCGCTAGGAGTAACTCCATAGAGCCTTCAATTGGTTGCACGCGTTCGGTGAAGGCTCTGAAAAAGAGATTGATGGACTATTTCACCTCTAAGATACAAAAAGTTTTATTGGCAAAAAGAAAAGGTGATGACATACAGTAATTTCCATAAACACAGCTTTGTACAAAAAAAAAAACAGACTTAGTCTAAGACATGTATGGTTCAAAATGCTTTAAATGGTGTCAACTATCACTCCCTTAAAGCTTTGCACTCAGCTTCCGAACACAATGTATATTACTTCATCACCACTGCTGTCAAAACCGAAAAAAAAAAAACGTGAGGAAATCGGCATGTCCTATAACCAGAAATTCGAAGACATGGGACATCTACCAACCCGCACTGGGCCCGCGTGGTGGATTACGGCCCACTCCATCTCATTGAGAGGAAGCCTGTGTCCCAGCAGTGGGAACATTATAGGCTGATTATGCTGATACAAAGAAGTAACATACCTATACTAAGAAGTAACATACCTATTGCTCATCCTGATTTTCTGGAACTTTTCTTCTTCAGGATTTGTAATGATGTTCTCTAAATACTTGCACAGTGTTTCCACACATGTGTCAACCTGAATATCGAAGAATTTTTCAGTTAGTAAGTAAACATGTGCAGTACAATTTTGTGAAAATTCGTTTTTAGGGTTCCGTACCCATAGGGTAAAAACGGGACCCTATTACCAAGACTTCGCTGTCTGTCCGTCCGTCCGTCTGTCTATCATTAGTATCATAGTTTAAATTTTCACAAATTAGGTATTTCTGTTGCCGCTATAACAACAAATACTAAAAACATACAACAAATGTTTTTTTTCGGTATTTTTGCCTTGTGGTACCCTTCGTGTGCGAGTCCGATTCGCACTTGGCCAGTATTTTTAACCACTATCAATCACCAACAAGATAATAATGAGACCATATTACTATCTTTAAATGTATGGATGTTGTTCGTGACTCTTCCTTTACAAGACATAAAAATAAACTTTTTTCAGTTTATTTTAACTTGATATTTACACCTGTTGAGTTTCAAATACCTACCTATGCTTTATGAACACAATAATTATGATGCCTTGCAAGATAGTGTTTTAAGGAAAAATGGGTAAAAATCAAAATTGGTGAAGTTCTATTAAAAGTAAACTAGTCGCGAGCTCGAACTCACTGGTGGTCATGGCCAAAAAGCACGCTGTCTCACCTGGCGTCGTGTCCGACAGAGCTAGTATCAGTGATGAGCAGTTAGACGCTATTCTAGACGAACAACGTCTAGTTCTCACGTACAAACACCGTTCCGAACTGATAGGCGAGTAAAAAAAATCGAAAAGTGCTTTGGAAAATCGAGTTTTATGAAAAACCACTGCATAAATCAATTACAAATAAAGTTTATTGAACTCTTCGACAACTGAGCTTTGTCGGTACGGACTTGGTTTTGAAGATTTTATAGTTCTTTTATTACTTATTTACATCTAAAGTTACGTTAAAAATAGCAAGACAAACGAATCTTAGTTGGCTCATAACTTTTCAATGGCTTTTTATTTTACTATTCTGTTTCCGTACAGACAAAATTAATGTAATAGTCAAAACGATATCATGTTTAACTTTGGATGCACAATGTCAAACAGTGGAGTAATACTCTCCCGAAATTTGTATGGGAAAAATATCGACTAGTGGCACCTTAAGTATACCTTTTCCCTATTGTTGTTACAGGACTGTATGATGAGACAGGCGGTGAGCCCTCGCTCGTCTTCCAACTGCTCATACAGAAACGTCTTGATGTTTTTCTTCCATTCATCTCGTGGAAGGATGTCGTTGCTTATCAATGGGCATCTGAAAGTGATATTTTTATGTTTAACAACCATGCGATCTTGCACTTTCTGTAGTTTCTGTAGAAAGCGGTGCAATCCACCACCCCAATCGTAACACTCTTTCAACTGAAAAATTTCTAAAGAAACCAAGACCCATTGCTTTAAGGTTTGAAAAATTCGTCTCCTCAACAACGGAAATAACGCAATGAATGTTGTTGAACTGTCAAAATGAAATGCATTGCCATTGTATTACATAATGAGTGGTTGTCGTTGTGATCCTATACGTTTAGCAACAAATTAGAAAGATGCTGTCCTTAGACATACACTTATAGAGGTATGAGGAACAGGGTGTAAAGTTCACTCATCCTCCATAAAAAGGCGAAATCAAGCCAGTTTTTCAGGCGAAATCAAGCCAGTTTTTGTTAGTGATCAATAAGGAACTAGAACCATGTTTGTCAGTGAGTTTCATGAAATAAAATCTTACTTGAAATAAACGCCACTGGCTGCAAAGTTCCTAGGCAAGTCCACTTCTAACTCGCGTGGCTGATTCTCCGACGGTGTCGCCTTAGACGCAGACGCTGCCGCCGTCTCATTGGCTCTCTCATTTTCTAGCTCCTTCTTAACTTGTGCCTGAAATATTGAAATATATCGAGGTTTAAACAGAGTACAAGAGAAAGAATGGGAGAAAGGAAAGTTACGAGTATAAGTTACGATGATGATGATGATGAAATTTATGGTTAACCAGTCGCTAATCACTACCTACTTAATTTGTGAATATTATTTAAAAAAAATATTTGTAGAATAAAAACCAACCTGTATAGCAGCCAATGAAGTATTAAAAGACGGATTTTCCCTCTTTTGATCCAACCTTGCCAAAGCCGCCTCTGCAGCCACTTTACTTTCCTCCGACAGTCCAGACCTTTTTACAGGAACCTCTTTCTTTGACGAATGAGAGCTGTTACTACTCAATGTTGCATCGCTTAACTTGTGGCCTGGACCGGCCATTTTGAATTTAGCATCGACCTTTTTCTTTTGAAAGAATTTCTTTATTCGGTCCGTCATTGTGGTTAGATTCTTGGTGTGTGTTCTTTAGGTAGTTTTAGCTTTGAAACGCTTTCTTTCAGTTGTTCGATTGTGGCCGATGTTGCTGTTGAAATAATGTAGGTTTCAGTATTTAAGCAAGTTATCATCTATGTCTAGACTTTTCCCAACTCAAACTAAAGCATTTTTTTCAATTAAGCCTTGTACAGGCACTTTTGAATTGTCAAAAAATTAAATAGTCTGTCAGTCAGTCAGAAAGTTGAAACTAGTTGCCCATTCCAAAACGTAGATCTCTATGGAGAAGAACGGGCAAAAAACTTTATGGACACTCTTTTAAATCAAAATATTTAAAAATCCTGGGTACATTATTCTTGTTGCTTTTATATGTGAGAACAATGTAAAAAAAAGACACAAATGAAGAAACAATAAAAAAAATAAGATTAAAAATAAGCCTTGGCAGTTAAGAGATGACCAGTTTCAACCGACAGTGCCCGTTCACGAACATAACGCGTGGATCAGCACCATCCAGCTCAACCATTTTGTAGGGAACCGAATGATCCAACACACGCGCCACCATCAATGAGACATTTAAGTGAGCAATGTGAGCATGACACATTCTCAACTGCCATGCTCTTTCAAGTCAACATCAAAAAATCATACAAAATTTAAAAAATGCTTCTAAATTATACAAAACTATAGTTTGCAATTTATTTAAGAGATTAATAAAATTTTACTACCAAACAGGAACTACAGTCAAAACCGCTTATAACAACTTCCCTTAAAACAATGTAAGTACCGGAGTTCTTAATGGAAAGTTGAAGTGCTGTGATAAGGATCTGTCCAAATATGTATTGTAACAACAATAAATTATCGGCCATAACGCCAGGATTACAATAAATAATCTGCAGTTAAATACAAGTATTTTTACATGGAGTGACTGCCTACCTGACGACCACATCCCAATTACTATGTTACACAATACTCCTTGGTAAGACTATGGAATCGGCATTTCCTATCTGGCTATCCCTGAGAAGAAATGGCGAAACAAACAAAGGGCTCAGTGTCTTTTAAAGTCCACTCATAATCACATGTGGACCAAGTAGATTGGTGTCTGAAATGGTCTTTTCAGGAAAGATCCAAACAGATACCAGGACCAGTCCAGTAAGAACAGAAATTGTATAGCTCAACCAAGAAATAAACTCTCTCTATCTAGTACGTAACTCCATACTGTAGTATTACAGTGTTTGGTAACTTCAGTGTGCCTAGTTGGGTAACCATTGTGATTTGTTTATTGTGCCTAATGCTTTTGTGTCCGGAATTTCCAATATGTGGCTTCAGGGGTAACAATACCTAACTATGTACTGAGTTTCATTGAAGCCCATTCAGCGGTTTGTGTTCATTTAAAATATTAGTTGAGAGAAACAGTGCAACAGTAACAGTTTCAACAAATGTTTTGATTTATCACGAGATAAGTCATAGTATTTAATCTGAATGTTGATTACATTACAAACTACAACTAAACTTCAATTCAGAATCTCTTACTAGTTAAAGAGTTTTGGGACAACAAACTGAAGTTCATACATAATTAGAAGAAACACCAAAACTCACTCTAAATCAAGATATCTGAAAAGTTCAGATATATTTTTTTATCAGATCATGTGACACAGCAGGTGGTTGGATGACTAATATTGTTTTTCTTCTGAATAGTAGGGATTACACCATTTTTATCAATACCTAATCATTTGTTGCTTTTGTTGTAGAGCTAAAGAACATAGATTAATCCAATATTATTGATGCAAATGTTTAATTTAGATAGCTGAATAAAGAGACAGTTCTGAGCTTTACATTCTAAGCAAAGATACAAAAGAGTATAAAGAAAGGGGTGTACCTCAAATGTTGTCGCTTATGTCATGAATATAGCCTTAGAGAGAGAATAATTTTAGAAATACTCACGATGAGTGTGAAACAGCCGTTATTACTACAAGTGACAATATTTTACAAAGAAAAATATGGTAGCAATCGATTGTTATGCCTTCCTAGATTACAAAAACCGTGCAGTATACTACAAGTAACAAAAACAAGTGGAAAAAAATGACTCACCCGGTTTCATGAACCTTTCCGAGATGCGTTTACCGTACACTCGCCACGAAATAAAAATCAATAACAATGTAAACAACAAAATCAGGAAAAACGTCTTTAACAACAGAAATTGGAACTCGTTGAAGTATAAAACCCCCGCTAGCTCGTCGTAGAAAGATAACTCAGTGAAAACAATAGATTTCGAAAAACTTTCAATCGGCAGCGATGAAAAGCAGGAATCGAAGAAATCCCTTGCGAACGACAAAGTATCCCCGATTTGAAGATACAGAGCCTCGTAAAGGGTGGAATTGAAAACAGCGTTGTCGAATAACGACATTACACATGAAATTGAAATGTTTAGACACAAATAATTTGAAAAATAAAATAGATCATACTGAAATCTATGAACCGCATGTCACTTTTCATTGACAGGTAGATTTATAGTGTTGCCAATTTCCAAATTGCAATTATTGGATTTAAAAATGTGCATTTTTTATTCAGCTTTTATGAAAAAGTTTTTCTTTTGCGACAAAATAAATTATCATCATTTTATTAATACATTATTTCCACAATGGAAGGTTTTGACAAATGCGTGCACTGATTGGACAGGTCCGCTCAATCTGTGTGGTTCTTTCCTCAAAAGACCATTTCAGACACCAATCTACATGGTCTTCACACGATCTGACCAAGATTTTGTCTGGACTTTAAAAGAGACTGTGACTTCTGAGTTTGTTTCGGCCTTTCTTCTCAGAATAGTCAGTTAGGAAACGCCGACCTCATCTAGTTTAAAAAAAAATATGATTGACGTGTAAAAGTGTTTGTACAAACCTACTTACAGAAATAAAATCATTTATCATTTATCATTTAAATAAATGTTGCAAAAAACCAGGATTTAGAATACTGACTTTGAACATGTCTTTCCACACCGTTCCACACGGTCACAGAAAACGTTGCGATAAATAATCGTCAATCTGTAGACAATACTAATATACAGATATACTAGAGACCGCGCACTGCGGAAAAAAATCGCTTGAGAATTTGCTTGAAAAATGATTTTAAACTAAATCGCAACGATTAAAATCGTAGTGCGCGATAAGCCACGTACTTACAAGACAGTACACGGTGCAGACACAATAATGTACGGACGCCAGCACATCAAGTTACTACAATCTGTCAGATTTCTTTAATAGATTTTCGACTTTATTGCTAAAGCATAAGGTTCAAGGTTGATTGGGAAAATCTGACAGTTTCGGGTAGGTTGACCTGCTGGCGTCTGTACATACAGTCACGAGCACTAATATGTCAAAACTTGGCAACTTTCAATTGCGATTTTTTCACGAAATAACGAATGCAAAGTTGAAATACGACACTTTAAATAAACCTATACGTTCGAAAATACTATGTTCGTAATAACATAAATTTCATTCAAAATAAAGGAGAAAGTCGCCATTGAATAAAGCCAAGTGTATACATACTTATGCTCGTGACTGTACGAGTAGTTATGACCCAAGGCTGGGGCAACTTTGGGACATAGGGTATAAAAAAATAATGCAGTGTTCGCCGAGTTTTGGTTGCAAACATGATTTGCTCGTGGTTTTTTATTTCTGGTAGAATAAAACTGCGTTGACTATAAAATTAAATCTTGTACCTACTTAACTTTATTTATAAAACGTGATCCTTTATGGAAAAGACCTTGGTTTTTAATTACTTATAATAAAATTTAATGAGGATGAGCATCGCATGTGGCAAAGGTACGAGGGAACATGCTTGTATTTAAAAAATATTTATCATTTATTGGAAAATTGCGCGCGCACCGCGACTTCACTAATGACTTGTAGCACGCTATGGTGCGATTCATTAAAGTTTTATGTAACTTTTCCGTAGACATAACCTACTGTACCTTTTAAGATGTTGGAAGGTCATGGATTATAATGTTGGTTTCATCATTAATTAATATAGGGTTAAATTAGCTAGCAAAACTCCGCAGACGTGATGGGTATCGATATATAGACATGATAAAAATGTCTAAACTTCTCTATGAGTTTAGGATATTGGTATTTTTTTTATTTTTATAGCTTTTAGGTATTGATGCCATTACGTTTTGTGAACATTACATAAAAAACAAAATAGTCTGAGAGCTTATAATTGTCAGACTCAGAGCTGCTATTGGAAAATTTCTGGTGGAAAAGCCCAAAAACTCAATTTAGCCAGACCCGGGAATCGAACCCAGGACCCCATGTTCAGCAGTTGCGCTTGCAGATGAATAGCGAGGCAGTCCATTTTCAAAGAAAAAAATAAATAAGCTACTATTATACAGAACGTCACGCCTGCTATGTCCTCCCCGAAGGGTTGGGCAGAGGTGTACCTATAGTACAGACGCCAGCACATCAAGCTACCCAAAACTGTCAAATTTTCGCAATAAACTTTGAAAAAAAAATCTACATTTGACAGATTGTAGTAGCTTGATATGCTGGCGTCTGTACATCCACAACGCCAGTTACGTTTAATTCCCACGTAATATGGGGCGAGCCTATTGCCACCAACCGGGCACCAATTCAGAGTCTGGGCTGCTACTGAGAAATTCCAGAAGGAAAATCCAAAAAAAAAAAAATTACTGACCCGGGAATTGAACCCAGGACGTCATGTTCAGCAGTAGTGCTTGCGACCACTAGACCAACGAGACATAAGTATAACAGCGGTGCTATTCTGTAAAAATCTCACCGTGAAAATTTAGGTGAAGTGAGCGTGGAGTGAGCTGTCAATAGTGTCAATTCCTAGCAAAAACAAACTCACATCACCTAAGTTTTCACGGTGAGATTTCTACAGAATCGACCGGCTGGTAAGGCAAACGATCCATTTTATTACGACTTTAGTCTCTATAGCAGTGGTGACGGCCCTGAATTACGGGTTGTAGGTAGGTCGTGGGTTCGAAACTAGACAGGCGCTGTACTTTGTGTAAATTCATCACCACTGCTCTCAAAATGATGAAGGAAAACACGAGGAAACTTGCATGTCCTAGAACCAAAAAATATCGAAGACAGTGACCGCAGACATGACTCTCACAGAGAGGAGGCCCGTGTCCCAGCAGTGGGAACCACCTTTTTACACTTATAATATCATTGGTGGGAACATTATAGGCTGATTATGCTATAGAGGTATGAGGAACAGGGTGTAAAGCTCACTCATACTCTATAGAAAAGGGAGGATCCTCCGACCAGACGGGTGTTGTGTCTGGCGGGCAACTGCCCGATGATTCATGTCGGGCCGTTGTATCTATGATAGTTGCGCGGTAAACTCTGCTTGCGCGATGCAGGATTTGCGTGACGTCAGTATGACGCGTTGTTCGCATGTGGCGTTGTAGAACCGAATATAATTACTATGTCAAAGTCTGGGATAGGTAGGTACGTCTGTAGAGAATAAGATCCTGCAGGATGATATTACAAGTTGATTGACAATAATTAATAGGACACCAGATAATTTATTAAGCAACATGAATGTTTAATCACGCCTTCAGAGAGTGGCTGTACAGTACCTATTGCCAGATTAAAAGGGTAACCATATTATTATATTTAGATTTTAACACTCAATTACTCGCTTAAAAAAAAAAAATACATAATAATATATTTTTATTTATTTCTTATTTGCAAAATAGTTGGGCAAACGTCATCTAAAACTATTCCGAATTTCAAGTTGATAGCATTAGTAGTTCTTGCTTCACAAGACTATCTTCAGAATTAGAGACTATCTGGAAGACTATGTGGGAGTCGCAGTAGCGCTTGCCTGCCTCACGTGGTCACTAGATCAACGAGGCAGTCAACTTATAGAAAGTGTGACGTTGTGACGTAATTCTTCCTTTTGTGACATCCTCCCACGGAGTAGAGTAATTCCAATTAGCCAACCTGTGGATCGCAGTACTGGGCCGGGAAGATGACGGATGAAAAAAGATTGCAAGCAGCGGAGATGAGAATGTTGAGATGGATGACTGGAGTGACGAAAATGTATGAAGTAAGAAATGAGTATTTATGGGGAAGATTGAAAGTGGCGCCAGTGAAGAAGAGTTGAAAGGAAATCCTTTGGCTTTTTATAGGCATGTCATGAGGAGGGCGGATTCGCAAGTGGCTAAAAGAGTGATGAATAGAAATGTTGATGGATTGAAAGGGAGAGGAAGGCAAAAAAAGATGGATTGTCTGAGGAATTATATGAAAGAGAAGGGAGTGAATGATAGCGTGACGGTTGGCAAGCGAGAATGGAAGAAGAAAACGTGTTGCACCGACCCCAAGTAACAAGGAACAAGGGCAGGACGATGATGAAATGAATGAGTCAATAGAGACAAAATAGATCCTTATCAGGAACTTCAAGAGTTCCTGCAAGTGATATGCACACTTTAAATGCCATGATGATCACGATCAAGACTTATCGACGTTGTATGACAAGATTCATCCTATCTTATCTCAAGCAAACTCCAAATAATCTAGGTACTTTGTTTCAGTTTTCCTCGTGTTTTCATTCTAATTTGTTAATGTAGGTAGTGAGTTTTATTTAATTGTTAGTGAAATAAAATTGTGCGTTTGGACGAGTATTGTACCTATTATCTGTGGTTTGGAGATCTTTATGGTGAGTCCATACTACCTACATCTATTATTTGCTTAGTTCGAAAATACACAGATTTAAAAGATGGGTTGACAAGGTTACGAAGGTCAAAAATATTCTTAGATAGTTTTTATTAAAATTAGGCTGAGAATAAGCATTTTTTGGACGTCTAAATTACATAAGACAGTCCCGCAAAACACTCGCCCTTCACCATTTTCTAGTGCTACAGCTGGGAAGAAGAAGTGGCGGGACAAACTCCCCAGCTGCACAGCTGTTTGTTAAGTTAGAAGAACTTGATTCTATACAATAGTATGGAAAGTAATTTACATTACGAAACATTTTATTTCACGGCATTGATATTTCTGGCATGTCCAGTGGGTGCTATTTATAGAAGACTAGCTGCGCCCCGCGGTTTTACCCGCATAAGTGTCGATCCCGTAGGAATATCGGAATAAAAAGTAGCCTATATGTTAATCTAGGGTGTCAGCTACCTCCATACAAAATTTTATCAAAATTGGTCAAGCCGTTTGAGCGTGAAGAAGTAACAAACATATAAACACACACACCCTCAGATTAACAATCTTTCGCCTTTATAATATTAGTGTGATGATATTTCTGGTTTGAAGCATGTCCAGCGGGTGCAGAAGATCCATTCAGATCATACAAAATGTTCGAAGCCTGAATGATCTTTTTCACAGGCACAAGAGAGGAAAAATCCGTTTGGTAGATCCATCCCTCTGTGTGTTTTGACAAAGCCGACTTGAGTCGTCGTCCTAATGTTTCTCGAAGAAATATTTCAGTAAGGCGGATTCGTCTTTTAGTAAATACCTATAGTTCAAGCTATGAAAAAAAAAACATTTAAAAAACCCCCGACACAAAATAATAATGTACCTAATTGGAAAAGGATAAAATAATTTAAAAACTCCCGACTTAAAGAATTTATGTAACGAGACTAAAACAGATAAATTCATATGCCAGTCGGGGGACCTCTTAGAATAGGTGTTCCACAGAACGGTCCCCCGACTGCCATATTATGAATTTATCTGTTTTAGTCTCGTCGTCGCCGTCGTCGGAGGTAAAAAAGAGATAATTATATTGTGCGCTTTTATAATTTCTAACATGTCAATAACATTATCTTGGACGTTCACGTCCACGTCCATCAAATGAATGAAAATACTTGCACGTTTTAATGGAAAGGGCTTCGAACTGTTGCGCACATACACGCGTCATTACTGCATTTTTAATGATTTTCATAGTTCTCGTATGGCGACTTCTAAATATATCAGGAACGTGAAACTTTAGGATCATAATTACCTGATAGTTTTGTTTGTATATGTGTCGTGTACCCATATTATTATATAATAAACAAGAGCGCGGAAGATTTGAAAAAAAAAAAATGGTGGCGGGTCGGATATGCCAGCTTCCATAGAAAAATGTCAAGTTGAGATACGGTAGATATCTCAAGCGTCTTCTTCTTGACGGACGGAATTTTAGATCTTGTTGGCCGAAAACTTTGCCACTTCCACGGCGTCATCAGTGGCAGCGCAAAGGTCACTTTGACTGCATGTTTTGGAACATAGAGGGCAGGATAAGAGGTGGAGTATTCTTTCATCTCAAGAGTCAAAATTACAAATTCAAACCACCAAATATTTAAATTATTTCGCACCCCGTCAAAAATGGAACGTGTAATTAACGACCACATAAACCAGCGTCACCCTTCAAATTATCCATATGATACAGTCATTTCAGTCACGCTCACGCCGACCATAAAATGGCACTTTGAATGTCTTTAACAGCTTCCCCGAGTTCCCACATAAAACTTGAGTTGGTAAACTGTTCTTAATGAGAATTATTTTCGTTTTGATTGTTTGGATGTTGGAAGGAAATGGGCCGAGGGGAAAGATCAATATTGTGATTTGTTTCCAAAGCTACCAGTAGTTTAGAGAAATTAATTGGGTGGTTAGGTTGGGGTTTTGACATTCTGGGGGGGATCTTTCTGGAAGGAAGCGCACTTCGGGTAGTTAACAAGTTTTCTGACTGGCAATTTAGTTGATTGTGACCTACTACGGCAAGACCTTTGTCTTACAGCTTCTTTCTCAAGCTGGTCGAAATGATTTGAAAATCATTTCTATATTTCTGTAGGTACGGTAGACACCCACATTGTTCATGGCTATCCTTACATTGTCATTGAACAACCCTGTAGTTTCTCTAATGAGATGAGAGTGGACCTTGCAGAAAGCGATAAAGCCGCCCAATGGATGTTTTGTAGTGTTAAATGTATTTTTGTTATGTCATATATTTTCTGGTTTACAATAGAGTATCATCATCATCATCATCATCTGAATAGCCTTTTCCCAACCATGTTGGGGTCGGCTTCCAGTCTAACCGGATAGGATATAATATATTTATAAATAGATATATTTACAATAGAGTATATAATATAAATAAATAAAATAATTCTCTCTGGTAACGCTTCAATGAATGGTTTTGAAGTGATGGCCCATTTATCTTACTGTCTTCTTGCAAAAAATTCGCAATTTTATATCAATAGCCATAGTTAAATATTAGTAGGTATGACAATCAGTCTTCCCTTTTAAGTTCCCAGTTTGTTTGGTATATAGACTCGATATCTGGCACTATCGCGAATAGTCATAAACAGTTTGCATAGCTCGGTAAAAACCTGGGGGTAAGCGTGATAAGGTATTAATACACTCCTTAGGGGGTGGGACGAAGGGGAGATAGTGGTTTAATGGTAAAGATAGTATAGTGGTAATGTTGTGTAACTTTACGACGTCTTGAAGGGAAGCGAGTTCTGGTTAAAGAGAAAGGGACATTTTTTCCAAGCGAATGCAAAGGTTATTTTTCTCCCTCGGTGGTATCTAGTCTGTGCCGAAACAGCACCGAAACAGTATTTGCTAGCACATGAATGGCAAGGCTGTTTATCAGCAAAATATTACAAGACCCAAAAGTCACTTTAGAGATGTGCGCCAATCTTTACAAATCGCTCGTTTTAGAAAAATAAATAAAATAAAATAATTAAAAAAAAACGTTTATTTTTCTCCACTCCAATGAATAGTTAGCAGGTAGGTACAATACTATGTGAATACAAAATACATTGATGTTGTGGAGACAAATACAAAGCGACTAGTGGATAGGAGGGCGGGCCTACAAGCGTGGATTGCTTAGGGCATCAAGTAGTATTAATCCGGCATTGTCTCTAGTGGTCGCAAGTGCAACAGATTTAGGCATGTTCCATAAAATTCTGTCTCAACCAAATGGTGATGATGCTATAGAGGTATGAGGAACAGGGTGTAATTTTCACTCAACCTCCATAGAAAAGGGAGGATCCTCCGACCAGACGGGTGTTATGTCTGGCGCGCAACTGCCCAATGATTCATGTAGGGCCGTTGTATCTATATGCTAATTGCGCGGTAAACTCTGCTTGCGCGATGTAGGATTTACGTGACGTAGCATGACGCGTTGTTCTCATGTGGCGTTGCAGATACCGCAACAATGCCAAGAGTCTGTTCAGCGGGGTAATTACGTAACACACTAACAGTAGCAATGACTTTCATTTTGACAGTTCAACAACATTCATTACGTTATTTACGTTGTTGAACAGACCCATTTTTCCAACTTACGAAGCAATGGATTAGCAACATCCTTCAGAACCATTCAGGTTGTGATTGATCGTGTGTTACGGAATTAGGGTGCAGGTTTATGGCCCAAATATAACCCCTAACAGTATGTATTTAGGGTATGATGGGTCTGTCTATCTAATCGGAATGCGTATAATTGCGATTATAAAACATACATAATATAACATCACGCATGTATTCACTGAAGAGTTAGGCATAGGCGTACCTTCCTTTAATAGACTCACATTTCGTCAGTTATGTTTAAGTTCCATGTAACAGGGGGGGAGCTTATTGCCGCCAACCGGGCACAAATCCAGGGGGTATAGTTGGTGCGTTTCAAAGTTGGTGCGTTTCGAGGAATCGATACGCACCAATTTTGAAACGCACCAACTTTGAAACGCACCAACTTTGAAACGCACCAACTTTGAGACGCAACAACTTTGAAACGCACCAAATGAAACGTCCATCGATATCATTTATTACGAATCTTTCATGCTCTTCTCTATGTTTCATCGTTGATGCATTTCGAGGAATCAAATTATAATAATATTTTTCGATGAATTCTTTTGGTGCGTTTCAAAGTTGGTGCATTTCGAGGAATACCCTAAATCCAGACTCGGGGTGCTACTGAGAAACACCTAAACTGCAACTGTTGAGCGTGGTTACTGAGTCTTATCCCTGAGTCAGTCAATGCTATTCGTTTTTCCTTCTAGGTTTCTGCCCATTTAATAGCAATAGGCTATTCAAAGAATAGCAAAATTCCCCTATTAGATAGAAAATGTTAGATAGAAAAGGTCACTATGAAGCGGGTTGTCGGGCCCAAGATCGTATCGAAAATGACACATTACGATGACTTGATTTGCCTTTCCCCCGATAACAAACAGCTGTCGGAAGAATAAAAAAAAAAATGAAAAGTGTTTATTCACAGTACACAATTTTTACAAAATATATTAACTTACGCCAAACTGCAAGGCAGTTTGTTGGCAGACGTAGCTCCTTTTTTTTTTGCAAATATTAACATATTTTATTTTTATAATGACACTTTTACCTGTTTGTTTGTGTAAATTTTTTACCTGTTTCTTTAAATGTGAGCACAATTATAAGTTAATCCATGCTAATATTATAATTTCGAAAGTAACTCTGTCTGTCTGTATGTTACCTTTTCACGCCTAAACCACTGAACGGATTTCGATAAAATTTGGCAGAGAGATAGATTACACCCCGGGGAAGGACATAGGATAGTTTTTATCGACATACCTCGCGGGCGAAGCCGCGGACGGAAGCTAGTACGGAGATATTTTGCCCACACCGATCGGTACTAGCTTGTCTTTACCGGGACCCCTAGGTCTATATGTAAGCATCCTCAGATGCAAATACAGAATTGATGATAGCTATAGATAATAGTGACACTACATGAAATGCGACGTTCACAAAGTGCGTACCACTCATAATCGACAAGAAATGAGCATCGCATTATAACGATACCAATCTTGTTGCGCGTACGCGTTCCCTTGAAGGACCGACAAATGACGATCACAGTGAAGTGTGCAGTCGCATGATCACGCGTTCGAATCGTGAAACTACAACAGAGTTTTCATTCTTCTTCTTCTTAGCGTGTCGATGGCAATCTAAAAAGACTCGGTCCAGAATTCGGCTACTTTTTTGGCGCCATCACCAGGGTCCATCCGTTCCTGAACGTGGAGCTGACAGGACACGCAGGACACGATATTAAGTGTCCCATCGTTTGTGGAACAGCATCATATTTACAGAGTATTCATTGAATGGGTACTTTGGCATTTCCCATGCGTACCAAAATTTTGTGAAAAAACAAATGAAGGAAAACAATAAAATTGAAGTCGTTTTTAGGAGCTTATGAGCTCCACAGATTTGAAAGTGGCATGTAGAAGAAAAACTACAAACTCCTAACCTATTCGAACATAACCTAAGATGTTTTCAAATATTTTCTTGCCTACCAATAGGTACCTATTTTTCTAACCTAACATTTAAGAAATATTTTTTATTTACGAATATCTAATCCAACGTAACGTATGCGCCCTACCACGTCGGTCGTCAACGTAGAGATACGCGGTGGGATTATGTAAGTAAGTATGTGTATCTTTGACATATATCTCGGGACCCTGGGGACCTTTGGAATGCGTACAAGCCAACTTGCAAAGGCCCGACGTTTTTAATTAAATGAGGCGCCTATAATTTTATTTTCTACTAGATTCTGCCCGCGGCTTCGTCCGCGTGGATATCGGAAATCATCATCATCATAATCATCATCTCACGGGAACATGCTACCGGGACAAAAAATGGCCTATACATATATGTTACTCCATAACATCAGCTATCTGTCAGTGAAAGTCTCGTCAAAATCGGTCTAGCCGTTTCGGAGATTAGTTTTGTCTGTCTGTTTGAGACAGACAAAACTAAAAAAAAATTGGACGTGAATACTTTAAAATTGCTTCCTTAATGGGAGGCAAGTCAAAAAACTCAATGATAACAAAATCGGGAGATGGGTAGTTCTTCAAAAAATATTCTCCGCGTAACTTTCATGGCGAATTTTTTTTTTTTAATAATCTACAAATAGATGTACACAGATTTAAGACGCTGTAAAAATAAAACTTAATTTTTTATTTTATGTAAATCGGTGCATAAACTACAGAGATATTCTATTTTGAAATTTCTGTGCCCACGAAAGTTACGAAAGATGGCACGAAAGTTACAGACGTATTTTCTGCAAGCAAAATATAGTTTCAAATACTTATTTTTTCTCAAATTTCCAGTTTATAAAATAAAAGACTTTATTATAATATGAATCAACTTGTATTTGAGATCAACAATTATAACCCAGTGGAAGAACCCAATGAAACTACTTCAGAAGAACATGAAGCTTCAATGTGTTGTTTATACTGTCTAGTTACCCGTCTTGAAATGAAGTCGCTTTTTTGAGATCCAGGCGATGATGCTGGCACTAGTTGAGGAGTAGGTGATTTAGGAGAGCACAGTGGGTCTTCAACTATATTTGGAGATTCGGTGCACTCGATCATATTTTCCTGAAGAGCAACGTTCTCTCGCTCTTTCATTCTTTGACAAAAAAGTCGGCTTTTTATGCGGTTTTGCTCTCTCACGGCTCTTTTCCTTCTACTACTCATTTCACTAACTGGGATGACATTTCCTTCTGCTTTTCTTTTGTAGTAGGTACCTTTCTCTTGCCTTCATTTTTACTGCATTGTGTAACTCTGTATCATTTTTTATTCTTCCTCTTCTTATCTCTGCTAGACGCTTTTTCTCCCGTCGCACCTTTGCACTTTTCGGTGCCATAGTTTCGGTTTGAACGTAATCTGAAAATAATTTTAACCCGAAAAAATTAACACGACTGCTGTGAGTAATTAATGTAAGTAAAGTACAAGACAATCAGAAAGTATGACGCTGACGTTGGGACTTTTTAAGCAAGAGGTATACAATTGGTAAAACAGCCCAGTTTTGGAGTGGGAAAAATTGTTAAATTGGCTACGAGAAAACCTACAAACAGAAACACATACCTACTACGAGTCGTTAAAAGAAAAAAATTTAAACACGTACATGCATAAACACTTATACAAATACATGACAGCTTTTTTGAGCTTCGCGATAATCGAGTAAATGCATCTGCAGCGTCACAAGTAATCTAAAGTTATCATTCAATGGAGATATGTAACTTTCCTGGTGCGCTAGCTAACTTTCGTGGACAAATAACCACGAAAGTTGTGCCACGAAAGTTACGAAAAATTCACATTTTTGACAATTATGATTAAACTTATAGGTAAATAAACAAACAAAGTACTTGGGAATAATCTCGAAGATCCATCTTATTCCTTAATATAAAATGAGTTGGAAAATTATAAGCATTATCCTTCAAAATATGCGCATGAAAGTTTCTAGACCAAGGCTACTTGAAAATATTCAAAGAATAACTCACCTCGTATTTTTTTTGTTTAGAAGCGATGAACGTAGGTGTCTCCCTCACTGCAGCCGGGATACTATTAAGCGTCCGCGCAGCTAAAACGTGTAGCGACAAATTGGCACTCTTGGAAGATAGGTGCAGTTTTGTTGCGCGTTCTCGAAACTAACAAAATCGTGTGACAGAGACATAATGCCTATTAACTATTGTAACTTAAGACATAAAATTAATGTTCTTTGATAATTATGATGCATAGTTAAATACAATTAATTTGATGTATTACATTATATGCTTATGAATTGAATACAAAAGTTATCAAAGTCTGCAGTGAGCGCGAACAGAGTGTGACGCGTGAAGAACACCGATTTTGCTCCCGTTTTCGACATTAGATATTTTTTTTTATAAACATTATAAATAATTTTAGATGTTTAATGTTTAAATTATGTACACATATAAATAAAGATTAATCTGTATTTGGTCCTAAGACTGAATGTTTAATAGGTTACGAATTAAGACCGTGTGACCGCGTTTTGAGGGACCTCGAAGAACTACCCAGATACAGTTTGGTGTTGCAGCTTCATATCTATCATCTTCATCCTAAATTCAATTACACCATTGGATAGCTAAAGGACCAAAGAATTCATTACGCTAAGTGAGGACTGTGACGCATCGCTCGCGGTGGAAGGGAAAGCGCCGCCATTTTGAGGTCATTTTGCTGCGTATCGAGATTTTCACTTAGTATGACTTTTGACTCGGAAAAGCAACAATGTTCATTTAAGTTTCAATCGACAGCTTTCATCAAAATTTATCGATTGTAAAATAGTGACAGTGAATTATAATGTGTTAAAATAAAAAGAATAATAATATCAAAAATATATAATGTCGGCGTCAAAAAGCCAAATCCAAATACAGAAATTGTATACCGTTGTAAAGGACTTCTCAAGAGCAATCGAATGGTACCAATAAAACACCATATGACCGAGTCAAGCACTGCCGGGAAGTTAACGTAAAATAATGAATGCGGCCGAGCGGATCGACCCCGCTACGTAAACGTATTCACGTATAATACTCGGCCGTGTCCATGACACAGCCACACACCATTTTTTGTTATAAGCAGCGTATTAAACTTTCATATGCACTTACTATAAAGCTGATATTTTGATATTACAAACAGATACTTCAATTTTATTACATAGCAATATACAAGCTACTACAATCTGTCTGTGAAATTCTTTAATAGATTTTCAACTTTATCGCTAAAGCATAAGGTTCAAAGTTGATTGGGAAAATTTGACAGTTTCGGGTAGCTTGGTGTGCTAGCGTCTGTACATGAGACATTTCAGCTCTGTTTCAGAGAAGATAATTCCAAAATTCCCTTGTCAGTATCAATGCAATACGCAAATTCCTGACCAAGAACAAATCATACACACAGATTCACATGCAAATCAGTGTAAAAATACACTGATTGTGAGTGACAAGCATCCAATGTCCCTGTTATAGAGCGTCCGCTGGCGACATTGAGATGGTGACGTCATGAACTCATAACCCTTGCTCCAATCAGTGGTTACGTCATTGATTGTGCTTGTGTGAGTGGAGCGTCTGGCTTGGAATTGTAGCTTTATTTGATTCGATTGAGTTTGTAGAACATAATAGAATGCAATTGGCAGGGACATCGACACGAAAACTGTAACCATGACTTCGGCACACATGATTCTAGAACCCCAGCCCTCCCTCCCCGCCCCCCTGGCGTAGTTGCTGCTGTCAGAGGCAGTTAAAATAACTGTGAACTACTACTATAACTGTGAAATTTTAATACTTTAGTTAATTATTTGAAAAGCTTAGTGAATTATTTGAGGGGCTTGTACAGTACAGCCCTATGTACAGTTTCTATTATTTTTTTCGTCTGTAATTTATATGGTGTACTTAATAAAGAGTATTCTATTCTTGTGGCTAAGTAATAACAGCCGCACGGGTCCATCGATCAGGTTAAGCTACGCTTGCCGCGGTTGGTCCGTGGATGGGTGACCATCTTTTCATACCCGTCTGTGCCTCGGAAAGCACGATAAGCCGTTGGTCCTGGCTGTCATTTGTGGATCTTTGACATTCGTTACAGATCGTCAGAAGTCCGAAAGTCTGACAACCAGTCTTAACAAGGGGTATCGTATTACCCAGTTACTGGGTTGTGGAGGTCAGATAGGCAATCGCTCCATGTAAATAAAATACTGGTATTCAGTTGCATCCGGTTACACTGGAAGCCGACACCAACATAGTTGGGAAAAGGCTAGGCAGATGAGTTAATTATTTGAAAGACAGATTGTAATAGCTTTATGTGCTAGCGTCTCTACCTAAGTTATTATCTCGCTATAATATCTACAGGCGTTAATCTCTTTCATTCTAAGTTTATTAACATTCCAAGTCCCATTTTGTTAACCATACCCACCCATTTGCCAGCATCATTTACATTATTTTTGCATTTTGTTTCTCTCTCAATTTTAACTCCCACCTTTTTTGCCAGCTGTACCTATCTACATTTCAGTAATTACTCGTCTTTATGTTAGCTGTGTTTAATGGTCTGTAAATTCGCGCCTATTTTGTTGACGATACACATCTGTGTTGCTGACGGTACATTCTAAGGCGTACCTCGTAGGCGGCGTTCAGTCTAAGTACAATAAAATTATTGAAACAAGGCTCTTGCGTTAAATATGCAAGAGAGTTGTTGTTACCACCTTTGGTTAAAATTATTTAACATTTAATTTATCAGTTAATTAATATACAGGGATAGTGGTAAAACATTAACAACCTCTTAAGAGGTCATTGTACTCATCATTATGGACAACTTTTACTATGGGACCATACCTGAAATCGCGAAAAAAAAATCTGTTGTTCCCTATATTTTGACGAGTTATACGAACATAAATGTAGGGAACAGAAGTTTTTTTTCCGCTATTTCGGGTTTGGTCCCATAGTAAAAGTTGTTCATAATGGTGAGTACAATGACGTCTTAAGAGGTTGTTAATGTTTTACCAATAACCCTTTATATAGTAAAATAGATCCAGATAATCAGTCAGCATCAATTGAGTTATAGGACAAAGTTCAAACGTAAGCTTTAAACTTAAAAATCAGCCCAAGACACCATGAAGTAAGTTTTTTCTTTCTCGAGGGTTCCCCCTTAAAATTACATACTTGACACCTTTGACACTAAAGAAGTGACTTTGATGTCATCATCTAGTATTTTCACAACTATGTTGTGGTCAGCTTCCAGTCGAACCGGAATGCAGCTGGATATCAGTATTTTACATGGAGCGACTGCCTATCGGAACTCCACAATCCAGTTACAGCTAATACTGCGGGGTGATTGCTTAACCCACTATCAGTAGCAATGGGTTTCATTTTGACAGTTCAACAACATTCATTGCGTTATTTATGTTATTGAGCAGACAGTTTTCTCGAACATATGAAGCAATGGATTAGCAATATCCTTCAAAATGATTCAGATTCAGATTGATAGTGTGTTACGCAATTAGGGTCCTGGTTGTCAGACTTTCGGGATTCTGACTGTCCGTAACGACTGTTAAAGATAATGTTTAGAATCGTATCTGAAAACATACTGCTACAAGCTACCAAACCTTATCTTATTGAGTTAGAAAAGCCCAGTCTTAGACCATCCAATATAATTTCATCAGATATGTAATATTACATCATGGGGGGTGATGGATACAAAGTTGATAAGATGCAAATCTAACAAGTCATAGCGTGTTTGCTGAAAGTCTGACCTTATGTTTGTTATAGTTATTATCTCTATGCATATATGCAGCAACTGTCAGGTGTATGATAATAGAAGGTGTGGACAAGATTAGATTAGAGATGAAAGTTAGTCGTCAGGCCTTTTCGGAGACTAGAGGGATTAATACCGCAGAAAAGTAAGACGAAGCTTAGGCGAGACAGTGCTTCCCTACCCATCCCATTCATTTTACCTGCTGAAAATCTCCCACCTGGACATGAGTTGCCTTGGCTTAAATGGAAGTCTTTAAATAGACTCCTGACCCAGGTAAGCCGAAGCAAGGAGAACCTGCTCAGGAGATAAACAGATGACTCCGTCCTGGAGTGTAAATGTGGTGCTGTCCCATAAATAATAGGGCACTTAATATTGTGCACAGCATGTCCTGTTGCATGCACGTTGCACGAACTGATGGACGCTACTGATGGTGCCAAACTCTTCTCGCCGAATACTGACTCTATTTAGATTGACATTGACACGTAATACAGGAAGATGAAACTCCTTAGAGTGCTATGTTTCCCTTGGTTGGGATCTTCAACATGTCTACGAATAGTTTTAGAAGATTTTCTAACTCCGTTAATAGAGGTAAGCAGGAGCTCTGGCTAGACGCGGAGATGTCAAATAAAGTTAGGTTTTGGCCGAATTGTGGTCAAAGTTAGGTCGAAAAATCCAGGGACGTCCGAAAGCGCGTTTGGCTGACGACTTTGTTATAGTAGCGGGGAACACCTAGACGAAGGATGCATGGAATCGTCTAGAATGGGAGAAAAGAAAGGAGATTCTTAAGCATGTTTCCAATTTTCATGACACGACTCAGTATGAAAATTTTATGTGAGGTTCAGCATAGCTAGCCACAACCACTCGATACGCTTCCGTACCCTATCGAACATTAATCAATGTTATCGTAGGAGTCCTCTCAACGCTGTTTACAAGACCAAAACCTGAAAATTTTGTCAGATTAAATCAAATAGACGATAGACGACCGCTATTCTTCCGAGAGCTGTACCTACCTAAAACTGTCGGAGGCGAGGCAAGTCAGGTTATCGAAATGTGTAATTTTCGATACGATAGCCTGGCCGGATGGTTGTGCATAGCTATGCAGGTGCCTTTTATCTGACCTCCACAGCCCATGATCTTTTATGGAGTACGAATTTTTGACATTCAAAGATTAGACGCAGAGTTGAATGATATTCTCTAGCTGGCATTCAGATTTATCATATTATATCATACTACTTACTTTCCAATGATAAAATAAGACGAATTTTATCTAAACATTGAAACTATTTTTTTTGTACAGCTTTACGTATGAGTTCGACTTTTGGATAAGATATTGTTTATTATCTTTAGATAACGTTTCTCATATAATTATTACATTACCATTGATACTGAACATGACGTAAGTATGAGAACATCTTATTCAATTAAATGGTGTTTTATCATTTTCGTTGTCACTTCGGGATCAAAGGCTTTTTAAAGCAAGACTAGCATAATATATTGATTATTTTTCAACGTACTAGATAGATAGATACCTACTTATCGTCTTCTTCTTAGTGTGTCGATCACCACGATGGCAATCCAAAGTCCACTTATAAAACCGACTCTGTGCGTAATCTCGATTAACATCGAAGGGTTCTCACGAGACAAATCTGAAATTCTTTCCGATGTCTGCCGCAAAACTCACTGCGACATTCTTTTCATTCAAGAGACCCATCGAGATAAAACCCAAAGCCTGCCACACATCCCTGGACTTGCGCTTATCGCCGAGATCTGTCATAGATACTTATAATACTCTTTATTACATTATGTACTTACACCTTAAAATCCCATGAGGACTTTCAGGATCACAAATCACTAAATACGTCTAAACTATATGTCGTAACGCGAACGTTAAACGTATTTAAATCATTATTCTGTCTCTCTCATCTTCAAACGATTGAAAGAAACAGAACGATGTTTTAAAACGCGCTACATATTTAGTGATTTGGGATGCAAGCGGGCCTCAGTATTTTTAACCCCCGACGCAAAAACGACGGGGTGTTATAAGTTTGACGTATCTGTGTGTGTGTGTCTGTATGTGGCATCGTAGCTCCCGAACGGATGAACCGATTTTGATTTTGTTTTTTTTGTTTGAAAGGTGAATTAGTGGCTGTTAGGATCTTACATAAATGGTTATCTGACTCAGATTTTGGGTAGTTTGTTCCTGTTAGAACCGATGACCTATGAAGGCCGCAGGAATCCGTTGGATGCGAAAAGCATAGAACCGGTCAAAGTGTCGTCGGTGCTTGGGGGAGGCCTATGTCCAGCAGTGGAAATGATGATGATGAGAAGTAGCAAGATCTCTATCTTGCTATCTTGTTATGTTTTAAGAGTATTTCAAAGACAGCTCCATCTACTCTTAGATGGAGCTGTCTTTGAAATACTCTTAAAACATAACGTTTCAGATATAAAATCGACTTCTCGTTTTAGTCTAGGGTTCGAGTTAGGCGCTGTACTGACTAAAATAGAGCAATAGGCTAACTGTACCACAAGAGACGAAATTATATAATATCCGGAGTCATTGAACTGTGACTGTACAATTGAAACATTTGTCATAGAGAATTTGACAGGCGTGATTTAAAGAACGTCTAGAAGGCACATGCGTATGAATGAATGTACGTGGTCGAAGTGTAAGTGTATACTTGTAAGGAGTGTTGAAGGATCATAGAATGGGGTGTTCAGGAGTTGTGATAACATAATAAGTATATAATGTTCCCATTGCTGGGACACAGGTCTCCTTTTTTCGAGAGGGCGTGGACTGTAATCTGCCACGCGGGCCCAGTGCGGGTTGGCGGATGTCACATGTCTTCGAATTTTTGCTTCTAGGACATGCCGGTTTCCTCACGATGTTTTCCTTCACCGTTTTGAGAGCAGTGGTGATGAAATAATTTACACAAAGTAAAGCGCCTGTCTGGGTTCGAACCTACGACCTACAACTCGTAAGTCGTGTCCGTGACCACTGGGCCACCACTGCTCTGTGTTAACATAATAAGTATATAATGTTCCCATTGCTGGGACACAGGTCTCCTTTTTTCGAGAGGGCGTGGACTGTAATCTGCCACGCGGGACCAGTTCAGGTTGGTAGATGTCACATGTCTTCGAATTTTTTGTTCCAGGACATGCTGGTTTCCTCACGATGTTTTCCTTCACAGTTTTGAGAACGTTTGTAATAGGGTCGATTTTTGGCTTTTTGATCAAAATATTTAAACAGGCACTAGATGATAATAGGGGCCTTCTTCTAGTGTTTTAATAACAGTTTGATTATTTAATTTCTGTTTTTCTTTATAAATGAGTGTAAGTGAAAGCGCTGTACCACACAAATATTAAATTTATTTCTCAGCTCGTTTCATCCCCTCAATGTCGTTCTCATTGCATCACACATGTACCCGAGTGTCATACGAGAACGCGATATACAGAATCCCATATGATATATACGATGCTCTTAAATTATTAAACTGAATATTTGTCGACTCAGACGTATGGGCCTCAGTCGTTCACGAATGCCGCGTGGGCACAGATGCTCTACGATATGCTACGCACCAATCACACCATTAAAGGCTAATTTTCCAATAGAAATAAATAATGCACAGTAGAGGAACGGTCAAAATAGCTACCACTTAACTATTTCCGTACGGTAGTCGCGGCCATTATAGTTAAGTGATGCGTGTTCGATACTATTTTTGAATTATGCCGCGAAAGTTCAATCTAATGGCTTCATCGATTGGCGCGGGTTGTGACTCTTTCTGCCAGTGATTTTTTTCAAAAGAGGTTTTATTCAGTGAACTTTTTTTCTTTTTCATAATTTGGTTGAACATTTTGGAGATTGTCACAGTGGATCCGTTTGTGAAGAGAAAAATGAAAGTTTTCAAAAAGAAGCTACGTTTTTCTATAGGTTCGAGTTACGTTTAGACTTTTTTTTTTATTGTACCTACTGATTAGTTTCAAGTTAGGTGATATTGCATATCAACCGTGACGAATTTACGTTTTTGGAGTCATCATTGAAGGTATGTTTTAAATTAATCTGTAATTAATTGAATGCATGATTTCTAAGAAGACTACCACTTGGGGTAAATAGTCTCAAGTCAGTCAAAACGTACTTGCTTAGCCCATGTGGTCTTATGGATATCCCACGACATGTTTGCGATAAAATTATTGATTGACCTATTGATCTAATGGAGGAACAGTTTTTTTTTTAATGTTAGTGTGTTACACAATTACCCCGCAGAGTTCTTTCAAGGAATGTAGAAAAGGTTACTTGTGACAAACACTTACTTAAACATGTTATCACCTACTGATATGATAATATTTCGCTAATGACAGCAGAATAAGAGGTCTGTTATCAGTCTTATCATTCATTTGTTAAAGACATAATTGTATGTTTTGGCAGTCTTGTGTTTGTTAGCAAACATAATCTTTTAAGGTGCTGCAGACATATATGTTTCGCTATTTTTCCGTTGTTGTCGGGAAGACAAGCATGAATTAGAAAAACAATAGAGCTGTTTTGCATTAAAACAAAACGGTTAAAGTGTTATGAAAAACGGTCCCCATGAAAAACTCATAGCGTTGGTCGAAGACACTGTCTGAGATTTTGCCTAATATCCATACTCATCTAATCTAATTAGTATGGACTAATATACTATATTATATATCCTATATTATACAATATAATATTTTTGTATTTTTAATATTATAAATTCTAAAGTAACTGTATGTTATCATTTCACGCCTAAGCCTCTGAACGGATTTCGACGAAATTAGGAAATGAGGTAGATGGCATCCTGGGGAAGGACATGTTATGCTACTTTTGACGTGAATACGTCTTTAAATTGCTTCCATAGTGAGAGGCAAGTAAAAAAAAACCAATGATAACAAAATCCGGAGATACAGTTTGGTGTTGCAACTTCATATCTATCATCTCCATTCTAAATCCAATTACACCATTGGATAGCTAAAGGATCAAAGAATTTATTACGTCAAGTGAGGACTGTGACGCATCGCGTATGGTGGAGGGGGAAGCGCCACCATTTTAAAGTCATTTTGTTGCGTATCGAGATTTCCACTTAGTATAGTAGGAAAAGCTACGACGTTCGTGTTTCAATCGTCAGCTCTCGTCAAAATCTATCGATTGTATACAAAACATTAGTGTAAATTATTGACGGTGCATATAATGTGTTAAAATAAAAAGAAAAATAATATCAAAAATATATAATGTCAACCTATACTCGTCAAAAAGCCAAATCCAAATACAGAGATTGTATACGGTTGGAAAGAGCTGCTCAAGAGTAATCGAATGGTACCAATAAAACACCATAAGACCGAGTCAAGCAGTGCCGGGAATGCCAAAGAATGAATGCGGCCGAGCGGATCAACTCCGTTACGTAAACGTATTCACATACGACACACGGCCGTGTCTGTGACACAGCCTCACCCCATTTATTTTTGTGTCAAATTAACCTAACCTCTAGAGGGTGATATAGAGGATGATAGTCTGTATGGGAAACCCAAGGCATATAAAAATTCAAAGTGAATTGAAGATTTTCATATGGAGCCTGGCATCAACTTTGAACGTTAATATCTCGGAAACATGACGCTTTACAGGGATTAGTCTCATCATTTGCATTGATGTCAGCTTTCGATTTATATGAGTTATTTTTGAAAAAAATCATAATGGCGAACAGGTAGGTACGTATGCCATGGTCAAAGCCAAGAACTTTTAAAACGGACTCGCGGAGGTTGCGTGTGAGCACCAAATAGGCTATAATCTCTACAGTAAGTACCTACGTCTAGCGCCACCTAGACAGTCAGTTCATGTACGAACATTGCTGGCTATCTAATCTCCATTAGCGAAATTATTCACAAATAGAGTGAAAAGGAAGGGCGAACGACATCTGTTTCTAGGAATATACATATCTACATACTGACACAAACTCACCATGTGATAAAGTTCAGAGGAATATTCATACATACATACCGACATAAACTCAAGCATCTTTCCCACTGTGGTAGGCAGAATCTACAGAAAGCCACGTGCTAAAATCTTTTTGCTTTGTCCACGCTCATACATCTGGCCATAAACGTGTGCTGGTTGCAAATGCATCTGACCTGACCTGACCTCTTTGTAATCCTTCACCAGTTTCATGACCTTTGATCTTTGCGTAAGATAAATGATCATTAAAAACGAGATAAGCCAGTGATCTCTATGTAGGTATAGTCGACCTCATAAATACTTTACCACTATTGACAAACAACAAAGAAAAGATGGATGGATTATAATTATGAGAAATGATGTAAAAGAGATGAGATGTAATGAGCATGTACACACAGCTCCATTAAGTAGTTACCCCCCCAAAAGACATGTGCGTTCAAATCCGTGATAGGCCCAAGTTGGTTTTTGTATTTTGCAAAAACATTTTATTTTAAATAATGTATTGTTTTAGTGAATAAATAAGTTTAAGTAAGTATTTTTTTTTAAATTCTGTTTTTATTATTGTTTTTTTTTTCAATAAAACAATACTTTTATTATTGCGACGACAAGCAACAATAATAGGGTTAACATTTACGACAACTTACTCATCGTCTAAATAGACTGGAGGTTTCAAGACCGCTTACCGTGCATAAGATTGGAAGTTCAAATCCTATATAGGCACGAAATGTGCTTTTTGTTCATTATATTATTTTGATATATTTTTCTATTTTGTTTTAAGTAGTAATTATTTATAAAGAATTAAAAAATCAAGAAAAATAAAATACTTTATTAATCATTTAATAATATTTATTATTGCTATTATTTAACAAAACTATGATCTTATTTTACAACAAACAGAACAACTATTTTAGTTCTCATAAAATCAGAAATCATTTAAAAAAATAATGGATAAATGGTAGTCGTTTACTCTTCGCCGTTTTAAGTGAACGTATACAAAGTTCTAACTTGAAGGTATGGATTAATTTTATAAAGACAACGTAAGTAAGTAAAATTAATGGATACCCTCAGCAAATTATAACACCTTTCGATTAGACAGGGACCTAAAGATATAATGACTCAGCCGATAGTAGATAACAATTTCATCGCAATTCATATGGTCTCGCTGGCTAGTTCGTCAAACTGCCGGTATGAGTATGACGACGTTCGGTGATGCGATGGTTCAAATCCGAGTCAACACAATGGACTCTTTTTGAAGTATTCTTTAGATTATTCGTAAGGAATTCAATGTTGTAGCAGTGTAACATTTTAAAACTTGAGGGGTTAGCACATAGTGACGCTTTCTGTACCTAATAAGGATGGAGGAAACGCATGTGACTAAAAGAGTGATGAATATAAATGTTGATGGATGCAGAGGTCAAGAGAGGTCAAAGAAAAGATGGATGGATTGTATGAGAAATGATATGAGAGAGAAGGGAGTGAATGATAGCGTGACGGTTGACAGGGGAGAATGGAAGATGAAAACGTGTTGCGCTGACCCCAAGTAACATGGGAGAAGGGCAGGACGATGATGATGATGATGTTGACAACAATTTCTAGTAGAAACTTTACTAAGGTTGAAACTAACTAACTGTCACATAGAAATATAGACCTTAGGCTCTACTACGAATGCGCTATGTAATTATAACGTAAATTTGAATGATTTTTCAATTGAAAGTACTTAACTATCCATTTAGCATTTTGGTTTAAGTCTTTAAACTAAGCCATTTTAAAATATTTAAATCTTGACGACATATCAAGCTATACCTACATTTCCAGTATAAGTTGAGTTCTCGTTGTACGAAAAGCCTTTAAAATGTGAGGTCAGCTAAAACTGGAAATTTATAGCTTGATATATCGCCGTGTATACTTCGCGCGTTCGTGCTAGGCTAGATCCACTGGTCATTTTATGACGTAACTGTTCATTGAATAGGCATGAATATGACCTTGAAACTAATTAAATATTATGTGCGAAACTAGTGTTTAACGTTTTAAAATTGTTCGAATATACGTTAGGCTTACTCTGCGCGTTCGTGCTAGGTTAGACCCACTGGTCCTTTTATGACGTGCAAGTGAAATTCAACATAAACTTAACACAAACATCACGCCTGTATTCCGCGAAGGGTTAAATAGAGGTGTACCTATTATATAGTACACCCACATTTCGCCAGTAATTAAGTCTCATTTGATAGGGGGTGAGTCTATTGCCATCAACCGAAACACAAATCCGGATGGAAAAATCGGAATCGGGAATCGAAGCCATGATCTCATGCTCAGCAGTAGCGCCTGCAACCACTAGACCAACGAAACAGTCAACCTTAATTATTAAAACCTTAGGCGAAATTCAACCTTATTGATAAAACCTTAGGTGATAATGGAATTACGAGGTTGGCTATACAATCTCGCATACCTATAACACAAACAAATAGCAATCGTTCGATCTATTGCTCTATGGGGAGTCGTAAAATGCTACATTGAATGGTTGTTGGAGTTGTTAGCTATTGCAATAAACACCACGTTTGGTAGCCATAGCTTTCAGAGTTTTCAATCATATAGATTTAATACATATAGATTTATTGTTTTAGAAGCTAAAAATGGTGGTTCGAAGGTTTACGAGCCTAATTCTAAAGTACCTGGTTGCATCCCCAAAACCTGCCCAAAACGTGGCTCAATGCCAGAACTTTCATTTTAATTATCTGCTTATTAAAAATAATATTTTCACGTAGAAATATATATTGATTTTCCTAGAGCGCCTAATAAAATATGATTAAAATTATATTTGCTCATATCCTCAAATTGCTATAAAGAAACTATCAGGCGTCGAACAATTGGTTAATTGGCGGGATTTGAGTTATAATCAAAATGGAATACCTACTTAAACAGATCACTGCATTGATCTAAATTGCAATTCTGGTTTCGGTTTACAGATCAAGTATATAATATTATAGTTCTTTATCATGGGTTTAACTCTTCAGTTGATCATAGTTTTGAAGACATAGGTTGAAGGTACCTATCTACCTGTCTCTTCTTACTCATCGCTATTGGATGTGAAGTTGTGATCGAAGAGTGGAAGTGAAACTCCAATTTGCTGTTAATAATATTATAATTGCCACACACGTATTATAGTTTAAAGTTAGGTACACAGTCGTCTTATTAAACTAGTAGGGACAAAATAAACTAATGACTTAAATTTAGTCCGTGTCCGGCGGCGGTTGACAAGCAAGAGAAAACGCTATGGCGCCCCGGATAGTAGCTTCATATTGCCACATAACAAGGGTGCGTTCCTGACTAACTTATAAATAGTTATAAATAAAACAGGCGACGCCACGTAGGTGCGTTCACAAATTCCCAATACGTGACGCCACAATAGTCCATAATCAAGTGTATTTTACCAATGACCCGCGCCACAGGCAAAAGTATTAAAATATCCCTCTGTGAGATAAATCCATGATATATAATAATTATGTAGTGCCGGTAATATGAAACCTAAAATGACTAATGAGAAACGTAACGTACTCGTACCTAGATTATTTTGTCGCCCAGTTACATCAGAATTAACATGGGAATAATATATCACTAAGTTTACCTGATAATTAGCTTGTAATACGATAGGATTATGCTAATTACGTTAAGATTTGATCTCGTGATTGTCTCTATATGTAATTACAGCGAGCGGTCGGTAATTACTTAATTTAGGCATATCTGCTTTTGATTATCATAATACCTGTAACTTCACGGATGTATTCCCTGAAGGGATACCTACGCAGAGATTTTTAGATAGGTACATAATTTACAAGTACACGTCTTTTCGTTAAAATGATAAAGTTTCATGATGTTATATTATGTAATAAATAGGGTGAGCATACTGCCATCAACAGGACACCAATTCAAACTCCAGTCTGCTACTGAAAAATCCCTAATATAAAACGCAATAGCACTTTGTGTGACCTGCAGACACAGTAGTCACACTTGAGACCTAAAGGACCAAGGAGACAGTCTTTAGAGTGTTGAGTGAGCCTAAATGATACATTTTTTCCAAGCAAGGTTTCGGCTTCCTGTCTAACCGGATGCATCATATTTTACATGGAGCGACTGCCTAGCTGACCTCCACAACCCTGTTACTGGGGAACGGAATACTCCTTGGCAAGACTGGTTGTCAGACATTCGGGCTTCTGACTACCCGTAATGACTGTCAGAGATGTACGAATGACAGATATAATGTAAAATAACATACATGTAAAATACCCCACGCTTTGTGAGCTGTGTGTTGAGTTCCTTACCCCATATGCACGAGGTACATGCTCAAGCGACACGCGCTTTGCGACAGCGAGTGCGAAGAATAGGCATAAAAGACGCTGGTACGAGTGTGCCTCTGAAATGTTATTTTGAGGAAAGAACCACAGATTTACGTGGACCGGTCCAGTCAGTGCAAGCATTTGTCAATGATGCAACAAAGTAACGTTTTTTATCCTCTGAAACTAATTATTATGGAACAAAGATTTTTTGTTTGTATGCTTTTATTTCTATGTTACGCTTTGTAGTTTTAATTATTTTAATAGCTGTTTCCTTATCACATAATTTGAATCTATTGTACCTACCTATATTTATGATCATCCGCTCCAGATGCAACTCCAAAGCTGACCACGATCCCCAGGCATGGACCGAATACAGAGCGAGAGAGATATTTATAATAATAATATATTCTTTGTTTTGGACTGCTGACAATCCTATTTAGTATCAATGACTTTTAGTAAACTTTTACAAACTAAACAACTAAAAGTGACGTGACCTCACTGGCACGTGCCTCCGTATCCAGACTCCAGAGCCTTATAAAGGGACTGTCCACTTTGTCTAATAATGTTTTCAGGATCTATTGGAGCTTCCGCGCAATCTACCCATTCGTGTGACTCTGTTCTCTTCCTCATAATGCCATGAAAATCGTCAACATGACCAATTTAATTTATTAAAACACCAGAAGGCCAATTCTCGTAGGTAATTCAAAACGTTAAAAATCTAGTCGCAGTCTCATCTCGGCGACAAACAAATGTCAAAAACTTGTCAAAATGTAGGGAAATTACAGGTTTTTTTGACAGATTGAGACTGAGATCAGACTGTGAACGTTCTTAAAATTACGAGAATTGCCCCTCTAGTTGTAATAATGTATTATCGAGTTGAAATTAAAACCACATACTCAAGTCTACAGTCCCTTGAAACTGTGCAAAAATCAAACTTCTAAGTTAACGTAAAAAAAAGATACAGCCGTTTATGCCACAAAAAGCTGTTTTCTGTAATTGCACCTACTGTGTATTGTCTCTGCATCACCCTAAAGTAGACTGGTAGAAAATGCCCAGGGCATTAAGTCCGCCTTTGTACAGTTTTTACTTGTGCATAAAGTTTAATAAATAAATAAATAAAAAACGTTTATTTCGACACTATCAAGAGAATAAAAATGTATAGGGTACTTCCCGTTGACCTAGAATCATGAAATTTGGCAAGAAGCAAGGTCATGTAGCACAAGTAAAAGAAAAAATCCGAAAAGTAGTTTCAAGCGGAATTATCTAGGAAATTCAATCACGTAGGTACGAGGAAAAACATGTGCGGTGAGGCACACCTTTAATATGTTACTAAAGGAATCCTGTCTAGTTAATGAGTGGCCTTGATTGATCAGTCATCATACAAATTATTTTGTTTTGCGGTCTGATCACTGATGCAATCATAAGCTTTTATGTAAAGGTAGCATAATCAGTCTATAATACCACCCACTGTCACTGCCACTGCTAGGACACAGGCTTCCTCTCTGTGTGAGGGAGTGGGCCGTAATCTACCACGCAGGCTCAGTACGGGTTGGTAGTTGTCACATGTCTTCGAAATTTTCATTGAACATGTAAAAAAAAAAAAAGAAGGATGACCCTTCGGACCGCGAAATGTTTAGCGGATCAAAGGACCAAATAACTTATAGTACTGCGTTTCCCAAACAAATTGTAATAAAAACTAGCAATAAAAGTACCCACCGTATCTACTTGTCACAGTTTTCAAGCATTCATTCACTATTTCTAGTGTAGTTGAACTAACGAATAAAGTAGAACAAACAAATGGAACATTTACATGCAAACAAGTGACACGCGGACGTATCCGAGTTGTTTGCTGAATTTACACGAAGTGTCAATGAAAACAAACCGAACAAATGGAGTATGGGCGTCCGGTCTCAATGGGTACAAATGTGGCTGAGTTCGGAATATAATGCGCCTTTTGAGTATATAGAGACGAATAATGCTCACATGTTTAGTTTGTTTGTTTTGAACAGCTAAGGAGTGGTTTAAACAGCACTAGCTGACCGGTCGAACTTCGTACCGCCCCGCCAGCCGTTCTGCCCCGCTTTTTAAATCTCTGATATCTTCTAAGATATTCATTTTAATGATATGCTGTAAAGGGGAATTTTGACCTAAATTAAATGCACAACGCAGGTATGCAATGCAGGTATCCTATTCATTAAAGTAGTTAGCAACAGCAGAATTCCCACTAATTTGTCATTTCATTTAAATAAAAAAAAAATGGTTGCCTGTAAAGTCGGTTTTACGGGCGAAGATTTTACGTGACAACGTCTTTTTCTCGGTAGAATATTTATTGATATGAATATAATTAAATTGCACAATAGGAACAAGGAATTGAATGAAAATAAGAATTGCACAAATTTTAACTATAGAAATATATTTTGTTCGTTCGGTGACTCATCGTAACGTTACCGAGCGTTACACTTTTTCATAAGTGACTCCCAGCCGCAACCTAATTTAAGACGTTGTCACGTCAATATATGAATGTTAATATTAACATTAGTCCTACACCAACTGGTGATTGTCCCTAGGTGCACTTGCATAATACGAACAGGGATAATCGTCGGTTAGTGTCTCATTTCATTAAAATGTGTAACAGGCCTCTGCGAGTTGGTTTCGGCCCCTTGTATGCCTTCCAAAGGTCTGGGACGCCAGGGTCTCAAAAAATGTCAAGAGATATTAAAAACTTTTTAACAAAAAAAAAACCGACTTCCAAAAAAAAACACTACAAACTGAAAAATAACTTTAATTTCGGAAGTCGGTGTCTTAGGGATCAGTATTTTAGTTTTTGCCACCGACTTCCGAAATTAAAGTTATTTTTCAGTTTGTAGTGTTTTTTTTTGGAAGTCGGTTTTTTTTTTGTTAAAAAGTTTTTATTTCTCGCTTTTTAGTGGGTCTATTCATAATTTATCTAAGTTACAATAGCCTAATGTCAACTTGCCCATCGCTTTTTTATAAAATATTCCTTTTCTCGATGCAGGGACGTTAATTGTTGAGGAGTTCTCCTTTTATTAGTTTTTAGATTAGATGCTGATAATCCTGGCTGCAACATCAGGCCAGACTTATGTCAACATTGCATTGAACTTAAAATTAGTCCTGTTTAAAATGAGCCCAAACACGACTACGGTGCTGTAATTTCAAGGTTTGTACTTTTTCTGATGCTCCTGGCTTCAGCATCAGGTCTTCGGTGTTCCTCGGTAACAGTAGGTTTATCCACACATCGAGTCCTTTTCAATGAGCCTAAACACGATATATCTGCTGTTAGTTGTCGAGGAGTTAGGTACTCTGCAGACTATCCTGACTGCAGCATCAGGTCATGACTTGATGATCATGAGACCAAATGTGGCAAATGCCCTATCAAACATTAAAACAATTTACTAAATAAACAGTCCTTGCCTGTTCGAGTAACTTCTTACTGTTAAGGAGTTGTACCTTCCATCATCAGCCCAGCTACCTGAGATGGTGACAACCATACACAAATACACAAGATACTTCATAAAATATGCGAAAAACAATAAGTGAGCCTATAAAATTTGAGGGTTGCCCTCGATTTCTCTAAGATCCAATCATCAGATCCTAACTTGGTGGCAATGGGACCACCTCAGAACTATCTACTTTCGAACAAAAAAAGAATTTTGAAAATCCGTCGACAATTGGCGGAGTATTCGATGAACAAATATACAAAAAAAAAAAAAAAAAACATACAAACACCCGAACATAGTACCTCCTCCTTTTTGTGAAGTCGGTAAAAATAACAATAACAATGTGAAAGTATATAGTTTTGTTTCAGTAATCACTAAGCTAAGATTGTTTGTTGGCACGTCATGGCCGCATGAAATATTTATTTGGAAAAAATGCCACGTAGATGTGTAGAGGTTCGCCATCCCTGTCCTAAAATATGACCGCACCTTTCTGATAAATGCTGTAGTCATCGTAAAACACTGACCGTCATTAGAATAAAACGTCATAAAGAAACGTGTTCTAATATAAAGAGTGGTTAGGACATCAACGCGCAAACTGAAACTCCTCCACTTTTATTATGCGCACAGCCAAAGTGTGGAACTCTCTGTGTTCCCCCCTCCCACATTTAACCCTTCAAAGCAAGAGTGAACAGGCATCTTCTGGACATCATAGACCTCATCTATCGCTTTCCATCAGGCGTGATCGGGGTCAAGAGCGGGCCTATTTAGTAATAAAAAAAAATAAAAAAAACCATGAATTCAGCACATGATTGTAGACCACATAGCGTAGAAACATTTTGTCGGTTATAAAAGAAATGTGCTGTTTCCTACAAAAGTGCAATACTTACGCGCTCAAAACAGCAATTTTTTTTTAATAACCCACAATATAATTTTCAATGCAATGGAGCCAACCTGCACCGGGCCCGTGTGGTGGATTGGATGGCCCACTCCCTTTAACCGAGAGGAGGCCTGTGTCCCAGAGCAGTGGGAACATTATAGGCTGATTATGATGCAATGGGGTCCAAAATCATGTAGCCGGTCGATTCTGTAAAAATCTCACCGTGAAAACTTAGGTGAAGTGAGTTTGTTTTTGCTAGGAATTGACCCTATTGACAGCTCAGTCCACGCTCACTTCACCCAAGTTTTCACAGTGAGATTTTTACAGAATAACACCGCTGAATCCAATTGGCAACAGGTTAAAGAAGAAAGAAAGAAAGTACTTTTATTTGCGATAACAATGACTCAGAGAAAGAACACAAAGATAAAAATAACAAGTTAGGGGAAAATATGCGTCACATCCACGAAACCGGTCGTCGCGCTCGCGCTTTGATTGTGCGTCGATCCCTCCCACCCTGTATAATATCGCCTGATATATTTCCGCTACCCCAAATATCACTTTGATCTCTACATATAAAGACTTCGGTCCTCACGATGACTCTATTTGGGGAGACTCGAGTCTAAGAATTTGACTCATCACTTTCAGCGCATGCACATATATAATACTATAATTCGGCCACTTATCTTTTGGCGAAAAAAACTTTGTGTCTGTTTAGATTAGTAAAACTTAAAATGCTAATTCAGTAGTAGTCAGTCCGGTAATTAGATTTTGTAATTGAGTTATTGAAAGAAGTACGCTAAATTATTATGAAGCTAATGTCTTCTACATGATTCAAATCTTACGTAATCTTTTGCATAAGTTTAACTCATAAATAACACTGCACGTATACTTACAATTGAACTACTTCCGATTGAACCCCTTACTGAATTTATTTTCAACTTGAAAAGTTAGCAAACCATTTTTTATATCTGATGAAGTAAGCGGAAGATGGCTTTGTGCTTTTGTATCTTCATGCTAAGTCTTTTGTTTGACATGAAAAAATAAATAATCATCACTATCAGTTCAACTTAAAACTCCAATACTTCCCTTGCTAACCATAAGAAATCTACGCCCAAGAATCTGAAACATTCCACATGCGATTTTCTCACGCGCAAAACTCGACCTTGCCAGGCGGTAAGGTTGAGTTTTGCACGAAGGAAAACCAACTTGGAATCTGAAAAGTTATTTATAGCAGCTCTCTTAAAGCCGCCAAACTCTCACCTGAGTTCACAAAGGTGTCTTCCAGTTGGCAAGACGTTTAAATTTGCACGAGTACGTCCGGCGACAATAAGGCAATTGCTTAGAACTTTGATTAGGACACAATGCCGAGACGAGGTGAGCTGTTAGAGATATTTTATGTATCACTAAGGATATGTGTGAGTTCGTCTATCTAGTTTGAATGTCAATGACAGTATTGTGGACTCGAACTCTGATTTTCTGGTAAACGAGGTTGAGATTTTGGGCGACATTTTATGCAAATTCGAAATAATCATAAATCTTTATATTTATATCAACATGCAGGTACTGATTGTCTTACCAAGGGGTATCGTATTAGAATAGAATAGAATAGAAATACTCTTTATCGTATTACCCAGTAACTGGGTTGTGGAGGTCAGATAGGCAGTCGCTCGATATAAAATACTGGTATTCAGCTGCATCCGGTTAGACTGGAAGCAGACCCCAACATAGTTGGGAAAAGGCTAGGCAGATGATGATTACAGGCACTGATTAATAGAATGCACAATTTTAAAATAATAGAGAATGGTGTCTGAGATATGAGGGTCCTGAGTTACAGATCACCTGGTTCTCTTAGATAGGACATGTTACTTTACAATCGGTTAGAGTCAATATATTAGCTTAAAATTGCAATTAAGTATAAGCAGAAAAAAAATGCAATAAAGCTCCGCTAATGAGACACAATTGATTTTTTATTGTTTCGTGACCCATCGGTCACGCGTGGAGCTTTACCGGTTAATAAAACTCATGATAAAAGTATACTTTGTAAACAAGTTATAAAATACAGCATTATATCCATGATACGAACGCTTATGGAAACATGCTGGTTCTGCTCCATAGGACCATCAAGTGTCTAGACAAAATCAAACTGGTTGTGGTTGCTACGACTAATTTAATCGTATTTATTACTTTCTTGACATTGATCTACATTCTTACTTTACTCACACACTGACTATTACTTGTTAGACATTTTATGAAATTCGTCTACTTTTACAATGTTCATATAATTTATTTACCTGCCATGGCTTCATTAGGGTTCCGTACCAAAATGGTAAAACGGAACCCTTATGGTGAGACTCAGTCTGTCTGTCTGTCTGTCACAGCCGGATATCTCAAGAACTACTAATGCTATCAACTTGAAATTTGGAACAGTTTTAGATAACGTTTGGCCAACTATTTTGCAACTAAGAAAGAAATAAAAATATCTGCATATTTTTTGCAACAGGGACTGAAAGGGGTTGTATATTTTTTTGGAAGCCCTAATAGATTGTCATATGTGAATTTAATGCAGTTACAATAATATTACATACATACGTGTCGAATTGATAGCCTCCTTTTTTTTTAAGTCGGTAAAAATACATTCTGTCCTGCACAATCAGTCTTTTCTGTGTCACAAAATTTCTGTCCGTACAAATTTATGTATCAAATTAGTTAATAGTGTATCTGCGTCGTTAGCAAGCTATTCTAATGAGCGTGGTGGATTTTCAGTGTTTTAGAGATACGCTCTTTTAACGCGTGTTAAGGGATAGCGTGCTCGTCTGTTACAAGTTTAGTTTTCTCTGCTTCAGGAATATTTTGATGACATGAATATTTACTTTGTAAGTATTTTTTTATGTGGGTCATTTCTTTTTTTCCTTCTTAGTTTTAATCATGATCTGGCAGTTTGAGTAGTTTATGCGGCCTACCCAAATGTCCTTTCTTTGGTATTGATCGTCGAATCATTGAGCTCCTTAAGTCTTGAGTTGAGCTGCACGATTTTTGACAAATGCGTGCACTGACTGGACAGGTCCTCTCAATCTGTGTGGTTCTTTCCTCAAAAGACCACCTCAGACATCGATCTACATGGTCTTCATATAACCTGACCAAGATTATGTCTGGACTTTAAAAGAGACTGTGACCTCTGAGTTTGTTTCGGCCTTTCTTCTCAGAGTAGTCAGATAGGAAACGCCGACTTCATCTAGTTTTAAAAAAACATGATTGACGTGTAAAAGTGTTTGTATAGTCACGAGCATAAGTATGTATACACTTGGCTTTATTCAAAGCCAATTTTTCTCCTTTATTTTTTAATAAAATTTTATGTTATTACGAACATAGTATTTTCGAACCCATAGGTTTATGTAAAGTGTTGTATTTCAACGTTGCATTCGTTATTTCGTGAAAAAATCGCAGTTTAAAGTTGCCAAGTGTTGACATATTAGTGCTCGTGACTGTACAAACCTACTTACAAAAAATAAAATCATTTCATCATTTCATTTCTTTTCATTTAGTTTGTCAATTTTGCGAGATACGAGTTTCGTCGAGAGTAGTGCTGGCCCACAAGTGGTAATGGCCCCGACTGCTGCTGGTGCTTGGTTCAAACTCAAAACAATTATGACAAACTAGCTGTTCCCCGCGGTGTCACAAGCTGCGCGGCTCCTAAGGGTCGTAGCGTGATGTTATATAGCCTATAGCCTTCCTCGATAAATGGACTATCCAACACAAAAATAATTTTTCAATTCGAACCAGCAGTTCCTGAGATTAGCGCGTTCAAACAAACAAACTCTTCAGCTTTATAACATTATTAGTATAGTTATGGGCTTATTTATCTTTAGGGCTGATTTTTCCAACGCTAGATAATTTTATCCGAGGAATAATTTTGAATTTTTGACAGTTCTTCCAAACAAAATCTGCCAGACTTCAATTTTGTTCCACGAATAAAAATTATCTGTCGATTGAAAAATCAGCCCTTAGTTAGATAACTTTTATCTGAGAAATAAATATTGCGGTCTACCAGCTTTTTTAATGCCAAACTGTCAGATTTATTACCTGTGATAAAAGTTACCTGGAAAATCAGCCACATCAATTACAGGCACTTTTGAATATTTGCCCATTCCAAAGCGTAGTAGGTTCCTATAGAAAAGATCGGGCAAGCAACTACACGGATACTCTATTTATAAGACTATAATATATGACTAGATCTCGTAGCTTTAGACTCCGATGTTATGCTATAGATTATAGAAAGATAATAAATAAAAAACCGGGCAAGAGCTAGTCGGACTCGCGCACCGAGGGTTCCGTACCATCATATGTTTTTAAATGTTCACCGGAGAACTACTTACTAGATCTCGTTCAAACCAATTTTCGGTGGAAGTTTACATGATAATGTACATCATATATTTTTTTAATTTTATCATTCTCCTAATTTAGAAGTTACAGGGGGGGGGACACATTTTACCACTTTGGAAGTGTCTCTCGCGCAAACTATTCAGTTTAGAAAAATGATATTAGAAACCTCAATATCATTTTTGAAGCCTATCCTATCCATAGATACCCCACACGTATAGGTTTGATGAAAAATTTAAATAAATAAATAAAAAAAAAAAATTTTGAGTTTCAGTTCTAAGTATGGGGAACCCCCATAATTTATTGTTTTTTTCTATTTTTTTGTGAAAATCTTAATGCGGTTCACAGAATACATCTACTTACCAAGTTCCAACAGTGTAGCTCTTATAGTTTCGGAAAAAAGTGGCTGTGACATACGGACGGACAGACAGACAGACATGACGAATCCATAAGGGTTCCGTTTTTTGCCATTTGGCAACGGAACCCTAAAAACAGCACTAGTTAGCCTGACTGCAAATTAGAACTTTCAAATGATGATGATAGAGTTCTTCGAATCAACGCTAGCTAAGCTTTTTTAGGGTTCCGTACCCAAAGATTGCCAATGTAACCGCATTACTAAGGTTCTGCTGTCCATCCGTTTGTGTGTCAGGGAGCTATCTCATAAACCGTATTAAGGCTCCTTTAAACAGGCGCGACCCGCGATAAAATCGCGCGCGACACAAAGGCACCGCAAGTCGCGCAACGGGCGGTGCCTTTGTGTAGCGCGCGATTATATCGCGTGTCGCGCCTGTTTGTAGGAGCCTTTAGGCATACAGTTGAAATTTTCACAGTGTGTATTTTTATGGTCGCTACAACAAAAAACATCTTTAAAAAAAATTTAAATATGTAGTGTTCAATATTGTACAGTGGTACGGAACCCTTCGTGTGCGAGTCCGACTTGCACTTGGCTGGTTTTTTTACCACAATTGCTCGCACCAATTTGAGTAGCAAAAAAAAAAACAATTTGCATAAAGCCCACATTTCGATGACGTGGGTCACGTGGGCTACGTGGGCTATAAAAAATTTGTTTGTAGTTAATTTCGGACTTTCCTTATGCCGTAACAAAGTATTATAAAATATTTATCCTTGTGTAGAAAGCAACTGATTTCGAGTTGGAATTTGATTACTTTTAAACGATTTTAATCTGTTTTTGTTTGTTGATTGTGTCTGTTGGTATTGTTGTGTGTGTGTCTGCTTTTGTTCTGAGTTTGTCTGTGTGCGTTTATTTTTGATCTGTTATGAAAGTAGAAATGATTGATTGACTACAGATTATTTTTTGTGAAGGATAAGCTTTCTAAGCGTTACACAAACTATTCATACTACTTACATATTAAAGGTAGTGGTGACCCAGTGGATACGGTTGCGACTTATGAGTTGTAGGTTGTAGGTTCGAATCCAGTCAGGCGCTTTACTTTGTTATGTGTAAATTATTACTTTTATCACCTCTGCTCTCCAAACGGCGAAGGAAAACCATCGTGAGGAAACTGGCATGTCCTAGAATAAAAAAATCGAAGGCATGTGACATCTGCCAACCCGCACTGGGCGCGCGTGGTGGATTACAGCCTACTTCTCATGGAGGGGGCCTGTGTCCCAGCAATTAAGCAAGGGAGCATTATTGTTAGTTGATTAATTCTTAGCATGTTATAACTCCTATACAACCTATGTCTATGTATATCTTTGGATCAATAAACTTATTATTATTATTATAAAAAAAAACTTTTTTTTAAAACAAATATTTTTTTTTTAATTTTTTTTTTAATAGGCTCAGCAGTAGCGAAGGATCAATTTTTGTAAGAGGTAAGCCGGAGTAGATATCTTTAAAATGATTATATTATTTGTCTATACAAGGTGTTGATTTGCATCCTAGTCAAATTCAAGGACGTAATTATGTTAATGATTCTCGACCCAAATCTACAATAAAATGGGTAGGTTTTTTTTTTTTCTTATTTACGGAAATCCGTAAGTGTGAACCAGCCGTATTTAAACGCGGCCCGTCTGTTACTAGCCCTATAACCGCGCTTTCACACACAAACAAACGCCTTTTACTTTACTAAGTACTAAAATACTAAAATGTCTTTTATGACAACCTCCTGAAATTTGACGAGGATGCAAATCAACACCTTGTAGAATACTGACTGTGCCATTTCTCAAAGAGAAGCCAGTAGGAATCGAGTTGTATGGAATCCTCGCCACTGATAGGCTGCACATGAAAATTTAAGGCACAGAAAAAACTGTTGTAGTTAGATCCGACTGGTGAGAGTACCAAAACTATCTAAACTTTTTTTTACATTTAATAAATCTTAACTAAACCTACCCTTAACCACCAGACTAGTTTACGGTAAACATTTAAAAGACTAATTATGTGAGATACAGTTCACTTGTCTACGCGAGTCCTCACAAGTGACAATGCTTTGGTCGACGTCGTGAGTCTATTGTTGATTTGCCACTCCTTCTAGTTCAACCTGTGGTAAGTTCTTTTTTGTCTGATTGTACTTATTATGTTGGTGTGTATAGCTTGTGTAAGCCCGATTGCTTGAAGTTCGATTTGCGTTTACCTGACTGGATAATTTAGTCCAATGTTTGTAGAACCAGGAACCAGTGAACGCAGCATTTTATAGGCTGCATCTCCGATTTTAAAAAGGGGGTTGAAGATTTTTATAAGGATCCTGGCATACCTACAGTTTACGACATTTTGTTAACGAAACGTCGACTTTTAAAAAAACATGATTGACGTGTAAAAGTGTTTGTACAAACCTACTTACAAAAAATAAAATCATTTCATTTCATTCAGAGTTAAACATATAGATGTAAGCAAGTTCAAAAAACATGGATGTCACGTGATCAAACTTGAACGTTAAGGCTCCTTCAAACAGGCGCGACACCGCAAGTCGCGCAACCAGGCGGTGCCTTTGTGTCGCGCGCGGTTATATCGCGTGTCGTGCCTGTTTGTAGGAGCCTGAAACGTGACTCTTTACGGGGTTTAGTCTTCTAAAAATTTCTGTTTGCATTGATGTCAGCTGTCGATTAATAAGTATAGGTGAAAAACAAAATGGCGGGCAGTATATAATATATGCTACGGACCATGGCTTGCACCAGGGCCGGGCGGGAGAGGACGCCGCCGCTGCCGATCGCCTCTACGAGGACCTTCAAAGCCCTTTGTGAAAGAATCTAAGAACAAGATTTTTTTTGCGCCAAATCAATGCGTAGTTTTCAAAGAGTATCTAATCTTCCCTTTCTTTTTTTAAATAATTCAAAATCACTTTGATATTCTTTTTAAATGACTCGTGTACTCGTAAATATAAACAATGTATATGTTCCATTTTTGACCGTAAATAATCGGCCAATGAGGTTAAAAATGCCAATACGCCATGAGGATGGGCCTCATGGCGTATTGACATTTTTAACCTCATTGGTCAATTATTTACGGTCTAATATTTTTTGAACATCCGCTTTTATACATGAGGGGCAATCCTCGTAATTTTAAGAACGTTTACAGTCTGATCTCAGTCTCAATTTGTCAAAAATACCTCTAAGTAGTTTCCCTACATTTTTGACAAGTTTTTGACATTGATTGTCACTGAGATGAGATTGCGACTAGATTTTGAACGTTTTTAATTGCGGGAATTTGCTTTCAGATTTCCTATGCTATCAATAATGAATAATGTTATTGTGTTGCTCATCAAAATACTGGTAGTTTAGAAGTTTTTGTAGTTATTCAAGGCTTTATAATATTACCTACCAATGGCTGCGTTATTAGCTATTTTAATTACGGTTTTCTATCATGTTTCATTACCTACAATAAAACAAATCCATTGTTTAAGGTTTGTTAACCACCAAATCTGTGGGAACCGATTTCTTAACAATATTAACCTTCCAGAATGTAAGGTCATCTTTCGAATATTATTTAGCAATTTGTAAAGCATGTATCTGTTAGCAATGCAGGTTGTATAGGTAAAATAAATCTATTAAATCCTTAAGGGACTACAGGACCTAAACGCAAAAAAACGCAAGTTTTATAATGCCTAAAAGTATATGATCGACTCAAGGACGATATAACCACTATTCTCTTTGGATCGACTACAGTAAACAAAATCAGAAAAATATATGATATTCTTCAGGATATGATATGCTAGTTAGTGTGTTGAAAACATAATACAACTAATTTGATACGATAAACAAAAATCATGAAGATACCTCTAAAAACTTTCTTTTTACAATAAACACCATATACAATACATACAATCATTCTGATTTTTGTCAGATTATGCTACAAGCAACATAAAGCTCTAGTGTTTTTTTAGTCCAAACTATAGATTTTTTGTAAATAGATAATTGCTTCATATTTTGCAATAAATTACCAGCGTTGTATCATCGAGTTTCCTGTTCTTTTCTATGCAGTCCAACAGTGACCGCGCTTTAGGTCATGTAGTTCCCATAATATGTCATTTATTAGTTTTCGTTGATAAAAGAATCAATACTTTCAATATTCATGGTGGCAGGGACTTCGTCGTGCAAACTGTAACCATGAATTCACCCTATAATGGTTCTAGACACCCTAGTGTAGAAATTTTTCGTCGGAATTAAAAAAAATTGTGCAATACCTATATTTTTTTAAATCATTTCTTGTACTGAATTCGTGGTAACAGGCTCAGCGTTGATGTCCGTGCCACTCTGTAGACCTCTCCATTTTTTTATCAAGTTATTTTACCGTACGTTTCTCACTCATCTTCAATATCTAATAAAACATCATACCGATCATCTTACCTCCACGTGACTACCAACCATACCTTTTTTTCTGCCAAGTTGTATCCTTATGAAATCATAGGAAATACCACCTTACTCTTTGTCGAGATACTAGACATAAATTTTATTATGTAATATTTATTTATACTCCATTTGTTTACAGTTTTTTTTGTAAATTTTAGATGTAGGCGTTGTTTGTTGACCTTTATTTATTTGGTTATAACGTTTAAAAGTGCACGTAAAGCAATGGTTGCCGAGGTCGGTCCGTGGATGGGTGTCCATCCATTATATACCGAGACCCCTCCGTGCCTCGAAAAGCACGTTAAGTTGTTGGTCCCGGCTGACATTCGTAGATCTTTGACTGTCGTTAAGGGGCGGTCAGAGGCCCGAAAGTCTGACAACTAGTCTTGCCAAGTTGTACCTATATTACCCAGTAACTGGGTTGTGGAGGTCAGATAGGCAGTCGCTTCATGTAAATTACTGGTTTTTAACTGCATCCGCTTAGACTAGAGGCTGCCCCCAATATAGTGGGGAAAAGACTAGGCAGATGATGAGAAGATGGATCCATTTGTTTGCAGTTTTTGAGATATTTTTGGTGTAGGCGTCAAATTGTTGTTTTATCAGTATTTATTGGGTTCTAAAGTATAAAAGTGAACTAACTATGGCATCAACCACCCGGACGTTGTATTTAAAAAAAATATAATATATTAAAAATACAAAATAATAATATTTATATTATAATTTAATTAAATATAATTATATTATTATTTATATCATCATATGATATAGGCTGATTATGATTATTTATAGTTTAGTTATATAATATAATTATGACAACCGATTAGGAGGCTCATATTTGGCGATGGATAATTATTAACGGGCTTTTACGCGTTTCAAAAATGAAACAGTAAATATTAGTATTGTTATTTTGTATTCTTTCGAGACGAATAGGAAAAGTACGTGGTCCGTCTAAGCGAATAACGGTCCTATGTCCACGTCACGTTTTAATTTATTCATAAACGAGTGAAGTAAAAACCGTAAGTGAATCAGCAAATATGTAATTGTTTCTTGCAATTAAAGTAGGTACTTTATAGTATGCATCGTTGCGACTTGTTATTGAAAAGGATTACAACGGATAATCCCGGATTAAAGCCAAGATTAAAGCCGATTTAATTATTTTAGTGCCAAAGAGGCATTCCGATTCGATTTGCCTTTGGCTTACCGGAACTGAGAATCGGTTCGGCCCGTTAACAATTTGGGACGTGTCTGGTCCTTTGGAAATTATTGCGTTAAAAATCAAAATATTTTATTTCACATAAATATTCATGGGCATTTATGAAACGTCAGAAGATAGAGATATAATAACTATATACCTTCTGACGTTCTGATTGGCCGTTTCTATGGAGAAGAGCTGGCAGGAAAATCCACGGTTACTCTTTAAAAATAATTGGCTTTTACATTATCAAAATACAGTGTTACAAAAAATTCGAAGATATGTGACATCCACTAACCCGCATTGGGCCTGCGTGGTGAATTATGGCCCACTCCCTCTCACAGAGAAACAGGAACAGTATAGGCAGATTATGCTGTAAAGTGTGAATAGGTATAAGAGGACATTGTAGGCCTGTCAACAAGTACCAGGTACTTAAAAAAACAGAAAATGCTTTACAAATTGAATCATCGTTTACTGTGTGCAGTTTTTTAAATATCACTATTATTTTCAGTAGATTTAACATAGTTTTCTTTTTGTTTAAATTATTTCTGAACCATGTCTGTCCCGAAAGGTTAGTCAAAAACAAAAAATACTGTGATCACCAATCTGTTTTCTGTGATGCTTATGGCAATCGCAAATATTGTTGCATTTTGTTTTTCGATTCGGTATCTTGACCCATGTCTTGCAACCATGTCGTGTTAGATACACCGTCACCTCCGACTGTGTGGGTGTAATAAATTATTTCGGGGGGTTACCCTACAGTGTAAAGTACCTCCAATGATGACGATTGTTTATGGGTACGTAGATACCTTCATATTTGGAATTTCGTTAGCTCATCTATGGGTAAATACTTACCGCAATAATTGTTATTGATTTTCCAGATGACTTATTGATTCTAGGTATTACCTGTAGTTCATGCTATTTGTCTTGTAGGTACTAAGATGTTGCTGTATAGACATTTGCCTACATAGGTAATGCTACATCAACATTGTGATCTTTTATTTTTTTTCCTCTCATCCTTAAGGCGACTACATGACCTAAAGCGTGGTCTTTGTAGTACTGCATAGAAAAGAAAGAAAAGCGCAAGATATGAAGCAATTATCCATTTACAAAAAACTCATTGTTTGGACTAAAAAATTAAAACACTAGTGCTTTAGTATGTTGCTTGTAGAATAATCTGACAAAAAATCAGAATTATTGTATGTATATTAGTTACCTATGGTTTTTAATGTAAAAAGAAAGTTTTTAGAGGTATCTTCATGTTTTTTTTTTATCGTATCAAGTTAGTTGTATTATGTTTTCAACACACTATCTACCCAGCAATATGTATTATCCTGAAGAATATCACAAATTTTTTACACATAGATTCATCATTCACATAGATTTTGTTTACTGTAGTCGATCATTTATACTTTTATTGTTTCTAAAATTTGCGGTTTTTTTTTGCGTTTAGGTCTTGTAAGCCCCTTAAAGGAGAAAGTGTGTTTAGGTATACAATGTGGAGACGTCAATACGACAAGAGATGATAACATTGACAATACTCGAATGCATACGCTGACACGTGTACAAAGCGTCAACGACATTTTTATCCGATTATTTTCACAAACTGTGGGTCCAGTGCGCGCAAGATTAAGTCTGCGCGCGACGTTTGAGTTCAAGATTATATTCCTACTAACGCTTTTAATCACTTTTGGCATTATGATGGCAATTATTTACTTTAGAAAACACGGAACACAGCACACTCTCTTGACAGCTGATATAAACGACCAGATGGTGGCAAACGATTTCGGCCGCGCGCAGACTTATTTTGCGCACACTTTAGTCTTGGTTTGATACTGTTTTTTAGGTTGCTCCTTCATTTATTAATTGAAGAAAAAAGTAGGTCTCTGCTGGCATCTGAATAGCCTTTTCCCAACTAAGTTGGGGTCGGCTTCCAGTCTAACCGGATGCAGCTGAATACCAGTATTTTACATGGAGCGTCTGCCTGTCTGACGTCCACAACCCAGTTACTGGGTAATACGATACCCCTTGGTAAGACTGATTGTCCGACTTTTGGACTTCTGACTATCCGTAACGACTGAAAAAAAAGCAGGGATCTCTTTAAACTAAACTACACACATCAAAAGTGTCTAGGGATCAACATATATTTTTGCAATAACTTTTCTCCTGATTGATATTAATTAAAATTTTCTTTAAGGATTCATCAAATAAAGTGTTTTCGTTTGTCACAGTAACGATAAACCAAGACACCTTTGCATTAATAAAGAAATTTGCCATTTTCCTAATAAAGGGATTTTTGACATTTGAACCACTAACACAAAAGTTCGAAAAAAAGACTGAAATAACAGTTTTCTTTAAAATTTTATTGGGTAACTTAAACAATTAATAATCCGTGTTTCTACCGCGAACACTAACAACACAAGAACATCGGTTTGGCATACTCAAAATGAGTTCATCCAAATCACGCTGTGGAATGGCCGCCCATGTTCGTTGCAACAACAAAAAAAGGTCTTCTTGCGACTGGATACCCTCCATATTCGGCAGAGCTCTTCTCTGTAGCATATCCCATGCATGCTCAATCGGGTTCAAGTCTGGCGACTGAGCAGGCCAGGGCAGGACATTGATGTTAGCTGCGGCGAGAGTCTGTCTTACAACTCTTGCGGTGTGCGGTCGTGCATTATCATGCATTAACTGAAATAAGGGACCGATTTGCACTTGTAGAGGAACGATGACGTCTGATACAATCGTCTCAGCATAAATTTGAGCGTTGAGGTTGCCTCTGATCCAAATCAACTCAGTTCTTCCGCCGATCCAAATACCCGCCCATACCATGATGGTTCCACCACTATAAGGATGGACTTCCTGGCAGGATTTTAATCGCTGTTGGCGTCCAGGGGTTCTCCAGTGTCGTATACGTCTTGTATCCGGTCTCATACCAAAACGAGACTCGTCAGAAAAGCACACGAAACGCCATTGTTCTTCTGCCCAATTTCTGTGTTCAAGAGCCCATTGATATCGAATCCTATGATTGTGCATTGCTATAGGTGGTACCCGTAGCGGTCTTCGGGAATGAAGGTTCACTTCATGCAAGCGGTTTCTGACTGTTTGGTCGCTAATTAAGTTCCCTGAAGAGTGATGAAGCCTCACGGCTAACATCATGGCGGTTATTGTCGGAGCTCTTCGAGTTAAGATTTGAATGTATCGGTCTTGTCTCCGTGTGGTGCAGCGATACCGTCCTCCATGGCGCTCAGCCACGGTACCAGTGCTTCGGTAACGTGTCCAAAGTCGACTGATAACACTCTGACTTGTATTCAGAGCTAAAGCCACAGTACGTTGCCGGGAACCAGCTTCTATCATTCCCACGGCTCTGAGCATTTCTTCCCTGCTTAAATGACGTCGCCGCTCCATAATAACGTTGGTTTTAATCAGTAGTAGGGAAACAGTAGCACTAATAATGTCTTCAATGCGTTGTATGTTTTTATAGGGAAAATATTGACAGCTGATTTTCATCTTTTACTCGAATTTGATTCACAGTTCCTGATTCAAATTATGAAATGCACCAAAAAGGATCCATATAAATTTATAAAATCATAAATTTATTACAAAGCCACATCTCAATCTCAAGAAATCCGCATAAAAATGCTTGATCCCTAGACACTTTTGATGTGTGTATTTAAATTGATTGTTCTTACGCCGCCGTATTTAGGCCTCCACCGACGAAATGGAGTTTGTCATTTCGTCATTTTTCGCTTACTACTAATCTTGTTGGTTACAAATAATTACCTACCAAAATATGAGGTATGTATTATTTTAGGTAAAAGACAATCTACGACTCTTCGCGTATGTAGGCACCTATGCGTCGTCGATATGTAGGTACTGACGGCACTCATTTCGTAATTACTTTACCGTTACAAAACCTTGGTGTTTATTACGACACCTAAGTAGGTAAAATTATTTATATGAAACATCGACAGTGATTAATATTAGGGAAAATTATGGAATTTTTTGTCAATAAGTCATAAAACTGGTAGTTATTTGCTCCGTAGGTGCATTAGGAAAAATACTTGTACCTAACTACAAACATTGTTCTTAACGTATTTTAACTTTATGAATTAATAAAACGTGACCTATTTGCTTATAAAGGACCTCATTATTTTCCTATCGCCTTGAAGGACCAATAAAAAATACAAGTTGTAAACTGATAATTAGTTAAGTTTCTATTTTCGATACAATTTAACTTCTACTGTGAAATTGTGAATCGTTTATCAATCTGCCTTGCCTTTTCCCAATTTTAGGTTCGGCTTCCAGTCTAAACTGATGCAGCTGAATATCAGTATTTTACATGGAGCGATTGCCTATCTGAACTTCACAACCCAATTACTGGGTAATACAATAACCCGAGGTAAGCCTGGTTGTCAGACTTTCGGGCTTCTGACAGTCAAAGATCTATGAGTGTCAGCCGGGACCAACGGCTAAACGTGCTATCCGAGATACGGTGGGGTCTCGGTATGTAATGGAAGGTCACCCATCCACGGACCGACCTCGGCAAGCATTGCTTTAACTTGAAGACTGACCCGTGCGGTTGTTATTATGTAGCCACGAGCCCCTCTCAATATGTGAATCATGAAGATGAAAGAAATTGCCCAAAAACTCACAATATTTTACTGGCAGTGTGGTTTGAATAGCATTTTGTTGAGGCCTTGTTAAAAGGATAATTCACAATACTCAAGTTAAATATTTATTTACATGTAAGTGATACGGCGTGTAATAAATACTTCAAGAATGTGACCTGTTTCGTAAACTCAGTAGGTAGCTAAAAACTTGTTCTTAATTAAATCCGGCGCCGAGACGTAGCGATTTCGTAACTGATACGGATTTGTTAGTGTTTCAGTTTGAGCATAGTTTTGAGAATATCTAGGTACTCGTAATGTTTGTGTTCGAGTCGGAGTATAAACTCTCTCTTCTTCTTGGTCGCGTCCTTCATTACTGAAGGTTGTGTCCCTGAAAGGCCTTCGTGGCTTTATGTATGTTCGATGTTCTTCCACTTCGTTTGGTTCTCGGCTTCTCTCAGGTCGGTCGTAACTAGGGTTACCATATGTAAATAGAGGGATGCCTGTCTATGGTACCTAAAATGCCTGAATTTTCAGAAAAATGCCTGTCTAAAGCAAAACGCTGTAGGTAATAAGTAAAAGCCAACAGATAATAATGAAGAAGGATATTTATTACTGATATTTGTCAGAGGACATTATTTTTTTAATAGTTCTTTCTTTTCTAATATTATAAACGTAAAAATCTTCACAAGATACAGTTTTGAAATTTTCCTGTGTAATCAATATTGCTTTTACTGCGCATCGCACTTGCATTTATGCAAACGAGATGCGCGCGCGGGTGCGAAATTTAAAAATGCCTGTCTCAGACCAATTTGAGTGAGGCATATGCCTCACACCTGTCTAAACCTTAAAATGCCTGTCAAATGCGGCAAACGCCTGTCATATGGTAACCCTAGTCGTAACAGAGTCCAGTGACGAGTGTTGTCGTGTGAGTGGTTACTTGGCCTGACCTGCGGTTAGGTGACCGAACGCGAGGCATAAAATAAAGGGCCACCTCAGCTGCCACCTCTAATAACGGGTGTAAAATATCCTTAACGAAGCCGAGATTTATCTACAAAACTATCTCTTAGTATTGCGGTTCCTTAAAATGTGCTGACTCATCCGATCAAGGCCAGGGGGCCTAAAAAGGCCACTCTGGCAGAATCATAAAAGAATAATATTATGAATCATAATGGACAGTTAACTGTATCAAATCCCATTGGTGAAGGATTTTTAAAGAAAGAAAGAAATTATAGTATTTTTTTTGTCTGTGCTAAAATACCAATCAATCCAATCCAAATCCAATCCTAATCTCTTTGATTATACCTACTGCAGTATTAACAAATCCTGCATGATATTTTTTGTCATTAATCCTTCTTATAGTTGATATCCAACCTCATTTTTAATACGGGCCATGTATTAACTAACCAGAGATTGCTATCTATGTAATTTTTCAAATTACGAATCGTTGATACGTCAGGTGGAACGTCACTTGAAGGAAGGCTGTTGACGTGAATCGATGGTTATAATTATTTTTTCTCTTGGAATAAACGCCTAAATTTTATTGTGATGAGAACCTAAATATCATAATATCTATATTGTTTGCTTAAGTGTGTTTTGTGTTGAATTAAGGTTCCTCGCTTCAAATGTGGTTCTCCCAAACAAGTCCACTGCTGATGAATTAAGGGTTGATTCGTCCTTTTTCTGGTTAAGGCCCAAACTTTCTACAAGCGATTCATGCGGTTCTACCATACCCCGACTCCTGCCAAATTATATTTCGGAAATTTACTGAAGGAGCAGCCGATCCGTATTGAACCAGAGCCGAGCCGAGCTGACCCGGATTTGCCGGCCGTTAATATTTAACCACATATAAATAACAATGTTTTTTTATCTAAACAAATAATCTACGACAAACTATTAAAGGTATAGAGAAAAAAAAAGATTGTTATTAAACCTGAAATATGGTGGATATGGTACCTTACCTTTTTTTGCGGTCCGTTTTTAAACACGCGCACGGATTTACCTGATTGTAATTACGTTTAAAATTCGTCGTATTACTAAATTCTTCCATATTTTTTTGCTACAATCCTAAAGTGTTCTCTTCTTTTAATAACCTATTTTTGGTCACAGTTAGTACTTCAAGTGTTATTTTTTACCGTGTATGTCTTATTTTTTATTTAAAACTCAAATATTCGGATTTTTTTATTAAGAAAATTATACGTATTTCTAGTGGCGAAACTCTGTGTTTTCATTAATTTCGCTACACTACGTAGTGCAGCGAAAAAAAGAAAAACACGGACTGTCTTCGCCATAATTATTATGATTCATAATGTTATCCTTTTATGATTCTGCCAAAGTCGCCTTTTTAGGCCCCCTAATCTCATTTCATCACATCATACTGTTTATGATAAACGAGGCTCCAAGGACCACGAAATAGTGAGTGTGAGAATTAAATATTTGAAACCGTAGCTCAGATTCTTTAGAATTTCTTCTGCTCTTTTTAGGGTTCCGTACCCAAAGGTTAAAAACGGAACCCTATTACTAAGACTTCGCTGTCCGTCCGTCTGTCTGTCACCAGGCTGTATCTCAAGAACCGCGGTAGCTAGACAGTTGAAATTTTCACAAATTATGTATTTCTGTTGCCGCTATAACAACAAATACTAAAAACAAAATAAAATAAATATTTAAGGGGGCTCCCATACAAAAAACGTGTTTTTTTCGGCGTTTTTGCCTTGTGGTACGGAACCCTTCATGTGCGAGTCCGACTCGCACTTGGCCAGTTTTTTAACTCTTATGTGCAAAATCAGTGAATCTTATACAAATTAAACTCGTTTTTCGTGTTTGTGTGAGACCGTGTTGTTTTTTTAAACTACGCAACAGATTTTAATGCGGTTTCCATCATCATTTAGACAATTTATTCCAAAAGTATTATGTGTACCTATACCTATAGCATATGCATAATTAACCTATAATGTTCCCACTGCTGGGACACAGACATTATATGTATAAATAATGTATTCGGCAAAAAAAAAAACGCTATTTTTGCATATTGCTAAATTTCAAATATGCAAAAATACCGATTATATTTTTTAATGTCAGTTGCTAGGTTTTGAAATTGCACAGCCGCATTATTATTAAACTTACGACTAATAAAGAAATTCCGATGTTTTGTCTAGTCGTAAAAACTGGCCAAGTGCGAGAAGGACTCGCACCAGGAAGGGTTCCGTACCACAAGGCAAAAACGCCGGAAAACACACGTTTGTTCTATGGGAGCCCCCTTCAATATTTCTTTTATTCTGTTTTTAGTATTTGTTGTTATAGCGGCAACAGAAATACTTACATCATCTGTGAAAATTTCAACTGTCTAGCTATCACGGTTCATGAGATACAGCCTGGTGACAGACGGACAGACGGACTGTGGAGCCTTAGTAATAGGGTCCCGTTTTTACCCTTTGGGTACGGAACCCTAAAAACCGATGGGCGGAAGAAAGGGTGGGTCGCTAGTTAAATTATAAGTACGGTTCTAAGTATGATCTCTAGGGTATGCCTGGTTCGTCTGTTCCTAGTTCCGGTCACTTCCTCTTTGAGATGTATAATTCAATGTCCTATACGAATCGACAAACATCTTGAGAAAACGCCGTGTCCTAGTACCGAAATTTCGAACACAGTGTGACATTTAGGGTCAGTTCACAGCGCGACGCGACGCGGCGCGCAGTTTTCAAGATAGCAATACAATTATAGACCTTATCTACTACACAAAAAGGTACACAATACAGTTAGGTGGGCCGCGCAGCGCCGCGCAGCGTAGCTCGACGTAGTAGACACCACCTCACTGAATTGTGTAACTTTTACTGTAGTAGATAAGGTCTATAATTGACCGTGTGTTCTGACCCTTAGCAATCCGCAGTAGGCTCGCGTGGTGGACTACGGTCCGGAAACCAATTGCATGCAAAAACTGTCAGACGTCAATTTTATTCCACGAATAAAAATTAGGTATCTATGGAATGAAAAATCAGCCCTAATACTTACAAATGCATCACTCACTACAAATGCAGCTTACGTTCATAAATGAAGTGTACGGTCCCAGAATTAATTAATAAGAGACTATTTACTTTTCTACTGCGTAATTATTATGATCTTTATACTAATCACATTTTTACATTCTTGTCACTTGGCGTGTCCGCTAGACCTGACGCCTAGGTACCGTTTTCTATTCTCAAATTAAATTGTATTGGGCGTTTATCTCATGTTATGCCATTATCTGCTAACCGTGACTAAATAATAACAGCCGCACAGGACGATAGATCAGGTTAAGCAACGCTTGCCGCGGTTGGTCTGTGGATGGGTGACCATCTTTACATACTGTGACCCCTCCGTGCCTCGGAAAGCACGTTAAGCCCAGTCCCGGCTGTCATTCGTGGATCTTTGACAGTCGTTACGGGTAGTCAGAAGCCCGAAAGTCTGACAACCAGTCTTATCAAGGGGTATCGTATTACCCAGTAATGGGGTTGTGGAGGTCAGGTAGGCAGTCTTCATTTCAGCCGAAAGACGTCCACTGTTGATAGGCAGTCGCTCCATGTAAAATACTGGTATTCAGCTGCATCCGGTTAGACTGGAAGCCGACCCCAACATGGTTCGGAAAAGGCTAGGCAGATGATTATGATCAAAACGGTAGTATGCCACAAACTATGCAGATCATAATCTCTACACTATTCTCGAGGTCATCGTTAACATAATTACACGAGAGGTTAGCTTGGAAACTAGTATGACAACCCCGAATTAAAATTAACAAAAAAAGAGTGATTAATGTGAATAAAATGTAGGTATTTATTTCGGTGCAAATATTGAGACAAACCCGTTTGCTGATGAACACAAAATAATTAACTGTTCATTATTATACCTATCAGTCTATTTTAGTCGTAGACAGAGAATTCTCTGTCTACGATTTTGGTGCATATTTTGAGTTCATACACCCCTCCTTAAATGTGAATGAAATATAAGAGGAAAATCTGTTGAAGAAAATAAATCGAATGTCGTAAATCTAAAAGGTAAACCTCAAAAAGAATTTCGTAATAGTGTGTGGAATTGAAAGCGTAGTTCGATTAGTGACGTCTTTGCTCACCTTCTTATCTGTATGAAATCACACTAATATCACAGTATAAAGTGCTAATATTATAAAGGCGAAAGTTTGTGAGTGTGTGTGTGTTTATATGTTTGTTACGTCTTCACGCTCAAACGGCTGGACCAATTTTAATAAAATTTGGTATGGAGGTAGTTGTCACCCTGGATTAACGTATAGGCTACTTTTTATCCCGATATTCCCACGGGATCGAAACTTATGCGGGTGAAACCGCGGGGCGCAGCTTGTAAATAATAATAATATGAAACTGTCACAATACAGGGTCAAATTAAATTATCTAGCGAAACTCCGCAGAAAATGAGTGATGGGTATCGATATCTACACACGATAAAACAAAAGAAAACTGATTTTCTCAACTCATATTTCAAATAATAAAACTATCAGCGGGCGTTGACCCCCAAGAAAAACCATCAAAACTTTTTCATTTTTAGGGTTCCGTACCCAAAGGGTAAAAACGGGACCCTGTTACTAAGACTCTACTGTCCGTCTGTCTGTCACCAGGCTGTACCTCATGAACCGTGACAGCTAGACAGTTGAAATTTTCACAGATGATGTATTTCTGTTGCCGCTTTAACAACAAATACCTACTAAAAACATAATATTTTTTTTATGTAGTGTTAAATATTGTACGACGCGATGGTACGGAACCCTTCGTGTGCGAGTCCGACTCGTACTTGGCCGGATTTTATTTTACCGTGTTTAGCTGTTTCGTTAGCTAGTTAATTTTACTCCTACAGGGTTATTTTGGATCATTAGGACCAAATTTTCCAAGATGGTTTCCGTCACCGTTTTTCAGGAAATAAAATGTACAGTAAACAAAAGAGATGAGTATGCAGGATCGTCGGATATAGTTGAAGTTTAGTAAGAAACCGATGGATGTTGTCGACTGAAATTTAATTTGATAAATGAGCTGTTTGTTTTCTATTAATAAAATAAAATTTTATTCGAGAACATCCATCGGTTTGTTACTAAACATCAACAACATAATATATCCGACGATCCTGTATACTCATCTCTTTCATCAAAGATGTTATTAACTGTATCGACTGTAAAGCATACATATAAAATGCTTCATTGTTTACGTAGTTCGATGTTGAGATAGACTGATGATAGCACAAGTTTAAACCTCTGTGGTTTTTGGTTGCTATTTTATGAATAGTCCTGTATTCTTTTGTATAAATGATAAAAAAAAAAACTTATCTCTTTTGTTGACTGTACCTAAATAGTAGATTAATTAATAAGAAAAAACAATAAATAATATTCTAATTAACTACAACTAAAATATGGCGTCAAAAATTCATCCACATCGCTGTCGACTGGTAAAGTACCCAAGAGACTGGCCGCATTGCCATGTTGTATGGCCTCTGGTCGAGGTAAAAGCTACCAATCCTTGAGTCACGGGAAGTGTCTACCAGCCGTTTGGACGACTTTATTAAATGGACTACGAGCAATCGTACTCCACGGACCCGAGGGTTTCAATCCCAAAGGGTTCGAACAAGTTGTATCTGAAACAAATGAATTTTATTTAGGTAATAGGTAATAACGACGTAGTGTTGGAAGGCCTCCCACAAGGAGGACCGACGACCTTGTGAAGGCCGCAGGAACCCGTTGGATGCGAGAAGCACAGAACCGGTCAAAGTGGAGGTGCTTGGGGGAGGCCTATGTCCAGCAGTGGACGTCTTTCGGCTGAAATGATGATGATGATGAATAGGTAATACGAGTTATTTCGGTCTGATCCCCAGAACCCCCCTACACCTCCTCCTCGATCCCCTGCTAGTTCTTCTTCTATTTTAAACTCTGTCTTGTCTCTGGTGTTCGCAACTCCACGTCAATGCGCGTATTTTGCGTACGGGAATTTTATTTATTAAAAAGCCCGCCATAGGTGCTTTCACAACATGTTATGACGTGCCTACTGTATTTATGCGGGCTCAAAACTATATTTTCCAACGATTGACGTCTATGCCCCCACCTATCCTAGCAAATTAAGATAAATCACCTCGAGTAACGACTTGCCTTGGAGTTTGACGTGAGCACAATAAAATTAACGTCAATAAAGATAACGGATGCTATTTTGAAATCTGTGATAGCTGTCTTTTCTCGGAAAAATATTTTCATCTAATCATAATTCTCCTGCCTTATTTATTTGGGGTCGGCGCAATATTTATTTTTCCCCGTGCTAATAACAGCCGCACAGATCGATCGATCATTTTAAGTTACACTTGTCGCGGTTGGTCTGTGGATGGGTGATCTCTTTTATCTATCTTTACATAACGAAACCTCTCGTGTCTTGGAAAGCACGTTAAACCGTTGGTCCCGGCTGTCATTCGTGGATCTTTGACAGTCATTACGGGTATTCAGAAACCCGAAAGTCTGACAACCAGTCTTACCAAGGGGTATCGTATTACCCAGTAACTGGGTTGTGGAGGTCAAATAGGCAGTCGCTCCATGTAAAATACTGGTATTCTGCTGAATCCGGTTCGGTCCGCTGGCGTCGACCAGGAGAGGGTTTTTTTTTTTTTTTTTTTTTTTTTGCGGATGGGAAATCATCAAATGACCCCTCCCGCTCTGGGTGGAGCGGAAGGGAGTGTCAGACTCTTACTGACTAAAACCCACCCGTGTTCCTTCCTTAGCCCTTTATGTTCCGGGCCAGCGGTAACCCTTTCGGACAATCCCGCTGACCCGGCAGGCTTCGGCCCTATGGGGCCCCTCCTCGATGCTGACATCTCTTTGAGGCGCGCGTGGAACACGTACGCGCCGTCCGGCACGGGCCTGGTCCTGATCGGACGGTGAGCTACCCATTACTCTCCGCCCGCAGGCCCGCGCCTACGGTGGCCGGGAGTCGTCGCGCGGCTCCCGACGCCCGGAGCGTCTCCCGCGGCGGCTGGGACGGGAGGCTCTCTCCCTGAGCCGTCCCGCCACCTCCTTCGCTAGCATGACTGCTTCGCAGAAGGAGGTGACTGCCTCCCACTCCCTCTCGCCCCGGACCATGGCTTGCACCAGGGCCGGGCGCGAGAGGTCGCCGCCGCTGCCGATCGCCTCTACGAGGACACGGCGGTGCTCCGCCCAAGCGGGGCAGACCTCCACCGTGTGCTCCACCGTGTCCTCTGGGCGATCCTGGCAATGGTGACACCCGGGCGTTTCCTCCCGCCTGATGATGTGCAGGAACCTCCCGAAACATCCGTGTCCGGTGAGGACCTGCGTCAGGCGGTAGGTGAGGGCGCCGTGGCGCCTCCCTAGCCACTCCTCAAAGAGGGGTCTTATCGCCGCTATCGCGGCGTGCCCTGCGCTGGGTTGCGACAGTCGTTCCTTCCATGTCACCATGAGATCGCGCCGGAGCTCAGTCCGCTCCGCAGCGATTTGCCGCGGAAGCGAAACTTCCCCCCGGCTTAGTGCCTCCGCGCGCCACTCATAGACGCGCGCGAGGACCATCGCCTCCAGATCCCATGGCGGCAGTCCGGCAATGAGGCTTGCCGCCTCGCCAGAGATCGTGCGGTAGCCCCGGATAAGCCTTATGGCTACCACCTTCTGGGGCGCGTTCAGGTAGTGGGCGGCTCGCCGCCGCAGTGAACGCGCCCACACCGGGGCCCCGTATAGGGCCATGGACCGCACGACCCCCGCGTAAAGCCTCCGGCAGGAGGCGTTTGGCCCCCTCAGGTTGGGCAAGAGCCGCTTGAAGGCGGCCCCGGCCCGTTCCAGTTTGGGGGCCAAACGTCGGAAATGCTCGACGAAGTTCCACCGGCTGTCGAGGACGAGACCCAGGTACCTCATCGTTGTCTCGACGCCGATGTGAACCCCTCCTACCGTTAGTTGGGATCCCGATGGTGGCGCGTTCCGGGGCCCATGAAACGACATGGCCTCGGACTTGTGCAATGCCACCTCGAGACCCAACTGCCGGATCCTCTCCACGACTATCGCAACCCCGCGTGTCATCGCGTCGGCCGCCGCCTGATGCGACCTCCCCTGCGCCAGGACCAGCGTGTCGTCAGCGTAGCAAACCACGCTGACGCCCTCAGGGAGGTCGGCCCGCAGCTCTTCTTGTTGACCGGTTGAAAGTGCAGTGTGCTGTGCCAAGGTTGCTGATGAGGCTGAGGGTGATCACCAGATGCGCGGTCGCTGCATGCTGGTGGTCAGGATACCCGTTGAAGCCGTGGGTGCTGGTTGGCTGGGTGACTCGCCGCTCTTAAGTTTGCGGGAGTGATGATGACGCTACGCTGAAGTAGGTGCACGAGGGCTGCGCTGCCGTTCATGTTCGGGGTCACCAGTGTAGAGATATGAGGAACAGGGTGTAAAGTTCACTCATCCTCCATAGAAAAGGGAGGATCCTCCGACCAGACGGGTGTTGTATCTGGCGGGCCGTTGTATCTATGCTAGTTGCGCAGTAAACTTTGCTTGCGAGATGCAGGATTTTACGTGACGTCAGTATGACGCGTTGTTCGCATGTAGCCTTGTAGATACCGCTACAGACTTGAAGCCGACCCTAACATAGTTGAGAAAAGACGAGGCAGTTGATGATGACTTCTCTGTTAGTTGTCATCTCGGTAGTCACCCCCTTTCTAACCATATCATCATTCACACAGTCCATCCATCGTCTTTATTTATTTAAAAATTATCTGGTTCTAATTTTTGTCCCTGTGACCCAGCGTTAGGCACTAGTGGTCTGGCATTTATGCTGAGCAGGGCGTTATTTGGCGCAGGCGTGCGAGGCACAGAATACTGCTATAAATAAGTTTTTCTATTTTTTGCTGAGCAGGGCCTATTTGGCGCAGGCGTGTGATGCACAGAATACAGCTATAAATAAGTTTTCTATGTTTTACTGAGCAGGGCCTATTTGGCGCAGGCGTGTGAGGCACAGAATACTGCTATAAATAAGTTTTTCTATTTTTTGCTGAGCAGGGCCTATTTGGCGCAGGCGTGTGATGCACAGAATACAGCTATAAATAAGTTTTCTATGTTTTACTGAGCAGGGCCTATTTGGCGCAGGCGTGTGAGGCACAGAATACTGCTATAAATAAGTTTTTCTATTTTTTGCTGAGCAGGGCCTATTTGGCGCAGGCGTGTGATGCACAGAATACAGCTATAAATAAGTTTTCTATGTTTTACTGAGCAGGGCCTATTTGGCGCAGGCGTGTGAGGCACAGAATACTGCTATAAATAAGTTTTTCTATTTTTTTGCTGAGCAGGGCCTATTTGGCGCAGGCGTGTGATGCACAGAATACAGCTATAAATAAGTTTTCTATGTTTTACTGAGCAGGGCCTATTTGGCGCAGGCGTGTGAGGCACAGAATACTGCTATAAATAAGTTTTTCTATTTTTTTGCTGAGCAGGGCCTATTTGGCGCAGGCGTGTGATGCACAGAATACAGCTATAAATAAGTTTTCTATGTTTTACTGAGCAGGGCCTATTTGGCGCAGGCGTGTGAGGCACAGAATACTGCTATAAATAAGTTTTTCTATTTTTTGCTGAGCAGGGCCTATTTGGCGCAGGCGTGTGAGGCACAGAATACTGCTATAAATAAGTTTTTCTATTTTTTGCTGAGCAGGGCCTATTTGGCGCAGGCGTGTGAGGCACAAAATACTGCTATAAATAAGTTTTTCTCTTTTTTGCTGAGCAGGGCCTTTTTGGCGCAGGCGTGTGAGGCACAGAATACTGCTATAAATAAGTTTTTCTATTTTTTGTTCAGCAGGGCCTATTTGGCGCAGGCGTGTGAGGCACAAAATACTGCTATAAATAAGTTTTTCTATTTTTTGCTGAGCAGGGCCTACTTGGCGCAAGCGTGTGAGGCACAGAATACTGCTATAAATAAGTTTTTCTATTTTTTGTTGAGCAGGGCCTATTTGGCGCAGGCGTGTGAGGCACAAAATACTGCTATAAATAAGTTTTTCTATTTTTTGCTGAGCAGGGCCTATTTGGCGCAGGCGTGTGAGGCACAGAATACTGCTTTAGATAAGTATTTCTATTTTTTGAAGTGAAAACTTCTTTCGGTGCGTTTGGCATTTTTTTGAGATGGGGAAAATCTGTTTAACTCGCGCCACTGTTACCGTAAGCGACACCGTGCGTGTTTTGTTTTTATGACGATTGAAAAAATACCCGCTTCGGATACATGTGTTCGGCTGTCCTCGGGATGTACTCGGTTTTAATGTTTATCCGATATGTCAGTGAGTGATGGCAAAGTATTTGCTTTGTTTTTATGACGATTAAAAAAATACACACGTAATTGTTCACGTTCTACGCGGTCAAAATGTATGGAACAGCACATTACCGACTAAAAATTTCAACGCAGGGGCTTCAGAACCATGTACCGAATCCTTCGAAGTTCCTGCCACCCTGTACAGTGTGACAACGGTCGCTTATCGAAATATGCACGTGGCTAATACCATATAGGCTCATGAGCTTGCTACTGTGCAAAACCTGTTAGTACACTATCGTAAAGCTAAGTAAGCACGTGATAGATGCAAGCTATGCTTGGCGCCAAAAATCGCCTCTCACGCGGCAAGGTCGCGAGTGTACGCGCGGCTTAAGCAGAGATGCACTGGATAGGGTTACCAACTTTGGTTTATTTTTAACGTTAAGTTTATCGCAATTATAAAGGCGAAAGTATGTGGGGGTGTGTTTATATGTTTGTTACTTCTTCACGCTCACACAGCTGGACCAATTTTGATAAAATTTTGTATGGAGGTAGCTGACACCCCGGATTAAAATATAGGCTAATTTTATCCCGATATTGCCACAGGATCGACATTTACGCGGGTAAAACCGCGGGGCGCAGCTAGTCTATATATAAATATAACAAAGTCGGGTTAGTTACACCATTTATAACTAAAGAACGGCGAAACCATAAGATCTTTGATTTGTTGAACTTCTCCCCGCCCCGAATAGCAGAATAACTATTAAAAACATGGGAAAAATTCACGAAAAAAATAATAATGAGGATAATTAATTTTCTCATACATTTGTATGGAACGGCTTATTGATTCTGAGGCGGAATGAAGTTCACCGGGTCAGCTAGTAAACACACTAATATTATAAAGGCGAAAGTTTCCGAGTGTGTTTGTGACTTCTTCACGCAAAAACTACTGAACGGATTCGGATGAAATTTGGCACACCGTTTTTTTTCTAACACAAATAACAATCTTATATAAAAAAAAAACACACAGGAGTGCGTTTCAAAGGACCATAATGTCTTCATCAAATAAAGGACAGCCCCATGTCCGTGACTTAGGGCGAATTTCAGTAATCGAACTGAACGCAGAGAGCTGTCACCTGTCAGTGAGTCATTCCACAAAAATTTTGACACTGATCGGCTCAGTTGCCAAAAAGGAAAAAAAAATGACACTGACAACTCTTGAATGTTGATACCTATAGAAAGCTAGATACAATTTAAATAATTAATTAAACATGCAAGATCAAGATCCCTTGTTTGGTATGTGTGAGACGACCATCGACTGTTACGTGCACAAATATAGAATTTACTACCTATTGTATAATTAGACCTTCTGTTTCACATATGTGCAGGCCCGTAACTGGTTTTCCTTAGGAGTGAGAGGAGAGAACACGGGATGTTACTCGGCCTTTAAATTGAATGATGGAGGGAATTTAATATAGTGTCTAAGTCAGGTGGTTTTTAGTGTTCCGTACCCAATGGGTAAAAACGGGACCCTATTACTAAAACTCCACTGTCTGTCTGTCTGTCACCAGGCAGTATCTCATGAAATTTTCACAGATGATGTATTTTTGTTTCCTCTATAACAACAAATACTAAAAAAATAATAAAATAAATATATAAGGGCTTCCATACAACAAACGTGTTTTTTTTGCGATGCGACGCGACGGGGTGGTTCGTGGGAATAAATATAATGGTTAATTTATGTAGTTTTAGCATAAAAATTGTACGATTTGCTTTTTATATAACACGTCTTGCTTTGGAAGAGCGGACTCTCCTAATACAGGCACTGTCTGCCTAAAAGGAGGATCCAATCATAAAAATTTGTTTATACCTAAACTTGTTTTACCAATAAACCAATTATTAATTATTAATTATTAAGAAATTTCACGCGCGCGATGTTTCAATAATTGTACCTACGCTTTAACTCTAATTCCAATTTTTTTTTCGCTGTCGCACATAGAGGAGGCCTGTGTGACAGAGGCTGGGTCCCTACAGTGGGACTGGGAACGTTATAGGCTGATTATGCTTATGCTAATCCAAAATTTACTAAATTTTTAATACTTTTTGGTTTTTCGACCCTAATTAGACCTCATTTTAACATAAATCTGAAACGGTTTCACAACTTGCATGACATTCATTCATAAAACCATCAAGCACCCGTATTCACTACACAATGAACTGAAACCTCAACCTCGACCTACGTCATCACAACACGTCACCCAATACATCTCGCCAAACTACATGGATGATACATAAATGATCCGCTATCAAACGCAAAGCGTAAAACACGTTTGTTGGGCAGTCCCCCCATAATAGTTACAAGTGCCAACCCTAGCGTCGGCAGGTGATACAAAACGGCTGAATGGTCATTTACCGACTACCAACCATATGTAGTGTTCGCGAACGCGGTTTGAAATTCAAAGTGTAAAGAGTGTCGGTTGCGAAAAATAAATAAACAGTTGAATTTGGATTTTTTGGAATTTGAATTAAAGTGACTTTTTGATAATTATGTTTGTGTGAGTGCTTTTGTTTTTGTGATAGCGATTTAGTTTGGTTTTTCGGAGTTTTTTTTGTAAGTTTATTTTTGTTTTTTGCTTTTATTGCAAATTTTTGTTTTTATGTTTGTTTACTTTTGAAAAGGAAGGTCCAAGTAATATTTGTAAGGCATTAAGGTTTTTATTTTAGCACTATTGGTACATTTCAGTGGGTTTTACAATTTGATTCTTAAATTATTTTGAAGTGTCATTATATATTTTTTTATATGCCGTATTTATTGTTAATTCTATTTGATACCTATTACGATGTTTAAATATAATTTCTTAAATATTTAAATTATCTAAACTAACTGTAATAGTAAATACATAGCTGAACTTTTATCACACTAATATTATAAAGGCGAAAGTTTGTGTGTGTGTGTTTATATGTTTGTTACTTCTTCACGCTCAAACGGCTGGACCAATTTTGATAAAATTTTGTATGGAGGTAGCTGACACCCTGGATTATCTACTTTTTATCCCGATATTCCCACGGGATCAACATTTACGCGGGTGAAACCGCGGGGCGCAGCTAGTCTTCATAAAAAATATCAACTTATTTCCCCAATTAATTTTATACATCCATTAAAATTATAACAAAACAGCCAGATACAATTTAATTAATAATCCGATACGCAACTATACAGAATAAGACGATATTCGAATAATAAAAACAAAACAACATCACAACAATCAGGCACAATGCAGATCATACGAAAACGTAATACTCTCGCTTTTTTAATCTGCAAAATAGGTACACCTTAAAAAGCTGAACATTTTTCTTCATATAAAAATCTCAATTTATTCGCCAATTAATTTTATACATCCATTAAAATTATAAAAAAAACAACCAGATAAAATTTAATTAATAATCCGATTCGCAACCATAAATAATAAGGCGATATTCTAATAACAAAAACAAAACAACATCACACCAATTAGGCACAATGCAGATCACCCAAAAACGTAATTACTCTCACTTTTTAATCTACATATTATTTACATTTTGTAAACAACCCAGTATAATCTGATATTTCATAGCAGCGCTGTCATAGAACCCAACTGTCAAAAATTCCGTCAAGTTCAGTACATTCGAACTGAGTTCCCTAATTTGCCGCATACCAACATACACTGGTCCTTCGATCCGAGTATTCTAAACAGTTGACTATCTTGCTCAACACACATTGCCTTGACCGTAAATGAACCAGGTTAAGCAGGTTGCAACGAAATCGTAGCCAGTACGAGTATAATGTTTAGTTGGAGCTCAAAGACAATAAATAGGCGATTATAGAACCTACGCAAAACGGGCACTTCCTTTTGATTCATCGCTCTTTATAACGAGCTGTCTGCTCTTTATTAGTCTTGATTGTGATTTGCGAATTTTGTGCAATGTACTCGCTGGTTATTTCAGTTTTTCTCCATGATTTGAAATAATACAGGGTGGCTTGTTATTTGACGTATTCCTTCTTGAGCGTGACGGTGTGTCATATGCAACAATTATGTAACCCATAAAGCCTAGACGAAAGTTCATGGTATTCGAGATTTTTTTTAAGTTTCCCAGATTTCCTCAATAAATATCACTTTCCTCTAAACTGTTAAATTGAATGGTCTTCATTGCTTTTCCATTAGAGTACCTAATATTTTAACAAACCTTTCGATGTAATTAAATTTTCCAGAACATTAAATAGGTAAATTAAAAGAAGAAGTTTATGTACCTTTTTTTTAAAAAATGAATGAACTTTTGACTTTGACACCAGTTATCTCAGAATTTTATTATGACATTAAGCGTACAAATTACGGTGAAGAAGACATCTTGATTTAGCTATTTAACGAGGTAGTACAAAAGTAAAAAAAATGTTAAATTAGTCAGTCAAATTATGTGCCTATTGCTCGACGATTATGAAACTACACTTAGGAACCTTTACCGGTGAATTCAAAAGGTTTTTGCTAAAGTTCGAAAACATCTCAGATTCCTTTTGTTAGTATCCTTGGTGAATCGTCGTTTGCCCTTTATATTAACGTTCTTACTTACAAATATTTTCATGATGACGTCACTATTTCGCGAGCTTTGTGTATCCTCATTTTTCATTGGCCTTATTTAAATTTCTACAATTATGTTTATCTGTCGTTTTTATGGTGTACATAATAAAGAGGTTTCTATTCCATTATTTTCATTGCTAGCCTTAACCAGCCAGTGTGAATTTCATCATCATTCTCCTGCCTTATCCCATTTATTTCATGTCTTTTTCTTTCGTCTAAGTATGTCTCGTGAGTGTCGTCGTGTATGTTTTTTTTTGTCTTTGTCTATTAGTCATCATCTCGTTGGATGTGAATTTCTCCAGGCAGTGAAAATTTACTAACAAAAAATAAAACAACATTCTAAAATCAAATCTAGCACCTCAATCGTTCTAAGTGACATTTACCACTGAACATAATTCAGTGGAAAATGTGACTGAATTTCCATAAACCATACATAATAACTATAAATATGAAAATAACTCTATCTGACCGTCTGTTACCTTTTCACGCCTAAACCACTGAACAGATCGTTATGAAATTTGACAGATAGGTAGCCTTTTCTTTCTGGATAATTGTATTATAAAAAATATGATACACAAAATACGCGCCGCAGCAACCTAGCAGTGTTCATAATCTCAGATAATTTACATTCCATCGCCACTTAATCAGTTATCTACTTTTTAGCATTGAAATGTATTCTAAGTTGATTTTTAAGTGACCATTTGTAACAAAAAGGTCCTAATAAGTTTTTGGTTGCAATGGAGTTTGAACTTTGCCAAGTTATGACATTTAGTTTGTTGTTCCTTAACTTGAACATTATTTCAAGTTCTTAATTCAATTAAAGTCATATTATAATTTATGCAGTGTCCTTAAAGGTATTCTATATTGCGACTAATATAAACATAATTATCAGCTTCAGTAATACCTACACCAATAAATTAGTTTCGAAACATAAAAACTTATAAACAACGCGTTATCTCCGGATCCATCTTAAGAATTGAAATGCATTATATGGATATCAAGCGTATGGTAATGAGAGAAGTAATGAGACATAAGTACTGATTCTATGATAAGGATAATAATAGGGTAATTAGCTAAGATGCCTAGATATAAAATATGTATATAGGCTTTGGAGTATGAAAAGCCTGGCTCACTGATTTAGGTATAGTATTTTTTTGGTCTTCAGTCGCCCCATATAGGTACAAGGTAACCTCCAACTGGCATAAAAAAGGCAAATATTTTTACTGGATCAGCGTATCTAAGGTTTGACACCTATTGACTTTATGTTTTGAGAACAAATTTCTTCATGGCACCAACAGTTCTCGATTACGATGTTGATCATTAATGGAGAAAGTGGTTCAGTTTGATGGTCTGTACCTACTGCACCCTGAAATTTTAACCACACCTTTCTGAAACTTACACCCTTTTTAGTATTAAGGACCAAAAAACTGACGTTTAGTCTAAAGAAAACAAAAACAAACTAAAACACATTTGAGACGCCAACGTGTTTTTAGAAACACTAAATCAGTAAAAAAAAATGCTTCTTTGCTAGTTGGAGGTCAAATCCGACATTAAATTAGTGGTCCTAAGATCCGCGTTACCAGACGGCGAAAAATGTAGGAGCACACACACAATACGTGTTCAATTCCTAGATCCGCTTACAAATTAAAATGCCAGAGCAACCTACATTCGATTGTCGTCGTGACATCAATGCGTAGTATCCTGGTATCAATATGTCGTGTTTTCCCAGGATCCGCTTGGGTCGATTAGTATGCAGGATTATAAAGTGTTGCTGACGTGAGAATTGTATCGGTATGTTATAATAATGATATCATTCATCATCGAATTGCCGCATTTATTGTGATGCGGTTGCGGATCGAAGGTTCTCTGTTAAATCGTTAGCTCGTGTAGTTCTAAAAATAGAAAGATTTAAATATATTTAATATAGCGTGTCGATGAAAATGTAAATTGAGTCAGCTCAAAATTTGGCTAACAGTTTGACACCTTCACTAGCGTCCACCAGTTCCTGTAACGTGCAGGCAGCAGGACACGCTGGACACGATATTAAGTGCCCCATTGTTTGTGGAACAGCACCACATTTACACCCCAGGGCGTAGGCATCTGTGAATCTGTGGTGAAATCTACATCGCCACATGCGAACTATGCATATTACTGACGTCACGCAAAATCCTGCATCGCGTAAGCAGAGTTTACCGCGCAACTAGCAGATATACATCGTCCTGACATCAATCGTAGGGCAGTTGCCAACCAGACACGACACTTGACTGGTTGGAGGATCTTCCCTTTTCTATGAAGTGAACTTTACACCTTGCTCCTCTTACCTCTGTAAATCTACTCCTGAGTAGGTTTTCCTTTGCTTTGGCCTGATATTGTAACAATCTTATATTTAGCTGCATGGTTAGACTGAAAGTCTAACGTAACAAAGACTTAGCTAAAGAGTTAAATCGGTAATATAGTTCTGAATTATGCATGAATTTATCATTGAAATGCGGGTCTTATCTAGCGAGAAGATTTATTCGTATATTCGGTATTTAGGTCTTATCTATATCCTAGTTCTGTTCCAAGTAGTTTTAATATAATCCATACTAATATTATTAATTCGAAAGTAACTCGTGTCTGTCTGTCTATTTGTATGCTACCTTTTCACGCCTAAACTACTGAACAGATTTCGATAAAATTTGGCAGAGAGATAGATTGCATGCCGGGGAAGGACATAGGATAGTTTTCATGTCGATATTCCTACAGGATTGACACTTATGCGGGTGAAACCGTGGGGCGCTGCTGAACTGAAAACCAGTTACTGGGTAACACGATACCCCTTGGTATGACTGGTTGTTAGACTTTTGGGGTTCTGACTACCCGTAACGACTGTCAAAGATCTACGAATGGCAGCCGGGACCAACGGCTGCACGGAGAGTCTTGATATGTATAAGATAGCCATCTCTAGTTTTCTTCAATTATGCAACATCATTTGCATTCAAACAGCCTCAACTAGGTGACATCCCTAATCACGTTAGGTGCACCCTAGCCAGTCTGGCGACATGAGAGAAGAAGTAGTATGCAATACTAGAATTTATTATGTAATACTGTTTTCGCGTTTTGAATTATAATGACTATTCAACACACTGGTACCATAAGTAGAAGAGCTCTTTGAGAAGGACTATTTAAAAAATTTAAGGTACGGTAATTATAATTAATATAACAAAAATAATAATTTGATATCTCCTAAAACAGGGCTTCCTCTCTCCTGCCCTTTTGCTGTGCCCTACAGGGTCCATAATGATCTAAATTATATAGTTACCACCTAAGTACACATTACGGTGAAGCAATAAAGATAATTATATGTCTTCGAAATTTGGTTCTAGCACATGTCGGTTTTTCACGATGTTTTCCTTCATCGTTTTGAGAGCAGTGGTGATGAAATATATTACACAAAGTAAAGCGCCTGCTTGAGTTACAACTCGTAAGTCAGGTCGTTACTACTGGACCACCACTGCTCTCAGGAGAATGCTCTTTGAAGAGAAGATAAGAAGGTAAGAATGTCGGTGAATTTACAGGCACATAAGACATTTTCACTGCCACTTAAGTTTGGCAATTCTTCGGGCTATTTCGGTTACCTTGGTTCTCCGGCGGATCTATTTATTTCTGATTCGATCACGCAGGGAAACAGGGCACATTGCTAGCAAAACAGATGGTCGATGGGGCAGAAAGGTTCTGGAGTGGCGACTGTGTACCGGAAGACGAAGCGTTGGAAGGCCTAACATAAGATGGACCGACGACCTTCTAAAGGCCGCAGGAACCCGTTGGATGCGAGAAGCACAGAACCGGTCGAAGTGAAGGTGCTTGGGGGAGGCCTATGTCCAGCAGTGGGAGTCTGTCGTCTGAAATGATGATGATGATGATGAAGTCATTTTCAGCTGTGTTGCCAAATGTCCATAAGCATTGGTATCCTCTTCATTAAGTGGATTGCTTTTCCATCCCTAACACATATACATAACATAACATCACACCATTAATCACCCAAGGGTTATGCAGAGGTGCACTCATTCGCCAGTTATATTTAAGTCCCATGTAATAGGGGACTATTTTTAGGTGGTCTTAAAATGACTTTAAGATATTCCAGTAGCGTAACTAAGCCAGGGCTACACGTCTAAATTAGTTATCAGTTGAATTAACTTGCGTGTTATATCGATTCTTTATTACAAACGATTACGAGTACTCTCGGCGAGATAATTAAGTATTTTTAGTAAATTATACGGTTGAAGCAAAAAACTCACGGAATCGTATTACGATTGTCATTTATTTTAATTTATTACTTGAGAGTTTCTTTGGATTTCAAAGCCAAGGTCAATTGTTTTATTAATGTCAAATATATTAGGCAATTCTTTAAATGGGGTTTGGTTATCATTCGTTTCGACCCGTATAACAATGTTTTTGTTTAGAGTGAAATCTTCATTTACAATTTATTATGAGTTTTCTTGCAGGGAGGGGTTCGTGGCTAAGTAATAACAGCCACACCGAGAACCCTCCGTGTCTCGGAAAGCACGTTAAGCTGTTGGTCCAGGATGTAATTCGGGAATTTTTGACAGTCGTTACGGGTCGTCAGAAGCCAGAAAGTCTGACAACCAGTCTTACCAAGCGGGAGTCGGCACCATCGTTTTCTTGCAGTCAGAAGCATCTTTGAGAGAAATTAGTAATTAACAGTAGATTTTATTTACAAACTAGGTATTAGGCCCGCTAGCACCAACTAATTATGATGTTTTTTTTTCTTAATTTTCAATTGGTCCTGCTCTTGGCCTGCCTCTGATATGTTAGAAACAGAACTATGTTCTAAATACGTTTAGCGCTAAACGTATTCAGTGATTTCTGGTGCAAGGTCCCTTAATCTACAACAATACAAGCAATTTAATCCCTTAAAAGCCTTTTCCTTTTGACCTCGTCTGTTTAATTTTTCTTTTTGTTACTTTTTTATCTTCGTATTTTTATTTTCTTACTGTGTTTAGTTTAGTTTGTGATCTTCCTGTACGAGTCGCAATAAATACTTTTTCCTTCTTTCTTTCTAAAATAAAAGCCGTAAAGTGTTTTATTATTCGTCATTGGGTTTTTCCATTTGAAATGTCTCTGTAACAGCGGGAGTCTAGAATCGTGCCCGGTTGACGTCAATGGGCCGCCTACGACAAGGGACCGAAACATAACTGGTAAAATTTAGTAGTACTTTAGGTAAGAACGAAAGAAAAGAAAAAGAAAGTAAATACGTTTATTTGCGGCAAACATGACGCATAAAAAAAAAACAAACAAAAAAATAACAAAATATCAGATTGGGAGAAAACATGCGTCACATCTGCGCAAAACGGCCATCGCTCAGCATAATGCTGGGGTATACCTCTGCCTAGGCCCTCTGTGATTTAACTGTGTTCTCTCAACCGTGGTCTTGCGTCTCAAAAACAAGAAAAAAAAGTGGGAAAATACCCGACATTTGTAAAAAACGTTAATTTTTCCTTGTATTTCGCATTCCCTTGGCGTAGGAAAGACCCGGCGGTGGGATCTTCTTAATTGAAGACAAAACGACTTTTTGAACCAGTATAAGTGGACGCAGCGTGCACTTTTAGTAGTTTAACTAGTTTTTTGTCATTGCGGAAACATGTGGTCCTAATGTACAGTTGAAATTCTTTGGTCCTTTGTTCCAAAATGTTTGTCTAAGTTATTTTTGGATTTACCATGTGTGAAGCCTTGTAACGGGTTCTAAGCAGGTTTCTGTGTTTTTAAATCACACTAATATTACAAAGGCGAAAGTTTGTGATTGTGTTTGTATGTTTGTTACTTCTTCAAGCACAAACGGCAGGACCAATTTTGATAAAATTTGGTATGGAGGTAGCTGACACCCTGGATTAACATATAGGCTACTTTTTATCCCGATATTCCCACGGGTTTGACACTTATGCGTGTGAAACCGGGGGGCGCAGCTAGTAGGTGATAAATCTTAATAAATAAATAAATAAAAGTTTTATTCAGTATCAAAATTGGTAAAATTATTAAATAAAGTTTTAGAAATTATTTATAAAGGTATTAATGTTAAATGCCTGTACAGGGTCAACCTGTATCACAGGCGGAATGAGCATACTTTATGGTAATTTTAGGAATATAAAATTCTTAACAATATTTAACATTAGAAGTCTTGAAATAATGACATTTAATATTTATACTCTTATATGTGATGACTAGGGACGAAACGCATGTGACTAAAAGAGTGATGGATATACATGTTGATGGATGGAGAGGGAGAGGAAGGCCGAAGAAAAGATGGATGGATTGTGTGAGGAATGATATGAAAGAAAAGGGAGTGAATGATAGCGTGACGGTTGACAGGGGAGAATGGAAGAAGAAAACGTGTTGCGCCGACCCCAAGTAACATGGGATAAGGGCAGGAAGATGATGATGATGATGATGACTCTTAGAAATATGCATAGCCCTCTTTTTAGAAGCTCGTTCTCGTAATACGAAACTCAAAACGATAATGTTTGTAAACAGTGAACTAAAACCTCCCGCGGGGCAATTTTGTAATACACTATCAGTAGCAATCGCTTTCATTTTGTCAGTTCAACAATACTCATTGCGATATTTACGTTCTTGAGCAGACAAATTTTTTGAACTTATGAAGCAGTGGATTAGCAATATCCTTCAAAATTATTCAGACTGTGATTTATTGTGTGTTACGCAATTATGGTGCCGGATACAATCATTGCTTTACTTTAATAAAATAACTACAATTATACTGTCATTGTCTAACTCGAGTATAGTCTTATAAATTGTAGGTATTATTACTGCTAACTGTAAGTATCAAGATTTTTTTGCCTCAGATTTTTTTATTGTTCACCGACTAACATGATCAGTGATTTATCTTACTCGCAATCTTGAGATTAAGGAAAAAATAATCATCATTGCGATTTAATTGGAGTCTTAGTGTAATTAAGGCGTAAAATGTAAACTTTGATCTCACACCTCATAATTTATTTATTTTAATGATTTTCCGTCCGTTTTTTGTAAAGACCAACTTCTCTTAAATACCGTGGGATCCATAGGACCAGTTTTTCCAATTATAAAGATTTTATCGTCTAAAACTTCGCAATGTGTATGAAAGCTTTTGTAAATATTATGACCAGCACCCTCATTGTGTAACACACTTTAAATTATTACCATCCGAGAGTTTTGAAGAAAATTCCTAATCCATTGCTTCACAGATTTGAAAAATTCTTTTTTTATTTTTTTATTCTTTAAATTTTAGGGACTTTTATAACGCACAGCGTATGTCAGTCCCATCGTAACCTAATACAAGATAACAACTCTTATGCTCAACAACGTAAGTAACGCAATGAACGTGGCTGAACTATCAAAATTAAAAACATTGTTATCAATTGCCATTTTATAAGAGCAGTAGTATCGGCCCCGACTTACGAGTTGTAGGTAGTGAGTTCATCACCACTGCTCTCAAAACGGTGAAGGAAAACATCGTGAAGAAACCGGCATGTCCTAGAACCAAAAATTCGAAGACATATGACATCTACAAACCCGCACTGGGCCCGCGTGCCACTCCCTCTCACCGAGAGGAGGTCTGTGTCCCAGCAACGGGAACATTAAAGGCTGATTATGACGCAATTACCCCGCCAAGGATGTGGATAGGTAACTTTTTACCTATCATCATCCTCTCTAATTCATCTTTAATGATGTCCTTTGATATTTTATCTGCTTGTTGTATTATGGCTTCTTCCAGTACATTAACTCGTGTATTCCCGTTCGTCCCACCGACTTCGTCCCCCTGGTGGGACGAACGGGAATTGGTTAATTTTTTCCCGATCGTCCCACTAATTTCGTAATATCCAAGTTATTCTAATAAAATTTTATATCTAATGCATTATTACGATTGTGCACTTCCTATTTAATGATGATCAGGGTTTTCCGGTATATGTGTCCTCGTCATTTTGTTCTAGTGCTATATTATATCATATTTCACAAAATTTTGGTGTTAATTTATATACTGTAAGTGATTTTTTGTAAAGGTTTTTTTGTTTGTTTTGTTGTTGTTTGTATGGAGGTTGTTTGACCAACCTATGATATTGTTAGTGAGAAAAGTGTTTAGCTGATCATCCTTTGACATTGTATAATTGGGTTATAAAAACATAGTTTAGGCACACAAATATGCAGAACACATCTTAGGGCGACATACTATTCTATGTGACATATTACAAAAGCTTGAAAAATCAGCCAGTTCTTTCACGTATCTATTTACTTCCTCAAATAAAACAGCCCGGTTGTGTATGCTGCAAAAAAGCCATTATCTCAAGCACTCTGACAGCTAGATGCTCCTGATGAATCACAGTCATCAACTTCAATGAGGGGCCCGTGGCTAAATTAAAACAGCCGCACAGGTCGATCGATCAGGTTAAGCTACGCTTACTGCGGTTGGTCTGTGGATGGGTGACTATCTTTATATACACGCACACACGCGCAGCACGTTAAATTCAAAATTCAAAAACTTTAATTCGAGCGAAGACCCATTTATGGTTAGTAACATTGTTCTTATAACTAAGTGTTAGTAAACAACACGAACTGAAGTACGTTAAGTCCCGGATGTCATTCGTAGATCTTTGACAGTCGTTACGGGTAGTCAGAAGCTGACAGTCTGATACCGTAAGTCTTATCAGGGGGTATCGTATTACCCAGTAACTGGGTTGTGGAGGTCAGATAGGCAGTCGCTCCATGTAAAATACTGGTATTCAGCTGCCTCCGGTTAGACTGGAAGCCGACCCGAACATAGTTGGGAAAAGGCTAGGCAGATGATGACGAGTCATCAACTTCAATATACCCAGGATCATCAAAATACCCGTACCTATTAGTACAGTCATTGCTTCTTGTAGCCAAAAAACCACAATCAACTATAAAAAAAAACACTTTGCCATCAACTTGATTAATTACAACCGGGCAACCGCTAGACGTCAGTAGACTGTGCAGTGCTGTGTATTTTTTTTATTATATTTTTTTCTACGCAAGTGTGTCCGGCCCACTGGGCACAGTTAGGTCTGGTCTTGGGTGAGGAGAGCTGCATAACAATTGATAAATGCATCTTGTTACATAGTTAATGTAGCTTCACAATGTTTTTACAAATTAACGGAATTATTATTTATGTGGTTTACTTGGCTAATTAATTTTTGAAATTGCAATTCTCTTCTTGTAATTTTTATTGGTTTTCCCAAGTCTGTCTGTTTTTAGTTTACATTGTTTAAACTACTGGTTTAAATCTTTAGTGTTATCTTAATTGTTCGTAGCTATAAAAAAGAGTTATTATGCTTTTGAAACAATAGTAAAATTAATTAGTTTGACATGACTTACCGTACTTTGTAGAAAAAGAGCAAATGTCAATGGAACTTAGAGTAATTATGTTCTAGCACAGATATATCTTCATCATAACGATTTGTTTTATTTAACTGCCGGTGTATTCTGCAAAAATCTCCAAACATAGGTGAAGTAAGTTTGAAGTGCGCTGTCATTAAACCTGAGGGGTAATTCTCGTAATTTTAAGAACGTTCACAATCTGATCTCAGTCTTAATCTGTCAAAAACACCTATAGTTTCCCTAAATTTTTGACCAGTTTTTGAAATTGAAAGTCGCTGAGATGAGATTGCGATTAGATTTTGAACGTGTTTATAACATGAATTGACCTTCTGAAGCTAGGGGTATTGAAAACTTATTTCAAGGTCACTTCACATATGTTTCCAGGGTAACATTTGAACAGAATACATTGGTAGGTCTATACTGTAAAGAAGAAACGCCTCCTTGGATAAAAACTAAATTAATTGGGTTGACACCAATTCCTATTACCGAATTGGTACGTGATTTGTAATTTGACATATATAGGCCAAGGCCTTTATTTTCTTTGTCTTCCCTTCGAGATTGTCTTTCAGTCTAGACGATTAGATATATCTTACTCGGCTATTAGATGGTTTTACGAAAACTAACTTTTTTCGAATTCTACATAACATAACATCTCGCCTGTACTCTCTGAAGAGTTAGGCAGATATAGTAAGGTGAGGTGCATATATAGTAATTACATCCACATTTAACCAGTTAAGTTTAAGTCTCATGTAATAGGGGGCGAACCGATTACCATCAACCAGTCACAAATTCAAACTCCGGGCTGCTCTTGAGAATTTCCCGATGGATGATCCCACAGATATAAATACACCTAGATAGCGCAAGAGCAACTACTTCGCGTGCCAAAAATCGCAACAGCTTACGTACAAAAATCGTAAGCCACCACTTTCGCGCTCAGTCCTGTGTACTGCTGGCTGGGTGAGCGTGAGCGCTGGCGTTAAGTCCCGTCCCGGGGGTGGGGCGAGACGGGTGCCGAACGCGGCGGCGTCTTTGCATCGACATAAATAGTGCTTGTGACGTCATAGTCGATAGTCAAAAATAGCACGCTTGGTTTTCATACAGATCATGACACTTGCGTTATCTTGGTCTATCTATATCTGTGGATAATCCCAATAACAGGGAATCGGACTTCATGCTCAGCAGTAGTACTTGAGACCAACGACACAGTCTCTTTCAAATTCTCTACGTTTCAAATCAAATCTAATTCTCGTCTTTGATTCAATTTGTAACTCACTCCTTCCAACTCGGGAAGTACAAGGAATCGGTCCTAAGGTCCTAATCTCATCCGGTAGGTATCTCACGTTAATATTGTAACGTAGTACCAAATGGTACCAATATAGGTCCCAACCTTGACCTCGCCGGGTTGGTTCGATTGAAGCGTTGTGTCATCTTTGAAGTTAAAGCCTAAGTGTTAAACAAATAAGGTAATGCATTTGTTTACAAATTGACTGTGATTGCTAGCAGTGAATAGACCTTCAGTGTTATTAACAAGATTTATGTGTTTAGCGAGTAACGATTGAATTTCTTCTTTGTTTTGTCATACTTACTAATTACTTATCTGCATACGCGGCAAAAAATTGGACCTTGATCCCGGATATCATAAGTTGCACTATATATTCTCACTGGGTAGGTATACCGATGTAACTGGTGCTTTATCATCATCATTATCTTGTTTAAGTATTATATACTTAAGCTGTTTAATAGTCTTCTTAAACAGCCTCCACTTAGAGTACAATACTCGTTTCGTTTTGAAAGAATCTTATCGTAGTGACCTTCTGAGTATGTGACCAAAATTTAGTTTGTGTTGATCTATGTAATTTCTCTATTAGTTATGTAAGGACGATTAATTCAAGGATTTTTGCAGTTCCTGTCTATTCGCTTTATACAGGTTAAATTGAAAACATGCGACAAACCGAAATGGGAGATTGTACTCATCATTATGAACAACTTTTACTAAGGGACCAAAGCTGAAATCACGAAAAAAATATCTGCTGTTACCTACATTTCGACGAGTTATGCGAACATAAATATAGGGAACAGCTGATTTTGTTTTCGTGATTTCAGGTTTGGTCCCATAGCTATATTTATATATAGCTCTTGTTCATTAATAAAAACATGGGTTTTTTTTATGGAATAAGGATATGAAAATAATATTGAGCAAGATTTCTTTTATTTTTATAAATCAAGACTCACTTACAGTGCGTTCACAGCTATGTTACCTCTAACAGCAGCAACCAAACAACAACGTTATTGAAACGATAATAAAGATCACAATGATTTTGACAGACTTTTCATTGGCAGGAACCTAACATAAACCTTATAAAAATAAAAAAATAAATAAATAAAGATCACTGTGACTCGGACAGCGTAGCAAAAACAGAGGTAAACTAACTTTGAACGGTCTGTATATTTAAAGCATGACATATGACAGTGACAAAGACAAGTAAAAACACTAAGGACAAAGCGATCAGAACACAAACAAACTATGAAAACTTTTGTGACACTAACTCAATATTTTTGCTAAGAATGTTATCCAACAAAGTGGTCAGAATAATTATAAAACAATCTTTAAGGATACCTTCTAATTTATATATAACCAAACATTCTTGCTAAGAATGTAATCCATCGCCAAAAACTTCGAAAACAGGATGGAAAATTCTGTTATTGTGACCTGTTGTACTGAATAGGTATAGCTATTACTATTGACATACATCCCTATTATACTAACATTACGACCATTGGCTGATAAACGGTTGAGCATCAAACATTCCACGATTTCTGCGCGACAAATCTAAACCCGCACCCAACCGACCCGACCGCGACCTTTAGTCAATATTAGATTTTAGTAAGGCCTTCGACTCGTTCATTCACAATTAGAAGACAATGTTTGTCACGCGCCATTGCACTTCCCTTCTACCAATGTCTATGACAAGGCCCTTGCAGCCTTGAGTGTAAGGTTTTCCTTAACCATCACTCACTAAAAGATAATGTAATAGGATAGATAGAAAAGAAACTGCCGAAATCAATTCTGTTTTCTTACAAGGATTTTCTTAAGAGGAAACAGTGTCACGTGGTTAATAGCAATATTTTCTTCTTTCCAAGATTAAGCTGGGCCCAAAAGGAAGAGTGTTGTGTTTGTTTAGAATAATCAAAGGTGAACAGTTTTAATTATACAGGTTTATTGGTAAAACATTAACAACCTCTGAAGAGGTCATTGTACTCATCATGAACAACTTTTACTATGGGACAAAAACTGAAATCGCGAAAAAAAATCAGCTGTTCCCTATTGACGAGTTATACGAACATAATACTAAAGCTATGTATATTTCGTTTCGAAGTTTTCTGGAAGTATTTGTGCTGGTGCTTACTTTTTCGGTACAATATACCTTAGCGTTTTGAATATCCAGCTCAGTTTTCTGATTCTGTTGGTGAACTGTTCAAGATATATATAGATAGATCTCTGGTCAAAAATAACAGTAAGATATTAAGTTTGTGGCACTTTGACTAGTATCGGACATTGATAGTTATTTGCATCATCGCGCTTATGTACTCTTAAAATCTGTATTTGGTGGTGTTCTGTGTTATATTTTGAAAATGTAATTAGTTTCTCCTTGTACATTATTTTTAAAATTCGGCCACTTCTTCAGTGTTACCGTTGGCCTCGCAAGTTCTTCCATGGTGCAGGTGTTTTTGCTTTGCACAGAGAGCACGACAAGAGGTGAAGCATCGTTCGTTAAACTTAAGACACCTTTGATTATATTGAAGGTTTCTTTAGCTGAGGTGTTGGTTCCCTTGAACTGATTAGTAGTTACAACTTATTATTTTCTAGTAATGGCTGTATCCGTCATTATTTATGCGTAGATGGGATCTGAAAACTTAAGGTTTTATTAATGCTGTTTGGCATTGAGTAGCGTAAAAATGATTTACTTTATTATCATTTAAAGTGTTTTTCGAAAAAGTGCCTACAGTTGTTCTGTGATGAAATTAATTGTGAAGAAAATTGGCTTTCAACTTAAATTGTCCTTATAATCAAATAACAACAATAATTCTTTGACAGTTGTGTTGAAATGGCTATAACACGATAATTTGACGAAAAATTTCACTATTTTAACAATTAATTTCTCTGACTATACAAAGAAAAAGAAACTCAAATCCATACTAATATTATAAATTCGACAGTAACTCTGTCTGTATGTTACCTTTTCACGCCTAAACCACTGAACGGATTTAGATAAAATTTGGCAAGGAGATAGATCGCATCCTGGAGAAGGACACAGGCTACTTCTTGTCCCGGTAGCATATTCCCGTGTGATAATTTTCGACAGCCACGAGGGCGAAGCTGCGGTAAGAAGCTATTAAGCAATATGACGCGAACTTCAAGATACAAACCTTTGTCACAAGCTATCATCATCATCATCATCATCATCAGCCAAAAGACGTCCACTGCTGGATTTAGGGCTTCCCCAAGCACCTCCATTTCCACCGGTTTTGTGCTTCTCGCATCCAACGAGTTCCTGCGGCCACAAGCTATATTTAACACCAATAATAATTATCATCTAAATACACAAACAAAAAAACAACAACAATAGGTAAACGTACACTCATTTCACAGACGTGTCTAATTTTATGGATGCTACAAGCACTAATAGTTGAAGCATGTAAATCTTTAAGGACTAAGTTAATATTATGATAAGCGTGACTAAAGTAAAGACAGATAAGATAAGACATAATCGTAAACAGGGTGTTTTTAACGAAGTCCGTGTGTATATCGAATTCTAATAGCTTCTAAAATTTTGAAAGACGGTTAGCTTCTGCCCGCGTTTTCGAATGCGTAAAATTTCTTGTTACAACATAAAATATATCATATGGCACTCGACTCAATACTGTAGCTTTCCATTTGTGAAAGAATCTGATCAGTAGTTTCGAAGATTACCCCCTAAATACAAACTTACAAACAATAAAATTTTACCTCTTTATAATATTAATAGAGACTAGTCACCCGCCCCTGTTTCACACGGTTTTTTCGACTTGACAAAACATCTAAATTTCTTCAGAACGTTTACGCCGTACCTACGTTTCATACAAACTTTCAAGCCCTTATTTTTCGAAACGAATGAACTGATTTTAATGAAACTTCATATATGAATAAGCAGGATACAAAGGTCTTAAAAGTTATTAAAGAAAATTTTCGTGATTTCTGGTTTGGTCCCTTAATAAAAGTTATTTGTAGTGATGAGTACAGTACTCCTCTTAAGAGGTTGTTGGTGTTTTTTCAATAACCCTGTTTATGGAAATCTGGAACAAAATTTCATGCTTCTAGACCTTGCGCTATAGGCTGTGCGTAGCCTGTCAGTGAAAAAATGAATTTTGCCCGCAGCTTAGCCTGCGTCGATGTCGGAAAATATCTCACGGGAACGTACTACAGCGATTAAAAGTACCCTATGTGTTCAATAGGTTATAAACTATCTGTGTGCCAAATTTCATACAAATCTCTTCAGCCGTTTTTGGGTGAATCTGGAACATACAACGCGTTCCTTATTTATTGAACACTTTGCCTGCTGACATCAGACATGAAGATAACAAAGTAAAATTCGCACGTAAACTTAAACAATATTTGTTAGAGACAATGTAAGCGTAGGTATTATGTAGGTTATAGATGTATTGATTAAGCTAGCTGTAATAGAGACTCATCGATCTCACAGTTAAACTGTGTAAGCAGCTTTGTGGGGCAATGTATTTTTGTTTTGATCTGTAAAGGAATTAAATAAAATCATTCATTCATTCATTCACATACATTCAGAAAAACGGCCAAACATTCTAAAAACTATATTTTCGGTATCACAATCGTTGTTTTTTACAAAAAAGTTTTGATTTCGATACTATTTTATTATGTAAAGGTATGGAGATAAATGTCTCATTATGACCGCTGTCTATTATGGCATTACCATCTAGTTCAAGTATGACATGTGACGTATCTTTCTATGGTTTAAAAACTATGTTTCAGTGCACACACTGTATGTATTAACACGTATTGTTAATAGGGTAACGAGCGCGGTAAAGAGATACAATTAATGACTTTTCAAGATTATGAATGGGTGTAAATTAAGTTAAAGTCTTTAAAAGAATAGCTCGTACAATGCAGTCATGCTCTTTTACTGAGCAAGTAAAGGTATTAAGCGCTGTAGTGCTTGAAAATACGTGACCTAATCGTATGGTGGTATCGTTTTTCCGTGATTGCATAGAGAAGATGATGTCTTCATTATTATCATCATATTTCTGAGGAGCTCGTGGTTAAGTGATAACAGCCGCACGGGTCGATCGATCAGGTTAAGCTACGCTTGCCTCGGTCGGTCCGTGGATGGGTGACAATCTTTACATACCGAGACCCCCATGCCTCGGAAAACACGTTAAGCTGTTGGTCCCGGCTGTCATTTTTGGATCTTTGACAGTAGTTACGGTTCGCCAGAAACCATAAAGTCTGACCTGAGTCTTACCAAGGGGTATCGTATTACCCAGTAACTGGGTTGTGGATGTCAGATAGGCAGTCGCTCCATGTAAAATACTGGTATTCAGCTGCATCCGGTAAGACTGGAAGCCGACCCCAACATAGTTAGGAAAAGGCTAGGCAGCTGATGGTATCATCATCTTTCTGTCCCTGTCCCATGTTACTTGGGGTGAACATGTTGTCTTCTTCCATTCTACCCTGCCTATCGTCACGCTATCATTCCCTTCTTTTACATGATGAGGACATGGTTAAATGTTTCAATATAAGAGGGTATTCATAACTAAGTGTCGATGTTGATACTTAGCAATTTCTCAATGATCATTGTAGCTTTCATTTGTTTTTAAATTGACCGAAAGTTTGAAAAATAAATTGGTCCTTAGAGTCGGCGTTTTTTTTTTGATTAATGTAAAGGTAACAAAACAAACAAACAAACACAACAACAACAAACAACAACAACAAACAAACAATGTTTTTTTTAATCAACAATTTTGTTATAATAATACCAGCCTAACTCCCTCACTACAGGGCAAAGGTCTCCTCATAAAGGAAGACATGAGCATTGGTCACCACGTTAGCTCAAGGCAGGTTGGTGATCTCCGACTTATGCAATTAGTTATATGTTCAGCGGTGCTATTCTGTTAAAATCTCACCGTGAAAACTTAGGTGAAGTGAGCGTGGAGTGAGCTGCCAATAGTGTCAATTCCTAGCAAAAACAAACTCACTTCACCTAAGTTTTCACGGTGAGATTTTAACAGAATCGACCGGCTGGTTTCCTTACGATGTGTTCCCTTACCGATGTCAGTGTCCAAGATAAACTTAAAAAATACAAATGTATTGAAAAAAAGACACTGATATTTGCCCGGCTTTGAACCCACAACGGCAACAGCCTCTTGCATGAGAGCCGAGGCTTTAACCACTGAGCCATCGCGGCACATCAAGCTACTATAATTTGCAAAATTTTTTTTTATAGATTTTCAACTTTATCGCTAAAGCATAGGGTTCAAGGTTGATTGGGAAAATTTTACAGTTTCGGGTAGCTTGATATGTCATCTGAACCTAGTTTCACATCATCATTTGCCTAGCCCTTTTTCAACTATGTTGGGGTCAGCTTCCAGTCTAACCGGATGCAGCTGAATACCAGTATTTTTTTATGGAATGAATTTCTTGACCTTGTTTCACTTATTTTAACAAAATATTCCATATAATACGTTAATATCTAAAATATAATAGATATGTATTTTCACGATCCTTGCCAGTTTACCGCTGCAACGGAAGATACGGGATATTAACCAACTGATATATTATAATGATTTGTTTTTCAATTCTACCATCACGGAATCGTAACGATATTTATTTCTTTGTTTTCTGTTTTTATTCTTCCATTTATTTTCTTTAAGATTTATTCGATACTTATCTTCGGCTTGACGTTTCTTTCTCCATTTGTATGATCCGCTTTACTTTATCCTATTAGAAATATAATTATAAAGTTATAAATGTAATCTAAACTGCATTCGCGATTTATTGGCCAAAAATGTAAACAAATAGGTATGCGTTTATGCAAAAATAACTTTAAATCCGTTCCGATCCGATGCGGTGCGAGACGTTTGGTGGAAATCATCCTTATTATTCACTAGCTTCTGCCCGCGACGTTGTCCGTGTGAAATTTCTTGTTCCCCAACCCACAGCATGGCATCGCATCGCCTGCCCGCGCTATTTCTTAGCGCTTAGCGTTCTTTCTGACTTTTTTTTTTTGCTCGACTGCAGCTAAGGGTCGTAGCGCGAGGTCAAATAGCTTATTACCTTTCTCATGAATCGGTCTATTAAATGCAGTTTATTTTCTCTTGACTGTACTTACCTGTCAAAAAAAGTAACCTAGATAAAGTGGATAAGACAGAGATTAAAACAGAAGACGAACTAGCAGGGGATCGAGGAGGTGGAGGGGTTTCAGGGGATCAGACCGGTATAAATAAAAAATAATTGTTCAAACTTCTTGTTGCTGGATCCGCATGCGTTGACATTTTTCCCTATGATAACAAGCTGTGCGTCAATGGCGCCGATTCTGTTGTTCACAAACTAAACTAAATTTAAGTTCATGCATCTTTTTCTTTCTATTTCATTATGAAAAGGACAGAAGATAAATATTAGTTTAGTCCTGTCAAATTAAGATACTCCATAGACAATTTAGACGAGATTAAAAAAATGCCTATTAAACATACGTCAATTTACGTCAGGCCCTGACTAATTTGACAGGACTAAACTAATATTTATCTTCTGTCCTTTTCTTAATGAAATAGAAAGAAAAAGATGCCTGAACTTAAATTTAGTTTAGTTTGTGACACAACAGAATCGGCGCCACTGTCCGTAGTATACAATCAAGGATATGTAGCCTTATTTTTAGTAGCATCTTATTATCCTTATAATATTCACACTATAAATCTTTAGTCTAAAAATAAACGCACGTAATTACAAATCACAACACGTACATCGTTAAACCGAAGTACGCTTTTAAACAAGTTACGTCTGCCGCGCATCAGTTCAATGTCAAAATGAATTACTTTCTATTGTAAAACGGAGTAGTGTACTTATACAAATAACTACCGAAGGCCTACTCCGTAATGTGTTGTCATGAACAGTAGTCATAGTAGATGTGTAGATTTAATATTTTTTTCTTTTGAGGCTCAGTATTGCTTACCGTGGCCCTGGCACAGGCACCTGAAGGAACACGGTTGGGTTTTAGTCGGTAAAAATCTGACACGCCCTCCCGCTCCACCCAGAGCGGGAGAAGTTATTTGATGATTTCCCACCCAAAAAAAAGGCTCAGTATTGCCATAGCGCTTCTAGAAGAATGATAGCTAGCCATGCGGAGTCTACATTACCAGTATTTCTAATAACCTCTCCTATTGCCTTTACTTCATTAAATTATCTATCAATCTCATAGGTAGATTGATAGATAGCTTAGCTATATACCTAGCTTTTTCTGGTTTGGTCTTCATGTCCAGAGATTTTATTATTGCAAACTATGTAAATCTATAATATTCTAAGATTTCTTGATAGTATCATCTAACACATCATAAACTGGCTTTATAACTCTTAAGTTTGCATCTACTCTAATATCAGATAGACAAATGAGTTAAGAGTAAACTAGTCGCGAGCTCGAACTCACTGGTGGCCATGACCAAAAAGCACGCTGCCTCACCTGACCTCGTGTCTGACAGAGCTAGTATCAGTGATGAGCAGTTAGACGCTAGTTTACACGAACAACGTCTAGTTCTCACGCACAGAAACACCATTCCGAACTGAGAGGCGCGTAAAAAATTCAAAAAATCGAGTTTTATGAAAAAACCACTGCATATATCAATTACAAAGAAAGTTTATTGAACTGTTCGATAACTGAGCTTTGTCGGTACGGACTTGGTTTTCAAGATTTTACAGTTCTTTTATTACTTATTTACACCCAAAATTACGTTAAAAATAGCAAGAAAAACGAATCTTTGTGGGCTCATAACTTTTTAATGTCTTTTTATTTTACTATTCTGTTTCCGTACAGACAACATTAAAAATAAGACAAAACGATATCACGTTTAACTTTGGATGCACAATGTCAAACAGTGGAGTAATATTCTCCCGAAATTTGTATGGAAAAAATATCGACTAGTGGCACCTTAATGTGTGCCTTCTGCACATTATTTTGTGTTAGTATTCTCAAAACGGTAATCGCTGTTAACGCCATTGACATACATTGCGTTTGATGTAATGTCGATGGTATCGGCGTATTCTGGAGTTTGGTGACGATTTGGAAGCGATGACGTTTCTATACAGAACTGACCCTTTAAGTAAATAAAAGAAAAAATGTTTATTCTGTAATAATTATTATAATTGTTGCGATTCCTGACAGCCGAATCGTTATTGGATTAGTAAGGCCAAGGAAATTAATTGCTAAGGAAATAGACAGCTTAAATTGTCCGTAAATTCAAATTACAACTGTAATTTTTGACTGTTGTATGAAAGGGGCAGACCCGTGAAATTGGCTTACTGTTTCAATCTGTGTCTTTTTGCTAAAGACTCTGCACGCCCTAACGCTACAAGCCTTAACTTCACAAACTTTACACCTCCTGTATTCCCGTTGTCCCCGTAATCTGTGTCCCCGTTACGGGGACAACGGGACGTCATAAAATTTCCTTACCGTTGTCCCCCTTATGACATACGAGTAAAAAGTCAAAATATGAGGCTTGGCCATTTCGTTACTACAAGAACTATTTTATAACAGAAAAGTAATGAACAGTGAATAAATTTTTCACCTTACGCCTATGTGATGGTAGCGAAACGGCCAAGCCACATATTTTGACTAAGGTGTAGAGTTTCTGAAGTTAGGGCTTGTAGAGTTAGGGCGTGTAGAGTTAGAACCTTGGCTCTACATGAGATCTGATAACTTTTTGACAGTGCGAGCCATAATGTAGTCTCGTCGAGTTATTCCGGTCTGGCAACGTTTGACATGAAAAAGTTTTTGGTGGGATTTTACATCTTTTTGTTAGTTGCTTAGGATTTTTTTTTATTATTTATAACAAGGAATATATAAATTTTCAGACCTCTAGTATCAAAATTTGCGGAAGTCTCAAACAAACTTCTATCCCTTAGTTTAGGAAGTTGGGGGGTAAAAGTTCCAAGTTTTATAACTTTTTGCTGTTTGTGTATTAATACTAGCTAACATACCAAATTTCAGCTTCAGGAAGTTTCCTCTGAGTTTTGATGATCATCATTCAGTGACGAAATCGTGGTTTTTTAGATATCAATAAAATCTAAAGTATACGAGCTATGCAATTGAAACTTTACGTCATGTTTAATAAGTTTACTATTGACATCATATTCCGAGAATTTTGTTTATCTAGTATAATCCAAACCTAAGTTATGACGTTTCAAAAAAACGACGAAGCGTTTCGAGGATAGGTAGGTAGTGACCTCGCGCTTCGCTTGCCTCGTCTTGGCGGGGCACTCCCGTGCCCCCAGATTTTATATAATATCATTGAGATATGTTATTATAATTATCTTCATTGACTCACGTGATTCTAAGAATATAAAACATCGTTTGATGTAACAAATTAAAATGAATGTGTCCTAGAAACATCGAAGAAGATTTAAATGTAAATCTCAACTAATGTTCTTTATATTTTAATTACATTAATTACTAATGCATGTCTTAATGCAATATGGTGATGAAGAATATGTATTTGTTTTTAACAACCTCTTACCCGGGGTTTCGCCTGCATTGAAGTCAAAAATTATCTTACCTACGGGAACTTAATACCTGGATGAAAAGTCTCCTGTATCTAACCTAGCTCAGGCCATCAGCCGTTAAGGCGTGAAAAGGTACAGCACCCTGATGGCGTAACACACTATCAATCGGAATCTGATTCATTTTGAAGCAAATTGTTAATCCGTTGCTTCATAAGTTCGAAAAATTTGTCTGCTCAACACGTATATAACGCAATGAATGTTGTTGAACTGTCAAAATGAAACCGATTCCGATTGATAATGTGTTACGCAATTGACCCCCAGGATTGACCGACACACATACAGAGATACTTTCGCATAAATAATTCTTCTTCTTGGTGTCGCTGACACGACAGTAATTTAAATTTTATTGGCCCAAAACTTCGCCACTTAAACGTCGTTAAGGTGAATGGGTAGTGGTAGACCGCGAAATTCAAATTTTCTTTTTTACAATTTGCAATAACAGAAAAAATAAAGAACCAATTTCTTATGGAAAAGTGCTTATGGTAGAAATCTAACTTAGAAAAAAATTCTCTAAATATGTACCTGTTTCACCTTAAGTGGTCGCAGCGCAGATGGATAATTTTCTATGCAACTCATCATCATCTGCCTAGCCTTTTCCCAACTATGTTGGGGTCGGCTTCCAGTCTAACCGGATGCAGCTGAATACCAGTATTTTACATGGAGCGACTGCCTATCTGATCTCCACAAACCAGTCACTCAGTAATACGATACCCCTTGGTAAGACTGGTTGTCAGACTTTCGGGCTTCTGACTACCCGTATCGACTGTCAAAGATCCACGATTGACAGCCGGGACCAACGGCTTAACGCGCTTTTCGAGGCACGGAAACTATGATAATTATTATTTTTATTGGTGATGCTGTAAAGTAATTTGGGCAAAGATAATTTTCAATTTGAATGGATCATTTGAGTGTTATAACCGGACACAAGGACACGTTCGAATTGATATTTACTACCAAACTAAATTTATAATGAATCAGTGCATATTTCTGATAATCTAAATTGCCTGAATATAGATTTGTGGTTGATTAGTAATTATTTAAACTTTTTCGTCTTCTACTACATGACCATCAATAACTTGATAAAAATCGAAATTTTGCTATTTTTGGGTAAATTCTACTGCATTACAAATACAGGATCGAATTAAATTAGCTAGCAAAACTCTGCAGACGCGATAGGTATCAATATCTAAAAACGATAAAAAAAAAAATATTTTATGTTTTTTTTTTGGGGGTCAAACAACGTTTTTGGTTACTATGGTTTGGGATATGAGTTGAGGAAATCTGTTTTATTTTGATTTATCGTGTTTAAATAACGATACCCATCACGCCAAGTTTACACATAAGAACAGTTTTTTTTAAATAGATATTTCAAGTTACACTAACTGCGGTCAATGACCCCACCAAAAAAATCATCAAATTGATTTAGTTTTTGTTTTATCATGTTTAGATTTAGATATCGATACCCATCTCGTCTGCGGAGTCTTACTAGCTAATTTAATTTGACCCTGAAATTGCCAATATCATTTGACACAGACCCTTTACACGCTCCTCTCGGCCCTTCTTTACAATGTTTAGTTTCTTCTCCTCATTCACGAAATTCTCAAGAATACCGATATCTTTTTTAACAACATACATTAGAACGATCCTGTCCATCCTATTTTATGGCCCCTTAGTCATCGCTTACAATGGTCACAGGAAGCATATAGTTATCTATCCACATCCAACTCAGTCACATACCTCTTATATTTAATTTAATTAATCGTTTTTAAATCGTACTACAGCACATCCTAATTGCGAAACACACTATCATCTGAATCATTTTAAAGGAAATCTAATCCATAGCTTTTTAACTGACTTCAAAAAAGGAGGTTCTGTATTCCACCCGTATTTATGTATGTTTGTATGTCCGCGATTTTCTCAAAAACTAATGAACCAATTTTGATAACTCTTTCATTAATGTGATCCACATACTTTCAGGAAGGTTTTAGTATATAATACATTAGGTGATTATTCTTATGTACCAAATTATATGCATAAATGTACTGCATCTCCGGCATTTCTTTATCTTCTAGTCGGGGTCTTCAATTCTTCAATGCACTAGTGTTAATTGAATTTGTGTGAGGTAGGTACAACTAAAAAGTGAAAAATAAAACCTTTTTTACGAAAAAAAACAATCGACTTCAAAAAAAAAACACTACAACAACGTGATAAATAATTTTAATTTTGGAAGTCGGTGTCGTTAGTTCCGCATTTTCGTTTTTTAACACCGAAAACAGCACAAAATGGTAATTAATTGCTCTTTGCCATATTAAGTAAGTACTTGTACTTATTTCAACGAATATTTGACACAAATCGCACGCTTACAAAACCATGACATCGTCCGTTTGTTTACCGAGTGTTTACCGAACTCGTGGCGCGTAGGTATGACTCGCGTTCCGACAGTTTGTATGAAGATAGAATACTGTAGATAACATTACCGTGGTTACGCTATTACCCCGCAGTTCAGAATACGCGCAAAGGTCATTCAACGGGAGGCACAATCAAATAATATGTCGTTATTGCATTTGTATTTGGGGTTAATGGTAGGTAAATCTATGTAATTAGTGGGTCTTGATGGTTTCGGACTGTTATTTGGGTGAAGGTTGTTTAGAGCCATCGTACTGCGTACAGATAAGTATTACATTCCATCACCACTTACAATCAGTTATATACTGTAGTGAAATGTATTCAAAGTTGATTTTTGAGTGACCATTTGTAACAAAAAGGTCCTAATATGTTTTTGGTTGCAATGCACAATGGAATTTGAACTTTGTTAAGTATGGCGTTCTGTTTGTTGTGACCTCTAATTCTTAGCTCTAATATAGATTTATAATGGGATGACCAGAAGACTTACCTTGTGATAACTATTCGAGAATTCGATGAAAGATTAGCGAATCATTGGGATTGGTATCAAATTCGTCAATAAAATATAGGTATTCCACTCAGAGCACTGATTTCAACCGCACTTGGACGAACCGCACTTGAGCACTTCCACTAACCGCACTGAAACAAAATTTTGTAACGTGCGGTTCGGTGGAACAATTTATCGTTATTGGTATCGTTATTTTTTTAGTGATGGTATATACTTTTTTGTTCAAGGCATTATCCTAAGCAGTTATAAGGAAGAGAATAAAACTATCAATAAGTGATTCTTTACGTCAAATATTTAACATTTAATTGCCAAGGTTCTTCAGTCATTATTACCAGCTAGACAAGGCCTTCTTCATTAGTTAAAACTTTAAAGAGTATCAATTATTTAAAGGTTAATGGCTCAGTGGTTATAGGCGCTCTGATGCACGAGGTTGTGTTGTTCTAATCCGGGAAAGTACCAATGTAGCTTTTTCAATTCATATGTATCAGTACATATGAATTGCTCCCCGTGGTTTCACCCGCATAAGTGTCGATCCCGTGGGAATTTCGGGATAAAAAGTAGCCTATATTTTAATCCAGGGTGTCAGCTACCTCCATACAAAATGTTATCAAAATTGGTCCAGCCGTTTGAGCGTGAAGAAGTAACACACATATAAACACACACACTCACAAACTTTCGCCTTTAATATTAGTGTGATTTACCAAGTTTGGCAAAGTTTAAAGATTCGATATAACATTATTGAAGTGAAAACTTCTTTAGCGCGTTCGGCATTTTTTGAGATGGGAAAAAACCATTGAACTCGCGCCACTGTTACCGTAAGCGACACCGCACGTGTTTTGTTTATAAGACGATTAACAAAATACCCGCTTCGGATGTGTTCGGCTGTCCTCGGGATGTACTCGGTTTTAATGTATATCCGATATGTCAGTGAGTGATGGCAAAGTATTCTGTTTGTGTTTTGTTTTCACTTCGGTCGGCACTCTCGAAGTGCCACTGTTTTTTTTTATTTTTCCAACATTATTTTGTTAATGTGGTGCAATTTTTGGCAACGAGAACTAAGAAACAAAAAGAGAGATTTTATATGGCGAGGTATGAAAGTGAGGAAATTGGCAGATAGCCCACCTGGGAGTGTGCTCATCTGCCTAGCCTTTTCCCGACGATGCAATACCGCTGCGATACCGCAGACAGGCACACAGATACACACGTAAAACTTATAACACCCTTCTTTTTCCGTCTGGGGGGTAATTGCGCAGTGGCACCTTTCATTTTCACAGTTCAACAACTCTAATTAATTCATTGCGTTATTTACAAAGTTTACAGCAGATGAATTTTTTAAACCTATGAAGCAATGGATTAGAAATTTCCTTCAAAATTCTTCGTATTGCGAATGAAAGTGTGTTCTTGAGGTGCAGGTCAATATTTTAATATTTATAAGAGAACTGGCTGACCCGACAGACGTTGTCCTGTTTTTGATTCAAAAACACGTGGCGCCATCTATTATCATAATAACGTTATTGTTGTTTTCCTCGGGGACAGCACTTTTTTTCGGGATGAAAGGTACCCTATGTCCGTTTCTGTACACCTGACAACGTACCTATATGCAAAATTTCAGGATGCTCGGTTCCGTGGTTTAGGCGTTAAGGTAACAAACAAACTTACTTTCGCATTTATAATATTAGTTAGGATGTCAAGTGTCAAGCGATTTTGGCCCATGTGCGTTGCAACAACAATATAACTATTAACACTTAAACTGTCCTGCAAATGATGGGCCCAGTAAGGCCCCAGATGTTGAGCGGTAACCTCTGAGTTGCGTATTACAAATGCAATAGTTCGTAAGCCACATCTGTCTACAGCGGACGTGTTCTACGTGTCGTCTCCGTGTCGTGTCCGCATTGCAACTGACACGGTGTCAAGAGCGGAAGTTTGGCTTCAAGCTTCAAGGATATACGTGTGGACTGCAATTTATTCTCGAGTAAATATTATAAGAAATCCAAGGAGCAGTATAAGAGTTTTGTTTTGTTTCTGTCAAGGATAAAATTCATTGTTTAAGCTTGAAATTTTTAGAGGGTAGATACCCTCAATCGATGAAGTACTACCACCATTCCTATTTAGGCTATCATTATAGACACAAGATGTAATTCAGCTTGAATTACAAGCTGAATTGCATCTTGTGTAGGAAGTGCCGACAGAAGTGAATTAACAATTACGTGTGTATTTTTGAATCGTCTTATAAACAAAACACAAACAGAATACTTTGCCATCACTCACTGACATATCGAATATACATTAAAACCGAATACATCCCGAGGACAGCCGAAAACATCCGAATGTAGCGTAGTGGCGGTTACGGTAACAGTGTCGCGAGAATGGACGGAATTCTCTACTTAGTAGTAACTTCAGAGACAGCGTTTCTTTGCTTTTCTGAGGATCTTTGCACAACCTCGAAAGCGCCAGCGAACCCCCGAAATGAATAGTTTACTAGGTACTTTTTTGTGATTTGCAGTTGATTGTTGATTGTCAGTGTCAGGTTGTATATTGATCAAAATATGATTCGCGACAGTTACAAATATTTAGTTACAGAATCCCACAATTATCCCAAATTATTTGGAACATGTATTTTTCTTCCACTCTTCCATACTTCTCTATGTATTTACAGACTAATTAAATATGAAAATCACTAATACAACTATCTGAGTTCAAATTACCCCATAGAATGACTGTGAAATCGTGTCATCTGACGTCTATTCTAACTGACCTGCAAAAAGCAAAAAAAAAACGTAGGTAAGAAAAATTTAATTTCGCGAGCTATGTTAAAGCTTCCCCCTTTAAATTAAAAACGTGAATGATCGTTACGTAGTGTATGTAGATGTATGCGTAAATCTCCAACCTGGGTATGAAGTTTATATGCGAAATGTAGGTATGCAGATGTCAAGTTGTATGGTGTATGTAGATGTGAAGTTTGTTGCGACACTCCTTCTTCCCAGCTACAGCACTAGAAAGTGGTGAAGTAGACTGGCGTTTTGGGGTCTAATGTAATTTTGACGTTCATAAGTGCTGATTCTCAGCCTAGTTTGAATAACTGACTTTTGATTTTGATTTTATAGTTTACTAGCTGCGCCCCGCGGTTTCACCCGCATAAGTTTCGATCCCGTGGAAAATTTTCGGGATAAAAAGTAGCCTATATGTTAATCCAGGGTGTCAGCTACCTCCATACAAAATTTTATCAAAATTGGTCCAGCCGTTTGAGCGTGAAGAAGTAACAAACATATAAACACACACACACACCCCCACACACACTTTCGCCTTTATAATATTAGTGTGCCTAGCTGTTGCTCGCGACTTCATCTGCGATCCAAGATGAAAAGTACCTAAAAAACAGTCTAAGTTTCCAGGTCTAGCCATGTACAGACGCCAGCACATCAAGCTACCCGAAAATGTCAAATTTTCCCAATCAACTTTGAACCTTATGCTATAGCAAAAACTCTATATAAAAAAAAATAACTAATAATAATACTACTATAATATTACTACTATATATTTCTACTATAATATTTATTAATAATTAATTAATTATTTTAAAAATATCAATTTTTTGTTTGTTCAGGGCTTTTAGCATGAAAGCGTAACAATCAAAAATTTACTCCCGCATTTATAATAATTTATTAGTTATTAGGATAAATGAGAACGTTGGAGTCGCGGATAAAAGCTGGAAGTCATAATGCTCATAATTGCTAAACAAAAAAACTAAACCAGTTCAAAATGCATCGTTAAAAATGACATAACGCATTAAGCATTGCCTAATTGCGGTCGAATGTTTTATTTGCCGTGTATGCTCCAAAAAAGTTTGCTTAACAGATTATGTGAAAATGTAACAGTTTTTTTAGCACTTTCGCAATGTGATATGAATAACTAAAGTTTTTAGCTCTTAATTTATGAGGTGTAAAGATTTAATTGGGTGACTTAACATCTGCCTAGCCTTTTCCCAACTATGCTGGGGTCGGCATTCAGTCTAACCAGATGCAGTTGAATTTTATATGGAGCGACTGCCTATCTGACCTCCACAACCCAGTTACTAGGTAATACGATACCCCTGTATGACTGCTTGCCAGAATTTCGTGCTTCTGACGACCCGTAACAACTGTCAGAGTTCCACGAATGACAGCCGGGACCAACAGCTTAACACCAGCGGATTCCTGCGGTCCTTACCAGGTTATCGGTCCATCATGAGGCCTTCCAACGCTACGTCTTCCGGTATACGCTTGCTTACTGGTTTTTGATGATTTCAGACTAATAAAGTCTAGGATTTATTACTCTAAAACTGCATAATGAATGCTTCTAGGTAATTACATGTTTAATGATGATTGCACGCATAAAATTAAATAAAAACCACCAACTTGTAAAGGTCAGAATAGGTCAAAATAGGATAAAGTTGTTGGGTTTTTTACGTTCAAAACCAGTTTTACATAAATAGCAACAAACTTCTATCGAAAATTATTCATTTTCATCAAAACTAAATATATATTATGTTTGTAAACATGTATTTATGATCCCAGTAATGATAGAAGAGGAGGCTGCTTGATTTTTGCGACCAATTTTTTGAAGTTGAAAAACTTGGGTTTTCAAAAAACAATCAGCTCTTACATACAACTGCAATACATGCGGTCAAAATATATGGAACAGCAATTTTTTTTTCAAACCTGCAAAAATTTCAACGCAGTGGGTTCAGAATCACGTAATGAATCCATGGTGACAGGTTACGCGTCAATGTCCCGGAATGCTACCCTGTATATTTAGTCCTTCGGATGTCCGTAGGAGCAAAAAAAAATTTTCTTTTGTAAAATCCTGAACTTGAAAACAGAAGACCGCATATTTGTGCGTGGGAGAAAGTCGTATATTTCATGTAAGTACCTTAAACTTGGTAACGAGATCACGACCGGTTTCTTTGACTAAAACGGATACACAAACGACCGGAGAAACCACAGGTCTACCTTTTGTTATCTCCGCCTCCTTAGGGGAAACCCCGTCATAATGAAGCCTTTTTTTTAGATTTCAAACGCAACGGACTTGTTAGTATGGTGCTACTATGTTGGAAGATGGTTATTGAAGTGAAAACTTCTTATTTTTTGAGATGGGAAAAAAACCATTGAACTCGCGCCACTGTTACCGTAAGTGACACCGCGTGTGTTTTGTTTTATGACGATTAAAAATATACCCGCTTGGGATGTGTTCGGCTGTCCTCGGGATGTACTCGGTTTTAATGTATATCCGGTATGTCAGTGAGTGATGGCAAAGTATTCTGTTTGTGTTTTGTTTTCATTTCTGTTGGCACTCCCGGAGTGCCACTGTTTTTTTCTAGGTAAAGCAACGCTTGCACAGTTCATACCGTTTTGTCACGCCTCGTGATTTCGGTCCCGCATAAGTCTTAATCCCGTGGAAATATTGGGATGAAAAGTTGGTAATTGTGCCAAATTTATCCAAATCCGTTTAGCCGTTTTAGCGTGAAAGGGCAACAAACTGTAAACATAGATACAATCAAATCCTTTTTTTCTATATACTATTAGTTTAGACTAGCTTTGCCCGCTGCTTCGCCCATGTTAAGGTCTGAAAAGTTATGGACAGGCGCAAAACATATTGACTAAAATGAAGTAAAATTCTAAAGAGCTGAATTAAATCTGGCAATCCCTGAAGCAGTCATCTAAAAATAGTCTTCTAGACCATATTTCGCGGTAAATATTATAGTGCACAAGTGTGTGCGCAGGTGCACTATCTCTTCCCGCACTCTCACAGTCCGATGGGACTCTGGACAGGATCAGAGAGAGATCGGGCGCAGGACCAACCGCGTAACGATAGTGTCACACCGTCAACTCCCAAACTCCGGGCTGTTATTAAGAAATTCCTAATGGAAAGACCCAATACCTCTCAGCGCGACCATGGATAAGAAAAGGCAGATAAATAATGGAACAACTACATCACCTATAAGTACCATACGATGAGTAACTCCAGCGCACTTTAGTGGAACTGACACAAAAAAAAACAATTTCAAACTCATTACCCTCTTCATTGCACACAACCGGGTTTAAGCCAATTCTTGAAATTGCTTTAATAATTACCAAAAGCGAACATTCTCGGGATACTATGACGTTTTTCCTCCTTTGATTCGGAATGTGAAACACCTTGGAATCTACGCGGACACGACGAGCTTTTTATGGGGTTCTTGAACCGAGCTGATAGCATTTTTCAGTTAAAACCCGAGACTTGTCTTACCATTTTTGGAAGGTGACATGAACCACTGTTATTTCGTATTTATACAGGGTGTATTTACGTAAGAGATTGGAAGAATATTTTAATGTACTCTGATATCTATCTTCTATCTATATTATTATGTTACCGGCCAAACCCGATTTTAGGATGAACTATGTAGTTCCGCCTAGGCCAAACCAGTTCATTCGCTCGCTCTTGCATCCTATGTCGACAGAGTAAACAAAAAGTAAACTACCAACTCAACGCAGTTAAACTTAGCTTGGTAATTGACAAAAAGACACGAGTATTTTAAGATTTACCACAGACCACACACTCACCACAGACTACCTGCAGTATTGTCTGGAAATGAGAGTGGCCTTTTTTCCATAGAAACGCTCTCGCCTGTTTTCTTTCTGGTTAATGACCATAAAGCAATGATTTTTTACAGAATAATAAATATTAACTACTTTTATGTCCCTATGTTTTCCTTTTTGGTGATACATTATTTTTATAAGCACTAGAAGCCTCAAAAAATGCCGATTTAAACCGCTGTCAACAGAGGCCTAGTGTACAAATTTGACAACTATTAAATAAAAAAAAAACATAGGCACACAGTATATATCCTTCTTATACAGTTTTTGAAATATCTTTTAAATTGATCCAATATTGGAGAAGGAAATAGGCGAGAGCCAAACCTCGAATTATGACTTTTTTTTATTACTTAGGCTTTTTAAAAAGTCTCTCCGACCACATTTCCTCTTAATCCATCCAAAGGTTGCTTTTAAAAGGTCGCTTTAGCGATTAGACTGCCCACTATGTCACACCTTGTAAAATGTCTACATTTATATCTGGTATTTTTATAGTGCACCTATAAAAGATTATTCTATAAATCTATCTTTTCTTTTAGTAATTTAATCATTACAACGGAATATCTAAATCGGAAAATCCACAAGTACTTTATCTTTACTTTTATTATATTGTGCTTTCTTTTAACAAAGCGAACCTTTTCCTACAATCACTAGGTATTCTTCACTACATTATTGTCTTCTATCCTTACAATACAATACATTAATCCACATAGGTATATCTATACCTAGACTATTTTCTTTCTTTCCCCATATAATCCCTTGAGCTTACCCTCGACATACAATAACAAATGTACGTGTATTTTTATTTCAGATCCGCCAAGATGAATCACGGGAGATACAGCCAGGTCGCCTCGGCGATGTTCTTAGTCCTTCTTATAAGTAAGTGATAAGTTTATTTATTACTAGCTTTCGCGTTGGACACTTTGAGGTCGGAAATTGTCCCATGGGAGCTTACTGCCGGGATAAAAGTCCTATATCCTAATTCTGTGTCCTAAGCCAGCGAACAGTAGCAATGGCTTCCATTTTGCTAGTTCCACAACATTAATTGAGTTATTTACGTTGTTTAGCAGACTAATTTTTCGAACATATGAAGCAATGGATTAACAATATCCTTCAGAATGGTTCAATCAAATTGGTATTGAAAGTGAGATACGCAATAAGGATGCAAGCTATGGTTTACCTGAGTACCAAACATCTAAAACCATAAAGCCGATAAGACGACAGACACAATTACTTTCGCATCTGTAATAATATTAGTATGGATTTGCTGCGTGTAAAGTCGAGCTCATAAATTATTGTGATACCATCCTCAACTAGGGTTAAATATCACTTGCACGGCATAAAACGTTTTGGTCAATTTTTTTGTTATAAGAACAATGTGGCAGTGACACAGTGTGAACCTTAGTGAAGTTCCACTTTTCTGGGACTTTGTCAAAAGTTTCAAGGTCGACTGTGCATACTGGCCCATGCTGGTTATGTCAGTGGTCGATGGTAGAGCCAACATTGTTCTACTGCATGAGAGGGGTATAGGTTCAGAACGATTAGCAGTATACCTTTTCCGCAATGGAATAATGATTGTTTTAGCACTTCATAACACGAATACTTGGCTGAAATCGTCAACGTTTACAGCAGAACATTGGACGCAACAAACATAAGCACAAAGTACTGTAGTAAGGCAAAATTGGCATAGATTGGTCAAAGCACCATACCATTAGCGCATTTATCAAACGATTTGGTGCAGGGACCATATTATGACGTTTTATAGCCACCATTTTTCCAGTGTGAGAGAGAGATGTAGCTATAGAAGGCCGATAACACCATCTCTTTTTTGCAATGAAATAGTGATGGCATTCCTACGCACCTACACTAGGAAAATTGGTGTCATTGTTTGACAGAAATGAGAAACTGCAAGGCCATTACAACTCTCAATGGTTTTTAAATCTTACAAATCACAATTAAATATAATCTAATGTATCATTAAAAAGTATTGTGGGTAATAAAAGTAACGTACAAAGTACGGCAAAACAGTTAAGTATGCAAACAACTAAACGAAGTCTGACTGCAGGCTTTGGCCACAACTTGATCGTTCAACACACATAAAAGGCTTGTTTGTGTTTGTTAAAGATTAGACTCTCGTGCATGTTTTTCTGTCATTAGCCTCCTCTAAAAAGGAACTTTTTTAATAATTTTTATGCCAACACTTATTAATATGGGGTATTCCTCGAAACGCACCAACTTTGAAACGCACCAAATGAAACGTCTATCGATAGGGGGGTTACTACCAAGATGACGACCAATAACTAACCGGCGGCACCGACCCCAATTAAATTGGGATAAGGGCTGGAGAATGCCGCGATAGCGGCGATAAGACCCCTCTTTGAGGAGTGGCTAGGGAGGCGCCACGGCGCCCTCACCTACCGCCTGACGCAGGTCCTCACCGGACACGGAAGTTTCGGGAGGTTCCTGCACATCATCAGGCGGGAGGAAACGCCCGGGTGTCACCATTGCCAGGATCGCCCAGAGGACACGGTGGAGCACACGGTGGAGGTCTGCCCCGCTTGGGCGGAGCACCGCCGTGTCCTCGTAGAGGCGATCGGCAGCGGCGGCGACCTCTCGCGCCCGGCCCTGGTGCAAGCCATGGTCCGGGGCGAGAGGGAGTGGGAGGCAGTCACCTCCTTCTGCGAAGCAGTCATGCTAGCGAAGGAGGTGGCGGGACGGCTCAGGGAGAGAGCCTCCCGTCCCAGCCGCCGCGGGAGACGCTCCGGGCGTCGGGAGCCGCGCGACGACTCCCGGCCACCGTAGGCGCGGGCCTGCGGGCGGAGAGTAATGGGTAGCTCACCGTCCGATCAGGACCAGGCCCGTGCCGGACGGCGCGTACGTGTTCCACGCGCGCCTCAAAGAGATGTCAGCATCGAGGAGGGGCCCCATAGGGCCGAAGCCTGCCGGGTCAGCGGGATTGTCCGAAAGGGTTACCGCTGGCCCGGAACATAAAGGGCTAAGGAAGGAACACGGGTGGGTTTTAGTCAGTAAGAGTCTGACACTCCCTTCCGCTCCACCCAGAGCGGGAGGGGTCATTTGATGATTTCCCATCCGCAAAAAAAAAAAAAAAAAAGGGCTGGAGAATGATGACTAAGGGCGCGTTCCCACTATGTCGTGACGATTAGCTTATCGTTGGACGACTGTCGTCTCTAGCTGTTCCCATTATATCGACTGTTTATCGTCACTGTGTCGTCGAAATATTTTATCGTTGAACGACTGTCGTATCTAGCTGTTCCCATTGGATCGTGACGACATTTTTACTGTTCGTCGCCTTGTCGTTTGTGTGGTACGTGTTACGATAGATTGTCGCAATAACGACACATGATTTATCGTCACCATAAGTCGTGACGTTTTTTTATCGTCTTACGACTGTCGTGCTAGCCATTCCCATTGACTTGACAATCTGTCGTCACTGAAAAAAAAAGTCGTGGACGACAATTAATCGTATAGTTCTATGTGTGAACACCTCCATTTAAATACACAAGCCACGACGCTTTAAATGACACGATAATCTGTCGTCACGACATAGTGGGAACGAGGCCTTACATATAACACATTACATATAACACAACAATGAGCCAGGCACTAACAATTTGAAATTAACAAACTTGTTTTCCAATAAACTTTCTCAAACACATTTATCTACCTAAAAACAGTTCGTCTATTCCAAATTATTATAACTCCCAGCAGAATTTATGCAATCATATTAATTAAAACTCGCAGCTAATTAGCAGGTGTGTGAACGAACCTAAATTAAATATTACAAATTGAACGCCACTGTACTGAATTATTGAAATCAAATAATATGGTTGCTAGCGTTTTGTGTTTAATTGATAGTTTGACACTTCCTTAGTCAGCCTATATATCTACTGCTCCCACTGCTGGGACCTTCAACAAAGAAAAGTATAGACGGCGGGTAGCTCCATTTCATTTCCACAAGAAAGGGATAAAGTATTGAGTTATTATAAGTAACAGAAAAGGATAAAGCTATGCTATTTCCGCCTCTCAGTGCGTGCCCGTTTTTTCAAGGCAGCTACTTATGTAGCTCATTTTTGTTAAGTTAGTTTTTTGTCTCATGTGTAGCCACGCTACCCGATGCTCTATAGCTTTCTAACTCTAAGGCTGGGACACTGGCCTTCTCTCTGTAAGAAGGAGTGGGTACGAGCCGCGACTTACGAGTTGTAGTTCGTAGGTTCGAACCCACACAGTCACTTTACTTTGTGTAAATTATTTCATCATCACTGCTCTCAAAACGGTGAAGGAAAACATCGCCAGGAAACCGGCATGTCTTAGAACCAAAAATTCGCAGACATGTGACATCTACCAACCCGCACTGGGCCCGCGTGGGGGACGGCCCACTCCCTCTCACCGAGAGGAGGCCTGTGTCCCAGCAGTGGGAAGATTATACACCGATTATGCTATGTTTTATCTGGAAAATCATACATCAATGTGATTAGCGTATCACACACTCGAACTTAGCTAATGATTTCACTGACCCGAGCTTATGATCCCGCCTCCCTGGGGCTCACTGAAAAACTCAATATAACTTTTAAATTAATATTTTGTTCCATAGTAACACAACGCATGCAAAATCCTTTTAGTCGTCCCGCCTGACGAGTTCAGTACAGATCGGCGAACTTTAGCCCGAAAAATAACAGTACAATTTTTCCCTCTTTATTTTTTGTTGGTTATTATCATCTGCCTACCTTTTTCCAAACTATGTTGGGGTCGGCTTCCAGTCTAACCGGATGCAGCTGAATACTAATATTTTATGTAGGACGACTTTTATCTGACCTCCAAAACCCAGTTACTGGGTAATACGATATGCTGAGACTGGTTGTCCGAATTTTGGGCTTCCGACGACCTGTAACGACTATAGAAGAAAAGATCCACGAATGACAGCCGGGACCAACGGCTTAACGTGCTTTCCGAGGCACGGAGGGGTTTCAATATGTAAAGATGGTCACCCATCCACGGACCAACCGCGGCAAGCGTAGCTTAACCTGATTGATCGATCCGTGCGGCTGTTATTACTTAGCCACGAGTCCCTTCCATCCCTTTTTATTTTTCGGTGAAATCATAATTGATTGTTGCTTTCGTTTCGACACAGTTATTTATCAAGTATTTTTCAACAAATTTCTTTTTCTTTTACCGTCTAGACTTGATATTATTAAAGTAGTCAGAAGTTTGTAAAAAGTTTGGAATAAGTAAATGTTTGTCATTAATAATAATATTGGTTAATATTTTTTAAATTTGCTAAGTCTACAGTATTTTAAAATGTTAATAATGGCTATCACACTAATATTATATAGGCGAAAGTTTGTGAGTGTGTGTGTGTGTGTATGTGGGGGTGTGTGTTCATATGTTTGTTACTTCTTCACGCTCAAACGGCTAGACCGATTTTGATAAAATTGTATGCATGTAGCTGACACCCTGGATTAACATAAGGCTACTTTTTATCCCGATATTCTCACGGGATCGACATTTACGCGGGTGAAACCGCGGGGCGCAGCTAGTGAATCATAAAATCTCCTTTTTGAATCATAGAATCATAAAAGCAGTGGTGATGAGATAATTTACACGAAGTAAAGCGCCTTTCTGAGTTCGAACCCACAACATACAAGTCGTAAGTCGCGGCCGTTACGACTGTGCCACCACTGCTCGAAAAAAACCTTTTAAAACATCCATATTAAAATATCAACCCACACAAAATTTCCGTCTAAACATTCTTGACCCATTAAATAAAGCGGAAACAAAACGGTACCCAATTTGAGAACAGCTTGCCTTAAAAAAATCTTTAACAGGAAATGTAAAAAATATATACAGTATCGGCCTCTCAAATTATTATTGAAATCCCCTCGAAGCTGGGGGCTAAGTGTCGACCCCACTTGTATTGAGAATTCTCCATTGAAACGCTTCGATAAGTGCTCAGCGAAAAATTAGCTTAAAACGACTGTGTTGGCTAAGCATTAGATTTTTTGGGCCAATGATTCTTACCGGATTATTGTTTGATATTATGTCAACTGCTTTTTCATGTTTTTGTACTGAATTTTCTTCATTGTGATTTTTTCGGAGGCTATTCATTTTGATTGTATGAAAGGTTGTTGTTGGGATGCATGAAGAAGCCTCCTCGTGTAGCGCAGTTTGTTCCGCCAATTACTCAACTGAACCGAGCGCTCGGCGCGTCCTGGACAGTCACACCCAACGCCTTATTTGACTGGCCAATTCTTCCCTTGCGGTGGCAGGGATAACAAATGCCGGAGCCCGGCGTCAAGCAGCCTGCTGTGTTTCGTCGATGCGTGGGAGTTCCAGTGCCTTAGGCATCTTTTGGGCATGCTCGTTCCATCATAGACATCATCCATCGCTTTCCATCAGGCGTGATCAAGGCCAAGAGCGAGCCCATTTAGCAATAAAAAAGGTTTGAAATAGTGTTTTTAGGTTGAAAACATTATTAGGTAGGTATTATTATTTGGATCGCCCTTTATCAAGAGACTTAAGCATAACTGGTAAAATGTGGGTGTACTACAGCTATACCTCTGCGTAACCCTTCAGGGATTACAGGCATTATTAGCTTTTACAAGTGCCATTTTGATGTAGGCAGCTTAGCTACAAGTACCGAAACAACAACGTCTCATAAACAACACATAACACGCAATATAAACCCCTATTACAACCTAAACTAAGTCTCAAATTCACTTTGCCACCCTTGCACGAAATTGCACATCTACGTTAAGATGACACCTCTAAAATAGTGTCGAATTCAATTCAGGAACGCACAGAATCTCTGCAGATTGCAGCAGCAGTACCAATGTGTAGTTCACACCGATTAATCTGCGCAATTGTATCGGAGCTAAGATTAAGGCAGTCAATCTACACAATGGACAAAGTATCATGTTGGTTAGGACGTAGTATAGTTGGAACAGTAGATCAAAAAATTACCTGTACGAAATCGAATAGGTAAAAATTTTACAGGTATGTTTGTAAATATAACAGGATGGTTTCCCTAAATAAAAGGTCAGTTTTTAGATAGACAAAGGCATACTGTATATCAAAGCAGGGCCCCAATTCTGTAAATGTCAACCGTACGGACAACATTATTTTGACAGATCAAACCACGCCAACTTCCCGTTCATTTCGCGCGGTTTCGTTCATTGTGTCATAGAGAATACGTTAATAGCAGATGTCGTGATTAACTAGTGGTTATAGTGAATTAGGGCCCTGCTCAATACATATAATTATCTATTCATGGTTCAGGTCTACAGGATAAAAGTTGTAACTACTATGTCATTTACCTATTTGCCCATATTACATGGAACTTCATAACTAGTGAAATGAGTCCCATCTGTCGACCCCAAATACACACGCCACGTGCTCATTTCGGATTTTCCCGTTTCATTTAGAACTCGAAACGGTATAACGATAATGTCACGTGTACACGTGGCTACACATCAAGCTATACATTTCCAGCATCCTAATTGCGTAACACACTATTACTCCCAATTTGAATCATTTTGAACGATATTGCTAATCCATTGCTTCATATGTTCGAAAAATGTGACTCCTACAACGTAACGCAATGAATGTTGTTGAACTGTCAAAATGAAACCCATTGCTACTGATAGTATGTTACGCAAACCCTGCTGTTCTCGCATTGTATAGGCTTTTCGTACAATCAGAAGTCAGCTTATACTGGTTATGTATAGCTTGATGTGTAGCCGTGCGTCTCTTTAGGCCCTCTTGCACCAGAAATTACTAAAGCGTTTAGCGTTAAACGTAAAAACGCCAAATGAAAATATGTTTAGCGCTAAACGAATTTTGTGATTTGTTGAGCAGGCCTTTAGTTACATAGGTTCTCGATAGTCTAGTTACTGCTACTATGTGATCCTACTGAACACATATAGGCTATGCCAATAACTGGACACGTGAGCTATCCCGAGTACCGTTTGGGACACCGCGGGAGTCTCGTCTCTCAATGGATTGCGAAATATATATACTAGGATTGAGAGGTCTTGATACTTCCAGGTATTTTTAGGAATTTAGCTGGATACGGTGATTTTAAATACTGTGAAACATGGGTTGAATAATTTACATTAAGAGTTCATTGACCTATTTGGTGTTTAAAAAGGTTCACTAAAGTAGATTCCAACATTAATATTAAAAGTGGGTTCTAAGCTACAGAGAATATTTAAGCAGAAAATTAGATTTGCCAAACTCAGCTTCACGTAATAATCATTAATTTAAAGAAAGAAATATACAAAATGTCAAAATAATACATTTTGTAACAATGTGTGTCAATTTTGTAACAACCAAAAGCTAACTTGACATTCATGATGTCTACTTGTTTACGTTGTACTCGCAAATTACAATAGAAATTCAGTCATTAGCCATTTTATGAGGTAACTACAAACAACTGAATATGTTTACGATGCATTGTTTGAAAAGTACCTACTTTGTAGAAGTAAATAATTTTATTGCAAATTAGTCGCTGGAGTATATGAACCACATGTGAAGATTATCCGAAATGTCACGTAGGTTCGACGTAGATATTGTAGTCATTATCATTAGGTATATTTATTTAATATTTACATAATTTATGCTAATACCTATTTAAAATAATAATGTACATTTATATGAAAAAAAAATTAGCAAAATGATCATAGGGCATCAAAAAATTCGTCCGCATCGCTGTCAACAGGAACAGTGCCCAAAAGGCTGGCAGCATTGCCACGTTGTATGGCAATGCTAATTCTTTGGCCAAGAAATAGGCCAGCCCTCTGGTCACGTGAAGAGTCGACTAACCGCTTGGCGATATCTCGAAAAAAATTTATCATTAGGTAAACAGGTCCTTCAACATAACTACGTGGTTTCCGTACGTCCTTTTCGGGTAATCTCTGAAAGTCAGCGCTGTGCTGTCCCCTTTAACACAGCATCATGCTGAGTGGAAGCCGTCTTGTCACAGTCATGCATGGCGTACAGCTGTCGACTATTTCTGTTTTGTGCTCGTGATTATAGATCTGTTTTGTTTTTTACCTGTCTCGGGACCATGGGGTCCCAGTCCTTTGGAAGGCGTACGAGGGGCCGAAGCCAACTCGCAGGAAATTTTAATGAATGCGGCGCCAACCGACGATTATCCCTGTTGCAGGATGTGGAAAAATAAAAAGTTGGACTTTTGGTTTGGGTGGCTTACGTATTGAGTAATATTCGTTCGTAGAGGAAGGCCAAAGAAACGATGGATGGATTGGGCGAAAGGTTATAAGGCTAGAAAGGCTGACTACCGAGATGACGACTAATAGAGAAGTATGGAAGCAAAAGACATGTTGCGCCGACCCCAAATAAATTAGGATAACGACAAGAGAATGAATGATAAAGAGTCATCCGATAGATTCTTCTAAAATACTCATCTAAATTCAATTAAAAATAAACTATGGGAAAAACCGAATAAGTAAACTGATAACTAATAAATTGTTTTATTATTTGTCAGACTTAACCTTGCTGTTCAATTTATGCTCAGATTATTGAACAAAAAGCTTTAAGTAGGTAAACACTTGTTTTATTAATATGACTTCATGTTTATTATTAACACTTGTTAATTTTAAACATACTAAACTTATCAATTATGATCACCACCTTAACATTAATAAAAGTAACATCCAATTGCGTTATTTTTATTATATTAATTATTGCAAAGTTTTACTGTAAATACTATTTATCAAAATTAATAGGTACTTATTGAAATATAATATTCTGCCCGCGACTGCATCCACGTGGAAGCCCACTATAAAATAAAATGAACAACATTGACTTACTATTATTATTATTAAATATTATTTAGGCCTGCTTTAATTAGCAACAGCCTCACACGCACTCGGAATAGTGAAGCTGGCTATCAGTGAAAGCATTTTCAAAATCGAATGATCAGTTTCGGTGATTAACTCCTATCCATTCTAGATAAATGAACCAAAAAATACTATCAACAACTATTAATACACTAGATTTTTTTAAATTTACTCCTTCATTTTCATCGTAATCAGCCTTTAGTGTTCTCACTGGGACACAGCCCTCCTCTCTGAGAGAGGAACTGGCCTATAATCTACCAGTGCACGTTGGTAGATATCATGTGTCTTCGAATTTTTGGTTCTAGGACATTCCGGTTTACTCAAAGATGTTTTCGTTTTAACGATGTTTTCCTTCACCGTTTTGAGAGCATGAAATTATTTAGACAAAGCCTGAGTTCGAACCTACAAATCGTAAGTCTGGGCAGTTTCCACTGGGCCACCACTGCTTTCAATAAATTTTCATGTGTATCTTAATTTATTTCATTTTCCTGGAGCTCTCTTTGGAAAATAGACAGAGGGTGATAAGAGTTTAGTGACTTTTTAAAATATTTTTTGAATTTTTTCCTGAATAAATTAAATAACGACACAATATCAAACTTCACATTAGTAAATTAAATACGCAAACATCCACATCTCAGGGACGGGTTGCTAAAGAAACAATTATAAAACTCGTTGACGTTAGCCTTTCAATAACAAACATGGAAAAAAAGTCACGAACGAAAAAATCACGAACTTTTTGTTATAATTTAAAATTAATTAAATGACTCATTCGACCTTTCATTGCAAAATAACAAATTACTCGACATACTATAGTTATGACGTAAGAAAAAAATGTATTCTTCACATTTAACTATGAGGGCTACGAGGCCGACGTTTATAAACATTAGCACGTGCATTGGCTTAGATCTATGTTCCCTGCACTTGTAGTTTTACAGTTGTGCGACATTGACAGGAATAAAACAAAAAACAACCGTCTTGGCCTATCGCAGCCCACTGCTGGATTATATGGGCCTGACCCAGGCCACGCCACTTTCGGATCTATTCTGTCCTAGCTACCTTATGGACCTATCTAGCTGTGGGGCGTCGCACACTACGCTTGCTGATACGCCATCTTCACTCCAGAACTCGTTTGCTCCACTGGCCATCGGTCCTTCGACAAACATGGCCAGCCCACTGCCACTTCAGCTTGCTTACTCTGCATGCTATATCAGTAACTCCTGATCATTTCCGGTTGGCTTCGAGTCATGCTTAGTTACGTTATTTATCTAGGTCAGTGTGTGTGCACTTAGCTATTCACATAATTCAAATAATTTATTACTGGCAGGTTCATACATTCATAGTATACACTAATAAAGGTACATACAAAAATGCCTTGGAGATATATTCAAGAAATTTTTATAGCTATTATATAATATAAAGCACAAAAACACAGAAATCTCTATAATTTGACATGTCACCACATCAGTAGATCGTGATGGATCGGACCTAATGGCTGCGTCAGCGGACGGTATTCGCGTTGCTGAATTTTGAGCTAAACAAATGTAAAAAAATATATGTTTTTTTCGTGTTATTTTTGCTATTGACATGCTAAGAAGAAGTAGATCGTAGCCGTGTGAAGTAGGTGCGGGTTGAGAGTTTTACTAAAAGTATCAAAACCGTTTGGTCGTAGTATCGGATCTGAGATGAATGGAGCGATTAACTGGAGAGTCGGTACAACCTTGATTGGTGGGGGACGATAGTCGCGAGACTCTCGTGCGATTGAGTGGCGACTAAACGCAGTAAATAGTGGTTGTTGTTGTTGTTGGTTACGACTGTTACGGAGTGTGCGTACGCTTTCGTTTTGTAAAGGAATTTTGGAGCTAAATAAATATACATAATTATATATTGATGATGCTCCTTTTTGTAATAGGAGGAGGACGGGTAACAGCCGCACGGGTCGATCGATCAGGTTAAGCTGCGCTTTCAGCCGTTGGTCCCGGGTGTCATTCTTGGATCTTTGACAGTCCCTACGGGTCGTCAGAAGCCCGAAAATCTGACAGCCAGTTTTACTGTATCATTCCTCTTGGTAAAACTGGCTGTCAACCTCAACAACAACCTCCACAACTCAGTTACTGGGATACGTCCCAGTAACTGGGTTGTGGAGGTTGTGTGGGAAAGTACTGGTATTCTAGCTGCATCCGGTTAGACTGGAAGCCGACCCCAACATAGTTGGGAAAAGGCTAGGCAGATTCCTTTTTGAAATATTCTTCATTTTGAACCTATACGAATACGCAAAGAGGACCTATTACGAATAACTATGTATTATTAGTTTTTGAGGGATAAATAATAAATATTCATAAATTACGTGCGTCACGTGTTATCACGTATTTGATGCAAATATTCATCACACTAATATTATAAAGGCGAAAGTTTGTGAGTGTGTGTATGTTTATATGTTTGTTACTTCTTCACGCACAAAAGACTGGACCAATTTTGATAAAAAATTGTATGCAGGTAGCTATTAGCTAGCCCGATATTCCCAAGGATCATGACTTATGCGGGTGAAACCGCGGGGCGAAGCTAGTAGAATAATCTATATATATAAAATGGTAAACTGACTGACTGACTGATTGTTGATATATCAACACACAGCCCAAACCGCTGGTCCTAGAGACATGAAACTTGGAGGGTGTGTTATTTGTGAAGAGTAGGTATCCACTAAGAAAGGGTTTTTCGAAATTCCACCCCTAAGAGGGTGAATGAGGGGAGGGTGAAATTTCACGCGGACGAAGTCGCGGGCAGAAGCTAGTAAAATCATAAAAAAATATACGCATTTAATTAATGTAGAATTTCCTCCTTCGCCTTTTTAGAAAGTCAGTTAAAAAATAATGAAACGTTTGCTTATTTTTTTTTTAACAAGAAAACCAAAGAGCCGGTAAACACATACGAGTACATACGGTTCTCAATCATTTTAGAAAATCATGTTTCGTTTTCCTCTTTTTTTCTTATAAAGGATAAAAGAACCGGATTGTTTGCATAGATATTTATGAGCCTATTATTTATAATATCCATGACATTTGTTTTAATTAAGTTTGCTGCTATAAACGTGGTATTTTTTAGGGTTCCTTTCCACGAAAGGAAAAACGAAACCCTTATAAGATCACTTCGTCGTCCGTTTGCCTGTCCGTCTGTCAAGACCCTTTTTCTCAGGAACGCTTTCAAGTTATCAGTTATCAAGTTTAAATAATATCAAATACCTACTCAGGGCTGCAATCCCTTGAAGCAGTGAAAAAATCAAACTTCTATAAGTAAACGCAATCATAAGATACGGGTATTTATGTTCCGTTTATGCCGCTTTATTATAAAACAGTATACTACCCGTTGACCTAGAATCATGAAATTTGGCACAAATAAAGGAAAAATCGGAAAACTGTAAATTTGTAGTTACATACCTACAAAGTACGGAACCCTCGGTGTGCCCTCGGTGCGGGAGTCCGACTCGCACTTGTCCGGTTTTGTTTCACGATTTGTTACACGTGAGTTAAACACGCACATATTTAACAGAATTGAGTAAGTTGTATTCGAAGAAGCTGGTAGGTAGGTGGTCCTTTTCATTTCGATCCACAGCTTATTAAAAGTGCATTATATCGAACCAAGCTTTACATGTCATTACATTCCACTCATCGCCTAAAGGGGTTAAAGGGGGTAAAGGGGGGGCAGGCGCGTACGTGTTCCACGCGCGCCTCAAAGAGATGTCAGCATCGAGGAAGGGGGGCCCCATAAGGGCGAAGCCTGCCGGGTCAGCGGGATTGTCCGATTGGGTTACAGCTGGCCCGGAACATAAAGGGTTAAGGAAGGAACACGGGTGGGTTTTAGTCAGTAAGAGTCTGACACTCCCTTCCGCTCCACCCAGAGCGGGGTCATTTGATGACCTCCCACCCGAAAAAAAAAGGGGGTTATCCCTAAGGGCCAGGGTCTATTGTATAGAAGCAAGTATTTTCTAACTGAACAGACAGCTGTGCTACTGGGGAGTTTGTTGCGCTACTTCTTCTTCCCAGTGAAAACACTAGGAAGTGGTGAAGGGCGGGCGTTTCTGGGGACTGTCTTCTGTGATTTTGACGTTCGAAAACGTTCTTCGACGTTCGTACTGATTCTCAGCTTAGTTTGAATAAATGAGTTTTGATTGATTCATCATCGTTTCATTATTATTCATAATTCTCCTGCCCTTATACCAATTTATTTGCGGGGTTATTTGTTTGGGGTTTTCCAAACATCCACCCTGAGGGTGCGTATACACGAGCATTTCTTTCGCTCGCGCATAGCTCCCTCAAAAGAGAAGCATTTAATTCCAATGTTTAAGAGGAAGCGATGAGTACGAGACGCGCGCGCGTATAAATTCGCGCTTGTGTGAACGCGCCCTAAGGTGGATACACGTAAACGCTTGTCCGAAAATCCACCCTAGGCCTACTTGGATAAACGGAATTTATTGGCTTAAGGCGGATTCTCGGACAGACGTGGCTAAATAGGATAACCGTTTCAAACCAAATATTTGGAAAATGGAGGGACGTATTTGACTCCTAACGAAAAGACTGGCCCGCAATTGCAGAACACAGTCGTGTTTAGAAAAGGGAGAGAAAAGCCTTTGCCCAGGAGTGGGTAATTATTGGCCGATTGAATAGATAGATAGATTTACCTCCATTGAAAGACAAAAAATCTCAACCAAGGAAGTACCTACTGACTGTACCTAATGAAGAAACACTACCTATGTTTTATTTGGAATGTTATAACCACCTTAGGGTGGATTTTTGGGCTGAATAAACGAAATGGCCCGTTTGAAATATATTTGCCCGTTGCAATAACTAGAATCTGATTGTTTAGGTGACTTTTAAACAACTATGGTGTGCATAATAAAGAGTATTCTATTCTATCATACTAGCGAGCGGTCACTGCAAAGATAGATATCAAAGAATAAAATATTTACTCAATATTAATAAGTTAAACTAAAGAATTCCCCGTGCCATACATGGCGCAGGTACCTACTTGACCTTACCTGGTAACACGTGACCATAATAATGACGTCATGCCAAAACTGGATTTTCAAGATGAGCCGAAGAATTTGTTATGCTTTTGGTTAGGCTTGTGTTCTATTGAAAGAATTGCGATGTTTTTTTTTGGTTTTTGAAAGCTCGGTAGCGAGTTTTAAAGTTATATTTCACTATGTAGGTACATAGTGAAATATAACGTTCGAGATGGTAATCAAGGGATCCCCGAAACGATCAATTGAGATTTACAATTTTTTTTTCAATCTATGGGGTTATCTGTGTAATAAATACCCCTGACAATTTTATCATCCACTTGCCTCAGCCTTCTACTTGGGCATGCGTTACCGTGGCCGACTTGGAAATCTCTAAATATTATACTTCGAACCCAAGTCGGCCAGAGCAAAGACAATCTCCACAGATGGGGGTTCACGGACGGCTCAGATCTCAAGGGAGTATGCGACCTACCCACAGACGAAGGTCCACCTTTCATCCTGAGCCGCATGCCCTGTCACCTGTGCACTTGACGATCTTATGACTGCGTCAGTGTGCGGGGTTCACGCAGCTACGCGAAGAAGATGAATTTTAACGTGATTGATACACATTGATGAGCAAATTAATCGTCTACTAAATGCAATTGAAGCGATTGACAATGTTATTAAAATAGCAATTGATTGAAATTGATCGTTTCGGGGACCCTTAATTGAAAAGGGTTATGAAAATGAAGCTCTGAAGAAACTCAAGCGAGAGAGCGGGATGCGGCATGCAGGACGCGACTGGGAGCGTCGTCATAGAAAACACTACCACAGTTGATGTATAGACTGTGACACTACTCTGGCGTCGCGTCATCCTCGATTGTTTTAATGACTAGGAGTCGCGCGACTGTTCGCGTCAGTTTGAACACCTTCATACTACATGTTACGTAGTTGACACTATCGGCGCGGGCGAACTTCGTCCCGCATCCCGCTCGTTCATGTTTGTCCAGAGAGGTAATTGCGTAACACAGTAACGATAGCAACGGCTTTCATTTTGAAAATTCAATAACATTCATTGCGTTAGGTATATAAGTTGTTGAGCAGACAACTTTTTCGAACATATGAAAGATCCAGGGTAGATTTTGGTTGGAAACATACAATTAAATCTTATTCAGAACTTAAAAAGGATCATTACTTGCGTATGAATTAAAGAACCTAAATGTTTGAACGCCTAATGAAAATACCATTGCAATGTGCACGTAAGCAATATTGCATTACCTTTTCTATACAAATAAGTGATGTCATGATGTGGTAAAATTAGAAAATAATAGTTTTTTTCTTTTAGTTATGTTATTGCAGACATTAATTCGTTTTGTGGGAAATAATAATTATAATGTGCGATTCCTTTGTTTATTACCTACAAGGCTGTGATTTTAACTTATGTTAGAACCCTGATTTACAAGCTTGAGTATTTTGTTTATGTAAATAATATTTTGAAATAACTGAACCTTGTAGGTCGTAAGAACATTTCGCTTGTTCCTCTAAAATCCCCTAGACCAGTCCCCCAGGAGACTACACCGCCACAGCGGATTTTTTTTGAGCAACCCTTTCATTTAATCAAACAATTAAAATCTGTATTAAATTACGCTTCTTTTGATATAAAATATGTGACTTAAAGTATTAAAATTAAAATACTTACTATGAATATCCTTGTTCCCTTGACTTTGTTGAGTAGTGTATATAAATTCATGCTTTCTTCCCATGGGAGTAAGCAAAAACTATAAAACGCCACTTGCTACGATCCTTACATACTCCTTTTGCCTCGTTCACGTTCATACATCTGGTCATACACACACGTCGGTAGCGAATATTACGCACCTGACCTGTCTGAAGAATATCTCTATATTATGGTTACCATAATTATGTCCTACTAAGGCGTCCCCTCCCTTAGTTCCCACTCACATCTGCAGGCCCCTCTTTTCCATTGGGCACTCTGGGCAAGTGCCCAGGGCCCCGCGATCTTCGGTGGCCCCGGCCTGCTCTCATAAAAGAACATTATTTGCAGCCGCCGTTCCATTCTACGCATTATTAGTACCCGATCCAATGACAAAATAAGTGATTTGCAGTGCGATTTACAAAACTTTCTGGCCCCCCAGTTATGAAATATTAGTATGCTTCTCTTATTGTCTCTTATCTACACAGGGGCTCCGTGATCCTTATGTGCCCAGGGCCTCCAATAGGTTAAAGATGGCCCTGCACATCTGCCTTGTAAATTACTTTTTGTTAGTCGCCTTTCATTCATCTTCTCAACATGACCGTCATATACTTCTTAAATTTTTTATTTCAAACTAACTCAAGCTGTTACTGATGAGTTCAGGAATGAAGTCACAGCGAATACCAAGAAAAGTTGCTCATTTCAAGCTGGACCTCAGTCTGAAGTAGGTAACTACCGATTAACTAACTCACGTAAGATGTTTGCCCGACTTTAAAAACTTAATCAACAGTTGAGAGGAAAATTGTTTAATTAAAATTTTATAAACATTTCCGGACGTTTAAGTTCTTCGAAAGAAGATTCCTGTGTTAGTTACAACTTAGGAGAATCTTTTACAGTGTATATTTTTTATCTTGTGACCGTCTCCGCTTGTACGATGAAAATCGAATCGAAATTCACCAAGAAGCTCTAATATAGAGCTGTCTATTTTTGAGGGCTTCAGAGCCCCTAACAAGCATAGGCAGACGCAGCTAAAAGCCTCAAACAATTTTAAGAGAAAAAATAAGCAAAATTTCTATAGAGAACCGCGGGGTAATTGCGTAATCTGTAATCTACTATCAGTAGCAATACTAAGGCTTTTTATTTTGACAGTTCAACAACATTCATAGATATCCGGAGATATGCCTTCACTGCATATTTGTTCAAGTTCAAGTGTCGCCACATTTTCCCCGCCTCGGAAACTCCCACAAAAACAAAAGAAATAGAAACGGCACACATTATCAAAAAGGGCGGCTTTTTCGCACGCACACAAGAAAACAAGCGTAACACTTTTGTGATATCTTATTGCACACATGCTCAAAAAGGGCGGGCACTAGAAAGTATAGATAGAGTCACTGAATGCACACATGCAATTCTAGCATCAGTTAGGGAAGATGGGTTAATAGAAATATTTGATCGATAAAAATATCGATAGAAATCAACTACAAAAAACAGAAGTGTTTTTGGGTTTTAGGTGTATTTAGTATTGTTTATTTTCTGGTTTTCAATGTGGTGTATTAAAAACCAAATCACGTAATAATATAAATTATATTCGTTTCTTTAGTTTCTCTCTTACGTAGAATTAAAACTATTTAACTATCGTTAAAACAAAAATTCAATTATCCTATTGAACATTAAAAAAAAACTTTTATTAAAATAACCAGGTTCCTAATAATTAATTACCAATTAATTAACAAGCAATTTTAATCTAACCAAAATACTCGTATAAGATTAAAAATAAGCCTTGGCAGTTAAGAGATGACCAGTCTCAACCTTCCGCGACGCCGGCCCGCCGTTCACGAACATGACGCGTGTATCAGCACCATCCAGCTCAACCATTTCGTAGGGAACCGAATGATCCAACACAAGCGCCACCATCGGTGAGACATTTAAGTGAGCATGACACGTGTTGTACCATAAAAGATCTTGGAATTCCTATCTCTTATTTTTATTATCAAGTAAACATACATAATACTTTTGTACGTGGCTGTACTAATAATAGTTAACTTACGGTTTCATATACGTATCTTAATTTGAGTGTAGGTACAGCCCACTTAAAAAGCATTGTCTTATCGCGGACGACATAAAACAATCCTCTTTAAAATGTACAGAACAAATTACAGTTTGGTTTGAGGGAAACCAATTATTTTCCCTGCCTGTTGCATCTATCCATTTATTTTTAATTTCTGGATCTTTTGAGAAACTGAAATAAAATGTATTAATTCTAGTAAAATAGGTTCTTAATATAATTTCGTATTTAGGAAAACCAACAGTTATCGATATTCATATATCGGCGCTACGCATCACTAGTGCATTATTTGACATGGGTCCGTTGCTAGGCAATTTTTTCATGTTATCTCAAAAATATTTCACAATGAAATATTGGTAAAATCCATAAATATTATAATTAGTGCAGTAATTTTTTACTTACCGGTGGTAGGACACGCCACTTGTCTTAAGGTTTGTTGTGATTGCTCTATTTTTGCAAATAAAGACGGAACAATTCGGCATTTTGTAAAAATATGAAATAACTACACGTTTCGATGCAAACTTATGACAACGGTGTTTATCGCCGCCACGCCCGTCGCGCATAGCTACACTTGGTCAGGTTAATCTTAACCAGGCGACACACGACACGCCTCCATGCCATATCCCTCGATATCCGTGACAACATTCATTTCAAACCAAATAAAAACTTATATACTTATACTTACAGCAATCACCATTAAATTTTTATGTATTGTACTCAAGACTCAATTCTTTATTGCATTCCATATGTATAACATAGATGTTACGACAAAGTAAAAGATCAATATGGACCCTGTCGGGCACATCAAAATTAGGAGAGAGGAAGAGGGCATTTATATAGCAATTCAATATTATTATAAATTTTGATTAGTAGGTGTAGTGTATAGGTTTGATATGAGTAGTGCTTTGTTATTATTATTGGTTTTATCGAGTTATTCCGGTCTGATCCCCTGAACCCCCCCTCCACCCCCCGCTCCTGTATCCCCTGCTTGTTCGTCTTCTGTTTTAATCTCTGTCTTATCCACTATAAACTTTCTCATTCCGATCCTATCGCCCATTTTATTTTTCGAGCTCCCTCGTTTAAAAACTCACTGAACACAATTTACAATAGTCGCCGTTGTAAACATAGTCGAAAAGTGTCAAAAAGAGAAACGATGAATATTTCGTTCATACGTTTCATTTCCTAAATGTCTGGCCTGTCAATAAATAAAGTTGTTTAAAACGATATACCGAGTAATAAATAACGGTTTTATATAGATTGAACGAAGCTTGTATAGTATCGAATATTTTAGCTACGATGATTACAAAACCACAAATATTGAACTCTGTTCAAATGGTTTTAAGGGTAACGGTTTTCTCCGAAGTTCGCAAAGAGAAAAAACTGAAATAATTCTATGTGATAGAAGTTTATGTAAAGATTACAGGACAAATAAAACGAAGTCTCTAAATAGCACACTTTTTCAGAAATCATCAATAAAAGTTACATTATTTCCTCCATGGGTCAAGAGATGGCGCTGACATAAAACTGCAATATTCTACACCGCAGTGCACAATGTTAAAATTCTCTGTCGAATATAGGCCTCGCCGATGAAAATTTAAAAACATATGATGGTACGGAACCCTCGGTGCGCGAGTCCGACTCGCTCTTGCCGAAGAAGAAGACTTTGGTACCTACTTGCTCTAGCATTAAAACACACACACACACCCCCACACACCCTCACATACACACATGGCACACTTACTTCTACCGAGCGCGGTGATTATAGCAATGCCAATGACTTAAGAAACCGAAATTAGTAAACATCCCTAAAGGCATCGATAAAACACCTGTCACTCAGAAAACAAAACCCTCATAGAATTCACAACAACCCATAATAAACCCTAGACAACAAAATTACCATAATCCCTCCTTTTGTCGGGTTAAAACAAAATCGGTTCCTAAAGAGCTGTTAAATGTTTAATGGAGTAACCGCTGCTTTAACACAAAATAGATCTAGGTGCAGAAGGTCGATTCCATACAACGAGCCAGAACGCACGCATACATAGACACGCTTGTGGCTAAGCCGTATGGGACGATCGATCAGGTTAAGCTAAGTTTGCCACGGTTGGTTCAAGGGTGATCATTTTACATATGAAGAGCTCTCTATGTCTCGGAAAGCACTTTAAGCCGTTGGTCCCGGCTGTTGTTCGTGATGAAATGATTTTATTTTTTGTAAGTAGGTTTGTACAAACAGTTTTACACGTCAATCATGTTTTTTTAAAACTAGATGAAGTCGGCGTTTCCTATCTGACTACTCTGAGAAGAAAGGCCGAAACAAACTCAGAGGTCACAGTCTCTTTTAAAGCCCAGACATAATTTTGGTCAGGTTATATGAAGACCATGTAGATCGATGTCTGAGATGGTCTTTTGAGGAAAGAACCACACAGATTGAGAGGACCTGTCCAGTCAGTGCACGCATTTGTCAAAAATCGTGCAGCTCAACTCAAGACTTAAGGAGCTCAACGTGGATCTTTGACAGTCGTTATGGGTCGTCAGAAGCCCGAAAGTCGGACAACCAGTCTTATCAAGGTGTATCGTATTACCCTGTAATCGGCTTGTGGAGGTCAGATAGGCAGTCGCTCCATGTAAAATACTGATATTCAACTGCATACGGTTAGACTGGAAGCCGACCCCAACATAGTTGGGAAAAGGCTAGGCAGATGATGAGATGATGACAGCGAGTGCAAGCGGACATAACGGGCAAAAACAGGCGAACGTAGACATCGCCTGTTTTTGCCCGTTATGTGAAGTAAGTCTTCTGTACCTGTCTATTTTGTGGGCAAGTCACCCCGTTGATGACCAGATTTACAATTCAAATGTTCTTGTTATGATCGGCGAACGGGTTCGGGATTTTCCCTGTGTTACTGACAACTGATTTTAGGGATTGTTGTACGGTTAGTGCTATTAAAACTAGAGATTTTATTAACAGACCTGATTTTGAGTAAGGAGAATACAAAAGTTATAAAATTGCTATAAGATGGAAGAGTTGCAAAGAAACGTTAATATAAAAAAAAAAAAACTATGTATGCCCGGGGTGCGTCAAAGACGTATGGTCAACGTTTATTAAGGAATCGTAATTCCAGTTTGTCGTTATATTGAAGTACTTATTATTCAATCTTACATTGTCAGTGTATTTGTATATAAATAACAGTGAAATTTCTTTGCGTTGTGTTAATCCACTCTGTAATTAACTTTGTTAATTAAAAATACTTCACTTTGTTGTAAGTTCATTAGGTATTCCAATTCATTAATTGTAAAGGCAATAAATGCATTCCAATTGAAACAATATTTTAACAAAACAAAGGAAATTCGAACTATACTTTGATCAGTTTATTATGTAATCTAAAGATAACTAACTGTCAATAGAAATAAAGAAAGAAAATAATTGTTTGTTTGGCACATGCTAATGACACAATATCAAAAAATATTATGAAAACTTGCTAATCACATATTTCTTTGTTACAGACATCAACGGTATCAACACGCAGACAGAAACAGCACAACCTTTTGAAACGACAACATTTGACTTCAACACAGAGAGCACAGAAGAAAACAGACAAAGTAGTCAACAGAACAATGACTCATACGTTTTTGTAATAGACGATGATGGACAAAAAGCTACAATCTCAAAAGATTTCCACCACAACGCACCAGAAAGCGCCTCCAGAGTCCTAGTTGCCACTAAGCCGAATAGCACCAATGTATTGAAAATCGAACCAAATCGGAAATCAACTCCTCCAGCAAAGCATCCAGTTAGAATGCTACAAGATGAAAAAGAAACAGTCATTAGCAGAAATGTAAAAGACGCAAAGATAAGGGCTCATGTGAGATATGACGAAGTGACAGGAGAATTGATGAATGGAGACCATCCTTGTCACAGAGAATGTAGAGAAGGAGAGGAACCAATGATATGTTACTATCATTTCGTCTTGGAATGGTATCAGACGATGAGCAAGGCTTGTTACGACTGTCCGTACAATTTGACAGACTGTTCTCGGCCCGATTGTATCCCAGCTGACGGTATGAATCGACCCTTGAATGTGATAAATAGAAAAATGCCTGGACCAGCAGTAGAGGTGAGTAAATCCAAAATACCCAGCTGACTTCTTTTACCGTCTGGAGAAAACCAGGGTATAAAAGGTAAACGGAGTGAAAGCACAAAAATTTATTTTCTCTTTTCTTCCAAAACCTAAAATAAAATTAACCTATCAATAAATGCTATTACTTATTTAAAGTTAACTTTGCATAAAAAAGCAAAAAATAAAAAAAATACAAGTAAATCGAAAAAAAAATCAACTTATAGACAACCTACTCAACGCGCGGAAATTATCAATGAATTCGTAGCGACATTCAATCCTTTGATTGAAGCCATCGGCCGGCTGTTATCGAAGGATTGAATGTAACAAAATGAGATTTTTTGTTTTTGTTTTTTTTTAAACAAAAATTGATTTTTGCACCATAAGCTCTTACTCTGTTTACCTTTTATACCCTGTTTTTGTCCAGACGTTAAAAATATTACTTCGCACGTACTTTGGCTAAGCGTTCTTGTCACTGTTGCACAACTGTCAAACTGCAAGTGCAAGATAGAGACGGGAACATGTCTAAGTCAAAGCTCCTGCTGTGTAACTTCTTTAGATCTCGGTTTGAGTCTCGTAAATGTTAATTTTTAGAAAAAATGTATGATGTTAAAAAATGTGCTCCCATTGTGTTTCACGGAAAATTGTTAGACGAATTTTAGCCTGTACCCAGCTGACAATATTGTGACAATTAGCGTTGTAGTTTTAATTTCGTGTGAAATTGCGAACTCGTTTTAATTGGGTCGCTCGTTAAATAAAAGTATGGTAACACTATTGTTAGTAAACATTTTGAAAATGTCGCCTGTTTTTATGCTCGTCATTTTATTGGTTTTAGAGCTGAAAGGCTGAAAGCTTTTAGCAGATATTTTAAGTTCTAAATATTATTATAACACAGTAAATTATACGACATTTCATCTTTTCATTAATTAAAATCATTAACCATTCAAAGGGAAATGTATTTACCGGAATTTTCGATTGCATGAAAACTGATCAGATATTCCAAGAATTTGTTTTTTTTTTCCCGCGTATTTCAATTAACATGCACATTAATATAATAATGTACATAGCCGTGCACTTTAAAATATTAAGTGATGTTAAAATAATCTTTCAATCAGCACCAAAACAGACCTACATACAAATGATCAAACATTGGCACAAACCTTTGATCAAATATTTTCTTTATAAACCAAGGGACCATTTGCAAACAGTTCTCTTATCATTTCCAGGTGTGCCAACATGACCGTGTCATAGTAGATGTGGAGAATGACCTGATGACAGAAGGTACTACTGTACATTGGCATGGACAGCACCAGAAGGGAACCCCATACATGGATGGGACACCGTACGTGACGCAGTGCCCTATATTACCTGAGACCACATTCAGGTAAAGATCGTGTTTTTTTTTTTTTTTAATTACTATATGGACCCGCTCTTGACCTATGATGGAAATGTGTTTTGTTTATCACTAGTGACTTGGGGGGCCTAGATAAGTGAAAATCGCTTCCAAACCATTTCGTATTTTTACAACCACTTTCTACATGATTTACAAATTATGTAAGCTTTTGGGTAGCTTATGTAAAGGCTAAAGGGACTTTAGAGTGGCAAGAGGGCAAGGGCCCTTTCGGGGTTCATCTAATGATGTAATAGTTGTCAAAATCCAAGACTCGTTCACTTTTCGGAATACATTTTCAAAATTATGGTGAAAATACCTCAAAATATTTTAGAAGTTTTAGATTAGAAGAAATAAACACACACACACACACACAGACATAAAAAAATACTTTCTTTAATACTATTTCTTGATCATGGATGATAGGTATAGTTGCCTAAGCTTCTTTGGCGAAGACTTCAAATTAATGAACCACAAAAAGAAATGAATCCTTTTGGATTTTAGTAGGTACTATAATTAAATAAGTCGTAGCCGTTATTTGATTTCTGTCAGATCAAATATAAATCTTTATTATAGCTCTTTCTTTAATTGACATTCTTCAACAGTTCTTATTATATTACTCCAAATAATTTTACGATGAATCTTAAGATGTCAATATCCTCTAGTATTTGAGGAGCAGAGGTCAAATTGCAGTCGCATTCAAATATTGATAGGTCGAAGACAGCGAGTTCTGAAATTAGTTTAAATGGAGGAATGTGCTAAAAGCTGTTACATACATTTAATATCCTATATATAAAATACAAGCATCCGCCCGCGGTTTCGCCCGCAAGGTATGTCGATAAAAACTATCCTATGTCCTTCCGCGGGATGCAATCCATCTCTCTGCCAAATATTATCGTAATCCGTTCAGTGGTTTAGGCGTGAAAAAGTAACATACAGACAGACAGAGTTACTTTCGAATTTATAATATTAGTATGGATTAGGTTAAATACTGTAATGGTACAGACGCCAGCACATCAAGTTACTACAATCTGTCAGATTTCTTTAATAGATTTTCGACTTTATTGCTAAAGCATAAGGTTCAAGGTTGATTGGGAAAATCTGACAGTTTCGGGTAGGTTGACCTGCTGGCGTCTGTACATGTAAGTAGATAAATAAATAAAAATAATACCAGTGCACTAATTCCGTCACACACTATCAGATTGAAATAATCTGAATCATTTTGAAGGATATTGCTAATCCATTGCTTCATAATTATTTTGGAAAAATGTGTCTGCTCAACAACGTGAATAACGCAATGAATGTTGTTGAACTGTCAAAATGAAAGCCATTGCTACTGATAGTGTGTTACGCAATTACCCCGCTGGGTTGCACGTCGTCAAAAAATAAAATAAGAAACAATTACCGGTAATCCTTTATTGTCGTCTTTTCTGTGCGACACTGATTCTTGATAGGTCACTTAAAAAAAACTTATAACCTTATAAAAGAAAATTTTACGACTGTATTTGAAAAAAAAATAAAGAAAATGGGTGGTTTCGTTTATCCACCCCAAAAAATCCACCCTGAGGTGAATACGCGGAAACGCAAATCCGTGAATCCACCTTAGGCCTATTTGGATAAATGGAATTTAAAGGCTTAGGGTGGATTCTTGGACATGCGCGTATCCACCCTGGATTTATTAGGGTGGATATACGGAATAACCGAAGAAAACCAGTCTATTTGCGCCTATGTTATAAGGAGTTATTCCGTTCGGATCTGTTCCCCTGCTGGTTATGAAACACTGCCATTGTTTTCATCATCGTCATAATCGTCTTGCCGTCGAAGACGTCCACTGCTGGACATAGGCCTCCCCCAAGCACTTCCACTTCGACCGGTTCTGTGCTTCTCGCATCCAACGGGTTCGTCTTGCCCCTATTCTAATTTATTTGGGGTCGACGCACTGTCTTTTTCTTCCATACCGTTTTTCTTCTTTTCTTCGTTTTCCGTCTTTCTTTTATCTCTTTTAGCCGTCATTGATGCCATATCATATTTCACATAATTTTTTTCGTTGAAACTTTGCTATTGTTAACTTAACTAATGAACATCTCATGACAATCTTTACATTTCTAGGTACCAGTTCAACGCCACACACGCCGGCACCCACTTCTGGCACTCCCACTCCGGCATGCAGCGAGCTGATGGCGCCGCCGGAGTCTTCGTCGTGAGGAAACCCAAATCCCAAGACGCTCACGGCAGACTGTATGATTATGATAGGTAAGTTTAATGTACTACATTTTTTCTTTAAAGAAACCTCTTTACATTTGGTTGACATTTCCCATGACCTAAGGGCTGGCTTTTGCCATGATCAGAGGTTAGTATTAGCCGTAGAATCGATGACCGTTGGAGTAGATGTGTTCTCGACTCTCGAGTGAAAACCGCGAATCGGATAGCGTAAGGTAGGGCGCCCTCAGGCTAGAGTGAGTGGAGCGGCGATCTTAGCAGGGTGGCTGGTAGCAGCTGGATGAGAGTTGCCGAGAATCGAGTAGAATGAACCTATAGTTAGTATATAGATTCGACTACAACTTGATTAAGTTTTCTTTTTATTGTAATTTACCTATATAGTACTAGGATCTTAGAGGGGGTCCGTCCGTGGATAGGGGGACCATATTTACATACCGAGACCCCTTCGTGCCTCGGCAAGGCGTCACTGATCGTCAAAAGCTCGAAATTCTGACAACCACTCTTACCGAAGGGTATCGTGTTACCCAGTTGTGACTGGGTTGAAGAGTTCAGATAGGCTGTCGCTCCATGTAAAATACTGGTTTTCAGCTGCAGCCGGTTAGACTGGAAGCCGAACCCCACATATATGGGAAAAGGCTAGGCAGATTGATTTAGATTGTAGTCACAGGATCCCAAAAGGAGTCATAAAAATTTAATGTGTACTAGGCACTTTGCCTTCGTACTTCGCTCCAAGTAACCAAACTCCAAGATTCCGGTTCGGAAACCGGATTCGGAATTGTAAAACCAATTACTCTAAATTGTTTACTAAATATTAATGTAATTTTAGCAGCTTAACTCAGAGAATCGTTTTATCCATTAGACACCTATTAAACCCGTTTACAAGTAAAATGGCCTCTAAAGCCTTTTCGAAGATTTGAAGGCATTCCAAACAAAACTGTTGGTAAGAACAATGTCGATGGTAATATGGCTTAAAAAAAACACAAAAAAACTAAAACAGAAAACACACAAACCCACACAAACTGAAAATGCTTAAATCATGAGTGCTTTGCAACACATCGATAAACCTATTTGAATCGCCTGCAACAGCCAAAGGGTTTCTCTAATAACATCAAGTGTATCAACTAGTTTACCGTAAAGGTCGTATCTTCTACGGAGCAAATCGTATTATATTCTGCATAGAATAAGGAGGATGTATAGAAGCGACATCCTCACTCTGCCGGCATCTGTGTTCCCGCCCACATTTAACCCGTCTGCCCTCGTTCCATCATAGACCTCATCTATCGCTTACCATCAGGCGTGATCGGGGTCAAGAGCGGGCCCATTTAGTAATAAAAAAAAAAAAAAAAAAAAAGCGAATTTTCTGTACTTTTCTTCTATTCTACTGATGTAGTTTTCTAACTCTTTCCTCTACCCCGTTTCAACCGTTACTAACTGACCTAAGCTGTACGGTCGGTCTTTATTGTAAAGAAAACCGGCCAAGTGTGTGTCGAACTCGCGCTCCGAGGGTTCCGTACAAATTTGTAGGTATGTAACTACAAATTTACGGTTTTCGGATTTTTTCCTTTATTTGTGCTACATGACATTGCTTCTCGCCAAATTTCATGATTCTAGGTCCACGGGAAGTTCCCTATAAATTTTGATTCCCTTGAGTGTCGAAATATACGTTTTTTTTGCTGCATAAACGGCCGTATCTTTTTTTTACGTTAACTTAGAAGTTTGATTTTTCCACAGCTTCAATAGACTGTAAACTTGAGTAATTGGTTTTAATTTCAACTCGATACCTCAACGCGTTCCCGAGATAAAGGGTCTCGACAGACAGACGGACAACAAAGATATCCTATAAGGGTTCCGTTTTTCCTTTTGAGGTACGGAACCCTAAAAATCCGTGAAAACTTAGATGAAGTGAGCTTGAAGAGTTTCACTTGATGCTAGGTATTGACAGCTCATTTCACCTAAGTTTTCACGGTGAGATTTTTGTAGACCTGCGGTGCTATTCTGTAAAAATCTCACCGTGAAAACTTAGGTGAAGTGAGCGTGGAGTGAGCTGTCAATAGTGTCAATGCCTAGCAAAAACAAACTCACATCACCTAAGTTTTCACGGTGAGATTTTTACAGAATCGAACTGTAGATCATCTGGGTAGTCACGTTCGTTGATGATCAGTTAATAATTTAATCAGTCTCTTTTCTGTTGAAGAGAATGGGTTCTAATCTATTACGCGGCCTTTGAAACTATGGGCTTGCGTCCTAAGCATGACTTGCCTTTCTCTGTTTGAGGGCCGTAATCCATCACAGGGACACATCGGGTTGGTAAATGTCACCTGTCTTCGAATGTTTGGTTCTAGGTCATGCCGGTTTCCTCACAATGTTTTCTTCACCGCTTTGAGAAAAAAAAATACGTTAAAAAAAAAAGACGATACGTTTTTCTAAAACATGACGCAGAGAAATAACAAAAAAAAAAGTTGGGGGAAAATATGCATCACATCCGTGCAAAACGGCCCCCACTCAGCATAATGCTAAGCCCCAGCGCTGGAGTAGTGTGGTGGAAATGTTCAGTTTCGCTTCTAATTACTATCGTACCTTATTCTTTGCCGTACCTTACTAGCTTCGTCACGAGGTCTCGTTTGAGTCAATATTGAGAGTACATACGGAGAAAGGTGTGGGACAAATAAACATCTAGTGAATGGTCTGCAAAAGTCAAAGAGTTTGTTTTATTTGTTTGGCTATTTAGTTTGTCAATACTCTGATTTATTTAAAGGTTTAGTTGGAAGATTACTTTAAGCGGTGTATGTTTAAGAATTAGTGATGTTTGCGTGCATGATTAATATTGATTCAAGTATGTCCAGCTGAGGTTTGTTTATTCATATTCCGCTTTTCAGCTTTATTAGAATTGGGAACAGCTTATCTTTGGTGGCCCAGTGATAACGGCCGTTATTTACATGTTGTAAGTCGTAGGTTCGAATCCAGACAGGCGCTTTACTTTGTGTATAATTATTTCATCACTACTGCTCTCAAAACGGTGTAGGAAAACATCGTGAGGAAACCGGCATGTCCTACAACCAAACATTCAAAGATATGTGTCATCTACAAACCAGTACTGGGACCACATGGTGGATTACGGCCAACTCCCTCTTACAGAGAGGAAGCCTGTGTCGAAACATTATAAGCTGACTATGCTAATCAGTTCTTTGATTTTGATGACTTATTGGCAAACGTTTACCTGAACATTAATTTTCACCCTTAAATTTTCTAAAATATTTTTAAGACCTTCAATTTTGTACTTAAAATATTCAGCCATTATACTAACTAATATCTTCTCCTACAGATCTGAACACGTAATGCTTGTAACTGACTGGATCCACGACTTAGCGATGGGTATGTTCACGGACCATCATCACTCGAAAGGTGATAACAAGCCACCAACGCTGCTCATCAACGGAGTTGGACGGTTCAAGGTCTTCAATGATACTGCCAAGCCTATGTATATGCCAGCCGCGAGGTTTAATGTTGAGCAGGTAAGACCTCATAATTTTACTTTTTTAGGTATTAATCTGTTTGTAGATGATGATAATATGGTAAACACTGAGATAGCTGGTGAAAGAGATAAATAAAAGAAAAATAAGTGATGCACAGATACCAAAAAATTGGATAAGGACAGAACTGCTTTCTACAACACTCTTAATAAAATAGAAGATGGACTTTTGGGAGATAACAAAGGGTAATTCTCGTAATTTTAAGAACATTCACAGTATGATCTCAGTCTGTTAAAAAATACCTCTAATTTCCCGACATTTTGACAAGTTTTTGACTGTTTTTTTGTCGCCGAGATGAGACTGCGATTAGATTTTGAACGTTTTAAATTACAAGAATTGGCCTTCAAATAGTGGCTTTGTTATTATTGGAACACAATGAAGCCAATGACTTTCCGACACATCTTACATCAATGAAAAAAAAAAAGAAAAAAAGCAGTTTAATATTAGACACGATTTAAAAGCTAGAATAGAAAAAGGGATCTCGGAGAGACTTTCCTCATAAAATACCGATACGATAAGAGATATTGCAGTAAATAATTGTGTATTGAGATGTTCTTTTTCGTTCCTCCGGTATCTTTGTGACTTTACAGAACACAACACACACACACATACACATACATAGTACATAGAACACCAATGCCCAACCTACATACAACAACACAGATGCTACATTAATTTTAGAGCATATTTCTAGGACAAGCATCTATTTTGTTTCGGCAGTGTCAAGTGAAATCGGCTATAAACGATATTTAAATCTATTTAAATAGATAAAATAAAGTCGGATTAGTTATAAATGGTGTACATTTATGACTCAAGAATGTGCATCGATTTTTATGAATTTATAAAAAAAAAAAAATGAAAGTAATTCATTTTCTAATACATTTTGTATAGAACGGCTTTTTTGATGATAACTCGAGAACGAAAAAAAAAATTATCGGAATCAGTCCATCGACTGAATCCGATAATTTTTAGATTTCTAGAAGTTTATTGAATTTTGGACAGGACAATGTCTGTTGGGTCAGCTATTTCAGAAAGATACTCAGATATATTTGAAGATACAATTTTGACTATGACTGCATGTCAACCATATTCAGAATAGTTTCTTCATTATAATTTGAAACCTGCATCATAATTGCGTAACACACTATTAATCTCAATTTTAATCTTTTTGAAGGATATTGCTAATCCATTGCTTCATAAGTTAGAAAAATTTGCTTGCTTAAGGCGACTAATGACCTAAGGCGCGGTCACTGTCGGACTGCATAGAAAAGAAAGAGAAGCGCGATGACGCAACGCTGGTAATTTATTGCAAAATAAGAAGCAAAAAAATCTATTGTTTGGACTGTAAAAATTAAAACACTAGTGCTTTAGTATGTTGCTTGTAGAATAATTTGACAAAAAATCATAACGATTGTATATATATTAGTATAGTTTTTATTGTCAAAAGGAAGTTTATAGAGGTATCTTCATGATTTTGTTCTATCGTATCAAATTAGTTGTATTATGTTTTCCACACACTATCTATCTACCTAGCATATATCCTGAAGAATATCATATATTTTTCTGATTTTGTTTACTGTAGTCAATCAAATAATTTTATTGTTTCTAAAACTTGCGTTTTTTGTGTTTAGGTCCTGTAAGCCCCTTAACAACGTAAACAACGCAATGAATGTTGTTGAACGATCAAAATGAAAGTTATTTCTAGTGATAACACACACGCAATTATCCCGCTGAACCGTTTTCCACATCAACACACAAATCTCTATCACTTAAACTTAAACGCTAAGGCACTAACTTCAAAGAAACTCCTAACGATCATCCTACCAGCTCCCACACAACTAAAAACCAACCTTATTTCCAGGGCTACAAGTATCGTTTCCGTGTAATCAACGCTGAGTTCCTGAACTGCCCCATTGAGTTGTCTGTCGATGGTCATAACATTACGGTGATTGCGTCAGATGGCTACGACCTGCAACCTATTACAAGTAAGTGATGTTGTAATAGTTATTGTAATGCGGATGGTAAGGCAAGAAGAGCTTTGAATAGGAAATTCAAAGTGAATTGGAATTGATTTCATGGACTGCAGTAGTTATAATAACGATGAAATCGGATCGGGTCACCCGGAAGGAATAATTGGGTTAGGTACTAGATAACTTCCGATTTTATGTTAAGAAATTATAATGCGCAGAAAAATATGTACGAGTTAAGATTACGGTCGGAGAGCAAAAATACAGAATAGAATATTATTTATTGTGATAAAGTTGAATAAAATAAAAAAAAAAGTAACTTTAGAACTTATCTCAAGGGGAACATATACCTTTTAGATATGTTCTAATGTTACTTTTTTAAATATATAAAATAAATAATCAATCAGATGCATCTGAATACCAGTAATGGAGCGACTGCCTATCTGACCTCCACAACTCAGTTACTACTAGTACGATTTTCCTTGGTAAGACTGGCTGTCAGACTTTTGGGCTTCTGACTACCCGTAACGACTGTCAAAGGTCTACACATGACAGCCAGGACCAACGGCTTAACGTGCTTTCCGAGGCATGGAGGGGTCTCGGTGTGTAATGGATGGTTACCATCCACGGACTGACCTCGGCAAGCGTAGCTTAACCTTCGATTGGACCGTGCGTTTGTAATTATTTATCAATAAGTCCCCCTTAGGGATCTGCAAATATATACATACATAACATACATAATCAGCCTATAATGTTCCCACTGCTGAGACACAGGCCTCCTCTCGGTGAGAGGGAGTGGGCCGTAATCCACCACGCGGGCCCAGTGCGGGTTGGCAGATGTCACATGTCTTCGAATTTTTGGTTCCAGGACATGCCGGTTTCCTCACGATGTTTTCCTTCACCGTTTTGAGAGCAGTGGTGATGAAATAATTTACACAAAGTAAAGCGCCTGTCTGGGTTCCCCTTAGGGATCTGCAAATATATGGATATGTAAATAACAAAATAATCTCTTCCTACAAAAATAAAAACTCTAAAGTCAAAACAGAAACACGCATATACATATAAGCCCAAAAACATTAAAGACGTTTCACGATCACAAGGCATTGTCAAACATAATGAATTGAAATGTCCATTAGAAGACACAAAACCTCCTGGTCTCTCGCTTTGATATTTTTCATTTTCGTGTTCATTGACATTCAAATCTGAGGTTTCTTTTGTCGCTTGGCCTGGGATTGTCTCTGCTATTTTTTCCTCATTACCCGCCAATCTTTCCATTCTTGGTGTTGCCATGTTAGCGGTATATTCAGAGGGACCACTTCAATACTTTTGAGAAATGTAATTGTAAACAAACAAGGTTTGTTTCTTGAAAATAATAGAGCTTCTTGAATGTTATTTGGTAATTACTTAACACTGTAAACTTGGCAACCCAAGTCGTTATATCATATTGGACATACATAACAATATACAAATACAAGCATTTGCTAAAGTTGTTCTTCTTCAGTTTAATGATGGGTTAGTTTAGAAACCGGTTTGTCTTACCACACTTAGTTTACTGAATTATTAATATTTCTACCAAACCATTATTGATCAATGATTAATTTTTATCACAATATAAGAATCGTTGAGCTAGTTCCTAGTTTCGATAGCTCTACCACTATCCAATATAGCGGCCCGAGTGTCCTTCACTGTGCAAAAAAATGATTAATAGTCAGAAGTTTCGACACTCGTCGTCTGCCTAGCTTTTTCCCAACTATTTTGGAGCTAGTCTAACCGTATCCAGCTCGATACCAATATTTTACATGGAGCGACTGCGTATCTGATCTCCACAACCCAGTTACTACTGGGTAATACGATAGCCCTTGGTAAGACTGGTTGTCAGACTGTCGATCTTCTGACGACCCGTAACGACTGTCAAAGATCCACGAATGACTGCATGGACCATCGGCTTAACGTGTTTTCCGAGGCTCGGAGGGTATGTAAAGATGGTCGCCCATACACGGACCAACCGTGGCAAGTGTAGCTTTAACCTAATCGATCGAAATGTGCGGCTGTTATTTATTACTTAGCCAGAAATACAAAACACATACCATCTACTGTAACGGGCCTTATAAGAAGGCTAAAAGTCACCCAAAGGGCAATGGAGAGGGCTATGCTTGGAGTTTCCCTGCTTGATCGAATCAGGAATGAGGAGATCCGCAGGAGAACCAAGGTAACCGACAGCCCGAAAAATTGCCAAACTTAAGTGGCAGTGGGCAAGGCACATTGGTCGCAGAACAGATGGCCGATGGGGCCGAAAGGTTCTGGAGTGGCGACCGCGTACCGGAAGACGTAGCGTTGGAAGGCCTCCCACAAGGTGGACCGACGACCTTGTGAAGGCCGCAGGAACCCGTTGCATGCGAGAAGCAAAGAACCGGTCAAAGTGCTTGGGGGAGGCCTATGTCTAGCAGTGGACGTCTTTCGGCTGAAATGATGATGATGATGACCATCTACTGTTGCAGTAGGTAAATTGATTTCAACAAAACCGATTTAATTAAATATACTTCAATATATTGGCCTTCTGTGCTCCACTCCATCGTGCTCCATCACTCTAGCTTCAATAGCTCTAGACTTTGTTTGATCCAGTGTAGTAGTATTACTGCTTTTTAATCGTTTGTGCAAATTTGCTGGATTTAACAACATTTTGATTTTGATTGAAGCAGCTTAGATTCGTTAGAAGTAGATTTAGGTGAGTGGAATGTTGAAATGCTTGTGGAAATCGTTGATAATGTGGTTAAGATTACGAATTATTGATTCATTTGTACTAAATTCCAAAGCAATAATGCTTTCGTATTGTAGAGTGAGTATTGATCATCATCATCATCATCTTATAGAGGTATTTGGAACAGGGTGTAAAGTTCACTCAACCTCCATAGAAAAGGGTTCCTGCGACCAGACGGGTGTTGTGTCTGGTGGGTTAGTGCCCGACGATTAATGTCGGGACGAAGTATAAAATCCTATTAAAATAGATGGACAATCTTTTAGAAATCATCCAGACCACCAAAATAACGACGATGATAAAAAAATTATATAAGAAAAACGCATAGATACTTAGATACGTACAAGAAAAATAATCAGCTAACGAAAATACACTAATGTGCCGGCAATTTATTATTTTAGGTCAAAATAAAATCATTTAAATCAGTGTTTTCTTTTGCTTAGTTAACGAACTGAGCGCTGTGTTAAAATTTGTTCATCTATTTTAATGGGACCCCTGTATATATGCTAGTTGCGTGGCAAACTTAGTTTGCGCGATGCAGGGTTTTGCGTGACGTCAGTGTGATACGTAGTTCGTATGTGGCGATGTAAATGCCGCCACAGTCTCACTCTAAAATCAACCACTGCTGGGTATTAGGCCTCCTTTCCATTGTATATGCCATACTTTACGGTAACGTGCGTCCATCGTTGAGGGGATCTTCGTGACTTTGATGATATGGTCAGTTTAGCACGCTTTTGGACGTCCCTGAATTTTTTGGCCTAACCTTTACTTTAATGAATGAAAGAAAGAAAAAATATGCGTATATTAGCATAAGAACTTAATACTATTAAAACTGAAATAAAACTATGCTTATGCCAAAAATGCCTCAGCATAATGTCAGACAACACTAAGTACTACCACCTGACCGTGATTTTAAGCTGCAGCTTCCTGCATATACCGGAACCAGAATAGATACCACCTAAGGCCAATTCCCGTAATTAAAAACAACCTCATCTCAGCGAAAATTAATGTCAAAAATGTAGGGAAATTGGAGGTATTTTTGACAAATTGATACTGAGATCAGACTGTGAACGTTCTTAAAATTACGAGAACTGCCTCTAAGACTGTGAACGTTTTTAAAATTACGAGAATTTTCCCTCTGACTTATAGTTTACACGGGTATTTTAACTATAGAATCACATTAGCAGAATACCTGAAGCAAAAGTAAAATTCAATTCTATACACATTACCACTGCATCCTTCATATGCTTAACTAAGTATTCACACTCACACAGCTAGCAAAACTCCGAGAGATAGGATAATTTGCGCTCGCATTAGTGCAGTCGCAGCGGATGCGCTGTTATCGCATCGTTTGCAAACACACTAGCAACTTGCTTCCTCTAGGATTCAAACATACTGGAGATTGTTGGTCAAACATTGGCTGAACTGTTGACTTGGATTATTATTAAAGCAACTTACTTCCTTTAGAATTCAGAAATACTGCAGATTGTTGGTCAAACATTGGTTAACCCTTCGTTTGTGTTGCGGCTTTTTCCCGTTTTACGCGCAGTAATATGATAGTTATGCCATTGATAAACAGATTGATGGATATAATATTCTTAAAATACAATTTAAAATTCCTCTTGTAGTTCAAATTCAAAGACCACAATATTCCAAATTACACACAACAGCACTACTTTTGTCCAAAACTAAAAACATCCCAATAACCCATTCTTAGCACAATCAAAAATTTAAAATAATACAATCAACAAACAAACCAATCTGCTAATAGGAAAACAGCGAATCGAAAACTGGAAACTGAAATTCAAGTTGGTACAAGGGCAGCGCGAAACAAATTGTTGGGAATACAGAGCTGTAAAAATGCATACATCTAGTTAACAAAGCAGAAGTGGAAAAAAACGTAAAAAAGTTTAATTGAAACTCTTGTCGTCTCGTTATTAAATGCAAAATATATTCATTCGTTGACTTTCCTGCGCGAAACTTGTGTGGTAGGGTTGGCTGCTTGTGTGATAGTTTTGGTGGTTCAAAAACGTGGATGAAGGTTCAGGAGAGTTATTATTTTTGCCCATGTTATATAGTTAAATAGACCAGCTTTAACGATGTTAAAGACGAGAATTTTTGGTGACAAAAGTTTATCAGATTCGAATTCTAAGGATCTCCATTCATAATAAGTTCCTAAATTGCTGAAATTACTGGCTAGAAAATTACGACTATGACGAGACAGAAAATTATTCGGCAGCATTATATGATACCTACTCACATTCACATTCACCACACACATCCCACACCACACACACACACACACCCCCACACACCTCACTCACACTCACCCTCACTCTCCACAAAACGCAGTGGTCATTTAATGTAAGCTTTTTTTCTCTTCTCTTGTATATTTGTAAACCTACCTTTTAATGCATGCCATAACTATAGCGTATCTCATTTTTGTCTATCGCGCTTCTTTATCATATTCCCTGTAAATTGAGAGGTGGCTCTTGTGATACAGAAACTCCTTAGAACAAGAGCCAGGGTTACATTGATGTTTGTGTTTTGAAGTGTAAACGGATACTTCTAAATCATTGTTAACACCGTTGTTAACTTGCCCTATATTATCAAACGTTTTGTTAACATTAAAGTTTAATCATCCACTTAGATCAGGGTTCCAATTAATCTCAATACCGTTTCTGATATTAACCAAATCTCCAAAGTTATTTTCACCCAATATCCGAACTTCAAGCTGCTGCAATATCTATTACATTCGCCATTTGCATTTAGCGAGGCTCAACCTTATTCCCATTAAAACGCGGTCCACTTTTGCTTTATTGGATTATCCTAACACCTAGTCCCGGAGATGCTGATCAAACATTCATTGATAATTCACTACCAAAGTCTCGTTTGCTTAGCTTTTACTTCAAGCTTACATAAAGGTTTTCTTCATTCTCCATTTTATCTTGAATGAGAATTTAATGATGAATTACACTGAAGATTTGTGTAGGTTTTAAGTTTAACGAGACTGCAGTCTGAATTCGTGTAGCGTTGTACGTTTAGTACTGAAATTTTTAATTGCTTACAAGATAAAATGTGAGTATCGTGACAGTAAAAAGACTTTAAACTAATTGAAACGACCCTAATTACTCCTTATCTAAAAGTACTAGTAGCTTAATTATTAACATATACAGTGCTCTATGCACAAGCTTTATCCTAACGGCATTATTGCAAGATGTCCACATTTAGACTAAAATTCTCTTTTAATCGTCACAAAATTATTTCTTCCACCTTTAGCATCTATTCGATGACGTGACTTAACAACGTAATACTTTCTATCAATCCAGTAGCTTCACTAGATGCAATCCAGCAAAAACTAGGGATCCTTCGTATGTTAGGTTTTACGTAAGATTTTGCTCAGTCTGCATCTTAGCAGAAACAAACCAACTCATCTTGTATATGCAAGAGTAACCCATTTATCCTGATTTTTCTCACATATACGGAAAAATAGTGTGTAATATTTCAAATGTTTCCCTCATTCAAGTACATCCACAGAACAATACAAAGCTATAATTTGTTTGCGTAACACCAAACATTTTGTATATATTTTCATAAAGTTAGAGAGAATTTTTGAAATAACGATTGTGTAGATGGCCGTACCACTAGAACGGTTGGTGTTATGCGGCGAATTTCATGACGCGCTCTTTATTTTATTATTATTGCACTCGGAAATATGTGGAGCTACTACAGTACTCGTTAGAAATAAATTGTTGCAGAATTTCTCAGTAAAAGTTTTTGTGGTGCATGTAATAGAATTGTGTAGATTGCCAATTGTTTCGTGCTTAGCTTTGAAGAAAGCTTTGTGGAAAGTGGGCGTTCAATTATCTATACACATGGTTAGAGGAGCTATTTTAGGTTTAATTAACAAACATAGGATTTGCAATTAGGGATTCATTTAATTTCGGTGTGAGTTGGTCTTTTAATAGCATGCCAATCCATTTACCAGTCGAAGTGATTATGGTAATATCCGCTCGGTTTATTTTGTGGCCTAGTTTGGAACTGCGGAAATTTTCGGACTAAACATAGTATTTAGAAATTTTAAACGATTAAAAAAGGTTCTAATTTCATATTTTGATGTCTCCAAATTCTTAATCATTTGTTTTTATTAAGTACTAGAATAACCATTCTAGACACAGGCACATCATCAATTTCTTCCTCATATTTATCTTCTTCTTTTTGTATCAACAAAACATAATAAGTATTAGACAAAAGTATCATCAACTATATTATTACAAACCAGACCCACATTTTCTCCATCCATATCACCTACACCTAAATTATTCTTTACTTAATTACTTTCCCGAGTATTAAACCGAGCGGCTCCCATTAAAACAGTTTCCACAACATTGAAAAACATACCCAAAATAACATTAGCGGTCCTGCCATTAGTGAACATTTTTGCGCCCTCCATATTCCCCGGACACACCTGTCCTTGGGTTAAGTTGTCTAGGTCAAAAGGTAGCGGACCATTCCAGGGGTACACAAACAGGCTAACGAAAGTAATCAGAGGTCAAACACCAAAAGGTTTGAATATTTTTTGGCAGAGTCGTCGGTGTTGGCATGTGTTTTTGGGATTTAGAAGATTTTCTTGATAATGTGGATTCCTAAGTTACGAAATGTGAGAAGTTTCAGACTGTTATGTCATATTTTTTAATTATACATATTATTATATTATTGACACAAAAAACGTTGAATGGATTTTAGGAAAGATAATATTTAAAGATAGTCTGAAAGTCATAGTGAGAATATGCGTTATATTTTACCATGCGAACGTCTTTATTGAATGAAAGAAGACATTCTGCGTCGACCTCAAACAAATAAGGAAGAACGATGATAATATCATTATTTGGATGGCAGAACTAAGAATTTTTTAACTTATCACTAACAGAGTTTTATGTCCATAATCCAAATACACACTTCCATGAACATTGAATCACACTCAAAAAGTCAAAAAGTCAACACTTTTTACTTCAAAACACAAATCTCAGCAAGCAATATACCAAATAAGCCGTAGCAGCAAATCTATCCGACATTTTTACTTTGCCTGCCAATTTTGTAGGACGAAACGCCGCTTTTATCCACCTAACGTATCCATCAACCGTCTGTGTTACAGATCTCTGGCTCTTTGATCCTTCCTGCACATTTGAATATGTAAATTTCAAAAGGGGATGAGCACGAAGCTGCCCAACTAAACGGTAATCGTGCCCTACCAGAATTTAATGTTGATTTTAATTCTAATATTGGTTCAGGATATTCGGTAGTACTCGTAGTTTTCTGAGCAAATATAGGATTTTAATTTCCTTGCCAATTGTTTGTCGACGATCGTTTGTTTAGTTTTAAAGTGGATTCAGTAAGTAATGGATATGTGAAATTAATTTTGTGGAAAGCATTTGTATGCAAATATAGAAATGTAGAGGATATACGAGAATGGAAAGCATTATTAGCTTATCGTCGAGTGCAAGATCGCTATTATGAAAAGGTTTAGACGATGCTATTAGAAAATGAGCTTGCAGTTAGCATAATCAGTTTATAACATTCCCAGTTCCCACTTCTGGGACACAGGCCTCCTCTCCGTGAGAGGGAGTGGGCCGTAATCCACCAGGCAGGCCCAGTGCGGGTTTGTAGATGTCACATGTCTTCGAATTTATTGTTCTAGGACATTCCTCACGATGTTTTTCTTCACCGTTTTGAGAGCAGTGGTGACTAAATAAATGATTTACACAAAGTAAAGCACCAGGGTTTGAACCTACGACCTACAGCTCGTAAATCGCAGCCGTTGCCACTGTTACATAATTCGATTTAATTATTTCCTAGCCAATGCCGACGCCGACGGTTTCAAAATGTTACATGGCAGGTGGGTAGTTAATAAAGGTGATTTTTTTTTACCGGTTCCAAATTTTTACAGGGTGTTCTACCCGTGAATATGAACAACTTTCACTATGGGACCAACTCTGAAATCACCTCACACCAACATTCCCAATTTTCATATAATAATTACCAGTAATCAACTCCAACAATACCCTTATAATTGGCAGCTTGTTCTATTTGTACTAAAAACCACAGTCCCGACGCTGGAAGAAGTAAACAGACCGACTGGATTGAATAAATTCAAACCACATTTAGTTTGAATTCCCCCTGCTCAACGTACATAGTAACATCTACATATGTATCTAGTTCTCCGTTCCGTTCGACGACTAACTTTTTCCAATCTCCTAGATAGGAAATTTTAAAATGCTTATTGGAAAATTGGACTTATCTGGACATTAGTTAATGTGGATAGGATTGAGTTGAAAAAATGAGTTTGGAATAACATTTGGTATATTAACTTGTGATTGGCTTGCTGGGTTTTTGTGAAGGATTTGGTTTTTTAAATTTTTGTGATTGGTCTGCAGTTTGTATTGGAAATGTGTTTAAGATTTAGCTTTTTATGCATATGCAAGTGAAAACTCATTTAAGTTGAAACTTTTTGCTAAGTGACATTACTAGAAAAGAGGGGTAGTTATTGATTGCATCAACTTAGGTAGCTGAAGCTGATTAATAGAATCAGATTTAATGCATCTTAACAATTCCACAAAGCGTTAAGCCTGATTTATACTGTGTCAATTGATTACATACATACATAATCAGCCTATACTGTTCCCACTGCTGGGACACAGGCCTCCTCTCTGTGAAAGGGGATTGGGCCGTAATCTACCACGCGGGCCCAGTGCGGATTGGTAGATGTCACATCGACGGCGAAGTGCCAATACCTTCTAACTGACAAAGTCAAAAATTTACACAAACTGAAAGAAAACGTTCAAAAATAGACACGTTGGTTTAGTTGGGAGGTATATTATTTCCACATTTTAATTGAAATGATGTTGCAACTAAAATACACTGGGCGATTTCACTAAAACCTGCGAATAACGCCTTTAAATTAAAAACTATCTAGAAAAGAAAATTTCTCAAAAAATGTCAGTTAAGAGGTATTGGCACTTCGCCGTCGACATGTCTTCGAATTTTTGGTTCTAGGACATGCCGGTTTCCTCACGATGTTTTCCTTCACCGTTTTTGAAAGTCAATTGATTGCCTGTGGCATACCATGAGTTGCAGCAACAATAATGGTCGATTCCTATAATTTACGGATCGTAATAGGTAAAAATTATCTTTACCAATACTGAAGTAAAGAGTAGATTTGCATAGACCCTTTTTTTTGGAGGAGGCCAGCATAGCCCTCACTAATACCGGCAGAGATAGGTCTCGCCCGATCCTGGCAACCAGGATCCGCTGTATGTAGACCCTACCACATGGAAGTAGCTAGTAGAGGTAAAATTAGCTTACGAGTATATTTATATGCCCAGTTCGGCAAGAAAAATGCTACCAATGGTAAGGGAAACGATTCGTTTTGTTTATAGGAACCGAGCATAAAATAATTTGCACCATCTAAACAGCGTTTAAACAATGCAAGTCATTAGTTGCTTCAATTTCAAGGTATGCCACAGGTAAAAAACTTGTCTCGTGTAAATGAGGCTTTAGTTTAACACATACTCGAGTAAGATAATAATAAATCCAAAACAAAAGCTACTTCACACACAGAGAAAAACAAAACAAGATCTCGAAACTCACCGAACATCGGGACTTCTGGGAAAAATAAGTTCGTGCATTCATAGTTGCACGAATTTCATACACGCTTGTATGAAGTTCGTGCAACTATATAGGTAGATTATCATCTGTAGTAGCCTATCACAAAGAAAACAATCAAATCAGTGCTAAATAAAAGAAAATCGCGGACATGGCAAAGAAAGAACGTGTTATCTCAAAAAGATTATCTCGACTCTAGTGGTGGACCTTTTGCCGAAACCAGATTTCGAGAACGTGACGATCGGGTTGTTTTTCGGCTAAAAAAAGATTTGTTTGTACACGTAATCGCTTATGCAATTATTGATATACAAGCTTTTCTTCTACAGTATCGTTAAATTTTTTCCGTATATTTTATAATGGTGGAAGTACGCGGAATATTTCGATGGAAAAGTGGACATTTATCGCGTTTTTCAACTGTGGATTTCATAAAGTATGCTTTAAATATGCGATATTCCGTTTGATTTCTGATAAGAATAAATAATTGTTAAGTACCTTTCATCATCATTCTCCTGCCCTTATCCCAATTTATTTGGGGTCAACGCAACATGTCTTTTTCTTCCATACTTCTCTATTAGTCGTCATCTCAGTAGTCACCCCCTTTATAACCATATCATTATTCACACATTCCATCCATCGTTTCTTTGGTCGACATCCATACTCAAATAATTATAATACCTTTAATAATAAAATTAATGCTTCATGAAGAAAACTCTGTGTAGCAAAAATTTTGATAAACAGCAACCCTGAAAATAATTAGTACCTAGACTGATTCTCCGAATTACGTCTTTCGGCTTTCGGTCTCCCAAAAAAAGCATCCATCACTATTGTTTCACAATTAAAATGAAGCACTCTTCGTATTGAATTTATTTTCTTAACAAGAATTGTGAGAAGGGTATTAAGAATTAATTAGTTTAAGTCCTTATTTCGCGACAACATTTACTGTCTGTGGTAACGTATTAGGCTAGTCTAGTGAAATAATTACGTTGTTAGAGCAAATTGAGTTTTAGTGTCTAAACACACTATGTCCAAGGTACGCGACCGAAGTTCGGCATGATTACACCTGCAATGCTATTTGAATTACTGACGACACATTAAGACGAAATTACGTAGCGTTATAGTGTACAGCCGAACTTCGGTCGGGCGTAAGTTCAGCGGCAATTCGGTGGCAACGTATTCTGTAGAGCACACATTATACGCGACCGAAGTTCGGTTCGATTGCCGAAGAAAATCCGGGGCGGGGAGCAGCGGGAGACATGCATGTCCGAGCCCCGCGTGTGCGCAACTGAATTTCTGCCGCGTAAGTTCGGCACTTATAGTGTGTCATATCAGCCGAATACGTCGAAACGTAAAATCAGCCGCGGAACTTCGTTCGCGTAACTATGGCATAGTGTGTGGCAGTATTCCATTGAGATTTTCTGAGCTTGGAGAGAAAAGCTGATTTATTTTGTGCGAGAGAATAGTCATTAAAGTTGATCAAAGACTTTAGTAATTGTTATGAATCAACTTGAAAGAGCGAACTTTTCGGAGGAATATTTGAGATAGATAAGCATAAACCCACTGCTGGAACACAGGCCTCCTCTCGGTGAGTGGGAGTGGTTCCTCATCCACCACGCGGGCCCAGTGCGGGTTGGTAGATGTCACATGACTTCGAATTTTTGATTCTAGAACATCCGGTTTCCAACTGGTTTCCTCACGTTGTTTTTCTTCACCGTTTTGAGCAGTGGTGATGAAATAATTTACACAAAGATAAGCAGACAACAGATGCGCGAGTCCGACTCGCTCTTGCCCGGTTTTTTTTCTTGGGGAATTCCTCATAGATCCGTCTGGAGAGAACGGGGGGTTATATCGGACTCTTACCTACTAAAACCCCGCGTGCTCTTTCCACTACTATTAAGTCGGGGGCTTGAGGGATACAGAAAAAAACAAAGAAAATAAAATTTAGCACATACTAAAAGACACACAATACACCAAATACATACAGTCACGAGCACTAATATGTCAACACTTGGCAACTTTCAATTACGATTGTTTCACGAAATAACGAATGCTACGACACTTTACATAAACCTATGAGTTCGAAAATACTATGTTTCTAATAATATAAAATTTCATTCAAAAATAAAGGAAAAAATCGCCTTTGAACAAAGCCAAGTGTATACATACTTATGCTCGTGACTGTACATCAGATAAAAACAAAAAATAAAGATCAAATAAAAAGTGTAAAGTCCGATAGGAAATTACAGGTACAGTCAACAAAAGAGATAAGTATGCAGGATCGTCGGATATAGTTTGAAGTTTAGTAAGAAACAGATGGATGTTGTCGATTGAAATTTAATTAGATAAATGAGTTGTTTGTTTTCTATTAATAAAATTAAATTTTATTTGAGAATATCCATCGGTTTCTTACTAAACTTCAACTACATCCGACGATACTGCATACTTATCTCTTTTGTTGAATGTACATTCGCCGCATCCCCGATTAGCACCAGCCCGCCATATAGTTTATAACCTGGTTAAACACACGGGGTACAGTCACGAGCATAAGTATGCATACACTTGGCTTTATTCAAAGACGATTTTCTCCTTTAGTTTTCAATTAAATTTTATGTTATTATGAACAAAGTATTTTCGAACCCATAGGTTTGTGTCATATTTCAACGTTGCATTCGTTATTTCACGAAAAAATCGCAATTGAAAGTTGCCAAGTGTTGACATATTAGTGCTCGTGACTGTACGTTCAATCCCGCACCCTATTTGTGTAACACACTATCAATCCCAATCATTTTGAAGGATGTGCTAATCCATTGCTTCATATGTTAAAAAAAATTGTCTGATCAACAACGTAAATAACGCAATGCATGTTGTTGAACTGTCAAAATGAAACCCATTGCTACTAATAGTGTGTTACACATTACACGTTTCCGTGGGATATTTTTCGAATAAAACGCGGGCGAGGCTGCGGGCAAAAGCTAGTTCATCTTATGAAAGTAAATCCTATAGTTCCAAAAAATACACACCGAATACTTTTCTAAAAGACTACAGAAAGTCTGTTTCATCTCTTCGTTGGTACGAATGCAAGATTTCGTAAGCAAATTATTTAATTACCTACCTTTTTCCCAGAATTTTAGCTCTCATTGCTTTCATCGCAGTAAAATTTTCTCCCTCCATTACGGGATTAGCTGTTCGTATATTTACTTCCCATTTAACAACAGTACCTCCTTTACCTGAACAACTCCATACAAAGTTAGTGTGGAGGGAGTACAGTACAGAAGGTCGGTTCCATACAACTAGCGAAAACGCACGCACACATAGACATGACTTCAAGTACAGCGAGTGCAAGCGCACTCGCGACTGGCATTTGTTTGAGATCGCCGCACGTAAAAACAGTCCGTTCCCAGTTATTTTACCTTTGACAGCAACAACCTAACAGAAACATTATTGTAACGAGAAAAAAGATCAGAATGATTTTGACAGACTTGTCTGTGGCAGAAACTCAACAGCAACCTGATAAGAATGAAAATAAAGATCACAGTGATTTTGTCAGACTTGTCAGTGGCAGCAGCCCGACAGCAACTGCGCTACACGAGGAGGCTTCTTCATGCATCCCAAAAACTACCTTTCTTACAATCAAAATTAATAGCCTCCGAAAAAATCACAATAAAAATAAAGATCTGAATAAAAAGAAAGATCAGGGTGATTTGGACATTGATGCAATATCACAGCACAGGTGAAATAAGTGTGAAAGGAATGTACAATACGGCCGATGAATCATGGCCGGTCCGAACTTTGCGCAGAAGGCTGCGCAATAACATTCTTTAGGAACCAACTGTGTGTTTCTATAATTTCTAACGTGACGATATTATCGTGGACGTCCACGTCTACGTCACGACATCCCGATAGCTCAGGGAAGTAAAATGTATGGATATATATGAAGACTCTTATTTTTCGTTCAAGATACGTTTACGATGTACGGCATTTCATACAAACTTTCAAGCCCTTGTTTTTCGAAATTAATGAACCGATTTTAATTAAACTTCATACCTAAACCTAAAGGTTCATCAGAAAACCAGCGTCAGACAGCATCTGTCTGGCATTAATGCTGAAATGACCCTTTTTGGCGCAGCCGTGAGGCATAACACTATTGTTTTTGAAACATTATTTTTATTTTGTTAATTTTGTATTTTGTGTTTCACGAACTGTGTCCAAATAAACTTTTTTTTCTTTTCTATCAATTTGTTTGCGCTTAGCGTTAGTTTTTTTTTTCTTTTTGCCCGGCTCCTAAAGGCCATAGCGTGATGTTAAATAGCCTACAGCCTTCCTCAAGAATTGGGCTATTAAAAATAATTTCTCCAATCCGACTGGTAGTTCAAAAGATTAACCCCTAGTATAATAGATGTCTATATAAGCGTGGGCCTGTTTTCACTCGTTGTACGGAACCGCTCTTCTGTACTTCTGTAGTATTTCGTGGTTTGTGAGCGCGCTTTACTCTGAGATCATGACGTTACCGCAATTCAATTTACTCCAGGGAGCGTATGGGGAAATGAAATACACGCGGATGTCAAAGCTTTTAGGAGTTAGTTCAACATTTTCTAAATATGGTTATTGATGTTTTCTTTATTATTTTGCCGTTTGATTTTGACGGGATCCTGCCATTTTGACGAAAAGATTTTGCCAAAATTTCACTACCCAAACAAATAGCTACCTTTTTATACCAATGCAATGTTTGGAATGATTTTAGTACGCCCATTTTCTTTTGGTAAAATTTTACTTGGCAGAATATTATCATTATATTATAATGTCATTTAGGCATTTGGTCTTTAATCAAATGATTTATTACAGCAAACCATCTTTAGACAATAAACATTTAAGTAGGTAGTCAAATGATTCGTTATGAAAAAATATATATAGACAATTTTTTTTTTTTTTGGAATTACGTTGTTTTACTTACATAATTACTTTTTTAATTACATTGTATGGTTGCGGTCGGTCGATAGGCGACGTAGGATGTAAGAGCGAGCGAAGGGCACCCCGAGGTTCACACTTAGGTTGTTAGGTCACTTTAAACTCTTTTCACAACATTGGATGCAAGAGCGAGCGAATGAGAATACAAATACCTTTACTTCATATCATATTAAACAGGGCCAATTGAAATCAAAGGCAGACAGAAATACTAACCCCGACGGTACTAAATTTTTGGCTTTTTTATTTTGCGTAAAATATGTATACCAACTGAAATATTTGACTACATTAAAATTGGTAAAAGTACTAGTTGGTAAGCAAGTTATTGTTTAAACGTTCACCTGCCAAACATTAGGTTTGCGTTACAATTTTTGTGAAAAGTTTATTTGCTAAGTAATGATTTGGCAAATGAAATTATGCGGAAAATTGTTTGTGAAGTGAATTACATAAAAATAACGGTAAACAAAGCATGTTCAAAATAAGGAAACACGGAATACGGGAACAGATTGAAAAAAAAACAACCAAGCTTAAAATTCGAGCAGTTCAAAGAAATCTTGACCTCAACTCCGGTAACAAAATAAAATACCACCACAGGATATACCATTTAAAATAATACATTAACTCAGAATCCTTCGTAAGTTACAAGAACGTAGTTCAAATTCCGCTAACAATAATTTCCTATGAACTTTTTTCTCTAGAAGTTCGTTGAAATCTGCCATGTTTGAAGAAGCACCGAAGCGCGATTCGAAATCCGAACTTCGAATCAAAACAAAATTGAACGGCAAACGAGTATGAAAGAACAGAGCTATTAAAGTTTTTAACCGTTAATTACGAGAAAAATCTGTAAATTCGTCCAGACTTTTGATTGGTATCCCAGGTTTTAATTAAAAAAACTCGGAACACACGGATTTGTTTGAGCAGATCAATGGGTTTTTAGAATTAGGGTAATTACCGAAAGGTTGTGATGTTCAATTTGATTACCGTTTCGGAATTAGATTTTTACTATTTTGTAAATGTAACTTTGTGTATGTTTGAATAAGTTTTAAATTAATTTTTCTGTTCGTTCGTCAGTTTAAGCATTAACATTCCGATCGAATTGAGTTAGCATATTATAGTGAGTTGACAAAGGCAGCCTCTCGGTGAGAGGGAGTGGGCCGTAATCCACCACACACGTCCAATGCGGGTTCGTAGATGTTACAATATGTCTTCAATTTTATTGTTATAGGACATGCCGGTTTCCTCACGATGTTTTCCTACACCGTTTTGAGAGCAGTGGTGATCAAATAATTTACATAACGTAAAGCGCCTGTCTGGGTTCGAACTTTCGACCTACAACTCGTAAGTCGCGCCCGTGCCACCATTGCTCTCTCGAATTGAGTTATATTTATATAATTACAGCCGTTCTCGATTTAGCCTCATCACTGTTATCTACATTTTGTTCCTAATTCAATTTCTCTATCTCATCCATGTATTCCTTCGAAAATGATCCAGCCAGTATTTCTGTTTGAGTCGTTTGTAAAAAGTTTTTCGTTACAATTTTAGATCGCTCCATGAATTCTCTCCAGTTTTTGTTGGCCTCGTCACGTGAACGCCAAATCTTATTTCCAAGAGGAAAACCGAATAGAACGGGAATAAAGGATATTTTTTTTAGAATTTTGTAGAGGTATTTTTGTATCCCTCAATCGGAAAATCGTACATATTCACTCCATAAGATAAAATAAGTAGTAAGTACCTTTATTTTCCTGTAGCAGGATTTGGAGGATATAATCAAAAGTCCGATATCGGATATTTTAAGCTACTGTTGAGATAAAAGTTCCAAGATAATAAAGGTAGATTTGTAGTTAGCTGCTGCGTTATTGCTGAACACAGGTGGCACGACTATAACACTGAAACAAAATGGAGTTTGTACCTACTTAGTTGGTTTTTATTTTCATGTAACATGGACAGCGTCCTCCTTCTCTTATCCCAATATTCAGTACATGACTCTGAAACCCATTGGACTCGTGGCTAAATTAGGTATAATAGCCGCACAGGTCGATCGATTAGGTTAAGCTACGCTTGCCGCGGTTGGTCTGTGGATGGGTGACCATCTTTATATACCGTGACCCCTCCGTGCCTAGGAAAGCACGTTAAGCCGTTGGTCCTGGCAGTCATTCGTGGATCTTTGACGGTCGTTACGGGTAGTCAGAAGCCCAAAAGTCTGACAACCAGTCTTAACAAGGGGTATCGTAGTAACTGGGTTGTGGAGGTAAGATAGGCAGTCGCGCCATGTAAAATACTGGTATTCAGCTGCATCCGGTTAGACTGGAAGCCGACCCCAACATAGTTGGGAAAAGGCTAGGCAGATGATGATGAATTGACTCTGAAACCCACTGCGATGAAACTTTTCGATGGTTATAAAAAAAATTGCTTCTCCATACATTTCGACCGCGCAGGTACTGCACTTTTCTATGAAACAGCTTCCGTTAAATATAAAAACATTTTAACAAAAAAAAAAAAACGACTTCCAAAAAAAAAAACACTACTAAGTGAAAAATAACTTTAATTTCGGAAGTCGTTGGATCTGTATTTTAGTTTTATGCCACCGGCTTCCGAAATTAATTTTTTTTGGTTAAAAGTTTGTATTTCTCTCTTTTTATTGGGTCTGTTTATAACTTATCTAAGATACAATAGCCTAATGTCAACTTGCTCATCGTCTTTTACAAAATATTGCTTGTCCCGATGCAGGTACGTTAATTGTTGAGGAGTTCTCCTGGTATTTCACCATCAGCTCCATTTCACCATACTTACGCATTGTGACGAGCATAAATTGCTTAGCAACCATATTAAAGTAATCGAATCGCAACCCGTGGAATACTTATTATTGAGTAGTTCCGGTGGCCATCTGTGGTCTTCATCATCAGATCCACTTCACCAAATGGTGCTTTCCAAGAGCAAATGCACGAGTTACTATAAAAAATACCCAAATCGCTATAGGTGTGCCTATAATATTTGAAAAGTTCCTTCGATTTCTCCAGGATCCCATCATCAGATCCTAACCTGATGACAATGGGAATACCCTTTCAAACAAAAAAATATTTTTTCAAATCGGTCTATGAGTATTCGGGGAACATACATAAAAAAAAAAATCCTACGAATTGAGAACCTCCTGCTTTTTTTGAAGTCGCTTAAAAATAAGACGGAATTGCGTGTAAAAGGGAGAGGGAGTCCTTTGCCCTGCAGTTGGACAAAACAGGCTAGTTAGATTAGATTAAAATAAAATTCATCATCATCATCAGCCTATAGCAGTCTACTGCTGGACATAGGCCTCCCCTAATGAGCGCCATAGCGCCCTGTCTTCAGCTTGACGCATCCAGCATCTGCCTGCAGTCTTTCGCAGATCGTCATCCCACCTGGCCGGAGGCCGTCCCACACTACGTTTGCCGAGTCGCGGTCTCCACACACACAAAATAAAATTATTCTTTGTTTATTTAAACTCATTTTAAAGAAATAAAAATTCTGACTCCGTCGTCATTTAGTAGCGAAAATACAAGAACAAAAGTATAACTAACTGTATGTAAACTACCCAACAATATCGTTCCCTCGTCTTCTACATCTAAACCAAAGCAAAACATAAGACGATCCAACAAATCCGTCCCTATTATATCAGATTCGAGATAAGCGCGACATTCAATTGAAGCCCAGGACAATCCTGCTTAATTCCGAGCATTGCGAGCACCTGTAATCCCGGCCAGTCCTTGGACATCTATAACAACTAGACTAGAAACTGGATGGAGCAAAATCGTGGCTACTGCGGTAGCTCTGTTGCTTTGTCTAGTTCAATTACACGGAGAATTGTGACGGGAGAGAATCGGATGGTCTTATTGTTAATATTTCAGACGTATCGTTGTCAAACGTGCTGGTTTGAGATTATTACAGATTTGATAGACAATTTTGTTTCGTTTTTGTTATTTTTTTGGAAATTTAGAAGTGGTTTCTTGGTGTGGGAACGAACAAAGTCACATAGAATGAATGAATGATTTATTTAATTTCCTTTACAGTTTCTTAACACTAATACATTGCCTTACAAAACTGCTTACGCAGTTATTTGAAGATTGTGTCCCGTTTGATATTTACACCACCACCAACTTATTTCATATCCTTATTTATCACCGTCATCATGATCTGCCTGCCTTTTCCCTAATATATTGGGGTCGGCTTCCAGTCTAACCGGCTGCAGCTAAGTACCAGTATTTTACATGGAGCGACTGTCGACATCCCTTGTGACCGTATTGTTGAGAAATGAGAATAATAATTATCCTACGCATTGATACTTTAAACACAATTTTATATAGGTACTTAAACTGAGAAGGTCGAAGGACAGACGACTTTGAGTAATGAAGCACGCGACCAAGAAGAGAAGAAACTGAGAAGAAATCCTGAAAATAAGTCTCTTGTAAATTTAGCAGAATACGAGTATATTAGAAGTAGGTAGGTACCTATATTAAAACGAGTTGTAGGTTCGAACCCAGACAGGCGCTTTACTTTGTGTAGATTTTTTCATCACTCTCAAAACGGTGAAGGAAAACATTGTGAGGAAACCAGCAGGTCCTAGAACCAAAAATTCGATGACATGTGTCATCTACTAACCCGCGCTGGGACCGCGTCGTGTGAATTACGGCCCACTCCCTCTCACAGAGAAGAGGCCTGTGTCTGAACAGTGGGTACATTATAAGCTGATTACATTATGTTATGTATAATAAACCATTCTTTTTTGTTACAGCAACATCACTGGTAACGTACGCGGGTGAGCGCTACGACTTCATCTTGGAAGCCAATAATGAAATAGACAACTATTGGATCAGATACCGAGGTCTGATGGATTGTGACGAATTGTGAGTACCTTTTAGTTCGTCTCGTATTTCACTAGTTCCTACATTCAGTTGCTTATTTGAACTCCATAAAATGTTTGTGCAAGAAGAAGGCAATGCAATGTGACGTGGTGGGTCGGAAAAAATTTCATGCCGACGAAGTCGCGGGGAGGAGCTAGTAATCTATATATTTAGAGTCCTCATTTTTATTATCATTATTTTTTTCCGATTTATGGAACTAAAATACCACTTTCAGTTATGGATAATTATTTAGCCGACCCTATCTATATTAATTACTTATCATAAATAATGACTGCCCCGTTGGTCTCGTGGTTGCAAGCGCGACTGCTAAGCGTGGGGTCCAGGATTCGAAAGTTGGGTTTTCCATTAGAAATTTATTAGTAACACTCCGGAGTTTGGAAGTTGGCGGTTTTATACCCTCGTGGCTCGGAAAGCACGTAAATCCGTTAATTCTGCGCCTGATCTCTCCCCGGTCGTGTCGGATTGCCGTCCCATGGACTATGAGAGTAAAGGAACAGAGAGAGCACCCGTGTTTACGCACACACTTGTGTACTATAATATTATCTTCTGCGTACCTGGCTAATCTCCGTTGAGATTGGCCACCGTGACTACTTATCATCTATGCTAGAAACAAGACAGTTTTATAACACTGTAGTCCTCAATTCCCTGCATTTTCTCAACAATAATTAAACGATAGTAGTTTACTCATTTAAAATTAACTTGTTTTTCATACAGATTCACAAAAGCAAAGCAAGTTGGTGTCCTACACTACGAAGGAGCCATGGATTTGGAGCCTCCCGGCGACCCTACATGGGAAGAGCTGCATAATGAAGGATTGGTGAGTACATACAAATGACATGTATTACTAGACGATTATAGGTTCCTGACAGAGATACAACTATCGTCGCCTTGCTAGATATATTAAGAATATGTAACAGAAAACAACATCAGGCAGAGAATCAGCACCTTTTTTACGTCAAACTTAAAAAAAAAACGCCCAAAACGCCCAAACTTCCTAGTGCTTTAGATGGGCAGAAGAAGTGGCGCTGCAAAATTCCTAGCAGCACAGCTGTCTGTTCAGTTAGAAGAACTTGATGAATTATACAAAATAATGAATAATACAAAACATTATAGGTACATTTAACATTATTTGCCATATGTCAGCTAGCACACGCCAATATACAAACAACCAACGCCTTTGATTTTTAATGTTAAAATTGTCTTAAGGGCTAAATCTTTCGATTTCTTTACTTACGCTTATAGGAACCAAGTATTAGATAATGTTTATAAAATTCATGTCTCATTATGCTTTACTACAATGTTACAAGAACATCAGTTCTTACACGCAAAAACTCCCTCAAAGTAGGGGCAAAAACACATTTTCAAGCTACCTTCAATTCAACACCTTCTTAACTGCCTCTCCATGCAAATATTTAAATAATAAATTCAGTAAAAGTGCCATATCATTGCATATTCAACGCAACTACTACCCAAGGTCACATTTTAACCCCATGAAATTGTATTGGGTACCGTTGCTATACATCGATGTACAGACGCCAGCACATCAAGCTACTACAAACTGTCAAATTTCCTTTATAAATTTTCAACTTTATCGCTAAGGCATTAGGTTCAAGGTTGATTGGGAAAATTTGACAGTTTCGGGAAGCTTGATGTGCTGGCGTCTGTACTATATAGCACCCTTGTGTGTCATAAAAACTTAAGGATAGTAGACTTCCCTTTATCTTGATATGACAGCTTCCCTGTGGCATAGATTATGAATATTAGAAGAGACACTCATCCAAACGTATTATAAAAAAATTACTACAATTTCTGGGCGTTTTTGGACAGCCAAGGTTGTTTACATTTACTTGCGATGCACATTATGCACATCACTTTAACTGCCTCGTGGGTGTAGTGGGGTCCTGGGTTTGTTTCCCAGGACGTACAAAGTGATATAGAGATTTTTCCTTAAGGAATTGCTGTTCTATAAATTTTGGATATTGATAACCGAAGAAAAAATTCTGCGCTATAGAATCATGTGCTGAATTCATGGTTACAATTTGCACGTCGATGTCCCTGTCACTCTATATAAATATGAATTGAAAAAGTGATATTGGCACTTGCCCGGATTGAACCCACAAGCTCGTGGTAGTAGGTGATTATTTCTGTGCTATTGCCGCAAATTAAAGAAGGTACAATATGAGTTTCGCTTCTATACCGATTTCTTGAGCTACGCCAACGGTTATCAAAGATACGCATAATAAAGTGATATTTATGACCGCCTGTTTTGGGGTTTGGCCAGTTGTTGAAGAGGGGACGGACACTTTTATGGCAAATGATAGTATTATGAAAATATGTTATTTAATAGCAAGATCCCATGGTGTTCATTTGGGTCAGTTTTTGTTACCAATATGATAGCACTATATCGTTATTTTACTTGTAAGAAACTAAGGGTCAATTCATACTAGCTGAAACTTAACATAGCAAATTCACCCTTATCTCCATAAAGTAATGCACATATTTCTTCTGCGATAAAAAGAAGACGCGCGAATTTGCACGCATTCGACGGAATTCGCGCATCTGAGCGCGACCAACGCTGATAGGTGCACGTGCATTACGTTGTGAAGATAAGGGTGAATTTGCTTCGATGCGCTTCGACTCTGCGCTAGAATGAATTGACCCTAAGAGACAAACTACGTGTGGAAGGCTCACATAACTTCGCGCCTGTATTCCCCACAAGGTTAAGAAGATATGCACCTATAGGACACCCACATTTTGCCTGTTATGTTTAAGCCCGCTATAAAAGAAACAAATCCAATGAATTAAGCAGATAAATTAACTAGTCAAATGTCACAGAAACATTTGTTAGCAATAATTTGATCTTTGATGCGTTTGGAGTTAGGTTCTCGAACGACAACTGGGCCACCAAGATACAGGCTGTGCCTAGTTTGGGGCCCACGGCTAGTTCTACATAAGCACTCTTTTAACAATCATGTTACTGTTTGTATGTTTATTAACTTGTGTGTGTCAATAAATTGATTATTATTATTATTAATTACTGCAACAAATTGTCAAGCGTGCGTAAATTGAAGTTGCTAAATCGTTCAACTAATGACGGGGAAAGCGCCAGGGTAGCCCGCGAAATTCAAATTTTCTTACGATTTTTGCAATTTGCAGGTCAGTGTCATGTTGAATGTTGATTAAAATATGATTGATATTTTATGAAATAGCCATTATAGGAATTTAGAGGGTTGTATACATACTTTACGCTCGCGATTCACATTTTGTTTAAGATATAACCTAACACTGTCCTGCCAATTGCAAAAAACGTAAGAAAATTTGAATTTATCGGGTTACCTGGCACATCTCTCTTAATTTTGCGATCATTATCATTGAGAAACTAACCCTAGTATCTACGTTTTAATCGAACATCTAACATCAATAAATTCCCTCCTTAAAAAAATTCACTGCAATAAAACAACCAAAGATCTGACCCTAAAATTACGTGCCCTCAATTTAATAAGACCTTAGTGACTTTCTCATTCATTAACCCCTTCAAGGCCAAAGTTTTTGCCCACTTTTATACCAAGTTTCTAAAGAAATAGGACCATCAGCTGATTCAGTTGAGAAACTTTGTAATTTACTGCGGCAACTTGTCACGTTGCCTCTTAGTGGACTTAGAACTTAGAAGAGGTTCTGAATATATCAGATGCGGTTGCAATAATGATAGATTGTGATAGTAATGTTGGTATCTGAAGCTGTTGGGATTTGTAGTGTAGGTATATAGTTTTTAGAAGGGGGTCTGAGAACAGCGGGTTATGTGTCATTCGGGTTATACAGCATTAAGAAAAAATATCAACTGTCCCATACAAAACTTCATCATCATCATCATTACAGCCGAAAGACGTACACTGCTGGAAATAGGCCTCCCCTAAGCACCTCCACTTCGACCGGTTCTGCGCTTCTCGCATCCAACGGGTTCCTGCGGCCTTCACAAGGTCGTCGGACCACCTTGTGGGAGGCCTTCCAACGCTACGTCTTCCGGGACGCGGTCGCCACTCCAGAACCTTTCGGCCCCATCGGCCATCTGTTCTGCGAGCAATGTGCCCTGATACTTAATCGACCCAGGTGTATAGGACGGCTGATTATTTTTTCTCAGTTACGATGTTGGTTCTTTGGACAAAGTTGGTCAGTTTCATAGTCTGTACCCTGTATCATACTCAAATTTTAATATGACCATACTTTTCTGATACATGCTGTATATGGCAGGTTTTCTAATAGTTGTTCAAAATGTTACTCAATATTTACTAATATGTTGTAAGAAGTCTCATTAGCAGTAGCTATACAGGATACTGAGTGGAATTTTGGTGAATTTATTTATCATGATGGATATCACAAGCCAGTAAGTTAAAAACATGCTTTGGTAATGGGCAGCTATTAAAAAAATACTGGCTTGTAACATTTTCCCTTTTCTCATCTCTATGCATAATATTTTACTGTATTTGTGTCTTTATTCACAAATACGTAACAATTACAATAAAATGTACAAGCTAACACTAATATATATATAAGAATATAAATTCGTCCGCATCGCTGTCAACGGGATAAGTGCCCAAAAGGCTGGCAGCATTATCACGTTGGATGGCAATACTGATTCCTTGGGCTAAACCGGAATGAGAAAGTTTATAGTCGATAAGGCAGAGATTAAAACAGAAGACGAAAAAGCAGGGGATCGGGGAGGGGGGAGCCGGAGGGGGGGTTCAGGGGATCTAGGGTAATATATTATTTTTCTGTATAATATTATGTTGTTTTATATTGTTGTTAGTTAAATCACTACTTTAGAGGCCCCAACCTTTACAGAAACTGAAATAGAATGTAGATCAAAATGGAATCTGATATTGATTGTAAGACGAATAGTCTAAACGTCTTGCCATTTCAGCAGTCAAGTCTAAGATATTCTCGAATTGCGCTGGTATATAAATGTAGGTTTAGTAAAACGCATTCTGGAATTCACTCTGGATCTATTCTTCAGTGATTTGAGGCCTTACTTTAAAGCAGTACCTACAGCTGATGAAACTGACTGTGAAGAGTTCTGGCAACACAATTAATAAGGTAGCGGCTAGTCCTGTAAAAAATACTGAATGTTAACTAATAGTGATAATGAACTGTCACTTTGAATTTTTTCACAAAATATAAAAAAACCAGTCAAGTACGAGTCGGACTCGCACACGAAGGGTTCCGTACCTACCACAAGGCAAAAAACGCCAAAAAAAACGTTTTACCTTTAAATTTTAACTTTATTTCATTTGTAATGTTGTAATGTTATAGCGGCAACAGAAATACATCATCTGTGAAAATTTCAACTGTCTAGCTATCACGGTTCATGAGATACAGCCTGGTGACAGACAGACAGACGGACAGTAGAGTCTTAGTATAGGGTTAGAATAGGGTCCCGTTCTTACCCTTTGGGTACGGAACTCTAAAAATAAATATATTTTTCTTATCTGGAACGAACTACCCTCTCACTAGGAGCCGCGCGTTCTTAACTTTTGCAGATACCATAATTTATCAATTTTTATGATTGTATCTGTTATTGTTCCAAAATAAACGATTTTTATTATTATTTACTTTCGGAAAGAAATTGGGCTACAAGAATAACAGTTATTCAGATTAGAAAGTTCGCACGGTTGGCGCAGTGGTTAAGCGATTGTCTGCTGCGCTGCGTGTCGCGGGTTGTTCCGGTCTGTGTCTGGCTGTTTGTGTATGTGAGTTTAAATGTTTGTAAACGCACACACAATACAGGAAAAAGTCCTCGTGTGTGGGGAATCTAAAAAAAAAAAGTTGTTGATACCAACCTATCTTCTAGAGCAGTAGTGGCCCAGTGGTAACGGCCCCGACTTACGAGTTCTAGGTCGTGGGTTCGAACCCAGGCAGGCGCTTTAGATCCTGTAAAATATTTCATCACCACTGCTCTCAGAATGGTGAAGGAAAACATCGTGAGGAAACCGGCATGTCCTAGAACCAAAAATTCGACGACATGTGACATCTACCAACCCGCACTGGGCCGCGTGATGGTAGATTACAGCCCACTCCCTCTCGAAGAGAGAAGGCCTGTGTCCCAGCAGTGGGAAAATTAAAGGCAGATTATTATAGCACTATTATTAATAATGTTCATAATAAATGAATGCAGAACCCTAAAAGGGGTGCAGTACAAGAGCCTTCTCAAGTGCAAATACTTAAGTACTCGCCGAGGAGCCGGTCTATAAACCTGGCTGTCTAGCTAATCTTTTTAACGCGACACGACCTATTTCTAAGCTCTTTTTGAGTTGAGGGTTGAAGAGGAATTAGATTGTTTTGATACAAAAATTCATAGATTTTTCTGGGGGCTTACCATGCATTCAATATTTGACAGAAAGCAGCGGGATAATTGCGGTACGCACTCATAATCCCAATGCCAACATTTTTTTTTATTTCTTCGAAAGAACAAAAAATTACACATTATAAATATTATCTATACAAATTCGGGTTAGTTACATCATTTATAACTCATGAACGGCTGGGCCAATTTTTATGATTACAGATTTGTTGGATTTTTCTCCGCCCCAAATACCTAGCAGAATGAAAACAAGGGAAAATTCATGAAAAAAAAAGATTATGGTACGGGCCCAGAGGGCCAATTCTTGTAATTTTTAGAACGTTCATAGTCTGATCTTAGTCTCAATCTGTCAAAAATACCTCTAATCTCTCTACATTTTTGACAAGTTTTTGACATTGTTTGTCGCTGAGATGAGATTGCGAGTAGATTTTGAACGTTTTGAACTACGGGAATTGGCATACCGATGTTTTTAAAAATTCTCAAAACCCGACTTGAAAATCCAATACAAAGTTTCAATAGCCATATCTTTTACAATAGAGATCATACCACTACTCTTATACCTAATATCATTCAAATTAAAGACCATATTCTCATGGCAGAAAGCCTCGTTTAAACCGAGATGGCAGTGTGCTCATTAGCAATGTGCATATCCATGGTATTTTGAAATTCCGGCCGCAATTCTCGTTTGCACGGCACGAATACCGTCTGTCTACCGCAACGGTTTGCTAAAGTAGATTTTCTGAGTACAGTGTTAAAGTGACGGCGTGTTATAATATCTTTGTGTTATGACACGCTTGTCAAGTATACTGTATTATATTTGTAATGCCATAATCGGAGAGGTTTGTACTGAATATTATAGTTGTTTAATAAAAGGTTTACATTTTACTCGGTTATATTATTCTCTACAGTAAAATATGACGTGGCTGGGCGAAGGTAAGTAAGCGACTGGCGAGCCCGTCTCTGGCGTTCCTTTACAATATAAAAAAAAAAAAAAAATGCAATTCAGCAAATCGCATCGGGTCGCTAGGATCGCTACAGCATAATAAATGGGTATACACTACACAAATCTTAAATTACTTATTTAATTTCAAACAAATATATACATTCCTTAAAAGTTATACTTAACATACTGACTGTTCCTGGTGCATGCGATACACCGCTATATGTAAGTGTGTGTAGCGTTACCAAACGGGAGCGTTCCCAAACGGGAGTAACCCGTCAAGTTGGCCCAGAGGTAACAGCCGCCACGAGTTATTGGTCGTAGGTTCAAACCCAGACAGACGCTTTATTTTGTGTGAATCATTTCATCACCACTGCTCTCAAAACGGCGAAGGAAAACATCGTGACGAAACCGGCATGTCCTAGACCCAAAAATTCGAAGACATGTGACATCCACCAACCCGCACTGGGCCCGCGTGGTGGTTTACGGCCGACTCCCTCTCACTGAGAGGAGGCCTGTGTCCCAGCAGTGGGAACATTATTGGCTGATTATGCTAATGCCATTTATATAACTATTAGATTAGTTATGATAAAGCTAATATGAACATAATTTTCATCTATCTAAGGAGTCATCATCATCTGCCTAGCCTTTTTCCAACTATGTTGGGGTTGTTGTTGTTGTTGTTGTTGTTCATCTATCTAAAGAGTACATAATTAAAATAACGAAAACAACATTAGGTTAAGTACAGACAGCTTAGAAAACAATAATATTCTTCTAGATAGGCTAAGTGGTTATAAATAAAACTGTTTCAGTAAAAGTACGAAGCTTATGGCTGATAAGAAGATTTGATGATCGCATTGTTATTCTTACTGGTGTACAGTTAGGAAATATAATTGTTATTTTTTTTTTATAATTATGATAACACTCGCTGCGCCCCGCGGTTTCACCCGCGTGAATGTCGATCCCGTGGGAATATTGGGATAAAAAGTAGCCTATATATTAATCCAGGGTGTCAGCTACCTTCATACAAAATTTTATAAAAAAATTTCCAGCCGTTTGAGCGTGAAGAAGTAACAAACGTATAAACACTCGCACACACACAAACTTTCGCCTTTATAATATTAGTGTGAATAGTGTGAATAGCTCGGGACCATGTGGTCCCGGTCCTTTGGAAGGCGTACGAGGGGCCGAAGTCAATTCACAGAGGCCCCTTAGACACTTTTAAATGTATTATTATTATCTATATACCATTTCATACAACTGTCAAAGAATGACAGTTCAGATTTGAATATAGGCACGTGCAATTTAAGTTGGTACTCAATTTGCTAAAGAATTAATTTCCCTGACATAACAACGTATCTGTCTATCCTTTTAATTCCACCCCTTCATCGCTTATATTATTGTAATAGTCACCTACCTAAGAAAATCGATGACCTAATTCTGCCAGAGTTCAGCTGCCAAGTATCTAACACCCGATCCTACCAGCAGTCCGTCGCAAGAACAGAGAGCAGTCGTGACCCAGTGGTAACAACGGCTAGTGCTAGGCGCTTTACTTGAGTTAATAATTTCATCACCACTGCTCTCAAAACGGCGAAGGAAAACATCGTCAGGAAACCGGCATGTCCTAGAACCAAAAGGAGGCCCGCGGGGCAATTGCGTAACACATTATCTATCAATCGGAATCGGTTTCATTTTGACAGTTCAACAACATTAACTGCGTTATTTACGTGCTGAGCAGACAAATTTTTCGAACTTATGAAGCAATAGATTAGCAATTTGCTTCAAAATAAAATTTGTCAAATTCAAAATACTGGCTCTTGTGATACAGGACTTCCTAGTACAAGAGTCAGGGCTACACTGATCTTTGTGTTTTGAAGTGAAAATAAACAAATTATTATTATTAATTATTTTCGTTTATTGGTCTATTTACACATCTAATTACATTTTTAAATATTTCTTAAAATATAAAATAAGTATAAAAAACATTTAAAAATATAATAAAATATATAATATAATTTATTAATTATTATTATTAAAACGATTGATGGTGTGTTACGCAATTAGGGTGCTGTTTCCCAGCAGAGGAAACATCATGGCTGATTAAGCTTATGCTATGCCGCTTATAATACTCACAGTATCTAAGAAAATCAGTGACCTAATTCCTACCAAGTTCAAGCAAGTAACACCCGATCCTACAATCAATTCCTCAGCAGTCTGTCGCAAGAACGACCGCAGTGTAATGTAGGAAAAAACTACAAGATAAGCCTCTTATCGGCACAACGACGATATTAGGCAGGTCACAAAATCAAATCGCCTGCAGAAGCGGTAAAATTATCCCTTTGGCATAACGAGGCAGTAGTGAGCTGGCGATATGCCAGACACTATCAGCCTGGGCTTTGCATGCACCGATTAGAATAATGTACTAGTTCCAAGGAAAATATTCTGAAGTTACTATCTCAGAACGAGTTTGGTGGAAGATCGATTGACGGTAATGGGCTTGGAAAGTATTGGCGTAGATTTTTCTGAGAGCTATATTTTTATTTAGGACTACTGTGCCCCGCGGTTTCACCCGCATAAGTGTCGATCCCGTTGGAATATTAGGATAAAAAGTAGCCTTTATGTCAATCCAGGGTGTCAGCTACCTTCATACAAAATGTTATCAAAATTGGTCCTGCCGTTTGAGCGTGAAGAAGTAACAAACATATAAACACACATACACACACTCACAAATTTTTGCCTTTATAATACCTAGTAGTTTGATTTTGTGCCCGCGATTTCGTTTACGTGGATGTCGGGTGTCAATAAGTAGTAGGTTAGGGAAGGTATAGGTACAGTCAACAGCAAAAGTAGATGATCAAAGTCAGAAATTCAATACTAATGAACGGAGTTAGCGTCAGAACTGTGTGGCGTCGAAGTGATTCAAAAGTATTCTACGTAGTAAGTATTCTAAGTAGTAGTACTTCGACGCCACACAGTTCTGACGCGACCTCCGTTCATTAGTATTGAATTTCTGATTTTGATCATCCACTTTTGCTGTTGACTGTACAACTCCTCCATTGAAAAAGAAGAATCATTTTTCTCTTTTAAGTTTTGTTTTTGCACAAAACCGATTTTTTTTTTCTAAAATAAAAGCAGCCTTTGTTACTCAGTATAACATCAGCTATCTGCCACTGACAGTCTAGGCTTTTCGTAGATCAGCCCTAATAAACTGAAAGACGGATAACATTTTTTTTCTCTGTTATAAGTATCGTTTACTTTCATATGCATGCATTTAGTAAACAGCTGTTAATTTGACATTACAGACACTTAAATTTTATTCCTTTTTAGGATTCCGTACCCAAAGGGTAAAAACGGAACCCTATTACTAAGACTTCGCTGTCTGTCCGTCCGTCCGTCCGTCCGTCCGTCCGTCTGTCTGTCACTAGGCTGTATCTCAAGAACCGCGGTAGCTAGACAGTTGAAATTTTCACAAATTATGTATTTCTGTTGCCGTTATAACAACAAATACTAAAAACAAAATAAAATAAATATTAAAGGGGGGCTCCTATACAACAAACGTGTTTTTTTCGGTGTTTTTGCCTTGTGGTACGGAACCCTCCGTGTGCGAGTCCGACTCGCACTTGGCCAGTTTTTATACTTATTTATGTATTTGTATGTATAGATTGAATTTAATTGGTTTCCTTTAACAGCCACTGTACGGTAGAAAAAACATTTTAAGCCTGTATGGTGGTGAGAAGGGTTAGCTCTCATAATTTTATGTTTACTGTTATAAACCCATGATTTGGGAATAGCAGTAAGTGGCGTGCCTTGAGGGTTTCCTATTATAAGCTGACTATAAAATTGTTTTTTTCATATTATGGCGCAGGTGTTTATAGTCCTAAATTAATCATGTTACCGCCTGACGACAAAATATATTATATTGTCCAAAGCTGAAAAATATACTGATCTTAATAACTTATTTGTTTTTTCTTCCACAGCAACTGAACGCTCTGAACAAGGGAGAAGAAGATGAAGATACTATAAGCGTAGCTGAGATGAGGTCTCTTGAAGGTCATGACGACAGTCTTAAGGAAGTGGCTGACTACCAGTTCTACATAGCTTATGATTTCTATGCCAAGAACAACTCGCACTTCCACAGGTCGCCTTATTACGGGTATTATCAGGGTGAGTTTATGTACCGAAATGTATCTCTACTATAATAAAATTGACTGGCCTGTTGGTCTAGTGGTCAGTGACTATGACTGCTATGCCGGAGGTCGTGGGTTCGATTCCCACCCAGGACAAATGTTTGTGTGATGAGCATGATCATTTGTTCTGTGTCTGGGTGTAATTTATCTATATATGTATGTATTTAGAAATATATAAGTATGTTTATCAGTTGTCTAGTACTCATAACACAAGCTCTGCTTAGCTTGAGACTAGACGGCGTTGTGTGATAGTTGTGGAATATTATTATTATTATAATAATATTTAGTTACCTATAGTCATTTCTCTTATTATGAGCAGTGGTGGCCCAGTGGCAACGGCCGCGACTTACGAGTTGTAGGTCGTAGGTTCGAATCCTGACAGGCGCTTTACTTTGTGTAATTTATTGCATCACCACTGCTCTCAAAACGGTGAAGGAAAACATCGTGAGGAAACCGGCATAGCCTAGAAGCAAAAATTCGGAGATATGTGTTATCGGCCCACCTTGAAGATTATATCCCACTCTGTCACACCTATACGGGGCCTGTGTCCCAGCATTGGGAACAAGGTTAATTATGCTATGAAGTCTTTTTCTTTGTCAGTTTTCAAAATCTTTATCAAGTCAGGACACATAATGTTTGTTTTAAGATACTGAGCAGGCTATTGCATCGAACCTATCACATTAATTAATATTATAAAGGCGAAAGTTTGTGAGTGTGTGTGTTGTGTTGTGTGTGTTTATATGTTTGTTACTTCTTCACGCTCAAACGGCGGGACCAATTTTGATAAAATTTTGTATGGAGGTAGCTGACACCCTGGATTAACATATTTTATAGGCTACTTTTTATCCCGATATTCCCACGGGATCGAAACTAATGCGACTGAAACCGCGGGGCGCAGCTAGTATTTAATAACTTTATAACAAATACCTAAATAGCATACACCTTTGATCAAAATTAAATGTCCAGTTGACATCAACTTCAAATTTTTCTAAATATATTTTTAAATTTTAATTATCAGAGTGTGTCAGTGTTACATTTTGAATTCGGTCTGACATGTAAAGAAGATGGCTCAATGTCATTCTGCGGTATTCACATTACGACGCAATATATCACGTTGAATCGGTAAAGCAGATTCTGCATAAATTATATCATGCAATGAGCAGACAAAAATAGTCCTTAATGTGACAAGCATATGTTGGGTGCGACTGTACAATAGAATGTATGTGAAAATGTACATTACTCAATCATGCATCCATTTTAATGCTTTTACGGATTTGGATGGATTAGCTTCCTTTGTTTGTGGTAACTCTCAAATTCTTTTCAAAGATTATGTTATGTTGAATACCGATTTCTTGTTCCTTACACATTATGAGTAGATTCACAAAAATAACGGTTTCAGAGAAAAAAAAATCAAATACGTTATAAAGTCAGTTTTTAATAAAGAACAATGCATAAATCTGGCTGCAGTAGTGAAATTACTTTTAGAAAAAATTTGAGTCCAAATATCCAGGCGTATTTCTTCGCAGCCGTATCGAGAGATACTTAAAAGTGAATAAATCATGTTGGTGCTAGGTAATGTATTAGCCTGCTAGTTTTTAAGATCGATAGTTGAATACATGACTAAATTTATTTAATACTAATTTTAAGACATGCAGTGAATGACAACATGAAAATGATCCTAAGCGAGATATGACTAATGTAGATATGAAATGAAAAAGTCCATAGATATTTTTAATTAAAATATTCATTGAACGTAACCCGAGGGTAATGACGTTATTTTTTACGAACTGAAAAAGAAAATTGAAGAGCAATTGCTAATTTTGTTTTAGATGTACGAGTATATGAATATGATTGAGTGGGTAATATTGGAGAAAATGATTACAGAAATGTAAAAGTAAATATTTTCATAAAAGACGAAAGCTTCTTAAAAATATAATCTTGTTTTTGACTGTCATTGATCAAAGATAGATAGATGAAAAAAAAGAGATAGATTCCTAAGATGAAATATAAAATTTCATTTGTATTTTTTTTATAATGTTTTGTGTTTTTCTTTCGCAGTCCCAGCAAAGAAAAATCGGCTGTACACACCTCAGCTGAACCACATCAGTATGAAACTACCTTCAAGCCCTCTCCTCACTAACAGACCTTCAATGGACAACTTCTGCAACGCTTCCAGTATCGATGAATCCTGCGCTGAAAATTACTGCGAATGTTCTCACGTCCTTGCAGTGAAACTCAACTCAGTTGTAGAATTGATCATCGTTGATGAAGGAGTCACTTTCGATGCCAACCATCCTTTCCATCTTCACGGTCATAGCTTTAGGGTAGTCGGTCTTAGAAGACTTGCTAAAGATACCACGATAGACGAAATCAAGGCCTATGACAAAGCAGGTCTGCTTAAAAGAAATCTAAAGAACGCACCAATCAAAGATACTGTTACGGTACCCGATGGAGGATATACAGTCATCAGATTCAAGGCAGATAACCCTGGATATTGGCTCTTCCATTGTCATATTGAGTTCCATGTAGAAATTGGGATGGCGTTGGTTTTCAAAGTCGGTGAACATAAAGATATGGCCCCAGTACCAAGAGATTTTCCATCATGTGGTAGCTATTTACCCGATAACATGTTGGAACATGCGACTACGGAGAAAGCCAGGAGCGAAAATGAAGTGATTTCTATATCACATTGGTGGCCAGTGGTCTTTGTAAACAACAGTACATCATCAAGTAATAATGTGTATGCTTCAGGATTGGCAATAGTTTTTAGTATATTGTTGTTAGCATTGAATTTGAAATCATAGTTTATATTTTAGAATTTTAATCCTACATTGTTGATGTCAATAGTCCAACTGCAATTTCCTAAGAATTTTGTGTGTGGCTCGCTATTGTAATTTGTACTTACTTGAATTTTATTTATTTCTTTTAAAGTGTTAGGTTTGTATAAGATTTTTTTTGACACGAAAACGAAATAGCTGTTAATTTAATGATTAATTTTAATACGAATGTTGTAAAGAAAATAAATTAAATGGCTTTAATGTGTTTTTCAAATAAATTGCTAATCACGAGGTGTACCTATAGTTTTAGCGGCAATATTAGTGATTAGTAGGTTAGCTACATTATCTATGCCGTCGTTTCTGTCTTGCCCAGTTCAAATCTAAGTGGAAGTTATTAAAAGGTCTTTATTATGAAATTCTAATGGGGTTAAAAACTGAAAGCTCGTCATAGGTGGCAGCACTGTTCTCCGTCTGCCAGCCGGATTTTTTTGTTTATGTTTACTTTGGTCGATCACAAATTAAACGAAAACTAGATAAATATGTACACGATTTGGAGTGTAGCACTATTAAAAGGCGAGCTAAGGAAAATGAAAGCGTAAAAAAGCATCTGTTTATGAATTAATTATGCGTAAAAGAAATCGGTTGTTTACAATATAGGGATAGCGACAGGTAGCTATAAAATTCTTAGACACTGGATAGTAGCGACATCTGACGTGAGCAAGTGGCAGTTTTTATCCCTATTAGAAATACGTTCCAGGAAAAAGATTAGGTAAAATATTGTTTTTTTTCTTAACTCTCGGTGTTCAAAATATTATATTTTCCAACGAATTTTATTTAGGTTCTTCCTAGTGTAAAATTAAAATGCTGCGATTTTAGACTTCTCCAATACAAAATCTTCCTGCATAATATTATACTCGGTATGTAATTTCTTGCAAGTTGTCTGTGTTATTTCTACGCTATAAGCAGTTTCTGTATATTGAATAGTACTTACTTAAGTTTCATCATTATAATCGTCTGCTTCATCGCAAATATTAATACTTACATCAGGAGATTATTATATAAGTCTGTGATTGGTTAAAAACGAATCGACCCAAAAAAGTAGTAATGAACATTTTGAAAAAATGTTTCTAAGATTTGTTAGACGTCGTTGATGATATGTGATATTATTTAGTTTCATAATGTTAATGTAATATAGTTATTAAGTATTTTATAATAATGGAAAATTAAGTACACTTACCAACAGCATAATTATTGTTGTTTTATTTTTGTCAAAGTATCTTCTTTACAGCTCTGGACAGACAGAGATGGAAGGAGAGTAAGGGACGTCTTTGTCCATCAGTAGAACATTAATGGCTAATTAAAAAAAATTAAAACAATTCTTTAATGTGCTTTTTTACTTGTTTCTAATGCATCCGTAGTCATACCATTTATCATGCTTTTTTTTATAGTTAACTTATACTGTCCCGCAGCTGGGCAAAAGTCTCCCCATATTTTCTTATTATCTTTACGCTGTGCCTTCTCCGGCCGGTCGGTTACGAATAATCTAAATCGTCCCGTCAGCGATATATATATTTATAGGCCTCGGTGACGACGCCCATCTTCAGGTACCCTGGTGTGACGATCCTGGTCCATCTGTCTTCATGCATCTTATAAGTGTGGCTCACCTAGTCCTATTTCAGCCTCGCAGAATTAACGCCTTATTTTGTTAAAATAAGCTTGCGTTACCAGTGTAAAACTATTTTTGGGTACATCTATTTTGATATCAGCTTCCAGTCTTACCGGATGCATCTTAATACCACTACCATGTAGTGCTTAGCTGACATTCATAGCCCAGTAACTGGGTAACACGATGCCCCTTGATAAATTATCACGATGAAAATAAGCATAATCATCTCCGTTATGATAATTATGTATATGAGGTGTTGTAGCTGAAGCGACAATCGATGAACGTTGTTTTCGGCGAATAGTTCTATCGGCGATGGATTTATTCGTGGAACCAACCGTCGACTAAGAGTGATTTCGGCGAACCGTACCATCGGCGAAGAGGAGATCGCTATACCGTTCTGAGCTCTCAGTAATAGGTGTACACTAACTTTATCAGAATATTCATACCTACATAGAAAAGTTATTCTTGTGACCTGTCATAAATTTAATTTAAATCTACAATTCGCACATAAACTAGAATCCAACCACCAATCAAAACTTTATTAACGTGCGCAGAGTTAACATCAATATTAATGTTGTTTAGTTTGAAATATAAAACCAACATGTTGATAACCAGTAACTGGGTTGTGGAGGTCAGTTAGGTAGACACTCCATCTTGTTCCCGGCCATTCCCGTAGCGGGTCCCGCATGTCCCGCATGTCCCCCAGTCTAGGGGGGGTGGCCCAGACGGGGGGACATGCGGGACCCGCCAGCTAGGCGGGCATGCGCCGGGGGGGTTGTGGATGCAAAGGCTGAGCCGGATTCCCATGACCTCCCCATCAAGGCGATGAGGGAACACCGCTGAGTTTTAGTGGGTATACTGCCACCCTGGCAGGGAGTCCCACATACTCCGTCTCTTCCCCCGACGAGCGGAGATGCGTAACGTCATTTCAAAAAGGTAGACACTCCATCTAAAATACTGGAATTCAGCTGCATCCAGTTAGACTGGAAGCCGACTGCAACATATCTAATAAAAAACTAGGCAGATGATGATGTTGATGACAAAAAAAATATTGAAAATTAGACCTATGTTGTTGTTGGATTACTAAAGCTCAGTTAGTAAATACTTACGTTTTGGCATTGTCTCTACTGTACATACACCATCCCCATCTTATTTTATTATTTCACATAACATAACGCCTGTAATATTCGAAGGACTAAAAAATAATACATACATACATAATGAGCCTATAACGTTCCCACTACTGGGACACAGGCCTCCTCTCAGTGAGAGGGAGTGGGCTATAATCCACCACGCGGGCCCAGTGCGGGTTGGTAGATGTCACATGTCTTTGAATTTTTGCTTCTAGGACATGCCGGTTTTCTCACGATGTTTTCTTTCACCGTTTTGAGGGCAGTGGTGATGGAATAATTTACACAAAGTAAAGCGCCTGTTTGGGTTCGAACCTACGACCTACAACTCGTAAGTAGCGGCTGTTACAAAAAAAAATTAAAATGAATAAGGACTAGGTAGCTAAGGTAGGTACCTATAGTACATACATTCACTTTACGCCAGTTATTTTTAAGTCCCGTGTAAAAAGGGGCGAGCCATCAACCGGCCACGAATCCAGACTCTGGGCTGCTACTGAGCAATTCGTGATGGAATGATAACCTCCTTTTTTTTGAATTCGGTAAAAACCAAATAACACTTTGCTTGCTTCTGCTGTGTACGCGACCACTAGACCAACGAAGCTGGCTACAACAGTACTTTCAGGTTGCTAAGGGAATTAAGGTAATCCGGGGGCCAGGGGGGGTTGATTCTGCCAAAGTGACCTTTTTAGGCCACCTGGTTGGAAAAAACCCTAATAGTAATATGAGTCTGGCTCCGTCTGAATGCACGAACCGCAGGCACGAGGAGCGGTGGCGAGCAGAACGATGGCAATGGAACAAAATTGTTCCATCGCTACCGCTGCGCTTGACTACCAATCCTCGCCGCTGGTTTCGTGCCCGTAGTTTCATTCAAAATCGATCGTCGCGCCAATACACGATCAGCGCGTTCATATGTCACTTTTTGTTCGGAAAATCGGAAGGCGCCCTCTGTCGGCACACACACAGTGACATATAAACGCGACGAAAGCTTTCGGTTAGGACCCGAGGTACGACTCACTTTAGAGGCTCTAAACATGAATTCTTCAAGCTACAAAGTCAAACGAAAACATTTTACGAAATACCACTTCAAAATGGATTAAAAGTTGCACGGGAAATCACGAAGATCATTTAGCTATAAATAAATTATTACGATATTGACCAGCCCGTTAAACATTCGCCACCATCAAATAGAGCAGCTCAAAATCCTCCACCAATTTATTAAATTAGTAGGCAAACTAATAAAGCGTCATTTATTATTAAATATCTAATTAACGACCAGTCAAATAATTAAGTCAGCCTCAATGCGGACATCAGATTAACAGATTGGAGCGGACATCCGGCGCGTAGACACAAAATAATTTGGTGCAGAAGGCAGGCTTCACACAAAAGGTTTAAAAACTCAAAGAGGTAGCATGCAGCTGTTTTATATGCGCACCGAAATTGGAGGACGTGCGATCGTGAGATGGGCCCAACTTGGTGACGGGTCCCGCTAGGCATGGCGGTTTTAGTCGGAAAGAGTCCGACATAACCCTCCGTTCATCAAAAACATAGGGTATCCATGAGGATTTGAATACGTTAACCCGAAATTCTATTATTTTTATTATATAATTTTATCTGACAATTTTAAAGAAAATTATATTGACTTCAACTTTCGTAGATGATTTTTAGATAACAATTAACTAATGTTATTCAAAAAAATTATTGTGAAAACATAGAAAGTTAAAACGTTGTATATACTGATGAATGTATTAGGTACTTAATCATTTTAATGAGTGATTGCATGAATTCTTCTTCTTCTCCGAAACGACCAATTGGAACCGTGCACCTAGCTTCTGATGTTTCATAACCACTCAAATGTCCGAAAACCCCAAAGATATTTATGTGAAATAAAACATTTTTTAATTTTGATTTGAATTTAACCTGAATGCCAATTCCCGTAACTAGAAACGTTCGAAATCTAGTCGCAATCTCATCTCAGTGACAACCAATGTCAAAAAGTTGTCAAAAAGTAGAGGTAATTTTGACAGATTGAGACTGAGATTAGACTGTGAACGTTCTTAAAATGACGAGAATTGTCCCACTTATCAGGGTTTGTTTACTCTTCGGTCAGATACATTTGAAACAGACATTAAGCGTGTAAACAAATGCAAATCGCGCCTCAAGGAGATGTCAGCACCAACTGACGGGGTCCGCTAGGGCCGATGCCCGCCAGGGTCGCGGGTGGTTCGAAAGAGATACCGTGGCCCCTGGCACAGGCAAGTAAAGGAACACGGGTGGGTTTTAGTCAGTAAGAGTCTGACACTCCCTTCCGCTCCGCCCAGAGCGGGAGAAATCATCAAATGAGTCCCCATTTGATGATTTCTCACCCAAAAAAAAAAAAAAAAAGGGACTGCTGCGAGTGCGCTCGCACTCGCTGTACGTTAAGCGTAGGTATATACTGTATATGTGTGCGTGCGTTTTCGCTCTTTGTATGGAGCCAACCTTCTGTACGTATTTATTTTGTGGTGTGAATCTGAAATCATGTCTATGCAAGGATTAATCTCGCGTGCAAATAATCTCATGTGTTAATACGAGGTTTATGTTTCGGTTTTGGGTTTGGTTTTCTTTACGGAATTAATTTTGTAGTTATTTTGATGAAATGAAGATTTTTTTTTGTAGGGTTTCGACTAATGTAGAATAGAATAGCGATAATAAGGATAAATGATTTTATTTTGTAAGTAGGTTTTCACAGACACTTTTACACGTCAATCATATTTTTTTAAACTAGATGAGGTCGGCGTTTCCTATTTGACTACTCTAAGAAGAACGGCCGAAACAAACTCAGAGGTCACAGTCTCTTTTAAAGTCCAGACATACCTAATCTTGTTCAGGTTTTATGAAGACTATGTAGATCGCTGCCTGAGATGGTCTTTAGAAGAAAGAACCACATATATTCAGAGGATCTGTCCAGTCAGTCAGTTCAACTCAAAGCTTAAGGAGCTCAACGATTCGACGAACAATACCAAAGAAATTACTCCGCATTAATTACTCAAACTGCCAGATCATTATCAAAATTAACTGAGACGTCACGCAAAACCCTCTTATCCATTCCAAAACGTAGATCTCTATGGAGAAGAACGGGCAAGAAACTCCAAGGACACTCTTTTAAATCAAGATATTACACAAAATTCTGGGTAAGTACTGTGAAGCTTGAGAGGCTTCACATTTAATAAAAGAGTTAATACGTTTTAACTCTATATTGTTTAAATAATCTTACTCAACATTAATATTATAAAAATTACTTCTTTTATCTTTAACCGTCATATTATATCTCCCTGACATAACGTCTTAACCTTTTTTATCTACACCCAATAAACAATATTAGTAGCCAGTGCTACTTTGAGGTTGGCATACATAACAAGCCTCTACATCAGCTACATCCCCATTGAATAAAAGTATTAGCATAGCTTCATCACTATGCAAGGCTTTTATTCACAAGATTAAAAAAAATTAGACGTCTTCCTACTTATTACTAGTCCTATAAGGAAAAAACTACCTAACGCCCGAAGTTAACACTGTGAGGTCCAGCTTTTTCTAAAAGCAGGGCTCAAGTCAGGACAAACGAAACATTTAACTAACACTTCCTCAAGTGCCAGGTAAGTCTACATTTAAGAGTGCTAAAATGCTTCAACACAAACTAACGTTGTCATGCCTGAACCTCGTCATAACAAAACGAGCGAAAAAGATGTGACTTGGCCTCCTTCGATAACAAATGATGTGGAAGTTCACATCGGCCTGGATGAGGCTTACCGTGTTAACTGAACTTAACTTCAGATCCTTTTACCCCATCGGACGGTATCAGCCAGAGGGAGCGAAAAGTTATGAGGCCAGTGTTCAAAAATCTAATAAGTGGCTGAACTCCATTATATTCAAAAGATACTCCGCGTTTATAATAACTATACCATTTACAAAAAACTGTGGGTGCTCCAACCCAAGCTGAACCAGTTGTGTCAACTCAACACACTTTGCAAAGGCTATGCCCCGTTAGCAAAGTTGGTTTCAACTTAAGCTGATCACTCCCCCCTCTAGAGAGTGACAACAGTTTTTATACAACCCTCTTCCTCCTATAACGCGCATTACTATTTTCTGGAGTTCACTCACACTAAACATGGCCTATGTAATTTAGAAAATGAAGACGAAGTTTTTCAATCCCTCAAGCCTCATGGAGCCGTGAGACCTTAAGCCTCACGCTCCCAGCTGCGTCCGAAGTATCTTCCCAGCATATGAAACACACATACAAACACATGTTAATTATATGTAACATATTATCAACTAAAATAATGTATCAACAATCATGATGAACATCCAATTGACATATTTATAATGACAAGACAAAATAAGTATCAATAAAAAAAAACAATAAACATTTTCATCAATTTCTAATAACATGAAAAGTTTTTAATCCTAATTTAAAAAGTTTTTATCTTTATCCTTCCATTTCCATTTAAAATATTTACTTTCTAGAAATAAAATATTCTTAAACAAATGATAATTATTTTTATCCGACTGCGTCAGAAGGAAGGTTATGTTTTTAGCAAATGTTTTTATGAATTTATAACTATTTATAAAACACTTTAAAATTGAACATTTTGTTCTAGCATTTCTACTACATTGGAAACCCTTCTTCTTGCGTACTTTTCTTATATTGATCGTTATACAACGAGATTTATTTTTATTAGACTTTGGGATAACTACGCGATGAATGTTTGGGAATGTTTTAATATTATCAACGACAGAATCATTACAGTTATCTTCTGCGAACGCATCTGTAGAAGAATTAAATGAGCTTTTAATTTTCACAGAAATGTCTTTCACCTCTACATCTTCATCTCTGCTTGCAACCAATATTAAATCACCTTCAAGTAACCCAACTTCATTATTCATCTTAGTATTTTCAACTGACCGTACGAAGATTTGAGCATTATCCTTTACAGTTGAAAATTGGTCATTCTCCTTTGTTTCATAAACATTTAATGAAAAATTATTTTCATCAATCTGATCATCAACGATGTTATTTATTTTGGTTTCCTCATCATGATCATTTTGCTCATCCATAGGCTCTGAAACATAGCTACATACATTAACTATAACTGGAATGGACTGACCCGATTCCCCGTTCTCTTCCTCGTGTTCATTCTCGAACACTTCCATCAGCACCTCAGCCTCTGCGGGGCTGCAAACTTGGCTGCTGCGCTCGTCTTCATCTTCTTCAACATCTGCTTCTACACTGCACTCTTGGCTGCTGCGCTCGTCTTCAACTTCATCAACATCTGCTTCTACACTACATAACACAGAAGCATCATCATCTACATTTAAAACATAATTTTGTCTGCATTCTTCTGACGGAACCTTTAACATCTCCTCTTTCCTCGCTTTATAAAATGCTTCGTGACATCTGCACGGGAACTCCTCACGAAAGCCATCGCATATCTCCTCAAATGACATATCCTCGCGATACATCCACTTAAAACAAGCCAGAGCTGCTCCTTGGAGATAAGCCTGCATTATCAATGCCCAATCACTTTCACGCCATCCATAAAGTGTGGCAATTGCTCTGTATTGTTCAAAAAATTTTTCCAGGCACATATTAGATCCTGAGAAAAGCGCATACATCTTGCTTTCTTTATAAAAATAATATTTCAACCACTTTTTTTTTTTTTTTTTTTTGCGGATGGGAAATCATCAAATGACCCCTCCCGCTCTGGGTGGAGCGGAAGGGAGTGTCAGACTCTTACTGACTAAAACCCACCCGTGTTCCTTCCTTAGCCCTTTATGTTCCGGGCCAGCGGTAACCCTTTCGGACAATCCCGCTGACCCGGCAGGCTTCGGCCCTATGGGGCCCCTCCTCGATGCTGACATCTCTTTGAGGCGCGCGTGGAACACGTACGCGCCGTCCGGCACGGGCCTGGTCCTGATCGGACGGTGAGCTACCCATTACTCTCCGCCCGCAGGCCCGCGCCTACGGTGGCCGGGAGTCGTCGCGCGGCTCCCGACGCCCGGAGCGTCTCCCGCGGCGGCTGGGACGGGAGGCTCTCTCCCTGAGCCGTCCCGCCACCTCCTTCGCTAGCATGACTGCTTCGCAGAAGGAGGTGACTGCCTCCCACTCCCTCTCGCCCCGGACCATGGCTTGCACCAGGGCCGGGCGCGAGAGGTCGCCGCCGCTGCCGATCGCCTCTACGAGGACACGGCGGTGCTCCGCCCAAGCGGGGCAGACCTCCACCGTGTGCTCCACCGTGTCCTCTGGGCGATCCTGGCAATGGTGACACCCGGGCGTTTCCTCCCGCCTGATGATGTGCAGGAACCTCCCGAAACATCCGTGTCCGGTGAGGACCTGCGTCAGGCGGTAGGTGAGGGCGCCGTGGCGCCTCCCTAGCCACTCCTCAAAGAGGGGTCTTATCGCCGCTATCGCGGCGTGCCCTGCGCTGGGTTGCGACAGTCGTTCCTTCCATGTCGCCATGAGATCGCGCCGGAGCTCAGTCCGCTCCGCAGCGATTTGCCGCGGAAGCGGAACTTCCCCCCGGCTTAGTGCCTCCGCGCGCCACTCATAGACGCGCGCGAGGACCATCGCCTCCAGATCCCATGGCGGCAGTCCGGCAATGAGGCTTGCCGCCTCGCCAGAGATCGTGCGGTAGCCCCGGATAAGCCTTATGGCTACCACCTTCTGGGGCGCGTTCAGGTAGTGGGCGGCTCGCCGCCGCAGTGAACGCGCCCACACCGGGGCCCCGTATAGGGCCATGGACCGCACGACCCCCGCGTAAAGCCTCCGGCAGGAGGCGTTTGGCCCCCTCAGGTTGGGCAAGAGCCGCTTGAAGGCGGCCCCGGCCCGTTCCAGTTTGGGGGCCAAACGTCGGAAATGCTCGACGAAGTTCCACCGGCTGTCGAGGACGAGACCCAGGTACCTCATCGTTGTCTCGACGCCGATGTGAACCCCTCCTACCGTTAGTTGGGATCCCGATGGTGGCGCGTTCCGGGGCCCATGAAACGACATGGCCTCGGACTTGTGCAATGCCACCTCGAGACCCAACTGCCGGATCCTCTCCACGACTATCGCAACCCCGCGTGTCATCGCGTCGGCCGCCGCCTGATGCGACCTCCCCTGCGCCAGGACCAGCGTGTCGTCAGCGTAGCAAACCACGCTGACGCCATCAGGGAGGTCGGCCCGCAGCACCCAGTCGTAGCCGATGTCCCACAGGAACGGCCCCACGACCGATCCCTGTGGGACACCGCACGACATCTCTCGCCGGTTCCACTCCCCATCACGACCGGGGTAGCTGACGGCTCTGTCCGTCAGATACGCCTCGACTATTCGACGGAGGTAGGGCGGCACCCGGTGATACCGGAGTGCCTCCACAATGCAGCTCCAGGGCAGGGTGTTGAACGCGTTGGCGATGTCGAGTGACACCGCCACGACGACCCCACCCTGGGACACCGCGTCCCCCGTCGTGAGGGCTCTCACGCGCATGATGGCGTCCACCGTCGAGCGCCCCTTGCGGAAACCAAACTGGCTGTCCGCAAGATCCGGCCCCGTCCTCACCAGGTGCCCGACGAGGCGGCCCACAATCACTCTCTCAAAGAGCTTGCCGACCTCGTCGAGCAGCACGATGGGCCGGTATGCGGACGGAGAGTCCGCAGGGCGCCCTGGCTTCCGAATGAGGACCAGCTTCCCCGTCTTCCAACGGAGTGGAAACTGGCCTCTCTCCAAACATGCGCTTAAGAGCGCCTCCAGTCGAGGCCCGAGAGCCCTCGAGGCCAGGACCCAGGCTTTACCCGGCAAGCCGTCGAGTCCTGGGGCGGTATTTTTGGCCTTCAGCCTTCCTACCGCCGCTCTCAGTTCTACCCCGGTCACTTCAGGGATGTCGTCGTCGTCGTCCGCGTGGTCCGCTTCGGGCACCGCAATTGGCGGAGCCATGGGCGGGGGGGTGTGCACCCCCCGTGAAGGGAACAGAGATATTTCAACCACTTAGCTTTTATTTTTTCCGGCGACGATTCTGCGCCTGTTCTATACTCACTCCCCTTATTTTGGTTTGCAACTCGTTGGCGTGCGAGAGGCTGTCTCTCTGTTTTGCGACTTCTGCGCTATATTTCTGCGCTATACTTTTTTAAAAATTCGCAGAAACAAAATTCCGTACGTGGTGGGCGTAGTTTTATTATTCTTTTTGCGCCTCCACCACATGTGAAGCTTGAGAGGCTTCACATTTAATAAAAGAGTTAATACGTTTTAACTCTATATTGTTTAAATAATCTTACTCAACATTAATATTATAAAAATTACTTCTTTTATCTTTAACCGTCATATTATATCTCCCTGACATAACGTCTTAACCTTTTTTATCTACACCCAATAAACAATATTAGTAGCCAGTGCTACTTTGAGGTTGGCATACATAACAAGCCTCTACAGTACATTGTTCTTGTTGCTTCTATGTGTGAGAACAATGTAAAAAAAAGAACAAAAATGAAGAAACAATTCATAATATAATACATATTTAAAATAAGCCTTCGTGGAACCGACGGCGCCCGTTCACGAACATGACGCGTGGATCAGCACCATCCAGCTCAATTTTATAGGGAACCGAATGATCCAACACACGTGCCACCATCAGTGAGACATTTAGTGAGCATGACACATTCTCAACTGCCATGCTCTTTCAAGTCAACATCAAAAAATCATAACAAACTAATATTAAAAACTTCTTAGAAATAAGTACTCAGAATAATTGTATTTAGAAGACAATAGTTTAAGTACAGACGCCATCAAGATAGCCGTAACTGTCAAATTTTCCCAATCAAATTTGAACCTTATGCTTTAGCGATAAAGTTGAAAATCTATTAAAGAAATTTAACAGATTGTAGTAACTTGATGTGCTGGCGTCTGTACACCTAAGTACATACTTATTTACTGGCATTTACATTAATATTATGTCTATTCAACGAAATTATTTCAAAGGGATTACCTATTGAATTAGTATGTCCCAATTTCGTAAACCTTTTTAATAATAACAATATGTTCCCAGACACAATTAGTACCCTAGATGTTTTGATGAAATTACTTAAGACCTTAATTCTCTTTAGATATAATTTTTTCAGAATAAGTTTAATTTCTGCAAAAGATGAAGGCTTTTTGATCTTTGGAGTTTGGAAGACAGACAGGGATGGATTAAAAAATTAAATTAGTTTATTGTGCTATAAGCAGTGGTGGCCCAGTGGTAACGACCTCGACTTATGAATCGTAGGTCGCGGGTTCGAACTCAGGCAGGCGCTTTTACTGTGTGTAAATAATCTCTCAAAACAGTGAAGGAAAACATCATGATGCAGCCTGCATGTCCTAGAACAAAAAAAATCGAAGACATGTGACATCTACCCATCTACCAACCCGCAATGGACCCGCGTGGTGGATTACGGCCCACTCCCTCTCACAGAGAGGAGGCCCGTGTCCCAGCAGTGGAAACATTATGTGCTGATTATACTTACTAAATTAAATGACTAACTTTGGCTTCATTTATCATTAAAGTTCCTTTTCTAAAGATCCTATTTACCTTTTCAATTACAGAAAAAAACTAAAAAAAAGTGCGTGAAAACAGATCACAGTAGAATCACATCTCCAGGGAACTTTCCCAATTAAGATAACAGGGTAAGGTCTAAATCAAGTCACAGAAAGAAAGGTTCCTCTAATAAATATAGTAGAAAGATGGGTGGTGCTCTCCTCCGGGTGGATGCGAGAAAAATGGGCCTATGTTGCCTGCTATCTAAGATCTTTGCTTGCGTATATTACGGCGCGTGGCTGCAGTCACACCGAAGGCTTTATCCGAAGGCTAATTTCCGTAATTAAAAATGAAATTAAATAAACATTTCATTTAAGGGGCTTACAGGACCTAAACGCAAAAAACGCAAGTTTTAGAAACAATAAAAGCATATGATCGACGACTGTAAACAAAATCAGAAAAATATATGATATTTTTCAGGATATATGCTAGGTAGATTCTGTGTTAAAAACCATAATACAACTAATTTGATACGATAGAAAAAAATCATGACGATACCTCTAAAAACTTCCTTTTTACAATAAAAACCATACTAATATACATACAATCATTCTAATTTTCTGTCAGATTATTCTACAAGCAACATATTAAAACACTACTGTTTTAATTTTTTAATCCAAAAAATAGATTTTTTGTAATTAAATAATTGCTTCATATTTTGCAATATATTACCAACGTTGTGTCATCGCGCTTCTCTTTCTTTTCTATGCAGTCCGACAGTGACCGCGCTTTAGGTCATGTAAGCCCCTTAAGGCGCATGGCTGCAATTACACTGAAGGTTTTAACAGAAAGCCAATTCCCGTAATAAAAAATGTTCAAAATCTAGTCGCAATCTCATCTCAGGGACAATCAATGTCAAAAACTTGTCAAATATGTAGGGAAATTAGAGGTATTTTTGGCGGGAGCCTGCCGTTTTGCCGAAAAGATTTTGCCAAAATTTCACTACCCAAACAAATTTTCGCAACCTTTTATTATACCAATGCAATGTTTGGAATAATTTTAGTATGCACATTTTCATTTGGTCGAATTTTTACTTGGCAGAATATTATTAAGGATAATGTCATTTAGGCATTTGGTCTTTAATTAAATGATTTATTACGGCAAACAATCTTTAGACAATAAACGTTTGGTCAAACGATTTTTTATGACAAAAAATATAAAGGCATAAATAAGATTTTTTGAGAATTTTTTTTTTTGGGAATTAAATAATTAAAAAATGCAATTTTATTTTAAAATAATCATTTATTTAATACAAAATATTTGTAACTTACTATTTTAATTTTTTTGCAATGGACATTATCGAGAACCGAATTAGTTACGAGGTTAATTATAAAAAAAAATGCTTAGGTTAGGTTAGGTTAAAACTGTGACCTCCTACGCACGAGCCGAGCGAGCGAAGCGAGCGGTGCCGCGGCAGCGGCCGGCGAGTGCCAGAAACGACTAAATTATATAGAAAAAAATATGGAAAAAAGAGATTATTTTTAACAGGCTATCGAGAACCGAATTAGTTAGACGAGGTTAATTATTAAAAAAAAATGCTTAGGTTAGGTTAGGTTAAAACTGTGACCTCCTACGCACGAGCCGAGCGAGCGAAGCGAGCGGTGCCGCGGCAGCGGCCGGCGAGTGCCAGAAACGACTAGATTATATAGAATTATTTCAAAAAATACTACCAGAATACTTAATATTATTATTACCTGTTTAGAATTTGTCCCAAGTGGAAAAAACACCCTTGTAATAAAACGTCTTCAAAGTTAGATCTTATGCTTGAAATGGCTGCCTTAAAACTGCGAAAACTGACGATACTAAATATTTGGCAAATGTAATTTTGCGTAAAATGAGTTATTCCAACTGAAATATTTGACTAAATAAAAATTGGTAAAAGTACTAGTTGGTAAACAAGTTATTGTTTAAACGTTCACTTGCCAAACATTAGGTTTGGGTTACAATTATTTTTGAAGAGATTTTTTGCTAAGTAATAATTTGGCAAATGAAATTATGCGGAAAATTGTTTGGGAAGTGATAATTTGGCAAAATCTTTTCGGCAAAACAAGGGAGACCCATTTTTGGCAGATTGAGACTGAGATCAGACTGTGAACTTTCTTAAAATTACGAGAATTGCCCCTCAGCTTTTTCATGTGAACCAAATTTTATATTATTTGGTGAGTTAAATTTTTCCTAATTGTGCAGACGCCAGCACATCAAGCTACCCAAAACTGTCAAATGTTCCCAATCAACTTTGAACCTTATGCTCTTGTATTATAGTTACCACATTCCACTTTTATTGTAATACATATTCTCTGTAATACTGTTCCACTAGACAGCCGTAACGTTATGTTTAATATATTTCAAATGTATTTATCTAATCTCGCCATAATGTCGGCGCCAAAGAGTAAAGTAACCGCCTACGACCATTTACTTGTCACAGCAATGCCACAGACACACCAGAGTGCCTACCATAGATTATAGTGCCTACTACCTCTGACACTGCAAGGCATAGACAAGTAATGAGGTTACGCCTGGCGCAGATTGAAAAATGAATTTTTTTTTTTTTTTTTTATTTGCTAATATTTTACATATTTATTTATATCTGTAACTACCCGTGACATCACAGCGGGCCCTATCAGAATACCAGCGCTGCGACATTTATTTTTTAAATGTCGCAGCATCATGCTGAGATAGGAGCCTTTTGGCCTCGTATAGGACTTTGTTTCATTTTCCTTTTGTTACTTTTTTTTTATATATCTTGGAATTTTATTTTACTGTGTTTAGTTTAGTTTGTGATCTTCCTGTACGAGTCGCAATAAATACTTTTTCTTTCTTTTCTTTCTGGCGGTAATGTTGAAAATCAATTAAAGAAATTTGACAGATAGTAGTAGCTTGATGTGGTGACGTCTATACAAAAATAACACATAACTTGATCCATCCCTCACCGCTGTATTTCCTAAAGGGTTAGGCGGAGGTTGTACCCTTATTACACCCACATGTCGCCAGTTATATTTAAGTCTCATGTAATAGGGGTCGACCATTACCATCAATCTAAACTAAAAAAAACCGGTCAAGTGCGAGTCGGACCAGCGCACCGAGGGTTCCATACAAATTTGTAGGTATGGAATTACAAATTTCCGGTTTTCGGATTTTTTCCTTCACTTGTGTTACATAAGATTGCTTCTTGCCAAATTTCATAATTCTAGGTCCACGGGAAGTACGCTATAGGTTTTGATTCCCTTGCGAATGCCAAAGTATGCGGCATAAACGGAACATAAACGCCCATTTCTTATGATTGCGTTGACTTAGAAGTTTGATTTTTTCACTGCTTTAAGGGATTGCATCCCTGAGTATTTGATATTAATTTCAACATGATAACTCTTCGCGATCCTGAGAAAAAGGGTCTTGACAGACAGACAGAGGGACAACAAAGTTATCTTATAAGGGTTCCGTTTTTCCTTTTGAGGTACGGAACTCTAAAAACATAATTTTTGTAAATAAATAACATAAAAAGTTCACGTGTAAGCAAGATTATCTACTGGTTTACTGTACGTGAAGCAGGCAAATTTATTCAGCTAGTCCATATTTACATATGTGATTCATGGAACTGTGAACTTGTTAAGAACTTAAGAACAATAGTTATTACTAAGTTTTCCAAGTAAAACCGAAACTTAGGCCCGCGGGGAGACATTGCTAAACACAGACACCTTCCAATCAGTCAGACAGGCGGCATCTGATACTTAACCAAGGGGAGAGTTGGACACATCATCTCGAGAAGTTCCTCAAGGAAGAGTTCTTACCGAAGGGTGTTGTGTACCGCCGGTTTCGTGGCCGGCTACATGATACCAGTCAGCGAATCACGACGCAGACACTTAGTGTGCTTTAATTTGTTAGTTTTTAGTGTAATTATAATGTTGTATTGTATTTAATAGTATTTTTAAGTTAATATATTCATATTGTATTGTGTGCGTTTTATATGGGCCTTGATGTCTGAAATAAATGGATAATAATTATAATAATATGGAACGCGAAGAGCCAAATACATAACATACATAGATAATCAGCCTATAATTTTCTGACTGCTGGGACAAGCTTCCTGTCTGTGAAAGAAGTGAGGAAGTGGACCATAATTCACATCGCTGGCACAGTTGGTGGATGTCACATGTCTTCGATTTTTAGGGTTCCGTACCTCAAAAGGAAAAAACGGAACCCTTATAGGATCACTTTGTTGTCCGTCCGTCCGTCTGTTTGTAAAGACCCTTTATCTCGGGAACGCGTGAAGGTATCGAGTTGACATTAAACCATATACTCAGCTCTACAGTCCCTTGAAGCTGTGAAAAAATCAAATACTTAAATTAACGTAAAAAAGAGATACGGCCGTTTATGCCGCAAAATATGTACTTATATTTCGACACTCTCAAGGGGATTAAAATTTAAAGGGTACTTCCCGTTGACCTAGAATCATGAAATGCAAGGCAAGAAGCAAGATCATCTAGCTAAAATAAAGGAAAAAAATCCGAAATCCGTTTTGTACGTACATTTAAAAAAACCCGTGATAAACTATTTACATAGCTACAAAGTACAGAACCATATTAATACCCTCGGTGCGCGGGTCCTTATCGCACTTTATACCGGTCTTTTAAATCTAGGACATGCCGGTTTCCTCATGATGTTATCTTCATTGTTTTGAGACGCAATTTGGGAGGGGCCTAGGCCTGGCAGGAGACTGCGATAGCCTAAATAAAATTGATGGACTAACCTTTTTATTATTCTTAAAAATGTCAGTAAAATGCATGCCAAAAAATGTGAGTCCATCAATTTTATTTAGCCTATCGCAGATTGTTGTTGGTGACCAGACGCAACTATTACGAAGTAAAACAACAAAATTACACTACGGTGTGACAACAGCCCTGACGTCCTATATTTTCTTTAGGCCTGGTAAATAGATATTAGCTTGGATAGAATTGAAAGATATTGATTATTTGCCACCATGAGAAGCAAAGTGAGTGCGTGTGAGTAATTATCTATAATAATATATATGACTTTTTATTTGGTCTGAGATATATGTAGGTACTTACGCTTATTTATGAAGATGTGAACGGAGAATTACTGGGTGAATAAATTTACTGGAAGAGGCTCACAGAAATTGAATGCGTTACTGGTCTCAAGATAGCTGAGTTGTTACATGATGCAATACGGGTAGTCAGACGCCCAAAAGTCTGACAACCAGTCTTACCAAGGGGTATCGTGTTCCCCAGTAACTGGGTTGTGAAGGTTAGATAGGCAGTCACTCCTTGTAAAGTACTGGAATTCGGCTGCATTCGGCTAGACTGGAAGCTGATCCCAACATAGTTAGGAAAAGACTGGTTGCCAAACTTTAGGCCTTGTGTCTACCTCTAACGACTGTCAAAGATCTACGAATGAAAGCCGGGACCAATTGCTTTCCGAGCCACGAGACAGAACTCAAACTCAAACCATTTATTTCAATTAAACCTTGTACAGGCACTTTTGAATTGTCAAAATTAAATAGTCTGTCAGATTCACCTGATCAACAGTTATAATCTACTAAAGAGATTAAAATCGCATGTGTTTATACACAATATTCGGGACTGTTATTAGGAATTTTTACGGATGTAAAACCCAAAAAGTAAGTATTTATATTATTTGGCCACGGGCCCCTCGTATTTTCGGTCTTCCCCTACTTCTGTAGCAAACCACATTCATATTCAAAACTTGTCTTACATATTCCTCATTCCTTCGCATTACATGCCCATACCAAGACAACTGACTTCCACACAATTTTACAGCCACGCGGGTAAGATCCAGAAAATTCGTGAAAACTTTAATCCCCCTTTTTTTTTTTTTTTTTGCGGATGGTAAATCATCAAATGAGCCCTCCCGCTCTGGGTGGAGCGGAAGGGAGTGTCAGACTCTTACTGACTAAAACCCACCCGTGTTCCTTCCTTGGCCCTTTATGTTCCGGGCCAGCGGTAACCCTTTCGGACAATCCCGCTGACCCGGCAGGCTTCGGCCCTAAGGGGGGGGGGTCCTCGATGCTGACATCTATTTGAGGTGCGCGTGGAACACGTACGCGCCGTCCGGCACGGGCCTGGTCCTGATCGGACGGTGAGCTACCCATTACTCTCCGCCCGCAGGCCCGCGCCTACGGTGGCCAGGAGTCGTCACGCGGCTCCCGACACCCAGAGCATCTCCCGCGGCGGCTGGGACGGGAGGCTCTCTCCCTGACCCTGAGCCGTCCCGCCACCTCCTTTGCTAGCAAACTTTAATCCCCTCTCACAATCCCGAAGTCATAAGTACCTATCGATCCTTCCTCTCGTCCCTTACACATCATAAAAATGAACAAATAAAAACTTTCACCAACTTCTATAATTTCTTTCCCAACTTCAACCATAATAATAAAATATTTATTAACAAAAATAACGCTAACAGTTCGAGTTAGCAAATTGTACTAACAAAAACAGATTGCCAAGAAAAGGGAGTTAGCTTTAGTAGGTACTGAAAATATTTACTTTTAAAGGGAACGCTTTGAAAGTAATATTTATGAAATGAAATAAAGTATAGAAATGACGGATATAGAGCTTGTTACTTTGTCCGAGGGGTTCTTTGAAGTGTTTCTGTGTTGCTAAACTTGGCTTTATAGTAGTAGTAGTAAAGCGCTTTGTGAAGGAGCTCGTCCCGAGAAGTATTACACTAAAAAAAAATAGTAAAATAAATTTTGCATAACACTGGTTATGATGACTCGGAACAATTAATATAAAGACCCTTTAAGACCTGACACCAAATCAAACGAAGCACAATGGAACAAACACACCACACTCACACTCTACACTCACACACTACTTACACACTACATTTTCAATACACAAGTACTTACTATCTCTTTTGTAATTTCTGCATGCTTTAAAAATCTTAGTTGGTATAAAAAATAAATAAAATATCATGTAATGATTTGGGAGAAGGCGCTGAAATCTGACATACAGGTTCTACCTAGTTTGGGTTTCAGAGGCTTCATAGGTTTTTGTAACACGAATTTATTTCAATAAAAATTTTATTATTATTATTACTTAGAACTGAAACTCCATTTTTTTTTAACATCAAACCTATTCGTGTGGGGGGTATCTGTGGATAGGTCTTAACTATCAATGCTTATAGTTCTGGCTTTCGCCCACAGATGTCGTTACGACTGTCATTTCCTCAATGACATAATGTCAGCTCTTAGTGTTGGGAAACGGACGATTAACTCGTATCGATAATTTAGTTTAGGGTCGAGACATAGTCGACATACTCTTATCTATAGATCACAATGATATAAGGTTTTAATTTTTATTTTTTTATCTTTTTTTGTTCATCATTATAATTATTGATTACCTTTTTTTTTTCTTTGTATAAAAAGCAAGCATTAGCTTCGTATTTCACCGAAGTTCTTTCTTTGACTAACAGTCCTTCGTTTGGCTTTAGTTCTCTATTAGATTTAATGTTCCTTTTTTTTACTTAGGTCTTTTGTTTGACTTAAGTCCTTTGGTGGTTTTATGTCGTCTCTTTCATTAGTCGTTTCTTTCACCGATTTAGTCGTTAATTTATTGTTTCATTGGAATTCAATCTTTACTTAGGTCTTTAGCTTTTAAGTTAGGCTAGTCTTATTAGTTTTCTTACTTTTTTTCTAGATTTATTCGACACGTCGGGAGTTTGCACTGTTAACGTTTAAATTAAAGTCCCGTTTTTGTTTTTATTCAGTTTCTGCTGCACTTCGATGTTGTTTATTTAGGTTTAATTTCGATTATCATATTTACTTGTTGCTTATGTTAGGTTAGATTAATTCCTACAGGGTTTCTCCTTTTTTTTCTTGGAAAGGGGGTACTGCAGTATTAGTAATTACTGCATTTTAAGTTTTCAACATTCCATCCTTCTTTAAGATTTTAGGCAACCTTTTTTGGTCATTTTTCTGATTTAAAAATCAAACTTTTGAATATTGAACTGCTTCTGTCAAGTGATTTTTTTCTCTTGAAGTTTGTGACTTGTTGTTTGGAGATCACTGCTGACGGCTGGAGCTATTTTTTTCTTATAATATAGAATATATTTATGATGTTAATGATCTAATTTGGATTCGAGAGACGTCTTCAGTGTATAATTCTATTTGATCTTATCAGGTATGTGTATTTCTACTTGTTATTTTCTGGTAAAAGTGGTTCAGCTTGTTCAGCATTCTTAATGTGCGTTATTTTGTCTAGGATACGCCTGAAGATATACGACTAACAAGCCGAGTTTTCGGCCCTACCCTACCCCTACCTATCCCCTTCGTACTATTCTGTTCCCGGATTTTAAATAAGTTGAGGAGTGAAGATTCGAGGGAGCAGTTTCCTACAAGTTTTTCTGGATTACCTATCCAAAATTACCGACCAGATGAGATATGGAATACAAGATACCGAAATAATCCAGGATATAACAGATATTTTTTTCTTACATTGATTCTTCTTGTCGTTAAATAAGACAGCAGGTTTTTTTTTAAATCATACTATCGCTATTTTTCGTCTGTTTATCTTTAATTACGTGATAATCCGGTTGCAGCTGCAATTAAAATTCGCGTGCGGACCTTAATTTTAAAATTTAATTAATAGTAACTACAAAAACCTCAAGTATTAATTTTTTTCTTTAAAAATTTTGATATCAGCAGTCTAAGTATCGACACAAGTTTTTTACTTTTTTTTATATCAGTTTTTGTTATTTTTTGTAAGTTCGGTTATTTCTATACAGCAAAATTATACGTTTTTTAAGTGGCGAAGAATTGTGTTTCCTTTTTATATCGCTACAGTATCCTCAGTCCTCACTGCTTGAGCCTTTTATACTAACCGCGCAGCCTCGCCGAGGCGTACCCAGCCTCTCGTCGGCCGTCTCAGTATCAGTTAAGGGGGATGCGCCAAGGTTACCCGCGAAATTCAAATTGACTCAGGTTTTTTGCAATTTACAGGTCAGTGTAAAGCTGTATGTTGATTAAAATAAGATTCACGACCGTAACAAATATGGCTTTACATAATTCTAATCATTAGAATCCTTTCACCTTATTATTAATATCTACACTACCATCGCCGCGTATCACATTTTGATCCTCATACCTACAACCTACTAAAGAGTTGCAATTTTCAAAAACCGGCTAAGGGCGTCCTGTAGGACCATGCACAATGTAGGGTTCCGTAGCTGGGATCAACTTATCCCAAGAACAAACTTGGGAGATTGGGAGATTTACCATGTTATTTTCAGGCCATAGAATCCTTATAGGTTTTCATGTAATCTATATGTAATAAGTATAGAACTATTGTCTAGATTTTTTTTCAAAATGTTAGTCTCAGTAGTTTTGGAGATAAGGCATTTATGGCAATGATGATGATGAATTTATGGCAATTACACCAACTAAAATACGATTACCAAAATGTTATTTCATTATGTACCCACCTAGCGAGCCACACCGGCTTCGCACTAGTATCCTGTTATAAACGTGTGCTATTTAAACTTGCCCTAATAATTCCTTTCTGTTATTTTTCTGTTACAATAAAATAATATTCATATCTGTTTCCTATCCGTAACTTACAATTATTTTGAATGTGACCCACCTACGGTTTACGTTTACCCTTCAAGCGGGCGCGCGGTCTTTTGTAACGCCATCCAGCGCGCAGCGCGGCGCGCGGCGATCGCGCATAACCTTAATAAAGACTTATGGGATATTTCAGGGATTTAAAACACGAATTATTTAATAATCATTTATTTATTTTTTTATCACATTAAAAATACGTTAGGACATAAAACAAAATTATATAATTAAAATAATATTCTAATTTTCTTTGGATTAGTAAGCAATTTGGCATCATAGATTTTCTTATACCTCTAACTTTGCGTGCTTCGTTATTTCGACGCCTGCGCCTGTTAGTCCCGGCGGCGCAAAAACAAATGCGACCTCTGCACTCCGGGGGATGCGGGGAGGGCAGGTAAACAGTTTATTTCGTCACAGTGAAACAATGACAGGCTACTAGGGATGGGAAATACATGCGACAAGAAATAACGGTCTTAAGAACTAAAATGTATCGAGTGCGGTCGATTCGACGCCGCACGCCTGCTTGAAGGTTAAACTCAGTGGCATGATTCTGTCGAAGTTGAACTCATAGAAGCAGGGCCTCAAACTGTAACCGTAATAAGTGTTTTTATCAGTTTTCTATAACAGTTTTAAAAGAAAAACCCTTCTAAATGTACCTACCAGATACAATAACGTTACAGAATCAAAGTGTACCTAACCTTTTATATGTGTTAATATGTGTAACAGAAATAAGCATGTGTAGGTATAATTTTAAGGTACCGCAAAAACGCGCGGCGGGAACACGGGCACGCGTTAGCACTCATCCGTGAACCCGCCGCGGCTATCCGTCACCGGACCCTCCTCTGGGGAGTACCTACTCCCTCCCTATCACCGACGCACCAGAACACATATCACGCCGTGACCACCCCAGGGACCAAACCAGCACATGGGCACCAGACGACCCCGTGTCTGTGCACCCTTGGTCCCCCTGCGACGGGTCAGGTCATCGGCCCCGCCGCCTGCCAATTTTCGGCTGCAGAGGATAGGGAGAGCGGCCAACGTCGTACCAACACTCCTCTTCCCCTGCGGCCCCACCGCGTCCGCCATCAGACGGTGGCGACCACGTCAAGGCCGCGGAAGGTAGGGAGAGCGGCGCACCGCAATACCGGCACTCCTCTCCCGCCGCGGCCTCATACCCTCAGCCGCGATGCCTGCCATACGAATCCAGTAGGGATTGCGGCTAGTTTGGCAACGCCGTTTACCGGTTACACCGGTTACTGTTACACTTTTAAAAGTGTTTTGGGTTAATTAACATATTTAAAACACATTTATAAGGGTTACATATTTGATTCTGTTAATGTAGGATCATAACACCGTTTAATGATGATAGTTTAGTAGTTCAGTAGTTCAATTCAATATGTAACACTTATAATTCTGTAACCATTATGAAGGTGTTTTTAAATCCCTGAGTAGATGTCTTGGTATTTCCTGCTAAAATCGACATATTTTACTGGAGCGTATTTCAAAGTCCAAGGCAACTTGAGAGAACCATATGATTCGAAGGGCAGTTGTTAGCCAATTCCAGTATCATCCTCTTGGGGTGGTGGTTGTGATTGTTACCTATAGTTATTTTCCCAAGTCTACACTGTCCGGACAGGGCTCGGAAACCAGTTGAAATTCTTAACCGGTTACGGTCATTGACCCCAAACCGAAATCGATTTAGGTTAAGGTTTGCACTTTACCGGTTTTTACCGGTTTATGCGGGAAACCGGTTTTTCATGAATTTTGGTTTTGATAGTGGAAATTAACCGGTTAAAACTAAGTTTGAACCCCCCCGGCCCCCGCCACTTTCGCGAGCACGGTCTGGACGTTGCGATATCATTTAGTTACAAAATTTTATTACGGCATTAACCGGTTAATTTGGGTGTCAAAACCGTTTGTGCTTAAGTAACCGGTAACCTTTATCATTTAATTTTATCGGTTAATTTCGATTAAGTACCGGTAAATATATCGTTCCTTCATTAACCGGTTAAACAAGTGAACTGTTCTTATGAAACCCAAACGATAAAGGTTACCGGTTACTTAAGCACAAACGGTTTTGACACCCAAATTAACCGGTTAATGCCGTAATAAAATTTTGTAACTAAATGATATCGCAACGTCCAGACCGTGCTCGCGAGTGGCGGGGGCCGGGGGGGGGTTCAAACTTGGTTTTAACTAACCGCTTAAAACCAAGATTGAACCCCCCCCCCCAATTTCCACTATCAAAACCTAAATTCATGAAAAACCGGTTTCCCGCATAAACCGGTAAAAACCGGTAAAGTGCAAACCTTAACCTAAACCGAATAACTTTTCATTGGACACTAACATTGCGCCTGATGACACCTTCTTGAGGTGTCATCAGGCGCAATGTTAGTGTCCAATGAAAAGTTATTCGGTGTGGCTAGTTTTGTATTATCTAGAGGAGAAGAAAGCATAATCGTATTCACAGACATCAGACCTTATTACGATCTCATTCAAAATACCTGCACCTATAATGATTCAGAGGAAGTGCGCCCAAAATGGTTTCCGCACGACAGCTATAGTTTATATCGTTCGTTTATATATCGTTCCTTCATTAACCGGTTAAACAAGTGAACTGTTCACTTGTTTAACCGGTTAATGAAGGAACGATATATTTACCGGTACTTGATCGAAATTAACCGCTCTTTTTACAAGCTTTTATTTAGCTTGCACTGTTCGTATGTAAGTATGTATGTAAGTATGTATGTATGTATGTAAGTTGTCCGTCAAAATTTGCAAACCATTTTGCGACCATTTCTTGGTATCCGATTGAGCTGAAATTTTGCATACACCTTTAGTTCTGCTAACAATATAATGTACAATACTCAATATTGTAATAATTTCAATATGGCCGCCGCTCCAAGATGGCGGATTACATATTTTTTCAATCCCCTTAATATGGGTATCAAATGAAATGGCTTGAAGAGTAGCAAATGATAAAGTAAATATGGCCGCCGATTCAAGATGGCGGATTTCATTTTTTCTCAATCCCTTTAATATAGGTATCAAATGAAAGGGCTTGAAGAGTAAAAAACGATAAAGTTAGTAAAATTACACTAATATTAATAAATCTGTAAGACTAAAAAGTAAAAAATTAAAATAAAAAAATGTTTTTAAAAACAAGCTTGAGGCACTGATGTACGGTATCCGTTATACAGGTGTAGGTACCTACTACACAATAACAGTGCCTCAAGCTTTTAAAATTTATATATATTTTTTTAAATGACAGTGTCACTTAAATTTATTTTTTTCTTTTTAGTTCGCGTTATTCTTTATTTTTTGGGTTACGTTCTTATTTAAATAAAAGCTTGTTTTTAAAAACTTTTTTTTATTTTTAAAGTATAGCCGTCGTGCGGTAACCATTTTGGGCGCACTTCCTCTGAATCATTATAGGTGCAGGTATTTTGAATGAGATCGTAATAAGGTCTGATGTCTGTGAATACGATTATGCTTTCTCCTCCTCTAGATAATACAAAACTAGCCACACCGAATAACTTTTCATTGGACACTAACATTGCGCCTGATGACACCTTCTTGTATTTATTTTTATTTCGTATGCAAAAAAAATATCCCCAGTCTCGTGGCAGCCACTCGTCACAATCCAACAGTGCATGGTCATCTTCCGTGTAATGAATAACTCTTAACTACGTTCGTTTGGTTTCGCGAGCTCTGTCAAAAATATACCATACTTCATTCTTTTGAAGTCATAATCAATGGTGTAATCTTTCGTATTCCCAGTGCTTACGTCCAAATCATTATTTATTCTGAACACTAGTAAATCGTGTAATGGGCAGTGCCTGTTGCCCGGCCCGTGCCACAAGTCACCTTTAGTAATTACTTCATCAGGTAAATCCTGAATTTGACGGCTGCAGGCGAGGTTTCTTATATTTATCGTATATATCCAATCTACCCCCAAACCCTCAAAATATATTTCGCGTTTCAGATGTTGCATATAAGTCGAAGAGCATAGTTTTATTCCTTATAATTCTCCTAAAGGGATTGAATGAAGTCAGTATTCGATCAGTAGATATATGTACTCCTATGGCGTAGGTCTTTGGCATACTGTCTACATTTATATTCAGTGGGACGATTCTGTCGAAGAAGAAGTCAGGATCAGTAAAGTAACCGTCGGCATATAATAATGGAGGTTGTATCCAAATCCATGTGCGGGCAACTTGAGACAACTGTATGATTCCAAGGGCAGTTGTTAGCCTGAAACAATTGCTTTCTTATTAAGTTATTAGTCAAATGATGGTACAGACGCCAGCACATCAAGCTACTACAACCTGTCAAATTTATTTATTAAATTTTCAACTTTATCGCTAAAGCATAAGGTTCAAAGTCGATTGGGAAAATTTGACAGTTTCGGGTAGCTTGATGTGCTGGCGTCTGTACAAAGTTGTATGGTAATAAATAAAGATGTGCTCGTAATATAGTACATTATGATACATGTGTGCTATGTTGATCATTATACTCGAGGCGATATTATTCGCGCGAGCCGCAGGCGAGAGCGATAAGAAAGCCGAGTGTGGCGTTTCATACGACGTTTTTCAACACACTTGCGAGGAAAAAAAAACAGACTTGTCTTGTATGGAAAATGGCGCGCTGGCTTTGTTTTCCCGCGCGCCGTGCTAGCCAGCACTAGCGATGCGCGCGCAGCATTGACTCTCATTTTTTTTAAATATATTAGTCGTTGGCACTGACAAAACCGTTAAACAGCCTATAGAAAAAAAAAAATAATAAACACAAACTAGCTAATGTTTAGACTGATCGTAGTGTTGTCGTACGTCAAATTCTAGTGTATTTAGTATGGAATTAAAAAGTACTATTGGCATTTGGCATAGAGAAATATACATTCGTTCAGTGAGAATCCGCAATAATAGAACGCCAGTCAGGGTCTTTTCCGTTTGGTTTCGGAACCACGGACTAATTTAAGGTATTCACCTTATCCCAGCGCAGGGCACGCCGCGATAGCGGCGATAAGACCCCTCTTTGAGGAGTGGCTAGAGAGGCGCCACGGCGCCCTCACCTACCGCCTGACGCAGGTCCTCACCGGACACGGAAGTTTCGGGAGGTTCCTGCACATCATCAGGCGGGAGGAAACGCCCGGGTGTCACCATTGCCAGGATCGCCCAGAGGACACGGTGGAGCACACGGTGGAGGTCTGCCCCGCTTGGGCGGAGCACCGCCGTGTCCTCGTAGAGGCGATCGGCAGCGGCGGCGACCTCTCGCGCCCGGCCCTGGTGCAAGCCATGGTCCGGGGCGAGAGGGAGTGGGAGGCAGTCACCTCCTTCTGCGAAGCAGTCATGCTAGCGAAGGAGGTGGCGGGACGGCTCAGGGAGAGAGCCTCCCGTCCCAGCCGCCGCGGGAGACGCTCCGGGCGTCGGGAGCCGCGCGACGACTCCCGGCCACCGTAGGCGCGGGCCTGCGGGCGGAGAGTAATGGGTAGCTCACCGTCCGATCAGGACCAGGCCCGTGCCGGACGGCGCGTACGTGTTCCACGCGCGCCTCAAAGAGATGTCAGCATCGAGGAGGGGCCCCATAGGGCCGAAGCCTGCCGGGTCAGCGGGATTGCCCGAAAGGGTTACCGCTGGCCCGGAACATAAAGGGCTAAGGAAGGAACACGGGTGGGTTTTAGTCAGTAAGAGTCTGACACTCCCTTCCGCTCCACCCAGAGTGGGAGGGGTCATTTGATGATTTCCCATCCGCAAAAAAAAAAAAAAAAAGGTATTCACCTTATTATTATATCAGGTTGTATCTTGATCAAATATGATTCGCGACTACCTATAATTATATGTATTATAGTCATTAGGATTGAATCCTTAACCTTTGGGATGTTGCGGCCTTTCCGCGCGATTACGCGCGTATGTGGAGTTACCCGCGCGATTACGCGCATCTGTGGATTTACCCGCGCGATTACGCCGCGTCTGATTAAAACGACGATATCTCTGAAGTTGCGATAGCTAGCTCTCTATGAGTTGTCATTGGAATCGTTATTAAATTAGGTAACAGAATATGTATGGATTAGCCTTGTAATGATTTATTTTTTTTTAAATTTAATATATATATTTTTTTTATGTTTACAATAACAAAAATACATTAAAATTACAAAAATTCAAAAAGTTATTAAAACTTAGAAAGATGTATTAATGATTCTCTATAGCCGCAAGTCATATTTTGATCAAGATACAACCTGACCTGACACCGACCTGAAAATTGCAAAAAACCTAAGAAAATTTGAATTTCGCGGTCTACCACTGCGATGGCATTCACCTTAAGGTAAATAAATATTAGTTCATTTTGCGACCAAGGACAATCCAGACGATTTAAAAAAAAAAGTGAAATATAGCCCGCGGATTTCTTTTCGCATGAAGTCTCTTTGATGAGATTTCAAAAGCGCGCATCTCCGACTAGTAAATAGTTATCTGTGGTATTACAGCACAAGTGGATTAAAGTAAAGAAAAAGCACGCGTTCGTAATACACGCCATTATGGACCTAAAAGCGGTACAATAAGAGCTACTTTACGAGCAAGTGTGTTGAAAAAGACTACAGAATAATAATCCATAAATACAATTCAAATTTATTGGTCTAAACTTCTAAAGTCTAAAGCAGGCCACGAACTAAAACAGTTTGGAGACCCCAAGAATAGGTCATCTTATTCTCCGTTATTTTCATTATGATTAAAACAAGACATACCACATCATTCTATTCATCGCATCGCCGAGACCTTTGTTCGTGTTTCCTCGTTACTTATTAAATTCCGATGATTAGTCGTAAACGCGTTTAATTAATAAACACACTGCAATTGCTATCGATGTTGACCACGACCACCGACTAACGTGACAAGCACAGTATCAAGCTGTGACAGTGCTGCAGTGGCCACTAACGACTGCCTTTATACATAAATTGATTTAAAGTATGCGTAAACACAAATACTAAGTGGATGTTGTACGTTAGTATTTGGAAATACATCTTCTAAACAAAGTCAAGTTCTTAAGAGATATACAATGTAGGGATGTATACATACGGTATACGGCGATGTTTTCACTGTCGAAGATGCGCCTACCTGTGATTCATCGGTTACATTTCGGAGAGTGTGCGTTGTAATTGCACAATGAGAGGTTTTCTTTTTGAGTATTAAAAAAAAATAGTTTCCAAGAACTCTGTAGATGGCGTTGTACTGACTACGTTACTAGGTGACAAAGGCAAAACGCTTGGAAAAAAAACATTGCGTCACGTCACATACGCTCGTTGACTGACACTTTCGTTTGCTTTCGTTTACGATCTCAAAATTACATCCAAGTGAAATAATCAAAAAATGATGTGAAGTTCCGTTCCTTGCAGTAACTTACCAAGGTCAGCGCCATCTATCCAGCGACTAGGGAAGAGTTAAAAAAAAAGGAAAATCCCTCATTTAATTCCATTCAGCCTGTTCCATATAACGAACGAAACGGGTCGGTGCGGTGGTACGGTGATGTGCTATCTACATCATCATTATCTTGCCCTTATCGCAATTTATTTGAGATCGGTGCAACATCTGGGGGCACGGGAGTGCCCCCGACAAGACGAGCCAAGCGAAGCGCAAGGGCACTACCTACCTTTTCTCGAAGCACTTCGTCGTATTTTTGAACCTTCTTAACTTGGGTTTGGATTATACCAGATAAACAAAATTTTCGGGATATGATGTCAGTGGTTGACTTATTAAACCTATAAAGTTTCAAAACCTATATAGCTCTTATACTTTAGATTTTATTGATATCTAAAATACCCCGATTTCGTCACTGACTCACTGACTCACTCACTGACTCACTGATGATCATCAATATTCTAAGGTTCTTCCTGAAGTCCTAGAAAGCTGAAATTTGGTATGTAAGCTAGTAATAGTACACAAACAACAAAAAAACTAAAACTTGGAACTTTTACCCTCCAACCCCTTAAACTAGGGTATGGAAGTTTGTACGAGACTTCCGCAAATTTTGATGCTAGAGTTCTGAAAATGTATATACCTAGAGACTCCTTGTAATAAATAATAAAATACATATTTCAGGATTTTTAGTAAAGAACCCACCAAAAAAAAAAAATTATTTCATAAGCAACTTTCAAAAAGATGTGAAATCACACCAAAAACATTTCATGTAAAATGTTGCCAAGACGAGACCACATATGGCTCGCACTGCCAAAAAGTTATCAGATCTCATGTAGAGCCAAACTTCTAACTCTACACGCCCTAACTTCACAAACTCTACACCTTAGTCAAAATATGTGGCTTGGCCGTTTCGCTACCATCACATGGGCGTAAGGTGAAAAATGTATTCACTGTTCATTACTTTTCTGTTATACAATAGTTCTTGTAGTAACGAAACGGTCAAGCCTCATATTTTGACTTAAGGTGTAGAGTTTGTGAAGTTAGGCCGTGTAGAGTTAGAAGTTTGGCTCTACATGAGATCTGATAACTTTTTGGCAGTGCGAGCCATATGTGGTCTCGTCTTTGCAACATTTTGAATGTTTTTGGTGGGATTTATTTTACCTCCATACTTGTAAATAAACGACTTAAAGATCCTGTCTGCCCACCTGTCAGCTCCGAAACTGCTCTGGCGAGGCGAAGCTACCCGTGTCTTAGCAGCCACCTTTATACCTAACACTATGAACGAACCTGCAATGTACCTATTGTATATTCTTTACCTAAAAAATGTAAAAGTGTAGTTGATAGTTTTCTTCAAAAGTTGACGTACGACGAGACTGAACAACTCTTTGCAAGGAAATCTTACTAACGCATTTAAAAACATAATATTTAATTTGCACCTTTATTATTTATTCAAAACTGTGACATAGGTATACGAAACACAACTAAACACACACACACCAGACACATACACATCACACACACACCACACGAACATCACATTCACACGTACCATACCATACCTGAGATCACCTCTCTATTCTCCACTCTGGAATTCGTACTCCGAGCCAAGATACAGACTAACTGTCTAGTTTGGAGCTCACTGGCAAATACTACATTTGTAAAGCTGTAGGTAATATTTTAAGCTACTCATGTCGTCTTCCTGCTTACTTTATTACCTGGACAATAAATCACATTAATATTATAAAGGCGAATGTTTGTGAGTGTGTGTGTGTGTGTGTTTATATGTTTCTTGCTTCTTCACGCTCAAACGGCTGAGCCAATTTTGATAAAATTTGGTATTGACGTAGCTGACACCCTGGATTAACATATAGGCTAGTTTTTATCCCGATATTCCCACGGAATCGAAACTTATGCGGGTGAAACCGCGGGGCGCAGCTAGTATTTTCAATTTCTATTCTTTCCATTCCAGCCACGAAGCATTTGTTAAAAGCAATGGCAGACCAAGGGTAATGGCCCTGACTAACGAGATGTAGCTCGTGGGTTACTTTGTGTAGGTAAATAGTTTTATCACCGCTGCTCTCTAAACGGTGAAGGAAAATATCGTGAGGAAACCGGCATGGCCTAGAAGCAAAAATTCGAAAACATGTGACATATATACACGTACTGGGTCCGCGTGGTAGATTACAGCCCACTCCCCCTCGAAGAGATGAGGCCTGTGTCCCAGCAGTGGGAACATTATACGCTGATTACGCTTATGCTGCCACGTGTTTCTTAGACACCACTGACTGACGGTGAAGGGAAACCCTGAACTTCGGTCAACAACCCGCACCCGGTGAACTCAACAACCCGCACCGAGTCAGTGTGGTGATCAAGCTGTTTCCTTCTCTGTGTGAGCAGTGGCCAACAAAAAGATTGTATTTACCTTAAACATGTATGTACATACAAAGGTTGCCTCGTTTTATTCGCTTGAAATATAAAAAAAAACCTAACACGTTCATGAAGAAAATTAATAATTAAAACGAAAGCATTTTCGCATCCCTTCATAGAAATAAAGACCTTTTCAATATTATAGAAAGTGTAATTAATGTTTACAAAACAAAAGAGGGCGCAACAACATAATATTATTATGTCTCATAAACTTCTAGTTACAACGCAAAGATCCGTTTTCTTAAAAAAATAAAATAAAAAAAGAATTATGAACAAATTCTCACCATAAAGCTTTAGTCAAAGAAGAATAAAACCGAATAGAAGCGAAACTCGCCCATGGGTGATTTTTTATCGCACACTGGATCCTCTCGAAGAGTGGAGGCCTGTGTCCCAGCAGTGGGAACATTATTGGCTGATTATGATATACATGTTAACATCGAGGGTTAGATTACAGTTTGGCTATGTAGAGCGTCGTCTCTTTCACTCATATGCGTGTGATATGGCATTTTCTTTCTAAAACAGAAAGTCATATACGAGGCCAAAAGGCAACGTACACCTACGTATGTATACGTCAAATAAACGCCCCCATACTGTACTTTTCCATGCACAGTACGTCAAACGTCATTGGTAACACTTTGACCTTGAGCTAGCCTAGCGTAGTACGGAGTTTCAATCAAATAAGAGCATAGACTGGTTTTATTACTTCTGACATGCGCCCTGTGGCGGCATCTACATAGCCACATGCGAACTACATCACCCTGACGTCACGCACAATCCTGCATCGCGCAAGCAGAGTTTACCGCGCAACTAGCATATTATATACAACGTCCCGACATCAAAGACGCAACACTTGTCTGGTCGGAGGATCCTCCCGTTTCCATAGAGGATGAGAGAACTTTACACCCTGTTCCTCATACCTCTACATCGTAGGCGTACCGCTTACCTTCGCCGTTAACGCCGAAATTATCACCTACCCTACCTCTCCTTGCCTGTTACTTCACACACTAAACTTGCTGAAGTCAAAATGGGGTTGTCAATATTGCAGATGGTCGAGCATAGAACGTGCGCTGCCGCAAGCGACGATTCAAAAATCATTTATTATTCAACGCATTCTATAAGGATGTAAGGAATTTCAACGCGGAAACTTATAAACGTATATCTTCAGCATATCATTACCCTAACACCGTTCATATCCTGAAACTGTGCCTAAAGTTTCAGGATACTTCTACATTTTTTTATTCTGTGGCTGAGCTGTGCTTGGAGCCATAAATAAGATGGTAATTAATTGTCCTCGTTAGTAGACAGGATATTGAAAATAAAATATAATGAACGAAATTAAAATGGGTGACAGTCAGCCGTAAAATGAGATGGATGAAATTTTTTTTTGGGGATTTGGATTAAGGGCTTGTTTACGTTGGGGAGAAAATATAATTTACAGGAAATGTAAAATTAAATTTTCAATTTAGAGAGCAGTTTCTCATTACGCCTAGCTTTTTCTCGACTATGTTGGGGTAAGAAACTTTCCTACGGCTTTACGTGCTTTCCGAGGCACGGGGGTATTAAACCACCATCTTCCAAACTCCGGGCTGTTACTAAGAAAGTCCTAATGGAAAACCTAATAAAACTTTTGCTCGACCTGGGAACCGAACCCAGGACCCCACGTTCAGCAGTCGCGCTTGCAACCACGAGATCAACGGAGCAGTCAGCATGCAGCTGGATGGAGCGCCTGTCTGTATGACTTCCTCAGTTGATGGGTAACACAACAACGCTTGGTAAGGCTGTTTATCAGACTTTCGGGCTTCTGACTACCTAACGACTGATAAATATCTACGAACGACAGCCGCGACGAGGAAGTTATTGAAGGCTGGGAACGGTCCCAGCCATAGATAACTTCTTCTTCAGGCTTAACGCTTCCTGAGATACTGAGGGATCTCGGTAAGAAATGGATAGTCATTCATCCACGAATCAACCGCAGCAAACGTAGCTATAACCTTGGTCTATCGACCCGTGCAGCAGTTACTTAGCCACGAACCCCTCAGCCTTTTCTGGAAGAAAAAATTACAATAGAACTTACACTAATATAATTTTTCTAGTCTGCATGCTACGTTTTCATGACTAAACCAAATCTATTTTGATGAAATTAGGCAGGGAGCTAGCTTCGTACTTAGAAAAGGAAAAAGGGTACTTTCCGGACCCGAAATAAAATGTTAGTTGCCTCCGCTAGGAATAAAAGGGAAGTTGAGTCTAAACCATTTTGGTTCGTAGGTACATTATATATTTAGGGAAAGTTAGAAAATGCGATCCTTTTTTTTGGATTTGTTTTCCACTATAAACTTTCCAGCATGTTTTAAAATAGGTTTTTGGCTGAATCATAAGCTACATAGTGCTTTTCGAAAGGTTTATGTGTATCCATACTAATATTATAAATTCGAAAGTAACTCTGTCTGTCTGTCTGTATGTTACCGTTTCCCGCTAATACCACTGAACGGATTTCGATAAAATTTGGCAGAAAGATAGATTGCATCCCCGGGAAGGACATAGGATAGTTTTTATCGATATACCTGGCGGGCGAAGCCGCGGGTGGAAGCTAGTAATTCATATATATCAAACTTCCTTAAAATAAAGACAACTCGATGTTTAACCATAGGTATCGTGAAAACCGTGCAAAGCAGGGGCATGTCCCTAGTAACATTATAACATAATACCTTTTATGATTTTATTTATCTGTATGAAAAAACTCTTGGCTACAAATTTTTTCAGAAAAATAAACCTTTCTGTTTTCTTCCATTGCCCACAGCCAGGCCTAAGTTCCAGAATCCATATTGTCCCTATAACAAAGGGATGACCTTATAAGAAGGGACCGGCAATAAGCACAATGGAGTGCAAGGCTCTTTTGTATTTTTTCCAACTGATTTCTCCGAGGAATGAGACGAATCTATGGTATTTTTTGGTCGCATTCCGACATCATAGAGGCGTTAGGCTGTGAGCAGACAGAATCAGGACAGACTATCGCTCCATGAAAATAATTTTAGCTTATACATTCTCTAAAAAAATTGTTTCATCTTCAAATTCGTCATAAAGTCTACTAACTACACTACTACTAGTACTAGTCTAGTACTAGTAGTAGATATATATTCACTCAAGATATTTTTTTTTTGATGCCGTTTGATTCTTTTCCTTCTTATTTATACAAGACATGTACATAATTATTATAAATATTATTTTAAAGGCTGAATTTTCGATCAACATATAATTTTTATTCATGAAATAAAATTGACGCCTGAAAGTTTTTGTATGTAAGAACTGTCAAAAATTCAAAATTTTTCATCCGATACAATTATCTGGCGTTGGAAGAATCAGCCCTAAGTCTGTTAGAATATATGATGTTTTTATTATTGATGAATTAATAATATATGATGGAAATACAAAAAAATAAAAATAAATTCGGCCCAGGTATTAATTTACTTCCAACTTTTTGTCTAACACAGATGAAATTCTTCTAACTCTGGTGCGCACTGTCTTAATTGTGTAAGGCAGTAAAGTAATTGTCTCGTTATCTTTAATGGTTGCAGGCGCGACGTTCGCCTGTTCGTGGTCGAGTAAAGTATTGTTGGATTTTTCTATTAGGAAATTCTTAGTAGTAGCCTGAAGCCTGGAATTGTGCTCGATTGAGTATGTAAGAATCGTAGCAGGTGGCGTTCTGTAGTTTTCGACTACCCCCGTGGTCGTGAGTTTATGGCTGTATTTTATTGGAAATAGGCTGCGTTATCTAACGCAAGAGCAACTACTTCGCGTGCCCAGCTTTCGTACAAAAATCGTAAGCCGCCACTTTCGTGCTCAGTCCTGTAGTACTGCTGGCTGGGTGAGCGTGAGCGCTCAGCGGGATTATGCGAAAGGGTTACCGCTGGCCCGGAACATAAAGGGCTAAGGAAGGAACACGGGTGGGTTTTAGTCAGTAAGAGTCTGACACTCCCTTCCGCTCCACCCAGAGCGGGAGGGGTCACTTGATGATTTCCCAACCGCAAAAAAAAAAGCGTGAGCGCTGGCGCTAGGCCCCGGGGGTGGGGCGAGACGGGTGCCGCATGCGGCGACGGCGGCGTCTTTGAATCGATTTGATTTTCCCATCACTAAATAGTGCTTGTGACGTCATAGTAGGTAGTCAAAAAATGGCATGCTTGGTTTTCGTAACGGGGGGGCTAAAAAGGCCACTTTGACAGAATCATAATAGGATAACAGAATGGACAGTTAACTGTTAAGTTAATCGTATCAAATCCCATTGGTGAAGCATTTTTCAGTTATTTTTTTTGTCTGTGCTAAAATACCAATCAATCCAATCCCAATCTCTTTGATTGTACCTACGTAGTGCGTCTTCGCCATTTTATAATTCATAATGTTATCCTTTTATGATTCTCCATAGTGGCCTTTTTAGGCCCCCAGATCGTGATACTTGCGTTATATAGGTTATCTGTAACGATTGTCAAAAATCTGAGAATGACAGCCGGAACCAACGGCGAGGGGTGTCGGTATGTAAAGATGGTCACTTATCCACGGACTGACCGCGGTAAGCGTAGCTTAACCTGATCGATCGACCCGTGCGGCTGTTATTACTTAGCCATGAACCCTTCCATGTAACTTCCAGCCTAACTGACGAAATGTTGGTGTTCTCTGCTACTACCCTTACGGAGAGTACCGGCGTGAAGTTTTGTTTATTATGTAAGGCACTAGAATACCGTGTCAGAGCCCCTGTGGATCGAACGTCACTGCATATATTCATGAATCAACGCTTATAGTCTTTGAACGCCGGAATAACTTGTGAAGCAGTGTTTGAAAACAGGTTTGATCTGGAAATTCTGGAAAAACTCTTTTTTTTAAACACTATAAAAACGGTCAAAGGATACTATTACCAAAGAAATGATGGATGGATTGTGTGAAAGATGATAAGACGGAATAAGGTTGAATTTTGAGAAGATGGCTGTCGACCTCAAATAATTTGACAGCGAAGGAGGTTTAACATCTGAGTAATGGAGGGTAATGGAGGTATAGAGGTATATTAATAATAAATAATAATAAAACCTTTATTTTCAGGCTACAATAAGGAACAAGGAACAGGGGGAACGGGGGGAACAGGGGAGGTATAAGGAACAGGGTGTAAACTGTTTGTAATAAAACACAGAGAGAAGCAAAATATAGATTTCACTTGTTTATTTTATAAAAAAAGAAAAAAAATGGCGAGTTACACTCAAAAGATTTCAAAAAGTAAAAAAAAGAATGACAATTAAGTGTGTTGCCACACCAAAAAAATATTTTCAAGGCACATCAATGTTGCACACAATATAAAAAAATAAGAAAAAACAAATATATGTTCACATTGTGTTGAACGTAGACTTCACTCAACCTCCATAGAAAAGGGTGGATTCTCCGACAAGACGGGTGTTGTATTGTGGGCTTGTGGGCTGCTCGACGGTTGATGTCGGGACATTGTATACAGATTTTTTTTTAAATCACTAATAACCTAGCAGGACATCAATAACAACTTTTGTTTTATAACTTTATATACCAAGTTTTTTTTCTCTTTGACTTTTACACGGACGTGTATGCCAATCCCATCATACCTTATACTAATACATTATCTAACTAAAACGTAACCTAGTGAACATAAATACTTTGGAGGCAGCCTCCGAATTAGGTGTGGATAAGAGATGATGAAATACACCTACATCATACATCCTTGAATAATTCTACTCGGTCAGACTGAAATCTGGCACATTCCAACAATAAGTGTACTACATCTTCCGGTGTTCCACATACATCACATATACCGGGTTATTGGTAAAACATTAACAACCTCGTTATACATGAGGACATTATGAACAACTTTTACTATGGGACCAAACCAGAAATCACGAAAAAAAATCAGCTGTTCCCTACATTTTGCCGAGTTATACCTACGAACATAAATCTAGGGAAGAGTTGATTTTTGTTCGGGTATTTCAGGTTTGGTCCCATAGTAAAAGTTGTTCATAATATTGAGTACAATGACCTCTTAAGAGATTGTTATGTTTTACCAATAACCCTGTATTATACACGAATAATTCATAATTTTTTTTTCATAATACATTTTTGTAATTTTTTTTTTTCAATTAATAGTTCTTATCGTGTACGCGGTACATACCAAAGTCTACTAATTTCAACGCACGGGGTTCAGAATTATATACAGAATTCATGATAACAGGCTGTGTCTATATCCCTGCCATCTTGAATAAAGAGGGTGAGTATTTTCCTAAATGAGGGGCTTGTGGCTAAGAAATTAGAGCCGCACGGTTCGATCGATCAGGTTAAGCTACGCTTGCCGCGGTTGGTCCGTGAATGGGCGACCATCTTTACATACCAAGACCCCTCCGTGCCTTGGAAAGCCGTTGGTCCCGGCTGTCATACATGGATCTTTGACAGTCGTTACGGGTCGTCAGAAGCCCGAAAGTCTGACAACCAGTCTTACCAAGGTGTATCGTAACATTCGTAACCCAATAACTGAGTTGTGGAGGTCAGATAGGCAGTCGCTCCATGTAAAATATTGGTATTCAGCTGCATCCTGTTAGACTGGAAGCCGACCCCAATCTACAGATGATAAGTATTTTTCTAAATGTCTAAAGAGGTTTAATACAGGATGAAAGTTAGTATGGAAGTTCGTCATTATTGCCGATGGGGAATCTCATTGGGCACACAGGTTGTTAACAATAACTCGGAAATTGCATATGTATTTTTCAGAAGCACGTCAGGCAAAAAATCCTAAACCTGCTGCTAAGGGAGCGTGTTCAAAAACTTCAGCAATAGCTAAAATAAAACAATATACCTATCGTTTCCAATTAATTCACAGGTACGGTGGCATAGGTACTGCAAATCATAACATAATTAGTCCAAACATGCTTTTAATTAAATTTCCTCGCGGAACAGTTATGAAATGTTTGCATAACGTTGTACTTTTATTTAGTTAATAAATCAAGTAGTGTATGTACTCATTACAAGTTTGAACGTGTTGTTATATTGTGGATGCGCCGTTTCGTCGGCGTCGTCGTAGCGTTTACGCCGTACGGCATTTCATACAAACTTTCAAGCCCTTGTTTTTCGAAATGAATAAACCGATTTTAATGAAACTTCATACGTATAAGCAGCGTACAAAGGTCTAAAAAGTTACTTAAGAACATTTTCGAAAAATAGTGTTACAGCTAAATTCGACCAATTTTAATTTTTTTATAGAAACAGATTTCCAGTTAACTTTCTTCAAATAAGACATTTCGCACGGCACTTTACTTAGTGTAAATTATTTCATCACCACTGTTCCCAAAACGGTGAAGGAAAACATCGTGAGGAAACCGACATGTCCTATAACAAAAAAGTTGAAAACATGTAACATCTACGAACCCGCATTGGACGTGTGTGGTGGATTACGGCCCACTCCCTCTCACCGAGAGGCTGCCTTTGTCAACTCACTATAATATGCTAACTCAATTCGATTGGAATGTTAATGCTTAAACTGACGAACGAACAGAAAAATTAATTTAAAACTTATTCTAACATACACAAAGTTACATTTACAAAATAGTAAAAATCTAATTCCGAAACGGTAATCAAATTGAACATCACAACCTTTCGGTAATTACCCTAATTCTAAAAACCCATTGATCTGCTCAAACAAATCCGTGTGTTCCGAGTTTTTTAAATTAAAACCTGGGATACCAATCAAAAGTCTGGACGAATTTACAGATTTTTCTCGTAATTAACGGTTAAAAACTTTAATAGGTCTGTTCTTTCATACTTGTTTGCCGTTCAATTTTGTTTTGATTCGAAGTTCGGATTTCGAATCGCGCTTCGGTGCTTCTTCAAACATGGCAAAATTCGAAGACATGCGACATCTACCAACCTGCCCCGGGCCCGCGTGGTGGATTACTGCCCACGCCCCCAGATAGGAGGCCAGTATCTCTGCCGTGGGCACATTATAAGCTAATTATGCTTATGTATGTATGGTATGTATAGATGTATGATGTGTAAAGTCTTTGACCAGTGCAGTGTAACTGTAAAAATATTCAGATGTTAGTATTTTTATATCAGATTATGTTTAACAACGTGACTCCTTGTCGCAATGCACACCCGCAATGCATGAATATTTGATCCTGAAGACCAAACGTTGACACTAGCATAAAGTCCTGTCTCCGCTTAAACCAAAGCTAGGACTCGCTTTAAAATCCTGCGAAAACTTGTTCACGAGAAAAGGCTTTTGAGGAAAAAGAATTGGAGCGTTTCGTCGCTCACCTTCTCAAGGGTTTTGGTGGAGGTCTGTCTTTAAAGGAGCGGATGTTTTATTATTTTGCATATGGCCACCATTCATAACCATGAAAAAAAAAAAAACTCGACTTCTTGCAACCGCAAGAAGTCGGGTTTGGAAAATGTGTGCAGGGTTTGCTATTGGAATGGTGTCCTTTTTGGTTTTATTGTTGTTGGTTGGGGGGCTTGTGGTTAAGTAATACCAGCCGCACGGGACGATCGATCAGGTTAAGCTAAGCTTGCCGCGGTTGGTCCGTGGATGGGTGACGATCTTTGCATACTAAGACCCCTTCTTGCCTTGGAAAGCATGAGCCGTTGGGCCCGGCTGTCGTTCGTGGTGACAGTCGTTACGCGCCGTCAGAAGCCCGAAAATCTGATAGCCAGTCTTACCGAGGGGTATCGCATTACCCAGTTATTGGGTTATGGAGGTCAGATAGGCAGTCGCTCCATGTACGTTTTGGTATTCTGGAAGTGAACTGGGCTCTTGGGTACATTACGAGTCGACAGCGAAGCGGAGGAATGTTTCGACGCCATATTTTAATTAGTTAATAGTTTTAGGTTATTATATTCTTATTTTAATACTTTGTTATTATATGAAGTTTATCCAGTACTAGCTTCTGCCCGCGACTTCGTCCGCGTGAAATTTCACCCTCTTAGGGGTGGAATTTTGAAAAACCCTTTCTTAGTGGATACCTACTCTTCACAAAGAACACCCCCTCCAAATTTCATGTCTCTAGGAGCAGCGGTTTAGACTGTGCGTTGATATATCAACAATCAGTCAGTTTATCAATATAGAAGATATATATTTTCATCAATATTAAATTGATTACAATACTAGAGTGGAAGAAGTTTTTTTTGCTATAATTTCTAGCTCTATGTATGTACAAACATTTCTTAGCCTGTCAGATAACACATCTCTATGCAAAGCGCGGTAGACTTCGCTTTGACAGAATATTCTACAAGTGTGTGGCTGTATAAATAAACTTGGAGGTTTCCGTTTGAAATATAAAACGTCTTTCAAAGTTAGGGTTGCTCCTCAAGTTCTGAGTCGAGCTGCAGGATTACAAATGCTTGCACTGACTGGACTGGTCCAGTCAATCTGTGTGGTACTTTCCTTAAAAACCATTTCAGACACCAATCTACATGTGGTCTTCACATGATCTGACTAAGATGATGTCTGGACTTTAAAAGAGACTGTGACCTCTGAGTATATTTCGGGCTTTCTTATCAGAGTGGTCAGATAGGAAACGCCAACCTCATCTCCCAATTTTTTTTTATAATATGACCTGTAAAAGTTATTTCGATGTCCTATTTACAGAATAAACCATTTCATCGACTTGTTCGGGTCGGCACATTAGATACGGCAATGTTTGTTGAACAACAAAGCCGACCCAATTAATATTATGTACATTTCTTTCTGGTTAATGACCATAAAGCAGTGATTTTTTACAGAATAATAAATACTAACTACTTGTATGTCCCTATGTTTTCCTTTTTGATGATACATTATTTTTAAAAGCACTAGAACCCTCAAAAAATGCTCAAAATTACCGCTGTCAACAGAGGTTTAGTGTACAAATTTGACAACTTTTAATGAAAAAAGAAAAACATAGGGACACAGTATCTAACCTTCTTATTCAGTTTATGAAATATCTTTTAAATTGGTTCAATATTGGAGAAGGAAATAGGCGAGAGACAAACTCGAATTATGACTTTTTACGTAAGTTTTTTCAAAAGTATCTCCGACCGCATATTTAGATCCACGGAAATATTTTCTAAGCAATCGAATACTCAACCACCCAAGTTCTACAGACTAACAAAACAGTTGAAAAGCTAGAAACTTCCCCTCAAACCGTACGAGGTCTGAATTCTGTGTAACTTCATGAATTCTTCACAAATGCTTGCTTCAACGGTCTGTTTTCAAAGCATATTTTCTATTGTTTGGCGCACAAGGTACCGTATGTTTCCGTCAGATATCTGTTAGTTTGTACCTATTCTGTTAAAAGTTTGGCAGTGAAGTCAAAATTCAGTTTGAATTTTTTAACACATTTTTTCGAATTCTCTGAAATGTAACCATTTTGTTTGGTCTTCAGATGGTGTCTGTTTGTCCCGACTACGGCGCAGCAAAAAGGAGGGTTATGATTTTTGTAATTTGTGTATGTGCACTGAACGCAACAGAAGTTCCTTGTGGTGGGTAAACGTAGTTTTTCAGTGTGTGCACAGACCTTAGGGCCTATACAAAGTGACATTGTATTAGCGATAACGTTGACGCGACGGAACAAAAGTAAAAGTGTGTGTGACTGACATAAGCTTTCGAAAAGCTTAAGTTTATTTTTAATAATGACTATGTTACAATATTACTCCAAAATAATTTATGAAAATCGTCTCATCGGGGCTCTGCTAATAAAATAACAATTCCGTACTTCCGCAACTCTTAACTTTATTAAAACATTATGAACATTTAGGTACTTTTAAGTATAATTTTCGTAGGTACATTAATAAAATCAGAGTATGTAATAATGAACAGGAAGTCGGAAACTTGAGTCGATGTCACTTTCATATGCAAATTGGATTTTTGATTACCTCCCGGTTTACCTACCTAATTTTGATAAATGGGGCAAATTATGTTGAAGTACAGTCAACAAAGGAGTTAAGTATACAGGAGCGTCGGATATAGTTGAAGTTTACTAAGAAACCGATGGATGTTCTGGACTGAAATTTAATTTAATAAATGAGCTGTTTGTTTTCTATTAATAAACTAAAATTTTATTCGAGAATATCCATCGGTTTCTTAGTAAACTTCAACAATATCCGACGCTCCTGTATACTTAACTCCTTTGTTGACTGTACATGATTAGGTTGTAATAGTAGTAATTATGACCCATTGGGTATGAGGAACAGGGAGTAAAGTTCACTCATACTCTATAGAAAAGATTTCATGTCGGGCCCTTGTATCTATGGTAGTTGCGCGGTAAACTCTGCTTGCGTGATGCAGGATTTGCGTGACGTCAGTATGACGCGTTGTTCGCATGTGGCGTCGTAGATACCGCTACACCACAAACACACTGTGCTGTAAGATCATTCTTGAAAGATAACAAGACTTTTTCGTGCCTGTGTTTATGCAATGTTGTACAAACATAGTATTTGTTTACCCTACACCTCTTAAAGGCTGACGCAGTTTTGGGTAAACCCCACCGCATAGCAAAAATCCTAAAAATCCCACTATATAACCTTCGTACATTTTATATGAACGATTGTACCTACTGACGCCAGCATATCAAACTACCCGAAACTGTCAATAATTCCCAATCAACTTTGAACCTTATGTTTCAGCAATAAAGTAGAAAATCTATTATAGAAATTTGACAGATTGTAGTAGCTTGATGTGCTTTCGTCTGTACACTACAGGCAGGCCTAACCGCACTTTTTTGTTTGAAAATGCATTGCGCTGCGGACCAATGCGGCTGTAATGTGCGCTTAGCTTTAGGGGTCACTTTACTTGTAAGTATGAACAAGTTTTAGTATGTGAAAAATCTGAAATCGCGAAAAGAGTGGGCTATGACAGCTGTCACATAAATTCGTATTCACAAAAACGACAAAATGTGTGAGACACCTGAAGGCCAAATCCTGTAATTAAAAACGTTCAAAATCTAGTCGCAATCTCATCTCAGCGACAATCAATGTCAAAAATTTAGGGAGACAGGTGTTTTTGAGACTGAGATCAGACTGTGAACGTTCTTAAAATTACGAGAATTGCCGCTCTGGTTGTATTAGTTCAGGTGGAACGATCATTGGAACCATATTCACCTACCAACAGTTCAGGTTCAACATACTGCAAAAAGTGTCTCCTTATAATAAAGTTCAACGTACATGTTAATATCTAAACCACGACTTTTCAGGTTGGTGACTTCGGTGAGGTCGATGACAAGCCTTAAAGGCCGTATGTCACAACAAATTAAGTGTCGTTGAACACGAAGCAATTTAATCCGATCCAGCCTGTCTCATGCTGGCCTAAGAACCGAGATCCGTACCCCACAGGGGGTGCCCTTAGAGTGTAACCGCTTAGTTTGTTTTGTATTGAAGCCCTGGCCATAGTTTATTAACAAACCCATAATAGGCAAGCCCGGTTTGGCAACCTACAACCTTCTAGGTTGACCAGCGATGCCATTTAAAAAATAAAAATAAACCACATAGCAATTTGGAGTCAGCCATTAAGTTAGTGGCTATCTTCTCTAACAGTTAAAATCAAAATTAAAAGTCATCTAATCTAATTAGGCTAAGAATCTGCACTTTTTGAACGACGTCAAAATTACGTAAGACAGCCCCCAACGCCCGCCCTTCTCCACTACCGACTACATTACTTAAGTTAGGAAGAAAAAGTGGCGCAACAAACTCCTGTCTTGTCTATGCAGTGTGCTGTAGTAATTGTCTCTCTAGTTCATAGGTTCTCAACCTTATTTGTTTGTCCACCGACCCACTTTGAGATATTTTTTTTCTAAAGCTGATGTTTGTTTAGTTACCATTTGTCGCGAATCTGCCACAGCTATTGCAACGATTATATAGTCGTAAGATAGAATTTTCTCTGGGTCTTATACTTGGGCCTGAAAGTCTATCGCCCAAGTTGAGATCCTATAATCTAGTTGTTGGCAGAACACAGTTGCCTATCACGTTTTGTGATGGGAAACCAATCAGTAGTAACCTTCAGTAGGTACACTGGTTACGTTTGAACGACTACTGGACGCGACTTGTGGCCAGGATTAGTCGCTCCGGCCGGCCACTATTCGCAGCCAAGTTTGCAACGACTCTTAAAGCTAAAATATGAAGGTATACATAGTAATAAGATAGTATAGGGGTGTGTTAGCATTTTAATATAAAAAATGATTAATGTGCAAATTTCTCGACGGTCGCGAACCAAATTGGTTTTAATGAGATTTTTTATATTATTCTCAAAAAAAATAATATTGCTTTATTACTCCATTATGATAATGTTTGAACGTTCGGAGAATGAATATTGGGGGAATATTATGAACCTACCGATTTTGTTTGTTTAATTTTAATTTAATAGATAATCTGGATTTTGGATTACTTGAAAATATTGTTCTCTGCTTAATCTTCATTCTTGGTTATTGTTTAATCATTTAAAATGCCGAATGAATGACCATGCAAATAGTTGGATAAGTATACTGACTTTTAGTTTTATTTGACATTGTCTGGACTTTAAAAGAGACTGTGACCTCTGAGTTTGTTTCGGCATTTCTTCTCAGGTTAATCAGTTAAGAAACGCTGACCTCATCTAGTTTTCAAAATATGATTGACGTGTAGAAGTGTTTGTACAAATGTGCTGACAGAAATAAAATCATTTAGATTTTATAGAAATATTATAGAAAGCATTGAAAATAGAAGTACCTATAAGTCAGTACCCATCTAAAGTAAATAATCGGATTCAGATTTCAAGTTACCTACTACATTGAATACTACGTTAGATTTTTGAAATAAAATATATTAATTCACCTATTTTTGTGGTAAGCGGTGGTCACCACTACCACCAAATGGTGTTTCTAGGTTTAGTAAAATCAGCCTATAACGTTCCCACTGCTGGGAAGTGTCTCAGTGAGAGAGAGAATGAGCCGTAAATCCACCACGCGGGCCCAATGCGGTTTCGTAGATGTCCCATGTCTTCGAATTTTCGGTTCTAGGACATGCCGGTTTCCTCACGATATTTTCCTTCACCGTTTTTGAGAGCAGTGTTGATGAAATAATTTACAAAAAGTAAAGCGCCTGTCTGGGTTTAAATCTATGACCTACAACTCGTAAGTCCCGGACCGTTGCCACTGGGCCACCGCTGCTCCCGGCACCACGCTTTCTGGGTACACCTGTGCCGAATCCTCTGAGGAATACAGGTGTAACTGAACAGCTACCATTTCTACTTCTAAACGTACCCTAAAGTTATCTCCCACACATTTATCAATTACTAGCTGCGCCCCGCGGTTTCACCCGCATAAGTGTTGATCCCTTGGGAATATAGCCTATATGTTAATTCAGGGTGTCAGCTACCTTCATACAAACGCCGTTTGAGCGTGAAGAAGTAACAAACATATAAACACACACACACACATAAAACAGCAGGGTGCAGTTATTGGAGTCGCACCGCAACGTCAACTTCAAGGCGTTCGTGGTGCGCGTGCCGAATTGCTATCTGCCCGTCGTCATGGAAGAAGACTTCTGGCCGCAGGACGTGGTCGTGGTGTTCCGTCGCTTCCGCGGACAAGTACCACAGAACAGCTCAAGAGTTAGCTAGTGAAGTACCGTTTTATTATAAGAATATAATATATGTATGTTTAGGTTAAGGTATTTATGTATGGGCCTGCGTCGCCTGAGATAAATAAATAAATAAATAAAAACTTTCGCCTTTATAATATTAGTGTAATAAGTAACGATTCTAAAACACAGTTTAATCAATTTATCCATCAAACATCAAGAAGTTCAAAATGGAATATCTAAATCTAAATATAGAAGCTAAACGTATTACGTATGTGTTACGTACTTATTTGTAACACAAAGTTATTGGTACATAAAATCGACAATCATCGTTCGAATAAATTTGGAAATAACACCGGTTGCCAACGGGTTGCCCTAGAAATGGACGCTCCTCCACTCTTCTAATGTCCAACCTTTTCTGATAGGTGTTAACCTATAAGCGGTAGCGGAGGAACTAATAATTTTTTTCACGATGTGTCTATCATCGATCTTCTATTTGCGACACAGGTTGCGTCTCACACCAGAGCCTTACCCACGTTCCAAGGCAACAATGTCATGCCGTCTGGTCTCTTCCCATCGCTACGTACCAAGCCGTTTGGTTTTAATACCGGTGGTACGCCCGCGATAACAAACTTGATAACAAAAAACGCGATAACAGGTTAGCATCAGTCATCGTGTAGCTCAAGCTAACATAATTATATGATAATTAACTTTTGACCTACACTTTTGGTTTAGTCCCATTTCCCTCATCCCCCCCATACCATCTCCCCTCCAACCCCCCATCCCATCTCTTCCCCTATCAACCCCATCACATCGCATCGCATCGCCCTTTCCCATCTCTTCCCCTATGCGTTTATACTACAAAAAGGATTTTTTTTAATTTTTTGGAAGAGATCGGACTAAACCACACTTTTTAGCAAAGCGTAGCTACAGTCGCTTGTCACTTCTCCCTTGTACCATCAACTAGGCAATCCAACAAGTCATGTGACGCGACCCTTGCGGTGGCTTTTACTTAGAACCACTCCACATTAGGACAACGACTGACAGTGCTGATGGTTGCCCGGTGTCCTAGGTATATGCGAACCGATGTGGTGTGAATTAAATAGTGTTTCAAGACACTATGTGTCACAGCTAAGGCAAAGTATAGGCACCTACAGAAAATGCTTAGCATTGCATATATACTTTATTTATTTTAAATATATTTATCTCCAACAGAGGCTAAACAATTTCATGCTATCGTATACAAGAATCGGAACAACTATTGGTGTGCACTTCTAATGATGGTGCAATCCAAATATAAGTACTTATGTTGTTAATGCTAATACAGGTTCCATATTTCGAAAATAATTTTTTAATCAAAATAAATTAAAATGTCACTGCAAGAGACAAGTCTACAACTTAATATAATTATCTTTCAAAAACGTGAAGAATGAAACTTCATTAATAACCGTTTCTTTTCAAAGCGTTAGGTACTTTTTTATTTGTTAACATGCTGCAAACGACCCGTGACATCAAAGGCGCGACGATACAAGATAGGTACCTCCATTTTCAATATGGCGCAGTCACCACTTAAAGTAATTGTAAAATTCTTCACACCTCTGTATGTCTTCGCTTATTTATTTTGTGACTAGATTTTTCGTACATAAAGAACGGGACGTGTGGACAATGGAAAGTCCATTGTCCACATGTCTCGTTCGCCGAGGCGTAGACATGCGGTGTAGGTACTTGTCGCGAATGACACGCGAAATTTTTTTTGTAATTTTTTTTATTGCTGAATGCTCTTGACCTCGATCACGCCTGATGGAAAGCGATGAATGAGGTCTATGATGGAACGAGCGTGCCCAGAAGATGCCTAAGGCACTGGAACTCCCACGCATCAACGACAGAGCAGGCCGGTGGGAGGGTGGTTGAAAACCAGGCGAGCGTTATCCCTGCCACCGCAAGGGAAGAATTGGCCAGTCAAATAAGGTGTTGGGTGTGACTGTCCAGGATGCGCCGAGCGCTCGGTTCAGTTGAGTAACTGGCGGAACAAACTGCGCTACACAAGGAGGCTTCTTTATGCTTCATGGCGCGGATGATCCACGAAAGTATTGTAGAAATGTAGACGTTTTGTCTATTACTTTCGTAATGAGTCACGAATTAGGGCAGCAAGTTGATCTACAAAGTGCTGGTACTTGTGGTGGTACTGATTTTATAATTATAACTAACTAGCTTCTGCCCGCGACTTTGTCCGCGTGAAATTTCTTGTTCCCCCGACCCACCCCATTGCATCGCATCGCCTGCCAGCGCTATTACTTCGTTTTTGCTTAGCGTTCTTTCTGACTTTTTTATCGGCTCCTAAGGGTCCCAGCGTGATGTTAAATAGCCTATAGCGTTCCTCAAGAATTGGGCTATCAAATGCAAATTTTAAATTTGACTTTTAAACTATTCAGCTTTATTAGTATATAGATATAGATTCTTTAAGTACCTATATTACAAACTTAGAAAAAGTGGCCGGCCCAAGCACGTAACATTTGAACATTTTTGACGTGACAACGTCTTAAATTAGGTTGCGGCTGGGAGTCACTTATGAAAAAGTGTAACGCTCGGTAACGTTACGATGAGTCACCGAACAAGAGAGAGGCCCGCCGAATGCCTTGCGTCTCTCTCCCACTCAACTATGATATGTGTAATGTACAATGTTTTAGTAAACAAAATATATTTCTATAGTTAAAATTTGTGCAATTCTTATTTTCATTCAATTCCTTGTTCCTATTGTGCAATTTAATTATATTCATATCAATAAATATTCTACCGAGAAAAAGACGTTGTCACGTAAAATCTTCGCCCGTAAAACCGACTTTACAGGCAACCATTTTTTTTTTAAAGTAAAGTCTCATCTTGATTAACCGTGAGAACAAAAACTTTCTTTAATTTCATAACTGTCCTTTCTATAGTGAATGTGTGTACTACATAATAGAACAGCGGCGTAATTGCGTAACACACTATCAGTATCAATGGCTGTTATTTTGACAGTTCAACAACATTAATTGCGTTATTTACGTTTTTGAGCAGACAAATTTTTCGAACAAAAATGAAGCAATGGATTAGCAATATCGATTTAAATGATTTAGATTGTTTTTGTAAGTGGTAGGATGCAGGTAATATAATGTACCACCACACAATGCCCTACAAATCTCAAAAGTCGAATGGGCTATACTGTTGGCCATAGTTACAGCTGTGGCGGATGAGACAGATACAAATCCGATGACAGATCATGCCATGTCCGCGTCACGTTCATGTTTCATCCGTCCCACATCCACTTTATGCGAACAGGGCAAATTATGTACAGACGCCAGCACATCAAGCTACCCAAAAATGTCAAATTTTCCCAATCAACCTTGAACCTAATGCCTTAGCGATAAAGTTGAAAATCCTAATAAAGAAATTTGACAGATGTGCTGGCGTCTGTACGTCGAATATCATAAAGTTATTTAGAATCAATTTTATTACGTCTTGCTTCTTCGATTGCTGTATTTAACCCTAGAACCATACACTGCGGTACAAGACATAAATAAAAAAAGTTGCGATTACTTTTTTATTACTCGATTGATTTTTTCGCGCGACCTCGTATTTACCCGGGGTGGCGAGTAGCCCCTAACCCCTTCGTATAAGTTTCTAGTCGTGAAAAAAACAACAGTTTATTCGCCGTTACCTAGTAGGCACGGTCGTCAGTGTTGTATGGATCACTATGGGAGCATGTACACGGTCACGTTTTTCTACGCCAGTACCTGGTTGCCGACAAATCTAAAAATAAGTATTGGAAATAAAGGTACTTGGGAAAAAGCGGTCATCAGACACTCCAACCCTTTTTGATTCTAAATCTGGGAGATGTTCGTTATGTCCAAGGTCAAAATACCGTAAATCACCAACTAAATGCGATACACCGCATTGTTTACAAAAACCATACCTACAGAATCACCAAATACATCCTTTTGTTTTTAATGTAATTCCAATTTTCATTACCCATAGTTCGTTTTTTAATCCCAGAGACTAATCTGACAGGTGTAATGTCAAAAGTCTCATCGTCATCTGCCTGGCCTTTTCCCAACTATATTGGGGTCGGCTTCCAGTCTAACCGGATGCAGCTGAATACCAGTATTTTACATGTAGCGAAAAATGTAATGTAATGTCAAACTTCTATACTAAAAAAACGCAAACAGAAAAGACTTAAATGTCAGGTTAGTCTCTGGGATAAAAAAACGAACTTTAATGCGCCATGTTAATTATTATGTAATCAGTATGTCAAAACGTCAAACCTTTAGCTTTGTGACAGCTTCGCGCACAGATTAAAAAGCCTGCGGCGCGTGAGTTGTTGCCCGGAATGTTAACATTTTATAAATATTATGTTTATAAAAATATTTAGAACTACGTACGTATAATTATTTAGTTTTTTTTTTATCTTATCGTATACTGCACCGGTTGACGTCATCACGACAACGCCGGCTGTCGCTGCAACCAGCGCTGGGGCTGTCTCGCATAGGGTCTTACCATTATGCTGAGTGATGGCCGTTTTGCGTGGATATGACGCCTACTTTTTTTATCCTTTTTTTAATTTTGTGTTCTTTCTCTGCACCATATTTACCGCAAATGTTTACGTATTTTCAGAGAAAATCTTTTGTATTTTTATACGTTTAAAACAAAATATGCCAAAATTGTTAAAATTATTTTTATAAAGATTTGTTACTTAGGTATATGTAAGGCTGATGTGGGTGCCCAGTAGGGGTACTCCAGTACCCCTGGATACTCTTACTGAAGTTTTTTTACGGGTACGGTTCTAGGGTTAAGCACCTACCTATACATCGTCTATTGATAGAACTATTTATAATATGCATTTTATGACTCAAAGCAATAAACTTTTAATAAAAGTTATAACCCGAGTTTATAGTTTAATCTTAGTTTATAGACTATTCTTCTAAGGAGGATTTATCAAAATAAAATACTACGGAAGTTTCTATTGAAAGCAGTTTTTTATGAAATTACTGAAAGGCAATTGTGGACTAATTATCTGAAAGAACCTCAGCTGGCAATCAAGATTTAAATCGCTGGAAATGCTCTTTTCAATGGGTATAAACTGTATCAGTTTTAAACAACGGTTTGAGGAGTGTTTATTGCAATGATTTTATTTGCTAAGGGATATACAACGTTATTTTTAGTATATGCGAGACCTGAATATAGTTTATTCAGAATAAGTAACTGAATCGATTCCAATAATTTTTACCCCATGTTATATTTTGTCCCAAAAATATTTAAAAAAGGTTAAAAGTTGGACACCGAGCGACACTAAGTAGGTTATCCAATCTCCGCGCCGAACGGTTAGGTACCTAGGTACTATTATGAGCGCAAGACGGGCGGCGCGGGTGAGCATGTTTTTGTACGGACAAACAGGTAACTTAACAAGCTTATAATCGCATATACTAAAAATAATGTTGTATATATTATGTAGGTATACCTTGTTGCATAGATGTTTGATTATTCAACAACTAAACAACAAAAAAACATCAAACAAACAACATCAAACACTGCAACAAGATGTAAGCAAGTAAAAAAAATTTGGATGTCACGTGACAAACTTTGAACGTTATTATCTCGGAAACGTGATGCTTTACGGGGTTTGGTCTTATAAGGTATGATTTCTGTTTGTTTTGATGTCAGCTGTCGATTATACAGGAAGATTTTTGAAACAATGAGCCCGGTGGCGGATCGGAACAACGATGAATTGAAAGCCATAGTGGACGCAGATTCGTCAGAACTTGCAGCAGCTTTCAACGTAAGTGATTAATCGATACTGATTCATTTCCTTCAAATTGGAAATGTAAAAAAAACTTCAAAAAGTGGGTACCCTATGAAGCCGCTGAACCAAAACAACAAAATCGCGTCGAAGCACCGCACAACCGGCCGTCTCAAAACTATAGGAGTTACGACTGGAAAGTCTCCGTCACCCACCATAGTCACCAGACCTTGGTCCAACTTATCCTCATTTTTATTCGGAATTTGAATACTTATCTAACTTTTCCTCCTCACAATGCGAGCCGTATCAAGGAGTACTGCCTTCCGAATCAGGCCCTTGACCCATCCACCTAATGAGAGTCTCGAGAGATGTTGATCGTTGATCAGCAGGCCATGCCTATACGACAATCGGCACAACGACAGCCGAGCTCAGATTCCACATGTCAACAACCTCGTGCACTAAGTCAATATATTTAATTCTATATAACATCACGCTAGGACTCTTAGGAGCCGAGCAAAAGGAATAAAAGTCAGAAAACGAAGTAATAGCGCGGTTGGGCGATAGCATACGAGTTGTAAGGTCGTGGGTTCAAACCGAGGAAGGCGATTTACCTTGTGTAAATAATTTCATCTCCATTGCTCTCAAAACGGTGAAGGAAAATCGGCATGTCCGAGAACCAAAAAATTCGAAGTCATGTGACATCTACCAACCCACACTGAGCCCGCGTGGTAGATTATAGCCCAGTCCTTCTCGAAGCGAGGAGGCCTGTGTCCCAGCAGTGGGGTCCTTATAGGCTGATTATACAGGAGAATGATGATGATACCCATCTTCAAATTTGTCGTTAATGGCTAATGGAAGATACAAATTTCTTACAGACATAGAATTACTCAATATTTCCCGTATTTCCTCACAAATATAAAAATGAAATCTTTTAACATTCCTGAGCTTAATTTTTTTCCCTATAAAGATTACACGGGCGGGCAATTTTATCGTTTCTACCATCGGTCCTTTCAAGGGTAGCGGATTAACAGATTTTAATCTTAATATTGCTCTTAGGCGACAATTTTAATAACAAAGTTGAAAGAACTCGTTTAACGCTAGGTCCCAAAAGATTTTGATAACAGGTATTTATTTTTCTGAAGATTTTTTTATTTGATAATGTGACGGTTCCTAATAAAATAAATACGGTGAATATTATTAACAAAATGTCGTGATGGCCCCTCGTCTCTCTGCACGAGGTTGTGGGTTCAAATCCAGGCCTCCCCCCGCAATGTGACTTTTTCAATTCATATTCTTCTTCTTCTTAGCGTATCGATAGCAATCTAAATGGACTCGGCCCAGAATTCGGCTACTTGTTTGGCGCCGTCACCAGCGTCCATCAGTTCCTGTAACGTGCAGCTGACAGGACACGCAGGACACGATATTAAGTGTCCCATCGTTTGTGGAACAGCACCACATTTACACTCCAAGGCAGAGTCGTTTATGAATCATATTAGAAAATTAGGTAGTTCAATGTACATTGAACCCGAATACATTAAATACATACTAAGTTACTAACTGTATAGTTTGGGGCACACTAGCAAGTAATATGTTGTAACCTAGGTACATATAATTATAGTCCCATTTATTTTACCTCAGACAGCACCAACCTAATAGCAACCCTATTATGACGAGAGTAAAGATCAAGATGATTTTCATACACTTGTCAATGGCAGCAACCCAACAGCAACTTTATCTGAATGAGGATAAAGGTATGATTCCGAACAACGCTACACGCGGCAGTGCTGCCGCGTCACTACTGGTCCCCATACATTTTCTATAGGTTATATGAGATTACATTCCGAGGACAGCAGCAATGTGACGCAGCAATGTCGCGCAGCATTGCTGCCGTGCTCGGAATGTAATCTCATATAAATCTATAGAGAATGTATGAGGACCAGTAGTGCTGCGACCGCACTGCCGCGGCAGCACTGCTGCGTGCTGCCGAGATCGGAATCATACCTTAAAGATCACTGTGATTTGGACAGTAAAATAACTGTGAATGGACTGGAATGGTAGTATTTCCCTGAACTTTTTATAAAGGTAGGTATTGTTAATCGATGCAAAGGACGTACTCTGCTACTTAGCGAAAACGACGCATAGTAGTCAGACACAGTTAGGTTTTGGGGAGACCCCTTTACAGTCTTCCGTCAGAGATGTGCCCTAACCCCTGTACAGAGAGGGTTTTGGATCGGTCTTTTGCGAGATAACGATGCAGATGGTGATCCTAAACTTCCCGGTCTTATACTCAAAGTCCGTAAGAATTTTGAAGGTATCCCCTCGAAACAAAAAAAAAAGATACTCTTTACACGTTCTACTCCGTAAGAAATAAAACGCCCTATAACATTTTATTATGATTGAGGTTGAATAAGTAATATTGTACCTAATTAGCATTTTAATTAGCAGTCATTAAGTACTCAAGCGTAAGACGAAGGTAGGGAGAATAAAATTGTTCAAAGATTTGATTTCCATTTAGAGGTGCTTTGGAAGAATAATTGCGGTTCCATTTTTAAGAATGTCCCCGATTCTTATAATCTTGGACCAATATTGGTTAATTTTAGAAGGAAAAGAAAGAAGGAAAAATTGTTTATTCTGCACAAACATGGCGCACATCGCAAAACAAATAGACAAAATACACACACTAATACAAAGAAGCCTATTGGCTTGACCTCGTATTAAATACAACAATTCAAAATCTCGACAACCGACAATCGACTCATTCACCCGCACCTGGGATGACCTAAAAAATTCCACTGATGCTGCAATTAACGTGGCCACAGCCCTCAAATGATATAAAAAAAAAACAACGAGGAAACGAAAAGAAGGAAGAAGATCTCGACAACAGCCCCTATCGGGCCCAAAATTATCCTGTCTTTCAACCTGGAACCAATCATAAACTCGTACAGACGCCAGCACATCAAGCTACTACAGTCTGTCAAATTTCTTTAATTGATTTTCAGCTTTATCGCTAAAGAATAAGGTTCAAAGTTCATTGGGAAAATTTGACAGTTTCGGGTAGCTTGATGTGCTGGCTTCTATACATTGGAATAGAGGCAGGGAAATGACGATAACAATGACTTAGAGAAGGTTGTTTATTAAAAAAAACATGCAATATAAATCTGCCAAGCCTTTTCCCAACTACATAGGGGTCAACTTCTAGTCTAACTGGATGCAGCTGAATACACATTGAACGACTGACTATCTGACCTCCTCAACCCAGTTACTGTGTAACACGATACCCTCTTGGTAATTAATATAGAAAGAAGTAAGAAAGAAAAATGGTTTAAACAAAATACACATAAAGGAGCCAAAGGCCTCGTATCACTTGTTTTTTCAGCTCACTTTTGACATTGGCAGAATAGTCGACATCGGCTTTGCTTGCACTTTATTAAAAACAGAATAGAATAGACCGGCTGAAACCTAAACCAAAGTTTTGTGTAAACAAACGAAAGTCGCTCAACTATCCCTAGTGTTACACAAGTAGGAGCAATTAATACACGGTACATTATATGTACAAATTGACGGCGGAACGGCTGAGTAACTGAGATTAGGGAGTAGGCGTTAGTTGGATGCGGGTTGTTTACGGAGGAGTTAGCAGATGGAGTGTTAATTCCACATACACTGTTTTCGTAATTAAACTCAATCAATTTTGACGGTATTCCAAGGCAGACTAACTTCTTGTGATTTAATACAAACATTCAATTTAATGTCTCAAAACTACTGATTGGCCCAAAGCTGCCTCAAAGAAAGACTGATTTTTCTACAGTATGGGGGAAACGAGGGCATCGTTTACCTAAGCGATGTCCCATATCAAGATGAGTTCGAGTATATTTTTATCCTTGGAGTTAGGAAGCCAACGTAATACGACTGAATTAAATAGAAACATTCATTTTTATGGGGGTGAAGTTTCAGATGGTTAACGTAACTAACCATGTCATACTGGTAACGTCGTTTTATTTCTGGGTGGCAAAACGTATTCTAGATAAGTTGTACACACACTATCGTCAGGATGGCAAATATGTAGAGTGAAGTAAAGGCTTTATAATTTTCCGTTACTACAATCGCATCGTTCCTCTTATTATTCCATTTGCTAACTCCTCTGTGGCGCGTCCCTTGTCCCACAATTTGTCCTCAACCCACAGACTTCGCGATGTAAATATATTGTCGCTAGTTTCGGGCACAATTTGCCTAAATTTGAGACGTGGATAGATTAAACGGTCGTTAATAAAATTGTTGTGGAATTTAGGTTTAATTATCTGTAGATTTTAATCGTTTCCGCGTGTAAGTTGTGGGGAAGTAATTTGTTTGTTTATCTTACGTCTGTTGTTAAGGGTTTTCTCATTTGTCTAATGTAAAGTCGACCTTGTAATAAGATTGCTTTACCACATTTAGGTTCAATATCATTTGCACGTCATAGCACGACCAGCGAGCCTAGACAAAGAGTGACATTCTATCAGCGATAACCATGATGGAAAAGTAAAAAAAAGGATTCACCTAAGCTACCGAACAGCTTTTATCAGTCCTGTGGAAAGTCGTTGTAGAAACAGGAAAGGTCTTGAAAGCGATTGTCACTTTTCTAGGCTCGAATGTGTATTTGTCTAGGTGACAGTTATATAGATAGTTTCAACATCAATAAAGTTTTAATTTTCTGGAAATTGGGTAAAGCAATAAAGGCTCCTACAAACAGGCGCGACACGCGATGCGAATCGCGCGCGACACAAAGGCACCGCTCCTTGCGCGACTTGCGTTTCCTTTGTGACGCGCGCGATTCGCGTCGCGTGTCGCGCCTGTTTGTAAGAGCCTTTACGAGGTCGATCATATCTACAAGCTTGTGTGTTCGGCTTATATAAGCCGATTCGAAATTACTCGGGAGAGATAAACTCGAATTTACTCGGGAGAGATAGAGAATAAAATATTATTTAAAAGTGACGATTCGCCCGTTTCGTGCGAGTAAATTCGTGCGAATCGACTAATAAGCCGTGTAGGTATTCAGAATCTATTTCATCATTATCTGCCCAGCTTTATCCCAACTGGGGTCGGCTTCCAGTCTAAACACGACATTTACAAGGTAACACGATAGCCCTTAGTAAGACTGGTTGTCAGATTTTCGATCTTCTACCCGTAACGACTGTCAAAGATCTCGTTCCATCCAGAATAATAATTGGCAACTCGCAGTGAGCAAGTTGTCACTTGTTTTTTTTTGTCGGCGTCTCCTGTCCCATGTGTGACGCGGTACTAACGAAGATGGAATAGCCAAATCGAAGCAGGTTGCACACGCCTCCTATTTCAGATATGTTTTTGAATGACGAGAGTGGCCAGAATTTGTTTCCCGATTTGTCATCATCAATCGACATGTTATCAGCAATGGACAACATTGTCAAACTTTTAACTTTTAAGGTCTTAAATACGAGGCTATTGGGTAACTTTTTATATTAGTGTGTATTTTGTCTATTCTTTTTTGTAATGTGCGTCTTGTTTTTGCAGAAAAAACATTTTTTTAATCTTCCTTTTCTTTTAAAAACAATAACGTACGGAAATATTTATTTTGTTTGGTGAATAATCCGGTACCCGGGAAAGGGGTCGGAAGCAGCCCTTTTTAACTGGTTCTACACATACGACAAATAACCTCCTTTTTTGAAGTTGGTAATAAAATACTAAGCTAAGACTTCCGCTGAGAGGGCAAATCAGGATAAAAACATACCGAATTCGATAAATATTGTATATCACTATTGCAGATAACAACCATGAAGCCTGGGTGATGTATTCGTTTCAATTTACATGGCACAATTTAAAATTCTGATTCGTAAATTTATAGGGTTCTACTGGATTCAGCACATATTTTTTTAGAAACTGGCTTTTCTTCCAATATAAAATGAAAATTTGGTTTCCGTTAAAGTTTAAAAGTTCAGAATCAAAATTGATGATCCGTAGAAATCTCTATTCTGTAAAAATCTCACCGTGAAAACTTAGGTGAAGTGAACTGTCAATAGTGTCAATCCAAGGGATTGACACATCAGGAGGAATGACAGCTCACTTTAAGGTCACTTTGCCTAATTTATCACGGTGATCTTTTTACAGAATAGCGCCGCTGTCATATTAACTAGAAAAGAAATAAATTTGTAATCGCAGGTAGCCCTAAAACCATAAGCTAATAACCTGACCCTCTGTTCGCTGACATCATTTAACCCTCAAAAGGTCAAGTTAACCTGACCACTTCTCACTTACCATTCGGCATCACAAATAATGACACACTGCGATATAAAAACAAATGATGTTCATGTTCAATAAAGGCCATTTTGTTGAACATTTTATTAGCCGTAACAGTAGGATATGTCACATAAATTCTTCTTTGGATACCGCAGTGCGGAAGTTTGTACTTGTCTTCGCTTTTCTGTAAGAATTAAAAGTGGCCTGAACTAACTGTTTGTTAAAACCACATTTTAGTTAGTTGTGGTAGATTGTTTAAGTGACTGCGAAAAGGTTCTGAGTTTTATTGTATTTTTTTTGTATAATTTTGTTACCGCTTGTCTCGTGCATTTTATTCCCGAGTTGCATGTATATTTTAAGGGAATTCTTGAATCGTGTCTTATTGGTCCAATGTTTTTTTCAATACTAAGAGCGGAAATAAAAAATGGTCCACTGTAATGGATAACAGCAAACTAATCACAATTGGTGCAATTGCCATGCATTGTCTCTCTTCTGCTTAGGCTTGAAATACAAGGAGTAAAGTCGTCCGCAGAAATTGTATTAAAAACAAATTTAATCTAGACTTTGGAAACTGTTTCACACATCAATTTCATGTTATTTCAATAATTATTACGGATATGACAGCTTAAAAATAGACCTCTGGGGGCCTAAAAGGCCACTTTGGCAGAATCATAAAAGGATAACATTATGAATTATAATGGAAAGTTAACTGTTAAGTTAATCGTATCAAATCCCATTGGTGAAGGATTTTTCAGTAATTTTTTTTTTGTCTGTGCTTAAATACCAATCAATCCAATCCAAATCCAATCTCAATCTCTTTGACCTACGTAGTGCAGCGAAAAAAAGAAAAACACGGAATGTCTTCGCCATATTATGATTCATAATGTTATCCTTTTACGATTCTGTCAAAGTGGTCTTTTTAAGCCCCCTGATAGCTATCTATTGTTTTTGGTAGCACAACTGCCAAAAAGCATCCGAGTAGTGGTGGCCGCGACTTACAAGTTTTAGATCGTAGGTTTGAACCTAGAGAGGCGCTTTACTTTGTGTAAATTGTTTCAACACCACTGCTTTCTAAACGGTGAAGGAAAACATCGTAAGCAAAGTCGTGTTTTAGAACCAAAAATTCGAAGAATTGTGACATCTCCCAACCCGCACTGGGTACCCGGTTGTGGATCAAGGTCCACTCCTCACCGAGAGGAGTGTGTGTGAGTTGTGTCCCAGCAGTAGGAACTCCCTCACCTTCACTATCGATATTTTATAACAAAGACTTAAATTTTCAAATACATGTTTTTTTTTTTTATTATTGTTGAATGTTGAATGACCTCGGTGACGCCTGATGGAAAGTGATGGATGAGGTCTATGATGGAACGAGCGTGCTCAGAAGATGCTTATGGCACTGGAACTCCCACGCATCGACGAAACACAGCAGGCTGCTTGACAGCTTGATGCCTTGACTCCGGTGGGAGGGTTTCGCCCCCATTGTCACGAGATGCTTTAATTCTCCGGTACACCACTAGCGTAGTCTGTTGCACCTGCAAATAACTCCATACTACAGATGTTTGATTAATGTCACCCCGACAGGGAGGAATTAATTAAATTTCAGAGATTTTGTTCAAGCTGACAACCCCAAAGGATTCCTTTTACTATCTGAAGCGAAGTCAGAAGAAATAACACTCACTACTGTTGCTTTTATTAGTGTAGAAATGTATGAGATACGTACGAGTATAATATATTAAAAATACATTGTGGTTCCTTTGTTTTTGAAGAGGCTTTGTTGTTACTTTTTAACGGACTTCTAAAAAGGAGAAAGCTATTTTCGCGTGTATGTATTTTTTATGTATGTTCATCGATATTTTCATCAATTGTTGAGTTGAGCGGTTTAAAAAAATCTGGAAGGTGGTTTGCTTGGGTAGTAATCCAATTGGTGGAATAAAACTTTCTGTCACTGTAGTAAGTATACGAATTAGAAAAAAGTGAAAAAAAGTCATTTTGTATTGTTTTTTTTAGAAGTAGGGTGTTTTTTTTTTTTGTAAAAATGTTTTTTTTTTAAATTGGTATAACATAGTGTTTGTTGCAATACGGGAATTATGTTATTTTAAATGAAAAAATGAAATGGGATCTTTAGTTTCGTAAAAAATCTTCTTGAATGTAGTCTCAATACAATAATGTAATATAATAGCAATAACGGCAAAAAAATATTTTAAGTTCCTGCTAGTCAATTTTTATGAGCTTATGACCACTAAAGCTCGGAGTTCCTTTGAACAAAAATTTTGTTTTTTTTTAGAAAACGTTGCCCCACACTAGGAAATTCTCCTGTATTGTGGGTGCGTTTACAAACATTTAAATTCACGTACACAAACAGCCAGAACCCGGAACAACTACTTGTAGGTCATACAAATATTTGTTCCGTGCGGGAATCGAGCCCACGACACGCAGCGCAGCAGTCAATCGCTTAACCACTGCGCCAATCGTGCCGTCAGAAATTATCAGGTAGCATGTTTTAGAATAGAATACCTACGTTGTTCGTTGCCAAAGACACACTAAACAAAAACTGGATTAATACTGGCCATCTGAAATAATCCATAGAGAAACAAACAACAAAAAAGTACTGGTTGGAACTGATATTGTTGAAAGGTTAAACTTTTGGCTGGGGCTTTGTATTGTAGGTACAACTTTTTAATTGCTGTTATTGCAACATTTTGTTCGAAAAAATATTCATTGTATTTGTGGTGTAACTTTTTAATTAATTTGTGATACGACTTTGCGTTCGGTTCTGGGCGGTGGAAATTGGTAAAAGATCGTATTTTGTTTGGACCATTGCATTGTACTTATTTATGCTAATAATAAAGCTAATGAAGCGATCATTGTGCCGATAGTCGTGACAGCCAATGGATTAATAGCCAACAGTCTCGACCAACACCCGAGGAGGCTCTCGTTGGGCAGCTGGATCAAGGGCTTCATTCAGAAAGCGGTACTTCAATTTGTATCTATTTTTTAATTAAATACAGGATAATATAAGCTAATGAGTTAAAGAAAACAAAGTAATAGCGGGGGCAGGCGATGCGATGCGACGGAGTGGATCGGAGGTACAAGAAATTTCACGCGGACAAAGTCGCGGGTAGAAGCTAGGACCTATATAATCCAACTACTAGGGTATATAATGAAAGACTAACGGTGGACTTTCTTCCCATTCATCTCCATACGAAACTACCTTTAGGAAGGGGGAATTTGGATCAATTTGGATCAATTCTATTTTGTCGTTATTTTTTTACGCCCAAAAGTGCCTTTTCTATGCCTAATTGAAATAAACGATTTGACTTTATAATTGTAGGTAACTATAGGCCGACCGCTGCCTGAGGTAGCAGGGCGGTGCGGAAGAGTTCGCATGTGGCGTTCGTAGATACTGCTACACCCTCTTTGCAAGACTGGTTGTCATACCTTCGGGTTACTGATACCCGTAACGACTGTCGAAGATCTACGAATGACAGCCGGGATCAACGGCTTAACGTGCTGTCCGAGGCACGGAGGAGTCTCGACATGTAATGGATGGTGAACCAACCGCGGCAAGCGTAGCTTAACCTTCCATTGACCCTTGTGGCTCTTATTATAATTTAGCTTCACTCATGTAAACCAGTTTACAGCTATTACTTCAGCTATTTTTCAATCAATTGTCCGTTCATTAATTTTTTGTTTGTTTTGTCATTGTCATTGTTTTTGTATTGTTTGTTTTTTAAATCTCCATTTTAATATATATCAAAACTCAAAGAACTCCAATCAACGAAATGCTCAACTACCTACTTTATATGTCTAAAACAATTGCCGATAAAAGCGATCCACTTTGAATATTATTCTCAAAAGATAGAATTTATGGTGAACGTTTTGAATAAATATTTCATCGCTTTTTAATCACACAATCAAAAGCATTTGCTGTAAAAAAGCGGCCAAGTGCGAGTCGAGCTCACACATGAAGTGTTCCATATTACCTACTACTTTTTTTTTAAATAGGTACAATGGTACAAAGTAAAAAAGCATCTCTTGTGCAGACGGATCCCGTTGGATCCCGTTGGCACCCTTTGGGTAGCATAGTATAGCATAATCAACCTATAATGTTCCCACTGCTGGGACACAGGCCTCTTCTCTTCGACAGGGAGTGGGCTGTAATCTACCACGCAGGCCCAGTGCGAGTTGGTAGATGTCACATGATTTCGAATTTTTGGTTCTAGGACATGCCGGTTTCCTCACGATTTTTTCCTTCACCATTTTGAGAGAAAGAAAAGAAAGAAAGAAAACACAAAGTAAAGCACGTGGCTGGGTTTGAACCCACGATCTACAACTCGTAAGATGGGGCCGTTGCCAATGGGCCACTACTGCTACGGGCACGGAACCCTAAAAGAACAAGAGTTTTTCTTGAATATAATAGCGGCATTTTTCACAGGAATTATAAGGAAAATTATTAGTAATGAGACATTCAAAGTACCCAAAATTTTCTATAGAAAGGCTTCTTCATAATACTTTTGGTTCATAATTGTACGATTTGTTGATTAAACGCTTGGAAGGAGCTAAAAATGTTTTTCCGTTCTATAATCGCTGAAAAATTGTTAAGGAATAAAGACTTTTCTTGTTTGGGTTTTTGAGAAGGGAGCTGTATAAAATAAACCAGCTCACGAAGATGCCATCGACAAAACCTACAATAGAAACAGGTTTTGTCGACGGGCGCTGATTTGTATGAAATCGAATAGTTTATTCACACGTACCACATTTGACCGTCAACAACAACCGTGTCGGCGATACCGACCACATCAAGGCCACGTCGCAGCCACAACGTAACCACCAGCGAGGCCACGCAATAGCGGCCGGCCACATTGCAAACAAAGATCTGTCTGTTTGCAAATACAAGCCACAACACAACCACATCGCAACTACTAGCGACCACGCAACCACGACGTAACTCGTCGTTTTTCGCTGACTGGCGTCATGTAGCCAACCACGAAACCGGCGGTACACAACACCCTTTGGCCAGAACTCTTCCTTGAGGAACTTCTCGAGATGATTACAACGCCACAGTGACATCAAGCATGCGGAACCTTCCGCGTGAGAGCCAAACTTATATTCGACCTTATCATTATTTATAATAACTTTGTAATTATACAATTGTTCTCTAAGAGTTGCTTCAAGTATTTGACAGAGTTTTGCCTCAATTAAAGTGTGTAGTCACATGGAATAGGTTGTGTACCTCAACATTATTTGTTGGCTGGGAACTTGTTATAATTTGTAACCCCTCTTTAAATAACTTTTACTTAGGTAAGTAATGAGTTTCCGTTTTTGTCAAGGTTTATGCATACTTTTAGATATTATCATACTATTGACGGCACGGTTGGCGCAGTGGTTAAGCGATTGACTGCTGCGCTGCGTGTCGCGGGTTCGATTCCCGCACGGAACAAATATTTGTATGAACTACAAGTAGTTGTTCCGGGTCTGGCTGTTTGTGTATGCGAGTTGAAATGTTTGTAAACGTACCCACAATACAGGAGAAATTCCTAGGGTGGGGCAATGTTTAAAAAAAAAAATCTCTAAGGGATAGACAGTCTACGTACTTAGGTATATTTAACCCAGATTCTGCTGAGGGTGAACATATTCCCATTTACCAGGCACAAATCCAGATTCCAAGCTGTTACAGGTAAATTTCTGATTTTACTCCGACCTGGGAGTTGAACCCGATAATGTTCAGCCGTCACGCTTGCGGTCACCAGACCAAAGGGACAGTCCATCAACTAGATCATTTTGACTCGACTGGGACGGAGCCAAATAGAACGGTGATGTTCTTCCTGCACCTTTTCAGTTTTTTTAAATCGTATTACCCAGTAACTATGTTTCGGAGGTCAGACAGGCAGTTGCTCCACGTAAAATACTGGTATTCAGCTGCATCCTATTAGACTGGAAGCCGACCCCAACATAGTTGGGAAAAGGCTAGGCAGATGATGATAAATCCCCAATTTCAAGGAAGAACAGAATCAAATCGACTATTAAAACCTCTTCCTATTCACCTAACACTGTCACAAGTACGTAGTTCTATTCCCCTAATGCTGTAATAGCTTGTTCCGTGCTGCAGTATTCAGACTGAACAAAAACCGTTCTAAGATTTAGTACTATTGTTATCTCTGATGGTTCTTGCTGGCTATAGTATAATTAATAGTGGTGTGTAAGGCTTTAAGGTATTTGTAACTGTTATTTGGACTTGGTTTTCGTGTTGCTAATGTCAGTATGTTTAATTTTAATTAAAAACAAATATTTTCCTATACATAAATTTTACAAAAGAGAATCATTTTACTACCAGTAGGTGATTGTGTGACAATAACAGGTGGTATGTGGCTAAGGGTTAATCTATTTATATATAACGTGTTCCAAAATTCGACGATAAGCGGGTACCAGAGGATGGACCTGCTCATGACTACTCGAGAAACAATAATGAAAAAATTATATCTATTTTTTTTTTGGAAAAATCCCCGAAATGTACAAACATTATACTCGTAGTTTTCACATCAATTCTCGAAATGTGAAAGAATATCGGGAAAAACTTTGCTTAGCAGTGGAGGTGTTTAAGTTTATTTCTCAAAAGCTGTTTTAAAACAATTTAATGACCAATTGACCACGCTACAACGAAAAATCACCGGGCAGCAGAGATTTATACCTACTTGCACCATGGATTTCTGATTATTTATCACTATGACAAAACTGTTCATAAACTCCAACATACTAAATATTATAATGTGAGGAAGGAAACTTGCGTATATTATACGAATTCGTACGTAATACACAATTAGTTGTGAAAAGCGATGGGTCGCATTTATCATTGGTAAGTTAGCGGATTAACATTCGAGAAGTTTTTACTTAGGTTTTAGAGATGTGACATTATAAATTGTGCTTGCGGATACGACGTGTTTGAATCTACAGACTCGTATCTGCTAACATCATTTCAGCCGAAAGACGTCCACTGGTGGACATAGGCCTCCCCCAAGCACCTCTACTTCGACCGGTCATAATCACGGTCACATAATTTGAGCCAAGCTGATCGACTTTTTCCCGAACATAATATTTTACCGGACTGTGCCGAATCATGCCGACCAGAACAAATGTGTAACAGCCCTTACTTTACTTGTTACTATTTTAACATCTCTGCGAATAAGATCGTATTTCTATCTTATAATAAAATACCTATTGGTTTATTCAGTATCTGTTAAAAAAACATTGCAATGTTTATTTTTGTTAACAATTACAAGCCTCCAGACTAGAAGAAAAATAAGATCTAAACAGCTATTGATTTTAGTTGGCAGACTAAATAAGTTTCAAAGGTTGTCAAATGCTTTTTAACAACCAATTCTTTATCTTGTTTTAAAATTTAGTAAAAAAATTTCAAGATACCTCAAAACCATTTTGTATTAGAAACTGTAAAGATTTTCACCATTCTTGGTGACTTTAATTGGGTTTCCATTAACTTTGGTAACCTATATCATATTTCTGCGTCTGATCTTATTTATAAAAACTACCAGGTGTGGTGCATACATGTTCGGTTCGACTGGATTCGTCATGATTCGGCACAGGCAGTGCGGCAAAATCGAATGCATTATTTTGCCACACAGCTGTGTCGAATTGTGCCGATTCATGTCGACCAAAATAAATAAGTAGCACGCCTCAAAATTATTTTTCTTCGTATCAATTTTACACGCATCAACCGTGAATATCCGAAGCGTGTCACATCACTATATACAAGGGAGGACAAAAGCAAGCTTCGCGCGTTCCGCTAATATTGTTTTCTGAGCCCCTTTCCGTGATAATAGACCCTTACAGTCAAGGTTTTTGTTGTCACCACGAGGATGGCGTACCTAAGTATGTTGATGTTATTTTACAAGCTTTAATTGTGTTTCAGTTGAAGTTGTAGGTATAAAATAGCTTGCGAAAATTCATCTCAACTCACTAGTTAGTGGTGATGATGAATTTTTGCAAGATATTTTATTTAAAACTAGGTACAATTTATGTTTGGTCAAACTAGTAGACACTTCAGGATATTTTGTGAATCTCTTCGTGATCAAGTTTCAAATTAAATTAGCTAGCAAAACTTCACAGACGTGATGGGTATCGACCTCCAAACACGATAAAAAAAAATAAAAACAATTGGTGTGTTTTTTGGGGTCAACGACCGCTTGTTTTGCCTCCTGCGACTAGGGTAACACATTTTTTTTCGCTGGATGGGGTTTTGGAGAAATCTTTGGGTTTTGGGCCCAACTTTGTATGAGACGTGACTCGTTTTTAGTCGGTTGTTAAAGAAAAAAATTGCTGTTCCATACATTTTGACCATATTGCAAATTTCTATGAAACAGCAGATTTTTTTTTGATAACCGGCTAATAATTTCTTTTCTAGGTCTAGAATCAAGTGCTGAATTCGTGGTTACAGTTTGCGCGTCGATTTACCTGCAGTGTGCGGCGCCACCGGCGCAACATGTATTTTTTTCATTCACCTGTTATCCGTCACTCCAAAATTTACTCCTTTTTTTCTTTTATATCTTGAAAAACCTACAATTTCTGGCACATAACCACCAGAAAATCCCATATCTTCCACCAAAACAGACATAACTTTTAATAAACAAACAGTAAGTGAATTCGAGCATCTAATATTGACAGGCCATTCTGCACTGCGTGGTTCGAGCCACCTTAGGCCCCGTTCACGGTATTAAGCGATGCGACTTGCGTCAAGCAACACGCGCGCGCGTCTTTTGTTTCCGTCCGTCGCTCCGCAAGTCGCGTCGCGGTGACTCGTGTCATCCTCTAAACGACTTCTTTCATTTGTTTTCTCCGCAGTTGCTGACGTAAGACACGTATCGCTTGAGCGTGTAGCTCGTGGCGTCTTCCTAAAAGAGCAGAGGCCACCACGTAATGGCCGCAGTGACGGATGTCACGAAAATGATGGCGTTGAGGTTTGACTTTACGGTGTCAAGAACGCTCCTTAGGGAAACACACCAACTTACTTTCATAAGTTTCGTTTCAGTGACGTCATTCGATTGTAAGTTGCAGGCACTATGTGTTGGCCATCGCAGTCTAAGAAAGCCCTAGCTTTACCGGCAACGGCTGCGGCCGTCTAGCGACGTTCCAGATATTTTTTTTACTAAAAAACATCAACGAACAACTGTCCCGGCACAGTTTCGGCAACTTCTCGACCGGTTTGTGAGCCTTATTCTAGAGAGAAATATTAATCTTGAAGTGAATTAGGTCCCATTATAAAAGTGTTTTGAATATTTTTTTGGTTTTGGGCAAATATTCAAGGGAAATTGGTCTTTAAATAAGTTATTAGTTAGGTACAGTTGTTTAGCGCTTTTTTACTGTAGAATAGTTGTTAATAGTTTCTTAAATGTAACTTACGGGGTAAGAACATTGAATAAAAACTCAAGTTATGGACGGACACAATATAGTTTGCAGGTTAAAGCAACTTAAAGCGGCGTTTCAGTCGCTAATCTACAGAACCGATTTTGTAGAAGTAAATATATCGGCCGCTAGAGAAAATTGAGAAAGCTTTTCATACGTTAAGGAGGATGTAAATTGCGTAGGTATAGGTAGCCCACAAAATTCAAATTTTCTTACGTTTTTTGCAATTTGCATATATGGCAAGTATGGCTTTACAGAATTATAATCATTAGAATCTGCAATATAACTTCTTAAGTTAAACTTAACCTCAAATGTCATGATTTCATGAAATAGTCATTCAATAGGGTAATATGAATTTAGACAGTTATACGAGTATTGATGATTTTTATGGTTATAGTTCTATAAATAAATATTTGTTACGGTCCCGAAGCATGATTAGTCAACATACAACCTGACACTGACATGCAAATTGCAAAAAAAACGTAAGAAAATTTGAATTTCGTACGTTACGCTGACGCTTGCACATCAAGCTACTACAATCTGTCAAATTTCTTTAATAGATTTTCAACTTTATCGCTAAAGCATTAGGTTCAAGGTTGATTGGAACAATTTGACAGTTTCGGGTAGCTTGATGTGCTGGCGGCGTCTGTACCCAGGATTTTGTAATAACTTGATTTAAAAGAGTGTCTTTGGAGTTGCTTGACCGTTCGTCTCCATAGAGATCTACGTTTGGAATGTGCAACTAGCTTCAACTTTCTGACTAACTGTCCGACTATTTGAAATTCAAAAGTGCCTGTAAATGGTATAATTGTGCCGGGTCAGCGGGATTGCCGGGTCAGCGGGATTGCCGGGTCAGCGGGATTGTGCCGGGTCAGCGGGATTGTCCGAAAGGGTTACCGCTGGCCCGGAACATAAAGGGCTAAGGAAGGAACACGGGTGGGTTTTAGTCACTAAGAGTCTGACACTCCCTTCCGCTCCACCCAGAGCGGAGGGGTCATTTGATGATTACCCATCCGCAAAAAAAAAAAAAAAAATGGTATAATTGACGCGTGACGACTTCCGGCCACCGTAGGCGCGGGCCTGCGGGCGGAGAGTAATGGGTAGCTCACTGTCCGATCAGGACCAGGCCCGTGCCGGACGGCACGTACGTGTTCCACGCGCGCCTCAAAGAGATGTCAGCAGCAAAGAAGGGGCCCCTTAGGGCCAAACCAGCGGGATTGTCCGAAAGGGTTGGCTGGCCCGAAACATAAAGGGCTAAAGAAGGAACATGGGTTTTAGTCAGTAACTCACTCCCTTCCGCTCCACCCAGAGCGGGAGGGGTCATTTGATGATTTCCCATCCGAAAAAAAAATGGTTTAATTGGTATAAATGCTCGAGTTTTTTTGAGCTGTCGCCTTAAGTTGTAGATACATAAAACATTGACACAAAGGCGAAGCAACGGTCACACTAAGTAAAATTAAAATTATAATGTAAAAAGGACTCATTATATATTAAACACACTATAACACTCTCACCGCCATGCGGTCCACCAGAGGGTCGTAAGTTTTCGAGTAAATACATCGTCATTTAATTTTAACTTTATTTTCAGTAGGTACTTCGTATTGCCTCATTTCAGAATTTAACACGTACACAAATTCTGAATATAAAGCCCTTTGAATTTATATCAAGCACGTTTATAATCGAAAATGAGCTCAAAGTCATTCGTTTAATGTAAATCTGATGGTAATCACACTAATATTTTAAAGGCGAAAGTTGTGTATATATATGTTTGTTACTTCTTCACGCTCAAACGGCTAGACCAATTTTGATAAAATTTTGTGCGGAGGTAGCTGACACCCTGGATTAACTTAAAGGCTACTTTTTATCCCGATATTCCCACGGGATCGACATTTACGCTGGTGAAACCGTGGGGCGCAGATATTATTTAAAATAACTTCGTTTTTGTTATTACTATTTACATTTTAAAATCTATATATACTAATAAAGATGAAAAGTTTGTTTGAACGAGCTAATCTCTTGAACTACCTGTCGGATTTAAAAAAAATATTTATATTAAATATTTTGCATTTGATAGCCCAATGCTTTAGGAAAGCTATGGGCTATTTAACATCACGCTAGGGCCCTTAGGAGCCGAGCAGAAAGAAAAAAGTCAGAAAGATCGCTAAGAATAACGAAGTAATAAATAGTACGGGCAGGCGATGCGACGCGAAGGGTAGCTCGGGAACAAGAAATTGTACGCAGATGAAATCGTGGGTAGAAGCTAATCTAGTATAAAACCATTTATTTTTCTTTATTATAAATGTAAGTAACATTAAAACTGGTTTTAATAAAAAATGCTTTCGTAAATTAAGTACCTACTTATTAAAAAAATCATAATGGCAACATTATGGAGAGCTAATGGAACGGACTATTAAAGATCTGTCAAATAGTTATTTGGCACAGACAAGCATCTAGTTTCATAACATTTCATTTCACACACACAGGCACCAATACAGTCCCTTGGGGAACGCCTTCTATTTCCAACGTTTAAACAGCAAATCAATTTATTGACTTAATTACTTCCATTCTTCCGCAAATCGAAACAAAAATTTAATTACAAATTGAAAATGACGCCTCCTATCCTCAAATTAGTTCCTTCAAGCATAAGAAATGAAAACGTATTTTTTCTTCCTCACTCAAATCTATCTTTCAATAAAAGATTCGTTCTTCTCGCCATTATTCAAATGGAAAAAAAATATTCAAATGAGAACAATTCAGTATTTAAAATTGGAGCCGGGGTGGAAGGTCCGATGTGAACATGGCACCCGAATATAGCAACGCTTGGGGCTATAGAAATTATTTGTTTGGTAATGTAAAAAGAAAAGTTCGTGGAATTGAACGAAGTTTGGGCGAAATTATACTTTTGGATTCAATGATGGAGTTCTGGGAAGATAATAAAAAGGCAAAATTTGACAATGATTACTGATTGAGGGGAATGAAAAGCTTGATAGAAGAAAGTAAAAAGCGACTTTAAAAAAAAAATCTGCTAAGGTAAGGTCAAAGACAATGGATCTATGGTTTATATTATATAAGGATATGACGTTATTATTACTTTCTGTCGTATTCATAAGACACATCATATCTATGCACGTAAAGTAAAAAATACCATGTGAGCCAAACCTACTTAAGTTACCTATGGTAACTTGTGAAGGTTTCACACTCGACCCAGATTCCACTGACATTGAAAATATTATGTTGATTTTAATTTATACTAATAATCGAGATAACTTCGTTCATAATTGCACAGATGAAACCTACAGTTTCCCCGAAAACGTAGCTAGGATACGGATGCTAAGAAATCTAAACCGGGCTCATGAAGAGGCCGATAGAAGGATTTATAAGCGCCCGTGAAGCTCCTAGTGCCCGTGAAGGTCCTAATATTAAAGATACATTTTTGTGAGTTTGTGTATATGTGGAGAGTAATCTCTGGAACCATAGCTTCTATTTGAAAAATTCTTTCATTATTTAAAAGATGGACTTATGCTATATTATTATGTTAATCATCCTAATGAAATACTACACTTTCTTGAAATCATGCAAGCCTAGTACTTTTTGGTAGGTTATTGCTCAGAACCCGTGCACCGTGTCGTCGCCTTCACATAATAATACTCGTGCGAAGCCGGGGCGGGTCGCTAGTAATATTACAGAGGTAAAATTTGGGAGTTTGTATATAGGGGGTAATCTTTGGAACTACACTAATGGGAAGCTACATTGTCCTTGAGACTCATATGCTATATTAAAAAAAAAATAGGCTGTTAGAATTTTGTATAAGAAAGTCTGCTTTACACGCGCGCGAAGCGCTGGTGCAGAATAAAGTAAACTATCCAGAATACTCTCCAAGAATATGTTTTAAGTAGTTATCAGTAAATTTTGAAGCGGCGGCGCCCGTCTTGCTTGTTTTATATTGAAACTTCTTCTCTCCATAGTGATAAAGTTGCAAACTGAATTTTGATGGGCCTCCGACATATTTTCATCTTCTTGTTTATACAAAATATAATACAAGTTTTCTCTTTTAGCGTCGTGCAAGTTTGTTTTTCGTTGATGGGGTTTTAAAAGTCTGTCGTTTTGGAGGGACACATTAAATAGCCTATATTAACTGCCTCGTTGGTCTATTGGTCGCAAGCGCGACTGCTGAGTGTTGTCGAAATAATACTGTTATTTTGTTTCAATACGTTCTTGAAAGACTGCAATTTCGGAGGTATATATACTGAGAACTAAATTGAAACATAAAAAAATATATGACATTCTTATCGTGCAACTGGAACCGTAAAAGTTGAACGAAGTGAAGGTTATAAGATAAGTGAATGTGTGCTTGCAACTTACGTATACAAACTATACAATGTAGTTTTATAACTTCAACCTTGTGTATGCTGACAGGTACGAAAGTTACTATGTGGGTATTTTTGATAATATCAAATCTTGATTAATTAAATATAAAAAAAAATGGACTACATTATTGCTAATATTGCGTTATTTGTTCTTGCGTGTTACGCAATTAGCTCGCTGTAAGTATAATAGAACGAAACTGGACATTTAAATAAAAATAAAGCTCCCAGTAAAGCAATAACATTAAACGAAGCACATTTGCACACAATTCGCAACATTAAATATTTTATTGGACGAAATTAAACTGAAATCCCTGAAAGAATATTTAAAATATAAATATAAAATGTACACCTTTAACAGCCCGTGAAATTATTCAAAGACGTAATCAATCTTTTATGTAACATTAAAGTCAGGAAAATATCGGAGTATCGACGCCTGGCCCGGTTCTCCGTCATATTTTCTTCAAATATGTATATGTTGACATACACGCTTTAATTTGAACCAACCTTTGCAATATTCTACATTTTTCTTGTGTTAAAAGCTGTGCACTAGATGGAATTTCCCATTGGCGAAATGTCGAACTTCCATACAAACTTTCAGCCCCTATTTGGGGTTTTTAGGGGATGAATTTTCAAATATCCTTCTTTATAGCTTATATCACCATCATCATTTCAGCTGAAAGACGTCCACTGCTGGACATATGCCTCCCCAAGCACCTCCACTTCGACCGGTTCTGTGCTTCTCGCATCCAACGGGTTCCTGCGGCCTTCACAAGGTCGTCGGAGCACCTTGTGGGAGGCTTTCCAACGCTACGTTTTCCGGTACATCGGCCATGTTCTGCGTGCAATGTGCCCTGCCCACTGCCACCACCACTACCATAGCTTATATACTTATACGGACCTCTTGCGCAATATTTCATGCTTTTAGAGCCAGCGGTTTAGAATGTGCATTGTCAGTGAATTTAAGATTTTTGAAGCAGGTGAACTTAGTCCTGAAATGAAGTGCCAAGCCCTTATATTGCTAGCTTCTTTATCAAAAGCACTATAAACCGATAATTTTCACCAATTCTATTTTATCTGGATTGCCAGAAGTCGGATCTCGTTGAATCGTTTTTATTAATTAATATTTTAATGGAGGCTTATAAAAACCTCGATAACTACTAGTATTCTACTCATTATGATACAAAAATTTCTTTGAGAGCGACGCGATTACAATATCAAGTTTGCTTAATTCAATGAACACCTAATGTGGAATTAAACACTTTCAGTGCTTATCTTTTATTTCTTTACAATTACCAGATAATCTTGTTGCCCATACTATTCACCCGTAAGTCCCCAGAATTCGCCAAAAGCCAGTACATTTTTATTATAAATCGAGCCGCTCATAGTTGCCGATCGATCAGGATCCGTGGATGTTCTCAGCTCAATGGATTGAGATAAATGCACCCCACTTCATTCTGGGTGTTGGGCTGCGAAAATAGCAACATAATGGACAATACACGTCACAGAAGATAGATTTGGGGCTGAGATGAGGACTATTGCTCACTGATCAGGCGAGATAATCTAGAGTTTCTTGGATGTAATTGAGCAGTTTAGCAAAACTGATGACTGTGTCATTAGTCTACTATAATGACGGTGTAGCGGTATCTACAAAGCAACATGCGAACAACACGTCATACTGACGTCACGCAAATCCTGCATCGCGCAAGCAGAGTTTACCGCGCAACTAGCAAAGATACAACGGCCTGACATGAATCATTGGGCAGTTGCCCGCCAGACACAACACCCGTCTGGTCGGAGGATCCTCTCTTTTCTATAGAGTATGAGTGGACTTTACACCCTGTTCCTCATACCTCTATAACGGCACTGGAGCAGTGGCGACATAGTGGCAGCGGCCCCAAGCTATACTAGTTGTAGGTCGTGGGTACCCAGACAAGCGCTTTACTTTGTGTAATTTATTTCATCACCGCTGCTTTCAGAGCGATGAAGGAAAACATCGTGAGAAAACCATGTGTTTAGAACCAAAAATTCGAAGACATGTGATATCTACCAACCCGCACTGGGCCCACATGGTGGATTACGGCCCACTCCCTTTCACAGAGAGGAGGCCTGTGTCCCAGCAGTGGGAACTTTATAGGCTGATTACGCAATGGCGGCACTGTGTGATGGCTTGTGACGTGTAAACAAAATAATGCCATACTACATTTTTGTACGGGCCGCAATAATGACGTACTTCTGCCTAGCCTTTTCCCAATTATTTTGGGATTGTCTTCCAGTATAACCGGATGTAGCTGAATACCAGTATTTTAAATGAGGCGACTCCTGATCTGACCTCCATAACTCAGTTTCTGGGTAACACAATACCCTTTATTATGACTGGTTGTGAAACATTCTAGCTTTCTATTTCTAATTTTAATAAAAATAAAAATCATTTATCTCGGACAAAAAAGTCCATAGGCAAGGCAAGGTTGTTAGTAACAATAATAAAATTTTGCTTATAACTAATGTTAGTAATTAAAAAGTAAAAAAGAAGAAATAAGACACACCGTCTTCCCCTGCACAGCATGCTCATCGGTCTCGCAACAAATGGACTTCAGTGAATCTAATGAGCAAAACAGTATCGACGAGATAATGACGAATTATAAATTATTTTAATAACTAGCTTCTGCCCTCGATTTCGTCCGCGTGAAATTTCTTGTACCCCCACCCCGTCGCAACACTTCTTATTCGCTTAGCGTTCATTCTGACTTTTTTTTCTTTTTGCTCGGCTCCTAAGGGTCATAGCGTGATATAAATAGCCTATAGCCTTCCTCAAGAATTGGGCTATCAAATGCAAAAAGATTTTTTCAAATCTGACCGGTAGTTCCAGAGATTATCGCGTTCAAACAAACAAACTCTTCAGCTTTATTATTAGTGTATAGATTTAGTATAGATTATTATTAGTATAGATTGTTTATTATCTTCGTCGTGTGTGATAGTCCATTGAATTGTATGGCGAGCGATATTGTATCTTATGACATAATATTATAGTATGTATCTTAGCCGTGTGGAGCGCCCCTTAGTGAACTCCACTGCGGGTGACATAACCTACGACAAACTTATTATTTGCGGTTGGTGCAGTAATCGGGTCTAGGGATCGAACCGCAAAATTAAGTTTGTTTATTATTGTATATACTTTTCCGGGATAAAAAGTAGTGTACCCAGTGTGGTGCCCAGGATATTAAAGAATAATTATACCAAGTTTCATCGTAATCGAACTGGTAGTTTTTGCGTGATGCCTAAACAAACAGACAGACAGACAGACAAAAAATTTTTTAATCACATTTTTGGGTTCGGTGTCGGTTTAGTAACACCCCCTGCCATTTAATTTTTGATATTTTCAATGTAAGTACCTACAGAATTTTCACTCCTACAGATTTATTATAAGTATAGATTTGTACCCTGTCGTAGGCGCTATCATACCCTGCCGCTGGTTTAGTCACAAGCGCGACCAACTACTTAGCGTAGGGTTCTGCACCCTAATTTCGTAACACATTATCAATTACAATTTGAATCATTTTAAAGTATATTGCTAATCCATTGCTCCATATGTTCGAAAATTATGTCTACTCAACAACGTAAATAACGCAACGAATGTTGTTGAACTGTCAAAATAAAAGCCATTGCTACTAATAGTGTGCTACGTAGTTACACCGCAGGGTACAATCCTCAGGCCAGACAGTACTACTGCTAATTAATTTCAATATCTTATATCGCTTTTTTAGGAGCTCCCAATTTCGGTGAAATAAAATATATAGTTTGAAATGAAATGAAATCTTCAATACAAAGCGAATATAAAGTCCGACCTAACTGAAGAAAGTTAATATAGCATGCAATATTTCAACATAACCCCGACTGATTCTGATAAAATATTTCGTTGGTGCTAAATTATCTAAGTAGTGAGCAATTGTTTTGGAACAATAAAAGGCTTTTAAAACTATTCTTTAGATGCCAAAAAGGTCTTAAAATATGATTTAAGACTCACTTCAGTTTCAAGAATTCATATTTCAAAACATTATTACAGACCGGTCTTATTACAAAAAATTATACATATAATTTTACTAAAAAATGATTTATACGATCGAGTTTTTTAATTCAGTGATCTTTTTTGACATTGAACTATCTCTAAGCCTACCCGAATAATAAAGTTATCTAATTCTCGTACAGAGACGAAAAAAGCAATGATTCGGGAGTTTTCTTTCACCGGAAGTTAACAGAGGCTTACATTAAATAGAAGTTGGTCACCATAAGGCGGCATCCACCAAGCCACATTCGAACTACGTATCTCACTGACGTTACGCAAAATCCTGCATCGCGCAAGCAAAGTTTACTACGCGATATAGCATGTTTTAGACAATGTCCCGACATCAATCGTCGACCAGATACACCCGTCTAGTCGGAGGACCTTCCCGTTTCTATGTAGGATGATTGAACTTTACACCCTGTTCCTGTATGTACCTTAATTTTCCAGCTTTATTCAGCCCAATTTGTTAGCCTTTGTAACTGTATCAGCAACTCTTTTAATACATTCCAAATTCTCATAATGTAAATAACAAAATGCCTAACCCAAACCTTTGACGATATATATTTCCCACAAGACCAACTTTTCGATTAAACCATTAAAACAGGTTTATAAAATGTATGAAACGTCAAATGTGAACGACCCTCTTTCAGTTCCAAATTAAAATCTCCGGATCACCCCTGAACGAGCAAAAGCATTTATCATTCGTATCTCAAAGAAAAGAAATATCAAGGGACGTAGATTAGAAGCTATATTAGAACCTTCGAATGTGTGCTCGCCGCAGTTACGATTGATAAGAAAATGTACAGTCTATGGTCGCCATTTTAAACTTTATGCGTAGATTAATGACTCTTTAATATTCAAAGTAGAAGGAGAAGGTAATTGACTGGTTCAATGATAATGAGTTATGACTTATTAAAATATAAAATTATATATTAATTTTTATTAATAATTTTAAATATTATTAATTTTTAGTAATAATATTTAATGTGCCTCTGCGAGTTGGCTTCGGGCCCTCGTACGCCTTCCAAAGGTCTGGGATCCCAGGGTCCCGAGATATGTCAAAATCACAATAAAATTAATAATAAATTAATTTTTATGTTAGTTTGTTAATGGCACCATTTTTTTGTAATGTTGTTGAAAGAAGGTTGTATGTACTGCAAATAATAATGTTGAGGTGGATGTAATGAGTGTTGATAAAAATGAGTCCATTAGAGGAAGTTTAAAAGTGGCACCAGTGAAAGAAAAGTTGAAAGGGAATCGTTGTGGTGTGTTATGAGTAGGTATGAAAAAACATGTGACAAAGAGAGTGGTGAATATAATGTTGATAGATGAAGATCCAGTGGTATCGGCCCCGACAAATCAGAGTGGAGGTCGTCAGTTCGAAACCAGGCGAGCACTTTACTTGGTGTATTTTATTTCATCACCACTGCTCTCAAGACGGTGATGGCAAATATCGTGAGAAACAACAATCGACATGTCCTAGAACCGAAAATTCGAAGACATGTGACAACCACCAACCCACACTGGGCCCGCGTGGTGGATTATGGCCCACTTCTTCTCACAGAGAGGAAGCCTGTGTCCCAGCAGTTGAAACATTATAATGCTGATTATGCAAGATGGAGAGGTAGACCAAAGAAATATGAATGAATATGAACCAAAAAGAAGTAAATGGCGTGACGGCAGGCAGAGAAGAATCCGAAGTAAAAAATTTGCGCCGACGCTAAGTATAGTCATGAACAGACAAAAGAAAGAAGTTGATGAATGGAATGGTTCGTCCTACTTAGGTAATATGTTATTGTTTACGTTACCGAAAGATTTTTTTTTAATGAAACAGCATAACCCTAAATAAGTTCCAAACAAAATATCATTATAATAATGACTACAAGCAGAAAACGAGCGACGTATTAATTTATACCAGGAAACGTGTTTATTATAATGTTTTATGAGGGTTAAAATTAATTAAAATTTTAGCGTCTGCCTCTAATTTGTAAGCTTTCGTATTAAATACCCACAGAGTTGGGAAACAGCACAATAATAATTGCTGTGTGGTTAAAAATACAGTAAATTTTTTATAGAGAAATTCTTGTCGGTGAAAAAATTACGAAAAATAGCGAATATTTTATTCCGGAGTCCGCTTTTCAGAAGAGTGTTCATTTTTGTATTATTATTGAACAATATTGACACAGTTTTCTGTTGATTTTTATAATTGAATTTCAGTATAATGAATATGAATTCAGACCTAGGGTGGCTGGCAGCATAACCCTCCGTGCCTCGGAAGACACGTTATGCCGTTGGTCCCAGCGGTCATTCGTAAATATGTGACAGTCGTTACGGGTAGTCAGAAGCTCGAAAATCTGACAACCAGTCTTATAAAGGGGTATCGTATTACCCAGTAACTAGGTTGTGGAGGTCAGATATGCAGTCGTTTCATGTAAAATACTGGTATTCAGCTGCATCCGGTTAGACTGGAAGCCGACTCCAACATAGTTGGGAAAAGACTAGCTAGGCAGATGATGATGGTAGCTGGCAGCAGCTGGATGAGAATAGCTAAGGATAGAGTTACGTGGCGTGTGATTGGACTATTGGAGAGGCCTATGTTCAGCTGCGAACCGATTATAAGGAAGTCTAATAAGAACCAAGGTTGATAAACCTATTTTTTAATGAAGAATCTATAAAATTATTGAACATGCTGAGTTTTGACATTACATTAGTTATTTTACTTAAGTACTAAAATGTTGACAATGTTCCTTCCGTATATTTATGTTGAAAACTTTTTAACGTTTCTGATAACAATATTGCCATTATTATAGTACAATTGATTTTAATTTTACTACTGCCTATCTGCAATACCTAGGAGATTCAATCCATTGACAACTATAGAAACACGTCAAAAATCCACATGTTGCAGTATTAACAAATACTGCATGATAAGTACTGGTATAAGCAGGAGCCTTTTTACGCGATCACAGGGATTACGGTTGCAGCTGCAATTTAAACTCTAACTTTCTAATTTTAAAACATAATTTATAGTACAAAAAAACCTCAAGTGGAAATTCCTATTATTTTTAATTCGCTACCAACCCGTCAGTGTATCGTATTATTTTTAATTCGCTACCAACCCGTCAGTGTATACTTACTATTTTTGTTATTTTTTTTTATAATCGGACATAAAATTTTAAAAGGAAAATTATACGTTTATAGTGGCAAAGAGTATCTGTTTCATTTTATTTCGCTACAATGTGTGTGATATTCCACAGGCAGCTTTTGTACCGAAACAGACCAAATGTATTGGACGGCAGCAAATATATATTGTGGTACTTCCACCCTATTTCATCAAAACAATGGCTTGTCTTATCTAAGATCGAACATCAATTGGATCAAATTGAAAACCCATCTTCATTAATTTTCTTCATGCTGATTGTATTTTAATTTTCCAAATTATGTACGGTCGTTATCCGTTTTGTCGCTTCAAGTGATTGCTTTGAATATCATTATGAATTAAACGAACAGAGGAAATATGAAGAAAATTCTGGTGATTTGTTTACGTAAGTAATATCATCATCTGCCTAGCCTTTTCCCAACTCTGTTGGGGTCGGCTTCCAGTCTAACCGGATGCAGCTGAATACCAGTATTTTACATGAAGCGACTGCCTATCTGACCTCCACAACCCAGTTAATGGGTAACACACGTGTATGGGTGACCATCTAACCGAGACCCCTCCATGCCTCGGAGCTGCATTCAGTTAGACTGGAAGCCGACCCCAATAATAGGAAATAAGCTGCTGCACTTCAGTTCAAGTGTTCGTTCCATACACTAGGAAAAAGTTTTCTGACGTAGCAGTCAGCAGGTTATAATATATGTATATATACTTTCCTAATGCTGGGCAAAGGCCTCCCCATGTGCTTTCAGGAACTCTTTTCCCGCGCCACCTCGAACCAGCCCTCGCAGTACGCGTCCAGGGCATCTTGCCACCGCTTTCTGGGCCAGCCTCGGAGGCGCCGTCCGTATTCAGGCACCATAGGCATATTATGTCAGAAAAACTTTTGTTGCTTCAATTATATTGAGCTCATTATCGTAACTATTGATGCTGACTATTAAAGGAAACTTTCTACTCCAGAAAAGGAGTAATACTCTTTATTCACATAGTTTACAGTTTTCAGAAAAATAACTCAATCATCATCATCATCATTTCAGCCGAAAGACGTCCACTGCTGGACATATGCCTCCCCCAAGCACCTCCACTTCGACCGGTTCTGCGCTTCTCGCATCCAACGGGTTCCTGCGGCCTTCACTAGGTCGTCGGACCACCTTGCGGGAGGCCTTCGCTTCCAACTCAATGAAAATTAACTCAATGATGATAAAATAATATATTTTTTTACAGAAACGGCCCTTTTTACCATGACATGCTGCGTAATGTCCAAGTATGTATCTAAGAACAACACACCTAACAACATAAATGACAAAACAATGCGTCACGGGTAAGTATAGACAATGCTAGACATCCAGGTGATTTAGTAGAAATCTAAGTGGTTTAGTAGAAACCTTAGCGATTTGTTAGAGACTTTGGTGAGGTGGTAGATATCTAGATGAATTAGTAAAACCTTAGTGATTTGGTGGAATCCTTAGTGATTTGTTAGAAACCTTAGTGATGTGGTAGAAATCATGTTGATTTAGAAAAAATCTTTATTATTTGGTAGAAAACTTAGTGATATGGTAGAAGTCTTGGTGATTTAGTAGAAACTTTAATGATATGGTAGAAACCTCAGTGATTTGGTAGAAACTTCAGTGATTTGGTAGAAACCTTAGTGATGTGGTAGAAATCTTGGTGATTTAGAAGAAACCTTAGTCATTTGGCAGAAACTTTAGTGATGTGATAGAAATCTATTATGCATGATTGTTTAGATTTTTTTAAAGTTATTTCTTTTTAGAGCTTTAAGGTCTTTCGAACGTGGTTTAAATTTGAAGGGCTTTTTAAAAAGACCTTAGGTACACATTTACATTTTACTGGCCACTCTAGTACTTATTATTAATTCGAGAGTAGTTTTTGCCCTTTAGAGTCCATAAAAAGTATTCGCAGCTGGAATATAGCCAACTAGTTGGGTCTATACCTAAGAGCGGTGTTTATTTTTCATGTAAGGCCGTGGCCACAGATAGGCAATGCGTTTTATGTGGCATATCTTGCGATCAGTTCTGTAATTTCCAAATATTATCCAAAGAATTTCCATAATTATGAAGATTTGAATTTGAAGTAGTTACATTTTTGGCTTTTCCAGCATCTTCATCGCTGATAGAATGTCAGTTTGTCCAGGCATCGGTAAAAAAAATTTATACCTAAAAAGGCGGTCTCTTGGGTACATTACCAGTCGATAGCGATGCCGAGGAGATTGTCAACGCCATATTTTAGTTTGATAATAGTTTTAGTTAGGGGAGGTTAGTTAATTTTTCTTAAATTAATTTGTTAGTTAATTTAGTTTAAGAAGTTTGTCATGTGTACTTAAATATTTTTATCCTCTTATTTTTTTTTTTTTGTAAAATCCATTTTTATTTATTGTGTTTTACAGTCGCTAAAGCCCAGTCTCCGCGATTCCTTAAATGACAAACCTGACTGTAATGTGTTTCTGCTTGCACGTCTGGAGTACTGTACTCCAGACGTGCGTCTGGAGTACTGAAGATCCGCTTTGTAATCAAAGCGGGTCTTCTTACCCGCTTTGTAATCAAAGCGGGTCTTCTTGGTAATTTTTTTCCAGTCATGCAGAGCGGGTGTCAAGCATAGCGGGTTTAATTGACATAGAAGCGGGTTCAAATTAGTACTTTTCGTGCAAAGTCGTTGACACCCGTCTAGCAATGTTTTCTAATATTTCAAAAAAAATTAAAGGCAGTGTCGCTGACATGATCAACACATACGTATCGCGGTAACGGGCGACCTTAACGTTATTATGAAACTCGACCGAAACAGTATTAGTGACAGTTTTGTATGACGAGCGATCTATGTATATCGAAAAAGTTTGGACTTTTTGGTACAAGTTGGTTCAACTACTTTTATTTTTGCGGCAACCATAATAGTATGTTTTAAAACAAATGAAGGTCAAAAGTTGAAGTCCTTCTCAGAAGTTTCAATTCAAATGTTGTGATTTAAATTGGAACTTCTGGGAAGGACTTCAACTGTTTACCTTCATTTGATTTTACATTTATACAAAATGTTTAGATGCTTGTCTTGGTCTATGACCGTTCCATTAATCAAATAAAATTAAGGTTATCACGTCTTCTACTTAAAAGTCCACTGGGTCCGTTGCTTAACCAGTCTCATTTATTATAGCATTTTATGGTACATCTTTGGAACGAAGTTCTTTAACACGGCTTGTGGTAGGAGTAAACTGGTAGAAATTGTCACGTAACGAAAAAGCATTATGTCTTCTCCATGTGAGTTTTTCTTTTGAGATAGTTTTCATGGTTTTCGAGGGTGCTAAAGCTGATAGTGAGGTCAAAATGAACATTCAAGAGGGGCTGCGAAAATTTTTCGTCATGGGTGTCGTTTTCATGGTTTTCGAAGGTGCTGAATCCAACATTGATTTCAGAAAGAAAATCCAAGATGGTGATAGTTGTCGTCACTTTATGAGAGCTTCTAAAAACTTAAGCTAAATGGCTCAGTATTAAAAACGCGTATTAAATTCACACTTCTTTCTCTCTGTCTATTTCTATTATATACGGCACGAGTATCACGTAAGGTATCTTGTTCCTGACGGGGGTCCCCCGACCACACAAGTTTTTTTATTTATTGGAAACGAAACGCGCCCGCGTTGTTTATTGCCACGGCCTTAGCAATAAAGTAGGTAATGCATTTGTTTAAAAGAAACAATGTGTTACAAGTAGCCTTTGCAGTACATTTTTTAGATTTAACGACTGGGTAAAGTTGGCAGAAAATGTTAATCAATCTTGTAGACTGTTTATTTTGTAGAGAGAAAGATTTAATCAAAATGACAGCACACCGATAACTTTTTAAAATCATTTTGTGAATCACAAATAAGAATAGGTAGCTTTAGTGTAAAGTAAGAGCTAAGTACAGTCAGAAAAATAAATTATATGTCAAATTGACACACTACCTCAATTTCTTTCAAAGACTGACAGTTAGTTGTGATTTAAAAATACGTGTAAATCAACCCTTATTACAATTTGGTCTTATTCTAAGGTGTACATCGTGGTGACTTAAAATAGGAGATTGGACATGAGATTACAATTTCAAGGGTACCGTAGCCAGGTTTTATTCGGGAATAAAATTGACGTTTGACAGTTTTTGTATGAAATAACTGTCAAAATTTCAAAACTATTCCTCGAATAAAGTTATCAGATGATTGAAAAATCAGCTCTAAGTAATTTAAATTGGTAATTAGTTTGATAAACAATTCATTTCCCTGACTTTACCTTAGTAACACATAATTCGTAATATATTTAATTGGTTATTAAAATTTATTAATTTTTTACTTCACCGTACTTGGGTGGAAAATAGGACAAACTAGCATTGACTTGTGACTTCGTAGTACCTATCCTTTTCTTAGTTCATCTCTACTCTTTTTTGGAACATAATTGTCCTCTAAGATAATGTAATTCAGTCAGTCATTGAACTGTTAAAAATGTGTAACAGATTCATGTATATCCATAAGTTAAAGTCCCAGCAAAAAATCACAGCAATCCAGATTAAATCTAAAAGCGCTCGTCTATTTTAAGTCAGAATGGAATCTCAAGCGAAATAGGCTTAGGGCACTGTATCCAAATTTTGCTAAAGAAAATTCGTCCGAAAAAGTTTACGTTGAAGTCCCTCTTAAATTTGAGTGACTCAATCAGGAATTATTGAGAGGGCAGCTGTTTTTTATTCGAGATTCGCTTACTTCGGCCATTTTTAGGGTTCCGTAGCCAAATGGCAAAAACGGAACCCTTATGGATTCGTCATGTCTGTCTGTCCGTATGTCACAGTCACTTTTTTCCGAAACTATAAGAACTACACTGTTGAAACTTGGTAAGTAGATGTATTCTGTGAACCGCATTAAGATTTTCACAAAAAAATAGAAAAAAACAATCAATTAAGGGAGTTCCCCATACTTAGAACTGAACCTAACCCATACGTGTGGGGATCCCGTATCTATGGATAGGTCTTCAAAAATGTTATTGAGGTTTTTGATATCATTTTTTTTCTAAACAGAATAGTTTGCGCAAGAGACACTTCCAAAGTGGTAAAATGTCTGTCCCCCCTGTAACTTCTAAAATAAGAAAAAGATAAAACTAAAAAAAATATATGATGCACATTACCATGTAAACTTTAACCGAAAATTGGTTTGAACGAGATCTAGTAAGTAGCTCGCCGGTGAAAATTTAAAAACATATTTATGGTGGTACGGAACCCTCGGTGCGCGAGTCTGACTCGCTCTTGCCCGGTTTTTTTATGTGCCTATTTTTGATATAAATGATTTGATTTTGTCTAGGTACAGTTATTTCAATTACACCTTGTATAGAACTTATTTGGCTTGGCTTGTGGCTAAGTAGTAGTAATAACAGCCGCACGGGTCGATCGATCAGGTTAAGCTACGCTTGCCGCGGTTGGTCCGTGGATGGGTGACCATGTTTACATACCAAGATCCCTCCGTGCCTCGGAAAGCACGTTAAGCCATTGGTCCCGGCTGTCATTCGTGGATCTTTGACAATCGTTACGGGTCGTCAGAAGTCCGAAAGTCTGACAACCAGTTTTACCAAGGGGTTTCATATTACCCTGTAAGTGGGTTGTGGATGTCAGATATGCAGTCGCTCCATGTAAAATACTGGTACTCAGCTGCATCTGTTTAGACAGGAAGCCGACCCAGCTAGCAGATGACCTACACAAAAACAACACAAAACAACAGCAACTTATTTCCTACTCAGAAAGGTACACATTTCAGTAACAGCGCAAAAACATAGAGTTAACTGTCTTGTCGTTCGTACTGACAGGTCTATCAAAATCACAATGATCTTTATGCTCGTTAAAATAAGGTTGAAGATGGGTTGATGCTACTGACAATTCTGTCAAAATCACAATGATCTTTGTTCTCGTTACAATTAAAGGTTTATGTAAGCTAGCTGCTGTCACGAGCAAAAGTATGTATACACTTGGCATTATTCAAAGGCGATTTTCTTCTTTATATGAATGAAATTTTATATTAGTAGGAACATAGTATTTTCGAACCCATAGGTATTTATAAAGTGTAGTATTTCAACGTTGCATTCGTTATTTCATGAATAAATCGCAATTTAAAGTTGGCAAGTGTTAACATATTGGTGCTCGTGACTGTACAATATCTGTGACAGCAAAATATTTCTGACAATTACTTCAATAAAATTAAATTAAATTACTTCAATGTTTTTATTAAAAAAAGCATTTTTGTATTTTTACAGGTACGACGAAGAAATAATTCCTCGATACACACATACGGAGACGCCTACAGGACAGTACTGCCTGTGCTCCAAGATCTACGACCCGGTATGCGCATCGAATAATGAGTCCTATTTCAACTTGTGTTACTTAGAGTGCAAAGTGCCGAAGGGCGAAAATGTCAGTGTGATCCATCAGGGCAACTGTATACCGTATCGAAGGAAGTTATTATAAAATATGGTTTTGTTATAAAATAATGCGTTTTGTTTGTGTTTTGGTGAAGAAATAACCCACTTCTACCTAGTATTGGGTTATTCCGGGATGAAATGATGATGATTAGTAGGGTCTTTGGACCTTAGTCCCGGTTAGGTCCTTGGTCTTAGTCTTACCTTAGAGTCTAACCTACCTAGGTCAGACTCTAAGGTTCCAAGATCCTTCACAGGTCTTAAATTCTACATTCACTTTAGTGTGCACACACGAGAGACACACGTCACAACAGAGGCAACTGCAAAGTTGCAGTCTGCAAATGTGTTGCTACTGTAGATGCACACTTAGTACCTTACTTATAGTAAAAAGTGAGGTACCTATTAAAAGATCCTTTGTCAAAGTGTAAAGAATAATATAGTTTATCTAAGGACCAGCAGCGCCCCGCGGTTTCACCCGCAAAAATGTTGATCCCGTGGGAACATCAGGATAAAAACTTTCCTATGTCCTTTCCCGGGATTAAAACTATCTCTCTCGGCTCAGCGGTTTAAGCGTGAAGAGGTAACAGACATACAGACAAACACTTTCGAACGAAATTCATTCCTTTGTAGTACTTAGAAACTGGACAGAAGATTTTATTATCAAAAGGAGTCCGGTTATCATGGTACTTATTTGAGGACAGAAATATTGGATTCTTGGCAAATATATTTACGTAAATTTTGATCCCTTCACCGACTGTAAAATTTAAGAGTGTACGACTAAACGCCGACAGGACACTTTGCCGACAGGACTCTTCGCCGACAGGGTCATCAGCGACGCAACTTATCTCCGATAATCAGATACTTACTTTGGAAATCGATTATGCTTTTCTTGATTATACAATTCATAAAAAAAAATGTATAACGGCGCAGGAGAGCCTTTACAAGAAGTGTTCAGCAGCTTCAATATCATCAGCATCGTGCCGGAAAATATAGCAGTTCGAACAGAGGCTCCTCTGACATCATCTGTCACCAGAAGCATGGAGAATACAATTAAGGAGAACTGACTCTTGTTGGGCGAAAGTTGAAAAACCCTCCACAATGGCGCTTGCGTAGGCAAAGGGTAAGTATAGTATGAATGTAGCAGTTGTTGACGGATTGAAGTATACCGAGTTAGAAAATTTAATATTTTTAGTGACTAGAGTAGTTAGTGACAGCCCAGTATACTAAACCTCAACTATTTACGTAGTCCAAAATAATTTTGTAAACATATACTAAAATTACTGCTGTGTACCCTGTTGCTACTGTGGCGCCACCAACGCATTTTGACGGACACTTTTTCACAAACAACAGAGTCAGTTCTCCTTACTTCTATTCTCTATGATCAGAAGACAGCCGCTACATAGAATATACAGTCCGTTCACAGTTAATTAAAAAAAAATAAAAAAAATCCTCTGACAGCAGCAACCTAACCGCAACCCTATAGAGACGAGAACAAAGGTTACAATGAATCAATGATTTAAACAGAAAGGACTGTAGTAATAGAGCCGCCACGCAACCATCGACGCTCCGCTGGAGTGACAGTCACCACTCACCAGCCAGTGTCACTCTTATCCGACCTCTTCAGTGATTCCAGTAACTTCTTAAGAAAACTAGACGGCGCCACTTGCTGCGCACTTACCTAAGAGGCCATTAACGTGAACCAGAGCATCTGTAAAAGCAGCTGTAACTAAGGCATACCCCAGGCGTGCATGATGAATATTAACATAATGTTTTACGTAATCCTTCTCAAGTTTTCGCAACGAATACAAAACTCATATCCATTAAAATGCAGTGAATATAATTTTTCATTCACGTTTTAATATTAAAATCTAGCAAGTTTTCATGCAATTAAACTCGGGAAAGTTAAAAACTGCATTATGCAGGTTGTGAGGGAGAAAGAATACCTTTATTTTATTCGCTTTACGACTTCGTTAGGGGTCTGTGCTATAGTAGTTTCTTTTTCTTTAATTAGGAGTTATGCCGTTTCTTTACACGGGGGTATCGTAAAGGTGACTTAGGACTTTTGTTATGAGGATGAACGAAATCCTGTGGATCACAGAAATACAGAAGGAATTTTAAACAGAGATTTTCATGTTTTGATGTTCGTACCATTGGTTCTTATGGTACGATTTTAGCTGTACCAGCAACTGGGTGTAAAACTTTCTATGCACGAAATCGTCTCAAACACGAGTCAATAATGGTACTTGTTCAGATTTTAACCGTTGTGGGTTCAAATCCGAGCAAGTACCATTGTGACTTTTTCAATTCATAATGTACTTTCTTAGTTTATCTTGGATACTACTGACGTCGGTTACGTAAAACTACTTCTTGAGCAAGCGTGATGATCAATGCTCGTGCCATGTCTGTATGAGAAGAGGTTTTTGCCCTACAGTGGGACAACTCAGTCTATTGCAGTCCACTGCTGGACATAGGCGTCTCCCAGGTTGCTCCACAACACTCTGTCCTCCGACTTCCGCATCTAGTCCGTCCCAGCCGCCTTCTTTAGGACGTCCATCCATCTAGCTGGGGGCGTCCCACAGTACGCTTGCCGATACGCGGTCTCCACTCCAGGACTCGTCTGCTCCACCGGTTCTTTTAGTTCTTTTCCGGATAATTTCATTCCTGATTTTATCCATCAAAGAGACTCCGAGCATAGCTCACTCCATAGCGTATGGTTTTTTTCTTTATTTTAAGGGCTTTATACGAAACGCATGTGACTAAAAGAGTGATGGATATACATGTTGATGGATGGAGAGGGAGAGGAAGGCCGAAGAAAAGATGGATGGATTGTGTGAGGAATGATATGAAAGAAAAGGGAGTGAATGATAGCGTGACGGTTGACAGGGGAGAATGGAAGAAGAAAACCTGTTGCGCCGACCCCAAGTAACATGGGATAAGGGCAGGAAGATGATGATGATATTAAGGGCTTTATCGCTGGGCGATAACGTCACCCTGTAACATCAACACAATCAACTAAACCTAAAAACATATAGCACTACACTTACTTTAAAACAAAGAATGCCAGCATTACACTCTCCAGTATCATACATATGTATAGGTCCAAGCAAATTAAATCTTAAAGCCCATAGCGTATGTTATGTATGTTATTTGGGAAACTTCATCAAGTCTTTTCTTCCCAACTTTTTAACGCAACTGGATCCTTCTGTTGGCTTCTTTTTCAAAGTTGTGTCTACCAAGCCGGATTACTTGCCCTAGTAGACCTTCACAACTTCAAGAAGGGTGGCTCCCTTCGATGTGTATTGTACTCGGCAAGACGTGCGATTTGTACATGACTTTCGTCCAAATTCATGCCGAGGCCAACCCGCCGAGAGGCTCCATTTAGGCTGTGCAGCACTTGGTCTAGCTGTTCCAGCGTCTCTGCCATTATTATTAAATGAGTAACCTTAGATTTTCTTGCCGGCTCCACAACCCAGTTACTGGGTAACACGATACCCGTTTGCCAGCCTGGTTGTCAGACTTTCAGGCTTCTGGTACAAGCACTGTTAAGTTAAATGCCAGCCGGGACCGTAATGTGCTTTCCGAGGCATGGGGTGGGTCACCCATCTACGGACCGACTTCGGCAAGTGTTGGTTATCCTTGAAGATCGACCCGTGCGGCTGTTATTATTTAGCCACAACTCCATGAATCTTGAAACCTTATCAAACGTAATTAATTACTACTACAAGCGAAACGAAATGGCGGCATCCGGTCCGAAATAGTTATCACCGACATCCAAGACATTAAGCAGTAACTTGAACAGTTTTTTAAAGTCCCGTAGTCCGGACTCGCAACTTAATACCAAGGAATGGGGTTTGGAAAGAAAAACTTCAAGAAACAGAGGACTTTATTACAAAGGAACGAATCCTTTGTATATAGATGGATGTTTTTTGTAAACAAGTTGTTTATTTTGAGAGTTTTTACGGTTAGAAGTTGTTTCTGAAATAGAAAAGGTTTTGGAGGTTTAAGTGTTCGAAAAATAGTGTGCGTGGCCTTGGTATTAAAAGATTGAAAGGACCGTTTTTGCGCCTTCAAAACGTACATAACGTGCCCACTGCTGGATTACAGGCCTCCTCTCTGTGAGAGGGAGTGGGCTGTAATGCACCACGCGGGCCCAGTGAGGGTTGGTAGATGTCACATATCTTCGATTTTTTGTTCTAATACTAGTTTTCCTCCGATTCCTCTTGATGTTTATTGTGCAGATGCAGCACATCAAGCTACTGCAATCTGCCAAATTTCTTTAATAGATTTTCAACTTTATCGCTAAACATAAGGTTCAAAGTTGATTGGGAAAATTTGACGGTTAGCTTGATGTGTAAGAGAGTAACTTCTTCAATTTAATTATAGCTCTTGCTTGTTAATGACCACTGACTTTCGATAAAGGAAGACATCGTGAGAAAACCTAGACTTGAAAGTTCTATTTAAGGGGCTTACAGAACCTAAACACAAAAAATGCAAGTTTTAGAAACAATAAAAGTATATAATAGACTACAGTACAAGGCACAAGAAAAGGGACGCCTATGCCCAGCAGTGGGTGAACTTGGGCTGTGGGAATAATTTTACTGATTGCTCAACTAAACACCACGAAATAGTTTATAGGCATTACAGGACCTAAACGCAAAAAACGCAGGTTTTATAATGCCTAAAAGTATATGATCGACTACAGTACATAAAATCAGAAAAATATATGATATTTTTTAGGATATATGCTAGGTAGGTAGTGTGTTGAAAACATAATACAACTAATTTGATACGATAGAAAAAAATCATGAAGAAACCTCTAAAAACTTTATTTTTACAATAAAAACCATACTAATATACATATCATCATTCTGAATTTTAGACAGATTATTCTACAAGCAACATACTAAAATACTAGTGTTTTAATTTTTAAGTCCAAACAATAGATTTTTTGTAAATAGATAATTGCTTCGTATGTTCCAATAAATTACCAGCGATGTGTCATTGCCACGTATGGTCATCGCGCTTGTCTTTCTTTTCTATGCAGTCCGACAGTGACCGCGCTTTAGGTCATGTATTCCCCTTAAGTTTTCCCTCCTCGCAACAAACCCATAGTGGCTGATCGAGTGCCGTCTAAAGAACTTAATTTCCTATCACCTCGAGTCACGGAAACAATCAGGAGCTCGCGATAACGGTAACGTGATTAGACGTGATTCAATAATCGATTCTATGTTAGGGATCGATTCGAGAGATAGTCTTGATTAAGACATTATGATTGTTAGGTAATCTGTTGGGTGTTTCTTTATTCGATTGCCTTCGTCTTGATAAATTGGGTGTGAGCACGCAATCTTGGCCGAAAATAATATGTAATTTGTTGGTGAAATATGAGTACATAATTATATAGAAACTAAATATTTTATTTTGTGTTTCATTACTGGACTAGCTGCGCCCACGATTTCACCCTCGTAAATGTCGATCCCGTCCCCGTGGGAATATCGGGATAAAAAGTATAGTATATAGTTAGTGAATGAATAAATGCTTTGAGTTTGGGTTTGCTCCTTCACAAAGAGTCTTATCTACTTTCCGTTTCTCTTTCCAAAACGCATTACTGTAGATTACATCCTTAAGAAATAAAGCAACAATTGTTGCAGTTGCATAAAGGAGTTGGCATCCGAAGACTTTCCCGTTGATTTGGATTAAGAGACAAAAGACAGTCATTACTGGAACGCGACGGTCCTTCGTTTTAAATTAGTTGACGTTATTAAATGTTTTGTGAGGGAATGGCGAGTTAATGGAGATTACCTTATGATAAGTTGCATCAAAGGGAATGAAGACTGTAGGTAATAAATATGTTGTAATTAGGTTTTACTCTCAGTAATAAGTGTATGTATGGTCTCTAAAATATAACAAACGTACCTGTGGATGCGACTTACAAATTGATAAATATATATTGATTGCGTAAGAATTTAACCGGAACAATTTTTGTTTACACTTTCAACAGATTATTAAGTCATAAGTCATAAAGTCATTTGTTAACATAGGCACAATAAAATAGTTGTTACAATGAAAACATTACAAGCGCGCTATGTTATACCAGAAGGCGTACAAATATATTATGATGATGTTAATAAATTGATGTCATTGATACTAAAATTGATAACATAATTACATTAATCAAACGCATATATTATTAATTGATTTTTCCAAAAATAAAAAATAAGAAAGTATAAATGTCAAAAAGAAAAAAAATATAAAAAACAAGGTCACTATTCAAAAAATGTGTACTTAACCATAAAGCGAGAAAAAAAAGTAATATATTAATTAAAAAAATAATAATAATAAAAATAATAGTCCTACAAAACAAAAAATAAATGTCATGTGCAATATTATAATGGACTTGAGCTTAAGAACATACTAGGTCAATGAATAGCAACATAAGTCAGAAACAGTCATTATATTTTGTCTGTCAAAAATTCCGAAATGCTGTAATATGCTTTATTCAACAGTAATGATTTAAGCTTTTTTTTTTTTAGGTTTATTGGTGCACAAGAGTTGGTGACGTAAGACGTAGCTATAGATTTTGTGAGGAGGATAGGCAAAAGCGTCTCTTAGAGACCCACTGTGTGGTTGTAGCCTATAGTTCCCCCAGCATACGACAGATGAAATCAGCTCAGTTTCCTTTTAAGCTTGGCAGCTGTGTGACCTACATCTATTTAGGGTAATGAAACGCTGGAATGACTTCTTAGGGTGCGTCCACATCTGGCGAATGTGCCGCGAATGTGCAGCTCGCGAGCCGTTTGCGAGCTGCCCGCGAGCTGCGCGCGTCTATTTTTGTTCGTGCGCCGCTACTGGCGTTCGTGTGTGACCGGGGGCCTAAAAAGGCCACTTTTCAGAATCAACTGTTAAGTTAATCGTATCAAATCCCATTAGTGAAGGATTTTTCAGTTATTATTTTTTGTCCGTGCTAAAATACCAATCAATCCAATCCAAACCCAAACCCAATCTCTTTGGTTATACCTACGTAGTGCAGCGAAAAAAAGAAAAACACGGGCTGTCTTCGCCATATTTATGATTCATAATGTTATTCTTTTATGATTCTGCCAAAGAGCCTTTTTAGGCCCCCAGTTATGTGAACGTAAATGAAGCCAAAAGGAAGGATCGTAACAGGTGGCTTTCTGTAGTTTCTGCCTACCCTCATGGAAAGAAGGTGTGAGTTCATGTCGTATACCTACAGGGTGTCCCGTAATTAATGGATATCCTCTGAAGGAGTCATTATGAACAACTTTTACTATGGGACCAAGCCAGAATCGCGAAAAAAAGTCAGCTGTTCCCTACATTTATGTTCGCATAACTCGTCAAAATGTAGGAAACAACTGATTCTTTTTTCGCGATTTCCGGTTTGGTCCCATAGTAATAACTGTTCATAATGATAAGTAGGTATAATGACCCCTTAAGAGGTTATCTATTAATTACGGGACACTCTGTATAGGGATGGTTCAGGCTGTTACTATAAGCCAGGTGCCAAGCAAAAGTCATTTTGTACAGAAAAGATAGTTACGAAGAGAATTAGAAAAGCACAGTACCAACCATAAACATTTGATTAATTGTAAAAATTTGCAAGAGTTTCCACTTCATAAAACTCGGAGGTTCGAAGTTTTATCGGCAAGAAAGATGTAAAAAAAAAAGAAAAGAGTTTACAAAACTTTTTATGGATTAACTTTCCCTCGGAAAGGGATGAGTTTTTTAAGTGTCTAATTGCATTCCTCATTAATTACCCTATATTATACATTTTTTTCGTGTAAGTGCCAGAGAAATCTACATCGAAATAAACTTTTCATTCAAATGATAGTTGGCTATAAACTTGTTTAATATTTACTTAGACATACGGTTGGATTGTTTGGTCAGCGTAAATAGTTTCTATTATTTTAGATACGTATGTTCTATTCGCGCAGGCAAAGACTTGCATGTCTTATGGCTAATGACGTTGCACGATGTGTGCAAAATCAATTTATAGGGTCAAATTAGTGATCGTCCACGGAGTTTCTCTAGCTCATTTAATTTGACCTATCAGGGTATCGATAGCTAAACATGCTAAAACAAAAATAAATTAATTTGACTATTTTTTTTTTGTGTGGGGTCCGCAAATAGTGTAGTCACTTGAAATATCAGTTTAAGAATCAGCTTTTTATTGTGTAAACTTCACTGACGTGATGGGTACTTGTCGATATCTCAACACGACTAAACTAAATCGGATTAAAATGTCCAGAATACATAATCTGCATTCGCGATTTATTTGCCAAAAATGTAAACAAATATGAGTTTATGGAAAAATAACTTTAAATTCCTACATAATAAAGTTCAGTTTACGCTACAACTTCAAAAAAAATTATAACTTTTTTAACGGCGCTTTCACTCTGAAATCAACTTGATTGCCATTCAAATAAAGTTAGTATTTGTTTAATTTGAAATAATATTTTCATTGTTCTGCATTTGTGTTTTCTTTGTTTCATTTTCCTTTTTTTTTATATTTTATAACTTGGATTTTTATTTTACTGTGTTTAGTTTAGTTTGTGATCTTCCTGTACAAGTCGCAATAAATACTTTTTCTTTCTTTCTGTCTTTAATATTAATTTGAAACATACCTAATTTTGAATAGACTTTATTTAAATAAACTCACCCCTTTTCCCCGTGGAGTTAGGCAAAAACTACAAAACGTCATTTGCTCCGATCCCTATAATTATTGCCTTTTGCTTCGTTTACGTTCGTACATCTGTGGGGACAGCACGAACGCGTGGAGCAGGCAAACTCACGTAAAGACGAACGATTTTTAAATTGAAACCACTCCCTACATTACTATGGTTGATTGATACCATAGATCTACGGGTCATATTCGCGCGCTGGTTGTGAGTTCTACGCACCTGACCTTTCTGAAAAACGTCACCGTCAGATTCTGTCCTGCACTACAAGAACTTTTTTACAAAAAAACAACAACCGACTTCGAAAAGATTTTTGAAATTTTGAAAAAACCGCTTGTCCGATTTCGATAAAATTATCAAGGCACCATTTAGGAAGTACACTCTTTCCAACAAAAACAGATTTTTTTAAATCGGTGGGCAAGCGACGGAGTTATGCGCGAACAAACATAAAAAAAAATACAAACATCCGAATTGAGAACCTCCTCCTTTTTTTAGAAGTCGGTTAGAAAAGCATTACCCTAGCTTACCAAACTCTAGAACAGTGTGTGACCAACCAAGAAAATTCAGTTAAATTCCAAGCTCGGAGCTAACCGTATTAAATTAAAGACAGACTGACTATGAATAAGGATTTTATTCAGCCAATCAGAGCTGTCATTTATAAAATAAATAACACAAGATTTAAATACTAAGAGACAATGGATTGATTTATTTTATAATCTATTAACAAATACAGCACCCCAATAGGCTATTTGACAATGTAAAAAATAAGGTCATAATTATTGACACTCGTATAGATTATCGTCGTATAGTCGATGTGTTTAAATGTCAGATTTATAAGTCATCTTTACGCATAAATAAATTAAAATACCATTTATTTCAGGCGATACAGGCCTAAATGTAAATACTATAAGCTAATACACATTTTTATTATAATAACTAGCTTTTGCACGGGAAGGTCCTACTGGGATTTAAAGTAGATTGTTATAAACTATCCAAAGGCGGCGCAAGCAACTCAAGCTCCAATCAGCTTGATTTTTTCCAACATCTCCAACAATGATCGCCACATTTCACCCAATTCACACAAAACTTTGATGAATTAGACACTTAAACCTTTGTCATGAATCACTCCGTTCAGTGATGACAATGTTTATGAGTTTATCACTTTTAGACAGACAAACAAACGCGGCGGGGAGGAGTTTGTTTTATAATAATATGTAGAAAAACTACAATCCGTACATCTCTTCATTGGTCTACCTCTTTTAAAAGCAGAAACTTAAAACTTTTTTGTCTCTCGCTCCTCATTCCACCTTAATACAATGACATTACTTATATATCCGTAAGAAACGTGTGTCTCTTGAGTGCAGTGGGAACATAATAGGGTTATTATGTTCCCACTGCTGGGACACGGGCGTCCTCTCTGTGAGAGGAAGTGGGGCGTAATCAAAGATAAAAAAGATACACTTAAGTAACGCAAGAGCAACTACTTCGCGTGCCAAAAATCGCATCAGCTTACGTACCAAGATCGTAAGCCGCCACTTTCGCGCTCAGTCCTGTGTAATACTGCTGGCTGGGTGAGCTTGAGCGCTGGCGCTAGGCCCGGGTGGGGCGAGACGGGTGCCGCACGCGGCGGCGTCTTTGAATCGATTTGATTTTCCTAAATAGTGCTTGTGACGTCATAGTAGGTAGTCAAGAAATGGCACGCTTGGTTTTCATACAGATCGTGGTACTTGCGTTATCTAGGTCTATCTATATCGGTGGGCGTAATCCACCACGCGTTGCGGTTTGGTGGTCATGATGTCTGCGACTGTTTTCCTTCGCCGTTTTAAGAGCAGTGGTGATGAAATAAATAATTTATAAAGTTAAGCGTCTGCTTGGGTTCGAACCCACGACTCGTAAGTCGGAGCCGACACTACTGGGCCATTACTGCTCCAGCATCACGGCGGACAACTCAAGGCAGACAGGGCTGGTTAGCTGGGCCACAACAGCTCACTGTTACCCAGGTCCGAAATAAAACAAAAAAAAATGTTCAAAAAAATATACAAACTCCTTCCCGTACAATTTGAATATCGGTAAAATTCATACAATTATAGAAGCATATGTTTAAATACGTCACATTCTGGTCACTGCACACAGGGAAGTATACCAAGGGACACGCGGTACAGTTCGTGATTTTTGTTAAGGGAGGGAACAAAGCTGAGTATTCCCGTTTAGGCGGAATTTTCGCAGTCGCTTCTTCTATCGCAGAAAAAGGCAAAAGAAAGAAAATACCATCTGAAAAAAAAAATGCTTTTATTATTGGATGGAATGGAACACAAAGCAAGTCAGGAGTAGTCGTTGAAGGAAAACGTCACAAGGAAACCGGCATATTCTAGAACCAAAAATTCGAACACATGTGACATCCCACACTGAGCCCTTGTGGTGGATTACAGCTCACTCCCTCTCGAAGAGATGAGGCCTGTGACCTAGCAGTGCTTAGGTATACTATACAAAGCAAGAGAGAGAAATAGCTTAAACAGGGTAACTTGTAATTTGACGTATCCCTTCCAGGATGTTATAGTGTGACCCATTTGCAATAATTTAGTACCCCATAAAGCGTAGGCGAAAATTCACGGAATTCAAGAAAACCCAAACTTTATGTATGTTTAAAAATTTCCCAGAATTCGTCAGTAAATATTACATCTCTCAAATTGAATGGTATTCTTATTACTGTTATTTTTATTGTATCTCTTTCTTTCTTTTATTTTGGTTTTGAAAACACTTACATATTAGTCGCATCTTGGTTTTGGTTTATATGAATATCATTGATTCGATATCACTATAAGCAACAACTGATTGTAAAAGTAGTACATTAAAAATGTTATCAGAATGTTAGTTCTGCCGTCATAACGAAAAAGGGCACAACTAACATTTTTTTCCAAAATTGAGTTAAAACTTATTCGGAATCGGAAAAAAAAGGCGCATCTGCCAGTTTTTTTATAATTTTTTAGGAGCAAAATCTTCAGAGATAGGTACTATAAACTAAAAGGGCACAATTACCTACACCATTTTTCACGTTATTATGAAAAAGGACTCATTTCAATTTGATTACGTTGAAATGTCACAATTGTTTAGATGTGGCTTTTATTTTGTTTATTTTTTTATTATTTTGTAAAATAAAAAGGCCCAACTGGTCCATATTAAGAATAAAAGGCATATTTATGAGTGAAATGTGCCTATTCTTTTTAATTTTCACCCACAATACGGCATAACAATGAGTCTAAAAGAAAAGACAACTAGTCAGATGTGCATTTCTTAACTAGTATTTTACTAATAAATAATTTTGACACAACTAAAATCGAATTTGACAATCGCGACTCCACGTGGTACTTGTTTGCCCTACCCCGTGAATGTTTTTTAGAGCCGGAGGCGCGCAGTTGTGCATCCTCGACCTGTTTATATGGAATTTTTCACTTTTGTATGGAAAATATAAAAATTATTACCTACATGTTGGGTTTTAGGTGTTTATGGTTTTCATAGACGAAGTCGAAATTTTCATTATTTTTACGTTATGATACATCATTTTCGAGATAATAAGCAAAAGAAAAAAAAACGACGGGTTGTACTCCGGGAGTGCCGGCAGAAGTGAAAACTTAAGTATTAACGTTGTGCGTTTTAGATATTTTGGAATGGTTCGCGGCGGACGCGGTCACTGAAAGGAGGCTGCCGCAGGCGGCAGGCCAGGCTCTCTGGTCTTTGTTTGACGGTCTATGGTTTCTGACAGCGATGCGTGCAGAAGCGCTCAGTGTGACGCAACTGTCTAATAAAAAAAGAAACTATGAAACGTGCCCTAATTTAGTGCACGTTTCATACAAGCGACGTTTTTCAACTTTTTCTATGGGAGTTCCGTCTCTTATATATGTTTACATGTTTACTTACTCTATGGAAGCGCTATCCGTCATCCGTCAGTCGTTCGGTGTGATCTGATTTTCTCAATAATCTCTTGTTGATTTCTTTAACTTGATTTGTGATGATTTTGTTCCTCTGATTGTAATTTTGCTATGATTGATAATTATGTTTATAATTCATGTGATTAGCATAAAGGATATCAAATAATTCTTCTATTTAATTGTGATTTCACTTCTGTCCTAACAGTACTTACTCATTTTCTTTCGCTATTTCTTCGTCACTTTTTTCATTAATAGATGCACTTTGTTCAATTTCCATATTTTAAACACTTTATATACGCGAATTTCACGAATAAACAACAGTGTGGCCACTACACAGACGGTCGAGCCATCAGCTGTCACCATTCATGGATGCGCGTGGCACGCTGTAACATAAACACACACGAACATTCGCGCAAGCGCCCTGCGCCGCGCCGCCTAAACGAAACAGCCGGCGCAGGCATAAATTTTCGCCGCGCCGTAGAAAGAGAGGGGGATACTCCCTCTCCTACGCCACGCCAGCTGTCTACTCTCCATCCGTCTTACGAATTTTCGATCAGGTCACGTGTCCTGACGAGAGTTTAACATTTTTTACCCATTACAAAAAAAAAGTGTACAACGCCGCTAAAGAAGTTTTCACTTCAAAAAAATATACAGTATTGTATGCGCTGCTGAATGGGTCGCACACACCTTGGATATTATCTTGAATGATAAGTCACGGATAGCCAAAGATGATGGTTTATTGAGTATATTTAACTACCACGTAACTAATGCTATAATTAAGAATACTTTGTGAATGAGTACAGCTGACTATGAACGCTGATCGTGTAGGTACTATCGCGTTACACTAGGTATAATTTGTGCAAGGCGACGGAAAAGTGCTGATCTCTGCACAGCAATGCACGCGTGCCATGTACGATACATGAGTCGTACAAGTACTGTTTTTGCACCTGAAGTCGAGGTGTTGGTGTGAATTTTAGTTCATGACAACTAATTTTATTCCACACCTTTTTAACCGCGATTAAAAATAGTCAGATTTAGTTAGACAATCAAAATTAGAGGTATTTGTGACAAGAAAATCGGTACCATTGTTTAAAAATAAAACTTATTTTCACTTGAATACTTTTTATTTAACCCGAACAATTTTTTCTTTTAATTTTTTTTTTTTTTTACTTTCTGTGTAAAGTAAAACTAATTAATTGCAACTTTTGAAGTATTTCATTATTATTAAAAGCCAAATGTAATATTATTACTATTTATTATTTGTTTATTATTTATTTATTATTTATATGTGTTCATTATAATATTTTCTATTTTTACATCAATTACTAGGAACAAAGGGCACATTTGGTTATTTATGCCTGTTAAGGCATAAATAACAATTATTAAGTTGTAGTTGTAGTATTGTTGTTATTAAGTATAAATACTTAATAATCATATTTTTAAATAATTTATTTTAATTAGTTGAAAGAGGAAATGTTGATTATTTAATAATAGTAGAAGAAATAATAATAATTATTAAATCGTTTTGTAGGAATCATGTAAATATAACTACATTCATTAACAAATTTTGTATAAAACCACTATTTGAATATTTTTTTGCTGAAAACCACTAACATATTTTAAACTCAATTTCCTTAAAATTTGCAAAATGTTAGTTGTGGCCTTTTTCGTTATGACGGCAGAATTAGTTCCGCGTGATTGGTTTCATTAGCAATTAAAACAAATTATATTAGATCCTTACCTGTGAAATTGCCGACTTTTGAGACTGGCTATTCTGAAAATTGATATCTTTGATTCTATAAAAAATCCAAATTCAAATTAAATTACAGCATGACACTATTTTTAAATATCAGTTGTCATTTGTTTTCCCACCGTTGGAGATTTTTTTTTAATATGGCTGTTTCTGAACTATGTAAAAACCGAAATTGCGCGCTGTTTTTGAATACGAGCTCAGTCATGGCACCATTACACACAGCACGCAATATTAACCCCATGAATCGCGCCCCACGCTCAGCAGTCGCGCTTGCCACGAGACCAACGGGGCAGTTAAGCGCCTCAATAAATACATGTCAGACCGCGGAATGTGAAATCTAAAATATTGGTTTAAACCTTATAATAATTAATTAATGGTCAAAGGAGATTGGACGAATCTGCTCAGATGCCCAAGAAGTAACCAAAATAGCCTAACTTCAATTACCAATGGAAAGATCTATCTACCAATGAGAATAGTATATCTTATTATGAAGATTTCTCTTGATTGTTAGGTTAGTAGGTAGTTACGTAAGGAGCTACAGAGCTCTAAATGTCCGTAATTAAGCATTGTTGATATATTTCCTTCAAAATCCGTCAGATTGTGATTGAGTCATAATTCACCAAATTTACACAAAACTTTGATGAATAAGACACTTAAATCTTCCACATGAATCACTGTTCATTGACGAAAACCGTATGAAAATCCGTTCGGTAGTTTTTGACCATTTTGAGAGCAATGGTGATGAGATAAATCACACAAAGTAAAGCGCTTGCCTGGGTTCGAACCCACTACCTATTACTCGTAAGTCGGGGCAGATACTACTGGGCCATCACTGCTCCCTGGGCCACCACTGCTCACTGTTACCCATGTCCGAAATAAAACAAAAAAAAAATGATCAGAAAAATATACAAATTCCTCTCTGTACAATACGAGCATCGGTAAGATTCTTACAATTAAAGAAGCACAAGTTCATATACGTCATATTCTGGTCACTGCACACCGGGAAGTATACGAAGGGACACCGGTTACAGTCGATGCTTTGTCTTATGGGTGGGAACAACACTGAGTATGCCCGTGTAGTCCAACCTCTTTCAGGTGGCCGTGTGAGTTTCTCTTCCTCCGTTGCAGAAAAAGGCAGAAGTGTAGCGAAAAGAAAGAGAACATCTGAAAAAAAAAAGTTTTTTTTGTTATTGGATGGCACAAAGCAAGCCGTTGAAGGAAAACATCGCGAGGATAAACAGATCAAGTATCTGGACTTGGCTCGCGAGGTTGTCGACATGTGGGATGTGGAATCAGCAATCATTGTGCCGATAGTCGTGACAGCCAATGGGTTATTATCCAAGAGCCTCGACCAACACCTAAGGAGGCTCTCATTGGGCAGCTGGATCAAGGGCTTGATTCAGAAAGAGGTACTTCTGGACACGGCCCGCATTGTTAGGAGGTTCCTCTCTCTGGAGCCCTGTTCCCGATACGGGTGGGCTACTATTTTTTATATTTTGAAATGTTTTTTATATTCTAATATTTAAAAATATAATTTATATGTGTTATTTAATTAAATAAAGGAAATAATAATAATAAATTTTTCTCTTGCTTTTGCTACTCAAAGCAAGTGAGAGAAAGTGCTTATACAAGGTGACTTGTAATTTGACGTATTCCTTCCAGGACGTGATAGTGTGACTCATTTGCAACAATTAAGCACCTCATAAAGGGTAGGCGAAAATTCACGGAATACGAAAAAACCCAATTTTCATGTATTTTTGAACCCAGAATTCGCCACTTAATATCACTTTTCCTTTAACTCTCTCATTGAATGGACTTCATTGCTATTCAATTGGGTACCTAATACTTTAACACACCTTTTGATGTAACCAAATTTTGTAAAAAATCAAGCAGTTAAACGTTGATAGAGCAATTTATTAACCATTTCCAAAAACTCATCTACGTAAGTACATGAACTTTGACAGCAATTATCTCAAAATTTTACTATGGCATTAAGCGTGCAAATTACAAGGAAGACATAAAAAAACATTTGGTTGTCCATAAGACAGTCGATAATACTGACAATGGTAAAATTTGCAAATTGTTAAAAATGGTTTTTTAAATGTCGTGATTTTCAAATGAATGAACTGACTTACGCCATTCCACTACCTTTTTAACCGACTTCAAAAAAGAAGGAGGTTTCTCAATTCGACCGTATATTTTTTTTTTTACCACCCAGCAATCTTTCCTGCGTTAGGTTGCCAGGACCTTGCGTCTAGGTCCAATTTGAGAGTTTAGAGAAAAGCGATATTTGGCGAGGAATTTTGGAAAATTTTCAAAAATACAAGAAAATTGTTTTTTTTTATTCTATGAGTTTTTGTCTAGGCTTCATGCGGTGTTTAATTGTTGCAAATGGGTCACTATCAGGAACTGGAAAGAATAGATACGTCAAATTATAAGCCACCCTGTATTGTAGTCACTTCCGCTGCTGAAATATAGTAAATCTAGGCTTCTCCAATTACACGCCAATTATGTATCTCTTTCTTTCTTTGATTTTGGTTTTGAAAACACTTACAAATTGGTTGCATTTTGGTTTTTATGAATATCATTGATTCGATATCACTTTAAGCAACAACTGATTGTAAAAGTTTGCCTACAAATTAAAAATGTTATTAGAACGTTAATTAGTTCCGCGTGATTGCCGCGAGTTGTTTTAATTGCTAATGAAACCATTAGCAATTAAAACAACTTAAATTGTATTTAAATTCCCGTACGATCTTTCTAAAATTGCGCTTACACGAGAATTTTTTAGAGTTCCGTGGCAAAATAGTACAAGAGGAACCCTTATGGAGCGACTTTGTCTGTCTGGCTCAGCTGCTAGTTTCTTGATCAGTTCGTTGTGTCATTATTTAATCTATCTATATCTATACAAATAAATAAAAAAATTGAAGTGTCGGTTTGTAATATCAAAATAGCAGCTTTTTACTAAATGCATATGAAAGTATACAGAGTGGGTAAACAAATCGTAGATCAAACGAAACAGGGCAATAGTTGGGGTTATTTGCAGTAAAAAAATAAATAAAAAAGTATCATCACTACAAAAGTGCTTTTATGACAGTGGGGATGATTTATCAGTATTGGCACTTTTTTCAATATCTTTTTAGTCTCACAAGAAATTATTTGTAACTTTAGAACCAAATTGTAAACACTCAAATTTTGTTTCTTTTTTGTTTTTTTTAAACGTTGCCCCAGATGTAATTTCTCTGTAAGTTCCGGAGAAAAGCTGCTTCATCTGCACACTGTTTTTAAGCTTTTTTCGAAAGAGTAGCCTTAAACATTCCTATTAAAGAAAACTTCACTAAGGTTGAAAATAAGTAATAAACAATAGAAACATATGCAGTCGTTTCATGTTAAGCAAGTGACATTCAACCTTAGGCCATATAGCAATAACGACTATACAAAGATAGATAGATTTGGCAAAATAAGAAACAAAGACGTAATCACATGACTTTCAGGAGGTTTTTCATCAATATGTACAAAATGCTTGCCGTGACCCCTCCGTGTCTCGGAAAGCACGTTAAGGCTACTCTTTCAAAAAAAGCTTAAAAACAGCGTGCAGATGAAGCAGCTTTTCTCCGGAACTTACAGAGAAATTACATTTGAAAAAATAGTTGGTAATCTACATGATATGAATCGTAATTTGGTTTAGCCATAATTTTTCTATCGATATCACCTATTAAGAAAAAAAACCACCAAATCACCTCCAAATCGTTGAGATGAAACCATTTTACTCCTTCATTTTTTATCAAAAGAATATAAAAAAAATATCTAGTGCTTTGCAATACAAACGAAAATGATTTGGTTTTGTTACTTTTTAAAAACATGTATATTTTTTAATATAATAAATTAAAAATGCGATCGTTTAAAGTCCGTGTCTATATCATCCCCGCACTCGTCCACGAATTCAGTGCGGGGCGCCTCGTGTTGCTAGGCAACGCGTTGGCATGCGGGTGCATGCGGGTGGCGGAGTGGCGCGGAGAGGGGTAGTTAGCTCCGCCTAAATGCACAAGGTCGTTGGCATGAATACAAGGGTCCCGGCTGTCATTCGTGGATCTTTGACAGTCGTTACGGGTAGTCAGAAGCCCGAAAGTCTGACCAAGGGGTATCGTATTACCCAGTAACTGGGTTGTGGATGTCAGATAGGCAGTCGCTCCATGTAAAATACTGGTATTCAGCTGCATCCGGTTAGACTGGCAGCCGACCCCAACATAGTTGGGAAAAGGCTAGGCAGATGATGATGATGTATAAAATGCTTAAGTTTGCTCAATCGTCATCATCATCATGCAGCATAGCCTTTTCTTACTATGTTGGGGTTGGTGTCTAGTCTAACCAGACGCTGCTGAATACCATTATACTGTCCATTAATGTTCAAAGGATACTGGGCGAATTTACCCTGTAGTACCCCAATAGCGGTATGACACACCGATGGTACGTTCTCAACAAGGAGAGTATTTCTTATTATTATAACGATTTCTCGTGATTGTTAGTACGTAAGAGCTCTAAATGTCAGTAGTTGAGTATTAATGAAATTCTGGTATTTTGCCAATTAATTAACTTTCATTAATTCTGTGTCTTGCAAACTTCATCTTTTTTAACCGACTTCAAAAAGGAGGAGGTTCTTAGTTCGTCGGAACCTTTTTTTTTTATGTAAGTATGTTCCCCGATTACTCGAAGACGGCTGGACCGATTCCAAAAATTCTTCTTTTGTTTGAAAGGGTATACTCTCCAGGTGGTCCCATTATCATCAAGTTGGTTCCTGATGAGAGGATCCCATGGAAATCGAGGGCATCCCTCAAATTTTATAGGCAAAGCTATAGCGATTTGGGTATTTTTTAAAGTAATTTGAGCATTTTCTCTCGGAAATCATCATTTGGTAAAGTGGAGCTGATGATGAAGACCGCAGATGGCCATCGGAACTACTCAAATATTTCACGGGTTGCGATTCGATTACTTTATTATGGTTGCAAAGCAATTTAAGCTCGTTACAATGCGTATGGTGAAGTTTGGCTGATGGTGACTTTTCAATCAGCTCCAGTTCTCCTGGTGCTTACTAGGAGAACTCCTCAACAATTAACGTCCCTGCGTCGGGAAAAGCAATATTTTGTAAAAGGTGATGAGCAGTTGACATTAGGTTATTGTAACTTAGATAAATTACAAACTGACCCACTAAAAAGTGAAAAATAAAAACTTTATTACAAAAAAACAACCGACTTCCAAAAAACACTATAAAGTGAGAAATAACTTTAATTTCGGAAGTCGGTGGCAAAAAACTAAAATACGAATCCAAAGACACCGACTTCCGAAATTAAAGTTATTTCTCACTTTATAGTGTTTTTTGGAAGTCGGTTGTTTCTTATAGCCTATAAACAGACATTCTAAAAGATTAGCCTACTAAATGCTGTTTTAGGAACAATGTTTTTAAGCCAATAGCGTATTCAGGGGATCAGAACGGAATAACTCACTTCTATCAGTTGTTACGCAGTACGGCACTCCGTACTGCGTAACAACTGATAGAAGTGAATCTGTGAATGATGATCTAAACAGGTGACAACGTGGGCACTAATAGCCACAATCAATACCAACGAAAATTTAATAAAAACACGAACACAACACGCATGAACTATGTATTGGTAGAATGTTTTGGAGTGGTCATACGTTGTAAACCGTTGCATCCAGTTAGACTGGAAGCCGACCGCAACATAGTTGAGAAAAGGCTAGGCAGATTGAATGCATGTTGTAAACCTACATTCTGGAAAATAAATTTGAATAACTATGAACAAAAAAAAAAAATATTAAGTGCGTTTTCACCGTAAGGCAAATGCAATTAAAATCGGTCTAATTTGGCCATTTCGAAAACAAGGGCTTGAAAGTTTGTATGAAATCATACAAACTTTCAAGCCCTTGTTTTCGAAATGAATGAACCGATTTTAATTAAACTTCATACGCATAAGCAGGATACAAAGGTCTAAAAAGTTAGTTATGAACGTTTCTTAAAAAAATAGTGTTATAGCCAAATTAGACCGATTTTAATTTTTCCATAGAAACAGAGATTTCTAATTATATTTTTAGGGTTCCGTACCAAAATGGTAAAACGGAACCCTTATGGTGAGACTCAGTCTGTCTGTCTGTCTGTCACAGCTGGATATCTCAAGAACTACTAATGCTATCAACTTGTTTGGAATAGTTTTAGAGCAATAAAAATGTATGTACATTTTTGCAACAGGGACTGAAAGGGGGTCTGAAAAATTCAAAGTGGGGCTAATTTTTTGGGTTAGGGAAAGGGATTGCAGTCTTGAGTATTTGATACTAGTTTCAATTTGATAACTCCAAGTGTTCCTGAGAAAAAGGGTCTTGACATACGGACAGACAGACGGACAACGAAGTGATCTTATACGGGTTTTTTTCCATTTCAGTTTTCAGTTTTTTTCCTTTTGAGGTACGGAACTCTAGAAATATGTTATAACTAGCTGCGCCCCGCGGTTTTACCCGCGTAAATGTCCATCCCGTGGGAATATCAGGATAAAAAGTAGCTTATATGTTAATCCAGGGTGTCAGCTACCTCAATACCAATTTTTAGCAAAATTGGTCCAGCCGTTTGAGCGTGAAGAAGTAAAAAACATATAAACACACACACAAACTTTCGCCTTTATAATATTAGTGTGATTATGATAACTAATGAAAAATAAAACAGCGTAATAACTTTTTATTTATAAAATATACAAACACCTCGGTATCGAATTTGCGCTGTTTTGGGCTTAATCTTGTCACAAACAAAAAAGCATTCGTTCATATAAGTTATGTTTGTGTCGGCACAAACCGGCATGTATAAGAGAATACAATCATCGCATTTGAGAGGTTTAGACAATGGTGCTACACCACGGTCGTATATACGTAGGGTCGTTCCAGTTGTTGTCGTAGATGTGGTCGTTGTTTTTCTAGTACGATTTGGCTTGGTTATGGCAACCACACAAAAAGGCAGCAATATCGCTATAAGGAACAAAACATCTGAAAAAAGAAATTAAAAATTTATGTAGTATTATTGTCGAGCAATAATTGTAATTTGTAATGTGTTTTGAATGTATCCAATATAGTATAATTAACTATTTTACAATTTAACACTAAAATATACATATTATATAGTATATACAAGTATATAAAAAAAGGAAAAGAAAAAGACAGGAGCATTCGTCCGCATCGCTGTCAATGGCATAGGTAAGTGCCCAAAAGGCTGGCAGCATTACCACGTTGGATGGCAATGCTTATTCTTTGGGCTAAAAATAGTCCAGCCCTCTGGTCACGTGAAGAGTCAAACGCTAGGCGATGTCCCGAAATATTCGATGATGAAATATGTATTATTATTGTATGGCACAAAGTAAGCGAAATAGAGCTATTATCATCATCAACCTAGCAGTCTCCTGTAGAGCATACTCAATCACTGGATTCTTCTACTCTTACTGTTGAGAAGCTCCACGCTCCACTAAGGGCTGATTTTTCAATAGTCAAATAACTTTTATCTCATCAATAAATATGACAGTTTGACATATTTTCTATACCAAATCGAAGAATTTTTTTCTCAAATGAAACTTATCTGAGTAGGTACCTACGTACCTATTAAAAAATCAGTCCTAAGATTTATAAAGCTTATTCGGGAGATATAGTATAACATAATATGAATCAAATTCTGAGCGCTTCCATCATTTATAATTGATTTTGTCTTTTTATACGATTCTGACATTTTTATAATTCTTTGACATTTTTTTTTTTTAATGAGTTTTTCAATATTAAAATTTAATTAATTCAGTTTTATTTTGGGATTTTATCAGTTTAGAATTTAATTTATAGTTTATAAGTAATTTAAATGTATGTATGAGTGTAAAAAAAACTATGGACTAGAATGATGTCTTACATAAATAAATAATAATTTTATTGATTCTTAAAAGCCAAGGGTAAATAGAAAAAACAATATTTTTGCAAAAAATAACGAAAAAAACGACGTTAAAATAATAATGATCGTCGTCGTATTAGTTTTCATTGGGCCCATTTTTTTTTATCAGTACTCAATCAGTCTCCTAGTCTTATATATGTCAGGGTCGACTTCCAGTCTCACTGAATGCAGCTGAATCCAAGCATTTTATATGGAGCGACTGCCTATCTGACCTCCACAATTCAGTTACTGGGTAAGAAGATACCCTTCATCCAAAGAGAATATAACCACTATCGTCGTTGCCTTCATCAGACTGGTTGACAGACTTGCGACTACTGAAAATCAGCTCGATCGAAGATCGGCTGTATACAATTTGGATATGTTGTGCTTTTATTTACCTACTTAATAAAGACAATAACTTACAAATTGGTTTCATGATGAAATTTAAAAAAAATTAAGCGTCCCAGATCTGCTTCAAATAATAACGGATTTGAAATAAATACTCAAGACTCAAAAAGTTATGGCATAACTATTAAATTTTAGTTTAATAAAATTAAGTACGCGTAATTGCTTCAATTAAAATAGCTTTGATTGCTTTTAATTTCCTGCATGATTCAAATTCAGTTTTTTTTTACATAAACCTTCATGGGCTTTTATGAAACGTCAGAAGCTAGGTGCACGGTTCCAATACTGGTCATTTCCTATGGAGAAGACCCGGCAAGAAACTCCACGTTTACTTTTTTTTTAAATTACCGAGACAGTGAAGGCCTGTTATCAAGTACTACTATGGTACTTAACAAAATTCAGCAGTTTTATCTCACGTACTCACTTGTGGTAACCAGTGGTACAAACACGCTGTGAACGTGTGCGTGAAGACACACACTTCCGACTTCGCTATTTTCTCGGATGGTACCCCTGCGCGTACACACACATTCACAGCGCGGTTGTTACTACAAGTAAAACGCGCGTCGATTCGTGAGCTAAAAATCCTAAGTACCTATAGGAAATATAATACCGGAGACGGCAAACCAGTAGTGCTATCAGTGGCTGTCACTAACAAAGCGACAAGATGAATTTTTGAATTAAAAACCTTCTTTAGGCGCGTTTAGCGATTTTTGGTAGGGAAAAAGCTTATGCGTTCGCGTCACTGACAAAACGATCAAAATGTTGACGGTATATCTATAGCTACGAGTATGACATGTTCCGCTTGGCTAACAGGGATAGAGAATATAATATATAATGTATGTACAACCTTTATAGTTGGCAAAACTGAAGATTAACATCTGCCTAGCAGTTTCCCAACTAGTTGGGGTAGGCTTCTAGTCCAACCGAATGCAGTTGAATACCAGTATATTACATGAAGCGACTGCCTACCTGACCTTCACAGTCCAGTTACTGCGTAAAACGATACCCCTTGGTGAAATTGGTTGGCAGACTTTTGGGGGTACTATCAAAGATCCACGAATGGCAGTCGAGACCTGAAGATGATAAGTACGGAGTGGGAGGTAGTCACCTCCTTCTGCGAAGCAGTCATGCTAGCGAAGGAGGTGGCGGGACGGATGAGGGAGAGAGCTTCCCGTCCCAGCCGCCGCAGGAGACGCTCCGGGCGTCGAGAGCCACGGGACGACTCCCGGCCACCGTAGGCGCGGGCCTGCGGGCGGAGAGTAATGGGTAGCTCACCGTCCGATCAGGACCTATCCCGTGCCGGACGGCGCGTACGTGTTCCACGCGCGCCTCAAAGAGATGTCAGCATCGAGGAGGGGCCCCATAGGTCCGAAGCCTGCCGGGTCAGCGGGATTGTCCGAAAGGGTTACCGCTGGCCCGGAACATAAAGGGCTAAGGAAGGAACATGGGTGGGTTTTAGTCAGTAAGAGTCTGACACTCCCTTCCGCTCCACCCAGAGCGGGAGGGGTCATTTGATGATTTTCCAACCGAAAAAAAAAAAAAAAAGATGATAAGTACAATAATGTGTTCAGAATGTTGCTGGGCCGGCCTTGGGCGTGCAGCGCGTCTAGGATGTGTGCTGAAACGCGCACATCAGTGCGCGTTTCCAGGCCAACATGCGCAAAAAAGCAGCTTTCCTTGCAGCAACAACGGCATTCTGAACGCAATAGCTGTACGTTTTGACTGTCCCTTTCAAAATCAGTGGGCTTGTGTAGGTGTGTGACGAGTCATGGCAAATAATAAAATTTTATGAAATAATTATATACTGGGTTAAGGTTTTTATCGTGAGGAAACCGCCTTGTCCTATAACCAAAAATTCGAAGACATGTGACATCTACCAACCCGCACTGGGCCCGCGTGGTAGATTACGGCCCACTGCTATTTAACACGGCTATTTAATATGACGCTATGACCCTTAGGAGCCGAGCAAAAAGAAAAAAAGTTAGAATGAAATTTTAAAAAGAAAAAAAAAGAAAAAAGAACGCTAAGCGAATACGAAATGTTGCGACGGGGTGGGGGTACAAGAAATTTCACGCGGACGAAGTCGCGGGCAGAAGCTAGTATTATCTAATGTTAAATTAAGAGCGTTTACAACACAACGTACGACATTTCATACAAACTTTCAAGCCCTTGTTTTTCGAAATGAATGAACCGATTTTAATGAAACTTCATACGCATAAGCAGGATACAAAGGTCTAAAAAGTTAGTAAAGAACATTTTCAAAATATCTTATTTAAAAAAAGATAACTGGAAATCTCCGTTTCTATGGAACATTTAAAATCGGTCTAATTTGGCTGGAACATAATTTTTTTTAACGCTCTTATTAAAGTTAAGTTAGGTAAAAAAAAAAAAGGTATACTCGGATATCTGTGATTATTTATTAGGTACAGTCACGAGCACTAGTATGTCAACGCTTGGCAACTTTCAATTGCGATTTTTTCACGAAATAACGAATGCAAAGTTGAAATACGACACTTTACATATAAACCTATAGGTTCGAAAATACTATGTTCGTAATAACACACAATTTCATTCAAAAACAAAGGAGAAAATCGCCTTTGAATAAAGCCAAGTGTATACATACTTACGCTCGTGACTGTACTCATCATCTGCCTAGCCTTTTCCCAACTATGTTAGGTTCGGCTTCCAGTCTAACCGGATGCAGCTAAATACCAGTATTTTACATGGAGCGACTGCCTATCTGACCTCCACAACCCAATTACTAGGTAATACGATACCCGTCGGTAAGACTGGTTGCCAGACTTTTGGGCCTCGCTACGACTGCCAAAGATCCACAAATGACATCCGGGACCAACGGCTTAACGTGCTTTCCGAGGCACGGAGAGGTCTTGATATGTAAAGATGGTCACCCATCCACAGACCAACCGCGGCAAGCGTAGCTTAACCTGATCAATCGACCCGTGAGGATGTTATTACTTAACCACAAGCCTCTCAGTTAAGTTATTACTAATATAAAATATTTAAGAGGAGTGGAGAAGATGAAAAGGTGATTGGGGTATGTAACAGTGTCCTTGTTGCTCCTGCTTCAGAAGCCGCCAGGATGTTGTACAGGCTCGTAACCATTGGTATTAATCTCAGAGGTGGATAGTGTAACATTATTTTTGACTAGCTGCGCCCCGCGATTTTACCCGCGTAAATGTCGATCCCGTGGGAATATCGGGATTAAAAGTAGTAGGTAGTAGTAATTTGTAATTATTAAGAAACCAATTTATTTGAGAAATAACTAAAAATTGGGCTTAGTCCTCTTTAAATTTTGATTGCGAGTTCGAAAAAATATTTTATGATTGCAGGTAGTTTGAAAAACTGTGTTTTCAAGAATAAAAAAACCGGGCAAGAGCGGCGTTTTTCATCGGCGAGGCCTATATTCATCAGAGAATTGTAACACTGTGCACTGCGGTGTAGAATATTGCAATTTTATGTCAGCACCATCTCTTGATCGATAGTGGAACTAATGTAACTTTTGTTGATGATTTCTGAAAAAGTGTGCTATTTAGAGACTTCGTTTTTTTCCTGTAATCTTTACATAAATTTCTATCACATACAATTATTTCAGATTTTTCTCTTTGCAACCTTCGGAGATAAGGGGGGCGAACGGTATTTTTTTTATATTTTTCATCAATAGTCGAAAACTATGCGGCCTAAAAAAAGAAAGAAAATATGTTTGAGAATGTGCAAACTGCGCTGTTTCATATGATATCCCACATGCCCTAGTAGCCCCACTTCGAATTTTTCAGACCCCCTTTCAGTCCCTGTTGCAAAAAATATCCATATATTTTTACTTCTTTCTTATTTCCAAAATAGTTGGGCAAACGTAAAACTATTCCAAATTTCAAGTTGATAGCATTAGTAGTTCTTGAGATATCCAGCTGTGACAGACAGACAGACAGACTTAGTCTCACCATAAGGGTTCCGTTTTTACCATTTTGGTACGGAACCCTAATAAACATTATGAATATGAATCACTGGTTTATTATTAGTTGTTGGACCTTGAACCAGCCTGGTAAAGCTGTTAAATATTTTGAGTTTTTCACTTAGTGCACGTCAACATAATCAATTTTAGTGCACAAGTGTAATAATTGGAGGTGTTTATTTAGCAATTTTTTAAATGTTAAGGTTATACTATACATATTACAATGATGGAGTTAAAGGACTAGTGTTGAGACGGCTCGCGCTCCGCTCAACATCGCCGCGCGCTGGCGGCAGTGAACGAGGGGTGCGGGGACAGCGGGGAGTCAGCCGGCCGACGACGGCCGAGCGCGGGCCCCGCGCCACACCACACCGCCACGACAGTCAGCTGTGGATCTCCTTAAAGCCGCGTTTCCACTGACGCGGAGCTGGGCGGAGCGGAACGGAGACGTGCAGGAATCGTCCAATCACAGACGAGAACAGACGAGACGAGTGACGCGATGAGGATTTCAACCATTGTGGTTGGTCGATTCCTGCACGTCTCCGCTCCGCTCCGCGCAGTGGAAACGCGGCCTTATACACGGCTGCGCATGCGCGTCTAATTTTCATACCTAGTCTTGTGAATAGATGCATAATTGTTTTATTATTTTACTTTATTTTCATACTGTTCACGTCTAAACTTTAAAAAACTTTAAGACGCTCTCCTCAAAATTGACAATTTTGTAGATAGTGCAATTGTGAACTAAGGCAATCGACATGTTAATCCAGGGTGTCAGCTACCTTTACACAAAATTTTATCAAAATTGGTCCCCCCGTTTGAGCGTGAAGAAGTAATAAACATATAAACACACCCCGACACCCACTGTGTGTGTCTCACACACTCACAAACTTTCGCCTTTATAAGTAATAATATTAGTGTGATTGTGTAGTAATGTTGGGCGGACGAAATTGTTACCATTGTGGTTAGAACCTGGATTAGGCTGGCACAGGGGCGCGAGGAATGGCACTTGATAAGAGAGGCCTGAACCCTAATTGCGTAACACACTACCTATCGGAATCTGAATCATTTTGAAGCAAATTGCTAATCCATTGCTTCTTAAAAATGTAAACAAATAAGAGTTTATGGAAAAATAACTTTAAACCCTACGCAATAAAGTTCAGTTTACGCTACAACTTCAAAAAATTGTATAACTGTTTCAATATAACTAACTCTGAAATCAACTTAATTAGCATTAAAATAAAGTTGATTTGTTTAACTTCAAACAATATTAATTTTAAACATAAGTTTGAATAGACTTTAGATTAAACCCTCTTTAACTAAATAAAGAAAAAAAAGAAAGTACTTATAATTGAGTTTAATTTTCACGATCAGTACTCATACGGATCAAAAAGACTCCAACAGAGTCCCCGGTACTCAACTGTCAATTCTCTATCAGTGTCCCATAACCTGAATCTAGAATTCATGCAATTCATTTTACATATATTAGTGAAAGTACGATTATTTGAAGCACACACTGGGATGTACACTCGTGGACAATCACAATAAATCATTTCTTCAAGTAATGGCACTGTGTCTTTGAATGTGCCCATCATGAACTTTTGTATATACAATGGGTTATTCATAGGCAACGTGGTGGTCCCGTGAGAGGTGGTAACCTCGTCAGTGGTGGTATTCTCGTCAGCGGTGGTATTATCTTGCAGAAATGTTGAATATAATGCAACTGTAAAAAAAAAAAACAAGCATTAAAGGGCGTTACCGCCTATCTAAACTAATAATATAAATAAAGAGAAAAGATTAGATTTTCTGTATGTTTGTTAGTTAAGGTTTCACGCTTAAATGGCAATCATCCTATAATGTTCCCACTGCTGGGACACGGGCCTCCTCTTGGTAAGAGGGAGTGGGCCGTAATCCACTACGCGGGACCAGTGTCGGTTGGTATATGATGATTATGTATGTCTTCGAATTTTTCAGGTCTAGGACATTCCGGTTTCCTCACGATGTTTTCCTTCACCGTTTTGAGAGTAGTGGTGATGAAATAATTTACACAAAGTAAAGCCCCTGTCTGGGTTCGAACCTGGAACCTGGAAACGACGTACAGCAATGTAAAAAACAGAATGTAACATTTCTTTTTCGTAATAATTTTTCAAAATGTTACGTACTTAAACTTTACTTTACAAACTCAAAATGGGTGACCCAAGACACCTCTCGACTGTCTTTTGTAAAATTTCTTTTCCGATGAAAGTTGATCAACCTGTCAGTGTGTTCGTAGATAAGTACTACCCATAAGAACAGGTTTTGATGAGACTTTGTTGTTTTTCGTTATTCTTTTTTTGTTTTTGTAATGATAATTATGTTCTTGATTACTAGTTTATTTATTTATTTATATGTATAAAAAGTATGTATTAGGTATGTTGAAACTGTGTGTACTCCCAGTCACTTTCCCTAAAGGTTCATTAGAAAACCAGCGTCAGACAGCATCTGTCTGGCATTAATGCTGAAATGAACCTTTTTGGCGCAGCCGTGAGGCATACACTATTGTTGTTGAAACATAATTTTTATATATTTTTCTTTCTTTCTTTCCATAGGTACCAACAAGCACTCGATTAAGTCATGATGTCCATAAGGATGTACATAATAATAATATAATCCCAACCGAGCCTCAGTCACAGCGGCCAGTTCCACCAGAGACTAGCCAAGTACAGCGCCACCTAAATTAGTCAGATGATTTTTGGAGAGACCCCCATGTCCACCTGTGACAACCTTTGAAATATGATTGACGTGTAAAGTTCATATCACACGTATCAAACCGGAAAGGGATCGGCACCGTATCAACTTGAGCCGTTCAGTATTCTTTATATGAAACTCCCTACTGCAACGTACACTAATCGGAATCGTAACGTAATCGCCTCGCCTCGGGACAAGCTCACGAACCACGGTGCGGTGCGTTACGGCTCGTCGTCCCCGCGCTTGCGTCTCTACGTACCCGAGCTTACGTCTCTTCGTCCACCCTTGCCTCTCTCACCCCTCCGGTCTGCCTGTTGCACCATCAACCAGCGGTCGGCCAGCCGTAAGCGCGGCGGCGCCTAGCCGTAGCCGAGTCGACGTATCGGATCCGCTATGGTTACGTGCTTACGTTAGGTTGACGCCTGTTTGACGGCGAGGCGAAAGGCGATACGGTGACGATCCCTTTCCGATTTGATACGTGTGCTATGACCTTAAAAGTGTTTGTGAAAACCTACTTACAAAATAAAATCATTTATCATTTACCGCTGGTCCCAGTAACTGGGTAATACGATAACCCTTGGTTACTGGTTGTTACCGACATAGCCTGAAGAATTGCCAGACTTTAGTGGCAGTGGGCAGGGCACATTGCTCGGGGTGCCCTTAGCGTGTAGTCGCTTAGTTTTTAAGTTTTTATGCCCTGGCTGGAAGCCCAATTTATTGTGGCATCCACAGGAAAGTCCGGTTGAGCAGTCGACAACCCCTATGGTTGAACTGCGAGATGCCATTTAAAAAAAAAAAAGGCACATTGCTCGCAGAACAGATGGCCGATGGGGCCGAAAGGTTCTAGAGTAGCAACCGTGTACCGGAAGACGTAGCGTTGGAAGGCCTCCCTCAAGGAGGTCCGACGACTTTGTGAAGGCCGCAGGAACCCGTTGGATGCGAGAAGCACAGAACCGGTCGAAGTGGAGGTGCTTGAGGGAGGCCTATGTCCAGCAGTGGACGTCTTTCGGCTGAAATGATGATGATGATGACTGTGACTGGTAGATTTCGGGCTTCTAATGAACCGTGACGACTTTCAAAGATTCTCGAATAACAGCTTTTTTTTTTTTTTCGCTGAGAAATGACGGGGGACGAGACGGAGTATGTGGGACTCCCTGCCAGGGTGGCAGTATACCCACTAAAACTCAGCGGTGTTCCCTCATCGCTTGATGGGGAGGTCATGGGAATCCGGCTCAGCCTTTGCATCCACAACCCCCCCGGCGCATGCCCGCCTAGCTGGCGGGCCCCGCATATCCCCCCGTCTGGGGGGCTACGGGAATGGCCGGGAACACCTGGCCCTCGAATAACAGCCTGGATCAAGGGATTTAAGTGCTTTCCGAGGCACGAAGGGGTCTCGGATCGACCGCGGTAAGCGTAGCTTAACCTGATCGATAGGCCCGTGCGGCTAACACTAGAGGCATAGGTAGGTACTTACGGCATAGTATGATTTTTTTAATAATATACCAAACCATTGTCCAATATTCCTGATGAAATCAATCAGTTGATTATTGAGAAATTCTTACTAAGATTTCCAACAAAAGATTTATTTTTCAAGAAAATCTTACGACTCGCATCAAGTCCTTAAGGATGTAATAAACTTGTAATTAATTAACTAATTGAATCTTGATTTTGACTTAGAGAATGTTAATTACTGAAATGCCATTGAAAAACCAATCAAATATGCGATTAACACACGGCACCGCGCACCGCAGCGGAGGGCGGTGGCGGTAAAGCGGATTTCGTAGCGGTGCCCCGTGCGGTAAGGCGGTTTACGCGCCTGTCCGCGCGGATGGATTTAACACGGTTTTGACCAGTTTGATCACAGACACTGGCAAGAATGGACGCTGAAGTGGTGGCAGCAATCTGGCTTTTATGGCGTAGAATGAAAAAAATAAGAAGATATTGGGTTTATCCATTTTTAAATTGCAACACGTCCTGGGTGCTTACTCTCTAGTTTAATTCCGATAGATCGACATTGGAATTATGACGTTTCGTACTCTTGAGTTCGATGCTAGCGCCAATTGATTTTTATATTGGGTGTCCATTTTGGGGAACTAAGTGGAATTGGGAACGGGCTTGGCGTGGCGTAAACGGTTCTCTTGAGTGTATTTTGACAGCTGTGTAATGCGTCAATATTGCGTTGGGATAGTTTGTTGATAGTGATTTTTCCAATAACAAAAGTGTAACTTTTTAGAAATTATTTTGCGTTTTAAGTGGTTTTTTGTGGGTTCTATGAGTATAGTATGGCACGATAAGCAGTAATATATAGTGTTTTACGTAATTCCCATAAAAAACAACTTAAACAAAGACGAGATGAACGTCGGATGATGCGTTATATGAACAAAGCGTTTTCTATGAATAAATACGAATTAGCAAATTACGGAGTGAGCAAAGATTTTACTCCTCTTTCGTATTACATAATAACATTTTTATCCTATCTCTATCCGATAAAAACTTTCTATAACATTAGAAAACTTAATAAAATCGGACTTCGGCATGTTTTCATTATACAAAATTCTTTCTCTCTCTGAAACCCGTAGACCAATTTTCATAATTCAAACTAGAATTCAGTTTTGAACATAATCCTCTCATTTGACACTAAAATCTCGCAAATATTCCTATAAACAAAAATCCTCGTTTTCAAGTTACGTAATTATTCTATAATTTTTCTTCGTACATTAAAATTATCAAAAATTCTACGTTAAATATTGATATCAGATTCTAATACGAAAACTAATAATAAAAACCACTTAGAAAGCTAATTAGAGCAATACAAACACTTAAAATTTACTTAATTAGAAAATCAAAATCTTACTCAGTAAAACAGTAGCAGCACATATCGACTCCCACGCTAGGTACTTTAGGGTCTTAATTATCCTATTATAACTATCACTTTTACATATTCTAATATCACTTCACTGGTATCTCAGTAATGTTCACTATTCACATAAACACGTTCGGCGTTCGTTACAAAAACATTAAGTACTTTATGAAGCAGTTGTTTATCTATTTACTTGGTATCATTTGTATAAAACTGTAATACTAATTAGTTAAGTAACTTAGCGGACAGTAATTATTTCTTACTAAAAAGAACCAAACGCGAACAATATTGTCATAAACAAACAAAAAATATGTTTGAAATTGGAGAACTTACACGCAGTCTTTTTTTTTAGAAGTGTAGGCAACGGTCCTACCGTATGCAGCCAAAGTCATGGTTAATTTTATGATTTTAATCATTTTCTTACGCCCAAATGAATTAAATACTTTATAATTAATCAATTAAAGAACTATTTATATCATTTGTATTTTTTAGCCTTGTTATTTAAAGGATAAAGCATTTTAAAGCCCCATTACCGGTTTATCGTAATGAGTTGAACCACACTATTGCAGCCCGTTACGTAGCTAACTTCACGTGTAACAAAATAATGGCAGACCAATGTCAATTTCATTTCAATGGTGAGAATATTGTTTTCAAGAGTACCGAATCACGTGACTGTAAAATTAACATCGGAATCGTATTGGCCTTTCATTAGAATTAAAATTAATTTGGAGAGTTAGCCCCCAGTTCGCAGCTAAATCCAAGCCCGAAGTCTATGAGGTAGCACAGAATGGTTTTAATACTGTGTCCAATTGGCTTAATAAAAATCTCTTGACATTAAATACAGATAAAACCAAGTACCTATTATTTACAATGAGAAACACTAATCAAACGCTTACTAACCTAATCATTCAAGCACATAACAATTGCAATTTACATTATGCTGACATTACGTGCACTTGTCCCACTTTAGCTAAAATCGACCATATTAAATATCTAGGCGTCACCATTGACACAAATCTGAACTTCCGCATACACATCGATTTATTATGCACCAGAGTACCTACGCAAACTAATATACATTTAAAAAAAATTACGTAACATTGCCGACTTTAAATTAATTAGACAGGTTTATTTGGTTTTGTGTCAATCTATTATTACCTACTGTATAACGTCCTGGGGTGGTGCCGCTAAATCAATTTTACTGCACCTAGAACGCGCCCAAAGAGCAGTTTTAAAGGTTGCTACTTTTCGTCCATTCAGATTTCCTACACACCAGCTTTATTTGGCATGTAAGGTGCTAACAGTACGTCAATTATTTATTTCGAACGTAGTTTTATTCCAACACACTGAACTTTATTTTAACCCAGTACCTTCAGATAAGAGAAGAAAAGATTTGGTTTGTGCTAGCTCGCAGACTAAACATGCTTTTGCTAACCAATTTTATATATTTTTAGGACCCTACCTGTATAACCAGTTTAACAGAGTGCTAAAGATTTATAGTTTAAGTTATAATAGGTGTAATTTACTAGCACAGGAATATTTGGCAAAACTCAATTATGCAGACACGGAAAAACTACTAGAAATTTTAAAATAAAATCTATCTACCTAATCTAAGTCTCTTCATTTACCTAATAAATAATAGTCTCCACTCTATCTACTTTAATATTATTCGTTAATTTATTTAAACATTATTGTTCATTATAGAAGGTTGATTTTTGTTTGCCGTGATTTTTTAAAGAAAACAACGTGTATTCATTATGCCGGTTTATTCGCAACTGGGTAACATAGTGAACTGTAAATATGCATGTATAGAAAACTACTACTTAAATGTATCTATACGCTCACAACACACAAAATGCTAATCTATTTGGACATTCCGCCCGCCAAAGAACATAGTTCTTTAACTACCCCTTGCGATGTGGAGCCGTCCTCCGGGGACGCGAGCTGTCAGTCGTCCGCTGTGGAGCCGTCCCGGGAGGACGCATTCACATTCGTATGTTTGACGTCTTTTCCCTCATAACTACTTATTCTATCTTGCTCAAACTTGCACAGAGTGTACTAAACAGAACAAGAAAGATATATAATCCTTGTCAAGTACTTCAAACGAATGAACGACGATTCTACAGACGCCTCAGTAGTCCCGCGCCCGCGCGTCCTCACGGACCCATAACGGAAGACGGTAGTGATTTGTGAAAATGTGTTTTGTGAGTGTATAAGTGAGAAAACCAGCAAAAAAACACCATTTCGTCGTGAAGGGGTAAGTACTTTAGAGTTTTTAATGCATAGGCATTGAATTTAAGCAAAAAAATTGTTATTTCACGAATATCGAAAATATTTTTTGCACGCGACGCGCGTCATGGCCGCCGCTTGGCGCGGGTTTTACAATAATAATTAAACGAATTGTATCTAACTGTTGTTATTACGTATGTTTTTACGTATAGAATTATTGTTAATTAGCAACTAATTAAAAAATTACCGTTAGGAATTTGCGTAACACTGAAATTAGAAATTTGCGAACAAACTACAGGTGACTGTTGACCTCGAATGACCCTTTAACAATAACAAGTTTTTGTAAGGTCCTGGTGTAAAAAAAATGTATGGGGAGGTGTGTTATTTTTATTGATTAATGTGAAATAATGTATACTTACGTAATTAAAATAATAATATTTTGAAATAATGGTATTTTTTTTTAATTATAACGACCATTGTACAATAAACTGGAAAAAAGTCGCTCCTATTGGATTCCAATTAGATTCTATCTAGAATGAATAATACATTACACTGTGTTATATTTTTTAATATTAGCTTGTTTTATAACGATTCCAACGACATAACTTTTATATACAGCTCCCATACAAAACTTCAGAGATATCGTCGTTTTAATCAGCCGCGGCGTATTCGCGCGGGAAAGCGCGGAAGTACTCACGCATGCGCAAAATTGCGCAAAAATGGCGCCACCGACAAGGGGACTTTAACAAAAAAAAACTCAAACAATGAAAAAATAGAAGGAATTATGCTTAAACTACTTAACTTAACCTTAACCATATATACTTAGTAAGTGTAAATACAAACATAAGAAACATTCCTCTCAAATCTTAACAAAAAAAAACAATTTATTGAATAACAGAACAACCTGTATCTTTCTTATGGCTGCGCCGACCGCACAGTGGCGCCCTCATCGTTTGTTTGGTTATTTCTTTTATTTTAGAATGAAAATGCAGAAAATAAGCACGTTAAGTTGTGTTCCACAAGATTATACGTTAATACTATTATAAACAGCAGTTTTATATTGTTTAATTTTATTATAATCACTAAAACAGATAATAGTGGCCACTACTTTCCGTTTTAGTGATTATAATAAAACTAAAAAATTTCAAACTACCGTTTATAATAATATTAACGTATAATCTGGTGGAGCACAACTTAACGTGCTTATTTTCTGCATTTTCATTCTAAAATAAAAGAAATAACCAAACAAACGATGAGGGCGCCACTGTGCAGTCGGTGCAGCCTTAATTGCAACAAGTAAATACCTTCAAGCAACGTAACACGTGCGGCTTAGCCGGGCGTATTCAGTTAGGAACATTGATAACAAACACAGTTATAAGTAGATCAATTAGTACATAGCTCACTGAACTTAACGATGCAGGTAAAGAGGAGGTCTGGGAGAACTCGTCATAGTACTAAAAAACATGAATACATTTTCCTTTTCTAACTTCATTAGACAGTTATGTAAATAACCTCAGAACTTGAAAACAACTAAAATAGGTTTTGCGAGATTTTAAAACAATTTAAATAACAGGTAAAATAAACAAATTTCATTTAGTTAATAAACATAATTTGCTCACTGGACGCTTATATTCTCCGGTTTTGCACCTTACTGATACGACTCGGGTTACATTATCAGGCCCAGGATATTTTTTAATAATTTTACCAAGTAACCATTTGGCTGGTGGTACATTGTCTTCCCTTAAGACACAAATATCGCCTATATCTAGTTCATCACATTTAGTGTTCCATTTATACCTTTGATTTAAATTAACTAGGTATTCTTTATACCACCTATTCCAAAAATCTGTTACAATTTTTTGCGTCAATCGCCATCTATCTAAACCAACAACATTACAATTAGTGTAATCCTCATCTGCAATATTTAACAATGGTTCGCCTACCAAGAAGTGACCTGGTGTCAAGGGTAGAGGGTCGTTTGGGTCATCGCTCAATAAAGAAATCGGTCTCGAGTTTAAACACGCCTCCACTTGCGCCAGGACAGTCGACATTTCTTCGTAGGTGAGTGTACTATTTCCTACTACTTTTTTCAAATGGGTCTTAGTACTGCGCATCGAGGATTCCCACAGGCCGCCAAAGTTAGGCGAGTGGGGAGGAATATAATGCCAGGTGGTTCTTTCTAAAGAAAGTAGCTCTGCTAAGTCTCCAGGAAGAGAAGACTGGGCACTATTAAACATATCTCGCATTTGCTTATCGGCGCCAACAAAATTAGTGCCATTGTCACTGTATAAATCCTGACAATGGCCTCTACGAGCAGTAAATCGCCGAAACGCAGCAATAAAACCTTTGGCAGTCATATCGGTTACTGCTTCTAAATGGACTGCTCGTGTAACCATACAGATGAATATGCAAATGTAACCTTTGTAAGACTTCGCTCCTCGGCCTGGCGAAAATCTGATAAAAACAGGACCACAGTAATCCACACCAGTAGATTTGAATGGCTTACTGGGTTTCAACCTTGCCTCTGGCAGCAGGCCCATTAGAGGAGTAGTCTTCCTTGTGGAGTATCTCAAACAAATAGTGCATTCTCTGAAATATTTTTTAACACGTTCCTTAGCACGCAAGATCCAGTACTTGGTTCTAAGGAAATTTAACATAGCCTGTGGACCACCGTGCAATGTTTTCACATGAGCATCCGCAATTAAAACCTTGGTAAAATGATGGTTACCAGGCATAATTATCGGGTGCTTCGTGTCATAACACGCGTCCGATTGTGCTATGCGTCCACTTACTCTTAGTATCCCCTTTTGGTCCAAAAAGGGACAAAGAGATCGTAATTTACTCTTTTTAGGCACACATTCTTCAGTCTTTAACCGTTTTAATTCAAATGAAAACTCGCGTTCTTGTACTTGTTTAATGCATGGCCTCGTTCATTTCGCTTGGTGTAACAAATTTAGTTATTTTAAATCTATTATCTTTCTTTAATTTATAATTCAAAACTCGTCTACAATAGGATACAATTTTTAATAGTTTATTTAAAGATGAATATTTTGACCAAATAAATCCTTCGTCAACGTTAGATAAAACGGTTAAAGATTGGATTCGTTCCTCTTCGTGTGTGTCTTCAATCAATTTACTCTCTGTGTATACTGTAGTTTCTGACAACCATTGCGGTCCTCTCCACCACAATGTATGCTCACTCAACTCCTTGGGCTGCAGACCACGCGAAGCACAGTCAGCAGGGTTTGTCTCTGATGAGACATGACTCCACTGGTGGTAATCCATAATATTTAATGTAGTGGACACTCTGTTACTCACAAATGTTGCCCAACGACTTGAGCCTCCTTTGAGCCATGCTAACACTATGGTGGAGTCGGTCCATCCATAGAGATGTTCCTTGGGTATCTCTAAAACTTGTGATACTTCACATATAAGCTTGGCTGCTAAGGTGGCGCCACACAGTTCAAGTCGGGGTATAGAAATCTCCTTTACGATTGGGGCAACTCGAGTCTTTGCGGACAGTAAATGTACATGCACTTTATTCGAACTATCAATCACTCGTATGTACACTGCTGCCGCAAACGCTGATTTTGAGGAATCTGAAAATACGTGTAACTCTCTTTTGCACTCTTGTGTAAAATTTACCCACCTAGGTACCTTAAGATTTTTTAAATCTATTAGCTCTTCTCTGTATTTTAGCCACTCACCACGTAATTCATCTGTCAAACTCTCATCCCATTCAAGACCAGATTTCCACAGTTTCTGAATTAAAATCTTAGCATTAACTATCACTGGAGCAATCCAGCCTAAAGGGTCATACAATCTCGCTACTTCAGATAATACTTGTCTTTTAGTGACTAAATCTTTAGGTTCCGTTAAGTTTACTACGTATTCGATCGCCTCTACGAGGACACGGTGGTGCTCCGCACAAGCGGGGCAGACCTCCACCGTGTCCTCTGGGCGATCCTAGCAATGGTGACACCCGGGTGTTTCCTCCCGCCTGATGATGTGCAGGAACCTCCCGAAACTTCCGTGTCCGGTGAGGACTTGCGTCAGGCGGCAGGTGAGGGCGCCGTGGTGCCTCTCTAGCCACTCCTTAAAGAGGGGTCCTATCGCGGCGTGCCCTGCGCTGGGTAGCGACAGTCGCTCTTTCCATGCCGCCATGAGATCGCGCCGGAGATCTGTCCGCTCCGCACCGATTTGCCGCGGAAGCGGATCTTCCCCCCGGCGTAGTGCCTCCGCGCGCCACTCATACAGGCGCGCGAGGACTACCGCCTCCAGATCCCATGGCGGCCCCGGCCCGTTCCAGTTTGGGGGCCAAACGTCGGAAATGCACCATATCGACCCTCAAGGTATCTTATGGCTATCCACCAAGAGAGAGTTAGCAAATGTGGGCACAGGTTTACAGAATAAGTTAAGAAAGACTTCAAACTACTTTTCAGATAAACTTCAGTAGGTACGATTTAAGAGTAACACCATTGATGTATTCTTCTTTTTATCTTCTAGATATCTCGACGCTATGTTAAAGTCTTAATATTGGTATGTAAGATATCTACAATACCAAGTTAAGAATTTCTAAATTTATCGCAGAGCAGCAGAGAAGAAGACAAGACTTATAAAAACTAACTTCAAACTTCACCTACTAATCTCAGATATACTTTAGATAAAATGGTGGTATGATTTTACGATTTATTCCGGTCTAACTTAGTATTCTAAAACAAATGGACATAATATGGCTATTTGGTCAGACAATCAGCCTCGAACAGGCGCTTTCATTTTTATTTATTCTCAAAAATCAAAGTGACACTTCGTCGCATTGTCATTATGAACCCTGAAGACGCAGTGACTGCTGTGCAGTCGAAAGGGCTATGGTTGAGAACCTCAGGCAAGGGAAGCGTTACCAGACAAGATCGGAAGATTTTTCCTTTTACACCTTTCCTAAGCGACACATTATTGTGTTCTGACATCCACGCGAACGAAGTCGCGGGCACAGCTAGTTCAAAATAAAATGATAAAACTCGGGCTTGAAATTAAGTTTTTGCAATATGATTTACTTATGGTTTCTTGCCCGTTCTTCTTCGTAGAGATCTACGTTTTGGAATGGGCAACCTTCAACTTTCTGACTAACTGACAGACTATTTAGCTTTGACAATCCAAAAGCGCCTGTACAAGGTTTAATTGAAATAAATGCTTTGAGTTTTTAGTTTGAGTTTGAATAAAAGTTAACATCGCTTTAGATACCAATAATAAACGTGTATCATAACCATTTTGTTTAATTTGAAAGTTTTTCTTTATTCCGACTAACGGCCCGCGCAGATGCCTGAGACAAAAATGGGCTGGCTCAAGTAAATTTTATCAGAATCAAATTATGATAAAAAAATTGTTAAATGTTGCATGGTTGAATCAAGTTAAAACACAATTGGTATCAGGAACAAAGAACGCACGTAGTTATGTCCTAAACGTACCCATACCAACTAACATTACATTACACACCCATACCACAAAACTAACATTACATTACACACCCATACCACACAACTAACATTACATTACACACCCATACCACACAACTAACATTACATTACACACCCATACCACACAACTAACATTACATTACACTCCCATACCACACAACTAACATTACACTCACGAACATTAGAACACACACCTCTCTCCCATTTACACCCCTTTTTTATTTTTTTCCATACCTGCATACATACATCCATGCTCAAATAAATCTAAAATCACATTTTTTGTTTTTGGTAGATTTAACATTGACACTCGAAACCTAAACCTTTATTTAGTTCAGATCGATCTAATCACTGTCTCCTAAGATACAGGCCATCCCTAGTATATGAGACAGGATTTAATTTTATTATGCATTATATTTTATGCATTTATCCGTCAAAAGTTGGCCGTAACATCTCAGCGCTGATTTGCTGGATTAGTTTTCTCCTCTACCGATAATTTGTTTCTCCTCAAAGACTTTGTTTATATGTATGTATGTATATCTATCTATGTATTAGTATTTATTCTTGTATTTTATAGTCATTTCCTAGCTATTTATCCCTTTTGTTGCACCTGCCATGTTTTGTCTCTGCATCACCCTAAGGATGACTGGTAGAAAATGCCTCAGGCATTAAGTCCGCCTTTGTACAGTATTTCTTTTACTAGTGCATAAAGTGTTAATAAATAAAATAAATAAATAAATAATGTATGTCTAAGTTACGGGCAACGTGATTAACTGGGCATTATTAATAAGGACCGGCCATTATTAATAATGCCCAAGAGCAATGTGCAAAGTGATTAATTTAGCACTTTGACCGGCCATTATTAATAATGCCCGACAGCCCGTTGTCCAAGTAATAAGTCAGTGTTTGAGATAGCTTGAATTTATCACTTGGACCGGGCAGTAATAATTAATCATGTCACTCCGTCGACATAGGATGCAAGAGCGAGCGAAGGGCACCCCGAGGTTCGGTTTAGTTAGGTTACTTTAAACCCTATAAACAGAATCTCCGTTAGCCGAATGTACGTTATGGGGACAACGCAACATAGGATGCAAGAGCGAGCGAAGGGCACCCCGCGGTTGTAAGTTTTATTTCATTTAATAAACAAAAACACAAAGATAGGGTGGGCATTATTCATAATGGCCGGGAAATCACTTTTCCCGGCCATTATGAATAATGCCATGCTGTTTAATCACATTGCCCAATTGAGTCGGGCATTATGAATACAGACCGGCCATTATTAATAGTGCCCGGACTAATCAAATTGCCCGTAACACATACACATGTTCGAGCAAATAAAATTTGTGCAAATAAAACTGTTTTTCTCCCCTTGTGTCCATTGTTAGTTGATTAAGTTTTATCATGTAACTCTAAAACAACCTGTGTGTATATCTTTGGATCAATAAACTTATTATTATTATTATTAAACGGTCAAAATAAATTGGCTGAGAATTTCGTGCCCATGTCTCAATCATCGTAAATTACTCATCTATGAACGGGATTGAATCGTTAGAAATACAACTAGGTAATGATGTTTTATGATAATTATGATTACAAAACGAAAATAATGTTTTACGCCCGAGATTTGAACTCAAGACTTCTTGTTCACTGACCAGAGACGTTAGCCATTGTGACAAACATGTTACAATGAAGAAATGCGAAATATTACAACTCATTCATTTATTAATATACTTTGGTATTAGGTAGGTATATTATTACCTATTGGTGCGACATACGCACACTAATAAAAAAAAAACCGGGCAATATCGAGTCGGACTCGCGCATCGAGGGTTCCGTACCATCATGTTTTTAAATTTTCACCGGCGAGCTACTTACTAGATCTCGTTCAAACCAATTTTCGGTGGAAGTTTACATGATAATGTAAGTACATCATATATTTTTTTTAGTTTTATCATTCTCTTATTTTAGAAGTTACAGGGGGGGGGACACATTTTACCACTTTGGAAGTGTCTCTCGCGCACACTATTCAGTTTAGAAAAAAATTATATTAGAAACCTCAATATCATTTTTGAAGACCTATCCATAGAACCCAAACCTATAGGTTTGATGAAAAAAAAAATTTGAGTTTCAGTTCTAAGTATGGGGAACCCCCATAATTTATTGTTATTTTTCTATTTTTTTTGTGAAAATCTTAATGCGGTTCACAGAATATATCTACTTACCAAGTTTCAACAGTGTAGCTCTTATAGTTTCAGAAAAAAGTGGCTGTGACATACGGACGGACAGACATGACGAATCCATAAGGGTTCCGTTTTTTGCCATTTGGCAACGGAACGCTAAAAACAGAGTTCGCTCGTTTTATTTAACGTTTGTGTGCCTAAATATTCATACCGACACAGCTATCCGTGTGTGTGGGATGTAAACCGAATAGGTTTCCTATGTGTACACATCTGCCTAACCTTTCAGGGATTACAGACATGAAGTTATGTAATTGATTCGTTTCGGCGTTGTTGTTTAATAAATTTACTGCCGAACAAGTCTTTATCAGTGTTTATCATTTTTTTAGGGTTCCGTACCCAAAGGGTAAAAACGGAACCCTATTACTAAGACTTCGCTGTCTGTCCGTCCGTCCGTCCGTCCGTCTGTCTGTCACCAGGCTGTATCTCAAGAACCGCGGTAGCTAGACAGTTGAAATTTTCACAAATTATGTATTTCTGTTGCCGCTATAACAGCAAATACTAAAAACAAAATAAAACGAATATTTAAGGGGGGCTCCCATACAACAAACGCAATTTTTTTGGCCTTTTTTGCTCGATATCAATAATGGCAACAGGTAGGCACTTGAAATATTCACAAAATACTCAGTTGTATTTTTAATTTAATAATAAATAATAAAAATTAAATAAAATAAATATTTAAGGGGGGCTCCCATACAAAAAACGTGTTTTTTTCGGCGTTTTTGCCTTGTGGTACGGAACCCTTCGTGTGCGAGTCCGACTCGCACTTGGCCAGTTTTTTCACACTCCGCAGCCTTTAAAAAACAATATTACTGAAATCACAACACGGTATGCTTTATTATCAATTCCATTATCGATTCGTTGCAATTAACTCTGATCTATCACGCATTCTAAGCTGTTTTATAGACAAATGACAGTGACAAAATGACACCAAACACAACTAAATTCTATAAAATATTATTATTTTCATTTAAACTCGTTATTGTTGTCTTTTGTTGGATTATTTTTTGTAACACAGGTAAGTCATCATCATTTCAGCCGAAAGACGTCCACTGCTGGACATAGGCCTCCCTCAAGCACCTCCACTTCGACCGGTTCTGTGCTTCTCGCATCCAACGGGTTCCTGCGGCCTTCACAAAGTCGTCGGACCTCCTTGAGGGAGGCCTTCCAACGCTACGTCTTCCGGTACACGGTTGCCACTCTAGAACCTTTCGGCCCCATCGGCCATCTGTTCTGCGAGCAATGTGCCCTGCCCACTGCCACTTAAGTTTGGCAATTCTTCGGGCTATGTCGGTTACCTTGGTTCTCCTGTGGATCTCCTCATTCCTGATTCGATCACGCAGGGAAACTCCAAGCAGAGCCCTCTCCATTGCCCTTGTGACTTTTAGCCTTCTTATAAGGCCCAGTCAGACGCAGGTGAGTACCTTTTTTTTATTATAAAATCACGCCTGTATTCCCCTTTGGGTTCAGAAAAGGTGTATCTATAATAATTCACACCCAGTAGAGTCAGTACCATGACTAGCCGCAATTGTAATCGCGTACTGCGAAATCCTTAAGTAGTTAGATTATTATTTAAAGTGCTTATTTTTTTTTTTACTGTTCTAGAGTTATGAGGAACAGGGTGTAAAGTTAGATAGAAAGAGAGGATCTTCCGACCAGACGGGTATCGTGTCTGGTATGCAACTATACCCGACAAATTGATGTCGGGACTTTGTATACAGGGTGAAATTGAATACATAGAATGGGGGATTGTACTTATCATTAAACAACTTTTATTATGGGACCAAAAATGAAATCGCGAAAAAAAAATAGCTGTTCTGTACATTTATGTTCGCATAACTCGTGAAAATGTCCACAGCTGATTTTTTTTTCGCGATTGCAGGTTTGGTTTGGTCCCTTGGTAAAAGTTGTTCATAATGATGAAAACAATCTCTAATTTCAGTTTGGCGCATGTTTTCAATTTCAACCTGTACCTACATACTAGTCGCGATGCGTAGTTTGCATGTGGCGATGTAGTTGCCGCCACATTGCTATAGGAGTATGAGGAACAGTGTGGAAAGTTCACTCATCCTCCATAGAAGAGGGAGGATTCTCCGACCAGACGGGTATCGTGTCTAGTGGGCAACTGCCCGACGACGATTGATGCACTCGTAGAGATCGAACGAACTCGGCCTCTTCGGTTCGTGGCGAACGGTACCAGGGCATAGCCCACCGGCCGCGGAAAGCTTTACGGTGGTCTGTCAATACAGGCCCGTCATTATATTCGCGACGTTGGCTAGTGGAATATTAGGCGCGCGTAAGATCCGCGCCGATTGAAGTCGGGACGTTGTACATAATATGCTAATTGCACAGTAAACTCTGCTTGCGGATGCAGCATTTTGCATGACGTCACATGTGGCGATGCAGATGTCACCACACTGTTAAACATACAAAACTCCAGACACCGGTCTGCTGCAAAGTGCCTATTGAAAAAAAAACCATTTGTTTTCTCAAAGTAGCTCTTCGACTCTTTGATAATTTATTTCTGTCGTTACAGATTCTCACCACCACGTTCAAGCAAAAGGTTATGATACTACCAATTTATACTTGAGATCCGATCGTTACAGAGAAATAAAACTCAATTACAGCCTAGTTGATCCCTTTGTACTACCAAAGGAGAACCTTAGGGTGACTGACCTTGAAGATCTAACGAACTGCACGTGCCCTCGAGTATTCTACCCTGCATGCGGATACAACAAAGAAACTTATTTTAACATATGTGTCTTAAAATGCATTAATCAAACCACTATTCGTCGACTGGGCCCTTGCATTACATACAGAAGAATGAACGGAATGGTTCTCAATTTGAGCATTCCAGCTAGTTGGAAAGATCCGAATTCGATTGAATTACAGGCTGATGACGAGTTGGAAAATGTGGTACTTGAAGTACCAGTGCAATGAAATATATTTTCATTCCTTCATACGTTTTTTATTCTAGTATGTTTTATCTATCTAAATTTGGATAAAAACCTTGACAGCTATGCACAACCATTCGACAGGTTGTCGAATTAAAAATGACATTACTAATTTTCCGTACCCCCGATTAGATAGCTGGCGGAAGATTGGCTGTTGTCTTTTTGATTTAAACGGAGAAAATTTTCGGGTTTTGAATTTGTAAACAGTCTTTAGAGAATTCTTTTGATAACATTGATTGATTTTGATTTCGATTCGGCACGGAAGCGTATCGAACGGTTGTGAATAATTATGCTGTTCTGTGTCATTTGAGATTATATAGCCCCTTAAATTCCAAGACACAGACACGGTCGGACACGTTTGCCGCATGTCAAACGAGTCATAGGCCAAATCGGCCAACAGTAAATGTCTGACAACATCGAGGCATATTCAGGAGAAGATGGCGGTAAGAGCTTGATGCCTACAGACAGGATTGGTCCACACTAGGCCAAGACAGAGAGGAGTGGAAAGAAGTATAGGAGGCCTTTGCCCTGCAGTTGGACAACATGGGCTAAAAATAATAATTATACTCCTGTATAGCCGCCTGGGTGGAAAATGCGACTTCAAAAGGTGGTCACACTGCACAAGTTAGCCTCAACTTGTGCAATGTGACCATCTTTTGACGTCGCATTTTTTTTACAATCCTATTATATTATAAATGTGAAAGTTTGTGAAGATGTTTGGATGTTTGTTACTCAATCACGCGTAAACCGTTGAACAGATTTCGATGACACATAGATAGACCATTTCCTGGATTAATATATAGAATACTTTTTATCCAGATATTCCCACGGGATCGAAACTTACGCGGGTGAAACCGCGGGGTGCTACTAGTGAATAATAAAATTATGCTTAAGCACATGGAGGGATGGGAGGCCTTTGCCCTGCAGTGGAACAAGACATGCTTATAATAATATCATAGCTCTTGGTACAGTAGAGCAGTGGTGGCCACAGGGCCACCACTGGGTAACGGCCGTGACTTACAAGTTGCAGGTCGTAGGTTCGAACCCAGTCGGGCGGTAATTTACTTTGTGTAAATTATTTCATCACCACTGCTCTCAAAACGGTGAAGCTTGTCTTGAGCTAAGTCTTGAGTTGAGCTGCACGATTTTTGACAAATGCGTGCACTGACTGGACAGGTCCTCTCAATCTGTGTGGTTCCTTCCTCAAAAGATCACCTCAGACATCGATCTACATGGTCTTCATATAACCTGACCAAGATTATGTCTGGACTTTAAAAGAGACTGTGACCTCTGAGTTTGTTTTGGCCTTTCTTCTCAGAGTAGTCAGATAGGAAACGCCGACTTCATCTAGTTTAAAAAAAAAACGTGATTGACGTGTAAAAGTGTTTGTACAAACCTACTTACAAAAAATAAAATCATTACATTTCAAATCATTTCATTTCAAACAAAAATGGTGCCATAGCAAAAAATAATCCAAGTGAAGAGCATTTTCTGCTGTGAGAATAAATTTGAAGATCTGGAACACCTGTTGTTGAACTCCAAAGCCCAGCGACACTAAAACATATAGGAATGACGTCTTAGCAAAAGCTGTTTAGTCTTGAAGAAATATAAAGAAAGGCAATTAGACTTTGATAAGAAAATTTATAATAATAATGTTAGCACATACGATATACGATGACAGTAGAACTAGAAGTTGACAGCACCACAGACTATGTGTCAAGTGCAGACGTCCATTGGATACTTTCATCATCCTCTCCTGGACGCAAACGCTTTATAGTTAAACCCATTGATGTGGTGAAAACTTCATGCTTCGGACGATGGAGCCCTTTTGTTAAAGCATCAGCGACCATATCTGCAGTTGATCGATAACGAACAGCAACTTGATTATAAAGTTAATTAATTACAATGTTCTCTCGAACAAAGTGATTCTTTTTAACTTGTTTATAACCTTTATTTACGAGTCTAGCTTTGTAACGTGATATGGACCCGTTTTCGTCTATTTTTGTTTTAAAAACCCATTTACAAGGAAGCGCTACTTTTCCTTCTGGTAAATTTACTGGTGTCCAAGTGTTATTATTCATGAATGACTGATATTCTTCCTTCATAGCTCTTTTCCATTCATCAGCCTTATCACTGTTGATAGCTTCTTCAAGGTTCTGCGGATCACTATTTAATAGAATCATGGTTGACTCACCGTTCAAACACATAAATGATGTGGTATTATTATTCTGATGTCTTTCTATTCGATGCGGAAGTGGTCTCAGAGCCATGTTATGTTGCAGCAGAGATTCCACTGTTTCATCAGGTAAGTATGTTTCATCAAGAACATCTTCAAATAGAGCGGAGTCATCAGAAGAAACTTCAAGAATTTGAGAGGTAAGTTGTGTTTCATTTGTTTCATCTATGTTTTCTTTTCCAGATTCTTCATGATCTTCAAATAAAGGTAAGTCCACTGTTCTCTTTTCTTTTATTAAATTATTATTCTTCAGTTTATTCTCCTTTTTGTCAGTAAAAGTTTCCTTCTCTTTATTATTTTCTTCCTTTTTCTTTTCTTGAATGTTAACGACTTTGTTTCTCTTTACAGTAGCTTCTAAGAATACAACATCTCTACTTATAATTGCTTTCTTTGTTTCAGGGTCTATAAATCGATAGCCCTTGGTAGAGTCACTGTACCCTACAAAAATCAACTTACGTGATTTGACTTCAAGCTTTGTCCTATTTTCTTTAGGGATATGTACCATCGCATAACATCCGAAAATCCTCATATGATTTAAATTAGGCTTCTCTCCAGTCCATACTTCATGTGGGGTCACATCGGATAAAGCACGAGTTGGCGAGCGGTTGACAATATAGGCGGCTGTGGCTACTGCTTCAGCCCAGAATGTATTTTGCAATTCAGCATTAAAAATCATACATTTAGCACGCTCTATTAATGTCCTATTCATTCTCTCGCTGAGACCGTTTTGCTCGGGAGTGTAAGGATTAGATGTCTGGTGCCATATTCCATAGTTCTTAAGATAGGCTTCAAACTTATTATTTTTGTATTCGGTACCATTGTCGCTTCTTAGAATTTTTATTTTTTTGTTCGTTTCATTTTCTACTCTATTCTTAAATTCCACAAATTTGTCATAAACTTCGCCTTTACTTTTAATAAAATATACATGTACACGACGGGAATAATCGTCAATAAAGGTAACAAAATACCTGGCACCGCCAATAGAAACATTTTTCATCGGTCCACATACGTCACTGTGAATGAGCCCTAGCAGCTCCGTTGCACGCGAGCCTTCGCTGGGAAATGGTTGCCTGGTCTGCTTGCCCTCGAGACAAGTTATACAAATACTATTTTCCTTTTTCGGTGACAACTTTACTCCCTCTGTACATTTAGGCATTTTACTAATGTCTGTGAAATTCAAGTGGCCCATCCTTTGATGCCACAGGTAAGTATCATAATCAGTCTTTGCTGTCATTGCTAGCATTTCTTCATTCTTACAAGATTTTAATTGATATGTATCATTAATGAGATTTGCTTTTGCAACTAATTTATTATTTTGATTGTAAATTTGACAACCAACTTCATTAAACTGAATTTTGCATCCATTTGCTATTATCTTGCTTACTGATAGCAAATTTGTTTTTAATTCTGGAACATATAAGACCTTTCTCACCTGTATTGCCTCGGTGCTGTTATTTGTATTCACTTTTATAGATACATTACCACAGCATTCAACTTTCAATACCTTGTTGTCGGCAATTCTTATATTCTGTATAGGTGGAGTCGTGACATCACTGAGCCAATCCCGGTGCATGGTCATATGCATGGAGGCGCCAGAGTCAACATACCAGTTCACAGAGTCATTCATTGTGAATGCGGAAAACGATGCTACAAATCCTGTGTTATTATCAGTTTCAGTTTTAGCGTTCTTCTTGAACCAACATTTTTCACTGAGATGTCCATATTTATTACAATGGAAACATCTTGGTCCTTTTTTAGGTTTTTGCTGATGATTTTTGGGTGGAATTTTTGTGTTTGTATGAAGTGCGGTAGTGTCTGATGTTTTAACCTCTTGTAATAGTTTATTCTTTACTAAATCAGCACTAATTTTCATACCGGAACTTTCCAACCCCATAATCATTGGCTTGTACATATCAGGCAAACCTGCCAGCATCAGAGTACCTAACCATTCGTCATCTACATGGAATTTTATATTCCTTAATTTGTGTGCCGCGGACATTATTTTATTTACATAATCTTCAACTGATAAACTGTTATCCAAACTAGTGTTTATTAGTTCTTTCAATAGTCCAACTTTTCGACATAGTCCACTATCTTCAAATGCCTTTGCTAAATTTTCCCAAACCTGTTTAGCATTAACTGCCTCTTGAATGTGTACATACAAGATAGGGTTAATTAATAATATTAACTTCGATTTGGCTTTGATATCTTTCTTTATCGAGTTGGATTCAGTAGATACGGGTTCCTTTAAAATGCAGTCATATAAATCTTCGTGTTGTAAATAAGCTTTCACTGCGAAACTCCAAGTTACCCAATTATCTCTGCCAGTGAGCTTCTCAATTGATATCAATGAACTGTTCGCCATATTCAAAGATAACACTATACGGCAGGTACGGGACGGCCCATAACCTGAAGAAATATAAAGAAAGGCAATTGGACTTTGATAAGAAAATTTATAATAATAATGTTAGCACATACGATATACGATGACAGTAGAACTAGAAGTTGACAGCACCACAGACTATGTGTCAAGTGCAGACGTCCATTGGATACTTTCATCAAGTCTGATGGACATTTCCTGTTGACTTACAAAAATTAAAGATCTGGAACGTCTCGAATCGTCTCGCGCATCACGCTGTTTTCCAGTCCCCGGGCTCTTAGAATTCGACATCAGACGTTTCAGATCTTCGATTTTGACGACCCCGTTGTCGCTGGCATAAGCAACAGGATCCGCGTACGAAGTCGCGGGCAGAAGCTAGTATTCACATATGACAATCTATTATGGTTTCCAAACAAATATACAAAATTTTATAGACGTATGTATGTATGTTTGTCCATGCATATCTCCGCAACTATTAATCGGATCGTGTCCATTTTTTTTAATGGCTTACAGTTACTTAAACTTAGGGAACAGTGCAAGTTTCATGAAAATCAATTCATTAATTTTCAAGATATGGACTATACGTGTAAGTGTGACGGCCTGGCTTATTGATACGAGCTACGGGTGTAGTGTCAAAGGAAAAACATCTCAAAAACTTGCTCAAATTCGAAAGTTCGGAAGTTCGGAAGTCGGTCAAAAAACTAAAACTATAAAATACAGATCCCAAAGACACCAACTTCCGATATTAAAATTATTTCATAATTTTGAGTTAATTTCTTTTTGAAGTCAGTTTATTTTTTTTTTAAATTACTTTTTTTGAAGTCGGTAAGAAGAGGTGGCGAGCAACGAACAGCAAGCGCGCGACGGCGACGAGTGGTATCTCGCTGGTAAGCGTAGGTATGTACAGACGCCACCAGCACATCAAGCTACTACAATCTGTCAAATTTCTTCAATAGATTTTCAACTTTCTTGCTATAGCATTTGGTTCAAGGTTGATTGAGAAAATTTGACAGTTTCGGGTAGCTTGATGTGCTGGCGTCTGTAAGCGTGAGTCTCTTAGCAAGTTTTCTGCCTGCTAAGCTAATAATAAGCTAATGTTTAGGTTAAGGTATTTATCTATGGGCCTGCGATGCCCGAAATAAATGGATTATTATTATTATTATTATTTCGTTTATTCGTCTTTTTTTTTTCTTATCTAATTACATTTTTAAATATTTCTTAATAAATAAAAGTAAGTATAAAAAACATTTAAAAATATAAAAAAATAGCGATCCGCCGGTGTCGGGAGCAGGGTCCAAGCTACCGGTGGTTAGGGCTCCAGAGACAGGAACCTCCTCACAATGCGAGCCGTATCGAGGAGTACTGCCTTCTGAATCAGGCCCTTGATCCAACCGCCTAACGAGAGCCTCGATAGATGTTGATCGAGGCTTTCGGCCATCAGTCCATTGGCTGATACGACAATCGGCACAATGATAGCCGAGCTCACATTCCACATGTCAACAACCTCGTGAGCTAAGTCGAGATATTTAATTTGTTTCTCTTTCTCAGCTTTCACGAGGTTTCCGTCATGTGGAATGGTAACATCGATAATCATTGTGCGGCGCGCTAATCGGTCTATCACCACTATATCAGGCTTATTGGCAACAATAGTCCTGTCAGTAATGATAGACCGATCCCAGTACAATGTGACATGGTCATTTTCAAGAACTGGGTCGGGCACATACTTGTAGTACGGTACCTCAGAATCTACAAGTTTATATTTCAAAGCAAGTTGCTGGTGAATAATCCTAGCTACTTGGTTATGCCTGTGCAAGTACTCGCCGTTAGCCAGACGAGAACAACCAGAGATAATATGTCTGATAGACTCACCCGGACGGTGGCATGCCCGACACACGTCAACCGTCCCGTCCTTCATAATATGTCTCCGGTAGTTATTCGTTAAGATAACTTCGTCCATAATTGCACAGACAAAACCTTCAGTTTCCCCGAAAAGGTCACCAAAACGTAGCCAGGATACGGACGCTAAGAAGTCTACACCGGGCTCATGAAGAGCCCGATAGAAGCGCCCGTGAAGCTCCTTGCTTTGCCATACCTTCTTGCGGTCATCAGTAGAAAGTACTACAGGTTTGCGCCAGTTCTCTTTAGCCATGGAGAGCGAGGTGAGCCCCTTGTCCACTGCGACAACATCACGGTGCATACCCACTTCGGCTTTTAAAAAATATTCCCTGAGACTGCACACCTCGCGGTTGTGGAGGGTCTTCGCATTTAAAAAGCCTCGACCCCCGCACTTCCGCGGGATATACAGTCTCATCACCGATGATCGTGGGTGATGCATCCGGTTTGCCGTCAGTAGTGTACGGACTCTTCTATCCAGGGCGTCGAGTTCGGTCTGAGTCCATTTGAGTATGCCGAAAGAGTACATCAAAACCGGCATGACCCAACCATTGAAGGCGCGCACCTTATTTCCGCCCGAAAGAAGACTATTTAATACCTTCTTCAGGCGACAAAAGAAGCGCTCCTTCAACGATTGCTTCATGTCAGCGTCGTTGATGCCTAACGCTTCCGACATACCCAAATACTTATAGCTTTCGGATGAGGAGAGGGATCTGAGGCTTATGGAATCGGAGAGTTGAATTCCCTTGGATTCCATAATCTCCCCTCGCTTTACATGCATGACTGCACATTTATCCACACCAAATTCCATCCTGATGGCGCTACTGAAAGTTTCAGTTACCTTCAGTAGTTCCATCAGACGCAATTTGTTGGGGGCAAAGAGTTTTAAATCATCCATGTAAAGGAGGTGAGATATGACCTGACCACCTCTCTTTAACCGATAGCCTAGACCTGAATCCTCCAGTAGTGTACTTAGAGGATTCAGGGCTAAGCAAAACCAAAGTGGACTCAAACTGTCGCCCTGAAATATTCCCCGTTTAATCCATACAGGCTCATCATTCCCCTGGATCTGTCGACATCCTGGATAACGAAGGACCGTCTTCCATTGCCCCATACACGACTCAAGGAAGGTGCGTAGAGTTGCATCTATCTTGTACAACTCCAGCACCCTCATGAGCCATGTATGTGGCACCGAGTCGTAGGCCTTCTTGTAATCTATCCAACATGTCGACAGATCCTTGCGGGATCGACGAACCTGTTGGCTAATGGCCATGTCTATGAGGAGTAGCTCCTTAGTACCGCGGGACCCATTCCTACATCCATTTTGAGAGGCAGACATAACCGAGTTACTCTCAATGTGTGTATTAATTTTCGCTCTCAAAATAGATGTAAGAAGTTTATAAACCGTCGACAAACACGTGATCGGTCTATAATTCTTGGGTTCCGCGGGACTACCTGATTTATGGAGCAGGTGGGTAACGCCTGTTGTTAGAAACTGCGGTAGCGACCCAGACTCTAAGGATGACTGGAACTGAGATGCCAGGCAAGTGTGTGAACTAATTAGCCATTTCAGCCAAAAATTGTGCAGTCCGTCCGGTCCCGGTGATTTCCAATTCGGTAACGGACGGACCGCTCTGGCAACGTCTGATGGCGTAATTAGGACTGTTTCCATTTCTGGTACAGACTCACACACTCGCTCGACATCCTGCATCCAGTCAGCCTCAGTATGACAGACGGGCACCGACCAGATGCTGCACCAGAATGCACTTGTGGCGGCATCATCCGGGCGGCATACATCTGTCACATTTTGTTCAGGTCGCTCCCAAGCTCTATACACCCACCTTTCATCGCTCTGGAACATGCGATTCTGCGTGTATCGATCAACCCGCCGCTTATACCGCCGAATTCGGCTCGCCCATGCACAAACTTTCTGCTTCAGGAAGTCGATGCGCTCTGTGACACGGGACATGTATTCTCGAGGGCTGATTTCAGTCCCCGAGAATGCCCGCCTTACAAAGCGCATCACACGTGGTCGTGTATTGCCCTCCCTGAAGCAGTATAGTTTGCCGATGAGTACCCTGGCCCCATCAATACGACGTTCGATCCTGCGCTGCCAGGCTGGTACGGCTGGTTTTGGTCGAATAGCTCCGTCACAACTTGGGAATTTGACGTTAGCTAAACGACATGCCGCCACAGCCGCACAGTACAGGATCGAATGTGTATCAACGAGATCCTCGCTGCTCTCGAAGAAACTCTTGAGCTGCGAGTCCAAGGCACACACCAGCGCCCTATTTTTTTTGTGCATGGGTAACCGTGGTAATCGGGGTCTAAGTTCGGCTGGAGTGGACCTATACTCGCGTAATGCATCCTCCAGTGCGCTCCTCAGTCGGACGTTGCACTGGCTACTTACTGTGTCAACCCTATCATACTCTTCTTCAACATGATTGGACCGCGGCGAGATGGCATCAACAGTTGACGCCTGTGCCGTAGTTTGTGTCGAAGTCGAGACGATATGGCTGCTCAGTACCTCTGAGCGCAGCCTATCAAGTGCGATATCGTCCAACCTGTGATTGCGTTGGATGACCCGCACCTGATCCGACAGTCGTTGGGCCGAAACGTTGACGGTTGGTTCCAGTTCCTGAAACAGAGACAGCATCCTGTCGCGGTACGCAGTGAGGTTAATTCCCCCCTCTGTAGACCCGTAATATGCGCGCATGACGTTCTCGTTCATAGAGTGAGTCCATCTCATGCGCTGCACATAACCACCGGTAGCGGGGACCCGACTCGGGGCCGGATGGCCCCTAAGTCCCAAGCTCCTCGGTGGCCGGCCTCTCCCCTGCCGACGTACAGGTGTTGGCGACGTCGGCGGAGAGAAATACTCGTCGCTCGAGCTCGACGCAACTGCTACGGCCGGTGTCACAGCACTCTCGATGGGGCTGGGTTCCGGCGGTGGCGGGGCGGAGCTGAGCGACGAGTCCGGAGGTGGTAGGCGTGCTCGGCGAGCTGCTGATCTCGTCAACATTTTTTCATTATATTGTCATCTTCCAATTCCAATGTTTTTATAAATCGGGGTGACATGTCAGATGTCACCTCCGGTTCGGCAGTTTTTGATGGTTTCCAAATAATTCATTCATTGTATGTTTTAAATTTTTTGCTGATTCGATTTAGATTCACATTAAACACAAATTATAAATATGACCGGTGGTACTGCTACTAAAAAATAAAAATCTGTAAAATATAAAGAGATGACAAGATTGACGTGTTGACGTTTTCAGTGTTTTTATTATTATTATAAGCGGGTGACGCTGAGCGAGTAGTCTCTGTGATAGCTCTCGTCACTGCGACACACGAGTACTCGTCAGCGATGTGAACAGTCAGCCCTCAACTATACACGGTGAAGGTCTTGGGCGGAGCACCGCCGTGTCCTCGTAGAGGCGATCGGCAGCGGTGGCGACCTCTCGCGTCCGGCCCTGGTGCAAGCCATGGTCCGGGGCGAGAGGGAGTGGGAGGCAGTCACCTCCTTCTGCGAAGCAGTCATGCTAGCGAAGGAGGTGGCGGGACGGATGAGGGAGAGAGCCTCCCGTCCCACCCGCCGCAGGAGACGCTCCGGGCGTCGGGAGTCACGGGACGACTCCCGGCCACCGTAGGTGCGGGCCTGCGGGCGGAGAGTAATGGGTATTGGGTAGCTCACCGTCCGATCAGGACCAGGACCGTGCCGAACGGCGCGTACGTGTTCCACGCCCGCCTCAAAAATATGTCAGCATCGAGGAAGGGGCCCCTTAGGGCCGAAGCATGCGGGTCACCGGGATTTTCCGAAAGGCCCGGAAGATAAAGGGCTAAGGAAGGAAGACGGGTGGGTTTTAGTCAGTAAGAGTCCGCTCCACCCAGAGCGGGAGGAGTCATTTGATGATTTCCCATCCGCAAAAAAAAAAAAAAAGCTCTCAACTATTAATCAGTTGAAGGATACTGAACAAGACACTATAGAAGTTTTATTGTTATTACGTTTGCGGGCGTTTAGTGTCCCGCAATGTGTTAATATAATGAATCTCTTTTAATTACACGGGATCTACAGTCCGTTCACTATAACTTGTCCTGTGTCGCGGTTGGTAGCACTGTTCTGTCAGTTGCCATTTTGAACTCTATTATTATTAGCTAAGCTTGGCAAGCTATGGTGCCAACATGACGGCAAGGGACAAGTTAAAATGAACGGTCTGCTTCCTCGTTGGCTGTAGTACCGACAGGTGCCTAAAGGTGGAGATTGACTTGTAACGTTACACTCGCCTGGACCCGGCTAAATGTATCGCGTTCGTGTAACAGAAACCAAAGACTGACTTGTAACGTTAGTTTGTAATGTATCATTCGCGGCGAGCGCCGCGTGCTCCACGCGCCTGTCGGTTTTTTCGCGAATCCCTTTGAGTGTTACATTACAAGTCAGTGCACGTCGCGTCGTCGATTCTGTGTTGACTAGTAAACTCTTGGTTCCTGAATATTAATTAAATTCGTACCACCATTTTGTTTTCTTGTTTGGTTAAAATTAGATAGGTATATCCAATAACGTTTTGTTCTTTTCTTCTTTTTCAAAAAACAATAACTTAGTAAATTAATGAAGCACACACAACCTCTACGTCTGACATTACAAAATGGATGGAGCAAACTTGAGCCAAGAGTTCAAATGATACATTACAAACACACGTTACAAGTCAGTCTGTGTCGTCGTATTGTAACAAGATCGCCTCGAATGATACATTACAAACAAACGGTACAAGTCAGTCTCCGCCTTTAGATATTGTTTGGTACACAGTGGGCCTAGCACGAACGCGCGATGAAAACATAACGTAAATATAACGGTTTTAATATTGTAAACATTCGTTTCACGTTCATAATATTTGGACATTTTAAGACATTATTCATATCTATGGGTAACCCTTCCGTGTCTCGTGAAGCACGTTTTAAGCCGTTAGCATAGTAAAACAAATAGTAGGTTATCTTCATACAAACGCACCGAATACGGTTAGATCTTTGTTTTTTTTTTGTTTTTTGCATATCTTTCAAATTAATATCTTAGAAGATATCAGAGATTTAATAAGCGGGGCCAGAGCGGCTGGCGGGGCGGTACGAAGATCGTCGGGTCAACTAGTAAACTATAAGTGACAGCCCTACGTGTTTAGGCTATTATCGCTCGCTCGGGGTTCGAGTTGGCTTACTTATTTGTTTTTACTATGCCGTTAGTCCCGCTGTCTCACTGTCGTGGATCTATGACAGTCGTTTCGGGTCCTCAGAAGCCCGAAAGTATGACAACCAGTCTTACCGAGAAACCTTTAAAACCTTTTGAAGCCTTTTCCCACCTATGTTGGGGTCGGCTTCCAGTCTAACCGGATACAGTGGAAAGTGTTTTGCCTGTACACCTTTATTTTTTTTTTTTTTTACTATTTATTTGTTCAGTTATCAGAGATCCATTGGGTTAGTAACAATAGTCTTAACCTATGTTAGTACTTAACTAATAACACCCCGTTGGTCTCGTGGTCGCAAGCGCGACTGCTGAGCGTGGGGTCCCGGGTTCGATTCCCGGGTCGGGCAAAGTGTTATTGAGTTTTTCCATTAGGAATTTCTTAGTAGCAGCCCGGAGTTTGGAAGTTGGCGGTGTGATACCCCCGTGCTTCGGAAAGCACGTTAAGCCGTTGGTCCTGCGCCTGATCTCTCTCCGGTCGTGTCGGATTGCCGTCCCATCGGACTATGAGAGTGAGGGAAGAGGGAGTGCACCTGTGTCTGCGCGCACACTTGTGCACTATAATATCTCCCGCGCCGAAGGCTAGTCTCCGTTGAGATTGGCCGCCGTGGCCGAAATACGGTCTGGAGGACTTTATTTATTTAATAACACCGACAATGTACAGGTGACAAGTGACCTCACCAACGGGCTGTCAGTCTCCAGGGTATAGCGCGTAGAATGCTGCCGGGGCTGCCACGTCTGTTTAGCAGCGGGGCCACTCTCTTACGACGCGACGTATAGGTATAGCATTGAAGCAGTCGGTACGAGCCTCAGCGAACATAGATGACGCGCTACAGAACCGAGGCAGACGCAACAGCACTCTAAATGCGTTGTTATACTGGATCCGCAGAGCATTGTAGGCCTTTTGGGTGTAGCTGAACTACAGACTCCCCGAGTACAACGAATTTAATAGCTTATGTGACTGTACATTATTTACCTAAATTTCAGTATTCTAGACGGAAACCTGTGGCGAAGGTACCATACAACAAGATCACCAAAAAAAAAAAATATTTCAAAATTTTCCCTTCGAAAATTCAGAAAAAAAAATCATAATCATAATTATCATACAGGTATATAATACGCCATAACATTAAAACATTGCAAAACGCCTACATGCATCTTTTTTTGGCTCCGGCTTCCCTCCGTCATAAATTCACCCTTCGCCACTGAGGGATACAGTGCTTATTGGTGATGTTCTCCAGAAAGATCAGCGGGGTAATTGCGTAACACACTATCAGTACCTACCTAGCAGTGGGTTTCATTTTGACAGTTCAACAACTGCATGCATTGCGTTATTTACCCACTGAAACGTCCCACACCACGTGATTACGTCATTTGTTATGTCCCCGAACATTTTTTATTTTGGGCCGCGGGGCGCCCTCGCCACTTATACACGACTCGTACAGAAAAAAAATCTATGGACCGCTGTTAAACTAATGGCTGTTTCTTCAAGTGGATAGACCAGGGTAGATAAAAAAACTTGTTTCGTAACTTTAAGAGACAGATTTTTTAAATAATTGCTTATTTTTAATGTTTGTTTACATTACGAAAATTAAAAATTAAAATAATTATCATTCAAAATCGAAAGCGATGACCCTATTTTTTATTTACCTAAAAAATAGCCCCATTCATACCGAATCGAATGACATATAATACATACCATTGTAGTTTCAAAGTTTTTATAAACAATAGGTAACATTGACATCACGCGAGTATCGTATTGCGCACGCGTCATCGCCGTCATTTGTTTTTTTTATAATAATAATAATCGTTTATTTCGACCAACACAGGATCATAATCACAAAAATTACAAAATTTTAAAATAAAATAAAATAAAAAAAAACACAATATTGAAGAGAAAGATCATACCTAAACACATTACATACTTCGATTGCCCAGTATGTGAACCATACAACAATGGTAACAATGGTGGTTATGATTTTCAACTACAGATAACTTATTTCATAATGCCGATTTATCCACACGGCATTTGGCACACATGTTCTATTTCACATCTAACCACTCGACTAAAGAAAATAGAACGCAAGCAATACTCCCATAGACAAAATTATAAAAAAATAAATACTGAGGGGTGGAACGTGCTTGCTGTCACAGTTTTATTTTACGTGAGTTTTATCCTTTTGGACATTCTAGCGTATTTCCGGTTGCGTTAGTTTTTGGCAGTGGACCACAAAGTGGGTAGGTTGTTGAAGAAACACATTTTTCGAACATATGAAGCAATGGATTAGCAATATCCTTCAAAATGATTCAGATGTGATCAGGCTGCTGGTGTATAGTACGCGCAACCAGCGTATGTGTCTAACCAGAAGGGCAACTCTCGTAATTTTAAGAACGTTCACAGTCTGATCTCAGTCTCAATCTGTCAAAAATGGGTCTCCCTCTTGTTTCATCGAAAAGAAATTGCCAAATTATCACTTCCCAAACAATTTTCCGCATAATTTTATTTGCCAAATCATTACTTAGCATATAAACTTTTCACAAAAAATTGTAACGCAAACCATAAGCTGGGTACTCACTTAGCAGTGTAGCACGTAACGTATCAGATACGGTATCAAGTGAGTACGTAGGCACGAGCCCGCTGCGAGCCGCTCGCGCGTGGAGCGCTGTAAGCTCGCAGTGACCCGCCGAGTGGCGGTTTCACTGCGAACACAAAGGCGGCTCGCAGTGTGCTCGTGGACGGCGTCACGACCACTTGTGTAGTGAGTACGTACGCGCGAGCTTCAAACGAACTTACGTATTCAATTATTCATTATGGAGTGGACTGAAGAAAAAGTGTTAAATCTCTTGAGACTTCATATCCATTACTAAATTGTTAGAACGATTTCTATCTTTGAAAATTTCACTTTGCCAAAATCGACGTGGGCTTTTATAATTATCTAAAATATTATACATGAATATGAACGCAGCACTAGCCACCATTTGAGACATGTTGTCGGCGTGACGTCGTTGCGAGCACTGCGGATCCGGCAGCTCGTAGCTAGATACGCGGAGGACCGTGGACGAGCCGTACCCACTTGCAGGTTGATACCGTATCTGATACGTTACGTGCTACACTGCTAAGTGAGTACCCAGCTTTATGTTTGGCAACTGAACGTTTAAATAAACAATAACTTGCTTACCAAATAGTACCTACTTTTACCAAATTTAATTTAGTCAAATATTTCAGTTGGTATATCATATTTTACGTAAAGTAAAATAAGCCAAATATTTAGTACCGTCGGGGCTCCTATTTCTGTCTGCCTATGATTTCAATTGGCCCTGTTTAATATGATATGAGGTAAAGGTAAAGGTACGAGTATTTGTATTCTCATTCGCTCGCTCTTGCACCCAATGTCGACGGAGCACCGCCTCGCGGGGCTCCTATTTTTTTGTGAAAAGGGTTTAAAGTAACCTAACAAAACCGAACCTCGGGGTGCCCTTCGCTCGCTCTTGCATCCTACGTCGCCTATCGACCGACCGCAACCATGCAATGTAATTAAAAAAGTAATTATGTAAGTAGAACCATGTAATTCACAAAAAAAAAATTGTCTATATTTTTTATTTTTTTTTATTACTAAATGGGCCCGCTCTTGACCCCGATCACGCCTGATGGTAAGCGATAGATGAGGTCTATGATGGAACGAGCGTGCCCAGAAGATGCCTGTTCACTCTTGCTTTGAAGGCAGACGGTTAAATGTGGGAGGGAACACAGATAGAGAGTTCCACACTTTGGCTGTGCGCATAATAAAAGTGGAGGAGAAGCGCTGAGTACGACTCGTGGGGATATCAACCAAGTGCGGATGGTACTCTGCAGTACGTCTTGTTGTCCGGTGGTAAAAGGGCGATGGTGGGATCAGGTCATGGAGCTCCTGCGCACACTCTCACTATATATTTCTTTCATAACAAATCATTTGACTAAATGTTTATTGTCTAAAGATTGTTCGCTGTAATAAATCATTTGATTAAAGACCAAATGCCTAAATGTCATTATCCTTGATAATATTCTGCCAAGTAAAAATTTTACCAAATGAAAATGTGCGTACTAAAATCATTCCAAACATTGCATTGGTATAAAAATAAAAATTGCTAAAATTTTGTTTGGGTAGTGAAATTTTGGCAAAATCTTTTCGGCAAAACGGCAGGATCCCGTCAAAAATACCTATAAAATCCCTACATTTTCGACAAGTTCTTGATATTGATTGTCGCTGAGATAAGATTGCGACTAGATTTTGAACTTTTCTAATTACGGAAATTGTGCTTCTGTTAATTTAAGTATGAACGTAAACCAAGCAAACGGAGCGTGTAAGGATCGTAGCAGATGGCGTTCTGTAGTATCTGCCTACCGTGAGAGTGAGTATATGTATGTATAAGTTACCGGCCAAACCCGATTCTAAGATGAACTAGTTTCGCCTAAACCAAACCAGTTCATTCGCTTGCTCTTGCATCCTATGTCGACGGAGCTCCGCTTTGCGGATCTCCTATTTCTGTGTAAAGGGTTTAAAGTAACCTAGCCAAACCTAAACTCGAGGTGCCCTTCGCTTGCTCTTGCATCCTAGGTCGTGAACTAGTTTGGCCTAGGCGAAACTAGTTCATCCTAAAATCGGGTTTGGCCGTTAACATATATATGTAAGAGTTCGTGGAAAAGATTGCTATTCTTACTGAATTTCTTTTGAACTTCCTTTTCGCTCACGTTTTCTTATCGAAAGAAAACAGACACGAAATTTGTTTGATGTTCTTAATAAATTGAATACACATCCAACATCAGTCTGGGTAGTAACAGACCTTGGCAGTCACGTAACGTGACTCTTATGTTATTTACACAAGATATATATTGGAGTGAAAACGCGCGTTAATGAAATGTAACACCAATGCCCATAGAAAACATTTTACTAGTTTGACAATGCATTTCTTAAAAGTGGTCAAAAGAGATGTCAAAATAATAGGTTATTTTCGACGACACGTCAATGTAATACCGACATTGTCACAAACTCCATTTATTAGCATCAGTCATACGTAATGACAAGTCAGTGTCCTGAGTGGCAATTCTAGTAATTTTAAGAAAGTTCACAGTCTGATCTCAGTCTCAATCTGTCAAAAATTACTCTAATTTCCCTATATGTTTGACAAGTTTTTGACATTGATTGTCGCTGATATGAAATTGCGACTAGATTTCAAACGTTTCAAATTACGGGAATTGGCCTTCTGGTGTAGGCATGCTTATTACCGTTCGGTAACGTTTAGTAATACAATTAAGGTAAATTAACCTATCATTTTGATATTTCATTTGGCCACTGACACGTCATTGTGAAGTCATATTTTTGGATTAGCTTAGTCTATTTTGAATACCAGTTTTTCGAAGATCTACCAGTATTCCAACACTGTCAAGCGTCCATTATGAATGAAAGAAATGACGTTCTTTTAGCACAGGTGGTAACAGCGTTGTCTTAGGCCCGGTGCCCTATATCGGCATCGGCACGGCTGAGGATTTTTATGCGACGAATAAAAATGTAACTTAATTGTCAAGTCTCCACGACCTACAACTCGTAACGCTGTTTACATCGCTCGCTATTTAAAATTTAAAATTTATTATAATATTTAGCCAATTATGATTAAAAAAAACAGAAACTGTGAAGAATAAGTGATATAACTAAGTGACATTATTGGTAACAATTAGTGACGACAAGTGATGTAAGAAAGAATAACATTTTTGTGATCTTATTGTTGTACGTGTTATAACTCTCAAACTATTTATCAAAGTTAATATATAATAGAAACATTGTGACAAGGACCATTATTGGAGAAATAGTGTATCGGGGGTGCCATTGCAATTACATCGGGCGAGATAATTGAATTGGAAAACCGTTTGATAAAATATTTTTATAAAAATTGTACTTTGAACCCGACACCTAGCTCCAAGTGGTGAGTAGAGGCACTACAAAACAAAACAATACTACCCGTCTGATTATAATTATTTATACCACAGATTACTAAATAGTTTGATTATACTGACAACTACTGCCATTCTGGCCCCAAGCGGTAAGTGGATGAACTAAAAACAGTGCTACCAACCACACCATAGACAAACTGGTCACGAGTAATACCAGATCAAAAATTAATATCCAGACAACTACCGCCATAACGACCCCAAGTGGTGAATAGTGAAACTAAAAATAGTGTTACCAACGAAAATAATTATGGATGACAACATAACTTTTCGTAATGCTCGATTATGCAGATCGAGTTCGTTATGTAATATGACTGCGGATAATTCCGCTCTGTTCGACACAACAATGATAAGTCTTCCAAATACTTCTATAATAAATACCAGTCAAACTATTGAACTACAAGAAAAAGTTAACCAATTATCCGAAGATCTACAAAGCGCCCATCAGGAAATAGATAATTTGAATTCTGAAAACTTTAGGCTAAAATCAGATTTACAAAGATATATAAAAATTGTAAAGGCATACAAAGAAATAAACACCACTGACACAAAAAACTTGACGCCTCTTTCCGCACGAAAACGGAAATCCATACAAAATCAAGTAACGCCTATAGCGAAAAGTAAGCAATCTGTTGCAACAACACAGGAAATTACAGATAACAAACAAACAGGAAAAAATAAGACTAAACCTGCAGAAATGACTGAAGATACACTGGAAAGTAGCAGGAATCCAGGAATAGAATTAGACTCAACCGCTGCTACAAAAATAATCGAAAAGTCTAATAAAAAAATTACTAAAAATAATTCGTATGTTAGTAAGGAGAACCACCAACGAGTACATCTAGTATCAAGAAAAGACAAGCAAAGAAAAAGAAAACTGTGTGTACTTACCACCTGCAACTACTCTTGCCCTGTTGAAATAATAGAAGATACTTTCGGCGAACACTTCGAGTTCTGTCATTATGTTACACCCAATTGTAGAATGAAGGAAGTATTAGCAAATGTTGCGAAAAAGGTTCAAGATTTTAGTATGGACGACTATTGTATAGTGAGTATTGGAGAAAGGGAATTTAAAGATTCGGCAGACCCAATCGAACTTGTTAAACTAATTAGAGAATCCTTAAAACCAATAACTCATACTAATGTAATCATATGTGTTCCAACTTACGTAAGAGGAGCACTTATTTATAATTATCGCGTTGAAATCTTTAACAATTTATTATATATGGACATACTAAATTACAATTATGCGTATTTTTTTGACACGAATCGTGACCTATCATTGGAAATGTTTTCAGATTATACAGGACAACTTAATAGACTTGGCATAAAGTGTATATTTAAAAGTATTTTTAGTCGCATACTCATTGACATTAAGAATTACCCACTGAATTACGATGACAAAACTTTGCCAATATCAAGGGAGAATGAAGGACATAGTAGCAACACTTTTTTTCGTACCAGTATCTAACAAAACACAAAGATCTCAAAAACAAAAACTTACTCTATTCCATCAAAATATAGCCGGAATACTGAATAAATTAGATTTCTTTGAAATAGCCATTGCTGAGTTGACGAAAGAGATGGGGGGCATAGACTTTATATGTCTTAGTGAAACTTTCATACAATCTGGACATGAAAGTAATCTAAAACTTGCAAACTATAAATTAGCTGCAAATTACTCAAGATCTACCAAAAAACGGGGTGGTTCGTGTATATTGGTGAAAGAAGGCTTATCCTACACCCCACTACCAATAACAAATGAAGTCAGTAATGATTTTTGTTTTGAATGCTGTGGAATAGAGGTTCCGAGTAATAAATTAATATTAGTCTGTATTTACAGAACTCCTGACTCTGATATACAGATATTTTTAAGAAAATTAGAATTGTTGTTACTCAGATTAACCCGTACGAGTAGAAATCATGTAATAATATGTGGAGACTGGAATGTGGACTTACTAAAGGATACTAAGCAAACAAGGGATTTAATATCAATCTTAGACAACTTTAACTTATTGCCACATATAAAAGTGCCCACAAGGAAAAATAGCTGCCTTGATCAAATAGCCAGTAATATATCGATCAGAGACATTAAAAGTAGTATACATCATCTAGCCCTCTCAGATCATGATACTGGGCAGTCATTAGTTTTCTTTCTTGACAAACCTAATGACCCATCAGAGATTAAAAAAATCCTCTATGAAGTGAAAAGAGACTACAACAAAGACAACATAAAAAAATTTATTGACTGTATATCGGCCTTAAGTTTTTATGAAGTTTATGAGGAAACAGACTGTGATAATGCTTTTAATATATTTCATGACTTATTTATTCTATTTTATAAATTATGCTTCCCAGAAATAATAATTAAAAAATATAAGAAACCAATAAAAAATAAATGGATCAGTAAAGGTATAAAACTATCATGCATAAAAAAGAGAACCTTATATTATAATCACCAACATAACGCTCTCAGCAAATCAAATCATAAAAGAATATATCTAACCTATTCTAAAATACTAAAAAAATGCATATCACATTCACAGTTGATTAATAACAAAAATTATATTAATAATTCTAAAAATAAATGTAAGGCAACGTGGTCTATTATAAAAAATAATTTAAGTAATGACGAAAACTGTAAAAATGACATCAAAGAATTAATAATAAACAATGAAATAATTTCTGATCCTAATGACATATGCAATCAATTCAATAACTATTTTATAGAACTGACCCAAAAAAACCCTAGCAATAATAATGACGCAAATAAGAACATTGACATTTCTATTAATCCAAACAGTATTTTTTTGACACCGGTAGTAGAACAGGACATATTAAAAATTATTACCTCTTTGAATGATACTAAAGCAACAGGATATGATGAGATTACTACAAAAATAATAAAATTAAGTAAAAATATCATTGCGTTACCTTTAGCTTATATAATTAATCTATCATTTGAAACGGGAATATTCCCAACTAGATTAAAGCAATCAATAGTTAAACCGGTATTCAAAAAAGGTAATACTACGGATATGGGCAATTATAGGCCCATTACACTGATACCTATCATATCAAAGATTTTTGAAAAAGCAATGTATGAAAAATTAATCATTTTCTTAAATAAAAACAATATACTTACAGATAATCAGTTCGGTTTTAGGAAAAATAGTTCAACCTCACTTGCTTGCTTTTCCCTAATTAAACTTATAACCGAAGCTCTAAATAACAGAATGTCTGTACAGTCAATATTTTTAGATATGAGCAAGGCATTTGACTTTGTCCCACACAATCGCTTACTTTGTAAAATGGAGAAGTACGGCATAAGAGGCAATGCACATAACTGGTTTAAAACTTATTTGTCAGGTAGACAGCAAAAGACAGTAATCTCAAAAATTGCCAACAATGTGAAAAGAGAATATTGTTCAGAAGTTAAAATTAATAGTTGCGGTGTTCCACAGGGGAGCGTATTAGGGCCTCCATTATTTATTATATATATTAATGATCTTTGCATGAACTTAAAACAAGATTGTACACTATTTGCGGACGATACTACTCTGACCATAAAATCTTTGAATAGGAATGACTTAGAAACTGACACAAACAACGAACTATTTTGCGCTATAAAATGGCTGGAATGTAATAATTTACAGGTTAACATTGAAAAAACAAAGTTAGTACAGTTTCAAACTAATAACTCCTCGATAAAACCTGCCAACATACAATACTCTAATACAATATTAGAACCAGTACCATCAACTTTATTCTTAGGAATCGTTATCGATGAAAAATTGAATTGGAAAGAGCACGTGAAGAGAGTCTGTACAAGATTGGACAAATTTGTGTTTGCTCTTCGAAAACTGAGACGCATAGCTAATACAGAAACAGCTCTTAACGCATATCACGGATATGTCTCATCAGTGCTTCGTTATGGATTAGTGATATGGGGTAACTCAGTAGACGTAAACAGAGCCTTCCTAGCACAAAAAAAATGTGTAAGAGCGGTTTATGGAGCGGGATATTTGGAACATTGCAAACCCGTATTTAAATCACTAAAAATTCTTCCACTTCCTTGTCTATACATTTTTGAAGTCTGTTTGTTTGTAAAGAAATATTCTCACTTGTTCCCATTATATGAGCACGTTTCCAAAAGAGTACAGAACAGAAATCCAAACGAATTACTGGTACCTAGACAGAGACTACATTTATACAGCAGGAATTCCTATTGCATGGCAATCAAAATTTTTAATAAACTACCTGCACGCATTAGAGTGTTGCCTACTAATAAATTTAAGAAATTAATTTTCGTTTGGCTTTTGGATAAATGTTTCTATTCAGTTAATGAATTTTTAAATCAAAAATATTGACATTATATAATTAGTAGATACTTGTATTGACATTGTATTAGCAATAAATATTGACATTGTATTAGTAATAAATATTGACATTGTATTAGTAATAAATATTGACATTATATTAGTAATAAATATTGACATTGTATTAATAATAAATATGGATTGACATTTTCGGAATATTTTTTGACATTATCATAATATTGTTCGATGACTTTTTATTGCATATTGACATTATATAAAATAGTTAACTTTGAATAACATTTAATTTTTAATTATGTATGCTTAGAAATAATGTGGTCCATAAAGTACACAAATATTATTATTACTACTATTATTATTATGATTTTTTTATGTTTGTTTGCTTGATTTAAAATTTTATTTAATATAGCATGATTTATAACTAGTGACTCTGTAAATTAGATACTCATTTTATATTTCTACACCAGCAATGGTAGTATATGTGATTCCGTCTAATATTAAGATCTTTATGTACCATGTACTCAGAAATAAACGATTCTATTCTATTCTGTATGACAATAAAATTTACGTATCTATGTAATAGAAAACAAACAGCCCATTTATCAAATTAAATTTCAGTCGACAACATCCATCGGTTTCTTACTAAACGTCAACTATGTATATCCGACGATCCTTCATACTTATCTCTTTTGTTGACTGCAGGTACATAATCTGCGTTCGCAATTTACTTGCCAAACACGTAAACAAATATGAGTTATTGGAAAAATAACTTTCATTCCTACACAATAAAGTTCAGTTTACGTTACAACTTCTTTTTAAATAATGCTAGTTACTCATAAAAATAGTTAATCTATACTTATAATAAATCTGTAGAAGTGAAAATTCTATATATTGAAAATATCAAAAAAATAAATGGCAAGTGTTACTAGACCGACACCGAACCCAAAAATGTGATTAAAAAATGGTTTGTCTCTCTGTCTGTCTGTTTGTTCAGGCATCACGCAAAAACTACCGGTTCGATTACCTACGAAGAAACTTGGTATAATTATTCTTTAATATCCTGGGCACCACACTGGGTACTTTTTATCCCGGAAAAGTATATACCATAAAAAACAAACTTAATTTTGCGGTTCGATTCCTAGACCCGATTACTGTACCAACCGCAAATAATAAGTTTGTCGTATGTTACGTCACCCGTAGTGGAGTTCACTAAGGGGCGCTGCACACAGCTAAGATACTATAATATTTTATCTTAGGGTCAGTTCACACCGAGACGCGACGCGACGCGCAGTTTTCAAAATAGAAATACAATTAAAGACCTTATCTACTACACTAAAAGGTCTTTAATTGTATTTCTATTTTGAAAACTGCGCGTCGCGTCGCGTCTCGGTATGAGCTGACGCTTAAGATACAATATCGCTCGCCTTACAATTCAATGGACTGTCACAAACGACGAAGATAATAAATAATCTATATACTAATAATAAAGCTGAAAGGTTTGTTTGTTTGAACGCGATAATCTCTGGAACGACCGGTCAGATTTGAAAAAATCTTTTTTCATTTGATAGCTCAATTATTGAGGAAGGCTATAGGCTATTTAATATCACGCTATGACCCTTAGGAGCCGAGCAAAACGAAAAAAAGTCAGAATGAAATTAAAAAAAAAAGAACGCTAAGCGAATACGAAGTGTTGCGACGGGGTGGGGGTACAAGAAATTTCACGCGGACGAAGTCGCGGGCAGAAGCTATATCAAATAAAGTTGATATTTGTTTAACTTAAAATAGCATCAATTGGGAACGTAAATTTGAATAAACCTTATACAGGATGGCAAGGACATCGTCACTCAACTATGAAAGTTATCAGATCTCATGTAGAGCCAAGCTTCTAACTCTACACGCTCTAACTTCACAAACTCTACACCTTAGTTAAAATATGTGACTTGGCCGTTTCGCTACCATCACATGGGCGTAAGGTGAAAAATTTATTCACTGTTCATTACTTTTCTGTTATACAATAGTTTTTGTAGTAACGGAACGGCCAAGCCTCATATTATGACTAAGGTGTAGAGTTTGTGAAGTGTACGCTTCGCTTGAGGGGGAGTCCTGTAGCTGCAACACATACCTACATACATCATGCGCGCGCGCCGGGCGGCTAGTGGAATACTGACAGCGCAGGCGCGGCGCAAGCTTTTATATGCGAGCACGAAATGCAAACCTTTTCGTCTTACCGACATATTATTTGATTTATTTTATAGTGTTAGGCATGTCGGTAGCCGCTAATAATCTTGTAAATATTTTTGTGTATAATAGGTGTAGTTTTGCAATAAATGGTCATTCGCATCTGAACCGTCTTTCACTCCAGACACTGTTAGGGACTCCTACCTCAACAAATGCATGGGCCCGCTCTTGACCTCGATCACGCCTGATGGAAAGCGATGGATCAGGTCTGTGATTGAACGAGCGTGCCCAGAAGATGCCTAAGGCACTGGAACTTCCACGCATCGACGAAACACAGCAGGCTGCTTGACTCCGGTGGGAGGGTAATCGTAAACCGGGCGGACTTTAGCCCTACCACCGAAAGGAAAGAATTGGCCAGTCAAACAAGGTGTTGGGTGTGATGGTCCAGGATGCGCCGAGCGCTTGGTCCGGTTGAGTAACTGCCGAAATAAACTGCGCTTCACGAGGAGGCTTCTTCATGCATCCCAAAAATATCTACCGCAGCCACCCCCGCCCTTCGTCCCATCGCGTCGTCGGCCTGTTCTTTTCATAATACTAAAATCATTATTGACCTGCGAGAGGTCAAAAAGGTTCAAAAGGCAAAATGGGTTAAAGGATTCCTGACATAAGGTGTAGTCGTTACTTATGAATATCCGTTTATAATCCACCTGTCACACCGGAATGTAACATCACACCATCATCTGTCTAGCCTTTTCCCAACTTGTGGGGTCGGCTACCAATCACACCGCTTGTAGCTGAATACCAGTACTTTACATCAAGCGACTGCCTATCCGAACTCCACAACCCAGTTACTGGGTAACACGATACACATAGTGCCATCCACGAAGACGCGCCCCACTCTTCTACTTAATCGCTTACAGTACAAGTGTGCAACATTCCGCTGGTGTTTTAGTTTTGTCGATACACAGTAATTACTTATTAGTGGGTAATTCGAGTGTATCAAAAAACTTAAACCCGTGCGGAATTAACTAGCGATAATCACTAGCGATTAGTAAGAGGAGTGGGGCCTGGCCTCGAGGGCTCTTGGGCCTCGACTGGAGGCGTTCTTAAGCGCATGTTTGGAGAGAGGCCAGTTTCCACGCCGTTGGAAGACGGGGAAGCTGGTCCTCATTCGGAAGCCAGGGCGCCCTGCGGACTCTCCGTCCGCATACCGGCCCATCGTGCTGCTCGACGAGGTCGGCAAGCTCTTTGAGAGAGTCATTGTGGGCCGCCTCGTCGGGCACCTGGGTCTCGTCCTTGACAGCCGGTGGAACTTCGTCGAGCATTTCCGACGTTTGGCCCCCAAACTGGAACGGGCCGGGGCCGCCTTCAAGCGGCTCTTGCCCAACCTGAGGGGGCCAAACGCCTCCTGCCGGAGGCTTTACGCGGGGGTCGTGCGGTCCATGGCCCTATACGGAGCCCCGGTGTGGGCGCGTTCACTGCGGCGGCGAGCCGCCCACTACCTGAACGCGCCCCAGAAGGTGGTTGCCGTAAGGATCATCCGGGGCTACCGCACGATCTCGGGCGAGGCGGCAAGCCTCATTGCCGGACTGCCGCCATGGGATCTGGAGGCGATATTCCTCGCGCGCCTGTATGAGTGGCGCGCGGAGGCACTACGCCGGGGGGAAGTTCCGCTTCCCCGGCAAATTGCTGCGGAGCGGACGGATCTCCGGCGCGATCTCATGGCGACATGGAAGGAGCGACTGTCGCAACCCAGCGCAGACCCCTCTTTGAGGAGTGGCTAGAGAGGCGCCACGGCGCCCTCACCTACCGCCTGACGTAGGTCCTCACCGGACACGGAAGTTTCGGGAGGTTCCTGCACATCATCAGGCGGGAGGAAACGCCCGGGTGTCACCATTGCTAGGATCGCCCAGAGGACTCGGTGGAGGTCTGCACCGCTTGGGCGGAGCACCGCCGTGTCCTCGTAGAGGCGATCGGCAGCGGCGGCGACCTCTCGCGCCCGGCCCTGGTGCAAGCCATGGTCCGGGGCAAGAGGGAGTGGGAGGCAGTCACCTCCTTCTGCGAAGCAGTCATGCTAGCGAAGGAGGTGGCGGGACGCCTCAGGGAGAGAGCCTCCCTCCCGTCCCAGCCGCCGCGGGAGACGCTCCGAGCGTCGGGAGCCGCGTGACGACTCCCAGCCAGCGTAGGCGCGGGCCTACGGGCGGAGAGTAATGGGTAGCTCACCGTCCGATCAGGACCAGGCCCGTGCCGGACGGCGCGTACATGTTCCACGCGCGCCTCAAAGAGATGTCAGCATCGAGGAGGGGCCCCATAAGGCCTGTTGCGCTTTGAGTGCATCGTGCACGGAGCAATATATTTTGTCTCATTTAGATTGATCGCGACGGACACAGGTTTTGATGAGACTGTTGTTTTCGTTTTTCTTTTTGTAATGATATGTTCTTGATTACTAGTTTATTTATTTATTTATAAGTAGGTATAAAAAGTATGTATTAGGTATGTTGAAGCTGTGTGTACTCCCCGTCACTTTTCCCTAAAGGTTCATTCGAAAACCAGCGTCAGATAGCGTCTGTCTGGCATTAATGCTGAAACGAACCTTTTTGGCGCAGCCGTGAGGCACACACTATTGTTGTTGTAACATAGTTGTTTTTTATTTTGTATTTTGTGTTTCACGAACTGTGTCAAATAAACTTTTTTCTTTCTTTCTTTCTTTCTTTCTTATAAGGTCGAAGCCTGCCGGTTCAGCGGGATTGTCTGAAAGGGTTACCGCTGGCCCGGAACATTAAGGGCTAAGGAAGGAACACGGGTGAGTTTTAGTCAGTAAGAGTCTGACACTCCCTTCCACTCCACCCAGAGCGGGAGGGGTCATTTGATGATTTCCCATCCGAAAAAAAAAAAAAAAGGATTTTGCTAATCCATTGGTTCATAATTATGTTCGAAAAGTCTGCTCAATAACGTAAGTAAGTCAATGAATGTTGTTGAACTGTCAACACGAAATCCATTCCTACTGTTAGTGTGTTACGCAATTACCCGCTTACTACGGTGTAAATGCTTCCATTTTGAAAGGACCCGAACGCTTTCCTGGGTTCCTTCCGTGACAGGAGCATTTGAATGACACTGTAAAAGGTCGAGCCTAATAGATTGAAGCCCCGTGAAATTACCTCGGGTTTAAATCTTGGCACCCGACTATTCCGAAAATCTAACACCTGCCTCATAATGGCTTTTTCTATTCATTTGAACCTCTTTGGGTCGAGTTGCTTGATGTCTGTATTTTGATTTTTACCGACTTCAAATTTTTTTTTTATTGGCTTACATTTACTTCAACCTAGGGAAGAGTGCGAGATTCATCAAAATCGATTCAGTAATTTTCAAGATATGGACGTGTATGTGTCTGGTCTAGCTTATTGATACGAGCTACGGGTGTAGTGTCAAAGGGAGAACATCTCAAAACCTTGGTCAAATTCTAATGCAATATTTACAACAAAACTATTACCTACATATTACAAACAAATATTTCAGTTTAAAAAAAAAATTAAATCGACTTGAAAAAGAAATTAACTCAAAATTATGAAATACCTAGTCCCTGTAATAGGGAAAGAAACATAACATACATAATCAGCATTCTGTGTTACCACTGCTGGGACACAGGCTTCCTCTCTTTGCGAGGGAGTGGGCTGTAATAATAATAATAATAATTTTATTATCAGGCAACTAAGGCAAATTGGTAAAATACACAAAATAATCTTATACAATAATAAACTAATACACATTAAAAACCTTAATACTATAACTATACACGTAACTTTGTCGGCGTCGTGTTTCGCTGCGTGGTATCGCGTAACCGTCCTCGGAAACGTCGGTATACGACACCTTTCGGCCAAAAGTCCTCTTTTAGACAGGTCTGTAGATGTTGGGTTGGAACTCGTACCACGAATGACTTAGAGTTGATGTTGTGGCGCGATTTCAACCTTTCGACCCTTAGAGTGCAGTTGGTCTTCACCTTCAAATATTGCACGACTTCCTCAGTTGTCGTGGAGTGATGCAGACGCGAAAGGTACAGCTGCGTGCGTCGTAGGCACTGGAGGGCGCAGCAGCATGTTGGGTCCACTCGGTGCGGTGCCACAAAGGTTACGAGAACAGGGCTTCTTCTTCTCCACCACGCGGGCCATGTGCGGGTAGGTAGATATCCCAGGCAGAGTGATCACGTGCTGCCGTGCATAACGAGGCTCAGGGGAGTCCCTTTTACAGTCTCCCCAGGGATGTGCCTTTCAGGCGTTGCACGGGAGGGTTCCGGAATTGATCTTTTAAGAGGAACCGGGACCACCCCTTTGTGCTGATGGTGATCACCGGGGTGGTTTTAGTGAGGTAAAAATCCCACACTCCCCGACCTCCCTCCCCGGACGTCGGGTACCTTTTGAAGGTTTCCCCCCTCCAAAAAAAAAAGGTAGATATCCCATGTCTTCGAATTTTTGGTTCTAGGACATGCCATGTTTCCTCACAATGTTTTCCTTTACCTTTTTGGGAGCGGTGGTGATGAAATAATTTACACAAAGTAAAACGCCATGGTATGAACCCACGACCCACAACTCGTAAGTCAGGGCAGTAACCACTGGGCTACCACTGCAGGGAAAGAAAGAAAACAAGTTTATTTGACCCAGGTTAAGAATACAATATACACAAAAATAGAAAAAAAAAAATTGTCGGCAGCATTGCCGTGCCGGGCCGTGCCGTGCCCTGCCGGGTCGTGCCGTGCCGTGCCGTGCCGTGCTCTAAGCCGATCACGCCATCGACAAGTACGTCACTCCACTTCTCTGACCGCCCCGCTTCTCGACTTGTTTTGCTACCAGTATAAAGGAGCGAGCGGCGAAGCGGCGAGGGACTTGACCAATGGACATCGTACGGACAACATGTGCTAATCTGTCTCGCGTTCCGTATCTGGTTGTATCGTGTATCTATAGTGTGTGATTTGATAGTGTGATTTTGATGATTCATGAAATTATAATCTGATTTGAACTGCAAACCGTTTTTCTATTGCGCAATAACCAGCACTACCCACTTAGTACGCCCACAGTAATTAAAATAGGCCTGATATTAATGAGACACGTTATACCTTTTCCGATATCAGAAGTGGGATTCATGTTGGTTCATGCGCAAAATCCGCGAAAAGTGAAAGTGATCGTTGACATTTAAAAAAAAAACAAATTGCAAACTGCGAACGCTTCTTAAATAATCGTGTGGATCTGTTAGAGTTGCGACGGATGCGCGATTATCGTGCATGTTGTTTTGGGCACAGGCTGTATGCAGAAATACCTTTGCCGAGTGACGCGCCTGCTGCAACTACCGCCATGTTTGAAAAAGGTCAACGTGCTGGAAATAGTGAACGGCGAGTGCCCTCAGGAACGTTAGAGAATAAAGGTGAGCTGTATTGTTTTATTATGGATTCTGGTGCTGAATGCTCATTAGTAAAAGCGAGTTGTGTGTCCAAATTAAGTGGCAAACGAGTTAGTAATGATAATATGGCGACTGGTATAGGTCAAACACTGTATTCAGCACAGAAAAATTCTTATGACTAAGTGTAACGATTAGCGAGCAAAAATTTAATTATTAGATGTTCTACCCGACATCTACTTGCAAAGTAATATGATAGAACAAAGGCAGCTATAATAAATTTCGTGTTATTAGAAAACGAAGAACAAAATCAGATTATCCGACTAGGCTAGATCGGAAGTTCAGAGGTCCCTTTAAAGTAGCTTTAAATTCTAATCGTACGTATAAGTACGCTCACGATCACATACGAAAGATGCCTCTAAGTAGTGTACCTAAAACGGTGAGGAGAGTTGCTCCACTGAGTAGTTAAAGCACATACCATGGCTAGGTCGCACTGTACGCACTTGTCTGTAGTCGTAACTGCAACATACTTGTGAGTTGTTCAGGGAGCGATGGGCAGCTGGTGGTGCAGCGGGGACCAGGGTCTTAAAGGAGACTATTGTTGTGTTGGTCTTGTGATGACCTGGGAGTCGTGGACTCTATGTGAAGTGAAGTGTGTTGGTCGTATCACTTGAGGTGATGACGATATAGGTGGCATGAGTGTCACTAGCTGTTGCGGCAGCAGGGCCATGAGCGTTGTATGTGATCTAAGTTGATGTACTATCTGACCAATTATTACTAAGGCTTGGAGAAATCTTTTGCTGTCGATGATTGCTATAGTTTTTATTAAATTTTTGTTAAGTAATGCGTTCCGATAACATGTGGTCAGAATTGGCCGAGTGGAACGGTTATGTAACGTTTGATATAATAGCAAAAGTTCTAACGATCATAAGACCTAATTTTATTGAATATACTTTTTTTTTATTACGATCAAATGATATAATAAATTATTTCATTTTGCCTAGTTCCGTGTGGTATAATGAACGTTATATAAAAAGCACCATAAACAATTTGAAAATTACATATATGAAATAAACGTTATACTAGGTGAGGTTGGAGGGACTGAAAATTGTATCAAATATAACATTAGATCATACGAAATTGGGTTGAATGTTTTTATAGCATATGAAAATTTTATCATATGAAAGTTATGTCAAGTAAAATAAGACTATCTGTTGGAACATGCACTGCTGTTGGTTTTTGTTGGTTACAGGTTAACACACAAGGACGTGTGCAAACAGAATGGCAGTGTCGGACAGCGCTGCACTCTTTGGATCTCCTGTACGAATAATCGCTGATCAAGGACGGTGCTTTGCGTGCAAGAAGTGTCACGACTTCTGCCAAGGAGGCAGTGACAGCGAGTGGATGTCTGTATCATTGAGCCAGCTACAGATTTATTGTCTACCGAATCTGATGAGTCGTTTTCATTTTGTTTTGACTCGGGGTACTGAGTGTTTCTCTGGTAAACCACAGTAAAAACGGTTGCATTGCTATATATAGCCCAATCTATATAACAATGCAATTTTTAAATAGTTACGAATGATGCCAGTAGGTCATGTACCAGTCGAAGTAGATAGTGATCACAGTGGTGATGAGCAAGCCTACATTATGGGAACCGAACGGGTGGGGTTCTCTGTCTGCCGTAGTAAAAAGTGTGTAGTCAATGGTTAATGCACACAGATACATGCGCTGGATGTGTAAAAGCAATGCGATTGCTAGTCGGCCGGAGAGCCGTGGCATTAGTGGTTTACTCGTGCTTGGTTTCCAGGTGTCTAAGGCTCTTAGTAAAAAGGATTATTGTTGTAATGTGGATAACGATAGTACATGGCTCTGGTTGATGTTTTTTTGGTCAGTGGGTCGTCTTAGGGGCGTACATACAAATACGCTCTATGACCGTGTTCGGAAGATGCCCGAGGGCCAAGTACCAATTGAGATTGTAGGCATCACTTTAGTTTGTGTACTCAGGTTCTCAGTTCATTGGGTCCGAGACCGTACCAGAGTATCGTGGGTACGTGGTATACGCGGTAGCTCGGGGTAGTATGGTCGGGTCTAGCCTTGAAGCCAAGACCGTAGAGTCAAGGACGACTCGGCATTCCTGCGGGAAATGCGTAAGTGACAAATGTGTGGGACCATGAATGGGATGCCTGAGGTTTAGTTTTCTTTGACTAACGTAGTGTGGAATCGTTGTACTTGGTCTCGGTAATCTCGAAACTAGATAGTTCAAGTTCTAAGATTAGCCTAACTTTTTGTTTCTAATTTGAGTGCTTATTGCAAATATCGTAAAATAAAACAGATTTTATAGTCGAGTCCCTTTTAATTATCTCATCTGTCATCATCTTCATGGGAGGTTGCGAAAAATGGCAGAAAATCGGAGTATTACTGACAAATTTGAGAAAAGTCAAGTAATAATCTTGTTGATGAAACAGAGCAGAGATTAAGTTGTCTGTATGTGTGATGATAATTTGGATCAGAGGTTCATTTGTGGCTGTGCTGGAACTAGTAGTCCACGAGTACATGATAGGTAGTCAATTCTGTTAAATGGGTTTCGTGAGAAACCACTAAGTCCGGGAGTGACTTGGCAATTCGAGAGGGGTGCGCAAATTAATGGTTGAGTAACTGGAAGTTACTAGATAGTATGAGACACGTGCACCTTAATCTCAGATTTTTTTTTTTCTTCAGATTTGTTAATCAAATAATGAGTGATGAACTATGTGATACTTTGCGGTGTATGTTTGCAGATTATCACACGAGGACGTGTGGGGGCAAGATTGCCGTGTCAGCGAGACTCTTATGAACGCCAGCACCACCCGGCGGCGCTCGACAGACTCTAGCCTGAGTTCGTGTGGAGTCGAGGAGAGCGCACAGCGGTGTAACGAGTCTGCGTTGGCTCTAGCGTGTGTTGGGGTCACGGAAGCATCGTACGTTCCCGCGACCCCTGGCGTAGGTGTGAGATGGAACACCGGGGTGGTTTTTACTCAGACTGAGTCTGACAGACCCCTCCGCCCGCCCTGGGGCGGAGGACATCCATGAGGATTTTCCACCCCGGAAAGCGTATCACGGGGCACAAATTATACTTTATGTCCGTTTATTCGAAACCAATCAATAGTAACGGGAGCTGATGTCCATAAAACTAATGATGACAGTTAAAAAAAAAAAGAATTGCTAACATCATTGTAGGGTTAAACCGGACCAATGATTTAGCTATAGGGAATAATAATATTCCGGACTAGCCAAAATTCTGAAGGGTTTGCATAAAAAAAAAAAACCGGACCAGAATTTGTTGATCTGAAGGGATTGTAACCGGACCAGATCTTGTTAACCTGTTAATCTGAAGGGTCAAAAAAAAAAAAAGAGACCAGTCCAGAACTTGTTAATCTGAAGGGTCAATAAAGACCGGTCCAGAACTTGTTAATCTGAAGGGTCATTGAAGACCGGTCCAGAACTAATTCTTACCAGTCTGTCAATAGGGTCTAGATTGTAAAGTACGATTTTTGGTCAGGATAATCGAACGATTTATGCTTATTACAGATGTATGAAGTGTAAGCGTACGAGGACGTCCGCAAGTCAGTATGGCCGTGTCGGCGGCATTGCCGTGCCGTGCCGTGCTCTAAGCCGATCACACCATCGACAAGTACGTCACTCCACTTCTCCGACCGCCCCGCTTCTCGACTTGTTTTGCTACCAGTATAAAGGAGCGAGCGGCGAAGCGGCGAGGGACTTGACCAATGGACATCGTACGGACAACATGTGCTAATCTGTCTCTGTCTCGCGTTCCGTATCTGGTTGTATCGTGTATCTATAGTGTGTGATTTGATAGTGTGATTTTGATGATTCATGAAATTATAATCTGATTTGAACTGCAAACCGTTTTTCTATTGCGCAATAACCAGCACTACCCACTTAGTACGCCCACAGTAATTAAAATAGGCCTGATATTAATGAGACACGTTATACCTTTTCCGATAAACTTATAATAGTAGTAGCTTTTGCTCGCGGCTTTACCCGAGTGGAGGTCGGAAATTATTTACAGAAATTTCAACCCCCCATTTCGCCGTCTTAGGCGTGGAATTGCGAAAACCCCTTTCTTATTGGATACCTACTCTTCACAAAAAACACACCCTCGAAATTTCATGTCTCTAGGACCAGCGGTTTAGGCTGTGCGTTGGTGTATCAGTCAGTCAGGACTTTGAATCCATACTTATTAATTACTAGCTTCTGCCCGCGACTTCGTCCGCGTGAAATTTCACCCTCTTAGGGGTGGAATTTCGAAAAATCCTTTCTTAGTGGATACCTACTCTTCACAAAGAACACACACTCCAAATTTCATGTCTCTAGGAGCACCGGTTTAGACTGTGCGTTGATATATCAACAATCAGTCAGTTTACCATTTTATATATATAGATTATAAATGCGAAAGTGTGTCTGATGAAATTTGGTATAGAGATAGTTTGAGTCCCGGGAAAGGACATGGGATAGTTGTTATCCCAATATTCCCACGGGATCGAGGCTTCGACTGCGGGTGAAACCGCGGGGCGCTGCTAGTTTTATATATATTATTATAGACTAGCTGCGCCCGCGGTTTCACCCGCGTAAATGTCGATCCCGTGGGAATATCGGGATAAAAGTAGCTCTTAAGAGGTCATTGTACTCATCATTATGAACAACTTTTACTATGGGACCAAACCTGAAATCGCGAAAAAAAAAATCTGCTGTTCCCTACATTTTGACGAATATAAACATAAATGTAGGGAACAGCTGATTTTTTTTTCGAGATTTCAGGCTTCGTGCCCAATTTCAAGTTTCTAGGCCGGTTAAAAGTTTCCAGGCCGGCTAGAGTAAAAATTTAATACGGGACCCTCTGTATGCGAGCCAAACTCACACTTGACCTCTTAGTTTCTAGGCCGGCTAGAATAAAAATTTAATACGGAACCCTCTATTCGCGAGCCAGACTCACACTTGACCATTTTTAAAAAATTTGCTTTATTTTCATGCTAATGGTTAGCTTCGTGCCAAATTTCAAGTTTCTAGGCCTACTAAAAGTCCCTAAACATTTTGATTAGCTCTATGTGAGTGAGTCAGTCAGTCAGTCAGTCAGTGACACTTTAGCTATTTTGAAAAGTCCATATCTTCGAATCTATTAAAGCTACAGTTATGAAATTTGGTATTCGAACTAAGAGCAGTCATGGTATTATGTATGTGAAGTTTGATACGATTTCGTGTGACAAATAGTTAGATACAGGGTGGTCAAAAGTAGCTCGAAGCGGTTCGGGTAAATAGTGCACGGCGTACATGCGGCCTCTTGCTGGAACTTGGCCTGCGCACTGCCGTGCGCTTAGATCATACAGTAACGTGCACAAAAATATACTAATTTATAAAAATGATTTCATTTTGTATGGATTGTTATTTTCGTAGCTAAGTAATAACAGCCACACGGGTCGATCGATCAGGTTAAGCTTCGCTCGGCGTGGTCGGTCCATGGCCATCTTTAAATACCGAGACACCCCGTGTTTCAGAAAGCACGTTAAGCTGTTGGTCCCGGCTGTAATTCTTCAGTATCGCGACCTAGGAATCAAACTAGGTCCCTAAGGAATATAAGACTGGATCATCATCTGGCTAGCCTTTTCCCAACTATGTTGGGGTCTGCTTCCAGTCTAACTGGATGCAGCTGAATAGGTACCAGTATTTTACATGGAGCGACTGTCTGACCTCCACAACCCAATTACTGGGTAATACGATACCCCTTGATAAGACTGGTTGTCAGACTTTCGGGCTTCTGACTACCCGTAAAGACTGTCAAAGATCCACGAATGAAAGCCGGGACCAATACGGCTTAACGTGCTTTCCGAGGCACGAAGGGGTCACGGTATGTAAAGATGGTCACCCATCCACAGACCAACCGTCGACCTGTGCGGCTGTTATTATTTAGCCACGGGCCCCTCTGGATACCCTAAGGAATATAAGACTGGACTAAAATGTCCCCATCCCAGTCTCCTATCGCTATTTTTCATTATCACCGACAGACTATAAAAAAAAATTCTAGTCACTTTCAAATTACTTTTCCGTATTAAGTTTTTCTAATTTAAGTGGAATTCTCATAAAAAATAATTGCCCAATAATTCATCTCATTAGAGCTGAGTGTAATTAATTGAACTTGTAATATAAAGAAGAATTTGCATTCACTACAGTCATTTCGATTTTGACTTTTGCTAAACGTTGAAATGGAACCCCTTTTTGGGAATTTTTTTTGTCTTTTTGGTAAGTAAATCACACTAATATTATAAAGGCGAAAGTTTGTGAGTGTGTGTGTTTATATGTTTGTTACTTCTTCACGCTCAAACGGCTGGACCAATTTTGATAAAGTTTTGTATGGAGGTAGTTGACACCCTGGATTAACTTATAGGCTACTTTTTATCCCGATATTCCCACGGGATCGACATTTACGCGGGTAAACATATCCAACCTATCCTCCTTTTCCCAAGATAATATAAATTAAATTATAGAACCAAATAACCTTTCTACTTATTTCCTCGAAGAGTTGGGCGGAATGTGGGTGTACGAGTATTTGTATCTATTTATAGGATACCCATAATTCGCCAGTTATATTTAAGTCCCATATAATAGGGAGTGACCCTATTGCCCTCGACCGGGCACAAATCCAGGCTCCAGGCTGCTGTAGAGAATGTCCTGACCATCATCATCTGCCTAGCCTTTCTCCAACTATGTTGGGGTCGGCTTCCAGTCTAACCGGATGCAGCTGAATACTAGTATTTTACATGGATCGACTGCCTATCTGACTTCCACAACCCAGTTACTGGGTAATACGATACCCCTTGGTAAGACTGGTTGTCAGACTTTCGGGCTTCTGACTAACCGTAACGACTGTCAAAGATCCACGAATGACAGCCGGGACCAACGGCTTAACGTGCTTTCCGAGGCACGGAGGGGTCTCGGTATGTAAAGATGGTCACTCATCCACAGACCTACCGCGGCAAGCGTAGCTTAACCTGATCGATCGACCTGTGCGGCTGTTATTATTTAGCCACGGGCCCCTCAGAGAATTTCCTGACCGAAAAACGCAATAATATTTTACTCGACCTGGGAATCGAGCCCGCGGGACCTCATTCTTGCAACCAATAGATCAGCGAAGCAGTAATCATTTTATCTTATTTTTTTTTCAGCTCTTGGATTCCTTTACTGCATATCAAAGACTATATCTGAGTTACCTCCTGTACCAAGATGGAGAGACTGGTTTAACTTACACAGCTACGACCCTGTTGAGATATCCCTGGCTGAGCCCTATTTAAATTGTACCGGGTGTCCATATGTTTACTTTCCTATATGTGGTGACGACAACCAAACTTACATTAACGAATGTAAGCTTGCTTGTAAAAACGCCGGGAGGAAAGTTCCTGTTAATATGACTAGAACTGGGCCTTGCAACATTTTTGCGACTAACGACTAGCAGTGGCGAAGGTTCCATACCACTCGATTCCTATCGGCTTCCCTTTGAAAAATGGCAGTCAGTATTCTTTATAGAAATAATATAATCATATTAAAGATATCTACTCCGGGTTACCTCTTACAAAAATGTACCCTTCGCTACTGCCAACTAGAATACTTACCTACCAACTACTTACTTGTTTTTTGGTTATTTAATTTAGTATCATTAATAGATTATTAATCTACTAACCTACTAATGACTATTAATGATACTAGCGTGGGTGACGGGTGAGGTACTACGCGCTTCGTAGTACCTCACCCGTCACCCACGCTGACACGTGTTTTTTACTGCGCAGCGACTCACCTTATGTTCCAAGCCGCCATAAAGCTTGAATCGGTCATACAATACGGTACATAAAATTTTCATAGAAATCCGTTCACCAAAGTTGCGTCGCTCCTGCCTGCGGGAGCCTTTATTACCTGCCTATAAACATCGGGTGAAATAAATATGTTTAATTGCGTTGGTTGATGTGTTTCTAATTTATGTTTTCCTATCCGGCCACTAATAATGTACCCATGACGGCTTAAAAAGGTAGGTAAAGCCTTGTGACAGACAGGCAAACAGATAAACGGACAAACAGACAAACGACGACGTAGGCTTAGTTATTATTCTATGATCCTTGCTAGACTATACATTACTTTTAAATGAGGAAAGAATGGAATAAAGGTACTTAAAATAAAAATAAATAAATAAAATTTTATTCAAGTACTAGCTGTGCCCGCGACTTCGTTCGCGTGGATGTCAGAACACAATAATGTGTCGCTTAGGAAAGGTGTAAAAGGAAAAATCTTCCGATCTTGTCTGGTAACGCTTCCCTTGCCTGAGGTTCTCAACCATAGCCCTTTCGACTGCACAGCAGTCACTGCGTCTTCAGGGTTCATAATGACAATGCGACGAATTGTCACTTTGATTTTTGAGGATAAATAAAAATGAAAGCGCCTGTTCGAGGCTAATTGTCTGACCAAATAGCCATATTATGTCCATTTGTTTTAGAATACTAAGTTAGACCGGAATAAATCATAAAATCATACCACCATTTTATCTAAAGTATATCTGAGATTAGTAGGTGAAGTTTGAAGTTAGTTTTTATAAGTCTTGTCTTCTTCTCTGCTGCTCTGCGATAAATTTAGAAATTCTTAACTTGGTATTGTAGATATCTTACATACCAATATTAAGACTTTATCATAGCGTCGAGATATCTAGAAGATAAAAAGAAGAATACATCAATGGTGTTACTCTTAAATCGTACCTACTGAAGTTTATCTGAAAAGTAGTTTGAAGTCTTTCTTAACTTATTCTGTAAACCTGTGCCCACATTTGCTAACTCTCTCTTGGTGGATAGCCATAAGATACCTTGAGGGTCGATATGGTGCATTTCCGACGTTTGGCCCCCAAACTGGAACGGGCCGGGGCCGCCATGGGATCTGGTGGCGGTAGTCCTCGCGCGCCTGTATGAGTGGCGCGCGGAGGCACTACGCCGGGGGGAAGATCCGCTTCCGCGGCAAATCGGTGCGGAGCGGACAGATCTCCGGCGCGATCTCATGGCGGCATGGAAAGAGCGACTGTCGCTACCCAGCGCAGGGCACGCCGCGACAGCGGCGATAAGACCCCTCTTTAAGGAGTGGCTAGAGAGGCACCACGGCGCCCTCACCTGCCGCCTGACGCAGGTCCTCACCGGACACGGAAGTTTCGGGAGGTTCCTGCACATCATCAGGCGGGAGGAAACGCCCGGGTGTCACCATTGCTAGGATCGCCCAGAGGACACGGTGGAGCACACAGTGGAGGTCTGCCCCGCTTGTGCGGAGCACCACCGTGTCCTCGTAGAGGCGATCGGCAGCGGCGGCTACCTCTCGCGTCCGACCCTGGTGCAAGCCATGGTCCGGGTCGAGAGGGAGGGAGGCAGTCACCTCCTTCTGCGAAGCAGTCATGCTAGCAAAGGAGGTGGCGGTATGGCTCAGGGAGAGAGCCTCCCGTCCCAGCCACCGTGGGAGACGCTCCGGGCGTCGGGAGCCGCGTGACGACTCCCGGCCACAGTAGGCGCGGGCCTGCGGGCGGAGAGTAATGGGTAGCTGGGTTTTAGTCAGTAAGAGTCTGATACTCCCTTCCGCTCCACCCAGAGCGGGAGGGATCATTTGATGATTTCCCATCCGAAAAAAAAAGGGTCGATATGGTTTTAACCAAGACAATGGCTAAAAATTTAGTTATTGTCTCGAAGACATAATTTACAATACCTTTTTACGACATGGCAGTGCTACTTGTATTGGGTGTGCACCTTGACGTATCGCTGCCGGCCGTAGTCGAGTCGACGGCAGCGAAGAGTCCTGGGACGCGGTGGTTTTCTTCTGCGAAACGGTCGTCCCGCAGAAGGAGGCTGTGGAAATGGAGAGGGAGATCTCATCCACTCACCCGGCCCGCAGTAGGCGCATCGGGCGTCGGCGGAGGGCGTACAACGCCCTCTTCCAGCCCCCCTAAACGGGTCCAGGGGCGACGAATTCGGGGACGTCTGTCACCGCCAACACATCAGGACTTGAGCTGGCGGCGCGTAGTGTTCCACGCGCGCCCCTCATTGACGTCACCAGTCGGGGGTTGCGGAAGGATCGTACGGTCCCGCAACCCCCGGCGGTGTGAGACGGAACACTGGGGTGATTTTTAGTCAGTAAGAGCCTGACAGACCTCGCCGTCCGTCCCAGGGCGGCGGACATCCATGAAGATTTTCCACCCCGGAAACAAAAAAAAAGGGTGTGCACCTACCGAACCTATACTCAATAAATCAACAGCCCGTCTTGAGGTGTGCGTTGAAGCGTTATCATGGTAAAGAAATTTTAAAAAATTCGAGAAAAAAGGCAAAAAACTATGAAAGTATGAACGTATGATAATTATGATCTTAAAACCTTATGTCACTAAGAAAATGCTTCTCTGTTAACAATGTTAGAAAGGTTGCTTGCCCCTCGAAAGAGCTCCTACATAAAGTTGCCCGTGTGTGTGTTTGTTTCGGCCTTTCTTCTCAGAGTAGTCAGATAGGAAACGCCGACTTCATCTAGTTTAAAAAATAAAAACATGATTGACGTGTAAAAGTGTTTGTACAAACCTACTTACAAAAATAAAATCATTTATCATATTATCATTGCAATCTTTGTCACTCAGAACACCACATTACATAATATTATCTTACATTATCCTCACTTTTTATTTGAAATTCTTTTAGCGCCACTAATCAAACAATCGAAAGCGATTAACATTATATTATGTAATCATTATCATTACTTTTTCAAATAACACAGGCAGAAGTGACTGTGATAGTCATCTTATAGGTAAGCCTGCATGACGTGATTATTCACATAATAATGTTATAAACACAATAATTATGTTTTCGTTAGTACTATAAAGCGCCAATAGATGTCATTACGTGTATCCAACTTGTTGTAGAATACATTAAATTGATTATATCTTTTGATACAGTGAAGCGATTGCGATGAAACCAAAACTAATCACTACTCCGAGTTCTACACTATATTTAAGTATAAAAATGAACCATATTGGTTTGGTACTTTTTACGTTGAACCTGTTCAAATCAAATTTTGTCACATCCAAACAGACAAACAGACAAAAATTCTAAAAATTGATGAAATGGCATCTGTTGGTTATCCTATAACATTCCAACTATGTTTTTTTTTTATATTTTCAATGTACAGAAACGCCTCGTCTACAGATTTATTATATGTATAGACTAAACGAATTTATTTTAAATATGTTCATTACATTTATTAAAATCTTATCTAAAATGAGATGTCCCTTTCTAATAAGGTCAAATTAAGTAATGCCGCTGCTCATAGGAACGTTTTAAATTTATTTCGAGCTTACCAAAACTTATTCGCTCCCTATTTCACATATTATAAAAAGAAAAAAAAAAGTATTTTTATCTGGAAATAAATGATTGGTAATCTCAGCACTGTTGTAAGTGATTGTACGCTTTTATAATTTTTAACATGACGATATTATTGTGGTCGTCATCTCGGTAGTAACCCTTTCTAGCCAAGTCATCTTTTACACAGACCATTTTTTTTTTGCGGATGGGAAATCATCAAATGACCCCTCCCGCTCTGGGTGGAGCGGAAGTCGGAAGGGAGTGTCAGACTCTTACTGGCTAAAACCCACCCGTGTTCCTTCCTTAGTTCTTTATGTTCCGGGCCAGCGGTAACCCTTTCAGACAATCTCGCTGACCCGGCAGGCTTCGGGCCTAAGGGGCCCCTTCCTCGATGCTGACATCTCTTTGAGGCGCGCGTGGAACACGTACGCGCCGTCCACACAGACCATCCATCGTTTCTTTGGTCTTCCCCTACGCTTACAACCATACACATTCATACCCAAAATCTTCCTGACGACATTTTCCCCAAATTCTCCGCATCACAATATGCCCATACCACGACCACCGATTTCCACGTAATTTTTCAGTCACCGTCACCGTACAATGCCTAATATTTTACCTGTGTGATAATGTGCCATTTTTAGACAGGTAAAATATAAAAGGCATTATCATTGTGTGTTACGCAATAGGCTATTTGACAATGTAAAAAATAAGGTCATAATTATTGACACTCGTATAGATTATCGCTTTTAAAATCGATTTGCATTAATTTTACTACAAAACAATGTATTATTTATAAAAAAATCCCGAAAAAACTTCATCTTTTTAAATCTGGCGCCACGTAATCGAAAACGGTCTGGATTGGCTGAACTTAAGATGACGTCATGATTTAGTAAATTTCTGTCTATCGTTGACAGAACAGATGACTTTTGTCTAGTATCTCGACCGTTTCAACGTTTGTTTACGTGAATCGTGACGTCACGACGCCATATTGTAAGGGTGCGTCCACATCTGGCGAATGTGCCGCGAATGTGCAGCCCGCGAGCCGTTTGCGAGCTACCCGCGAGCTGCGCGCGTGCGTTTTTGTTCGTGCGCCGCTCCTGCGCCGCCCGCGCGCAGTTCACGCGCGACCTAAGCGCCGTACGCGATCAGCGCGCGGGCGGCGCGAAAGTACTGCAGTAAACGGAACTGTAAGTGCGAGAATTGAGTGCGCGCAGATCGCGCGCCGCGCGCACGCCTTATACGAGCCTTGCATGAGTTGCGCTAAAGAGGCGCACCAAACCATTGCCGTGACTGCACGCACGCAGCTCGCGGGCAGCTCGCAAACGGCTCGCGAGCTGCACATTCGCGGCACATTCGCCAGATGTGGACGCACCCTTAAAGATAGCGTTTTGGCGGCTTATTTAAACAGTACATTTTTATTTACTATTTTTTAAAAGAAATACATTATGCAATTTGAAGTAATAGGTTTTTGTGGGCTCGCTAGACACCATTAAATAATCTGAGATGTTTATCAGAAACCAGTCAAATAGCCTATTACCCTGCTGGTGAATGTTCTAATATTCTGTTGTATGTAGGTAGATACTATTGACACACTAATGTATTCTCCGTACAGGAGCTTAGGTCCAATAGGTCATGCCAATCGTGACAGATGCTAATGTCTACTGTGATGAATTGCTGTTCTTGAAGCATTGGATACACGAACACACTTAGGTATCTAAATACGTAATACCAAATAGAATAATGTGTTAGAGAATGAAGTAATGTGGTTTTAAGTGTTGAGTGTGCTATGCGATAGAATTTTAGTTTTAGGTATGATGCGTCTTTTGGAATTGAGACGGTCATATTATTGACTCCAAGTGAACTTTACAAAACTTTGGCATTTAAAAGTAGATAACCGAACATTCTGGAATGTTCGATTAAGTCTGTGGGCGTAACCACACTTAAGGGGATTACAGGATCTAAACGCAAAAAACGCAAGTTTTATAATGCCTAAAAGTATATGATCAACTTACAGTAAACAAAATAAAAAAAATATATGCCAATATTCAGGATTTATGCTAGTTAGATAGTGTGTTGAAGACATAATATAACTTATTTGATATGATAGAAAAAAATCATGAAGATACCTCTAAAAACTTTCTTTTTACAACAAAAACCATACTAATATACATACAATCATTCTGATTTTTTGTCCGATTATTCTACAAGCAACTTACTAAAGCACTAGTGTTTTAATTTTTTAGTCCAAACAATAGATTTTTTGTAAATAGATAATTGCTTCATATTTTGCAATAAATTACCAGCGTTGTGTCATCATCGCGCTTCTTTTTCTTTTCTATGCAGTCCGACAGTGACCGCGCTTTAGGTCATGCAGTCCCCTTAAAACGTATAAGTATTTAGTGACTGCGCACATTTTGCGAAAATTTTATCTCGTTTCACAAAGAAAATAATTCATGTTTGACCTACGCTCCATCGAATGTGGCCGTCCCATCATGCCGTCACGTCCTACGCATTTCTGCCATGCCAATGAACAGGAAAATTTATAGGTGCGAAAGATCAGACGAAAAAAAAGTCATTCAAGATTGCATTAAAAGTTTGAATGGCACTTCAATAGGCACTTACTCACAGCAGAACTGAAAGAACTGACCGGAGAATGCTTTGAAAAAAACTTGGAACAATTAATAAAAGGGAGGAATGAAATGGAAGTGCAAGGAGAACGTATAAAAAAGTTTTCTCGCCGATGTTCATAACTCATTCTAAACTGAGCATACACTAGCACCCTTGAGAGAACTGAGCAGACCTTCGGGGAAAACTGTGGCGGTGGTGCAAGGGACAAGCGGACAAGCGGGTGAAGAATGGAAAAGTGGATTAATGAATGAAGTACATTGTATCTGAGTGGCAATCAGACGTGATGCTAAAGGAGTTTTAGTTAGGAGAATGCCATTGAAGCAAAGTTGGTCTTTTGGCACATAAGTGCCTAAAGACCAACTTTGCTTCAATGGCATTCATGGCAGATTTTCTTCTTTGTTAATAATAAGAAAGAAGAAAATCTGCACAAAAAATACCATACATCACGGATATCTATGCCATACATTGTTCCACATAATTCAAACCAATTTCTAAATATAAATCCTTTCAATCAGTGACTTATATCATACTTTACAGCCATTGATTACAATGTTCTTTTAAAATTCTGACAAAAAAAAATTATGTCTGAACTTTGTTCTGAGTCTGTTTGTCATTTTGTGACTGTGACTATTTATCGGATAGCTGATTATCCGTATCCTGGACTTATATGCGTTCATTTGGCAACTTTTTTTTTCTAATTACACAATTCCTAAATGATGGTCTAATAAAGCTGATCTATTCGCACCTTGAAAGCGTAGGCGACGTGAGCTGTCAACAGAGTCAATTCCTAGTATCAGGCGGAATAAAAGTTAAATGTTCAAAAAAAAAAAATTGTGGCACTCCAGGAGTACCGACAGAAGTGAAAATTTGAAAAAGCATAGTAATTTTATAAATATTGTTGAAGGTCATTCTTCCCAACGCGCGTTGATGTCTTTATAATGGCCAAAACTTAAAACAGAGATGTTGTTTACGGTAACAGTGTCGCGAGTTCAATGGTTTTTTCCCATCCCAAAAAATGCGCAACGCGCCTAAAGAACTTACTTCAAAAAAGTCGTTTATTCAAACTAGGCTGAGAATCAGCACTGTTTGAACATCAAAATTATATCCAGACAGTAATAATAATAATATGTGTGGGATTAGTTCGATATGGGCCAAATAAAAGCACTGATTTTCTTATTAAACTTGAATTTTATTTTTACACGTCTTAGTAGCTAACGTCCTTCCTTATTTCTTCCGTATTCCAGTCTCACACCTTCCACCTTTTTTAACATTCGTTTGCTTTCTCTTTCACTCCTTGACTATATCATATTTTCATCTCTTTCATTCATCATGCTTCACATCTTTACGTTTCATTCCATATATCTTTCATAACATTCCGATCTTACATATTATGTTTATTGTACGAAGAAACAGTGACAGTTTTCCCTTTCTGATCTGTACAACCCATTGACTGAGTCACAGGATACCTCTAAGTAAGACTGGCTGTCAAACTTCGTTGCTTGTTTTTGGTTGTAATTTAGTTTCCTACGAATTATTATTTGGAATATTTCATCCGCTATCCTCTTCTACCTCAAACCTTCCGTTCTGTGGTCCCGCACACATCAGAACTGGGTCACCTGCGATATTTATGTATAAATCACGAGACAGTTTCCGTTCTCGTGTCAACATTATCAAATGAAATAATAAACATGGACGGACGGGAGGTATTAAGGTTAAAAGCTTTATTAGCATTCTAGCTGGCATCAAAAATATATTGGTAGTGTCTGCATTTGGAAATCTAGATGCGTGGGAGTGGATTGGTGATTCCGGTGTTCCGGTCCCATCATCATCTGCCTAGCTTTTTTCCAACTTTGTTGGGGTCGGCTTGCAGTCTAACCGGATGCAGCTGAATACCAGTATTTTACATAGAGCAACTGCCTATCTGACTTCCATAACCCAGTAACTGGGTAATACGATACCACTTGGTAAGACTGGTTGTCAGACTTTCGGGCTTCTGACTACCCGTAACGACTGTCAAAGATCTACGAATGACAGCCGGGACCAACGGCGTAAACGGGCTTTCCGAGGCACGGAGGGATCTCGATATGTAAAGATGGTCACCCATCCACGGACCAACCGCGGCAAGAGTAGCTTAGCCTGATCAATCGACCCGTGCGGTTGTTATTACTTAGCCATGGGCCCCTCTAGTTCTGGTACCAATAGAACTTTTTCGAAAAAAAAAGGGAGTGGTTTTAGCAAAACCTCGTTTTATTGATGAAATTATTTATTTTCTGTGGGTAGGTTTGTATAAAAACTTTTACACATCAAAAATAAATTATGTTTTAAAACTAGATGAGTGCGGTCTTACTTATCAGAGTCCATTTTAACGTCCAGACATAATTTTGGTCAGATCATGACTGTGGTGTGACCATGTAGATTAGTGTCTGAAATGCTCTTTTGAGGGAAGAACCACACATATTTGAGTGGACCTTTAGAATAATTGCGTAACACACCATCAGTAGCAATGGCTTTAATTTGACAGTTCAACAACATTCATTGCGCTATATAAATTTCGAACATATTATATTACCTATTGGTTTAGCAATATTCAGCAGTATTATCTACGCAATTAGGGTGATGTTTTTCTCAGTACAGATGGAGACTGGGTTGGACGAAAGAGAGCATTTAAAAAAAAAAAATAAATAAATAAAAAATTCTCATGCTCTTTTTTAGCTTCCAAACTTTACATTATTCAGAATTTATAAGCTTATTTCCTTGTTGGCTAACTATCTCAGTTCAGTATTTTGATTTTCTCTTAGCGCTAGGGTAAGTAGCCCGTGAAATTAAAATTTTCTTACGTTTTTTGCAATTAGCAGGTCAGTGTCAGATTGTATTTTGAACGTGACCGTAACAAGTATGTAAAAATTGAACGCGTTTTCTACTCTAATTAATTAAAGTGATCATCGATATCATTATAAACTTCTACAAGCTGACTAAGTCCTAAGAAAAACATCAAATCCAAAGACTGATAGATCTCATTCCGTTCCAATGAGTACCTACTGAATCTTATTTCTCGAATAGTGCTGCAATTCTATATAAAATCCGTTTCGTACGCGATTGTAATCAAGTTTCGCTGAATCCAAAGACTTCTTTAATTAGACCTTGTGTTTCTGCGCTAGAAAGAATTTTATCTTTAAGACATTCAAGTGAAATAAGATGTTTAAATACTGTCAGCATTTAAATTAGCCTGAACTGGAGTTTTAGTGTTATAATCGGGTTGGGGTTGCGTACGCAAAGGGTACCAACTGCCAACGGAACCCTATTACTCCGCTATGCTAAAAAGGCTAAGGCTTCTAAGGCTCCGCTTTCCGTCCGCCCATCCGTTTGTCACAGGGCTGTATCTATTGAACCGTAATAGGTAGACACTTGAAATTTTCTGTGATCTACTACTGTGTGTATTATACTATAACAATATAGAGGTATGTGGAACTGGGTGTAAAGTTCACGCAACTTCCATAGAAAAAGGAGGATTCTCCGGCCGGAAGGGTGTTGTGTCAATTTAAAAAACTATGCTATGTAGTCAATTTAGAAAACTATTTTCCCTGACTTTATAACAGCTAGCTCTATCTTTGCGTATCATTAAAGAGGGTCGAGTGATCATATTTATTTATCTTGTTAAACATTTGCATCTTACCACGTAGCTCCTCATATTATACTTATGCATGACAGACTGCAACCGACTAAAGCCCTACGTTGTTGCTCTACCTTATAGAGGTATGAGTTCACTTATACTCTATAGAAAAAGGAGGATCCTCCGAACAGACGGGTGTTGTGTCTGGCGGGCGACTGCCCGATAATTCATGTCGGGCCGTTGTATCTATGCTAGTTGCGTGGTAAACTCTGCTTGTGTGATGCAGGATTTTGCGTGACATCAGTACGACGCATTGTTTGCATGTGGCGTTGTAGATACCGTTACAACAACAAATAATAAATATCAAAAATATAAAGGGCCCCCTTACAAGAAACGTGTTTAAAAAATATGTAGTGTTAAATATTGTACGGTGTTAGGCTGTATTTCCACCAGAGATGGGCGAGGATGCGTAGCAAGGGATGTGTGTGAAACTAACCAACGCTAACTTAATTCAAGCTTTAAAAAAAGTAATTTAAAAAAATTAAACCGACTTCAAAAAGAAATCAACTCAAAATTAAAGTTATTTCATAATTTTGAGTTGATTTCTTTTTGAAGTCGGTTTAATTTTTTTAAATTACTTTTTATTTTGTAATTTTTAGTTTTTGCACTAGAATTTGACCAAGGTTTTGAGATGTTTTCCCTTTGACACTACACCCGTAGCTCGTATCAATACGCCACTTACACGTATTAGTCCATATCTTGAAAATTACTGAACCGATTTTGATGAAACTTGCACTGTTCCCTAAGTTGAAGTAAATGTAAGCTAATACAAAAAAAAATGGTCACGATCCGATTAATAGTTGCTGAGAAATGCGTGGACAAACATACATACATACATACATACGTCCATGAAATTTTGTATATTTGTTTGGAAGCCTTAGTAGATTGTCATATGTGAATATAATGCAATTCCAATAATATTACATACATACGTATCGAATTGATAACCTCCTTTTTTTTGAAGTCGGTAAAAATGAAGCGATGTTAGTGGTTGGTTTCATACACATCCCTTGCTTCGCATTCTCGCTTATCTCTATTGGAAACGCAGCCTTACGGAGCCCTTCGTTTGCGAGTCCAACTCACACTTAGCCCCTTTCTTTTACATTCTTTCCAGAGGGCCTAGACAAAGTAACATTCGTTTAGCGATGACGCTAGATGAAAAGCCAAATAATTACCTAATGTATTATAATTACTAAAACCTTCCTGAAAGTATGTAGATCACTTTAAAGAAAGAATTGTCAAAATCGCTTCATTAGTTTTTTTTTTTGGTCGGATAGGCTCCCGGCTGTCATTCGTGGATCTTTGACAGTCGTTACGGTTAGTCAGAAGCCCGAAAGTCTGACAACCAGTCTTACCAAGGGGTATCGTATTACCCAGTAACTGGGTTGTGGAAGTCAGATAGGCAGTCGATCCATGTAAAATACTGTACTCAGCTGCATCCGGATAGACTGGAAGCCGACCCCAACATAGTTGTGAAAAGGCTAGGCAGATGATGCTTCATTACTTTTTGAGAAAATCGCGGACATACAATAAATATACATACATATGGGTCAAATACAGAACCTCCTTTTTTGAAGTCGGTTATAAAGCCAAATAATGATGCTACCGAAATGTCACGTGATCATGTCAATGTCACTTTGAAGCTGTTGCGATTTTAAAAATAGAATCGCTCCGAAACTAGTGTCTCTAGGCCCTCAGTTATCACTTAGTTATCTAGATAGGATCGTTTATAAAATAATTATAAACTTTAATTAAGTTCTATCAGATTAATGGATTAAAGTTCTGTCGCGCGAAGGTTCGAAATCATCAAAAAGTTAAATGGCTTATGGGATATGCGAACATGTGGTCGTTGGCACTCATTCCATACTAACGAATCCCACCGTTCTTTCCTGGTCAATGATCCTATAGTCCGCGCGGAACGAGTTGGCCGCGCCTTAGGTATGTGAGCGGTGGGACGTGGGACGGAGGGGCGGGGGCGCTTTGTCATTACTCAGTACGTGCGTTGCGACCAATAGGCAACCCCGCCGCCCTCACCCCCGTCCTCACCCAAGGCGCGGCCAACTACTTCAAATTACTATAGTCCAATTTTTTTTTTATATATATTAATTTTCAATTTTTTTTTTATTTAACACTGCCGTGCCCCTCTGTTTTGTTTTTTGCCGTAATTATAAATATTTTTGTAAACATTAATATAATTACGCGATTCCTAAGGGGCAAGCGCTAGGGTAGCCAGCGAAACTTTTTTTTTTTTTGCGTATTTTGCAATTTGCAGGTATTGCAATAGTGTCAGAATGGTCTATCATTGATTTCATAATTGTTGATTTTGACAAGTTTAGTAATCTAATAATATAATGTCGCCATTATGACTTTCCAATGGTCAACCACTGACATTCCATTGAAAGAAATGGGATAGAATGGTAATCTCGTACATAATGACAAATGAATTACTGACTGCTGTAATCTGCTAAAATTTTGACAGTTCTTTGATCAGTGACCTACCATTAGAACGTCATTGTGCAGTCATTGCTTTTAATTCGTTACGAGTATCGTATATATTCTGTGCCATTGACCGACCAATGATCGACCATTATGAATTTAGCAGATTACGAACTTTTAGCAAAATGACAATGGGATCGTGTTGGAATGACGAATTTATAAAAATAGCAGACTTGGGCCCATGTTAGCTTGAACTTGACACGGCGTGTCTAGATTTGGAACCAAAATCACAACAATATCAACTGACAGAACATAATTAGATCCCATGCAAACAATTTGAACATCAAAGGTCAAAAGCACTTCCAGAATCTCCTCAAGCTTTAGTTAAAGTGCCTGTCCGTACAGATTAATCACTCAGCTAAAGGCGATTTACAAGTTTTAATATATGAAAATCCTCTTATATTAATTTCCGTCTTATCCCTTATCTGCAAACTAATCTCATACTTGTTCGACTTGACACGACATTCGTTCTCATCAGACACTGGTCTTCGAAACTTGGTACATTAATCTTGCGGAGTCGATTCAAATTTATCTTTGTTTTAGCGAGTTTCCAAAATAAATTTAGCTCCCCCTCCAACTTCATTGAAAATGCGAGTTACTTCCAATTTAGAAAGAGGTAGACGGGCGACTGGTGCTGTCGAAGTTTTTTTTCTATAGAGTTCGAAAGAGATTTTTTTTTGTTTTATACTAAGAGCTAACTAAACCATTTGGACACGTAATCCTTTTAGTAATGCCATGGTTTTAAGTATTGTGAAAAACACATTAGTTTTCCAAACTTGTTGACATTTTTATTACCAACGCCACTTTTGAAATTTGTTGATAGATTTTCCGGCATTAAAATATTTAAACTTGACCAATACTTAAGCCGAGTTAATAAATGCTACTTAGCGCGTTTTAGGTGAAGCATTATTTCTGTTGTTGGCACAACTGTCAAACTGCAAGTGCTAGTTAGAGACGGGGACATAATCTATGTCTAAGTAATGTTTATTTAACTCGGCCTAAGTGTAAACTAATTCAAACTGTAGCATAGCATGCACCGTAATCAGCCTATAATGTTCCCACTGCTGGGTCTCAGATAGATAAACCATTTATTTAGTGCACACTTATGCGGCGCAACAGACAAAAGCACAATTAAATTCACACAATTAAATGCCAAACCAATGCCATACCATGCCATGCCAATGCCATGCCTCAGGCCTCTTCTCGATGAGAGGGAGTGCGCCATAATCCAACACGTGTGTGATGTGTGTGACGTCTATCAACACGCGGTCCAGTGCGGGTTGGTAGACGTCACATCTACTGTACTGTCATTCAAATTGTACCTACAAGTAAATACCTAACTCTAAAGGGATTTGGGTATGTGCCTCCTTGAAAAAAATCTCGAGGTTTCCTTATATGTATTTTTTACCCTTACCTTTATTTATTTATTGTTGCTAAGTTTTAAAAAATCAACAAAATAATGGCTTCGGTCTCCCGTCTGGAACTCCTTTCATATACCGCCGTCCTAACTTAAAAATTGACAAGTTCGTGAAATATGATACCCAAGATTTTCCGTCTGTCGTTAATGCTTTCATTATAAATGACTTTTTCTCGAGTTTTATACGATTAATTTCTTCAATATTCTGTCTCCGCTAAGTGGCAAGTTTTGAATTGATGATGTGATATTAGATAGACATCTGCGTATTGTGTTTTTGTGAGAAGGAAATCTGGAATACATTGGACAATTTCATTTGGAAGGAGAATTAAGTTTACTACGATTATTTTTGTTACATATTGTCACATAACATAATCAGCCTATAATGTTCCCACTACTGGGACACGGGCACCTTCTCTGTGATAGAGAGTGGGCCGTAATTCACCACGCGGGCCCAGTGCGGCTTGGTAGATGTCACATGTCTTCGAATTTTTGGTGCTAGGACATGCCGGTTTCCTCACGATGTTTTCCTTTACCGTTTTGAGAGCAGTGGTGATGATATAATTTACACAGAGTAAAGCGCCGCGCCGCCGGTCTGGGTTCGAACCTACGACCTACAACTCGTAAGTCGCGGCCGTCACCACTTGGCCACCACTGCTCTCACATATTCTCTACAATATTGTAATAAAGTTTTTTTTTGTAATTCATCTGACGTACTTTCTAAGTTCAGCTTAGACATAAATGACATCCGTGAAGCAAAACATCATGAGGAATCGTGCATAGCTTCATTCACAACCTTTTAACAGGCTATCGTATCAAAAATGACATATTTTGATAACCTGATTTGCCTTGCCCCCGACAGAAAACAGCTGTCGAAAGAATAGCGGTCGCCTATTTGATTTAAACAGACAACATTTTCGGGTTTTTGACTAGTGAACAGCGTTTAGAGGACTCCTGCGATAACATTGATTGATGTTCGATACGGTATGGAAGCGTATCGAGTGGTTGTGAATAGTTATGCTGGCCTTAAAATTAATAGAAGTCTGAAATCACCGATTCACCTTGAGCAAGCATAGCGAATAATACTCGTGCCTTCTCTATAAGTACTGGGTTATTAGTAAAATACTAACAACCTCTCAGGACTATAATTAGGTACTTTTAGTTTTTAGTCCTCCAGACCGTATTTCGGCCACGGCGGCCAATCTCAACGGAGACTAGCCTTCGGCGCGGGACATATTATAGTGCACAAGTATGAGCACAGACACAGGTGCACTCCCTGTTCCCTCACTCTCATAGTCCGATGGGACGGCAATCCGACACGACCGGAGAGAGATCAGGCGCAGGACCAACGGCTTAACGTGCTTTCCGAGGCACGGGGGTACCACACCGCCAGCTTCCAAACTCCGGGCGGTTACTAAGAAATTCCTAATGGAAAAACTCAATAACACTTTGCCCGACCCGGGAATCGAACCCAGGACCCCACGCTCAGCAGTCGCGCTTGCAACCACGAGACCAACGGGGCAGTTAAACAACTAGGTTAAAAAATTAGGTACTACCATCATAAACAACAACTTTTGTTCTGACTTTTAATACTTGATTCATCAGACTGTGATACAAAAATAAAAATATTTCAATCCAACGCTCTAAATGCTACGAACTCTACGCGAAGCAAAATAAAACTTAACTACAACCCGCACCCTAATCGCGTAACACACGATTACGCTCAATTTGAATCATTTTGAAGCATATTGCTAATCCATGGCTCCATATGTTCGAAAAATGTGTCTGTTCAACAACGTAAATAACGCAATGAATGTTGTTGAACTGTCAAAATGAAACCCATTGCTACTGATAGTGTGTTACGCAATTACCCTGCTGGTCACAATATCTGTGCACCTGACCTCGTGCGTGACGTTATATCGGCAGTCTGGGTACGGTGTGAAAAAAAGTTTTTTCGAGAAATGTGGAGGTAAAAAAAAATTACTAACCTTTTCAAATCACCGCACCGGGGAGTGCGCGGAGAGGTGACATTCCAGCGAGGTGCACAGATATTGTGACCGGGTTGTAGTTACTTAAACAATCTGCCGTGTCTAGTACAAAATGCAGTGGAAGGGAGCGGCGAGATGGAACAACGAAATCTTGAAGGTTTGTTTTTGGTAATATGTACCTAAGTATTATGTTTTGTAAAAAGTCATACAAAAAAAGTTGTTGTTTATGATGTTAGTGTGGGGAACACCAACAGGAACGGGACGTAGTCAAATAAATACGATGATTATACGTAACTGACTTATATTTCACAATTGCACATACAAAAATCAATGCTTAGCACTAGGTACATAACAACTATCACAACCTATCGCCACACAAAAATCCCAAGACCGCGCAACCGGCCAAGGGTTCCGATAACCCAAGTTAATCCCTCCATTTTTTAAGCGGGAAGTAGCGAGTTCTCTGATTGGTTCCCGCCATTTTGCGCCAACCAATCACAGAACGAGCATGAATGTAGTAAAAGGGTAAAGTTGCCATTGTAAAATATTAAAATGGAAGCTCTATTAATACGAATATCGATTAAAATGATCAATTAGAAAAATCTAAATTCATGAACCCTAACATTAGTAATACAGTCCTAGAAGGTTGTTATAATAATAATAATAATTGACAGGACTATTGTTGCCAATAAGCCTGATATAGTGGTGGTGGATCGATCAGAGCGGCGCGCAATGATTGTTGACATAACCGTCCCGCATGATGGGAACCTCGTGAAAGCCGAGAAAGATAAACAAATCAAGTATCTTGACTTGGCTCACGAGGTTGTCGACATGTGGGATGTGGACTCAGCGATCATTGTGCCGATAGTCGTGACAGCCAATGGTCTAATAGCCAAGAGCCTCGACCAACACCTGAGGAGGCTCTCGTTGGGCAGCTGGATCAAGGGCTTGATTCAGAAAGCGGTACTTCTGGACACGGCCCGCATTGTTAGGAGGTTCCTCTCTCTGGAGCCCTGACGCCGGTAGCTTGGACCCTGTTCCCGATACCGGTGGGCTACTATTTTTTATATTTTTAAATGTTTTTATATTTTTTGTATTCTAATATTTAAAAATATAATTTAAATGTGTTATTTAATGAAATAAAGGATATAATAATAATAATAACTTTATTTCGGGTGGCATAGACCCATAGAAACCTTAACCTATTACATAATTTCATAAAATAATTTGCAAATGTCTCGGAAGTTATAATAATAATAAAAATGAAATCATTATCAAATTAATATAAACAAAAGGAATTAACTTAAAATAAATCAAAATAACTACAATAAAATCAAATCAAATTAAAAATTAATAATCAAAACAATAATATAAAAATAAAATAAAAATTTGTAATTAATTAAAAATGACGGACCTATATTATGATGGTAATTTGGTTAGTATACACACAACTCATAAACTAGTGTTAGTACTTACATCTACCAGAAAAAACAACACAAATTATTCATTAATACGCCACAGTGGCATGAAGGCGCATCCAATGTCCCATTATGTGGCTGTCCCACCTATCAGCTATAGTTTTCAGGATGTTAAGAAGAGCTCTTTGTCGCATTTTGCTGATGATTTTCTCTAGGAAACCGTTGTTTTATGTGCTGTTATGCGGACTTGTGCGTGGGTACCCTATAGTCCGACTTTTAATTAGCTGCAGTAAAATGACACTTCTTAATAACTCATTTCGGACTGAGTTTAGAGATATGCATGTCAAATAAGTTTCGTTTGTTACACTATTCTGTACTAGAAAAACAAGATTTTGTTGATGGCCGCGAAAAAACAAAACGACGCCAATTTCAGTCATTTAAATAACACATAAACTGTCATTTTACTGCAGCTAATTAAAAGTCTGACTATAATACTTACGCGCATTTTCAACATTAAATGTTAATGGTCTATAAAACTTCGGAAAAAAACAAGTTAATTACACCCATGAACTTATACCCAGTCAATACTAAAAACGTCAGAAACAGAAATAATTTCCTTTAAAAATATTCCTATCGAATGCATTTCTATTTAGTTTGACGCCGATAAAGTTTTTTATACTATTAAAAACTTAGTCCTGGCTTGCCAGCAACATTTTGCTCTCCATTTCCGAATCATTGGGATTCCATTTAAAAGTTGCAGCATTTGGAAATAGAAAACCGAACTTTATGGAATGTTCGTTTAAGTCTGTGGGCGTAACCACAATTAAGGGGACTAGAGGATCTAAACGCAAAAAACCGAAAGTTTTATAAATGCCTAAACGTATATGATCGACTACAGTAAACAAGATAAAAATATACGATATTCTTCAGGAAATGTGCTAGTTAGATTGTGTGTTGAAAACATAATACAACTAATTTGATACTATAGATAAAAAGTCATGAATAAACTTCTAAAAACGTTATTTTTACAATAAAAACCATACTAATAAACATACAATCATTCTGATATTTTGTCAGATTATTGTACAAGCAACTTACTAAAGCACTAGTATTTTAATTTTTGAGTCCAAATAATATATTTTTTTGTAAAATAATGGCTTCATATTTTGCATTAAATTACCAGCATTGTGTCATCGCGTTTCTCTGTCTTTTTTTTCTATGCAGTCCGACAGTGACCGCCCTTTAGGTCATGTAGGTAGTCCCCTTAAATTTTTAATCGTGTTGAAAGAATTACTTTATTATTCCATTTTATAGGAGCAGTGGTAACGGCCGCGACTTACGAGTTGTAGGTCGTAGGTTCGAATCCAGACAGGCGCTTTACTTTGTGTAAATTATTTCATCACCACTGCTCTCAAAACGGTGAAGGAAAACATCGTGAGGAAACCGGCATGTCCTAGAACCAAAAATTCGAAGACATGTGACATCTACCAACCCGCACTGGGCCCGCGTGGTGGATTACGGCCCACTCCCTCTCACCGAGAGGAGGCCTGTGTCCCAGCAGTGGGAACATTATAGGCTGATTATGATGATGATGATGAGTGGTAACGGCCGCGACTTACGAGTTGTAGGTCGCAGGTTTGAACCCCGACAGGTGCTTTACTTTGTGTGAACGTTATAGGCTGTTGATGTTATTCCATTTTATTTGCATTTATTTGTCAAGCCGTTTAGAGTTAAAAAACTAGGTCCGAGTGCCCGCTTGTTGTTTTCAAGACATTTCCAAGGGCACGTTTTTGATTATTTGACGTGTGGCGGTTAAAAGGTTAATGCCCTGTGATTATTCCCCCCCCCCCTCCTTTTTACAGAGAGGAGGGCTGTGTCCCAGCAGTGCACTAAGTACATGTTCCTCTTCAACCACCAAACTACCCGTAAAAATCAGAATTTTTGCAAAAGAGAGATCTTCAGTTATTTTTAATGTAATTTAGCAGTTCTTTTACCCGAAATTCAAACAAGTATTAAGCTACCTTTCACCCTAGAAAATGAGAAATCTTTATCAAGAGGGAAGCCGCCGGCGCAGCTAGTAAATTATAAATGTATGTTCAAATTGGATGTCGGACCGGTCTTTCGTCTCGGAGTTACAATGCAATGAAATTTCTACAGCGTTCAACTTTACTAATGATATGCACTCTACTTCGTAATTTCCATACGTTTCCTAACTTTGTTTGATCAGCGCAAATTTTATGAAATTTTTGAATATTCCACACGTGTTTAAGTTTTTAAATGAGGTTTTTTGCGAACTCGACTTAAACTTGACTTGTAGTAGGTACATTGGGTTTTGGATGTTCATTTTTGAGTACCCATGAAGTGTTCTACATCACAATCCCGAAATTTTGATTAAATTTAATTTCCTTACTAGCATAAAAAAATGTACAGACGCCAGCACATCAAGCTACCCGAAACTGTCAAATTTTCCCAATCAACTTTGAACCTTATGACTTTAGCGATAAAGTTGAAAATCTATTAAAGAATTTTGACAGATTGTAGAAGCTTGATGTGTACAAACGAAGTGAAGCCGTGACTCCTCCTCTCGCGCCCGGCCCTGGTGCAAGCCATGGTCCGGGGCGAGAGGGAGTGGGAGGCAGTCACCTCCTTCTGCGAAGCAGTCATTCTAGCGAAGGAGGTGGCGGGACGGCTCAGGGAGAGAGCCTCCCGTCCCAGCCGCCGCGGGAGACGCTTCGGGCGTCGGGAGCCGCGCGGCGACTCCCGGCCACCGTAGGCGCGGGTCTGCGGGCGGAGAGTAATGGGTAGCTCACCGTCTGATCAGGACCAGGCCCGTGCCGGACGGCGCGTACGTGTTCCACGCGCGCCTCAAAGAGACATCTCTTTCTCTCAGCATCGAGGAGGGGCCCCATAGGGCCGAAGCCTACCGGGTCAGAGGGATTGTCCGAAAGGGTTACCGCTGGCCCGGAACATAAAGGGCTAAGGAAGGAACACGGGTGGGTTTTAGTCAGTAAGAGTCTGACACTCCCTTCCGCTCCACCCAGAGCGGGAGGGGTCATTTGATGATTTCCCATTCGCAAAAAAAAAAAAAAGCCGTGACTCCTGCGCTAGGTAACAACACCTTTATTGCAGAAGCCAGTGTCTTCTACCAATCATTAGCATCTGGATGTTATACAATATCCATGGATTGAATTTACATAATGACAGTAAAAATTAAAATAGCAAAATACTTTAAAATTAAATCAATTAAAACAAAGTATTAAATAGCTTGAATTAAAGCCATTACTTACACAGTGCGATTTAGTTTCTTTCTGTTTCATTTTCCTTTTGTTATTACTTTTTTTTATATAACTTTGACTTTTATTTTACTGTTTAGTTTAGTTTGTGATCTTCCTGCACGAGTCGCAATAAGTACTTTTTCTTTTCTTCTTTCTTTCTTTATTAATTCTCGTTTATAGTATCCCGTCACGTTTAAACTGTTAAAAACCGATTAATTTCACAAAAGGGCAATTCTGTAACAAAATTTTCACGCAAAATTAAATATTTTGTCAAGTATCACATTATCAAATCAGACTGTAAATGAATTTCGATGGGGAATTGATTTATAACGGGCTTTAATCTAATTCCGTGGGTTGGTGGAGCTACGAAGGGTTGAAGCGGCATTTAATTCAGTTATAAGTTATGGAGTTACAATGTCATATTGTGTGGTTTTGCTTAGGCGGCTTGGAGGTAACGCGATTGGATTTTTATGGTAGCAATGTATGCAAGGTTTAATGTCAACTGTACCTATACTAATATTATGTAAATTTGTTTAAAAAAAGAGGGAAAAGAAGCTTATGGCATCAAACAATGCGACCACATCGCCACGTTGTATGGCGATGCTGATTCTTTGGACAAAAAATAGGTCGACTCTTGTATAATATAATTGTTTCTGTTAGCTATAAAAACTAAATAATAATAAAAATAAATAAATAATAATTGCGAAGTGACTCTCTCTGTCTGTCTGTTACCTTTAAACAGATTCGGATAGACATAGGATACTTTTTTGACCCTGTAGTACGATTCCGTGCAATAACTGGCAACCTCCACGCGGTCTAAAACGCGGGAAACTCTAAACAAAATATAAATATTACTTATTCATTTTTGAATGTAGATTATATTCCGTAATGTGTTATTAAGTTTTTTGATCTACGCTTTGGAATGGGCAGCTTCAACTTTCTGACTAACTGACAGACTATTTAATTTTGACAATTCAAAAGTGCCTGTACAAGGTTTAATTGAAATAAATGATTTGAGTTTGAGTTTGACTACACAGCGTAGAGATTTGACCCTTATGTGTTACGGAGGGAATATCGTTTAGTTTTATTGCAAAAACAAAACGTTTTTTTTTAAGAAAATAACCTACATAGTGATTATAGTTACTAAAATAAGAGTGGCGCTCTCTGAGTTACATCTTTATAAAATTATCTCATCCCGAAATAAAATAAGAAAAAAAATATGACTTTCTATGCGTTTATCCGGTACGCTTTGTCTATAATTTCCAGTGGAAAAGGCAAGAGAGAGTTTATGGAAATATAACTTTAAATCCTACACACTAAAGTTCAGCGGTGCTATTCTGTAAAAATCTCACCCTGAAAACTTAGGTAAAGTGAGCGTGGAGTGAGCTGTCAGTATTGCCAATTTCTAGCAAAAGCAACCTCACTTCACCTAAGTTTTCACGGTGAGATTTTTACAGAATCGACCGGCTGTTTACGCTACAACTTCAAACATTTTTATAACTTTTTCAATAGTGCTAGTCACTCTGAAATCAACTTATTCACCATTAAAATAAAGTTGATATTTCTTTAACTTGAAATAATATTAATTTGGAACATAAGTTTGAAAAGACCTTACATAAACTCACACCTTCCCATGGGGGTCGGCAGATACTACCGAACGCCACCTGCTACGATCCTAACATCAACAACACCGACGATCCCTGCTCCGATCCTTTTATCAAAGCAACATTACTTTCATTTTATTTTCCCCTGGTATCTTGACAAAATTCCCCATCACTCGTCCACCACCCTTCCATACATTACACCATCTACGTCCTTAGAGCTTGGCTGGCGCAAATTCAGCGGTATAGTTAGCGCCCCGAGGGATTTTATTCAGCAAATTATAGACGCCTCAGTAGTGCTGCGTTCCTGATGGTACCTAATTATGTAAGGCATCCATGTGGTGTTTTGGGATATGTGTTTATTAATGTAAATAACGTATTATTCCGTTTATTTCATTGTTTAAATATAGGTAATTAGGTAGGTATAAATGACTATTTTAAATATTTGAAAAAAAAAAACGTGCCAAAGGATACCGTACCACCTGTACAATATTTAACACTAAGTTCATTATTTTTTTTAAACACGTTTCTTTTATGTTTAAAAAATTAAAGGACGGGCCCTTTCATTTTTAACTTGATTTTAGTTTTATTATTTGTTGTTAAAGCGGCAATAGAAATACACGCTCTGCCAAAATTTCAATTGTCTACCTACACAGGTAGACCGTTTAAATTTGGTTCATGAGATATCGCCCGCTGACAGACAGACGGACGGACAGCGGAGGCTTAGTAATAGGGTTCCGTTGGTACCCTTTGGGTAATCCTAAAAAGTACGGATCAAAGAAACGAATCTGCTAGCGGTCAGTGTTCTAGAGAGAGGAACCTACCATATTATTATTATTTTAGTTTCTGTTGAATTTCAACAGAAATCTTAAGTTTTAGTAGTGTTTTAGTTCGTTTGAGTGTAGTTTTAGACTCAAATACCTCCTAAATCAATTTATTTTGGCATTGTCATACGTGTGTGATTTGATTTGTAAGTATTTACACCTAATTTACCACGGAAGAGCACTGATTTCCAAGAAACAGGTTTTTACCTAGTTGAGAATTCAGGAGTTCATATAGTTTTAGCCTACTCACTTACATTAATTTGTATCCTAGTCCTTAGGAATATAACTGTATTTAGACTATATTTTATTGAGTCCAAATAAACGTTATTGCACAATTTCTGAGCCGTAACCTAACAAAAAGTACAAGGCTTGCATGAATTCACGATAGTATTTCAATATTTATCCCCGTAGTACGTGTCCGTATGGTAGTTTCCGAGCTACATAAGGAAGTGATAAACATTCCAAAATTAAATGCAATTAGAATTCAAAATCTAAACAGGTACTTCTTGTCAAAGTTCACTGAACCCGAATGAAATCCATCCCAATTTAATGTGCGCTTCTTCAAAATGTTCACTCAACCTTACTTCGATTAATACCTCGGCATAGCGTTAAATATTATCAGGGCAGCAGACAATGACATAGACCAAGAATGTATAGAAAAGAAGCCGTGCGTAACGCTCTGTAAATACCAACAGTTTTGGGGCGTAAGGCATCTGCCCCTGCCGGGTCAGCGGGATTGTCCGAAAGGGTTACCGCTGGCCCGGAACATACAGGGCTAAGAAAGGAACTTGGGTGGGTCCTGGTCAGTAAGAGTCTGACACTCCCTTCCGCTCCACCCATAGCGGGAGGGGTCATTTGATGATTTACCATCCGCAAAAAAAAGGCATGTGCCCCACCACCGCCATTTTATCGCCCGCCGTCATTTTCACTTTTGCTATATTAAAAAGCCACTGCGTTTCTTTAGAAATTATCGTCTAACAGAATATGTCCACTATCGTAATTATTGGCTCAGTAAACCATATATCGCACCTTTAGAATTGTGGAGACCTAATTCGAAATTTGAAGATTTAATTTTCAACTTTAGACTCATAAAATTACCTTGCACGACCATTTTCATCGAATCTAAAACTATGTCAGTCTTGTCAGATAGGTCAGAGTTGTCTAACCTAACTTAATACGGCTTCGGCGTTTCGTAATCTGTGCGTAGCGTAACGTAGAAGTCCGTAGTAAAGCGTAGCTGTTCGTAGGGAAGCGTAGCAGCGCTTAGAAGAGCGTAGCTGCACGCTTCATTGCAAAGCCCCTATTGCAGCGCGTAGCGTACTCTAACAGTAGGTACTTAGTGTATCTTAGCACAGCTTAGCGTAGCGTAACATAGATTCGGTAGCTACGTGATTATTTCACCGCCATCGATGCCAGCACAAAGGAAAGATCACGGTTTTCGCTTCTACACAGTTTTCTTGTTCTATGACAATGTCTGAAAGTGCGTCTTCTCCGATTAATTTGCTGGCAACCCACGATTTGTCTGCGTCACTCACTGATTGACGATGCTTTGCCACAGGGCTACTGATTCTGTGGTAGTTACATTTATTATGTACAACTTTAGCTTGTTTTCAGGTTGTAATTTAGATGATTTGATGTTTGGTTGTGAATTGACTTGTTCTTATGGCAGCGAGAACTCGATTGATGTACGCACTTTAGGTCTTTTTTCTTACGCTACAAGTATGATGTTTTGATTATAAAGTATATAGAAAGACGTGCATACAAAAAGATAATTAATTCTTATAATAAGGAAAAATAAAAACAAAACATCTATAATCACGAGCACAAAGCAGAAATAGTCGACGGCTGCACGTCATGACTGTGACAAGAAGGCTTCTACTTCTTCTACTTCAGCATGATGCTGTGCTATAGGGGACTCACAGCACAGCGCTGATTTTCAGCGAAAAGGACGTACAAAACCAAGTCAGATCAAATGATTCGTACTATAGGTAAAAAAAATTGTACTTATATTTATAGCAACTACACAACCAATAATATGAATGAATATTATTAAGGGGCTTACATGACCTAAAGCGCGGTCACTGTCGGACTGCATAGAAAAAAAAAAAACAACGCTAGCAATTTATTGCAAAATATATGAAGCAATTATTTACTTACAAAAAATCTATTGTTTGGACTAAAAAATTAAAACACCAGTGTTTTAGTACATTGCTTGTAGAACAATCTAACAATAAATCAGAATGATTGTATGTACATTAGTAAAGAATTTTTTGTAAAAATAAATTTTTTAAAGGTATCTACACCTTTATCTATACCTTTTTAAGGTATCTATACCTTTACATATCTTGTTGTTGTTGAGTCTTCACAATATTTTACAAAGTAGATATTTCTATATAAATAAAACTGAAATGTTATTCTTTAGTAAGCGCATCACTTGAGAACAGCTCGTCCGATTAGATACTTTCTTGTGTCAAAATGTTCGTAATATTCCGAAATAGGTTTTTATAGAAAGAACATGGAGAAGTTACCCGGAAAATGTTCAAATTCGAGAAAAACTTCCTTTTTCTATGAATGAATCTTTTTGTATGAATTGTTGAAATAATATAGAGTGGACAACGTCTATAAGGTCAGACAGTTTTTTTAAGAAAAAATCCATTTTTGCCAATTTGTCTCTTATATTCCTACAATATTATTTTTCTGCAGTGGGACAGTTCAGGCTAGAAAGATATATTAGATAGATTCTTTTACCAAAATAATCTTTACTTATTAAGTAATTACTACTTACAAATTCTAACCACAGTGTAAAATCATAAAACAAACAACCTTGATGAGGTTGTTGGTTTTATGATTTTACACTGTCCATCTATCCATATCCTCACAAACTTTCGGGTTTATATATTATAGTAGGAAAGATTAATATTATACATGTAATCTATACATATAATAAATTTGTAGAAAAGTGGTGTCTGTACAATGGAAATATATAAAAAAAAAGTAGCAGGGGTTGTTATTATATCGATGCCGAACCCGAAATTGTAATTAATTTTTTTTTTGTCTGTTTGTCGGTTTGTCTGTTTGTCTGTTTGTTTGTGCACGCTAATATCAGAAACGGCTTATTCGATTTAGATGCGGTTTTCACTAATATATTGCAGTAGGCTTCACTTAACATTTAGTGTTTATTTCATGTCAATCGGTTCATAAATAAAAAAGTTATGTCAATTTAAAGAATCACGGCGAACATTTGTTAAGGTATTCTATAAGAGTACGTACACGCCTCGGGCCTGCGCGTCCGATCTTCGGAACTACGGGACGGATTTGAATGATTTTTTTTTTGTTATTCAGGCTATAATGTTTATTGGAAACTTGAACACCTGATGCAGAACCGAAACAGACCAGCTTAACTATAAGAGATACAAAAATGGTACCATAGCAAAAATTGTTCCACGTGATGAGGATTTTCTGCTGAGAGAATAAATTTGAAGATCTGGAACATCTGATGGGGAACTCCAAGAGCCCAGCTACACCATAACACATATAGGAATGACGTCTTAGTAAAAGTTATTCGGTCTGATGGGCATTTCCTGTTGACTTATAAAAATCGAAGATCAGAAACATCTGATGTGGAAATCTAAGCTATCACTAATTTCACCTCCACGCGGTGAAGGCGGTAACAGTTTAGGACTGATTTTCGATGACGATGGTATATCATTGAAAATTTGACTCTACTGGCCAAAACTCCTATTTATTTTTTTTTAACGTGAAGAAATGCTCATGCATTCTGCACTACCACGGGGAGATAGTGCAGTTATGTGGGACTCTAACCCACTAAAACTCCACTGTGTCCTCCTCTGCCACTTACGGCCGGAACATGGGCACGCGTTAGCACTCATCCGTGAACCCGCCGCGGCTGTCCGTCACCGGACCCTCCGCTGGGGAGTACTCCCCATCACCGGCGCACCAGAACACATAGCACGCCGTGACCACCCCAGGGACCAAACCAGCACATGGGCCAGACGGACCCGTGTCTGGGCACCCTTGGTAGGGGAGCAGTCACTTAGATTTTAATTGATCAGGTATCTTCATAATAAAACTATAACCATGCCTAGAAAGAGGTCAAATCTTTCCCAATGTTCCAAAGGAGCTAAAAGATTGAGGATCATAAGATCCCAAGAATCTACCGAAGAGCGTCAGGAGAGACTTGATGCTGTTTGAGAACATCAGGCTGCAACTCGCTCCGTGGAAAGCTCTTCGGATTGCGAAGCACGCCTGCGTTCTCAGCGTATTTACGCATCTACATCCAGATCTCTAGAGACCAGTGAAGAATATGATGCGCGACTGACCGCTGATACGGTGAGATTATCATACATTGTTCCGAACACGCACACAACAAAATATTCATAATCAGAAAGTGAGAAAGAAAGAATTGCTGGAGTACGGCATGAAGAGACAGATTAAGAAGAGCGCAACGAACGTTTGAATTCTGATCGACTTCGACATTCTCTGAACAGAATGTCGATATCATCTGAAGAATCGGATGTGTCTCAAGATATAGCCGTAGGGCATGGCGACCTTCCTTGGGTTGATAAGGAACGGAGTGCATTTACGTATACTCCTATGATTGACTACGCCACATATTCCGCCATCGGAGGTATGGTTAAAAATTTTACTTTTTGTGAAGCTGTTAAATAGCAAAAAGAAACAAACGGTATGTGTTGCACAGGTGGGAAAGTACATATTGAAATATTACAAAATCCTCCAGAAATATTAAGATCACTGCTAATCGGTGACCATCACAGTCAAAACATTTCTTGGACAACATACGTTCGTACAATAATGCCTTTCAAATGACATCTTTTGTTGCGAAACAGATTTCAGAAGGCCCATTTATGCCAACATTCAAAGTGCAAGGCCAAGTTTACCACCCTATTGGTTCATTATTGCCTGAAAATGATGTCTCGAATCGTCTCGCGCATCCCGTTGTTATCCAGTCCCCGGGTTCTTAGAATTCGACATCAGACGTTTCAGATCTTCGATTTTGACTACCCCGTTGTCGCTGGCATAACCAACAGGATCCGCGTACGAAGTCGCGGGCAGAAGCTAGTAAAGAAATATAATTTTTCTAGTGCTGTCGTGGGGCTGGGGCTGGTCGCTAGATTTGTATAACCCTATTTGCCAATTTGTCTCATATTTTCCTATAATTTTCTTTTATTAATAGAATCTTTTCTTATCACGTAATATTCCAGTTTAAAATCATAAAACAAACAGCCATGAATTTCACTTATCAACAATTACCCCATCGACCCCACTTCAATTGGTATGCCAGCGACTAGCAACAGTAACGGCAGTAGCCGGATTGCCTTTACAACACAAATGCATTTAGCAGTAGCGTTCGTACGTGCTAACTGAGTGCAAACTGCGGGAGAACCGGCCCGATGCAGCTTTGTGCCACGGTAATCCGATGATTCTGTCACAAATGTTAGGATTATGTTGGAGTTATTTCAGAAGCATAAAGTGAGAAAGGAGGAAAGCTTTAAAGTTATTATTAAAAAGAAAGAGAGTAGGGAGGCCTTTGCCCTGCAGTGGGACATCACAGGCTAATAATAATACGAATAAAAATATCGTAAGTTACGCTTTCACGCTAAGACGTATGAACAGATTTATAGGGCGACCGCTCAACTGAGACGTTGCCTGAGGAAGCCGCGCGGTGCGGGAGGGGTGATAGTTGTCACAAGTTGACGAATCACTGAGCTCTCGCATGACGTCACCACACCCCTCCTGCACCACGCTGCTACCTCAGGCAACGTCTCAGTTGAGCGGTCGCCCTATATATCTTGTAACGTCAATAAAATACGTGGGTCAACGACAGACTGATATATTTACAAACGTAAACTAACTACCCACCACCATACAATTATGAGTACTGTGGAACTTAGGGGGAAATAATACAAATAAGACCACTTTAAGACTTTAGGAGAATAATTATAATATAAAAAGGCAACGATACAACTTCGCGGTTAAGATATATATATCACTGCTTCTAGAAGCAAAACGCCATAATCATATTTGACATATGTTTAAACCAACGAATCGAATCATATTTCTAGCCAGTCCTTATTGCTAAAGGCTAGCACACACAGGCACTACACGAGCTACGCCCCACTTTGAATTAAAGTATTGGCCTAGCTCGCATCAAAATACAAGACTTTAATTCTAACGATTCGAAAATTTAAGCGTTCCTACCTATTATTAATCCTATAAGGAAAAAACTACCTAACGCCCGAAGTTAACACTGTGAGGTCCAGCTTTTTCTAAAAGCAGGGCTCAAGTCAGGACAAACGACACACTTAACTAACACTCCCTTAAGTGCCAGGTAAGTCTACATTTAAGAGTGCTAAAATGCATCAACACAAACTAACGTTGTCATGCCTGAACCTCGTCATAACAAAACGAGCGGAAAAGATGCGACTTGGCCTCCTTCGATAACAAATGATGTGAAAGTTCACATCGGCCTGGATGAGGCTTACCGTGTTAACTGAACTTAACTTCAGATCCTTTTACTCCATCGGACGGTATCAGCCAGAGGGAACGAAAAGTTATGAGGCCAGTGTTCCAAAATCTAATAAGTGGCTGAACTCCATTATATCCAAAAAATACTCCGCGTTTATTATAACTATACCATTTATAAAAACTGTGGGTGCTCCAACCCAAGCTGAACCATATGTGTCAACTCAACACACTTTGCAAAGGCTATGCCCCGTTAGCAAAGTTGGTTTCAACTTAAGCTGATCACTCCCCCCTCTAGAGAGTGACAACAGTTTTTATACAACCCTCTTCCTCCTATAACGCGCATTACTATTTTCTGGAGTTCACTCACACTAAACATGGCCTATGTAATTTAGAAAATGAAAACGAAGTTTTTTTTCAGTCCCTCAAGCTTCATGGAGCCGTGAGACCTTAAGCCTCACGCTCCCAGCTGCGTCCGAAGTATCTTCCCAGCATATGAAACACACATACAAACACATGTTAATAACTTTATCACAATATTCACTAAAATAATGTTCTATTGATGTTTACAATAACTAAATGACACACCAAAAGTCAAAGTCTGTCACAGTCTATCTAACATCACAGCCTATCAAATGTTACAGTGTAACGAATGTCGTAGACCAACAAATATCACAGACTAATAAATATCATAGCTTAACAAATATTACAGACTAACAAATGTTACAGTCCAACAAAATTACTCTGTGACATGACGCGTACCAAACATAAATGGAAAAACAATGGTTTATTTAAATTTTAACATGGAAAGTTTTTATCTTTATTCTTCCATTTCCATTTAAAATGTATATGTTTTAAAAATGAAAAATCCTTAGACAAATGATCATTATTTTTAACCGACTGCGTCAGAAGGAAAGTTATGTTTTTAGCAAATGTTTTTATGAATTTATATCTATTTGTAAAACATTTTAAAATTGAACATTTTGTTCTAGCATTTCTAGTATATTGGAATCCTTTTCTCTTGCGTGCTTTTTTAATATTAGATGTTGCATAATGAGAATTATTTTTATTAAACTTAGGGATAACTACATGATGAATGCTTGGGAATGTTTTAACATTATTAATGACCAGATTAATACAATTATCTTCTGCGCCCGCATCTGTAGAAGAACTAAAAGAGCTTTTAAAATGCACAGAAATGTCTTTCACCTCTACGTCTTCATCTCCACTTACATCCAACTTAAAAACATCTTCATCTAACCCTACTTCATCATCCACTTTACTATTCTCAACTGACAACATGATCATTTGAGCATCACCCTTTTCATTTGTAAAATGGTTATTTTCCTTTGTTTCGGAAATATTTATTGATAAATTATTTTCATTAAAATGATCATCATCGATGTAAATTATATCAGTTTGCACATCGTGATCAAATTGCTCCTCCTTCGGTTCTGAAACATAGCTAGATACATTAGTTATAACTGGAATGGACTGACCCGATTCCTCGATTTCTTCCTCGTGTTCGCACTCGAACACTTCCACCACCTCCTCAGCCTCTGCGGGGCTGCATACTTGGCTGCTGCGCTCGTCTTCAACTTCTTCAACATCTACCTCTTCGCTGCACTCTTGGCTGCTGCGTTCGACTTCAACTTCTTCAACATTTGCTTCTACACTGCACTCTTGGCTGCTGCGCTCGACTTCAACTTCTTCAACATCTGCTTCTACACTACATAATACAGAAGCATCATCATCAACATTTAAAACATTATTTTGTCCGCATTCTTCTGACGGAACCTTTAACATCTCCTCTTTCCTCGCTTTATAAAATGCTTCGTGACATCTGCACGGGAACTCCTCACGAAAGCCATCGCATATCTCCTCAAATGACATATCCTCGCGGTACATCCACTTAAAACAAGCCAGAGCTGCTCCTTGGAGATAAGCCTGCATTATTAATGCCCAATCACTTTCACGCCATCCATAAAGTGTGGCAATCGCTCTGTATTGTTCAAAAAATTTTTCCAGGCACATATTAGTTCCTGAGAAAAGCGCATACATCTTGCTTTCTTTATAAAAATACTATTTTAACCACTTAGCTTTTATTTTTCCGGCGACGATTCTGCGCCTGTTCTATACTCACTCCAACGCAAATTAAACTAAGGGGAGTTTAATCTGCAATCGCATATAAAATATTCTGTGACTCTTCCGTCAAATTCATTCAGCTTGGCTTGCATAAAACAATTTACTTCATCTGAAATCATTCATAACACGATGAAATGTGTAGGCTCGTTCGGCGCCTCCACCAAATGTGGAACTTAGGGGGAAATAATACAAATAAGACCACTTTAAGACTTTAGGAGAATAATTATAATATAAAAAGGCAACGATACAACTTCGCGGTTAAGATATATATATCACTGCTTCTAGAAGCAAAACGCCATAATCATATTTGACATATGTTTAAACCAACGAATCGAATCATATTTCTAGCCAGTCCTTATTGCTAAAGGCTAGCACACACAGGCACTACAGTACCGACCGATGTTACATCTCTCCTCATCAAGTCTACTAATCCAACCGATACATCTTAAACTAAGTAACTAACAATGTAATAGATAACTATAAAACTAATGTGGCTCATTATTGCCAGCTTGTCTAGCACGGTTGAACGCACGCAGTGCGCGAGCAGACGCGCCCAGTAGGGGTGGAGATACCGACAACAAAAGCTGTTCTGGTGGAACCGGCGGCGTCGACTTTGACTCTTCCAGCGGCGTGTCCTTAGTATCCCCATCCCCGCTGGATGCGTCCTCAAATATCTCACCTTCGGCCCCGCTATCGACCCCCGGTTGGGCTGCCCCGGAGCCCTTAGGCTCTGCTACAACCACGTCACTCATGCGTGATAACGAGTACCTATTTTTGCTTGCTGAAATAATTTGGTCGGCATGTCTACGCCACTCAACCCCGTTACCTACACTAACTTTGTATGAAACTGGCCCTGTTTTCTTTATTACTGTGGCTTCGGTCCACTTGTCCCCCTTCGCTGTGTAATCGCGAGCAATTACTGCATCCCCAACCCGGAATTCTCTATCAGCCCCCGAAGCACGGGTGACCTGACGCTCTTGCTTCGCGCGCACCGCTGCGGCTACATCCGGCCGTAGCGCATCCAGTCGGCTACGCAAGCGCCGACCCTGGAGCGCCACTGCTGGCGAGACACCTGTCGTTGCGTGTTCACAATTCCGATACTGGAAAAGAAATCTACTTAGGGCGACTGTCACGTCCTGGCCTTCGTACATCGCTCTCTTTATTGCCTTTTTAACCCCCGACGCAAAAACGACGGGGTGTTATAAGTTTGACGTGTCTGTGTGTGTGTGTGTGTGGGGGTGTGTGTGTGTGTGTATGTGTGTGTGTGTGTGTGTATGTGTGTGTGTGTGTGTGTGTGTGTGTCTGTCTGTGGCATCGTAGCTCCCGAACGGATGAACCAATTTTGATTTAGTTTTTTTTGTTTGAAAGGTGTATTAGTCGGGAGTGTTCTTAGCTATGTTTGATGAAAATCGGTCCAAGATGGCCGCCGCTACAAAATGGCGGATAACATATTTTTTCACAATTCCCTCAATATGGGTATCAAATGAAAGGGCTTCAATAGTAGAATACTATACACTATAACAAATTTCAAATCCAAGATGGCCGCCACAACAAAGTGGCGAATTACATTTTTTTTTCTCAACTCCCTCAATATGGATATCAAATGAAAGGGCTTGACTAGTAGAATACTATACACTATTAAAAATTTCAAATCCAAGATGGCCGCCACCACAAAATGGCGAATTACATTTTTTTTTTCACAACTCCTTCAATATAGGTATCAAATGCAAGGGCTTGACAAGTAGAATAATGTACACTATACTTATTGAAAGGGAATGAGGAATATTAACTACATCGAAATGAAAACTAAAAACTTGAAAAATATAATCAAACAAAAAAAATCTGTTTAGTCTTAAAAATTTATTCTTCAACTATAAATTAATCAATATTTTTTGACGGATAAAAAACCTGATTAAACACCAAATTACCAGAATCTTAAAACGGAAGAAAATAAAAGAAATGAAATACAAAAATTAAGGAGTCCCTACAAAAAGCATGAAATAAAAAATTAAATTAAAAATTTAAAAAACCCCCGACAAAAATAAAATTAAGGAATCCCTACAAAAAGCATGAAATAAAAAAATCTTATGGAAGTCGGGGGACCACAGAATAGAAGCTGTTCCACATGCAGAACGGTCCCCCGACTTCCATAAGATTTTTTTATTTCATGCTTTTTGTAGGGATTCCTTAATTTTATTTTTGTCGGGGGTTTTTTAAATTTTTAATTTAATTTTTTTTTACGGTTTTAACTGCGTTCTCAGCCGCGCCATTCCCCTGGGGTCTATACGGTGCCGAAGTTGTATGTCTAATACAGTTACATTCACAATATGCTTTAAACTCTTGAGAAGTGAACGGCGGGCCGTTGTCAGTCACGAGCTGCGATGGTAAACCGAAACGTGCAAATGTACTTCTAAATACTTTAATAGTAGAAGCTGCATTCGTGCCGCGCATCGGCAGGGCCTCTATCCATTTGGAATGTGCGTCTACTATTATAAGATATCGTACGCCGCCGCAGTCTGCGAAATCAGCGTGTACGCGTTGCCACGGGTGCAGCGGGAACTCCCAGGGATGCAGCTGCGCCCGCGGCGGCGCGTCCTGCACAGTGCGGCATGCAGCGCACGACCTACACACTTCTTCAATGTCCTGATCTAAACTCGCCCAGTAAATGTAGCTCCGCGATAAAGTTTTCATTTTGTTCATACCTAGATGGCCCTCGTGAACTTCTTTTAATATTTTATTTTGTAGCACGTGAGGGACCACTATCCTATATTTATAAATTACACATCCTTGATCTACTAGAAAATCATTTTTCCTAGCAAAAAAAGGTTTTTCCGCATCGCAGCTCGGTGCTGTCGGCCAACCGAATAGTACGTAACCTTTAATTTTACTCAATAATGGATCGCGCTCCGTTTCTTTTGCGATATCTTTAAAACAAATAGGCAGCGACTCCTCTATAAGATTTAAATAATCTATTGAGTCGACGAAGCGACCTTCCCGAGCTAACGGTAATCGTGATAACGCATCAGCCGGACCGTTGTCCACCGATCGCACGAATTCTATGTTGAAATCATATGCAGCCAAGCGTGCCGCCCATCTTTGTAAACGACTGGCAGCCGTCTGTGGGATTCCCCCCTTGGCCCCAAAAATATGAGTCAGAGGTTGGTGATCAGTGCGTAGCGTAAAACGCCTTCCGTACAAATATTGGTGATGTTTCGTTACACCAAACAGAATAGCCAGCGCCTCTTTATCGAGCTGGCTGTAGTTCCGCTCGGGCGCACTAAGAGTGCGCGACACGCAGCTGACTGGCCGCTCACTCCCGTCCGAGTAGCGGTGCGCCAGCACGGCGCCCAGTCCGTACGCGCTGCTGTCCACCGACAACACCAGGTCGCGCCCCTCCTCGTAATGTGCTAATACACGTTCGCTCAGGAGAGATCGCTTTGCCTCCACGAAAGCATTATCACACTTGGAGTCCCATTCCCAGCGGCTATTTTTTTTTTAACAAATTGTGTAATGGTTGTAATAGGGTACTCAAACTAGGAATAAATCGCCCGTAGTAATTCACCATCCCCAAGAAACTTTTCAGTTGTGATACGTTCTCTGGTTTAGGCGCGCTGGAAATGGCTTCCAATTTTTCTGTATCCGGTCGCAAACCTTCCTTATTAATAATAAAACCTAGATATTTCACACTATCTTGCATAAATCTACATTTACTTAATTTAACAGTAAGTCCCATTTGACGTAACCTATCGAGAACAGCTCTCAGATTTTTCATGTGATCAAGCGTGTTGGACCCCGTCACACAAATATCGTCTAAAAATATTACACACCCTGGCACCACGCGCAGCGTCTCCTCCATAATTTTTTGAAATTTTTCCGGTATAACAGACAGGCCATAAGGCGTATGCCTATACACAAAAAAGTAATTTAAAAAAATTAAACCGACTTCAAAAAGAAATTAACTCAAAATTATGAAATAACTTTAATTTCGGAAGTCGGTGTCTTGGGATTTGTATTTTAGTTTTATGCCACCGACTTCCGAAATTAAAGTTATTTCATAATTTTGAGTTAATTTCTTTTTGAAGTCGGTTTAATTTTTTTAAATTACTTTTTATTTCGTAATTTTTAGTTTTTGCACTAGTATTTGACCAAGGTTTTGAGATGTTTTCCCTTTGACACTACACCCGTAGCTCTTATCAATAAGCCAGGCCGTCACACTTACACGTATTAGTCCATATCTTGAAAATTACTGGATCGATCTTGATGAAACTTACACTGTTCCCTAAGTTGAAGAAAATGTAAGCCAATTAAAAAAAATGGTCACGATCCGATTAATAGTTCCGGAGATATGCGTGGACAAACATACATACATACATACATACATACATGCATACATACATACATACATACATACATACGTCTATGAAATTTTGTATATTTGTTTGGAAGCCCTAATAGATCATCATATGTGAATATAATGCAATTCCAATAATATTACATACATACGTATCGAATTGATAACCTCCTTTTTTTTGAAGTCGGTAAAAAGTACCCATATGCGTCGTTATGGCTGTGTAGGGTTGCGAGTCGTCCGACAACAGACACTGTTCATAAGCATGTTTCAGATCAATTTTTGTGAATTTATCTCCCCCACTAAGATTTGCGAATAACTCTTCGATACGCGGCAACGGATAATAATCTCTTTTTAACTTTGGATTGATGGTTATCTTATAATCCCCACAAATGCGTATGTCCCCATTTTGTTTTACAACGGGTACTATTGGAGTTCCATAGTCTGAGTAGTCAACACGGTAGATGGAGCCGTCAGCCTCGAGACGTTCCAGCTCCCGTTCGACACGTGCGCGCAGTGCCAGCGGCATGGGTCTCGCTCGCACATAAACTGGTTGCTTATCGGACAGCTGTAGTCGTATTGATTGTTTGCATGTACCTAACTTATCGCAAAATACTTCTGGGAATTCCTTACATAATTTGTTTACTATTTCATCATCTATGATTTCATTGAGGTTTATTTGTGTTATCTTTAAAGCGCGCAACCACTCTCGTCCTAACAAGGGTCGCGCCCCACCCTTAATAATGTATAATCGTAGCGACTTAGCTTTCAATTCGCCCAGACAAACGTCTACCTCAATGTAACCGAGTGATTCTATTCTTGAACCCGAGTAACAACGTAAAACTAAGTTATCCGGTTCCATCTTTTTATGCGAAAAGCTACCTTTGTACATAACCTCACTTATTGCTGATAGGGGGAATGGTATAGTTATTGGCCCCTACATAGTTATTAGCCATTTCAACATCAGTATTGAAAAACTAGCAACCCACATTACTACATGGTAAATGTAAAATGCACCATGGCAACACAATTGTTGACTCTCAAAATGTTTCGGTAAAACACCGCTAGGTGGATTCATTCTTTTTTAATCTGTGATTTTTTCGCGCCGGTATCAAAAATGGGTAGGTTTGTTTAATAAATGTTAAGATCATAAAATTTTAGGATGTGATATTTTGAAATTAATTTACATAGTTTAGTGATTGAAAATCTGTTAAATATATAGAGTGATATGCACAGTACGCATATTTGAAGTATAAAACGACAAAATCAAAACATAAATTTAAAAAAATGTAGTGGCCGATTACTGCACCAATAATTTAAATAACATTATAGTTATTGGCCCCCCTATGCCAATTACTATATTCATTTCATCCAAAACAAAATGCGTTTATAGTGAAAAAAACTCTACCGTCTATTATACTATGTATTATATTAGTTTGTCACTAATTTTAGGGCTGTGTAAACAGTTATTGGCCTAGGCCAAGTACTATGAAGCCTGGAATAATTTTCAATACAAAAAAGGAGGCCAATAACTATAATATTTTTTATTTTTAGTTTGAACAAGATCAATCATGCTTATTTTTCTGTTCTATCATGTTAAATTAAAAATAATCATGCCAAAAAGACCTCGGTACACCAAAGAAGCCCTAGGATGAGGCATTAGAAAACATTCAGAACAAAACAATGTCTTTGAGAGCAGTTGCAAAAAAATATAAATCCCAACATCCCACATCAATAAAAATCCCACATCTTTTTTTTTTTTTTTTTTTTTTTTTTTTTTTTTTTTTTTTTTTTTTTTTTTTACAAAACGTTGCCCCACACTAGGAATTTCTCCTGTATTGTGGGTGCGTTTACAAACATTTAAACTCACATACACAAACAGCCAGACCCGGAACAACTACTTGTAGGTCATACAAATATTTGTTCCGTGCGGGAATCGAACCCGCGACACGCAGCGCAGCAGTCAATCGCTTAACCACTGCGCCAACCGTGCCGTCAAAAGATCTAAATCTGAGTTTGGACCTACGCCGTATTTGACTCATAAGGAAGAAGATTCCATCAAGCAATGGCTGTATAAAATGGCCCGGAAAGGCTTTCCAAGAAAACCAGTTGATAGTCTTGATACTGTACAAAAATTTCATATGCCACAAATGTTACGTAATTAACGATGATTCCGAACCTTCTGATGATGAGAACATTTTTTAATTAGTGAGGGCTATTGATTTTTGTTAAAGTTTATTTTTTTAATGTTAATTATTATTTTGTTTTCTATGGCCAATAACTGTAAGATTACATGGCCAATTATTGTGATTATGGTGGCCAATAACCGATAATTTAATATTTGTATCTCGAAGAAAACAAAAAAGAGTATGTATGAAAAAAGAGTATGTAAGCCATACCATTGAATAAATACGTTAATGTTATATATTTAAAAAAATATTTAATTTACATCTACCCATTTTATATTTTTGTGCATTATAAATAGTATCATGAGGTAGCTTAACTGGCCAATAACTATACCGTTTATACGACTTCCTGTGTCCACTTCACATTCCATATTTTAATAAAAAATGGTTTGTTACCTCGAGCTGCCACATTTAAGTTGAACATACCATCCTCTGATTCGTCACTCACATAGTTATGCCGACCACCACTACCGCGCACTTGTTTGCACATCACTTTTAGGTGTCCTTTTTGACCGCACTCATCACAACTGTAATTTTTAAACCGACACCTCTCGGCCGGATGCGCCTTGCCACAGCGCCAGCAGGCCCGCGCGCCGTCCGCGCCTGCCGCACCTGCCGCGCCTGCCGCGCCTGCCGCACCTGCCGCGCCTGCCGCGCCTGTTGCTGCCGCTGTTCCGTCGCCTGCGCCGCTGCCGAGCGCCCGTTGCGGCCCGCGCGGGCGCGTTCGTCCGCCGCGCGCGTAATGCAGGCCTTCGCCCGCCTCGCCGCCGCCTGCTGGCTTTACCGAGTCCGCCGTCGCCGTCGCTGTGGTACCGCTCACCTCGGCATGCTTCTCCGCTGCCTCTAGAGCCAGCGCAAGCTCCACTGCCTCTTTGTACTGAACTTTTTTTTCCGCGAAGATTCTCGATCGCATTACGTCACTTGTCAGCCCGGACACGAACTGATCGCGCAAATTTTCTTCAAGAGTCGAACATGACTTGCACTTTCCGAAACTGCACGTAGACGCCAGGTGTTTCAATGCCTGTAGGTATTCCGTAAGGGACTCGCCCGAACGCTGCCGGCGTAACCTAAACACGTGGCGTTCGGCGATCTCCGATCGTTCTTCCGGAAAACTAGGTGAACACAAATCGCACATAAGCGCATACGTTTCTTCCCCCACGACCGTTATTAACATAGGTACTTTCAATTCATCGTCGATTTCGTTAAGCCGTACGTACTGATTTATCCGACGAATATAAGCCGGCCACTGTTTCGAGCTTAAATTAAAGGGTTCAATTTTACCAATAGGCATCTTGACACACGCGAAACCGAAACGAAACCCCGGAAATTAAAAAAGAAATTGTACAAATCCCGTTCTCGTCGCCAATGTAACGTCAATAAAATACGTGGGTCAACGACAGACTGATATATTTACAAACGTAAACTAACTACCCACCACCATACAATTATGAGTACCGACCGATGTTACAAATCTGTTCATACGTCTTAGCGTGAAAGCGTAACTTACGATATTTTTATTATTATTATTAGCCTGTGATGTCCCATTGCAGGGCAAAGGCCTCCCTACTCTCTTTCCACTTCTCTCTGTTCAAAGCTGTTAAGGACCAGTTCTTGTTGAAGGAGTCCAGCTCATCCCGCCATCTCCGTCTGGGCCTGCCACGATGTCGTTTGTTTTTTTAAAGTTATTGCGTAATCTTTTACTTAAATATATTATACTTGCAGCGCCCCACGGTTTTACCCCCGCCGGTTTTATCTCTTAAAAATATCGGGATCAATAGTAGCCTATGTCCTAATTCAGGTCATGGTCTACACATGTGCCAAATTACATCTATAGGCCGACCGCTTAACTGAGATGCTGCCTGAGGTAGCCGCGCGGTGCGGGAGGGGTGATAGTTGTCACAAGTTGACGAATCACTGAGCTCTCGCATGACGTCACCACACCCCTCCCGCACCACGCTGCTACCTCAGGCAACGTCTCAGTTGAGCGGTCGCCCTATAAATCTGTTCATACGTCTTAGCGTGAAAGCGTAACTTACGATATTTTTATTCTGACAGTAAAATATTTTTATTTATTTCATTTATAAGGGTTCCGTTAAGGAACGTACGGATAAGGACGTACGGAACCCTAAAAATTATGAAAAACAATACACTCAGACGAAGCCGCGGGCAACAGCTAGTTTGTGATTAGCCCAGCAGGTCTTTTCTGTAAAAATCACATAGCGAAAACTTAGGTGAAGTAAGCTGTCACTTCACCTGATGCTAGGGACTAACCCGGATTGACAGTATTGACAGCTCGCTTCACTAAGGTCTATGTAAAAGTCTCACGGTGAACGTGACAATTCTAGGTTTTTTGAAGTGAAAACTTCTTTAGGCGTGTCGGACATGTTTTGAGATGGGAAAAAGCCATTGAACTCGCGCCACTATTACCGTAGGGACACCGCGCGTGTTTTGTTTATGAGACGATTAAAAAAATACATGCTTCGGATGTCTTCGGCTGTCCTCGGAATGTACTCGGTTTTAATGTATATCCAATATGTCACTGAGTGATGGCAAAGTATTCCGTTTGTGTTTTGTTTTCACTTCTGTCGGCACTCCCGGAAAAAAACATAAAAAAAAACAGTGGCACTTGTTTTTTTTTTTCATGTTTTCCTCCATCGATAATTTTACAAAGATAATGTTAATGTGTCGCTAACTCTATGTAAAGCTTCGATGTAAAGCAAAGTTTATATACTTAAGCCACTGCCTACCAAATGAAAAACATTGTAAAAATTTAATAGAATTTTTATGAAAATTATTTCCCGAATAAATTAACTCGAACTTAAGAGGAAGTGGTGAAACAGGCCGTTAATATTATTAAATACTTAAATGCAAGTTTAAAATAAACCCAATTCCGTTGAAATCTCTTCACCCTTTAACTTTCTGAAATTGCGGTTCCCACTGAAATCCAATTAATTTGTTTCCAGCTAGTCTGCAATTTTAATATAATTTCCTTGAAACCTTTTGGCGTTTAAAATGGCGGCATAGTAATATTATACATACTTTGTCCTACCCACACGATGATTAATAGGCGCTTCGTCGAAAATCTAAAATCCTCGAAACTTACTAAGCAAGTGAAAGTGATGCAATTACTTTTGAAACGCAAAAGAAGAGTGATGGCTATAATGTGCGTGCGCTCGGAATAAAACGACGTATATGCCAAAATGAAATTACTCCTTTTTTAACAAAATAAATGAATTAAATTTAAAAATTCAATTCAATTCAATTTAGTTTAATTTATTTAGTTATAATAATATTATTGTGACATGTATTTTATTCCTTGGTTACTAACATAATTTTTAAGTGTACTTACTAACATAAATATGGATCTCTGTGTAAATTATTATTATTATTATTAATACTACTTTGAGTAAACTTTGATATGATAAATTCTCTATGTTTTAAAGTAAATTTCATTGAATAACTCTTAAGCGTTACGCCGTAATGTCGAAAAAAGTAAAAAAAATAGATATAATTTTTCATTGCAATTTTTTTATATCGAGAAAAATCATTGAATCGTGTATTCCTTTTACATGATACTAGACCAAAGAGTCAAAAAACATATACCAAAATGTTAAATCCCTATTCCACATACTTATAAAGTTACTCGAAATAGAAAAACCACATTTTTTTCAACATATTACATTAAGACTTTACCTCGCAAGGGACTAATTAATATTAAATATTAATTAATCATAATAATTATAATTACTGATTTAATATTAATTAGTGCTCTTGTGCCTAGTGCCTTAATTGACAAAACAAAGACAAAGACAATCACATTTTATTTTTGTTTAATATTTTTTCTCTTATTTCTGCTACCCATAATATCTCAAACCTTAAACATTTTCCGTTACGGAAAATCTATTGTTCCAGTTCTCCCTTCAAAATTCAAAAGGCAAAATGGCGGATAAAATTTAACGTTCTGTTGGGCGACTCGTTGCCCTGACGACTTAAATTCGCTGCAAAATAGGCTTGAGCGATAATAAGTACGCGGGTGGACGAACTTCAAAAGTTTTTAGCAAATATTCTTGTTTCTGAGAAATGTTTGGAGTGGAATTATTTTGCTGGTACACAGATAGCTGAGCTTTTGGTAGTGGGTCAAAAGATTTGTAAGGCTTTACTGCGCTTGCTGTGGTCAGTGTGTAAATGTAGTGACCAGCGGGGTAATTGCGTAACACACTATCAGTAGCAAAGGCTTTCATTTTGACAGCTCAAGAACATTCATTGCGTTACTTACGTTGTTGAGCAGAATTTTTTTTCGAACATATGAAGCAATGGATTATCAATTTCCTTCAAAATGATGTACATTGAGATTGATAATGTGTTACGCAATGAGTGTGCTGTTCGAACATTTGGAGAACTTTTCTACCTGAGAGGGCAGAATAAACTGTCGTAAGTTAGAATAATAGACCTATACTTTATTTTTCATCATTTCAGCCGAAAGACGTCCACTGCCGGACATAGGCCTCCCCCAAGCACCTCCACTTCGACCGGTTCTGTGCTTCTTGCATCCAACGGGTTCCTGCGGCCTTCACAAGGTCGTCGGACCATCTTTTGGGAAGCCTTCCAACTCTATCTTCCGGTACGCGGTCGCCACTCCAGAACCTTTCCACCCCACTTTACTTACTTTATTTTTAATATCAGATAAATAATTTACGTCCATTGCCACTTACTCAACTTTCTACTTTAGGGTTGTTTATTCTAAATTTGATTTTTGAGTGACCATCACACTAATATTATAAAGGCGAAAGTTTGTGAGTATGTGTGTATGTGTGTGTGTTTATATGTTTGTTACTTCTTCACGCTCAAACGGCTGGACCAATTTTGACAAAATTTTGTATGGAGGTAGCTGACACCTTGAATTAACATATAGGCTACTTTTTATTCCGATATTCTCACGGGATCGACATTTACGCGGGTGAAACCGCGGGGCGCAGCTAGTAATATTGTAAAGGCGAAAGTTTGTTAGTGTATTTGTATGTTTATTACTTCTTCACGCAACAACTATTGAACGGATGTTGATGAAACCTTGCAGTAACATAGCTTATACACCAGAATAACACATAGGATACTTTGTAACCCGATATTCCAAAGGGATCTAAACTTATGCGGGTGAAACCGCGGGGCGCTGCTAGTTAACTATAATTCCAGGTTTCCTCACGATGCTTTCCTTCACAGATGTCAGTAATGTCCAAGATAAACTCAGAAAATACAAATGAATTGAAAAAGTCAAATTCGTACTTGCCCGGATTGGAACCCACATACCTCGTACATGAGAGGCGAGGCTTTAACCAATAGGCCGAAATTTGTTACCATAGGGACCTTTAATTAAATTTTCATTACGGAAACCCGCGCCCTAACATTTTCCCATAATTTTCACGTCATGTAAACTTTGCTAAAACTTGTTCAATTTTGAAACTACGCACACAACTACCGTATAATGAGCCAACAAAAGTTTTATTAAAAACTTTTTACACACGAGAAATATTACAAGAGCAAAATATTGACAGTGCAACGCGGTAGCGTAGCCAAGTATTAATGAGCACCACTGCTACTAGTGCGAACATCATACAACCACAGAATGTAAGGACAGAAGGTCAGCTTCACAACGAGCAAAAACAGGCGTGTATGTTTGTGCGTGACACAAAGACGCGTACCTATGGCGATCTCAAGCGAATGCAGTGAGGTCAGCCCTGCTGTTTTAACAGTAGATCTCCTGTTTTCTGAAGCGCATCGCTGTTTTCTGTTCTAGTCCTTAAGAGCTCAACTGTCACTAATGAGACACAATTACTTTTTCTATTGTTACCGAACTTAAGAGGAAATGCGGTTGGAGAGACTTTTTGAAAAAGCTTAAGTAAAAAGTCATAATTACTATTAACACTATTTTCTTCTCCAATATTAGACCAATTTAAAAGACATTACATAAACAGAATAAGAAGGATATATATACTGTGTCCCTATGTTTTCCTTTTTGATGATACGTTATTTTTATAAGAACTAGAACTCTCAAAAAATGCTCAAAATTGCCGCTGTCAACAGAGGCCTAGTGTACAAATTTGACAACTATAAATGAAAAATGAAAAACGTAGGGACACAGTTTATATCCTTCATATTCTGGTTATGTAATATCTTTTAAATTGCTCCAATATTGAAGGAGAAAGTAGGCGAGAGCGAAACCTCTAATTATGATTTTTTTACTTAGGCTTTTTCAAAAAGTCTCTCCGACCACATTTCCTCTTAATAAGCTTGCATAAGAGACGAGGGGATATTTCTACTCCATACACTAGTATTTTGCACTTTACGCGTCATGTGAAGTTAAAAATCATGCATTGCTTGTTTCTTGTGGGTACAAACAAGGTGTACCGTCTACTGGTTCTGGTGTATAACCCATTTTATAAAAAGTAAGCGCTGAGGGTATTGCATTTGTGAATTTTATTATTTTTTTCTTTTTTAACGTATGCTACGTAGTAGAATTTATTACTGTTCTGAAATCACTATTTACTGTTTTGCTGCTATTTTTTTAAGTTTGGTAGGGTTGGTAACACTGAGTGAATGAAAGCCGCGAGTGCGCTTGCACTCCCTGTACGTGAAACGTGTCTACGTGTGCGTGCGATTTCGCTCGTTCGAGCCGACCTTCTGGACTATTCTGTGATACAAACACGGATAAAATTCACTTGTTCCATATTTGTTTTTATTGGATTGCAGCAGTTTATTAATTACCGTACATCAGATGATCGTTTTATGTCATGTGTGAGCAAAATATACGTACAAGCCCTACTGCGCTGGTTTTAATTATTTAAAAGTTCATTCTTCACCCCTAACTCTCAATGGCGCAACATGAATTATTTGATTTACCCAGAGTTAACTGTTAACTCTGAGTTATTTATGACTAGCTGCGCCCCGCGGTTTCACCCGCATAAGTGTCGATCCCATGGGAATATCGAGATAAAAACTATCCTATGTCCTTCCCTGGGATGCAATCTATCTCTCTGCCAATTTTATCGAAATCCGTTCAGGGGCTTAGGCGTGAAAAGGTTACATACAGACAGACAAAAAGACAGAGTTACTTTCGAATTTATAATACTAGTATGGATTATTATTTATGATAACCCATGAACTCGCGAGTGGGCCTTAGAGAAAAGAGATTATAATACAAACAGCATGATGGAGTCAATCAGTCTTACCGTATCGTATCGGTATCGTTGTGGTGGTCAGACAGGCAGTCGCTCCATGTAAAATACTGATATAATCAGCTGCATCCGGTTTGACTGAAACCCGACCCCAACATAGTTGGGAAAAGGCTAGGCAGATGATGATGATAGAGATAACGGATTTTGAGTTAAAAATACTTTTTAAGAGACACAAAACTTATGCTTCTAGACTATCCGGATGACCGACAGACGCAAATTAAAAAAAAATATATATAAAATAAACCCTTTATTTTTTCCTCTCGAGGGATTGTCCCTCGAGAGGAAAAAATGGCAAAGACTCGAATCATAACATTCTCATTTCGATAGTTCGCCAAAAGTAAAATTGCCTGGTGAGCCCCAAAGCTTAATCGGATTGATACGGATAATGACGCCATCTCCCGGGGGGCGCCAATCCTAACCCATGTTGTCTTACTCTTGATCGTGAATTATTCAGTACAAGAGACGGGCGAGAGTGATGGGTTTTTTGCAGGGTTCGTAAAGATAATTTATAATACATATCAAAATATCCGATTTGCTGATATTTATCCGTATCGTGTACCTATATCAAATGACGGGATTTTCTATCGTAAGTGGTTTATAAGTTTCAGTTGCAGAATATAAGTTTGTATTTTGTTTACTAACACAGTGGACCTTAATAATGTTGTCTTATAAATAAATAAATAATAATTTGATTGTTTGACGTTTTTATTATAAAAGTAACAAAGAAATATTTGCCTTTTATAAATAATAATCAGTTTAATAAAACAATACTGTTTTTTGTGAAGTGTGGTTTTGGGTAAACTTTGAATGGGCAAAATTTCCAGTTTTGACAATAAATATCAAATTGATAATATATATTATCTTGATATATACAAACCTTGTTTTTTTGGCTCTTGCCGTGTTTTAATTAATGCTTGCTGTCTTTGTCCAGGCGGTTTTCCTTTGGAATGCGCTCCCTCAGAATATCAGGACGGTAACCAATCAGTTCACATTTAAAGTGAAAGCTCGACTTTCACTTTAAATGTGAACTGATTGGTTACCGTCCGAACACATACACAAGAAGTTGGCAGATTCGTCTCAGAATTAAGTTGTTGCCGGTTTTCTTGTTTATCTCTCACAACTTTTTATTTTTTTGTTTTATATTTTGTTGTATTTATGTATTTATTCTTATTATTCTAGTTATAAATATTTTCTAAGTTGTTTTCTGGTATTGCACCTACTGTGTATTGTCTCTGCATCACCTTAAGGTAGACTGGTAGAAAATGCCCTAGGCATTAAGTCCGCCTTTGTACAGTTTTTACTTGTGCATAAAGTTTTAATAAATAAATAAATTAAAAATAAGAACTGAAGCGTAAGTTCAATCACAGTTCAGGTTGTTTCAATGCTTAGAATTAAAAAGGCATTCAATGTATTTTTTCCCTTTTATTTCATTCATAAAAGAATTTAAAAGACAGTAGTGGATACCAAAACACCCAGAAATTTTTAGTTTGCAGTGAACTGCCGGTCAATTCTATAAAAATATTACCGTAATAACTTAGGTGAAGTGAGCTTAAAGTGGGCTGTCATTCCACATTATGCTAGGGATTGACACTATTGACAGCTCACTCCACGCTCACTTCACCAAAGTTTTCACGGTGAGATTTTTTCAGAATAGCACTGCTGGTGCACACTAGTCGTAACCTATGTATGTTGTATTATTTTTGATCGTGAATTATCAGTTCCAGAGACGGGCGAACGAGTGATGGTTTTTTGCCTCGACTGTGTTTTTAAAATGTTGCTGTCTGCAGTGCCCATTTCAATATGACCACATAATCATCCCTTAATTCTAAACCACGAGAAATTCCTTAGGTAATTACCTACGACATCCAGCTAATAACGTATTCTCTATGACACAACGAACGAAACCGCGCGAAATGAATGCGAAGTTGGCGTGGTTTGAACTGTCAAAATACCGCGCTTTACAACCGTACGTGGTTTGCACGTGGTAAGATTAGGCGGGGAATAATAATGACCATACATAATTGGGGCCCTGAACAGCTATAGCGCTAGTTCAATCACAATTGTTTTTTTATTTTTAGAATTAAAAAGGCATTCGACGTATTTTTTCGCATTCATATAAAAATTTAAAAAACAATAGTGAATGTCAAAACAGGCAGCATTTTTTAGCTTGCAGTGTTAACAATAATGACATCTGTGTGGAGTCAAATAAATATCAATATTGTAACCACATCAAAAGAAAGGAGAATCTTGTAAGACCGCCCATTTTGTCACCCTTTGTAAAATTTCTACATTGAAATCTGTAACTAGCTTCCCCCCGCACCTTCGTCCGCGTAAATTTTTTTGTTACCCCGACCCACCCTGTCGCATCGCATCGCTTGCCTGCACTATTACTTCGGTTTCACTTAGCGTTCTTTTTACTTTTTTATTCTCCTAGCTTTTTTTTCTTTCTACTTTTTTTTTCTCCTAGCGTGATGTATGTAGCCTATAGTCTTCTGTAATAAATAGTATGATCTTAAGATCATATTATTATGTCAAGTCTGTTTCTATTTAAAAAAAACACATTTTTTTTAATAATAAAAAAAATTAAAAAGAACAATTTAATAGTTTAAAAAAAATGTGAATGTAATGTGTGTGTGTAATGTAAAAGTAATGATAATAATATTGTAGACCAAGTTAGCTAGGTTGCTCTACAATATTATCATTAGTTTTATTAATTAGTTATATTATATTTAAATTGTAAATAATAAGTTAGTATAGATTTGTAAAATGACCGCACTATTCATTACACCTGTAATGATAGTTGTAAGGGAGATTTTAATAAATAAATAAATCATTTTCTCCACAATCAAACTCGAAAATACAAAATATTGGATTTACAAAGATACAAATGTGCCCACGGCTATATGCCTATTCAACCTAACTTTAGCATTCGTCTAATCTAATCGTACGATCCTATGCAATACGATAAGTCATCTTGACATACAGTCTAAAGCTGGCTAGACAATGATTTACAGGTAGCGTTTAGTGTTTGTAATCTAAACTATTGTATTGTATGGGTTTAAGCCTGGGCTATAATCTGTAAGTTATACAATAATATAAGAAAAATAGGTTTATTTGTCACAGAAACACGTGCATACAAAAAGATAAATAACTCTAATAATAAAGAAAAATAAAAACAAAATATATCTGTACGAGCACAAAACATCAGCAGTCGCTCCATATAAAATACTGGTATTCAGTTGCATCCGATTAGACTGGAAGCTGACTCCAACATATTTGGGAAAAGGCTAGGCAGATGATGATGAATCACGAGCACAAAACAGAAACAGTGAAAAAATCTGTTGATCCATACATTTTGTCGAGTTACGCGAACAAAAATTTATGGATCAACAGATTTTTTTTTTGTATTCAGTTTGCATCCGATTAGACTGGAAGCTGACCCCAACATAGTTGGGAAAAGGCTAGGCAGATGATGATGAATCACGAGCATAAAACAAAAATAGTGAAAAAATCTGTTGATCCATACATTTTGTCGAGTTACGCGAACAAAAATGTATGGATCAGCACAGATTTTTTTTTCACGATATCAGGGTGGGTCCCATAGTAAAAGTTGTTCATAATGCTGAGTACAATGACCCCTTTTAAGGATTAAAACGTTCAAAATGTAACGGTGTATATAAAATAGTAAACTGACTGACTGGTGGATAAAGTTGTGTATGGAAATTCTTATTCCGTGATGAATGATTTATTTTTGTAATTATGTTTGTGCATGCAAACATTTACACGTCAATTATATATTTTTTAAACTAGATGAGGTCGGCGTTTCCTATCTGACTACACTGAGAAGAAAGGCCGAACCCAGTGAAATATAGCCCTTATAAAACGAACTGTTATTTTGAAAAATCTTATTCCACTAATCATTATACTTAACTAGCTTCTGCCCGCGACTTTGTCCGCGTGAAATTTCACCCTCTTAGGGGTGGAATTTCGAAAAACCCTTTCTTAGTGGATACCTACTCTTCACAAAGAACACACCCTCCAAATTTCATGTCTCTAGGAGCAGTGGTTTAGACTGTGCGTTGATATATCAACAATCAGTCAGTTTACCATTTTATATATATAGATATATATATATACTTAGATAAAAAAATTGTCCCAAATGCTCATTTATCTAAATATATACTTATATATACTAATTTATACCTTGTGATAAAAATCTGAAGAGTTTTTTGGTTTGGTCGAACACGCTGTATCTCTGGAACTAACTGTCGGATTAAAAAAAAATATTTTTGCTTTTGATAGCCCAATTCTATAGCGTGGGGATTGGCACAAACAAAGAGAGGCATATGCCGTTGTCTCCTGCGCGCCTGGTACCCGTGCCTGCCGAGCTGACAAAGGAGATAAGAATACCACAGGAGCTCACACAACAGCGTCGGTTCGTAAATAATCTCCGCATGTCTCCTGCGCGCCTGGTACCCGCTGAGCACTAAGATGAAGTCTGGTTGTGGATGATGAAGTTCAGAATTGGACTCCGACAAAAAAAAAGAAAATCCATACTAATATTGTAAATGCAATAGTGTGTCTGTCTGTCTGTTACCTCATCACGCTTAAACCGCTGAACCGTGAATGAAATTTGGTATATAGTCTGAGTCCCAGGAAAGGACATAGGATAGTTTTTATACCGATGTTCCCACGGGATCGACATTTATGCGGGTGAAACCGCGGGGCGCCGCTAGTGAGTATAATTATATTTATGCGCTAATGACACCTGAAACCATCACCAAAAATCAAGATTTTGTTTACCACATAATCCGCCTAAAAACAACTTTCAAAACACAAAAATAATGTAAAAAAAGCCTTCCAAAACCAACCAAACCGGTAAACAAACTTCACTCTATCAAAGTACTTACGAACTATAGTTTTAATTAGCTTCAACACCAACAACGTAAGCGGTTAAGCGACGAACGGATAATGCATTCGGGGTCATGCGCCGCGCGTGATATCTCATTTAGTTACAACCCTCGTTTAATACCTGAGTTTGTTTTGGGAAGTATGAGATTATGCCACTATTTGTGGTAGTTTTGTTAGTAAAATTACGTTGAGGAAGCTGAAAGTTCTTGATAGAGGAAATAAGAGCCGTATTCCAAAACCCCACTCAAAACTCGAGCATTACTTGAAACAAATTTAAAGCCATTTGATTGGTTTGAAACTATGTAATTTTGCATTGTCAGCCTATACTGTTCCTACTGCTGAGACACAGGCCTCTCTCTTTGAGAGGGAGTTGGTCATAATACGCCACGCGGGTTGTGTGGGTTTGGTGGATGTCAAATGTCTTAAAATTTTTGGTTCTAGGAGATGCCGGTTTCTTCACAATGTTTACCTTCACCGTTTCGAGAGCAGTGGTGATGAAATCAAATACACAATGTCTGCTTGGGTCCGAACTCACGCACGATCTACAAATATAGATGGGCAATCCACCCGGGTTTAAACCCGTTGCTTTGATAAACACCCGATAAACACCGGTAAACTCCCAATTTTAGGGTTTAAACCCGGTGGATTGCCCATCTATACCTACAAATCGTAAGTCGGGCCTGATAGCACTGGGCCACCAGAATCAATCATCATGGGCAATCATAGCCATACAACGTGGCAATCCTGCCAGCCATTTGAACCCTTTTTCTTTTAACAGCGATGCCTACGAATTTTTGATTCCCTTTGATTATTTCCCCTCCTGTTCATATACTTACCAGTAATGGTTGAGTTTCAATGGTGTTTTGTTAATCACGATTCTTTACCTCAACAATGTTTTTATTGGTTTTCAACATCCATCGGTTTATTACTAAACTTCAACTATGTATATCCGACGATCCTGCATACCGGCGCGTTTAAAAAATGTGGTGTGCACAGGTCCTTGCCTGTGCACACCACATTTTTTAAACGCGCCGTTGACGCGTCGTAGGAACTTGCGTCGACGGCGCGCTTTTATCCTACAGAGCAGTGCCTGCTAGTATCTGACTCGCGTGCGTATCGCGTCTGTATCGCCACAAACGCGCGTCAACGGCGCGTTTAAAAAACATGGTGTGGCCCTAACTCTTTTGCTGACTGTACATAAACTTGCGCCTTTTTCGCATCGGGGTAGGCAGACACTACAGAATGTCACCTCTACGATCCTTACATACTCCTGTTGCTTCGTTCACGTTCATAGAGTGAAGTTTTAATACTGAGAATTGTTATCAAAAGTGTTAAAGTAAATTACAATGTCGACTATGTCAACGTCTGCGTGTGTTGACGGGTAACACAAAACACACCCCATACATGGTGTCTTAACCATAAAATACTCACAAAATAGTGTTAAAAATACATAAACCAACTTAATCGTTCAAGGAATCTCTGTGAGGTATTCGAGACAGTCCCACTATTCCAACCAACCATTTATCTTTTGCAAAGAAAAGTTGCCAAGATGCGAACAACGTTTTAACTTCCCTATATTTTTCTTCTGAGCCACTTAGAGCAGTCTTTATTTGCGTCAGTTTTTTCTTTAAATTCAATTCGTTGACGGTTCTGAAACAGTTGTAATTTGTCTTGAGGTGTTTGGAAGAAGAAAGTTTGGCGTTCGCTTTGTTTATATTTTCATCATTATCGTTTAACAATAGTATTGTTTTTTAAGATGGGTAAAGAACTCCTGTCCTTTGTAAAAGTTTAATAAAGTATAATGCTTTATTCAATTCTTATCCATGTTATGAGATAAGACTGGTTGTCACACTTTCAGGCTTATAACTACCCGTAACGACTGTCAAAGATCCACGAATGACAGCCGGGATCAAAGGCTTAACGTGCTTTCCGAGACACGGAGGGGTATGTAAAGATGTTCACCCATCCACAGACCAAGCGTAGCTTAACCTGATCGATCGACCTGTGTGGCTGTTATTATATAGCCAGCCACGGGCTCCTCAAAAAGAATACAAATCAAAATTTAAAAATAAAGAACGTATAATATGCTTGTTTATGACGAACGTAATTATGGTTGTTGGAGAGTAATTCACACCGACCTCCGTACCAATATAGAAGTATGAAAGAAAGAGACATATAGCGCCGACCCCAAATAAATTGTGATAAGGACAGAAGAATGATGATGACGTAGGTCGACGGTCTCGTGAAGTATTTTTTCGGGCATTTCTTTTATCAAAACATTCTGATAATTGATTCTGTTATAAAATTTTAGATACTTCCTAACGAAACCTATTTGTAAATTCAATCATTTGAGTTTTTATACTTTTCCAATTTTACCTCAGCCATTGTGTCGTAGCAGTGGTGGTCCAGTAATAATGACCCTGACTTACGTATCGTAGGCCGGTGATTCGAACCCAGACAGGCACATTACTTTGTGTATTTTATTTCATCACCACTGCTCTCAAAACGGTGAAGGAAAACATCGTGCGGAAACCGGTATGTCCTAGAACAAAAAATTCGAAGACACACAGATGTGTCTTTGAATTTTGCGGGTTGGTAGATACCAACCCGCACTCGGCCCGTGTGGTGAATTATGGCCCACTCCCTCCCACAGAGAGGAGGCCTGTGTTATTACAATCATTACGGTTGTTGATAATGCTGTTATTTTGTGGAAGATTTATTTTGTTTAAAACATCGTGCGGAAACCGGTATGTCCTAGAACAAAAAATTCGAAGACACACAGATGTGTCTTTGAATTTTGCGGGTTGGTAGATACCAACCCGCACTCGGCCCGTGTGGTGAATTATGTCCCACTCCCTCCCACAGAGAGGAGGCCTGTGTTATTACAATCATTACGGTTGTTGATAATGCTGTTATTTTGTGGAAGATTTATTTTGTTTGTAGTTTTAACTTTGGCAAACAATGTCATTATTAAAATCCGAACAGCAATTTGCATAGTTTTAGACTTTTGCAGTAAACATAAACTTTAGTTTAAAACTTCGGCCATATATTATCATGTGAGGGTAAACAAAATAGTAGTTATTTGGTGTCAAAGCTTTGCATCGATGTTCTCTTTGAATTATTTTGTAAAGTTTGAAGCACCTCATTACGAGTTTGGAGTGGTATCTTGAAGCACCTATTAGTTATGTTAATCTTCTAGAGTTTTACAAGATTTAAATCTTCTAGAGGCATACAAGTAGGGACCTATCGTGATTTTTAGGTATTAAAGATTATTCTACTTGATGAAAACGAGTACTCTTGAAAAGGGATTTTTGCTCCAGAGAGTAAAAGCTTTGTACTTCAAACGGCAATTCAGTGATTTACTTGAGTACATACCTATTAGCAGATATGTTTAAGGTGAATGGGTAGTTGAGACCGCGAAATTCAAAATTTTTTTTTTTTTGCAATTTGCAGGTCAGTGTCAGGTTGTATCTTGATCAAAATATGATTCGCGACAATAACAGGTACATATTTAGATAATTATAATCATTAATACATCTTTCGAAGTTACATTTCTACCATTAACACTTTTCCATAAGATATTGGTGGTTGGTGGCAGAAATCTAACTTAGAAAGATATATTAACGATTCTATTGATTTTAATTATCTAAATATGTACCTGTTATTGTCGCGAATTATATTTTGATCAAGATATAATCTGACACTGACCTGCAAATCGCAAAAACGTAAGGAAATTTGAATTTCGCGGTCTACCACTATCCATTCACCGTGAAGATTTTTTGTATACAGGGCACTGACACACAAGGAACTGGCAGGGACATCGACAAGCAATCTGAAACCATGAATTCAGCACAAGGTTCTAGAACCCCTAGCGCACAAATTTAGGACAGTCATAAAAAAAATCTGCTGTTTTATTAACCGACTTCTAAATAAGAAGGAGGTTCTCAATTCGGATGTTTATATTTTTTTTTTTAGATTGGGGCCTACGAGGTCAAAATGTATGGAACAGCGAATATCCACAAATTAAAATCATTATTATTAAAAAAATAAAGTTCAAATTTTCTAAAGTTTTCTAACGTTTTTACTTTGCTTCCGAACTCGCAACCTGCACCTTATCGCGTAACACTTTCTTTCATAATCCGAAATATTTTTGAGGAAATTGCTAATCCATTGCTTCTTATGACAAACAAAATCACATCACCGTAAATAACGCAATTAATGTTATTGAACTGTGAAAATAAAAGGGATTGCCATTGTAAGTGTGTCTCACACCACTCCACTTGCACTGCCTTGTTGGTCTCAAGGTCGCAAGCGCGACTGCTGAGCGTGGGGTCTTGGGTCCGATTCCCTGATCGGGCAAAGTGTTATTGGGTTTTTCTACTAGGAATTTCTTAGTAGCAGCTTGGAGTTTGGAAGGTGGTAGTATGATACCACTGTGCTTTGTAAGGCACGTTAAGCCATTGGTCCTGCGCCTCATTTCTCTCCGGTCGTGTCGGATTGCCGTCCCATCGGCCTATGATAGAGAGGGAAGAGAGAGGAGTGTGTCTATGTCTGCGCATACACTCTTATACATCAATACCTCCCGTGCCGATGCCGATAGTCTCCGCAGAAATTAGCCACCATAGCCGAAATGCGGCCTGGAGGACTATTATTACCCGGCTGGTTTACGGAAAATAGGACCTCTGGGCCATCACGCCCTAAATGTACAGGCTAATAAAGTATAATGTATGACATAATGGTTTCCCTTATCCTGCTCTTCCGCAAAAAGCCATCCCATATTTCCTGCAAATATAACTATCACAGAAACGGTTACATAACAATTTCTATTATGAAACGTTATTCGGTAATTCTGAAAAGAAATTACGCTAAAATAACCTTTGTCAGTTCCCTTCCTCCTATATTTTTTCGAAGAATACGAGAGGATTTCGAAAAATATCACAAAAGAAACGGGAAAACATTCGTATAATTGTTTATATGGCAAGAAAAATTACGTTTTCTTATGGGGTAAATAAAGATTAGAGATTTTTTTTACCCGTAAATGTGGGTTGCTGGGGGGCGAAGGCCTCCGTACTCTCTTTCCATCTCTCTTTCCAGAGCCGCCAAGGACCAATCTTTATTAAAGGAGTCAAGCTCATCCTGGAGAAAAAAGAGAAGAGTTCATTGTGCATCAAAAAATTCGTCCGCATCGCTGTCAGTGGGAAAAGTGCCCAAAAGGCTGGTAGCGTTGCCACGTTGGATGGCAATGCTGATTCTTTGACCTAACATAAGGCCAGCCTTCTGGTCACGTGAAGAACAACCGACCAACCGCTTGGCGATGTCCCGAAATACACGATGAGCACTCGGACCCAACCCCAATTCAGAATGGAATGATGAATAAACGAGTTTTTAGGCTTCCGTACCTCAAAAGGAAAAATGGAACCCATAAAGGATCACTTCGTTGTCCGTCTGTCCATCTGTCAAGACCCTTTTTCTTAGGAACGCGTGGAGTTAACAAGTTAAAATTAATATCAAATACTCGGGGCGGGCCTCAGGTATACCTTGATGCAGTGAAAAAATCAAACTTCTAAGTCAACGTAATCAAAAGATACGGCGTGAATCAAAACCTATAAGGGTGCTTCCCGTTGACCTAGTTTTTTTGTGTAATTGAAATCTAAGGTTTCGTAATTAATCTTTGTTCGACAATCAGAAAGCTTGGTCTTGTAATTAAAAACGTTAAAAATCTAGTCGCAATCTCATCTCAACGTAAAAATATACGAGAATTAGAGGTATTTCTAGTCTTAAGCAATGTCAAAGGTTTTTGTATCAATAAAGATTTTTTTTTTTTATTATTATTTTTGACAGATTGATAACGAGATTAAAATGCAAACGTTCTAAGTAATAACAGCCGCACGGGTCGATCGATCTAGTTAAGCTATGTTTTCCGCGGTTAGTTTATGGATGGGTGACCATCTTTACATAACAAGACCCCTCCGTGCCTCGGAAAGCACGTGAATCCGTTGGTCCCGGCTCTCATTCGTCGATCTTTGACAGTTATTACGGGTCGTCAGAGGCCCGAATTCTGTCAACCAGTCTTACCAAGGGGTTTCGTATTACCCAGCAACTGGGTTGTGGATGTCACATTGACAGTCGCTCCATGTAAAATATTGGTACTCAGCTACATCCGGTTAGACTGGAAGCCGACCCCAACATAGTTGGAAAAAGCTAGGCAGATGATGATGATGATGATTAGAAAGCAAACGTTCTGAAAAATACGGGATTTCCCCCAGTTTGTCACTCTAATATACAGTAAATACTTCTTACAAACCTTCCAAAAAGTTTCGCAAGCAATTCTATTTCCATTCATATTTTATTCCACTGCTGTCATTACACGTTTCAAATGCTTTCCTTTCTCGCGAAAAGTTTTAATTGTTTTGTACTTGAAAAAATAATAAAAACAGAAAGAGGATCCCTCGATTTAACGACAAAACACGCCCCGGCACACAAAACAGTACAGAAGATCGGGTCCATACAACTAGCGAAACCGCACGTATCTATGTGAATAGACACGCTTCACGTACAGCGATTGCAAGCGCACTCGCAACTGGCATTCGACCGAGACAAGAGGAACGTTCGCATTCTAATCTATCTCAATCTGTCAAAAATAACTCTCATCTACCTACATTTTTGACAAGTTTTTGACTGTCGCTGAGATGAGATTGCGACTAGATTTTGAACGTTTTTAATTATGACAATTGGTCTTCTACTTGTCTAAATATATAAAACATTCAAAGTCCTGACTGACTGATATATCAACGCACAGCAACCGCTGGTCCTAGAGACATGAAATTTGGAGGGTGTGTTCTTTGTGAAGAGTAGGTAGGTATTTGAAGGGGTATGCATTTCGATATTCGAAAAAAAAAATTTTTTACCCATATAAGGGACACCCTAGTAGGTATCCAATAAGATAGGGTTTTTCGAAATTCTACTCCTAATAGGGTGAAATTTTACGCGGAGGAAGTCGCGGGCAGATGCTAGCCACTCATTATAACAGCACCGCTGCGGCTCCGGTACAACAAATAACTTGTCATTCCAGTTAGGTTTTTAAATCAAATGCAATAAAGTAAATTTTGATGACAAATACAGGATAGTGGACAGCGAGAAAAGCGCTGCCCGCGAGCGATTAGTGAAAGTATTTAGCGGGCGACGGGGAGACATATTATACTGCTTACAGGCGTTTTTTCGCCGGTGAGCGGGCTGCTCGTCGTACGCAAACGTCTAAATGTGCGTACGCCTGTTTTCACTCATTGTATGGAGCTTCTGTATTATTCTGTGCCTCAGATTTTTTATTTTTCTTTTCGTTTATACCTGCTGCCGTGAAATTTATATTTTTATCCCTTCCTTGTTGCTTTTTTTAAATTCTTTAGCATCGACAGTGTCTATTTGCACACCTTCTATAAATATTGCTGGGTTCTTTTTTTAACTTTAATCTTAAATAGTATCATGCCTGTGCAGTGGTGCTGTGCCGAGATAGCTGATGAGGCTGATGGTGATGACCAGGTATGCGCGGTCGCTGCATGGTGGTGGTCGGAATACCCGTTGAAGCCAAGGCTGCTGGCTGGCTGGGTGACTCGCCGCTCTAAAGCTTGCGGGAGTGATGATGACGTCACGCTGAAGTAGGGGCACGAAGGCTGTTCCTTCTGTTCCTGTTCCTCATACCTCTATGATGGTGACCCCGAGAATGAACGTAAGCGCAGCCTTCGTGCAGCTAAATACCAGTATCTTACATGCAGCAACTGCCTATGTGACCTCCACAAACCAGTTACTTACACGATACCCCGGTAAGACTAGTTTTCAGACTTACTGGCTTCTAACAAACAAGAATCTTTTGAGCATTTTTTTCCAACATTTTCATTTCCAAGACAGGTATCGTCGATTTTGACAAATATGTCAGTAACAGTATTTCTTAACAACTATGTTAGTAAAGTTAACCTACACACTTTTCTTTATTTTTTTTTATTTTTATAAAAAACATTGCCCCCACTAGGAATTTCTCCTGTATTGTGTGTGCGTTTAAACAAAACAAACATTTAAACTCACATACACAAACAGCCAGACCCGGAACAACTACTTGTAGAGTTATAGGTCATACAAATATTTGTTCCGTGCGGAAATCGAATCTGCGACACGCAGAGCAGCAGTCAATCGCTTAACCACTTCGCCAACCGTGCCGTCTTAAGCTAACACTGCAATATGATTCATGCGAATCCCTGCTTCAAGCTCAACACCGATATGGAAAGTTTGCAGCAGCGATTTACATCCAAACGGTACAGTCTGCTCGCGATACACCGCAGTATGATATTAACGGAAAAAAAACAACTGTTACGACAGCATTCTGTTCATCAATATTCCGGTATAAACCATCATTAGTTTTGTTTACATTCCAAGACTAATTCTGTTGTTCTATTACATAGTTTAGGAATAAATGGTAAATGGATACAGATTGGCTGTGCCCGTGACTTGGTTCACGTGAATGTCGGAAAATAAAATGGATTTCATGAGTTTATTTTTTTTGCGCGGAACCCTAATTATTTTTATAAAATACTAGATTCTGCCCACGACTTCGTCCGCGTGAAATTTTTTGTACAGTCACGAGCACTAATATGTCAACACTTGGCAACTATTGCTTGCGATTTTTTTTTTTTTTTGAAGTTTAAATAAATAAATAAATAAATACGACACTTTACATAAACCTATGCGATTGAAAATACTATGTTCGTAATAATATACAATTTCATTAAAAAATAAAAGAGAAAATCGCCTGTGAATAAAGCCAAGTGTATACATAATTATGCTCGTGACTGTACCCCCCACCCCGTCGCAACACTTCGTATTCGCTTAGCGTGCTTTTTTCTTTTTAAAATTTAATGCTGACTTTTTTTCTTTTTGCTCGGCTCATAAGGGTCACAGCGTCATATTAAATAGCCTATAGCCTTCCTCAAGAATTGGGCTATCAAAAAGATTTTTTCAAATCTGACCGGTAGTTCCAGAGATTATCGCGTTCAAACAAACAAACTCTTCAACTTTATTATTAGTAGTATAGATTATTAGTATAGATAAGTCTCTGAGCCTAAGTTGCTCTTAAGAACATCAGCTACCTGCCAATGAAACTCCCGTCAAAATCAGTTCAACCTTTTCGAAGATTAGCCGGAACAAACCCAGACCAAAATTTTTAAATTGTTTTTTTTTTGCTATAGGTTTCGTATTTACTTTCCTAAGCATTTCGTAAAAAATGTTATTTTGACATTACAAAAGGACACTACAATTTTATATATGTATACCTATGTATTATTTATAAGGTTGAAAGGAAAAATTGCTACACGATTAGAAATTCTGGTTACGACAAGGTCGATACGTTTTCATTTCATTGTAAAATAAACTGTGTAGTCAAGGTGTTAATTGTGAGTTATTGACGTATGTAGATCAAACAGTAAAATCAATTATTCATAACATTAATAACCCGTAAAGAATAGAATAGGTATTATAGTAATAGTACCAGCTGTACCCGCGACTTCGTTCGCGTGTATATAGGAAAACAAATTGGATTTCATTTTTTTTTTTGCGCGTAACCCTAATTCCTTTTCTCAAATAAAAGTAGCCTAGGTTACTCCATTATAGTAATAATAATCTGCCACTGCAACGTTGGTCTCATACAAGCGCGACTGCTGAACGTGGGGTCCTGGGTTCGATTCCCAACTCGGGCAAAGTGTTATTGGGTATTTTCCATTAGGCATTTCTCAGTAACAGCCGGAGTTTGGAAGTCGGCGGTGTGATACCCCCGTGGCTGGGAAAGTACATGAAACCGTTGACCCTGCACCTGATCGTAAAAGGTTGTTATTTCTACATTAATAACAGCCCTTCAATTTAATTTATTTGTGTAAATGTATTTTTTCGAAGGTTAAAAGGAAGGTTTTTACACGAGTAGAAATTCGGGTAAAAAATAATTCATTTTACAATGTCGATGTATGTTTTCATGTTGTAAAACAAAATGTGTAATTGCTATATGAAACTGTGAAGGATCGAGTGTGTAGGAGTGTATAGATCAAACAGTAAAAAATGAATTATTCATAACATTGAATAACATTTAAAGAAATAATATAACGTAGAGTTGATATAGGTTGTATGAAGACAATTATTAAAATCACTGTGCTGTGTGAATATGTCATACTATTTTTTCGTCGTGGTTCGTTTTGTCTCTCGGAAACCTGTCATGCTTAAATGGAATTTGGCTGGGCATATCTGCCGCATATCAGACGATCAACAGGCCAAACTTACGACTCAGTGTATCCCACTTAATGGCAGACGAGATCGCTGCGAGCCCAGACGGAGATGACGGGATGAGCTGGACGACGATCAATGGGCCAAACTTACGACTCAGTGTGTCCCACTTAAAGGCAGACGAGATCGCTGCGAGCCCAGACGGAGATGACGGGATGAGCTGGACGACGATCAATGGGCCAAACTTACGACTCAGTGTGTCCCACTTAATGGCAGACGAGATCGCTGCGAGCCCAGACGGAGATGACGGGATGAGCTGGACGACGATCAATGGGCCAAACTTACAACTCAGTGTGTCCCACTTAATGGCAGACGAGATCGCTGCGAGCCCAGACGGAGATGACGGGATGAGCTGGACGACGATCAATGGGCCAAACTTACGACTCAGTGTGTCCCACTTAATGGCAGACGAGATCGCTGCGAGCCCAGGCGGAGATGACGGGATGAGCTGGACTCCTTTAATTAAGATTGGTCCTTGGCAGTTCTGGACAGAGAGAGATGTACAACAGGCATCACCCACATGCGGAACATGCAAGCATGCATGTATTGCATTCCTACATGTGGAATGCAATAATAGTGCTTGAGTGAAGTGAGTTTTACTAACATAGTTTTAAGTTTATACACTAACACACATTGTATTATTATAATATATATGTTAGTCTGTAAGGTATTTATCTATGGGCCAAAGAAGCCTGAAAATAAAGGTATTATTATTATATTTTAACATATCTCGGGACCATGGGGTCCTGGTCCTTTGGAAGGCGTACGAGGGGCCGAAGCCAACTCGCAGAGGCCCGTTAGAGAGTTTCAATGAAATGAGGCACCAACCGACGATTATCCTTGTTCGCACTATACAAGTGCACCCAAGGATAACCCCCGGTTGGTGTAGGACTATTGCAAAATAAGGAAACAAAAATATTGGATTATGGGTTTTGGTGGCTAAAGTGAACTCGTTATCTAAGACTATGGAAAAACTATAGCCCCTGCCTGACCGATGTTCTCTATAAATTACACAGATTAAATGGCAGGGGGCGACTTGCACACTCAATAATGGGCCCCCGAAAACGGTCGCTAGCACATAGTGTCGTAGCGGCAAGGGGGCAACATGTCTTGAGGTGCTTATGAGGAGTGGAGAGGTATTCCACGGCTATCAGGACAATCCCGGAAGTACGGTCAAGATCCCTACCAGCATCTTACTGGAATACTTCCTTCCTCCGAGCACGTTTGCTCTTGCGAATCTCCACTCAAGCCAGCCAATAAAGGCAAGAATGAGGTGGGAGCTCTGTTCCTCGTCATTGTTCACTCCAGCCGGCCAATAAAGGCAAGCCAGAGGTGAGAAACAAGACTTCTCCCTGGAGATAGGGTCCGTGGGGTCGCTACTGCCCAACAGCTGCCCTGCGGATTTCTGTATCTCTCTTGGTCTGGCTCCTAACTCTAGACCTGTTCCGGCAAAGTAAACCCTTCCGGCACAGGCCTAGAGTTCTGAGCGCGCAAGCCCCACCACGACGTCAACGTAGAGATACGGCGGTGGAGTTATTATTATTAATAAAAGTATTGAGTATTGAGACGGAAAGAGTGTAGGAAGGTCTTGGCTCAGCAGTGGCTTATAACAAGAAAAAGGACCTTTTAGACGCAACCGTTCCTGAAATTAGTATTTCTAGAATTTAAATAGTAAATCTTTCTACGTTATTTTATCAGGAAAATCATACAGACCAAACAGAAAGTCTCCACAAAGCTCTTCCTCTTTACTTTTGTTTTGAGTTTTAATCATTCAAGTTTTATAGTATACGTCATACCGTTTTCCTTGAAAAATTGTTTTAATATTCTTGTACAGACGCCAGTACATCAAGCTACTACAATCTGTCAAATTTCTACAATAGATTTTCAACTTTAGCACTACATCATAAGGTTCAAAGTTTATTGGGAAAATTTGACAGTTTCGAGTAGCTTGATGTGCTGGCATATGTATTATCTCGGGCATTGGCTTTTCTAATTACACAGTACAAATGAACCTTGGTTTAAAGTTTTGTTTGATGAGCATTTAAATTTATAGAAATCGTTTCAAAAGCTTTTATTTTAACTGCCTTCGTATATTTTGTAGTCTGTTATTTATTTTACTCTAGCATTTGTTTTATGTTCGCTGATCCTTTGCTCGCCTTGTCTTCTTCTTGTCTAGTATGGGCATGAAACAAACATTAATAAACAGTAAACATTAGTAACATTAGGAAAAAGTCATTAGTTTAGTATCGGTCCATAGATTTTTTTGTGTACAAGCCGTGTATAAGTGGCTAGGCGACCCGTCGCGCGCCGACAAAAATGTTTGGGATCATTCCATGCGACCTCACGCGGTTAGCAGGGACATTTCATGCCGCATTTACACAATCGCGCGAACCGCAAGGCGAATAGCGAGGCGAATAACGAACACGCATTTGTAAACAGTGCGCTCACTATTCGCGTCGTGGCTCGCCTCGCGATTCGAGTGCTCGCGTTGTGGCTCGCGTTGTCAAAATACTTCACCCCGCGAATGTGTGAACAGTAGTTAGCGACGGCCCTCGTATACGAATGGTTCGTCGAATCGTTCGTCGAGTCACGAGGCGAATTTGGAGCACGATTGTGTAAATGCGGTATCAGTGATTATGCCGTGGAAAAGTACTATCCAATCAGCTAGATGGCAGTAAGGCTAACTGCACAAGGTGCGTCGGACGTAAAAAAAGAGACCTAGAGTATGCATACATATTCAAATTACAACTGTCGTTACTTACAGTTGTATGTAATATTTATAACACGGCAAATTGACGTAGGGTGTCAATTAGCTTAAAGAATATTTTCCCTGACTATATTTAAGAATCATCACTCGTAGAATGTGTCGTGGTGGCCCATTTCTTATCTGTCTTACGCCCCAACTTGCGAGTTCAAACCCGGCAAGTGCCAATGTGTTTTTATCAAAGTGATAGTAGCTTAATCTGAATAACAGCTGCACAGGTCGATCGATCAGGTTAAGCAACTCGTGCCGCGATTGACGTGTGGGTGGGTGACCATCTTTACATACCGAGATCGCTCCATGCCTCGGAAAGCACGTTAAGCCGTTGGTCCCGGCTATCATTCGTGGATCTTTGACAGTCGTTACGGGTAGTCAAAAGCCCGAAAGTTTGATAACCAGTCTTACCAAGGGGTATCGTAGTACCCAGTAAGTGGGTCGTGGAGGTCAGATAGGCAGTCGCTTCATGTAAACTACGGTATTCAGCTGCATCCAGTTAGACTGGAAGCCGACCCCAACAAAGTTGGGAAGGCTAGGCAGATGATGACGTACTTTCTAAGTTGGTAAATTTTGTTAGACGTCACTGACTGACAGTGAAGGGAAACATTGTGAGGAAACCCTGGAATTTCGGTCTGAAATCACATACCCGCACTGAGCCGGGATGACCAAGCTCATTCCTTCTCCGTATGAGAAATCGCCTTAGCCCGATACCCGGGACATTCCAGGCGAAAAAAACCTTTTGTGCCTAGTGCCCTAGTGGTATCGGCCTCGACTTTTTTTTTTTTTTTATTGTTATCCAAGTAGTATTCGGTATGGAAGAGCGGAGTCTCCCTATACAGGCATTACTTGCTTAAAGGGAGGCTCCAATCACTAATCTGTTTAGACTAAGTTATGTTGGAGAAATAAATAATTTTTGATTTTTTGATTTTGACTTACGAATTGTAGGTCGTGGGTTCGTACCCAGCCAGGCGCTTTACTTTGTGTAAATAATTTCATCACCATTGCTCTTAAAACGGTGAACGTGGTAAGATTACGTGGGGAATAATAATTACCACAAATAATTGGGGCCCTGAAGAGCTAAAGCGCTAGTTTAATCACAATAGTTTTTTTTTTTTAATATTTTTAGAATTAAAAAGGCATTCGACGTATTTTTTCGCATTCATATAAAAATTTAAGAGCAGTGGTGGCCAAGTGGTGACGGCCGCGACTTACGAGTTGTAGGTCGTAGGTTCGAAACCAGACCGGCGCTTTACTTTGTATAAATGATATTATTATCACTGCTCTCAAAACGGTGAAGGAAAAACATCGTGAGGAAACCGGCATGTCCTAGAACCAAAAATTCGAAGACATGTGACATCTACCAACACGCACTGGGCCCGCGTGGTAGATTACAGCTCACTCCCTCTCGGAGAAAGGAGGCCTGAGTCCCAGCAGTGGAAACATTATAGGCTGATTATGCTATTATGCATATTCAAAAGAATATCATCTCTCGTAGAAGCTGTGATATTGTATCTCCTTTTGTTTCGTTTCTAACCAGGGGGTCTACTCCGAAGCGGTTAACCACTGTATCGGCCGAATGTTCGGTCATTTTTTACTACCATTAATTTCTTATATTGACTATTGGTCCCGATCAAACTGTGCCAATCCGAACCTTTTTAGAACCCTTAACCCTTTCTTTAGGTACCTTTTTTTTTTAAATTCGTAGTAGGACAACAATATTCGAATCAGAAAATGACCGAACATTCGGCCGATACAGTGGTTAACCGCTTCGGAGTAGACCCCCAGGATAGATTATGAAGTCAAAAATTCGTGTTCATCAATACGTTACCGTCTATAGCAGTGCGATTCTGTAACCATCTCACCGTGAAAACTTAGGTGAAGTGAGCGTTGAGTGAGCCGTCAATAGTGTCAATTCCTAGCAAAAACAAACTCACATCATCTACGTTTTCACGTTGAGATTTTTACCGAATCGACCGGCAGGAGTCTAAATGCGAAAAAGGGAGAATCCCATCATCACCATCATCATCATACGTTACCGTCTTTTGTTTTAAAACCGCTCAATATTACAGTGTAAGCAAAACTCCATAGCTTCAACAACAGTTGCCTTTCTGTTTATCTTTCACCCTAGACGGGGGAATCAAATCCAAATAAAACGGAACAAAGACTAACAATATACCCACACATTCAAATAATGTACCTACCTACATGACTACTTTGCACAGATATTGCTTTGCGTAATGTAGTAGTAACATAAGGTTTCCCGCAAAGAAAGAAGTCGAGCGGAGATTACAAAATAATACGGAGAATATGAAGCAAGGGTGGGAGTAAGGGGATATAATATAGTGTTGGTGGTCTGTTTTAAGATAACTTAGGTAAAGTCAGGGAAATTAGATCTCAACATTTGGAACTATAAGTTGTCAAAAAGTATCACAGACCTAACGAACTCTTAGTTGTAATAAAATCATGAGTCGATTTCATCTGAAATGGCACCACAAATAATAAAATGATGATTAAAATTTTGATCTGACTTGTGTATAATAATTTGTTTTTTTTTTTAATTTGACATTTCTTTTTTTTTAATGTAACTCAATTTATTTATTTTGTGTATTTAATGTTGCTATTATTACCTAATATATTAATTTGCATACCTCAGTAGGTTATAATACAATGTACAGACGCCAGCACATCAGGCTACCCGAAAATGTCAAATATTCCCAATTAGCTTTGATTAGCTTTAGCAATCAAAATTTGACAGATTGTAGTAGCTTGATGTGCTGGCGTCTATACCTTTTATACCTGGAATACCTTTTTAACATGTAGGTATTATGCAAATAAATTGATTTGAAAAAAAAAATACTACGTAATGTATATTTATTATATTTCTTATTTTAATTTTTGTGTTTTTATCTTATCGTATGCTGCACCGGTTGACGTCATCACGTCAACGCCGGCTGTCGTTGAGAACCAGCGCTGGGGCTCTGTGTCACATAGGGTCTTAGCATTATGATGAGCTATGGCCGTTTTGCGTGGAAATGACGTATATTTTTCCTCAAATTGTTATTTTATTTTTGTGTTCCTTCTCTTCTTTATTTCCCGCAAATAAACACATTTTCTTTCTTTTTCTTACTTTCTTTCTAAATTGTTTGTTAAGCAAATTGATTATTAACTTAAATTTATTGTGTGTATATTTAAAATACAACTGTCATTCTTTGACATTATTTCGGTGACTGTACCAACCTGAATCGACTGTGGATTGTGAGGGCTTTCAAGAAACATAATAGCAAAGATTCATAGACGACTCCGCCTTGGAGTGTAAATGTAGTGCTGTTCCACAAACGATGGGACACTTAATGTCGTGTCCTGCGTGTCCTGTCAGCTGCACGTTGCAGGAGCTGATGGACGCTGGTGGAGGCGCCAAACAAGTGGCCGAATTCTGGGCCGAGTATATTTAGATTGCTATCGACACGCTAAGAAGAAGAAGCAAAGTTCATCTGCGCAGGGTAATACGAACATCGTAGAACATCGCATTATGGAACCCAAACTTTTGTAGTAGGTAGGTTTCAGTGTTGAATTATGACACGGCTTTCATTCAATAGGTTTGGAAGATTAAAAAAAATGCTCCGATTGAGATGCTTATGTTAATTCACCTGAAATGATTTCTCAAGATATAGGTAATTATCTTGTAACTTTTAACTCTTGACTACAGTAAAACAGAAGACCTATTCAAATCGCGACATACAATGACCACTCTATACACACACCTACACACACACTTACAAACGCCTCACCACACCTTTTTCAGACTAGATTTAAGCACATAATTGTCTCCCTAAATAATATATACTACTTACTTACCTGTAATCTGTATAATGGACGGATGGATGACCCTTGTAACACAGGTTCCACCTAGCATAGGGGTCATTGATCAAATCATGCTCTGGGGATCAAATCTCGGAAGTTCTACGCTGTAAATGCTGCGCATAACTACTTTGTACATTACATATGAAAATAAAGTATTTATTATTATTATTATTGTACGTTAAACGGTTTCTTAAAAGGTGGCCGAGTGAAGTGACAACCTTCATAAAAATGTAGGCTACAGCGGGCTTTCACTTTACCCCCCTTACTAATAAACGTATTATACATGCATAGTTACACACCGATTTCTCTCTTTCAGACGTCAGTAATTAAAACAAAGCATTGTGTAACTATACAGATGCTGTATAACGTTTATTACTAAGGGGGATGTGTTTGAAGACGTTCTAGAAAACACACCAACTTATTATTAACGCTACAGTGAAGTCATTTAACTCAATTTTCGGCAACTCTCATCCAGCTGCTACCAGCCAGATCGTCGCTCTACCTAGCCTGAGGTCTTCCTACCATGCAATAGGAGAGGCCTATGTCCAGCAGTGGACTGCTATAGGCTGATGATGATGATGTCATACGGCAGCCAATTTGCCGAGGCTATGTGGCTGCTACCACAGACTTAGGACACCCTTTTTTTTTTCGGGGATGAAAATGCCTAACGCATACCATTATCCGTCCGGGGAGACGACATGATAACCATGTCGTCTCCCCGGACGGATAATGGTATGCGTGGGGCTTAAAAACTGACAATAAAAACTCCGCCTGTGCACCCACTTTCGCCTTGATGTGTGGGCCGCGAGAACTGCTACGTTAGCTTAGCTCCCAAGAAAGCTTCGAACAATAGATAATTAATTATGTGTCTTTATGTAGATTTCCAAAATTAAAGTTCACAACATGTCAAGTCCTTTTGAAAATTTTACTCAAATATCTTTAAACTACAATATTGTCACACAAAATATAAAAATGAAAATAAACACTTTATCCCGTTAGTAATATTTAGAGTGCACTTTACAGCGAGTGGCGACAAAATGGCAAATATAGAATCTTCAATATTTTACGGAGCAAAGATAACAGAACCGATGGACACGTACCAACACGGTGAACCCATTAACCTTAAGTTTTCTATGCAAACATAATAAAGCTGCTTGTACATTGGAGCGGAGCGAAGATCCGCAGGGCAACTGCGTAACACATTATCAATCGGAATCGGTTTCATTTTGACAGTTCAACAACATTCATTGCGCCATTTACGTGTTGAGCAGACAAATTCGAACATAAGACGCAATGGATTAGCAACTTGCTTCAAAATGATTCAGATTCCGATTGATAATGTGTTACGCAATTAAGGTGCTGGTTTTACTAGGGAAAAGTACGAATGGAATGACAATAACGAATGCAAGATGTCTGAGGGGCATTACCAGTGTTTTAGAAAACGTTCGAATGTTAATCCCAGACACAATCTGTCAAAATGCCTCTGAGATCAGAAGACCAATTTCCGTAATTAAAAACGTTCAAAATCTAGTCGCAATCTCATCTCAGCTACAATCAATGTCAAAAATTTAGGGAAATTAGAGGTATTTTTGACAGATTGAGACTAAGATTAGACTATGAACGTTCATGAAATTACGCAATTGAGATTGCGAATAGATTTTGAACGTTTTTAATTACGCGAACTGGGGCCATTTTATGATGCATATTAATGCCATTGTAGCGGTATCTACAACGCCACATGGGAACAACGCGTCATACTGACGTCACGCAAAACCTGCATCGCGCAAGCAGAGTTTACCGCGCAATTAGCATAGATACAACAACCCGACATGAATCATCGAGCAGTTGCCCGCCAGACACAACACCCGTCTGGTCGGAGGATCCTCCCTTTTCTATGGAGGTTGAGTGAACTTTACACCCTGTTCCTCATACCTCTATACTCGCTGTAGTATTTGCACGAAGGCTGCGCTTGCGCTGGCGTCCATGTTCGGGTCACCAGTATAGGCGGATGCCGAGTGCCGAATCACTAATAAATTCATTATTAACTTTGAATTCATTTTGTGTTCAGACGTATAACTTCGAATGAAAGGGCAAAAATAAACAAAACGTGAAGCGTCTGATAAAAAGGAGGAGTGCTAAGGATTGGCGCTAAAGCCGATCTTTAGCGCCACTCCTTTTCAATAGTTGCACGACTTCGCATTGTTTGTTCGTTCCGCTCCTATGGACAGGCAGCCTTAAAGGACTGTGTTTGCTAATAATTTTATGTCTTCACTAGCTTTTGCTCCGCTTAGGTGGACATGAATTTTATGAGTCGTAATTTTAAAATAAGCGACCCAAGTGTGAATGGGAATTCTGCTTAATGTAGCATCATTGTCCCTAGTTCCACTTACTTATATAGATAACTGTTGCCCGCGACTTCGTCTGCGTTTATTTTGTATTTTAGCATTTTTCATACAAATATTCAGTATAAAAAGTAGCCTATGTACTTTTCCAGGTCCTAAGCTAAATATCTCTCATATCGATTAGTTCAGTGGTTTAGGCGTGAAAAGGTAACAGACACAGATAAGGCTGCTACAAACAGGCGCGACACGCAATAAAATCGCGCGCGACACAACTCGCAAGTCGCGCAACGAGCGGTGCCTTTGTGTCGCGCGCTATTCGCGTCGCGCGTCGCGCCTGTTTGCATGAGCCTTTATTGTCGCATTTATAATATTAGGATAGGATATTCTTCTTTGTGCCCATATTCTCGACTATTTTTGTAAAGGTAATATCGAATGCCAATAATAATATATTAGAACAGTGGTACCCCAGTGGTATCGGCCTCGACTTACGAGTTGTAGGTCATGAGTTCGAACCCAGGCACTTTACCTTGTGTATTTAATTTCATCACCACTGCTCTCAAAACAGCGAAGGAAAACATCGTGAGGAAACCGGCATGTCCTAGAACCAAAAATTCAAAGACATGTGACATCTAACAACCCGCACTAGGCTCGCGTGGTGGATTATAGCCCACTTCCTATCACAGTTTTGTTTTCCCGAACGACATTGGCATTTAACCTCAGCTCAGTAGAAAGTACAGTTGAACCAGAAAAGGTATGCGCTCCGATAATCTTCGTGTTCCCAAATTAGTACGAACGTCGTTTTTAGTAAGAGTTAATTTTCCATTTTTTTTCTGTTACGAGAATATTGTTTTAACTTACTTAAATAGAGCTGGCATAGAGTTGTTAATTTTGAAACTATGGTTATACAAAATAGGTAAGTAATTACATGATTGTATCATCTCTGTAATAGATCTCATTTTCGCGCGTTGGTCGGAATTGATGATGATTGAAGAAGCGCAAACTTTTTCCGGGAAATCTTTAAATGCTTGTTCTAGTACTGCCCAAGACTACTACTACCCAATGCACTAATGGCGGTTTAATAAGTGCCATTAGACCCGTCCAGTGCCTAAGTTCAGCATTTATTATTTAAAACATTGTTTACATAATGGTGCTTAACCTCGCTAGTGGTTTGTGCTTTAAAAATAAATGTTAGTTCTTGGTCAATACCAAGAACTGTATGATCAATGCCACGGTATTTGATCGTTAAGGTTCATTTCTTTCATTTACTTTTATTGTAAGAAGGGATATTATTATATACCATTATTAATTATTGCCATTATTATATACCTACTACTTTAGTATAACGCTTAATATTGTAAATATGCAATATGTAATCAAATAAGTAAATAAAATAAAATATTGGTCCTACTTACTTGAGGAGCCCTTGGCTAAATAATAACAGCTGCACAGGTCGAGAAATAAACTTGTAATTTTATTAGGAGTTATAGGTACCTGTAAAAACAAAGATATAATAATAACGATATAATGATAATATACTTATAATAATCGGAGTTATTCTTTTCATCCGTCTATTTTAAAACAGTTAAGTAGTTGTTTATATACCAAATAACATCATCAAATTCTTCAACCAACATTTTCTCCCCTCTGAAACAGTTCTAAAACTCAGTCAACACTCGAAAGACGTCATTATCAAGACAATCGGAAGTTCGAGTGACCTAACTGGTAGATACCTGTGTTATGACGTCATCTGAATCATTGCTATTAGGCGCCGGATGCTAGGGACTATAGTTTAGTTGCTGGTTACAAATATGCTTGAAAAAATTGGAAGACCTATTCAAATTAAATGCATTTAATCTTAATACCCAATCATAATCATTAAAATCTTCAACAAACGTTTGTTCCCCTTTGAAACTGTTCGAAAACTCATCCAAAACTTATCGAAATATAAGGCAAGGCAAAAAGGAGGCAAGGTAATAAAGGAGTAGTGATTACTTTCAAGCATCCATTTAGAAAAATAGATTTACTCACATCATCAAAATTTTTAACATTCAATTTCTGTCCCATTTCAAACAGTTCTAAAACTCAGCCAAAACTTGAAAGACATTATGAAGACAATCGGAAGTTAGAGTGACCTGTTAACTACGGCCTGTTAATGAAGGGGTAGTAGGTACCTTCGCAATGACGTCACCGAAAACAATGTTATTAGGCGCCGCGCCGGGTGCTACGGACTATAGGTTAGTTCCTGGAACGTTGGTATGACGGTATTCGGATGTTATAACTTGTGAGTGGATAGCGGGCATTGTTTACGAAATCGTTTGCCTATGTTATAGAATGTTGTGATAATGTAACTTTAATTTCTGCTTGTTCGCTTACTTCTTCGACACCTAGCGATTAGTTTATAAGAACTTTAGAATACACGAAAAACGACCTTGTTCTAACAAGGTTGTTTTTCGTTTAAAACAGGGGAGTAAGGAGCCACTACTTTCAGGATACTATTGTTACTGATCCGCACTCGATAGTCGATGCATCAGTGAAGCAACTTTTTTGCGTATGACTGCGTGAAAACCGTCAGTTCGGTATAACGGAAACATCTCTGATACACTACAGAAACGGGGCAGTCCCAATAGCATCCTAAAACATTATTATATTGGATGCGTCTAGCGATCTTTCGGCGTTTTGCCGTAGTCAGGTAAATAGCAGTAAGCGCTTCAAATTGCAAAACACCTAAAAACTTTAGAATTTCGCGGGGTATCTTAACAGATCCCCTAAACATAACACACGAAACTACGATAACAGTATCTATATAACAAAGCGAACTGATGAACTTTATCGACGCCTGTGTAGGTGTCGTACCACTTTTTCAGCCAAAAAACTACGCTATAGTTATCCGATATCCGGTTCCTCTGTGAAAATATAAAATTTCCATGCCACAGCTATTGGTTGGGCTTGGATAGCCTAGCTTTTTTAGTTTTTTTGCCTACATTTTTAGCAGCAAAAATTCAGATGGAAACTTTTGCGTGATGTCGCAATGAGAAATTGATATTAATTTCATTTAGGTAGAATTTTGTTCTGTTATGAAATTATACGTTAGGTATTATAATTATGATCATTATGAACGCTTATAAAATTTAAAGACTATTATTTTCTGGTCTTTAAGTACGTACTCACAGTATTTCAAAATAAACTATCAATATTAAAAACACAAGGCAAAAACGCCGAAAAAAACACGTTTGTTGTATGGGAGCCCCCCTTAAATATTTATTTTATTTTGTTTTTAGTATTTGTTGTTATAGCGGCAATAGAAATACATCATCTGTGAAAATTTCAACTGTCTAGCTACCGCGGTTCTTGAGATACAGCCTGGTGACAGACAGACGGACGGACGGACGGACGGACAGCGAAGTCTTAGTAATAGGGTTCCGTTTTTACCCTTTGGGTACGGAACCCTAAAAAACTGGCCAAGTGCGAGTCGGACTCGCACACACAGGGTTCCGTACCACAAGGCAAAAACGCCGAAAAAAACACGTTTGTTGTATGAGAGCCCCCCTTAAATATTTATTTTATTCTGTTTTTAGTACCTATTTAAGTTGTTACAGCGGCAACAGAAATACATCATCTGTGAAAATTTCAACTGTCTAACTATCACGGTTCATGAGATACAGCCTGGTGACAGACGGACAGACGGACAGCGGAGTCTTAGAAATAGGGTCCCGTTTTACCCTTAGGTTACGGAACCCTAAAAAAGGTTTCTGTCAATCTCCCATTTACAATTTTTTTTTATCGCCTTATTTTTTACTTTTACACTTTACACTTGTACTTGTATACAGTCAGCAGTGGTGGCGCAGTGGTAACGGCCCCAACTTACGTGTGTGGGTTCGAACCCAGGCGCTTTACTTTGTGTAAATAATTTCATCACCACTGTTCTCAACGGTGAAAAAAAACCGGCATGTTCTAGAACAAAAAATCGAAAAGACAGGTCATCTTACAACCCACACTGTGCCCGCGTGGTAGATTACAGCCCACTCCTTCACAAAGAAAGGAGCCCTGTGTCCCAGCAGTGGGAATATTATGCTATACTATGCTTGTCTATAAGGAATTCCATTTAGATCCAATGAATACCATACAGCACGTTATCTGGCAACTTTGGTATGTCGGGTCACCCTCCAGTCTCCGGGGTTTTGTCTTGTTTATTGGGTCCATTTCATCTTTCACATTCACTCACAAACGCAGCACTGACAGTACTGACACATAACTTTTGCATAAAGATTTGATAAGAATAACCTACAACATTTACAAAATGTGTTTGTGCATGTTTCCCCCAACCCTTTCTTATTTTGTTTTTTCTTTATTGCGTCATGTTTACCGCAAAAAAAACGTATTTTCTTTCTTTCTTATTCATTAAAAATTAATTTTCTCCCTTGTATAAAACTGTGAACAACTCCAGCTTACTGAACCAACTCATCCACAAGCGTAGACGCGCTGAGCTAATTTCCAAATTGCCATGACATGATATACGGCTGGCCAAAGTTCCTAACTTGATTCTTTGTTTTGGACATCCGGGTTCAAACTCCATCCATTAGCTGTAATTGGACGAAACCCTTTATAATGACTTTTAGAAAAAAAAAATGTGAAGTGAGTTCATCGAAGTTTGTACTTTTTCGGAGCAAGCTTCGGTAATTTTCGGCCGTCATCATCAGTTCCGCTAACTATGTTCGAGTCAGCTTTATCATAAAAGTGGAGTTAATTTTTTGGAAATTAACTTTCAACCAGGCTGATCTAATGGGTGTTTGGATCAGATTGCAATCTCATCATGGTGATTGGATAATGTTTTCTAGAGGTTCTAAGACCAATTTCTCTACTGAGATCACACTTTACTAAAGGAACTCATATATAACGGCTATAAAGGTGTATAATAAATTACCAGACGCCTTCAAAAATTTACCTTAGACTATGTTAAAAAAAAGTTGAAAGTTCAAACATTAAGGGGTTTTTTATAAACGACGATCAAAGTTAAGAGACGTCAAAAAAGTATGGTTAAACAGTCGCTAATCATTACTTAACTTTAAGCAACGTTTACAAATAAAGGGGTTAATTATTACGATTTTAAACAAAAACATAATTCTGACCGCTAAACCCAACCAGATCGATCCCACATCAAACCATTTATTCAAGGTCCATCGGTAATTTGACTGCGTAAAGCCGAACGATTTCAGGCACGTAACCGATCCCATCCAGTTTATTACTATTTATGTCGTAACTTTGTATGCTTATTATTATAAACACCACTTTATCGTGTTTGAGAGTTATGGCTTTATAGATAGGATCGGAGTAAAAGTTCATGTTCATGGTTTGTTAGAGGTGACGTTGAGTACTACTTGGCTGTTTGAGGGGCGGTTGGAATCTGTGAAGTTTGAAGAAAGTTGGTTGAAGTGTCCAGAATTTGATTTGGAGGGAAATAAGGAACATACATACAGTGGTAACGGCCGTGTTTTACGAGTTGTAGGTCGTAGGTTCGAACCCTGACAGGCGCTTTACTTTGTGTAATTGATTTCATCACGATTGGTCTCATAACGGTGAAGGAAAACATCGTGAGGAAACCGGCATACCCTAGAACCATAAACTCGAAGACAAAAGTTTTTCTTTTAATTTTCAACATGTGTCATTCCAGGGTAGGTACTTCATGCTGCCAAGTCATAAATACGTTTTTGGCGTTTTTAAATAATAAATCACAACTATTTTATCAGGTTTAATAAATTAACGATAGAAAACACGGAAGTGATAGAAATTAAAGAAAATTAAATAAAATAACGTTTTTAATCTGCAACGTTTTATTGTGCGTGTGGCTGTTGGGCCTGATTATATTAGTCTTCGACAACATAAAGACGAACTTTTAAAGCATGACAAGTGAAAATTTATATTCATCCTTTATTTTCCGAAATAGCTCTAATTTGTACACCCTTTGTAAAACAATTTAATTTCTATAGTTAATACAATTACGAAAATGTCTACCTACTCACTATTTCTATCAAATGAAATTCTGACTAGGTACTAGGTTTTCACTTTGATGCCTACATAAAATTTTATACCTGAGGCGACATAATCCGTTTTGAATTCATATTTTGCGAAATACAGGTTGTTACAAAACAATTTGTGTGAAATTGTGGGAAATGTGTCTAGAAGGATAATTATGCTAACTTTTTGAAGGACATAACAATAAAACGTCCTTCAAAAATACGCGTACCTAGTACATTCACGAGCATAACCTTTAGATCTACGCAACAATCAAGAGCAATTTTCTCGTGCAATAACGATTGCAACATCGAGAAAAGACCTATTTCTCAATAGTGTGAGCTCGAGAATACTATATTCGTGACTGCCCCGTTGGTCTCGTGGTTGCAAGCGCGACTGCTGAAAGTGGGGTCTTGGGTTCGATTCCCGGGTCGGACAAAGTGTTATTGGGTTTTCCTTTAGGAATTTCTTAATAACAGTCCGGAGTTTGGAAGTTGGCGGTTTAATACCCCGTGCCTCGGAAAGCACGTGAAGCCGTTGGTCCTGCGCCTGATCTCTCCCCGGTCGTGTTGGATTGCCGTCCCATCGGACTATGAGAGTAAAGGAACAGAGAGTGCACCTGTGTTTTATAATTTTATTGTCTCCTGCGTACCTGGCTAATCTACGTTGAGATTTACCACTGTGACCGAAATCGGTCGGGAGGCTATTATTATTATTATTCGTATAATAACACCACAAAATTTCTGTCAATAATTTAGGAGAATCTTACGTAATTGTAAGGTATTAATAATGCTCGTGACTCTCAACCGGCACGCGGGTATTGTCAGCAAGCCAAGCACGAACACGTGAAGTAAACATAGCCACGGTAATATTATCTATACAGTATTGTGACTCGGTCCTGTTCAAGAAATAATTACCTACAGCCATGCGGTACGTAAACACGCGATAGGGCTGCCCGCCTACAGTATTTTAATTTCATCAACCTACTTGAGTTTCTTTCTAGTTTTGTGATTTTATAAGTAAATATTATATTTTTTATTAAAAAAAAAGAGATTCGTTGTGAATGAAATAGGTACAGTCAATAAAAATACATGTTGTGTTTTTTGACTAGAAGATTTAATAAAAAAAACGTATTGCAAGCAACCAAAAACAGAACAATATAGTCTATAATTACTCTTTGCCATATTAAGTAAGTACTTGTACTTATTTCAATGAATATTTTTGTCACAAATCGCACGCTTACTGCTTACAAAACCATCACACCGTCGTCGTCCGGCGTCCGTTCGTCACGGCGGAGCATTCGACCGAGTGTAAACCGAACTCGAGGCGCGTAGACTCGCGTTCCGACCAATTTAATGAATATAGAATACTGTATAGATAACATTACTGTGACATAACGTAGATTCGAACGATTTTTGGATTGGAAATATTCATTTAGTTACTACTGCGCACATGATATTTATTTTATTTGAAGATTTTGTTCATATCTTGCCCAATAAATTGTGCTTGTCGCCTTTTAAACCAAAATAATAAAATATACATTTTATTTTCAGAAAAATATATCTAAGGAACACAAAAACCATTTCCCAAGTAAAATTTACCAATACAGTAAAAGTATATTGTTGGTGCCAGTGCAAATGAAAAAATCATTGTACACATGACTACACAATAAGCTATACATTTCCAGTTTTAGCTGACCTCGCGATGTATGAGTTTTTCGTACAATCAGAAGTCAGTTTATACTGGTAATGTAAAGCTTGACGTATTCTCGTGCGTCCCACAAGCACCAAAAAGCTAAAGAAAATTCGTATTTTCTGTTAAAAAAATCGTTCTAAATTACCTTACGTTTACTTACGCGTTTGAGTTAGGCTTACTGATGTATGAACATGGACAAAGAACGTAATGTGTTAAAATGTGTGCGACACACGGCTTTTTCCCTCGGGGCTCCATGGAAAAAGATGTAGGTACCTACGTTTATGAGTCAATTTCGTGAGTACCTACCAAGATAAATCTAGTAAAATAAAGGTAACCAGGGAAGCATGGCAAAAAATACTGTATTCTGTAGTGTAATCCTTTGTAACTAACAATGATTCATAATCTAGTTTATGAGATACAGCCCGCTTACAGACAGGCGGACGGACGGACAGCAGAGGCTTTGCACCGCGCGGGGTGGGTTCCGTTGGCACCCATTGGGTACGGAACCCGGAACCCTAAAAACTGTCAAACCAGTTCAATTCAAAATCAATCCAGTTTCATTAGTTACCTCAAGAAAACTTTCATCATCCTTCAAAACTACGACAATGCCGTTATTACTTTGACAACCACGTCATTCCGGTGTGAACATAACTCACGCAGACAGGATAAACCCGGAACTACAAAGTCGTAAACCCAATTTGACAAGTTCGCCAATCTTGTCCGAACTTGTTCGGAGCTTCCTTGAGGAAGGAAAGGCTGTACTAAAAGATAGGCAGAGGACATGCGATGTTTCGGAATTAGGAGGTAATGGGTTGCCGGGTCAGCGGGATTGTCTGCCGGGTCAGCGGGATTGTCCGAAAGGGTTACCGCTGGCCCGGAACATAAAGGGCTAAGGAAGGAACACGGGTGGGTTTTAGTCAGTAAGAGTCTGACACTCCCTTCCGCTCCACCCAGAGCGGGAGGGGTCATATGATGATTTCCCACCCGAAAAAAAAAAAAAAAAAAGAGGTAATGGGTAAGTATCAGTGCGTTCAAACGTCAGTTGATGGTTGATGGTGTTTTTATCGCAAAAGCATTTTTTTTTGTTTTGAACGTTTTAATACTCGATTTTTTATTCGTGGAAACATAATTTTAAAAACTAACAGTATTAAAATAATAATAATAATATGTACAAGTATATAAAAAGGATGGGAAATAATCAAAGGGCATCAAAAAATTCATCCTCATCGCTGTCAACAGGAAACGTGCCCAAAAGACTGGCAGCATTGCCACGTTATATGGCAATACTGATTCTTTGGCCAAAAAATAGGCCAGCAGGTTCACGTTCACCAACCGCTTATTTATTATTAAAACTTTATGCACAAGTAAAAACTGTATATTATAATGTGTCTGAACGTTTGGTCGAAAAACTTGTCTGACATTAGTTTTATTATACTTAATGTCTATTGATTTATATTGATTAAACTAGTAATGTGACTAAAATATTTGTTCGCCAATATATTATAAGGCTAAACATGATTGGACTACCTATAATGTAAGTTATTATCATCTTGCATGCTCTTGAATGTAAACCATGTTTATACAAATAAATAATTCTTATCTTATCTTATGGGTGGTTTACACTAAGTCGATTTTCGCCATGCGGCCGGCTGGTCGCTCACCAAATCGCCTCACAAGTCAAATCGCCACCCCATTTAAGGCTCCTACAAACAGGCGCGACACCCGATATAATCGCGCGCGACACAAAGGCACCGCTCGTTGCGTGACTTGCGGTGCCTTTGTGTCGCGCGCGATTTTATCGCGCGTCGCGCATGTTTGGAGCCTTTACACAAGTCGATAAAAATCACCGGTGACTAAAAAAGTTTTAATAGTAAAACCCGACTACTTACTGAAAAGGATGAAACAAGAAAGTACATTCCCGTGGTCGCATGCTGCTGTAGCTACTAACATACTTAAAAGCTATGGTAGCATGCGACCACAGGAAGGTACTTTCTTGTTTCATCCTTTTCAGTAGTCGTGTTTTAGTTTTTAAACTTTTTTATTTATTTATTTTGGGGATCATTTCAGAAATATTTATATTTTTGAAATGTGCAAATTAAGACCTTTCATTTGATACCCCACAAGGAACCATCCCAAAATATTTATTTTTAAATTCATTACTATAGTATGTCCTCTAGAGGGCGCCATATTGAATTTAGTGTGACGTCACATAGCCTATAACCAGTGGACGGTCAAGATGCTTCTAGCGATACCTCATTTGTCAAATTATTATAAGTTCTTTTAAAGTTATGAGGGAACAGATGAACATACATACATACATACATGCAGGTAAAAATCATAACCCTCCTTTTTTTGTTTCGCCGTAGTCGGGTTAAAATACTAGACTACCTCTGACTTCAGAAGAATTAGGGTTATGTTTAATTCTGTTTTGGTTAGAGAGAACACTTTGAGCATCTTTAATAATTATCTCTAATTTTAATTTGTCATTCAACCATTTCGGAACTCCAAAATCTTAGGCAATTTAATTTCGGGGAGTATGTTTGATTTGAAATCTTAATATTGTTGACAGAATGTAATCTTTTTCGTACAATGTGTGCTTAAAATACACGTTAGGGAATAAAGTGACAATTAAATACAGAGCAGCTTTCAGAATCTTATCGCCCAAAATGTCGCAGATAGTTTGTCCTTAATGGTTGTAATAATTAAGATTGATAGAGCTTAGAGCACGGACTTATCTTGTAATCTGTGCATTAAAACAACAATAAAGATGTTGTCTTGTATGACCTTGTAATTGCTATACCGCCCTGCCCTAAGGTTGAATGTCCTTTGCACGTTTTAAAACGATAGGATCTATTTTTGCTTTAAGACCATGTGAGTAGTTGACTAACGTTTACCTTAACGAAGTTCCAATTTACTGGGAGTTTTGATCAAAAGCCTTAGCAACTACAAGGTTGATTATACTATGACATTTTGTGAGTATTAGAAAATGATTAAAGTTGAATAGAGCAAAGGTTCTTTCTTATATTCATGCTGTAGTAGTATAAATAGATAGGTAGTTTTAGTCACCTTACAAAATGTTGATCGCTTTCGGACTTCGTCACATTAAAATCAATGCTGACAATGTAGTCATGTTTATAACCTTGTGTCGTTCAATTTCGCGAATGACAAGGTTCTAAGTATGGCCAAGATCGACTGTAGACAGCTCTGCAAAATGTGTGTGATGCGGAACGTTGGTGAGATTCTGATCTGTTTTAACCGGTCCAGTGTCTAACGAAAGGCTGTGCTGAACTACATTACTGTCACCCTAATCGTATTTGCCTGTAATGTATCATTGCAGATTATGGAGATTCTATGATCATTGTAATTGCCGTAGTATCACAATTCACAGGTGAATTTATGACTACAGTATTTTTGTCTGTATTTATCAAGCTAGCAGCGCCCCGCGGTTTCACCCGCATAAGTGTCGATCCCGTGGAAATTTCGGGATAAAATCTATCCTATGTCCTTTGCCGGGACTCAAACTATCTCTATACCAAATTTCATCTAGGTAACAGACAGACAGACACACTTTCGCATTTATAACATTAGTATGCATAGCCGAATACCTTTTCTCTCCATATTTTCTAAATCTCTTGATTATCTTCAAATAGAAAGAGGGTTGCCATTGAGCCTTCTAAAACTACCCTCCAAATAAGGCTTCCCACAATATCCACAAAATACTAGCTTCCAGTACAGCGTCACCCTAAACCATGTTTCGTCCAACACCTGTTGCGACCATGCACCAATTTTGTGACAAAAATGATGGATAGTGTGGACGCTATCCGATATATTCTGGGCTTCAAATAGCCCGTTGATATACAGACTTGACGTCACTTTTGGAACTGCGTTTCCGAAACAGTTTTGGATAATAAATCTGGACCTGGAACAGTGGTCTGTTGATTTGTGAGTGTGTACTTGCGAGAGATAAACGTTTGGCCGCTTGGCATTTGTTTTTTGGGTTCCGGATTGGTTGATTTAGAGGTTTTTGAGCTAGCGCAACACGCTGGGTTGATCCGCTAATGGAAAGCTGACTACCAATGGTGTGGATTGTTAATACTCTATAGTAACCTTTACTGTTGTGGGGGATTTACACTAGGCCGATTTTCACAGTGCGGCTGGTCACTTACCAACTCGCCACCCCATTTATATAGGTCAATAAAAATCGCAGGCAGACTCCTAGTTTATTTTGCATCAAAATGTCGACCTTCATGCGGCGAGCGATCGCCTGCGACTTTCAGTATACTATAATGTACTCTGTGCCTGCGACTGAGCATTTTCATGCGACCTGTAGACGCACGACAAAAGGCGAAACCTACTCTACTTTGGAACTTGCGATTTTAGTCACCGGCAGCCTAGTCGAATTGCTATTTAGACAGTCTGCTGGCTATAGTCACAGTAAAGCCCGTATAAGACCAGAAGACCAATTCTCATAATTAAAAACGTTCAAAATCTAGTAGCTATCTCATCTCCATGAGAAAGAGTGTCCATGGAGTTTCTTGCCCGTTCTTCTCCATAGGTACCTACGCTTTGGAATAGGCAAATAGCTTCATATTTTCTGACTGACCGACTTCTTGACAATTCAAAAGTGCCTGTAAATGGTTTAATTGAAATAAATGCTTCGAGTTTGAGTTTGATCTCAGCGACAATCAACGTCAAAAACTTGTCAAAAATGTAGGGAAATAATCGGTATTTTAACAGATTGAGACTGAAATCAGACTGCGAACGTTCTTAAAATTACAAGAATTGTCCCTCTCATTATTAGAATTCAAGGAAAAGACTGTCAAAATTATCGACATAATAAAAATCTTAAATTGACTGACAGATATCGCACAGCCTAAACCGCTGGGTCTTTAAGCATGAAGTTATTGCATTAGACTTCCTTTTTTAATAAAAGTGAGGAAGGACTTTTGAAAATTCATCCCCTAAAGGGGTCAAATAGGCGTCATTTTTGCCGATGGAAAAACCCACCGGGCACAGGGCTTGTATATTTTTATGTGATAAATCATTTTCAACAATTTATGGAGCAAATTGGAAGAAATTTCTTTTAGTTTTAGTAAACTGTGGTCACACGCGAACTACGCATCATACTGCCGTAACGCAAAATCCTGCATCGCACAAGCAGAATTTACCGCACGAATAGCATATACACAGCGTCCTGACATCAAATCGTCGGGCAATTGCCCACCAGACACAACACCCGTCTTGGTCGGAGGATCCTACTTTTTCTATAGAGGATGTGTGATCTTTACACCCTGTTCCTCATACCTCTATATATCTCTCTGTCTCAAAACCACTTTCAATCTACCTCTTGCGTTCGATCATTACTTTATGTACAGTATTAAAATAATAATAAGAATATGTACAAGTATATAAAAAGGAAAGGAAAGAATCAAAGGGCATCAAAAAATTCATCCGCATCGCTGTCAACAGGAAACGTGCCCAAAAGACTGGCAGCATTGCCACGTTGTATGGCAATGTTGATTCTTTGGCCAAAAAATAGGCCAGCCCTTTGGTCACGTGAAGAGTCGACCAACCGCTTGGCGATGTCTCGAAATACCACGTGGGCACTCGGGCCCCATGGCCCTAGAGTTTCCACCCCAAACGGCTCAAACATATACGTTCCAAAGAGATTGGAGTATTTGCGCCGTTTGAGGTTTTCCGCACCTGCAGCAGCTGCCCCAGCACAGCTCACCGTGCTTGGAAGATGGGATGGCGCAAGGGCCAAAGGCCTACCAACCTTCCAAGGCATTATGGTCATTCCGTCTGGTCTCTTCCCAATTTCAATTTCCTCTTGCGAAAATCGACTAAATTCTGACCTCACTGGAACATTTTTTCCCCGACACTCCCTTTCATTAGTAAGGGTTTCCTTATCAAAGACGGTTGTAATTTTAGTTATTTATTACATCGCCCGCCACCGATCTGACGTTGATAATGTCACCTAAGTTATTAAGTGCTTTCTCGCTAATAACTACGTAATATCAACGATTAGGCTTGTGTGTAATTTACGTAATAAAGATAAACATCGATGGTTTTCTTCATGTTGTTAAAAGTGCGTAGAGTGGTGGGCGGGAAATGTAATCAAAATTAATTGGGCTAGCGGCATACTGCATGTATTAGAAAGGTGTGGTTTAAATTAGGGTGATATAGACCATAAAACTGAACACTTTTCTAAATAATAATCAACTACATAACCTATATAGTACATGGGTCTAGAAAGCATATATTTTTTATACCTACTATTGAAGCTTGTGGCTAAGTAATAACAGCCGCACGGGTCTACTGATCAGGTTAAGCTACGCTTGCCGCGGTTGGTCTGTGGATGGGTCGGATGCCTCGGAAAGCACGTTAAGCCGTTGGTTCCAGCTGTCATTCGTGAATCTTTGACAGTCGTTACGGGTCGTCAGAAGTCTACACCACACCCTTAACGAAAGAAAGAAAAAGTATTTATTTTGACTCGTACAGGAAGATCACGAACTAAACAAAACATGATCATCATCATCATTTCAGCCGAAAGACGTCCACTGCTGGACATAGGCCTCCCCCAAGCACCTTTCCTTCGACCAGTGTTGTGCTTCTCGCATCTAACGAGTTCCTGCGGCCTTCACAAGGTCGTCGGTCCACCTTGAGGCCTACTAACTAAACACAATCACACTAATATTATAAGGCGAAAGTTTGCGAGTGTGTATGTTTATATGTTTGTTACTTCTTCACGCTCAAACGGCTAGACCAATTTTGATAAAATTTTGTATACAGGTGGCTGACACCCTGGATAAACATATAGGCTACTTTTTATCACTATATTCCCACGGGATCGAAACTTATGCGGGTGAAACCGCGGGGCGCAGCTAGTCGTACATAAAATAAAAAAAATATATAAAAAGAAAGTAACAAAAACAAAAAAAAACAGAAAGTCCTATACGACGCCAAAAGGCTCCAACCACACATCTATCTGATACACACTATATAGGATGTTGTTATTCCCGTAGGTGTCAGAAACATTAATTTATAAATCAGGTGGGCTGTGTCACTTGAACCGAAACGCGTGCCATTTTCAACCGCTATAACTTTAATTATGACAGGTTGAACAGACTACGGTTCAACCGAGTATATAGTAACTTGTTACTATATACTGCGATTGTCATAGTACGGTTATTATGATTTATGTATTTAAATATCAGGCCAATGTTCAGATGTAAATCTTAACATTACTTAGGAATATTTCAATATTATGATGAATTGTAAAACTATGTAACATCTTTATCACGCCTATATTCGCCAAAAATTTAGGCTTATGTGCTTGGCAGATACACATTTCGCAAGTTATGTTTAAGTCCCATGTAGGTAATGGGGAGCAAGTCTTTTGGCATCAACCGGGCACAAATCAAGGACGTATGGGCTGCCAGTGGAAAATTCCAGATGGAAAGTCCATTTGCCCGACCCGGGAATCGAACCCAGGACCTCATGCTTGCAATCAAAAAACCAACCAACCAACGAGGCAAGCAAAAAAGAAAAACCTGTTTATTCTATAAGACAAAACAGCGAAAATACATTTTGAACACGTGTCAGAAATACCACAGAGAAAAAATAATGTGTTACGTGGAGCAAGACATTGATATTCAATCATTTGGCAAAATTCTTACCACGAAGGCGAGATGACATCCAAACACCAACAAAATGGCTACGAATATCATGATGTCTGATGTGCGTTACTGTATTAATTTGGAGAAATTTTGTTCACATGTGAAGTAAAGAAGCAATGGATTCATATGCCTCGTTAAAGGTCAAAGGTGTACACATACTTATTTGTTTCTAATATCGAGTATTTCAGGTAGAAACCTCTTAGAAATGACAGGGTCAAAACGAATAAGCTATTTATATGATAATTCTTCTTTCAGAATGGATATTGAAGATTAGACTGGCTTTTTTATTAAACACGGTGGAAAAATATCTAATTTGACAGAATACATGATCGAAGAGTCTCTTATTATGTAAGCCATAAAGTTTAGTTTTGTTTGGCAAGGTCTAGGTCACTTAGTATGCGACATTTATTTTAATGATTCTGTATTAGGTCCCGCTCTGTTATGTATTGCACGAATAACTTTGTACTGAGTTTAATATTCTTGGAAATATCACCTGCGTATATCACTATTTATTACTTTGGGTTTCGGGAGTTAAAGTATTAGTTCTGTATGCTGCAAACTTTAAGTAAGAGTAGTAGAGCTCTTTGTATTAATCAGCTTCAAGGGGTATCGTGTTCGCGTGACGACTCCCGGCCAACGTAGGCGCGGGCCTGCGGATGAAGAGTAATGGGTAGCTTACCGTCCGATCAGGACCAGGCCCGTGCCGGACGGCGCGTACGTGTTCCACACACGCCTTAAAGAGATGTCAGCAGAAGAGGAGGGGCCCCTTAGGGCCGAAGCCTGCCGGGTCAGCGGGATTGTCCGAAAGGGTTACCGCTGGCCCGGAACATAAAGGGCTAAGGAAGGAACACGGGTGGGTTTTAGTCAGTAAAAGACTGACACTCCCTTCCGCTCCACCCAGAGCGGGAGGGGGTCATTTGATGTATTCGCACCCCAAAAAAAAATGGCTTAGAACAAAGATCACTGTAATTTTGACAGTGATGGATAGATACATAATCAGTGGTAAAATATCTGTAAAAAGACCTTATAGCTGTATTTTTGACCTAATAATAATGATTTTAGATTGAGACCGTTCCTAGAAATACGCAACCACTTATCCGTAGATGACCACCTACTTTTTAATAGCCATAGCATAATCAGCCTATAATGATGCCACTGCTGGGACACAGGCGTCCTGTCGGTGAGAAGGAGTGGGCCGTAATCCACTACGCGGGTCCAGTGCGGGTTGGTGGATGTCACATGTCTTTAAATGCCTTACAAAAACAAAATCCAGTTTTCAAAGTCCAGTTTATGATAGACATCTAAAGATAATAAACTCACTTTCGATAAATAATTAAAAAGATAATTTACTACATTTCAACACCTTCACGATGTCGTGACTATACTGTATTGAGGACTGATATAATTCTGTTTTTAGCAGATCGTAAACAGAACAATGTGACCCTATTCTGAACTATAAAATAGCTTATATACAATAACATATGGGTTTATGTTACAGATTGTGGCAGATTGAGGACAATGCGGTAACATTTGGAGATGATAACAATATGAAGTTACCGGTTGTATGACTTTCGAACTTCTGACTACCCTCAACGACTGTCAAAAATCTACCAATGACAGCTGGGACCCGGGTCCAACGGCTTAATAATCATGCTTTCCAGGACACGGGGGCTAGGTAAGAAATAAATAGTGACGGGCGGACGGCTAGCGTACCTTAACCAGATGTAGCTTGATCGGTCGACCAATGCGGCTGCTACTTAGCCACGAGCCCCAGACTACGGTAGTCTTCAAAAAATTATGTCCAACGAGCTGTGACCGCGACTTCGTTCACGTGCATTTCGCATACCTAACATTTTTATTTTTCTGCGCGGAAACCTCGTTCTTTTTATAAAAATAAAGTACATACGGACAGAGACAAAATTTTTAGGAGTAAATTGTTTTTATGTTATAAGTAGGTACCGTATACTTTCATAATTACGCATTTAGTAAAATTCAATGTAATTTATTTGTTTAAATTGAAATACCATTTAGATCAATTTCTTTTTTTAATTCAAATAATAGAAGTCAGTCCTCTATACATATAACTGCCATCAGTCAGTATACTTTACCAAGACGAATTGACTTATAAAAAAATAACACCTTTTCATTGTTATACAACACCTTCCTACAGACTAACAACATCCTAGCGAACCAAAAGAAACAGCCGAACCTACGCCTGGGGAAACAAAAGACAAACGATAGTGGCCTGCCTATCAATCCAGGGATAACCTAAGGGTATTAAGCTTGACTCTTATTTATTTCATGTTCCCTTTACGTATCAAATACGCACATGAATTTTGTGTAACCATTTTTGCCTTTATATCGTCATAAAACGTAGATTTTGGTGGTCGATTTGTAAAGCCCGTTGGGTATTACCAATGTATTAGGTTTTATGAGCTTTTGATGGCTGTGTTTGACCTAACTTTTATGTGGTTTTTGGTTCAAAGCGTGAAGGTTAAAGGTTTATTGGCTTACGTATTGTATTTAGTAGGTGGTGGGTTGGTGGCTCTAAAACGGAGGTGGCCAGGAAACTTAGCTAGACGTGGTAATGGTAGGTGAAGCAGAGCCTAGGCTAAGGATGTCGTGGAAGTAGCGAAGTGTTGGGCCAACAAAATGTAATACACTGTGTTTGATCGCGAGTTTTCCCATAAGCTCGATAGATGGCGTTGTACCGTTTGGGCATTTTTCTGAATCGCGGTGTCAAGAGTCTCCGCGCATAGCATAAGGTCTTGAACAAAATTAAATGTTTTTGTACTCGCTTTGGAAAGATATTGTTTTATTTACAAACGTCCTCGGGCAGTTGTCAAGTGCCGAACATTTTGGTCCTTCGAGCCGGATCGCGAAAAAGTGGAATCGCGTCGACAAGTGAAGTGACAGTTTTTGTGTCGTCTGGTGAGGCATAGAAACCAGTGGTGGATCGCCCTGAAGTGCCTGTAAAATCCCCGGTGTGTGTGGGTGATCAGCGGTGTCCAGCAGTGCAGCAACGAGGTTTGCGGCCGGCTCCGCCAGGGGGCGCCACCAGTATTGTGACTCACTTCATGCGGCAACGGTGACAACAGCAGAGCGACGAGACATCGTCATCAAGGGTGACGTCACGGACAGTGACGACACACTCGCAGCGGTACCAGCAGTAACATCAAGAGTGACGACGACGCACTCGCAGCAGCGACGTGTTTGGTGAGGTTTGGCAGACAAAACTGTGAGTTATGTTGTGTGTTATTATGTTGTAGACTTGTGAATTTGAAGATCAACTTAGTGCAATTACAAGTGTCAAGAGACTTTTAAGATTTAGTAGTAGAGTTTGTACTTAGAATAATAATTACAGATAAAGTGTTGTGACGGGAAATCAATGCCCGATTTTTCTAAAGTCAAACGTGTTCTAAACACTTGTAAAAATATTTCCGGTTTTGTTTATTGACTTGTAATTTTTCGTCGGTTGCATTAAGATTATTGAATTGATTTATTAATTGGAAAACTCTGTAGCCCTTTTTTGTACACAATGGAATCCTTAGGAAAATTGCAATTAAACAATAAATCAATAATAGAAAAAGGTAGAATTAACTTTAAAAAATCTCCTAAGGATCGTTTAACACAAAGTTACATTGAAACGAGATTAGAATCATTAGAGGTACAGTGGAAACAATTTGTTGAAACGCATAAGCGAATCATAGAAAAAACAACCGACGAAGAATTAAAAAGTAATGTTTATTTTACGGCAGAAACATATGATGCAACTGAAGAGTTGTACATAACCTATAAGTCTGAATTAAAAGAGCACTTACTTCAAACTAGTCCGTGTAAAAGTGCTAATCCAATTAATAATAAACATTGTAATCAAGTTAGTTCAAATGTGAAATTGCCACAAATTAGTTTGCCTACGTTCACGGGTCTCTATTCTGAATGGGTTACATTCCGAGATTTGTTTACCTCACTAATTCATAGAAATGATACACTGGATGACGTTCAAAAACTCCATTATTTAAAGAGTCATCTCTCAGGCGAAGCAGAACAGTTGCTTCGACATATTCCTGTGACTGCGTCTAATTATAATGAGTGTTGGTCGATTCTTAACAAACGATTTGATAACAAAAGGTTTTTAGCGAACTGTATGCTCAAACGGCTTGTCCATCAATCGTCGATTACTAAGGAATCATCCGCAAATGTTAAAACGCTATTAGACACAACTGTTGATTGTTTACATGGTTTACGCAGTTTAGGTATTGATGTCAGCTCATGGGATGCAATGGTTGTATACTTAGGCTCCGAAAAATTAGTTCAAGTCCTAACGATGACTTACCTACGTTTGACGAGTTCAAAACTTTTATGGAATCTAATTTTCGTCTCAGTCCTAAATTTCTCTAAAATTCTCTAATTTATCGTGCCATCAACACGACAAAGAAGGATAGTAATGGTTGCTAAGAGACGGTAGGAGCGTTGGCAGACCAACAGCCATGTGGGTGGACGACCTACAGAACATCGCACGGAAGGCCTGGATGAGACTCGCACGGACCAGGGAAGCATGACACAAAAGGAAAGCTACTCAGCAGTAGGAGGAACAAGACTGCCAATCATGATGAATTAGTAAATAATTACCAACCTAACTGAGTCTTTGGTCAACTGAACCCACTCGAACTGGACCCGCGGGTCCAGTTGACCACATCATTATCGCTTTACTTCGTGATTGTACTAATGATGAAATTGGCCAGTGAGTCCAGTCGACGTATTCAAAATGTGATAAGGTCAACTGGACCCGAGGGTCCAGTTCGAGTGGGTCCAGTTGACCAAAGACTCACCTATAATTACGTTAACCAGGCGGATCCTGTTCATGTGTTGGTGCATTTTGTAAGAATAAATGTCAACAGAAAAGAAGAACAGGTAATTTGCCCCATAAATATAGTTAATGGGAACTAAATTATATTAAGGCAATCGGTATCATGAAAAAAAAAATTACTTAGTTCCGGTTTCTGACGAAAATCAATACAACATTTTGGTAAAAAAAAAATATCAACCGCGACACAATTGCACTGTGAATTATCAAAATGAAAGTAAACTCAAATTCCTTAGTAAACATTCACACACCGAATAACAACACATAAAACTAAAACCTCCCTTCAAAAGTTTTTCTAGTAAAACACCATTGGAATTGAAAACTCCATTAAAATCGACGAAGAACAATTCACTGGCAATATTAGTTTATTACCTACTACGTCGTGATTTCAGTCCAGGTAGCGGCACGTGCCTGCCTCCAATAAAGGCTGGAGCGTGAAACTTTAAACGCAGCCTGTCTAAGAAGCTTTATAATATATATATCTGTTTGTCTGTTTGTTTGGTGAATTGAGTTAATATAATTATTGTAGATTAGCTTCTACCCGCGACTTCGTCCGCGTGAAATTTCTTCTACCCCCACCCCGTCGCAACACTTCGTATTCGCTTAGCGTTCATTGTGACTTTTTTTTCTTTTTGCTCGGCTCCTAAAGGTTATAGCGTGATACTAAATAACCATATAGCCTTCCTCAAGAATTGGGCTATCAAATGCAATAAGATTTTTTCAAATCTGACCGGTAGTTCCAGAGATTATCGCGTTCAAACAAACTCTTCAGCTTTATCTATACTAATACTAATATACTAATACTAATATACTAATATTATTATTATATATTATATTTTTATATCTATACTAATATTATAAAGCTGCAGAGTTTGTTTGTTTGTTTGAACGCGCTAATCTCTGGAACTACTGGTCCGATTTGAATGATTCTTTTAGTGTTGGGTAGTCCATTTATCGAGGAAGGCTATAGGCTATATAACATCACGCTACGACCCTTAGGAGCCGCGCAGCGTGTGACACCGCGGGGAACAGCTAGTTATTAGTATAGATTAAAAAAAACTTGACACTTCTCGTGGGTAACCTTATACCTTGGCTATAGGTTAAGCATTGTCCTACAACGTGGCAATGCCGCCAGTCTCTTGGGTACAATACCAGTCGACAGCGATGCGGAATTGTTTTGACACCATATTTTAAGTTCAATATCAACTCATCCTATCGCAGTTCATTGCTGGACATGGTTATTGTGTTGTGTTTGTGTTATTGTGTGTTTTTTGTGTGTGTTTGTTTGTGTTGTATTGTATTTTGTGTGTGTGTTGCGGGTAGCCAGAAGCCCGAAAGTCTGACAACCAGTCTTATCAAGTCTTAACTAGTCTTATCAATCGTATTACCTAGTGAATGGGTTGTGGAGGTCATATAGGCAGTCGCTTCATTATACTGGTATTCAGCTGCATCTGGTTAGACTGGAAGCCAACCCCAACATAGTTGGGAAAAGGCTAGGCAGATGATGATGAGTGTTAATATTGTACGGTGGTACGGAACCCTTAGTGTGCGAGTCCGACGCGTACTAGGTCAGTCTTCAACTTATCATTTTCCCTCTAAAATAAAATATCTTAGAAGCAAAGCTACGTCACTTGTGTAAAACTATCATTTTGATGTCGAGCCGCCGAAAAGGGATAAAGCTAATTTTAAAACCTGACCCGTTTCTTACCTCTCAAATTTAAGCTTCTTTAAAGCCGATTCTGGTTTCACCTAGTCAGCTAGGCTTCAAGGATTTTCGGTCAGTGGGTTTCGGTGAAAAAGATAAACCTAAGTAGGTATATCAGTTTTTTACATTCCACATTCTATTTTTCTAGGGACTTGTGGCTATGAAATAAAAGCCGCACGATTCGATCGATCAGGTTAAGCTACGCTTGGCGCGGATGGTCCGTGGATGTATGACCATCTTTACATACCAAGACCCCTCCGTGCGGAAAGCGCGTTAAGCCGTTGGTCCCGACTGTCATGCGTAGATCTTTGGCAGTCTTTACGGGTCGTCAGAAGCCCGAAACTCTGACAACCAGTCTTACCAATGGGTATCGTATTACCCAATAAGTGGGTTGTCGAGGTCAGATAGGCAGTCGCTCCATGTAAAATACTGGTATTCAGCTGCATCTGGTTAGACTGGAAGCCGACCCCAACGTAGTTGGGAAAAGGCTGGGCCGGCTACTTTTCTAAAATGCTACAAATTTGGGTAATAGAAGATGGCTTTCGAGCTTTTTTTTAAATTATATTTTTTTATTGCTCCAAAAACAATGTTACAGATTATTTTTCCAGTTATTGATAAGCAAAAACTATGGAATACAATACAGTACTTAACTTTAGTGGAAAAGATCACCTTTATCCTTCACCCTAATTGCGTAATTCGCAATTTGAATCATTTTGAAGGAGCGTAGACGGGCTGCATTTTTTCCATCCAAACGTATTCCCCTATTCTCTGCCTGGATAATGCCTCTAGAGTAATCATTTTTATTTATAAAAATCTAGGTCTATTAAAGGCATGCTCCTGTTATTTTATTTTTTCAAAAAAATTATTACAGAAGTAAATATGATTTTCCGAAAACCTAAAAAAATGCCTCGTTTTTACTTACGTAATCAGACGACTACCAAAGAAAATTGAAAAGTTTTTAAGATAAAAACAAATGATAAGGGCATAGATCTATTCTTCCTTTAAATTTTGATACCAAAAATATTTTAATCGGCTTAGGTTTCGAGGAGAAAACAGGGGAATACAAAACGTCGATCGGTCATGGTTTTTTATAGGTAAAATCGTTCTGAGCTGCAGTTGTCCCTATCGCACTCTACGGGGGGAGACGAGAGAGAGAGAGAGACAGCAATAATTTCTTCAAATACCTATTTCTCAATTCTCGCGCAGCCCGTCTACGCTCTATTGCTTCGTATGTTTGGAAAAGTTGTCTGCTCAATAATGTAAATAATGCAATGAATGTTGTTAAACTGTGAAAATGAAAGCCCTTGCTACTGTTAGTTTACCCTGCTGTACTCGTTAAGAAAACTGTATCATAGGAGACATGGCCATCTGTTTAAAATGAGACAGCTTACAACAACAGACTGTACAAATCACCAAATAGAACCTACTGTGTACAGACGCCAGCCCATCACGCTACCTGAAACTGTCAAATTTTCCCAATCAACTTTGAACCTTATGTTCTAGCGATAACGTTGAAAATCTATCAAAGAAATTTGACAGATTGTAGTAGCTTGATGTGCGGGCGTCTGTACATTTAATATTATCAAAGGTGACTGACTGGTCATCTCTTAACTGCCAGGGCTTATTTTTAATCTTATGTTTTGCATTGGTTATTGTTTTTTTTTCTTTTACATTGTTCTCACATAAAGTAACAACAAGAACAATGTACCCTGCATTATTTTTGGAGTGACCTTAGAGTGTCTTGCCCTTTCTTCTCCCTAAAGATCTGCATTATGGAATGGGCAACTTGCTTCAACTTTTTGACGAAATGACCGAAATTTTGACAATTCAAAAGTGCCTGTGAATGGTTTTAATTGAAATAAATGTTTTGAGTTTGAGTTGGCGATTAAAACAATTATACACAACGAAACTTCTTACTGTTTAATTTATATGCGATTATAAACAGGCTCATGAAAAGAAAATAAACGGAGTATTTGAAAACATAAAAATCTTGTAACAGATTTGTTCGCTCACAATAATGATTGCTGTTTTGATGTGAATGAAATGAAATTTATTTGCATGAATTGTAGTACAAGATGGTCGGGTTTTTTTTAAATAGTTTCTAAATAATTTGTTAAAACTAGCATGCAAAATTATTGATTACATCAATTAAATCAATGGAGCTAATAATATTGGTAGGTAAATAAATCATAATTATTATATTTAAATGTTAAGTAATTGTAAAATTTAAATTTTTATATAATCTTTAAAGTCTAAATAAAAAAAAGAATAGAATGATTTTTCTATATTCAATTTGAATAACGCTGTTTTAAGTCGATTGATTGGCAGTTTCCTATATGATTTTGGTAGTTATTCAATATTTTACAAGGATATTTTCATCCATTGGAAAGCAACTTTTATGATATAAATGGCTTTTCATTGGAGGAATAATTAATCTGTCGGGATATCTTGTCTTAAACGTAACAGTGTCTCCAAGGCGTTGAAATAAGTCGGACTGCTTTTTAACAAATTTACAGCTTTCATATACATATACATACCGAAAACAGTTAATATTTTTAGACCTACACAAACTTTGTGACGAAAGACCATTTTCCCGCCAGGGTCGCGGGTTGTTCGAAAGAGATACCGTGGCCCCTGGCACAGGCAACTGAAGGAACACGGGTGGGTTTTAGTCAGTAAGGGTCTGACACTCCCTTCCGCTCCGCCCAGAGCGGGACTCATTTGATGATTTCCCACCCAAAAAAAAAAAAGATTCATTTTGAACTTTGCATGTGTTGTAGACCCAGATATTTCGGTTCGCAACTAAAATGGTAAATTCGATGTATGTAGATATATTGTAAAAGGGTATGATGGGGTTGGCATATCTTTAAGATAAAAACCCCTAAATAAAAACAGATAAAAAAAAACTAAAATGGTAATAGAACACGATCCGAAACGTTTTATAGTAGAGGCCGCAACCATAATTTATATTCACGAACACCATACAAACATACAATTGGGATTAATATAATGTATTATAACGGTAGGGTCATAATATTGAGTGGTGGTCGTTAATCCATAACTCATAGAGGGTTAGCTTGCTTTTGAAGCCACAAGCTCAAATAACAAGATTGAATTGACCTAGTTTTAACTAAAAACTCATTTGTTTGACTGAGTACACTCCGTAACTAACCAGCAGCTGTGTCCAAGGTTCCTCAATGTTCCTAATTCTATACTAACTTTTTCGATCCTTAATCTGTCCATATAACATAAAATCACGCCTGTAATCCCTGAAGGGTTAGGTATGTACAGACGCCAGCACATCAAGCTACTACAATCTGTCAAATTTCTTTAATAGACTTTCAACTTTATCGCTAAAGCATAAGGTTCAAAGTTGACTGGGAAAATTTGACAGTTTCCGGTAGCTTGATTTGCCGTCTGTACCTAAAGTACACCCACATTTCGCAAGTTATGATTAAGTCCCATAATCTGTATAAATCCTCTGAAATCTCCACCTTCATCAAAATATTAGATGGCTAAGAAAAGTGACCTTTTTTTTGCGGATGGGAAATCATCAAATGGAAGGGAGTGTCAGACTCTTACTGACTAAAACCCACCCGTGTTCCTTCCTTAGCCCTTTATGTTCCGGGCCAGCGGCAACCTTTCGGACAATCCCGCTGACCCGGCAACACAATTACCCTGCTGGTTGGTTAATACACTGCTCTTTGCCCTTTGTACAGTCAGTAAAAGAGATAAGTATTCAGGATCGTTGGATATAGTTGATGTTTAGTAAGAAACCGATGGTTGTAGACCACTGTTTAATTTGATAAATGAGCTGTTTGTTTTCTATTAATAAAATTAAATTTTATTCGAGAACATCCATCGGTTTCTTATTAAACTTCAACTAGGTATTTATTTATTTTTAGAATCTCCAACAAAAGAAATGACACTAAACATTATATTATAGTTAATGAACGACAAAGTATTTGGTAGGTGTACTCTTTCAATTACAGGAGACCACAGCATGCACAATAAAATGAACAACTAAGCTAACAAATTAAATAATAAACCGTAAAAACAATCTTATCCGTCGATCCTGCATACTTATCTCTTTTGTTGACTGTATACACGTTTTACTTGCCGTTTTACTTTGGTTTTAGTTTATTCGCCGTGTGTAGCCACAGTTTTCACGGTTATATGGATCACTATGAAAGTTTGTTGACGACACGGCGGCACTACCGCACAGCGCCGACGCTGTATAACATACAAGTTCACACGATTTTTTTACGGCGCGATTAACACTTCATACCGTAAAGAAACCGTACCTTGTACAGTCACGAGCACTAATATGTCAACATTTGGCAACTTTCAATTGTGTTTTTTTTTGTGAAATAGCGAATGCAACGTAGAAATACGACACTTTACAGAAACCTATGGGTTCAAAAATACTTTGTTCGTAATAACATAAAATTTCATTCAAAACTGAAGGAGAAAATCGTCTTTGAATAAAGCCAAGTGTATACATACTTATGCTCGTGACTGTACAAAGAGCCTTACCCATCTAAACACATCTCTTATACCAGCATACAAATCTTCCCAAAAACACGTATATAATAGGATGTTCAACCTCAAACAAAGACACAAAAAAAAAACTTTTCCCCAAACACAGAGACAAAGACAAATGCCACAAATCTTCCGAATAACAGCACACGTACCGTTTTTTGTTCACAATAAAACCCCTCATTCCGTATTCCATTCGATTCAAAGATGTAAAATCTTCCACTTCATTTGGCTGACGTAGAATCCTCGCCATTAAGACATTCAAGAAACAATTTGGCAGACTTGAGCTCAGTTTCGATTTACAACCTTATACTTAACAGCAAAATCACTTATATACCACCTTATGATAAAGATATAAAGTCTAAATTAGGTTCACAGAAGTGCATTTGAGAGGAACGCGAATACAAAATGGGGCCAATGAGAATTTTCGCCGATTCTGTTCGGTTGAATGTTTACATGTGTGAGTTCGAGCAACTTGTAACGCTATTATGCTCTAATTACTGCACTAGTCTTTAAGCTAACTATTTTAGGGAGGAAATTGGAACTAATAGGTAACGAAGCTGAATATCTAGGTAAACAAACGAAACAATTTCAGTCGAAATGAGTTCTTAAACTTATAAGGCGTGATAAACCACCATCTAGTTTTTATATATTTGAAGAATACATGCAATTGCTAAATAATAACAACCGCACGGGTTGATCTTCAAGGTTAAGCAACGCCGAGGTTGGTCCGTGGATAGGTGACCATCCATAACATACCGAGACTCCTCCGAGTTAGCCCCGTCTGTCATTCGTGGATCTTTGACAGTCGTTACGGGTAGTCAGAAGCCCGAGTCTCACAACCAGTCTTACCAAGGGGTATCGTATTACCCAGTAACTGGGTTGTGGAGGTCAGATAGGCAGTCGCTCCATAAAAATACTAGTATTCAGCTGCATCCAGTTAGACTGGAAGCCGACCCCAACATAGTTGGGAAAAGGCTAGGCAGATGATGATGACCTATACAGTTTTCCAATAGTAAACTACAAAAAACAGATTTATGCTATTGCTATAAGCAAAATCACGTCAAAAGGAATGATCGTGATTATTGCATAATCAACCTATAACGTTCCCAGGACAGGTCTCCTCTAGGTGAGAGGGAGTGGGCTGTAATCCACCACGCGGGCCCAGTCTGTGTTCGAATCTACGACCTACAACTCGTAAGTCGCGGCCGTTACCACTGCGCCACTACTGGGATGGGATATCTTCTATACTAATTATAAAGCTGAAGAGTTTGTGTCTTTGAATGCGCTAATCTCTGAAACTACTACATTGACATATATATTACTAGCGTAAGGACCGGGCTAACGGCGCGACTAAATGGCACCAACGCGCTGGCCCTAAAATGACGGTTTTAGGGCCAACACGACTCAGTTGACAGTGGTGCGCGCGAACTTCGAATTTCGAACGAAGAACTTCTATGTAAAATGTTCAGACGGGCGTATCCTTACTTTTGAAATCATTGAACTACTACTAAATTTTGCATTTGATAGCCCAATTCTTGAGGAAGGCTAGGACCCTCAGGAGCCGAGCAAAAATAAAAATACTCTGAAAACGAAGTAATAACGCTGGCAATACGATGCAATGCGGCGGGTCAGGCGGAAGTAGTATAATATACTTTGTCTCTTCAAATGTTCACTGAAAACTTCCCTCGCTCGACGAAACACGCTTCAATATAACCTACGTGTTTTCAGTCCGAAATTATTCTCATCGCAAAACATCAAAATAGCAACATTTGGAGTCAAATTACAAGCATGCTATGCCTGAACGGAATTTTGTTGCTGGCTGACACACTGACTGTGGGTAATGGAAAGCGGAGACCTAATGTTGATTGATACGATAAAAGTGATTGGATTAGTAACTTTTAGAGTGTTAGTGATTTCGTGGTAGTCGTGGATAGATTTGCGATCAAGCATAGCTGTCAAAATGCTTTTTGGTTTGGGGAACGCGGTTTATTTTCATTCACTCGATACTATCCTGACTAATTTTCAATATTATCATTATTTTGCTATAAGAGTAGGGGAAGACCAAAGAAACGATGGATGGACTGTGTGATCTGCATTCGCGAATTATTTGCCAAAAATGTAAACAAATATGAGTTTATGGAAAAATAACTTTAATTCCTACACAATAAAGTTATACGCTACAACTTCAAACATTTTTATAATTTTTTTAATAGTGCTAGTCACTCTGAAATCAACTTAAAAACCATTAAAATAAAGTTGATATTTGTTTAACTTGAATTATCATAAACTTGAATAGACTTTATAGAAAGGAAAAGACATGTTGCGCCGACCCCATATACATTGGGATGAGGGTTGGAGAATGATGGTAATCATTCTATTATTGCTGTACCAGTGCAGTTCAAAAGCTTCTTAGGGGCTGTTCATTTCTTACGTAAGACGATTTGAGGGGGGAGGGGGGTTCTAAAGCCGCAATTATATTTAGCCCGCGCCGCGTGTCGCCACGCGTGGTTAAGCTATCGGTTACATACATTTAGTATAGGATTGATTACATTAGTCCCGCCCCGCGTGTCGCCACGCCACGCACTAAATGTATGTAACCGACACGCACTAAATGGCTTATCCACGCGTGGCGACACGCGGCGCGGGCTAAATATAATTGCGGCTTTACTTAGGGGTGGGAGAAGTCTAGATTGTTCAGACTGTGTGACTCTGTGTTGTGTGCTGTTGTTGTTTTTGATGTTGTGATTGTTCTTACGTAAGATCTCAAAAGTAAGCAAAAATAAGTATTATTTTATTTGCAATTTTGGTAGATACCTACTGATTTTACGTAAGATTGAAAGGGGAAAAGGGGGTTCATCAAAGTCTTATTTTTCTCACGTAGGGGGAGGGGGGGGGTCAGTTGTCTTACGTACTAAATGAACAGCCCCATATGACGATTTGAAAAGAGCATTGATTTACCTTGCTAGCTTGGGAGATTTCATTTATTCTACAGTAATTTTTTAGATCTACTCTTCATTTTGAGCTGAATCAGTTGATGAAAATGTTAAAGTCATATTGGTATTGTAACCAAACTCAAAAATGATAACCTGAATAATTTGTAACTAAATTTACCCTGGAAAGGGATGGGTCGAATTAAGCTAAGCCTAGAAAATGTCGGTATCAATTTAAACAGGGTTAAAACTGTTAATGTTTTACCAATAACCCTGTATAAATAAAACAAAGTTGGGTTAGTTACATCCTTTATACCTAACTGATTTATTCCGGTCTGATCCCCTGGATCCCCTGCTAGTTCTTCTTTTTGGACCAATTTTTATGAAACCTCAAACGGCGCAAATACTCCAATCTCTTTGGAACGTATATGTTTGAGCCGTTTGGGGTTGAAACTCTAGGGCCATGGGGCCCGAGTGCCCACGTGGTATTTCGAGACATCGCCAAGCGGTTGGTCGACTCTTCACGTGACCAGAGGGCTGGCCTATTTTTTGGCCAAAGAATCAGCATTGCCATACAACGTGGCAATGCTGCCAGTCTTTTGGGCACGTTTTCTGTTGACAGCGATGCGGATGAATTTTTTGATGCCCTTTGATTCTTTCCTTTCCTTTTTATATACTTGTACATATTCTTATTATTATTTTAATACTGTACATAAAGTAATGATTTATTAGAGAGAAAGAAATAAACACAGTTTTGGTAATCTCCTAATTGAAAATGTAAAAAAAAAATTTTATGATCTTGATTTGTTGGATTTGTGTGTATCCCGAATAGCAGAATAACTATTAAAACATAGGAAAGATTCACGAAAAAAGAAATAATGAAGTTAATTCATTTTTAATTCTGAGGCGGTACCCGGGTCAGCTAGTCACACTAATATTATAGAGGCGAAAGTTGGGGTGTGTGTGTGTGTGTGAGCGTGTGTGGGTGTTTATATGTTTGTTACTTCTTCACGCTCAAACGGCTGGACTAATTTTTATAAAATTTTGTATGAAGGTAGCTGACACCCTGGATTAACATACATATAGGCCACTTTTTATCTCGATATTCCCACGGGATCGACGTTTACACGGATGAAACCGCGGGGCGCAGCTAGTAATTAATAATAATATTAATTAATGTTCGGAACAAGAAGTTAACAAAATGTTTGCGCAAACAAATAACTTTTTGACGCAAATGAGATCAAAACAGCAGTAACCCTCACTCGTAACACCATAACACTATCAAAACTTGCAGCAACATCGCCAAACATCACATTTGGCGACCTCCCAACTGATCCCGAACAAATCCGTTGCACATCCTGGTAACCAGTGTGTGTACAATCATGATATCACTGCGGTTGTAACATCTGGTACACAGCGTGTCGTGACCTACTGCCGTTAAACATTGATACTCATATTGCAAAATTTTACACAAACCTAACCTGCCTGTTCAATGGTGGATTGAAGTTGGGGTGAAATTGAATTGGCTGTCGCTGAAAACCAGCGCTGGGGCTCTATCTTGCATAGGGTCGCAGTATAATGCTGAGCGATAGCCGTTTTGTGTCCCTTTCTTATTTTTTTTTTGTTTATTTTCTTTATTGCGTCATGTTTACCGCAAATAAACGTATTTTATTTCTTTCTTTCAAATTACTTTATTTGTGTTGTGGTTATTTTTAAAGGGTTATAGGATCTTTGACTTTTAGGGTCGTTGATGGCAACCTTATTTTTAACTTCGTCGAAAAAATGAGCGTATAATAAGTTTGACGCCTTTGTCTGTCTGTGTGTTTGCGGCATCGTAGCTCATAAAATATTAATGAACTGGGTTTTATTTTTCACTGCGTTTGTAACATCTGGTACGCAGACGTATCGTGACCTACTGCCATTAAATATTGAAATTTTACACAAATCTAACCTTTAAAATGGTGGATTGGAGTTGGGGAAATTGGTTTATTTGATTTGGAATTAGTTTAAGTTTATTTTAAAGGGTTGTGGAAATTTTGCTTTTGAGTGTCGTTGATAACAACCTTATTTTTCACTTCGTTGAAAAACTGTGTGTGTTAGTTTGATGCTTTTGTCTGTCTGTCTGTGTGTTTGAGGCATCGTAGCTCTTAAAATATTATTGAACTGGGGTTTTTTTTTCACTGCGTTTGTCATGTCTGGACACAAACGTGTCGTGACATACTACGTTAAACATTGATACTCATATTGCAAAATTTTACACAAATCTAACCGGTTCGATGGTGGATTGCAGTTGTGGTGCAACTGCTTTATTTGTGTCTCAATTCGTTTTGGGAACTTTAAATGTTGAGGACATTGAGGGCACAGGGCCAACCATCTTGTCGCATACATAGGAGTGTTATAACTTTGTCTGTCTGTTCGTGTGTTTTTGACATCGTAGCTCTTAAAATATGAATAAGATAAATTAGGTAATTTAAATAAATAAAAAATACTGCGTTTGTGACATCTGCTTAAAAATTGATTTATTTGTGTTGAAGTTAGTTTTTGTTTCCTTTAAAGGGTTATAGGAACTTTGACTTTCGAGGACGTTAAAGGCGATATCACTGTTAAGAGGTTACTTCTATATATTACGTCCATGGTTATGAGCCTAAGCTTGCGGCGTTTTTATTCACGCGTTCAATGTAACGCGCGTGGTCGGTGTAAAACAAATGCCGTTTGCAAATACTCTTTCGCTTGCTATAAAAATTATAAAGTTAATTGATATACTAAAAGCTAAATGCAAAGTATTTGATTTAATAGCTCATTAGTGTGCACATAATATTTGCATATACAACATAAAATCACCATTTTACAATGTTAACATATTTGATATGGCAACAAAACAAAACCATAAAAAATAATTATTACAACAATTTTATTCTTGACTTCAACATTAACCTCAGTAAACAATTTTTTTTTATTTATTTATATATTTTGATTACATAATGCATATTTACAATATTAAGCCTTATACTAAAGTGGTAGGTATATAATAATGGGATCTACCTGAACTAGGATAAACCTGTATCTCAGGTATCACTATGTGCAAATTATCTTATTACAATAATATTCCAAAGATTGATAATATACATAAATAGTGGGTAACTTAGCAGACTAATGCTAGGACAATACAGAAATATAAAATAATATTTAACTTAAAACGACCAGTAACTTTTCAGTGTCATCATAAGAAAGATTTTGCAACCAAGTTGTAATAACAATTTTGCAATGAACCGTTTTTAATGCATACATAGACAAAATTGCGTTTATTTTATTATACAGAAATGGGCCTAGGAATATAAAAAATCTATACATAAATGAAGAATGATACAATAAAATGAAGGTTTTATTAATACTCGAATGGCTTACGGCATCATATACACAAAATAAAGAGAGTTACAGAAGGTCGTAAGGAGGCCGGTGCAGCAGACAAAGAGTGAAGTGGAGACCGCGTATCGGCAAGCGTGGTGTGGGACGCCCCCCAGCTAGATGGACCGACGACCTAAAGAAGATGGCTGGGACAAACTGGATGCGGAAGGCGAAAGATGGTCTTGTGGTCCAGCCTGGGAGAGGCCTATGTCCAGCAGTCGACTGCGATAGTCTGAGTTGATATTGATTGATTGATAGAAGGTGGGTTCCATCCAATGGGCAATAGGCGCACGAAGACATAGACGCGTAAGTACAGCGATCTCAAACCAATGCCGGTCGCGAGTGCGCTTGCACTAGCTCTACGTGAAGCATGTCCATGTATGTGGGCGTGCGTTTTCGCTCGTTGTATAGAGCCGTACTTCTGTGCCTACCTATCTTTTTTGTAGAATTTATATTCTAACAATAAAATGAACTGCACTTTTATAATTGCCACAATCAGAGCAAACAAAAGATTTTATTGAATAAACGAAGGGTAATTAAAAACTCTTTTTTTGATACTAAGCTTTGCTTTTAGTTTTACGTGGGTTAAGTCAACTTGACCTCTTTGAAAAATTATAAAGAATACAAATACAAGAACTTTTTTACAAAAAAACAACAACCGACTTTGAAAAGATTTTTGTTTGTTTTTCAAAAACCGCTTGTCCAATTTTAATAACATTTTCATGGGACCATTTGGGAAGTATACCCTTTCCAACAAAAAAATAATTTTTCAAATCGGTTTGCAAGCGACGGAGTTATGCGCGAACAAACATAAAAAAAATATATACAAACATCCAAATTGAGAACCTCCTCCTTTTGTTAGAAGTCGGTTAAAAATAAGAAGTTCGTCGTCGTTATTTTTTTTTTGAGACATCGTTTCTAGAGATAGCCTCTTAACATTTCATAAATACTGCAGAGGGGCTTGTGGCTAAGTAATAACTGCCAAATGATTTCATTTCTGTAAGTAGGTTTGCACAAACACTTTTACATGTCAAGCATTAATTATTATTTTTAATTAAAAGCGAGATGAGGTCTACTCTGACAAGAAAGGCCGAAACAAACTCAGAAGTCACAGTCTGTTTTAAAGTCCAGACATAATCTTGGTGAAGACCATGTAGATTGGTATCTGAAATGGTCTTTTGAGGAAAGAACCACACAGATTGAGTCGACCTGTCCAATCAGCGCACGCATTTGTCAGTAATCATGCAGTTCAACTCAAAACATAAGAAGCTCAACGATTCGACGAACAATACCAAAGAAAGGACATTTGGGTAGGCCGCATAAATTACTCAAACTGCCAGACCATGACTAAAACTATCTGAAAAAAAAAATAAAGACAAAAGAAAATTAATCCACATAGTCTTCAAATTCACAATCATTAAAATATAATACTTTACAAAATAAATAATTTTTCATGTCACTGTATAATGTAAAAATTATCAATGTCAATTTGCATATAAAAATCCGGAAATAGTCTTGATCAGATCATTTTGAGGACCATGTAGGTTTGGTTGTTGTTATGATTTTTTTTTGTCCTCGAGATAAAAACGGTAGTTAGATGCTGTCGCGGATTTTTATTTAGAACTGCGTCGTACGATACATTATCTTCGTGTAACTCTAACGAACGGTTTAGGCAGCGAACGGTTTAGGCAGCGAACGCCAAGATAGCTCTCGAAGGGCAGGAATTTTTCCGACTTACTCGATACTTAAAGTTATAATATGGCCAAATCACACAAAATCTTTATAAATTGTGGCCTATGTGTTATTCTGATGTATAAGCTACATTACGGTGAAGTTTCATCGAAATCCGTTCAGTAGTTTTTGCGTGAAAGAGCAACAAACATCCATCCATCATCACAAACCTTTGCGTTTAAAATATTAGTAGGAATACTGTAATCCACCACGCGGGCCCAGCTTGGGTTGGTAGATGTCACATCTCTAATTTTTTGTTGGAAACGGCATGTAAACTGCCTCATCATAATCATCATAATCAGCCTATAATGTTCCCACTGCTGGGACACAGGCCTCCTCTCAGTGAGAGAGAGTGGGCCGTAATTCACCACGCGGGCCCAGTGCGGGTTGGTGAATGTCACATGTCTTCGAATTTTTTGTGTAAATTATTTCATCACCACTGCTCTTAAAACGGTGAAGGAAAACATCGTGAGGAAACCGGCATGTCCTAGAACCAAACTGCCTGCTTGGGTTCTAATCTATCTAATGCAATGCTTTATAATCAATCCATTTCTCACCATCGAAAAAATCTGTACCAGATGGCAGATACAGTTTCAATCAGTATTTTTTCATCACGATTGTTTCAAAAATATCAATTTCAATGCTGACATATTGTTTATCGAACATTGCAATTGTATTGTACCTACATGTGTGTTGCAGGTCAATTGTAGTTGCGTCGCATTATGCGGAATCACGGAATGTGAAGGCAGTTTTGTTAGGTAGCGGACATGGGAAGGGTAGCGGGTGGCTGTTTTATTTATTGGTTTGTTTGATATCGTCGACCGTAGGTTCAATTGAGGTAAGGGACAAAATACGAGTTTTCAGGAGAGGCCGACAAAGTTTTTTTTCGGACTAAATCGCCTATTACTTTTTTGTTATTAACCTTTTTCGGATCTGATTTCACACATAATCTTGTATGTTAGTGCTCTATCTACCTGTGTAACATTTATTTAAATAAGTTAGCTATTTAAGAAAATAGACGTCCCTTACACCAACGTATTTTGTTAGTAATGTCCCTTACATTAAATTGATCTCTACGTTGGATCCAATCTATAATGAAAAAATAGTGTAAAGGTTTGTTGAAAAAATGTATGAAGAATAATTCGTTGATTGGGAAGACCCTTACCTTATGTGAAGTGGATTGGCGGCGGTAATTATACCATTTCAAGTTGCTATATTGCATAGTTTTTCAGATACATTGTTGTTATGGGGCTGATTCGAAATTTGAATCCAAAAATCAGTAGGGTAAGGGACATTTTTTTTAAGCTAGAATTTTTTCATATACACCATTCGAAAGAGCGCAAAATTCTGAACAAAACCTTGACCGTAGGTTCAATTGATGTCCCTTACATCAATTGAACCTACGGTCGACGATATATTGGGTGTACTGTGTTTAAGACGTTATAGTAATTTATTTGTAAAATTGATTGTCGTGGCAGCCAACTGGACACACATCTTTTTTATTTCCGACTGGCCTGCTCTTGACCTCTATCGTGCCTGATGGAAAGCGATGGATGTAGCCTGTGATGGAACGAGCAAGTCCAGAAGATGCCTATTCACTTGAAGGTTAAATGAGATAGAGAACACAAACACTGGCAGAGAGTGGCACTTTGGCTGTGCGCATAATAAATGTGAAGGAGAAGCGCTGAGTACGACTGGTTGGGATATCAACCAAGGGCAGATGGTATCTTACATAAAATAAGACTTAAACCTTTGCTTTATAATCGAAAAGAAGAAGAATAGTGCAAACTAAAGTTAAAGTAGCTATCACCATCAAAGGGTAATGCTTAGCACAAGCCCACTGATTGCTTAAGGCCGCTTTCACATTAGAGCGTTAGCAGCGCGACAGTAGCGCGGCAGAAGCAGAAACCTTCACGCACGCTTCTGTTTATAATATGAAATTCTGACTGGGCGACGGTCGCGCGTCAGTCGCGCTGCTAAAGTCGCCTAAATGTGAAAGCGCACTAAGAGCGATGACAGCGTATGGCATTTCATACAAACTTGCAAGCCCTTCTTTTTCATACGCTTAAGCAGGATACAAAGGTTTAAAAAGTTACTGAAGAAAATTTTTGAAATGTCTTATTTAAAAAAAGAACGATTCGATGATAGGTCAGGATTGTTAAACCCATTGGAAAGGATACAGTCACCCTTTTGAGACAATCCCTATAGAAAGTCTAGCCCTCCCTATATAAAGCTGCAATTAGAGCAACCAAGGGGAACCTATGATGCTATAGATCCCAGTGGTCCGGACTACAATAACTGCTACAATTTACACACAACTTTAGCTGAATTCCTGAGAATGAAAATGAATTCCTTGATTTCGTTTTGTAACCGGTTCTTATTTATATCTTAAATTTATTTTAATCCATCAAATTTTATCCATAATGACTCAATTGTTTGGAATCTTATAACTAATATTTGAACTTTGTAAGTACCAGTTAATGGTGAAACATGTGGACATACGTAATGTATTAATATCCTATGAACCGTGTTTCTGGCAAATAAATTACTGTGACTTTGAAAGTGACAACAGCTGTTTACCTATTATGATTTCTTTCATAGTTATTTTTTTTTTTTATTAATTTATTTATTTCAGGCGACGCAGGCCCAAATATAAATACCTTAACCTAAACATACATATTCTTATTACAAAACAATATTTCACTAGCTAACTCTTGAGCAGTTCTGTGGTACTTGTCCGCGGAAGCGACGGAACACCATGTCCTGCGGCCAGAAGTCTTCTTCCATGACGACGGGCAGATAGTAATTTGGTACTCGCACCACGAATGCTTTGAAGATAATTAAGTTACTTTTATACCGTCGTGGCAGACCCCGTTAAAGATGGCGGGACGAGCTGGACAAAACAAACATTAGTTTGGTCCAGCTCAGTCTTGGAGAGAGTCCTTTGCCCAGCAGTGGGATGATACAGTAACAATCAAAGAGCCGTCAGTTTTTCACGAGTCTACAATATACGGGCAGAAACATAGGTCGATTAACGATTAACACAGCTTCTTTTACACATCATGTAGGTAAATTGATACAAAGTGATTTGATAATCTCGTTTTTAGCATTTCTTATAATACCTAAGAGTTAACATTGCTTAAACTTTACTTCTGTTACGATTGTAACTAAATGTCTTGCGCAATAATTAAGATTTAGAAAACTGAAGTGTTAATCGGCCTTTGCTGCTGACTGTACCTACAATAATATTTTAGTGACATGTCCATTCCCGCTCCGCTCATCACTCATCCACTACCCTTGTTCAAAATACAAAACAATCTCGTTGAGTCGCATTGTGTCCGTGCTGATGATTTCGAATGTCGCGCTTTGTGACGACGGCTACCGAAATTACGTATTACTACAACTGACTGCGTTATTGGAAGCTTGATAATAATATTTTGTGTTATTATTATGGTTTACTTGGCTTTTGGTTGTAGCTTTGCTTGCGACTACAAGGTAGGCTTTGTTTGTCACGAATTTAGTACAGATATAACCCGAATAATTGCTAAACTTAAGTGTCAGTGGACAGAGCACATTGCTTGCAAAACAAATGGCTGATGGGGCCGAAAAGTTCTAGAGTGGCGACCGCGTATCGGAAGACGTAGCTTTGAAAGGCGTCCCTCAAGGTGTACCTATATATGTATGTATTTAGAAATATATAAGTATGTTTATCAGTTGTCTAGTACTCATAACACAAGCTCTGCTTAGCTTGAGACTAGACGGCGTTGTGTGATAGTTGTGGAATATTATTATTATTTATTATTATTATTTATTACCTAGATGACTCGAAAACCATCTATCTACCTATCTATCGCAGATGACTAAAACGCGCGTCGTCTGCGCGTTTAAAATACGCCGTGTGCTTCCAGCCTAAAAGTTAATCACACTGCAAAAACCAACACAATTTTAAAATTTCGAGCTCCGATTACCGTCGAACGTAAATAAAGGAATTCAATCACAAAGAGTAAATTACTATGCTCACATTCAAAAGATTCCGGCTTCATAATCACAAATTACTTTTCACTGCTGTTCGTAGCAAACCAAGTCAATATTAGGTTTCCGAGAATACTCTCGCCACGATCACTGATATGAAATTAGTTCCTACAGGGTTGGCAACTACCTACCTAACTTCCTTGAGTACAGTTTCATTTGAAGTGGGATTCAAGGATTTATTTATTTGTATATAATTTATTGGTCAACAAAAGAGATAAGTACACAGGATCGTGATGACTTACGGCACTGAAACGTGGTCGCTCACAATGGGCCTTATAAGAAGGCTAAAAGTCACCCAAAGGGCAATGGAGAGGGCTATGTTTGGAGTTTCCCTGCGTGATCGAATCAGGAATGAGGAGATCCGCAGGAGAACCAAGGTAACCGACATAGCCGGAAGAATTAAAGCCAAACATAAGTGGCAGTGGGCAGGGCACATTGCTCGCAGAACAGATGGCCGATGGGGCCGAAAGGTTCTGGAGTTTCGACCGTGTACCGGAAGACGTAGCGTTGGAAGGCCTCCCACAAGGTGGTCCGACGACCTTGTGAAGGCCGCGGGAACCCGTTGGATTCGAGAAGCGCATAACCGGTCGAAGTGGAGGTGCTTGGGGGAGGCCTATGTCCAGCAATGGACGTCTTTCGGCTGAAATGATGATGATGATACAGGATCGTCGGATATAGGTGAAGTTTAGTAAGAAACCGATGGATGTTCTGGAATAAATTATTATTTTATTAATAGAAAACAAACAGCTCATTTATCTAATTAAATTTCAGTCGATAACATCCATCGGTTTTTTACTAAGCTTCAACTATAGATATCCGAAGATCCTGCATACTTATCTCTTTTGTTGACCCACAAAAATATATAACATGAAAATACAATGGATACACAACCTTCTTCTTTCAACCTTGGAATGGACAGTGATTTTCCTGGACATAAATAGGGCCGTCGTTGGTGCAAATATTATGTATACAATACACTAAAATAGATACATAGATATATACAGTTTTCTCACTATTTGCTGTACTCTGGACGCTTTTAACGCGTACGTCTTTTTTACATCGTTCTCACATATAATTGTAAATTCAACATTAATGATGTAACTGATATTTTTGCAAAAATATAATTTAGAAGAGTGTCCATGGAGTTTCTTGCCCGTTCTTCTCCATAGGTACGCTTACATACACTTCGGAATGGGCAAGTAGCTTCATATTTTCTGACTGACCGACTTCTTGACCATTCAAAAGTGCCTGTAAACGGTTTAATAGAAATAAATGGTTTGAGTTTGAGTTTATACATATCCAAAATTATAGATACATAAATACATACATCCATACTAATGTTATAAATTCGAAAGCAACTCTGTCTGTCTGTATGTTACCTTTTCACGCCTAAACCACTGAACGGATTTCGATAAAATTTGGCAGAGATATATAACATCCTGGGGAAGGACATAGGATAGTTTTTATCGACATACCTCGCGGGCGAAGCCGAGGGCAGAAGCTGGTACTAATAAGCAACGAAAATAAAAGAAGACAGTAAGCTGGGTACTCACTTAGCAGTTTTGCATGTAACGTATCAGATACAACAAATACTAAGAACGGAATAAAATAAATTTTAAGGGGGGCTCCCATACAAAAAACGTGTTTTTTTCGGCGTTTTTGCCTTGTGGTACGGAACCCTACGTGTGCGAGTCCGACTCGCACTTAGCCTGTTTTTTCCAACGTATCAAATTAGTTGTATTATGTTTTCAACACTCTATCTACCTAGCATATATCCTGAAGAATATCATATATTTTCATATAAACCCTATAAGCACTTTAGTTAGAGGACATTTGACCTATCATTCATGTAATTATAATAATATATTCAGAGCATGTGTACTCGATAATGTGTAAGCTGTGGTTACCTGTAATTGAGTGTGCATTACAGGATAATGTATAATAAACAAGTTCTATAATGGTAAAAGTTAAATGTATTGTATCTCGTGGATAATCCGGCGGTATCTACAACGCAACATGCGAACAACGCGTCATACTGACGTCACGAAAATTCTGCATCGCGCAAGCAGAGTTTACCGCGCACTAGCATAGATACAACGGCCCGACATGAATCAGCGGGGAGTTGCCCGCCAGACACAACACTTACTAGTCTATCAAAAAGTACTCTATGCACAACACCCGTCTGGTCGGAGGATCCTCCCTTTTCTATAGAGTATGAGTGAACTTTACACCCTGTTCCTCATACCTAATAAGCAAAAGGGTATAATTATCTTCTAAAGACCAATCATCCGAATGACTACATCATTCACTCGATCCTATATTGGAAATTTTCCGCCACACATCCCTAGTTTCCGTGTCTATTCAAATGGAATGTTCTAGGTTCATTCAAATATTCCATACATTAGTAAACATGATAGTGTTGTGGAAATGATTAGTGTAATTGGTGAAAATGGAACTTGGTGCGTTTTGTGCCATGTGATTGTAATTTCATGTTGGTACTAAGTTATCTCGTTTGTTGGCCGACTGAATTACCTATTTCATGGTTTGTTATTTATCATGTCACTGGCTTTTGCCCGCGGCTGCGCTCGCGTGGAATTCGGAAAATATCCCACTGGAACGTTGTACAGGGATTAAAAGTACCCTATGTTATAATCCTGGTTACACTATCTTATCATCATCTGCCTAGCCTTTTCCCAACTACGTTGGGGTCGGCTTCCAGTCTAACCGGATGCAGCTGAATACCAGTATTTTACATGGAGCGACTGCCTATCTGACCGCCACAACCCAGTTACGACGAAACCCCTACGATACCCCTTGGTAAGACTGGTTGTCAGACTTTCGGGCTTCTGACTACCCGTAACGACTGTCAAAGATCCACGACTGACAGCCGGGACCAACGGCTTAACGTGCACTCCGAGGCACGGAGGGGTCACGGTATGTAAAGATGGTCACCCATCCACATACCAACCGCGGCAAGCGTAGCTTAACCTGATCGATCGACCTGTGCGGCTGTTATTATTTAGCCACGGGCCCCGCCAACTACAAACTCTCTGTGTGCCAAATTTTATCCAAATCCGTTGCGCCGTTACTTGTGGTTGTAGTATTGAAACATGCTGTGAATGTGTGTGTAAGCGCAGGAACTATTGGTACCATCCGAGACAATAGCGAAGTCAGAAGTGTGTGTGTGTTATGTGCTGCCGCTATTCGTCTTCACGCACACATTCAAAGCGTATTTGTATACTTTACTAAGTTGGTAAGTAAAGGTTGGTAAGTAAAGCGCGTGTCGCTTCGTGGGATAAAAATCATCATCATCATCATCATTTCAGCCGAAAGATGCCCACTGCTGGACATAGGCCTCCCCCAAGCACCTCCACTTCGACCGGTTCTGTGCTTCTCGCATCCAACGGGTTCCTGCGGCCTTCACAAGGCCGTCGGACCACCTTATTGGAGTCCTTCCAACGCTACGTCTTCCGGTACGCGGTCGCCACTCCAGAACCTTTCGGCTCCATTGGCCATCTGCGAGCAATGTACCCTGCCCACTGCCACTTAAGTTTGGCAATTCTTCAGGCTATGTCGGTTACCTTGGTTCTCCTGCTGATCTCCTCATAAATATACTGTACTTATATTAGGTGCTGGTGTATCGACACCAGAATAGGATAATTTGAAATGTGTCTAATACAATATTCTAATTTTTATTTCCTTCTTATTGCGGTACTAAAATACAACAAAAGAAACCCCCTCTAGGGATTGCTCGATTATCTGCCCATCTTTATGTCAACGCCGTTAAAAGTCGCGTTTCATTTGGCACGGAAATCTCGGCGTGCTTACAATTTACACTTCACCGGTTTCATATCTCGAGTTCTTTTTATAAAGTGCAGTCGCCGCTGTGAATCGGAAGCCAAAGGGTGGGTGTCAGAAATACGGAATTACTGGTAGTGGTAACGTCTCAGCGAAAATAAATGTTTGGTAAGAAGTTAATCACATAATTATTATATGTATATTAAGCCACAATAGTGAAACACACACTAGATACACGACACAACCAGATACGGAACGCGAGACAATTTCTGAGCACATGTCCGATGTCCAATGTCCAAGAGAGCTCCACATCGTTCTGTCGCGCTCTCGTCGACTCCCCCGAACTCAGGCTAGACTCTGTCAAGCGCCACCAGATGGCGCTCGCGTCCCGATCTGTCAAATGAATGACGTATTTCCGACATAATACACAAATAAATAAAAATGTGTCTGTTTGTAATGTCATAACAGCTTCTTAATAAATGCATATGAAAGTATATACGGCACTTAAAAAAAATCAATTTTTAAAAAGATGTCTGCCTGTCTGTCTGTTCCGGCTAACCTCCGAAACAGCTGGACCGATTTGGACAGGACTTTCACTGGCAGATAACTAATGTTATAACAAGTAACTTAGGCTTTACTACTATATGGCAGTTTTATTTTATTTAGAATAAGTAAAAAATAATTAAAACTTACAAAGAGAAAAAGATTCTTCCATTTTAATGGAGGACACACTTTCTATAAGCAACACATTATTGATACCCGACATCCATGTGAACGAAATCGTGGGCACAGTTAGTCTTACAATCAAATAATTCCCTTATCCCGTAAATATGCGCATTATAACATTACAACAATAGGATCCCGATTCTATAAAACAGACTATAGAACATCGACACTAAAATTGCTTCCTCTAAATTCATAGTTATTCAAAGGGACGCAATATTACCCGTAACAAACCCTTAACAATCTATTCCTACAAGTAACTGTGAAAATTTCCCTGTCTGTCTGTTTTCACGGCTACACCACTGAACCGATTAAGTTGAACGGTCAATGAGTATTCCAGGGGTATCGGGTGTAGCTGGCATCTACACCGCCACAAATGCGAACTACATTTCACGCAAAATCCTGCATCGCGCAAGCAGAGTTTACCGCGCAACTAACATACGTACAACGTCCCGACATCAATCGTTGGGCAGTTGCCCACCAGACACGACACCCGTCTGGTCGCAGTATCCTCCCTTTTCTATAGAGTTTGAGTGAACTTTACACCCTGTTCCTCATACGGGAACAGGGTCTCAGCTACCGGTATTAAGGGCTCCTGAGAGAGGAACCTCCTTACAAAACACGCAGTGTCCAGGAGTACCGCATTCTGAATCCCTTTATCCAACCACTCTTACGAGACTGAGCCTGTTCAGGTATTGGTTGAGGTTCTTATCTGTCAGCCATTTGCTGGAACGATTATTGGTACAGTCAACAGCAAAAGTTTTGAATCACTTCGACGCCACACAGTTCTGACGCGAACTCCGTTCATTAGTATTGAATTTCTGACTTTGATCATCTACTTTTGCTGTTGACTGTACAAAGACCGGTATTCTAGTAGTTAAACAAATATCAACTTTGTTTTCAGCATAACCAGTACATTTTAAAAAGGGTTTTTAAGGACTACTAAAAGGGTATTTCCGACACATCATTAATATCATTTTTGCAAACTAAATTGCGAACGCAGATTTGACGAAAACTTTTACAAATTCAGCCTCTAAAGGGGTTAAATGTACGCGTTGGCGATGTCGAGTAACACCGCCACGACGACCCGACGACGAAAAATCCTCTCCCATAAGCTTCGGCCAAACCTGCGTGTCAAGTACGCGGGACGCGTGTTCCACGCGCGCCTCAAAGAGATGTCAGCATCAATTGAAGGGGCCCCCCTTAGGGCCGAAGCCTGCCGGGTCAGCGGGATTATCGCTGGCCCGGAACATAAAGGGCTAAGGAAGGAACATAGGTGGGTTTTAGTCAGTAAGAGTCTGACACTCCCTTCCGCTCCACCCAGAGCGGGAGGGGTCATTTGATGATTTAAATTCCGATCCGCAAAAAAAAAAAAACGAGGTTAAATGTGGTGTTAAAGTTTCTTTGGGAAATACTGAAATCCACGCAGACAAAGCCAAGGGCTTCCTCTAGTTTATTTATATCCAGCCCATTCATCCGCAAACTATAATCACATCATTTATAGGATGAATTCAACCTTCACAATCTGAAGGACGAATTTAAATGGGGGATGAATATCAAAGCTAGGGCTCATGGGAATCAGTGTCTTTCCATTGCACACGCTTAGGGAACCGGGTGGTAATGCTTTTTAAGGTAGGCTACAACGCTTGGAAGAACATGAAGACGTGAGCAATTGGTAAGCGAGTATGCTAATTGGAAGTTAATCAAGGGGAAGAGGTAAAATATCTAAGGCCGATTGATAAGCGTTACCTCAGCACGTGGTTTTTCTTAGACATATTCTCGTCTTCATCTTTCTCTCTTATAGTCTGACAGTTGTGTGACAGTGACAGGATTAATACTTAGTCAATGTATGTGCTAAGTAACGCGTAAAAATCTCGGCCTCATCCTATGAGCGTTACAGATGTTATGTTCTCTCTCATCACTTTAGCGCGGGGCAAATATCTTTAGATTGTTAGGGAAAATAACATATATATGTTACAGTCATAGTGATTAAATAGCTATTATATATAATGACTGATCATTATATTTAAAGTACTTAACCTAACCAAACCGAACCTCCGGGTGCCCTTCGCTCGCTCTTGCATCCTATGTCGACGTAGCCCCGCTTCGCGGGGCTCCTATTTCTGTGTAAAGGGTTTAAAGTAACCTAACCAAACCGAACCTCGGGGTGCCCTTTGCCCGCTCTAGCATCCTATGTCGACGTAGCCCCGCTTCGCTAATGTAATTAATTCTGTGTCAATAATCACTTTATCTAAATTGAGTAGACATTATAAATAATGGCTAGATAATATATATAATATCCGAATTTATTACTTTGACTGTAACGTATACAGTTTTTCGATGGCTAGTTCACTTCGTAGTTAAAAACTGGTAAACATTTTATCATCAATGTCAATAATTTATTGTATTCTATTCCTGTTGTATTATAGTATTACACATAGCTTGAATACACAAGGTGGTCAGTTAATGTTGCAGGAATAAGTACCTGCAACAGTCGTGAATACGCGGGCTCACACTTTGTCAATTTGCCGTGTTATTGCCGTTTTAAACAACTGTTAAAGAATGACAATTGTAATTTGAATATTTTTGTTATTAAAAGCTTGTGATGTCCCACTGCAGGGCAAAGGCCTGCCTACTCTTTCTCCACTTCTCTCTGTTGAAAGCTTCTGAGGACCAGTTCTTATTGAAGGAGCTCCTCCCGCCATCTCCGTCTGGGCCTGGGGGACCCATTGGGTCGTAAGTTTGGACCATTGGTCGTCTGACATGCGGCAGATGTCTCCAGCCCAATTTCAATATGTAGATAAAGAATTACTAGTCTTTAAGATGGCAGTAATTTTTTTTTCCTGAGTGCTTGGCCAGACTGCAAACACGAGCGCGGGGCGGGCGCGGCGCAGCGTACTTAAACATACGAACTTCATTTGAGCGTTCACAGTGGGCACGCAGGCGCGGTGAGCGGCGCGGGCTGCTTGGCGCGAGGAGCATGCGGGGAACGCGCTGGCAACTCACGCCATAGCTCGTTCTTAAATGTGGCCGAAGTTAGGGCGCGGGCGGCCCGCACGGGTACCGGGGTTCTCGAACTAGTTCGAGTTTTTTTCTAGTAAAAATAAGTCTTCTTCATTCATATTATATTTTGACAAACACTGTGCTTGGGGGAGGCCTATGTCCAGCAGTGGACGTCTTTTGGCTGAAATGATGATGATGAAACACTAGACACAACAACACTCAAAACGAAGCCGCGCTATACTGCGGACAGGCAGATCGCGCGCGTTGCCCGCACCTGCGCTGCCAGTCTGGCCAAGCACTGACTTGCCAGATTAAAAGACCATCCATGGTTGTATGTTATCTCGTTTAACAAATCAGTAACTAGCCATTTAAATAAACCACCCAAACTAACCTATACCTCAACATTATAGTAACACTATTCCAAAAATTACAACAAGAAAATTCCCCGAAATTTGTTTGGCGCACCACATTTCGAGGCGACATGCAAAGCCTTTTATTCCGGCTGACATCACCTCGTATTGTTCGTTCCGCAGATAACTGAAGGATTACTTCGTTTTGGGCAAACGGCAATGTTCGCCAGTGTGACAATTAACAGTGTAAGATAGCGAGCTTTCGTAATTTCGTTGGGCAAGCTGAAATTTTGGGACAAATGGTATGCCTGTTTTGGTGCGTCAATTTCATTTTGTGAAATGAATGTGAGTAGTTTATTTTGATTGATACATGGTAAGGTTGAAAATAACGAAATGATGAGTTTAAACAACGCAGGTACGTTACGTACGGTACGTCATTTGATGTGAAAATACAGCCAGTATTTTAAGACATTTGTGTAAATATCTACTACTTTAAACAATCGAAGACGACTGTCCTATAATCATAATTATATCACCCGTAATCCCAACCTTTGAAAAGCACGTATATAAAGTAAGCAGGCGTAGTTTAGAGTAGCTTAGTCATGAACCAATAAAAGAAGGAACTGTTTGTCTTTAATACTTCATCACCACATGCGAACTACGCATCACACTGACGTCACGCAAAATCCTGCATCACGCAATCAAAGTTTACTGCGCAACTAGGATTGTATAAAACCACCTGACATCAATAGTTGGGTAGTTTCCCACCAGACACGACACCCATCTTGTCGGAGGATCTTTTTTTTCTATGGAGGATGAGTGAATTTTATACCTTGTTCCTCATACCCTATCACACCAATGATTGCTTGTCGTAACTTGCTGATTGAAGTTAAGCAAAGAAATAGTTTCCTACTATCAATAAATCATTTAGTCCTCCCTGTTTAGATACAAACTTACTTATAAAATTACTAAATCATTAAAAAATAATTTTCTCCTTCATAATTTCTATTACCTGCTATCAAAGTCATCAATTTCCGAAGCATAAACAGATTATTTCCTACTTAACCTTGTTGAAGATGGGCTCTAAAGAAACTAGGTCGGCAGTTTATAACTTTCACAGCCCTGTCTTAACACTAAGGCCTTAGCAGACATGCTACTTTTAGCGTCAACAATTATTGTCGCAGAGTTTTGGAGTTCAGATAGACAGTCGCTCCAAGTAACACTTTACTTTGTATATTATTATGTAATTTTATCACCACTGTTCTCAAAACGGTGAAGAAAAACATCATGAAGGAACCTGCATGTCCTAGACCCAAAAATAATTGAAGACATGTGACATCCACCATCGCGCAAAGGCCCGCGTGGTGGATTATATCCTGCCATTTCATATAGAAGCAGCAGTGGAAACATTATAGGCTGGTTATGCCATGTAAAATACTGGTATTCTGCTGCATCCGATATCCGATTAGACTGGAAGTCGAGCCCAGCATAGTTAAGAAAAGGTTAGTTAGAACAAAAAGAAGATTGCCGCCGTTTGGAAGCGTAACAAGTCAATTTGACTTAAATTCTGTCCGACCAGTGAGTGACCACCTGGACAGCTCTATCATTGGCTTCGTTAAAATCCTGGAAGTTGCAGGTGGTTGTGCATGAAGATCTTGTGAAGGGGCTCCACACTGGCTCTGTGTTGGGAACGGCTCATGACTAAAACTCAAACACGGACTAAGTAAGACCCTACATGGTCAGCTCGACTTTCGGATCCGTCAGTTTTGATCAATAGGTCGATCGCCTACGACGACGCAGCGGCTGTTGGGCTTTAGTTAAAAAACTGAAGAATTTAGGCGATCATTTCATGTACAGTCAACAAAAGAGATAAGTATGGAGGATCGTCGGATATAGTTGAAGTTTAGTAAGAAACCGATGGATGTTCTCGAATAAAATTTTATTTTATTAATAGAAAACAAACAGCTCATTTATCAAATTAAATTTCAGTCGATAACATCCATCGATTTCTTACTAGACTTCAACCGACGATCCTACATACTTACCTATTTTGTTGACAGTACATGCATGCTTTTGGCCAAATTGGTCTGGCACAGGTTTACCTTACACCCCGAATACTTTTACCTTGAGCAATCAGATATTTAGTTGCTATTTGGAAACTCGATACTAAACGCTGCACTCCGCTCACATTCGAATGCCAGTCGAAGCTTTTGGAATTTGCGGAACTTTTGGTACCGCGCTCAAACGCAGCTAGTCTCATTACAAAACGAATTCTAACAAGTCCAATCTCATACCTTTCAGCATTTTGAACTTTAGGTATTCCGACCATAGCAAAGTTCTTAATTAATACAAAATTGACAACGGAGACTCGGATTTAAAGCCAGTTTTTGTAATTATAACTTTTAAGTCTGTCGAAGTAATGTTAGAAATAAAAAAATGGCTCGATAGTTTAAACCTGGGTCTAAGTGCAAGCGCAAGCTGTGCACATTGTCGCTGCGTCTAGATGAAATAAAAATATTTTATTTCACATACGCCTTTATGGGCACTTATGAAACGTCAAAAGCTAGGTGCACGGTTCCAATTGGTCGTTTCCTATGGAGAAGAACCGGCAAGAAACTCCACGGTTACTCTTTTTCAAAATAATTGGCTTTTACAATGTTTTCAAATTACAGTAGGTATGGGAGGACAGCGTAGGCCTGTTAACAAGTACCAGGTACTTGATAAAATAAAAAAATATCTACAGATCTAAAGTCTACAAAAATGCTGCAACAAGATGCAAGTTCTCGTTAGCGTCTGCGTTTTTTTGGTGCAACTTGACGCAAAGCTTTCATTTGCGTCTGCGTCTAGTCCTTACGACAGACATCGTGCACGATACGATCTTTTTTTTTTGTGTATTTGAGAGGGACGGTCGTGTTGTGCATTTGTCAGCGAATATTGAGCCTCTAGTTGCACTTGATGCATAACATGCGAAGACAAAGCGCATTCGATTGTCGTCGGATATGCGCGAGCACCGTGCGTCTAATCGCTGCGACAAGTAACGAATGCGTGCAACTCGCCTAGCATGTTGTTGCGACTCTGCAAGTCGACGTCAAGTGTGTGGGTGGAGCTTTGAACGAAATATATATAATAATATGTAAATTGTCGGTCGCAGCCTACCGTCGCCGAGCTGCAGTTGCAGTCGTATGTTGCATAGGGTGCGCCAGTAAGAGGGAACTAGATTTGTAATAAGGCAAAGCGAGTCGCCAAAAAGCGACGCAGCGCGGTTGAAGTCGCAAATTCCATACCAAAAGTAGCATGTCTGCTAAGGATCTAAGGAAAGACAAATTCGTTTGATAATACCCTTGAATAGTCGTGATTAAGCTGTTTGAGAATTATTACGAGTTGAATTTTAAGTGGAAAGACTTATAGGTGCGCAGTTCAGGTGTTTTTCGGCTGTTTTGCTGACTAACTTACTTTAGGCTAAGGATAGCTTAGCGTGACGTTCAGTTTATGATAACTTAGGTAAGTGAAGGTATGGCTCTCAAAAGATGTTTGACTCGGTGATCTCTTGGAAAATCAAGACTTTTCTAGTGTTATGCGAAATTACAACACCACCCCATCCGGACACCACCGACACCTAAATACATGCAAATCCAACAATGCTCGCTCTCATTAAGCCAATACTACAAGTCTACTTGAAATTTCTTGTTTTAGCATAAAGTATATCCTACGACACTCAGCAATACTGTAAGCTTCACATTAGTGAAAGAACTTTCAGGATGGGATCAGTAGTTCCGAAGATTACCCCTTACACACAAACTCACATTTTTAGGGTTCTGTACCCAAAGGGTAAAAACGGGACCCTATTACTATAACTTCGCTGTCTGTCCGTCCGTCCGTCTGTCACCAGGCTGTATCTCAAGAACCGCGATAGCTCGACAGTTGAAATTTTCACAAATGATGTATTTCTGTTGCCGCTATAACATCAAATAGTAAAAACCAAATAAAATAAATATTTAAGGGGGGCTCCCATAGAACAAACGTGTTTTTTTTCGGTGTTTTTGCCTTGTGGTAAGGAACCCTTCGTGTGCGAGTCCGATTCGCACTTGGCCAGTTTTTACCGCTTAGAGCAGATAACTTTTATTTGAACAATAAATAATTATGGCGGTTTGACAGCTTTTGTATGAACGTTATGTCAAACCGCCATATTAATTCTCCAGACAAAAGTTATCTGACGACTGAATAATCGGCCCTTAATAATATTATGTATAGATTTATTTAGGTGTCAAATAGTGTTACTTAATAATAAAAGGAGGTTGCTTGCTTGCTTGCTTTATCAAAACACATTAGTTTGCTTGCAAGTCATACAGTACAGTATTACATAATTGCATTTTAGTTTAACAACTTAATAAAATGTAAATTTATTATAGACTGGCATGCAGCAACTTGCATTGTGGAATTAATTATTTTCATAAATGCAAGTTGAAAGTAGGTAGGTTGGAAAATTCAAACCATCAAATTAAAGATCTTAATCATCATCAAACTCAAACTCAAAGCATTTATTTCACAAGCACTTTTGAATTGTCAAGAAGTCGGTCCGTCAGAAAATTCGAAGCTAGTTGCATCTGTTTAGCCTTTTCCCAACTTGTTAGGGTCGGCTTTCAGACTCACCAGATGCAGCTGAATTTTACATGGAGCGACTGCCTGTCTGGCTACTACAACCCAGTTACTGGGTAATACGATGACACTTTTGTATCCATCGCGTCTGCGGAGTTTACCTAGCCAATTAAAAATAACCCTGTATAATGTTTATGGCTTACGTATTATAGTAATTGCAAACGTTTGACTAACAACCGGTTAGCCATACCCTATACCATAATATTTAATTTCTACGGCAATCTAAAACCTTTACGAGCCATTGTTCGTTAGTACCTATTACGACCAGTAAAATGGAATACAAAAAGCGAAATGGACTATTATTTTGAGAGTATGGTGTCATGTCAATACTAAATATTTTTTTAGTACCTGAAAAAAAAAGGAATTGGGGACACAATCTTCAGCTGTATTATTTTAGAGGCATAAAGTCATTAATTTATGTTAAGATGAATACCTACTATGAAAATTACGGCAAAGGAGAAAAAAAAATCAAATAATTTCACTTGTGAAATCCACTAAAGGAATACAAATCGTTATAACTTTGCAGCAGTTGACGTAGTTTGACGTTGTTTTCTGTTATTTTGAATGTTAGGCTCCGTCCTACTTTCTGAGTTAAAATTAACAAAAATGCAAAAATATTTTATCGTCCACCAACTTATAAAACATTTAGGTACTCGTATATCCCAGACACGAAATAAGCAAGAAGAACGTGAACATCTTCAGTTTCTAAAATGGCAAGTTTTTGCTCCTTACTGGCACAATAACAGGTGTTATTATCAGAAAATAGATAAGATAAGATTAAATTTTTTAGAACTCGTTGTTTTTTTATTTTGAGTTCCTTCCTGTGATGACACCTACTCAGTCATGTCGGCCGAGGCGAAGAAAATCGGGCGTAGGTAGTATCTCTGTATTATGAACAAAAATAATAAATTACCGATTAAAGTTACATTTGTTTATTTATCCTTCTACTGGAACTCCATACAGTAATCAGTGATTACTAAGGAGTTATGATTAGTCACTAATCAGAATAACGGAGCAAAAAAATTACTACATGTGCTGTTTTTTTTTTGAAGATAGGAGATAGAAGTCCACTTCGAACGAGCGGCGATGGAACACGCACGCTCACACAGCGTCAAACTCCAACCATTTATTTCCAATAAACCAATTACAGGCACTTTTGAATTGTCAAGGGGTCGGACAGTCAGAAAGATGAAGCTAGTTGCTTATAACAAAGCGTAGTAAGTACAGTCACGAGCACTAATATGACAACACTTGGAAACTTTAAATTGCGATTTTTTCACGAAATAACGAATGCAACGTTGAAATGCGACACTTTACATATAGCTATGGGTTCGAAAATACTATGTTCCTACTAATATAAAATTTCATTCAAAAATAAAGGAGAAAATCGCCTTTAATAAAGCCAAGTGTATAGGTACATACTTATGTTCGTGACTGTACATAAGAAGAAGAACGGGCAAGAAACTCCTCGTATATTCTTTTAAATCAGAATAATGTGGCTAGAAAGTATTGGTTACATCATTCATGTTAAAAATTACAAGAAATATAGTCGCCCATTCCAAAAGGTAGTTATCGTATTCATACACCTCATACCATACCATACCATAATCAGCCTATAATGTTCCCACTGCTGGGACACAGGCCTCCTCTCGGTGAGAGGGAGTGGGCCGTAATCCACCACGCGGGCCCAGTGCGGATTGGCAGATGTCACATGTTCTAGGACATGCCGGTTTCCTCACGATGTTTTCCTTCACCGTTTTAAGAGCAGTGGTGATGAAATAATTTACACAAAGTAAAGCGCCTGTCTGGGTTCGAACCTACGACCTACAACTCGTATGTCGCGGCCGTTACCACTTGGCCACCACTGCTCTTCATACACCTCATCTAAACCTAAATTTAGTTGCCTAAATTCAGGGCATCAAGGCATTCAAAAGAACAGTGATCTAGACTAATGCCTGTATTGAAGCAAAATTGCTGTTTTCACGCTTTTCAGACTATAATGATAATTTCTTTGGTGCCTGGCGCCGTGCCTATAAAATACCTTTTGTGACTGTATCACGATGTAAGAATTGTACTGGAAATGATTTAGGCTTTAAATGTTTTGTTTGGGTTCGTGCTAGGTGTCTGAAATAGAATAATAATAAACAATAAACAAACTTGCAATAAACTTATGCAATATTCTCAAAAATATAATCAATCACTTGACTCCATTCCAAAATAAAAATAACATACGAATATTATATATTTTATATTATAAGAAAACGGATAGAGTATAAAACTTAAATAAAATTGACTGGATTAAGATAAACTACCGAGTAATGAGAGTAACTAGAATCACAGGCATCAATTCATTTTTCGTAAATTCTATAATTGAAGATTGATTTTATTTTCAAGTTATAGGACAAATACCACTGCTCTTAAAACGGTGAAGGAAAACTTCGTGAGGAAACCGGCATGTCCTAGAACCAAAAATTCGAAGACATGTGACATCTATCAACCTGCACTGGGCCCGCGTTGTTGATTACGGCCCACTCCCTATCACCACGAGGAGGCCCGTGTCCCAGTAGTGGGAATGTTTTAGGCTGAATATAATTATACTTTTTTTTTTCAAAGTTTTATTTTTATTTCACGAGACAAATACTTTTAATTTTGCGTAACTGTAAGGTACACACATACTGTACATTTGACTACACATCTATGAATTCTTCATAGCGTAAAATAATATTTTATTGAGCGCACTTTTAACATAAGCACCTAAATCAATCTTGTTGACACATCCAGATAACAATTTCCACCTGAACTTTCTCGGGCGGTGTTCTATGAAAAATATATTAACAATAGGCGCTGCCCCGTTCTGTACACTGATTTATTGCCATAATACCGAACGCTATTTATTATAAGCGTCGCAAAGATTTAAATTGTTAGATTTGCCCGACCGCGTCAAAAAATGGTCACGTCTCTTTTCGTTGACAGTGCTCACTCATTCTGAAAATCGTATCTATCGTATGGACACTTTAAGTACCGTGAGGGCCAATCTAACGATTTAAATCTTTAAAGTTTCATATAAAATATTATAGGAACTGGATATTATTCTAGATTTTTGTTGGCAGTAATGTGAAATATTCACAGCACGTCATGAAATAAAAGGCATTGTTGTTTGGCGTATTGAAAAGGGAGGTATGAATTTTTGTACTGATATTAAATTGTGCCGAATTCTTTGATGAATGACGATAAAAATGGGACATGATAATGGTTTTATGATGAATTTATAAAAATAGTAGGTATTAGACATGAAAAATGCTTTAAACAAAATGACATTACTTAACAAAAGAAGTGTATACTTTGTAAAGTCTTCCAGGCTGAATATGGGCCATGGTGGCCAATCTCAGCGGAGACCAGCCTTCGGCGCGGCGCTTCTTCCCTTACTGTCATTGTCCGATGGGACGGCAATCCGACATGGTTGGAGAGTGAGTTGCTGAAGTGGCGACCGCATACTGGAAGATGTAGCGTTGGAAGGCCTCCCATAAGGCGGACCGATGACCTGATGAAGACTGCAGGAATCTTTTGAAAGCAGAAGGCACATGAGAACCGGTCGAAGCGGCTGTGCTTAGGGAGGCCTTTGTCCAGCAGTGGACGTCTTTCGGCTGAAATGATGATGATGACAAAGGCGTTTCAGGTAAAAACACTCAGTTCTATTTTGAGTAACACAAAGAAATATTATACTACCCACCCAAACATAATAGACTACTCAAAACTTCTCACAAAAACTACCTTCCTTTCAAAACCCACAAGTAAGTTTCCCATCTAAACCTTTTTCGCGATAAGTAAGACACGCGAACGCTGACGTCACTTCTTCCAATATTTCTGAAAGCTATAAATTATAAGCACGTAGCATGTTCCGAAGTTTTTCCAAAGAAGATTTCGGCAAGTTTCGATTGAGCGGCAACCCAAGGTCATTGCAGAGTTGGCGAAATTTGATTATCCGTTTATCGTCATTTGTTTTCTTTGTAATCTTGTTTCGATTCTAAGAATTAGGGACTCGTTTATCAAAAGAAATAGTTGCTTATTGTTTTTTTATGTTGTTACTTTTATTCAATTAGTTTCCAGATTAATGACGGTTCTTCAAGAGAGTCAAATTAAATTTTCTGTTGAGGAGTTTTCTAGTCTACGATTTTGATATCTTTTTCGTTCATAGCAACTAGTTTGAAGGTTGAAACTAGAACATTGACAGTGTCACAAATCTTCACTGTAAAAAAATACACATCGATTTTACCTCCATTTTTGAAGTCGGTTTAAGAGTGTACCATGACGAAATAGCGACCGTAATTACTTTTAAATGGGAACACCCAAATATTCCAAAATATTTTATTCCGAATTTCGATGTTCCGATTTTCAAAAGTCCGAATTTCATAATACCTAAGAATTATAATGTCTTTTATTAAAAATCACGACATTTATTTTACCGAAAGTCATAAATGTCATAATTAAGTCGGACTTTTTGTTATTCGATCTATTGAAATTCGGTATTTTGAGAGTTATTATAAACGTTAGGAATATTGAAATTTCGGAATTATAAAAATAGCACGAATGATAATAATTATAACTCGTTGCTTCATTTTTCAGATATGATTATAACAATGTAGTTTCCCTACTTACTTGGTAACTTCGCACATATTTTAAAGATTTTTTAAAACTATTAGGTGACGTAATTCCGGTCTGACTGCACCTCGGTTGACACTTTGACGTGTAGCTCATTCCTTTTTCGTGCGCGGTAGCTATCGCACGCGCCCTTAAGCATCATGCCAAAAAGAAGCGCGCAATCAAAAATTGATCACTACGCTAGGAAAATTAGAAAAATTGAAGAAAAACAAAGACCGTTACAATCGTCATCGGATGATGAAGGTAAGCAAAGTATACTTTATTCTTTGGTGATCTAGAAGTGAATAGTGAAAATATCAGTTTTGTAAATGCTCTGGGATTGACTGCGAGTCAATAACTTTGACATTGTTCAAAACTAAATTATAAAAGTTAAACTTTAATATTGCATCGGGATTGACTGCGAGTCTTTAACGATGACAAACAAGCACAGAAAATACGTACAATCTAAAACAGATGTAACGTTAACGTGCAAAATCAATTAAGAAATTTTATTCTTTAATATTGCATCGGGATTGACTGCGAGTCTTTAACGATGACAAACAAGCACAGAAAATACGTACAATCTAAAACAGATGTAACGTTAACGTGCAAAATCAATTAAGAAATTTTATTCTTTAATATTGCATCGGGATTGACTGCGAGTCTTTAACGATGACAAACAAGCACAGAAAATACGTACAATCTAAAACAGATGTAACGTTAACGTGCAAAATCAATTAAGAAATTTTATTCTTTAATATTGCATCGGGATTGACTGCGAGTCTTTAACGATGACAAACAAGCACAGAAAATACGTACAATCTAAAACAGATGTAACGTTAACGTGCAAAATCAATTAAGAAATTTTATTTCTTACACTACCCTCAGAATTGTTATCTTCACAACCTTAATTACAAATTGTAATTTTAGGTAGCGAAGATCCTGATGTGGTCCCAGGCAATGATAATGAAGCTACTATGGAGCCAGTACCCGTGCCAGCCGACGTACCACAAGACGTGGAATCGGAATCTGGCGACATTCCTAACCAACACTATGCCCAGGCGGAACCCTGTCCCCCTGAGGCAACTACTGGTAGCATGGAACCTGAGTTAGACTGTTAGATCCTGATCTACTGTCGCCACTCGGTGAATCCACATCAGATTCGCCTGACTACGGCGATAACATTCACGATAATCTATCGCAGTTGTGGCTTCCTTTGCTAAGGAAAGGAATGCCTAAAGAAAACAAGGACAAGGTACTGAAAGAGTACCTTGTGCCAGACAATTGTAGGCTCCTTCAAGCACCCAAGTTGAATGCTGAAATCTCGGCGGCGGTACCGGACATGGTTCGCAACCGCGACAAGACACTTACAGCGTCTCAACAACAGCTAGTGCGGGAATCACCGCCATTAAGGCTCGAGTGAAATTAATCACACCTAGCTTGGACAAGGCATTCATAAATATCATCAACGAGTCCGAACGGGATAAATCACTGTTTGGCTCGTTCTTATCAGAAAAAATTAAAGCCGCCAAGGCCATTGAAAAGCAAGGCCTTTCCATAAAAAAGACCGCAAAGTTTCAAAATCGCCTCAACTTCCTAATACCCGCCAGTCCTACCCGGGAAACTGGAACCTGCCTCCTCGATACCCAGCGAACAGGGGGGGGGGGGGGGGGCGGGGTGCATACAGGAGGCCGATGACGACGGCGGGGAATCGCTGTCCGTACATGATGTCAGCACAGCCGCCACAACGCCCGGCCTCGCAGGACAAACCTCGGGCTCCCGCTCAGCGTCACCGTTAACGCAGGTACATGCGGTTAGACTTACCCAATTTTATGACCGATGGCTAAAAATAACAATGTTGTTCTTGATTGGTTAAAAAATGGTTATCCAATACCCTTTCATACACATGTACGACAATCAATAATACCTAAAACAACCTATCAAATACTGAGAAATCAGATATGATGAAAGCCGTTATGAAACTCAAATCTTTAGGGGCTATCTCAGAGTGCAATGTGACTAAAGATCAATTTATTTCTAAAATATTCCTCACACTAAAACCTAACGGCGATAAACGCTTTATATTAAACCTAAAAACCTTAAACAAGCTAATCAAGAGCGAACATTTTAAAAATGGAGGATTACCGAACAGCATGCAAATTGATACCACGCGATGGATACCTTGCTACCATCGACTTAAAAGATGCGTATTTCCTCTTAGGCATTCCGACCGTAAATATTTATCAATTTCAGCCCAATAATTTGCTAAGAACATATGGCTTTAATTGCATGCCGTTGGCGTTTGGCTTATCCGTTGCCCCACGGGTATTCACTAAGGTTATGAAGGAAGTCATAACTTACCTCAGACATCACGGTTTTCAGTCAGTTTGTTATTTAGATGACATTTTATGCATTGGAAATACTTACGAGAATGGTCATAATAACGTAAATGAAACTTTGAAACTACTCGAGTTTCTAGGGTTTGTTGTCAATTACGATAAAAGTATGTTAAAACCGCGACAATTCTGCAAGTACTTAGAATTTTGTTACGATACCAGGTATCTCAGTACCTATACAATTGCCAGCCGATAAGCGACGTAACATCATCGAATTAGTAACAAAATTCACTAAATTACAGCCATGTTCCATCCGCGAATTAGCTCGCTTTATCGGTATTCTAGTCGCCACTAGCCCAGCCCTTAAATACGCTTGGGTATACACTAAGATTTTAGAACGCCAGAAGTTTCTAGCGTTACTTAAGCATAATAATAATTACGAAGCTAAAATTAATTAACCTACCTAATATTATATTAGAGGATCTGAACTGGTGGCTATCAAATGTTAATACAGCACGCAACTTTATGCGACAGCCAAATTTTGACATCGAAATCTATACCGACGCGTCGATGTCAGGCTGGGGTTCTGTTTGCAACAACGCTCAAGTACATGGCAAATGGAAGTCTTCAGAAAATTATTGTCATATCAATTACTTAGAGCTGATGGCAGCCTTTCTAGGTTTGAAATCCTTCGCCAGTGATGCAACCAATAAATAAAAAAAATAAACAATATTACTGCGCATGGACAACACCACTGCGATCAGTTATGTAAATCGTATGGGGGTATTCAATACCCCCACTTAAACGACTTGGCTAGGTCCCTTTGGAAATGTTGTGAACAGCGCAACCTATAGGTCATATACCTATCATACGTAAATTCCAAAGAAAACCGGGCAGACGCCGCGTCTAGAGTAGTCAATCCAGACACTGAATGGTCACTTTCCGATGAAGCATTCCAAGACATTATAAAATATTTTGGTCAACCTGAAATAGACTTATTCGCGTCCCGCGATAATGCGAAGTGTACCACATTCATCTCATGGAAACAAGACCCTGACGCAGCATCCGTAGACGCATTTACGATGGACTGGCAGAGCCATTTCTTCTACGCTTTTCCACCATTTTCCCTGGTATTAAAATGCCTTAGAAAAATTATTGATGACAAATGCACATGGCTTACTAGTTTATCCCAACTGGCCATCACAGCCATGGTTCCCACTATTGCAAAGCCTTATAGTTTCCGACGTTGTTTATAAATTAAGACCCATAAAACCCAAGTACTCCACCGCCTGGAATCCCCAATTGGTTTTAAACCATGTCTCAACATGGTTCCCTAATAGTGAGTTCTAACACAAAAGAAAAAAAAAAAAAAAAACTGGTGATCCTACTTGCAATTTGTACAGCTCACAGGGTACAAACGCTGTCTTTAATTAAACTCGAGAACATACTTTTCTCTGATAGCGGCATAAAAATCGTCATAACAGACATCATAAAGACATCCGCACCCGGCAGAGACCAGCCAATATTGTTCTTGCCATACTTCAGGAAAAATACGCGTATATGTCCAGCTACGGTGCTCTCAGGTTATATTTCTATAACTAAAAACATAAGACCTGAGAGTACAAACAATCTGTTGTTGACGTACAAACGGCCACAAAAACCCGCTACCACGCAAACCATCAGTAGATGGATCAAACAAGTCTTGTCAGAAAGCGGCATTGATACCAGTGTATTCGCCGCGCACAGTACACGGCTCGCGTCAACCTCGGCCGCAAGCTTAGCCAGGAGTTAATATAGAAACCATTCGCAAAAGCGCAGGGTGGACTATTAGTTCATCTAATTCATTTGCTCGTTTTTATAATAGGTGCGTTATAAACGAAGGCGAATTTGCCAAATCTGTTTGCTTACGATTAGACATACAGACTGATTATTAATTCCTATTAACTATAGGTACCTATTATAAGATTATATTACACTACAGAAATGTTTATTTATGTTATGTTCATGTGATCGATAAGATCTTTATGTTTAGCTCGTTGAAGTTAATTCGAAATAAGTAAATATAAATGTAACGTACCATTACGGAAACATAAGTATAACTATAAGGCTGATTTGTCTATAGGTAAATAAAACCATAATGTTTAAAACCTTATTGTTTTCCATTTCAAAACTTTCTGACTCTTAACATCTACATTGTTATAATCATATCTGAAAAATGAAGCAACGAGTTATAATATATGATCAAACGAACTTCCAAGTGAAGTTCGATCATTATTATGATGAGTTGCTTCATTTGAAGATAATATGATCACCCTCCCTCCCTGACGCTTGAAGATTCCCAGATATAGAGAAAGTTTTATATCATACTCATGACTCTAAAAAATGAGCTACACGTCAAAGTGTCAACCGAGGTGCAGTCAGACCGGAATTACGTCACCTAATAGTTTTAAAAAATCTTTAAAATATGTGCGAAGTTACCAAGTAAGTAGGGAAACTACATTGTTATAATCATATCTTCAAATGAAGCAACTCATCATAATAATGATCGAACTTCACTTGGAAGTTCGTTTGATCATATATTCTGAGTTGTTATATTAGGAATTTTAAACCATTCGGAATTATGTAAATCGGTATTTTGAAATTCGAATTTGTGACTGTCGGAATAAAGTTTTTCGTATTTTCGTAGTATACCCCTTTTAAATTCTAATCTCAACAATATGGCCAGGCCATCTAGTTCTGAAAAATCGCGGTTTGTTTAACATATTTTTTCTGAGCATAGACCTCAAAGGACATCCTGCCACTAAATCTTAGTGCCATTTGACCTAGAGATCAAAGCCCGACCTTTGGCACGAGTATTCTATCTTGTGCCAAATCATAGTCTGGTAACACGGCTATAAATTAGACCTGCACACATGAGTACATGCACAATTTAGTGCTGGTCTATTAACAAACATGTTTGGTTCAGTGATTCGTGGAGTTCAAGAAAGTGGAGCGAGGGAATGGAACCGTTTTGAAGTTTGAAGTTAGTGTTTATGTAGCTTGTTGTTAACGCAATAGGATCTTTAAGTCCAGGAGCGGAGAGTTATTTTTGAAGGATCTCGTGTGGGGAGGAAGTAGTTTTAATGGCTAGTTTACATGGTGTGATTTTAATGAATAATTGCTTGTGGCATACCATAAGTTGAAACTATAGTAAAAGTTGCATCGTCTAAAAAGTGTTAAGACGATGAAAATCATTGAATTCTTCAATGGTATTGTATGCTATAGGCAAGAAATTTGGATTGTTTAAACAGAGCTTTAATGTCTATTTAGTTTCGCAGTATTCAAGCTGCCTTAACCTTTTGAACGCAATTGTGACATATACGTGACAAGCAAGCGCGTGCCCTGTACGCCAGTCGTGTGTCGCCTATCCTATTACGAGCGACACAAATATGTGACAAAAAATGCGGTGCACTTTATCACGAAATAAACAATTAAATCATTACTTTTGTGTGTTTATTTGTATACCTTAAATATTTAAAATTATGGCTTGGCGTGGAGGGCGCGCGCGTGCGTTTATGCTCTGGCGTTCAAAAGGTTAATAAAAAATCGTTATTATCTGGTCAGTGCAGTAGTTTATCCGTAAAACATTACAAACAGTTTTTGGTAGTAAAGCTCTTAAGTTAAAGAGCTCGTGCGGGGAAGCCGATTTCCCGATTTATTTCGGTCTGAACCCCTGAACCCCCCTCCACCCCCCCCCCCCCCCCCTCCTCGATCCCCTGCAAGTTCGTCTTCTGTTTTAATCTCTGTCTTATCCACATCTGTCATCTGTCTTATTATTATGTAAGTTTATGTTGGGGTCGGTGTCAAGTCTAACCAGATGCAGCTGGATACCAGTATAAGACATGAAGCGACTACTTGTCCGGGGAAGTACTACCTACCTACTTCTGGCGCCAAGCATGTTCCAGTGTGGGTGCTGATTTTCTCATAGGCATATGAGAAAATTCAGCTGGATCTCTGAGAAAATTATGCAGTATTATGCACCTGTGATAACGCTGGTATGCGTGGTGGCTCAATGGTATCAGCCCCAACTTACGAGTTGCAGGTGGTGAGTTCGAACGCAGGCAAGCACTTTCCTTTGTGTATTAAATTTCATCACCACTGCTCTCAAAACGGTGAAGGAAAACATCGTGAGGAAACCGGCATGTCCTAGTACCAAAAATCGTAGATATGTGACATCCACCAACCCGCACTGGGCCCGCGTGGTAGTTTATGGCCCACTCCTTCTCACGGAGAAGAGGCCTGCGTCCCAACAGTGGGAACATTATAGGCTGATTATGTGGTACCAATGGTATTGCCGATGCCCATAGCAACTGCCATCCATTATCTCAATTTTATATTTTAAATGTCAAATGCCGATATTAAAATTGGCATTTACTTGTTTGCGTAGATCTGTTTACAGTTGTTTTGTTTACGCTGATTTCAAATCTAACTTCATCCTCATTCTGAAAATTGACAAAAGGTTTAATTAGTGAAGACCTAACTTGTTCAAGGATTTTGGGAAACCTATTACAATTTTAAAGAAAATAAGTTCGGAAGTAGTTTTAATTTGTATTAGTATTAAGATAAGTCTTAAAACAGCTGCATAAGGTAGATAATGTATTGCGGTCAGACATTTTAGATTCTCTATAACCATCCAAGCAAAGTGGAATACGTAACGTTTTTATCTGTCCGTTTCATGATCTTTTAAAAACGGAATCTTTTTATGGGTGTTTTTAAAAACGGGACAGGAACACTTTCTTTTCCCGTTGTCACAGAGATTTTTCTCGAGATGTATGCAATGGAAGAATAGATATTTTGGCGTAATGTAAGGTCTCTAAAAGATTGTCTGTAAAACTTTTTTTTTCATTATTATATTTATCTAGTTTCTTTTATAGCTATGTTCTTTAGCTAGGTTTTAGAATTCTAGCAATGCTCCAAGCGAACGGAGCCAGTTCATCCCAATCAGCAACCTACCCTATTTTTTTTTTTTTTACGTGGAGAAATGCTCATGCATTCTGCACTACCACGGGGAGATAGTGCAGTTATGTGGGACTCTAACCCATTAAAACTCCACTGTGTCATCCTCTGCCGCTTATGGCGAGAACACGGGCACGCGTTAGCACTCATCCGTGAACCCGCCGCGGCTGTCCGTCACCGGACCCTCCTCCGGGGAGTACTCCCCATCACCGGCGCACCAGAACACGCCGCACCTACCCTTACCCAAGCAATTCCAAATTCAGTCAACTCAGCCTACCACTGTCCACTGCTGGACATACAGCTCATAGTACCGAATTACAACAGCCCCATTCATTACAAGACCTAACATTTATCGTCTCAAAATCTAGTACCAGATCAGCAAATTAACGCCCCATAAATTATACGTCCCACATTTGAGGCAGCCATCAGATACCAGCAAATCGAATTTTGCTCTCACATCGGAGTACATACTACCATAGCTCTGCCACTTACTGGGCCAATTAATAAACGGGCCAAATGCAAATTCAATATAACTCTTGGCTCGAGCCAATTCGAGCTTTCAGGAATGATATCAGCTATTAGTAGTGGTTTATTAGTGTCTAGGTGATTGATTTTAGTTCAGAATTTTAGAATCACACTAATCAAACTAATATTATAAAGGCGAAAGTTTGTGAGTGTGTGAGTGAGGGTGTGTTTATTTGTTTGTTACTTCTTCACGCTCAAACGGCTGGACCGATTTTGATAAAAATTTGTATGGAGGTAGCTGACACCCTGGATTAACATATAGGCTACTTTTTTATCCCGATAATCCCACGGGATCGACATTTATGCGGGTGAAACCGCGGGGCGTAGCTAGTAGAATATAATTCATAGTAATATTTTAAATGCGGAGGTAACTATGTCCGTCTGTTACTTTTTCACGCCTAAACCACTGGACCGATAAAAAGCAGATATTTGCATTATGAATGTGTTCAATTCTATTCTGAACTATTCTGTAGCAGTCAGTAGCAGTATTGTGAAATTTTATTTCATTTTGCCCGAATTAAATGAATTTTATTTTATTTATTAAACGTGTCGCGTTCAAACACAAAAACGTTCGTCCGATCGTTATGTTTGACAGATAGGTATCCTGGGACCTGGAAAAGGAGGCTATACTTTCATCCAGGATATTTTTATTAAAAATGGTGAAATACAAAATACACACAGACGTCGACGAAGTCGGAGGCAACAGTTAGTAGACTATAAATTATTGTAGGTCAATCAATCTGCCAACCTTTTCCCAACTATGTTAGGGTCGGCCATCCAGCTTAAAAAAAAAAGACAAAACAAAATGGTACGAATAAATGAAAATGTATTAGGAACATTTTGATTTTAGGTTATAACTATTCTATAGATATGGAACGGCCTTCTCATAAAAAATAATTCTCTCACGTATTTTGTTTCTGGAATATAATGATTGTTGGAAATTATATTCGTATCTAGTAAAATAGATTATAGCAACTTTATACAGACTGAGCAAAGCCCCAGTAAGTTGCAGTAAAGCTAGGCTTCGTTCATAAGCACTACCACCTGGCCTATTTCTGCATTGCAGCATACTTATGGCTTGAGCAATCTATATACAGTCAGCCCAGAATTTTCCTACGAGCTTGGCATCTTCAGTAGCATCTATTAACTCCTGTAGCGTGCAGACAACACGACACGCTGGACACAATAATAATAAGTGTCCTATTATTTGTGGGGCGCGTACGTGTTCCAGGACGGCGAGTACGTGTTCCACGCGCGCCTCAAAGAGATGTCAGCATCGAGGAGAGGCCCCCTTAGGGCCGAAGCCTGCCGGGTCAGCGGGATTGTCCGAAAGGGTTACCGCTGGCCCGGAACATAAAGGGCTAAAGAAGGAACACGGGTGGGTTTTAGTCAGTAAGAGACACTCCCTTCCGCTCCAACCAGAGCGGGAGGGGGGTCATTTGATGATTTGCCATCCGCAAAAAAAAAACAAGCTCAGAACTTTCCTACGAGCTTGGCATCTTCAGTAGCGTCTATTAACTCCTGTAGCGTGCCGGCGAAGCCGTGGCGGAAGCTAGTTCTAAATAAATTTTAATTTTTTTAGTGAAAACTTCTTTAGGTGCACTTCACGCTCTTTCTGAATAGTAAAAGAAACTGGCCATATGAACCATAGAACCAATGACCGTTGGCGTAGATCTGTTCTTGAGTGGATACCGCGAATCGGCAAAGGTAAGGTAGGACGCCCTCAGGCTAGTTGGACGACGGTCTTCATAGGGTGGCTGATACGCACCTGGATAAGAGTTGCCAAGAATCGAGATAAATGGCGTTGAAAGAGGCCTATGTCACAGTAAAGTTATGAACAGTACGGAAACTATGTACTAACGTTCGAAACGGCTCACTCACACTCCCCTAGCGATAGTTGCGGTGCTCTCATTCACGGGTGCCGCTTAGGGGTCCGAAGATGCGCCCGTCTGTGTGAATGTGCCGTTTCGAACGTTAGTACGTAGGTTCTGTACTGTTCATATCTTTACTGTGCCTATGTCCAGCAGTGGACTGCTGCAGGCTGATGATGATGATGAATGGAACTGAACCGTCACGCTCGGCTCGGTTATGTTAAATCGGGTATACTCGGCGCTGAATCGCGTATACTCATACTCGTTATGTAATACCTATTACGAAACTAGAAGGAACATTACTCCTTATTACGATTTTCCATGTCATAATTATTATTCCTGTGACCGCAGCCGGGCACACAAAATGGGTCACTAATAAACGAAGAAGGTTCTAGGAAACCGAAACGTAATTACGTAAAGCAGGGTCCAGAAGTGTGTAATATGTAATGTATTGTGTAATGAAATGCGAATAGTGTGGACGGTATATAAATTCAACGCAAAAACTGTATGTGTTGAACTGCAAGAACCTTTGTGTTAGCGCTAAAAACGACAACCGATGGGTCAGCGCGAATGCCAGCCCGAGCGTTACATGTAACGCTCGTAGTGCTGTCCACACGCAAAATTCGCGTTACATAATATGATATACAATAAACGGTAATAAAAAGAAAGAAAGAAAATACATTTATTTAGCACAGACTAAGGGCCTGTGCATACCACGTTTTTTAAACGCGCCGTTGACGCGCGTTTTAGAAACGTGTGTCGACGGCGCGCTTTTACCCTACAGAAAGGTCTACAGGCTGCGTCTGACTCGCGTGCGTATCGCGTCTGTATCGCTACAAACGCGCGTCAACGGCGCGTTTAAAAAACGGGGTGTGCACAGGCCCTTAGAGGCACACAACACCTTATATTAGACTACAATTAAGATGAAAGAAATGTAATGTGCGTTGTCAGAATTTAGCAGGAAAGTGTGCGTCGCGGCTGCATCAATATCATCCTCTGCCTTGTCTTTTCCCAATTATTTTGGGGTCAACTTCCGGACTAACCGGATGTAGTCCTATCTAACCCCTACAACCCAGTTACTGAATAATTCAATACCCCTTGGTAAGACTGGTTGTCAGACTTCCGGGCTTATAACGATTCGTAACGACTGTCAAAGATCCACGAATGACAGCCGGGACCAACGCCTCAACGTGTTTTCTGAGGTACAGTCTAGATATGTAAAGGTGGCCACCCATCCTCGGACCCACCGCGGCAAGCGAAGCTTAACCAGATCGATCAAGCCGGCAGTTATTACTTAGCCAAGAGCCTTAACGGCCCGTTCACGACCTTGCCGCTGTGAGCGGCGGCTAAGGCGATTAACACACGGCACCGCGCACCGCCGCGGTAGGCGGTGAAGCGGATCTCATGTCGCATTGGTTTCTATTAAATCCGTAGATGCCTAACACACGTACACCGCCTGACCGCGCAGTCGAGCGGTGCTTTCACCGCCACCGCCCATCCGCGCTGCCGTCCGCGCGGTGAGGCGGCGCCTCACACACGGGGCGCCGCATAACCGCGCGGATCATCGTGGGTGCAGGACGTGTTGCAATTTAAAAATGATGAAAAAGTGATCAAACTGGTCAAACCGTGTTAAATCAATCCGCGCTGACAGGCGCGTAAACCGCCTTACCGCGCGGAGCACCGCTACGAAATCCGCCTTACCGCCACCGCCCTCCGCGGCGGTGCGCGGTGCCGTGTGTGAATCGCCTAAGCGCAGGGCGGCGAGCGGTAAGAACAAAAGTATAAAAATGTTTGAAGCACGCCACGAGACGCCGCTCCGGCGTTTTTATACTTTTGTTCATACCGCTCGCCGCCCCGCGCTTAGCCGCCGCTCTTAGACCGAAGTCGTGAACGGGCCGTAAGAGCTATATGATTTGACTAAAATTCATACCATGGACAGATTAATCTTTATGTCTACCCTCTAGCAAAGCATACCGCTTTATATTAATTTTAAAGCCTCAGCATCGCATTCCTGTCTAGAACGGACTAATTAATTTTTGGATTCAGTGACATAGTAATTATGAACTTAAATGTTTCGCTTCATTTGCCAGCTGCCTTTTCAGGGCAGTCTGTGAATGAATCTGTGACTAATTCTAGTTATATTGTAGAAATGGGATCAGGGAAGTGGATTATACTAACGAAAATGTATGTATATCTGTCGGTATAATCTCGTGTTGTCCGACCAGCTAAATTCAAACAAATGATCTTACTTTTGGATAACGGGTCTCTGGTTGAAATTGGAAATATATACAGGTCGATTTCAGAATAGTACCTACCTACATTCAATACTGAACCTAATATTAATCTTAGAATGTACCGTCTTTTCATTTGGTTTGTATAGGTTTTTAACCGACTTCAAAAAAGGAGGAGGTTTCTCAATTCGACCGTATTTTTTTTTTATTTATCATATATTATATAGATTCTTTTATATTTTGTGAATGTAAGAACGTTGTAGGTCTTATAGACTGAAGATTTGTAAACCATTTTCTATTTTGTTAGTACATGTTGACAGGCCTACACTGTCCCACCTGTTCATACATTAATTTAAAAAAACATTGTAAAAGCCAATTTTATTATTTTAAAAAGAATTACCGTGGAGTTTCTTGCCGGCTCTACTCCATAGGAAACGACCAATTGGAACCGTGCACTTAGCTTCTGACATTTCATAAGTGTCATAAGCATAATCATATTGTGTGTAGCATAAGCATAATCAGCCAACTGCCCACTACCCACTGCTGGGACACAGGCCTCCTCTCTGTCACAGGGAGTGGGCCGTAATCCACCACGCGGGCCCAGTGCGGGTTGGTAGATGTCGCAATTGTCTTCGAATTTTTGGTTCTAGGACATGCCGGTTTCCTCACGATGTTTTCCTTCACCGCTTTGAGAGCAGTAGTTTTTTCAATTTTCGCCAGGCGCTCACTAATTTGACAGGACTAAAATAATATTTATCTTCTGTCCTTTTCTTAATGAAATAGGAAGAAAAAGATACATGAACTTAAATATAGTTTAGTTTGTGAACAACAGAATCGGCGCCACTACCGAGTATTAGATGGCATTGGCAGTCATGTCATGGCAGTGGCCATTAGCAGTTTAAGTTAATTTTTTTATCACATTTGGTATAACATATAGATCATTGATATTTTGACTTTGGTTTTAAAACCAAGTAAATATAATGTACAAAATAAATACCTATTGACCGTCACGTTTACTCCGCGCGTTCGTGCAGGGCCACTGTTAAAAAAAACTTTACTTTGTCATAAATATAACTCGTCGTATAACTAGCGACTCGCTCCTGCTACGCATGGTTTTTACGACGTCACAAAACATGGAAATATACACATAAACCTTCCGGAATAAATTACCTATATTATGATGGTGAAAACCCTATCAAAATCCGTTGCATAATTTAGAAGAACAACGCGATCATACACACAGAACGAAAAACGACTTTAAGTTTTTTTTTTTATGGCACAAAGTTTCATCAAAATTTTCATCTTCCTGCTAAAGATCGGCTGACAACTTGTTCCAACTTGTCTAATAACCGGGAAATTAAAACAAAACACGTAGCAGCAACATGTCGCTACGACGACGCGCCGTCGACAGCGATTTTCAATGCTTTAAAACGTGAGCTAAATACTTACTTTTGGCACAGAACTTTTTGTTCAGTGGGCTTAAAACGTAAAGCCTACAACTGCTTGTAAGAACATAATTATTGTGAAGAAAAGTATTTTTCGTGAAGGCTCATTTATAGAACTGCTGCAGTGCTATTCTGTAAAAATCTCATCGTGAAAACTTAGGTGAAGTGAGCGTGGAGTGAGCTGTCAATAGTGTCAATTCCTAGCAAAAACAAAATCACTTCACCTAAGTTTTCACGGTGAGATTTTTACAGAATCGACCGGCTGCATCTAATTGCGTATAACACTATCAATCATAATCTGCATCATTTTAAAGGATAATACTAATACATTGCTTTATATGTTCGAAAAAAAATTCTGCTGAACAACGTAAATCACAATTAATGTTGTTGAACTGTCAAAATCAAACTACCTACCTAACACTAGTGTGTTAGATTAGGTTTAACACTAGTGTGTTAGGTAGGTAGTTTGATTTTGTTTTGAATTACCCCGCTGGTCAAACTATGGTTGAAAACTGTACGGGAATGACATCACGGGTTGTTACCCGTGGACTAGATGCGGAAGGTCGAGAACAGGGTGTTCTGGCACAGCCTGGGAGAGGCTTATGTCCAGCAGTAGACTACAATAGGCCGAGTTGACTGATTGGTTGAAAGTACTAGGACAAAAAATCGGAATCCAATAAATCTATCTTTAAATGGACTTTCACTTTCATTCGGAATAATTACACACAACTTGGAGCAGTGGTAGCCAAGTGGGTTACGGCCTTAACTTACAAGTTGTGGATTCGAAGCCAGGTAGGCCGCACTTTACTTTATGTAAATAATTTCATCACCACTGCTCTCAAAACTGTGAAGGAAAACATCGTGAGAAAACCGGCATGTCCTAGATAGAACCAAAAATTCAAAGACGTGACAACTACCAACCCGCACTGGGCTCGTGTGGTGGATTACGGTCCACTCCCTCTCACCGAAAGGAGGCCGGTATCCCAGCAGTGGGAACTTAATATGCTAATATCTCTCCGTAGGTACCGAAACAATAAACTATGTATGGTTTCCTGTATTGGATGGAACATGTTGGATCACGATAGATATTGATTCAGGACGATAGCGGACTATATTTCAGTTTCTGAAATAAAAAAAATGTTAGAAAATAAAGATGGGTCAATGACCGGTATTGTCATGCAAAAGCGCTTCAACTATAACTATGTTTCGTGTGTGTGTGCTATGTGTTTAGGTATCATAAACAGCCTATAATGTTCCCACTGCTGGGAGTCCTCTCTATGAGAGGGATTGGGCCATAATCCACCACGCGGGCCCAGTGCGCGTTGGCGGATTATTATTATTATTACAGTTATGTGCTTATATAATTTTCATCATTATTAATGTACGAAACTCAAACAAAATGTTATAATAATGCTCATAAAAATAGCACAGCGTTGATTTATAATTTATAGTATTTTTACGATGAGAATTTCGGCGAAAAATCTTTAGAAGGCTTCTACGAACCTTTTTTTCTTCATTTGATGAAGCTACATTATTAATGTGATGTTTATAAAAAATATAGTAGCTTTTAGAGTTGTTATAACATACTACGAAAATATTACTGAGATTGACATGAATCTATACAAATAAATAAAAAGCTTCACTACTAATAAAGTTGATGTCGATATTTATATATGTAGCATCACGCTATGACCCTCAGGGGCCGAGCAAACCAAAAAGTCAGATAGAACGGTAAGCGAAAACTAAGTCACGAGGGGAATCGGACACAGTTATAGGACGGGTCCCCCCTTTATACTCGTAGCAGAACTTTTTATGTCATAATATTATTTTGCATAACAGCGTATGGCATAAAGTTCATTTCGCAGAAAATCGTTTGGCATATACACTCATATATTCAAAACTCATAATTTTGTAAGTCAAAATCATCTTTAGCCATAAATTTCATATCCATAATAATTAAAAAGTAGAACCTTTATATCGCAGAAAATTCACAGTCAGAATCGACTTTTGGCTTACGTGAGTAGGGGGTCACAGTTTTAACCTAACCATTTTTTTTAAATAATTGATTAGGGTCTAAGTTGGTTTACCAGCAATAATAAATAAGCAGTAGTCGACGGAGGTTTCTGTCTACAGTATATATAACGCGTGTTGCGTTGAACAAGGCGTGATGTTATGTTATCTATACTATATAGTATTATATGCAGAGTTTGTTTGTTTGTTTGAACGCGCTAATCTCTGGAACTACTGGTCCGATTTGAATGATTCTTTTAGTGTTGGGTAGTCCATTTAACGAGGAAGGCTATAGGCTATATAACATCACGCTACGACCCTTAGGAGCCGCGCAGCGTGTGACACCGCGGGGAACAGCTAGTATAGTATAACATAACATCACGCCTTGTTTCCCCGAAGGATAAGGCAGAGGTGTACCCACAACTCGCCAGTTACATTTACGTCCTATGTTATAGGGTTGACATCAACCGGGCACAATTCCAGAATCCGGGCTGTTATTGGGAAATTCCAGAAAGAAAAACCCAATAACACTTTGCCCGACCTAGGAGTCGAGCCCAGGACCTCATGCTTAGCATTAGCTCTTGCGACCACCAAGACCAACGAGGCAGTTACCATACTATTGGGTCTGAAGTGGTATAAGGATTAAAGAAAACCACGTGGGAGGTTAACCTAACATTTATTTCTTTACAATTTTTTTATTTAATCTACGAAAAATCAAATACCATCATCATCATCATCATTTCAGCCGAAAGACGTCCACTGCTGGACATAGGCCTCCCCCAAGCACCTCCACTTCGACCGGTTCTATGCTTCTCGCATCCAACGGGTTCCTGCGGTCTTCACAAGGTCGTCGGTCCAATAACCATCATAAGAATACCATCGAACCCAGTAAATAGATGAAAAATAGCACTCAAAGAAATGGCTCACGTGACCTATGTGGAGACGACCGTATCTATACTTAGCAAGCATCCGACCACCTTCAGCGGCAACGAAAGAAAAAGGGCAGAACAATCGTAGAGATCTTGACGCCCCGTAAGGGGGCGTGGCGAGCGGTACCGGGGCTGAGACCCCCGACCGCGAAAAGCAGTACGGTGACCCGTAAATACGGGCCCCTCATTAGGACGGCAACAATGGCCGGAAGAATTGTTGAGCGCGCGTGAGTGACGCGCGCCCATGTGAGTGGTTGCATGTTGTGTCCCTGTAAGCGCGCCGCGACGCTGGTAAGCAGCACCGCTTTCTTCACGACACCTTGGCGGTCAGTCCCCGCCAGGTGAGACCTCCAGTTACCTGGGGAAGGCCCGGCGGAGGACGACCAGCGACAAAGGTGCCGACTCGACGCTCCTACAGAGTATAGGTGATTTGCTCCCGCCCGCCCCGCTTCCAGAGCTATAAAAAGGGCAGAAATGAGCGAGTCAGCCTTTATAAAGGGGTGATCGGGTTTCTGGTAGGGTTGTCAGCTTATTGTTTTATAACCGACCGTATAGTATATTACTTTATAACAATATACTAGCGACAATATGTTTCTATAAATAAAAGGGTCTTAGCTACAAGGAGGTTCACGTAATATTACCTAAACATGTGTGTATTAGTCCGGTGGACGCTCGTAAAAGCTGGGTTGTTACAATAAAAAGACCAGGAAAACGAGTGTAGTACTTTTCAAGCTTGTAGGACATTTTGTTAAATTCATCATGTACAGTACTAATATGTCAACACTTGACAACTTTCAATTGCGATTTTTTCACGAAATAACAATGCAACGTTGAAATACGACACTTTACATACATATTGGTTCGAAAATATTATGTTCTTAAGGGGCCCGCGAACTACGCATGCCAATGCGTAGTTCACACAAACGTAATTCCAAAATAATTTGTAAATCAAACATATTCTTAATATAATGTGTATCTATTCCGATTGGATTACAGAATATCTAGGTTCCCAAATATATATTTTGAATGAACACTGATTTAAAGACGAGTTATGAGCAAAATAAGTTTTCTATAGAAATAAATTCCTCAATATCTCGTCTTTAAATCAGAGTCCTTTCAAAATATAAATTTGGGAACCTAGATATTCTGTAATCTAATCGGAATAAATACACACTACACTAAGAATATGTTTGATTTACAAATTATTTTGGAATTACGTTTGTATGAACAATGCATGCTCCTCCGGCCCCAAAATTTCACTAAAAAATAAAGGAGAAAATCGCCTGTGAATAAAGCCAGGTGTATGCATACTTTTGCTCGTGACACCAGTACCACAGTATAAAAACCATACAGTAGGTCGACGCCTTTGATCTCGTGGTAAATGCCGACAACGTCTAGACATTGTCGTGACCGCTAGGGTTGTCACTTGTCTCAAGTAAACAATATTAATTTATTTATTTGAGATCAACATCGTCCTCAACATTACTATTATCATAAACAATAATTAACAATTATCAAAATATCGTCTTTTTAACCCCCCACGCAAAAACGACGGGGTGTTACAAGTTTGACGTGTCTGTGTGTTGTGTGTCTGTCTGTGGCATCGTAGCTCCCGAACGGATAAACCGATTTTGAACCGATGGTGAATTAGTCAGAAGTGTTCTTAACTATGTTTGATGAAAATCGGTTCAAGATGGCCCCCACCACAAAATGGCGGATTACATAATTTTTCACAACTCCCTCAATATGGGTATCAAATGAAAGGGTTTGACTAGTGGAATACTATACACTATGATAAATTTCAAATCCAAGATGGCCGCCACCACAAAATGGCGAATTACATTTTTTTTTTCACAACTCCTTCAATATAGGTAAGTATCAAATGCAAGGGCTTGACAAGTAGAATAATGTACACTATATTGAAAGGGAATGGGGAATATTAAGTAAAACTTGAAAATTATTTTTTTCCTAGATTGATGAGGAAACTGGAGTGATGACTGGTACCTACGACCGCTGAGTTTGACCATTATTACGAATGGAATTATTCTACTTAACATACGTTTTTCTACATCAGATAGTGTCGCAGTCCCATTTTCAAACAATTGGCTAAACGACATCTATGATGAAAAATTACATTGTTTCGCAGCCGCCATCTTGAATTTTGATTTTGACCTCATATTCGCTGTCAGCACCCTCGAAATCTTTGGAAACGACACCCATGACGAAATTTAAAAATTTTCGCAGCCGCCATCTTGAATTTTGATTATGACCTCATATTCGATGTCAGCACCCTCGAAATCCTTGGAAACGACACCCATGATGAAAAAATATAAAATTTTCGCAGCCGCCATCTTGAATTTTGATTATGACCTCATATTCGTTGTCAGCACCCCTGAAATCCTTGGAAACGACACCCATGATGAAATTTGAAAATTTTCGAAGCCGCCATCTTGAATTTTGATTATGACCTCATATTCGTTGTCAGCACCCTCGAAATCCTTGGAAACGACACCCATGATGAAAAATTTGAAAATTTTCGCAGCCGCCATCTTGAATTTTGATTATGACCTCATATTCGTCCCGAACTACTAACACGGTGGCAGTATGCCGTTCGGGCTCGCACCTCCCGCGTCTCGCCCCTCACACCCCGCACGATTGCTCTGTCTAGACGGCTTCGTCGAACGACTGTATGATGTATAGACTGTGCCAGTACGGTGTACAGAATTTTAACTGGCCCTTTGACCCGTAGAAAATATACAGGGTCGAATTAAATTTGTTAGAGTAGCTTCGCAGGCGTGATAGCTATCGATACCCAAACACGATGAAATAAAAAAATAAAACATTTGATGTTTTTTTTTTGGGTCAACGGCCGCTGGCAGTATTGTTACTTTGAATATGAGTTTAGAAAATCTGTTTTATTTTGTTTTATCGTATTTTCATCTACTTTTACAATATTTGTAAATAATTGGTTTTGTATATATGTGAGCACCATGTATCTATCACATAATTGATTTACCTGTCATTGCTTCATTTTTTATTCTTTTTACCTTTTGTGGTGGACTAATTTTATTCCAAGTGCGTCTTCACACAATTATGTAAAAAAAAATATGACAAACCTGTAGGTAAAGATAATTGTATGGTGGGAATTAAACAAATACTAAATAAATAAATATAATTATATTATGTATACAAAACCTTGTAAAACAATATTAAAAGAGTAACGGTGGAGTTTCTTGCCCATTCTTCTCTATACGAACACTACCTTTTGGAAGGGGTGACTAGAATCAATTCTATTTTACTGTAATTTTTGATGTTCAAAAGTGCCTTTAATTGAAATAAATGATTTGACTTTAACTTTGCCCTTACCGCTACGACATAATATACGGTTGAGTATACCTACAGCGAAGTAACAAGATTTTATAAATATTCAAATAACAACGAAACTAATTTGGATCAACCTTACACAGAAAGCCTACCTGGAGAATATAATCTATGTCTCCAGTTACCAAACCCCACATTCACTTACAACATATAGAACGAAACAATAGATCCATTTAGATCCCAGAGGTACGAGTTTACCTTGAACATGTAAGGTATACGTGTATATCCGTATACGTGTATATCCGTATACGTGTTATACATTGCACGGTATACCTGAATTAATCAGGCCCTTCACGATTAGATTAGCAGGGTACCGGAGGAAAAGGTGTTTTATACCGTTCGTTGCTTATTTAATTTTCAAGACACTTTTACTTCTTGAATAAGAAATGTTGTGTGAAATTTTTTGTGAAAGAAGGATGTATGATTAATTTTGGTACCTTTGAAATAATTTTGGTACAGATGAAGACTTTTGTTTTGAAGGGGTTCGCCGCATGGGTCAATCGCAGGTTAAGCTACGCTTGCCGCGGCCGGATCGTGGATGGGTAACCATCCATTACATAAATAGATTCCTCTGTGCCTCGGAAAATACGTTAATCCGTTGGTCCCGGCTGTCCTTCATAGATCTTTGACAGTTGTTCCAGGTAGTCAAAAGCCCGAAAGTCTGACCACCAGTCTTACCAAGGGGTTATGGTGTTATCGTAACTGAGTTGTGGACGTCAGATAGGCTGTTGCTCCATGTAAAACAGTTGCATCCGGTTAGACTTTAAGCCGACCCCAATATACAGTGTGAGTCTTCATAATGTGCACATAACGAAATGAGGGAAACATAGCTTAATTTTATCGACGGAAAAAATATTTGAAAAAATATTTAAAAGGATCTTTACCTGCTAAAGTATGGTGATTGCAAGGCCTTTCTTTAACAGTTGATAGGAAATGTTGTGATTGAGTTATAAACATGGTATTTTTTCATTTAGAAATCTGATACGATGGAGAATAATTTAAAGTAATAAAAAAGGGTAGGTAATCGGGGCTTTTATTGAGTAATTTTACAAATTATAATAATAAATTATTGTAATATTATAATAATTGTAAAAATTTATGAAAAAATATAAGATTTTTGAAAAAAAAAACATAATTTTCAATTAAATTGTTTACACAGGGGTCAAAGCAGCGAACAAGAATTTTAAAAATGCTACAATTTTTTTTTTTCAGATTTTTTTTTAAATATTTTTTCCGTCGATAAAATTAAGCTTAGTTTCCCTCATTTCGATATGTGCACATTATGAAGACTCACACTGTATAGTTGGGAAAAGGCTAGACAGATGATGAGGGAGATTTTTGTTTTGAACGCGGCAACTTGCTAGAAAATAACATATAATAAAAAGTGCATTTTATAATACATAGCAAGAATACTTATTTATCAATAGCTGAAGGTGATTTCAATGCTTAACTAAAGGTTAGTATACAGAATGGCGATTAGGGTATCATATTAAATAGTACAGCGGTATTTACAAGTTGTCATCAGTCTGTTATAAGAATAAAATGAACTTAATAAAAATAGAAAACTGAATTTTTCAAACAAAATAAAATAGTGTTATAAAACTTTTCAATCAAAATAAATAATGTAAAAATTGGCTCGAAATAATAACCCTTGATAATAGGCACTAGATACGCGCGAGGTGAGTGTATCAACAATTCAATACAATCTTTAAGATATTGTTAACAAATAACCACAAATTAAGTTTAATGTTATTAAAAACCGAAAAATAGCCCACGGCTAGAATATTAATTGTTTTTAATTATTTTAATCGTGATGTTTAAAATACGTAACAATGTAAAATACGGTTGTGGTTTCAATACTTTCAATTAAATGATGATCTAATCGCGACATTGTAAAGATGTTCAGACGCCAGCACAATCTGTCAAATTTTGACAACAAATTTTGACACGCGACGCGAATCGCGCGCGACACAAAGGCACCGCTCGCTCGTTGCGCGACTTGCTTGATTTTCAACTTTATCGCTAAAGCATAAGGTTCAAAGTTAATTGGGAAAATTTGACAGTTTCGGGTAGTTTGATTTGCTGGCGTCTGTACTATTCAAATTGAAGTCTTTGAAGTAATAAAACATTCTGGATGGATAGCAATCCTTTAATTTTATACAGCTTTTCAGTCTCTAATTTATACTTGGCCCTAGTTCTTCCGGATTTCGTTCCCAAGACAAAGAGAATTTATGAAGCTGAATTAATCGTACTTTTAGATTTAAATCTAAAATTAGACTTTAAAAATACTAAACGTATACGAAGCATTTTATTTATTTCATGTTTATACCAACATTTAGAACTGGGTATTGAACGGGGTATTGTATATTTGTTTTATTTCTTGTTTAGTAAGTTAGGTTAGCATATGCTGTACTGGTTGACGTCATCACGTCATCACTGGGCTGTTGCTAAAAACCAGCGCTGGGACTTTGTCTCGCATAGGTTCTCAAGTTCGTAGCCGACTGCAGACAGCAGCAGAAGAAGACGTGACGTTGCGACATGTCGCAACGTCACGTCGCAGCGTCATGTCGCTGCAGTCATAATTCCAAACCCAACTGCAGATGGCTGCAGCAGATAGCAGCGCCGTATTTCAGTTAGTTCTGAATGTTCCGTGAGACAAGATGTCTGACCTGTTTGGGATTAGCGATTGCGATTTACTTTTTTATCTTTTGTTAGAAGAGGAAGAAGACGACGATGACTTGTTTTTATTATACAAGTATAGAGATTCAACACGAATTCACAACGTGTTGTCGCTCCAGGGTCGGTGGAACTACTGATCTGCGGTCGGGCGACACGTCGTCTGCGATCGTGTGACTGAGCTGCGGAAGGTATTTCATAGAAATACATAGAAAGCAGTAGTAGTCGCAGCCACGTCGTCTGCTGCTGTTGTCTGCAGTCGGCTACGAACTCGTACCTATATGCTGAGCGATGGTCGTTTTGCGTGGATGTGACGCATATTTTCCCCTGACATGTGTTTTTTACCGACTTAAAAAAAAAGGAGGTTATCAATTCGATACGTATGTATGTAATATTATTGGAATTGCATTATATTCACATATGATGATCTATTAGGGCTTCCAAACAAATATACAAAATTTCATAGACGTATGTATGTATGTATGTATGCATGTATGTATGTATGTATGTATGTATGTATGTTTGTCCACGCATATCTCCGGAACTATTAATCGGATCGTGACCATTTTTTTTTATTGGCTTACATTTTCTTCAACTTAGGGAACAGTGCAAGTTTCATCAAGATCGATTCAGTAATTTTCAAGATATGGACTAATACGTGTAAGTGTGACGGCCTGGCTTATTGATAAGAGCTACGGGTGTAGTGTCAAAGGGAAAACATCTCAAAACCTTGGTCAAATACTAGTGCAAAAACTAAAAATTACGAAATAAAAAGTAATTTAAAAAAATTAAACCGACTTCAAAAAGAAATTAACTCAAAATTATGAAATAACTTTAATTTCGGAAGTCGGTGGCATACAACTAAAATACAGATCCCAAGACACCGACTTCCGAAATTAAAGTTATTTCATAATTTTGAGTTAATTTCTTTTTGAAGTCGGTTTAATTTTTTTAAATTACTTTTTATTTGTGTTCTTTCTCTACTTCATGTTTAGCGCAAATAAACGTATTTCCTTTCTTTCTTTTTTCATAAAATACTCGGAGACAGAAGACGATCCTTCAAATAAGTGGTCGCAAAGAAAACATCATTTAATTCTCCCGTCACGAACCATATTTCATTTACAATGACAACACACGAAAAAAAAGTCGTTCAAACCAAATGCTCTCTCCTAGTTTAATAGATTTTACACTTAAGGGGGTGAAGGAAACCAATTTCTGAAGACCCCCGACTACGTTCACAAGTGTCTTCTTTATTAGGACTTATCTTTGAACCAGAGGGGGGGAATAGTTCCAAGTTATGGTGGCCATGTTTAATAACGATCAGGAGGTCTTGTCAAGCAGTCCCTGAGTATAATGGACGAAGTTGGACAAAACTTAGACCATCAATAACTGATGGCATAACTTTGAAGGAAGATTTTTACTTATTATAGAGGGTAAAGACGTGACGGCTTCATATTTCTTTTCTATAATCTGTACTAATAATTGATGAGCACCTCTGGGATTAATCCATATCTATCCGTTACGTCATAAAGTAGCGATGAAGTATTTTGATTTATGATTTCTGCGAAAACTCATCGATCTCAACTCGAAAGGCTAAACGGATTTGGGTGAAATTTGGCACATAGATAGTGTAAAACTTATGTAGATTAATTCATAGGACACTTTTTATCCCGGTAGTACGTCTCCGTAGGATAATTTCCGGCCTCCAAGTGGGAGATTCCGCGGCTAAAGGCTAGTATGTGATAACGCAGTAGGCGTTTACTGTTAAAGAGGCAAAAATAGAATTTAAATTTTATCTAGTACAGACGGCGCACATCAAGCTACCCGAAACTATAAAAATTTTTCAATCAACTTTGAACCTTATTCTTTAGCGATGAAGTTGAAAATCTATTAAAGAAATTTGACAGATTGTAGTAGCTTGATGTGCTGGCAGTCTGTACAAACAATGAATTCTTTTGAGTACGATTCTTATGTCATTTCAAACTAACTACTAAGCGTCAGCTCACACCGACACGCGACGCGACGCGCAGTTTTCAAGATAGAAATACAATTACAGACCTTATCTACTACACAAAAAGGTACACGATTCAGTGAGCTACGCAGCGCGGCGCCGCGCGGCGCAGTGCTGCGTAGCTCGACGTAGTAAACCCTGCATTGTGTACCTTTTAGTGTAGTAGATAAGGTCTGTAATTGTATTTCTATTTTGAAAACAGCGCGTCGCGTCGCGTCTCGGTGTGTACTAACCCTTAGAGTAACGGTGGAGTTTCTTGCTCATTCTTCTCCATACGAAAACTAATGAATGAGCGACTAGAATCATTTCTGAACTATTTAGTTTTTTTTTTGACGTTCAAAAGTGCCTTTAATGTGCCTATTTGAAATAAATGATTTGACTTTGACTTTGACTTTCAACAGTTCTCTCTTCGGTCAATATACAAGTGTTGTATTCATAGACTTATTCATCCTGAAGAAGCATTTCTTCTTTTCAAAGAAGCATTCAGGAATGATCAAACTTGAAACGATATTGTCTGATATAAGAGACTATCCTATCATCATTATCACCTGCCTAGGCTTTTCTCAACTATGTAAGGGTCGGCTTCAAGTGTTGGATGCAGCTAAAACTTAGCATTTTACATGAAGCGGCTCCCTATTTGACCTCCACAGCCCAGTACCTGGATAACACGGTACTCCTTCGTAAGACTGATTGTCAGGTATTCTGGCTTCTGACTACCCGTAACTACTGTCAAAGGTGTACAAAGGACAGCCGGGGCCAACGGGTTAACGTGCTTTCCTAGACACGAAGGGGTCTCGGTATGAAATCGATCGTCCCCATCTACACACCAACTTATATTTTAGCCACGATACCTTATATACAAGAATATTCTTATTCCACCATCATTTACTATATATTTATTTGTTTTAGGGCAGATTTTTCCAACGCCAGATAATTTTATTCGAGGAATAATTTTGACAGTAATTTCATACAAAAACTGTCAAACGTTAATTTTATTCCTCGAATAATATCGGGCGATGGAAAAATCAGCCCTAAATAGAATTCATTTTGACCACAGAGTCCCAAAATCAAGAGTGTCAGTTTTGACATTTATCGTATAAGCACTGCCCAAACTGTCAATATTAATATCAGTGCATTAAGGGAAGGGTTATGTCAGCAGCCATACTGTGACCCACATACCCGTTTACAACTTAAGTGGGCACACAAACTAACTTGTACTTAGACTGTGGGCAGTTGCTTGTAATATCTCGTCTAAATCAATTTGGTTTTGCAGTTTCCTCTGGTGAGGTAATTTCAGAGTTCGTGAACTTTGTCAGTTTCCATTAAAATTTACTGCTTTTGTTCGCTGAAATCGGCTAGAAAACATAATCGTTATAATCATCATCTAGGTATAACATACTTCCGATCGAATTGGGTCACGGTGGTCAATTTCATCGGAAATTAGCCAGGTAAGCAGGAGATATTATAGTGCACAAATGTGTGCGTAAATCCAGGTGCATTCTCTGATCTTTTACTCTCATAGTACGATGGGACGGCAATCTGACACGACCGGGGGAGTGATCAGGCGTAGGATCAACGGTTTTTTGTGCTATCCAAGGACTTCCAAACTCCGGGCTGCTACTGAGGACTTCCATAGGGAAAAATTCAATTACATTTTGCCCGCACGGGGAATCAGACCTAGGATCCCACGTGCTTGCGACCTCGAGACCACCATCAACTAGCTGTTGCAGCATCAGGTAGCAGCTGGATAGTATCTCTTCATCAGGATGATATATCATCATCAGCCTATATCCAGCGGTGGACTGCTATAGGCTGATGATGATGATGCATATTTTCAGGTTTCTCATGCTGTCTTCCCTTAGAGATAGGCAGAAACTTCAGAACGCCACCTGCTTCGATCCTTACATGCTCCTTTTACTTCGTATATAAAAAATACTAACATCAACAAAAAGACAAAAGCCTATCGAATTCCGAAAAACAATCGACGAAATAAAATTACGTGTAACAGGTCATCCCACACCGCAAATTCTGTGCCCTTAGGCCTCCCGCAGACTCGAGATATTTCACAGAAGCAACTTCGCACCAACGACCCACCGACCTTAATATATCAGTGCATTTCCTTCCTAAAAGAACGCTAACCCTCGTTACTTTATCTTCAAGAGGAAATACAAAAGTCCTCGTGAATAATAAAGAAGGGAATAAAAGTTTTCGCCTTCAGTTCGTATCTGAGAACTTGCGAATGAATATGTAATGTTCTTTTCATGATTAGTATTTGGAGAAGTTTTATTGGTATTGGATTGGTTTCGTTTCTAGGTTTTATAGTCATTCGTAAAACTAAGGGGATTACAGGACCTAAACGCAAAAAACGCAAGTTTAAGAAGCAATAAAAGTATATGATCGACTACAGTAAACAAAACCAGAAAAATATATGATATTCTTCAGGATACGAGTAAGTTAGGTAGATACTCGTAGTATGTTGAAAACATAATACAACTAATTTGATACGATACAAACAAATCATGAAGATACCTCTAAAAACTTTCTTTTTACAATAAAAACCACACTAATATAGGTACACACAATAATTCAGTTTTTTTGTCAGATTATTCTACAAGCAACATACTAAAGCACTAGTGTTTTAATTTTTTAGTCCAAACAATAGATTTTTTGTCAATAGATAATCATAATCAGCCTATAATGTTCCCACTGCTGGGACACAGGCCTCCTCTCGGTGAGAGGGAGTGGGCCGTAATCCACCACGCGGGCCCAGTGCGGATTGGCAGATGTCACATGTCTTCGAATTTTTGGTTCTAGGACATGCCGGTTTCCTCACGATGTTTTCCTTCACCGTTTTGAGAGCAGTGGTGATGAAATAATTTACACAAAGAGCAGTGGTGGCCAAGTGGTAACGGCCGCGACTTACGAGTTGTAGGTCGTAGGTTCGAACCCAGACAGGCGCTTTACTTTGTGTCAATAGATAAATGCTTCATATTTTGCAATAAATTACCAGGGTTTTGTTTGTTTGGTTTGACCGCGCTTTAGCTCATGTAGTCCCCTTAAGTATAATAAAATGTCTGAATTAAGCATGAAAATAAGATCAATGTTTTATACCAGCTGGTTTCACCCGCCTAAGTATCGTTTCCGTGAGAATATCGGGATAAAAAGTATTTTACGTATTAATCCAGGTCATGGTCTACCAAAGTGCCAAATTTCATCCAAATCCGTTCAGCCATTTTAGCTTGAAAGCGTAACAAATCAAATCTTTATAGTGTTATAGTTTAGATCAACTGTTTTCAAAAGAAAAAAAATGAAAATAACTGAGAGCGAATAAATAAACATTGATTTCATTAAGCAATCAGTTGTTTAATCATTTTTTTCATGTCATCATCTGCCTAGCCTTTTCCCAACTATGTTAGGGTCGGCTTCCAGTCTAATCGGATGCAGCTGAATACCACTATGGAGCGACTGCCTATCTGACCTTCAAAACCCAGTTACTGGGTAATACGATACCCCTTGGTAAGACTGGTTGTCATAATTTTGGGCTTTTGACTACCCGTAACGACTGTCAAAGATCCACGAATGACAGCCGGGACCAACGGCTTAACGTGCTTTCCGAGCAACGGAGGGGTCTCGCTATGTAAAGATGGTCACCCATCCAAAGACCAACCGCGGCAAGCATAGCTTAACCTGATCGATCGACCTGTGCGGCTGCTAATTTGTGTTAACCTGTCACTGATGAACACTATTAACAAGAACATTGAACCTTGCGGCGGCATCGACTTCTAAAGGGGATTAAAAAACTGTGAGAAATAAAAAAAAATATTTATAACAATAGAAAAAGTAATTGTGTTCCATTAGTCACAGTTGAGCTCATGGAGGCCCAACGTTCAAAGTTGATCACGTGACATCAATATCAACTTTGAACGTAATATCTGGGAAACGTGACGCTTTGCGGGGTTTGGCCCTAGTACGTTTTCTGTTTGTATTAATGTCAGCTTTCGATCTATATAGGTTACAGGTGTGGCCGCCATTTTAGGGAAAAAAAACAAATGGCGCGACAGTAGGTGTGTATGCCACGGATATTCAAAGCCTTTTTTCCGTAGTTGTTATTCGAGGTTATTATTTAAATTCCTGTTACATTTCTAAACAAATGGTTATTATATCCATAAAATAAGATTGAATTTGATTCCAATAAAAATTATGAAGTTAAATAAAATGTTCTAGTTGCACGAAATTGAGGGCTCTTATAGAAAAGCTTTAGAATTAATAAACCTACTTTAGACTAATTGAACTGTCAAGCTCAATCCCTTAAGGTGGAACTAGTCGCGAGCTCGAACTCACTGGTGGGCATTGCCAAAAAGCACGCTGTCTCACCTGGCATCGTATCCGACAGACATAGTATCAGCGATGAGCAGTTAGACGCTAGTCTACACGCACAACATCTAGTTCATTTACATAAAAACATCGTTCTGAACTGAAACAGGCGTAAAAAAATTCGAAGAGTCCATTGGAAAATCGAGTTTTATAAAAAATAACTGCATAAATCAATAACAAATAAAGTTTATTAAACTTTGCAATAACTGAGCTTTGTCGATACCGACTTTGTTTTGCAGTTTTTATAGTTCTTTTATTACTTATTTACACCCAAAGTTACGTGAAAAAGCAAGAAAACCGGATTTTTTGTTGGCTCATAACTTTTTAATGGCTTTTTATTTTAATATTCTGTTTCCGTACAAACAAAATTATTAATACGATAACACGATATCATGTTTAACTTTGGACGTACAATGTCAAACAGTGGAGTAATACCCTCCCGAAATTTATATGGAAAAAATACACACACAGGATTTAATGTATATTGTACAATAGAGTCATATTAAAGGGCGAACTGATGCCTCCTAAACTAGGCCAAAAGCCTGTGTTTTAGGAGTCAAAGTTCCTCTAGGTATGACATACAACTGGTATTAAGTGCATGACACTTATAAAATTAAACATACAATGCCTTAATTTACACAGTAATAAAAACAATATTAGTTTAGTTAAGAGATAATTGAAAAATCCTATCTACTAGTGCCACCTTAACAACACTGTAAGGACCAGGACCAATTTTTCAGAATTGAAACACAAAGGACCAAGAAAATGGCAACTAAATTAATGAACGTGTACGCACTTCAGAAAGGTCAAATGATTTCATAAGATCAAAAGTTGGATAACAAGAGCCGATCACTCGAATGGCTGTTGGAAAAGTTTTTTCATTAGCTACTTGGTGGAGTCAGGATATTGTATGATTCATAGTAATTGGTTTTTGTTGTAATCTATACGAAGAAGATCGTAAAAGTCAATGATGAGACGCAGCGGGTTAATTCCGTAACACACTATCAGTAGCAATGGGTTTAATTTTGACAGTTCAACAACATTCATTGCGTTATTTACATTGTTGAGCAGACACATTTTTCGAACTTAAGAAGCAATGGATTAGCAATATCCTTCAAAATGATTCAGATTGAGATTGATAGTGGGTTACGCAATTAAGGCACAGGATTCAGGACCCTCTTATAACTTAACTTAGTATATACTAAGGCTGTATTTTAGATTTTCTGTCGAAGTATAAAGTTTCTCTACTTTTGGCCTTACACTTGGATGGGAGAAGTTTTTAACAAATTATGTAGGTGATAACAATAAATTATTAGTTTGGCTAGTATTTATTTTATTAATATAGTGAATTATTTTATTTAAGAAGTCTGTCTGTCTTTGAAACCTTCCAATAGGTACATTTTTCGTGTCAAAAAAATCTGCTGTTCCATACATTTTGTCAATTTAAGTGAACACAAATGTATGGAACAGCTGATTGTTTTTTGCGATTTCAAGGTTGGTTCCATAGAAAAAGTTGTTCAAAATGATGAGTACCCCTTTTCGGGTTTAGAATAAACAAAAACTATTGTTGTTTATAAAATAATCATTCATCATAATCATCTTTTTAATTTATCGTTTTTAGATGTCGACCCCCATCGCGTCTGTGGAGTTTAGTTAGCCAATTTAAAATAACCCAATAACCCTGTTTATTACCATTATTTTATTTTGTAAACACACTTTTTTCCTCAAAACGTAAGCGGAACTACGTTCATTGTTACCATTTTTAACGGAGAACTTACTGTAACATTCGCTTTGGAGTGTTGCCATAAAAAACGTGCTATACAATTCATGAGTATGTAAATCCCTTGTCGCAAACCGTATTAGCGATACAGCTGAAAATAAACAAAAGATTTTCAAAACATAAATTTCACGCATTTCCCCAAAGAAAATTACAACATTCTTGTCAGAAATACCGATAATAAATTCTCGTGAAAACTGTTCGGTTATATCATGAGGGGGTGAACGTTCAAATATGTTGGCGTATCGACATAATAAGGGCAAAAGGGTTGTACCAACCTAACCCACATTTGTTAACAGGAACTTACCAGTCTAGTACGGCCTATCTCAACATACTTTTTAGGAACATCTGTTTAGGTACCCCGGCCCTTAACCAGTACTTTTCCAACTTTGTATAGCGAAATCTCGAAATTTCGCTATTAATTCGGGAATTTCGCTTCGCTTCTAAACTAAATTGGTAATTGTATCCACATTTTTGTTATTTTCAAGTTGTTTCAGTTTGATTTGTGTTTTTCTTTCTTAGCCTTTTTAGGGTTCCGTACCCAAAGGGTAAAAACAGGACCCTATTACTAAGACTCCACTGTCCGTCTGTCCGTCTGTCACCAGACTGTATCTCATGAACCGTGATACCGCTATAACAACAAATACTAAAAACAAAATAAAATAAATATTTAAGGGGGGCTCCCATACAACAAACGTGTTTTTTTCGGAGTTTTTGCCTTGTGGTACGGAACTCTTCGTGTGCGAATCCGACTCGCACTTGGCCAGTTTTTGTCATTATTCTGTAATTAAGTTTTTTTTATAGTAATATTCGTTCTACTAAACTCAGACGAGAAATCAAGATTTCAAAGAATTTTCTTGATTAATGTTTGGTTTGCGTGTATTTGTTTTAAAAACTTGGAACTGTGGCCCAGTGGGATAGCAAGGCAGGCAATTTGGCTTTGTGAAATTTGTTTCATCGCCTCTGTTCTAAAATAAAAAACAGTGGCACTCCAGGAGTGCCGACAGAAGTGAAAATAACCGGTATAACGGTACCGCGCGTTGATGTCTTTATAATGGCCAAAACATAAAACAGAGGTGTCGGTTACGGTAACAGTGTTGCGAGTTTAATGGTTTTTAATCATCTCACTTCAAAACATCGTGACATGTGACATAAACTAAATCGGAGAGGAGGTCAGTGTCTTAGCCCGTGGGATAATTCATAATCTCCCCGTCGTCATGGAAGAAGACTTCTAGGCGCGGGACGTGGTGTTCCGTCGCTTCCGTGGACAAGTACCACAGAACAGCACAAGAACAAGCTAGTGAAATGAAGTACTATTTTATAATAAAAATAATTATGTATGTTTAGGTTAAGGTATTTATTTATGGGCCTGCGTCGCCCGAAATAAATAAATAAAATAATACCTGTATATTGTTTAATTTACTTGTTCATATTGTTAGAGCGTCGTCAGAGTCTCGACGGTAAATGATTGTAAACATGCAAATACCTAGCCGCCATACCTTGAACAATTTACATAATTTGCGGAAAATAGTTAGTATCATTCCTCGAAACACAATACCGCTACAAACAAAAGCAATAAATTAATTGAATTCAATTTCTAAAAACAATTACAAGTCAATTGAAAACGTAATGTAAACACGAAATTGTAAACTCAGGGTCCCTATTCCGGACAACAATGAAACCAAAGGTGAGGGGCCAGAATTATGAGGTTTGTTGTTATTCCAAATTGTTTCCGATTTTCCGTTGAAAATTGCCCGTAACTTTAGAAAATCTGAGTAGAACGCAGATTAATGTTCAGAGTTTTGCTAACTAGCGGTGTGGGAGCGTCCGGAATGGATTTTTTTTGTCCAATTGTGCCTAAAGGTTGCGCCACTATGTTAAATGAAAAGCTGGTTTGCGTAAAAAATGGTCGACAGTGCGCCATGTTTATAAAGTAGGTAGGGAATTTGGTTTTTTGTGTTAAACTGGGACCCATGTAGGAGGAGTATTGGGATGTGATTATCCTTTTTGGTCACGGCATAGATATACAGGTTTTTCTATAGCACGAATCAGAAAGGTGTAATCATAGTTCAGGATGTACTACAGACCATCACACTGAACTATGTCTTCATCGTAATCGCGAAAAAAATACCAACTTACCCATAAAAATATTCATGATGGCTGCTTATTTTTTCAATGTTGGTCCCATGGGGAAAGTTGTTCAGTTTGTGGTCTGTACAGTATAGATAACGCAAGAGCAAGTACTTCGCGTGCCAAAAGTCGCACCAGCTTACGTACAAAAATCTTAAGCCGCCACTTTCGCGCTCAGTCCTGTGTACAGTCAACAAAGGAGTTAAGTATACAGGAGCGTCGGATATAGTTGAAGTTTACTAAGAAACCGATGGATGTTCTGGACTGAAATTTAATTGAATAAATGAGCTGTTTGTTTTCTATTAATAAACTAAAATTTTATTCGAGAATATCCATCGGTTTCTTAGTAAACTTCAACAATATCCGACGCTCCTGTATACTTAACTCCTTTGTTGACTGTACATACTGCAGTGCTATTCTCTAAAAATCTTACCGTGAAAACTTAGGTGAAGTGAGCGTGGAGTGAGCTGTCAACAGTGTCAATTCCTAGCAAAAACAAACTCACTTCACCTAAGTTTTCACGGTGAGATTTTTAAAGAATCGACCGGCTGCTGGCTGGGTGAGCGTGGGCGCTGGCGCTAGGCTCCGGGTGTGAGGCGAGACAGGTGCCGCACGCGGCGGCGTCTCTGAATCGATTTGATTTTCCCATCACTTAAAAGTGCTTGTGACGTCATAGTTTTCATCACATACAGATCGTGATAACAGCACCACATTTACACTCCAAGACAGAGTGGTCTATGAATCTCCACCTGAATATATTTTCCTTGCTTCAGCCAACATGGGTCCGGGGTCTGTTTAAAGACTTCCAGGTTACCCAAGGTAACTCATGTCCAAGTGGGAGGTCTTCAGCGGGTGGAACGAATGGTTTGGGTATATACTTAGGTTTGCGTCACCGCGAAAAGTATAATTGGGGTTTTTCATTAAGAATTTAGTTAGTAGCAGCACGGAGTCTGGATTTGTGCTCGGTTGACGGCAATAGGCTCGCCCCCCATTACATAGTACTTAAGGTGCCACTAGTCGATATTTTTTCCATACAAATTTCGGAGAGTATTACTCCACTGTTTGACATTGTGCATCCAAAGTTAAACATGATATCGTTTTGACTTATTAATAATTTTGTCTGTACGGAAACAGAATGGTAAAATAAAAAGCCATTAAAAAGTTATGAGGCAACAAATTCGTTTTTCTTGCTATTTTTAAGTAACTTTGGGTGTAAATAAGTAATAAAAGAACTGTAAAATCTTCAAAACCCAAGTCCGTACCGACAAAGCTCAGTTATCGAAGTTCAATCTTTATTTGTAATTGATTTATTTATGCAGTGATTTTTTCATAAAACTCGATTTTCCGAAGCACTTTTCGAATTATTTTACGCGCTTATCAGTTCGAAACGGTATTTCTGTGCGTGAGAACTAGACGTTGTACGTGTAGACTAGCGTGTAGCTACTCATCACTGATACTAGCTCTGTCGGACACGAAGCCAAGTGGGACAGGGTGGTTATTGGCTATGACCAACAGTGAATTTGAGCTCGCGACTAGTTTACTCTTAAACACAATTGGCGAAATGTGTGTATACTTATAGTACACACACATTTCGCTCGTGCACCTATAGTGGTAAGTGCACCTATGCCTAACCCTTCCAGATTACAGGCGTGATGTTACGTTATGTAAGTCTGCCAGGAAAAGAACCAATGTTCACAAATAATTAACCGAGAAACAAATTAACGTAAATACAGCATAAAGTTAAACTTGACGTGGGTACAACCTCAAAGCGTGATAGGATATTAAAACCTATATTTTCGAACCTAACCCGTACCGGGTTTTAATTAACCCTTTGTGTTCCAGACTTTTATACGATTGTATGTAAAAATAAATTCGTGAACGGTTTGTGCCTGGTATCTCGTGGAACGGTATGGGTATTTGTGTTTGCCCTTTGATAAATGGTAGGCACCTAAAACATTATTGATCGCGACAATGGGTCGTGTTTCTTTCATAAATCTATAGCCGTGGTGGAGCAAAATGAAGTGATAGTGGACTGTCTTACGTGTATTACGAAATAACTGCCTCGTTGGTCTCTTGGTTGCAAGCGCGACTGCTGAGCGTGGGGTCCTGGGTTCGATTCCCAGGTCGGACAAAGTGTTATTGGGTTTTCATTAGGAATTTCTTAGTAACAGTCCGGAGTTTGGAAGTTGGTGGTTTGATACTCCCGTGCCTCGGAAAGCATGTAAAGCTGTGAATCCCTCAGCGGGATTGTCCGAAATCAGCGGGATTGTCCGAAAGGGTTACCGCTGGCCCGGAACATAAAGGGCTAAGGAAGGAACACGGGTGGGTTTTAGTCAGTAAGAGTCTGACACTCCCTTCCGCTCCACCCAGAGCGGGAGGGGTCATTTGATGATTACCCATCCGCAAAAAAAAAAAAAAAAGCTGTGAATCCTGCGCCTGATCTCTCCTGGTCGAGTGGGATTGCTGTCCCATCGGACTATGAGAGTAAAGGAACAGAGAGTGCACCTGTATTTACGCACACACTTGTGCACTATAAATCTCATGCGTACCTGGCTAATCTCCGTTGAGATTGGCCACCGTTGATTTGTGTGGCTTTACCACTGGGCCACCACTGCTCTCTAGGAATTTATCAGCTAAAGTGCTTGGCCAGACTCGCAGCGCGGGGCGGGGAGCGGTGCGGGTGCGGGAACGCGCGCGATCTGCCTATCCGCAATCGAGCGCGGCTGCGTTCTGGGTGTTGTCGCGTCCAGTGTTTGTCAAAATATAATATGGATGAAGAAGACTTATGTTTACTAGAAAAAAGCTCGAACTGGCGTAAGTTACTCACGCAATCCCCGCGCCGAGCAGCCCGCGCCGCTCACCGCGCCCAAGTGCCCTCAAATAAAGTTTTTATGTTTGAGTACGTCGCGTCGCGCCCGCGTCGCGCCCGCCCCGTGCCAGCGCTGCCAGTCTGGCCAAGCACTAACACAATAAAAGCTACGAAAAAATAAGGCTCACTTCTTGAGATAAAACACGTACAGTAGGAAAACTACTTTTCAACCTTGTTACTAAGGGAGAAATAAGGCATAAGGGTGAAAATTCCACCTGGAAAATTGTCCAGTGTACCTACCCGAAGAAGACCCATCATCTGCCAAGCCTATTCCCAACTATGTTGGGGTCGGCTTCCAGTCTAACCGGGTGCAGCTGAATACCAGTATTTTACAAGGAGCGACTGCCTATCTGACCTCCACAACCCAGTTACTGGATAATACGATACCCCTTTGTAAGACTGATTGTCAGACTTTCGGGCTTTTGACGACCCGTAACGACTGTTAAAGATCCAAGAATTACATCGAACCTGATAGATCGACGGATCGACCCGAAAGACCTAAACTAGGTAAATAAAATTGCTAATATATTCATGATCTATTTTATTGCTGGGAAGGGAAACTGACCTTTCCAAATACAATAAATAAACCCACGGTCACTAATGCAAGACAAACGGTTATCGACCGTAAAGTCAGCGTTTTCTCGCGAACGGAGACGATTTCCAGTTACCAACCCTGTTTGTAAATCTTTTCATCCATAACCATACCATAATCAGCCTATAATGTTCCCACTGCTGGGACACTGGCCTCCTCTCAGTGAGAGGGAGTGGGCCGTAATCCACCACGCGGGCCCAGTGCGGGTTGGCAGATGTCACATGTCTTCGAATTTTTGGTTCTAGGACATGCCGGTTTCCTCACGATGTTTTCCTTCACCGTTTTGAGAGCAGTGGTGATGAAATAATTTACACAAAGTAAAGCGCCTGTCTGTCTGTAATCTTTTCATCTGCCTAGCCTTTTTCCAACTATGTTGGGGTCGGCTTACAGTTTAACTGGATGCAGCTGATTAGATATCAGTATTTTACATAGAGTGACTGATTTTCTGACCTCCCCAACCCAGTTACTGGGTAACACAATACCAGGGGCTATAGCGCCCGTAAGTCGCACGACCAGCCTTACTAAGGAGGCTGGTCGTCAGACTTACGGGTTTCTGAATAGTAACAATAAAAAAAAAAAATCTTTCACCGTGTTCATGTTTGAAAAATTGACAGCAAAATTAACGCAATGAATGATGTTGAACTGTCAAAATCTAAGGCATTGCCATTGCTTTGATGAACAATAGCACCAGATTTCCGAAGAGTGCATCAAAAACGGTAGTAAAAATTGCAAACGATAATGAACTTTATGTTTGGAGGTTTAGAGCGTTTACGCCATAGTCATAGTCATAGTTCATTTATTTGTCAGAATATTGTTACAGAGTTGTCACATACTTATAAAAGTTCATAATATTCTGCCGTTTCCGGCGTACAAATACATTTTCAGGGTTTTGGTTATTTTGATAAATGCCGTACGGGATTTCATAGTACAAACTTTCAAGCCCTTATTTTTCAAAATTAATGAACCGATTTTAATTAAACTTCATACGCATAAGCAGGATACAAAGGTCTAAAAAATTAGTAGAGAACATTTTCGAAATGACTTATTTGAAAAAAGATAACTGGAAATCTCTGTTTCTATGGAAAATTTTAAATCGGTCTAATTTGGCTGTAACAATATTTTTCAAATGTTCTCTACTAACTTTTTAGACCTTTGCTCATGCGTATGAAGTTTCATTAAAATCAATTCGTTCATTTCGGAAAATAAGGGCTTGAAAGTTTGTATGAAATGCCGTACGACGTAAATGCTCTTAAGGTTTATAATCAAGTTATATGCAATCGCGGCCACTTTTTTTTTTTTTTTTTGCGGATGGGAAATCATCAAATGACCCCTCCCGCTCTGGGTGGAGCGGAAGGGAGTGTCAGACTCTTACTGACTAAAACCCACCCGTGTTCCTTCCTTAGCCCTTTATGTTCCGGGCCAGCGGTAACCCTTTCGGACAATCCCGCTGACCCGGCAGGCTTCGGCCCTATGGGGCCCCTCCTCGATGCTGACATCTCTTTCAGGCGCGCGTGGAACACGTACGCGCCGTCCGGCACGGGCCTGGTCCTGATCGGACGGATCGCGGCCACTTGAGCGATGTCTTTTTGTTTCTAATTCTAAGGCTGCGTTTTCACCAGAGATGTGCGAGGATGCGTAACGAGGGATGTGTGTGGAACAAACCAATGACATCGCTTCATTTTCATAGCTTGAACTAAGTTAGCGTTGTTATTGGTTAGTTAATCTAGAGCTATTTAATTATTGATCGAACTCATTGTGTGTAATTTACCTCGCTGGTAGTCAGACTGTAATAGAAATATTTTATCAAATAAAATTATCAACCCAAATAGGTAATACAAGGACTGAAGCCTCATCGCCCTCGTTATACAGGGTATTTGACCCTGTATAACGAGGGTGATCAGGCTTCAGTCAGGCGATCAGGGTTCAGGCTTCAAAGTTTTGCTAATTAATTTAATTTGTTAAATTAGCTAGCAAAACTTTGCAGACGTGATAGCTATTATTAGCTCAACACGATTATGATAAAAAAGGTTTGATGTTTTTCTTAGGGGTTAATGGCCGCTGGAATTGTTTTTAGTTGTTACTTACCTACTTGAAGTATGACTTGAGATTTTTTTTTCATCGTTTTAGATACCGATTCCAATCACGTCCGTGAAGCTTACACAAGAAAAAAACTGATTTTATAAACTCGTAATTCAAGTAAACACACTAACAGCGGTCGATGACCCCACAAAAAGATATCACCAAATAAATTTATTTTTTCTTTTATCAGGGGCCCGTGGCTAAATAATAACAGCCGCACAGGTCGATCGATCAGGTTAAGCTAGGCTTGCCGCGGTTGGTCTGTGGATGGGTGACCATCTTTACATACTGTGACCCCTCCGTGCCTCGGAAAGCACGGTAAGCCGTTGGTCCCGGCTGTCATTCGTGGATCTTTGACAGTCGTTACGGGTAGTCAGAAGCCCGAAAGTCTGACAACCAGTCTTACCAAGGGGTATCGTATTACCCAGTAACTGGGTTGTAGAGGTCAGATAGGCAGTCGCTCCATGTAAAATACTGGTATTCAGCTGCATCCGGTTAGACTGGAAGCCGACCCCAACATATTTGGGAAAAGGCTAGGCAGATGATGATGATTTATCTTGTTTAGATATCAATACCCAACACGTCTGCGGAGTATTGCTAGCTAATTTAATTTGACCCAGTAAAGAATAGAATAGAATATTCTTTATCATGTACACCTTATAAATAATAATAGTAATAATTCTTTCCTTTCAATATGTATCTTTTCATCAGCCCTGTGTTCAAAAGGTCGTTCTAAAATACGTAATATTTAAAAGGTAAAGTCATTTGGATTATTTAAGTCATTACTTCGAGCCAAACGGTCCGTGCAATGATTACCGAAGGTATCATTGGCAAAGATTACCTTAATGGTATTGCAATGATTAGGTAAAACGATGGGTAAATCGTTTCGGCTCGATTTAACGTGAAGCGAATAATTTCCTGGATTTTTCTAAGTAAAGCTATCTTCATTTTGAAACTATCTGTGATTTCATGAAATTGATTTATTTTTCGTTGCAGCCTATAATGTTCCCACTGCTGGGATACAGGCCGCCTTTCTGTAAGAGGGAACGGGTCGTAATCCACTTCGCGGGCCCAGTGCGGGTTGGTAGATGTCACATGTATTCGAATTTTTGGTTCTAGGACATACTGATTTTCTCACAATGTTTTCTTTCACCGTTTTGAGAGCAATGTGATCAAAAATTGCATAGCGAAACGGCCAAGCCTCATATTTTGACTAAGGTGTAGAGTTTGTGAAGTTAGGGCGTGTAGAGTTAGAAGCTTGGCTCTACATGAGATCTGATAACTTTTTGGCAGTGCGAGCCATATGTGGTCTCGTCTTGGCAACATTTTACATGAAAATGTTTTTGGTGGGATCTATTATTTCTTCGTCAACCACTGACATCATATCCCGATTTTGTTTATCTGGTATAATCCAAACCCAAGTTATGAAGGTTCAAAAATACGACGAAGTGCTTCGAGAAAAGGTAGTGCCCTTGCGCTTCGCTTGGCTCGTCTTGGCGGGGGCACTCCCGTGCCCTCAGATTCTTATCGTTACCATAAAAATTTAGTTCAAATAGACTTGTCTAATACCGTAACAAAAAAAACTTGTACCTACAGCACAAAATAACACGTGTTCACCTCAATCAATTTTACCGTCATAAAATCCCTTTTTTCTTAGTTCATAATCCATAGGTGCTAGAGTTCAAAATCGTGGAGCAGATATTTTTTAAGATATATAAATTGGTCTCGATTGTCATATAATGTCGAAGTTGCGTGATCGAATAAAGGTTATGTCGAAACGTGTAGGTATACAAGTAAACTATGTAGTTTACTTTTACGAGAGGTATATTCTTTATAACTTACTTATGTGTAATACATTGTGTCGACTTACCCCAAAACGATATGTCGAAATTCCACAAAAATAAACTTAAATTCGTATTTTTTTATGTTTTTAGTTGTTATTAAGTTCACCAACAACTTATAATACATTTTTAAAAGTATAACAATGCATCATTTACTTAAACACAACATGCATAAAACAATGAATTAGATAAATAAGCTAACTTAATATTGATAAATTGTTAACAGCGGTAAAAAGTTACATTTAAATGACATTCAAATTTATGAAATTCTGATTTAAAAAATATAAAATTGGTAAAGTTCTTTGACATTATAACACTAATAATAAAATTGAAAAGAATTTAAGTAAAAATAATCTAATAAGCTATACAATAGATTTATGAGTTAATCCTTGAAAAAATAAGTAGATTTAGCTGTTTTTTTTTTTATTAGCATAGTTCTTTTTTTTATCCTACTACGGCGAAGCGAAGAGGATAGCCCAAAGAGGTTATATTCTCTTTGGGATAGCCTAAACAAAACAACCGTACTACGTACCGTACTTTGTGTACTATTTTATAGCTCGTGTGACCTGAAAGCGTACTTAAGTTGCTCTTTTCTTTGGAAAACACACAGTTTGGAAGTCACAGATAAGCGTGATTCAAGTGCGGGTTTAAGTCACAGAGTGCTATATAAATGCATGTATCGCTACTTTGACGTCACCATCTTGCTTTTGGTGACGTCCCGGCGATGGCTGTGGTGTACAAACGCACTAAGGAACTACGTCCAGAAGATAATATTATCATCTAGTCAGCAAAGCGTTTGACAGTTTTACTGTAGTAGTCATTATAAAGTCTAATGTCCATCAGTGGGCGTTTGCACTCTCAAACAGTACAATATTTATTTCCCTCACTCAACTTTTGTTGACCTCGTAAAATTATTTAGACAAACTGTAATTATATACACTGTATTTAACCCTATAGGGATCAAAAGTCAGACCACGATGGAACTTAAGTACATAAGTCTAACTGAATCATAAATGAGATGTACCTAGTTGGTGTGGCTTTAAGCACCTCAGTATTACGTGTTTGTAATGAGTATTGCTCACCTCATTTAAAGTGGGTTTTAGTTGGATATGCAAAGGCTGTTATGGAGAAAAGTTTGCAGTGCTTAAAACACAAATATTTTTTAATTTAATATGTGGACTGGCTACGTCATAACAGCCGCACGGGTCGATCGATCAGGTTTAGCTACGCTTACCGCGGTTGGTCCGTGGATGGGTGACCATCTTTACATATCAAGACTCAAGACCCCGTGCTTCGGAAAACACATTAAGCCGATGCCCCGGCTGTCAACCTTGGATCTTTAGCAGTCGTTACTGGTCGTTAGTAGCGCAAAAGTCTGATAACCAGTCTTACCAAAGCGTATCGTATTACCCAGTAACTGAATTGTGGTAGTCACAAAGGCAGTCAGTTGATATAAAATATGGTATTGAGCTGTATCCGGTGAGACCGGAAGCCGACCCTAACATAGTTGGGAAAAGGCTAGGCAGATGATGATGATGATGATTTCAATGATTTACAGAAATAATTATACGAGTCATCACTAGTGAAGCGTAACACACGGTCAATCACAATTATGATTTCTTTTTCTTATTTTTCTTAATCCATCCATACTAATATTATAAATTCGAAAGCAACTCTGTCTATCTGTCTGTATGTTACCTTTTCACGCCTAAACTACTAAACGGATTTCTATAAAATTTGGCAGAGAGATAGATTGCATTCCGGGAAAGGACATAGGATAGTTTTTATCGACATACCTCGCGGGTGAAGCCGCGGGCGGAAGATATTTGCTTCATAAATTCGAAAAAATGATCTGCTCAACAACATAAATAAGGCAATGAATGTTGTTGAACTGTCTGTTACACTTTAGCTTTATACTTCATCTTTACAGCCTTAGTAATAATGCCTTTTGTATTTCCTTATGGTACTTAGATCGTTTAACCAAATATAATTTTAGCTCGCTTATAAAAATTTAAACAACTGACTCTTCAAAACTCTCCTCCAAAACCAAACCACCCGTTGGGTAAAAACCAAATGAGCTAGTTTTAAAATCTGAATGATGCAGAATATAAAACTGTTTACGACCCCAACGGCGCCGAAGCTTTGACTGCAAGAGAATTTTTAATATGGCTTCACGGTATTAATATTTTAGAACTATGGAAATTTACCAGAACAGTAAGTATTCTTTCGAGCAATTTCGTTCGTAGCTTTTCTGATATTGGCTTGCGGGTGAGCATTGTAGAAGCTGAGAACTTCAATGCTTGAATTTCGAGATATAACTGAGGTGGGAAGCGTATGAAAACCGGAGTAACGTAGGTAACGTTTGCGAGAGCATGGTATTGGGAACAAGGTGAGCGCTTCTGAAACTGCCCGATAGATTTGTCAGCATTTTGTAAGAACACATTCTCTTGGAAAACTATGGATTTTCTCCGTATTGTAAGAGATAGTTTTGGACGTAGTACATGGATAAAAGATGATGGTTTGCGTTTAGTTTTATTGTCTTGTATTGGTAGTATATTTCTGTCGTGTTGTTTTCGATTTACTTTGGATGTCTTTATGTTTTGGTTACAAGTTTTAATAAGTGATTTTGAAATTAAATACAAATATTTGAAAGATATATTTTACATTGTTGTTATTTAGAGTTTCCTACCCCAAGGGTGCAAACAAGGGTCCGTCCGTCTATCACAGGGTTGTTTTTTTTTTAACCGTAAAGGGTAATAAATAGTAATAACTAATAGGTAGACACTTGAAATGTTCACAGATTATATAATACTATGGACACTATAACAAAAAAAAGTAAAAAATAAAATTACTTATCCATACATGACACTTTTTTTTTTTTTGTCGTCCACCTCTCTTGTTGTTTTTTAACTAAAATATGAAAATAATATCGCCATCAACATCTGCCTAGCCTTTTCCCAACTATGTTGGGATCGGCTTCCAGTCTAACCGGATGTAGCTGAATACCATACCAATAGTATTTTACATGGAGCGACTGCCTATCTGACCTCCACAACCCAGTTACTGGGTAATACGATACCCATTGGTAAGAATGGTTGTCAGACTTTGAGGCTTCTCACTACCCGTAACGACTGTTAAGGATCCACGAATGACAGCCGCGACCAACGGCTTAACGTGCTTTCCGAGGCACGGAAAAAAATATATGTAGTGTTAAATGCTATACGATGGAACGGAACCCTTCGTGTGCTAGTTCTACTTGCACTTGCCCGAATTTTTATATGAGCGCAGGTGTTGAGTACGACACAATGCTAGTTACATACCTGTACGACAAGAGGCATTTACTCTACATTGTGTCAACGACAGACCAAAGGATGTCTTAAGTAGCGATTAAACCAAACCACGGAGTCTACTCTCTAAGCACGAAATCCGTAGTTTGGCTGAGGGTATACGGCCATTTTCTACATCGTATCCCCTACGGACTTAGGATTACTATCGGGGCCCAAACCAAAAATTTATGACAACACGATTTGACAGTGGTCCTTACTCACAAAGTATAGAGATATTAGCTTCCGGCCGCGGCTTCGCCCGCAAGGTGTGTCGATAAAAACTATCCTATGTCCTTCCCCAGTCTATCTCTCTGGCAAATTTTATCGAAATCCGTTCAGTGGTTTAGGCGTGAAAGGTAACATACAGATAGACAGACAGAGTTACTTTCGAATTTATAATATTAGTATGGATATTAGATACTCAACCAAATCGATTTGAATATCAAACAAGCTGGTATCAACGCGACAGTTTCGAAGCTAACTTAATATAATAATAATTGTTATTACAGATCTAGCATTAGTTTGCTTAAAGCCAAACTGCAATTACTTGTATAAACATTAATTAATTTATGGAAATCCATAGGTAATTGATTGTTGACCCAGTGATCAAGTTAAGTGGGTTTGATTTGATTGAAATTATATTTGTAAATGGTATTTTTTTTTGTTTTACTGCTGGGAAAAGTCTCCACAGAATGGGAGCCTGAAGATGGATGGCGCCGCCGAGGCCGGCTCAGAAGGAGTTGGCGAGATGACCTGGACGCGTACCGCGAGGGCTGGATAGAGGTGACGCGGGTAGAGTTCCTGGAAGGAGATGGGGGTGGCCTTTGCCCAGCAGTGGGAAAAAATAGTTTTTAAATATGATGAATGATCGGTACCTATTAAGTATGACTTTTGAAAGGTTGAAAAACAATTTATTAAAAACCCTTTTCCCCCAAAAATAACTCTTAATGTTTTGTAAAAAATCATGTTTTGTAAACATCTAAATAATAGGCTATTTGACTGGTTTCTGATAAACATCTCAGATTATTTAATGGTGTCTAACGAGCCCAGAAAAACCTATTACTTCCAATTGCATAATGTATTTCTTTCAAAAAATAGTTAATAAAAATGTACTGTTTAAATAAGCCGCCAAAACGCTATCTTTAACAATATGGCGTCGTGACGTCACGATTCACGTAAACAAACGTTGAAACGGTCGAGATACTAGACAAAAGTCATCTGTTCTGTCAACGATAGACAGAAATTTACTAAATCATGACGTCATCTTAAGTTCAGCCAATCCAGACCGTTTTCGATTACGTGGCGCCAGATTTAAAAAGATGAAGTTTTTTCGGGATTTTTTTTATAAATAATACATTGTTTTGTAGTAAAATTAATGCAAATCGATTTTAAAAGCGATAATCTGTACGAGTGTCAATAATTATGACCTTATTTTTTACATTGTCAAATAGCCTATTATATCACTACTTTTTAGGACATTATTAATTTACATTGTAATTACCTTGAAATTAATGAAATAATTTGAATAAAGACCTAAGGTACAAAGACAGTTTATTCATAGAGTCCTCCCCGGTGTGTAATAAATACCTGACAGGTGAAGTAAACTGGATTACAAAACCCGAAGTCAACGAACGATCCAGCATCTCGCTATTTTCATTCCCGGGAACAACCGCGACACCCAAATATGAGAGAAATAATTGAGCCTTGTAGTATTAACAAGACAAGCTATAAAACGCTACAGACCCTAAATCAACTTCTTTTTCGTCTTTACCTCAATGCTCACGATCGCGACCACACACAATGCGTCTTCAAGTTGCGGTCTTCTACAGTGTGGACCGCTCGGTAAATTTTGCTTCCAACAGCCTTCTTGATCGCAGCTGATCTTGCCGGTGCTCTGCCATGAGCGCGTTTTCCTTCCTCTGAACTTGCACTTTAAGATAATGTAAAGGTGAACGCATAATATATCCATGTTAACACACACACACCTACTCACACCCAAATACACACACACTACACACACCTGAACATGCCACAAACATTTTGTAACATCCTAGAAACTAAACGTTTCTTTTATTTTTTTTATTTTAATTGTGTCTCAACATTGTAGATCCCATGGAAAGTTGCGGGGTAACCCCATCACAAGTATCCTTATAACGTACTGGGGCTGCCTCAATTTTGTGCTGTAGAACAATTGTATGAGAAACAATAAAAACTTTGTATTCTTTTTTATGTTCAAAAAATCTGAGGGCATACAACCGACTACAACAGGAAAATGATTACCCCCTGTATGGCTCTTACCGTGAATATCGTAAAATACGTTTAAAGGATTACGTGTAAGCACAGAATTGACGATAGGACCAAGCCTTTTGGGGATTATAGTACCGTCTTATAGGTATTAAGGTCACATCACTAAAAAGCGAAAGAGAAGTACCTAATAATAATCCTTTACTTTTCATTGCCGTCACTTACTGACACTTAGAGACAGCGTTGAGGAGATGGCAGCATGGTCGGCTTACGTCACATGGATATACAAATGCACTCATACTGTAATTATCAATCTACTTGTTGCTTTAATATATCGGTCAGTAAGTGTAGATTAATTAATATTTTTGTTTTCATACATACGACAGCACGCGACAACGGCAGAGGTAACTGCAGACGAACATTCGATACAACAAAATCTTAAAATAACTCAGTTATGACTAAAATTGTAAAACTAGACGAGTAAAATTTAATCATAAGGACGAATATCGGCCAAAAATGTATAGAAAAAAGGCCTTTAAAGCCCTATAAAAGAAAATTTGTTACATAATTAACCATTAAATGTATTCTAAATATTATCAGAATTTTGACATCTATTTAAACATTAAAGTTATTATCGCCAAAAATCACTTTTTTTTTTTACTTTTCTAAAGTTTAAATCTTATTAAATTTACACAAGACTCGACGTGTAAATTACTCTCGAGAAAGCGCGGTGAAAAGTTCGGTGGAAATTATTATTTTCTCCGAATGTTCAGCCCAAAGTTTGTATTCGGTTCAAACCAACATTCGGCCCATATAGGTAGTGATTTACAATGGTTCTTGGTAGATACTTATCATCCTTGTTTTATTCATACTCAAAGTCTCCACGGTGTACCCACATGAACTGTTGACCCAATTGCTAACAACCGTCACGACAACGGTTCCTCTGACCACTTAAAACTACAACACAAACTCAATTAGAGGCCACCATCACGGCGGGGCCTTAAATCGAGGCCAATTTGTTGAAGACGGGTCGGATTAGGACTTAAAACGAAGCTATCGAATGCTTAGAGTTTATTGGTGTGTTGATTTTGTGTATTAAGGTGGTAAATTCATTAGTTAGTAAATTTAATTAAATAAAATTTAGAATTTTGCTTCTTTTCAGGGCTTATAACGACTGCAGTTCAAGCTCTTCTAAAGGTGTGTACCTGTGAATGACCTGGTGAATGCACCGCTCGCGAGCCGCTTGCGAACTGCGCGCCGGTTGCTTGCGTGCGGTTACAGCCTACGTTTGGGGCGCCGCTCTAGTGCACACATAGCTTCTTTCGCGTTTGAACTATGAGCTACAGTTGTGTGTCGAGGGAGGTGCACCGTGGGCGGCACGCGCGCACCTCTTGCGCCGCTCGAGTACGGCGCGTAGCTAGCGTGCGGACAGCGCAGGGGCTGCGTACGAACATGAAATGCACGCGCGCAGTTCGTAAGTGGCTCGCGAGCGGCGCATTCGCCAGGTCTGGACCGGATATCTATGGTCTGGACACACCTTTATACTAAGAATGGTAATCTATTGGTGATTTTGCACCGTTCAGGTTCCTTAATTTTTTTACCTGAGGGACAATTACAATACAATTTCAATTTCAATTTTCTTCTCTAGACAAAGGTCAATAATTAAAAAAGCTTCATAATGATTTGCTATTTTCATAATGATTAGCTATTTCCTATTTCCGTAAAAAATAAGTTTAAAAACTAAAACCCGACCACTGAAAAGGATGAAACAAGAAAGTACCTTCCCGTGGTCGTATGCCGCTGTAATAACATACTTTTATGCTATTTTAGCTTGCATACCCCCGTATTCGGGTAATAAAAACAGAAACTTAGTTTTACAAGACAGAGGGCTGATTTCGCAATAGTCAGATCATTTCTATCTGAGGAATAAACATTGCGGTTTAACAGCTTTTGTTTTAGCAACATTCTTCAGATTTACTTATACTATTAATTGGAGGGGCTTGTGGCTAAGTAATAATAGCTGACGAGGGGGGGTCGGTTACGCTTGCCGCGGTTGGTCCATGGATGGGTGACCATCTTCACATACCAAGATCTCTCCCGTGCCTCGGAAAGCACGTTAAGCCGCTGGTCGTGGCGTCGTTCGTGGATCTTTGACACTCGTTACGGGTCGTCAGTAGACCGAAAGTCTGATAACCAGTCTTACCAAGGGGTATCGTATTACCCAGTAACTGGATTGTGGAGGTCAGATAGGCAGTCGCTCCATGTAAATTACTGGTACTAATCGCATCCGGTTAGACTGGAAACCGACCCCAACATAGAGAGATGATATACGCACTATTCGACAAAATCAGCCCTTAGTTGACAAAATCTATACATCCGATAAAAAACAAGACCTTAAAAAATCTTTAACGTGTCTCCGATCAAACTAGCAGGTACTTTTACTCGAAGTTTCAGAAATCCGCATCGAGCGTATGTTTTATTTATTAAACAACTTATAATGAGGTATTAAGTTGTGCCTCGAGGCAAGCCAACTCCGCTTAACACTTCCGCTCACTCCGAAGCCACACGTTTTAACGACTTCTTTGAAAGTTTAATTTGTCTCTGTCATGATCAAAGTCTTTGTTATTCTTTGTAATAAAAATGTCTTGATAAAATTAATTAGTGTGCTATTGTAAGTCTTTCAAGTAATTAGTGGTATGGAGTAGATACTTATTAGAAAAAGTCATTAATTTGCTGTGGTTAAGAGAAATACATAATGATGTAGGTGACTCAAACAATGTAATGTATAGTAGGTATGCCTTTATTCCGCTCTGAACTAGACACGTGATTGACTCTTGCCCTCAACTTCTCACGTCGTCAAAGTTACCGGCTATTGCATTGTGGTTTTCACTTGAGCTTGCGGTCTACAAAGTCGTAAGTTCCGTTAAGTTCCGTTTGAATATTGTGTTAAGATACAAATTGAAACTTAGACCAATATCTATAAACTTTATTTAGTACGTACTTAGGCTAAGCGTTGACGAGGAACTCGTGGCTAAATAATAACAGCCGCACGGGCCGATCGATCAGGTTAAGCTACGTTTGCCGCGGTCGGTCCGTGGATGGGTGACCATCTTTACATATCGAGATATCTCCGTGCCTCGGAAAGCACGTTGAGCCGTTGCTCTCGGCTGTCATTTGTGGAACTTTGACAGTCGTTACGGGACGTCAGAAGTCCGAAAGTCTGACAACTAGTAGTATACTACTTCTACTAGTATCGTATTACCCAGTAACTCGGTTGTTGAGGTCAGATAGGCAGTCACTCCATATAAAATACTGGTATTCAGCTGCATTCGGTTAGACCGGTAGCCGACCCCAGTCTAGTTGGGAAAAGGCTAGACAGATGATGATGATGACTGGCGTTATTACTGTCATTGCCATACAAGTGCAAGATAGAAACGGGAACATGTGATATGTAAGATTTATAGATCTCAGACCGAATTATATGCGTAGTGGCATATAGTGTGACTGGTAAGTGTGGAGTCTTTGGTTTGATTCGTAGGTCGTGTAAAGTTTTATGCTATTTCTATTAAATCATTGATATTAATGCGAAAGTGTATTTGTTGGCTATCCCGCTATCACACCACAACGGAGCGACGGATAGATGTGATTTTGCAAAGAGATAGTTACTAGGCAGAAATCGGAGTAGGAGAAATCGCGAGGTGAATTACATCAGCCCATAGACAAGAAACTCCATGAGGACCACGACCGCTCTGACAAAAGTACTACGAAGAAGAGGAGTTACTAGTGTAGCAGTATCTACAACGCCACATGCGAACAACGATGAAGCGTTGTTCGCATGTGGCGTTGTCGAACGTCGATGTCACGCGAAATCCTGTATCTCGCAAGCAGAGTTTACCGCGCAACTAGCATTAAACAAGGCCCGACATGAATCATCGGGCAGTTGTCCGCCAGACACAACACCCGTCTGGTCGGAGGATCCTCCCTTTTCTACGGATTATGAGTGAACTTTACACCCTGTTCCTCATACCTCTATACTAGCTTGGAGAGTGACTTAAGTTACCACTTTCACTGGGTGAGAAGCATAGGAACTACCTTCTCACCCAGTAAAAGTGGTAACTTAAGTCACTCTTAAAGAACCAAATTGGGATTAGGGAGATAAGAGTTTTGTGTGCTGTTACAGATAGTGTAAAATGTATACCAAGCATCAAATCGTCCTGATATCATTAAACGAAATCATTAAAGTCAGTACAAGAATTCCCAAAAAACCAATTATAAATTCTCTCAATATAGTTTTAACTTAACTTTATTATCGCAAGTATTAAATTGCACTTTCGGACTATGTACAACCTCCAGTCCCGTTTTAAATTACTATAAAATATACCAATAAACATAAAAGCATATAGCATTTTACATTAATTCGAACGAACGAAATAAACGAACCGTATATGCTCGGAGGTACGAGTACCTGGAAAATCGAAAATTGTTAAAATATACGCTAGCAATTCAATGAATTTTGCAGTCATAAAGGTTTTTGGTACTGTCGACAACATAAGTCTGCTGGAGTTCAATGCTCGCTTGTGAGAGCTTAAGTTAAGGCTTTCGCAAGCAGACGTAATGCAACGTTGCGATGTGACTTTTCGATTCGTAGAGCGTTGTGTAAGGGCCTGTGCACACCACGTTTTTTAAACGCGCCGCTGACACGCGATTAAGAAACGTGCGTCGACGGCGCGGCGCGCTTTTAGCCTACAGAAGGTCTACAGGCTGCGTCTGACTCGCGTGCGTATCGCGTCTGTATCGCTACAAACGCGCGTCAACGGCGCGTTTAAAAAACGTGGTTTGCACAGGCCCTGACTTTGGCTGCGATCTTAAGCTTGGAGCTGGTGACTAGTCCTAGTAGTAGTAGTGTTTAGTCCTAGGGCGATATCATGCATGATGACTCGCGTAATTGCCAGATTTCTTATTTCCTCTTTCACATTTACACAACATGTAAAGGCAGAATGCTCGCGGTTCCTCAATTCGATATATTGGTTTTTCCCATCTCAAAAATTGCCCAACGCGCCAAAAGAAGTTTTCACTTTAAAAAGTTGTTGGAGAATTTTGTAAACATAAAGGTTTATTAAAATGGTTTCATGAAAATATGAGATAAGTAACTACTTCGTGATGAATTAAGATACGACATCATCATGACTGCTCTCAAAACGGTAAAGGAAAATATAGTGTGGAAACAGGCATGTCCTAGAACCAAAAATCGAAGGCATGTGACATCTACTAACCCGCACTGGGCCCGCGTGGTGGATCACGGCTCACTCCCTCTCACGGAGAGGAGGCCTGTTCGGTAGTGGGAACAACATTGGCTGATTATGTTATGTTCTATTATTGGAGCACCATTTATTCTGCCATCACGAAGTTACTGGGTAGGTAAATAATTTAAATGAAATGGAGCAAATATTAATTCACTGAGTATTTTCACAGTTCGTCGACAGTTGAACACCGAATCTGCCGATTCAACGTAATAAATACAAAAATATGAATTTCGATTGTGCAAAATCCTTGTTGGAATCCCCCACAAAAAAAATGTGTGGTATTTCGACAAGCGTCGGGCACATAGTAGTATATCGAGGATTAAAATCAAAACTACACTTGCGTGCAAAAAAATCGACCCACCCCATGATGCTCTTCGATTTGAAACAATATACCTAATTCAACAAGTTATACTAACAATAACCTAATATATTATATATTAAAACCTTCCTGAAAGTATGTAGATTAGGTACATTAGTAAAGGAATGATCAAAACTGATTCATTAGTTTTTGAGAAAATCGCAAACTTACAAATAATATGGGTGTTGAACAAAGAACCTTCTTTTTTTTTTGAAGTCCGGTAACAAAATCAATTTCAATTTTGATTGAAATTGATTGCGGCTGTTATTACTTTGAACCTACGTAAAGAAATAAATACAGTTCATGATTAATTTCGTACTCTAACCATGCATATACCTTGTTACCTTGTCTCAATCCTATAAAAAATCTCAAACAGGTAGGAAAGTCTGAAAAACCGGTTCGCTTTCCGTATCAGTGAAAACGAATTGTCAATAAAGACGGCTTTACGATTCGCTTTAAGCCGTTACTACGGTTTTTGAAGTCGTCCTGTTTTCACTTTGCTCAGTCAAGTGAGTGACACGTAATTGTATGAGATAAATGTCATGTCATGATTCATGCTTGCCGTAGAGAATAGTAGTAGAATTATCGTCCAAGAAAGTACTACAATCACTAATACCTATTAGATCTGGGCCACTTTCGCGAAAGACATTTCTGCGAAAGACAATGGCGATAAAAGACATTTCCGAGAATGGACTTTTGCACGAATGCACATTTGCACGATCTTTCGTGCTTGCGTGTAGAACAGTTGCACGAGTCAACTACTTGCACGAATCCACTTGCGTGAAAGGACAGTTACGCGAAAAGGTTGCAGAAATGAGATATCTTCATAACATCACGCCTGTATTCTTTCAAAGGGGTTAGGCAGGAGCCCATTGACATTGCTCAACCGCTTTAAAAGAATACAGGCGTACACCCATAATTCGCTAGTTATTCAAGTTACAGACAGACTGGATCTTGTGATCGTCCTGCTACCCTATTTCTTCCGTCAAGCAGCGTTGCTTCGTTCTGGTTTGAAGGGTAGACAATGCTGCCGGTGTGAGCGGGTCCATATTGACATTTTGAGCTTTGTCTATGGAATGGAAACACATTTGCGCTGCCTCTGGCATTGCGGATGTTAATGGACGACACGGCTGCGGCTATGGGTTGTCACCGAAAACGTAACAAAATCCTTATTTACAGCTTCACCTAAGCTAAGCTCGTTTTTAAATTAAAATTATCATCATTCATTTCAGCCAAAAGACGTCCACTGCTGGACATAGGCCTCCCCCAAGCACTTCCACTTCGACCGGTTCTGTGCTTCTCGCATCCAACGGGTTCCTGCGGCCTTCACAAGGTCGTCGGTCCACCTTGTGGGAGGCCTTTAAAATTATATTTGTAACAATATTTTGATTTAAAAAGTGTCCACGGAGTTTCTTGCCAATTCTTCTCCATAGGGACTATTACGCTTTGGAATGGGCAACTAGCTTCATCTATTTGACTGACCGACTCCTTGACAGTTAATTCATTGTTTAATGCTTTGAGTTTGAGTCTATATTATATTGACCTGCAGGGTAATTTCGTAACACATATAAAATGGCAATCAATCGCAATACCTTTCATGTGTGTTACGCAATTACCCCGCTGCTCTTTATAGGTAAACTTAAACTATTGTTACCAGTTTAATACTGGTTACATACTCGATAAAGACGGTCTTTCCACTACTTCGGCTAAGAGGGTATGTGACCACAGCACTGTTTGAGTAAGCCGGCTCTCACACCGCGAAACTGAATCTGTTACTAAATTGGTTCGACCTAGATAAGAAAACCGTATTCTTGTCGTGGGACCTTTTGTGATTAAATATTGTATGATTTTTTTAATAAGTTATTCTGTCCGTGACCTTATTCATATATACCGTTTGGAAAAACTGTGTCAAAATAAATAACAAATTATCCGCGTTTTCGTTTTTGCAATATTATAAATGAATGATAAACTATTTATCTCTGTAAGTAGCTTTGTACAAACATGCGTTAATCTTATTGTTCTTCTATATTACTACGGGTTACGAGATACGGGCTAACAGCATAACCATAGGCATAATCAGCCTATAATTTGCCCACAGCTGGGACACAGGCCTCTTCTCGGTGAGAGGGAGTGGGCTGTAATCAGCCACACTGCCCACACACAAAAAAATAATTCCTTACTTCACCACATTAAAGCGATTTCATTAAAACTTACTGACTTTATACAATAAGAAAAAATGTTTGTTAAACAGGAAAAGACAAAACAGTAACTTTTAATTATTAAACATATTATTTACTGAAAATAAAAAGGAAAAAGGGAAACCACCATTACTGTAATTTGAAAGTTATCGCCAAATGAATAAAAGAGTTAATTTTGTGACATTTTAACGTTGAACTGTCATAACGGTAACATTAACTGATTTCGGATCAGTAAAAAGCTCATATGGAACTATTTAAAGCAGTTCAGATCAATGTTTTTTCATTTGTATTTACTTAATTATTATTTATTTAATTTTTTTTATTACTTTCAGTGCAGTGCGGGTTGACAGATGTCACATGTTTTCGTAAATGAGGATAGGGATAGAAAAGAGGCGGCTCTGGAAAAGGATGCCTGGAAGGATTTGGGGGAAGCCTTTGCTCAGCAGTGGGACAGAGAATGCTAACTAAAAAAACAGTACACAGAGATGGGCGTGATCGAGGTCAAGAGCGGGCTCTTTCAGCAATAAAAAAAACAGCTTTTCAATTTGCTTTCATTTACCTTATTTTACAAAGAAAACCTCTGGAAAACACCAAGATCACATAAAAGCCACATAGTTACTGTAGAATGTTGAACAGCTTCGTTAGAAACCTTTACGTTTACATATTTGATTAAGTCTTGAAAGCTCAAGTATAATTTTATTTAGTTAATCAGTGGGAATTAAAAAAAATAATTCCCAATCTGAAAATCTTAAACTCAAAAAGATAGCAACAGTACAATATAACAAGAAAGACTTTCCACTTCATGAAATAACTTAAATGAGAAAACTTCGCGTAAAGTACACGTACATAACCAACATTTTGAAGCTCAGTTATATATTACATCGCGAGGTTAGACTCTAAACGACGGTAAACTTGGCAAGTCGGATGACACTGATTTGTTAGATAATTTCATGGTACTTTTATTAAGTAAATTTGGTTAGACTAACTCTGTTTTCACACTGAAGCTGCGGTAACTGAAAACATGGCTATCTCTGATAAAAATGCATGAAAACTTATCGCGTTTGGCAGAGAAACCGCATGGGCCTAATACGGTTTGGAATGGGCAACTAGCTCCATATTTCTGACTAACCGACTCCTTGACAAAAGTACAGGCACTTTTTTAACGGTTTTATTGAAATGAATGCCTTGAGTTTGAGTTGTAGCTAACCGATTAAAAACCTACTGCAACATGCATCACCATTTTACCTTCACACAATTCACAATTCACACAATTAAAAATAGGTCAATCAAATATATACAGCTATTAAATCTATAGAGATCACATAAATTAAATGTTATTATGACAAAAATGCTATGCAAAATAAACACAATCTTCCTGTCTCTCTCTTTTTAGGGTTCCGTTGTTTAAGTTTTGGTTATACCCCTTTATCAATGCGTTTAGGATACTGGTACTGCTCCGTTTCTGTAGTGCGTCAGGGATGTTCACAGATGCGCATGTATATTGCTTTTACGCAACAATGCGTAAAAGGTGCGCTTCCCTGGTGCGCAGGGTGTGGGGCGGCTCCAAAAGTGTCTTAAACATGGTTGTGAGTCGCCTGGACTGTGTTTACGTGGGTCACTGTTGTGCCGTCTCTCATGGGATGTCGCAACGGTGACCAACATTTATTTCTGGTGTTTTTGTTTAGTGTCTGTGCTTACTAACATAGTCGTAAGTTTTACTAACAATCTGGTTTAAGTCTTGGTCAATTTAACAAAGAAAATTTATATTCTATTCTATTCATAAACGATGCTTAATGTTAAGTAGCGATTAACGAATGTTTAACCATACATTTTCGACGTTTAACCGTCACTTAATTTTAATTCATAAGTTCATAAAATAAACATTAGTGTATTGGATTTGTGCAAAATAGAATTTATTATTTCTTTTTTATCCCAACTCTTTTGGAGCATGTGTTATTTTTTCATACATCTCTAACAGCCGTCACTTATCATTTACCCTCTTTTCTATCCAAATCACCATATTTTAGACAACCCCTCTATCGTTTTTCAATCTCAGAACTTTTCTCGTGTCATTTCGAACCAATGTGCAACAAAAACGGTGAAGGAAAACGCCGTGAGGAAACCGGCATGTCATGAAAGCTAAAATTCGAAGACATGTGACATCTACCAACCCGCACTGGGCTCGCGTGGTAGATTACTGCCCACTCTTAAAGAGAGGAGGCCTGTGTCCGAGCAGTTGGAATATTAAAATAATGCTGATTATGGTATGCAATAAATTGACAAGAATGTTTGAGGTGGACCTATGTCCAGTAGGTAGACGTCTTTCGGCTGAAATAATGACGATGATGCGACAATTGGATGAAATCTACAAAATTTTCATTCTATCCGTAGTATGGGACTCACGTTTGCGCCTTACCAAGCCCACTGGATCACTGTAAACTGGGCCATTCCTTGTTAGTGTTGCGACAGCCGGATAAAAATTATTTTGAATTACCCTCCTTTGTACGTACCTAAGAACGTAATAGTCGAGCCTTTTACTTTTATCAAGGGTATCCTTTTCAAAATGTTATCTTGTTAGGTATTTTCGATAGTAAAAGAAAAAAAGGGTTCTTTAGAACTCTTGAAGTGGTTGCTGGTTAGACTAGTGTTTTTTTTTGAGATTCCGTTCCTTTATAAACTTGGTAGTGGTTCTAATAAAATGGTGGTATGAACATTTACGGGTTTCCTCTGGAAATGGAGTATGTAATACCTTCCTGAATTGTATCGATTGGTATTGGGTTGAAATTCTTTGGAAATGGAAGTACTCGTAGGTAACTCCTTGCATTGTATCGATTAATATTGTGTCGAAAGGAAAAATAATTTGGTAGGTAATAAAAGCCGCATGGGCTGATTGAAGGTTAAGCTATACTTGCCGCGGTCGTTTCGTAGATGGGTGACTATCCATTACATATCGAGACCCCTCCGTACTTCGGAAAGCACGTGAAATTGATCCCGGCTGTCTTACCTAGGGTTATCGTGTTATCCAGTTACTGGGTTGTGTAGGTAAGATAGACAGTCGCTCTATCGAATATAATAGTATTCAGCTGTATCCGGTTAGACTAGAAGTCGACCCAAATAAAGTTGGGAAAGGCTAGGCCGATTGATTTTTCGTGCGACTCAAATTTCAACCGATCAAATTGGTGGTTTTCATATGAAACGCCTATTCACAGGGTCATTATTTTTAGTGTAGAGTAAGCAAACTTTTTTCCCTTCAGTTTTTTGTGCGCTTGCAAAACAATGCGTCCCCCCGACTTCACATTTCTTATTCATTTTAAGCAAAATACGAAAGAAGAAAACCTGCTAACGTCATTTTGCACGTAGCTCGACAAAAAAAAAACTTCGCATCCCCAAAAACTCCCTTAAAAACCACACCATTGTCACTAACATGACCTTAGCGAAAGCAACCATTGTGTACACAAATATTAGAGGCCACCTTCCTTCAAAGGGGCACTTTCAGCCAAAAATGACTTCTATTGTCGGCAACAACAATGCATGATTTATTGGACAACGTCACTGAGCCGTGACCTCAAAGGTGTTCTAATATAGGTTGAATATGATGAAAGAACAGAGGTGTATGTGCTTTCGTTTTGGAAATTTTTGGACGCATTTCGATTTTTGCGAATTTTTTTCCGAGAACAGTGCCTAAAACCACCGCGGTGGTCATCTGCACTAAAGAGGGGGCCACCGTTACCTCTCAAAAGACAAATACGGATCCCCATCTGTGCATCGCCTGTTAGGGCGACATCTCTCGCATTCGACTTGCATTGTGAAAATGTTCATATGCTAATTAGAAAGGCATACGCTATGGTTTCCTACAAGAGTTGTGCGGCTGTCATGAAAATTCTGGCATCAGGGTTTGTTTTTACTGTGTCAAAAAAAAACGCTCTTTAAGAAAACACAGCAACTTACTTACATAAATAACGTTTCAGTGACGTCATATATTACGTGATGTAAATTGCGGACACTATGTGGCGGCCAACTTTTTTTTTTTTTTTATTTGAAATGTGTTTGCTCTTGATTCTAGTCGATGGAGTGAGCTTACCCAGAAGAAGCCTGTTCACTCTCACTTTGAAGTGATTCGGGTTGTATGCGCTCGGAAACACAGACGCAGGTAGAGAGTTCCACTTTTTTGCTGTGCGCATTATAAAGAACATTTGAAAACGCTTAGTGATTCTTATTCTAGGAAACCGACGCTTAAGCTAAATAGCCTTAAAATGCGGCTGGATCGAATTGTGCAGATGTTGTTGTTGTCAGGTGTTGTTGCGCATCTAGGAAGAAGCCTATGTCCAGCAGAGGACTACGATGGACTTAATTGAGTTCGTTTTAATACTAAATACCAGTTGCACGTATTTCCAGTCAACCACAAAAGTTTTTTTTTGCTGTGGTGTCACATTCCTAAGCAAAGGCTTACCTCGATTCTTTCCATCCTACGAATAATAAAAAGTCAGGAAGCGTAATTAAGAACAAAATCAACGAAAAATTCGGCTCCAAAAATTCGGCTACATTGACAAAATACCTCGAGTATTCGAAAGAAAGAACACACATGCTAATAAGGCAATCAGCTGCGCTCGCGTAAAGCGTTGTATTCCGGCAAGCGCCATGATTGGTTCTGGTGCGCGGTGGCCTTTTCGGCACGCCCACCGCGGTAAACATTTGCGTGGTGCCATTTTTTAAGCTTGAGTTCAATTTCTTGACTTTTATAATTCGTAGCTTTTGCGAGACCGCGTGCCCTCTTTCGAGTTTCGACGGAATAGATGCAGCTCGTCGAACCATCTCCTACGTGACCTGTTGCGACCCCGCTTCACGGTCTCAGGGGACCAGTTTAGTATTTCACAAACGTTAATTTGGGCAATTTTACTTAAGTTGGGGATTAGGCGTTGTACATATTTTATTTCTTTTCTTTTAGTATTAAATTTTTCAGCTCGCTTCTTATAGAAAAGTCAAACTACCTGTAAGCTGCTTTGATCCAACAATTTTAATTACAACCATGACGTAAACTGTCTTCAGATTCGATAACACTCCAGGATCCTCTTGAGTATTGATATAAAATGTATGTAATGCGGTTACATAACCACATTACGGATTACGCATTGGTTAACGGAGTTTGCATCTACATAGGCGCAAACTCCGTTAACCAATCTTCAACACGAAAAAGTAAATAAAAAAGTAGAACTTGTTTGAATACTGAAACATAAAGAAAACTTTTAGGGGTTACCTAAAAGTTTTCTTTGTTTCAGTATTTAAACAAGTTCTACGTTTTTAATCTTGTTAGTAAATTCCAAGTACTTGTAGGGTTAGATCCAGTAAATGGAAGGTCTCGAATAAAACTCAAACTCAAATCATTTATTTCAATTAAACCATTTACAGGCACTTTTGAATTGTCAACAAGTCTGTTGGGGCGTAACTCCCAACAGTGAAAATGTTATGGTTTTGTTATGTAAGGTACGCACTTGTAAGGTGCGTTATGTTATGTAAATGAGTAGACGAATGATTTCCCTTGATGGATTTATTGCTACTGAATGTAATTAAACTATTGTTCTACTTAAATGCTATGTTGAAGGAATGCACAGCTAAACAAAATTGATGTGCATAATGAAATATGTGACGTACAAACTACCTCAAAGGTCAATGTACAGCGTAGCTCGTACAAAGTCGGTCAGTCAGAAAATATGAAGCTAGTTGCCCATTCCAAAGCGTAGGTACCTATAGAGAATAACGGGCATGAAACTCCATGAACATTCTTTTAAGTAAATGATATTTTTACAAAAATATTAGTTTCACCAAAAGGTCAAAGTCAAAGTAAAAGTCTTAGCAAAAAGGGATCGTTATTTATTTCTTAGAAGGATCGAAATTTGCAGGTCCAGTCTGCTTAGCTACGTTTGCGTACACATAGTTATTTCATTTGAATATCTTTTCGTAATTATGTTCGGAATTCTATTAGTTCTTTTTGCCTATAAAAAAGCCGGTACAGTGTTGGATTATTTTCTTTTTTTAGTGGATTGAATTAAAGATAACGTTAACGTGTTTCCTGAGAAACGTTTTGGGGATTTTGTTAAAGAGATTGCTTAAAAATAAAACTGCGATCATCGATGCCGAACAGTGTTAACGACTCTTTTGCTTTAAGCTTTTTATAAAGTGACTGCCTAAATGGTCAAGTACAATAAGTATTATTTATAGTAATATAGTAGTACAGTAGTAATTATAGTAATATAGGAATATCAGGACGGTAACCAATCAGTTCACATTTATAATGAAAGCTCGAGAACACATTCACAAGAAGTTGGCAGATTCGTCTCAAGATTAAGTTGTTGCAGGTTTCCTTGTTTATCTCTCATAACTTTTTTTAATTTTTTTATTATATTTTGTTGTATGTATGTATCTAAGTATTTATTTTTATATTCTAGTTATTTTCTAAGCTGTTTTCTGTAATTGCACCTACTGTGTATTGTCTCTGCATCACCCTAAGGTAGACCGGTAGAAAATGCCCAAGGCATTAAGTCCGCCTTTGTACAGTTTTTACTTGTGCATAAAGTTTAATAAATAATAAATAAATATAGTAGTACAGTAAGTATTCTCTGGCAAGTCGGTCAAAATCATTGTTATCTTTATTTGCGTTACCAATAAGGTTGTTATTCAATTGCTGCTGTCAAATGTTAAATAACTGTGAACCGACTGTAGTAACTTGTAATAGATTCCTTAGACCTTTAGAAAGGAAGTCTACTCTTGTTCAATTGTTTTCTTTTGTTAGCCTATACTGTCCCACTGCTGGGCAAATGCCTCCCCTAAATCCTTCCAGTAACTCGTTAATGCTCATTATACAACTAATTACTGCACGCAACTGCTACTAAAACTCCTAGCGATTACACTTTTTTTATTCGAAACTATAAGTATAAGTGGACAGCGTTGTGAATAATATACATAATATAATATTGCTAAAATTGTTTTTGTTAAATGATTATTATCGTACTAGCTGCGCCCCGCGGGCTTCACCCGCGTTAGTATCGATCCCTTGGAAATATCGGGATATAAAGTAGCCTATAAGTTAATCCAGGGTATCGGCTACCTCCATACAAAATTTTATCAAAATTGGTCCCGCCGTTTGTGCGTGAAGAAGTAACAAACATATAAACACACACACTCACAAACTTTCGCCTTTATAATATTAGTGTGACTTACATAATTTAAAAAGCTAACAGTCTTAATAATATGTAGAAGTATATAATTATAAAGGAGGGTAAATAATCAAAGGGCATCATAAAATTCGTTCGCATCGCTGTCAATAGTATAATACAACTGTTCGCTGTTCCTTTCAATAAAAAATAAAATACTAAATATTTACAAAAGGTATTTTTATACTAAGTGGTTCTGTTAGGTTCCGAATAAAACTTTTCCGTCCATTAAAAAGCTTGTTTTATTTTCAACATCTTGTTAGAGTTACTTTTATACAGTTCTGAGGAAGAGGGAAATAATAATGTTACCTACTTTAAAATAAAGCGTATTGACGCAAACGATGTTATTATTTGCAACAAAAATAAAGAGATATTTTGGTAAGGTTCATAAATTCCTTAAGCACCCAATTAATTTTCTGTTCCCGTGCCCGTTCTTTAAAAATTGGGAGAATATTTTTGATTTTTATGAAAAAACCTGAGTGGAAAATTGAAAAGTGCTTGAGGAAAACCAGAACTCACGTTTTATAAACGCGAATTCTTCTGTCGTGGTTTTCCTCAAGCACTTTAATTTTGATTGCGAAGTACACAAATATAACCTTAAAATGTTAGTCTTGAGATCCAAATACTCATAAAATACCTACTAAATTGATCATGTATTCAACAAAAGATGAAAATATCAGCTTTATCTTCATTCTTCAGCCCTTATCCCAGTTTATTTGGGGTCGGCGCAACATCTCTTTTTCTTCCACACTTCTCTATTAGTCGGTATTTCGGTATTTACCCCCTTTCTAACCATATCATTATTCACACAGTCCATCCATCGTTTCGTTTCTGTGTCTTTCTCTTCTATAGCCATCAAAATTAATACTCAAAAGGTTCCACAACATCTTCCGAAGAGAAAAAAATTGCCTCAAATTAATTGTCTACCTAAATGGTGTCGCACCTTTACTTCATTACCTACTTTTTGACTATAAAACCGGCAACCGATTGTTTGTCACGGCTTTAGGTGTTAAATAGTCTCTCACTGCTCTCTTTGATTAATAATTTACGAGTAAGAAAATTAAACAAAACATCACACTTCTATTTTCTGAAGGTGTAGGCAGCCCACGTTCGCACGGAGTTCTGGAATTTGAACACTATGCATTGAGCCGATCATTAAGAATCCAACAGAGCACATCCCAGCGTGTCAAACAAAACAAACTGTTGGCTTTTCTACTCTCGTCCTTAAGCAGTGCGTTGAAAATCCAATGCGCCAATAAAAATTGCCGCGGGAAAAATGCCCCCGTGAGAACCTGGGCAAAGTCCGTCAACGAAGATACGGACCCGTCCAAAAAGTAGTTTATCTGTTATAGCAAGTGGCAAATTAAATTTTTCGAATGGGCAAAACACATCGCGTGTAGTGTCAACTGTCAAGTCATGTTGTCATTCATTCTTAGTTCGGGTTCCGAACTAATGTTATGTCCGTAGGTGATAAATTAGAAACCGAAACTACGGAGGAGTGGTCCCCAGGCCAGTTCACGTCCTCAAGCGATGCGTCTTGCGTCAAGCGACAGGCGCGCAAGTCGCTACGCGGTCACTCATGGTATGCTCTAAACCATTTCTTTTATTTGTTTTCTCGGGAGTCGCTGCCGCAAGACGCGTGACGCTTGAGCGTGTAGCTCGTGGCTACGGGGTCACGCTTGAGTTGTTGTAAGCACGCTTCATGGCTCGTCCACAGAGTTTTATAGTTTTGTATGTAAGCTAAAAACACCAAGCGTTTAATGACCATTACGTGTGTATGAACTTACGCCCCCGTAGATACTCAATTCTTTATTGCATTCCATATGTATTACATAGATAGTATTACAAAGAAAATTATCAATTGACGGGCACAGCAAAAAACAGGAGAGAGGAAGCGGGCTAAGTAGCAATTCAATATTATTATAAATTATTAGATGTGCTTAATTATGTATATAAAAAAAAAAGAAGTTAGTTCGGCTTTAGAGAGAGTGTATGGAAGACAACGGTGCTAGGCCTACAGTATGCCTGATAATAGCATACGCAGCAACGTCACGCAGCCGTGTGTGCTGTACACCAGCGTACAGCTTACACCAAGCGTATAATGACCATTACGTGTGTATGAAGCTACGCCTCTGTGGATGTTTATTTTCTTTTTCGTTAGCTATAACCGAGCTCATACATCTTTATATTAACATAACATTATCAAATTCCAGGCTCATTTACCAACTCAGCTGTAAAATAATTTTCACAGAGTTGTAATCAAGCCAACCGTGATGTCAAGGTCATATAATATACGATCTAGGGTATCCCCTATAGAAATACACGATGTGTAAATTCATGCTGCTCTAATTACCTACTAGACCCTTTCATCTGACACGTTCTGATAATTGAAATAGATAAAATATAGCGTATACCTGTTAAAATTTGTGAATTTGCATTTATATTGTAATTGGTGATGTGAATTTCGATAGTGATTTCTGTGGTCTTTGAGATGACAACTTATGTTTCAGTGTATATGTCAGTGAGCTGTCAATAGTGTCCATCGTTGGCATCAGGTAGATCACATCATCATCAGCATAAAGCAGACCACTGCTGGACATAGGCTTTTTTTTTTTTTTGCGGATGGGATACCATCAAATGACCCCTCCCGCTCTGGGTGGAGCGGAAGGGAGTGTCAGACTCTTACTGACTAAAATCCACTCGTGTTCCTTCCTTAGCCCTTTATGTTCCGGGCCAGCGGTAACCCTTTCGGACAATCCCGCTGATGGACATAGGCCTCTCATATTGCACGCCATTCATTCAACTCGATCTTCGGCAACTCTCATCCAGATACTACGAGTCGTCCTGCGAAGATCGTCGCTCCACCTCCATACAGAGCCTAAGGGCGTCCTGCCTTACGTTTGCCGATTCACGGTCTCCATTCAAGAACACGTCTACCCCAACAGTCATTATGTTCTACAACTAATATGGCCGGCCCTTTCCCACTTCAGCTAGTATGATAGCTCAGTTGAAACTGTCTGGCTGTTTGTGTATGTGAGTTTAAATGTTTGTAAACGCACCCACAATACAGGAGAAATTCCTAGTGTGGGGCAAAGTTAAAAAAAAATAAATCTTACTTTTCCAAGTTTTCACTCCACATTATTTAATTTTGTAAATCATGAAACGTTTATTTTCTCTTAACTATACCTACTTAAGTACCTGTCAAAAAGAGTGAACCTAGATAAAGTGGATAAGTCAGAGATTAAAACAGAAGACGAACTAGCAGGGGATCGAGGAGGGGGGGGCAGAGGGGATCAGACCGGAATAAATCAATAAAAGATACATCAACCTGGAATCCGACCTCATTTCAGTAGGCTTCATAAAAATGTTAGTTCTGGGCTGAAGTCAAACTCGCTATTTATATTGCGGAGTACCAATTCGTCATGCGCTGTGCCATCTGTGGCGAAAAAACAGAAGAGAAAGAAACCCATAAATTATATATTTTTTAAATCTAGTGATAGGTATTTGAAAGCCATGTAAAATACTGAAGAAGAAGCGGTGGCAGCCCAGTAGTAACCACTGCAGCTCGAACACAGACAGGCGCTTTACTTAGTGTAAATTATTTCATCACCAATGCTCTCAAAACGGTGAAGGAAAACATCGTGAGAGAACCGGCATGTCCTAGAACCGAAAACTCAAAAGAAAAAAAAAAGAAATGTGACATCTACCAACCCGCACTGGGCCCGCGTGGTGGATTACGGCCCACGGCCTCTTACCAAGAAGAGGCCCGTGTCCTAGCAGTGGGAAATTTATAGAATGATTATATAGATTATACTGCTAGCCATCTGCGTCCAGTTAGACTGAAAGTCGACCCCAACATGGGAAAAGGTTAGGTAGATGATGATAATGAGGTTTGTTTAAGCCCAATGAATCTCTTTTAAAAGATAATGATATTTTAGAACACAATTAAAAACACAAAGACGAGTATTCTAAGTAATTTAAACATAAGCTAACTTGCAAACGAGTTTCCAAACTTCACATAATTACCTAAGACTTCCACCAACAAGGGAACATCAAATCCAATCACATACTCTCAAACTCGCACATAAAAGTTGTTTTATAAAAGATAAGCGAAGGAAGAAATTCAATTTGATATTTGTCGGCAAATGACTGAAACTCAAAGACGCAATCATGAACCTTTGCCTAAATGAAGTGCCATTCGCAGTTACGAAGAGTTCAAAGCTAAGTTGAATGCTGCGGAGTTATGGGAAAATAAAATGGGTTTTGATGTTATGAGCAGTGTTTGATGTTTATCCTTGTCGTTAGAGCAGTGGTGTTCCAGTGGTAAACCCAACTTACGGGTTGTAGGTCGTGGGTTTGAACCCAGGCAGGCGCTTTACTTTGTGTAAATATTTCATCTCCACTGCTCTCAAAACGGTGAAGGAAAGCATCGTAAGGAAACCAGCATCTCCTAGAACCAAAAATTCGAAGACGTGTAACATCTACCAACCTGCACTGGGCCCGCGTGGTGGATTACGGCCCATTCTCTGTCACAGAGAAGAGGCCAGTGTTCCAGCAGTGGAAACATTTGCATTGGCTGTAAAGAGGCGATACTTCCCTTAACAAACTTTTTCACAAAGACCTCTTCTACCAATGAAAAGTTGAGGACAAAACAAAAGAAGTCCAATTAAATTGTTTCTCACAAAACGTCTTTATAACCGGGAGCTACATCTGCATTTTGTTTATGTTTGTCCTGCTATAAAACGTAACTGTCTATCTTTCCCGCCACATCGTCACTCGTTTTACGATATTTAAGAGCTCTTAACTGAACCGTACAGACTTCAACTTGGATTGTCTTTTTATGGTTTTGTAATAAATTTAGGTTGAAGCGATTAAGTTGTAAAAAGTTTCAACAGCCTTCGTAAGTCGCGGAGTGTATCGTTGGTTGGACCATAAATTTGTTGGTGAAGACATAAAATATACTGCTAGCGTACGGGTCCTGGTGAACATGCTACTCTTTTAGCATCAGTGATTAACGATTTATGGTCGCATAATGGAAGCGAGAACAGTGACTGGGCTCTAAGCCTCGCATATTCTTAGCATCAGCAATCAAGTTCATAGACATTTTTGCCAACCGAGGCAACACTGATAGAAAAAGTGCAATTTTAATACCGCGGTCAGCGGTCAATGTAGCATCGAAGCAATCGCTGAAACGCGCGTTTGTTTCGCGGTCAAACGCAGACAATCTTCAAAATGCGATCACGTCGGGGTCACCAGTATAGAGGTATGAGGAAATTCACTCATACTTTATAGAAAAGGGAGGATCCTCCGACCAGACGGGTGTTGTGACTGGCGGGCAACTGCCCAATGATTCATGTTGGGCCGTTGTATCTATGCTAGTTGCGCGGTAAACTCTGCTTGCGAGATGCAGGATTTTGCGTGACGTCAGTATGACGCGTTGTTCGCATGTGGCGTTGGAGATACCGCTACAACAGCATTGATAAAGTCACAATCGCCCATTGCTGATGCTAAAAGTACCAGGCCTAATAAGGCCCTTAGAGTATTTAATACAGCATGCTAGCCTAAGACCGTCATCTTTAGATACCAGCAACACCACCCACCTGAGTTTGCTGACGCATGCCCTGTGTAGAGACAACACTAATATAAACCATATAAGTGAAGCATTAGGCCAGTTATTTCAACAACGGATTTACAAAAAAAAGAAGAAGTTAAGCATTGGCAAGAAATGACAAAGTCTCATGTCCAGACAATTCAACTTTTAAATACTAATTTGGTTCAACCTTGTCTCGAGTTGTGTCGAGATTCTCGGCTTTCGATTATCGGATCTGCATGATGTTTGGATGAGTGCCTAGAGTTTTTCTAAAAAATTTCCGATGTATAATTATGTGGAAAGAAAACAGTAACATGACACAAGTTATGATGGGGCTGGCATGGTCGTGTTGTGACCAAAAGCCCCTAAATTTATATAAGATTTTTTTTTTGTTAGCCTATTTTGTGTCCCACTGCTGGGCAAAGGCCTCCCCTTTTTCCTTCCAAACCTCCCATGTCTAGTATTAGATAATTAAAAAAAAAATGGCACAAATTAGCGTAGAATTAGGCTAGTAATTAAAACAGCACATAGACCAAAAAAAAAAGAAGAAAAATGAGTTCTTTCGTTCGCAAAGTCGCAAAATCATCAATCGCTAAACTAAAAGTAGCATGTCTGCAATCGTAAGTAAATGTGAAGCTTTATCCGTTTCATGAAGATTGAAGGCATTAGCGAAAGTGTTTGGTTTGCTCTTGTATTTGAACGACGGGTTGGATCCTTAAATGTCAATTCAACTTTTAAACGCGGATTTGGTTTACCCTTGTCTTAAGTTTAGTCAAGATGTTTGGGTTTCCGTCATTTGAATAGGTCTTTCGATTATCGCGTCTGCATGATGATTGGATGACTGCCTAAAGTAAACCACAAGTAGATAGTACCACAGATATAGAAAGACCTAGATAGCGCAAGTACCACGATCTGTATGAAAACCAAGCATGCCATTTTTTGACTACCTACTATGACGTTACAAGCACTATTTAGTGATGGGAAAATCCAATCGATTCAAAGACGCCGCCGCGTGCGGCATCCGTTTTGCCCCACCCCCGGGGCCTAGCCCTAGCGCTCACGCTCACCCAGCCAGCAGTACACAGGACTGAGCACGAAAGTGGCGGCTTACGATTTTTGTACGTAAGCTGGTGCCCTTTTTGGCACGCGAAGTAGTTGCTCTTGCATTATCTAGGTGTATCTATATCTGTGGATATTACAGTTCCTGGATTTAATTTGGCGCAATCTAATTTTAGAAAGAGACCATTACAAGTATCATTATCAGCCTATAATGTTCCCACTGCTGGGACACAGCCCTCCCCTCTTCGAGAGAGAGGGGGCTGTAATCTACCACAGAGCTGGTTGGTAGATGTCACATGTCGTCGAATTTTTGGTTCTAGGACATGCCGGCTTCCGCACGATGTTTTCCTTCACCATTTTAAGAGCAGTGGTCATGAAATTATTATATTATTAAGAACATAAGTTCCAACATCACTAATTACATAACACCCGTTTGTATTTCAAAAAGTATTTATTTAATTTTCAAATCGACACCTCTAATGAACCGAGTACTACATTCGTAGCAAGTGCTACGCTCGAGCTACGAATTACTACGCCGTAGCAATTACCAACACGGTCGTAACGTTTATTTCATACATTCTAAATTAGATATAGGTACGTTTTTGTTTATGTAAATTGACGTCGGTAATATGTAAACGGGTATTACCTTAAATAATACGGATATTTGTATAATTGATTTGTTCGGTTTTGTGATAGTAATGTTGGTGTTTAATTTGATTTAAATTTTATGTTGATTTTGTTTTAGAAGTGTTCTGTTCGTTTTAAAATGAAATTATTACAAGCATAATCATTGTCTTTATTTATTTATATGTAAGTACTTTATTTTACACCACAAAAATACATAACTAAATAAATACATCAAACACTACATAATATACAATCGGCAGCCTTATCGCTTTCTGCGATCTTTTCCAGGCAACCTTGGAATGGACAGTGATTTTCCAGGACATATGTAGAATGGGGCTGTCGTTGGTGCAAATATTATGCATACAATACACTAAAATAGATACACAAATAAATATAACATAACACAGACACAGGCCTCCTCTCACACAGATAAATACAATACCACATAATTATACATATCCAAAATAATAGATACATAAATATATACATACTAAATATATATAAGAAACGAAACTATAAGAAGACTGTAGATGATTGCAGTTACGATAACAATATCACAACAACAAGTAGTGTTCCTTTACGTGGACAAAAAAAACAAATCTCCTATCGCAGATCTGCTGGAAGAAATCTATATACTAGGTATACTAATAACAAGGCAGAAGAGTTATTTGTTTGAACACGCTAATCTCTGGAACTACCATTCGGACTTGAAAAATCCTTTTCGAAATCGATAGCCCAATTTTTGAGGAAGGCTATTTTCTTATAGGCTATTTAACATCACACTCGGACCCCTATGAGCCGAGCTATAAGAAAAAATGTCAGCAAGAAAACTAGGTAATAGCGCGGGCGGGCGACGCCATGCGACGTGGTGAGTTGGGGGAACAAGAAATTTCTTGCGGACGAAATCGCAGGAAGAAGCTGGTTTCTAATAAAATAAGCAGTACCTTTGTAGTCTTCTAACTTCATGTTTTAATTTCTATCAAGTGTTTTGTGGTTTCTTCCCGCGCTGGGCCCACGTATTAGATTACAGCGCACTACCTCTAGAGAAGAGGAGGCCTGAGTCCCAGCAGTGGGAACATTATAGGCTGATTATGCTTACGACTAAGCGTCTTTATTTATTTAATTAAAACGGTATAAAACCAATTACAGAAATTAATGAAAACGTTTGATATATATATATATATACATAAAAGATAAAATATAAAAAAAGATCAAGCAAAAAGTTAACAACGCTTTCATAAATCCCTCTCACAATACTTCTGACAAGTCTTATGTGTACATAAGTAAATATATAAATAATATGAGACATTTCAGCTATGTTTTTGAGACGGCATCTTGCTTGCGGTGCCCCAGGGTCAAAACTGTAATGTCTCATTTGCCTGTATTTATACTGGCACGCAATATCTTCTCGTCCCACATACCGCAGTGTCTCAAGGCGAAATTCTTTGACCAGTGCGTGTTGCCAGTGATGACATATGTCACTGAAACGTGTCTGTCGCTCACAATGGGCCTTATCAAAAGGCTAAAAGTCACCCAAAAGGCAATGGAGAGGGCTATGCTTGGAGTTTCCTTGCGTGATCGAATCAGAAATGAGGAGATCGGCAGGAGAACCAAGGTAACCGACATAGGCTGAAGAATTGTAAGTGACAGTGGGCAGGGCATATTGCTCGCAAAATAGATGGCCGATGGGGCCGAAAGGTTCTGGAGTAGCGATTGCGTGCCGAAAGACGTAGCGTTGGAAGGCGAAGGTCTCCCACAAGGTAGACTGATGACTTTGTGAAGGCCGCAGGAACCCGTTGGATGCGAAAAGCACAGAACCGGTCCAAGTGAAGGTGCTTGGGGCAGGTCTATGTCCATCAGTGGACGTCTTTCGGCTGAAATAATGATGATGATGATGATACTGGCATCTAAATCCTTTTAAACTGGAATACAGCAACCCTTGGCAAACTTGACGGTTAAGAAAGGCATGGTAGCTGTACTTCCCGATACGAGCTCCTTTACAAAGCCCGCTTCACAAAGACCGCTTCTAGTACTAAAAACTACAAACTAGGTCGTTATTCTACTAGAATGTTATGTAACAGCATCTTATCGGTGCTTATATCTTTATTATTTATTGTAATATCTTTATTATGTATAGTACAAATAATAATAATAATGGTTTACTTCTTAACTACAAATGCCCTCATAATTACCTTACCACCCAAAGGTTCAATGTCACTTGTACATCCTATTACGACAAGGTCTATTTGTCTATGTGACAATTAAATAGTTTCAACTTTAGTGCTGATTTCATCAATGAAGCAACGCGATCAGCACAATATCTAAACAGTGGTTTAGTTGCACTGATCGCGTTGTTTCATTGGTGAAATCCGCCCACAGTCATCATGCGCCTGCCCTTATCCCAATTTGTTTGATATCGACACATCATGCCTTTTTCTTTAATATTTCTCTCGGTATCCACCCCCTTTATAACTATACTAGCAGCGCCCCGCGGTTTCACCCACATAAGTGTCGATCCTGCGAGAATACCGGGATAAAAACTATCCTTTGTCCTTTTCCGGGATGCAATCTATCTCTCTGCCAAATTTTATCGAAATCCGTTCAGTGGTTTAGGCGTGAAAAGGTAACATACATACAAACAGACAGACAGGCAGAGTTACTTTCGAATTTATATTATTAGTATGGATTATCGTGATTCACATCATGAAATCCGCTCATAGTGAAGTTTCAATTTACTGGTAATTGTTGCCAAAAGTGGTCACGCAATTATGAGGGTCATTATACGTATAGTACGTTACAGTGAAAGTTATCGTTGTTAGCCTCGCAAGGACGCTCTTAAGGACTTATAAAACTATGCAACTTTGTTTTATCTTTGACTAACTTTTGTCGCAGTTTAAGTACTGCGGTCTAAGTTATGGTTTAAATGTGTTTTATTTAGTTGGTGGTTGAATATGAAACTGTCTGCCATAGTTAAGTCGTAAGAGAAGAAAGTGTGCTGATCGATGCTGGCTGCCCGGTGGTTTTACCGTAAGGGGTTTTTTTTAGGCAAATACCGTCAATTTGTCGTGTTAAAAGGTTACCTTCAGGTATATCTGATACTATGTCTACTCACAATCCTATGTAGAGGATCCGACATATATTTTCTTCAATTTTAATGTAAGGTTAGAAATTTTGCATAAGCGTGGTAATTTGGGGTCGACACAACATGTCTTCTTCTCCCATACTTCTCTATTAGTCGTCATCTCGGTAGTCACCCCCTTTCGAGCCATATCATCTTTCAAACAGTACATCCATAATTTCCACGGTCTACAACCAAGTCTGTACCAACAATTAATCATTTCCAAAATCACGAACAGCAATTCACAATAAATTCAGCGAACAAAACATAATTAAATCGAAACTTTAATCAGTGCTAATGTCCCACGGTAATGGGCTTCACCGCAGAACAGGTGCTCTTTAAGCTAAATCACCAGTTGGACATAATAGAAGATTATCGGTTCAACGGTCGACCGCAGTTGGACGCGATACACCGCAATAGTATTGTGTGTGAATCCGTTTTATCGAACTAGGTGTTTTTCGTGAATTTGTAATCTTTTTTTTTGTTACTTCTGGTTCACAGCAATCTGTCGTAAACAACAATAAGCTGCTTGTTTGTCCGAAATTTCTGTGTTTTATTAGGTAATAGAGCTCGGTGAGAACTTCGTAGTTAAGTTACTCATTCCAATTAGATGAATCTAGGTAAACTAAGTAAGTAATAATTTATTTACCATAAGAAAAGAATTGGCCTAGGTAACATCAGTATTTGGGAGCGGTGAATGCTTATGCGAATCTCGCACCCCTGGCCATAGGCAGAAGAGGAACACTGTGAGAGTCATGCCCCTCTGTCACCCCCAGAAGTCCATGAGGATTACCACCGCGCACCAAAAAAAAATAAAGTATCATCGTAACATCAGTGTTGTTTCATTAAGAGTTATTACAGCCCTGCCCTTTAAACTAGGAAAATCTACTTATTATATTACTAGCTGCGCCCTGCGGTTTTACCCGCGTAAATGTCGATCCCGTAGGAATATCGGGATAAAAAGTAGCCTATATGTTAATCCAGGGTGTCAGCTACCTCCGTACAAATTTTTTACAAAATTGGTCCAGCCGTTTGAGCGTGAAGAAGTAACAAACATATAAACACACACACCTTCACCACACACACTCACAAACTTTTGCCTTTATAATATTAGTTTGACTAAATACTTTAGTGGGATTGTCACGTTTTACAAAATATTCATAATTGCGTAATAGCTGAGAAGGTCAATTCCCGTAATTAAAAACGTTAAAAATCTAGTTGCATTCTCGTAACAATGACAATCAATGTCGAAAACCTGTCAAAAATGTAGGGAAATTAGAGGTATTTTTGACAGATTGTGCTGAGATCAGACTGTGAACGTTCGTAAAATTACAAGAATTTTCCCTCTGGGGTTAACATAAATATTTATTGAATGGGCTTAAAAGCTAATTGTGAGGAGTGTCTGTGCGTGTGTGTAATTGCTGTGGTTTTAAACTGGTCCGTTGGGGTTTGATCCGCCTCATGTATAGTTCAACTTAGGCGCGTTTGGCATTTTTTGAGATGGGGGAAAAAACCATTGAACTCGCGCCACTGTCACCGTAAGCGACACCGCGCGTGTTTTGTTTTTATGACGATTAAAAAAATATCTGTGTTCGGCTGTCCTCGGGATGTACTCGGTTTTAATATATATCCCATATGTCAAGTAAGTGACGGCAAAGTATCACCGCGCGTGTTTTGTTTATAAGACGATTAAAAAAATACACGCTTCGGATGTGTTCGGTTGTCCTCAGGATACACTCGGTTTTAATGTATATCCCATATGTCAAGTAAGTGATGGCAAAGTATTCTGTTTGTGTTTTGTTTTCACTTCTGTCGGCACTCCCAGAGTGCCACTGTTTTTCTTCATAAATCTTCTCTGGCTGGGAAAGACACAGAAAGTAGATAGTGATACCTACTGTTGGACGCACAAAAAACATATCAAACAAGGTGACACGACACGCAAACTAACCATGAATTTAACACATGATTCCAGCCCATAGACGCGCAACTGAACCTGAGCGTAGAAATTTATCGTCGGTTGTAAAAAAACATCTGAGGAGCACCTCCGTAGGGTACGGACCTCGGCTTAGGGCGTCGCTGGACGAGAGCAGCAAGGGAAAGGCTGGATCGGAATTATCTGTGGCCATTCCGCGCGCCTACTTTTATAACCATCCATCGGTTGACAGCTGATCGCGTGACTTCTTTATGATGTCACCTGTACATCTATCATCATCATTATCTGCCTAAACTTTTCCCAACTATTTTGGGGTTGGCTTCCAGTCTAACCGGATGCAGCTGAATACCAGTATTTTAAATGGAGCGACTGCCTATCGGACCTCCACAACCCAGTTACTGGGTAATATGATAACCCTTGGTAAGACTGGTTGTCAGACTTTCGGGCTTCTGATTACCCGTAACGACTGTCAATGATCCACGAGTGATAGCCGGGACTAACGGCTTAACGTGCTTTCAGAGGCACGGCGGGGTCCCGGCATGTAAAGGTGGTCACCTATCCACAGACCAACCGCGGCAAGCGTAGCTTAACCTGATCGATCTACCTGTGCGGCTGTTATTATTTTTGCCACGGGCCCCTCATTCCATCCGTTACCAACAATCGAAGCTGTAATGCGTAAATGTGTACATTCATGGAGATGTGTATTAATAGGAATTACATTGTACAGTATGACGTAATGTTACGTTGAATATAGGTCATACTCTATTACACTATAAACTGATTGAAACCGCTTTAATAATGATTATTATTATTATTGGTTGGCAATTATTGACTTAACACCTTGAAGTTAGATTTAAACCTTTGATGTAATTATTGTGTGGCAAAGGTAGCATTATAATTATAATAGGTTTAGCACGTTGATAACTGGGTTATGGAGGTCTGATAGGCAGTCCGCGGCCGCGCAGCTTCATGTAAAATACCAGTATTCAGCTGCGTCCGTTTAGACTGGAAGCCGACCCCAACATGGTTTGGAAAAGTCTAGGCAGATGATGGTGAGTTCCGATGATTGAGTGTCATATGCTTCTTGAATGCAGTTTTACTTCTGTTAAACTTTGGTTTGACGGCCTAGTTGGTCTTGTGGTTGAAATCCCAGGCCTGCTGAGCGTGGGTTCCTGGGTTTGATCCTCGAGTTGGGTAAATTGTAGTTGGGTTTTCTTCTATTCAAACACAGTTATAATTATGTTCACACTCCAACCTAATTCTTTGCGAAATAGTATGTAAAAATTAAACTGAAGATATTACATCTTCGCTTTAATTTTTGACAACGTAAACAACAATAACAGAGTTTTGTCTATGTATATTACTACCAGCTTAAGGTAATATTGGAGACAATAAAGGTTTATTATTTTCTATTCTTCTAATCCTTAACCTCAAGTTTTAATACAAAACAAATGAAAATCACACTAATATTATAAAGGCGAAAGTTTGTGAGTGTGTGTGGGTATATGTTTGTTGCTTTTTCACGCTCAAACGGCTGGACCAATTTTGATAAAATTTTGTGTGGAGGTAGCTGATACCATGGATTAACATATAGGCATTTTTTATCCCGATATTCTCACGGGATCGACATTTAAGCGGGTGAAACTGCGGGGCGCAGCTAGTCTTAAAATAAAATCCAATCATCATCATAATTTCAGCCAAAAGACGTCCACTGCTGTACATAGGCCTCCCTCAAGCACCGCCACTTTAACCGGTTCTGTGCTTTTCGCATCCAGAGGATTCCTGCGACTTTCAAAAAAGGTCATCGGTCCACCTTGTGGGACGCCAAATTAAAATGTATTAAATTCATAATCTTTTTAAAACAACTTGAATCTAAATATTATTATCATTTAAAGTTCTAACTGAAGGCTGTCATTGTCTTAAAATTTTCAGAATCTTGTTAAAATACTTGATTTGAAGTTGAACACTGCCTAAAAGTTTTCTTGAAGCATTTTGTGTGACTGTAATTTTGAGATACTGTAATTATTCAAAATTGTTTGCGAGTATTATGACGAGAACCAGCGATACTACTATACTACTAGAAGAGGGGGGGGGGGGGGGGTACTATTTACGAGAATCAGCGATATTCAATCAGATGCCCTAGCATGAATGCGCGTCGTCTTGATCAAAATATGATTCGCGACTTTAACAGGTACCTACGTATTTACAGAATTATAATCATTAGAGTCATTAATACATCTTTTTATTTAATATGTTAGATTTGTTTTATAAGAACAAATCTCTTATGGTAAAGTGCTTATGGAACAAATCTAACTTAAAGAGATATATAAATTATTCTAACGACTATAATTCTGTAAATACATATTCTATTATAGTCGCGAATCATATTTTGATCAAAATACAACCTGACACTGACCTGCATATTGCAAAAAACGTAAGAAAATTTGAATTTCGCGGTCTACCACTGCGCTTCACCTTAATGACGCAACATAGGATCGTTTTCTTTTGTAGAAAACTTTATTATTGGATATTAAACTTACTTACCTTACTGAATTAATTCGTACAGCAATATCCTTTTGAAAATCAAGCAATGCTTTAAAAGCTCTTTTTCACGGAAGTAAGTCACGTTTCGACTCCCATTTAATTAAGGCTTCGTCCATTAATTCCCCGTACCGACGGGCGATTTTTTCCCGCGACGATTTTTTATCGCGCGCTGGATTTTTAACTCTTAACTCTCTTAACCGAGCATTGAGAATCCAACAGAGTGCATCCCAACACGTCAAAGAAAATACTGTTGGATTTGCAACTCTCAGTAGGTACTTAACAGTGAAAGGCAATATGGTCTGGTATCCGCAAATATACGCAATTCGCGAATTTTGCTTACGGGTGGAAAAATCGACTATTTGATCCACCCCAGCTCCTCATGGTAAGCCAGCAGCAGAATACCAGTGTTTAACAGAGCGACTGCCTATCTGACCTCCACAACCCAGTTACTGGGTAACGCGATACCCCTTGGCAAGACTGGTTGTCTGACTTTCGGGTGTTCTGACTACCCAAAACGAATGTCAAAGATCTACAAATGACAGCGTTGGAAATCCAGTGCGCAATAAAAAATCGGCGGGGAAAAAATCGCCCGTGGATACGAGGGCTAATTGTGTTACTTGCTGTCGAATGCAATTGGACCCTTTGATCACATTGGAATCACGAATTTAAAAAAAGAATGAGTAAAACGTACCATAATATCATTCAAATGGAATGTTTTCTCGGAAACTAGGAAAGTCATAGTCTTTTTGCTTCAATGGTTTATAATTGGAGTGAGACTGATATTTTTGCTTCTTTATTTTTATTTTATTTTTTGAAACGCCTGTAAGTGGTATGCTTCGCCGAATGCGCGCGATCTTCGCGCCACTCGCACGACCATCTCCCCGTCGCCCGCAAAATCTCACACTCGGTAATGATCACAAACCTGTCTGTAAGCTGAAAACTAGGCGTAGGCGCGTGTACGGTGAGCTACCAGCTAGAAGGCAGTGCGTTGGCAACAAGCTGTAGCGGTATATACAATGCCACATGCAAAAAACGCGTCATACTGTCGTAACTTGTTAAAATGTTTGTGTTATCTGGTGTCCTCAGCTGCAAGGCCAAAAACAAAGCAAAAATGTAAAATTTTCGTGATCAAAAAAATCGCCAATACGGTTGAGCCGTTGTCAAGTGATGCGCTTACCAACGGACAGCATTACATTTTTATTTACACAAGGTGCCAGTACCCTTGCCAATACCCTTTCATGTATAAAAAACTAGTCGACTCAAACTTTTAAACGATGTATTGAATCCGGAATTAGTTGATCCGGCAGAGAACTAAAGTGGTCGACATACGAGTAGCTCACAGAATAAGTCCGTTTATACACGTTAAATAAATAAGCAACTTTAGGTGGCAATGGGTCGCCCATATTAGTCTGATGACCGTTGTACATGTGTTTTTGAGTGGAGACCGCGAATTGGCAAACGTAAGGTAGAACGTCCTCAGGCTAGGTGGAGCGATGACCTTCGCAGGGAGGCTTGTAACAGCTGGACGAGAGTTGCCGAGAATCGAACTGAATGGCGTGAAAGTGGAGAGGCCTATGTCCAGCAGTGGACTGCTGCAGGCTGGTGATGATGTTATGTTATATATGTAAATGTTCTTAGGTGACGCTGACACCACCATCAGTTGGTGGTTGGTGGGCCATCAGTTGGTCTGCCTGCTTGTTTGCCTAAGAAGCAGCTGAAATTTAACATCAGGAAGATATACTTAATATGGTCGCTCACAATGGGCCTTATAAGAAGGCTAAAAGTCACCCAAAGGGCAATGGAGAGGGCTATACTTGGAGTTTCCCTGCGTGATCGAATCAGGAATGAGGAGATCCGCAGGAGAACCAACGTAACCGACATAGCCCAAAGAATTGCCAAACTGAAGTGGCAGTGGGCAGGGCACATTGCTCGCAGAACAGATGGCCGATGGGGCCGAAAGGTTCTGGAGTGGCGACCGCGTACCGGAAGACGTAGCGTTGGAAGGCCTCCCACAAGGTGGACCGACGACCTTGTGAAGGCCGCAGGAACCCGTTGGATGCGAGAAGTACAGAACCGGTCGAAGTGGAGTTGCTTGGGGGAGGCCTATGTCCAGCAGTGGACGTCTTTCGGCTGAAACGATGAAGATATACTTATAGTAACTACATAAGTTAGATTTTACAAAGAACAACAACAAAAAAAAGTTAGATTCCAGAGAGGGGCAAATAGCTAACTAATAAAACCAGGAACTTTGCTTTGTAGGATAACTTCTAGTGAAAGAGTTCACCTGGACATGTACTATATATACTTATTTCTCCAGCCAAGAAACATTGTTGCGTTCCAGTTTAAAGGAATGTTGCAGTTGCACGAAGTTGCAGACACACGGGACTTTTCAACTTTGTCTCTTAGCTTGGTAACGAATTGGCAATTCCGTGTGTTGGAAGTGCAATCAATTTCCTTTTCTGTCACTTCGGTGTTTTCGAAACCAGAGGCCCTGCTGTGCGCGACATAAATGTAACGTAAATTCGAACGTTTATTGAATCGGAAATATAACTCCTCTATAGTACTCTTGGTCTCTTGGATTCTCATGTTGGGCAATGTGTTATTGAGTTTTTCCATTAGAATTTCTTAGTAACAGGCTATAGTTTGGAAGTTAGCGGTGTGATAACCCGTGCCTCGAAAAGCACGTGAAGCCGTTGGTCCTGCACCTGATCTCTTCCTGGTCGTGTCGGATTGCCGTCCTATCGGACTATGAAAGTTAAGGAATAGTGTGCACTTGTGTTTGTGCACACACTTGTGCAGTATAATATCTCCTGCGAACCAGGGGGTCTACTCCGAAGCGGTTAACCACTGTATCGTCCGAATGTTCGGTCATTTTCTACTACCATTAATTTCCTATATTGACTATTGGTCCCGACCAAACTGTGCCAATCCGAACCTTTTTAGAACCCTTAACCCTTTTTTTAGCTTTTTTTATTTTAAATTCGTAGTAGGACAACAATATTCGAATCAGAAAATGACCGAACATTCGGCCGATACAGTGGTTAACCGCTTCGGAGTAGACTCCCTGGCTAATCTCCGTGGGAATGAGAAAGTTTATAGTGGATAAGACAGAGATTAAAACAGAAGACGAACAAGCAGGAGTCAGAACGGAACAACTCGAAATTGGCCACCATGACCGAAATCGGTCGGGAGGAGGTAGGACCAGGGACACTGAAGAAGATGCGCCACTGTTTGTTACGATTTTATTGCCCGATATTCTTCAAAAATAACCTACGCTTTGAAACAGCAGCAGGAGCAAATTGGCCATGACAGACAGATATACAGTTAGACAGACATACAAGTCAGCCTATAAGGGTTCCGTTTTTTCATTAGGACATACGGAACCCTAAAAAAATACAAATGTGTGACTAATTAGTAAACTACATTTAATAACCCCCATCGTCCCACGAGGGGGGGTTATTAAAAGTAGCTTACACTAGTAGCGTAACTCAAGCCTATAAACGAACAAAAAGCCTTCATCTAACTAACAAAACAAAAATAAAATATTGCTACCACGATTGGCACAAAAGACCACTTTGGGCATTAGCTACTGCTCCCAAAGTGGTCCTCGTGACGACTTGTTTTTGAAGGTAGTAAAGTAATTAATAATGTACCTAATTAGTAGGTCAAAAAGGTTATAAAGGTAAAGGTAGGTTATAAAGAATTAATTAGAAATTCACTCACATGTATTGATGTAGGAAAATACATAAATTAATTGACGTCAGATAGTCAGAGAACTTTGTTGGGGCAACGACCAAGTTCATGGTTTTATGTATTCTAGTTTTGTTAGCACTATAAACCTTATTTTATATTTTCTGGGAATTACTAAATATTTATAAATATATTATTAATTAATTTAATTCTTTTTTATTATTAATTTGAATTATTATGTAATATTATGTTATAAATAATTAAATTAACTATTTTGTATTATTAATTTGAATTATTATATAACATTATATTATAAATTAATTAATTTAATTATTTTTAATATTAATTTGAATAATTATATATTTATTTATTATTTATATATGGGGTTTTTATTTTATATTTTTTAAGGATTCTCTTTTATATTCTTATAGCCGCAGTACCAATCATTCTCTATAGAAAAGGGAGGATCTTCCGACCAGACGGGTGTTGTGTCTGGTGGGCAACTGCCCGACGATTGATGTCGGGACATTGTATATAGTGTTACAAATTAGAATTTGTTACCTCTTACGACAATCTAGGTAGGTGGTTAGGTATTAAAATAAAAGTAAACAACACACTAAGTCATACACTGTATATTAAAAAAGGTTTAAATTCGAAATATAAGAAATTAATTAGGTAGGTTAATTTAAGTACTATTAATTTATTTATTGCCAGCCAGTTTAAATTTCGGTAGAAAGAGCTATGGGCGTGGGGAGTGGAGATAAACCCAGTACTGTTCTGTTATTAAAATTAAATATTATAAATTGAAAGTTCTAGATACCTAACCTTCCAGTTATTATAAAAACGTTACTAAATTATAAATGGGCGCCAGGGACAATAAGGGTCCCGGATCCCGGAGCCGATGAAGGTGTCCAACCATATACTTCCTGATGCACACCGAATGTCGAACCCAAGATCCTTAAGTAGAAGACCGGTTTCCACTATTGAAAACCGGACCTCAGTAAATAACCGGTTCTTATACAAACCGTATTAAATGTAATTGAATGTTCTATTATAAAAAAAAAACCGTCCCGCCTGCGCTGTCGCAAGACGGACTCCGCCTGCCGCACAGTCGTCTCAGCAAGAGGCTTGCAGCTGACTCGAGGGACGGGTCTCGCGTCCAGGCCCCAGACGCTACTCTCGATCCTGGCGGCGAGACGAAATTCTCGAGGTGCCTCTCCTGGAAACGACAATACGGAGACCTAATAATATAGTTTGAAACTAATTAACATTCCTTGAGGTGACCGGGCTTGGAAATCTAGAAGGCTAGAACATTAGCCAGTAACTATAGGAGCTACGAGGGTTACCCACGTGTCTGGGCTCATTCCCTTGAACAATATTTTAATCCCGTGGTTAACACTGAGGAATCCATGATAAATAGTCAGCGGGTGAAATACTCACGGTTGATTGATGAAGAAAGCACTTGACTGTGATCCTCGACTGGCTGGACAGTTGTCTGCGTGTGCGCAATTATAATCCTGTAAGTAATATTCATGGATCACGACAATATCCTTTTAACAGCCAGAGAAGGGCTCACAGACCACTTCCAAACACTATTTCAACAAATCCTTACCTTATAAAACAGGGAACAGAATTTGCTCCTGTATCGAGCACGTCTCAATGTAAAAAGGACGCTAACTTATGATTCTCATCCTGTCATGGAGATCAGCCGGAAATAGACGGAGCATTTCTAAAATTTCCCATAATGCAGGTAAAATGATACACACAGGGGGATGATAAACACGGCAGAGAAACATTACCACCACCAAGATACTTAATTCTTGAAAATCACTAACAACTACACAACGTGATGTTTGAACGCTGAAACAATAAGAATCTTCATGATCCAGACCAACAATCAAATTATTTTCAATTCCCAATCCTAAAAACCTGTCTAATTAACTAATTACCCCATAATCTCCATTCGCGCAGATTATGTTCTCCTCTCTGGCCACCCTATGTCAAAGACAATCCACAGATTAAAAATTTCTAGAAATATGTCTATGCTTAATGAAAAAACTACTTTTATTTCCGCTTTCGGTTATTTAGTTTATTATGAATTTTTACTGAAAGCTGAAAATTATGAAGGATTGCTCCATACGATATTATTTCGATGGTTAGCAATCAATATGTTAGAATATCGATTATACTACAACTGCGAATCGGCGACCGCCAGAGGTCGCCTTTAAACTGTCAAACTGACGTTCGACTGAATGACATATGAAATTTTGTATGTAAACATTGCAACTTAACCTTTCAATATTTAATCTAATTTATTGTGCAAACTTATTTAATAGGTTTTAGGAAAGTAATTAATTGTGAGAAAGTGATACCTAAAGAGTCGAGTGACAAGATACAGTTGAAGGAATGAGTCCTTCTATCAAGTGCAGGCCAAAGTCAATTGTACAAACTCCAATGAAATATAATACTCGGAAACCTCAAAATGTACTACTGATGTTTTCAGGTAAATGCTACTTTACTTATTAGTAACGCAGCTGTGTAGGTACAAAAAAAAAAACGTAACAGTACCTCCCCAACCACCAGAGATTTGACCCACTAGGGCAAATCTCGAAGCTGGCCCTCCAGCGTCAAAGCAGATTCCAAAGGACTAAGTACGCTTACAAAAATCTACAACGTTCATGCCTGAAAACAGGAACAAAGAAAGAGAAAAGGAAAAATATGGAAGCCGGTGTACGATTTCTATTTTTATAGATAAATGATACTATAATGGTAGTTAAGGTATATACATAAACAATACAGAATTCTTGTTACACTTCAAATATAGAGTAACAGACCGCTCTATTTAGGCGACATTGCAGTAGGCTTTTGTTGTCGGGTCTACAATTCCGCCCGTGTTATATGGCTTATTTTTAATTATCCATGTAACCAGTACGAAATATACTAATTTATGTTTTCATTATATATTACATAAACCTATGACCTAAAAGGGTTCTGGACATACTTCAAGTATAGAGTAACAACCCGCTCTATCAGGCGACATTGTAGTATAGGCTTTGGTTAACGAGTCTACAATTCCGCCCGTGTTTTATGGCTTATTTTTAGTTATCCATATGACCTGTGTAATATACATATACTAATTCTCTTGGAACGAGTCTAATCCATTTACAAACATGTAAAAGACAAGCTCCAAAGAGAGTAAAAATGTGTAAATAACTCCTAGTCTGACCTACTATATTTATATAGGAAAGACCACCCTACTCCATCGTACACCACCTTTCACATCATAAATGAGTTGACTGCCGCTAATAATGCTAAGCTGGAACAACAAAAATACATTAAAAGAAATTAAATGCTACAACGTAGTAAAAATTGGCTAACCGTCTTCCCTAAAAGGAATAATAATATGACGGTTATTCGGCCCCTAAAAAAAACCATCTTAAACAAATTCCATCAATGCAGCCTACACGCCCGCCATTATGGCCTCCAATCTCAGGACTTTCATTATGCTGCCTTACCAGCAATCCGGAGGTTATACACCCACCAGGGGTGTCAATCCAACAACAACCACAGACTACCAACAACTTTTAAACAATCGCCTTCCCTTCTAAATATAGTTCACAAATGTGAACACAGTTAAAACCTGTGTACCACAATGAACCGCAAAAACAGTGTAAAATATATTTAGCCACTGTATTTTAGCAGCGTGCATATACAGCACCCAATGCTAAAATAAAAATCAGCAACCACAAGGCATCTACAGCCCTCAATGGTCACTGCGACCAACTACTATATACTAGTGAATTTAAATTTTTGTTTAAATTCAAGTTAAATATTTAAAAAAAAATTAATCCTCGCCACCTGGCGATTTAAAATCCTTGATATGCCATGAGCCAAGGTTTTTACCGGAACTACAGCCTTCCAATTCATATACTAAGGGTGAAAGTTTTTTCCTAATAATACATCTCTCGTATTTAGGAGCTAATTTGGCCATAAAGAATTTGGAGGCGTCACTCTGGGGATATGTTTTCTTCCACACAGTGTCGCCTACCTCAAACTCCGCGTGCCTCCTACTACTATTATAATAACGAGCACTCCGTTTATGTGACTTGATGAGCGCGTCCTTTACTTTTTTGAAGATACTATCCAAAGCCCCTAGCTGATTGGCATATGAACTGCGGGAAGCGCAAGCTAGAGTGGGCTGTTCAACGGTATCATTGCCGAAGACATCACCACTACTAATTGCTTCTCTGCCATGTACTAGGAAGAATGGGGTAAAACGAGTAACTTCATTTGTGGAGGTGTTCATAGCGAATTGGATCTTTGAGATGTTAACATCCCAAGATCGATGATCATCCTCCACAAGAATTGATACCGCGGTCATTATGGTACGGTTATAGCGTTCCACGGTGTTCACGCTTGGGCAATAACGAGGTGTGAAGTGAACTTGAGGTATTTTGTACCTCTCTAGTAGTGAACGAATCTCATTACCCGTGAATTGCGTCCCGTTGTCTGCTATCACCGTACGAGGTATACCGTGTACCAGGAAAACACCGTCTTCTAATTTCTGCGCTATAGCCTTACCAACAGCTCTACGTAAAGGAAACAGTAAACAGTACTTCGTAAAACAGCACACGACAACTAAAAGGAATGTGAATCCCGCCCTAGACCGTGGTAACGGACCTACCAAGTCCATGCTTATGGTTTCAAATGGCTTGGAACAGTCCTTCGCATCACCTAAGAGACCGGGAGGAGGCAATTGTGAGTGTTTATATGCGGCGCACGTATCACATTTACCAACGTAGCTAATAACATCTTTATACATGTTGGGCCAGTAGTATCGGAGTGCAAGTCTTTTATAAGTTTTAAAAACTCCGAAATGTGGCGATAATTCGCCACTATGGTGGCTCCTTAATAATTCTTGACGATTGCCCTCCGGTACTACTTGCTTCCAATCATAGTCACTAGCCACCCCGAATTTATTTTTAGAATAACGGTAAAGTTTATCCTCTTTAATGATAAAGTTAGGGCACGATCTGGGCTTACTGACACATTTATCCCACAACCCCTTAAACCAAGTGTCAGTGTCGGTCACTTTAATTTCGAGCACCGGAACGCCACGAGATAAAGCATCTGGAACCACATTGTCCCTGCCTTTGCGGTGTTCAATAGTAAAGTTATAAGGTGATAACCGACAACCCCAACGGGCTAATCGACCAGATGGATTGGTTAAATTAAAGAACCATTTCAAACTCGAGTGGTCGGTTATCACTTTAAATGCAGAACCGCCTTCTACGTAAGGACGATAGTGTTCCACGGCGAAGACTACAGCGAGGGCCTCACGCTCCGTTGCTGAATAATTGCGTTCCGCCGGGTTAAGCGAACGACTGCAGTAGGCTATTGGGTGCTCCTCCCCATTGATAACCTGAGTCAGAGTGCCCGCTATCCCAAAACTGGATGCGTCACAATGAATCTCAAAAGGTTGAGAGAAATCTGGACAAGCCAATACTGGAGCAGACACCAATGCCTCTTTCAAGGTTGAGAACGCGGTTTCCGTCTCAGCCGTCCACTCAAAAGGCGGCGCTTTTTTGCTAGTACTCGTGAGTGCGTTTAAAGGGGCCGCTATCGAACTAAAGTTTTTAATAAAACGTCTATAATATGAGGCCGTTCCAAGAAACATTTTCACTTCCTTACGAGTTTTAGGGGTTGGAAAGTCAACAATTGACTGAACTTTCGACGGATCAGTGTGTAAGCCATGCTCATCCACTCTGTAACCCAGATATTTCAGTTCACGTCGAAAGAAACAGGACTTAGGTAAATTAATTGTTAAATTTGCCTGCCTTAATTTGTCTAAAACCCGTTTAAGAAGTGAAATGTGCTCCTCGAAGGTTGATGAACAAATAATGATGTCATCTAAATATACGAACACCTTATTACCAAACTCCGGGCCGAAAAGTCTGTCCATTAATCGTTGTTGGGTGGCTGGGGCTCCTGTCAACCCAAAGCACATAACTTTAAACTGGAACAAACCTCGACCGGGAACCGTGAAAGCGGTTTTTTCTTTGGATGAAACGGAGTCCAATTCGATTTGCCAAAATGCAGATTTTAAATCAATGGATGAAAGGTATCGCGCGTCCCGCAACTGGTCTAAGATGTGAGAGACGTAGGGTAGTGGATATGCATCTTGCTTGCTGACCGCATTCAGCTTTCGGCTGTCCAGACAAAATCTCCATTCCCCATTCGGTTTCGGAGTCAGTAGAACCGGGTTATTCCACGCGCTATTGCTAGGTTCCACCACTCCCATCTCCAACATCTCATCCAGCTGACGGTTTAGTTCCTTGAGGCGTTCAGGTGATAGAGGATAATAACGCTGTTTAATAGGAGGAACTTCTCCTGTGTCTATTTTATGACGCAACAGATGGGTACGTCCTAATCCTTTAGCCTCAAAGGAAACCTTTTCAAAATCTTTAATTAATAACTCCGCTTCATTCTTTTGATCTGGTGTTAATTCGTCAAACGGCTGTAGGTGCCTAACCTCCGAGACGCATGTATGACCTCTATTGTTTTTTAAATATTGTAAAGGTAATTTATTAAAGATTTTTGGTGCCAAATTAAAGGCCTTCCAAAAATCAACACCAAAAATCATCGGTGTAGTAATGTCGGGAATAATATAGAATTTAATAACCTTAGTCACTCCCATGAGAGTCACTGGTAAAAATAAATAACCCTCCACGGATGCCCGCGAATCATTGGCAGTTACGATGCTGCCCAACTGTCTATCGGCGTGTAGAGTAGCACCAGCCCTTATGAATTGTTGGCCAACATCGGAACCCAACACTGAAACGCAAGAACCCGAGTCGAGTAAACCGTAATACTGCTCATCGTATATAGAGACTGTTAAATGTGGACGACTATCGTCCGAAGTCTTATAATGTATTGTATCAACCCTTAGTGATTTTAAAAATAATTTTAAAGTTTTTAAATAATTGTCCCAATCGGACTTATCAAAATTTTGGCTGTAGTTCCGGAAATTTAGTTTTTTGAAATGCAGGTTGGACAGGACTGCTCAACCTTCTTCTTTTTACTGCACGTAGGGCACGATGGTGCACGTACGCCCTTCTTGCCGCAACGGTAACACACAATTTCCTTGGATTTACATTGTGATAACGAGTGTCCCTTAACCCTACAACGAACACAGAACAACGATCCAGAATCAGTTTGCACGGCTTCAACCCTTTGTGAACCCTTCGGGGCATGGTATGCCAAGTCTGCTGCAACAAAAGAAGACGTTGGTTTGGGCGGCTCATGGAACTGAGCCCTGCTATGGAAACCTAGCTCCAGTTGTCTACACTTCGCCTTTAACTCGACCAGCGTGTTGACAGTCATTATCGACAACCCCGATGTGTATTCCGGTCTCATGTTGTACTTGATCCGTGCTAAACGATCGCGTTCTGGAACCCTGTAGGATAGCCTATTATAAAGATTCTCCATTACTGCTATATATATACAAGACAGCTCAGTCGACCCCTGTGTTCTGTTCGTTATTTCTGAAACTAGACGCATATCGTAATCTGGCGGAGCGAAATCTGTGAGTAACTCCTTCTTCAGCTCCGCCCAATCACCAACCGACGCTTTTATTCCCCGGTACCACAATAAGGCTCCGTCCGAGAAAAGGTCTAGAGCAGATTCATGTAGGGAGGCTTCGCTAATTCCTCTGGCCTCGCAAAGCTCCTCCAGACGCTCAATAAACGCTTTCACACAACCTGAACCGTCGAATTTATGACCCAGGGTTTTAACTGTCTCTTTCCTGCAGGAAACGATGACGTCCTTCGTCTGCAAATTCGACAGTACATTCGGTGATTCCTCGGCGGAAGTAAACGACTGATGGAAGCTGGCGTTAAGCGAATCAATTTTTGCTAAATAACCGCTAAGCTGCTTGTCAACGGCTGCATAGTCGGTACTAAGATCAGTTGGGGGAGTAATCCTACTTAATCGATGATACAGGTGGAAACCTAAAGCCTTGACACGATTAAATTTTTTGAAACTGGAGGGGTACCTATCCAGTACTTCACCAATTTCTGGCAGTTTGGCCTTAATGGCTTGTAACTCTGTATTCGGGTCTATATTGGTCTCCACAATATCGTCGGAACATACTAATTTACTCAGATCCCTAATTTGAACACGTAGTTCCTCTACGGTTGAAGCTGGTTTCGCGTCTCGGACCAGTACTTCATATACGAGCTCGTCTTTGCGAAGTAAATTAAATGAAATGGGTCGTTCCATATTGTAAAGTCTTAAAAAAAATTATTGAAACTGAACTGAATTAAAAACTGGCTGTAACAATTTACAATCACAAGCAATGTGTAAATATTATCTATTATAAACGCCGTTACAAAATTTGCAGTCATATAGATTATGTAAGTTTGTATTTTAATAATAGGCTTTTATTTCCAAGGACAATCGTCTTGGAGTTATGTTATGTATGAGACACAAGTAAAATAAAATTGTAAAATGTAAATAGCAGCAAGAAGTGTAAAAGTATATAAAAGTGTATATAACGGTACAAACATAAAAACAAGAACACGATAACAAAGGATTCCGCGCGACGGTTTTTTTTTTTTAAATTAGAATAACTGGAAGGTTCTATAAACAGCACTCTGGGTTATAAGGCACAGCAATAGACGTAACCTCTATCTCCAACTAATACACACGTTGGTCGCCACTGTTACAAATTAGAATTTGTTACCTCTTACGACAATCTAGGTAGGTGGTTAGGTATTAAAATAAAAGTAAACAACACACTAAGTCATACACTGTATATTAAAAAAGGTTTAAATTCGAAATATAAGAAATTAATTAGGTAGGTTAATTTAAGTACTATTAATTTATTTATTGCCAGCCAGTTTAAATTTCGGTAGAAAGAGCTATGGGCGTGGGGAGTGGAGATAAACCCAGTACTGTTCTGTTATTAAAATTAAATATTATAAATTGAAAGTTCTAGATACCTAACCTTCCAGTTATTATAAAAACGTTACTAAATTATAAATGGGCGCCAGGGACAATAAGGGTCCCGGATCCCGGAGCCGATGAAGGTGTCCAACCATATACTTCCTGATGCACACCGAATGTCGAACCCAAGATCCTTAAGTAGAAGACCGGTTTCCACTATTGAAAACCGGACCTCAGTAAATAACCGGTTCTTATACAAACCGTATTAAATGTAATTGAATGTTCTATTATAAAAAAAAAACCGTCCCGCCTGCGCTGTCGCAAGACGGACTCCGCCTGCCGCACAGTCGTCTCAGCAAGAGGCTTGCAGCTGACTCGAGGGACGGGTCTCGCGTCCAGGCCCCAGACGCTACTCTCGATCCTGGCGGCGAGACGAACCTCTCGAGGTGCCTCTCCTGGAAACGACAATACGGAGACCTAATAATATAGTTTGAAACTAATTAACATTCCTTGAGGTGACCGGGCTTGGAAATCTAGAAGGCTAGAACATTAGCTAGTAACTATAGGAGCTACGAGGGTTACCCACGTGGCTGGGCTCATTCCCTTGAACAATATTTTAATCCCGTGGTTAACACTGAGGAATCCATGATAAATAGTCAGCGGGTGAAATACTCACGGTTGATTGATGAAGAAAGCACTTGACTGTGATCCTCGACTGGCTGGACAGTTGTCTGCGTGTGCGCAATTATAATCCTGTAAGTAATATTCATGGATCACGACAATATCCTTTTAACAGCCAGAGAAGGGCTCACAGACCACTTCCAAACACTATTTCAACAAATCCTTACCTTATAAAACAGGGAACAGAATTTGCTCCTGTATCGAGCACGTCTCAATGTAAAAAGGACGCTAACTTATGATTCTCATCCTGTCATGGAGATCAGCCGGAAATAGACGGAGCATTTCTAAAATTTCCCATAATGCAGGTAAAATGATACACACAGGGGGATGATAAACACGGCAGAGAAACATTACACCAAGATACTTAATTCTTGAAAATCACTAACAACTACACAACGTGATGTTTGAACGCTGAAACAATAAGAATCTTCATGATCCAGACCAACAATCAAATTATTTTCAATTCCCAATCCTAAAAACCTGTCTAATTAACTAATTACCCCATAATCTCCATTCGCGCAGATTATGTTCTCCTCTCTGGCCACCCTATGTCAAAGACAATCCACAGATTAAAAATTTCTAGAAATATGTCTATGCTTAATGAAAAAACTACTTTTATTTCCGCTTTCGGTTATTTAGTTTATTATGAATTTTTACTGAAAGCTGAAAATTATGAAGGATTGCTCCATACGATATTATTTCGATGGTTAGCAATCAATATGTTAGAATATCGATTATACTACAACTGTGAATCGGCGACCGCCAGAGGTCGCCTTTAAACTGTCAAACTGACGTTCGACTGAATGACATATGAAATTTTGTATGTAAACATTGCAACTTAACCTTTCAATATTTAATCTAATTTATTGTGCAAACTTATTTAATAGGTTTTAGGAAAGTAATTAATTGTGAGAAAGTGATACCTAAAGAGTCGAGTGACAAGATACAGTTGAAGGAATGAGTCCTTCTATCAAGTGCAGGCCAAAGTCAATTGTACAAACTCCAATGAAATATAATACTCGGAAACCTCAAAATGTACTACTGATGTTTTCAGGTAAATGCTACTTTACTTATTAGTAACGCAGCTGTGTAGGTACAAAAAAAAAAACGTAACAATAGTAAATGCTGGTTGCGCGGTAAACTCTGCTTGCGTGATGCAGGATTTTGCAAGACGTCAGTGTGATGCGTAGTGCGCATGTGGCAATGTAGATGCCGCCACATTCTTTGTAGTTATTAAGAGGTCCGAGATGACATTTTAAGTACATTATCACTCTTTTCTTCCAAACAGAAACCAAAAGCTCATTCTAAACTCGCTTAACTGTTGGAAGGCAACCGGAGTTATAGACTTTAGCAGACAACTTTTACAGTACCTAACAGTCTAGGTCTGATACGATGTTACTAAGTCTGAAACCGGCGTTGATGACAAAGAGGTTGTAGGTAAATAGGTAGTCATGTGATAGAGATATTTTTTTTAAATAAACTACGAAACTATTTTACGCTTAGGGGTTCATGTGCTGAATGCTGAATTTATGGTTGCAGTTTGCTCCTGACCCTGCTACCTCAAATGTTGTCTTCTGTCGGCAGTCCCCATTCCCCACGCCTACGTTTTTAGGGTAGGTTGATGATGATGTAATTAGTCAACATTTTTTTGTGAATTAAATCCATCCATACTAATATTATAAATTCGAAAGTAACTCTGTCTATCTGTTACCTTTTTACGTCTAAACCTCTGAACGGATTTCGATAAAATTAAGCAGAGGGATAGATTGCATCCCGGGGAAGGACATAGGATAGTTTTTATTCCGATGTTCTAACGGGATCGAAAGTTACGCGAGTAAAACCGCGGGGCGCTGCTAATAAAGAGATAAATAAAACAATCAAACTTGGCACGTTAAATTCAAAATCGTTATTTATTCTTAATTCCAAATGACAGGTAATGACACTTTCTTATACATCACTTACGTAAGAATATATTTCACATTATTTTTATTTACATTTAAACATTATTGTACTCAATTGGTATACTTTTTTATTAATTTTATTTATCAACTTTGATAAATATCAACTTTTAATTTAGTTTTTCAGCTGTTTATAGGAAATTCAAGCGTGATGATACACGAAATCAGTTTAACAATATTACTGATTAATATTATTATTGCATAAAATTCCATTAATAATACATTAATAACATTAGAGCATATTTGTAAATGGTTATTACAAAAACCATCGTTAGATTAAAATGAGAGAGGATTTAATAATACATAATTAACATTAACACTAATTTTGTCGCCAATAAATGAACTCATTAAACTATTATTAATTCTATCCTACAGCGTTATCAGAAAATGCTTCGTTTTACAAATAATTTAGTGGAAATAATATAGTTGAAGTTTACTAAGAAACCGATGGATGTTCTGGACTGAAATTTAATTTAATAAATGAGCCGTTTGTTTTCTATTAATAAAATTAAATTTTATTCGAGAACATCCATCGGTTTCTTAGTAAACTTCAACTATATCCGACGATCCTGTATACTTATCTCCTTTGTTGACTGTCTGTTAAAATAATCTATAATCCTCCTTTGGCTTTGTCGTAGTCGGGTAAAAACAAGAAAACATTCCTTTCTGTAATCCTAGATGGTCACTTTGTGCTATATCCCACAGTCTTTCAAATATTTTCTTGTTTGATACTTTTCAGTTATGTTTCCCTATATTAGTGTTAATATTTTTCTTATCCATTTTGCCAATGACCTCGTCTACAAATTGGAATGCAATTTTTTGTTATCTTTGTTCATGTTTGCATTTATAAACAGAATAGAATACTTACTCTTTATTACGTACAGTCGCCAGCACATCAAGCTACTACAATCTGGCAAATTTCTTTAATAGATTTTTAACTTTATCGCTAAAGCATAAGGTTCAAAGTTGATTGGAAAAATTTGACAGTTTCGGGTAGCTTTACAAGGGGTGACACAATGGTCGCTGGGAAGTGTGTTAGATGGTGGGATTAATACACGAACAGTGTAATTTTTACCTAAAAATGGATAATACACGATATTTACTTTCACTTACAAACCGATTAATGCAGGAACAATCTAGTTTTAACCAAAAAAATCCACTGTTTGTGTATTAATTCCAGCATCTAACACATTAATTTCATAAACGCAAACATGAAGAAAAATAAGTAACTAACATAACAGTAACTACACAAACTGTGGTAAGCGTGTTACTTTCAGCTTAAAATGTGACCATGGAGAGTTGCAAACTTCGCCGTTCTAATATGCGCCAAGTTTCCCTTATCTTGACAGAATTGTAGGCACGAGTAACTCTATACAGATATTAAGGGGGCTTAAGATCTTTGTTTAATATGTACACTAACTTGAGGAACCGTTAGCACATCAAGCTACTACAATCTGTTAAATTTCTTTAATAGATTTTCCACTTTATCGCTAAAGCATAAGGTTCAAAGTTTATTAGGAAAATTTGACAGTTTCGGGTAGCTTGATGTACTGGCGTCTATACATACATAAGCCTAAAACTTCAAAATAATGAAGTGTCAAAGAAGCAGTTTTGATGTCTTCGATCAATAATAGTACTAGATTTCCGATGAGCACATCAAAAAGGCCCAGAAAAATAAGACCACAAATAATGTTGTGGTCTTATATTGCAACATAGTTTTTTCAACCTTAATGCTTAGATGTTATGTTTGATTTTTCTATAAATATTTTTGTTGTTATTTTAAAAATACGTTTACTTTTCAATCAAAGTAGTAAATATATTGCAAACGATAGTAAACTTTATGTTAGAAAGGTAAGGTTTATATTCATGTTAGTAGTACGCAAACGCGGCCACTTGAGCGATGTGTTTTTATTCCTGATCCATAATCAAGTATCGAAGTTTAAGACATATCAGTATACTGGCCATAATTTTGGTGTTCCCCGACCATTTAAAAAAGTGCAGGGTGGCTTGATTGTGGAAAATCATAAAAGGATAACATTATGAATTATAATATGGCGAAGACAGTCCGTGTTTTTCTTTATTTCGCTGCACTACGTAGGTATAATCAAAGAGATTGGGATTGGATATGGATTGGATTGATTGGTATTTTAGCACAGACAAAAAAAAAATAACTGAAAAATGCTTCACCAATCGGATTAGATACGATTAACTTAACACTTAACTGTCCATTATGATTCATAATGTTATCCTTTTATGATTCTGCCAAAGTGGCCTTTTTAGTCCCCCTGATTATTACACAATGTATATTTGTATGTATGTGTCATGATTTTTTTCTATTGTAATAAAATTTAATATATACACCTGCGCCATGCTGTTTTAATAACTTTCGACTCAACTTATGTTAATGTACGCTAGCTCAACAGTAAACCAACATTGTGTTTTGCAGTGCCCTAACCCTAAGGAACCCTTCATGTGCAAAAACCGACAATTAATCATGTAACATGTGTGATGTGCATGAGAACAAATAAATTACGGTAACACATCGTCAGTACACACTCACAGTGAGAACGGTACTTAATAATTGCGGAAAGGAATACCTCGCAGACCTTAGCACGGACATAAAATATCGCGGATCGCACTGGATTCTCAACTCTCGGTGTAGAACTTAGCATTGAGAATCAAATAGAGCGCATTCCAACGCGTCAAAAAAACACACTGTTGGATTTTCTACTTTCGGCCTTAAGCATTGCGTTAAAAATCCAGTGCGCCGAAAACAATCGCCGCGAGAAAAACATGCTCGTGCGAACCTGGGCTAAGTGTATTAAATGCTTCTCGATTCAAAGTTCCTTAGCCCTCCTACTGTGTAACTTGTATTTCCTTTTATGTATTATGACCATTCCATATTAATATTTGCCTTATAATGGTGGTTCATTCCATTAACCAGAACGTTGATATTTGAGTCGTGCTAGTCAAACGGTTAATCTTCATGATTGTGATTTTTCGACTCGTTTTCTGGAACGATATTCACGCGTAGATCATTGATCATATCTGTCACTTAAAAAACTTTAGCTATTGTTAAAGTATCATCTTTGAATTATGACGAAACTATAAATGTATGCTTCTAGCTAGATTATGAAAACGTCTACCTTTATTTGTCAAAATCGGAACTAATCTGAAAAAATCTGTCAAGTTAGATTTCAACTCGGAAAGTAGTCTTAGGGAGACTACTTTTTGGAACTTTGGAAGGTCTTGACCGACTGGACAAAATCTAAAGGTACCTCAAAAAGTACAAGGTCGAAACTATACATTGTGTATTCACAAAAATCAACGAGTTATTCTACATCACAAAAAACATAGAAGGTCAGCTGCATATAACGAGCGAAAACGCAACCACACATAGGACATGCTTCACGTACAGCAAGTGCAAGCGCCCCACGACTGGCAAACAGCTTGGTCTACACCAGACGATCGAAATTTGGATCGGCGCTCCACGTTCTACGATCATGGAGTGCCGATCGTGGATCGGAAATTCTTTCGCACGATCCGTTTTAAACCCGCAGTCCTGCCGCGTGCTCCAGTGCTGATCCATTTAGCTAGTTTAAGTTCAGTAGAACATCATCGCATTATCCATATTACCCGATCGCCCGATAAAACCGACAGCGCAGCGCTCGGATCAGCCGCTCCACGGAGCACGCGTGAACTCGGATCGCGCGCGGCACGTCCACACTGACCGCGAATTTGGATCGCGATCCTGCCGCGCCCAATCGGAGCGCACTGGATTGTCCGGTATGGATCCAGCTATGCATGGAGCCGACCTTCTGTACCTATTTCGTGAATACTCCATAACTTAACTCCTTTTATCAACAAGTACGTGAGGTTCTACGAGTATACGATCTATGTATGGCTGGAAAGGCCTATTATACGGAACGACTCATCCATTCTCTTTAATGTTACCTTACCTTTTGTTAACAGGCTTTTTGCCTTGTGTTTATTTCCTTATCTCATTTGTTACAAGATGAGTACCCTTGAATTACATGCATCAGGACCGGTGAAATATATGCCAGGCAAAATTTTGGTAGCGTTAAAATTTTGTACTCATATTTTAATGAAATATAGCTTGTTCAGTGTGATTAAAATGCTGTTTACTTTACTGTATGTACATTTTAATTCATTATGATAATATTATGCTTTGATGAAAAGCTTAAATCAAAATGATACGCATTTTATTGGTTACCTACAGTTAAAATCATACAGGAATTAATCCAATTTGGAAATAAAAATAAATTCAATGAATACAGCTGCGATTTGAACATGCTGTAATTTTGAATAAACATAAATAAAATATGAGAATAAAAACATATTGTTAGTACAAAAATACTCGCACTAGATCCAGTATTCGCGGTAATTAATAGATTCTATTGATTATCCATCAATGATAAAATGACCACGTATCCAACAATGCACTAAATGTGAGCAGCGCCAGGCCTACATAATTTATGCGCGGTAAATCGTTCAGCCTACAACCACCACTTAATCCAATCAGATTCAAATACAGCAGTGAAATAAAGTGAAGAGATAATAGCGAGTACGCCTACATAAAACCTAAACAAATATAAAACTTTATAAACAAAACTTCACGTGACCAGAGGGCTAAGTGGTTTTTTGACTAAAAACACAGCATTGCCATTCCACGTGTCAATGCTGCCAGTCTTCTGGGTTCGTTTCGGATGACAGCAATGCAAACGAGTACTTCGACGCCTAAGTGTCCTTTTGTTTTTGTATTTATTTGTATAGTTAGTTAGTCATTTAATATGCTCGTAGTACCTAGTGTAAAAAGTTAGTGGTGTTAAATATTGTAAAAGTTACAAATTAAATAAACTCGTTTTGTTCTCTTTTGCTCTATTGAATAATACGAGTACTGACAATACGACATATTTGTCAATAAATACAAAATTTTCACGACATAGTACTGTTTAAATTAATAAAGCAGAAAATGTATAAAATTAACTTGTAAAATTGTAGGTTTGTCCAGTTCTTGCCTGCCACCTGTCGCCTGTCGGTTTTATTAAAAATGGTGCAGGTAATATTATTGAATACGACCCTTAAGGATTACGTAATACTATAATTGAAATTCATCGAGCATATTACATTTCAGAACGACACCAGGTGGCATTAAAGAATTTTCACGTATTTAACAAAAAAAAAAACATCTCTTTCAAATACTTCCTTCCAAATAAATGTATTGATATCGAGACGCAACGAGTACATAAAGTGTCATGTTACATCAACACGAACATTAGCTTACAAGAATACATTTTTTACTTACTAAAAAGTAAACCAATTATAGACTGTAGAAACAAAAGCAACTTAAGGCTAGAAAAATATATTCACAAATATGGAAAGAGTTCCAAATAGCTCTAGAGTACTATCAGAAATCGAGTTCAGCATAAACACGATTGCAAAAGTTGTTAAAATTGCGATATGGAATGGCATGTTGCCAATCCATCGTATAGTTGTACTACAGTATCTGAGTCGACCTAACATTTGCATGTAACGGTGAACGGTAAAATACATGTACTTTTACTGGTATAAGTGCTCTTTAAAACTTAAAGTCGGAAACATTTTGAGGAAATTCTTAATGCTCTCGGCAAAAACCAAGTCGAATCGTTGAGACCCTTAAGAAATGAGCCATTTTTAATCCTGTTTCCTATCTACAGCTGAAAATTATTAACATCAGAGAGTATTGTTTATACACAGAAAATTAGTTACAACAATATAAATTACTTTTTAATACAAATAACGTTATCCAAACTCCTGATGATTTTGTACGACGAGCATTCTTAAAGCGATAAAGACCACTAGCAAATGTATGAGTAAATGAGTTTGGGAAGTGGCTGCCGAAGAATTGTTGCCGTGTTGCATAGCAGCTGGGGTTTCACCTGTAGACAATGGAAAAAGTATTCATGTTAATCAACATCATATAAATCTTAAGAGAGTCCGCAGTTAGATTTAATGTTCAAATATAATCATCGTAATGGACGAGCGATGGATTCATGGCTTGCACAATACCCTTTGTTCAGTAAAGGATTAAATGTTACCGTAGCCGTACAATGGACGCAAGACTTTTGTATATTTGGATCATTCTTTTCACTAGCGTACATCAAAGATTTTCTAGAGGAGCTCGTGGCTATGTAATAACATCCGCACGGGTCGATCGGTCAGGTTAAGCTACGCTTGCCGCGGAGATGGGTGAATCTTTACATACTGAGACCCATCCGTGCTTCGGAAAGCACGTTAAACTGTTAACCGGTTGAATGCCGTAATTAAAGAAACAATTAAAAAGCCATTGTGTCTCGAGTGGATCTACGTTCCGGCATACTAAGGGTTAATCCCGGCTGTCGTTCTTGGATCTTTGACAGTCGTTACGGTTCGTCAGAAACCCAAAAGTAACCAGTCTTACTAAGAGGTATCGGTGTTACCCAGTAACTGTGTTGTAGAGGTCAGATAGATAGTGGATCTATGGAAAATACTGGTATTCAGCTGCATCATGCATGCTTGCATGTTAGACGGGAATCCGACCCCAAGGTACGTAGTTAGGAAAAAGCTATGTAGATTGATTGACATCAAAGATTTTCCACTATCAGATAAAATATATTTCCTCCTTCTTCACCAGTAAATCCATTTCTAACATTAACACTATTATCGGTTCTCGAAGTCGCTACACGGAAAGCAGTTCTTCTAAGTCTTTTAAACTCGCAGCTTCATATTATCTACTTTATAGCTTAGAAGTCTTCATCTTCCGAATACACTTCGATATCGAAATCCTGCTTTATAACTATAGGAACTCCTTTTAAAACTTACCTGAAATTTATCAGGCACGTCACATCTTTATCTAGCATGCCGAATTTCAATTTACCGGCTTCAAAAGGGAGGTTGATTTTACTATAGAGTCATTTGAATAAATTTTAAGTTTGTCGTGATAAAAATTAATATAATCGTTCTTGGGAGATTTAATTGGTATCATCATTTGTGATGTAATTTATATTTTGAGCAATGTAGGACTACAAATTGTGAATTATGTAGGTGTTATGTTTTGCCAATATTGACTGACATACAGGTGATTAATATGATTAAAAACTATTAAAATGAGAACTGTTAAATTACAATGATAAAATTACAATATCGTTATACGAGTATTTGAGAACCTAATTGTATTAACGCATGCAAATTAAATTGTATTACAATAAAAGGTCACATTCATTTCATGTCAAAATTTAAAGTCAATTCAATTCAAAAGGTTAGTATTAATATTAAAATAGATGTTAGCATTATATAATAATAGAGATTTTTCATTATGAAGCTCATATAGAGTATAATTAAATCTTTCAAGTAGTAGCCTGTTAAGCGTTTTTTTTTAAACTGGAGAAGTTTATAACCCTGTCAAAGAAAAAAAATAAGCGTAGCATAATCAACCTATATTGTTCCCACTGCTGGAACACAGGCCGCCTCTTTGTGATAGGGGGTTGGCCATAATCCACCACGCAGGCCCAGTGCGGGTTGGTTGATGTCATATGTCTTCGAATTTTTGATTCTAAGACATTCCGGTTCCCTCACGATGTTTTCCTTCACCGTTTTTGAGACCAGTGGAAATTAAATAATTTACACAAAGTAAAGTGCCTGACTAGGTTTGAACCTGCAAATCGTAATTCGCGGCCGGTACCACTGGGACACCATTGCTGTCAGACAATGACAAAGGAGATCAACCAGCTATGCATGAGTAAGTTACCGTAATTATACATAATCTATCTATCATATTCGTCTAACCGTCTTCAAAAAACAATTTAATTTTAAACTTTATTCTTGGTCTCTTATTACGCATCAAGTACCTTTACGACTTCAAGAACTGAACAGAATGACAATAAAGTAATTACTCCGCTGGAATTGACAACAAAAACTTTGTAATTATTAAGAGCCTTATTTATCTACGAACGGATTGTGGCTTATTAGTCGATTCACACGAATATACTCGCCCGAAATGGGCGAATCGTCGCTTATAAATAATATGATTTTTTCTATAGGCGACTCGATGAAGCCATATTTTTTTATTTTAAGAGTTCAATATTATAAAATGTGTACTTTTGCCTACTCCTCAAAGAGAGGAGGCCTGTGTCCCAGTAGGTACTGGGAACATTATAGGCTGATTATGTCCACTTTTAGGTTTTTACGTATGTGTAGGTTAAGGTACGCTTGCCGCGGTTGGTCCGTGGATGGGTGACCATCTTTACACCCCTCCGCGCCTCGGAAAGCACTTTAAGCCGTTGGTCCCGGCTGTCATTCTTGGATCTTTGACAGTCGTTACGGGTCGTCAGAAGCCCGTAAGTCTGATAACCAGTCTTACCAAGGGGTATCGTATTACCCAGTAACTGGGTTGTGGAGGTCAGATAAGCAGTCGCTCCATGTCAAATACTGGTATTCAGCTGCATACGGTTAGACTGGAAGCCGATCCCAACATAGTTGAGAAAAGGCTAGGCAGATGATGATGATGAATATTTAACTCTTATCACTTCTGTGCGTTAGTGTCGTTTTCTCTATAATTTATTGCAGAAAATTCGAAATGTGCCAATTGCCTAAAACATAAAATATTATTCAAAACTGACGATTCGCCCTTTTCGGGCGTGTTAATTCGTGCGAATCGACTAATAAGCCCGAATTGTGTGTACACTAAAATTGTCTAATTTTTCATGTTTTTACGAGTCTTTCCAAGGATTAAGATCTTCCGCAGATCTAATTACGAAAAGAGACTTTGTTTCTGTAACTGCGTTATACCTCTAAAATGTCATATTTTCTTTGTTTTCTATTACATTAAGCTCATTGGCCCTTGTAGCTATGTCGCCTAATTCTTTTCTTGGAGCAGCAATGAAATTGTTTCTAAAATGAGTTTTAAAATTTATCATTTATGCCAAGTATTTAATAAAGTTTGGGACGAATATTCGGGTTATTGAATGAAATTCCTGTTTGTACTTTTCACTTTACCAATATCTTCGGAGTAAATGAAAAAGATAATAATTGTTAGCAATAGAAACATTCCGGGAAAAGGAAGCGAAAGAACTGTAAATGTTTGCTTATATAACAATAAATACTTTTCTTTTATTATATATTTTTTATTGGATGCTTATAAAATATAGAATGATGCCATTACTTTTCCTTGTTATTTAATATCATTTTTGTAATATAATTTTGCTTACCAATTAAAGATCATAAGCACACGTATCAAATCGTAAAGGGATCGGCACCGTATCGCCTTTCGCCTCGCCATCAAACAGGCGCGCGTCAACCTAACTTAAGCACGTAACGAAATGATGCTTTGCATCCCGTTAGTCCGTCCGTCCGTTCCCGGGGCCCGTTAGTGCCGAAGCCTGCGTTCAGCAGGATTGTCCGAGGGGGTTACCGCTGGCCCGGAACATAAAGGGCTAAGGAAGGAACACGGGTGGGTTTTAGTCAGTAAGAATCTGACACTCCCTCCCCAGTCTGAAACTTTACGTAATTGAAATCCTCGTTCAGCTAATAGTTAAGTGTGAGGCATGATGTTAACCTTATGCCTGATACGAAACCCAGACAACAGAATTGTTTGGTTGGAAAATAAATGCTTTGACTTTGAGTATCAAATATCAAATGTACCTAGTACTTTATGTACCTAGTACTTGTCTGAAATCAAATTCTCGTTTCATACAGAGTGGTGATTTATTCACCTGTATCCGTCAAGAGGGTGTTTCTACCTATCATTCTTAACAACTTTCGCTATGAAACTAATAAAAAAATTGTAAAAAAAACATAATATATATATATGCATCGAAATAGTCTGTCTACTGGAAATTGATAATTTTTTCACGAATCGGGTAAGAGTTTCGCAACGATAGTTGTCTAAAATGACGGGTAGAATAATCCCCTTGACGGAAGCAGGTGACTAAATCGCCACCCTACATTTTCATCAAATTTTACGCCAGTTTCGTTAGAATCAAATAGATTTTTTCGTGTCTCATCTTCTTGTGAAGGACTATCTATAAACCTGTTGCGGTAATGCCTATTTACAGGGTTTTGATTCTCGCTTACTTCACAGGCAAAATATTTAATCGGAGCTATAACGTCTATAATTAGTAATAATTAAAGAACTGTACCGACAAAGCTCAGTTATCGAAAAGTTCAATAAAATTTATTTGTAATTAATTCAAAACTCGATTTTCCAAAGGACTCTTCGATTTTTTTTACGCGCGTTTCTGTTCAGAACGGTGTTTGTGTGCGTGAGAACTAGACGTTGTGCGTGTAGACTAGCGTCTAAATGCTCATCACTGATACTATCTCTGTCAGACACGATGCCAGGTGAGACAACACACGCACATATATACAAACTTACACTCATAAAAACCTCCCGACATACTTTTACTTTTTAATCGTTTTATTTACTTTTACTTTAATAAAGAGCTCACTAATTGTTTGAAACTTTTGTAACTTGCTGTGATATCAGATGTAAGCTATCAAAAATATGTAACCTCGAGCAGGTGGTGACCTGGTGACCTGTATTACAGGTGTACCACAGGCACCAGCGATCCACTGCCAAAAATCGTCAACTATTTCTTGTGTGTAAAATATTATTTGTATCTTTTTGGCTTGTGGTGAGAAAAAACACTTATTATTGCTTGCTTCTTGGCCATGCCCACCAGTGATTTCGAGCTCGACTAGTTCCACCTTAAACGATGTTTACGGGAATCATCGTGTTTTTTTAACATTAAGAATTTTTATTAACTTATTTACCGATTCTGCTGATAAACTAACAAAAATTGCGTAAATTGTATGAAAAACTGTATAATATTGTACATTTTAGCATCGTGAACAAAGCACTGAATCATGACAATAGAGCTGACATTGACGGCAAATTTTCAAAGTAATCTTGAAGAAATTTTAAAGAATTACTCGAATCCAAAACCCTTCTAAGTCTCGAATGTATTCTAGTTATTTGCGGTAGGTTTAGCTTGGATCTTAAAAGGCTTACGCTGCTCAAACGACGTCTGTTGATAGGTTTCTGAACTAAATGTTTTGTTGAACCTTTTGTGTGTCTTCTAATAGAGTTTCTTGGAAATACCTTTGGTTGTGTCCAGAGGACGGATATCTTTGAGTGTGCACAAACGGTGTTCCTCTAAGCAAATAAATAAAATTGAAGTGTCTGTTTGTAATGTCATAAGAACAGCTTTTTACTAAATGAAAGTACTCGTATATACGATACGTATTTAACAATTTATTTTTTATTTTTTGTCTGTCTGTCTTTTCCGGTTTATCTCCAAAACGGCTGGACCGATTTTGTCGGGAGTTTCACTGGCAAATAGCTGATGTTATAGGGAGTAACATAGGCTTAGAAAAATAATTATTAAAGAGACACATTTTTTTAAGACATCCAAGCGAACAAAGTCGTGGGAACAGCTAGTAAGTACAATTAATAACTGTGGTTCTGTTCTACGGATTACTTTGAAAACAAACCATAATGTTCTTTTGCTTTTTACTCAGTCCTAAATAAACAATATCCTTCCTCCTGGAAGGATGTAACCTTCCAGGAGGAAGGATATTGTTTATAATTGACATACACATACCTCCTTCCTACCTCTATACCTTTATACCTATTTCGTTCACTAATTGTTTTATTTGTAAAAACAACATCAACAAGGAAAATAACGAGGAACCCGGTCAGATCTTTGGCTTTCAAACTGCAGCGTTTGGATAGCTTGCTGCAACTTTGCTTTTAACAACTAACGCCTGAAATTAATAATCTATCCAATCCATTACTTGGGCAAAGCTTGCCAATAACCATAGTGCCCGTTTTCACTAAAACTAGGTAAGGCGCTGTTGGATTTTCAACTTACAAAGCTGAGCCAAGCGTTTGAAACTTCATCAGTCCGCCTTTATTTATTCATTCTTTTAGGTTTCGTTTAGTGTTAATGAAAACGCCCCATACTTTTGCCATCTTGAATCCGTGAGAGAGCGAATCACAAGCTGTATTCAAAGACTGGGAGAATGAGATACGTTATTAATTTTGGACACATAATTCAATTAATCTATAAGGCTATAATATGTTTAGATGCTCAAGCAAGAATCTTGATTCAAATCAAATCTACAGGCCTATCACTTAACTGAGATGTTGGATGAGGTAACTGCGCGTTGTGTGAGGGGTGTTGACGCCCGTCAGCTGGCGAATGACTGATTTCTTGCGACACGTCACCACTCCCTCCCGCACCGCACAACTACCTCTGGGACCGTCGCAGTTAAATGGTAGGCCTGTACAGTCCTTTGACTGTTATACCTCTGACAGCAGCAACCGAACTGCAACCTTATTGTATCGTAGATAAAGATCACTTCAATTTGAAAGATTTGTCAGTGACAGCAATCTCAGTGTCACAATTATAAAAAGCAGTTTGATAAAGACAGTGATACAAAATTAGAGGTAAAAATACTGAAAGGACTAGAGTTTTAATTCGAAATTCATGCGTCGTTGCATTCCACATTAGGAGAGTATTTTGTTATAGAATGTAGATACTTACTTTGTACAACATGGACAGTTACTGAAGCTGCTTTAGCATTAGCAGGCACGCAGGTATAGTTGCCAGCGTGGCGTGGTTCAGCCTTGCCGATCACCAGCTCGCTGGTTTGTCGGCCATTGTGGACGCTCACGCCATCTGTAGGAAGAAATTGGAGTTTTAGTATTATCAGTTGTCAAGAACATAAATAAAAACAAAAGTACATCGAGTTTTAAGAACGTGTTTTAAATGCAAATTGAGCATAATTCTGTTAAGGGAAAGTTGAATTTCTTAACGTAAAAGATGTGCTCAATATTACTATAACAAGCTTGATGAAGATGACAAAACACGAAGGACCCAGAATAACCAATAAATCTGCCTAGCCTATTTCCAACCTTATCGGGGCCAGATTCCAGTCTATCTGAATGCAACTGAATACTAGTATCATGGAGCGACTGCCTATCTGATCTCCACAACCCAGTTACTGGGTAACACGATACCTCTTGGCAAGACTGGTTGTCAGACTTTCGATCTGAAACCCTGTACTTATTTTTCTGGCGATCCTTCAGGAATAAAAACAACAGAAAAAGCGGATCAAACCGTAATGAGAAAGTTTATAGTGGATAAGACAGAGATTAAAACAGAAGACGAACAAGCAGGGGATCGAGGAAGGGAGGGGGGGGTGCCGTTCAGGGATCAGACCGGAATAACGAGGTATTTCACTCAGAGCACTACTCCTTCTGAGGCACGGAGGGGTTTCAAAATGTAAAGTGTGGACCCATCCACAGACAGACCTCCGCAAGTGTTGCTTAACCTTGAAGATCGACACGTGCGACCTTTATTATTTTTCCACAAGCCCTTAACTACAGATAGAAGAACCGTATTTACCTACTCAACGTACGTTTCCTTTTGATCCACAAACAAGTCCTTGATGGTCTTACGTTTGATAAGTTATATTTTCCTTCAGTCAAACAACGTTTCTAACTTGATACAGAATTTTAGATAGGTAGATTGGAGGGGCTCGTCAGTAAATAATAACAGACGCACGGATCGATCGATGGTTAAGCTACGCTTGCCGCGGTTGGTTCATGGATGGGTGACCATATATTACGTACCGAGACCCCTCCATCATCATCATCATCATCCGCCTAACCTTTTCCCAGCTATGTTGGGGTCGGCTTCCAGTCTAACCGGATGCAGATGAATACCAGTATTTTACATGGAGCGACTGCCTATCTGACCTCCACAACCCAGTCATTTGGTAATACGATACCCCTTGGTAAGACTGGTTGTCAAACTTTCGGGCTTCTGACTAGCCGTGACGACTGTCAAAGATCTACGAATGACAGCCGGGACCAACGACTTAACGTGATTTTCGAGGCACGGAGGGGTTTCGGTACCCCTATATCGGTATCGGTATTCGTAGATCTTGGACTGTCGTTACGGCTAGTCAAAAGCCCGAAAGTCTGGTGTGCTCTTTTACAATATTGCTAACTAGCATGGCTTCGTCTGCGTGGATGTCGGAAATTTTCGAACGGGAATGGGCTGCCGGGATAAAAGTAGCTTATATTTTACTCCATAACATCAGCTATCTGCCAGTGAAAGTCCTGTCAGAATCGGTCCAGCCGTTTCGGAGATGAATCGAAACAAATTGCCATAAAGTAAAAAAAAAATAATTAAAAGTAGCGTCTATACTTTCATAACCATGACACCTAAATTTTACTTCAATAAGTACTTCAAAACAGAACCAATCCTATTAAATGTCTACCAGACCCTCAACATCTCAAAACCCTGTAACTACATAAATTATTTATCTCCCAAGCTTCACTCTCCGGTTCGAAATACAAGTAAAATAAGACAAAGCCGTACGTCCACTTCGAGATGTTGTAAATTAGGTCAGCACCAGCAGCCTTTTGTTTACATTAGTAGGAATGCTGTGGGGTCTTTTGAAATTGAAGGTACTTCCTGGTAAGGCAAGTGGATTTGTATTACTCTTTCCATCTTTTAGATAAATAAAATTGTGACTGCGAATGGATTAAAATATGTAATTTGTCTTAAATTTTTTTTGTTCTAGCATATGCCGGTTTCCTCGCGATGTTTTCCTTCACCGTTTTGAGAGCACTTGTGTTCAAATAATTTACACAAAGTAAAGCGCCTTTCTAGGTTCAAACGTGCGACCATAAATCAAACCCGCACTGGGCCCGCGTGGTAGATTACGGCTCACTACCTCTCACCTGTGTCCTAGCAGTGGGAACGTTATATGCTGACAAAACTTATACTATAGTTTTTTACCTTTATTCCTACTTAGATATTTTCTTCGCTTTGGGATGGCTTCCTGTCTAGATAGATGAGATAGAGGACAATAGCTTATCGTTTAATGGTGGTTTAGACAATCAGCGAAGATGGGCGCGGGGCAGACTGACTACCAAGGCTAGAGTTCGCCTGAAGTATAACAGTCTACCGCTTAAAACATTGGTAACAATTATGTGACATTAACAACACCTGAAGGCAAAAATCTCGTAATTAAAAACGTTCAAAACCTAGTCGCAATGTCATCTCAGCAACAAATAACGTTAAAAAACTTTTCTAAAATGTAGGGAAATTAAGGGTATTTTTGACAGATTGAATCTAAGATTAGACTGCAAACGTTCTTAAAAATATGAGAATTGCCCCTCTGGTGTCATAACTAGGATGGTTTTTGTAGAGTAAGTATTACCAGTGCGGTTGATTGTACTTTTGTATCGAAAGCACTAATGCTTTTCGGTTGTCTATTCGATAAAATTTGTCAAAAAATTGGAGGTAGTAGGATTTGTAGGGGCAGAAAGATTTTTCAAATCTACCCAACCGTGAAGAGGAAATTTCATGATAATAAAGTCAAGATTCCTTACATTAACGTGAACAGGTAGTGGTAGACCACGAAATTCAAATTTACGTTTTTTGCAATTTGCAGGTCAGTGTCATGTTGTATCTTGATCAAAATATGATTCGCGACAATAACAGGTACATTATATAGAATTATTAAATAATTAGAATCATTAATACATCTTTCTAAGTTAGATGTGAACCATAAGAAAAAATCTCTTATGGAAAAGTGCTTATGGTAGAAATCTAACTTAGAAAGATGTATTAATGATTCGAATCGAATCGAAATGCGAAACGAATATGCAAAAAAAAAATGAAATGCGAATCGCATTTTGATCAAGACACAACCTGACACTGACCTGCAAATTGCAAAACGTAAGAAAATTTTAATTTCGCGGTCTACCACTACCCATTCAGCTGAAATCCATTCCCTACGTTTCACTTCCTCTGCTTACATCGCAAGGGAAATAAGGTACTATAATACTTTTGTACTTTACTTCAGCTCAGAACCCACCTGACTACTAACGAAGTACGGTGCTCGAGGGATTACAGAAGCTTACAACTTTGTAAAGAGACTTTGGCAAAATGGCGTCCGTCATTGTAGAAGAAATAGTTTTTGTTTCTAGACTGATATTTTATGGATGAGATTATTGGATAAGTAATAAAAGTATCCGATTTTGAGGATTTTGGATGTCGGTTTATTATTAATGAGGATTATGAGAATGTCAAAGTAGATCATTGAAGAGACAACGATCGTTTTCGTAATAGGTCTATTACACGCGATGCGCCCATAAAATGTTTAGATGTATTGGGGAAACAACTTTTTCTAAGGGACTCGTGAAAAGAATCTGCTTCTTCATACATTTACAATATATAAATTAATGAGCCCTTATCGGGCTTTGAATTTAAATAGATATTACTTACATTATTTTAATGTTTTGTAGGTATCACAGGAGTTAAAAGTGTTGAGTGATTCAGTGATTTGTGAGTGTGTGTGTCTGTGAGTGAGGTGACTTTATCTATATAAAGGCGATTCTGAATATTGTGTTAGTGAGATAGAAATCAACGTCTCTCGTCTCTCACAAGCCATGATGTTGTCATAATATAATACATATCATCAATCATAATCAGCCTATAACGTTCCCCTTGCTGGGGCCTCCTCTCAGTGAGAGGGAGTGAGTATCCACCACGCGGGCCCTGTGCGGGTTGGTAGATGTCACATGTCATGTCTTAGAGTTTTTGGTTCTAGGACATGCCGGTTTGCTCACAATGTTTTCCTTCATTGTTTTGAGAGGGTTCTAAAACATGCCGGTTTCCTTACAATGTTTTCCTTCATTGTTTTGAGAGCAGTGGTGATGAAATAATTTATTCAAAGTAAAGCGCCTGTCAGGGTTCGCACCTACGACCTACAACTCGTAAATCGCGGACGTTACCACTGGGCCACCACGGCTCTCCCAATATAATCAATAAACGGTCTTAAAGCTTCTTATGCTTTATGTGCTTAATACCCGGTTCACATTATTCCAGTCCAGCGATCGATACCAGCGCTGGAATAATGTGTGAGCAATTCAGTCCAGTGACTGGATTGAAAGTCTTTTTTTTTCATTCCAGCTCGCCCATTCCAGTGCCGCTGGAATAGTGTATGACCGATCTAGTGCTGAATTAAACGACACGCATTGTAGTTTTTTTTTCATTTCTGACTGACTGAATGACTGGAATAATGTAGACAATAATTATGATCCAGTCGAGCACTGGACTGAATTGACTCGCTGGATTACTAGACTGGAATGATATCGACTGGGCAGAAATACTTCTTTCATTGTTAGATCAATAATCTCAAACCGGACTAAAACAACATTTAATTTTCGCGTTATTATTGTTTTACCAAATTCTCTCTCAAATCGACGTTTCATTTTAATACGCACTGCACAAGTAGGTACCATGCTGATTCGACGAGCTAAAGTTGAAGTTAAAAAAGTACTAATTACGATCCCACTTGGCAATAAAACTGAGCTGGATTTAACTTTTTATTTGGATTTGCTGTTTCGTGCGTTGACTGTAACACTTTTAATTCAGATTTTAAATTTTATGAAATCATTTTGTGATTTTTACGTGCGTTGTTTTTATGTTGCTTTTCAGCATTCATAACCAGTTGTAAGAAGAATGTAGTAGAAAACTGCTCTTAAAACAATGAAGGAAAATATTGTGAGAAAACGAAAATGTCCTAGAACCAAATATTTCGAATACGTCACATGGACCAACCCGCACTGGGCCCCCGTGGTGGATTATAGCCCGTTCCCTCTCACAGAGAGGAGGCCTGTGTCCCAGCTACATGACCTAAAGCGCGGTCACTGTCGGACTGCATAGAAAAGAAAGAGAAGCGCGATGACAGAACGCTGGTAATTTATTGCAAAATATGAAGCAATTATCTATACAAAAACTATTTTATAATAAATAATCCACCACTATTAAAATTGTTAATGAAGGAATAAACTGCTTTTAAAGACAATTAAGAGGTGTATTTGAAGATTAAGTTTGATGCATTAATGTATGTTTAATTATGATTTGAGTTCCATCACTGTATTAAAATAAGAATTGAAAATAACTTTTTTTTTGGTTAAAATTATTTACGGTTTAAGAGACACACTGCTTTAAAAAGCTAACTTTTTGACCGTTTTCAAGAAATCCCTGCCTTAAAGTTTAATTATGCCTGCATAGAGCACCAGCAAGACGGTCAGACGCGACCAAGGCTATTTATTGGAGGCAGCATTTTCTGAGCGGTCCACATTGCAGAAGACCGCATAACTTGGAGACGCAATGTAGGTATGTGGTCACGATCCTCAGGATTGCCGGAACGACGAAGAAGAAGAAGTCCTCTATTACTTAATCAAGTCGGTAACTTCTAATGGACGGTTTCCAAAAACCTTTGAAAGTTCAAATGTCTAAAACTTTAAGGCTTCTACAAACAGGCGCGACACGCGATATAATCGCGCGCGACACAATCGCGCGCGACACAAAGGCACCGCTCGTTGCGCGACTTGCGGTGCCTTTGTGTCTCGCGCGATTTTATCGCACATGCCAGTAATGACATCATACACGACACTAACAAAGAGCTTCATTGTAGTAATGAAGCATAATATACTGTGTTCACACGTTGCGGTGGTGCATCAAACTTTTGGTGTCTGGTGTCACACAAGGTATAAATCGCTGTAGATATAATTATGGCACTTAGTTCGTGTGAGAAGAGCTTTATACGTCAAAATTAAAATCCAAGATGGCGGTTATGATTTTTTTTAATTATCGACCCGCCTCTTTTTTCCTCATTTGGTTCAGAGTTTTAGACCGCCAATGTAGGATAGGTTTGACAAAATATTTAGTGGACAGTAGTCAGCAGTCATTTTTAACACTCCTCTTGAACATTATTCTTTCTTTCCTATTGAAGATACTATAGTGTCTGATCGGAATGTTTTTGTCGCCACATGGTTTGATTTGTCGACCCACAATTCTGTCACGTACTGATTCTGACGAAATGTCACAATCAGTACGTGAGAGAATTATAAGCAAAAATACTTTAACGGGTGTAAAAATACCCTTACTGTCCGGCCGTGGAAAGAATGCGTTGCTGATACCTGTCAGTGCGACAATTCTAGTAACTAATAAAGATCAAATTCGCAAAACACGTATTCGTTTGTACGAAATTGTGACAAGAACGCATTCAGTCGTCATTTAGTCTTGTTCTTCCTATTAATATGATTTTTTTTTGTTCTGGTCCATACCTGGGAGCTTTCTGGTTGCGGAGATATTGGAACAAGTCAATGTTCCAACTTTTTTAAATGTTTTTTTACAAAAAATAGTTGTAAATGTTATAACATAACCTTAAATATTTTACCTTAATCTTAATAGTTGCATGCACCCATAAGCACAATGTTTTATGTGCGTTACATTGCGCACTACCGTAAACAGCGAATTTTCACACCAAAAATAAAAGTCGTATCCCAGAATTTATTTTTACACAAAGTTACGTTAAGTTTGAGTTTAAGATTTTTGCTTTTGTGTTTTGTTTTTTATTATAAGCTCCAAACGCATAATATCATGACTGTTGTGATACTCAAATAATTTTAAGTCAAATCTGTCTCTCCTTCATACAGATTACTCAGTGATCTATCCAGGAGAGTATCGTTTCACCCAACAATTCGTTGTACCTACACCATGTAATTAATAATGCATACTTTGTAAGTCCCTTATGTACTATAGAACCTTTATGTATCAAAATTAATTATTACAAGTATTTGTATATAATACTTGGAACGTTTGATGTACAGAATCCGTGACGGCTTCGTGAACAGTCTTAACCTGTATTGTTTGATTCTAAATCGTAACCTGCTTTGTACATAATGAAATAACGATATTATAATTATTGTTTTCCGACTTCGATCACGGGCACAGCATAACTGGCACAATATAACGTCAAATCGCGTCAATTAAAATCAAATGACTATTTGGTAGTCATTTGTTTTTTTAGCTGTCATTTTCAAATTAGACCCAACGTTCCGATATGCCTCTCGATTATGAATTCAATAGGCTCGATCTAAATCGGAAGGTCATCAATCAAAATCGAGAAATTCATATCGAGAGTCATTTGTCACTAGATCGTTGGAATAAGCTTATTTCAATCGGCAATGGTTCTGACGAGTTTTTTATTTGAAACCTTCGGGTCACGACTGTCGATCATTTGGCGGAATGGTACTCGCTTCGTCCACTCCTTCTCACATATTACGCTTTGTGAAATAAGTTTTTTGCCGGCACATGCTTTGATTCGACGTCAGATGTAGGCACGTACTGTAAAGTTTGTCTACAAAAGTCGACTAAATACTCCTTGACATTGAAAATACGGTTAAAATGATTTTCCAATTTGATAATTTTGTAATATTATTTATTAAATATCTTGAAAGTATATAGTAATTTATGTGTAAATTTTGCATTTTGTGTAACATCTCTAACCAACCCATGTTGGCAAAAATAAATGATTTGATTTGATTTGATTCGACCTAATGTAATGCAGACTGGCTTATTAGTCGATTCCCACGAACTTACTCACCCGAAATCGTCACAAATTCGGAATTCGGAATTTTTAATCGTCAAATTATTAATTAGTAAAATGCTTAGTGGAAATATATCTTTATTTACTTAACATTGTACGGGATACTAAACGCGCCCCGACGTAAACAACAAACAATAAAACTTCTGCTGTCTCATTTTGAAAAGAATTGCCAAACTTAAGTGGCAGTGGGCAGGGCTCAGCCATTATCGGTTTATATATCTGGCTAGAAGAAATCATTACTTTTTGTTAACAGCCTACTTACTCTTAAAACTATTTTTCTAGAGTTTATTATTATCAGGAAGAGCCAAAAAGGACCAAACAATGTTAAAATCTGGTCCCAAATCGCTTGACAGGCTAAAAAAATGTTAAAAAGGAAATTAAATGCTATTTTTTTTTTTTAAACGCTGTATTTCGAATGCTATAATTCAAAAATATTTTTCCGGATTCAAAAAGACATATCTCAGTCTACAGAACAGTCGCCACTTGCCTCTAACGACTAAGGAAAATCACCAACAGTACACCCTACTATCCGACCTATGGCACTGAAACGTGGTCGCTCACAATGGGCCTTATTAGAAGGCTGAAAGTCACCCAAAGGGTAATGGATAGGGCTATTCTTGGAGTTTCTCTGCGTAATCGAATCGGAAACGAAGAAATCCGCAGGAGAACTAAGGTAACCGACATAGCCCGAAGAATTGGCAAACCTAAGTGGCAGTGGGCAGGGCACATTGCTTGCAGAACAGATGGCCGATGGGGCAAAAAGGTTTTGTAGTGGCGACCGCGTACCGGAAGGTCGTCCGACGACCTTGTGAAGGCCGCAGGAACCCCTTGGATACGAGGAGCACAGAACCGGTCGAAGTGGAGGTGCTTGGGGGAGGCCTATGTCCAGCAGTGGACGTCTTTCGGCTGAAATGATGATGATGTGTCTCGCTCATCCAATTAATATTATAAATGCGAAAGGAACTCTGACTATACGTCTGTTACCTTTTGATACCTTTACGTTACTGTTATCCTACATCATATTACCCGCGGGTCCAGAAGCGACCGGGTCGCTTCTGGACTCATCCCACTGCTGGGCTAAACTGCACCACCTGGTCGTTTGTTTTCTCCAGCTCGTCCCGCCATCGACATACACGTAGTTGGAATTGCAGACACAGTTAGTTAAAATAAAATAATACTTTCACTACTTATAATATAATATTAAAAACATCATAATTTCTGAATGTAATGTTTCATCATCATCATCATCATTTCAGCCGAAAGACGTCCACTGCTGGACATAGGCCTCCCCCAAGCACTTCCACTTCGACCGGTTCTGTGCTTCTCGCATCCAACGGGTTCCTGCGGCCTTCACAATGTAATGTTTACCGAAGCGTAAACAAAATTTATGAAGAACTCTTTGCTCTAGGACAATTTTTTTAAATGGAAAGCGCTTTATAAATGTAGCTAATGCTTTTTAACTCTGTAATGTTAAAAGGCTTTTGGGTTAGGTCATGTTAGGTATGCAAAAAATTTTACTTTATTTACATTTGATATCGCTTTGTGATTCCAGTGGGTACTTTGCGGCTTCATGTCGGCTCAAAAAGGTACAATTTTAATCATGCATTCCTTTTTATTTTACTCAACTTTTTGCACGAGGCTGCCGTACCAAATATCTGAGGGCAATTCTCGTAATTTTAATAACGTTCATAATCTGATCTCAGCCCCAATCTGTCAAAAATACCTCTAACTACCCTACATTTTTGACATTGATTGTCGCTGAGATGAGATTGCGAGTAGATTTCGAACGTTTTTAATTAGATAACTAGCCTTCAGGTGTACTATATAGTTATCGCAAGCTTTTAAACCATTTCGGCCTTAATACAAAGCCATTTTTAAATTTCAAACTGAATTCTGACAAGGACAAAGTTTTTAATTACAAAAACTGACGCTAAACCCAAGTCCAAGATGTCAGTTGTGTACAGAAGAACTTTACGTTTGTCGATGAAGTTCAAAATACAATAACTGGCTCGAAGGTTTGGGTTTTGACGATCGTTAAAACTGGTTTTGGGATGAGACCTACTTTGTTTGTAGGTATAGACAACAATTTAGAATTTTTGCGTAGATGTGACGCATATTTTCTCCCAAATTGTTAATTCGTTTTTTTTTATGCGTCATGTTTGCCGCAAATAAACATATTTTCTTTCTTTCTCTCTTTCTATATATATCTTGTTTGATTTCTCACTTCACTTCAACGCGTAATACCAAGAGTTCATTCAGGATAACTCTATTTTCTAGCAACTGATTAGTTTATGTAGATATTCAGATATTTTTTGTAGATAGTCCGCCTTTGTACAGTATTTCTTTTACTTGTGATTAAAGTGTTAATAAATAAATAATATTCAATAGTCCTTATTTATTATAGGAAAATAAAAATAAGAATAATAGACAAAAGGAATGATGGATGGACTGTGTGAATGATGATATGGTTAGAAAGGGTGTGACTACCGAGATGACGACTAATAGAGAAGTTCTGACGACAGCTGCACATCAAGCTACCTGAAACTGTCAAATTTTCTCAATCAACTTTGAACCTTATGGTTCAAAGTTGATTAAGAAAATTTAAAAATCACTCCACTTGTAATGTTCACTGGGATGCTTAATAAAACACACTTTGACAGATACATAGGTAAGGTAGCATAAACGAAACCCAGAGACGTCTGCTCTCGCCTACGGCTGGTAAGCGACTGCCACGCCAATGCTTGCGCATACACTACAGTATCCTTCACTCCTCGAAAGAGAGGCAATTCTGATTAGACGTAAGGTATAGTAATCTAAATAGGTCATCTCCGCTGAAATTTATAATACCTACCTAAGTATCAACGAGGTTGAGTGTAGTCAAAGTCAAATCATTTATTTCAAGTCAGCGTCAAAATGTACCTACAAGAAAATAGAATTGATTCTAGGAGCCCCTATTTTCCAAAAAAGTTGTAGTAGTAGGTAGATACCTACTCTAGATTTTCCTATCAGTAATTCACTCTGCAATGTTTTTCGCTTTGCTTTGAAAATCCATTAAAGAAATTTGACAGATTGTAAGTAGCTTTATGTGCTGGCGTCTGTACCTACATATTATGGAAAAAACGACATCTTGCGCCGACCCCAAATAAATTGGGATGGAGAATGATGATGAATATGATGTTCAGAAAATAATAATACGGGCTTAAACCTGCATATTTTCCCTACAAAAAGTGAGTAATTTGGTTTTAACCAGACAAATGTCGTATGATTATTCATATGAAAAATACACTCTAAAGAACAATACATATAATGGTGAAAAACGTTGAGCGCTTACGTGCAAACGGCTTGTGGTAGGCGATCGTTTGACGACCTCAACGGAAAATACTATTCGGAGAAAATTAACAGAGTACTAAATTCTGTACCTTCAGTGAAAAGTGGTATAAGTGAAAAATCATAGTTTTGAGTAATTTAAGGTTAAAGATTTAAAAAAATCTCATTATTTTTCTAATGTTCTAAAATAAAAAACGATATGTGGTACGTGTAGATAATATTATAAAGATTATAAAGAGCTTGGTTTGAATATATTATTTTGCATGGAATTTAAGTAATTAGTAAAAATAGCCAGTTATATCACCGTACACTATAGTTTTCTTTGCTTATTTTTGTGTATTTAAATTTATAATGAAATGAATTATTTTACACATTTAGTTACCGTTTTGTGTGAAATGTTATAAGGCTTGTGTTTTGGCATGTTTTGCCTGCAAATAGTTGTTGTGAGAAAAAGTCGTAAAACTAATATGATCATTTTGATTATCAGCAACCTTTTTTCATTGTTTTATTTAAAATTCCTACGTAAATATTCAATTGTACCCCTAAACACCAATGTATTTTTCAAACTAGTAAGTGATTAATGCTACAAGCTAGAATTTATTGTGATACATTTTGTTTACATCGAAGTGTTTATTGATACAAGTAATAAGTATTTTCAAACGTTTTTGTCACAGAAAGGGTAAAACTATGTTAATATCATAATAAAATAATAACTAAATAAAAAAAACGTTTCTTTAATAAAGAATTCTTGAATAAACACTTTTTTATGAATTACAAGTAGTAGCAAAACAATAAAACATTTTTATAAATCAAACTTAAAACATAACTTTTAGACCTAAGTAGGTGTTTATTGTTAATCTGATTATCAGAGTAGGTATCGTTAGTCTTTAAACATAATAAAACAGGCTCAATAAATCAAACAACAGATTTGTTGTAGCACTTCAACTATTCGCTATATAAAACAATATAATTAACATCCTTATAAAAAAACATAACTTTTAAACCTCTTTATTATTAATCTCGAACAGTCTTAACGCGTATTTAATCAGTCTCAAAAAATCAATTAATAACAGATGTGTTGTACATGTAGCACTTCAACTATTCGCTACATAATACAATATAACATCCTTTTAAAAAAACACAACTTTTAAACCTACTTATCGTTAATCTTGAACAGAGATCGAATTAGTCTTAAATCGTATGAAATCAGTCTCCAAAAATCAAACAACAGATAACAATATAATTTTCTTATAAAAAAAACATAACTTTTCATCCTTTTTATCATTAATCTTGAACAGTCTTAAATTGTATTAAATCAGTCTCCAAACATCGAACAACAGATATGTTGTAGCACTGCAACTATTCATTATCCGAAACAATATCAGGATCTGCGAAAATATTTTTAGCAAACATGGCAAAATCGTAAAAATCTTTTTACGATTTTGCCATGTTTGCTAAAAATAATTTTACAGTTAAAAAAACGAATTCTACGGGTGAAAAGTTTATATGGTTGAATGTAAGAGTTATTAAATTTAGTAAAGAAAAATTTCCGGTTTTTGAATATAAAGAAAGTTACGTAGGTGATGATTATTATGTGATGTCTTACGACAAAAGGAATAAAGACTACAGTTTAGTTAGTATTAATGCTGTTCCAAAATGTTACAATGGACCGATTCCTATAAGTGTTTTAAAGAAAAGGGATTTAATATCACTGTTAGAATACATTGATCCAAGTGTTCACGATTTTTATCATAATTTGATAACAAACTCAAATTTGCGTGACGCAGATCCTGATATTGTTTCGGATAATGAATAGTTGCAGTCATAGAGTAAAGTAAGTTGCAGTGCTACAACATATCTGTTGTACGATTTTTGGAGACTGATTTAATACAATTTAAGACTGTTCAAGATTAATGATAAAAAGGATGAAAAGTTATGTTTTTTTTATAAGAAAATTATATTGTTATCTGTTGTTTGATTTTTGGAGACTGATTTCATACGATTTAAGACTAATTCGATCTCTGTTCAAGATTAACGATAAGTAGGTTTAAAAGTTGTGTTTTTTTAAAAGGATGTTATATTGTATTGTATAGCGAATAGTTGAAGTGCTACATGTACAACACATCTGTTATTTGATTTTTTGAGACTGATTAAATACGCTTTCAGACTGTTCAAGATTAATAATAAAGAGGTTTAAAAGTTATGTTTTTTTATAAGGATGTTAATTATATTGTTTTATATAGCGAATAGTTGAAGTGCTACAACAAATCTGTTGTTTGATTTATTGAGCCTGTTTTAATATGTTTAACCGGTTGAATGTCGTAATTACAGAAACAATTAAAAAGCCATTGTGTCTCGCGTGGATCTACGTTCCGACATACTACGGGTTAAAGACTAACGATACCTACTCTGATAATCAGATTAACAATAAATACCTACTTAGGTCTAAAAGTTATGTTTTAAGTTTGATTTATAAAAATGTTTTATTGTTTTGCTACTACTTGTAATTCATAAAAAAGTGTTTATTCAAGAATTCTTTATTAAAGAAACGCTTTTTTTATTTAGTTATTATTTTATTATGATATTATCATAGTTTTACCCTTTCTGTGACAAAAACGTTTGAAAATACTTATTACTTGTAGTTGTGTGCTGTAACCCACGACGCACCTGTCCGTGTCCTGACGCACGCCCGAGACCAGTATACTATAATGTACTCTGTGCCCGAGACTAAGAATCCCGCGTCGCCTGCGCTCTTTCCATGCGTCCCGCGGAGAAGTAGGGAGTGGGGTGCGTAAGAGCTGCGCGACTTGTATCACTGTGTACTACGTATTTTTTTGCTAATTTAATTCTAAAACGCAATGCAGTTTTGATTCTACTATATTAGTATCATTATTCACGTAATCATATGTCCTATTTCCCTTATGTTCTTACTAATAGAATTAATATTAAATTTGTAATCACATCAAAATTGGCTACATAAATTACGTGTAAATTGTTTGATTAGCAGTTGTATTAGTCACATATTTTTATGAAAATAAATTTTTGTTTGTATGGTTCATGTACAAATGTAACACTTTTCACTAGAATGTATTGTTTCAATTTTTTAATGTTTTGTGATAGGATTTCATTTGTATCACTTTGGATTCATTGAGGTAAAAGCTTTCGGCTCGCGTAAGATGTGGTAACTCGAGTCGTATTAAAATACATTTTAGAAATATAAAGATCGGTTCGGAGCACTTTGGTATGAATCAAAAAGTATTATTTTACACAATAATTTCAATAAAAAATTGCTTACTTATATCAATGTACACAAAAAAATCTCATTCATTTTTAATCTTATAACAACGGGGATAAGATAGAAATTAAGTAAATTTTTTTTTAATAAGTTTAATCAGAGAATATAAAAACCGATCTGGGTCGACATGTATCACTTTTCACTGAAGGTACAGAATTAACTTTTTATGGTCTAGGATAATTATGCTTAAGAGCGTTTACGACGTACGGCATTTCATACAAACTTTCAAGCCCTTGTTTTTCGAAATAAATGAACCGATTTTAATGAAACTTCATACGCATAAGCAAGATACAAAGGCCTACAAAAAAAGTTACTTAAGAACATAGCATCAGCTTTTCGAGTTATTCCAGTCTGATTGCCTGAAACCACCTCCACCCCCCCCCCTCTTCGATCCTTTGTACCTTTCTTCTTGTCGGTTTTTATGTGTATACTTAAATGGTTAAATAAATAAATAAAATAAATCTTACTTATTAATAAGTATGTACTCACTTAAATCATAGTTGATCATCCTGTTCTCGAAGTACCAGAACACGTACGATGGCGGCTCCGTGGACCTCTTCACGACACAGACGAGCCTCAGCATCGACCCCTCGTGAATTATCTTCTCTGACTCTCCTACTATCTCTGCGTACGCCGCTATTAACAGAAACATCATTATTAGTGAGTTTATTAGTTTTCCGTAGCCAAATGGCAAAAAACGGAACCCTTATGGATTCGATATGTCTGTCTGTCCGTCCGTATGTCACAGCCAGTTTTTTCCGAAACTATAAGAACTATACCGTTGAAACTTGGTAAGTAGATGTATTCTGTGAACCGCATTAAGATTTTCGCACAAAAATAGGAAAAAAACAATAAATTTTGGGAGTTCCCCATACTTAGAACTGAAACTCAAAAATGATTTTTCATCAAACCCATACGTGTGATCTATGGATAGGTCTTCAAAAATGATATCGAGGTTTATAATATAATTTTTTTCTAAACTGAATAGTTTGCGCGAGAGACACTTCCAAAGTGGTAAAATGTTTGTCCCCCCTGCAACTTCTAAAATAAGAGAATGATAAAACTAAAAAAAATATATGATGTAAACTTCCACCGAAAATTGGCTCGCCGGTGAAAATTTAAAAACATAATATGATGGTACGGAACCCTCGGTGCGCGAGTCCTACTCGCTCTTGCCCGGTTTTTTTTAAGATAAAATAGTACACCCGCATTTTTCCAGTTATGATTAAGTACCATGTAATATAATACAGCGCGAGTATATTGCGACCACAAGACCGACGACGCAGACTATTACTTATGTTTATTCTCATATAATTTACTGTCTCAACATCTTCGTTATTAAAAGAATTATTTTCTTTATTAGGCATGCCAGCAGTTGTAAAAACCATAGAAAAACTTTATGCTTCTAGCGTAAACCGGTGTCCTCAGGGACGAAAACCGGTTGAAGACTAAAACCACTGGCAAAAACCGCTTTATCTACACTTTCTCATTCTATGCTGGTTGCGATCTCTCAACGGCATGCGGGCACGGGAGTTTGCTCCATAGAGAAACCGCCAAACTTTTCTGATACTGTTAAAAATTCTTGTAGTGTATAAAACAACGTTTGACGCTTATCATAATTAGAGAAGACTAAAACAACATTTACATACAGCTTAAATTATACCCATCACCCTGCAGTCATTTCCCGGCTGCCTTTTGCAGCACCCCAGAGACATCCTTACTCAAGTAATCCGGTATTCGTAGTCGAGCAGTACGCCTACTTAAAATATTAATTAAATAACGTGGTCTCGAGTGGCGTAATCGCATTGACAGTTACGACACTCGTATGAAAAGGGCGGAGGGAGTCACATGGCTCATTATAAACAGTACTCTCTTAACATACAGGCGTTCTTAACCTATTTTGCGAGCCGCAAAAACACGGTTTAAAGTAGAAAAGTAAGCGAAATGCAGCTCGTTTAAAAATGTATTCTACAAGCATGTTTTAAATGGAAATCTTAAGTAAGAAACAAATGAAAACGTAGAACATGATTTTCTATCTTTTTCTCGAGTTTCAAATCTAATAGGCCAGATGTTAGTCAAATTCTACCTACTAGGTAAATAAATAATAATAATAATAAATTTTATTTTCAGAAAAAACACATCTAAGGTTCACAAAAACAATTTGCCAACTAAAATGAACATTAAAGAAAAAAGTGTATCGTTAGTGCCTGTACTAATGAATGAGAATCATTGTATCACAGACACCAGCGCCTTCCAAGATATAAAGGTAGAGAGAGGATTTAAGAAAACTGTGTTTATTCAATTACTAGTAAATAAGTTCAAAAGGAAATTATAGCTAGAGTAAAGCAATATCAACTAATGGCCGATGTTCTAGATAACTTTTAGATCCTTAGCACACCTCCGCCACCAAAATAATTTCGGGAAACCGCGAAACAAATTCCGCTAAGAAACATTCCTACATTATGTCATGATTCGATTAGTAGAACATCATGAGAGTCAGATGAATTGTAGGATCGGACCTCTTAGACAAGTTTTTCAGTAAATCCAAAACTTATTTTACAAAAAAAAATACGTTTCGCTTTATAAACTTGTCGACTGCCACAGATACGTGCGAAAAAACGCGTCACCGCAACAAAATGGCGGGCTGAGCGCGGAAGTTTACTGTCTTCTGAGCAGATCGGCGATATCACGCGGGAAAATCTTAATCAAATATATGTCCGAATAAATCGCTAGGACAGGCAGTTTCGCTTTTGTTTTGCTTTTTGTACAACGGACAAGTCATGGCGAGAATACTGCCATATCAGTGGACTAATTTGATGAAAAGATAGCTTTAATAAAATTATGTAGTAAAACGTCAAAATCATTTGTTCAATAACAATTATTTAAAAAAAAAAAAAAATTTCTTTAAAGCCACTTCTCATAAATACATAATAAGATAGTAAAATAATGAAACAACTGAACGATACAACGAAGCCACAGAAATTAATTCCGTTGTTACGTTCCACAAATTGGGAGGCCAGATCAATGAATTTATAATGATAATTTTAATTGACAATGTTCACAAAGGCTTTAAAATAAAACAGTGTAATGGATTTAAAGTTGACGACATTTCAGTTTTAAATGACGTGAGTACAGGAAATTGAATTATTAAGTTGTGGCGGACTATTTAAATATTTAACTCGGAAACGTTAACAAAAGCGGGTGTACATATTGGATGATTAATTTTGCATTCGTATTTAATCTTTATGAAAACACCAAACCATGTTCGGTCAGTAGCATTAAACCAAAATTATTATTATTTACTTTGCAAGCTGTAAATAGTAACAGCCTCACAAAAGAAAAGAAAAAAGTCCAGGAGTGCCGACAGAAGTGAAAACAAAACACAAACAGAATACTTTGCCATCACTCACTGACATATCGGATTTACAGGACAGCCAAACACATCCGAAGCGGGTGTCGGTTACGGTAACAGTGGCGCTAGTTCAATAGCTTTTTGCCATCTCTAAAAATGGCCAACGCGCCTAAAGAAGTTTTCACTTCAACTGTATAAAATTGCAAATTGACATTTATTATTTTCTTAGTTAAATAATAATCTATCTCGTAAAATATTAAGTTAGAGTTAAATTGCTTATTAGTATAAGTAGTAGGATTGTAACAATAAATAAAACAAATAAAAACTAAGAACTTTAGTTCTTATTGATAAAGAAAAAAAAAACTTTAACAAACAATAGCAAAATTGTTTTTGTAAGTAAAGACTAACAATACTAGCAAACAATAAACAGTCTCAATTTCTATTTAAAAGCCTACCTTTTAGTCTATTTAGACAGTAGAACATTAATAAAAACAGAAAAACTTATGTCAAAAGTAAACGCTACACATAAAATAAAAGCTGAGAAAGTACTCACCAACTAGAACGAGTTTGAAGAAGATGCTTGTAGGCGGGTGGGTTGGAACCTGGCACTCGTAGTACCCAGCGTCTGCTGAAGTGGCGAATCTAATATGTAACGCCCAATCCTGGTTGAAATAAATCACGTTAACGGTCTCAGAATGTTGTAACTAGTGGTTATCGTGATATAAAGTTTGGTAAGGGTTTTATAAGAATCGATTGGAACAACCAAGCGGATCGTATGTTAGGGGGAATTGGAATGTATGTTTCCAAGATTTGGGTTGTAGGTTATTTTTGTTAGCATTTTGAAGATGGGGACGTAATATACAGGTTGGTAGGGACATGGATGCACAACCTGATACAATGGATTCAGTGCAGTTGTAACATTTAGACAGATTTAAAAAAAACTACGCGGTCAAAATGTATAGAACAGCCGATTTTTTTTGGTAGGTCGCGCGTCGATGTCCATGCCAATCTGTATACAGGTTATTAATAAATGAATAACAATGTAAGTAGGAATACACATCACAATATTTATAATGCTGTCAATATGTTCCAAGAACAGTATGTTTACATAGATACCTACAACTCGACAGACTTATTCCTTCACAGAAATACGGTTTCATTTGAATTCAAACGCAAATAGACACAACAATCAATACGGTAGGCCACTTAAAGTCATCTGGGAAAAACAACCTGATGAGACAAAGGAGATAAACAAACAACGACCAACAGCAATAATTTCTGGATACAGTTCCGAAAGATTTAACCGAACAAATCTAAAACAATTTTCGATTTCAATCCAAATCCAGTGAACTGTGTTGTAATCAGTAAATTAAACAATACAAACAGTATAGAAGACTTTGGAACCAAACCACGAGGAATAATTGAAAGGAATTTGACGATAATGGGTGTTCTTAAACTCAAATTCACTCGAACGTCGAATCGCGAGCATCGTTTACTTTAAGTTGTTCATGTGTCTTTTGGTACCTGAGTCAATGTTGAACTCTTCGTATAATAGTCACTGCTTCGTCTTTGAGTTAAGAATGTTTTAAGTTCTATCCTAGTTTCATTTTTTTACATTTATGGCTGTAGGTCATCATCTGTCTAGCCTTTTCCCAACTATGTTGGAGTCGGCTTCCAGTCTAACCGGATGCAGCTGAATACCAGTATTTAACATGGAGCGACTGCTTATCTGACCTCCACAACCCAGTTACTGGGTAATACGATACCCCTTGGTAAGACTGGTTGTCAAACTCTCGCGCTTCAGACCCGTAACGACTGTCAAAGATCTATGAATGACAGCCGGGATGAACGGCTTAACGTGCTTTCCGAGACACGGATTGGTCTCGCTATATAAAGATGGTCATCCATCCACAGACCAACCGCGGCAAGCGTAGCTTAACCTGATCGATCGACCTGTGTGGCTGTTATTATTTAGCCACGGTCCCCTAATTTATGGTTGTAGGTCTGCTACAGTAATTAAGTTGAGTAAGTAAATTAAGATTACAGAAATATATTAGAGCAGTCGTGGCCCAGTGGTATCGGTCCCGACTTACGAGTTGTAGGTCGTGAGTTCAAACCCAGGCAGGCAATATACTTTGTGTATTTAATTTCTTCACCACTGCTCTCAAAACGGTAAAAGAAAACATTGTAAGGAAACCGGCATATCCTAGAATCAAAAATTCAAAGACATGTGACATCCATCAACCCGCGCTGGGTCTGCGTGGTGAATTATGGCCCACTTCCTCTTACAGAGAATAGGCCTGTGTCCCAGCAGTGGGAACATTATAGGCTGATTATCCTTTTATCACTGTACGCAAGATTACACACACAATTTGCATTTTCTCCATAAACTTTATTTGACATTTAAAACCCAACTACTTCTAGTAATAACTAATTTCTCATCCTTTTATCTTTGTCACGTAAACATGTAACTCACAACATTCCAACTTTATACTCAGCCTCATTACCAAGTGCAACAATCTCAAAATCTAGCTTCTATTCAGCATAACATACACTTTAATTTACACCCAGCTTACATAATATATTTCAAAACTAAATGAACCAGAAATGTAAACAAAGACGACAAAATCCGAGGCTCCCTCATTATGCGAAAAGAATGGAAGCAGAAAATCCAAATGGACGTAACTTTTGAATTGCGGTTGGGGCGAGATCGACGTAAGATTAATTTAATCGGGGGGCTCTTCACCGGGACGTTTGAGAGCACTTGTGCCTCCTGACATGAAATGTATGAGTATAAAAAGTGTTTGTGTAAAGGGAGTGGTGTTGATGATTTTAATCAGGGAAAAATAGGTATATTTTGCGGTATGCTTGTTGTAGAGAGGTTGAATTTTATGATTGGGTAGCTGGCTGAATTGGCGTGAATGTGACGGAATTTTATGATGACGAAAGTTTAAAAGATACACTTTTATTTTTAGCAGCAGTACATGCAATTAAATGCCCTTTTTAAGCCTCTTAAGTATAGAGACGAAAATAAAAGTACAGTCGATTGTGGAAAATGATTTCAAGTCACGTTTTATTTAGCAGTCTTATAATTGGACAGTATATTTTACCAGCTCTTGGGTGACTACACAACACCAAATTAAATAAATTACAAAATAAGTATATAACGTCTCAAAATGGTGACTGTAAACATTCAAATATCTATCAGCTGGATTTTAACAAAACAATTTTAAATCGTGAGGCGAACCACATCAGCCCCAAGACAGGAAACTTCATAACGATAACGACACCGACTCTGACAACAGTAACAAATTCCTCAAATTGGCCTCTAAAACTTGACAAAACCGACCTAACCTAATCTAACCCACCATCTTTATAACAAAAGAAACTCGTAACACACTGTAGAACACTTTAATAAAAGACTAGACTAGACTTGGTAGTAGAACCGCAAGAAAATTGAATCAGATGCAGCAAGCGGATCTCTCTCGACAGTCTCGACAGACAAAGACGTTTCACAATGTCCATGTACAAAGGAAACGCGCTGGATATTGTATATGCATGCCTCGTTTTTATCCCTTACCGGTTAGTCTTTAGCATAAACATGTTAGAGATACAGTTTATTATTGTGGCTTTAAAATTGTGCTGGTATATTATCAAAGGAGTTTTTAAAACTTATTAAAACATAAAACAAGAAGACGTGATCCTTTATGTCTTTTCGTTTCATGTTTTTAATAAGTTTTTGCCGTCACTTTGGACATCTGTAATACCAAAAGCATTGCAGGTGTATTAACTTTCTTGTTATAAAACAACTAGCTGCACTGTAATTTTGGCATAAAAAGTATACAATGTTTAAACCAGGTCATAGTCTACCTATGTGCCAAATATTATCCAAATCTGTTTAGCCGTTTTACCGTGAACGCGTAACAAACTAACAAACAAAAAATCAATATTTTCTCTTTATATTAGAATATTAGTTTAGAAAATGTTTAATGTTGAAGTTTCTTATAATTACACCGAAACTCAATAACGCTACTTGAGGGTACAAATAGGTGCGCCACGAGGAGGCTGTTCAACGTGCACCCTACTTCAACGTGCACCATCCAGAGCGGGATGATTTCCGCAAAAAAAAAAAGTATACAAATAGGCACAGTGGTAGCCCACTACCGATGATGGAACTCTTCGTCCAAGGAAGTATACACAAGTGCTTCCTTGGACGAAGAGTATCCGGACTACAAGATTATGAATAGAAATTTGAGCTGAATGTTTAGAATCGAATGCATTATTGCTTTCCTAAAGAAGATAATAATATAATCACATATTATAAAGGCGAAAGTTTGTGAGTGTGGGGGTGAGTGTGTGTGTGTTATATGCTTGTTACTTCTTCACGCTCAAACGGCTAGACCAATTTTGATAAAATTTTGTTTGGAGGTAGCTGATACCCTGGATTAACATATAGGCTACTTTTTATCCCGATATTACCACGGGATCAAAACTTATGCGGGTGAAACCGCGGGGCGCAGCTAGTTATTTTAATAATATGCAAATCGTTAATTAATATAAAAAAAACAGCATTTTTAAGCTATAACGTAGTGTTCTAATTATTTTTTAATTGTTTTGATTGGTTTTAGTATCTAATTTTCTATTTATTGTATGGTGTACTAGTAGGTACGCTAATACTGACAGTGCGTGCTATCCTATAATTTAAATACATGCGAGATCAATATTATGTCAACGACTCTGGGTTAATGCTGTGTGTTTACGTGATAAGCCTTATTAAATAAATAAATAAATAATTATATTATTATTATATTACTAGTTCGTATATTTTTTTTTTCTTCTTTCAGTTAGTTAGTTAATCATGATCTGGCAGTTTGAGTAATTTATGCGGCCTACCCCAATGTCCATTCTGTGGTATTATTCGTCGAATTGTTGAGCTTCTTAATTTCTGAGTTGAGCTGCACGATTACTGAAAAATGCGTGCACTGACTGGACAGGTCCACTAATCTGAGTGGTTCTATCGTCAAAAGACCATTTCAGACACCAATCTACATGGTCTCTACATGATCTGACCAAGATTATGTCTGGACTTTAAGAGAGACCTGACTGTGACCTCTGAGTTTGTTTCGGCCTTTCTTCTCAGAGTAGTGTTTGTACAAACCTACTTACAGAAATGAAATCATATATCATTTATAGTTTTGAACTGGTTTATGACTAAAACATGATTACCTACAATTTTCAACAATGATGGATTCGGGTAATTCTGAAACAAATTCGTGAGTAAATCTGTAAATATTAATAGCCTTCACCTATAATAAATGCAGTGTGGTGTGCACACTCGATTGATAATTCGTCAATCGGAAATTCAGTTATGTTTGCGGTATCGACATGATCATAATACGAATTCATTTTGCGCTAATTCGTGCGAATCAAAGGTATTGTTGGTTGCATGCTAATAAGCTTTATGCTTTGATATTGTCCATTTGGTTTCGCATTGTTCATTTATTTCAGTATCGACTATTAATCAACCAATCAACTCAGCCTATCGCAGTCCACTGCTGGACATAGGCTTCTCCCAGAATGCGCCACAACACCCTGTCCACCGCCTTCCGTCCGCATCCAGTCTACCCCAGTCACCTTCTTTAGGTCGTCCATCCATCTAGCGGGGGGCGCCCCACACTACGCTTGCCGATACGCGGTCTCCACTCCAGGATTCATCTGCTTCACCGGCCATCGGACCTTCGACAGACATAGCCAGACCACTGCCACTTATAAGTTCATTCCTGATTTTATCCTTCAAAGAAACTCCGAGCATAGCTCGCTCCATAGCGCGCTGAGCGACCTTGAATTTGTGGACCAGCCCGACCGTCAGTGTCCACGTTTCAGCACCGTATGTCATGACGGGCAGGACGCACTGGTTAAAGACATTAGTCTTCAAACACTGCGGGAAAAGCGACGAGAAGACTTGACGAAGTTTTCTAAATGCTGCCCAACCCAACTGGATCTTCTGTCAGCCTCTTTCTCAAAGTTGTGTCTACTGAACTGGATGACTTGGCCTAGGTAGACATAATCCTTAACAACTTCGAGAAGCGACTCTGCGATGTGGATTGGACTCGGCAAGACGTGCGAATTGTACATGACTTTTGTCTTGTCCAAATTCATGCCGAGGCCAAACCGTTCCATTTTTTTTTTAATTCTCAATACTAGGTATATAATTTATTTATTGAGGATCCCCAAACAAAGGATACACATATATATTAGAAATTAACAATAATAAAAACGGTTCTTTTACGTGTGCTTCTTCAATTCCAGGAGACCACAGCATGCACATATAACTAGGTGTAAACACCATAAAATAGACATTATAATAACTACCTCATAAAATATTACCTACTAACGTTCATGCTAGAATTTTTATTGTAAAAGGTAGAGATTGTTGAATAAAATAAGGTCTTAGAACGAAGTGGAAGAGTTCTAAGGTAATTCTGGTCAAACCGATTAAGTTATGTGGTAAGTAATGAACATGAACAAACAATTTTACATCTAGACAACAATTTTACTACACCAAAATGATGATAAAGGGTTTGATAAATTATATTCAGATTCTTGTCTTAAATAATAAACTAGAAGAACCAAATAGTGTTACCTTACTACGTGTTCATGATGATGTTCCATTCAAAGCAACGCCGAGTATTATTACCAAATGCTTAACGGTCCATGCAATCGATTGAAGATCGGTCAGATGGAAATACTGTTCTCGATTTAGATTCAAATGTTGATTTGAAAGGAGGATTTTACGCTACACTCGTTTTAGACAAGGGGCTTTTGGCTAAACAATAACAGGTGCACGGGTCCATCAATTGGATTAAGCTACGCTTGCCGCGGTTGGTCCGTGGATGACCATATTTACATACCAAGACCCCTCCGTGCCTCGAAAAGCACGTGAAGCGGTTGATTCCTGCTGTCATTCGTGGATCTTTAACAGTCGTTACGGGTCGTCAGAAGACAAAAGTATGACAGCTAATCTTACCAAGGGGTATCATATTACCCAGTATCTGGGTTGTAGAGGGCAGGGGGCTTACCCTCCAAACTAATATTAATTCCAATGAAATGCCAATACGATTCCAATGTTAATTTTACAGCCACGTGATTCGGTACTCTTGAAAACAATATTGTGACCATTGAAATGAAATTGACATTGCTCTGTCATTATTTTGTTACACGTGAAGATAGTTATGTTACGGGCTGCAATAGTGTGGTTCAACTCATTACGATAAACCGGTAATACGGCTTTAAAATGTTTTATCCTTTAAATAACAAGGCTAATAAATAAATTTATGATATAAATAGTTCTTTAATTGATTTATTATAAAGTATTAAATTCATTTGGGCGTAAGAAAATGATTATTATGATTATCAGTAAACATTTATTTAAATGCCTTTGGTAAAACAACTGTCTTGTCTCACGTATTCAACTGCATATTAAGTATTATAGATTATCGCCACTACTTCAGCAAAACACTTTCCGTCACGCACGAGTTTTATTACACCTAATTCCCATCGCTTGTAGTTTCTGCATGTTCCCTGAGTTACCGTTAAAGTTTCCTTCATTATTATTCGTGAGAGTTCCCAGAATATTAATTTCAACATCATCATCAACTGCCACGCCTTGCTTTTTATCAACTCAATGTGTTTCCCAATTAGCTTCCAGCTTAACCATATGTAGCTGAATACCAGAATTTTACATGGATTGACGGCATCTATAACCCAGTTTTTGGATAAAACGATGGCCTTTGCTTTTTTTTTAATATTGTTATGTACATTACTTTCAACGTCATTATTTCAAAAACATTTCAACACTCACAATATTCACAGCTAGTTCGTTTAAAATTACTGGCGTTTAAATTCGAGGTATTAAGTAGGTACACTTCGAATTTAAATACTTACCAGTAATTTTAAACAAACCAGCACGTTTACCGAAAGGGTTGTTCTTGAAACTAGGCTATTTATTCGAGCTTAGCACAGGTTGTAAAATAACATTACATAACATTTGTTCGTTCGTGCTAACATTACGTTTCGTGTCTGCGGCCATTTTTATATCTTTGACGTCGATCGATTTATCTGGTACCTGTATGTTTAGAGCATCACGTGCTAAGTTTTCATTGACAATATTATTAGTATCGTTAAAAGCAGCCAAGTGCTCGCATACGAATAATATCGTTACATACATACATACATAATCAGCCTATAATGTTCCCACTGCTGGGACACAGGCCTCCTCTCGATGAGAGGGAGTGTGCCGTAATCCACCACGCGGGCCCAGTGCGGATTGGCAGACGTCACATGTCTTCGAATTTTTGGTTCTAGGACATGCCGGTTTTCTCACGATGTTTTCCTTCACCGTGAGCAGTGGTGGCCAAGGTGAGCAGTGGTGGCCAAGTGGTAACGGCCGCGACTTACGAGTTATAGGTCGTAGGTTCGAACCCAGACAGGCGCTTTACTTTGTGTAAATTATTTCATCACTACTGCTCTCAAAACGGTGAAGGAAAACATCGTGAGGAAACCGGCATGAATATCGTTACACCGAGTATTTAAAAAGTATGGATGCATTATAATTATAGGTATAAGTAAAACGTTTATAAGTATTGCCATTATTATGGTCGAGCAAAAAACGCGGATTTTTTTTTATATTTTTTTTTATTTTTTGTGTTTGTACACATTCTGCGAAAATTTCATGTGTCCACATATTCCGGCTCAAAAGATACAGCCCTGTGACAGACGGACGGCCGGAAAGTGGAACCTCAGTATTAGGGTACCATTGGCATCCTTAGGGTACGGATCACTGAAGATCCTCTGTTACAAACAAAAGCCAGATATGTACCATTTATATGAAAACTAAAATTATGAAACTCAAAAATCTTTTACTAGTATAACATGACAATATTACACACAATGAGGTAGAATGCGGTCTAGCCGCCTCAGATTTCTTTACGACTGGCAAATGTCTAATTAAGTTAGTCGGCTATTAGCCTGCGAAATTCCAGTAAGAGACAATTATCTATGAAAGACCAAAGACTCCCAGACAAGTTATCAAAAAGGTCTTAGACTTTGACTTACTCAAAAGGACAAAATTAAGAACCAACGTAAGTATACTTCTTACAACATAGTTTAAGGTACTTGGAAATAAGACCTCTTTTCTTAGTAACCTTAAAACAACAACGAAGTAACAAAACACGTTACATGAACAATTAAAACAGCCATTTTGGCAAATTCTAGAAACAACATTTTCTTACTAAAGGTTAGCAAGATCATATTAATAATACGAATCGTTCAAATTAATGTCGGTTTGTACATGAATTATTTCAAAAGGTAAAATCTCAAGCCATTGAATATTGTTACATGTCTTACAAAAGATAATGGACCCCTTACAGGATCATTCACTTATCCATCTGTCTATTGGCCCTTTTCCCTTCTATTAGATACTATCATCTTATTCAAACTTAATTTTGCGGTCGGTAAATTTTATTATTACAACCCGATTCCGACGGTCCCTTTATTAGTTACAAAGGTTCATGGTACGGAACTGTTAGTTGGGAACCGTATTGCCTTTTGACAAGTTTTAAGGACGGTTTTCTGAATCTAACTACATAATTACATGCACTAATAGTAAAGTTGAAGACTGTGTGTGAACGCGCAATACTCTGGGACGAAAAGTCGAATTTGAAAAATTCTTTTTGCATTTGAGAGCCCAATTCTTGAGGAAGAGAAAAGGCTTAACTTAACATAATTAAAGTTAGTGGCTAAATAATAACAACCGCACAGGTCGATCGATCAGGTTAAGCTACGCTTGCCGTGGTTGGTCTGTGGATGGGTGACCATCTTTACATACCGAGACCCCTTAATGCCTGGGAAAGCACGTTAAGCCATTGGTCCCGGCTGTCATTCGTGGATCTTTGACAGTCGTTACGGGTAGTCAGAAGCCCGAAAGTTTGACAATCAGTCTTACCAAGTGGTATTGTATTACCCAGTAACTGGGTTGTGGAGCTCAGATAGGCAGTCGCTCCATGTAAAGTACTGGTATTCAGCTGCATCTGGTTAGACTGGAAGCCGACCCCAACATAGTTGGGAAAAGGCTAGGCAGATGATAGCAGAGACGTCTTAATGTTTTTTTCATATCGCCACTTCAGTTGATAGAGGACAAGTTACCTAAAGCGAAAATAAGGTCAATGTTATAATATAGTTTTCTTGATACAGAACCCAGAGTGTGCTAGTCCGACTTTTTTACGTTTATGGCCAGTTTTTCTTTTGTAGCGTGTTGTGTAAATGACATAAATATAGATTCAATGAAATTTTGAACAATTTCTTTGCAACATTCGATCGACTGTTAGGTAGTTATGTTTTCTAGTTTCACCTAGTTCTCACTTTTGTCCCCATTTCTGATAATAGAATCGATACTTCTAAGGTTGTATTCACTTAGAAAGCTGGTAACTGGCACCGATAATTATGGGACCATGACCTCTGAGTCTCCTTCGGAATTTTTTATTTTCATTCAGCTAGGAAATAGCCATCTAGCTTTAAAAAATTTACCAACAAAATATTAACGTGTCTTAATCTCTTCGATCTACTTACATAAATAAATATTTCATTCACTTTTATTTCATTTCATTTTTTTCATTTCATTTTATTTCATTTCATGATATGACAGCGCTTGTTGGCACCGGTTCACTCTAATTCGGCAAAAAGTATGAAAACTGCCTGTGACAACCAGCGTTTATCGACGCCGGCGCTGACAAGCGCTTGGCATATCGGCGCCGGATTACCAGCGTTCTTTTGTTTTATTTGAAATGGGTTTGCTCTTGACTCTAGTCTAGGTCAGAGGTGACAGAGACAAAGTCGACGGTAGAGTGAGCTTACCCAGAAGAATCTTGTTCACTCTTACTTTGAAGTGATTCGGGTTTTGTGCGCTCGGAAACACAGACGCAGGTAAAGAGTTCTACATGAATACACCCTTATGTCTTGCCGCTGAAGGGCACAGCCGTTTTCTAATGAATTTAAAATTGGTTTGGGGAATATTTGTTGCATAACTCACTGTTAAAGCGGTTATAGGAAATTGGAATGTATTGAAATTCTATTGAATTGTAATTAGAAGTTTCAGATATAGTTACTACTTTGCGAACTGTTTGATTTCTGTTAAGCAATATGTGAGTTCCACGAAACCCTTTGTTAATGTCAGACATAATAACACAACGTAGAATACAATTGGTAATTGCGTACAACTTAAATTCCAAACATGATCATTATTCAGAAGTTATACAGGTTTTAGGCTACAAATGAATAACTTTTACTGTGGGACCAACCACGAATTACGAAAAAAGATAAGCTGTTCCCCACGTGATAGAAAGACACCGATTGCAATACCTAGGTGATCAAAATGTAGGAAATAGTTGCATTTTTATGAGTAAGTACAGTCAACAAAAGAGATAAGTATGCAGGATCGTCGGATATAGTTGAAGTTTAATAAGAAACCGATGGATTTTGTCGACTGAAATTTAATTTGATAAATGAGTTGTTTGTTTTCTATTAATAAAATAAAATTTTATTCGAGAACATCCATCGGTTTCTTACTAAACTTCAACTATATCCGACGATCCTGCATACTTATCTCTTTTGTTGACTGTACCTATTATTACTGACACTCTCCGCGTCTACTCTAATACCCTGTGTATTCCATAGTGTGTGAAAACTACGGAAAGAAGATCACTCATAAGGTACAAAAACAATCTGCCTGGCCTTTTCCCATCTATGTTGGGGTCGGCTTCCAGTATCACCTGATGCAACTGAATACTAGTATTTTAATGAAACGATTGACTATCTGATCTCCACAATCCAGTAACTGGATAATATTGGTTGACTTTCGGGCTACTGATGACCCGTAATGACGGCTAAAAATCAACGAATGACAGCCCGGACCAACGGCTTAACGTGCTTTCCGAGGCACGAAAGGATGTTGAATAGTCTTCATAATTATGTAAAAATGGCCCACCCATCAACGGACCAACTGCGGCAGGCGTAGCATAACCTGATCGATCGACCAGTGCGGTTGTTATCACAGTAAAGATTTAGATTTATTTATTTATTTATCCTCACACTGGAACGCCATACAGCAATTACACCAACGGAGCAAAAAATCACTTCATGTGCTGATTTCCATCCATCCTGTGCGCAGTGGATATTGAACGAGTGGCGATGGATCCACGCACGCTCATGCAGCATCACTTACCCACATCCCCTCTCACAAGTTACAATCTACCAAAATACTTGTAGGTACATCTTTTACTGAAACAAAACGTTTACCAAAAATTGCCACAACGAGATGTAGTGAGATCCCGGAATTTAAAAAAAAAATCGTTTCTTGTTCATTTGTTTTTCAGTTGTTTCTATTGCTGAATCAAAACTTTTACCAAGAATTGGAATTCCGTACTCGGAGTATGTAATGGAGTACGGAATTCCAGATGGATGGGATTTAAAAAAAAAACTCGTTTCTTGTTCATAGAAGTAGAGGCAGCCGCAGGGCAAAGCTATATTGTTCCTTAAAATTAGATTTCTAGTTAATAAATCTATCGGTTTGTTATAATATCACAATCAAGCAATCGAGAAATTTTGTCAAGTCAACTTAATAAAGATCAATTAGGAATCCTTTGTCAACTTGATTTGATTAAATCCAAGATCCTTTTGGATGCCAGTAATTGGTCATAAAATTTTACCTTTTGTCATTTTTTATCTTCTACATAATTCAATAGGAGTAGTCCTCTGTCGAAATCCCCAGGAGAACCAAGGTAACCGACATAGCCCGAAGAATTGCCAAAATTAAGTGACAGTGGGCAGGGAACAGATGGCCGATGCGGCTGAAAGGTTCTGGAGTGGCGACCGCGTAGCGGAAGACGTGCGTACCGAAAGACGTAGCGTTAAAAGCCTCCCACAAAGTGGACTGACGACCTTGTGAAGGCCGCAGGAGCCCGTTGGATGTGAGAAACACAGAACCGGTAAAAGTGAAGGAGCTTGGGGGAGGCCTATGTCCAGCAGTGGACGTCTTTCGGCTGAAATGATGACTATGAGTCCTCTGTCTGACCAATTATTGATTGGCTGACTGACAACGAATCATAGTAGAAACACGTCATTTGAAAAATCATTTTCCTTCCCCAGCTCAAACGGAACGAAACTTATGCGAAAACTTATGCGAGAGAAGTCGCGGGAAGCAAATATTTTGAGAATATAATACATAAGTTAACATCATGCCTGTATTCCCAGAAGAGTTACGCATCATCATCATCAGCCTATAGTAGTCTACTGCTGAACATAGTCCTCTCCTATTGGATGCCATTCAACTCAACTTTCGGCAACTCTCATCCAGCTACTACCAGCCATCCTGAGAAGGTCGTCGCTCCACCTGGCCTGAAGGCGTTCTACCGCAAGGTAGAACGCCTTGAACACGGGAAAGGTTAGACATAGGTGCACCATATGGTACACCCACATTTCGCCGGTTATTTTTAAGTCCCATGTAATAGAGGGCGAGCTTATTACGAGCATATTGGGCACAAATACAGACTCCAGGCTGCTATAGAGAAATTCCTGATGGAAAACTACCATAGCTAAACCAAAAATATGTTTATTAAGCAGTGAAACATCAAATAAACTGTACACCGTTGCAGAAGAAACTTCTCTACGAAACTACGACATTTGCCATTATCGGAAACCTAAATGTGGACTGGAGCAAGTATTAGAGACAATTGATGTAAAAGTTCAAGACTTTACAAGTAAAGACTACTGTATTATTTACATTGGCGAAGAAGACTTCCGAAAAACCCAAAACTATATAGAACTAACCATGTTTATTCGAGAAAAATTAATAACACTAACTCACACTAATATTATTATTTGTCTACCGACATATAAATTTAAATTTCAATATAATAATACTTATTATGTAAAACAACTAAACTATAGCAATACTCTGTACAATAGTAGAATAGAAGCTTTTAATAATCTTTTATACATGGACATACAGGCATATAACTACGCGTATCTACTGGACTCCAACCTAAATCTTTCTTATAACTATGACATGTATAATCAGCGCTCTGGCACACTAAATAGCTATGGCACGAGATTTGTAGTATCAGACTTACAAGATCTTATGAAAACAATATACACTCCAAATAATGTTAATTTTGTGGCAGAGTGTTCCCAGTCGGGAAAAATAGAAATACCTGCAGACTCACAATCACCAAACTTGCAATCCATAAGAAATCAAGATAATGACACAAGTTGTTTTCGTGTATAATCATATATTTATAATGCACCAAAATGTCAATGGCCTAATAAATAAGTCAGATCTAATAAGTACACATCTGATTGAACTCTCTGATGTGGGTAAATCAATAGATGTCTTATGCATAACCGAACACAACATGAAAAAAGATGACCAGGAACATCTACATATTTCTAACTACACGCTAGCAGCTTGCTACGCTAGGCAAGATAGAAACGGGGGCTCGTGCATTCTAGTAAAAAACACACATCAATTTGAAACCATTAATGTAAATAAATGGGCCATATCTAATCAAATTGAATGCTGTGCGATAAAACTTACTTCCCATCCCATCATCATTATTTGTATCTATAGACCGCCAAATCATAGTAAAGATAAAGTATCAATATTCTTTAATAATTTAGATATGATATTAAACGAAATATGTTTAAAACGTGATAGTAGGATTGTGCTATGTGGAGATTTTAATATAGATATTTGCAAAAATAGTAAAAAGTCTGTTACTTTTCAAAATATACTGCATAGCTATAATCTGATTCTGGGAACGCGATCTCCAACACGTCTGGGTAGCGGGACCTGCATTGACAACATCATTCATAATATCAGAGGAAGTAGCTGCGAGGTCAAAGAGTTAGCAATATCAGACCATACAGCACAACTGCTAAAATGTCGTGTCAAAAAAACCTGCACATTCTCTCATTGGTTTATATACAAACGTGACTATAGTGATGAAAATATTAGAAAGTTTAGGGAATGCCTGCAAAATTTATCATTTTATGATGCCTATAAATGCTCAGATCCAAATGAAGCATTTAATGAGTTCCACGACATATTTAAATTATTCTATGACCTATGTTTCCCAATTAACAAAATAAAAATTTCGGTAATTAAAAAACCAAAGTGGATCACAACGGGACTGAAAAAATGTTCGAAGCGTAAAAGAAACATGCTATGGGAGTATAGAAAGTCACCAAACCTAGACAATAAAAATAAACTTAAAACGTATAATAAAAGACTAAAACACATAATCAAACAGACACAAAAAGCACAAAACAATAATTTTATAAATACTGCTGAAAACAAAAGCAAAGCTACATGGAGCATAATTAATAAGCAGAAATCAAACTACCCTAAACAAGGTATTGATAGCATAAAAATTGACAGCAAAATTATAAAAAACCCTGAGCAAATAGCTGAATCATTAAATAATTATTTTATAGACCAAATTGAATCTCAAAGTGACATTAATCTTAATAGTAATACAACAATAAACTCTCATCCTAATTCAATATTTATGACACCCACAGTACCCCTTGACATATTTGAAATTATTAATTCCCTGAAAAATACTAAAAGCGCTGGATATGACGACATAACCACCGAGGTAATAAAAGCCACATCTCATATCATTGCACCAATACTTAGCCACATTATCAATGGTAGCATTGAGACAGGCATTTTCCCAGAAAAATTGAAAATCTCTGTAATTAAACCAATACATAAAAAAGGCGATAAGCAGGATCCTAGCAACTACAGACCAATCGCGCTCATTCCGGTATTCTCTAAAATTTTTGAAAAAGTAATACAAAACAGTATAATTTCATTTCTAGAAACTAACAAAATCTTGGTTAGCGAACAATATGGTTTCAGAAAAAATAAAAACATTGACTCTGCTATTTACAAACTTGTTGAACACGTTCTAACTAACGTTGACAATAGAAATCCCGTAGTTGCATTATTTATGGACATGTCAAAGGCATTTGACTATGTTAACCATAAAATACTTATAAACAAGCTGGAAAAATATGGAATTAGAGGTAATATCCTTGGACTTATCAAATCATATCTGACTAATCGAGAACAAGTTACATACATAAATAAAATCTGCCCCTACACAAGAACTGAAAAGACTTATGTCTCTACACATAGACAATGCAAATTTGGTGTGCCGCAGGGCAGTGTTGTTGCTCCATTGTTATTCATCATATATGTTAATGACATGCCTAAAACTATAAATAATCCAATGATTTTATTCGCTGACGACAGTACAATACTAATCAAAAGTAAAGATGATAAGACATTCGAAAAAGAAATAAACGACAATTTAAATGATATAATAACTTGGCTAACTAAAAACAACTTAAAAATAAATCTTGAAAAAACAAATTACATCTCATTTGAACAACAAACAAACATTAAAAAACCGGAAATTCGTTACGGTAACAACATTATCAGTGAAGCAGAACACACTAAATTCTTAGGTATTTGGATAAATAAAAATATGACCTGGAAAACACATGTTGGAAACATATGCAAAAAGCTTAGCCAGTATTCTTATGCTCTCCATAACCTAAGAAAAGTGTCAAATCGTGCAACATTACTAACCGCGTATCACGGGTATGTTGCTTCTACTTTACGCTACGGACTCATATTTTGGGGGAACTCGCCAGACAGAGAAATGGCGTTTAAAGCCCAGAAACAATGCATAAGGGCAATGTGTGGCATACAACACACAGAAAGCTGTAAACCACATTTTCAACAGTTCCAGTTATTAACATTCCCGTGTCTTTATATATATGAAGTGGCGATCTTTGTCAAAGCGAATCTACATCTTTATACCCATCCAAGAAGTGCACGACACAAAAATAAAATATGCATAAGACGTCATAAAAAAGCAGTATTTAATAAAAACATTTTGGGCATGGCACCCAAAGTATACAATAAGTTGCCAAAAAGTATCACAGACCTACACAAGATGAACCAATTCAAATTACGTTTGCACGAATTCTTAGTTACAAAATGTTATTATTCAATTAATGATTATTTAAATGAACGATGAGTCGGTTTTATATGAAATATTTATGTAGATGACACCACAAATGTAATGATTATTGAAATTTGATCTGACTTGTGTATAATAATTTGACATTTTTTATTTTTTTTTATTTAACATTTCTATTTTTTTATGTAACTCAATTTAAAATTTATTCTGTTTATTTAATGTTGCTATTAGTACCTAACATATTAATTTGCACACCTCAGTAGGTTATAATACAATGTACCTTTTATACCTGTAACACCTTTTTCACATGTATTATGCAAATAAATTATTTGATTTGATTTTGATTTGATTTGAAAACCCCAATAACACTTTGCGCGACCCAGGAATCGAACCCAGAAAGGCATGCGCTTCCGACCACTAGACCAACGAGGTACAACTTAAATCAGAATTAACCATAATAAAATATTAGCACGCAATATGAACGGAAGAGAGAGAATATTATTATCTTATACGAAAAGTACGACACGAACAACGACATTGCGAACAAAAACAGCAGAATACGTCATTGGCCACCACAGACCGTTCTATAGCTACAACCTCCACTACTTGCGACACTTTCTTTCGCATGGACCGCAGTATCATTAGTCACGATCAACGTGAACTATTAGAACCTCATTTATCGAGGTTCAAGCGATTAATTATTTCCGCTTGCTCCGCAAGGAATATTTTACTAATTTCCTTAGATTAGACTTGGTCGTTTCTAACTTTTAAAAGTTTATGTACACTTGAGTTTTACGAGTAGTCGTTCCTCGGGGCATTGCTTAAGTAGGAGATTTAAGAATTACTGAGGTTAAAGATTCTGTCGTAGATTTGTAAGAAATGGTATTACAAACTATTTATATCTATACAAATAAATAAAATGTAAGTGTCAGTTTGTTACTTATAACAAAAACATATTTTTATTTTTTTTGGTCTGTCTGTTTGTTCCGGCTAATCTCTGAAACTACTGGACCAATTTTGATGCGACTTTCACTGGCAGACAGTTGATGTTATGGAGTAACATATAGGTTCCTTTTTGTCCCGGTAGCAGGACAAATTCCGACATCCACAGCGTTTGTGACTACTAGACCAACGAAGCCGTTATGTAAGATATTATGTAAAAGTAAAAACAAAAGCCATCTTTTAAAAACTGAGCAGTTTTGTGTTTTTCCCTAGGTTGTATTGTAGATCTGAGACAACACAAACACAGATACTGTTAGTGGACGGCGCGTACGTGTTCCACGCGCGCCTCAAAGAGATGTCAGCATCGAGGAGGGGCCGCATAGGGCCGAAGCCTGCCGGGTCAGCGGGATTGTCCGAAAGGGTTACCGCTGGCCCGGAACATAAAGGGCTAAGGAAGTAACACGGGTGGGTTTTAGTCAGTAAGAGTCTGACACTCCTTTCCGCTCCACCCAGAGCGGGAGGGGTCATTTGATGATTTCCCATCCGCAAAAAAAAAAATAAAAGATACTCGTACATTTAGGACAATGTTGATCTATTTGGTTCTCTATCTTTCTAAGTTTACCGCAGCCTTACTTAAGGTGCTACCTCGAAAATAAATCGTAGCGATTGGTCTACTAAGCGAGCGAAAGTGATGCAATTACTTTTGTAACGCAAAAGAAGAGAGATATAATGTACGTGCGCTCGGAATAAAACAACGTATGTGCTAAAACGAATTTACTCCTTTCTTAACAAAATAAATGAATAAAACTTTGAGTAAACTTTGATATGATAACTCTCTATGCTTTAAAGTAAACTCGATTGAATAACTCTTATGCGTTACGTTACGTAACTGTGATGTCGAAAAAAGTAAAAAAAAAAATAGTATCGAAAAAAAATCATTGAATCGGGTATCCCTTTTACATGATACTAGACCAAAGAGTCAAAAAACATGTACCAAAATGTTAAATCCCCATTCCACATACTTAACAAGTTACACGAAATAGAAAAACCAATTTTTTTTCAATAAATTATAATTATCACCTTTATGTAAGGCAATCATTTTCCTTTTTTTTTTTTTTGCGGATGGGCAGTCATCAAATGCCTTATCCCAATTTTTCGGGGTCGGCGCAACATGTCTTTTCGTCTATACTTCGTACTCAAATGTTTATTATCTTTGCGTTATTACAAATTCCAATATACAGGCTACATTTTGAAACCATTCACATTTAATTTTATAAATTCCTCTCTCTTCAACGGTTTTAGATAGCGCTGACCGGGACCGAACTCATTGACCTGTGCGACTCCATCGATTTATTTGATGTAATAAAATGCTGACTGAGGAGGCTTCAGTCTGAACTATTACGTATTTGATTTAAATTTTTATGTCTCGTTGGTTTGTCTCTTGGCTTTTAATATTTTTTTGATGTTTGAATAGTGGCTCGGAAACATTTTAATGTATATTTTCCTCCGTCGGTTTGAATATAGATTAAAATTTTTAATTCAGATTCGTCTGAATCTTTAAATGTTCTTAAGACGTTCCCATAAATGATGTTTTTTAAATAACTGATTTTTTTTCGAGGTTTCATGGTCGACAATGATCACGTTATGAACAACTTTCTCTATGGGATTTTGTGTTTTGTACAATCACCACTTTTCAGGTTCAGGGTAAAAAAACTAACGTAGTATATTTAGTTTGGTAAATGGAAATTGAAATTAGCATGTTTGTATATCTTGATAAGAAACCTATGAGAAAATTAGAGTATTTAAATTCACACAAATCGGTCATGATTGTTGAACATACTGTTATACACGCTCAGACTAGCGACCACAAGAGGGGTCGTTAACAAAAAATCAAATCATAAGCCCCTCTTGGCCTTTACTGGAAAAACTCCAATTTGGGTTAACAGCTAATAATTTGCCCTATTCACCCACTAACGACCGCTAAATGAATGCCCAACCCACTCCATGATGCATTCACTCATTACCAAGTAATTATTATTAATATAAACCCCATCACTGGTTTACAAGGGTTTTAATTAGATTTTAATTGAATATGGTGACATGTTTGTAATTAGTTCTATGCTATTGTTTGTGAATAGTGTGTTTTGTTGTACCTGAAGATTTATTCATCAGTGATTTTGTAAATACTGAGTATCTAACTGTGTTACGAGAGAGCCAAAATGGTCTTTGTTGAAAACTAAAAGTAATTAGACTGGTGTAAAATTTTGCACTACATTTTATACAATAGGAAAAAGTTTAATGACTCGTACTTTATATTGTAAGCCAAATGTATTATTTTAAAAAGCAGGTAATAATTTTAACAATGGACCTGTAATAACTAGTATAAAAAAGTTGAGCCAGTAAAATGAAGACCAGCAAGGTTTAGATTCAAGTCCCCTAAACGCAGAAAAAATTAATCCCTGACTAACAACTCCTGAAAAAGATGTTATATAATCGTAAGAAGATAGAAATGAATAACTATCAGCAACAATAGACAGAGATCTGTAACAACGTTTGCTCTAGAAGAGGAGTTAATAATTATGATACATTTTGAGTAATATAATATATTATTATGTAGTCTTACCTTAACATGCCTTCCATGAGCCGAGAAGAACCTGCTATCAGCACTATACGTGACCAGACCAACTGACAGCAACGAGTAGTCTTTTCTTCTTATCCAAGTTACCTGCAAGAAAACATAAAACTTGAAATCGTACCTCCCAATTCCATTAACATCTTGGATGCCCAGAATAAGTTTTCTAATAGAAGTTTTGAATTTATTGATAATAATTCGATTCGACAGCTCTCAAACTCTCAAATTGACATTATAATCAAATATAACCACTTAAGGTTATAATTGATTATAATGTCCATTTAAGAGTTTTGAAATCTGAACTTTTTAATGATGTCAAATTCTTAGTTGATTTACGATGATCACTCATAAATTCAGAACTCATTCCAACCATTTAACATAAATCAGAAAGTACAATACATAACATTAGACCCAAAAAAACATTTTCAGAAACCCACACAACAATTTGGAAGAGCCATTCATAACAATTATGATACAAAACGCGTCGACTACCCCACATATGGGTATACGAGTTATGAATTCAGCTAAACAAATTTTTGTAATTTTCGCCCTAAACAAGACAACAAACATTCTGGTTGGAGTTTTGGAAGTCATTCAAGAGTTTACAAAGTTACGACAGAAGTTCTATGCGTGTATAAACACGGTTTTGTGAGTAACTTTTTGAAGAATTTCGTTTTGATTGTTACAGTATATTGGGCGTAGGAACAACATTCTGTGGGAACTCGTTTAATAAAACAGAAAATTGAAAGCTTGTTTCAATTTTCTGTTTCGATTATCTTTGGCTTAACTGAGTTTTCGGTGGGTTTATGTGTGATAGGCTAGCTAGAATGGGTAAAAAAACTTGGCATCAATTTTGGTGGAGTGGACGGACCACGTCAAGAATTTAATAGCTTTTAGAATGAAAAAATACGTTTTCTTTCAACTACGTAGTAATGTTATCATTAATCACTACAAAACCGATCACAAAGGACGTATTTTTTGCTTAGAACCAAAACAGTGCAGAAATGTTATATGAAATCTCATGGTTGCACAGTTTTTCATAATTGCATTTTTTTTTTATTTAGATATAAATTTACCACAGAGGTTTAATGTCTTAAGTTTATGAGCGTTTACGACGTACGGCATTTCATACAAACTATCAAGCCCTTTTTTTTCGAAATGAATGAACCGATTTTAATAAAACTTCATACGCAGCAGGATATAAAAGTCTAAAAAGTTACTGATGAACATTTTCGAAATATCTTATTAAAAATAAGATAACTGGAAATCTCTGTTTCTATGGGAAATTTAAAATCGGTCTAATTTGGCTGTAACACTGTTTTTCTAAAATATTCTTAAGTAACTTTTTAATGTACTCGTGGATTAATAACGCACTTTGCGATGCAACAATCTATTATTGTATCTAAGTTTAGTTTAAAATATTTAATTAATAGAAGGATCCTAACTCATGCTATTATGGGGCTCCCTTACCGGGAGCATTCGCCTGTAATGTAACTATCAAAGAATCTACTTGCAAAGCCCTAGCCGTTACAATGTAACGGCTTTGCCAGTAGACTGCGCAGGCCGTCAACTGTTAGGTAACGGAGAGAGATAATTGAAACCAGCAGGATAGGTTAATTACATATAAATAAATAGGTAGAAGTAACAGCGAAGTAACGGCTACGTTGCGGTTGCTGGTAACGGTTACATTAGGCGAATGCTCCGGGTGAGGGAGAGACTTTACAGGCATCTAAAGGCTGATTTACATTTGCATTAGTTAAGTAGCGAGTTATGTCCATCGATTTGTGTGACGCTTTACAATGAAAAACAGACTGTCACTTTAATACTAACGTTTGCACACAAAACTTCCTAATTGAACTAAACCCGGTAATGAAAATGTACATATAACAGCCACAATGCTAAAAAAACAATGTATCAACTTACCGTATTTTCGGTGATATCACTAACTTCACAATGCAGTATCGCTGTTGTTCCTATTTGAGCTATAACTGTCGTACAGTTTTCAGTCAAAAATATACCAGCTTTGCCTCCCTTCCCACTTAATTTATTAACGGGCGAACCCGCCGAATCTCTGTACATTTTCTTAACTTTATTCATAGACTTCGATAGCGAAGTTTCAACTAATTCTTGTATAATTTCTTTATTTGTTATTCTATCATGTTTAGTGTGTCTCCCTCTACCTAATGTAACGTCATCTATAATGTTATCTAAATTATGTACATCTTCATTATAATCTTTATCTAATAGTGAGGAGAGGCGAAGTGGTTTGGGTAGCTTTGCATATGTTGTTAGAACATATTCTGTTGTTGTATATACTTCTGTTGGTTCTTCTCCGTTTATTGTTGAGAAGGTAACTGTTGTTGGGGATGGTGACGTTGTTGTTGTTCTTCTTCTGTGACCTGTGAAAGAAAACCACTAATTAATATTCTATTTTTAATAGCATAAACACACATAGCAAGGTAATACTTTTACGAGCTTCGTAAAACCCTTTTTTTTTTTTTGCGGATGGGAAATCATCAAATGACCCCTCCCGCTCTAGGTGGAGCGGAAGGGAGTGTCAGACTCTTACTGACTAAAACCCACCCGTGTTCCTTCCTTAGCCCTTTATGTTCCGGGCCAGCGGTAACCCTTTCGGACAATCCCGCTGACCCGGCAGGCTTCGGCCCTATGGGGCCCCTCCTCGATGCTGACATCTCTTTAAGGCGCGCGTGGAACACGTACGCGCCGTCCGGCACGGGCCTGGTCCTGATCGGACGGTGAGCTACCCATTACTCTCCGCCCGCAGGCCCGCGCCTACGGTGGCCGGGAGTCGTTGCGCGGCTCCCGACGCCCGGAGCGTCTCCCGCGGCGGCTGGGACGGGAGGCTCTCTCCGTCCCGCCACCTCCTTCGCTAGCATGACTGCTTCGCAGAAGGAGGTGACTGCCTCCCACTCCCTCTCGCCCCGAACCATGGCTTGCACCAGGGCCACACACACACACACACGCATAGACACACGTAGCAAGGTAATACTTTTACGAGCTTCGTAAAACCCTAAAATGTGGAATGGGAATACGAGAAATAATGTTGAAAATTTCAACAATGCTTGAGTGGCAGGTCGTTAGTGGTGCTTGCATTAACGGTATGATAATTTGTTCCGAAGCATGTACTACACATTTTATTTTAATGAACCGTTTAAATATTTAGTTTATTTTGCATTTTGACGTAATTTGGTGAATATTTTTATCCGATTTCTCGTTTAAATACATAATTTATATCCTAAAGTTAATCCGTTTGTTTATATTGACTTTTAGGTTAAACCATTTGAGTTTCGTCTCGAAATTCAATTATCTCTTGTTCATTTATAATCTTAACCTCGCCCTTTTAATTATCGCTTCCCACATCTGAGCTTTGAGCAAATAATTGGATACAAGATACACTTAATCATTTTTGAGTGGGGTTAGACTGAAAATCTGCTACTGTTTTTAAGAAGATAAGTATCACTTGATTTATAATCATTTTAGCAAATTAAAAAGCTGATCGGAGCATTGAAACATATTCGTTTTTATAATAGAAAAGAAAATAAATACGTTTTTTTGCTGTAAACAAGACGAAGAGAAAGAACACAAACACTTGAAAGGACATCATCATCATTTCAGTCAAAAGACGTCCACTGCTGGGCATAGGCCTCCCCTAAGCACCTCAAAGGAAAGACAAGGTAGGGGAAATTATGCATTATATCCACGCAAAACGGCCAGCGTTCAGCATACCGCTACGACCCTATCCTTGACGTGATGACGTCAACCAGTGCAGCATAAGATCAAGTTTTTGAAGCTCCAATTATTTTCAAATGATCTTCTAAAAATGCTTGTTCATAAAATGCTATTAAAGCATTTTGATCTTCTACAGGCTTATCAATGGAAAATCACTTTCTTTTTGTACTATGATTCTATGATTTAGCTATTTTTTTATTTCTTCAATGGTTTAATAGAACGGATAACACTACACCAGGCCAGCTCAAGGTCAAAGTGTTACCACTTAGGTGCGGCCTGCTTTACCCAAACTATCTCAAAACCAGCATAAATCTCCTCCAAACTACTAATTTCAACCAACATCAAGTCTAACATGCTCTTCAAGACTAAACTCACGCTATTGTTTACCCCGAATGACCTCTATAAATGACGTTATCCCAGTAATATCACAGCATTCACGGCTTAATAGCATAACAGTAATACAAAGGCAGGTCCCAGGTAATCCCCTCGGCAATCAGGCCGGATTAGTAGGGTAAAGGACGACTGATGTTGGCGTGACCAATGGGTATTTGTTGGACGATGAATTTATGTCATCGTAAGGCCTTTGGTAGACGGTCAGCGGGATTGTCCGAAAGGGTTACCGCTGGCCCGGAACATAAAGGGCTAAGGAAGGAACACGGGTGGGTTTTAGTCAGTAAGAGTCTGACACTCCCTTCCGCTCCACCCAGAGCGGGAGGGGTCATTTGATGATTTCCCATCCGCAAAAAAAAAAAAAAAAACAAAGGCCTTTGGTAGATCAACCCACTGGGCCCATTCCCTCTCACAGAGAGGAGGGCCTCTCTCCCAGCAGTGGGAACACTATAGGCTGATTATGCTAAGGTCTTTGGTAGATCAACCCGCACTGGGCCCGCGGTGTATTATGGCCCGCTTCCTCTCACAGAGAGGAGGGCTGTGTCTCCAACAGTGGGAACGTTATAGGCTGATTAAGGCCTTTGGTAGATCGGTGATTATTTTGATGAGGTTTTTGTTCTAATCTTTGCTGGGTTTTGCCCTGTCAAATTTTATCGAAATTCGTTCAGTGGTTTAGGCGTGAAAATGTCACTTACAGACAGAGTTACTTTCGAATTTATAATATTGATATGGATTTTTAACCTTATTAGGATTGACGATGGTAAACATTTGAATGTTGGAATAAACTAAAGTACTCGTACTACGAGAAATGTTAACGAACTATGTCCCTTACAAATTATTAATTAATAAACATACCTAATCATATAAACTTTAAAGTTTCAAACTACGTACGCTAAGTTGGCAAACCCTCTGAAGCATGAGCTGTGACCTTTTACTTGTTGTAATGTAGAACTCAAACACTATAATGGCTTGAAGTATGGTTATAGTACTATAGAAGTACCAACAGCTGTAGTATATTGTACACAGAGTGTATGTACATACTACCGTGTCTTGGAGAGGTACTGTGGTAACCAGGGTGTTTGTGAGAACTTTAGAATGAAAGCCAAAGTTAAGAAAAATTGGGTAGTATAAGCATAATAATCAGCCTATAATGTTCCCACTGCTGGGACACAGGCCTCCTCTCTACGAGAGGGGTAGGCCGTAATACACCACGCGGGCCCAGTGCGGGTTGGTAGATGACACATGTCTTCGAATTTTTGGTTCTACGACTTTCCTCACGATGTTTTCCGTTTTGAGAGCTGTGGTGATGATATAATTTACACAAAGTAAAGCGCCTGTCTGGGTTCGAACCTACGACCTACAACTCGTAAGTCGCGGCCGTCACCACTTGGCCACCACTTCTCTACATACTCTACATCATTACTGGGTAACACGATACGATACCCCTTAGTAAGACTGGGGGTCTACTTCGAACTGGTTGATTGTCGTGTCGGCCGAATGTTCGGTCATTTTCTGATTCGAATATTGTTGTCCTACTACGAATTAAAAAAAAAAGGGTAAGGGTTCTAAAAAGGTTCGGATTGGCACAGTTTGGTCGGGACCTATAGTCAATATAGGAAATGAAAGGTAGTAGAAAATGACCGAACATTCGGCCGATACGGTGGTTAACCGCTTCGGAGTAGACCCCCTGGTTGTCAGACTTTAGGGCTTTCTATTACTCCTAATTATGCAATTCCCGCCCTTACGTCCCAACTCAACTCACTCTCTAGATACACTGTATATCATACTGTGTCACTAGGTCGCACAGTATCCGTTAGACCACAGTCTCAATGCACAAGGGAGTTGTGATAAGCGATTAACGGAATCTATTAAGGGAGTAGATTGCATCATTCAGTTATGTTCTGGGGGCCTAAAAAGGCCACTTTGGAGAATCATAAACGGATAACATTATGAACAAAAGACAGTCCGTGTTTTTCTTTTATTCGCTGCACTACGTAGGTATAATCAAAGAGATTGGGATTGGATTTGGATTGGTTGGTATTTTAGCACAGACAAAAAAATATAACTGAAAAATGCTTCAACAATGGGATTTGATACAGTTAACTGTCCATTATGATTAGAAAAGAAAGAAAGAAGGAAAAATTGTTTATTCTGCACATACAAAACGCACATTGCAAATAAAAAAAAATAAAAACGACATAAAATCAGTTCACATTTAAATGAAAGCTCGAGAACACATTCACAAGAAGTTGGCAGATTCGTCTCAAGATTAAGTTGTTGCAGGTTTTCTTATTTATCTCCCATAACTTTTTTTATTTTATTATATTTTGTTGTATGTATGTATCTTAGTATTTATTTTTATATTCTAGTTATTTTCTAAGCTGTTTTCTGTTATTGCACCTACTGTGTATTGTCTATGCATCACCCTAAGGTAGACTGGTAGAAAATGCCCAAGGCATTAAGTCCGCCTTTGTACAGTTTTTACTTGTGTAAAGTTTAATAAATAAAATATACACACCCAACGTAGTCAAAAGCCTCATACTCAAGCTTAAAGCTGATTCATAATGTTATCCTTTTATGATTCTGCCAAAGTGGCCTTTTTAGGCCCCCTAAAATCACATTTACAGCCAAAAAGCAAGCACTATCACATCACACGGAATATTCTTTTCTTATCCCAGAGTTTCATTTCAAATAACTCCCGGTTCTAACGTCGAGTCGTTTGCAGAGCTTAAAATGTCCATTCTCATGACGTATAATATAGATAAGCGCTGCGTCAGCTTCGATAGAATCTTTTATAGGATTTCCTGCAGTTCTCGGATTTAAGCTACAAATTTCAAATAAAATAATATGGGATAGAATATTACTAGATTTTTCCTCGTACTTCGTTTGCGTAATAACTCTGGCTAGTTTAATAATTATATTTCAACTTTGTTACCTTGCTTAGTTGTTAATTTTATTGTGCATGCTATGGCCTCCTATAAGTTTTTTAAAATGTATTTATTACTATCTGCGTCCTGCGGTTTCACCCGCGTAAATGTCGATCCCGTGGGAATATGGGGATAAAAAGTAGCCTTGTTAATCCAGGGTGTTAGCTACCTTCATACAAAATTTTATCAAAATTGGTCCAGCCGTTTCAGCGTGAAGAAGTAACAAACATATAAACACACCCCCACACACTCACTCACAAACTTTCGCCTTTATAATATTAGTGTAATTTATACCAAAGAATACAGGATTATTCATATTAAATAGCAACCAAACACCACAAAGGTTTAAACTTGTGCCATCATGAGTCTATCGTAATATCGAATAAGTACACAATGAAGTATTTTATAGGTATGTATGCGTTATAGTCGATACAATTAATAACGTCTTTAGGTCTTTAAATAGTTACAATCATTCCTACATAATACTTAAGTAATATTGCTTAAGTTTACATTTGATATTTTTCTGTGAAGAGAGTGAAGAAGTGCAACTATTTAATTCCTGATGTTGCCTTTTATTTATGTGTAATTTATTGTGTACATCTTTTGTTGGAGATCCTAAATCAATAAATAAAAATATTGGGCAAAGGTTTGCTTCCAGGTCTTTCCTTAGTGAGTACACTAATGAAACTTTTTATAAAGTTTTTCCCATGAAACAGAATCTTACCATGTTGGTGCCTTTTTTTTTTGCTGATGGGAAATCATAAAAAACCCCTCCCGCTCTAGGAGGAGCGGAAGGGAGTGTCAGACTCTTACTGACTAAAACCCACCCGTGCTCCTTTATGTTCCGGGCCAGCGGCAACCCTTTCGGACAACCCCGCTGACCCGGCAGGATTCGACCCTAACGGGCCGTCCGCTGTTGTTGGTGCCTTCTGAGAGCACCCGTCTTTGTCGTTGTTAGACTACTATGCGAAAATTATGCACATTATTGTACACCTCTCGGTCGCAGGGTTCGGGCCAGCTCCAGCAGCATTAGAGGGCATTAGCGCAGCAGCAGCGGCTCGATTACTCTATGGTTCACGTAGGTACTGACTGAGCAATCGAAATTTGTAATATGTTTATGTGTATTGTGTATGTTTTTAATTTTGTGCTTACTATGGTCATTGTTGGTCGAAATAAACGTTTTTATTATTATTAATTAAAAATATAATATAATTTCATATTTTTCTCTTCTTCTTCTCACACACTATTGTCTACATTTCTTTTTCACTTCTCCTTTCGCAGGTCTGCTGCAAGAAATTTATTAAGAAATAAGCAGTACCTCTTCCTTTGTACTCAAATTATAATTATGTCGTATTCCTATGTACTTTACTGTTTTTACGTAAATAATAAAATAAATAAACTTTTTGCCGCCACATTGTTTTATTTGACAACCACGTTCTTCAAGTTTCTATCTTTGGACACATCAGGATATTAATTTTGAATGGAAATGTTGAATAATCCGGAAAAGAACCGAAGTTACCGACATAGCTTGTAGTGTAAGCAAGCTAAAGTGGCATTGGACTAAGTATGTTTGTTGAAGGTCCGTTGGCCGGCGGAGCAAATTAGCGCTGGAGTAGAGGGAGACCACGTATCGGCGAGGGTAGTGTAGAAGACTCGACGATCTTAAAAAGGTGGCTGAGATAGACTGGATGCGGCGGAGGACAGAGTGTTTTGGCGAAGCCTGGAAGAGGCAATGTCCAGCAGTGTACTGCGGAAGAACGCTGTCCGCTATATTATTTTCTCAAACTTAGAACTATAAAGTAATACGTAGGCGGTCAAAATGTATGGAACAGCAATTTTTTTTTAATAGTGGTACTGAATGCATGATAACAGGTTACGCGTCGTTGTCTCTATCACATGTATACCTTCAATATTTACTTTTGCCGAATTTATAAAATAAAATGTTAAATACAATAAAATGGTTCTAGAATATTCTATTTGTACCTACGAAACAACACAGGTGAACTAGCTGAAGGGTTGTAGACCTTATTGTTTCTACTTTATATCTGTAATTACCTAAAATACCTAGGTCTAACATTTCCAAAGGAGACTTTATTGATAAATACTATAATTAAAAGTACTTTGTAGGCGTTCATGTTTCAAGGTCTTAGCTTGTTCGTTATTTTAGGTTAAACCTATAAAGAAATGCCTGGAGCTAATTTAAAATGTTTTATCAGTACTCGTGATACCTAAATATTGTTTTTTTTTTTTGGGGTAAAAGGCGTGGTTCTTATTTTAAATTTCAATAAGTGTGACAATTCGTCGAACCATGTAAAATACTGCTGTGTGTGTGGCGGCATCTACATCGCCACATGCGTACTACGCATCACACTGACGTCACGGGAAATTCTGCATCGCGCAAGCAGAGTTTTCCGTGCGACTAGCATACTGAAAATGGAACCCAGGACCTCATGCTTAGCAGTAGTGCTTGCGACCACTAGACCAACGTGGAAGCCAACCATTCACGATAGTAACAATCGTACTGTTTTTTAATTGCTATTAATTGTCAATGTTTATGTGATTGATAATATTGATGGGCAAAATGATCGTACAATTATTAAAAAGAATACAATTATTCATTCATATGAGGGAAAACATGAAAATTAAGATAGGCGACGGTTTCGTTGGGTTGAACTAAAATTAAATTAAATAAAAAATAAAAAAAGAGTACAGACTTACAATTTAAACATTATTCTGAATATGGTGCTTCAATAGCCTTTTAAAAGTTGGAAGTACGAGGGCTGCTATATAAGTATCCGGAATCAGAATCAGAATCAGAATCAGAATCAGAATCAGAATCAGAATATTTATTTGTGAAACATAGGTATTTACATAAAGGTCTTTGGTTAATAATATGGCCGCTATGTTTTGCCGTGAAGGCGTACAAATATAAAAAAATAAAAGCAGGCAATAAAACAAAACAAAAAAAAAAACTAATACAAAATTAAATACCTACTTAGAAGAAAAACAAAGAAAACTATTTTAACATGAAATAAATATCTTAATAAAATCTACTATTAAATATAACCTAAAAAGAGAAACAGATTACTTAAAAAACATTGAAAAAATTACATCAAATGTTTATTGCACATGTAATATTAAAAATTATCATTTATAAAATCTTCTACTGTATAATAACATTTTTCAATTAATAGCGAGTAGAGACTTTTCTTAAACTTTAATAGGGGTAAATTTTTTATGCTATCGGGTATTTTATTGTAAATTTTCGGAGCCATGCCAAAAAAGCTCTTTTTCATTAAAGCGGTTCTGCATTTTCTGTCGCACAGTTTATTCATATATTGAGAACGCATTGGATTCTTTTTTACATCGGATAGTTTTTGAAATAGGTGTAAATTGATTTTAACAAACAAAGCAGTCTCGTAAATGTACATAGCTGGCATAGTCAATAATTTTAATGATTTAAAATGAGGTTTACATGTTTCGGTACTTTTTAAGCCACACATGGACCGAATACATCGTTTTTGCGCTTTAAAAACCGTCTCTCTGTCAGTAGATTGCCCCCAAAAAATAATGCCAAACCTCAGAACTGATGCAACCAATCCGTGATACGCTAATAAAAGTGTTTGTGTATTAACTTTTTTCGACAGTTGAAACAGTGCATATGCAGATTTATTTAATTTCAGACAAATTTCTTCGGTATGGGGTTTCCATGTTAGTTTACTATCAAGCATTATACCCAAAAATTTGGACTTGTTTGTATCTTCTATTTGGCACTTATCATAAGTAACATGAACTGGAGGTTTCTCACACCTTTGATGAAAGTGCATTACTTTTGTTTTATTTAAATTAATCACTAGGTTATTAGTATTAAGCCAGTTAATTATTTTATTGAGACAATCATTTATATCATTCTCGTAATAGACAAGATTATTACACTTCACAACAGCAGTGCTGTCATCGGCAAAAAGAACCATATTTTGAGAAATGAGTATTGGGAGATCATTTATATATATTAAAAAAAGTAACGGCCCTAGCACGCTACCTTGGGGCACCCCGTATTTTATAGCTCTTGGTTGAGATGTGTAAATGGTTACTAAATTGGTTTTTTGGCATAGTTGTGATATTTCAGTGCACTGGGATCTGTTATCCAGATATGACTCCAAAAGTTTCAAAATATTACCTCGGATTCCATAGCCATATAGTTTGTTTAGCAAGATCTTATGATTCACAAAGTCAAACGCTTTCGTCATATCGGTAAATATAGCACATACCGGAGCTCTTTCATCTACAGACGTCATAATATAAGAAAGGAGGTCGAACAATGCCATATTGATATTAGTATTCTTTCGAAATCCCTTTTGTTCATTGCAAAATAATTTATTTTTCTCAAAATAGTTATAAATGGAATTGTAAATTACCTTTTCGATAACTTTTGAAAAAATAGGAATTTTGGCAATAGGTCTATAATTTTTTACATCTGATTTATCATCTCTTTTAAATAAGGGCTTAATGATTACTTTTTTCAGACTATTAGGAAAAACACCATTTGTTATGCATAAATTAATAATGTGCGTTAGTGGTGGTGCTATAACTTCTTTGACATATTTTACAACTTGAGTGCATACTCCATCGTAGCCAACTGTATTTGTATTTTTAAGATTATTAATTATTTTTATTAGGTCAATAGGTAAAACTGGCTGCATATATAATGATTGTGAAGTTAAGTTGTTAAAAGTATTTTTACTAGTCGAAGTAACGTTACTATTTTTATTTTTTTCAATTACATCTACAAAAAAGTTATTAAATTCATTTGCGATGTCCGCAGGATGTGTAATAGTGGAATTACCTTTCTTTAAAGACGGTATTAGATGTTGTGGTAGGCGAAATTTGGATTTATTAATTACTTGCCATGCAGCTTTTGACTTATTTTGAGAAGTGTTTATAAAGTGGTTATTTTGAGTTTTCTGTGTTAGTTGTATAACTCTTTTGTAAATCTTCGTATAATTCTTAAAATCAAGTTTTTTTTTACAGTCAGGTTTAAATCTATACTACCAAAGTAATTTTCTCTGCCTTTGACTACAGATTTTCATTCCACGAGATATCCATTTGACTTTAGTATTAGTTTTTATCGTTACATATTTTATTGGAAAACATAGTTTATATAGCATCAAAAAATCATCTGCAAAAAAATCATACGAGTCATTCACATCATTAGTGCTATAAACTTGTGTGAAAGATAAATTACTCAAATAAGTTTTAAACTTTTTTAAGTTTTCTGGGCATATGTCTTGCTTTTGAGTTTTCCAATATTTAAGTTTACACGATTTATTAATAGGTACACTTAGTATTTGAGATGTATGATCTGATAGAATTAGGTCTATTATTTGTGCTTTACAGTCTTTTCTGTAGGTGTGTGCAAAGTTATCAATGCAGGAGTTGCTGCTTAATCTAGTAGGCTTGTGAAGGGCTAAGTTAAGATTAAATTGGGCAAGAAAATATTCAAATTCTAATGTAATTTTATTTCTTTTTAAGATGTCAATGTTAAAGTCGCCGGTTAAGATTACATTTTTATTAGAAAGTGAACAATATTTTCTTAATATATCCTCTAATTTTTCATAAAATATATTGTAGTTATGTTTAGGTACGCGATATATACAAATAATAATAATGTTATGCTGTATTAATTCTATGGCACAGGATTCAAATACACCCGACATTGACTGTTTTGCTACGTCAGATATTTCTCGAAATTGAAGTCCGGCTCTAACAAGAATGCACGTACCCCCGCGCTTAGCCTTTCTAGAAAAGAAAGCTGCTGGTAAAAAATTGGGTATGTGCAACAAATCTTCATAACCTGTCTCAATAAAATGTTCTGATATACACAATACATCAATATTAGTTCCTGCATTGTGAAGCTCTTCTATTTTGACTGTTAGTGTATCTGATTTGTTCATCAGCCCTGCTATATTTTGGTGAAGTATATTTATGTATTTACAGAAAAAACTGAGAATTATTTGGCGAGTCTGCACCTGTTATTTCTTTTTGTGTTTTTTGGGAACAATCAAATTCTGAGCTATTAGTATTAGTGGCTGTCTTACTGCTACAGTATGAGATCATATCTATTAAATCCAATATAATAATTTGTAAACCTCTGTTATTTAGTGTCCCGTAATGTGGGCTGTATGTATCAGAAGTGTATGGTAAATTAAGGTTAGAATCTAAAACGTATGCATAATTACATGTTTCTACATCCATATAGAGTAGATTATTAAAATTCTCAACTCGACTGTTAAACATAATATTTACATTTTTCATATATTTAAAAGTTGGGAGGCATATTATAAAATTAGTGTGATTCAGAGGTAATAATTTTTTACGAATAAGTACAACAAGTTCTATGTAATTTTGAGTTCTTTTGAAATCTTCTTCACCTATAAAGATAATACAGAAATCTGTTTTGGTAAAGTTCTGAACTTTACTATCTATATTGTCTAGTATTATTTCTAAATTACAATTCGGCTTACGATAATGACAGATTTCATGACTATTTGGTAAACTAGTGCTATCCATAATTTTACATACTCTACTGCTATTCTCACTACTGAGGATGCATATTTTATGCTTTATAGGCGTCTGTTGTAGATTAGGTATAGTAACATTGATCGACACTCTATTATTAGGAGAAGAAGTATGAGTGACGACTTCTTGGCTTCCAGTTTTGCTGTCTTGATTTAAAGAGGTAGTATTTCCAACATTTACAACTGTTTGCGTTTGTTTATTCTGTCTTGATTGATTTTTCTTGGGTGTTGTTGACTTGTGTTTGACTGGAGAACTAGCAATTTGTTTATATAAATTATTTTTCCTGGATAAATCTTCATTACTTTGTTTCAAACTGTTATTTTCCAAAGATAATATCTCAATTTCCTCATGAGCGCTATTTAGTTGAGATGTCAACTCATCAATCTGAATGACAGCTATATGAAACAAATTGTATTCTACAGCCAAAGAGTTCCATTTTTAAATTTTAATTAACTTTTTTAATATTGTTCTGTAACTGGCCAGCTCCGGATACATAATTAGCAGCCCTCGTATAACGCACCTACATCTCGTGTGCCTATTGTACCTTCGGCCATTTACAAATTATCGTTTTATCAACTCAGGACACAACATACAAGTTGATGCTACGGCTGCACTGAACATTATATTGTATTGAACACTATTTTTAATAAATTAATAGCAAACATCGAATCTTTTTAATGGTCTGGCCTTTTTTTGAAGTGAAAACTTCTTTAGACGCGTTGGGATTTTTTGAGATATGAAAAAACTATTGAATTCGCGCCACTGTTACCGTAACCGACAGCGCTTCGGATGTGTTCGGCTGTCCTCGGGATGTACTCGGTTTTAATGTATATCCGATATGTCAGTGAGTGATGGCAAAGTATTCTGTTTGTGTTTTATTTTCACTTCTGTCGGCACTCCTGGAGTGCCACTTTTTTTTTTGTTTGTTTCCTTGTTAATGTCTGGCACTGTCTCCCTTTTAATTCGTTCTGTGTGTTGTAGATTGTTATTACGGCGGCGCAATATAGTGGCTGGTAATTAAATATCATCATCATCTGCCTAGCCTTTTCCCAACTATGTTGGGGTCGGCTTCCAGTCTAACTGGATGCAACTGAATACCAGTATTTTACATGGAGCGACTGCCTATCTGACCTCCACAACCCAGTTACTGGGTAATACGATACCCCTTGATAAGACTGGTTGTCAGACTTTCGGGCTTCTGACTACCCGTAACGACTGTCAAAGATCCACGAATGACAGCCGGGACCAACGGCTTAACGTGCTTTCCGAGGCAGGGAGGGGTCACGGTATGTAAAGATGGTCACCCATCCACAGACCAACCATGGCAAGCGTAGCTTAACCTTATCGATCGACCTGTGCGGCTGTTATTATTTAGCCACGGGCCCCTCGTAATTAAATATAACATACTTAAATATATGACCTAAACACATACCTACTCGTTATATGAAACGACTTTCCCAAAGAAATTATTTATTTTAATATACCAAGCAAATCAGCGCGCGGTCCGTATGGTTGTTAAATACCTAAATGAAAAATAATTAAGCATGGTAAAAGTTTTGTTTGTAAAAAGCGATTAGTGACTAAATTAAATTACAGCTGTTGGTGTATTATTCTTGTTATATACTCAATATTCTATTGGGGTGATTAGGTCATACGCTAGACGAATAAAAAAAAATTTAATCACTAATTACCAATCTCCCTACATAATGCTAATTCGGTATAGCAAATTTTATTGTGTCCCAACGAGCAGACAAAAATAGCCTTTCAGATATCAAGCATACAGGCTGTAACTGTACACATAAGTTCCATGCAATAGGGGCAAAAACTTGAACAAACTACATAATGTTAACATAATCAACACAGTCTTACCTTTCTTGTGATGCCTCGTAAAATTCCCAAAGACACTCCCAAGCCGTTGTTGATTCCTTGTCGTACAAAGCTCCAACGATTTAAAATCGTCTGCATTCTGCGCGACCAAAATGGAAGACCTCTTCGATTCCATAGCACCCGTGTTCACTAGTAACTCGGCTTCAAGTAAAAGAACAATAGTGGCGTAGAGTAGTTTGAGTTCTCTACAGCAAAGCATTGTTTTGGCACTGTATTGTGGTCACATTGGTAGCACTTCACATGATAAACTTAAATTAATAGTCATTTTAGGTACTGCTATCTTCTTTTGTTCGGGTCTGGAAGTGGTGGGTGCTGGCGCATTCTGGAAAGACAGAAAGAAATGTTTGTTAGAAATTGATAAGTTACATGTTTCAAGCAACAAGGTCAAATCATTTACTTCAAGGAAACCTTTAAGGTGCCACTAGTCGATATTTTTTTCCATACAAATTTCGGGAGAGTATTACTCCACTGTTTGACATTGTGCATCCAAAGTTAAACATGATATTGTTTGACTTATTATTAATGTTGCCTGTACAAAAACAGAATAGTAAAATAAAAAGCCATTAAAAAGTTATGAGCCAACAAATATTCTCGTCTTTCTTGCTATTTTTAACGTAATTTTGGGTGTGAATAAGTAATATAAGAACTGTAAAATCTTCAAAACCAGGTCCATATCAACAAAGCTCAGTTATCGAAGAGTTCAATAAACTTTATTTATAATTGATTTATGCAGTAGTTTTTTCATTAAAGTCGATTTTAAAAGCACTTTTTGAATTTTTTTACGCGCCTTTCAGTTTGGAACGGTGTTTCTGTGCGTGAGAACTAGCGTCTAACTGCTCATCATGATACTAGCTCTGTCAGACACGAAGCCAACGAAGACAGCGTGCTTTTTGGCCATGACCACCAGTGAGTTCGAGCTCGCGACTAGTTTGCTCTTAAAAGGCCGTTTTGAAGGTTAACATTTTTAAGAGTATTGATTTGATAAATACCTATGTAGTTGCTTCCATAAGGTAGTTTCGTATGGAGATGAATGGGCAAGAAACTTCATAGTTATCTTATACATATTTTACAATATTTTTTTATTCAACTTTTTGCTGATCCAGAATGTATCTGTATTGTCAATAGTAGTGTAGTTTTAAACAACTAAACTGGACGAGGTGTGAGCTGTAGGTGAAACCTGTAGAATTTGATGTTGTGCGCTTTGTCTTTCCATCGTAATTATATTTAAACATATTTCCCTTAGTTATAATAAGCAAATCCATTCAAAATACTTTATGAAGAGGTCTTTACCCAAGTACTTAGGTAAGTTGTTTGAAGATACACATTAGTACTACTCATTAAAGTCTAAAATGAGAACACAGTCTTTTGTTTTGCTACGTGTCTCCTAACGGAAACATAGGAGTCTCGTCTCGCGTAATGTTTGTTTTTATTATGATAGCAAAATGAGTAATTAAAAGACTTTTGTTTTGTGATATTTCTGTTTCTATTTAATCATTTACTTAAGTAGGTACTTGCCATAATTTTCCACGTTATTTTGAATGTGTCATTGTGTACCGAAATAATTACGTAAATGGTGATTTTAAATAGATTTTAATTAAATAAAATTAATTTTGATTTAGATCTGCCTAGCCTTTTCCCAACTATGTTGGGGTCGGCTTCCAATCTTACCGGATTCATAACTGGTTAACACGGTACCCCTTGGTAAAACTGATTGTCAGACTTTTAGGTTTCTGACTACCCGTAACGACTGTCAAACATCTACGAATGACAGCCAGGAACGGCTTAACGCGCTTTCCGAGACACGAAGGAGTCTCGATATATTATTATAATGGAGCATGGCCACCCATCCACGAACCGACCTAACCTTCGATCGAACCGTGCGGATGAATGTTCGTCTTGGAACTTTTTTATTTATGCCATCGGGCACACAGCTTGTTAAGAAATAATGTTCAATCAATCTTACGTCACCCTTTAACAGGAACCTGTTATGTCAAAACACAAACCCTTCACTCCAATCTTCAGCCAATCTACCGCTCCCACAGCAAGTCTAATCTGCTCCACGAACATTTACCAACCCTTACTAACCTAGATTGAAAATCGATACCTATATCTTTATCGCTTTTACCAAGAAACGATTGTGATACATTCACAGTGGTGTCACTAAACAGATACGTACAGAAGACTGATTCCTTAAAACGAGAAATAACGCACGTACACATGGACACACTTCACGTCCAGCGAGTTGAAGGGCCCGATCACACGTACGTGCACTCGCGATCGCGACTGGCATTTGTTTGAGATCGCCGCACGTACGCGTCTATGTGTGCGTGCCATTGATATATAAAAAGTGCGTGCGCATGTTTTCGCTCGTTGTATAAAGCCAGCCTTCTGTACCTATCTATTTTGTGGATGTATCGAGCTGTACGAAACCTTCAATCTATTTCAATTTAAATCGATACATTGAACAATCGAGTATTTAGTTACTCAGGCCAATCTCGGACCATTTGTAATTCTAGAAACGTTTTGATAATTTAAAAACAAAGTTTGTTGGTACTTGGTCTAGGTGTGTTTAGTACTGTGCAAGTTGGTGGAATAGAATACCCTTAAAGTTATCATGTATTGTTATTGCAAAATGGAGCATAATAGGGGGTAGGTAATATATTTTTAAGGAATGTACCTCCATTTTCCATTTAAATTTTTCAAACGGACCAGTTCTCATATATACGAGTGGCACGTTGCCAACAGCAGAGACAACTGCAGCCGTCGATACTAGTCCGCGTCAATCATAGACATGTCGACGGCTGCCGTCGACAAAGGCAACTGCAGCCGTCGACACTAGTCCGCGTCAGTCGTAGACGCGTCGACGGCTGCCGTCGACAAAGGCAACTGCAGCTGTCGACACTAGCCCACGTCAGCCGTAGACGCGTTGACGGCTGCCGTCGACAAAGGCAACTGCAGCCGTCGACAACGTGCCGTCTTGTATTTGAGCACCGTACTAGACAACACAGACATAGTGCGTAGGCTAAAGATAACTAAACCATTTGAGTTAGTGTAGTATTTATAAAGCGAATGAATAATAGTGCGGTGCTAATGGTGCTATACACGTAATACATGAACAAAGTGTTTTATCAATATATCAGACCCTAAGAAAGTGCTACGAAACTGTGTAAAAGTGCAAATTCACACTATTCTTATAGATAAATACAGTAATAAATCTATCTCGTAAAATATTAAATTAGAGTTAAATTGCTTATAAGTCTATTAAGCTAGATTGTAATCAATTACTAAGAACTTTAGTTCTTATTATTAAAGAAAAAAAAAACCTTTGTCTCTTTGTGTGTCTGTAATTTCAACAACACCTTTTAACAATTCCAAATGAGTTCTGTCAGAATAAATATTTCGACTCCAAACGCAATTTTGTTAGCAACGTATAACTCCTTTCTTTGCACACCATAATTATTTATTTTGTATTACGATCCTGCCTTCTAATACGCCTTCTAAAAATAGACCGTGTGAAATGAGAACATACCTACTGTGTTTTTCAATTGAAACACTGTGTTCGTTCAGACTGTGCCTGTTCCTCACACCAGTTGTATGAATTTAACCTTAATTATCTCAGTATGAAAGTCCTAATTTCATTGTTGCTTGTCCATAAGGTACACATATTAATCCCTTCTAAACCAGCAGCACTGTATGAAAGTACAGCTTATGGGTCCGATAAATTATAGTTCCAGCAGTACCTACGTCATGATTGTGGCCCGTACAACGATGTAGTATGGCAATAACGTTCAGTGGTATTACCACTGACAAGTATAGGTCGTAGGGTCGTATGTCCGTCTGTCCGTCTGAAAAGGAATCAATATTGTATATCACACTAGTTCACCAATATGTATATACAGTCACATGTAAAAGGAAGCGATCAGGTTTCAAGCATAAAATGTAATCCGGAGTTGCAACTTGCAACTAAGATTACACTTCCTTTGTGTGAAAGCAAGGCCGCATTGTTTCCTGCTTTCGATACCTGGAGCAATGGTTATGTTACAATGTTATGCTAGAATCCTGTCGTAACAAATATTATTGGTTTAATCTGCATTTCATTTCATTTTCAGCATTCAAGATTTTTCTTTGCCACAACAGATCCTTGCAAAACGCTTGGACAGACTTATATAAAAGCATTTAAAAATAAAATTTACCTTAGTATTATTTTCAAAGAATATACTTAACTATCTGAAGAAAAGAAAAGAAAAAAAAAATGTTTATTCTGCAGAAACAAAACACATATTACAAAAAAAAATTACAAAATACACACACTAGTACAAAGTAGTCAAAAGCCTCGTAACTACGGTCTAACATTGGTCCAGCCGTTTGAGCGTGACGAAGTAACAAACATATAAACACACCCCCACACACCCCGTCACAAACGTTCGCTTTTTTTAATATTAGTGTGATTGGTAACCTTTAGCTAACATTTTAATAGATTTTGATATTTTCACAAAACAAAAGACGGCGTCTCAATTTGTCGTCTTCCCTTCAAGTGCTGTTTCCGATTTTTTTTCTTTTATTTATACATGTAGGATTAATTTTAAGATGTATACTTAAGGCTACTCTTTCGAAAAAAGCTTAAAAACAGCGTGCAGATGAAGCAGCTTTTCTCCGGAACTTACAGAGAAATTACATCTGAAAAAATAGTTGGTAATCTACATGATATGAATCGTAATTTGGTTTAGCCATAATTTTTCTATCGATATCACCTATTAAGAAAAAAAACCACCAAATCACCTCCAAATCGTTGAGATGAAACCATTTTACTCCTTCATTTTTTATCAAAAGAAAATAAAAAAAATATCTAGTGATTTGCAATACAAACGAAAATGATTTGATTTTGTTACTTTTTAAAAACATGTATATTTTCTAATATTATAAATTAAAAATGATCGTTTAAAGTCCGTGTCTATATCATCCCCGCACTCGTCCACGAATTCAGTGCGGGGCGCCTCGTGTTGCTAGGCAACGCGTTGGCATGCGGGTGCATGCGGGTGGCGGAGTGGCGCGGAGAGGGGTAGTTCGCTCCGCCCAAATGCACAAGGTCGTTGGCATGAATACAAGCCTTAATAAGCTGTCTACCTAAGCGTTTCTTAACTGAACTGAACTGTTTGAGAAGCAAGTTTTTGAACAAGTGAAAGGAAGTAAGAAAGAAAACAATTAAAAAAAAAACGTGTTGAGATTACAAAGGTGTATTAGTAAAAACAAAAAATTTTTTTGTGCAAGCCAGAAGTGTTCCTGGGACACACTATATACATGTCCAAAGTCAAATTCAAAGCATTTATTTCAAACTAGCTGTGCCCGCGACTTCGTTCGCGTGGATGTCAGAACACAATAATGTGTCGCTTAGGAAAGGTGTAAAAGGAAAAATCTTCCGATCTTGTCTGGTAACGCTTTCCTTGCCTGGGGTTCTCAACCATAGCCCTTTCGACTGCACAGCAGTCACTGCGTCTTCAGGGTTCATAATGACAATGCGACGAAGTGTCACTTTGATTTTTGAGGATAAATAAAAATGAAAGCGCCTGCTCGAGGCTGATTGTCTGACCAAATAGCCATATTATGTCCATTTACCATAAGATACCTTGAGGGTCGATATGGTGCATTTCCGACGTTTGGCCCCCAAACTGGAACGTGTCGGGGCCGCCATGGGATCTGGAGGCGATAGTCCTCGCGCGCCTGTATGAGTGGCGCGCGGAGGCACTACGCCGGGGGGAAGATCCGCTTCCGCGGCAAATCGGTGCGGAGCGGACAGATCTCCGGCGCGATCTCATGGCGGCATGGAAAGAGCGACTGTCGCTACCCAGCGCAGGGCACGCCGCGATAGCGGCGATAAGACCCCTCTTTAAGGAGTGGCTAGAGAGGCGCCACGGTGCCCTCACCTACCGCCTGACGCAGGTCCTCACCGGACACGGAAGTTTCGGGAGGTTCCTGCACATCATCAGGCGGGAGGAAAAGCCCGGGTGTCACCATTGCTAGGATCGCTCAGAGGACACGGTGGAGCACACGGTGGAGGTCTGCCCCGCTTGTGCGGAGCACCGCCGTGTCCTCGTAGAGGCGATTGGCAGCGGCGGCGACCTCTCGCGTCCGGCCCTGGTGCAAGCCATGGTCCGGGGCGAGAGGGAGTGGGAGGCAGTCACCTCCTTCTGCGAAGCAGTCATGCTAGCAAAGGAGGTGGCGGGATGGCTCATGGAGAGAGCCTCCCGTCCCAGCCACCGTGGGAGACGCTCCGGGCGTCGGGAGCCGCGTGACGACTCCCGGCCACCGTAGGCGCGGGCCTGCGGGCGGAGAGTAATGGGTAGCTGGGTTTTAGTCAGTAAGAGTCTGACACTCCCTTCCGCTCCACCCAGAGCGGGAGGGGTCATTTGATGATTTCCCATCCGAAAAAAAAAAGGGTCGATATGGTTTTAACCAAGACAATGGCTAAAAATTTAGTTATTGTCTCGAAAACATAATTTACAATACCTTTTTACGACATGGCAGTGCTACTTGTATTGGGTGTGCACCTTGACGTATCGCTGCCGGCCGTAGTCGAGTCGACGGCAGCGAAGAGTCCTGGGACGCGGTGGTTTCCTTCTGCGAAACGGTCGTCTCGCAGAAGGAGGCTGTGGAAAGGGAGAGGGAGATCTCATCCACTCACCCGGCCCGCAGTAGGCGCATCGGGCGTCGGCGGAGGGCGTACAACGCCCTCTTCCAGCCCCCCTAAACGGGTCCAGGGGCGACGAATTCGGGGACGTCTGCCACCGCCAACACATCAGGACTTGAGCTGGCGGCGCGTAGTGTTCCACGCGCGCCCCTCTTTGACGTCACCAGTCGGGGGTTGCGGAAGGATCGTACGGTCCCGCAACCCCCGACGTAGGTGTGAGACGGAACACTGGGTTGATTTTTAGTCAGTAAGAGCCTGACAGACCTCGCCGCCCGTTCCAGGGCGGCGGACATCCATGAAGATTTTCCACCCCGGAAACAAAAAAAAAGGGTGTGCACCTGCCGAACCTATACTCAATAAATCAACAGCCCGTCTTGAGGTGTGCGTTGAAGCGTTATCATGGTAAAGAAATTAAAAAAAAATCGAGAAAAAAGCCAAAAATCTATGAAAGTATGATAATTATGATCTTAAAATCTTATGTCACTAAGAAAATGCTTCTCTGTTAACAATGTTAGAAAGGTTGCTTGCCCCTCGAAAGAGCTCCTACATAAAGGTGCCCGTGTGTGTGTTTGTTTCGGCCTTTCTTCTCAGATAGGAAACGACGACTTCATCTAGTTTAAAAAATAAAAACATGATTGACGTGTAAAAGTGTTTGTACAAACCTACTTACAAAAATAAATTCATTTATCATTGCAATCTTTATCACTCAGAACACCACATCACATAATATTATCTTACATTATCCTCACTTTTTATTTGAAATTCTTTTAGCGCCACTAATCAACCAACAATCGAAAGCGATTAACATTATATTATGTAATCATTACTTTTTCAAATAACACAGGCAGAAGTGACTGTGATAGTCATCTTATAGGTAAGCCTGCATGACGTGATTATTCACATAATAATGTTATAAACACAATAATTATGTTTTCGTTAGTACTATAAAGCGCCAATAGATGTCATTACGTGTATCCAACTTACGTAATGAAAGTTGTTGTAGAATACATTAAATTGATTATATCTTTTGATACAGTGAAGCGATTGCGATGAAACCAAAACTAACTACTACTCCGAGTTCTACACTATATTTGAGTATAAAAATTTACCATATTGGTTTGGTACTTTTTACGTTGAACGTGTTCAAATCAAATTTTGTCACATCCAAACAGACAAACAGACAAACCGACAAACAGACAAAAATTCTAAAAATTGATGAAATGGCATCTGTTGGTTATCCTATAACACCCCAACAATTTTTTTTTTTATATTTTCAATGTACAGAAACGCCTCGTCTACAGATTTATTATATGTATAGATAAAAATAAAAGAGAATTAATTGTAGTCACCCATTCCAAAAGGTAGTTTTCGTATGAAGAAGAATGGGCAAGAAACTAAACCGTTACTCTTTTAAAATGTTTTACAATATTTTGCATACATTAATTATATAATATTAATATGTGAAGACGATGCACCTAAAATAAAATTACTATACCACAATAGGTAAAATAATTAAAAATGAAACCATGACTGATATAAACTAATTATCTGATAGATACATGGTGCTCACATATTTACAAACATGGTAAAAGTAAACGAATATCATTTAAATAAAAAAAAATTGTCCGTCCGCTATCTTATCAGTAGCTATTGTCATATTTATATCACACTCAACTTATAACTGTTTGTCCCCAATAAATAAAATAAAAGCGAAAAGTATCAGTTTTCCCAAAGTTATTGTACAGGCATTGTGTGAACTTTAGTTAACCAAAATCCTAAAATTAATTCATAACAAGGTTATGTGTGACAAAGCTGAAACGAGACCCGTGACATGAATGCTGAAATATGACGTCATTGCGTCCATTGACGGTTATACGGCTTTCATCGAACAATACAAAAGGGTGATAGGAACGCAAAATATGAACGTAGTGTCACTGTCAATTTGGAAAAAGGGTCTTGTGACGGCTATACAGGGTGGTATCATCAAAGCGCGACCTGTTACCACGGATTCAGCATGATTGTGAACCAAATGTAAAATTTGTTGTTATAGGTACATTTTGATCGCGTAATGCATTTTTAGGGTTCCGTTGCCAAATGGCAAAAAACGGAAATGGATTCGTCATGTCTGTCTGTCTGTCTGTCTGTCCGTCCGTATGTCACAGTCACTTTTTTCCGAAACTATAAGAGCTACACTGTTGAAACTTGGTAAGTAGATGTATTCTGTGAACCGCATTAAGATTTTCACAAAAAAATAGAAAAAAACAATAAATTATGGGAGTTCCCCATACTTAGAACTGAAACTTATTTTTTTTTTTTTATCAAACCCATACTTGTGGGATATCTATGGATAGGTCTTCAAAAATGATATTGAGGTTTTTAATATCATTTTTTTCTAAACTGAATAGTTTGCGCGAGAGACACTTCCAAAGTGGTAAAATGTGTGTAACTTCTAAAATAAGAGAATTATAAAAATAAAAAAAATATATGATGCATTATCATGTAAACTTCCACCGAAAATTGGTTTGAACGAGATCTAGTAAGTAGCTCGCCGGTGAAAAGTTAAAAACATATGATGGTACGGAACCCTCGGTGCGCGAGTCCGACTCGCTCTTGCCCGTTTTTTTTTTTAACTGACGACAACACACACACAATACACCAGATACATACATCAGATATAAACAAACAAAAAAACAAGTAATTAAAAAAACTAAAAAACCCGACTGCGGTAAAAAAAATTAGTTTAAAAAAAACTGAAAAGCTAAAAACAAGGACATTTTAAATTAAATAAAAGTTGGAAGCAGGCGGGACCCATTTGAGTTTGAAAATATAAAAAAAAAAATGGTATGGGTCCCGCCTGCTTCCAACTTTTATTTAATTTAAAATGGCCTTGTTTTTAGCTTTTCAGTTTTTTTTAAACTAATTTTTTTTACCGCAGTCGGGTTTTTTAGTTTTTTTAATTACTTGTTTTTTATTTCCAGCTTTTTAGTTTACAAATTTGAAAGATTTCGCAGACGATTTACTTATGTATTAATTAATAGCTGACCCGTAAATTCACTCAACAGGGAACAAGAAATAATTATTTTATTTAACGTGTTTTTTACGATTTGTCACTTCGAATTACTTTTAACCATAGGTATAAGTTGTATATATTTTTGTAATCACCTTTTAAAACCCTTAATTTTGATATTTCACTCGATGGTATTAGAAGAAAAAAAATTTTCGAACTCCACAATATGGCACCCTAAATCCGCCATTTTACTTTGTTTTCGATTTTAATGTAGCCAGTGACACTCGCGCTACCAAGACAAATCTAAAGACGTATAATTTATTCAAATCCGTTCATTCGTTTAGAAGTTACGAGAGAACAAAGAATCGGACATACATACATACATACATACCTACATACATACATACATACAGGTCAAACACATAACCCTCCTTTTGGGCTTCGCCGCAGTCGGGTAAAAAGTGTAAAGTCCGATGTAATAAATTAGCAGGAAAGTGTGCCTCACGGCTACGCCAATAAGGCCCAAGTTCAGCAAAAATATCAAACGACTAGTGCCTGTCACTGGTTTTCAACTGGACCTCATGTGTGAGGTGACGGATGTAAATCAGTTTTATACTGCAACTTGACGTATTTATATTGCTAAATATAAGTGCACTATAATATTTCCCGCGCCGAAGGCTGGTCTCCGCTGATTTGTATCTTTGGCCAAATTTGGTAGCTTTGACCAAAATTCGGTCTGGAAGACTTTCATTATTACCTACTATCCACAAAGAAAACTCATCATCATTTCTCTAGCCTTTTCCCAACTGAATACCAGTATTTTACATAGAGCGACTGCCTAACTAACCGCCGCACAGTTACTGGGTACACGATACCTCTTGGTATGACTGGTTGTCAGACTTTTGGGCTACCTGTAATGACTTTCAAAGATCTACGAATTACAGCCGGGACCAATGGCTTAACGTGATTTCCGAGGCACGGAGGGGTATCGCTTTGTAATGGATGGTCCTCCATCCACGGACCAACTGCGGCAACCGCGGCTTAACTCGCGTGGTTTTCATGCCGTCATTCGGAAAAAAGTCAGTTCACTTATGAGGAGAGTGCGGGGTAGTCACAACAGCATCCTGAAAACTATAGTTGAGGCATTTCGTTCGTCTGGTGATCTTTTATGGAGGTATCTCCCTGTTGGTTATCTTGACGGGGCGGGGTGTCTCAGCACAGGGGCATTTGTGGTTTGTGATGTTTATGTGAGTGTTGTCCTTTGTTATTATATTTAAGTAGGTACTAACAATAGTTTCTAAGTTTTTGTACACTAACCGATGGATCTAGTTGTCCCAAAATAAATAATTTTGAATTTGAATTTAACCTTAAATTGACCCGCTTGCACGAAGCACGAATAAAACTGCCTTACAAAAACTGTTTTACATTCACAAATCCCACAACCCAAATATCATAAGCCTCCTTCATTCCTATATTACTTCAGGACAAATTAGTATGCACATCACTCGTCAATATAACACCCCATTTGGCCTCCATTACATATGTAATAACATCCAAAATCACACTAATATTATAAAGGCGAAAGTTTGTGTGTGTGGGGGGTGGGGGGGGTGTGTGTGTGTGTGGGGGTGTGTTTATATGTTTTTTACTTCTTCACGCTCAAACGGCTAAACCAATTTTGATAAAATTTGGTATGGAGTGTAAGGTGTTGGGGTCAGCTTCCAGTCGAACTGGATGCAGCTGAATACTAGTATTTTGTATGGAGCGTCTGCCAATCTGGCAACACGATTCCTCTTGGTAAGACTGCATGCAGGCTTCAGCTGACGTTATGTTGTTTCTATTTGCTGTACTCTGATCGCTTTAAACGTGTTCGTCTTTTTTACATCGCTGTCACATATAATTATAAATGCAACATTAATTATGTAACTAATATTATTTTAACAATTAAATTCAAAAGAGTGTCACCTACTACGCTTTGGAATGGGTAACTAGATTCATATTTTCTGACTGACCGACTCCTTGGCAATTCAAAAGTGTCTGTGAAGGGTTTATTGAAATAAATGCTTTGATTTAGAAATAATACTACAAAAAAAAATCACGCACACCAAACATCTTTGATTTAAAAAAAAATGTAAATAATAAAAAACTTAAAAAAAAAAAGTTATTGTGTAGTAGGTACACCTGTCTAACGGATACCGTACATCAGTGCCTCAAGCTTTTAAAATGTATATATATTTTAAAATGACAGTGCCACTTAAATTTTTTTTTTTTCTTTTTAGTTCGCGTTAATCTTTCTTTTTTGGGTTACTTACGTTTTTATTTAAATAAAAGCTTGTTTTAAAAAAAAATATTTTCATTTTATTTTTTACTTTTTAATCTTAATGTAATCCGCCATTTTGGAGCGGCGGCCATATTGCAATTATTACAATATTGAGCATTGCACATTATATTGTTACCAGAACTTTACAGCTCAATCGGATACCAACAAATGGTCGAAAAATGATTTGCAAATTTTGACGGACAGCATAAATACATACTAACATACGAACAGTGCAAGATAAATAAAAGCTGGTAAAAAGAATGAAAATCACATGTTATTTGACTGTTAATAAACCTAGATTGTTACCAAGGTCGGAAGCAACATCTTTGTACAAAAAAAATTGTCCGTTGTTGGGAATCTTCATGAATTATTCATGCTCGGTAGTAAGATGAGGATATACAATGAGTCAAACATATTCGAGTGCCATTTCGTGCGTGGTACAAGTTGGTTTGTGTACAGTCGGATGAGAAAATATTAGGGCTGTATTATGATATTTTTCTTTACAGTGTATCCTTGCGAGTTGTAGGAACCCATACAGCGTTTTAGTTTAAGTAAATTATTTCATCATCACTACTCCCAAAACGATGCAATAGTTACTGACCAAGTTGTGACCCTTACTGTCCGTGGCCAAATAATAACAGACGCACAGGTCGATCGATCAGGTTAAGCTACGCTTGCCGCGGTTGGTCAGTGGATGGGTGACCATCTTTACATACCGAGACCCCTCCATGCCTCGGAAAGCACGTTAAGCCGTTGCTCCCGGCTGTCATTCGTGGATCTTTGACAGTCGTTACGGGTAGTCAGAAGCCCGAAAGTCTAACAACCAGTCTTTCCAAGGGGTATCGCATTACCCAGTAACTGGGTTGTGGAGGTCAGATAGGCAGTCGCTCCAAGTAAAATACTGGTTATTCTGCTGCATCCGGTTAGAGTGGAAGCCGACCAAGGTGACCCCAACATAGTTGGGAAAAGGCTAGGTAGATGATGATCACTCTCAAAACGATGCGGGAAAACATCATCAGGAAACTGGCATGTTCTAGAACTAACAATTCGAAAATATTTGACATATTAGTAACCCGCAATGGGCCCGCCCGCCGCGTAGTCGAGTGGCCTGTGTCCCAGCAGTGGAAACATTATAGGCTTTATGCTGTATCCTTTCCATAGAGCTTTAGATTCTTACGTAAGCAGTGGCTTCCCCATAATGGCTGCACTAACGGTCTTCATGAAAATGATGGGTTTGACCACGGATATCTATGGGTTTGACTTTACCATGTCAGAAAACGCTCTCTAGTGAAACACACCAACTTACTTTGATAAATAACGTTTCAGTGACCGCATCTTACCGCTTTACATTGTAAAGGGTAGAAAGAAGCGCATAAATACCCATCGTTACTATGGAGGTTTTGTGTACCTAGACAAAAAATAAAGCTTTTGAATACAAAATTATTAAAGTTGCTTTAGAACACAATTCTGAAAGGCAGAGTAAAAGAAAAAAATAATCAGCATTTAAATTGTTTCTCTATGACTTTGATCTATGTGGTTTAGTAAAATACGAAAATCTTTTAAGAACAATGTTCTAAGAACATTACAAAAGCCTTTTATATATATTTTTTTTTGAGATGGTTAGGCTGGCGTCGACTTGTACTATCTCACATCTACTCATTGTTCAATTATTTAGGCTTCATACTATTATTTTCTTCTCTCTTCTGTTATAGAGACTTTAATTTATTTTTATTATTCCCACACTTGTGTTTAAAGTCATAAATAAAGCGTTATGTGACGTTGCACTTTAAGATGGGCCAACACAAATGGACTTAGGGCATTAAAGAAACGCATACATCTTCAAATGAGCTTCTTATTTAGTATTTTCTGTAGCAATGAAAATGTTTAGATTAATGACTGGTACCTACTTATATTGTTCTGACACTTAATCAGTGGGGGTTACCAATGCGCCATTCACTCTTTTAGCAGCCGACCTATGTCTGTAAAAATCTCACCGTGAAAACTTAGGTGAAGTGAGCCCGAATTGTGCTGTCATTCCACCTGATGTTAGGGATTGACACTATTGACCGCTAACTTCATCTAAGTTTTCACGTTGAGATTTATGTGAACAGCTCAGTTCACCAAAATTTCATGGTGAGGTTTTTACGGAAAGCACTGGCTGGTAATTTTTTTTTCAAAAACTGAAGTGTCATGCGTAGCGTCAGCATATATAACACACGCCTGTGCCTCGGACAGTACCGAGAGCTCCTGCGCTTATACACACATTCATTTTTTTTTTATTCATTCCTGTACAGTTAGTAAGCACGAGTAAAGCGCGCGTCGCTTTGTAAGATAAAAATACTGTACCCTTGTAAAATATGAATTCTGAAATAGCTATTGTAGTTATCCAAAACACTTTTATGTTAAAAGTCTAATCGAGACTTGGCAAACTAAATGGCATTTCAGAAAATAGGAGTAAAATAAAACGAAAACAAAAATGAGGTAACAGCAACAAAGCGCGGGTAGTTAGATATTTTTAATCGTCTAATTGTGTGCCCGACGTCGTTTTTCTGGCTAAAAGGATAAGCTTGTACTGAAGAAAGCAATTTGTCTTCGAAACATTTTTGTTTCGTTTTAGTAAAACAATTTTATGGCTGCCGAGTTGTCGTCTGAGTTTAAATCAGCGTTACTAAGCTGACCGAGGGAAAACCGGACGAACTATTAATAGGACAAGGCTTTATTCAACGCCCTCTGGGTGCGTTCGATAAAGCCGAAATGCTTCTTTATGCCACACTTTTACAATGAAAATGTTTAGATTACTGACTAGTACTAAAATTGTTCTGAAACAACAGAACAACATGGTATGGGGCTTGTGGCTAAGTATTGGGTTAAACTACGCTGGTCGCGGTTGTTCCGTGGATAGGTGACCATCTTTACATACCAAGACCCCACCGTGACTCGAAAATCACTTTAATCAGTATTGGACCCGGCTGTTATTCGTGGATCTTTGACAGTCGTTACGGGTCGTCCGAAACCCAAAAGTCTGACAAGCAGTCTTACCAAGGGTATTACCAGTAACTGGTTCTGAAGATCAGATAGGCAGTCGCATCATGTAAAATATTTGTATTCAGCTCACGGATATCATTCAGCTACATCCACTGTCACTGAAAGCTGACCTAAAAAATAGTTGGAATAAGGCTAGGCAGATCATGACTTAAATTGTTCTGAAACTTGATTAAGTTTCGGAACAATTAAGTCGCTTGATTTAAGAGGGAATCGCGCATTGGTAATCTCATTGATTAATGAGATTACCAATGCGCGATTCACTCTTATAGCAGCCAACCGATTTTGTAAAAATCTTACCATGAAAATGTAGGTAAAGGGAGCTTGAAGTGTGTGGTCCTTTCACATGATGCTAGGGATTGAATCTATTGCTAGCTCACTTCACATAAGTTTTAACGGTGAGATAATGTGAGACAGCTCACTTCACATAAGTTTTCACGGTGAGATTTTTATAGAAGACCGGCTGATCAACTTTTACGAAGACTTTTACAATGTATGGGGTTGTGCTAAAGGAGCTTTTAGAAAAAATAATCTTCACCTTATACAGCCCATTTATTATGTTAAAGAAGCATAACGTAAGTTGCATAGCTTACAGGACCTAAACGCAAAAAACGCAAGTTTTAGAAACAATAAAATTATATGATCGACTACAGTAAACAAAATCAGAAAAACATATGATATTCTTCAGGATATATGTAAGGTAGATAGTGTGTTGAAATCATAAAACAACTAATTTGCTATAATAGAAAAAAATCATGAAGATACCCCTAAAAACTTTCTTTTTACAATAAAAACCATACTAATATACATACAATCATTCTGATTTTTTGTCATATTATTCCACATGCAACATACTAAAACACAACAGTTTTATTTTTTTAGTCCAAACAATAGATTTTTTGTAATTATATAATTGCTTCATATTTTGCAATAAATTACCAATGTTATGTCATCGCGCTTCTCTTTCTTTTATATGCAGTCCGACAGTAATCGCAATTTAGGTCATGTAAGCCCTAAACAATTTGGCCGAAATAGTTCTTTTACACAACCCGGTACACGTTTTGACATGAAGAAGGAACTGCTACCTTTCTGACGGGCAGAAAAGTTTATCAAAGCATGAGCTATGCTTGTTAATATAATTGGAGGAGATACGAAAGAACAAGAATCTAACAAGGAATGTAACGAACACAGTCTTGAACTCAAACATTCTATAACTGTGCTGCTTTAAAACATATTTCAAAACTGGCACACTAGAAAGATTTTCTTGTTCATGAGCTACTTAAAAATATTGTTAAGTACTTACTCGAGAGTTAGAATACAAAAGATACGTGTACACAACATACACACTTCACTACACTCCTTTTACAGTAATTTTACCTCCCATTTCGCAACTCACTGTCAAAATCACAGTGATCTTTATTCCCGTTACAATAAGGTTGCTGTTTGGTTACTAACTCTGACAAGTCTGTCAAAATCACAGTGATCTTTATTCCCGTTACGATAAGGTTGATAAAGGTAAAATGACTGAAAGTATTGCAGTATCAGCATGTATTTGTTTCATTATGAACACAAAATAAAACCGAGGAACGACCCTTGAAATCGAACATTTTGACCCAATTATAACAATACAGTGTACTCGTAACAATACCATGATTAGGATTATACTGAAACCAGGTGCTTATGTATAACAGAATTGTTATTCAATTGTGTCCTTAAATATTACTTTTTTGCTTGCCTTTTTGGAACGCGGTTCGCGGTAGGAGTAAACTGAAAAACATAATGCCCCTCTACGCGATTTTCTCTCTCGAGAGAGAAAAAGTGAATTTGGTCAAAATAAAAATCCAAGGTGGTGGCTGCGAAAATGTTCGAATTTTTCATCGTGGGTGTCGTTTTCATGGTTTTCGACAGTGCTAATGCCGATTGTGAGGGCAAGGTCAAAATGAAAATCCAAGATGGCGAAAACTTTTCTAAAAACTTATAATATTATTAAAAATGCATGTTAAAATCACACTTTCTCTCTCTCTCTCTCTGTCTCTTTCTTTTTCTATTTATAAACGAGTGTGTGTGTGCGAGTATCATATAAGGAACTTCGTTCCTGACCAACCCGAAGGTACACGTTTTTTTATTTCCCAATATTTGGAAAAGTCATGTTCCTTGCCAAACCTTTTTGTTTAATCAGCCTATAATCATCCCAGTCCCACTGCTGGGACACGACACCGGATCCTCTTTGTGAGAGGGACTAGGCCGTAATCTACCACGTGGGCTCAGTAAGGGCTGGTGAATATCACATATATTCGAATGTTTGGTTCTAGGGCATGCCGGTTTCCTCACGATGTTTTCGTTTCGAGAGCAAATCTATCTTGTGTGATTTATAATCTTATCTGCTCTTCAGATTCAGTGATCATGAAGCATAAGTAGAGCTAAAGGCATCCTGAAAATCTTTGTCCATCTGTCCGATTGCATTCGACCAAAATCACTTGTTGAAATAACACAAAAATACAAAAAACCCAATAAAATAAAACGTAAAGAAATAGCAAGCAAGCGAATTCGTGCTGACTATACAAGCAATTTCTGTGTAAGGAAACAAAAAAAACTGTAGTGGATTACCGTATAAGAAATAATATAATTTTCCCTAACGTTTTCTATTCCATATGGCGCTCGCTATTGAAAAATGGGTGACGTTTGTTATTACTTTTCGGAATGAACTGTATATGAAATGGGAGGGAATTCTATACTGTTTTCGTTTTATGGATTTCTGTGGGATATGTTTTCAGAGATTTGGAAGTTACTTAGCTAGGTAATAAGTCAGTTACGGCATTCTGTAAAATAGTCTTTAGTAGAAAATTAGAAGAAACACGAACAAAACATAATTATTTACCAATGGTAGTTTTAGGAATTGTCAACATTCACGTGTTTAAAAAGCTTATAATTCGGAATGCTATCAAAAATAGATGGGAATAAATAACTTTATATTTAGAATACATGCCATGTACCCGATAGGATTTCCCATCGGAATAAATGATGAACTTCCATGTAAGCTTTTATAGAGGTATGAGGAACAGTAGAAAAGATCTGCTCGACGACTATTATCGGGACGTATATATGCTAGTTGCGCGGTAAACTCTGCTTGCGCGATGCAGATTTTTGTGTGACGACGAGTTTGATGCGTAGTTCGCCTGTGGCGATATAGATGCCGCCACATTTGATTAAAAATTCTTCCTTAGTGCTCACTTTCATTACATAAGGATTGTTTTGCAAAATTTCAAGCTTCTTGACACAGCTGTTTAGGCTGTCAATGAATTTAAGCTTTTTATTAATTAAGTGATAGTAGGTAAGTACTATATGTCTGAATTGATCGGATCTAAGAAGACTATTTTACATAATTAGCTAAACTTGGGTCGACGAATCAATAGCTAACGATCAGGAAGATATATCGGTAGGTACCGATATACCAACTATCCTTATTCACGAATGATGTAAAGGCTCCCAAGAGATTTAATCAGCTGGATACACTATAGAAACCTTCAAAATTACCCTTAAAGATTCTGGCTGGAAAGCCCAAAAAGGTACCAAGAGAGATATAACCCTCCTTGAAGGTATAAAGCTTCAAAATGATGAAGGTCAAATGTATAATTTAACCTTATTCAACATAGTTCACTGACATTACATAAGGTTCTTGACAACAGGGTTAGCTTTAATAATCATGATTTGAATTTGAAACAAGATTTTATACTCATCAACCATTATTAAAACTACCATACTTTAATGAAAAACCAGAAATCTGTCCAGCTTTGACTTTGTTGTGTTATAAAAATAAAACGGATTCTGTAAGAGTGTCTGACGATTTATTCATTAGCTATAGGAAACCTCATGCAAAAGTGACTACTCAAACTTTGAGTCACTGGATAAAGGACATGCTCCACAAAAGCGGTATCGATACAAGTGTATATAGTTCGCACAGCACGCGTCACGCATCCACGTCTAAAGCGACAGCTGTTGGCGTGAATGTAGATTTTGACGTCACTTTTGTTTTGGAACAACCTCTAGAGACATTTTAATATATGGCTTGAATTATAATTGTTATTGTAACAGGTTTCGTGTTGAAAATGCCCATTAAAAGCCCCTTTTTCCGTCACGTAAATCAATGTAATGACTATAACTGAATATGAAACCTTTGAGTATAAAATGTTCCGGTTATAATTTGAGAATATTATGTTTTAGGCTGATGAATAGTGGTGGCTAGTGGTAATGCTCCGACTTACTTGTCGTAGGTTCGCAACCAGTTCGCTTTAATAATAATAATCCAGTTCGCTTTACTTTGTGTAAACAATTTTATGACCACTGCTCTCAAAACGGTGAAGGAAAACATCGTGAGGAAACCGGCATGTCCTAGAACCAAAAATTCGAAGACATGTGACATCCCCAACCCGCACTGGGCCCGCGTGGCAGGCTCATCTCACAGAGAGGAGGCCTGTCCTGTCCCAGCAGTGGACTTCATAGCCGTTGCTCATAATGATATTGTAGGTAAAAAGAGTCGAAACTTGGCTAGTCAGCCCAGTTTTCTTTGTCTTGTTTCTTTTTCGCTCCTGCCGGTCGATTCTGTAAAAATCTCAACGTGAAAACTTAGGTGAAGTGAGTTTGTTTTTGCTAGGAATTGACACTATTGACAGCTCACTCCACGCTCACTTTACCTAAGTTTTCACGGTGAGATTTTTACAGAATAGCACCGCTGATAATTACGACAAGGCGTTCTACGTCCATGTGTGATCTAATAGTGTGACATTGTGATGTTGGATAGGTAACCTTTTCAATAGTAATGTATCATTGGTTGCTCATGCAACTGGTTTATTATACCCGTAAATTAAAATAATGTATACTGTTTTTCTCATGTATTTGTTTCAACTTTGCCCGCCTAATTTTAAATGTCAACAAAGGCCTTATCTTACACATAAGCATACACATCAAGGTCAAAATAAAGTTCGAGTGTACCTGTAATAAAACGTTTAACATACAGAGCCTAAAGCCTGCTGAAATATGGCACCAGTTCTACAAGCGTCGTAAAAAAGAATTCGAAAATAAATTTTAATTAATGCAAATCCTATAACCCGAATTCGGAATGAACGGGGTCATTCTCAGTTGCTTCAAAATATTATTTACTGCGACAATTTTTTTAAACTTTACACTGTAAAAAAAACAAATAAAATGATGAAGTCACGGAAAATTATGGTTGCGCAAATTTATTATAAACTCAAACTGTCCATATATTCAAACTAGCTGTTCCCCGCGGTGTCACACGCTGCGCGTCTCCTAAGGGTCGTAGCGTGATGTTATATAGCCTTCCTCGATAAATGGACTACCCAACACTAAAAGAATCATTCAAATCGGACCAGTAGTTCCAGAGATTAGCGCGTTCAAACAAACAAACAAACAAACTCTACAGCTTTATAATATTAAGTATAGATTACAACTGTCATTCTTTGACAGTTGTATGGAATGGCTATAACACAGCAAATTGATTAGGGTCACACCTCGGACACTTCAATTACCTATTACTACTACATAAACAAATGACGTTTGTACACGTGCAAATGTGTGCGTGATCTCTAGTAGGGTTGGCGTGCCTAGCGTAAAAAATGGCGCGAAAGGTGCAGTGATTTGCGTCAGGCGAACCGAACGACGACGGTGCTGACCGAACGTGTGTGCATTATTATGAAAATATTTTCGTATCTTCTTTAAATAATCGGTCATTAAATCGCGTGGTATTAAAAATGCGAAATTTTACAAACAGTTTTAAGTAAGTAAATACAAATTCGGAAAAGCATCACAATTTCCAACCATCGTGATTAGAACTCAAATAAAACTTTTAAATCGCAAAATTGTTCGTGTCAGCCAGTGCTGCGGTTCTAACGATTACGCGAGCGCCCTTGCTAAAGATTCGGCGACGAATACCTTGGAGTGCGGGGTGAGGTGCGGTATCATCAGATACCGCACCGCACTATTATGTCGCCTCTTTGCTTCAATAATGTGGTATCTTGGAAATTGAAATTGTTGGACTTATCACGTTATTGAAGCAAAGAGGCGATGTGTTCTGTGCTAGGGTGTCAAATTACTTACAATTAATTTCCCAGGCTCTACTATTCGTACCTACTAGAAGACATGTGTTCGCAGGAGCCATGTGCTCACTCGTTAAAAAATAAAACAACACTACAATATAGTTATACCGCAACTTGGTTGGCATACAACCTTCAATCCTTCATTTACCCCATTCGTAGAATGAGCCTCTAAAGAACAGGTAGATTTTTTTAAATATTTATATTTTTCTTTCTTTTGTTCAAGAAAACTTCAAGTGAGTTTTACATAATAATTATTGTGTATTACAAAACTTCTAAGTTTATATCTTACTGTTACTGTTAGCCTGTAACATCCCACTGCTGAGAAAGAGGCCTTTGCCCAGCAGTTCGTATTTCACGAATGTTAAAATGAAATATGAAATATTTTGGGCCAACTGAGAATAACCCAATAAACGTCCAACGTCCATCCTGTTTTTATTCCCTATTGAAGCCCTTGTGATGTGTAGCCGAGCAAAAGCCAACCCTAATCCCCAACAGGAAGGGATGTAATAAATCGAACCGGAGCGAAAAATATGCAGACTTGCGAATCTCAAAGCAGAGACCGTAATCCCACGGGCCTTATTCGGATATCATCTAGGATAGAAATCTAGGATAAAAATCTAGGTAAAGTGGCACAGAATAGATAGTTACAGGAGGCCCAATCCATATGAGCGAACGAAACAGATGCATACAGCCAACGGCAAATCAGTGGTAACAGAGGGACAAGTCTTGTAATTTTAAGAACGTTTACAGTTTTTGACAAGTTTTTGACATTTGTTTATCGCCGTAATAAGACCTCGACTAGATTTTGAGCGTTTTAAATTACGAGAATTGCCCTTCTGTTGTTCTACGAAAACCACCCCTACTGCTACGACTTAAAGGCGCTGTCAAATCGTTTACACTGATCGTATAAGCTGTTGACGTACGGCAATCTCGAGGTCGGTTTAGACTAAACGAGCAAATGCACTTCCATCCCTATTTTACCAAATTATGTTTGTGTAGGCTAGAGCATCGTATCGTTGGTTACTAAAATGTCAATAAAATAATGCTCTTGATTTTGGTGAACGAACATAGAACCAGATTATATGGTCTACTTAAGTCTAAAAGCACTTTCAAAGTCAAACGAATGCCAATCGCGAATGCGATTGCATTCGCTGTACGTGAAGCGTGTCTATGCGTGCATGCGTTTCTGCTGGTCGAATGTCGTCGTCGTCGTGTTGAGCTGGCCTTCTGGACCTATCTATCTATTCTGTGACTAAACTACGAAAGGTACGTTAACGAGTCCCCTAAGTCGGTGATTTGGGTTTTTGAATATTCAGACGTTTGATCTATTGGCCTGAGTTCAGGCCGATTTGATTTGGCTGTCCCTAATTGGTCTGTGTGCAATATTGTATTTCATATTGAGGATTAGGATTCATGTCGACTTGGGAGTGGTGTAATTGTGCTTTTCACCTTGGTTTGGCACGTGTGGTTTAGTTTAATTAGTACGAGTATTTTTAGTCGTTTACACGTGTTTTCGTGTCTAGCTTTAAACAGAAACCTACAATGAAAGTTCCAAATGAAGGACATATTATTATTGTCTAGTTCTTATAACTGAACAGCCGTGCCACTTCTTCTTCCCAGCTAAAGCACTAAGAAATGGTGAAGAGGGCGTTTTGGAGGACTGTCTTATGTGATTTTGACGTTCAAAAAGTGCTGATTCTCAGCCTAGTTTTAACTTTGATTTGATTCTACTTCTTTGATGGAGACCAAGCGAGCTGAAGTAGCAGTGGACTGGCCATCTTTGTCGTAGGACCGATGGCCAGTAGAGCAGACCGGAGACCGCGTATCGGACAGCGTAGCGTGAGACGCTCCACAGAACCGACGACCTTAAGAAGGTAGCTGGAACAGACTGGATACTTGGAGGAGGACAGAGTGCTGTGGCGTTGCCTGGGAGAGGCCTATGTCCAGCAGTGGACTGAGATAGGCTGAGTTGCTGAGTTGATTGATATTGATGTAGTCCAAAATTTATACGTCTGGATAATTTAGCGAATGAAGTATTTACCATGAGTTTCAAAGTCAAAGTCAAATCATTTATTTCAAATAGGCACATTAAAGGCACTTTTGAATGTCAAAAAAAAACTAAAAACTTTTTTTTCCAGCGATTACTGGTGAGTAAATAAACACGGTTAGAAATAAATGTTTCAACCGAAATAAGACAACCATGTAATACAAATCGATTGGATATCTTCCGCTTACTTTGGTAATACATAGCAAAGCGAATTTGGAGTAAATCGAACTTCGTTATAGCATGTCACTCGGATGTTCACGAACCGATGCCATAAGTATATTTTTATACGAAAAACAAACAAAATCGAGGTCGTTGACATAATTCCTTGCCGATATCTTCGATAAGCACAGAATGTGGTTGTTCGGCTGACAAAAAAAAATGAGTTCTTACAAAGTCTCGATTCAATTTCTGTATTCATTGGTGCAAAAATTTCTTATTCCGATTCTCGTATCGGAAAGATCTCGGTAGGTACGGAGTTGTATATTTACAAGAGTTTTAACGGAGGACGCTTAGGATTGAACGTTTGTTGAATATTTCTAAGTCGTTTCATTCGCTGATTTATTGAAATATTGGAAATAGCTGAAGAGAAATTTTAAGGGTCTTCTTTTCTTGGACATTTTGTGTACTCTAATAAGATTTTAGATATCTATTTGGTAAAGGTATTTTCATTAAAACAGTGTCGGCTGGAGTGCTAGCCAAACTCCATCGGACGGCACGGCACAGGATTCTTTCTCGGGGTTCTAACTACTGCTATTGCATGTAATATTTCATGGTATAAAGTAAATTCAAAAGAGAGAAAAATATAAGGTAATTTAAAAAAACAAATTAGCTTCATATGGTAGATGATCAATTGTATTCTGCACCCACACTATTTTATTTTGATGAAAAAGAAATGCTGCTGTTGCCCCAAATACATTGGGATAAGCATGATAAAGAAACGAAATCGAAGCGTAAGACTTAAGGCTCCTACAAACAGGCGCGACACGCGATAAAATCGCATATTTTTACACATATTTTTATGTAAAGAATGTATGTACAAAATTTCAAAACTATATCATGAAAAATCACAAAGTTATAAGCTTGTTAAGTTACCTGTTTGTTCGTACAAAAACATACTCACCCGCGCCGCTCGCGCCGCGCCCTCTTGCGCTCATTGATAATACCGCACCTAGCCGTTCGGCGCGGAGATTGGATAACCCACTTAAGGCGCTTTCCGAATTAGCTATAATCGCTCACAGCGCTCACATCATCTCACATGCGTTCCGATTTAGATATTACGATTATGACAGCTGAGAGCTGTCAACAATTCGGAACGCCCGTGAGCGCGCTCACAGTGCTTACTCAATGTAAAAACGATATTATTACAATATTTCTTTGTATAAACACCACATTTCTTCTTCTTTGGTTAGGTGGCGACTATCAGCCAGAAGCACAATTTCGAAAATGCCACGTTAATTTAATTTTATGATAAGATGTAAATCAAAACAAAACACACACTGTCATTTTTGACAGCGCTCACGGTGATATTATTCTAGGGCATGGTCGGCGTTATCGCAAGATGGCGCATGTCATGACGTCATCTATGACGATTCACGGGACATCGTTATCGCGCTCACATTAATTCGGTACGGGTTTAAGCACGCTCACATCGATTATTTCCCAACTCGGAACGCAGGGTTAGTGTTGCTCGGTGTCCAACTTTTAACCTTTTTTTTAATATTTTTGGGACATAATATAACATGGGGTAAAAATTATTGGATTCGATTCAGTTACTTATTCTGAACAAAGTTTCAGGTTTCGCTTATACTAAAAATAACGTTGTATAAAACTAAAAAATCCATGTATGTATTATGATTATAACATAATATTCTAACTGGGTTGTTTGGTGTGCATAAATTCCGGGACATGTTGTTTATTTAAAAAAAAACAGGTTTATTATATAGCCCCCTTGAATTTATGACTTTATTTTTATTTTTAGCGGCCATAGTTGTACACATTCTGTAAAAACATTTCAAGTTTCTACCTATTACGGCTTAAAAGATGAGAGACGGAGGGACGGACAGCGGACCTTAGTAATAGGCTTCCTTTGGCACTCTTTGGGTACGAAACCCAAAGTAAGTAAGTAAGTATGCTTAAGAAAAATGAAGATATCATAGTATACATCTCATATTCCTAAAGCCAACTAACACAAAAGAACTACACTGCACACTAAAGACTTTTAACATCAAAAGAAAATCAATTTTCATTCATATACAAATGGAGCAGTGGTTGCCCAGTGGTGTCGGCCTCGACTTACGAGTCGTGAGTTCGAAGTCGGGCAGGTACTTTACTTTGTGTATTTAATTTCATCACCTCTGCTCTCAAAACTGTGAAAGAAATCATCATGGGGATACCGGCATGTCCTAGAACCAAAAATTCGAAGACATGTGACATCTACCAGGCGGAGAGCGCGCCCTCTGTGGAGGGGAGGCCTGAGTCCCAGCAGTGGGAGCATTAGACTGATTGTGATCTAAAATCTGAAAATGAGAAACATACATGTTTTCGATTCCATCAAAGATTCTTTTGGAATTCAGTTTAGCATTCTGTCTAGTCTATGATGACTGAAACTAGAGATTGCGTTTTGAATATTGATGTTTAGCTTTGAGATGAATCGAATTTCCATTCCCATTTGGGATTGAAAGAGAATTCTAGTCATGTCACTCTTGATATATCTGTTGCTTGCTTCTAAAAAGCTAGCACAAACAGATATTGATAAGTACTCTTCAAAGTGTTACCTAGAGCATTCAAATATATCGTTTTTATCATCTTTCTATCTGTTACTTTAAGAATATTTGCAGTACTGTTTTATTCCTTTTTTTTTTTTGCTGAATGGGCCCGTTCTTGGCCTCGATCACGCCTGATGGAAAGCGATGAATGAGGTCTATGATGGAACAAGCGTGCACAGAAGATGCCTAAGGCACTGGAACTCCCACGCATTGATGAAACACAGCAGGCTGCTTGACGCCTGGCGTGGGAAACCTGGTCGCAAACCAGGCGGGCGTTAGCCCTACCCCAGCAAAGGGAAGAATTGGCCAGTCAAATAAGGTGTTGGGTGTGACTGTCCGGTTCGTTGAGTACTGGCGGAACAAACTGCGTTACACGATAAGGCTTCTTCATGCATCCCTAAACAATGTCAACTTTTTTTGAAAGATAATGTTGTTAGCTGAGTTTAAATTTTTTTTGGGAGGATATTAGGTACTCCACTGTTTGACACTGTACAGACGCCAGCACGTCAAGCTACCCGAAACTGCCAAATTTTCCCAATCAACTTTGAACCAAAACGCTTTAGCGATAAAGTTGAATAATTTATTTGTAACTGAGTTATGAAGTGGTTTTTTCATAAAACTCTATTTTCTAAAGAACATTTCGTTGTTTTGTTATGTTTACGCGCGATTCAGTTCGGAACGGTGTTTGTGTGCGTGCGAACTAGACGTTGTGCGTGTAGACTAGCGTCTAACTGCTTATCTCATCACTGATACTATCTCTGTCGGACACGATGCCAGGTGAGACAGCGTGCTTTTTGACCATGCCTACCAGTGAGGTTGAGCTCGCGACTAATTGCACCTTAAGGTTTCCCCAAAATTTATAGAATTTATTCCGGAAGATTTATGTATACTACATTAATATTAAACTTACATATAATATAGAAATCTAGGTGCTTTTTTCAAGCCGTAAAAACGGTGCAGCAGAGGCGGTTCGCTAGTTAAATAACAAACATAACACCACACCTGTAATTCCCAAAGGGTTAGGTAAAGGTGTATATAGATACACCTTTAACCGTAGGTGTGTATAGACTACACCCACATTTCACAAGTTATGTTTAAGCTAGCTAATATCCATAACTACCATAATCAGCCTATAATGTTCCCACTGCTGGGACACTGGCCTCCTCTCAGTGAGAGGGAGTGGGCCGTAATCCACCACGCGGGCCCAGTGCGGGTTGGCAGATGTCACATGTCTTCGAATTTTTGGTTCTAGGACATGCCGGTTTCCTCACGATGTTTTCCTTCACCGTTTTGAGAGCAGTGGTGATGAAATAATTTACACAAAGTAAAGCGCCTGTCTGGGTTCGTACCTACGACCTACAACTCGTAAGTCGCGGCCGTTACCACTTGGCCACCACTGCTCTCTATATCTATATATCCATAACTACCATAGCTATACTATACTGTGTCAAAAGCTTCACCCAGATCCAAAACTGTTTCACCATTATTACACACACGCAATCTACCTCACTTTCATAAACTACACTTCCATTACCCTTATAGATTTCAGCACTATCCATTAGCCATGTGATACCGTCCACAGTAAGAGCACAATGTTTGATTTTCATCTCATCGGGGACCTTATTGTGTGGAGGAAAGGATATGGATTTCATTTGTGTACTTTTTGCTTAAGAAATGTGAAGATTTTTGCTATCAAAGACGTAGGTATTAGCAACGTTTTTTTAGCTTTAATTCGAATGAAAATGAATTACTCTTATTTAACAATGAAACTGAGATACTCGAAACTATGCTGTTTTGGACCACATATTCTAGTACTTTTGCATTATTTTTTACTTACAGAATAATATAACCCTAGAGATAAGGAATATAAAAAAAACACGTTGTTTAAAAGCAAACTAACACTACGTCAAGTTGCCATTTCATACAAGTGTAAAAGAATACCAATTGTGATTTGAATATAATATGTACAATATAAGTTATTAGTGAATTTGCTTAACAATTCTGGCATTTTGAATACAGGTAGATTAGTGATTATAGACAATATAAAGGGTGGTATGGGACATCGACACGCAACCTGTAATGGTAATGAGTCTAAAGCGACTGCGTCAAAAAATTTCGTCGGATATTAATGGGCTTACAGGACCTAAACACAAAAAACACAAGTTTTAGAAACAATAAAAGTATATGATCGACTACAGTAAACAAAATCAAAAAAAATATATGATATTCTTCAGGATATATGCTAGGTAGATAGTGTGTTGAAAACATCGAAAAAAGTCATGAAGATACCTGTAAAAACTTTCTTCTTACAATAAAAACCATACTAATATACATACAATCATTCTGTTTTTTTGTCAGATTATTCTACAAGCAACATACTAAAATACTAGTGTTTTCATTTTTTAGTCCAAACCACCAAACAATAGACTTTTTGTAATTAAATAATTGCTTTATATTTTGCAATAAATTACCAGTGTTGTGTCATAGCGCTTCTCTTTCTTTTCTATGCAGTCCGACAGTGACCGCGCTTTATGTCAAGTAAGCTTCTTAAAAAGAAATATTAACTGTTCCATAAATGACCGAGTAGGTATTACACTTTTCTCTGAAACAGCAGATTTTTCAAACATTTCTACGCTTAGGGGATCTATAATCATGTGTTGAATACATGGTTATTGTGCAATGTCCTGCCAACCTGTATAACACAAGTAACTATTTACACTAGGTACTTAATTGAATTTCTAAATAACTATACAAATTAATACAAAAACAATACATTTTCTTGACTTGACAATGGTACAACAAATGTCACTAATAATGTAGGTATGCTAGGAACAACAAAACAGACATCATACGGTTGACGAAGTTGAAAGAATTCCCAAACCAATAAACACACCTCCCAACTCATAAAAATATCTAACAGACCTAATAGATACCATTTCTTTCAACAATAACCAACATTTCAGTAAACATGAAGAAGGTAATATGAAGAAAGATATAAAAGGGAATATATTATGTACATATTTTATTTTACGGTAGAATAAATAACCATAAAGAAAATAAGCTTGTCTAGACCAGTTTTACCTTCAAGGGCTAAATAAAGTTGTAAACAAGGTAAATACGCATAGAGATAATAACAGAACATAACGCCTGTATTCCCAGAAGGATAAGGCAGAGGTGTACCTACCTATAATAGTACACTCAAATTTATCAAGTACCATGTAAGAGGCGAGCCTATAGCCAATAATAACCAAGCACAAATCCAGATTCCGGGCTGCTACTGAGAAACTTCAGACGGAAAAACCCAATATAATAACACTTTCACTTGACTTGAGAATAGAACCCAGGAACTCCTGCTCAGCAGTAGCGCTTGCAAACACTATATTAACGAGGCTGAGAGAGAATCATAATCATCCTATAACGTTCCCACTGCTGGGACACAGTACTCCTCTCTGTGAAAGGTAGTGGGCAATTATCAATCACGCGTATGAATTTAGGCTGTGACACATCATGCAATTATTCCTACGGTTCACGGAAATTTTGAACGTGTTACTCCGACATACAGTATTGAAACCACATATATTTATACGTAGTACTGATCCTGGTATGTTCAAACAATAGCGCTACTTTTAATGGCTCTGCGAATTTGTGGTACGAATATTTTCATTCAGTATAAATTGTATTACTTGGTATATTCGTATGCTCTCGTTGGTAAATTCTTTGTGTTCTAAAATAAATTAAAACCTTACTCGGTTGTCACATGGAGGAATGAGGAATGAGGAAAATACCGTAAGGAAAGTTTTGAGTAAGAATGTCGATGGCTTAAAGAGTAGGGGAAGGCTAAAGAAACGATTGATGGACTGTGGGAATGACGATATTGTTAGAGAGGGGGTGACTACCGAAATGACGACTAATGGAAAGAAAAAGACATGTTGCACCGACCCCAAATATATTGGTGCAAAGGCAGGAGAAGGATGGATGACTAAGGGCTGCATATTTCCAACCCCAGATAATTTTATCGAAGGAATGATTTTAAATTTTTTTCTTGTTCTTCCCTAAAAATACTGTCAGACGTCAATTTTATTCCCCGAATAAAAGTTATAGTAAAAAATAGAAGTGTTTGGAGATTACACAAAACATACTCGTATATTTTAAGGAGCTATCTTTAGCAATTACGCTCGCGTAGAGGTTGGAAATTATCCCAGGGAAAGTACTACCGGGATAAAAATCCCTATGGGCAAAGTCAGGTCATAGCCTACTTGTGTGCCCATCAACATCCGCGAAAAAATTGGCCAAGTGCGAGTCGGACTCTCACACGAAGGGTTCCGTACCACAAGGCAAAAACGCCGAAAAAACACGTTTGTTGTATGGGAACCCCCCTTAAATATTTATTTTATTCTGTTTTTAGTACGTCTATTTATTAATATGATAATGATCCCTCATTGGATGCGAGAAGCACAGAACCGGTCGAAGTGGAAGTGCTTGGGGGAGGCCTATGTCCAGCAGTGGACGTCTTTCGGCTGAAATGATGATGATGATCAGTCATTAATATTGTACAAATAGAACGTATCATAAAGAAAAACTAAGCACGTACCTGTTGTGACTTCGGGCACTTAAGTAGTTTTTCCGCGCCTAATTCCAGCCCACGTTTATGTTGACGTCAATACATAGACAATTCCCTTTAATCTTTTTAACTTCCCAGCTTTGACCTTTGGCCCGAAAAAGAACAACTTAAGAGACAGAGCGACCAAGTTCGTTCCATTAGCAATTCAACAAGTCAAAATTCGTGACTTATTTAAAAGTATGAGAGCAAAGGAACACCGCCCGTATTATTTATTTACTTTGAGTTGGCTCAGACACACGACTTGAAATGTACGCTTCAGAAACATGAAAGTCAAGGTTGATTTGTATTAAAAACTTTACGTTATACCGGATGAAATGGAAGGGGTGCGCCAAATTAAAATGTCTAATTCAACGTGTTATAAAGAAAATTTAGAGCATATCATTAAGGATGATGCAAAATTTTACGTTATACAGGATGAAATTGAAGAGGTGCGCCAAATTAAAATATCTAATTCAAGGTGTTATAAAAAAAAATTGAGCATATAATTAAGGATAATGCACATACGTCCACGTAGGCTAGAGATTTGCCAACGTCATCGCGAGCACTTTTTTCGTAGGAACGGTGAAAATTAGATATGACCGCTAGGTTTACGCGTTGCCAACTTGCTTCATGTTGTGAACTCTGCGATGAATGAATTGTTTATCGGGCGCGCCCTAAAATTTGTACTTTAATTTTCTTATTAATTTTGATAGATTATGATAATTATTCTTTTACTGAAACTCCGATAGTTCATGTTTACTTGAAGGCAATAACTTAGTTTGCACTATGTAAGACGAAAATCGCAAGATTTTTTTCAAAAATTTAGATTTTAAAATGACAATTTATAATGATTATGTAACAGTTACTGCACCTCCTATTTCACGTTGGCGCAAGTTTTCAATAAAATTTCATCCTATATAGCTGATTTAAGTTGTTGCAAAGAGCAAAAAATGAAAAACAAAATGATGAATGGTAAAGGCTGGGAAGGTTTTGAATTTATTTATTTCTTCATAAGCCAACTACGACAGGTATATTACTACAGTTGAAATTTTCACAGCGGGTGTATTTCTATTGCTGCTATAACAACAAATAGGTAGTAAAAATAAAATTAAGGTAATAAAAATTAAAGGCCCTTTTAATATTCATTAACTTTATTTTATTTTTATTATTTGTTACCATAGAAGAAATCAAATTCACTCGGACGAATTATTTATGGTGATTCGCTAAATTTTATTTAGCGAAACACCCGAAAAGCTATTGAGTTCAACGTTGTGATAATTTTTTGCCCGCTTCCCATAATCTGATTGAATGGGAAATTGTTCACGCTCGTGTAATTCTGAAGGCAATACAATTTAGGATGTCATTCGAAAGGAATTAAGTTAGAGCAGTGGTGGCCCGTGGCTAAATAATAACAGCCACTCAGGTCGATCGATCAGGTTAAGCTACGCTTGCCGCGGTTGGTCTGTGGATAGGTGACATCTTTACATACCGAGACCCCTCCGTGCCTCGGAAAGCACGTGAAGCTGTTGGTCCCGGCTGTCATTCGTGGATCTTTGACGGCCGTTACGGGTAGTCAGAAGCCCGAATGTCTGACAACCAGTCTTACCAAGGGGTATCGTATTACCCAATAAGTATTCAGCTGCATCTGGTTAAGACTGGAAGCCGACCCCAACATATTTGGGAAAAGGCTATGCAGATGATGAGTGGAGGCCCAGTGGTAACCACTACAATTTGTGGAATGTATGATTTGGGTCACCAAGGCAGGCGCGCAATTTACTTTGTGCAATGTATTTCATCACTAGTGCTCATAAGACAACAAAGGATTAAATCCTGGGGAAATCGGTGTGTCCCTGAGACATGTGACATTCACCAACCCGCACTGGGAACGCCTGGTAGATTACGGCCCGCTTCTTCTCATAGTGAGAAGACCTGAGTCCCAGCAGTCGGAACATTACAAGCTGATTATGTATACGAGATAAAGTAGGGTGGTTTTGCTTGAACAAATCTACTTAGTGTTGTATTATTCAAAAGAATTAAGCCTTTATAAGCTCCTTCGTACCTAAATACACTACACACTCAAGAGCTGACCTACACATTCAATATTATTATTCGAAATCCCACCTGAATTACCTTTGTTATACCCATATAATCTCACAATTTCGCCAATAAGAGCCCAGGATTTGTAAGCAGAGGTAGTAGCCAATCTAAAATCTTCGTAAGACTGCTCATATTTCGGCCCTTCCAGTACGTGACCGATTTTGGGAGGCTTGTGAAAATTCAAGTGAGCGTGTATGGGGAGGCTTTGGTGCGCGTATGTTTATCGTTTGTAAATATGAAATTATCGTTAATAGTATACGGTTCAGAGATATTTTTTTTGAATTTAGGTCGTAAAGAAATTCTTTCTTAGGATAGAAATATGTGCACTGACTGGATAAACTCGTAATATTAAATATACTAACAAGCTATTTATAAAATAGGTTAAATAAGCTTGTAGACATAGTAAATAATAATAATCTATTATTAAAACGGTAGCCTACATTATAGAGCGAAATTTTCAACTTCCGACCAAAATGCTTGGCGCAAAGGAAAACATGTACGAGTAAGCAATTATATTTTAATTTGTGCCCGTCTTGTCACAGAAAATTGTGAATTATTTATATATCGTAGCGACAAACCGGGTCATGACAAAGTTGGAAACATATTTTTGTCAATCATTCTCATTAAAATGATTATGAATTTAATACCTACTTGTTTCTCTTTTTTTCGCGTGGTGGTTAATAAGCTATGTCTGAGGAAAGTTTGATTTAAAACAAAATACTGGCTGGAATTGAGATTCATCTTTTTATAGGCACACTAAAACAAGCAGTAAAATTTTTGACTGTATTTCAAGAATCTCCTGTTTGGATTTTCAAATACGTAAATGCTTTTCTTATTCCTGGCATTGTGTCTGGTTATTCCATTTATCGACCCCAAAAAATCCACCATAAGAAGGATACGCAAAAACGCATGTCCAAGAATCCACTCTAAGCCTATAAATTCGATTTCCCACCATCAAAAAAAAAAAAAACGCCTATAAATTCCGTTTATCCAACTAGGCTAGGGTGAATTCTAGGACATACGTGTCCGCGTACCCACCTAAGAGTGGATTTTTTGGGTGGATAAGCGGAATAACCCATTATGTCAACCGGAGATTGCTTTTTATTTTCTGAACCATTTTTACCGTTCTAAAAAGTTCATGGATCTACTGTGTAATTATTACTAACCACACTAACTTAAACGACCATGGAAATATATTCTTTAGTGATCATAAATAATGCATACATATACTGAACTTTGGTCGACATCTAAAACTCCACGAAATAACGAGAACCTAGTCCTGTTCTCATTTTAATAAACCTCTGAATTTCAAGCATTCTGCATAAGCCTTATCTGATAAATATGTATGAGGATAGGAAGGAACAACATGATATGACCTAGACAGGTTTGAAACTAGTCGTGTAGATTGTAACATCTAGTCTGGCGGTGGTTTCCTAAAATACTTCTCGTGTTCTAAACTTATTAAATATTCGATAGCGGCTGTTATTTGCTGTCGGGGCTACAGTTATAGACCGCGATTGGCTTAATTGATTGGCTAAATTGAGCTACAGATCAGTAGTGTTAATGTCTAAAGTTCACTTTGAACAGTCACAACTTTAAAGCTCATATCAGCATATACCCCACTGCAGGGACACAGGCCTCCTCTCTGGAAGTGGGCTATCTACCACGTGGGCCCAGTGCGGTTTGGTAGATGTCACATGTCTTAGAATTTTTGGTTCTAGGACATGCCGGTTTCCACACGTTGTTTTGTTTCACCGTTTTGAGAGCAGTGGTGATTAAATTATTTACACATAGTAAAATTCGAACTCTCTCGTAAGTTGGGACCGTATTTAAAGTTATTCATTATCAATTTTGTGAATCCTCGAGTTTCGATGTGATGTTTAGAGAAAACTTAAGGTACTAAGTTTTTAGTTTTTTATAAAGAGAAAGTTTATAAAGTAACCAATTTTGCAGTGTATGTTACATTTTAACATACACTGCAAAATTGGTTACTTTATATATTGAAGACTTTGAAGAATTTTTGAATCGAATTCGATTCGAATCGAATAAAAAAGAAAGCAATAAAAAATAATCCAGAATAGAATGTCAGTTGGTGAAATGTAACACAAATAATCCGTCGTGTAAGCAATGCAACATGAAATGTAACACAAAAACTACGCAAAGTTTCAACGTCTGTTACATTTCATAAATTGTACATTATGTATAATACAAGTATCTGTTTACATAATCAGCTTATACTTTTCCCACTGCTGGGACACAGGCCTCCTCTCGGTGAGAGGGAGCGGGCCGTAATCCACCACGCGGGCCCAGTGCGGGTTGGCAGATGCCACATGTCTTCGAACTTTTGGTTCTAGGACATGCCGGTTTCCTCACGATGTTTTCCTTCACCGTTTTGAGAGCAGTGGTGATGAAATAATTTACACAAAGTAAAGCGCCTGTCTGGGTTCGAACCTACGACCTACAACTCGTAAGTCGCGGCCGTTACCACTGGGCCACCACTGCTCTCACAAGTAACTGTTTACTGGTATCTAATAATAAACTTATACGTACAGATATAAACATCACAGAAGCCAACGAAACGGGACACTCCTTTTCCATGTACAAAGTCGATTTTATATAGTCAATTTCAGTATTACTTCCACTCTATCCGTTGTCAAATATGCGACATTGCATTTCCTGAATTGGCCGCTCTTCGGTTAAATTTGTGTCAAAATTGAAAACGTTTAAAGCAAGTAGACTTCCTGTCAAAGACATCGTTCGTTATAGCTAAATGCAATCAGGGCCAACAGTTCTGATTGGTCAACAGGAGTTGTATTGAAGTACGTTTCTCCATATGCATACGAATATGTCCATTGATTGGTCTCTGAACTAATTGACTTGGTGTGAAGTAATAAAATTATTAGATTAGAGAAATCTGCAGAGATAGTAATAATAATGTAAATATATGGAATAGATAATGAAAGCAATATTCATTTGAATAAGAACGTAGAAATAAAGCACAACGCAAAAAAGAAAATCTATGTTACAGACACTACTTTGAAATTGAGATTTCTAATCAGAAGGCTAATAAAATTCTCGTAATTAAAAAAATCTAGCAGTAATTTCATCTCAGCTATAAATCAATGTCAATAACTTGTCAAAAAGTAGGGAAATTAAAGGTATTTTTGACAAATTGAGACTGAGACTAGTAAACGTTCTTAAATTTAAGAGAATTGGCCCTCTGGTGGATAATATTGGTATGATCAGAATTTTAATCACAATAATATCCAACTTTTGTTACTGGTTTTAGACTACATAAAATCTTAACTTCATATCAGCATCGTTGTCAAAATTCGCACACGCGTTGTCAATCCATCAAGCTCCAAATTCCATTACTCTTCATCAACCATTTCATACAGAACTCGCCAAAAATAGAACAACTACACTGAACACGATTCTATAGCAAACTTTGCATGCATTAAAGTGATGAAATTTGGCTCGAGAACGTCGAATAAGTTAAATAATAAGATCTCCTGAGGCAAGTTCGCAAAGTTTCTGCGATTTTGTTTGAGTTATGTTTTAGATTGCATATTTTGTGTTCTTAGTTCCGTTTGAGTTATGTGGATACTTATTGCTTGTACATTTTTGGGCTGGTGTAATAACTTCGATGTTTGAAATATATGGGTTCCGAAGTTGAGCTTTAGAGAGGTGCCGTGCAACTGTTAATGACCAAATTCTGTCTCATAATAACCGAACAGTTTCAATGTACATAATATTATGGTCCTTATGCAAATGTCCCACCTACTGTCCCGCTTTTTATATCCATATACCAGTGCCCTAGATGATGAAAATGTCGTAAGGAAATATGAGTATGAATGTCGATGGCTCTAAAAGTAGCGGAAGACCAAATAAAAAAGATGGGTGGACTGCGTGATATGGTATGGTTAGAAAGGGGGTGACTACTGAGATGACGATTAATAGAGAAGTATGGAAGAAAAAGACATATTGCGTCGACCCCAAATAAATTGGAATAAGGCAGGAGTATGATGACGATACCAGTGCCCTAGATATAGACATCATGATCATAATCATTTCAGCCGAAAGACGTCCATAGCTGGACATAGGCAGCACCCAAGCACCTTCACTTCGACCGGTTCTGTGCTTCTCGCATCCAACGGGTTCCTGCGACCTTCACAAGGTCGTCGGTCCATCTTATGGGAGGCCTTCCAACGCTACGTCTTCCGGTACGCGGTCGCCACTTCAGAACCTTTCGGCCCCGTCGGTCATCTGTTCTGCGAGCAATGTGCTCTGCCCACTGCCACTTAAGTTTGGCAATTCTTCGGACTATGCCAGTTACCTTGGTACAGATATAACATACATTATGGAAAATTCAAAAACAAATATCGTAGGACCAATAGGTAAGCAAGACCAAGACGCAAATCTACAACGTCAAGAAGATCAAAAGTGTCAAATAATGTTAACGATGGTATTATGAAACTCCAAAAGAAACCGATCACGGTCAATCTAAACGTGTAAGTAAAGATGGTGGAATCAGAAGATTCCAAAACGAACGTGCAATGAATTTATTATGAAGAAGCGTGGGCTTCCTCAATATGTCTCAATTTGGTCTTCGGAAGTGGTAATAATTTTATCTTTCCCTCACACTAACTTGCACGTCTAAAATCACGAACGATTTTGTTGAAGTTATATTGTGAAGGTCAAGCATCGTTAGGGTAGGTTAGAATGATATTAAGATTTAGTGTAATGAGCTAAGAATATCACTTCTAATTCTGAAAAAAAAAACTAGAAATGGATGATCTCATAATGATTACACATCATCATCATCATTTCAGCCAAAAGACGTGAACTTCTGGACAGAGGCCTCCCCCAAGCACCGCCAATTCGACCGGTTCTGTGCTTCCCGCATCCAACAGATTCCTGCGGCCTTCACAAGGTAATCGGTCCACCTTGTGGGAGGACTTTCTTGAATGATCACACAATACTTTTGAAAGGTTATGAAAGATATTTTTATTACAATTATCTAATTTAAGATAAATGATTATTACCATAACCATAATCAGCCTATAATGTTCCCACTGCTGGGACACTGGCCTCCTCTCAGTGAGAGGGAGTGGGCCGTAATCCACCACGCGGGCCCAGTGCGGGTTGGCAGATGTCACATGTCTTCGAATTTTTGGTTCTAGGACATGCCGGTTTCCTCACGATGTTTTCCTTCACCGTTTTGAGAGCAGTGGTGATGAAATAATTTACACAAAGTAAAGCGCCTGTCTGGGTTCGAACCTACGACCTACAACTCGTAAGTCGCGGCCGTTACCACTTGTTATTATTTTCTTATTATTATTATCATCGCCATACATTTCGACGAGTTGCTTGAAAACAGCCAGCTGTATGAATAATTTTAATCTCTTTTAAACTTGAAGCCAGTTTTCCTCCCTCTGTATCTTCACAGCTTGACTTATTAATACTTTAAAGCGCAAACTCGAGACAAATGGAGTTGGGGATGTAATCCGGCCGTTTTAAGTAGCAGGTAGCACATTAAGTCAGGGTGCTGTATCTGGGACATGACTAATTACAGACTTTCTGATTAAGAGAGGAGCCTTGACATTATTATGTGTCGTTGTAATTCAATGCTATGAAAGAAGATACATACTTGAATTATTGTACTGAGCAATGGTGGCCCAATGGTAACGGCCGCGACTTACGAGTTGTAGGTCGTACGTTCGAACCCTGACAGGCGTTTTACTTTGTGTAAATTATTTCTACACCACTGCTGTCAAAACAGTGAAAAAACAGATCCTGAGGAAACCGGCCTGTCTTTAAAACAACAAAAAAGAAACCGGCAAGAGCGAGTCGGACTCGCGCACCGAGGCGAGGGTTCCGTAGGTACCATCATATTATGTTTTTAAATTTTCATCGGCAAGGCCTGTATTCATCAGAGAATTTTAACACTGTGCACTGCGGTGTAGAATATTGCAGTTTTATGTCAGCGCCACCTCTTGACCGATAGTGGAACTAATGTAACTTTTGTTGATGATTTCTGAAAAAGTGTGCTATTTAGAGACTTCGTTTTATTTTTCCTGTAATCTTTACGTAAACTTCTATCACTTAGAATAATTTCAGATTTTTCTCTTTGCAAACTTCGGAGATAAGGGGGAACGATATTTTTTTTTTTCATCATAAGTCGAAAACTATGCGGCCTAAAAAAAAAAGAAAGAATGTCTGAGAATGTGCAAACTGCGCTCTTTCATATGATACCCCACATCCCCTAGTAGCCCCACTTCGAATTTTTAAGAGCCCCTTTCAGTCCCTGTTGCAAAAAATATACATATATTTTTATTTCTTTCTTATTTGTAAAATAGTTGGGCAAACGTCAACTAAAACTATTCCAAATTTTAAGTTGATAGCATTATTTATTCTTGAGATATCCAGCTGTGATTACAGTAGTTTAATCGATACGATATTATCCTGATCACGTTGAAGAACGCAATGTTTATTAGGTTATTTTATTCCCGTATTATCTTTGTCGTTCCAAACGTCTCTGCTATCACATGTTTGACTAACTTCGGCGAGAAATCAATAAACTTAACCTGAACAAAGTTTAAATTATTCGATAATTTGACGAAATTCCAAACTTCCACTGGAATTGGTGATTTAAGTTTTGAAAAACTTTGTTCAACTACCTACGTGACAGTGACATGAGTATCTTGTCGAAAATTTATAGTCCAGTCACCGATTTCCATCAAATTCGAATCTTGGTAATTATGTTCCATTTCTTTGAACGCCTTTTATCCGCGTCGGCAGAGGTGTATCTTAACTGTCTTTTGTTAATGGGAATAAAAAAAGATAGTTTTACCTGAAGCCTGGAGTTAGCCTGGAGGCTGGATTGCTACCCCGGGCTCCAGGGCACTACATGGGCCTAGCACGAACGCGCGTACCAATTTTGTCTTTTGCGAATGCCGGCCAGTCCCTATGGAAGGAGTCAATCTCGTCCCGCCGTAATCTTCGTGTTGGCCTGCCGCGATGTCGTCGTGCGTTTAGTGGGACCCAATGGGTGGTAGTAAATGTAACTTAGGTAAATTCGATCGATTTTTGAATCGAAAATATAACAATTAATATCATTTTAATATAGGGTGTCCAACTGTCCCATATCACCCTTAATATAGGGTGTCCTCAACAAGAGAGCCGGATTTCATTTTAAAGAAAAACGCATTTATTTTTGAACTAAGCAAACATTTCTATTTCAATATAAAGAAAAATACATAGTTCCGATTAAACGTGAAATACAACATCAGGCAAATGGCCACCACGAAACCTCTGGCACAGGGTTATTCTTTTGTTGAAATTTTCAATAACGTTTTCGCATAAATGTGGCGGTATTTCACCAATAACGCGCCGTATTTCCTCTCTAAGATGTTCAACTGTTTGTGTCGATTCATTTGGCGCATTATTGCGACCGAAAACTTGACGTAATTGGCGAACTGTTTTCGCAAAACTTTCACAATTTTTCTAATGTGTTTTTTCAATAATTAAACGTTGTTGGTTTGAATAGTTCTCCATATTCTTCAATGGGGATAGACAACACACGTGACAACTGTCAAAAAAAAAATCACCGTATTAATCGTATTAACAAAATGGCGGCTTTAAATCGGGCGCTCTTGTTGGGACATCCTTTAGATTTATATCTGAATAAAGGTTCGAACAAAATAAATATTATGAGAAAAACGAAAAATTATTTTTTATAAAGTAATAAGGGCACAGCAATTAATACGCCTTTTTTTTGCGGATTGGAAATCATCAAATAACCCCTCCCGATCTGGGTGGAGCGGAAGGAAGTGTCAGACTCTTACTGACTAAAACCCACCCGTGTTCCTTCCTTAGCCCTTTATGTTCCGGGCCAGCGGTAACCCTTTCGGACAATCTCGCTGACCCGGTAGGCAATTTAATATGCCTCATAACAAAATTATGTAATCGATTTCTATGAAAAAAATGGGACCTGAGTCTGTTTAAACAATAGAATGTCAGACAGAGTTTAATTAATTCAAAAGCATCTTTTCAAATATTTACCCCCCCGATATCATCTACAAACTACATGCATAAATCATAAGGGACTCTCAAAGTTAAGACCAAGTGAATGACCATCAATCAAATGTGAACATCTCCAGAGGCGAAGATTCTAGAAACATGTCTAGTTTAAATACAAAATGACGTATTGGTACGGGTTTTCTGATACTACTTTGACTTTCATTTGCCGTTCCATCATCGGTGGCCTACATATAAAGGTAAAAAGGACTGTTGGAGTTGGTGCAAGTGTTAAAAGATTTTGGCATTTACTTTTTTTGCGTGTTTTGATCCATAATAACTTATAATATGATTATAATGTGAAATCAGTTATCTTTCTCACTGCAGTCATTAGAGCCCTTATGTAAACACTTTTCGATCTTTAACCCTACTACTACTACTACGTGTAATGATTGTAGATTTATTGCCTTTGCTCGTTAAAGCCATTTATCGGCTCTGGTTTGACAAAGTCGTCTTTCGTCAAAAATGTGAAAGCCAGGTGAAATGACCTGACTCGTGTTACCAAGCTGCTCTATCCATAATTTATTAATGCTTTTACTGTTCTGTATATTATTATCTACATTTATAATGCACTTACTTTGTCTATGTCTAACTGCCATTCTGTATAAAAATAACGTTCTTTCTTTTTCTTTTAAATCAGGAACAGAATCCATACTAATATTATAAATTCGAAATTAACTCTGTCTGTCTGTCTGTATGTTACCTTTTCTCGTCTAAACCACTGAACGGATTTCGATAAAATTTAGCAGAGTGATAGATTGCATCCCGGGAAAGGACATAGGATAGTTTTTATCGACATACCTCGCAGGCAAAGCCGCGGGAGGAAGCTAGTTTAGAATAAAATCGTTATTAACTTTTCAAGTATAAACTTTTTTAAAGTTAATTTGGTTCAGTAGTCGCTCAATCTGCATAACTTGTACCACACCTACGAGTACGTCCATTTCTCTTCGATCTAATCATACAGCCCGAGGCGAGCGTATTTTAGTGAGATTGTTCTTTATTTCCAATGGATGTTTTGTTCACTTTTTGTGTTCATCTGTAATAGATATTATATTTTTAGTACAAAATTCTGTTCTTGTTTATGGAATTATGTGGCTTAAATTTTTATAAGAATTTTCATGGCAACAATACCTACACACACACATTTTTTACTTTAGCTACTTGGCATAGAGGTAATGACAGAATGCATATTATCCGGGGTATTTATAAGAATACCTATAATCAAAGATGTGCATTTTTGTTCCAAGATTGTATTTTAGTAAGTCTCAAAGCACTCAGAACTAAAACAATACATTCCCATCACTTACTAACACTTGAATCGGCAAATAACCTACTCAAGGCACGAAACACATCACCTTTTACAGTATCTCTATAAAAAAGTCCATTCTCTTTGAAAATCTCGACGACTCAATTCCGTTTTATGTTGATATTACACCGAACGCAACGAAGTTTGTCTTAAGTCCGTTTTACACGAACATAAACATAACGTATGTATGCTCTTGAACGGCCCTAATAAATTCTAAGCGGATTCCACGAGTATAATGTGTGTAAGCTCATTAAGAGATTATACGGCTGTGTTTACGCATTTGTTTAGATCTCTATATAGTTTAATTGTTTGATTTTGAATATTGCTCAATTGAGTAAAATAAGCAGTTTTCGGGGTATGAAATTTAGAATGTAATGGGTGGAATAATCAATGAATAGCAGGGAGTCATTTGTATGACAAGGTCGTCGTTCTTTGATGGAAATCTTTGTTGAGCAGTTACCAACTAAGAAAACATAGGTACAACGGTAAGCAATATCGAAATAGAAAAGGAAAGAAATTACCTTCCGGGGAGGATAAATCGGGAATTCGAGTTCATTTCCCGTTGTCTCCAAAAAAAACCTATACACGACAACAGCGTTGATCGAAATAAGAAAAGCATTTTCGATTTCCCACAAGCCTTTGACAACCTAAGCAGATTATTAAAATGTCAGCAGCACTTGAAGATAGAAGGAGTAATAGTTACCTTGGATACCTGAAAAAGATTTAAGACCCTTAGATAATTGACTTATAAATCCTCAGCAGACCGTAAAAGTCGCGGAGAAAAGGGTTATGGTTCTTAAGGGTTAAGGGATGTAATAAGGGCAGGACCGAAAAGCATTATTGTAAACTTAAACCTTAAGTAACATGTTTCAGGAGGGTACATAATTACATCAACCTACGAAGGAAATCAATTAAACTAAGTACTTTGTTATTTCAATGGTGAAACTATTAGTAGGTATATTAACAATAACAATGGAATGTTCACAATGATTGATTTGTGATGGAGTACAGTCATGTACTCATGTACCTACCTATAAGTATAGTCTGACTTGTAGGAATTCAATCAGCTGTCAATCATGTTGGTTGCTTATAACATAATTATACCTTCATTTTTATTTTTGTTACATTTTTTATATAATCTGGTTTTTTTATTTTTTACTGTATTTAGTTTAGTTTGTGATCTTCCTGTACGAGTCGCAATAAATAATGTTTCTTTCTTTCTTTATTGTAATCTCATTGAGCTGTGGTGGCCTAGTGGTAAAGGGCGAGGCTTACGAGTTGGAGGGCGTGGGTTATGTAAATTACTTCATCACCACTGGTCTCAAAACGATGAAGGAAAGCATCGTGAGGAAACCGGCATATCCTAGAACCAAAAATTCAAAGACATATGACATCCACCAACCGCGTGCCGGATTATGGCCCACTCTCTCTAACAGACAGAGGAGGCTGATTATGTGTATTCACATTACCATTAATAGCTGTAACATCATTTTCCTGAGGCAATACTTTTGGGATCCCTTCTTTTCGCATAATATTCTATTTCCTAATATACTTTGGCATAACTGTTTTGGTATACTTAATTTGTTTGGCCATAATACTTTGCCATATTTTTTTTGGCATACAGTTAATGTTGGCTTAATTAACTTGAAGGCTAATTTGTTTTAGCATAAATTTATGCTTTAGAATGTTATGCTTAATTATTATTTTCTTTATTACATTAGATAACATATCAATTATATTTTTAAATATTAGAATATAAAAAATATAAAAAAAAATAAAAATATAAAAAATAGTAGCCCACCGGTAACGGGAGCAGGGTCCAAGCTACCGGTGGTTAGGGCTCCAGAGACAGGAACCTCCTCACAATGCGAGCCGTATCGAGGAGTACTGCCTTCTGAATCAGGCCCTTGATCCAACCGCCTAACGAGACGAGAGAGCCTCTAAAGATGTTGATCGAGGCTTTCGGCCATCAGTCCATTGGCTGATACGACAATCGGCACAATGATAGCCGAGCTCACATTCCACATGTCAACAACCTCGTGTGCTAAGTCGAGATATTTAATTTGTTTCTCTTTCTCATTATGCTTAATCATTATTATGATTAGAGAAAATAAGCTTTAAGAATTATGCGTAAACTGATAAGCGAAAATATAAATAAGAGAAACTGAAGTATGCCAAGTTATTATTAGGTCTTAAAATTTTATGCAAATGGATAGAGAACCAATATTTTTTCATAGCGTCATCTGCCAATACGTTAAGCATTTAGCATCAAGCTTTTTCATACCTTTGACTGCCTAAATCACAGTTTTACCAGCATACTTAAGTATTTACGTATTTCTACCTATCACTGCTATCCCCACTGTATACCTAATCAACTTGAAAAATATCTCTCCCAAATATTTTAACTTAAAAGTACAGAATTCGGTCACCAAAACGGTCACCAAAGGAGACAATAGTGAACAGGTTCGACGGATATAGTTAAAGTTTAGTAAGAAACCGATGGATGTTTGCGAATAAAATAAAATAAAATGAATAGAAAACAAATTTATCATTCGGAAACGTCCGGTATTTTACTAAATTTCAAATATCCGACGACCCTGGTTACTTATCTCTTTTGATGAAAAGTACACATGATGACATAATATATACCGAGCTGTAAATACCCAGTATAAGTTGACCAGACATTGCATAGGTTTTCTGTACAAAGAGGGGTCAGCATTTTCTGAAAGACCCGGACTTTCACAAACTATCCTCAGTTTTACTCGTATCTGTCCCTCTATTAATTTTAATGAAATGTCAACCGAGTCTCCCGTGCTCTGAAATATTGTCTATGTTAGGTACAGTCAGAGACAAAACTCAATTCACACTTTAGATTTTAGGGTTCCGTTCCCAAAGGGTGCAAACGGAACCCTATTACTATGCCTCCGCTATACGTCCGTTCGTTTGTAGCAACCTCATGCAACCGTAATAGGACAGTTGAAAATTTTACAGAATGTGTATTTTTATTGCCGCTCTATCAAGAAATAATTATGTTTAATTAAAATCGAAACAGAAGTAAAATTAAAAGATTAGATTATAGCTACTAACATCTTAGCTTCGAATACTTTTGTGTCAATTTAGATGATACGTAAAAGTAACAGGAGGGGCCCGTGGCTAAATAATAACAGCCGCACAGGTCGATCGATCAGGTTAAGCTACCCTTGCCGCGGTTGGTCTGTGGATGGGTGACCATCTTTACATACCGTGACTCCTCCGTGCCTCGGAAAGCACGTTAAGCCGTTGGTCCCGGCTGTCATTCGTGGATTTTTGACAGTCGTTACGGGTAGTCAGAAGCCCGAAAGTCTGACAACCAGTCTTACCAATGGGTATCGTATTACCCAGTAACTGGGTTGTGGAGGTCAGATAGGCAGTCGTTCCATGTAAAACACTGGTATTCAGCTGCATCCGGTTAGACATAGTTGGGAAAAGGCTAGACAGATGATGATGTAAAAGTAACAGGTCAGGTCTACTCAAGCTGTATGGTTCTTTCCTCAAAAGACCATTTCAAACACCAATATACATGGTGTGTATGATCTGACCAAGATTATTTATGCCTGGACTTTGAAAGAGGCTAAGACCTCTGAGTTTATTTCGGCCTTTCTTCTCAGAGTAGCCAGATAGGAAACGCCGACCTCATACAATATGATTGACGTGTAAAAGTGTTTTTACAAACCTACTTAGGAAATAAAATCATTTAACGATTAATCGAAAATTTTTGTCGCTGATCGTAAGTTTGCAGGTCCGTTTGATGGTGGATAGTGATAAATATAAATGGGCAACTAGTTTTCAGGTATTTTCGTTCAGTAGTTTCACGTCAACTCTGTGGTTTTTTGCAAAACGAATGCCGCATTCCTACTCCAAGGTAAGGCTGATTAATTATTACCGCCATACTCATGACACCCAAAATTCAACCTACAGACAATTGTCCCAAAGGTTGAATTTACCGAAACTGGGTACCTACTGCCATGACAAGCGTGTTCATATTCGGCCTTTCATATTTATTACTGAGGTCTATCAGGAGGTTTTGCGATCAGCAGGTGTAATTAAGGTGTACATTGAAAAAGCCTTAATGAACGATGATACTTTGGCACACCTGGTGTACTCGGGGCGGTCAATATCAATACGAGTCCTGTTAAAAGGTTTTTTTACCACAGCGTGAAGCTCTGAAGGCCACCCCGTATTAAAAACCGGGCAAGAGCGAGTCGGACTCCCGCACCGAGGGTTGCGTAATATCATATGTTTTTAAATTTTCATCGGCGATGCCTATATTCATCAGAGAATTTTAACACTGTGCACTGCGGTGTAGAATATTGAAGTTTTATGTCAGCGCCATCTCCGATTGTACAACTAATGTAACTGTTGTTGATGATTTCTGAAAAAGTGGCCTATTTAGAGACTTCGTTTTATTTTTCCTGTAATCTTTACACAAACTTCTATCACACAGAAAAATTTCAGATTTTTTTCTTTGCAAACTTCGGAGATAAGGACGGGAACGGTATTTTTTTGTACATTTCTCATCAAAAGTCGAAAACTATGCGGCCTAAAATAAAAAGAGAAAATGTTTGAGAATGTGCAAACTGCGCTCTTTCATATTATACTCCACATGCCCTAGTAGCACCACTTCGAATTTTTAAGCACCCTTTTCAGTCCCTGTTGCAAAAAAAAAACATATATTTTTATTTCTTTCTTATTTGCAAAATAGTTGGGCAAACGTCATCTAAAACTATTCCAAATTTCAAGTTGAGAGCAGACAGACAGACTTAGTCTCACCATAAGGGTTCTGTTTTTACCATTTTGGTACGGAACCCTAAAAATTACACAAAAAAAATACAAAAATTACACATTTCAAATGAGGTAGCTTCATAGCATAATTGGATGGTGGCCGAGGTAGTCCAATTAGCTCTAGCTAACTAACTTAAGCTTAACTAAGACAGAGTATGTTTTGTACTAGTTTCGACCGAATGATGCATGGATACAGTTTAGGCTTATGGAGAGATAACCATCGGTCTTCTAAGATGACTTTTGGGATATATTTTGAAAGAGTTTCAGATTGGCTATTTAGTGCGCAGTCTTGTGAAAATATAAAGTTCGATCCATGAAAAATGTATACATTTATAACCGTTATGTAATGTATTTATAATGTATACATCGTGTTCCGGACGATATACATAAACTAAGACCAGATGTTCAGACCATGGACAATAGGTAAGCAAGCAATTTTTCATTATGGACACATTAATAAATTCTTATTTTTTTGTTAATTTTCATACAAATTAAATACCTTGACGTAAATCACCCGATATGCATGCCTCTTTATCCGAATTGGCAACGACGTATTTTCATTAATAAGATTTTGCGGGCTGAAACTTGTCAAAACTAAGTTAAGACCCTTTCATACTGCATAGCTTAATTAAATTTCATTAAATGAAATTACAAATATCTTTGTAACGAACCCTTTTTAAGTACTACTTCCTTTGTTGGATTTAATTTGTAAAAGCTATAATCGTAGAAGCGATTGACAAAGTTTGTGGCTATCGTGTAGAACACGATGTATAAGGTATAGACCGAATGTCAAAAGGCCAAATGAATCACGCATTCTGCACATCAAATTAAGTAACATTGCACAAAAATAATTGCAGGGAAATGAATTTTATTTTACCGACTTCAAAAAAAAGGAGGTTATTTGTTGTGATTTGTTGTTTGTAGCAGTGCGCAATGATGTATAATGTACACACGCTAAACAACGGTACAGGGGTCGTGGGGGCATTTAAAGTTGTGTTATAACATTAAAAACTGGTCTTCGTAAGAAAACTTGAGTATAAGTTTAGGAATTTTGACGTTTAATATCTCCGTAACTACTTGTATGACGATAATGACGATGATGTACAAGTGACTCTCGGCTTTGTTAAGTGTCTTTTTACACCTATTATAATAAAAAGTATTCCATTCTATTCTCGAGTGTCAGGCAAGTCACTGATTCAAACAGAATTTGATAGTAGATGACCTTGAATATTTTATCGATGTTTCGTTTTTAATTTTGATCTCACTGTGCTTCTAAAAGATTCTAGAAGTTCAGTCAGTCTGTTTGTCTATGCGTCACCCAAAGGTTGACTGGTAGAAAAAGCCTATGGTATCATAGAGGTATGAGGAACAGGGTGTAAAGTTCACTCATACTCTATAGAAAAGGGAGGATCCTCCGACCAGACGGGTGTTGTGTCTGGCGGGCAACTGCCCGAAGATTCATGTCGGGCCGTTGTATCTATGCTAATTGCGCGGTAAACTCTGCTTGCGAGATGCAGGATTTTGCGTGACGTCAGTATGACGCGTTGTTCTCATGTGGCGTTGTAGATACCGCTACAGTATTAAGTCCACCTCTGTACAATAGTGTGCTTGATGTATTAAATAAATAAGTTCCAATGTATTTATGCAAAATTCCAGAAGCCAGATTGTCTCAGAATATCTGATATTAGGAATATTTAGGTATTGTTGGCGAACAATACCTAAATATTCCTCAAGTAAAGTGGATCAAAACCTACTGGACTATTTAAGCGATTTTAATACTCTTGCAAATACTTATATTTTAGTTTAATATATTTTTGGAGTCGTATTTTCATCAATAACTCCAAAATTTTCATAACTTTTATAATCAACTATATACGAGTATTTGCATAAATTTTCATCAAAGTACTCTGACAGAGTACACAAACGAACCATTTCAACTCCCAGTCGGCATTTTCCATCTGCCCTAAAACAAATAGCCGTTTTATATAACCTGGGCATAGAAACCGCGACAAAGCGTCGGTCAAGCGGAGGTTTTACGAAAATAAATCGACCAATTACTGAACTCGTTCGATGCCGGCTCAGCTGCTAATTTTGTCTGATACTTTCTACCTCGCAGTTTGATTTGTAGGCTTCATTTGTTTTAAAGGCATTTTTAGTTACCTTTGTCATTGTCTACTTTAACTCTATCATCCATTCATTTGTTTAATGGAATATAGGTACATTAATATCATCATCTGCTTAGCCTTTTCCCAACTATGTTGGGGTCGGCTTCCAGTCTAACCGGATGCAGCTGAATACCAGTATTTTACATGGAGCGACTGCCTATCTGACCTCCACAACCCAGTAAGTTAGATTGTTATTGTTTCTACCACCAACCACCAATGTCTTAAGGAAAAGTGTTAATGGTAGAAATCTAACTTAGAAAGATGTATTAATGATTCTAATGTTATTATATATTCTAAATATGTACCTGCTATTGTCGCCAATCATATTTTGATCAAGATACAACCTGACACTGACCTGCAAATTGCAAAAAACGTAAGAAAATTTGAATTTTGCGGTCTCAACTACCCTTACTTACCTTAGGGGAAAGTGAGGAAACACCTTATTTACCTTAGGGGAAAGTGCCAAAAATGTTAAAAATTAAATTCTCTATAAACGAACTTATACGGTTGTATTGCTGATTATAATTCTGTAAATATATACTTGTTACGATTGCGAATCATGTTATTTTGTTGTTTAACGTGCAACCTGACACTGACCTGCAAATTGCAGAAAACGTAAGAAAATTTGAGTTTTGTGGGCTACCCTGAAACCTTCCTGAAAATATAAAGCTTCATTTTTATCTTTACATTTTTCTTCAGAATCTCAACTGTCTATCTTTGCAAAGGAAGATTTTTTGCTTGTACTTTACCTGGTTCAAAGGCACAAAAAATCTTTTGCAGAAAAACAGGAAGAAGTTTCTGCCTATTTCATAATGAACCTCAAAAGCGAATGCTTCCAAGAATTTTACCTATTCGCCCAAACAAATATTACAACCAGCAAAACTTGCCACTGAAGCCCATAAATTTCATAAGCCCGTATTTTCGCACGGAAATTTAAAATGCGAACACAAAATATAAAAACGGTTAACTGTAAATGTTTGCGGTTTTATTAAAAACCCCGCCACCATACAGCGCTTATCGCCTCCAATCATAATAATATCGGAATTTATGATCAAAGTTTAACCGCGTTGAATAAATTATTAAACAATACTACGTACAAACTATATATCTACATACATACATAATGTATCATAGACCTCCTTCCATTTTTTTGCTCATGAGGGTAGGCAGAAACTTCAGAACGCCACCTGACATACTCCTTTTGACATAATCCTTACATTAAAATCCTTTTGTTTCATTCATTTATATGTAGTCATACTAGCACCCCGGTTGCGAGTACTATGCACCCGACCTGTCTGAAGAACATCACCAATAAGGTCAGTGTGATGTAGATAGATCGGCGTGAGATAGATAGATAAACCGTTTATTCAGTGACAACAAACAACATACAGAAACACAAACACAAATGACACACAAATGACATACAAATGACACACAAACACACACACACACAAATGACACATATGCACACAAATGCACACAAATGACATAGCACAATACACAGAAGTGTGTTGTGCTATGTCATTTGTGTGCACAATAAAATGCTAACAAATTACATGAATATATAAAAAACAAGGTGCCAACACACAAAAAATATAAAATGAAAACATTTAATAAAATAAATTATTGCATATTATGAAGACATAATTATTATGCACCAGCATGAACCAGCATCAGCTGGATGTGAGTTCTTTGCGATTATGGAGTTGAATGGCGTGCAATAGGAGAGGCTTATGTCCAGCAGTGGACTGCTTTAGGCTGATGATGATGATGACGACATATGACACTTAGAATAAAAATTACGAATATACAAAGTGCGGTATGCATCTCAAGGTTGCACCAAATGGGAGTCCAGCTCAGCATGTGTCAGGCAAATATACCTGAGGCTGATATTCTTTGATGCCCTCCTAGGGCGTCCGGGATCCCGACCTTTCGACCCACATCTACCATGTAAATACCTTTTGTTAGTCGCCTTTCATTCATCCTCTTAACATGACCAAACCATCTAAGCATAGGTACTTTAAAATGTACATTCTAAATGAGTACAACTGACAATTTAAATTACTAACTACATGTTCTCCGTACGTCTATTATTTGTTCAGGTTCCATGAATTAACCCTTCAGTCTGCCTAGTCGTTTCCCAACAATGTTGGGGTCGCCTTCCAGTCTAACCATATTATGTTGTTGAAAATTTTGCACGGAGCGACTGCCTGACCTCCACGATACTCCTTGGTAAGACTGATTATCAGACTTTGCGCTTCTGACGACCCGTAACGACTGTCAAAGACCTACGAATGATAGCCGGGACTAACGGCTAGACACGGACGGGTCTCTGTATGTAAAGATGGTCGCCCATCCACGGACCAACGTCGGCAAGCGTAGCTTAACCTGATGGATCGACCCGTGCGGCTGTTATTACTTAGCCACGAGCCCCATTTACATGGAATAAATTGGTGTTTAGAAATAGTTATTAGTTTAGAAACTATTTGTAGGTAATTTTAGGTGTGGTAACAGTTTCATTCGGGGGGTATTGGTATATTATTACGTAGGTTGATTCAACCCACGACACGTATTTGAGTTGTACATTGGATCGTATATATATTGGTTGTATATCTTTGACGAAGAGGCTTTGATTAAGTAGACTAGCACTGCTTTTGTTGTTACTAGTGTGACGCACGGCTTACTGGATTGGATTGATTGGTATTTTAGCACAGACAAAAAAGGGATTTGATACGATTAACTTAACAGTTAACTGTCCATTATGATTCATAATGTTATCCTTTTATGATTCTGCCAAAGTGGCCTTTTTAGGCCCCCTGATTTTGGCCTCATAAAGGACTTTATTTAATTTTTTTTTGTGGCTTTTTCTTAAATATAATTTGGTATTTTATTTTTGACAATGTTTAGTTCAGTTTGTGATCTTCCTGTACGAGTCGCAATAAATACTTTTTATTTCTTTTTTTCATGACGCTGGCAATGAAATCGCACTGTGTGAATCCTTATGTATAGACTACTGATCTAAAAACAGGCCTTTTTTAGGGTTCCGTACCAAAGAGTGCCTTTATCAATAACCCTATTACTCTCCACTGTCCTTCAGTCCGACACAGGGCTGTATCTTTAGAACCGTTAGAGCTTTTATGACCGTTATAACAACAAAAATAAATATAAAATAAAGTTATTTAAAAGGGGGTCCATACTAGAAACTTGTTAAATATATTGTGCGGTTGGACTTGGAAGCCTCTGTGAGCGAGTAGAGTACGGGTCGCAGTTAGCCGTTTTTTTATTAAACAAACATAATAAACAAAAGAGCATACATATTCGAGTTAATAACTCCGTGAATATCGAACAACATAATGACTGCCTATCGCCGATATAATTTGAAGCCATTAATCAAATTACAAATAAATATTTCAATACTGAAAATAAGCCAACAATAAATTCAACTGCATTGAAAATCGAAGTTAGCAGAGTGGATACTTAATAAGTCCATTTAACGTGCTATTTATCAGAAACTTTGCGCGAACATTGTAGGCGAGAGGTCCAAATTAATTTGTAATATCACTACTTCCTTCGCACAAAAGGTGGAGACAATCTGAAGAGAGACGAATCCCAATTTGTTAACTTTACTCTTACAGACAAACTTACTTGGAGCCTCCATTTTGAAACTTGTTCTGTCATTATCTTGTTATAATTCAACAATTTTATTCTTTACACTCGCTTTTGCCCGCGACTTCTCCTGCGTGAAATTTCTTTGCACCCCCGACCCGCCCCGTCGCATCACATCGTCCGCCAGCGATATTGCTTCGTTTTCGCTTATCTTTCTTTATGACCTTTTTTCTTTTTGCTCGGCTCCTAAGGGTCCTGGCGCGATGTCAAATAATTATAGCTTACCTCAAAATTTGGCTATAAAATGCGAAAAAAAATATCAAATCCGACTAGGACTTCCAGAGATTAACGCGATCCAACAAACAAACACTTCAGTTTTATTATTAGTAAAGATTTTAAACTTTGATGACCTTGTAAATGACTCTTCATTTTGATATAACTTTTGTGACGTTATAATTTTTCACATTATATTTAAATACTTTATCAGAAAATCTCATTACGGTTTTAATTTTTGCATGAATGAACTTTGCCAGAAACTCACATGAAAGCACATTTTTAAATGCTGCTTTAATTATACGTTTCGCTTTAAAATTAAGAATTTTATCTCTGTTACTCTTAAAGCAATTTTCATTAAATTCGGTTTACCTAAATCTTCACAAAATATCATCATTAACATTTTATCGTTGAAACTTTCCTTTATCGGAGGAGTCTTTCAAAAGTAACCTTTGCATAATCAGCCTATAATGTTCCCACTGCTGGACACAGGCCTTCTCTCAGTGAGAGAGATTGGGCCGTTATCAACCAGTGCGGGTTGGTAGCAAAATTGGGTTCTAGGACATTTCCTCACAATCTTTTTGAGAGCATTGGTGATGAAATAATTTATATACAGGGTTATTTGTAAAACACCAGCAACCTCTTAAGAGGTCATTGTACTCATCATTATGAACAACTTTTACTATTGACCAAACCTGAAATCGCGAAAAAAAAATCAGCTGTTCCCTACATTTATGTTCGTATAACTCGTCAAAATGTAGGGAACAGCTGATTTTTTTTCGCGATTTCAGGTTTGGTCCCATAGTAAAAGTTGTTCATAATGATGAGTACAATGACCTCTTAAGAGGTTGCTGGTGTTTTACAAATAACCCTGTATATACAAAATAAAGCGCCTATCAGGGTTCAAACCTAGAACTCGTAAGTGGCGGCCGTTACCACTGGGCTATCACAACTCTTTACAAAGTAATCTTACATGACATTAATTTCATCTACCTAGTAATTATACCATTCAAAACCATAATTAATGCCAACACACGCTGAATTAACACAAATCGAAATACCTAAAGACACTCAAAATCGACCTTTACAGCATTAATTCAGCTCTAAACGTTACTGGCAGTCTATAGAAACATTCTAGATCCTTCGAGGCTATAAATTTCGAAGAGCTAGCACAAAAGAAAGCCAGGGAAACTAAACTATTTACTTCAAACGTAAATTATATAATCATTAAACCATTGAAAGCCAATAAATGCCAGCACACAATGAATGAACACAAATTGAAATACCTTAGCACACTCAAAATCGACCTTTACAGCAATAATTCAGCTAAAGTCACTGACAGACTGGAAACATTCTAGATCCTTCGATGCAATAAATTTCGGAGATCTAGTAATAAAGAAAGCCAGGGAAACTAAAATATTTACTTCAAACGTAAACTATAATACCAGTTACAAGGCTCGCATTCATTCTGTGACAGGCTCGGCGAACACTTTTTATAGTGCACGTGTTTCGAACATCTGAGGAGGCATTTTTGGTATGTGAGCGGGATTAAAGTGGTTCTTCCCTGCTCGCGAATGGGTGGAATCGATTGGGTTTAAATAGTAACGTTTTCCTTCGTATCGAACGTGGATCCACGCGAGACACAGTGGCTTTTTAACTGTTTCTGTAGATAACTACGGCATTCAACCAGTTTTATTTTTCACTAGCCTTCGCTGTTCCACTCCTGGACAAAGGCCTCCCTCCACTCCTTTCATCTTTCTCGAGCCCGCACATCCGCACATAGAACGAGCTGGATAGGTTCCGCCAAATTTGGAAGGACCAAATTTGGCGGAACCTATCCAGCTTTTTAGCTCTTGGAAATTAGAAGGTGCATACAAAATGGTTACTTGACTCATTGTACAAAAAACCTTTACAATGAATGTGAGGTTAGCTTAAACTAGAAATACAAAGCTTGATATGTCGCCGTGTGTACATACGCCGGCACATCAAGCTACCAGAAACTGTAAAATTTTCCCAATCAACTTTGAACCTTATGCTTTAGCGATAAAGTTGAAAATCTATTAGAGAAATTTGAGAGATTTTAGTAGCTTGATGTGCTGATGTCTGTGCCTACATCAGGAAAAGTTAAAAAACCTGCGCCTGTTTGTAGGAGCCTTTATTCAGCCGAAGCATTTTCTACGTGTTGTTCGGTTTGTCTTTATTTTGTACACAGTTTTTTGCTCACAAATAATTTACTTTTCGTGTAGGAATGTTTTTCTGGAGCCTGAGCTCGAATGCCTATAAAAATACTGAAATTGATAAGGGGTTAAGAGAATGTTGGTGGTTCTCTTTATTGTTAAACTTGATCAGAAATAGCGCAGGGTTTTTTGATATTTGGTTGTTTTATCGATAATTCGCGAAGGCTGTGTAAGTTAATAAATGTTATATATCAAGCGAGTGTCGTATTAACAAGACGTAAAAATTAAATTAAATAATGATCTTTAAACCATTTCTATAGACTGATTAATAGCTACTTTTATTTACTTGAGACATATTTTTATTATGACACATATAATGATATAACATAATTATGTGTCATAATAATAAATAAGTATGTTGGATTTATAATTCTATGTGAGTACATAATATAATTAAAAATTATAAAAAAATTAAAAATATATTAAAATAGGTATATTAAAAATCCAACATTAATAATGTTACTAATATTTTTGTGCAATGCATAATTTCAACATGAATGACGTAGCCAATATTTTGTAACCATATTTTTATTTTATTTTACAGTGTCCGTGGAGTTTCTTGCCCATTCTTCTCCATAGGTACCTACTATGCTTTGGAATAGGCATTTCAGCCTTATATTTCTGACTGACCGACCCTTTGATAATTCAAAAGTGCCTATAAATGCAGTTGGAGTCATCATAAAATCATAATCAATCTATAATGTTTCCCACTACTGGGACACAGGCCTCATTTCTTCGAGAGGGACTGGGCTATAATCTACCACGCGGGCCCAGTGCGGGTTGGTAGATGTTCAGCTGTAGTATGGAAGACTAAATGCTTAGTCTATTTTTTTTTGGGTTTGAAAAAACGTTAAAGAAAATGAACCTAAACATTTCTTTATTTTAGATAATCCTTTAATCGTAAACTCTTTTTAAAACCAGGCAACATTAAAAGAAACTTTGAAAAAAAATCCTTTGATAAGTAGACCATTAACCACAAAGGAAAACATTAAAAACAAAAACTGAAAGTAGACCAACAGATATTTTAATTAAAAAAACATAAGGATAATGGTTCTAATGAATGACGATTAAATCACAAAGGAGTACTTAATTACAAAATAGGTGAAGTTTAAAAAGTTTCGTGAAAAGAAGGCATTATAATTATCTGTTATGACGCTGGGTCACGCATTGTTGGCAGTTGATCCGTTCCTTTATTGAATAATATTTTTTCGGTTCAACGTTAAAGGGTTTGAGTTGTTATTGTTACCCGATTAGTATCGCCAGCCTGCAGGGTAATTGCGTAACTAACGGTAGGAATGGCTTTAATTTTGACAGTTCAACATCATTCATTATTGCGTTATTTACGTTATTGAGCAGATAAATTTTTCAAATATAATGAAGCAATGGATTAGCAATATCCGCTTAGGTCGATCGTTCAGGGCAGTCTGAGGATGAGTGACCATCTTTACATACCGAGATCCCCGCCTCAGAAAGCACGTTTAGCCGTTGGTCTCGGCTGTCTTCGTCGATCTTTGACAGTCGTTACGGGACGTCAGAAGCCCAAAAGTCTGTCAAACAGTTTTACCAAGATGTATCGTATTACCCCGTAACTGAGTTGAGGAGGTCAGATAGGCAACCGGTCAATGTAAAATACTGGTATTCAGCTGCATCGGGTTAGACTGGAAGCCGATCCCAACATAGTTGGGAAAAGTCTACGATGATACGTATACAATGTAGGTACGTAGCTAAAAGCTACAATTTTTATCGGTAAATGCCTTAATTACATGACTTGGTAATGACATGGACGCCGGCTATACGAAAATCAAAAACAATCGATATCTATGTCAACCTTATTACCTGGCGTTTGTGTTGTAGTTGGGTTTAGTTTTAAACTTTCTTTTTTCATGAACCGAAATGGCGTGTTTCATTTCAAATTTGTAATTTATTGTAGAGTTTTTTACTGAAAACTAATTCCTTAAACAGTTGTAGTCACGTGTTTAACCTCCTAAAATGTTCCTTTTAGGGTAAATGTAGGTATGTACGAGCAACTGTCCACGATTTTCTAAAGATAAAAATCAGATCGTAGAATGATGATAGGAGTCGGGCCTTTCTTCTTCAGTAGGTAGAAGATGGTAGGCACCGTTCCAATTTCAACATAGTAAAAGTTTTCTCGCCAAAAGACTTAAGTAATTACTCCAGTTATCTCGATTTGGGGAACTTATAAAGATTCTGAGAAGTATATCGTTCTGTATTTTTGTTTATTAGCAGTAGATAGTTAGTTTTTATTATATTATTTGATTTCAGAAGGTGGCAAACAAGTAGTAGGTTTGTTAGGACTGTTAGCATACACAATAATCGACTATTTAACTACTATTATTTGCGGATTGCAACATTGTATTTTTTTTATCCTTTTGTGGCAACCCATAGGTGACTTTTGAAGAAAAACGGCGGGAAAAGCGGGATTGCATTCTCAGCAGCTAGAGACGACGAAAGTGGTCTCGATTTACAATTATTATATTTTAATATGTTGAGTACCAATAAATTGATTTGTACAAGTATTCAAGTGTATAATTTTTTCAGGACCAACAATAAATTCTTGAGCTCCTTAAGTTCTGAGTTGAGCTACATTATTACAGACAAATTAAAGCGTGCACTGACTGGACAGGTCCACAAAAATTGTGTGGTCCTTTACTCAAAATACCATCTCAGACACTAATCTGCATGGTCCTCATATGGTCAAGATTATGTCTGAACTTTAAAATACCGAGACCTCTGAGATTGTTTCGGTCTTTCTTCTTAGCGTAGTCAGATAGGAAACACAAAACTGACCTAGTTTTCAAACATACGTTATTTCTGACGTGTAGAAGTGTTTTTGAATTAACTCACGGAAATAAATCATTTATCATTAAATATTGTATGCATTAAAATTAAAAAAAGATGATTGACTACACTGCTAATGTCATGGTTATTAGAGGTTGACAGCTGTCATTTGAGCTGAATAGATAACAGGAAAAAGTTTACAGCAGACTTGCTCGTGGTTGATAAATAATTATATATAATTAGAAAGACAATTAAATATTTTGTAATACAGTGACAACAGTGGGGGCCAATTAATGTAAGGTGGATTAAATTCAATTCAATTTATTCAGAAACAATTTACATTGTGTTTGAAATCGTTCCATAGGATAAAAATAATAAAAAAAATTTACATCCATAATACAAGTACCTCACATTTAAAAATTGACAACATAACTCACAAACTCACAACATCATCAAACTCAAACTCAAAGCATTTACATACATATTACAGGCACTTTTGAATTGTCAAGGGGTCGGTTAGTCAGGAAGATGAAGCTAGTTGCATCATCAAAATTATCATCATGATAAACCAAAAAAAAATTACCTAAAATAAAATGTTCAATGTCAACTCATTAAGAATTTATAATTACAAATTATAGAAATCTTAAAAAAATTATAAACGAACTAGCTTTTGCCCGCGACTTCGTCCGCGTGATATTTCATCTTCCCCGCGTTCACCCTCTTAAGGGTTGAATTTCGAAAAATCCTTCCTTATTCCTTGTCTACATTATAAAGGGAACCTCTGTGCAAAATTTCAGCTTTCTAGGTCCAAGGGTGGGCGTTGATGAGTCAGTCAATCAGTCAGTCAGGACTTTTCTTTTTATTTATATATAATTATATATATGAATGTAATCTAATTATCATTTATTTAGATAAATAAGTATTCGGGTCAATTTTCAAGTTTATTAACCAAACAAATGATTAGGATTTTTCATATAAACTGTATTCCTGCTTTTCACCCCCACAGGGGTGGAATTTCAAAAAATCGTTTGGGATATGTTCATTACTTGACTCAAAGATTATTTATACCAATTTTCAAGTTAATCAAGCCACGCAGTAAAATCCTCGCCTGTATAATTAACTACCCCTTTTCACCCCGTTAAGGGTAGATTTTCGAAAAACCCTGATACACGTCATTCTTTATTTTTGATCTTAAGTATAAATACTGAGTTTCGAGTTAATCGGACCGCGCGTTAAAATTCTTCCATACAAATTTTGACACCCCCCAATCCCCCTTTAGGGGGTAGTTTAGAAAAACAAAAAATGCCAAACTTCATAATTTACTTACATAAGTATTCGTGCCAAGTTTCAAGTTTATTAACTGAAGGAATAAGATTTTTCATACAAACGAAATCCCCCCTTTTCACCCCCTTAAAGGTTGAATTTCCAAAAACCCCTTCTTAGTGCTCCCCTACATTATAAAAGGAAGCCGTGTGCAAAATTTCACAGTCCTAGACCCAGTAGTTTCGGCTGTGCGTTGATATGTCAGTCAGTCAGTCAGTCAGTCAGTCAGTTTCTTCTTTTATATATATAGAAAACGTCGACGCACAACCACGGATGCATTACATGATCCTGGATCTGAACCCAGACAGATTGAAATTATTCGTCGGTTATTCAAAAAAAGTCAGCTTTTCCTTACATTTTTACAGCAGATATGTAGTAGGTATTGCACTTTTGTAGGAAACAGCAGATTTTTAGGGTTCCGTACCTCAAAAGGAAAAACGGAACCCTTATAAGATCACTTCGTTGTCCGTCTGTCGGTCCATCTTTCAAGACCCTTTTTCTCAGGAACGCGTGCAGTTATCAAGTTGAAATTAATATCAAATAATCAGGGCTGCAATCCCTTGAAGCAGTGAAAAAAATCAAACTTCTAAATCAACGCAATCAAAATATACGGGCGTTGATGTTTCGGAATCAAAACCTATAGGGTACTTCCCGTTGACCTAGAATCATGAAATTGGCAAAAAGCAATGTCATATAGCACAATTATAGGAAAAAATCCGAAAAGCGTATCTAAATTAGTAGTTACCAACATTACAAAAAAAATGTTTCCCGTAATAAACTATCCTACATACCTACTTACTTTAACCCTCGGTGCGCCAGTACGACTCGCACTTGACCGGTTTTTTTTATAACCGACGAAAAATTTCAACTCAAGCGGGTCCAGAATCATGTACCCTGACTCCATGGTAACAGGTTTTGCGTGGATGTCCCAGCCACCCTTTAAATACATTTACAACGTTATTTTTAGTTTAAGCGAATCCTGAATATAGTTTGTTCAGAATACCTAAGTAACTGAATCGATTCCAATAATTTTTACCCCATGTTATATTTTGTCCCAAAAATATTTAAAAAAGGTTAAAAGTTGGACACCGAGCGACACTAAGTAGGTTATCCAATCTCCGCGCCGAACGGTTAGGTACCTAGGTACTATTATCAATGAGCGCAAGACGGCGTGGCGCGAGCGGCGCGAGACATGTATTGCTCAAAATTCTGTAAATGGTGTCAACTATCACTCCCTTAAACCTTTGCATTCAGCTTCCAAACAGCCTGTATAATGGAAAATGAACTTATAAGATAACTTTCCTTGTTGTCCGAAAAGTATCCATACTTTTTGCCAATTTGTCTCTGTCCCATACAAAACCTCGTAACTTTTACTTCCCGGTTCTTGTGACGAGAAGTTAACATTGTTTTTTTATAGAAACAGTAACTATGTATCCTTTGATAATGCTCTGAAAGCAAGTTTATCTAAAAACTTTTGGAAGGTATGTATTTTTTGTTAGTTTTGAGATGGCTTTAAGAGCCAAAGAAACGATGAATAGCATAGCTAGGACACAGGCCTCCTCTCTGTGAGAGGGAGTGGGCTGTAATCTATTACGCGGGCCCAGTGCGGGTTGGTTGATGTTACATGGCTCCGAACTTTTGGTTTTAAAACATGCGTCACGATGTTTTCCTTCATCGTTTCGTCACGATGTTTTCCTTCATGGTTTTGAGAGCAGGGCCTGCAGTCTCGACATAGATAGCAACGCTGTCGCAAACTACCGATCGCAAAATAATACCGAAAAAAATCGCTTGCCGTAACGATCCTTACGACAAACGCAAGTCTCTACATCTGTCAAAAATGCTCGCAAAATATATTCGTAAACATTTCGAGAATCGTAAAGTTTGCGACAAACTTCGGTAAGATACCGATGACAATCGATAACTTTGAGAGTCGAGACTACCAAATATCGCTAAATCCGGAACGATAGGACTTTGCGACCGAATTCGGTCGTAAAGCGATCGCTATCTATGTCGAGACTGCAGGCCCAGTGGTGATGACATAATTTAAAAGTAAAGCGCCTGTCTAGGTCCGAATCTACGACCTACAACTCGTAAGTCACGGCCATTACCACAGGGCCACCACTTAGAAGTAAATAAGTAACTTGAAAATCTGTCCTTGAGCCCTTCTTTACAGCTATGATAATGAGAGCAACACGTGTATTTGATCTTTTTCATCTTCTTTCTAGTTACAAACAAACCCTTACCGTTACCATGGCAACGAGCCTGCCATTATTCTTTTATCAAACGCAAAAAATCGTGACATGTACAGTCAACAAAGGAGTTAAGTATACAGGAGCGACGGATATAGTTAAAGTTTACTAAGAAACCGATGGATATTCTAGACTGAAATTTAATTTAATAAATGAGCTGTTTGTTTTCTATTAATAAACTAAAATTTTATTCGAGAATATCCATCGGTTTCTTAGTAAACTTCAACAATATCCGACGCTCCTGTATACTTAACTCCTTTGTTGACTGTACTATGTATTTTTACTCGTATCAAAATCCCTTTTATTTCAATCTTTTGAGAAAATCGTACATAAGTGTTTGTGCGGGAACAATTCCTTTATCTTAGAACTCTGCATGAATAAGAGTTTGCGATCTACAGACTTATAACTCGATTATCGAGTCGGCAAACACTTCTTTGCATAATAAAATCTTCTCTTATAAGGGTTTTTTGTCCCATTTATAAGACATAACGATGCTAAAGGTTTGAAAGTGAGTTTATATCCGATTCAGATTTTGAATAATTTAACATAATATGTAGGTACTCAGGCACTCCGGCAGGGGTTCTTGGCTAAACAATAAGAGCCTCACGGGTCAGTCGAAGGTGAAGCTAAGCTTACCGCGGTCGGTTCATGGATGAGTGACCATCCGTGCCTCGGAAAGGACGTTTAGCCTTTAGTCCCGACTATCAATCGTAGAGCTTTGACAGTCTTTACTAGTTGTCAGAAGCCCAAAGTCTGACAGCCTAATTTTATCTTGGCGTATCGTGTTAAAAAAAAAAAAAAGTCCTCCAGACCGTATTTCGGCCACGACGGCCAATCTCAACGGAGACTAACTAGCCTTCGGCGCGGGAGATATTATAGTGCACAAGTGTGCGCGCAGACACAGGTGCACTCCCTCTTCCCTCACTCTCATTGTCCGATGGGACGGCAATCCGACACGACCGGAGAGAGATCAGGCGCAGGACCAACGGCTTAACGTGCTTTCCGAGGCACGGGGGTATCACACCGCCAACTTCCAAACTCCGGGCTGCTACTAAGAAATTCCTAATGGAAAAACTCAATAACACTTTGCCCGACCCGGGAATCGAACCCGGGACCCCACGCTCAGCAGTCGCGCTTGCGATCACGAGACCAACGGGGCAGTCAAGGCGTATCGTGTTGCCCAGTAACTGGGTTATGGAGGTCGGATAGACAGTATTCAGCTGCATCCAGCTTAACTTTAACATTTCTGGCTGCACGGAGGAGTCTCGGTATGTAAAGATGGTCACCTATCCACGGACCGACCGCGGCAAGCGTAGCTTTACCTGATTGATCGACCCGTGCGGCTGTTATTACTTAGCCACAAGCCGTTCTAATATCGTACCATAAATGATTTATTACAGTAAATAATACAATTCATTTCATTAAACAAATTCCATTGACAATATAAAATAACTTTTTCTGATGCATTAAACACACTGACCTCTATATTACAACAAGTTGTATTATAAAGGTCAGTGATTAATCATCATAAAACCATTAGTGGCCGGAGATATGTATAACAATAAAGAGGTTTTTATTGATATCATCATAGTAAAAACCAAATGCCTACCAAAGAGTTTTTATCTGACTTACCTAGGTATAGGTAAATTAAATGCAGCAGTATTATGTACCTATATCTTTTAGGGAACACGATTAATAAAACCAGTATTATAGGAACACGAAGAAAAAACCTCCCTTCCAGGGAATACGAGGAGGGACCACGGAATTTTTCAGTATTATAGGGACCACGAAACGAAAACAAAAAAAAAAACATCGTGAAAACATCATGAGGAAACCGGCATGTCCTAGAAGCAAACATTCGAAGACATGTGGCATCTGCCAACCCGCACTGGGCCCGCGTGGTGGATTATGGCCCGCTCCCTCTCACCGAGAGGAGGCCTGTGTCCCAGCAGAGGGAGTATTATATGCTGATATGAGCTTTGGACCACGATGGTTCTTTTGTTTTCAAATATGATCATACACCCTAATTGCGTAACACACTTGATTTTATAGGATATTACTGGAGTTTTCAGTGCTTCTTATCGAAAAACTTATCTGCTCAACAATGTAAACAACGCAATGAATGTTGTTGAACTGTCAAAATGAAAGCCATTGCTACTGTTAGTGTGTGACGTGATAACCCCGATGGTCTCTAAATATGGGGTCATAACACCAAATATATAACTCACAATAGATTTTGATATAATATTTATACAAAATCCAGCTTTTGTTTAAATAATTTATAAAAAAACAAACGTATGAAAATGAACATCAAAATATTTGAACACAAAAATTAAATTCCTCGCTCGGAATCAAAACTCGGAAGAATTTAAAACTCAAAATACAAAACGCTAAATACAGAGACTTATTTAGGTAATAAACAATCGTAAAGTCAACCAAAAGGAAAGTAGGGTTGGATATGCTGCTAGGATATAAATTGCAAAAAGCGGAAAAACCTAGTGATCCGTGGTGGACCACACGATTCAATACACGAGTGTATCCGAACGAATGAGCCTAGATTATACTTTTTTCATGAAGCAATAAATTTTATAAAATTTTTCGGTTCGGCCCTGGCCCCAATGAATGAATGTATTGGAGCGTGCAAAATTGCGGTATCGTATATGTAATTTGATAGTATCGATATTTCCGTATTAATATTAAACTTTTATGAGAAGTTGGGGTCTTTGGTTCCTTAGTCAAGACAGGTTATATTTGAATGCCGTGCCGATCCTGTCAACTAAAGACCAATCGCCATAACCTCCAACTTCTTAATGTGCAAAGAGATGGAAAGGGAACTTAACAATAAGCTGCTGGTATACCTCGAAGATAATGAGCTTCTCAGTGACCACCAGTATGGCTTCCGTCGTGGTCGTTCAATTAGGGACCTTTTTGTATTGGTTACTCATTGCTAGGGGGCGAAGCCCTTGCTGTGTCACTTGGTATCTCAAAGGCTTCCAACATTCGGCATCCCTGCTGACTTTTGCAACTGGATTCCTGACTTCCTGAGTGATCGATCGATCAGAGTGGTCATAGATGGTAAAAACCGGCTCTTGACAGGCTTTGATGCTGTTGCATGAGTGAACAGGCATCTTCGGGGCACGCTCGTTCCATCATAGACCTCGTTCATCGCTTTCCATCAGGCGTGATCGGGGTCAAGAGCAGGCCCATTTAGCAATAAAAAATAAATAAAAAAGACGCGACTGTTGAGTGTGGTGGGGTCTTGGGTTCGATTCCCAGGTCGGACATTGTTATTGGGTTTTCTATTAGGAATTTCTTAGTAACAGCCCGGAGTTTGGAAGTTGGCGGTTTAATACCCCGGTGCCGGTGTGGTAAAGCCGTTAATCCTGCGCCTGATCTCTCCCCGGTCGTGTCGGATTGCCATCCCATCGGACTATGAGAGTAAAGGAACAGAGAGTGCACCTGTGTTTACGTACACACTTGTGCACTATAATATTAAAGTGCACAAGTGTGTGTGTGCGGCCAATCTCACCGTGACTGAAATCGGTCGGGTGGCTGTTATTATTATAATTAGGCTAGAGAATTCAAATTTGGCTCAAGTTCGAACTGAAGTAGCCACAGATAAAAAAGATAAAACATTTATTTTTCGAAAAACAAATGCTTCCGAAAAATACATATGTAAAAATTGGTAGCCTAAAGTACCTACATGAAAATAATACCTCTGTTTAGATATGAATAAGTAAAACGAAAATAAGAACACAGTAAAATTAAATACGAAAATGAAATATGACATCACATAGCTTAATACCAAATAACCAAAACGTTGGGATGACAAAGAATATATGGCAAATTCCTTTCGACATACCTAATTAATTCAAAAGTACGAGTACGTTCCCCAGAAAAATATTTCAGAGCAATCCTAAATTGATATTTCATTTTTGTGAAAGTCTGCTAACACATGAAATTTGTTAAAGGTTAGACAAACCCTCTTTTAAAAATGAGATCCACAAAAAGGATTTCAGCTTAACTTTTAATAAGGTATTATGAACGTCGCTTAAAAATCATAAAATCGTATGTATAATAATCCTGTTATCACAATGCATTACTTCAACATTAATGAGGCGATTTGTAATGTGTATGATAAGCTGGCATTCGCTCTCATAAAATGGAATAATGAATAAAAAGACTTTAATATACAGGCTAACTTTTTTTTACCGTCTGGACAAAAACAGGGTGTATAAAAGGTGAACGGAGTAAACGCCTATGGCACTAAAATTTCTTCCTTTTTTTTACAAAAACCTAAAATGAAATTAACCTATCAATAAATAGGTACTATCACTTTGAAGTAAACTTTTCATACTTAAACAGCAAAAAATTAAAATAAATAAATCGATAAGTAATATAAAATTCAATTTAAGGTCATAATCTAATCGGAAAGGGATCGGCTCCGTATCGCCTTTCGCCTCGCCGTCGAGCAGGCGTCAACCTAACGTAACCGAAGCGGATCAGAAGCTCCGATACGTCGACTCGGCTACGGCAAGGCGACGCGCGACGCCGAGCTTACGGCTCGCCGACCGCTGGTTGATGATGCAGCAGGCCGGCCGGAGCGGTGAGAGGGGCAAGGGTGGACCAACTGACGTAAGGTTGGGTACGGAGAGACGTAAGTGCGGGGACGACGAGCCGTAAGCGCGGGGACGACGAGCCGTAAGCGCGGGGACGACGAGCCGTAAGCGCGGGGACGACGAGCCGTAACGCACCGCACCGCGGTTTGTGAGCTTGTCCCGAGGCGAGGCGATTACTTTACGATTCCGATTAGTGTGTGTTGCAGTAGGGAGTTGCATACAAAGAATACTTTCCGGTTTGATACCTTTTTTTTTGCGGATTCCTTAGCCCTTTATGTTTTGGGCCAGCGGTAGCCCTTTCGGATAATCCCGCTGACCTCCGGTTTGATACCTTTATGCTACTACCTTTACACTACGCTACGTGCGGAATTTATCAATGAATTTGTAGCGACATTCAAGCAGCCGGCCGATGTTTTCAATTAAAGGACAGAATGTAAAAAAAGAGATATTTAGTTTAATTTTTGTGAAAAAAAAAGAGATTACTGTGCCATAGACCACCCCGTACCCCGTACTCCGTTCGTTCTTAGACACTGTTTTTGTCCGGATAGTAAAAAGTCAGCGGGTATAATAATAAAATAAAATATTGCACTAGAAAGAGCAGAGCTTTTTAAATTGAAGAAGTCTCACACAGATCACAGTTATGTAAGTATTTAATATATGCATGATCACAGTACATCACTAAAACGAAGTAGTTTTAGGGTGAATTTCACCATTGAAACTGAACGCGATTAACAGATCTAGAGCGCGTTCAAGAGCTGTCAGTGTCAATATTCCAAAACTATGATGACACTGACAGCTGTTCTTGAGCGTAGTTTTGATGTTCTGATCACGTCCATTTTCACTGGTGAAATTCAGCAACAGAACAAAAAACTAAGCACAGTATTCAAGTTCTTTATTTAGAAATAAAGAACAAACCGCCCCTAAGGCGACCCACTGACCCAAACCTACAATTCCTTTCTCCTCGTATAACTTACAAAATTATTCCCAACCCACCTCAGTTCCCACCTTAAGTTCTAAGTCCTTAAAAGTATATATTATAATAATAATAAGTTTTTATTAGCACAATACAAGTTTGACACTTAATAAAATACACATAGTAGTCACTAGGGGACAGAGAAATTAAAAACAGGAATAGTGTACATACAAGAGACAGGTACAGTCAACACAGAATTAGAACCCTGACTCCTAAACTAGGAAGATCCTGTATCTTAGGAGGCAGTGTCTTCGCATGCAGTGGACGAACAATTTATGAGCGTACTAGCAGACTCGGATAGTCACAAACAAGACATAAATAAATTATAAGGTAAGAGATATATCTATATATTATATATATTTAATTTGTATTTTTAATTTTTAATATAAGTAATTTTGTTTGTATAGTGTGTATGTGTGAAGTGCATTTGTGTCGTGTCATGTGCAAGTGTTGTGTGTGTATGTGTAAGGGAGAAGAGTGTGTGGAGTGATGTGATGTGGTGTGGTAGTGTTTGGTGTATTGTGAGGGTGTGTGGGGTGTGTTGAGTGAGTGTACATTTGTGTGATGTGGATGGAATTAGTGGGGGCACCTCCCCTCGTCGTGATGTGATAGGTATAAGTGATTCAGCAGATCCAGGCAAGTAGACTTTCCGTTGCCTCGTAGTCTTTATCCTTTATATTATATTTCTTGTGTGTCGAACTGATGAATTTTTGAATATTTAACCATGTTTGGTCGTTAAGACCCTCGCTGTGAGAGCGTGTGTCGCGGTAAACGGGTTAAGGCTGACGGAGTGCCTAATTTTCTCGTGTCCGCTACAGTAGTTGTATAGTGGGTAGTCTTAAGTTTATTGTACTAGAGTGTTGTTCCTTTTAACCTCGCTGGGTACGTGAGGAAACAGTTCTATATTTTTAGTGCCGACATTACATAAAGTACATAAAAAGAGCTAAGTCATGGCGGGATACGTCAAAGATTCAATAAACACAAAAAGATCATCCATTTTGTACCCAAAAATTAAAGTCACCAGAAAATAAAAACAGAAAAGGCAACCAGGTCCCTAATTGCTCACTTTCAATCACAATCCGAGAGTTGTGAAGGATATTGCTTATCCATTGCTTCATAGATTTGAAAAATTTGTCTGCTCAACAACGTTAATCACGCAATAAATTGTCATTTTATACATCGCGTTTTGACATTTTGACAATTCGAGTCAGGCAGTTCTTTGCGTGCCTGACTCAGACTGTTAAAATTAAACCAATTGGGATCAATTGTCTTTTTATGTGTGTTACGCAATTACCCCACTGACATTTTGACTATTCCAACGAAAGTCTACGAATAACCTTTAGCTGCAATTTCTAATGTAGATTCCTTTTTATTATAACACTTTTTGCGAAATTCCCTCTCCAGAGCTGGGTCTGTGTATCTTCTAAGCAACAGTGACTAGCCTGGCATTAAGACAGTGTTCGGTCTGTATTCTCATAGGACCCAATACGGAACCTCATTAGCCGAGCTCTGTTAACAATAATTGCTAATGTGTGAGATCTTGCCACACAACACCACTTTGTGAGTGTTTCAAAGAATACAAGAAGTACGGGCTGCATAATGCATGACATGTTTTTGGAGCGCTTGTGCATTAGTATTTTTCTCCAGAACACGGAATTTTCCTTACACAGAATACTGGACAGATTTAATTAAAATAAAACACTCCAGAAATTGCAATATGGCGTAATTTTTAAACTTTCATAGTCATTTGGACGGTTAATATCAAGGTGACAGAAGTTGGTTGACTTGACATCATGGTACAAAATCTTTACTCTATAATAATACTGGTAGAAAATGCCTCAGGCGTTAAATCCACCTTTGTACTGTACTTTTTTTTGCATAATTAGCCTATATTGTTCAAACTGCTAGGACACAGACCTCCTCTCAGTGAGAAGTAGTGGGCCGTCATCCACCACGCGGAACTAGTGCGGGTTGGTAGATGTCAAATGTATGATGTGTAATTAATTTTTGGTTGTATAGAGCTATGAGGAACAGGGTGTAAAGTTCACTCATACTCTATAGAAAAGGGAGGATCCTCCAGACGGGTGTTGTGTCTGGCGGGCAACTGCCTATGATTCATGTCGGGCCGTTGTATCTATATGCTAGTTGCGTGGTAAACTCTGCTTGCGAGATGCAGGATTTTGCGTGACGTCAGTATGACGCGTTGTTTTCATGTGGCGTTGTAGATACCTTATAGTTGTAAAACATGCTAGTTTTCTCACGATGTTTTCCTTTACCGTTTTAAGAGTAGTGGTGATAAAATAATTTAGACAAACTGCCTGACTGGGTTGGAACCTACGTACTGCTCGTACAACTCGTAAGTCGCAGCCGTTACCACTGGACCACTACTGCTCAAACGGTATTTTTGTTACTTGAGCATAAAGTTTCACCTCCTTACTAATAAACGTATTATATCAGATGAATAGTTACACACCGATTTCTCTCTTTCAGTAGACAGTAAATTGACTTTCGAAAGAAGAAGACAAAGCGTTGTGTAACTATAGGTACAGACGCTACCCAACGTTTATCTAGTAAAGGGGATAACAAATAAATAAAACAATATTTCATTTTTCGTCTTTAAATATTGACCTGTATGCGAATTGCGTAACACTAATGCTTCATATTATTGTCATAAATGTTTGAAAAACTCTTCAGCTCGACAAAAAAGGTAAATACGATGCTGAATTGTCAAAATGAATGAGTGTGTTACGCAATTACCCTACTGCTATTAGAGTGAAATTTATTTTGAATTGATCCCAACTAAGCTGAGAAAAGGTAGTTATAGTAGGTGATATGATGTGGTTATGTTTATAATAAATATAAACGTTTAGAACTAGGTGTTGTCTGTTTATTTTGTTTTTTATTTCTTATTAGCAGCGCCCCGCAGTTTCACCCGCATAAGTGTCGATCCCGTGGGAATATCGGGATAAAAACTATCCTATGTCCTTCCCCGGGATGCAGTCTACCTCTCTGCCAAATTTTATCGAAATCCGTTTAGTGGTTTAGGCGTGAAAAGGTAACATACAGACAGACAGACAGAGTTACTTTCGAATTTATAATATTAGTATGGATTGTGCTATTTATATCTCATGGTATACTGCACTGGTTGACGTCATCACGTCAACGCTGACTCGTCTGTCGTAGCATTATGCAGAGCGATGGCCGTTTTGCGTGGATGTGACGCATATTTTCCCACAACTTGTTATTTTTTGCGTTATTTCTCTACATCAATTTTGTCGCAAATAAACTTATTTTGTTTCTTTCTTTTTAGATGATGTGAGAACAAACGACATTACTATCATTCCACTAGATCCCAGCAAAATTACGAAGTCGGTGTCGATAAGGACGAGCAAACCTAAAATAGTCTGTTCCTTGCAGACAATTATCAAGATTGGAAACGTGCCCAATTGATACCGGAACCAGGTTCCCAACCTCTGTCTACGGAGAACAACAGATAGGGTGGGTAAGTTGGGATGTCATTAGTGTTCGAAGGATGTCAAATAAACCGTTCCGTGGAGATATTGAAATGGTGAGAATGGATGTGACCAATTTGATATTAAATAACTAATTTGACTTGCGGTAACATTTACAATAATACAAACTGATAGTTATGGTTTCCGCACTACGAGACGTCACTTAAAAATATAACGAATTAGGGGTTTATTAATAAGCGATGATTAAAGTTAAATGACGTTTAAACGTTAAACTAGGCGACGTTTATGAATGAAGGGGTCATTCACTTTATTGACAAACACACAAAAATTATGTTTGGACTTTAAAAGAATCTGAACTCTAAGTGTGTTTCGAAATATCATCTCAGGGATCAGTCAGCTGGGAAATGCCGGCACCATCGTTATAAAATATTGACCTGAGCGGCAATTCTTGTAATTTTAAGAACGTTCACAGTCTGATCTCAGTCTCATTCTGTCAAAAATACCTCTAATTACCCAACATTTAAGTTTTTGACATTGATTGTCGCTGAGATGAGATTGGAATAGACTTTGAACGTTTTTAATTACAGGAATTGGCCTTCTAGTGTCTTCTAGATCTATTTACAGAAATAAACATCTTTTCATTTTGATAATTATTACAAACTGTATAGGTATTGGAAATAAGAACGTTTTCAAAATGAGAACATTTCAATTTCATCAACGTAGCTGGTCAATCAAAATGAATGATTAATGATGTTTCATTTAAACACCATCAATCCATTAATCATTAGTTCACGGGAACGTCATGGTCAGAGGGTCGTCTTTTAATATTCTAATAATATTCCCTTTAACATTTACCTTTATTTTACTTTTAGTATTTGTTGTTATAGCGGCAATAGAAATACACACTCTGTGAATTGTTATCTGTCTATCTATAATCTACGGTTCATGAGATACAGCCCGCTGACAGACATTACAGATGGACGGACGGACGGATGGATGGATGTACGGGACAGCGGAGGCTTAGTAATAGAGTCCCGTTGGCATTCTTTGGGTACGAAACCAAAAAGCAATGAACCTCAACGAAAACTGTTACTACGGGATTAATCCAATTTATTCCAATAGCAAAAAAATCTTTGGTCCTGTGCCAAGCAACAGCTAATATCACAAATAACTCGAGCAAACACTAAATTCTTTGCTTAATTTGTCCAGATTGGTCAATACACAGAATTTATATCAAGAAAATTCCGAATTTCGTTCCATAAGACGCATAATATTCTTGATTGTATTACTTTTTTCGCTCACCCTGCCAAATAGTAGCGCTTATGAGTTTTAGCCGTCCATGTTTTGCTATTAATGCCCGCTAGACTGAGTGACCTAGTCACTTTGGCTCAGTTTATTAGACCAAAGTGACATATGAATGTGGAGACAAAATTGAAATTCACTGGCTTATTCAGTATATGAAAACATGCCAGATGAAGAATTATTATGATATTTTGGATGAAGAGCTTAAATTCAAATGGAAAAGTACTGTCCATCTATTTAAAAATAGTTCTTAACTATTTAAAAAAAAATTGTTTATTGTGCACAAACTAAACGCACATTACAATACACACGTATACGCCAAAAGCCTCGTAATCAATCAATTACAGTTTAATTACTTAATCTATTTTGTTGTTAATAACACTTGAAAAGCGACAAACAGTAAGTATTTATAATGAATGCGAGGAACATGATTTTTTAATTGTTCTTCTTTTAAAGCGCTACAGGGTTTTTTCGAGTCCGTTTTTGAGCAAAACATTTTATTTGGCTTGAAGCATCTTTATCGTAAAGATTCGAAGACTCAAAAAATTAAAATCTTCAATTTCCATCTCATAGCTACCCAAAAAAATTCGTAGGCTGCTAAGCAAGGGCTTTTAATAAACTCTACTGAAGGTTGATGAGGCCAGTGTCATGCAATCTCGTTTATCATACCAACCCACACGTCCACAGTATGTTGTTTTAAGGCAAAATTATAACAGATATTTAAGTCGCGTTTTTTTTGTTAATTTTTGTATTTTTTTTTATTATTGCGCGTATTTTGTTCGCGATTGTATTTTATGTGTTAAATCTGAACACAAAATGAATCAAAAGTGAAAAATTATTGAATTAGCATATCGATCCAACGATGTTTAATTTCAGCAATCAGCATCATTCACTCGCGCTCCAAATGATCAAAAAATTTAATGAAATGAGCAGATGAACGTTAATTTCTATTCAATTTTGTCGGTATTGTGTAAAAGTGGAGTGAAACACAAAATGGAAATTCATTCGAGTTAACCATTAACGGTAATTCACTCGAGTGAAGCATCCGATATCAGCTTAAATGATATATCTTGTTTATTTGTATGAACATGTACAATTTCTTATACCTTTAGGTTTAGAAGGATATAAAATTAGGTCCATACTGCACCCTGTAAAGGCGTTTGCAAGTCAGTGCGATTTTCTTTTAGATAACAAACACAAACATTAACATCTTAAAACCTTTTATATAATTATATTCCCTTTCACGACATTCTCATAAGTAAATGAAGTATTCTTTGAGGGGTTCCACAAGGGTCCATTCTCAAGTTCTCAACCAAGCTATAGAATTGAAATAACTTTTAAAGCTTTCCTATCTCTCGGAATATTGAAAACTGCGATCGTGGTCACGGTGGACTGGCTAGGAGCCATCTGCACACGCCGTCGTCGTACGATAAAAAACAAGCACCAGAAGCGATGAAAAACAACCGATTGGACTGGATACATACGGACCATTGGAAAATATTGAAAATTCAAGAAATATGGTGAAATGAAAGCTGGTTTTTGGATAGGAATTGCTGGCGGTGCCAATTAATTAGTGACGAAATATATACAGTGATTTAAGAGCCGAACAATCTGTCGGTTCATCTGATAGTGAGGTCACCGTCGTCTGGAGGCATCTCAAAATCAAAATCAGACGTCATTTATTCGATTTAGGCTTTTTGGAAGTAAAAATTACAAGAGACTGTCCCCATATGGTGCCACAAGTCGATATTTTTTCCATACAAATTTCGGGAGAGTATTACTCCACTGTTTGACATTGTGCATCCAAAGTTAAACATGATATCGTTTTGACTAAGTCAAAGTCAAATCATTTATTTATAATAGGCACATTAAAGGCACTTTTGAACGTCAACAATTACAGTAAAATAGAATTGATTCTAGTCGCCCCTTCCAAAAGGTAGTGTCCGTGTTCCTGACGTCACATCGGGCCATCGGGCTTGATACTAAACATATGGTCCTTCGAGTCGGATCATATGTTGAGTATCAAGCTCCAGGTGTGCTGCTGGTGGTCTTGACTTGGTGAATAAATAAAAAAAACTACTGCGATATTACAAGAACTGTATTCAGTATTGCTGATTACAATAAGACGACCGATTGTGTGCGCACGCTCAAGGTGTCGGCGAATGAGTGAATGGCGGGGGAAGCCTGCGATCGCGGTGTGGTGTGTGGCCCGATGTGACGTCAGGAACAGTCCGTGTGGAGAAGAATGGGCAAGAAACTCCACCGTTACTCTTTTAAATGTTTTACAAGGTTTTGTATACGAATTATAATTATTATATGTGAAGACGATGCACCTAGGATAAAATTAGTCTACCACAAAAGGTAAAAAGAATTAAAACAGAAGACCAAAGAAACGATGGACGGACTGTGTGATAATATGGCTAGAAAGGCAAAGATTACCAAGATGACAACTAATAGAGATGGAAGAAAAAGACATGTTGCGCCGATCCAAAATAAATTGGGGTAAGGGAACCACCAATTGGGTCCCACTAAACGCACGACGCCATCGCGGCAGACCAAGACGAAGATGGCGGGACGAACTTGACTCCTACCGTAAGGATTGGCCGGCACTAGCAAAAGACAGAATTGTGTGGAAAAGGGAGAGGGAGGCCTTTGCCCTGCAGTGGGATAGTACAGGCTAGTTAGATTAGTTTAGAAGGGTAGGAAGGAGAATGATGAGTCATTTTAACAGAACCATTCGATTCTCATGTCATAACGTTTTCTCACTGCCCCTGGGTTTTTTTTTGGGCTTCTCAGAGCAGAAGACCAATTCCCGTAATCAAAAAACATTCAAAATTAAGTCTCAATCGCATCACAGCGACAATCAATGTCAAAAATGTAGGAAAATTAGAGAAATTTTTGACAGATTGAGACAGATCAGACTGTGAACGTTCTTAAAATTACTAGAAATGCCACTCAGATTTTGTATCCTTTTTTTTTGTGTAGGATATTGTCAAATAACTTCTCCCGCTATGGGCGAAGCGGGAGGGCGTGTCAGGCTTTTACTGACTCATCCCGCATCCCGCGCTGGATTCACCTTAGTTTGTCCAGAGCTTTATTTATGGAATTTGTGCAAATAAAAATATCATTTGAATTTTAGGTCACAGATAAATAAATACTTCAGGTAACTTTTTGTTTGGAGCTACTGGAATACATGGACAGCATTTATTTTTATTTAAAAGACTGCACACAGCGAGGCAGGTATGTAAAACAGGACTTGTTTTGCTTTGAACTGCACTCTGTGCTCCAATTTACGCATACCATTCTTTGTTTGCTTGGCAAATTGTTGAGCGTGACGCTTTTATAGCAATAACGTGTTGTGGCGTTATTAACAATAGCGTTGTCGTTATTAATGTTGTACGAATAAAAGTAGTTACTTTATGTAGAGTGAAATTATCCGTGAGGCTTTTTTTGTGTGGCAATTTTTGGATGACACTTTTATTAATTGGGCTTGGATTTTTAACTGGTGCTAAGTAATAACAGACGTAAGGGTCGATAGAAGCTACGCTTGCCGCGGTTATTCTTTGGATGGGTGTCCATCTTTACATACCTTGGTCCCAGCTGCCATTCGTGGATCTTAGACGGCAGTTACGGGTCGTCAGAAGACCAAAAGTCTGTCAACCAGTCTTACCAAGGGTTACCCAGTAACTGTGGGTTGTGAAGGTCAGATAGGCAGTTAGGGTCAGTTCACACCGCGACGCGACGCGCAGTTTTCAAGATAGAAATACAATTACAGACCTTATCTACTACACAAAAAGGTACACGATTCAGTGAGCTACGCCACGCGGCGGCGGCGCCGCGCTGCTTAGCTCGACGTAGTAGGTAGACATTGAATTGTGTACCTTTTAGTGTAGTAGATAAGGTCTGTAATTGTATTTCTATCTTGAAAACTGCGCGTCGCGTCGCGTCTCGGTGTGAACTGACCCTTACTCTGCATCCGATAAAACTGGAAGGCGACTCCAGCATAGTTCAAAAAAGGCTAGGCAGATTCATTGAGCTCTTGTGTCACTGGACAAGAATATAAAGGTACACTGCGATGGACGAGAAAAAGCGTTCCTGGCACCTGCCCGTTTTCGACAAACGAACACGTCTTTTGCGAATTTGGTGTTTAACAGCTACTTGAATTGTCGCAGGTAAGGAATTTTAGCGATAGCAAACGGAAGAAAAAGGGAAATTGATTAAGGAAAGTAAGAAAAGAAATAGACTTCCTTTATTAATTTGTATTTAAGGTCAAAGGGTCAGAAGGACAAATTAATTGATATCAAGGTAAAAACAAATGCAATCTTACAACAATCGTTGCGTACAGACGCCAGCACATCAAGCTACTCAATCTGTCAAATTTCTTTAATAGATTTTCAGCTTTATCGCTAAAGCATAAGGCTCAAAGTTTATTGGGAAAATTTGACAGTTTCGGGTAGCTTGATGTGCTGGCGTGACGTACAATTTGGGCTCGCTTTGTTAGAAGTATTCGTTTCAATGGTTGGAATACATGAAACGGGGAAGTGATTACATTGGCGGCGTTTTCCTTATTCTTAATGTCTTACACTTCTTGTAGCTGAATACCAGTTTTTTACATGGAACGACTGCTTATCTGACTTCCACAACCCAGTTACCGGGTAATACGATACCCCTTGGTAAGACTGGTTGTCAGATTTTCGGACTTCTGAAGACCCGTAATGACTGTTAAAGATCCACGAATAACAGCCGGGACCAACGGTTTAACGTGCTTTCCGAGGCACGAAGGGGTCTTGGTATGTAAAGATGGTCACCCATCCACGGACCAAGCTGGGCAAGCGTAGCTTAACCTGATCGATCGTCCCATGCGGCTGTTATTACTTAGCCACAAGCCCCTCACAATTACACTTCTTGTTATTTAAGAAAAATACATTTTATAAGCTAGAGAGCAAGTCATTTTGTAAACTTCATGTCAACTTTTAAAAGGCTGTAGCACCATATTTTGAAAACGTTCAAATTGTTAATTTTTACTCACTGTTTTTGGTTTTTATAACTTAATTTTAGTTTTATCACCCAGCGAAACCTAGAATCATAAAATTCAAAGACATGTGATATCGACGAACCCGCAGTGAGTGTCCTAGAAGAAATCCTAGAGTTGTCCTAGAAGTGGAAACACTCTAGGAAACCCTCGCTTTACTTAATAATTATTGTGTTTTTCCTTACATAAGTGTACAACCCTCCAGCTGTGACGCAAGCCCGATGCCCCTTCGCTGATTTCACGAGGACGGCAAGCGTAAAGTTAATTTTGTACATTAAAAACTCGAACATTTTACGTAATGTCCCTCCTCTTATTTCGGCAGGGGAAACTGCAAAAATAAAATGCAGGGGCAGAAATTAATTATGCTTGAAGCGACGCCAATCAGCCTAACGATCGCCACGACGGCGACGGCCGTGCAATTATCGTGGGACCACCGTTTGCGACCACGTGCCTGCGTTGGCACGTGGCTTATAATCGGACATGAGACGCTTTCGTTTCCCGAAGTTTCGGAGGACCAATGGCCTTGAAGGACCAATTTTTATGGTATTTTAAAGTTAAGTCTCGCTGACGGTGGTGTGTGTGTCGGATCATTTAGCTCCCTTCAAAACGGTTGAGCTGAATGGTGCTGATCTATGCGTCACGTTCGTGAACGGGCGCCGTCAGTTGGGGCTGGTCATCACTTATCTGCTTCGGCTTATTTTTAATTATTTTATTTTTGGATTGTTGTTTTAGTACTATTTGTTGTACTCTGGACGCTTTTAACGCGTACGTCTTGTTTATTTTTTACATCATTCTCACATTATTTAATTATAAATTCAAAAGTAATGATGTAACTAATATTTTTGTAAAATATAATTTAAAAAGAGTGTCCATGGAGTTTCTTGCCCGTTCTTCTCCATAGGTACCTACGCTTTGGAGTGGGCAACTAGCTTCATATTTTCTGACTGACCGACTTCTTGACAATTCAAAAGTGCCTGTTAATGGTTTAATTGAAATAAATGCTTTAAGTTTGACTTTGAGTTTGAAGAGGTTGGTTGCAGAACTACAATGGCTGTGTAAAAAACACGTGTACTGTCTACGCAATAGATCAGATGTTCAAAATTTTCGCGAGAAACTTATTAAAAACTGTGCGTGAGAACTGGTGCCAATTTATAAAAATTTGTGAGTGTTAATCATAATATACTTCACATCGTTGAACTAAAAGGCCTCTCCTGTATAACCTACATTATTTTTATTACGACTAAGTTTAGTAAAAAACGTTCAATTGGTGTTATTACATACTAAAAATTCATAAACTTTATTTTGTACAACATGAAATTGTATTACTTTTTTTGCAAATTGTTTCACGTCTAAGTTGTTTAGTTGGTATTTCGATTTTGTTTTCACGTCGTTTTGATTAATTTATGTTTTTCATGCACGAGGCATTTCGTGTAAGGAATGTAGTTTCAATTTTATTTTACGCGGAACCTAGCACCCGTGTGGAACTGCACTGAAAAGAAAACCAGAATGTCATAAAGTCACGCTAAATAGTTCGAGTAAAATTACCTTAATTATAAAATATAGAAATACAAACAACTGACAAATTGCTGTTTTACAATTAGTCATGGATTAATTTTATTTTAAAGGTAGGTTAACTATTTCTTTCATTTGTGGAATGCTGTTGGAGTATCACGGGTACTGTTACAAATAGTATCCAAATTCAAAGTCAAAGTCCAAACATTTATATCAATAGCTCCGTTTAAGTGTACAACGTTGGTGTTATGTCACATATATCGATATGTTATGTTTGCTCATAAGACTTTTTTTTTGTTTTGCTTAGCCCTTTATGTTCGGGGCCAGCGGTAACCCTTTCGGACAATCCCGCTAACGCTAACGCTAACGCTAACGCTAACGCTAACGCTAAGTACGCTAATGCTTCGGCCCTAAGGGGCCCCCTTCCTCGATGCTGACATCTCTTATTTTATACTCCTTTATTCATAAACGGTGCTTAAAGTTAGTAGTGATAAGCGACTCTTTAAGTTTTTAACTATAAATTTTTGACGTTTAAACGTCACTTAACTTTAATCATCATTTATAAATGAACCCGTTATTATGTAGGTATAGAAGAGGACAAACTCCAACCAGTACCTATAAAAGCGGCAGTTACAGTTTTAAATGATAAATAAATGATAAATGATAAATGATTTTATTTCTGTAAGTAGGTTTGTACAAACACTTTTACACGTCAATCATATTTTTTTTAAACTAGATGAGGTCGGCGTTTCCTAACTGACTATTCTGAGAAGAAAGGCCGAAACAAACTCAGAAGTCACAGTCTCTTTTAAAGTCCAGACAAAATCTTGGTCAGATCGTGTGAAGACCATGTAGATTGGTGTCTGAAATGGTCTTTTGAGGAAAGAACCACACAGATTGAGCGGACTTATGTGGATTTATGTGGCAATAACGCCTAGGTCAAGTCCAGTAGGTTACGCCTAGGAGAAATTCAGGGCACCGAAAATAATGGTACGGCTGCGAGCCCAAACGTAGGCGTACTCTGGTCTTTAAAATAAATATTAAATGTGCGTCCATTTCTCTTAATGCTTTTAGAATGGAAGATCATTTTTTATGAACTTGAAGGGGCTCGTGGTTAAATAATAACAGTCGATCAGGTCGATCTTCAAGGTTAAGCAACACTTGCCGAGGTTGGTCCGTGGATGGGTGACCATTCATAACATATCTCGGTATGTTTCCTCCGTGCTTCGGAAAGCATGTTAAGCAGTTGACAGTTGGTCCCGGCTGTCATTTGTAGATCGTTGACATTCGTTACATATTCAGACGGACGAGTCTGCAATGACAACCAGTCTTGCCAAGGGGTATCGTGTCTTGCCAGGTCTACATGCACAAGCACATCGTCAACACTCAGACCAGGAATAATAATTGTTTCGTACAGCTCAATCACAATTTAAAAGATTTTTTGCAAATCCATTGCTTCATATGTGTTTAAAATTCATCTGCTCGACAATGTGAATGACGCATTACTTTTAGACTTCATAATATTATTAAAAAAATAAGCTAGATGGATTCGACATTTCCTATTTTACTACCCTTGAGAAGAAATGGCGTACCAAAATCAAGGGTCAAAGTCTCTTTTAAAGTCCAGATATAATCCTGGTCAGATCATGTGAGCACAATGTAGATTAGTGTCTAAAATGGTGTTTTTAGTAACTGAGTTACGCAATTTTTTCAATGATTTCAAAAGTAAGGATACGCCCGTCTGAACATTTTACATAGAAGTTCTTCGTTCGAAGTTCGAAGTTCGCGCGCACCACTGTCAACTGAGTCGCGTTGGCCCTAAAACAGTCATTTTAGGGCCAGCGCGTTGGTGCCATTTAGTCGCGCCGTTAGCCCGGTCCTTACGCTAGTAATATATATGTCAATGATTTTTTTAGTTTTTAATCTCATTTCCGCATCTCAGACCAACCACTTAGCTACTGCATCATCAAAGATGAATGACCACATTACTATAGTAGTCTTAATTAATTAAATCTCTCCAACTTTTGTAACACTTACAGAAACAAGAGACGACTAATTGAGAACCTCCACCTTTTTTGTGAGTTTATCTAAATATAATTGAACAGTAGTATTACAAATGTAAGAAGGATTATAATTTTATTATACTCCGCAGTAACAATTTTATTGCTTCTAATGATAATGAATACCAGAGAACGAAACAAAATACAACTGCACCAAAATTTTCGATTAATCTCAGCCAGTATTATGCCCACTAATAAACTGGCAACAGGCTTTACCTACTACGGCAACGCAATATACGGCATATCAATCTTTACCATCTAAAAAAGCTATTCAATTTATGTCATAAATTAATAGCAGAAAATTCCTTGAGCGTATATTAAACGGTGCTTTCGGCTAACATGAATAGAAAACACTTTTTTATAACTATATTTATAAAATAATTTAGTGCACCTAGTCACGTTATATCGTTTGATTGTGTCAAAATGTTGGGTTCAATTATTCATAAAGAATTTAAACGTCTTTAATAATTTCAAGTCACCCATCATGAAAGGAAAGGAGGTCAGTAAAAACTATGTCAAAGAAACTTTATCGATAGCTTAGAACAGGAAAAATTGATCCAGTAAAATATTTTTTTTTAGTTTTAGCTTGCACAAACTATACTCCAGACTTTAGTAAAAAATGACATTGTTCACATTAATATTACTTAATAACTTCCTTTTTCATTGTTATTATATACAAGCTGCGCCCCGCGGTTTCACCCGCATAAGTGTCGATCCCGTGGGAATATTGGGACAAAAATAGCCTATATGTTAATTAATAAAAAAATATTCAGGCTTCTTTTCGGTTTACCTATTTCTTTTATTTTTAATTGGTCAAGTAATCGTCTACCAAACGGACCGCGATAGTCCTATTATTGTTTTAAACGCCTCCCCAATAAAACTAATTAGTAATGTCTGGCCTAGAATATAGACAACTTCGAAGTTTGAACATAATTCAAACTCAAAGCATTTATTTCAAATAAACCAATTACAGGCACTTTTGAATTATCAAGGGGTCGGTCAGTCAGAAAGATGAAGCTAGTTGCCCATTCCAAAGCGTAGTAGGTACCTATGGAGAAGAATGGGCAAAAAAACTCCACAGACATTCTATTAAATCAAAATATGGTTACAAAATATTGGTAATGTCCATGTTGAAATTATACACGTAAGAACAATACAGAACGTTAAAAGCATCCGTAATAAAAATATAAAAAGAAAACAAATATTAAATTAAAATAAAATAAGCCGTGGCACCATGACTAGTGCCACGAACATAATGCATGGATAAGCACCATTTAGCTTAACCATTTTGAAGGGAGCTAAATGATCCAACACATGCGCTACCATCAGTGAGACATTAGAGTGACCATGACATACTCTCAGCCCCCAGGGTACATTCAAGTCAATGGAAGACGTACCCAGTAAATGGTAGTTTTATTGTATACTGTATATAGCACTTAGTAATTTGGAAGCGATAAGAATATAATGGTATATCCTGTGTATGACAGACATAATTATTAAAACGGTCAATCTAGTTAAGCAAGAACAGAAAATTTAAAAGTCAGTGAGTTAGATTAATTTACGTATCGTCTAGTATTAGTGAAAATCGGCAGTAGTATAAAGTTTAACGAAGGCCGAGTATAGAGAAACACGTTACTACAATATGACGCGTGACGTCGATCCAATTGTTCGTGAAATATAACAAATTACAGAAAATAATGAGTGTTCAAAAAACAAAGTGATAATGTTTTGTCTAGTAACTAAGTATTGATAGATTGACAGTGGGTAGGAAGGTATATTCATAATTAATAATATTAATCATTATGAATTGACCTACAACACAAACAACTCCAATCTAAAATTATAAACTCCGATAAACTTGTAACTATTAACAATAGCATCAAAAACGAAAATAATGTTGCTCTTTCACTTGATAGAATCCCAAAACCAACTGTTACGAATCCAATGGTAAATAGTCAATCACAAAACGTTCACATAGACATTGACAATAACTCACATCATGTGTAGATCCCGAAACCAACTGTTACGAATCCGACGGCAAGTAGTCAATCTTGTTCAAGTGTCAATCTTGTGTCAATCAATGTTCAAGTAGACATTGACAATAACTCACATCATGTGTAGATAGATAGAATACTCTTTAGCTAATACTGCTACTTTTTTTCATTTATTATTTTCATTCATTTATGAAACTGCCCTTTTTGTCAGGCGCAACCTGTCTAAGTTTTCACAAGTAAATAGCCTGCGCAGAGCCGGTATGCTATATTTGGTTCCAAACAAAACTGCATTGTTTCGAAAAAGCATATTCGCAAAGGCTCCAAAGGTTTATAATAAACTACCAAAGTGTATCAAATCAGCAGACAATATTATTGAATTTAAATAGAAGTTATTTCTATTTCTGATCGAAAAGACATAAATTACCCTATTGAGGAATTCCTTAATGACCGAACATGTAATTAATGTGTAATTGGTTGTGAAGTATTGCTGCTTGTTATAATAATGGGACTATTGATATTATATTTACGAGTATGTAATCATGATTAATTATTAAAATTATTAGTTTTAGTTTTATTTGTACACTACCAAGTGGTAGGACAAAGAGATCATAATATACTTGACTGTAAAACCTATGGTAACTTACGTTCACAAATAAATAAATTGAATTGAATCTTTATTAAATACTCCATAAATATTACAGATATAAATGTAGAAATTTTACAAGGGTGACACAATGGGCGGTCATATATTGCAAAAAGCGATCTTCTAAAAAACCTACCTTTGTATGGATTAATGGAGAAAGGAGAGACATACTGTAGGTAGTCTGTGGTGTACCATTTACGTTTATAATAAATACATACATGAAACATATAATTATCTATATAAATATATACAATAATAATCATAAAACAAATGCAAAGAATAAAAAATACGTTTAAATATTATAGTGTTTTCTTACCATAATTTTATAAATGCAGGTATTTCGTAACAGTCCGACATAATAACTAAGAATAAAGTTTTATGTAGCAAATTGACAGAAACTTCTAAAAGACAGGTATACGAAATAATTTACCTTTCTTTTAAATTTTCTTTTGCCCGAGAATAGTGTATAATACACGTTCCGACGATATTAGAGTCAGTATTCTATCTTACTTTGAAGTGAAGCCTAATTAATTATATAAACATAATTAAAGCCGCACTATTAAATGACAAAGTTATATTCTGAATTGGGGTTGAAGACGAAAATAATGTTGCTCTTTCAGTTGATAGATTACCGAAATCCACTGTTACGAATCCGACGGCAAATAGTCAATCACAAAACGTTCATTCAAATAGACATCCTCTATATTTCGGTAACAGTCCGCAAAACAACTACTAAGTTTAGTCTAGTCTAGCAAATTGACAGAAACTTCTAAAATACGAGTACATAATACACCTCTTCTTTTTTCGAAATTTTCTTTTGCCCGAGACTAGTGAATAATATACGTTCCGAACTTCCGACGAGATTAGAGTCCGTATATCTGACTTTCAAGTGAAGCCTAAATATTTATAAACATAATTGATGCCTCTGAGTCTAGAAGCATGAAATTTTGTACAATAGTTCCATAAATAACGAAACTGAGCACAAAGGAAAGATTTTAGGATATTCACCTCCTAAGTGTGAATACACACGAAATGTCACAGTTAGATTCTATATTGGGGATGAAACAAAATTACGGACTAAACATAATTTTCGTAATAAACATGTTCAAAGTTGTCTGGTTGGGTAGATCTCAAGTAACGTTTGAAAGACGTATTTAATTTGCGATCTTTGCTTGCAGTGAATGATATCGGTACGAGGTTCAATAATGATTATAAAATTAAATGAATACTAATACTATACTATATGTATACACGCTACAATGCTTAGCACCTTGGATTAAGCCAACCACGAACATAAATCCAAAAAAATCGATCACATTTTTAAGGATTCATTCATTTTCATTTTAAAATTCACGAAATACTACTCTTAGATGCTAAATTAGTAACACAACAATACATCTCCACTTGGAACCCATTTAGCTCTTTCCCGATAACGACAAATCTAAAAAAGCAGGTAATGTGTTTTACGTGCCGTGCCAAAGTTAATTAGTTCCAGTCTGGGGCCGAAAGTCCTAAGCCAATTACTGCAGATAAAGTGTCCGGATGAATCTGACCATCTTGATACCGCAGTGGGATTGGATAAAAGCAAACTGCGGGGCGATAAGAAAAACCGGGGCTGGAGAAAATTAATAGTGCGATTTCAAATCAAAGTGATGATCATTTCAGCGGGCAATTCCCGTATTTTTAAGAATGCTCGCAATTTAATCTCTGTCTCATCATCATTATTATTCTCTTGCTCTTATTCCAATTTATTCGGGGTCAGCGTAACATTTGTCTTTTTCTTTCTAACATCATCTTTCACACAGTCCATCCATTGCATCCTTAGTATTCCCCTACTCTTATAGTCTTTAATCTTAGTCTCAATCTGTCAAAAATAGATACCTAATTTTTGTGACAAATTTTTGACATTGATTGTCGCTCAGATGAGATTGCGACTAGATTTTTTTTCAACGTTTCTACCGACTTCATAAAAAAGGAGGTTACCAATTCGACACGTATGTATGTAATATTATTGGAATTGCATTATATTCACTTAAGACAATCTATTCGGGCTTCCAAACAAATATACAAAATTTTATAGACATATGTATGTTAGTCCACGCATATCTCCGCAACTATTAATTGGATCGTGACCATTTTTTTTAATAGCTTATATTTACTTCAACTTAGGGAACATTGCAAGTTTCATGGAAATCGATTCAGTAATTTTCAAGATATAGACTAATACGTGTAAGTGTGACGGCTTGGCTTATTGATACGAGCTACGGGTGTAAGTAGTGTCAAACCATCTCAAAACCTTGGTCAAATTCTAGTGCAATATTTACAACAAAACTATTACTAAGTAATACAAACAAATATTCCAGTTTTTACTTAACACTAAAAATTAAGAAATAAAAAAGTAATAAAAAAAAAATAAACCGACTTCAAAAAGAAATTAAATAAAAATTATGAAATAGTTTTAATTTCGGAATTCGGTGGCATAAAACTAAAACTAAAACACAGATCTCAAGACACCGACTTCCGAAATTAAAGTTATTTCATAATTTTGAGTTAATTTCTTTTTGGAGTCGGTTTATTTTTTTTAATTACTTTTTTAATTAAGAGATTTCTTGGCTTTCAGATATAAAGAAGTAAAGATAATATACTGCACCGACCTCAAAACATGACGATAAAGACAGTAGAGTGATTATTGGTGAATAACCAATTAGATGCAGATGTTTCAAGTTTCTTATTAATGATGATTATTGTATGTTACAACATACTAATTTATCTTTTAGATATACCATCATTAAATGGAGGAATGTGTCTTTGCACTGAAATTTTACGTAATTTATTTGTACCTACCACATTTTATGCAAATAAACGATTTTGATTTCGATTGATAATAACAGGAATGATAACACTTTAAGTAATACCTATTTAAGTTCCAAGTTTCACGTAAAAGTCCGTTCAAATGAAGTCCATAATAAATCACGCTAGGTAATACTGAAACTATATTGAGTTTCCCAAATAAAATAAGTAGATACTTCGAGTTATTGAAACGAAATCTATGAAAGGAACGATATTTTCAGGAATGATACACATTTAACAAAGAGTCCCAGTAATCTAAAGATCCATCTAATTAAGTTCACTTGATGAAAATCTAATCAGAATTTATTTTGTTATTTTGACGAAAACGTCGCTCACTGGGGTCTTTGTGTAAAATGAAGACACTCAATGGATATTCAATTAATTCAATAAGTAGGTAGGTAACTGCGTTAATTACCGTAGCTTGAATTCAATAGGATGAAAAGAAAAATAATTTTTGCTTCCGCAAGCCTATTTAAAGTATAAAATTATTCATTGATTTTTAGAAAGCCTTCTATCAAATGACCTAGAAACTTTATTTATTTCAGCTCTCTCAATTAAATAATAAAAAGTACTTACAAGAAAATATATTTAAAAGTCGTCTTAATATATCGTTAATTAATTTAACACCGTAGAAAATATACACCGCTTGCTACTATTTAAATTATTAAAAAAATGTAAAACTCATCAAATTATTAATCGAAAAAATTATACATAAACGATTAAACTAATAATTATGATAGGTAAAAGTCAAGTTATGATACACTAAAAATACTGAAACTGCGTAAAACAGTTGGATCTCCATAATAATTAAAAAATAATTATCAAAATCTCCGACGGCTCGAGCAAATATTTTGGTAACAGTAGAACAATTATAAATAGTAACGTTAAACTATAATTTACGATCAAATTATTTTAAAATTATGAATACGTATTAAATAATATTTACCTCTTAAAAATCCACTACAAAAATATTTTTTTCACTTAACTCACTATCCTCTGTCACTTCAATTCTATTTACACTAAATAATTCAAAATCAAGTTCTGAGTTTAATTAATTTCACGCTTCACGTACAATTAAAACATTTTTTTTAACCATCACAATTGTTCCGAACGAACTGAATCGCGTCGGATTCGATCTAAAAATTTAATCGCGATCTCCCACAATTCGAGATAACGACCATTAGCGACCGCCCGCAACGAGGTACGAAAACGCACTGGGGTGTCTTTACGTGCGAGCGTGCGAGAGAGACAACGATACTAAAGCAGGAGGGGTAGCCAGTGAAATCTATATGGAGCTTATAAACTGGCCACGAAAATACTACGGAAGTCTCAGGCCATTCAGCATGGACGTCAATAGGGTCTTAAGAATATTTGGCCAACGTCAAGTGCTAATGGTTTCCAGCATTATGTAACGCCATTCCATGACTCGCGAGTTCCACTAATGGAGGTTTTATTCATTTTTAAGCGTCTAGTGCATTCGAATTTCAAAACTCCCGCTTAGTTTTTTTTACTAAATTCAATTCGCTGAATTGTGGGAGGTTAAAGCTCTGAACAATATTTGTTTGGCTGTTCAAAGCCCAAATCGTTGAGCCGATGCTGATAGGATGAAATTTCATATTGTAGGATATTTTGCAGGAAGCTCGAATGGCATTTTTTTTGTTTTCCTTTTTTTTTGTGGACATTTAAAGCGTTATGACGTTTTAGTTAAATCAATTTGTATCTGGCTTACGGAAAATAATTTGTAACCTTAATACCTTTGACCAACATTTTCTGTTAAAGCAGTGCACTTAGGGATTTTCGCGTCACACTTTCTTCTTTGATCAAAGTCACAGTCTTATAGGAAAGTGTGCTCAACACATTGCTGTTAGCTGTAGACGTGTGTACTCGTCTTAACCTTTCTATGTCTACAAATGTGCCGACTGCTTTGAAGGTAGAAGCCTTTGTAATGTAAGGTTTGTCGACAGTTGTGGAACTTACTTCACTTGTATGTTATACTAGCTGTTCCCCGCGGTGTCACACGCTGCGCGGCTCCTAAGGGTCGTAGCGTGATGTTATCCAACACTAAAAGAATCATTCAAATCGGACCAGTAGTTCCAGAGATTAGCGCGTTCAAACAAACAAACAAACAAACTCTGCAGCTTTATAATATTAGTATAGATGATAAATGTTTTTATCTCGGTAGTTTGCACGTCACACGTCAAAAATAAATTATGTTTTAAGAAAAACTATTTATCATTTTGCCGACCTGGTTATCGAAGTCAGGAACTGCACCCAAATTGCGTAACACGCTATCAATCTCAATCTGAATCATTTTGAAGGATATTGCTAATCCATTGCTTCATATGTTCGAAAAAAGTGTCTGCTCAACAACGTCAATAACGCAATGAATGTTGTATAACTGTCAAAATGAAACCTATATTGCTACTAATATTGTGTTACGGAATTGCCCTGCGCCTGTTTGTAGGAGCCTTAAGAGCGTTTACACCGTACGGCATTTCATACAAATTTTCAAGCCTTTATTTTTCGAAATTAATGAACCAATTTTAACAAAACTTCATACGCTTAAGCAGGATACAAAGGTCTAAAAAGTTAGTAGAGAACATTTTCGAAATGTCTTATTTAAAAAAAGATAACTAGAAATCTCTATTTCTATGGAAAATTTAAAATCGGTCTAATTTAGCACAACACTAAACACTATTTTTCGAAAATGTTTTTAAGTAACTTTTTAGACCTTTGTATCCTGCTTATGCGTATGAAGTTAGGAAAATCGTATTATTTTATTAATTAATAAACGCTGTATGGTTTTTTGTTACTGGAACATGTTGATGATCACTACGTATTGTTATTAACTCAGGCCGTTCAGGACTTTATTTCAGTTGAAATAAAAAAAATGCTAGAAAATTTAGTTGGGTCAATGACCGTTACTGAAATGCTAAAACGCGACAACTTTAGTTACCTAGTTGCTTATCACCACTGTTCTCAAAACTGTAAAGGACATCTTGAGGAAACCGGGACGTCCTAGAACCAAAACTTCGAAGACATGTGACATCTACCAAACCACTGGGCCCTCGTGAGAGATAATGGCCCAATCTTTCTTACAAAGAGCAGCGGTCTACTCTCTAAGCACGAAATCCATAGTTTTGGCTGAAGTTACGGGCGATCCTTACTCCTTGTCACCTTCGGACTCAATATTAGTTCGAGGCCCGAACTAAGAATGGATGACAGCACGATTTGACAGTTGTCTTTACTCCCGATGTGTGACCCATCCGAAAAAAGAGCATAGGAGCTTTCCGAAGTACCGATCTACGTTCGGACGGGCCCACATCTACGTTGAAGGTCTTAAAGAGTAGTCCTGTGTCCCAGCAGTGGGAACTTTATAGGCTGATTATGCTTACCCAATGTTGTTGTTTAACTTAATAATATTATTATCTTTAGACCCTACTGTTTTGACTTTCCCGGTAATGTTTATTCAACTAATGCCTCTCTTCCGTCATTTAATTCTAATGGATGGTATTTATTTTATTCTGTTGGGAGATGAAGAGGGCGAGTTTGACACGAAAATATGTTTATTGGGAATAAGTTTCTATTTATTGGGAATAAGTTTAATTTTGCCCTGTTTGTTTTGAGAAAGAACACATTGATGGTATTGGTATTGCTAGAAGTAAACTGTAAATAAATCTAATTTGATGATGGAATAGGAATTTTATTTGTTTTCCAATTTAGAATTACAGAAAATGCCGAAAATGTGTTGTACAGACAGCACATCAAGCTACCCGAGACTGTCAATTTTTTCCAATCAACTTTGAACCTTATTAAACTTTAGCGATAAAGTTGAAAATCTTATTAAAAAAAATTGACAGTTTGTAGTAGATTCATGTGCTGGCGTCGGTACATATACGTCTGTGTTGCCCGTGTTGCCAACACCCAAAACCTATAATTATTTTCATAAAATTAATTTCGGAGTACTAGTCCTTTAGGCTTACAAAACGTACGAATAAATGCTACCTAAAAGTGATGATTATGGTTAGATACCTACTAGCTGCCCACCCCGCTTTGTCCACGTGGAGTTCGGGATTTCCCCATAGGAACGTACTACTGCGATAAGAACCCAAGCAGGCACTTTACTTCGTGTAAATTATTTCATCACCACTGCTCCAAAAACGGTGAAGGAAAACATCTTGAAGAAACCGGCATGTCCTAGAACCGAAAATTCGAAGACATGTGACATCCACCAACCCGCATTGATCCCGCGTGGTGGCAAACTCCCTCTCGCAGAATGAGGAGGCTCTTATCCCAGCAGTAGGAACATTATAGGCAGAATATGCATGTCGTTCCATCGAATTATTCTAAAAAGTCACATCAAAAAAACCTTCTCAAATGACTTTATTACGGATAACATAAACATATTTTTATCTCCGACTCTGCAAAGAGCATGGTTCATTAGACCCTTTAGGAAAATATCTAACAAAAGGATCCTTCACGAATTTTTCCTGGCCGCGCTCCGGAACTAAAAAAGCTCGCGTACCTACAATTACGAAGGGAGGTCTTTCTTGATACAATTACCTACTTTTTTTTTATTGTAAGCCAAAAGGAGAATGTTTTCATGTCTGGTTCTGTCCTACGGCTTGGAAGAATTTAACTTGGAATTTTGTTTAAGGGGTTTAGAGTCGTTTTGTTTTATTTAGTTACTGGGGCGCATTTAAATGCCTCCAGAAGTATACTTGAATATACAACCCGTGCGAGTTAACTATACACCTCGCTGGTATGCGGCCCCTCTCCCGCTTCTCCGCGCGGCGCTCCGCGTTCGCCATGTGCGTTCCTGGGCCCCAATTTTGTATGGTAATAATTATCCCCCGCGTAATCTTACCACATGCAAACCACGTACGGTTGTCAAGCGCGGTATTTTGACAGTTCTAACCACGCCAACTTCGCGTCATTTCGCGCGGTTTCTTTGATTGTGTCATAGAGAATACGTTATTAGCAGATGTCGTGTTTAGCTAAGAAATTGACGTGGTTTTAAAGTAAGGAATAATAGACATGTTGAATTAGGGCTCAGCAGCGATAGCATCTTTAAGATGAGACGTCACAGCGCTAGGAGCATAGGAAACTCGCACGTCTAGTACCTACGTCTTGCAACCTGGGTATTTGGGTAACCCCCTTAATAGACCTGGAATATTTACCACGACTTGGGATTTTCTCATAGAGTTCGCGTCGGGCTGACAAAAAATGACTTAATTATTATAGTATTTTTATATCACAAACGAAAGTAGGATGCCCATACCAAACGAAAAGTAGGACGAAAAGTAGGGTAGTAGCCCTCTGGCTAGGTGGAGCGATGATCTCCAGCGTGTTTTTCAATTTCCAGCGTGTACAAACACGCTGGAAATTTTTTCTGTACCGTTTGAGACAATGGCGAAATCGGAAGTGTGTGTGTGTGAAGTGTGGGGGTGTGTGTGTGTGTGAAGTGCTGACGCTACTCGTCTACACTTGGTTACCACATGTAAAGCGCGCGCAGCTTCGTGAAATAAAAATACTGTAGTTTTCATACTTACATCAAATTTTTGGTTCTTTTGAATTTGCTACTACCTACTATCGTACACTTCATCCATCTCTTTCCATTAGGCGAGATCGAGGTCAACAAACAATTCTATGCTCTCTTGGGCTGACCTTGCCTTGTCAGTTATCCCTTAATTAAGAAGAAATCATTAATTATGTACTAATTACACTAATAACGGCCTTGGATTACTGGAAGTAGTAAATAACTGTATTAAATCTAAATCAAATTACAAAACACGTGAGGGAGAGCAGTGGTGTCCCAGTGGTAACGAGCCCCACTTAACGAGTTGTAGGTCGTAGGTTCGATATCAGGTAGGCGCTTTACTTTGTGTAATTTATCTTATCAATACTGCTTTCAAAACGGTGAAGGAAAACATCGTGAGGGATCCGACATGTCCTAGAACCAGAAACTCAAAGACATGTGACATCTACCATCCCGCTCTGGGCCCTCGTGGCGGATTAGGGCTGTACCCTCTCACAGAGAGGAGGCCTGTATCCCAGCAGTGAACGTTACAGGCTGATTATGCTAAACAAAACAATATATTTTACGTTCAAGTACCAAGTACCTACTGTATAAAAGGTCTAGTCATTTAGTGTTTTACGATTATAGGTCAAACTGAGCTAAAAAGTTAGCATGGCGATGATGTAACTCGATGTTTATTTTAAACGAAGTATTTCTGCGTAATTTCTTCACAACTAAAACAAGTAGATAACATTTTTATGAACCCTTGAAACAGTTTGTTTTTCTTTCAGCGAGAAAAATTATGTTTAGCATAAATAAAAGTTTCCCAGAATTATTTATTAACACAACTGTCAGGCGGAGTAAGTAAAATATACATCCCTTTAGGGACTAAGTACATTCAGCCCGCCCAAAAAATCTAACGAAATAACAAGCAAGAGCCATTTTCTTTGAGCGAATTGTTAGCGAAGTTTCAAAACTTCTTTATTGCCTTTCAGGCATAACTTTTGTCGCGTTTTTATTTTTCTTTCGCTCCAGCAAATATTGATAAACTGATTGAATCGGGAACGGTTGCGATTAATTACCGCGGGGATGGACTTTTTATTGAGATGATCGGATTACTTTGGAGATTATTAAGGGGCTTACATGACCAAAAGCGCGGTCACTGTCGGACTGCATCGAAAAGAAAGAGAAGCGCGATGACACAACGCTGGTAATTTATTGCAAAATATGAAGCAATTATCTATTTACAAAAAATCTATTGTTTGGACGAAAAAATTAAAACACTAGTGCTGTAATATGTTGCTTGTAGAATAATCTGACAAAAAATCAGAATGATTGTATGTATATTAGTATGGTTTTTATTATAAAAAGAAAGTTTTTAGAGGTATCTTCATGATTTTTTTCTATCGGATAAAATCAGTTGTATTATGTTTTCAACACAATATCTACCTAGATTAAATCCTGAAGAATATCATATATTTTTCTGATTTTGTTTACTGTAGTTGATCATATACTTTTATTGATTAGATTCCCTTAAGATAGAAAATAAGGCATTTCCAAAACAAGGGCGACCAATTAACTTGTGAAGACCGCAGGAATCCGCTGAATGCGAGAAGCACAGAACTGGTCGAAGTGGTGATGCTTGAGGGAGGCCTGTGTCCAGCAGGGAACCTTCAGGCTGAAATGCTGATTAATGAAACATGAAAAGTTTTAAAAGATAACCTGATTTCTTAGCAATTTTCACAATCTCTTTAGTTTTGGTATTTATCGATTGATAACAATAAAATTATAATATTAGTACTTACAGCGAATTAAGTCTATTTTAGAATTGTTTCATAGTAACAATCAATATACCTCTATTCTTTAATTTCGTAAAAACCACTACGCAATTTTTTAACTCAATATTTTTCGCTACATTTTTCCTCAATAAACCGTTTCTCGGAAAACATACCATAACTTTTCCGCTGACAGCTGTCATGTGAATTTCTTAGAACTCACACACATTAGGGAACCCAGTTTCTGCTAAAAACCGTTTTGAAAAACGCATTAGTGATACCAATTATGTTTGGAAAGCATCAATTTGCCAAATTATTTAAATTAAATTGGTTCATTGATTGTATTTTTAACCGACTTCAAAAAAGGGAGGAGTTTCTCAATTTGGATGTTTATGTATTTTTTTATGTATGTTCCGGCAAAACTCCGTCTTGTTGAGACGGATTTGCAAAATTATTTATTTAATTAATGGATAAGGTATGCCTCAGGGGTGGCTCCATATAAATTTTATTAACTTTGCTGGGGCAGTTCTTGAGTTAGCTAATACGATTTTTTTCCACTTAGTTGATAATGATGATGTTTTAAAACATCATCAATATCAGTCATCCGTATCGGTGACAGGAAGCTATTAATGTGTCACTGATATTTGCATTGCAAGTAGTATTATATGAATTTGTGTGGGGTAGGCACAACTAAGAGTGAAAAATAAAAACTTTTTACAAAAAAACAAGCAACTTCCAAAAAAACACTACAAAGTGAAAAATAACTTTAATTTCCGAAGTCGGTGTCAAAAAACGAAAATGCGGTACCAACGACACCGACTTCCGAAATTAGAGTTATTTTTAACTATGTGTAGAGTGTTTTATTTTGGAAGTCGGTTGTTTTTTTTTAATATTCAAAAATGTAAGAAAATAAATAAATGAAATAAATACAATCTCCTCAATAGTCCCTAATGCAAGTCTGCAAAGTTTCTTGATACACCCTATTTAGCTTGCAAGGTCGCATGTGCCGCATTTGACCGCAAATTCAATTCGTTGCAAATGCAATTACTACACTGAAAAAAAAAATCGGTAATACCAATCGATTTTTCGGTAATATTCACCGCTTTGGTCAGTAAAAATAGAGCCTATTGTCCAAAGAAGTATAACTAACTGAAAAAAAACAGTTGAGTTATAACAGTAGATTTTACTGTGCATCTGCAACTGTTTTTTGGTCGGCTATTCTTATTGTTTGTAAGACAGTAAATGATAAGACAGTAAGAAAAAACAGTAAAGGAAAATCAGAACAGACAGTAAAGAAAAACAGTAAAGAGTGTCTTCTTTACTGTTTTTTTTTTACTGTTTCTAACAGTAGGTTTAACTGAATCATGATAGTACCTATAATCGTCATGCAGTTGATTTTACTGTGTTCACACAGTACATACTACGTAGGACAACATGAATGAGTACTGTTTGATCAACGTAGTAGTAACCATGGAAAGCCAGTTATAAGTACTGTAAGCAACAGTAGCGGGTAATTTGTGCAGGACGTTAGCAGTTACTGTGCGATCCAGTAGAACTAACTGTAAGCGACCAGTTCTGTTCATTGTAAGTATGCATTAGTAGTAACGGTTTCCTCACAGTAACAGGCATGTAAATTCACAGTAAGGTATACTTTGGTTGCTCATTAAAATATACCTTGCTGTCCAGTTGGCAGTACCTTAGATATCAGTTATAATAATTGATAGTACACATTAATAACAACCGTTCCCTCTGTTATTTGTACAGTTGAGATACGTTACTAGTTACTGTGCGAAAACAGTAACTAATACTGACTGTCAGGTATCAGATACTGTGAGAATACTTTAAACGATACTGTGAGGTTTGCTAGTAGGAAATGTGGGCACATTAGGGTATACCGTGATTATCAGTTATAACAACTGTGTCTCCATTAAAAGTAACTGTGCCTTACAGGTTTAGGTACATGTTTCCACAGTAACATGCAGTGACCGCACATTACCTAGTACTGTGAGACTCAGTTACCATAACGTATTGTCACAGTACCGGGTACTATAGAAGCTATGTTGTAAGTACTGTAAGCGAACTTTATCCGGAACTGCTCATTCGCAGTGACAGGTACCTGTTACATCACAGTAATTACTGGGTACTCAACCCAGTAATTACTACTGTATATCGTAATGTTCAAACATTAAGCTAGACAGTAGTAATTACTGGGTTGAGTACCCAGTAATTACTGTGATGTAACAGGTACCTGTCACTGCGAATGAACAGTTCCAGATAAAGTTTGCTTACAGTACTCATTCGTAGTGACAGGTACTATTCATGATGATGTACCTGTAATTGCGAATGAACAGTTCCCAATGTCGTAATATTTAATATTACGATACAAAGTAGTAATTACTACTGTATATCGATATTATTAAACAATATCCAATGTATAGCATTATTTCAGTAGCAGTGTGGAATTTCAGTAAAAATGCAAAAACTCGTAAGAATTATATTTATTTTTTAAGATTATTATATTAGATTACAATTATCTATATTAAAAAATATGTAGGTAGGTACTATAAAAAAAAAGTATCAAAGCAAAAGAAAGAGGAAGAATGAAGAGAGGTGTGGTGGTGGTGAGGAGGAACACACCACACCTAAAAACCAAAATACTGTTTTTCTCTCTTAATTTGACAGATAATATTATGATATGCTACATGATAATAATATTCATAATTTCAATATTTACCAACTAAATATGTAAGTATGCTTAAAATACATTAGTGCCTTTTGACAAAAAAGTACTTAAAATGTATTTAATATTTAAACTTAAATTATACATATATCCACAGCCTTGATAATATTTGGCATTTCATAAACAATATTGTCGACAATCACATACCTGGCTGAAATTTTTTTCAGAGGGCCTGCAACTATTATGTATGGCTGAATTATTAATCCTAGATGTAAGTACTTTTCCTGACGTATTTGCTGCTGTTCTTGAAGCTCTTGCTCTTCTTCAATATGAAGGATGAAGTTCTCGCGCAGTTCTACCGCTGACCTTCTCTTTTTCTTTATGTAAATAGGTCCGAGCAGATGCGGAATTAGCAGAAGAACCGCAAGATTGCTCGTCTCAGAATCTGGGTCTGAAAAAATAAAAGAAATCATTTAGTACCTAAAGTAATTAAAAAATATGTTCGAAAAATAGTTTTAAGTATTATTTTGTACTTGATTGACTCTTAACTGTGATACGAAAATAGCTGGAGTAATAAAATGTATTTATGGTTACAAATACGAGTAGGCACTTCCAATTTAACAAATCGAAAAATCCCCGCTGAATAGAAAATGGAAAGTGACATGATGTATAACCTAAAAGATAAAGGTGTAGTTTTCATATTTGTAATATACAGGTTGTTAGGTTATACGAGGGACACACTTTGAGGGGAGTTAGTACTCATGAAAATGAGCAACTTTTACTATGGGGCCGAACCTGAAATCGCAAAAAAAAATCTGCTGTTCAGTACATTTTAACGAGCTATGCAAACATAAATGTAGAAAACGGCTGATTTTTTTTTCGCGATTTCAGGGTTGTTCCCATATTAAAAGTTGTTCATTTTCATGAGTACTAACTCCCCTCAAAGTATGTCCCTCGTTTGACCTAACCTTCTGTATATTTATTTTTTTTAAATAAATTTTAGACTATTTTAAAACAAATTACATTATACCCGACTGCATTTTAAAATATGTAGTAACTGAAAAGTAATAAACAAGCTGTCAATTCTACAATATAAAATATTAATGTAAAATTTTGTGTGTGCATGTATATTTGTAACTTATTGTTATAATATAATATGTAACGAATTTTGATAGAATTTGATATGGACACAACTTAGACCTGTTGGATTGACACAGGCTACTTTTATTCCCAGTAAGCTCGATTAACACCGCGGGGCGCAGGTAGTCTAGTAATAAAATAAAAATTACACAAAAACAACTCACCACGAGAGAGTTGTTTCAACTCTGCCAGGTATGTGTTCTTTCTTGAGATCTTGTCAAATGCCGCAAGCAACTTTACTTTGAGCAGAGGGAATTTGTCATCGAATGCTGTTTCGTTTCCTGGGTACCAAGCATGAAAGTCGGCAATTAGCTGAAACCAAAATACTGTGATAATAGGAACCTATGGTAATATTGTACTAAGTTTTTCAAATTACCTATACTAATGTATAATTTTATGTAGTTCATGGCTCTCGGGGATCTTGATTAACTTAATCTTAATTTGTTCGGCCGATTTGGTTTAATGAGTCACCTCATTAACATAAAAACATAAGCAGACACAAACTTTTGCTTTTATAATATTAATTAATATGATAATAATACATACCAAGGTATAACCCCGAAAGCGTCGAATGCAGGGAAATTCCTGGATGTATGATTCTCTTTCATTTGATAAAATGCGTTTTAGTCGTTCCTTGTTAGTTTTGTCCCATTTTTCTGCACATGAACTGTAATCATGAACATTGCTTTTTAGCCATTCTATCATTTCCTGTATCTCCTGGCTAGTGTCGTCGTCATTGTCAGCAGCAATCAAGTCATCAAAATGAGTTGTAGACCTCTCGCTAGATGGTTTCAGTGGTAATATTTTTTCAAGTGAACGACGTGCCCGTGGTTCAAAGACTTTGTTGCGGCCATTGGGTTTCATAAAATAAATGCTGATATTTTCTTTTGGAAACACTTTCTCTGTAAGTAAAACAAGTACATAATTAAAAAATGTGGGAATTTAGGAGTCACTACATAATATATTATACTTATTGTCTATATATAATATGGTTTCACAAACTGATTTACTGATTTGGCGTATCAAATGAACCTACGTACATTTGTGCTTGTAATTAATAAGTAATTTAAACTTACTTATTTCTTCTATCCAAGTAATATAATATGTTTCGGCTGTTACGGGGGCCTTCGGATTTGCCCTAAGTGTGTGTGTAGCTATTTCTCAAACTAGTATACCTTACGGTTTTGTTCTCCCAATGGTTGTTGCCTTTCTTTTAGAAGCTGCAGGCCATCAGGAGTCTTTTCAAACAGCGTTGCGAGACTCTGAAAACAGGGAAGATTGTTAATATATGTATATGAGAGTGTACTCTTAGTAGTCTTAGACTTATAATGGACCTTATAAGGACCTAGTTTAGAATTAGTTTAGTCTTAGTTTAAACTTAGTTCAATTTTAGTTTTAGACCGCCTCATTGGCCTAGTGTTTAGTTTAGTGTATTTATTGATAACGCAGCTAGTAATTAAACAAAATTATTAAAATTATATCCCAGTTGGGAGTTAGTTTGAAAGGCGTTTGACCTAAAGCTCCACCCAAACACGAAAAATATTAGGTTGGTACAGGGCCACTATGAATAGTGTTAATTGATAGATAACTTACATCAAGACATAGGGGACATGGAATTTGCATGACAACGAGGTGCTTGGTGATGATAATGCCGAACTGATTGGTGAATTTGTAAGTCCACCAACATTCTCTCCGTACACTTCCTTGTACAGAACCTTGTTCTCAAGATTGTCATAAATCTGTAAAAAAACATTTATGTTCACAAAAAATTGATGCCAAGGCGTGACTATATTTTTTTACATAAATTATTGTGTGCTTACTTTACTACACCACTCAGTTACATAGGAATTTAGCTTGGAAGCATTTCCACTTCAGAAGCGCTCTTTTAAATTTGGCTTGTGGGCCAATAGCTGGTATTAGCTCCCGGATTTGCTCATCATCGAGCAAAGAAAGCGCCTCTAAGTCAACTTCATGTTCTGAAATAACAAAGATTTATAATTAAATTAATTACAGTCTTGCATACAGATACAGACAGCATTCTTAACACAGATTTTCATTAGCAAAATTTATTAGTATACTTTATTTTACGTTACGCACTCGACAGTCTACCTACTGTGCAGTCAGTAGCTCGCAACACATGTAAACAGTTTATGCCAGTCAAGCTACTGACCTGCACGAGTAGGTAGCTATACCTAGGTAGGTACACGATGCAAGCAGTTCTAACACGACTGCGTAGCGTACTTAAATGTAAGTACCTAGGTAAAGTATAAACCATAAAGCCATAGGTACATAACATAATAAACATAAAATCTTATTCAATTTGGCCCTAAAATTGGTAGGAACGTACTTTCAAAGTAGGTAGGTACATAAAACTTAGTTACTTACCAATAAATTTGTCGAGATATTTCTCAAAGCCCCACTCCTTTAATAAACATTCCATATCGTTCATGGAGCACGCACAGACTTGGTAAACTGCGTTGTCACTATTTGTTTGTTTAATATTTTTGTGATTTTTACACGATCATGCGAATCACGGCTACGCTACGCCTGACACAATCACACAACGGAAGCGAACTGATCAACTGACTGTTTGTTTGGTGGCGCGGCAGTCGCCGACGCGCGCGCATCGCATGTCGCGCTAGGGATGTGTATTTTCTAAACATTATCGATTCTATAATTATAAGAGCAAGGTAAAAATTTGGCGTGTTTTAAAACAACTACATGAATGATATGATTTTATTTCTGTAAGTAGGTTTGTACAAACACTTTTACACGTCAATCATATTTTTTTTTAAAACTAGATGGGGTCCTAACTGACTATTCTGAGAAGAAAGACCGAAACAAACTCAGAAGTCACAGTCTCTTTTAAAGTCCAGACAAAATCTTGGTCAGATCGTGTAACTTACATAAAAACCGAATTCAAATTTCTATTGCACGATATCTAGTTAAAATTCGCGTCTAATTTAGTTTGATCACACATGGTACCTCTTGCTTACGCATGTTGCCACGGAAACCATTACATAACACCAGTGATTGTGAAAATTATCATGATTGTGTAGATGATATTTGAGATACGTAATACGGCACACGTTAATTCCTCAAAATCAACTTTTAGACAACAACAGAAGAATCATCAAAATCTATTGAGAATTGGCGAAGATTTATTATCTATTCATTATTTATAGGTACAATATTGATAGAATTTTCATAATCGGTCTTTAATTGACGGAGAAACTGACGAACATCTATAAAAAATACATACAGCCGAACATAGAACCTCTTTCTTTTTTAAAGTTGGTTAATTAAATAGGACTTAGTACTATGGACTGTTAAATAGATATAACAGTTGTTATTTCAATCACACTAATATGATAAAGCTATAATCGACATCGAAACTCGTGATGAGGTGAGGTGAGTACCTACCTACATCACTAAATCACGATGCAACGTGCGTCCACGCCCCGCGCCCCGCTCCCTTCCCAATCACGTAGACAGTTATTTTAAATGTTTTGCTATGAATATGATTTAATGCTAATGTTTTAAACATTTAAGGCGAAAGGCCATAAAAATACTTTTCTTTTGTTTAGGTACTTTAATTAGGCAGAGATGCGAAATTGCTCTTGTTACATAGGTAGGTATAAGAAAGAGTAGGGCCTGATATCTAAGTAAGTATATAGCCTTTAGAGGTACCTACCTAAAATGCCAAATATGTACTAACCTAGCAGAGTCTGATAAATCTAGAGATGCATCGGGTAGGCAGGTAAGTAATATCAGTGCTCCGCTGTCACTCGCGCTCTCTTTTAAGTTAGGTACCAGGTAATACCTATTACATAGGTACCTACTTACATATAGTTAGTTACGTACAGTTTTCTTACCCCCAATTTGCAAGCTGACAACAGCTACCTACCTAGTGGATTTTTATGCTGCAGTAGGTAGGTACTTAAAAATATAAAAACTATTTACAGCGTATTAGTAACCTAGGTACATGTCTTACCTAATGAAAAGGTATATCTGGGGTCTGGGGGCACGGGAGCGCCCCGCCAAGACGAGCCAAGCGAAGCGCAAGGGCACTACTACCTTTTCTCGAAGCACTTCGACGTATTTTTGAACCTTCATAACTTGGGTTTGGATTATACCAGATAATCAAAATTTTCAGGATATGATGTCAGTTGTTGACTTATTAAGTTTCAGTTGCATAGCTCTTATACTTTAGATTTTATTGATATCTAAAATACCCCGATTTCGTCACTGACTCACTGATTCACTGACTCACTGATGATCATCAATATTCTAAGGGTCTTTCTGAAGTCCTAGAAAGCTGAAATTTGGTATGTAAGCTAGTAATAGTACACAAACAACAAAAAACTCTGAAACTTGGAACTTTTACCCTCCAACCTCTTAAAATAGGGGATGGAAGTTTGTACGAGACTTCCGCAAATTTTGATGCTAGAGTTCTGAAAATTGATATAGGGACTCCTTGTTATAAATAATAAAATACGTATTTCAGGATTTTCAGTAAATACCTAAAGCCCCCAAAAAAAATTTTTTTTTTCATAAGCAACTTTCAAAAAGATGTGAAATCCCACCAAAAACATTTTCATGTAAAATGTTGCCAAGACGAGACCACATATGGCTCGCACTGTCAAAAAGTTATCAGATCTCATGTAGAGCCAAGCTTCTGACTCTACACGCCCTAACTTCACAAACTGTACACCTTAGTCAAAATATGTGGCTTGGCCGTTTCGCTACCATCGTAAGGTGAAAAATTTATTCACTGTTCATTACTTTTCTGTTATACAATAGTTCTTGTAGTAACGAAACGGCCAAGCCTCATATTTTGACTAAGGTGTAGAGTTTGTGAAGTTAGGGCGTGTAGAGTCAGAAGCTTGGCTCTACATGAGATCTTATAACTTTTTGTCAGTGCGAGCCTTAAGTGGTCTCGTCTTGGCAACATTTTACATTAAAAGGTTTTTGGTGGGATTTCTAATACTTATACAAGAAGTAAGAATATTTTCTTTAATATAATAGGTATGGTTACATTAGGTATTGGTTTTGTAACAATATTTTGATTTAAAAGAGTGTCCATTGAGTTTCTCCTTCTCCATAGAGATCTACGCTAGGGAATGGGCAACCAGGGCAACTACAGTACTTTCTCAAGTTATTATGCCTTGTGTTGTGACTGTGACTGTAGCTTTGTTTTATTGTATTTTTTAACATTCAAAAGTATTTTACATTTAATGGTCAAATTGAAATAAATGCTTTTGAGTTTGAGTTTGATAGTAGGTTATTACCTATTAACTGTTTAGCTCCTTACTGTAAGCTATAAAATCTGTTCAGAAGCAGTAAAAATAATTGCTACGATATCAGTTAAGCCAGAAAACGGAAATACTTAAAAGAAACTGCTTGTTTCAGTAACTGTTAAATGTTCAAACAATAGATATTAACTGTTTAGCTCCTTACTGTATGCTACAGGAACTGTTCAGACGCAGTAAAAATAACTGCTACAATATCAGTAAAGCTTCAATACGGCAATACTTAAAAGAAACTGCTTGTATCAGTAACACTAAAATTTTCAAACAGTTGATTTTAACTGTTTAACTCTTTACTGTATGCTACAGGAACGGTTCAGAAGCAGTAAAAATAACTGCTACGATATCAGTAAAGCCTGAACACGGCAATACTTAAAAAAAACTGCTTGTATCAGTAACAGTTAAATGTTCAAACAGTTAATTTTAACTGTTTAGCTCCTTGCTGTATGCTACAGAAACTGTTCAGAAGCAGTAAAAATAACTGCTACGATATCAGTAAAGCCTGAACACGGCAATACTTAAAAAAACTGCTTGTATCAGTAACAGTTAAATGTTCAAACAGTTAATTTTAACTGTTTAGCTCCTTACTGTATGCTACAGAAACTGTTCAGAAGCAGTAAAAATAACTGCTACGATATCAGTAAAGTCTGAACACGGCAATACTTAAAAGAAACTGCTTGTTTTAGTAACTGTTAAATGTTCAAACAATTGATATTAACTGTTTAGCTCCTTACTGTATGCTACAGAAACTGTTAAGAAGCCATAAAAATAACTGCTACAATATCAGTAAAGCCTCAACACGGCAATACTTAAAAGAAACTGCTTGTATCAGTAACAGTTAAATGTTCAAACAGTTAATTTTAACAGTTTAGCTCCTTACTGTATGCTACAGGAACTGTTCAGAAGCAGTAAAAATAACTGCTACGATATCAGTAAAGCCTGAACACGGCAATACTTAAAAAAACTGCTTGTATCAGTAACAGTTAAATGTTCAAACAGTTAATTTTAACTGTTTAGCTCCTTACTGTATGCTACAGAAACTGCTCAGAAGCAGTAAATATAACTGCTACGATGTCAGTAAAGTCTGAACACGGCAATACTTAAAGGAAACTGCTTGTATCAGTAGACGTTAATGTTGAAACAGTTGATATTAACTCAAACTCAAACTCAAAGCATTTATTTCAATTAAACCATTTTACAGGCACTTTTGAATTGTCAAGAAGTAGGTCAGTCAGAAAAATGTGAAGCTAGTTGCCCATTCCAAAGCGTAGGTACCTATGGAGAAGAACGGACAAGAAACTCCATGGACACTCTTTTTAAATCATATTTTACAAAAATATTAGTTACATCATTACTTTTGAATTTATAATTAAATAATGTGAGAACGATGTAAAAATAAACAAGACGTATGCGTTAAAAGCGTCCAGAGTACAACAAATAGTACTAAAACAATCCAAAAATAAAAATAAAATAATTAAAAATAAGCCGAGGCAGCTAAGTGATGACCAGCCCCAACTGACGGCGCCCGTTCACGAACATGACGCATAGATCAGCACCATTCAGCTCAACCATTTTGAAGGGAGCTAAATGATCCAACATACACGCCACCGTCAGCGAGACATTTGTGTGAGCATGACATACTATCAGCCGCCAGGGCACATTCAAGTCAATGAAAGACATATTACCCGGTAAATGGTAAAATAAGGTATAGTACTTACATAGAACTCACATCTGTGCTATGCAATTATACAATACAAATGAAATTGAGTTTATACAATGCAAAGATAGTCTTACAATCTTCAGCAGCTCCAACAGTATTTTCAGGTGTCAATCAATTAGTTGTGGTTGTGGAGCAGGACCAGCATTGAGCCAGGCATTTTTATCAGCTATGTAATCCCCTAACTTATAATATGCCTGACTGCATAGTGTGCGTTTTATACAAGACTTGAATTTTGTCTCATTCAGTTGAAGAATGTGGGGAGGTATTTTATTATAACATTTTAAACAGTACCCCATAAAAGATGAGTCTACTTTAGCCAGTCTGAAACCTGGTTGAACTAATAGGTCCCTATTTCTAGTACTATAATTATGTCTTTCACCTTTTTTACTAAAAAGATGTAAGTTTTTTCTTACATACATGATGTTTTCGTAGATATATTGACAAGGTACCGTCATGATGTTAATTTCCTTAAACAGTTCCCTCAGAGAATCGCGCCTGCGGAGGTTATATATGGCTCTGATGGCTCTTTTCTGCAGAATAAAAATAGAATCGATGTCTGCAGCCCGTCCCCAAAGTAAAATACCGTAAGACATGACACTATGAAAGTAACTAAAATAGACTAGTCTCGCGGTATCGACATCAGTAAATTGACGGATTTTTCTGACAGCATAAGCTGCTGAACTTAGCCGTCCTGCAAGAGATGTTAAATGAGGACCCCATTGTAGCCTTGAGTCGAGCGTGATTCCTAAGAAAACAGTTTTATCGACGAATTCTAGTTTCTCTTGATTCAATATTATCTCACAATCACTACCTTTGACATTTGGTAAAGAAAATCTTATGCACTTAGTTTTTTTTTCCATTTAATACTAAATTATTAGCAGTGAACCAATTTTGGACCTGCAGAAGGGCGTTATTTACGTCGTCAAAATTTGTAGCACGTCTATTTACCTTAAAAATTAAGGAAGTGTCATCAGCAAATAACACCATTTGTGGTTGATTTTTTAATAAATGGAGTAGATCATTAACATACACTAAAAAGAGGAAAGGACCCAATATCGAGCCTTGTGGCACACCCATTTTTACTTTTAAACCATATGAATTGACACCATTTATTTGGACTTGCTGTTGTCTATCATTTAAATAAGAACTAACTAAACTGAGCGCAAGTTTTCCAAGTCCGTAATGCTCAAGTTTCAAAAGCAAGGTTTCGTGATCGACGCAATCAAATGCCTTAGAGAGGTCACAAAAGATTCCAATGGCGTCTTGGGCCTCTTCCCACGCGTTAAAAATGTGTTTTAATAAGGTTACACCAGCGTCAGTCGTACAACGTCCTTTGGTGAAACCAAATTGCTGATCGTGAAGGATTTTATTCATGTTAAAATGATTGAGCATCTGATTAAGCATTATCTTTTCGAACACCTTACTGAAAACCGGCAACACGGATACGGGTCTATAATTATTGGTGTCTTTACTGTCCCCAGATTTGAAAAGTGGTATTACCTTACTGTATTTCATTAAATCGGGGAAGATTCCTTGATCAACACACAAATTAAATACTAAGGCTAAGTAAGGTGCAATAGTCTCAATTATGGAGGCACAGACTTTAATGGACATTCCCCAAAGATCTTCGGTCAATTTGATCTTAATTTGCTTAAAAGCTTTTATTATTGAAGCGGGGTTTATATGTTTAAATTGAAATTCAACCGGGCAGGCTGGAACGTTCGCTCTTAATAAATCAATTGATACGTCGGATGAGGAATTTAAGGCTTCCGTCGTTTTTGATGGTATATTAGTAAAGAAATTTACAAATTCCTGAGCTACTTCTAAGTTAGAGCTTATGGCACCACGTGAAGTCTCCAATGTGTAATCAGTGTTTCGTTTTTTATTCCTACTAGTTTCGTTATTTATAATTTTCCAAACTGTTTTTATCTTATTTTCTGCTGATTTGATTTTATTGCTAATGTACAGGGCTTTGGCTATTTTGCAAGTACTTCTAAAAAATTTGGAATATGTAGCAACATACTTGCTGAAAGTTTCAGTATTGATGTAAGGCTTAAGGCCATACAGCTCGAAAAGTCTTTCCCTACTTATCCTAATACCTCTAGTTGCCCAGTCACTAAAAACAAAATTAGGGCAAATGTTTTTTGTTTTCTTTTCAAAAGTTGTATTAAATTGAGTGTGCACTACTGAAAAGAAATCCTCGTACAATTTATTAGCATCATCCCTATCATGGCCCAGATCATTTAACTTATTATTTAGGGTACTATTGAATCTATTTAGTTTACCAGTCGTTATTGGTCTAAATTGAATTTGCACTTTTTGCAAAGGTGTTTTAAACTTAAAAGATACCGTTTGTCCACTATGATCAGACGGCAGATAATTTACGATGGCTTTATCTAAATAATCACAATCGCAAAAGACATTATCAATACAAGTAGCAGAAGTTGGAGTTATTCTAGTAGGTTCTGCAAACACATTATATAAATTGAACGATTTAAAAAGGCTTAATAATCTACTGCTATTAGAATTATTTTCCAAAATATTAATATTAAAATCCCCACAAATAATTGCGGCTTTGTTATTGGATGCAAGTTTCGCTAAGACATCTTCCATTATTGACTCAAATAAAGAAAAGTTCTGATAATTAGGGGGTCTGTAAACGCACACTATGACATGGTTATCTAGCTCAACACAGGACAGTTCGATGCAATGTTCAACTGATAAACCCACTATGTCATTTCGTTGCTTGGATTTTAAACATTTTTTTATCAATATTAGAGAACCTCCACGCAGCATAGATTTACGGTTAAAACAACTGCCCACACTATAGTTCTCAAAATTAATTAACATTTGGTAATCCTTTAACCAATGTTCAGTACAACAAACAATGTCAAACTTTGTTTTTTCTAAAAACATTTCAATTTCTAATAATTTGGAAGAAATGCCTTGAATATTTTGATGAAATACTGTCAAGGCATTCTGCTGATCTCCTTTTTGATATTTACATAATTTAGAGCAAGAAGATACCTTGTTGTTGTTAGGTATAAGAATATTATTACTGGTACCTTCTGTTGTCTTACAAACTAGTTTAAATGATTATCCGGAGTTACTCCCAAGACTTCAATGTCAACTGTTTAGCTCCTTACTGTATGCTACAGAAACTGTTCAGAAGCAGTAAAAATAACTGCCTACGATATCAGTAAAGCCTGAAAACGGCAATACTTAAAAGAAACTGCTTGTTTTTGTTACCGTTAATGTTTAAACAATTGAAATAACTGTTTAGCTCTTTTACTGTATGCTACAATAACTGTTCAGAAGCAGTAAAAATAACTGCTACGATATCAGTAAAGCTCTGAAAATGGCAATACTTGAAAGGAACTGTTTGTTTCAGTAAACTTTAATGTTCATCCAATTGAAATAACTGTTTAGCTCTTTACTGTTTTTGCCCATTTCAGTGCACGGTTAGTAATCAATTATTTTAACATAAAAATAAGTTTCCTGTACCGTTTTTTTTTTTACTGTACAACAACAGTAAAAAGTCACGTTTTATTTTTTTCAGTGTAATGTTCCCAAGTTCTAAGATCTATTTGCACCAAAACCAGAGCAGTTAATATATAGTGTTACCACTCACTTGGGAATGTAAACTCTATCATATTAATCGAGAAGTTTAATAGAAACTTTTGAAAATCTTGCACAGTCTTAGTAACGTCACTTTAGATTTAATAATTTAGTCGTTTGACGAGACGAATAAATTATCTATAATCCCTTTATCATCATCATTTTAGCCGAAAGACGTCTACTGCTGGACATAAGCCTCCCAAAGCACCTCCACCTCACCTTCTCCTTTCGGTTCTGTACTTCACCAGGTCATCAGTCCACCATGTGGCCTTCCAATGCTACGTCTTGCGGTACGGGTCGCCACTCTAGATCCTTTTTCAGCCTTCTAATTATCTCTAAATTCTTGCGCAAAAGGAACACATAAGGTGCCATTGGAATAACTCATCATTACTGGAGATCAGATTTGAAACAAATGCATCCATACTAATATTATAAATTCGAAAGTAACTCTGTCTGTCTGTCTGTCTGAATGTTACCTTTTCACGCCTAAACCACTGAACGGATTTCGATAAAAATTGGCAGAGAGATAGATTGCATCCCGGGGAAGGACATAGGATAGTTTTTATCCCGATATTCCCACGGGATCGGCACTTATGCGGGTGAAATCGCGGGGCGCTGCTAGTGTTTATATAAATGCATTTGTATAATTTGGTAAAATTAATATTTTACCTCAAATCTACTGATCGTTGATATTTGAGCATGCTTTTTAACATTTTCACTACTTATATCGAATCCTTAAAACAATTCTGCTGCTGCAACAGTGTAAAGTCACAATATAATGAAACGTGGTTCCATTGGTTTTTATTGGGCACAGTTCCAATCCGAATCCCAGTTTGTTGACATTTTTAGGTACAGCAAAACATTCGTTTAATAATGGATAGAAATTCTGACTTGACCAATATTTCTGTTGTTATCATGATTATCTTTACCAATAATGTGAAAACATACATAAATACTCATCTTCTTCTCATGAGAATAGGCAGAACTGCAGAACGCCACCTGCTACGATTCTTACATAATCCTTTTGCTTCCGTTGCGCCGGTGGCGAGCACTACGCGCCACAGGGGCAATTCTGATAGATAATGTATTTGTCCAAAACATAAGTATACACACACATGGCATGCAAGATGTTACATAAAGTTAAAGCACAGTCATGTTTTGCTTTAACGGCGTACAAATATAAACAGGTAGGTCATTTTTATTAGTAGGTTTGTCCATTATTCAAAGCAATTAAAATATCAAATGAGAAAAAAAAATAAACAATCAAATTATAATAAATATACTACAGAATAGTGTCATCAACTTGTCATCGAAATGTAAGTCAAAAAGTCGAAGTAGTTAGGAATAAAAAATCTACATATTATTTCACACAAGTCAGATCAATTTACTTGACATCAATAATGAATAAAAAAATAGCATTCTGATAATTTTAAGAACGTTTAGTCTGGGGACCTAAAAATGCCACTTTGGAGAATCATAAAAAGATAACATTATGAATTATAAAATGGGGAGACAGTCCGGGTTTTTCTTTTTTTCGCTGACTACGTAAGTACAATCAAAGAGATTGGGATTGGATTGATTGGAATTTTAGCACAGACAAAAAAAAATTACTGAAAAATGCTTCACCAATGGGATTTGATACGATTAACTTAACAGTTAACTGTCTATTATGTTATCCTTTTATGATTCTGCCAAAGTGGCCTTTTTAGGCCCCCTGATCTCAGTCTCAATTTGTCAAAAATACCTCTACAGTTGTTTTATCTCACGAAAGCGGGTGAGCCATACTTGTAGTTGTAATGCGTCTAGACACGCGCACTTGTGTGCGTAACTACAGGTAGCGTTAGCAAGCTCATCGCATTTTTCTTTCTTCGTACCTTCCATGCTGACGGTATTCGATAAATAATTTTGGCGCGGACCAATAAGCACTAGTGATTCGGCCGGCGATTCGGCCACGACTGGGCGCTCCTGAGCTTACGCACGCAAAGACAGTGTGCATGTACACTTACACACACAACTATGGGTCACCCGCTTTCGTGAGATAAAACATCTATACTAATCTCCATACATTTTTGACAAGAGTTTGACATTTGTTTGTCGCCGAGATGAGACTGCGACAAGAGTTTTAACGTTAAAATTACGAGAATTGGCCTTCTGATCTTTCTGAAGAACATCACCAATAAGGTTACATAAATATAGACGTAATAATAATAAATGTCAATGACCTTTTATTCATACGTTTGAATAATCACAGTGAAGGACCCATACGTTATTGAAGAAGGATACGAAAATAAAGATATGGCGCCAGAGAATATTATCCTTGGTCGTGATTCACAGTCTTACTCTTGAACGAACTTGGGTTAGGGTAAATAAATCGCTTTACTGAATTAATACCGGGAATTATAATATTTAACTAGCTGTGCCTCGCGGTTTCAGCCGCCGTTTAATTAAAATAAATCGGATTATTTATAAATTACTACATTTTCGCTTAGCTTCTTTTTGACTTTTTATATTTTTTCTCGGTTCCTAAGGGATATACTGTAATTTTAAATAGCCAATAACGTTCCTCAAGAATTGGGCTATCAAATGCAACAAGAATGTTTCAAATCCGACTGGTAGTATCAGATTAGCGGGTTCAAAGAAACAAAGAAACTCTTCAGCTTTATTATTAGTATAGCTTCTGCCCGCGACTTCGTACGCGGATCCTGTTGGTTATGCCAGCGACAACGGGGTAGTCAAAATCGAAGATCTGAAACGTCTGATGTCGAATTCTAAGAACCCGGGGACTGGATAACAACGGGATGCGCGAGACGATTCGAGACGTCATTTTCAGGCAATAATGAACCAATAGGGTGGTAAACTTGGCCTTGCACTTTGAATGTTGGCATAAATGGGCCTTCTGAAATCTGTTTCGCAACAAAAGATGTCATTTGAAAGGCATTATTGTACGAACGTATGTTGTCCAAGAAATGTTTTGACTGTGATGGTCACCGATTAGCAGTGATCTTAATATTTCTGGAGGATTTTGTAATATTTCAATATAGCAACACATACCGTTTGTTTCTTTTTGCTATTTAACAGCTTCACAAAAAGTAAAATTTTTAACCATACCTCCGATGGCGGAAATGTGGCGTAGTCAATCATAGGAGTATACGTAAATGCACTCCGTTCCTTATCAACCCAAGGAAGGTCGCCATGCCCTACGGCTATATCTTGAGACACATCCGATTCTTCAGATGATATCGACATTCTGTTCAGAGAATGTCGAAGTCGATCAGAATTCAAACGTTCGTTGCGCTCTTCTTGATCTGTCTCTTCATGCCGTACTCCAGCAATTCTTTCTTTCTCACTTTCTGATTATGAATATTTTGTTGTGTGCGTGTTCGGAACAATGTATGATAATCTCACCGTATCAGCGGTCAGTCGCGCATCATATTCTTCACTGGTCTCTAGAGATCTGGATGTAGATGCGTAAATACGCTGAGAACGCAGGCGTGCTTCGCGATCCGAAGAGGTTTCCACGGAGCGAGTTGCAGCCTGATGTTCTCAAACAGCATCAAGTCTCTCCTGACGCTCTTCGGTAGATTCTTGGGATCTTATGATCCTCAATCTTTTAGCTCCTTTGGAACATTGGGAAAGATTTGACCTCTTTCTAGGCATGGTTATAGTTTTATTATGAAGATACCTGATCAATTAAAATCTAAGTGACTGCTCCCCTACCAAGGGTGCCCAGACACGGGATCGTCTGGCGCCCATGTGCTGGTTTGGTCCCTGGGGTGGTCACGGCGTGCTATGTGTTCTGGTGCGCCGGTGATGGGGAGTACTCCCCAGCGGAGGGTCCGGTGACGGACAGCCGCGGCGGGTTCACGGATGAGTGCTAACGCGTGCCCATGTTCCCGCCGTAAGCGGCAGAGGAGGACACAGTGGAGTTTTAGTGGGTTAGAGTCCCACATAACTGCACTATCTCCCCGTGGTAGTGCACAATGCATGAGCATTTCTTCCCGTAAAAAATAAATAAATGGGAGTTTTGGCCAGTAGAGTCAAATTTTCAATGATATACCATCGTCATCGAAAATCAGTCCTAAACTGTTACCGCCTTCACCGCGTGGAGGTGAAATTAGTGATAGCTTTGATTTCCACATCAGATGTTTCTGATCTTCGATTTTTATAAGTCAACAGGAAATGCCCATCAGACCGAATAACTTTTACTAAGACGTCATTCCTATGTGTTATGGTGTAGCTGGGCTCTTGGAGTTCCCCATCAGGTGTTCCAGATCTTCAAATTTATTCTCTCAGCAGAAAATCCTCATCACGTGGAACAATTTTTGCTATGGTACCATTTTTGTATCTCTTATAGTTAAGCTGGTCTGTTTCGGTTCTGCATCAGGTGTTCAAGTTTTCAAGAAAAATTATAGCCTGAATGTTGTCCAGCCATAATAACTATACAAAAAAAAAAAATCATTCAAATCCGTCCAGTAGTTTCGAAGATCGGACGCGCAGGCCCGAGGCGTGTACGTACTCTGATAGAATACCTTAACAAATGTTCGCCGTGATTCTTTAAATTGACATAACTTTTTTATTTATGAACCGATTGACATGAAATAAACACTAAATGTTAAGTTAAGCCTACTACAATATATTAGTGAAAACCGCATCTAAATCGAATAAGCCGTTTCAGATATTAGCGTGCACAAACAAACAGACAAACAGACAAACAGACAAACAGACAAAAAAAAAATTAATTACAATTTCGGGTTCGGCATCGATATAATAACAACCCCTGCTACTTTTTTTTTATATATTTCCATTGTACAGACACCACTTTTCTACAAATTTATTATATGTATAGATAGATATTTTGGGAGCTCTATGGAAACATGATTATAATCCTTGCAATATTTGCAGACCAATATGAGGTCGAGAATGTATAATTTCGTAGAAAATTGGCACTTGATACTGAATAGGGATAATCGTTGAAAGCCATTACGATATCGTTCCTAAAAATAACGCACCCACACGTATCTTTTTCAGAATAACTGCTATCAATATACTGGCCAGTGCCAAAATTGCAATAATTAAAGGAGTACCTTTTATCCAGAAAAAAAAACACTGTTCCCGAGGAAAAGAACAATAACTTTCGACCGCCACAATTGCTTTAGGACGCTAGATGGCGCTACCTGTCTTTCGAATCATGACTCATGACTTTTGTAAAAATCTCATCAAGTGCCAATAGTGCCAATTCCTAGCAAAAACAAACTCACTTTACCTAAATTTTCAAGGTATGATTTTTACAGAATCGACCGGCAGTATTCTAACAAAAATTACTAGGCCTGCATGAATTCGCGATAGTATTTTCATTATTAGTATTATGCTATTAATAATTTGGCACACAGATAGTTTATTATAACCTGGATTAACACATAGGATACTTTTTATCCCGGTAATACGTTTCCGTGGGATTTCCGACCTCCACGCTTGCGAAGCTACAAGCAAAAGCTAGTATAGGTTATAAATCGATTCTCCTTCCTATTCACATTTACGACACCCGCAAAAAGACATGTGCTACCCAAACCATTAAATCCCAAAATAGCTTTATGCACTTCTCAAAATCAACGTCCATCCATTAAATGTATTTTTCCAAATAATTACTTCAATCGTTAGCACTAATCTCTTCGAGATTTAAGAGAAAACATCCTCCGCAGCTGTCGTATGTTCCAAAGAGATATTTGAGTGAAGATTAGGAATATTTATGTGTCCTCGCGACAATCTTGATTGTGTGGCTTTAAGATTGGCGGTTAGGTACGGTGTGAGGAGGATTTGGAATAATCTTCTTATTTGAATGTATTTGAATTGCGACGCTGAGTTGATTGCTTTGTGCGAGTTTGTATGTTGCGTTGCTTCTTGATATGGCATTGTTAGAAACAAACACAGGTTTATTTGTTACAGAAACACGTGAAAGGAAGAAAAATATTTTGTTTAAGACACACACACGAAATATAATATACTTAATACACTATGTAATATTATATTGCTACAATTATGTAATAATTATATTACTACAATATATAATAAATATTGTGTAGTTTCATTACTTTTTAGAGATAAACAAGCAGCTCCATCGAGACTTGGCTAGTTTTTTACAGAATGTTTTTGGTGGGATACATATTAGGTACATTAAAAACAACCAAAAACAAACAAACAAAACACAAACAACTCTTTCAACTCAACTCAAATAACTATTTGGTTATATCTCAGTATAATGCTGCGGTATTAAAAAAATTAACACCACAGCGCCAGTACACAGTGCTGCCACGGACACATCTATGGACATCTTTAAATCCCAGCACGGGAATAAAAATATAAAAGATAATTAACTCATAAAGTAAAGACAATTAAAAAGCCTTTAAGCCGTTGGTTGGTGAGAGAGCAGGGGTGGCCCAGTGGCAAAAGCAGTAACTTACGAACCCAGGCAGGTGGTTTGTGTAAATTATTTCATTACAACTGCTCTCAAAACGGTGAAGGAAAACATCGTGAGGAAACCGGCATGTCCTAGAACTAAAAATGTTAAGACATGTGACATCTACCAAACCGCTCTAGGCACACGTGGTGGATTACGGCCCACTTCCTCTCACAGAGAGGAGGCCTGTATCCCAGCAGTGCCCGGCTGTCATTTCTTACATAGTTTCATCAATCTGCGAGATGTAGGTTGTAACTGAATGATTATTTGTTTGGATGTTTGTCGATAGTAAATTATATTTTTGAAAAAATATGATACGTTTTTAATACATTATATTAGATTAGATATTATGTTTCATGAACAAAAGCTTTCACTGAAAAGTAGTTAAACTCTAAATTAATACTTTATTTTGGAAACGTCTTTGAAGATCTGTGGCATACCTACCGTCGCGCCATTTTGAAAATGGCATAAAAAAACCCGTAAAGTGTCACGTTTCAGAGATATTAACGTTCAAAGTTGATCACATGACTCAATCATCCACTTGGAATTATATCTTAAGGGGATTACGGGACCTAAACGCAAAAAACGCAAGTTTTAGAAGCAATACAAGTATAAGATTGACTACAGTAAACAAAATCAAAAAAATATATAATATTCTTCAGGATATATGCTAGGTGGATAGTGTGTTGAAAACATAATACAACTAATTTGATACGATAGAAAAAATCATGAAGATACCTCTAAAAACATTCTTTTTACATTAAAAACCATAGTAATATACATACAATCGTTTTGATTTTTTGTCAGATTATTCTACAAGCAACATACTAAAGCACTAGTGTTTTAATTTTTTAGTCCAAACAATAGATTTTTTGTAAATAGATAATTGCTTCATATTTTGCAATAAATTAGCAGCGTTGTGTCATCGCGCTTCTCTTTCTTTTGAATGCAGTCCGACAGTGACCGCGCTTTAGGTCATGTAGTCCCCCTAAGAAATTGAAATATTTATGTTTCGTATCATTTAACTTTTCTACTATTCTTTAAATGACACGATGTCATTTAAAGACTTAAAATAATCATCATTATTCTTTTGATCAACTCCAAAGAGTTTTTGTTTTTACAAATAGAATATACATTAAGAAATAATGTTATTTTAGGGAGAGCATAAAATCTACAGGTTTGTATGAAAGTGAATGCATGTAGCGACGCCACAAAGACAGCACTCTCATACAAAAGACTTGATGTGAGAGACAATTTAGTTGCTGAGACAAAAATTGCTCGCGTGGCCGCCCTCCCTTAATCCGCTCGTCTCAAAGCCCCAACTAACACACGCTTCGTGTAAACTGTAAAAAGTAAACGCATCTTTACCTATACCATTTTATTACTTTTGACCAAAAATCGTAAATTCTCTTTATGGTTCTTTAAATTGTACAATGATCACATGTTCAGCATTCGAATTAGGATTTATACCTATTAGGTACGTTTTGTGTGTTTAAATTGCTTAACTTATTGCATTCTAGCCACCCGCCTCGGCTTCGCACGGTTTCTACAATTTGAAAAAACACAGAATTTTCTTTAATTTTGTTTGTTCAGCCTATTCTGTCCCACTGCTGGGCAAAGGCTTCGCCTGAGTCCTTCAAGGAGCTCTTTTCCCGCGCCACCTTGAACTTGCCCTCGTGGTACGCGTCCAAGTCATCTAGCCACCGCTTTCTGGGCCATCTTCAGGCAGCAATTGTGTGGAGACTTTCTCTATTATAAGTATGAGGAACAGGGTGTAAAGTTCACTCATACTCTATAGAAAAGGGAGGATCCTCCGACCAGACGGGTGTTGTGTCTGGCGGGCAACTGCCCGATGATTCATGTCGGGCCGTTGTATCTATGCTAATTGCGCGGTAAACTCTGCTTGCGCGATGCAGGATTTGCGTGACGTCAGTATGACGCGTGGTTCGCATGTGGCGTTGTAGATACCGCTACATCAGTAAAAATGCATTACACACACAAACCTTTCGGAAGACATTATCTAAATGATGGTGAAATACACGTCAAGATACGTTGCGTAGTTTAGAAGAATAACGCAGTCACACGGGCAGACAAGAAAAGCTACTTTAATTTATAATGTATTTTTTTTTATTGCTGAATGGGCCCGCTCTTGATCTCGATCACGCCTGTTGGAAAGCGATGGATGAGGTCTATGATGGAACGAGGGTGCCCAAAAGATGCCTAAGACACTGGAACTCCCACGCGTTAGCCCTACCACCTTCCTTAAGGGATGAATTGGCCAATCAAATAAGGTGTTGGGTGTGACTGTCGCGCTCGGTTCAGTTGAGTAACTGGCGGAACAAACTGCGCTACACGATCATGCGTCCCAAACACACAAACATACAAATATACAGATAGAAACCTACACATCATGTGTTTAGATACATATAATTATAGAAGGGAAAAGTTTTAGCTGATATAAGAAGTTTCCTAATCATTCTACTACAAGAATGATAGCTATCATTACGTCCAAACAAAGTTTGCATTTGTTTTATAATAATATAGTTTTTACCCGCAACTTCGTCTTTGTGAAATTTGGTGTGCCCTGACCCCATTGCATCGCATCGCCTGCCCGCGCTTTTACCTCGTTTTCGCTTAGCGTTCTTTCTGACTTTTTCTCTTTTTGCTCGACTCCTTAGGGTCCTAGTCTGATGTAATATAGCCTATAGCCTTCCTCAAGAATTGGGCTATCAAATGCAATAAGAATTTTTATATCCAACTGGTGGTTCCAAAATTAGCGCGTTCAAATTTTTTTTTTTTTTATAAAACGTTGCCCCACACTAGGAATTTTTCCTGTATTGTGGGTGCGTTTACAAACATTTAAATTCTCGTATACAAACAGCCAGACCCGGAACATCTACTTGTAGGTCATACAAATATTTGTCCCGTGCGGGAATCGAACCCGCGACGCGCAGCGCAGCAGTCAATCGGTTAACCACTGCGCCAACCGTGCCGTCACATCTAAGTATACATATACATATTTTGCTTGTACAGAAGCCAGCACATCAAGCTACCCGAAACTGTCAAATTTTCCCAATCAACTTTGAACCTTATGCTTTAGCGATAAAGTTGAAAATCTATTAAAGAAATTTGACAGATTGTAGTAGCTTGATGTGCTGGCGTCTGTACATATTATTTTTATTTTAATACTGTTAGCTTTTAAAATTATAAATTCTTTAATAAAATTTAAAGTATATACATACTTAGGTGTTCTTATAAATAACCCCTAAATTAATATACAAAAGTACACTATTATATTTCAACTTAGAACGAAAATATTTCAAAAATCTTACACCAAAAAGTTCGAATATCAAATCTCCACACACAAATTCTTGTAGCAAACGCAAATAATAACGGTACACGTATTTGGGAAAATATAAAGAGGGAATAAATTCTCCTCACAGATGGTTGTAGGCATAATCGAATATCGCCCACTATTGCCAACCCTAACATAAGTAAAGAAAGATGAATAGCAGATGCGACTCTAATTTGATGGATGTCGAAATTTGTCGTGGCGTTATGTTTGCCAAACTGAATGGGTGGAACACCGCCAAGATTAGGCCCGTTTGGTTGGTAATATGTGTCGGTTTGCGTGGGTAGTTTTATTTGCTAGGTTAGGCAAGGTCATGAATGAATGTGTGGGATGTTATCAGGTTTGGTATTTGATCCTAATTAGTATCTTTCAGTCTTACCAAAGTGTATCGTGTTACCCAGTAACTGGGTTGTGGAGGTTAGACAGTCATTCTATGTAAAATACTGATTAGACTGGAAGCCGACCCCAACATAGTTGGTATTCTAGGCAGATTGATTAAGATTGTTGAGTAGACAGAAGTTTCAGCTTAAAAACTGCAACAGACGATAATGAATGAAAATTATTTATGTGAAAAATATTAAGCATCGAGGAATGTTTGAACTGTAACTTCTTTTAAGCGTGCTGATGGCAATCTATACAAGTATACAGCCGGTCGATTCTGTAAAAATCTCACCGTGAAAACTTAGGTGAAGTGAGTTTGTTTTTGCTAGGAATTGACACTATTTACAGCTCACTCCACGCTCACTTCACCTAAGTTTTCACGGTGAGATTTTTACAGAATAGCACCGCTGCGGTGCTATTCTGTAAAAATCTCACTTCGGGCTTCTCACTATCCGTAGCGACTATCTAAACTACTCCCAAATTGGATTATTATATCCACGCTCTGATTCTTGCCAGCGTGCAATGGTTAATGTCTTGATGTCGAGCTCCGCATCATAAGCTAACCATAATTTACCATAGTATTTATGTTGTACCCACTCTCTCTCGCTCCGGACCATAACTTGCACCAGGGCAAGACGTGAGTCACGGGGGGAGTCAAACACCTCACTCCCCCCCCTCTGACCCGACGAGGCCCGCAGTGGCGGACCGGCACCAGTCGGGGGTTGCGGAAGGATCGTACGTTCCCGCGACCCCCGGCGTAGGTGTGGGATGGAACACCGGGGTGGTTTTTAGTCAGTAAGAGTCTGACAGACCCCGCCGCCCACCCCAGGGAGGCGGACATCCATGAGGATTTTCCACGCTGGAACAAAAAAAAAAAAAAGGGCAAGACGTGAGAGGTCGCCGCCGCTGCCGATCGCCTCTACGAGGACACGGCGGTGCATACTCCAACCTAGCTGGAGAGTATTCCTGCACTTCGTTTCCCGCGCGGCGTTGCTGCTGAACTTCGTGACCACCTTCGCTTGCGTCCAGGAAACTACGATCGAATATCTTTTTTTCTTATTAACACTAAAGCTCCCCGGGGTTACCCGCCCGTGCCGGACGGCGCGTACGTGTTCCACGCGCGCCTCAAAGAGATGTCAGCATCGAGGAGGGGCCCCATAGGGCCGAAGCCTGCCGGGTCAGCGGGATTGTCCCGAAAGGGTTATCGCTGGCCCGGAACATAAAGGGCTAAGGAAGGAACACGGGTGGGTTTTAGTCAGTAAGAGTCTGACACTCCCTTCCGCTCCACCCAGAGCGGGAGGGGTCATTTGATGATTTCCCATCCACAAAAAAAAAAAACTTCCCTTACCTTTTTATTATCTCAGGACAACATAGCTAATGTATTTTATATAAAACTAGCATCTGCCCGCGACTTCTTCCGCGTGAATTTTCATGTTTCCCGACCCACCTCGTCGCATCTCATCGCCTGCTCGCGCTATTACCTACTTTGGTTTTGCTTAGCGTTCTTTCTGACTTTTTTTATTTTTGCTCAGCTCGTAAGGGTCAAAGCGTGATGTTAACTTCCTCAAGAATTGGGATATTAAATACAAAAACATTTTTTTTCAAATCCGACTGATAGTTCCAGAGATTAGCCCCTACATACAAACTTACAAACCTTGCCTCTTTATAATATTATTATAGATTCATTTTAAAATATGTTCCAACGAGCCTAAAACCCGATTGCAATTAGGTAAAAATATTCGCTATTTTCGTTATACAATTTTATTCTAAAAATATCCTCAATTTGTTAAACTCTCCTGAAACTTTTTTTCTTTTCCTTATATTTATTTTTCCATCAATTTTCAAGTAACGAACCTCCGTTTTTTATAAAAATAGATTCTTTTATACATTTTATATTTGAATTGGATTAAAAAAAATATACGTTTTATATTAAATGTGGTAATTCCTTTTATTTTCGCCATACGTTTTATTTTCCATGTGGTGATTCCTTTTATTTTCGCTACACCGAGTGGATGTTGATTTACAGTCTTCTAAAAACAAATCAAATTAAAATATTTTATTCCACATATACCTACATGGGCACTAATGGAACGTCAGAAGCTAGGGGCACGGTTCCAGTTGGTCGTTTCCTATGGAGAAGAGCCCGCAAGAAACTCCACGGTCACTCTTTACTTATAACGGCTTTTACGATATAGGCTAGAATATAGAGACCATTTCGATTTGCATAAAGCCATCGTCCACGATGCAACCAATCATATTCCACTCAATAACGCGTTAGGGCTCCTACAAACAGGCGCGACACGCGATATAATCGCGCGCGACACAAAGGCCGCTCGTTGCGCGATTTGCGGTGCCTTTTTGTCGCGCGCAATTTTATGGCGTGACGCGACTGTTTGAAGGAGCCTTTAGTATATCTCGTCGTGAACGGATCGACATTGAAATACTAGTGCTGTGACGAGGCTGTGACATTCTGGCTATTCATTGATGATTTGAGTTTGTTAAATGTTACTTTTGAATAGCATCGTGGATAATGGGCCTTAAAGGTCGTTGTTTCCATCCAAAAATAGCTGAAATCGCTTATCGCATAGCGGCTTTAAAACAAAAAGAGATCGGTTAGGAATCCAATCATGCTGAGTGTTAACCGTTCGTACGAGCGCTTTCGAATTTCCCCAGCTTTTTCTCTATTTTAAACTATGGAATATTTCATAGGAATCGCTCCTACCTTTGGTTAAGTATTGTGAGGTCAAAGGATATGTAAATATATTTGCTATTATTCATTCAATTAATATTTTACAAAGAATGTCACATGGACGTTTTTCTCTCCTTTCCATCAACAAGTCTCCAAGGAGTTAGTATTGTGAACAAGAAAGCTGGATATTTATCAGGATATAATTATATAAAAGTGAAAAGTGAAGCCGTGGTACACGAAAATGAAATTCCTGATATTAATCGCAAGAAAGGGAATTTAACTCGGAACCTCCCGCTCAGCAGTGTCACTGGCGACCACTTCACCAATTAGACAAAGAAAAAAACCGAAAACTGTTTGCCCGACCTGGAAACCGTATTTAGAACCTCGCGCTCAGCAATCACACTTGCGACCTCTAGACCAAAGGGGGAGGAGGAAGAGTGATTCGCAAAAGAGTGATAACATTTTGGTTTGCCGCTACTGAAATCGCGAGGGAATCAAAATGCAATAAATCATATAACTGTCACTTCTTCCCCTCCGTATTAAGTTTCACGCCATGGAGGGTTGGCTTTTATGACCACACGGCTCCTTTAAATTACTGATCGACATTGATAGGGTATAACGACACACGACGCAGCTGTACGTGTCCAGACTGCACCACTCCACGAAAGTTGAGGAGATCGTGGAGTACATGCGTGTGAAGACCAACTGGACTTTGAGGGTCGAGAAGTTGGAGTCACGTCACAACACGAACATCAAGTCGTTCGTGGTACGTGTTCCGACACATCATCTCGAGAAGTTCCTCAAGGAAGAGTTCTGGCCGAAGAGTGTTGTGTACCGCCGGTTTCGTGGCCGGATACATGACACCAGTCAGCGAAACACGACGCAGACACTTCGTGTGCTTTAGTTTGTTAGTTTTTTAGTGTAATTATAATGTTGTATGTATTTATATTATTAATTTTTAAGTTAAATTCATATTGTATTGTATGTGTTTTATATGGGCCTTGATGCCTGAAATAAATGGATAATAATAATAATAAACTTTTGTGTATTTAATTTTGTAGCGTAGTCGTCAAAGCTTAGCATACTATGCTATAGCCTTTCTTGAGAGGAGGCTTGTGGCTAAGTAATAACAGCCGCACGGGTCGATCGATCAGGTTACGCTACGCTGGCCGCGGTTGGTCCGTGGATGGGTGACCATCTTTACATTCCTATACCCCTCCGTACCTCAGAAAGCACATTAAGCCGTTGGTCTCAGCTGTCATTCGTGGATCTTTGACAGTCGTTGCGGGTCATCAGAAGCCCGAAAGTCTGAAAACCAGTCTTATCAAGGGGTTTCGTATTACCCAGTACCTAACTGGGTTGTAGAGGTCATAATCAACCTATAATGTTCCCACTGCTGGGACCCAGGCTTCCTCTCTGTGAGAGGGTGTGGGCCGTATTCCACCACGCGGGCCCAGTGCGGGTTGGTAGATGTCACATGCCTTCCGCTTTTTGGTTACAGGACATGCCGGCCGGTTTAGCGCTTAATATGGAGTCTATTTTAACATAAACACATAATACCTGACTTTCATTTAACCTCCAAATGACGTCAAAAAGAAAGCAGATTGGGAATACTCTCGGTGCCTACCATGATAAAAAAATCAAGTCATATAATGTCAACTATATGGATGACCAAATGACCATAATAATATAATGCAGTCCATACCAAAATTTCGGCTTTTTGCGTTTTGAGAGCAGTGGCGATGAAATAATTTACACAAAGAAAGGCGCCTGTCTGGGTTCGAACCTACGACCTACAACTCGTAAGTCGCGGCCGTTACCACTGCGCCACCACTACTAATAATAATAATAATTTTTATTCATAAGTTCACATAAATTACATAAAAGTTACATCATTACAAAGTTACATATTAATATTATGAGGAAAATATTCAATTATGCCTAAAATAAATCTAGTGTATAACTTATACAGGGTTATTTGTAAAACACCAGCAACCTCTTAAGAGGTCATTGTACTCATCATTATGAACAACTTTTCCTATGGGACCAAACCTGAAATCGCGAAAAAAAAATCAGCTGTTCCCTACGTTTTGACGAGTTATACGAACATAAATGTAGGGAACAGCTGATTTTTTTTTTCGCGATTTCAGGTTTGGTCCCATAGTAAAAGTTGTTCATAATGATGAGTACAATGACCTCTTAAGAGGTTGCTGGTGTTTTACAAATAACCCTGTATATTGGTTAAAAGCCTACTGAATTCAATAGCGACCTGCCTGATGTAGGTTTATTCAAACCTGTGTTTCAGGTCATCGCTTAAAAACGCTGAGTGCTTTAGTGGACTATTATGTCACTGAACATAGAGCTAGCATTGATACATAATAATTTTATTTTAAAATAAAAATTGACTTAACATCAGTAAACTTATTGTATTACTTCTAGCAATTTTTCAGTGTCTGAGTAATTAAATGTCGCTAAGTATTCACTCATCATTTCACTAAATTTTTTACAATTTACACTATATATACTTACAGACTTATTGATGACAATAAATAACCGTTTATATACAATACACGTTAGTAATGCTCCTTGTACTGGTCAATTTATTTTTAAACTACGAAACGGATCGGAACGGTTCGGATCCAGGCACGCCACATTATCGTGACTAATTGACGATGTGGTCATGTTCAATGAGGCAGCGCCTGCGATGCAATTGGACCTTGGGTTGTATTTGGGATAAAACATGGACAAACCTGGATGCTGTTTAAACTGAACAGTTAATTATACAACAAAAAGGAGCTTGAAACGTTAGTGATTCTAATGATTATAAAAATTAACGGAGTTTATTTGATTGCGGACTTTTCTTCTAGTTGTGAGTGTGTTATGCAATTATACTGCTGTTTTCCGTTCTTTTGAAGAATTATAGGTATGGAATAAACTAAAACCTACTGTTGAATCTAAAGGAAAAAAAATCAAACATTAACAACCTCTTAATAGGTCATTGCACTTATCATTATGAACAACTTTTACTACGGGACCAAACCTGAAATCGCGAAAAAAAATCAGCTGTTCCCTACATTTATTTATTTTATTTTATTGTGTTTGGGTGGCTTACAGCTATCAAATACAGAAGTAGTAGTGAGGTAATTGACGACAAGCGATTGACAATTTATGTTCGTATAACTCGTCAAAATGTTGGGAACAGCTGATTTTTTTTCGCGATTTCAGCTTTTTTCCCACAGTAAAAGTTGTTCATAATGATGAGTGCAATGACCTATTAAGAGGTTGTTAATGCTTTACCAATAACCCTGTATACCACACTACTTGGTGAAGAAAACCAGAAAGCAACAGAGTAGCCTAATTGAGCGAATTTAACAAAGTCGTAAAGTTTTACTCGTCATGTTGGTCTTACTTAAGTGTCAAATACACCTTCTTCATTCATTTTAACTTCACTTAGAGTTGTCTCTGGCAGCGGTGCTATTCTGTAAAAATCTCACCGTAAAAAAGTAGGTGAAGTGAGCGTGGAGTGAGCTGTCAATAGTTTCAATTCCTAGCAAAAACAAACTCACTTCTCCTAAGTTTTCACGGTGAGATTTTTACAGAATCGACCGGCAGAACAGCACAATATGCACATCCATAATCATTATGAAAATCTATACGGAACACCTCTACCGACTCTAAAGACATGATGCACGATCGATCCTCCCCGACCCAAATAAACTGACAAACTACATCCTAACTGGCTCATGAATTCGTGAAACATCAGAAAGTTTGAAACGGGGATGTGTCAAAGCGAAACATCATTATGCATATTTAAAGAGTTTTTTTTATTACTTCGACATGTCCAAGCATCAACTTTGTACAGACGCCAGCACATCAAGCTACCCGAAACTGTCAAATTTTCCCAATCAACTTTGAACCTTATGCTTTAGCGATAAAGTTAAAATGATATTAAAGAAATTTGACAGATTGTAGTAGCTTGATGTGCTGCGTCCGCAGTTTTATGTCCAGAGGCCTAAGCTGCACCAACACTCGACGTAAACTCGAACGATTTTTTAATCAACCACAACTTCTAAGACAGAGTGAAAATTTAATTTAATTTCGGAAGTCTGTGGCAAAAAACGAAAATACAAAACCGAAGACACCGACTTCTAAAATGAAAGTAATTTTTCACCTTGTAGTATTTTTTTGGTCGGTTGTCGATTAATTTTTAACAATTTGGTTTTTTATTTTTTTTTACTTTTCTTTCTATTGAAAAATTGGTTTTTTATTTTATGTTGGTTGTTTTTTTTTTAAAAAAAAAGGTCTTTTATTTTTCTGTGGCTGTTGTACCTACCTCACATGAATTCGTATACCACTACTTGCTATGTAAACAACAGTAATAGGACGTTTTATAATATCATCGTCGTACACAAATTGGATTAAAAACCCAGGTGTTATTGAAGCTAACTCTACTAATAAAATTCATATGGCACCTACTTTCTCCTACTGTTGAGTATGTATAGACCTCCTCCCTTTTGTGGGTGCAATTCTCATCCAGATCTTCTCCGTAATCTTCTGTAGGTCGTCCACCCTGGACGCCTGGCTGTTGGTCTGCCAACAGTCCTCAGAATACAAATATTATAGAGCACTTTGTTTTTTTTTTTGCGATAAGCACAATTACACGGATCGTTTACTACAACGCGCCACGCGACGGGGCGCGTGAAAGCGCGTTTTTATTATTGAAGTTGTATGTAAAAAATCAAGAACGGGAGCGCGTTATTGGCGTCCCGACCGTCGTGTCGCGAGGCTAATTCATTGTTGTATATGATCCGTCTTAGTATACTCGTAGCACCCGTAGATATGAATAAAGTCTTAAAACTAAGAAAACATCAAATTGTCATCAACATCATTAATCTGTGGAAAATGTTAATTTTAAGACAACACTGATTATGCTTAATATACTACTGTTTGTTTTTCCACATTAAATAAATGAATAAACATTAATGTGCGAAACGCGTATTTTTTTTTATTTACGTTACTTTTCCTACATGAAAATGAAAAATGAATGCTTTTGTTTTTGGGTTCAGGGTTGGGCTTAAAATCCTGTCAGTGCAGCAGTCTTTGTTGTGAAGATTTAATCATGTTTCCGGGAATGTCTAACATTGTTCTTGCTTTGTTTATATTTACTTGGCAGTTTTCAATGGTATGGTTCAGAGGGGAATCCCCCTCTTGGCATATAATTTTAAGGCATAATATTGTTTGGCATAACGTTTTCGCATAACTTTTATTAGCATAATAATACTGTGGCATAATAATACTTCATTATTATTATGCCAACAGTATTTATGGCAATAAACATTATGGCAAACCAGTTATGCCTAATAATATTATGCGTAGTGATTCATTATGCAAAATTTCGTTATGGCAATGTAAATTATGACCACATATTTTATGTTTATCATTAGTAAACCGGTTCGGAGAATTCGAAATATTGTTGCTTTTATTAATTTTGTCGGAGACGAGCTTCTACCTCGACTTCTTCCACGTAAAATGGTTTGTTCTTCCGAACCACCCCCCGAACCACCCACTTGTCGTAGTTTTCTGTGTTTGTTTCTGACTTTTTTTCTATTTGCTCGGCTCCTAAGGGACTTAGCGTGATGTTAAGCCGCCTATAACCTAGAAACATAATTCATTCCCTTCCCCCATTTTCAGTAATACACCTTTATTTTAAATACAAATATTCTTTATGCGGAATCACAGTAATATTATAAAGGCGAAAGTTTGTGAATGTGTGTGTGTGTTTATATATTTGTTACTTTTTCACGCTCAAACAGCTGGGCCAATTTTGATAAAATTTTGTATCGAGGTAGCTGACACCCTCGATAAACATATTATAGACTACTTTTTATCCCGATATTCTTACGGGATCGAAACTTGTGCGGGTGAAACCGCGGAGAGCAGCTCGTTCAGTATAAAAACAATCTACCTAGCCTATTCCCAACAATGTCGGGGTCGGAATACAGTGCAACCGGATGCAGTTAAATACGTAATTCCACAACCCAGTTGGTGGGTACCTCGACACCCCTTGGAAGACTAGTTGTCCGACTTTTGGGCTTCTGACTAAGTTTCTGTAACGACTGTCAAAGATCTGCAAATAATAGTCGGGACGAACGGTTTAACGTGCTCTGCGAGACACGAAAGGTTCTCAAGATGGTTACCCATCCACGAACCGACCGTAGCTTACCCTTAGATCCACCCGTGCAGCTGTTATCATTAAGCTACAAGCCGAATGCGGAGGTCAATACATCCCGGCTTTATTAAATAAAAAAATACCAGAAAAACATCCGCAATTTTCCATGACACGAACAACAATAAAAATTCTTCCACTTCTGATGACTGAAGCATCGCCGTTATTGCTCGTTTTAAGTAAGTGAGGAGCTCAGAACTTAGTGTGAGCTGCATATTCAATGGGCTCTTCCTACTCCCCTAGAACGTCATAAGAATACTAATTCCTTTCATAAGGTGCGATATTGATCATCTTAGAATTTGCTGTTATTAAGGCGGTTTGTACCCCGCCACGTCAACGGGACGTCAACGAGAACAAGATGACGTCGTCGAAGTAGCGATAGATACATTTACTATGGCCTCGTGCCCTCCGCACGTCCGTCAACGGTACATAACATTCGGTTCGAATAATTTGTTGACGGTGGCGTTGAACAAACGCTGTAAGGGTCAGTTCACACCGAGACGCGACGCGACGCGCAGTTTTCAAGATAGAAATACAATTACAGACCTTATCTACTACACAAAAAGGTACACGATTCAGCGAGCTACGCCGCGCGGCGGCGGCGCCGCGCTGCGTAGCTCGATGTAGCTAGTAGACACTGAATTGTGTACCTTTTGTTGTAGTAGATAAGGTCTGCAATTGTATTTCTATCTTGAAAACTGCGCGTCGCGTCGCGTCTCGGTGTGAACTGACCCTATGGCGTCTGTTCACGGCCTTGAGCGTGCGAGCGAATATTTGGAATACAATAAGTTTTTTAAAATTAAATTGCCATTGACCTTTAAAATAAACAACATTTTGTCAGTATGGCAATACTCCATCAGCTATGTAATAGTTAATTTAAAAAAAAATATTGAGTTGATCGGACCTCAACTATGTATAATATTTCATTATTGATTCATATCAATAATGATTAAGCGAAACAAAAACTACATTAAATCCAATACAAATTATTATATTATGCTGCAAAAGATCAAAGTCGTCTCCGCGCTTACGGCTTGTCGTCCCCGCGCTTACGTCTCTCCGTACCCGAGCTTACGTCTCCACGTCCACCCTTGCCCCTCTCACCCCTCCGGCCTGCCTGCTGCACCATCAACCAGCGGTCGGCGAGCCGTAAGCGCGGTGTCGCCTAGCCGTAGCCATGTCGTCCTATCCAAGCTTCTGATCCTCTTTGGTTACGTGCTTACGTAAGGTTGACGCCTGTTTGACGGCGAGGCGAAAGGCGATAAGGTGCCGATCCCTTACCGATTTGATACGTGTGCTATGAACTTAACGCGTGCGTCTGTGGACGTGAAACAACCCGGCCTTAACACGGCAAATTGACTTTGTGTATCAATTTTATAAACGATTATTTTCCTTGGCTTTAGGTACATTAATGTTAGTATCGCTTCGATAGTCATGGAGGCAATTTAAACCACCACAATGTATTAATGTGTTTAAAAAGATACAATCAATTTGTCGGTAATTAGTTGGCCTACGATTGAATCCCCACCTGACTTACTTGGCACGATACCAAGTAAGGTACCTGAACTTGCTTGGTTGCAGTAAACTTCGATTTTCAGTTAATAGCTTTCTTCGAATTAAGAAGTCTACCGTTGTCCGCGCTTCGTAGGGTCGATGAACCGTTATTTATTGCTTAGAACCGCTGCTGTAAATACCTTTTGAAGGCTCAAAGCCTTTGATAAATTTTAAGCATTTCAATGGTTTTTGAACGCTGTGTGTTGAATGGTAGGCTTTTTTGAAAGCTATAATATTAATGATGATAGTCGTAGTTATAATAAACTTGGTAAACGAGTTTATGCGCCAAACACACATAAGCTGTTGCCCTTGACTTCGTGTATGTTGCTTTATGTTCTTCATCATGATTAACACAAAAATATCCAGGCTGAAAAGTATATAGTATTTTTTTCAGCACTGATAGCAATCACCGTAAAATGACGGCCCTGTAGAACTATTTTAAAGAAAGAAGAAGTGGTATCCAAGATAAACTGTAAACCTGAACGTTTTCAGAGAAGAACTCACATTGGTTCTTGCCTGTTTTCAAATTTTCATAAATGAGAGGTCAGCACTTTATCCTCCAGACCATAAATTAGCACACGCATTATTTTTATACAGGGGGAATTTGTCAGAAAAATAATTATACCGTTTTGGTTATTATCGAAATCGGCCCCGAAACTCTTTCACTCTTAAATTTTTCTTATTAGTTTCAGATCTGGCCATCCTCACATACTTCACGAAAATTCATCCTATACTTTGGCTAAAGGGTCCTTAATAACTTGACCTCTACCGGACATTTAATAAGTGTTTTACGATCACACTATGCTCAAGAATCCTGCTCGAAGGACGGCCTTGATAAAGTCACTAAGGACTATATTCAAGTGGCCACTTGTTGAGAAGTGGGGAAAAATAAATAATTATTATTAGCTTGAGAGAGTGTGATTTTGTTCTCAGGGTTTCCGTATGAAGACTTCTTTCAAACTGGCTCCGTTCACGTGGACTGGGCAGAAAACTTACCTAAATGTGAATTTTAGTAATAATAAAATATAATTATCACAACCCATAGTTACTGGGTAACACTATACCTCTTGGTAAGATTGGTTGTCAGGCAACCTCGGTATGCAAAGATGGTCACCCACTCACGGACCGACTGCGGCAAGCGTAGCTTAACGTGATCGATCGACCTGTGCCGTTGTTATCACTTAGCCACGAGCTAAAATAATGGTCACGGTAATTGGATTATTAGTTAAGACGAGGTATAGCGTAACTAATAATAAGGCAGAAGTAGGTACAAGGAGACGTGTCATGTGAACATCATAAAGTCTCCTTCAAACAAGCGCGACACGCGATAAAATGGCGCGCGACACAAATTCACCGCAAGGCGCGCAACGAGCGCGGTGCCTCTATGTCGCGCGCGATTATATCGCGTGTCGCGCCTGTTTGTAGGAGCCTTAATAAACGTAGGTAGGTACTAATAGGGCAGAAAGACACTGAGACGTGTGAATTTTAATTTCATCCTACTATCACACTAATATGTGTGTGTGCATGTTTATATGTTTGTTACTTCTTCACGCTCAAACGGCTGGACCAATTTTGATAATATTTTGTATGGAGGTAGCTGACACCCTGGATTAACATATAGGCTACTTTTTATTCCGATATTCCCACGGGATCGACATTTATACGGGTGAAACCGCGGGGCGCTGCTAGTAATAATATTATAAATGTGAACGTTTGTAAAGATGTTTGGATGTTTCTTACTAAATCATGCGTAAACCGTTGAACAGGTTTAGATGAAATTTGGTATAGAGATAGTTTGAGTCTTGGGAAAGGACATAGGATAGTTTTTATCCCGATATTCCCACGGGATCGAAACTTACGCGGGTGAATCCGCGGGACGCTGCTAGTAATTCATAAATACCAAAAAAAATATTTCGTACTTTAAAAAGTCAATTTGAATTCTTTTGTGTTTTTATGAGAATGAGGAAAAACCTATTTACCTATGTTAAATTTGGTTTCAACGCTTGACCTATTTCAAAAGTTATTATAAAATAAACAGATTAAAGTACGACATTTACATCAGAAAATCCAGTTTACGGTGATGTAAAAACAAGTGTTATTTTCAGTTAAGGTTTTATGAAGTAGCTTAAACCATTATGAACTTTTAGTTGGCCTTTAAAATCTGAAGTACCTATTATGGACCAATTTAGCCTGAATTTCACTCATTTTGTTCTAGCAAAGTCACAATCTTGATACAGCTGTTTTAGATAGCAGCCTTAGGCTGTGTTCAGACTAAATCTCGTAGATATAGTCGGCCACAGACAGTGAGCGTCCACAAAAAAAACCGGTCAAGGTCAATGCTTCAAGGGATTGCAGCCCTGAGTATTTTATATTAATTTCAACTTGATAACTCGACACGTTGCTGAAAAAAGGGGACTCTCGGTCTCTGGGGGGGGACTCGGATCTTATAAGGGTTCCGTTTTTCCGTTTGAGGCACATAACCCTAAAAAAGTTAAAAATAACTGTAGCTTTACTGACTGTCCTTTGTTTTTCGTACATTGAGAGGGAATGGGCTGTGATCCATCATTCGGGCCTAGTGCGGATTGGTAAATGTCACATAATACTTGTCGAATTTTTGGTTCTAAGCATGACTTAGCCAAGTTACGTCGGTCGTATTGTACGTCGTACAACTCATAAGTCGGTGCCGGTACCACGGGGTCACCACTTGACTGCTATCCGCTGCTCGGTGTGAAAATGGCCTAAAAGAATAAATCCTTCAACGCTGACTAGACAATTTTCGACTTCCGATACTTAAATGTACGTCCAGAGTACCCCGGGGTAGTCCTAGTCACTCAGTCAGTTCCGCTACTCTAGCTTGCTGACTAGCAATTTTTTTACCACTGTATTAGCTATTCCTAAACAGTACTTGCCGATACGGGATACGGGGGAAGACTTCAAATAAGAACAAACTTCATAACAAAAATTAAAATGCAGGAGCCTTTCTACAATATTCAATAAAAGTTTCATCATGTCCGTTATAATTGAATGCAAATATAGTATCTTCATCTTCCAAGACAACGTTAGGGAGACGTTATCGATTCCTAGTAATATTATTACTAGTATCCAGCATGACAGTATGTACGATCCTACTTTGGTATGCATTTCTGAACGGCAACGTCAAAGGAAGCGCGCGCACTGCATTAAAATCATAACGTGTTACTTTGGGAGGCTTGCCACTTCTACGTTCTGTTATAATGATAGAATTTGACATATTGATGTAATCGGTGTAGTGGAAATGGTGGAAAGAGGTAAAAAAAGTAGTTTGTGTTTGGTTTTCTCGTTGTCTTCTTATGTAGATTTGTTCAGCATGATCACTAGTTAGTATGCTGTCTCTGGTTGTCACAAATTTAGAATTGAATACCTCCTTGAAAGGGTTTAGAGGAGGCCTTTGCCCAGTAGTGTATAGGCTAACAAAATTATATATATTTTTGTATGTATGTAAAGTTTTGGGATGCATGAAGAAGCCTCCTCGTGTAGCGCAGTTTGTTCCGCACGTTACTCAACTGAACCGAGCGCTCGGCGCATGATAGACAGTCACACTCAACACCTTATTTTACTGGCCAATTCTTTCCTTGCTGTGGTAGGACTAACGCCCGTCTGGTTTGGGACCACCCTCCTACCGGAGTCCGGTGTCAAGCAGCCTGCTGTTTCTCGCTATGCGTGGGAGTTCCAGTGCCTTAGGCATCTTTTAGGCACGTTCGTTCTATCATAGACCTCATCCATCGTTTTCCATCAGGCGTGATCGAGGTCAAGAGCGGGCCCATTCAGCAATAAAAAAAAAAGTTGTCTCATGAAAAAAAGTGACTTTGGCTTATCAGTGAGTTAAGTCGGGCTGTGGAGGTTGATGATGATGAATATAAAGTTCACTTAACTGCATAAGTTTTCCAGCAACAAAACTGCAACATAACGAAAATTTATACTGACTGCTAATCCGCAATAAACCTCTGAATGAAAATAGCAGCAGGGCAATGCCCAATAAAACGGACACAAAAGAACAATTTGAAAAAGACCAACTAAAAACCTAAAAATCCAACCAAAAATATGGCCACACGAAAATAATTTCACAAACGAACTTACAAAAGCATAGTTCAACTGTACAACCATTAATTGTAATAACACTTCAGTATTTGTGTAACATATCAGTTTGCTTGATGTAGAATTTGTAGAATTGCATTTGTAATTCGTAAGCTAGCTCATCTATTGGTGTAGACTTGGTAATTTTGTGTCTACAATTCTACATGCTCATGAGTACTGATCTGTTTGTCTACGGGAATCGCATAAAAACTTGATGTAGATGTTTGTGAAGGGAATTGTGACAGATGAGTAGTGGTACTAATGTGTTTTTGTAACGATGTGATACAGATCAGTTACCGTGAGGTGCTGCCGTGAGTACTAAGCATAATAAGATATTTAGTTTTTTGTTCAAATTATTATGAAAGTAATATCGTCCAAATTAGAACTGGTTTTATTTCTGTCAAATAATTAGAAAAGTACAGTAAAGTTGGTTTTGCCGTAGAAGATAAACAAATAAAGATGATGAAGATCCTCATCGTCTACCTAGGTTTTTCCATTTGCATGCAGCTGAATACCAGAACTTTACATTTAGCAACTGCCTACCTGACTTCCTTAACCTAGATGCAGGGTAACAATATACCCTTAAGAAGACGAAAAATGGTAATTATAATTAAAACTTGTACTAGAAACAAATTAATCATGAAATCAAACGTATTTTGCGAGTACGTAATAAAGACTGAACCAAATGAGCCAAAGGAAAGGCAACTGAAGGATACTGAACTAGAAGAGTATCTGGATAAACTGGACACGAAGAAAGTGAACCATCTCATGTGCTGACACAGCGAGTAGAAGAACATTTGGTACAAACAGAATAACGATATTTCAATGATGTTCCAAAGTATAAACAACACGTCATTATAAAAACACATCAGGCACAGAATAATGGAAAAGCGATACCCAAAATAGCAGTAACAAGTTTACAAAAGGGTTTCTTGTTTGCAATCCCCCAAGACACTATATGGACAGAGATGGGAAACAAATTGTCTAAACTTTATATGGGGTAAGAGGTCGCGAATGTTGTAGAAGTACGTATGTTTGTTTTATGTATGATAATAGAGATGGTGTTATATTTGTATTTGAATAATTTAATAATATTATAACATTATCATCTTCTTTTGTCACTTTTAAATATGATTTGCATACGTAAGTTTTAAATCTGATTTTTTAAATAGAAAGATGCACAATTTACTTTGGCATATTCAACCCAACTAACTATTTACACTAGGTACTAAATGAAATGACTAACTAACTATACAAAAGGAAAATTAGGCGTCGAAGTACTCGTCCGCATCGTTGTCATCCGGGAACATGCCCAGATGACTGCCAGTATTGTATTTTTTAAGTTATTTTATTTCCTTCATTAATTAGACTGATTCAATGAAGACACTGGAATACCTATTACATGCGTAGGGCTCGGCTTATTTTTATTAATTTGTTTTTGGATTGTTGTTTTGTTACTATTTCACGCTGGACGCTTGTAACGCGAACGTCTTTTTTACATCGTTCTCACATATAATTATAAATTCAACATTAATGATGTAACTAATATTTTTGTAAAAATATTATTTAAAAGATTGTCCATGGAGTTTATTGTCCGTTCTTCTTCATAGGTACCTACGCTTTGGAATGGGCAACTAGCTTCATAATTTCTGACTGACCGACTTCTTGATAATTCAAAAGTGCCTGTAAATGGTTTAATTGAAATAAATGCTTTGAGTTTGAGTTTGAATGAATCGCCAAAACCCCCTTTTCGAGTCGTGAATAAGTGCTAATTGCTGGTTGGTGTACCAAGTTCGCGAAATATAACAACATCACGCCTTGTTATAAAGGTTAGGCAGGAGCGTACCTAAAGTACCCACATTTCACTAGCTTAGAAAAATATAGATTGCTACAGCTGTCCAACCTAAAGACATTATTATAACAGACGGAAAATTGAACCCACAAAGCGAACATTTCATACCAAACTTCAAATGAACATTCAGAATCCCAGCATCTATCATTCTTAAGTACTTTTAGTAACAATAAAAACTGTACTAAGATTTAGAATTCTCCGAAGTGCGATCGATGCCGACATTATAATGAATTATGATCGTCACATTCTCCCCATCTGTCATAATAACCACAAAATGGCGCGTTTATTATGCGCAGACAATAAAACAATAAGGTGTGACCATTACTATAAGTGCGGCGTCTCCATTGGCTAATAACTGGGGAAATGGATTTTACTTAAGCGTTTGATAAAGTTGAGTGACCCAGTTTTGGTGGGAATTGACGTTGTTAAAAGTATTCGGGAGTTAAATTGAATGATTGCAGTATTTGTAAGGGTAGAATTTAAAGGGTGCTAGAGGGGTTGAGAAGTGAAAGAAAATCTCGGTTGCTCTTGAGGTATTTTTAAAGATTACATGAGAAGCTTAGCAGCTGTTTACTGCACCGTATGTTGTAAGTAAAAGCATTCCACAATTTTACTTATGGTTATGTACAGTGCATATTAAAAAAGGGTATGTTATATTATTCTCTCATAAAAATGGTTGTAATGGCTGTATTTTAATCTTCATGCCCTACTATTATTAATTCGACATTATTCATGTTTTTAGTTTACTTTAAGACAGCTTTTTCATCATACTGAGTGGAAGCCTTCTTGTCACAGCCATGTCATTCAGCTGTCGACTATTTTGTTTTGTACTCGTGATTATAGATCTATGTATTTTGTTTTTTAATTATCGTTTTGTATGCACATGTTTCTGTGACATATTAACCTAATTTTCTATCTTTCTTTGTTTTATAATGTTCATACATTTATATTTTTTGATTAATAGCAATAACTGCTTACATAATTTATTTACTCGAATTCAAATCACAGACCACCCAAGGATAAATCGTCGTGCTCATAAAATTTTGGTTGACTTGAACATTTAGATCAAATGGCAATCATCATTCAAGCAACCAGGCCAAGTACATGAATACGTGCTAAAATTATATATAAAACGATAATTTGCTGGTTATTTCGGGTAAAGTTCTTTTCCATATACAGGGTTATTTGTAAAACACCAGCAACCTCTTAAGAGGTCATTGTACTCATCATTATGAACAACTTTTACTATGGGAATAAACCTGAAATCGCGAAAAAAAAATCAGCTGTTCCCTACATTTATGTTCTTATATCTCGTCAAAATGTAGGGAACAGCTGATTTTTTTTTCGCGATTTCAGGTTTATTCCCATAGTAAAAGTTGTTCATAATGATGAGTACAATGACCTCTTAAGAGGTTGCTGGTGTTTTACAAATAACCCTGTATATATATAAAATTCAAAGTCATGACTGATTGATATATAACGCACAGCCTAAACCGCTGGTCCTAGAGACATGAAATTTGGAGGGTGTGTTCTTTGTGAAGAGTAGGTATCCATTAAGAAAGGGTTTTTCGAAATTCTAAAACTCTAGTATATAAACTAAAGTCGGTTTCCGTGTCGGTCTGTGTGAACCTTTGCTCTTCTAAATGGATTTTGCTGTAGTTTTCATTATTTACAGAATTTATTTCGGAAGGTCTATTTGTGTAATATATTATTATGAAACTTACATATCTCGTTAAAGATCTCGTTATTTTGGTAAGTAATAAACTGAAGCAGATTCACTCCAGAAATTTTCGGCCCCGTCGGCCATCTGTTCTGCGAGCAATGTAGCAATTCTTAGGGCTACGTCGGTTACCTTGATCGTCAATATTTTATAAATATTATTATGAGCTTAAAGCATGAAAATGTGAAGATTTTGACTCTGCTAAAACTATAAACACCCATAGAAACCTATATATTATAGCAGTAAACTGCGTCAATACAATAAAAATAATGATTGTAATTGTTTACGTGATAAACGTTTCATGCAATATAATTCAAACAGTAATAAGAACAATATCCAACAATAACAGCTATACGTACAGTTTGCAACAGAAGAAACAAATTTTAATACCCCAATTCCGAATATCGGAACGATTTATACAGGCAACGGGAAAAATTCAAGCAGCTTTATTGCATTCCGGAGCCTTGCCGTATCTTTACCCCTCCTCGAATTTTCTTGTCTTTTTTTTTCGAGGACATGCCAGCTTCGTTAACATCTGCATTTCCGAATTCCTTTTTTACTGCATCCTTTTTTTTAACAAAGGACTTGCCCCAAATATCTCTTCGACCGAAGTCCACTTTATTATTCGGAAATCGTAAATATAAAACGCAGTTGCGTCGTAAATCGGAACGATTAAGTACCGGATCAATTTTCGGTCAACGAAATGAAAAATATTTTACACAGAGCCAGAATATCGGATTATTCAAATTAACTTCATTATTTATGGAAGTCGGCGTTATTATGGGGGAGTCAATGATATCCTTTTATGACGTAAAATGATGTACTTACCTCATTTAAATTTTTTATTCAATGTGCTGCCCGGAGTGCCCGGAATATTGCAGGTCATGAATTTTAAGTCTGCATGAGATGTTTCCTCCTAATGTTGTTAACATTGATGCAAGTGGTGTTTTAAAGAGTTAATAATGAGCCCTCATTTCGCATCAACAATTGCTAGTGGCACCGGTAACTGAAAAGTTGTTTGGAAATTGTTTGTCGTGGTATGGGCATATGATACGGAGGAATGAGGGAAATGTCGTGAGGAAAGATTTGAGTATGAATCTGGATGGCTATAAGAGTAAGGGAAGACCAAAGAAACGATGAATGGACTCAGTGAATGCTGATATGGTTAGAAAGAGCAGATACGAATACCGAGATCACGAATAGAGAAGTATGGAAAAAAAGACATGTTGCACCGACCCCAAATAAATTGGGCAGCAGCGGCAGGAGAATGATGTATTGCCATATTCAGTGTCAACATTACTTTCACTTTTTATTTTATGATTTCTATTTTGTGTTTCACGAACAGTCTTCAAATAAATATTATTAAAAAAAAAAAAAAAAAACTATGATGATTCTACAAAACGAACAGCCGCAGGAGTCGATCGATCAGGTTAAGTTACGCTTGCCGCGGTGGGTCCATGGGTGATTGATCATCTTTACATATCAAGACCCCTGTGCCTCGGAAAGCACGGTCCCGACTGTCATTCGGGGATCTTTGACAGTCGTTACGGGTCGTCAGAAGCCCGAAACTTTGACAACCAGTCTTACCAAGGGGTACCGTATTATCCAGTTATTAAGTTGTGAGGGTCAGATAGACAGTCGCTTCATGGAAAATACTGGTATTCATCTGGTGAGACTGGAAGCTAACCTCAACATAGTAGCTCGGCAGATGATGGCAACGAAGCTAAACTTGAACCCCTTTATTTATAAACGTTCCTTTATAGTTAAGTAATTATTAGTTTTTTAAGCCATACATTTTTTAACGTAGGTATATACATTGCTGAAATGTAAGCAACTTTTTATATGACCCTCTTACTAATAAACGTTGTATAGCGTCTGTATAGTTACACAACGCTTTCTCTTCTTCTTTCGAAAGTCAAATTATTGACGACTGAAAGAGAGAAATCGGTGTATAACTATTCGTCTGATATTAATTATATCAGATGAATAGTCGTTTATTAGCAAGGGGTAAGAGTTTAGTTATCCAATTATAAGCCAATTACGTCAACATAGGCATTCACCGTACGCATCCATATCCTGCGAATAAAAAAATATATTCCAAAACAACTTTAAAAATTACCGAGAAATTGAACGAAGGACCTGCGCTATCAATCATCCCAGCTCCCGGAAAAACATGGCCTCAAATTGACTACCGTAATTGGCATTGTTTTCCAGCCAATTTATTGATTCTATTGAAGAAGCTTCGGTATACCGTAACACGAATAGATTCGGGTGATCGGTGTCCAATCGGACGTGACTCGGTTGACTGATACAAGCTGGACTAGCTTCGGTAGGGAATAACTTAGATCCCGCTGATCGATTTTCGTACGCTGTTACCGGGATTTCGGGAGAAGTGCAGTGACTGCAAATTGTGTTATTGCGTTGGTTGAATAAAATATTGGATACGTATAAAAATATGCTTGTTTTCAGCAATGTCCAACACGTATTTTCTAAAAGGGACAGCAGTAGATGTCTTTCGATGGGCATCTGATGGCCAATTCACCTTTAAGTATTAAGACGCAGATATTATTAGATTTTTTCACTTTATTTTATGCTGTCCGAGATGCATTTTAATAACAAACCGAGTAATAATTTTAACTTTGTGTGAGTATCTTTTAGTTTGCCCTTATTGTTATTATTAACAGTATCTATGCTAATTATTTTATACGGTAATCTGTGGATAACGTCGTGAGTGGTGTATTTGTTAGTTCTATTAGTTTAGTACTCCAATCATGAGTAATATTTAATATACTAGTGTTTGTTGTCCCTAATAAATAAAATAAAATTCATGGATTTCTTCAGACATTCGAATTACAAAGCTAGCACGGAACCAGTCGAAGTGGCAATGCTCGGTCGAGGCCTATGTCCAGCTGTGGACGTCTTTCGGCTGAAATGATGAGACAAGTAAGATGTCTACATCGTTCGTATTGCTTATCATGTTTACATTCATCCTTCGGCTAAGACAACCGGCTTACTTGTCTACTTGACCACAACATCATCATCTGCCTAGCCTTTTTCCAAGTATGTTGGGGTAGTCTTCCAGTCTAACCGGATACAGCTGAATAATTGGTATTTAGCTTCATCCGGCGGCTAGACTGGAAGCTGACCGAAAATATTGGTGTATTTAACATGGAGCGACTACCTATCTGACCTCAACAACCCAGTTACTGGGTAATACGATACCCCTTGGTAGGACTGGTTGTCAGACTTTCGGGCTTCTCTACGGCTACCCGTAACGACTGTCAAAGATCCACGAATGACAGCCGGGACCAACGGCTTAAAGTACTTTCCGAGGCACGGAGAGGTCTTGGTATATAAAGATGGTCACCCATCCACGGACCAACCGCGGCAAGCGTACCATAACCTGATCGATCAACCTGTGCGGCTGTTATTATTTAGCCACTGGCCCCTCCCTCCTTTCATAATAAAAATGTATGAAACTAAATTCTCGTTTAATCTTCAAGTGTATGAGCTTAGATCTCTTAATAAACACGATCTTATAATTAAACAGAGCAGAGCAGTGGTGGCCCAGTGGTCACGGACACGACTTACGAGTTGTAGGTCGTAGGTTCGAACCCAGACAGGCGCTTTACTTTGTGTAAATTATTTCATCACCACTGCTCTCAAAACGGTGAAGGAAAACATCGTGAGGAAACCGGCATGTCCTAGAACCAAAAATTCGAAGACATGTGACATCCACCAACCCGCACTGGGCCCGCGTGGTGGATTACGGCCCACTCCCTCTCATTGAGAGGAGGCCTGTGTCCCAGCAGTGGGAACATTATAGGCTGATTATGGTATGGTATGGTTATAATTAAACCAGCTAGCAAAGATATTGTATTAGCACACGTTCAGCTAAACGAAGTTCTTAGGCAACACCACCCTACTTTCCAACCTATTTCACTAATATTAGCTTCATGTGTTAGTTCCCTTGCGGGTAAAATTTCTAGAATATAATTAAAATATTATAATTAATACCGCCGTGTGCTTCTCGGTAACGAATATAATTATCCCTTTAGTTAGTTTGTCTAGGGGCAACGGTGTTTTGTCTATGATCATTTACCTAGCTACGTAGTTAGGTGTTTTTAGGATTCTGTCGTCATTATGCACTACTTTTTACTGTCCTTCTATCAATGACGTCAAATTGCAAAATTCCGTTTTATTACTTTCGAGAGGAGATATTCCTTGCTGTGTAAAAAAAAACTGGCCAAGTGCGAGTCGGACTTGCACACGAAGGGTACCGTACGACAAGGCAAAAACGCAAAAAAAAAACACATTTGTTGTAAGTCTTATGATCAGAGGATCATAAAACTCTTCTAATTTTAATTCCTTCACTCACAAACCAGCTGAAAACAAAAGTAAACTGTCAAACAATATTAAATTATGTCACTCAAATGTTTCTGGTCCGTGTTTACATCATTTTGAGGCTGTCTGTACCAGGACTACAGGAGTTCACAGGTGTAGCGCGTTAGTTTTTACAGGTATTAACGACAACGATTTAATGTTATGTCTGTCGACCTACGTCAAGTTGGGGATTATATTTTGACAGCCTGTCGACCTACCGTCGCCTACCGTAATCCACGTTCCATTCGTGGGCATAGATTTTAAAGCCGATCCGAGTCTACGTTGGTAAGGCATCTACGTACCTACCAATATTTTTTTTGCATACTGTACCCAGTAAAAATACCTCGCGTGATTTTTCTACGGAATATTCTGTTTTGTCAATATTTTTTATTGGAATTGACACGTATTTGATTACTGGTATTCGGTATTGTTTTTTTTTTTGTATTCTGCTTGGATATAGGAAGGCTAGATGGACAGAGGACCTCTAAAAGGTGGCTGGAAACAGAATGGATGTGAAAGGCGAAGGACAGGCTGTTGCAGCGCAGTCTAGGTGAGGCCTACGTCCAGCAGTGGCTGAGAGACAGCGATGGCTGAGTTGATAGGAAGGCTTATTGGTTTATTCGCACGAATTCACTCGACCGAAACGGGCGAATCGACACTGTTAATTATTATTTTTTCTGTAAGCGATTAGCACGAAGATTAATTTATTTGTGGGCGAATCGACAACTCCAGAAATACGAATTGGGCACATTTTGAATTTCATGCAATAAAGTTAAGAAAAAAGTACACTAGCGCAAAGAAGTGATAATTATTAGATGGATAAAACGTTTATTCAGTGCAACAAAAGACACAATATAGGTATTAAAAAACATCAAAAAAGGTAAAAAAAAACGACGGGTTGCACTCCGGGAGTGCCGGCAGAAGTGAAAACTTAAGTATTAACGTTGTGCGTTTTAGATATTTTGGAATGGTTATAGAATAATTTTGCACGAATTGCTTTAATTATCAGAATAAAAGTACTAAACATTTTATATACCTACACGAATTTCACGAATAAACAACAGTGTGGCCACTACACAGACGGTTGAGCCATCAGCTGTCACCATCCATGGATGCGCGTGCCACACTGTAACATAAACACACACGAACATTCGCGCAAGCGCCCTGCGTAAACGAAACAGCCGGCGCGGCGCAGGCATACATTTTCGCCGCGCTGTAGAAGAAAGAGAGGGAGATACTCCCTCTCCTACGCCACGCCAGCTGTCTACTCTCCATCCGTCTTACGAATTTTCGATCAGGTCACGTGTCCTGACGCGAGTTTAACATTTTTTACCCATTACAAAAAAAGTGTACAACGCCGCTAAAGAAGTTTTCACTTCAAAAAAACAAAGATTAAAAAGATAAATTGACCCATAATAATGACACCTAGCTCTTATTATACATCTATAACGGTCGATCACTACTGGGCGGTGTGTGTCTCATGGTTGCACCAAATGGGAGTCCAGCTCAGCATATGCCAGGTACAATACCTGACGCTGGTATTCTGCTGCATCCCGTTCCGTCTTCACGGATGTCGAGAAGACACATCTGAGTTTCAACAAAATGGTACCTACATAGTGCGGCGCGTATATTATGAATATTATATTGAATTATTGAATATACAAACTCTGTTTACATTAAATGCTTATGAAGTAATCGTACGAATCAACCAATAAGCCTATAGGAAGACTTAGGTTTTGGATGACAATAAAATGGACTGGTGGAAAAGTCTTTGATACGTAATCATTGCTGTAACGATGTTAATAGCATAATAAGCGTCCCACGACTGGGCCACAGGCCTCTTTTTTCTGTGAGAGGCAGTAGGCCATAATCTCAAAAAATTTATCACCACGCGGGCGCAATGCAGGTTGGCGGATGTCACGTCTTGAAATTTTTGGTTCTAGGAAATGCCGGTTTCCTCACGATGTTTACCTTCACCGTTTGAGAGCAGTGGTGATGAAATTATTTACACAAAGTAAAGTGCCCGCTTGGTTTTGAACCCACGACCTACAACTCGTAAGTCACGTCTCATAAGTTACGATGTTAATAATTGTATGAATTTATTATGCACCAATAATAAAGTTTATAAATAATTTTAAATAACATTTATTTAATTAAACATAATATAATTGTAGGTTTCTCTTAGAAGTTGAAACAAATAAACGCAAAGACTTATGAAAGACAAAATATTATATTTTAACCAAACCAAATGTCATAATATTATTCTAGCAATATTTCGAGAAACTTTTGTTTGTAATTCTTGAGCACATCTTATCAAAGCTATCGAATTAGAAAATTTAAATAAATGTAAATGCCATTGACAGAACTTAAACATAAAATCATCATCTGCCTAGCCTTTTCCCAACTATGTTGGGATCGGCTTCCAGTCTAACCGGATGCAGCTGAATACCAGTATTTTACATGGAGCGACTGCCTATCTGACCTCCACAACCCAGTTACTGAGTAATACGATACCCCTTGGTAAGACTGGTTGTCTTCTGGCTTCTGACTACCCGTAACGACTGTCAAAGATCCACAAAATTGACAGCCGGGACCAACGGCTTAACGTGCTTTCCGAGGCACGGATGGCTCTCGGTATAGAAAGATGGTCACCCATTCACAGACCAACCGCGGCTAGCGTAGCTTAACCTGATCGATCGACCTGTGCGGCTGTTATTATTTAGCTACGGGCCCCTCTTTTTTTTTTGTTAATGGGAAATTATCAAATGACCCCTCCCGCTCTGGGTAGCGGAAGCAAGTGTCAGACTCTTACTGACTAAAACCCACCCGTGTCCCTTCCTTAGCCCTTTTATGTTCCGGGCCAGCGGTAACCCTTTCGGACAATTCCGCTGACCCGGCAGGCTTCGGCCCTCACGGCCACGGTTATACGGTTTATTTAGCCACGAGCCCCTCTTAAACTTAAACATAAAATATGAGAACGAAATCAAAATGTCCATCCATCTAAACCACAATCAGCAGTGAAGCAGAAACGATTCATCAAATCGACTTTCAGACTAATCAATTCTTCGTCCATAAACGATATAATGGGCAAAATTCTATCATTCACGCCAACATCTTAATTCTCGACAATGGGTGGACGAACAAAAGATTCCAATGTGAAATATCGTCCAGGCCTATTGTCCGATGGCTTGATATATCGACTTCTACCCGAGTCGACGGCCGGCAGACACCAGTTTTACATAGGATGAATTATGATTTGCTCACTGCTCACGCCTCTATGACTTGATGTTTGAGCACTTTTAATGATACTGATTGACCTACTTCCGAAGATTTAATTGATTTGATTAGAGGAACTGATTTTTTAGGGTTCCGCACCCAAAGGGTAAAAACGGGACACTATTACTAAGACTTCGCTGTCTGTCCGTCCGTCTGTCACCAGGCTCTATCTCAAACTGAACTGCAATAGCTAGACAGTTGAAATGTTCACAAATTATGTATTTCTGTTGCCGCTATAAACAAAATAAAATAAACATTTATGGGGGGCTTCCTTAGAACAAACATGATTTTTTCGGTGTTTTTGCCTTGTTGTACGGAACCTTTCGTGTGCGAGTACGACTCGCACTTGGCCAGTTTTATACTGATTGATTCAGGAGCAGATTAGAGATAGGACATCTGCTGATGTAATTAATCGTTTTTTTTATTATTCTACTAGCTGCGCCCCGCAATTTTACCTGCATAAGTGTCGATCCCGTGGTAATATCGGGATAAAAATTTGCCTATATGTTAATCCAGGGTGACAGCTACCTTCATACAAAATTTTATGAAAATTGGTCCAGCCATTTGAGCGTGAAGAAGTAACAGACTGAATGACAGCCGGGACCAACGGCTTAACGTGCTTTTCGAGGCACGGAGGGGTCTTGGTATGTAAAGATTGTCACTTGTCACCCATCCATAGACCAACTGCGGCAAGCGTAGCTTAACCTGATTGATCGACTAGTGCGGCTGGTATTATTTAGCCACGGGCCCCTGCGTAATATTGCGTCAAGCGTATCATATTATATTTTTATCATAAGCAGATTTTCAATATCTTCATTCGCGAGGAACGAAAATCAAACCGGAATGAGAAAGTTTATAAAATAGTGGATAAGACAAAGATTAAAACAGAAGACGATCAAGCAGGGGATCGAGGGGGGAGTGGAGGGGGTTCAGGACGGAATAACTCGAATATTATAGGTACCTACTTAAAACATATTGCTAAAAAAAATAAAAATGGCAGTATCATGAAAATAATATCGAATATCACAATTTATCGGGGAATGTTTGAAAGTCTTACAAATGCCTGCGTAAAAAAAGTTCTTTCAAATACTATGAATTTTATTTAGACGCTTATTTCTGAAATATGTTTAATAACTTGGATTTTCTATATTATTTACTTACCCTGATTCTTTAGTAAGGTACAGGCTCCCCGTGACAGGTGCGTCGTGACTCTGGTAGAACAATTTTTAAGAAACTTCATGGAAATTGTTCCACAAGAATTGTTGCGCACCGTCGCGTCGCGAGTGTCTGCGGGAGCCTTTATTCGAGATCGTATAAAATCACTTTCTGTCTTTTTTCTTTGTACATATATTATTATTTTTAGAAATTGTGTTCTATATTTTCAAGAAAACACCACAAACGAGTGCCCTTCTGGACTACAATGTTGAATTTGAAAAATCAGCCCGTTGCCTATTATTTGGGATTCGGTCGTGGTCCACCTGCTTAGTTCACCTGGGTGAACCACGGTCACTTTTTCTTGCCGGTGGATCACCTAAATGATGAGGAATATTTTGGTGTAACATCGATCAGTTCGACTGTCTCCTTGGTCTAGTAGACGCAAGCGCTATTGCTAAGCATGAGGTCCTTGGGTTCATTTCCCGGGTCGGGCAGTGTTATTAGATTTTCTATCTGGAATTTCGAGTAGCAGCCCGGAGTCTGGATTCGTGCACGGTTGATTGCAATAAGCTCGCCCCCTGTTACATCAGAAAGCCGCTAAACTTAAAGGCTCCTACAAAACAGGCGCGACGAGCGACGCGAATCGCGCGCGATACAAAGGCACCGCAAGTCGCGCAACGAGCGGTGCCTTTGTGTCGCGCGCGATTCGGGTCGCGTGTCGCGCCTGTTTGTAGGAGCATTAAGTGGGACTGGGCCGGACATGTCTGCCGCATGTCAGACGACAATTGGACTAAGATAACTACCGATTGGGTCTAAAGGCACGCCATCGCGGCAGGCCAAGACGAAGATGGCGGGAGGAGCTTGACTCCTACCGTAGCCTACTGGACTCGCAAAAGGCAGAATTGTGTGGAAAAAGGAGAGGGAGGCCTTTGCCCTGTAGTGGGACAATATAGGCTAGTTAAACAACAAATTAACAAACAAACAAAACAAAAATTAACGGTTAATTAAATTAACGGTTTTCGGATTTTTCCTTTACTTGTGCTACATGACATTGCTTCTTGCCAAATTTCATGATTCTAAACGCCCGTATCTTTTGATTGCGTCGACATAGAAGTTTGATTTTTCCATTGCTTTACGGGTATTTGGTATTAATTTCAAATTGATAACTCCACGCGTTCCTGAGAAAAAGGGTCTTGACCGACAGACAGACAGGCGGACAGCGAAGTGATCTTAAAAAGGTTCCCTTTCTCCTTTTGAGGTACGGAACCCTAAAATCGACCTGAATGATGTCCTTTAACCTAAGAACCAAAAAAGGACACATTTCAAAGCCCCATCACGTGAATGTCGAGGCGATCCAACTCATTGACAACACTGATCTAGTGCGAAGACTAAAACTTTTGAGTTAGTTTAGTGCAGTGTGAGTGAACTAAAACTACAGTGCAAGTGCAAGTCCTTAAAAAAAACAAAGTCCTTTAGTAACACCTAGAAAGAGATGGCGTGACGAATTGGACGCCTACCTAAGGGATTGGCCAGATTTAGCTAGAGACAGAAAAAAATGGAAAGACGGAAGAGAGGCCTTTGCCCTGCAGTGGGACATAACAGGCTCATAATAAATAATTTAGTAACAGCACTTAAGGCGAAAGCGCCAGGGTAGCCCGCGAAATTCTATTTTTTTTAGGTTTTTTGCAATTTGCTGGTCAGTATTAAGTTGTACGTTAATTAAAATATGATTCGCGGCCGTAACAAATATGTATTTACAGAATTATAATCATTAAAGTCATCAACACAACTCTCTAAGACCATGTAATCCCCAAGAATGACTATTTCATGAAATCTTGACATTTGGGGATTACATGATCTTAGAGAGTTGTGTTGATGACTTTAATGATTATAATTCTGTAAATACATATTTGTTACGACCGCGAATCATATTTTAATCAACGTACAACTTAATACTGACCAGCAAATTGCAAAAAACGTAAGAAAATTTGAATTTCGCGGGCCACCTTAGAGCTTCCCCCTTAAGTAAACAAAACACACACAAAGAACATTATTATCAAAGAAGAACAATCAAATTCCAACATTATTTACCGATCCTTCCTGCATTACCATTTGAGCATTTTTATTGCCAACAAATATAATTCGATGTTTCTCTTTGACTTCCTGGTCGGAATAAAAATCGCTTTTATTTCGTGAATAAAATTAGGTCGTCCCTTGACCTCATTTTTTTCACGTTGTCAGTTATGTTTGAGACCTAATTCATGAAATTCATTATACATTGTTCCAAGAAGGTTTATTCAGAGCTGTCGCTGTAAAAATAATCAACCACTATCTTTCATTCACCAGCATAATCTTTGCACAATATGTCAACACAAATTAAAATGTTTTCAATCAGTTTGTAGGAGCCAATGGTTGTAGTCACCGAACATTATCACTTCGTTAATGTTGGTTTAGTTATGAAAGGAACACAAGTTGAGTATATAGTTATATTAAACGTTGTTTTGTTGTTTGTTGTTGTTGTTGTTAGGTTAACAAGTGGTAGCGATTCTTTCTCTTGACAAGTTGTTAGTTCCACAGTTATTGTCTTTCTCGATGTGCATTGCTTAAAACGTTATAATTATAGCATCACTAGCTGTGCTCCGCGATTTCACCCGCATAAATGTCGATCCCGTAGGAATATCGGGATAAAAATTAGCCCACATGTTAATCCAGGGAGTTAGCTACCTCCATACAAAATTTTATCAAAATTGGCTCAGCCGTTTGAGCGTGACAAACATACATATAAACACACAAACACACTCACAAACTTTCGCCTTAATAATATTAGTGTGATATTTGTGACTCACATCCAAGTACCTAGGTTCATATATATATATAATCAGCTATCTGCCAGTGAAAGTCTCGTCAAAATCGGTCCAGCCGTTTCGGAGATTAGCCGGAACAAACAGAAAGACAAAAATGCTAAAAACTGTTTTCTTGTTTTTAGTACCGTAAATACTTTTATATAGTAAAAATCTGTTATTTTGACATTACAAACAGACACTTAAATTTTATTTATTTGTGAAGATAAGTTCAGGTTTCCTCTCGACCTTCTTCACTGATGTCAATAATGTCCGTAAACTCAGAAAGTACGTCTAAATTAAAAATTTATTAATATTAAGTAACGACTCATAAGTACAGGGGAGAGTTTTACATTTCTAAAGCACAAAAGACTGTTGTAGCAGCCAATTCCATTAGAGCATCTTTATATGCTTTATATTATTGATCAGTAACAATATGTACTCCATACTTTTCCTCGTTTTTAAGCCCTCCATCTTTGGGCGCTTTATACAGGATGGACCATTTATAATAGTCGTCCAAATTTTTTTTATGAGTAGGCCATCCCATGGATTCACAACATAATAATAATGTTTCGCGAAAATCAATTTCAAAGTTTTTTTTCTTAATTTTCTTTAAATGTCTAGTCATGTAAACCTCTTTAGATTGAAAGTAAGCATTAAATGGAATCAAATTTCATGAGTTAGTACTAATAGACATGTAGCTAACAACAAATGAGAAATTTTTGAGATTATTTCCAAATGGTAATATTATAGTAGAGATTTTATAAAATAAATTTAAAAAATCACAATTTCTAAACTTAAATTTTCGCCGAACATAATATGTATATGTTGCATTGAGATGACCTAAAACAAAAAAAAAATTGGATCACTATTATAAATGGACCCTCCTGTATTCGGGATCCTCAATACCAAATTTAAGTGACATAACACTGCTACTACATTCGAAGTCACGAACTGTTTTTGCTAAATTCTTAAGTAAATAGAAGGGCTCTTGTTTGCTTGCTTTATTACCCTTACTAAGGAGATGAGGGTTTTCGTCTTGAATGTTGTCTTTGACGTTTATTCTGGCTTTAGTATCATTATTATGATTGAAGATAGAAATATCATTATTTAATTTTATGACAGCGTCATAAAACAAATATACTATGAACATGGATTTTAATGAATCCTAGCGCAGTTACCTCCTTATTAAAATCGTTAAATTCACTCACTAATAAACAACTCACAACCTAAACTTGGTCTAGAAGCATAAAATTTGAATATAATTTTTTTAGAGGACTAAGGAAGGATTTTTAATAATAACTAATGGGGTTGATGACAGTTTGTTATTTTTTCCGATGAGAAATCCCATCAGGTATAAATCATAGTTTTTACTTCTAGTCTTATCGATAACGAAAGTTTTAACTACTTGAGGGTTCTTAGGGCAGTTACAGTCACGGCGGAGTCATCAGAATTTCTGAAGAATCTTTTAATATCGGAGCCTTTTTTAGATGCCATTATCGTTCCTATTTCTGGGAAGAGGGTATCATTTCCTTAATGAACAAAATAATTATAATGAATGTTCTACTCACTGATGTACGACTTGGTAACAATTACATTCAGTCTTTGACGTGATTTCAACAATTATTGGTCTAAGTACCTTTACTTCTCCACTTTATAGTCGATACAGTTTCTCATCATTTGTCATGAAACACTAAAACTGACATCTAATTTCAGCTTCGCACGCACAGATTTGATATAAAAAGCTCAATTTTAATCAACAAAATTTTTCAGCAATTTGATCCTGTAATACAAGGCAGAAGCAGATATATAAAGATATTAAGTCCACATTTCAGGCCAGGATTTAATGAAATACATAAATCATTCCCGGTTACAGAAATTTATTTTTCATTCCGCGATGTATTTTACTTTATAGAACAAATAGTAGGAGCAGAAGGCAGTTCGAGGACTAGTTCAAAGGGTTGTTTACACAATGGAAATAGGTACAAAGAAAATATTTGATTTCACGTTGGCTCGGCAGAGGTACAGCTTGATGGATGATGCATTGTTCTACGTTTACGCGATAACTTTTTCAACTGTCTTTGCTAGTAAAATGTTAAGGACTGAATATGAAAAGGAAAAATTACATTTATGAGATAGTGTTTTTTCTTCGGATGTGATAGTTTATTGAAAATAGTGTGTCTATGAGGGCAGCAGTGGCCAGTGGTGTCGGCCCCAACTTACGAGTCGCAGGTCAAGAGTTCGAACCCAGGCTTGTGTATTTTAATTTTATCACCACTGCTCTCAAAACAGTGAAGGAAAATATCGTTAGGAAACCGGCAAGTCCTAGAACCAAAAATTTGAAGACTTGCTATACTATGCTAATTATGTCTAGGACCGTTGTCTTTGCTTTTCAGTTTCGTCATGTCGACGGCACGACGGCGTATTAAATTTTGTTGGCCTAAAAACTCACCACTTGCACAGCACTGTCGCGTTGGTGGCTTCGCAGAGATCGTTATAGCTGTATTTTTAGGGACACAGTTGGCAGGATAGGAGATGGGACCTATTTTGATCATCACAAAATGTGATCTTGATTGATACTGTAACCTACATTCCCGCATGCGAACTATGCATCTTAATGATGTCAAGCAAAATCCTGCTTCGCGCAAGCAGAGTTTACACCGCTACAAGCATATATACAACTTCCTGACTACTATCAACGGGCAGTAGCCCACCAGACACTACACCTATCTAGTCGGAGGATCCTCCCTTTTCTATGGAGGATGAGCATAGATATCCGGATGAGTGACCTTTACACCCTGTTCCTCATACCTCTATAATACATTAAAGGAAAATGTTAATTCTCTGTTTTCAGGGTAATTTAATCTTGTTTAAATTAGTGGATCTAAACATTACTCTAGTTTGAAAGCCTCGTTCAAATTAAACTGTTGTCCCCTGTCAAATCTCATGTCTAGTGATTTAATTGGTGTTTTGTCATTTGGGACAGCTAATAATTAAAAACTTTAGCTTAATGAGATTGGTCAGCTGAGTTACTGGTCAGAATTATGATGAAGCTTTCAGAAGCAGGTTTAATCTGACCGTAATCTGATCAGGATTTGGTCTAAGAAGCTGGGGTGGCGATTTAGTCTCCTGCATCCGTTAAGGGGATGATTCTACCCGTCCGATTCGTAAAAATCTTTTCGGATGCAGGTGACTTAACATAATTGCCATCCTGTGTAATACAGAGTATTAGTTTAAACGACGGACATACTAAATGGAAGTTCTCATGAAAATGAATCATTGTTTTATAACCAACCCTGTCATAAAATATGTAACATAATTTACGCAAGACCTCTTAAACTCCAAATAGAGTATCGACTTTAAAGCATATTACAATGACCAAAACCTTATTTATTTTAAAACTAACAATTATTATTAAGAAAATCGTATTGACCCTAGCATTACTTTAGTTATGCATTTAACATCTCACACGTTTGGCCGCCTACCTGTCGAAACACCCCACGCGTCATTGGAGTAGTTGAATGGAGGAAGTGAAGTCATAATGACAATAGAATAATGACAATAATTGTGTACACTTGGTGTACCGTTGACGTTTCGAACACTTTCACTTATGTACACTTGGTGTATAGAATAATGACAATAGTTATGTACACTTGGTGTACCGTTGACGTTTCGAACACTTTCACTTATGTACACTTGGTGTACTCTTGACGCTTGAGGGGAAATTGAATCATATTGCCTTGAAATAAGATTTAATTTTCTTCGGTTCAATCAGCGTGAAATCGATTCAGTAGTCATTTATGAGCAAACTGTTTTCAGGACTTGCGTTAATTCTACTACACCTTGTATAGGTATATAAAAATATAAGTATTGTTCCCTAATAGGTGCATTACCTACGCGAATAGGCAATTGCTGTTTTTTTTTTCATATTTAAATAAAATATACCCTCTTAAAGTAAATCCCTCTTTTAACCTAAAACCCTGTATAAATGGAGAGACTAAAAGGCGATAAGCAAGTTGACATTAGGCTTTTGTAACTTAGATAAATTATAAACAGACCCACTAAAAAGCGGGAAATAAAAACTTTTTAACAAAAAAGAAAAACCGACTTCCAAAAAAAACACTACAAAGTGAAAAATAACTTTAATTTCGGAAGTCGGTGTCTTTGGATCTGTATTTTAGTTTTTTGCCACCGACTTCCGAAATTAAAGTTATTTTTCACTTTGTAGTGTTTTTTTTGGAAGTCGGTTTTTCTTTTTTGTTAAAAAGTTTTTATTTCCCGCTTTTTAGTGGGTCTGTTTATAATTTATCTAAGTTACAAAAGCCTAATGTCAACTTGCTTATCGCCTTTACCAAAATATTGCTTTTCCCGATGCAGGGAAATTCATTGTTGAGAGTTCTCCTGGTATTTCACCATCAGCTCCATTTCACCATTCGCATTGTGATGAGCATAACTTGCTTAGCAACCATAATAAAGTAATCGAATCGCAACCCATGAAATACTTATTATTGAGTAGTTCCGGTGGCCATCTGTGGTCTTCATCATCAGTTCCACTTCACCAAATAGTGCTTTTCGAGAGCAAATGCACGAGTTACTATAAAAAATACCCAAATCGCTATAGGTGTGCCTATAATATTTGAAGAGTTCCTTCGATTTCTCCAGGATCCCATCATCAGATCCTGACCTGATGACAATGGGACCACCTGGAAAGTATACCCTTTCAAACAAAAAAATATTTTTTGAAATCGGTCCAGCCATCTTCGAGTAATCGGGGAACATACATAAAAAAAAAAAATAAAAAAAAAAAAAAAAAAAAAAAAAAAAGGTTCCGACGAATTAAGAACCTCCTCCTTTTTGAAGTCGGTTAAAAATAGTCTTAGAGGCAAACAAAATTGATTGTCATATTGAAAAGTTATTTGTCATCTAGTTATCAAGAGTAGGGTCAACTTCAGAAAATGGATTACAGTCCTTATTGAGAATTTAGGCGATGACTAACCAACCTGTCAGTATTTATGAGGAGCTCGTTTTACGCCTGTGGCTAAACTCGCTCGGACAAAATTGACCGTCTTAGAGACTGTGGCTATATTTTGAGCCCTTGAGGTTTCCAAAAATAATTTTAAAAAATGCTTATAAAGATCAAAATAACGGTGGGCTTTTTAATTGTACCTACCCCACACAAATTCTTATAACACCACTTGCTATGTGAAAATCAGTGACAGGAAGCTATTGAACAGATCTGCCTACTGGATCTGCCTTTACAGGGCACAGGCGTGATGTTATGTTGTGCGATTGCGTAAACAATGCATACATATGCGATAGCAGCAACCGTGGTTGATTTGCTGGCATTAATTGAAGAGTCCCGTTGTCTTTCTCCGAAACTCATCATCAGATCTTTACACAATTTAAATGGGACCATTTCGGAATATACCTCTTTCGAACAAAAAAGAATTTTGCAAATCCGTCTTTAGATGAGGGAGTTATGCCCGAACATAAATTAAAAAAAAATATATATAAACATCCGAATTGAGAACCTCCTCCTTTTTTGAAGTCGGTTAGAAACAAATAAAAATATTTATGGAAAAAGTAAGCGAGAGCTGGACTCCTTCTTAAAGGGTTCCATACAACTCGATTCCTACCGGCTTCCCTTTGAAAAATGGCACAGTCAGTATTCTATAGACAAATAAAAACTTTTTTACAAAAAAAAAAAAACGGCTTCCAAAAAAACACTTTAAAGTGAAAAATAACTTTAATTTCGGAAGTCGGTGTCTTTGGATTTGTATTTTAGTTTTTTGCCACCGACTTCCGAAATTAAAGTTATTTTTCACTTTAAAGTGTTTTTTTGGAAGTAGGTTTTTTTTTTGTAAAACAGTTTTTATTTTTCACTTTTTAGTGGGTCAGTTTGTAATTTATTTAAGTTACAATAGCCTAATGTCAACTACTCATGACCTTTTACAAAATATTGCTTTTCCCGATGAAGGGACGTTAATTGTTGAGTTCTCCTAGTAAGAACCAGGAGAACTGGAGCTGATTGAGAAGTCACCATCAGCTCCACTTCACCATACGCATTGTAACGAGCATAAATTGCTTAGCAACCATATTAAAGTAATCGAATCGCAACCCATGAAATATTTGTCATTGAGTAGTTCCGATGACCATCTGTGGTCTTCATCATCAGCTCCACTTTACCAAATGATGATCTCCGAGAGCAAATGCTCAAGTTACTTTACACAAGGTAGCTACTGTAAACTTTTGAGGAGTTCCCTTAACTGTTCTTCGTCTTCATTATCAGACCCTTATTGACAGTCACAATCCATGTAGGTGTAAAGTTCACATCAATACAAATTAATCAAGCCCAAACACAAGGTAACTGCTGTAAATCGTTGAGGAGTCCCCTTGACTGTCTTTCATTAAATTGTAGTGCTTTAAAATACTTAATGAAAAAATTAACAAACGCACTAGTCGCTCCTACGATTTTCGAATGTTCCCCTCGATTTCACTGGGATGCTATCACCAGATCCTGGTTTCCTTATCATGGGACCACCCTTGGCATATCTCCTTTCCAACAAAAAAAGAATAATCAAAATCGGTTCATAAACGACGAAGTTATCCGCGAACACACATAAAAAAAAAAAACTTATACGGTCGAATTGAGAAACCTCCTCCATTTTTGAAGTCGGTTAATAATATAATCATAATATTGAAGATATCTACTCCGGCTTACCTCTTACAAAAATTGACCCTTCGCTACTGCTCCCTTGCATACTTTCACCGATCACCAGACATATTACGCATAATTTTAATTCACAATCAGGTTTGGCAACCAGAGGGGAATTCAGCGCCTTTAGAGTACGACAGACTGGATTTGGCTCTGGTTGGCAGTTGCGCAAACAGATTGTGCCGTTGTGCCGGCAGGTCTGACGGTGTCCGATGTATTTGTCGGACACAAATAGTCAGCAGAAAAGACCATGGAGCTCTGGGCAGTCGATACGTCCCCGTAAGATCCAGGCTACAGTGTGCCTGATCGATCGACCCGTGCGGCTGTTATTACTTAGCCAAAAGCTCCTCCCATATTAAAGAATATCATCATCTGCCTAGCCTTTTCACAACTATGTTGGGGTCGGCTTCCAGTCTAACCAAATGCAGCTGTATATCAGTATTTTACACTGAGCGACTGCCTAGGTGACCTTACCTGACCTATTAAAGAATATATTATAGATACTTAAAACCTAAAAATTGCCCAAATTGAAATAAAGAAACTTAGCTAACTTGAAAACAAGTTTTAACTTTTGAAAGTCTTTAGAGCTCCCTCACATGAGTTTAAATTCAGGTTGGAAAGACAGAACACGATAAAATACTAAAGATTATGTAAGTATAAGTGGGTACAACTACTTTAGAAGTCATACGAAGAGCTAACTTAACAGCAAGATAGCACTTTAAGAACCTGCAACAAAAAGGGGTTATAAGATTTAAAGTCTCGATGATCGAGGTATCTTTTTATTGACATCATTTTGCTCTCTAATCCGCAACATAATAGTTTACTTAAAAGTTATGTTAGTACCTAACCTAAGATAAAATCTTCAATACTACTCATCATCATCTGCCTAGCCTTTTCCCAACTTTGTTGAGGTCGGCTTCTAGTCTAACCTTAGGCAGCTGAATACCAGTATTTTACATGGAGCGACTGCCTCCACAATCCAGTTACTGGATAATACGATAACCCCTTGGTAAGACTGGTTGTCAGACTTTACAGACTACCCGTAACGACTGTCAAATATCCACGAATGACAGCTTATCGTGCTTTCCGAGGCACGGAGGGGTCTCGGTATGAAAAGGTGATCACCCATCCATACTCCAACCGCAGCAAGCGTAGCTTAACCTGATCGATCGGCCTGTGCCGCTGTTATTATTTAGCCACGGGCCCATGAATAATACTATTATAACTAAATTACATAATTGAAGTACAAAAAATAAAATTGTAAAATAAATCCATAAGTTAAATTGCAATCCTCTTAAAATTATTAAAATGGAGCACCGAAGAAATCTTCTAAATAATTTACAGCTTGAAATTAATTAAATAATATAATAGGTATTAATTAAAATCAATAAATTCATTTAGGTACAAAAACAAACAAATAAAATAAATAAAAGTATAAAATATTTTTAAATTTAATTCTTACATTCGAAAATATATATTGTTTTTACTAAAGAAACGAAAAATCTACCCGTAAAATAACGTTCAAGAGCCCACTATGGGTCTAGAATAAAGAATAACACTCCATTCAAAGAAATCCTTAAGTACAGCCATAGAGTAAGAAAATAGAACAGAATCTAAACTCATGTGGCCTCGAGTGATGCAACTTGCGTCACCTTCGGCGTTATTATGTAACACACTAACAGTAGCAATGACTTTCATTTTGACAGTTGAATAACATTCATTGCGTTACTTACGTTATTGAGCAGATACATTTTTGAAACGTGTGAAGCTACGGATTAGCAATATCCTTCAAAATGATTCAGATTGTGATTGAAAGTATATTACTCACTAGCTTCTGCCCGCGACTTCGTACGCGGATCCTGTTGGTTATGCCAGCGACAACGGGGTAGTCAAAATCGAAGATCTGAAACGTCTGATGTCGAATTCTAAGAACCCGGGGACTGGATAACAACGGGATGCGTGAGACGATTCGAGACGTCATTTTCAGGCAATAATGAACCAATAGGGTGGTAAACTTGGCCTTGCACTTTGAATGTTGGCATAAATGGGCCTTCTGAAATCTGTTTCGCAACAAAAGATGTCATTTGAAAGGCGTTATTGTACGAACGTATGTTGTCCAAGAAATGTTTTGACTGTGATGGTCACCGATTAGCAGTGATCTTAATATTTCTGGAGCAATTTGTAATATTTCAATATGTACTTCCCACCTGAGCAACACATACCGTTTGTTTCTTTTTGCTATTTAACAGCTTCACAAAAAGTAAAATTTTTAACCATACCTCCGATGGCGGAATATGTGGCGTAGTCAATCATAGGAGTACCTATACGTAAATGCACTCCGTTCCTTATCAACCCAAGGAAGGTCGCCATGCCCTACGGCTATATCTTGAGACACATCCGATTCTTCAGATGATATCGACGTTCTGTTCAGAGAATGTCGAAGTCGATCAGAATTCAAACGTTCGTTGCGCTCTTCTTAATCTGTCTCTTCATGCCGTACTCCAGCAATTCTTTCTTTCTCACTTTCTGATTATGAATATTTTGTTGTGTGCGTGTTCGGAACAATGTATGATAATCTCACCGTATCAGCGGTCAGTCGCGCATCATATTCTTCACTGGTCTCTAGAGATCTGGATGTAGATGCGTAAATACGCTGAGAACGCAGGCGTGCTTCGCGATCCGAAGAGGTTTCCACGGAGCGAGTTGCAGCCTGATGTTCTCAAACAGCATCAAGTCTCTCCTGACGCTCTTCGGTAGATTCTTGGGATCTTATGATCCTCAATCTTTTAGCTCCTTTGGAACATTGGGAAAGATTTGACCTCTTTCTAGGCATGGTTATAGTTTTATTATGAAGATACCTGATCAATTAAAATCTAAGTGACTGCTCCCGTACCAAGGGTGCCCAGACACGGGATCGTCTGGCCCATGTGCTGGTTTGGTCCCTGGGGTGGTCACGGCGTGCTATGTGTTCTGGTGCGCCGGTGATGGGGAGTACTCCCCAGCGGAGGGTCCGGTGACGGACAGCCGCGGCGGCTTCACGGATGAGTGCTAACGCGTGCCCATGTTCCCGCCGTAAGCGGCAGAGGAGGACACAGTGGAGTTTTAGTGGGTTAGAGTCCCACATAACTGCACTATCTCCCCGTGGTAGTGCAGAATGCATGAGCATTTCTTCACATTAAAAAATAAATAAATGGGAGTTTTGGCCAGTAGAGTCAAATTTTCAATGATATACCATCGTCATCGAAAATCAGTCCTAAACTGTTACCGCCTTCACCGCGTGGAGGTGAAATTAGTGATAGCTTATATAGATTTCCACATCAGATGTTTCTGATCTTCGATTTTTATAAGTCAACAGGAAATGACCGAATAACTTTTACTAAGACGTCATTCCTATATGTGTTATGGTGTAGCTGGGCTCTTGGAGTTCCCCATCAGGTATTCCAGATCTTCAAATTTATTCTCTCAGCAGAAAATCCTCATCACGTGGAACAATTTTTGCTATGGTACCATTTTTGTATCTCTTATAGTTAAGCTGGTCTGTTTCGGTTCTGCATCAGGTGTTCAAGTTTCCAAGAAACATTATAGCCTGAATGTTGTCCAGCCATAATAACTATACAACAAAAAAAAAACATTCAAATCCGTCCAGTAGTTCCGAAGATCGGACGCGCAGGCCCGAGGCGTGTACGTACTCTGATAGAATTGATGTTCGCCGTGATTCTTTAAATTGACATAACTTTTTTATTTATGAACCGATTGACATGAAATAAACACTAAATGTTAAGTGAAGCCTACTACAATATATTAGTGAAAACCGCATCTAAATCGAATAAGCCGTTTCTGATATTAGCGTGCACAAACAAACAGACAAACAGACAAAAAAAAAAATAATTACAATTTCGGGTTCGGCATCGATATAATAACAACCCCTGCTACTTTTTTTTTATATATTTCCATTGTACAGACACCACTTTTCTACAAATTTATTATATGTATATAGAAGTCATGCTCTAAACAACTTCTTGCATTTGTTTTGTTCGCAGTCGGTGTTGCAAGACGCGTGTCGTTTGAGCGTGTATAGCTCCTAGCCACGGGGTTAATTCCTTAATTCTCATCGTGTTAATAATATATACAATACTATAATATGATCAAAACTAACTTCAGTTACATCCAAGTTATCGCGCAGCAGTGGTGGCCCAGTAGTAACGGCCCCAATTTTCGTGTCGTGGGTTTGAACCCAAGCAGATACATTACTTTGTGTAATGTATTTCATCACCACTGCTCTCAATATGATGACGGAAAACATCATGAGGAAACCATCATCCATAAACCGCTTTGGAATGGGCAACTAGCTTCATCTTTCTGACTGACTGACCCCTTGACAATTCAAAAGGGCCTGCAATTGGTTTATTTGAAAAAAATGCTTTGCGTTTGAAACAAAAATTCGAAAACATATGACATCTACCAACTAGCACTGGGCCCGCGTGGTAGATTATAGCCCACTCCTTCTCGAAAAGAGGCCTGTGTCCCAGCAGTGGGAACATTATCATCTAAATAAGCTTAAGCTGCAAATAAAATAGTGTCGCTTCTGTACGTTTGCGGTATGGTGTTATTTTTTGGGGGCAGTCTACTGATAGGGAGCTTGTATTTAAGATGCAAAAGCGATGTATAAGGTCAATGTGCGGTCTTAAGACAACAGATAGCTGTCTTCCTTATTTTAAATCTTTGAAAATATTAACATTTCCGTCTTTGTACATACTGGAATCTGCTTTATTTGTGAAAAATAATCCACATCTATTTCAATAATTGTCGGCAGTCAGAAGGAATCCAACACGAACTCAATATGTACATCAATTGTGTCAAGTTAAATGTAAAACCGCACTAATGCAAAAAAGTTTTTTTGGCATTGCCCCACGCATCTTTAACAAAGTACCTAATATTATTAAAACTATGACTGTATTCAAATTTAAAAGGGCACTAATCAAAATTTTAATTGAAAAAAGTTATTACGCAATTGACGACTTCCTTAATGATGAATCACTGACCGATTGACATGCTATTATACCATTTGACATTTCTTATTTTGTTTTCATTGTAACTTTGATGACATCTAACATATTTTTTCTTTTTTTTATATAACATTGACATTTGCCAGTATTAAATTATTGTGACATTTTTTAATTTGTATATTTTTTAAATTTAATTTGTATTTATAATAATTAATTCTCGTAATTCTTATTTAAAATTATAATAACTTTAAATTTGTGTAAATTAAATAATAATATGTTTTGCGTGCCCATGTGACGGTAGAGCATGGAGGACTCTTATATTAAAACATCTATGTACTAAATACCCATGTTTGCAAACCAATAAATGATTTGATTTGATTTGATTTGTACCTCCTTACTCTATGGCTCGACATAAAGCCTACGATTCTTGTTAAGGTTGTCACTTTTGTTTCTTTTGTCTTTTTCTTTTAGGTTACCTATTAGAATTATTAGCCTTATGATGAACGCGATACAAGCAATTTACAAGTAAATTCGTTTGCATATTATCGTAATTATATTGTAGGTATTATTATTATTTCTTTGACTGTCATGCCTTGAAAATGTAATGTCAGAGTATACTTCATTGCCTACGTCTATACGTGGCTGACAAACAAATGGATTATGGTTTTTTCTTTCAATAGTTGAACAGAGAAGAACTTTGTTATTGAGGTTCAGTCTTTAATCAACCTTTGCTGAAAATAATGAACAACTTTAACAATGGAAGAAAATTAAAAATCTTGGTCATGTCTTGGCAGACGGAATATTGATGATCTATCTATCGAAAAACTTCACATAACACTTTTTTTTTTCTCGGATGGGAAATCATCAAATGGCCCTCCCGCTCTGGGTGGAGCGGAAGGGAGTGTCAGACTCTTACTGACTAAAACCCACCCGTGTTCCTTCCTTAGCTCTGTATGTTCCGGGCCAGCGGTAACCCTTTCGGACAATCCCGCTGACCCGGCAGGCTTCACCTAACCCTTAGGGCGTGTTCACTCTATGTCGTGACGACAGATAATCGTCTAGTTTTAAGTGTCGTGGCTTATATATTTAAATGGAGGTGTCCACGATTAACTGTCGTTCACGACTTTTTTTGCAGTGACGACAGATTGTCAAGTCAATGGGAACGGCTAGCACGACAGTCGTAAAATGATAAAATATTTCGACGGCACAGTGACTATAAACAGTCGTTATGATGGGAACAGCTAGAGACGACAGACGTCTAACGATAAATTAATCGTCACGACATAGTGGTAACGCGCCTTTACGGATAGTGTAAAGGCGCGTTACCACTATGTCCACTATACTTCTGTATTTATCACACTAATATTATAAAGGCGAAAGTTTGTGAGTGGGTGTGGGGGGGTGTGTGTGTGTGTTTATATGTTGGTTACTTCTCTTCTACACGCTCATATGGCTGGACCAAGTTTACAAAATCTTGTATGGAGGTAGCTGACACCCTGGATTTACATATAGACTACTTTTTATCCCGATATTCACATTTCATTCATCGATAGACACTTACGCGGGTGAAACCGCGGGGCGCAGCTAGTATTATTATATACAAGTAAATCTATCTGTCCGTCTGCCTTTTACCTTTTCATGTGTTTCTATTGATCCAACAAACAATCTGTTTGCGGACTAATGGACGAAGATTTTGATGTCAGAAGTACTGTGAGGGGGATTTATGAAAGTGGTGTTAACTTTTTACCTGAACTAGATGTTTTTATATTTTCTCTTTTATGTGTATGTGTATATAAGGAGTCCCTGGAAGTATGGATCAGATCAAATAGGGGCGAGAGCAAGGTCATTTCAAAAAAAAAAAAAAAACTTTTTACCCAGAGAATGCCGGTGAATTTTTTTACGGTTAAAAAGTTATGATCAATTTTTGTTTTTTTTTCAGTTACTTTGCATATTATAGTGCTCAAAGAATAAAATCATAAATAAAATACAACTATCAAGGCTATCTAAAAAAATTTAATTGACTGCCCTGATAGATTTTTTAATGATTTTTTGGCTGAACGGATTCGGATGAAATTGGCACACTGTTCCTGAGGGATAAATTCCGACCACCACGCGGAGAAGCTGCGAGCCAAAGCTACCGTCCGTTCACAGTTATTTTACCTTTGACAGTAGCAACCTTATTATAACGAGCATAAAGATCACAATGAGTGACTTGTCTGTGGTAGCAACACAACATCAACACATCATTAGAATGAGAATAAAGTTCACTGTGATTTGGACAGAGTGATGCAAAAGTCAGAGATAAAATAACTGCGAAAGGACTTTGTCTGTGGTAGAGACACAAATGTGCAGACGCCAGCACATCAAGCTACCCGAAACTGTCAAATTTTCCCATTCAACTTTGAACCTTATGTTTTAGGGATAAAGTTGAAAATCTATTGAAGAAATTTGACAGATTGTGGTAGCTTGATGTGCTGGCGTCTGTCTGTACAAAAACAGACCTTTTACAGTGAAATTGAAATAGTCATGAAATAGATAGATTATATATTCACTATCACGTCCAAAATAAAATCTATTTTATCGAACCAAAAGTCTTCGGGGAATGTTTTACTAGTTTAATAGTATTCAATACGCAAACAATTTTGAATATCAAAGTCAAACCTCAATTATTCGACAGTATACGCTTCAAAAATCGAGTTATTCCCGTCTGATCCTCTGAACCTCCCCCTCCAGCCCCCGCCCCCCCTCCTCGATCCCCTGCTAGTTCGTCGTCTGTTTTAATCTCTGTCTTATCCACTATAGACTTTCTCATTCCGGTTTGATCCGCTTTTTTCTCTTTTGTTTTTATTCCTGAAGGATCGTCAGCAACAAAAATAAGTACAGGTTTATTTCATATTGAAACATCAGGGTATTCAGTTTCGAAATTGATATTTAAAGCAAAAATCATTTTGCATACTTGTGGATGGTATCGTTGCAAAATTCTGTCGAAATAGAACAGCAGAGTGTTTTGCGTAACACACTAACAGTAGGAATGGCTTTCATTGCGTTATTTACGTTGTTGAGCAAACAATTTTTTCGAACATAATTATTTATTTATTTATTTATCCTCACACTGGAACGCCATACAGCAATTACACCAACGGAGCAAAAAATCACTTCATGTGCTGATTTCCATCCATCCTGTACGCAGTGGATATTGAACGAGTGGCGATGGATCCATCCACGCTCATGCAGCGTGAATACATTTCTCCATGGCCTCATCACTCCTTCCATACGCGCACATTCATTGTGAATTTTTAAAACTCAATGATTTTTCAAAATAAATACATTAAACTTGAAAACACGGAAAATTTTGAGGTGTCATCCTGCCTGACAGACGACATTGACATTATGAAGTAATGGACAATATCCTTTAAAATGATTCGGATTTTGATTGATACTGTGTTACGTAAGCTTGATGATAACGAAAACTGGAAGGCAATAATCAATTTGTAAAACGAATTCTAATTTACCTACTTTTTAATTTTCTAACTTTTCATGAATTGACAAGTCCTTGACTTTGACTATCGCTAAGATGAGAGTGTGTCTTGAATTTGAACGTTTCTATGGTTTTATAGGTACGGTCGGCTGCAAAAATGGATGGGCAGTTCAGATTCAAAATCCTATGAATCAAGAAATGACGGTGTTCTTTTTGTCTCTTCAAACATTCGAACAATTTATAATTAATAGTTTCTTTTAAAGAAAATTGTTCCTAATTATTAACCTATAATGTTAAAATTGAATATCAATTTATTAATAGGTAAGTACCTACCTATTAATAAATTGATATTCACACTTGAACTTCAAACGTTCACAGGAAAATAGACATTAGGGTACCCATGGACTTTTGCAGGTGACTGTACAAGAATTGACTTTGTGTCCCCCCCCCCTATTATGTTTTGGTCGGCTTCCAGTCTAACGGGATGCATCTGAATACCAGTATTTTTATGGAGCGACTGCCTATCTGACGTCCGCAACCCAGTTACTCGGTAATACCTACGATACAATTTTACCACTACAATATTTTTGATGGTACGCTTCCTAGTTCAAATGGTTGTCCTGTCCTGACACCTGTCACTCGCCAGAATCTTGTTAGTCAACGGAGGGATGAACTGCATGCAGACGTAGAAATCTTTGCATTTCTTTTAAAATATGAATAAATTATTTATTTTTTAACTTCTCGCACACAAAAGGGTTATAAAGGCCGACTTAACGTCAACCAAGGGTGGTGAAGCGATGAGATGGCAGGTGCTCTGTTTGAGACGAACAAGAGTAACAAAAAAGGTATCAAATTGAGTTTTATATAAAATTGGTACACAAGTACTTAAATAGGTTTTAATCGGACGGCACGGTTGGCGCAGTGGTTAAGCGATTGACTGCTGCGCTGCGTGTCGCGGGTTCGATTCTCGCACGGAACAAATATTTGTATGACCTACAAGTAGTTGTGCCGGGTCTGGCTGTTTGTGTATGTGAGTTTTAAATGTTTGTGAACGCACCCACAATACAGGAGAAATTCCTAGTGTGGGGCAATGTTATTAGAAAAAAAAAAAAAATCATATACTATACGAGTATATTTACAACTTTGTTTTCGCTGAGCGTTCTTTTTGTTTTTTAGGGTTCCGTACTTCAAAAGGAAAAATTGTACCCTTATAAGATCATTTCGTTGTCCGTCTGTCTGTCAGTCAGTCAATTTACTCAGTCCTTTTACTCAGAAACGCGTGGATTTATGAAGTTGAAATTAATATCAAATACCTACAATGCAGCAATCCATTGAAGCTGTGACAAAATCAAACTGCTAAATCAACGCAATCAAATGATACGGACGTTTATGTTCCGGAATCAAAACTAGGGTACTTTCCATTGACTTAGAATCATGCAATTTGGCAAGAAGCAATGTCAGTAAAGGAAAAAAATCCGAAAACCGTAAATTTGTAGTTCCTTACAAAAAAAACCCGTGATAAACTATTTACATAGCTACAAATTTGTACGGAACCCTCGATGCGCGAGCGGACTCGCACTTTCCCGGTTTTAATACGAATGATAGTTTCAGAGATTAGCCTGTTCAAACAAACAAACACTTCAGCTTTATTATTATAGAAGAAGATTATACAACGTGTAACATAATTAACGCAAGACCTCATACACCTCAATAAGAGTAGGTATTGAGTTAAAAACATAATACAATGACCAAAACTTATTTCTTTTGAAGATATTTTTTTTATTAAGAAAATCGTGTTGACTCTAGCATTACTTTACGCATTTAAAATTGAGTCTTATTGTCTTGGAATAAGATTTCATTTTCTTTGGCTCGTTGGGCGATCAGTATAACAAAATACATAATTATTGAAAAAAATACCTATATTAAAAGTTAGTGAAATCGATTCAGTAGTCAACTATGAACAAACTACTTCCAGGACTTGCGTTTATTCTGTTACACCTTGTATATCTATATATTATTATACTAGCTGACCCGGCAAACGTTGTTTTACCATATAAATTATTTCTAGCTGCCCGGTGCTACTTCGTTCGCGTAGTGTCCTACCCCTTACCCCTACCCCTACCCTATTCTTACCCTACTCCTATACTACTCCTACACTACTCCTACCCTGCTCCTACCTTACTCCTACCCTACTCTTACCCTACTCCTAAGCTACTCCTACCCTACTCCTATAAGTAAAAAAAAAAAGTAAAAAAGTATCCTATGTCCATCTCCTGGTTCTAAGCTACCTCCTCACCAATTTTCAGCCAAATCAGTTTAGCCGTTCTTGAGTTATAAATAGTGTAACTAACACGACTTTCTTTTACTAGCTGACCCGGCAAACGTTGTTTTGCCATATAAATTATTTCTAGCTGCCCAGCGCTACTTCGTTCGCTTGGTGTACACCTACACTACTCCTACCCTACTCCTAACCTACTCTTACCCTACTCTTACCCCACCAAGTTTCAGCCAAATCGGTTCAGCCGTTCTTGAGTTATATATAATGTAACTAACACGACTTTCTTTTTGTACATAGACAGATTATTGCCTTCTCTAAGAGCTTCATTATTTTATTTCCACACGGTTTAGTTCAAATGGGCTTTGAGATTATGTTCGGGCTCATTGTCTTTTAGATTGTTATAGTATAAGTTAATGGCACGTATTTGTCTTCAGATTTACTATTGCATAGAAGGTAACAATTTCGAATAACTATGTAAGATATTGAAGACGTAGCGTGGTAAGGCGTCCCACAAGGTAGACCGACGACCTTATGAAGGCCGCAGGATCTCATTGGATGCGAGAAGCACAAAACCAGTCCAAGTGGAAGTCCTTTTTTTTGTGTTGGAATTCATCAAATGACTCCTCCCGCGCTGGGTGGAGCGGAAGGGAGTGTTAGACTCTTACTAAAACTAAAACCCACCCGTGTTCCTTCCTTAGCCCTTTATGTTCCTCGAATGAAAACGTAACCCGTTGGTACAGCGCCATCTAGCGGCAGTATTGTGAAACATGATAATTTATTATGTTTTTTTTTTGTTTTTTTATTTCATATTTTGTTTTTCAATGCGATGCGGATCACTGGACGCACTTGTGTTACTTTCTATACGAAGAATACTAAAATCCATTACGTGCGATGAGTCCGATGCGAAACTGTGGACGCTTCCCCAGTGCCACGTTTCCGAGATATTGACTTTCAAAGTTGATCACGTGACATCCATATTTTTTGAACATGCTTACATCTTGTTGCGTACATGTTTGATTACTTTAAAATGTCAGAGTGATTATTTCAAACATCGAGGCAAGTATGTATTTATTTTGTTTGATTTTGTTGATCCAATATACCTGTCATTCAAGGAACGCAGACTTTCAAGGTTTCATTATAGATAAATATTGAAACATTTGGAGTTTTTGCACAGTTGATCATACGTCTGTTGAAACACTTTGACCTTGAGGTGGCTTAGCGTAGTAAAAATAGTCCTTCAGACCGTATTTCGGCCATGTCGGCCAATCTCAACGGAGACTAGCCATCGGCGCAGGAGATATTATTGTGCATAAGTGGCGTGTGTGTAAACACAGGCACACGCTCTCTTACCTCACTCTCATAGTACCAACATTATATTGCGGTGTATCGCAAGCACACTGGACTGTTTGTATGTAAATCGCTGCTGCAAACTTACCACATCGGTGTTGAGCGTGTAGCAGGGATTTGCATGAACAATATTGCAGTGTTAGGTTAAGTGTCTAACGATTAAAAGACGGAACGAGACGTGAAACGAAAAGTTAGGTGAACTGAGCTGTCATTCGGTCCGATGCCTGCCAGGGTCGTGGGTTGTTCGAAAGAGCTCCCGTGGGCCCTGGCACAGGCAACTGAAGGACCACGGGTGGGTTTTAGTCAGTAAAAGTCTGACACGTCCACCCGCTCCGCCTAGAACGGGAGAAGTTATTTGATAATTTGCCACCTAAAAAAAAAGGTTAAGTGTGTAGGTTAAATTACTTAAATGTCATACAATTAATTAAACGTGGTTTAAAATTTGGGATGCATGAAGGAAGAAGCCTCCTCGTGTAGCGCAGTTTGTTCCGCCAGTTACTCAGTAGCACCCAACACTTTATTTGACTGGCCAATTCTTCCCTGGCGGCGCGGCGGTAGGGCTAACGCCCGCCTGGTTTGCGACCACCCTCCCACCGGAGTCCAGCGTCAAGCAGCCTGCTGTGTTTCGTCGATGCATGGGAGTTCCAGTTCCTAAGGCATCTTCTGGGCAGTCTCGTTCCATCATAGACCTCATTATACATTAAGCATACTGCATAGGTTATTTACAACTTTATTCTCATTTAATGGGTCCTATTCTACCTTTTCTAACTAATGGCGTTAAGTGCTATAATCATTAACATCATTTACACCTGGATCTACCCGTTGCTAAGTACTAGTACCCTTGCCCACGTCACTTCTATTCGAGTGTACATATTTTGCCGTCGTTACGTGAATTTGCCTCGCAAGGGTCGACTCTGTTAACCGAAATACGGGTCGAGTCAATTCAAGTCTACGATAGTGCCATTATTTGTGTAGTAACCGACTTAAAAAGTAATACAGAACTTCACGCCTCTATTCTTAGAAGGGTTTACAGAGAAATAGGCTATAAAATGAGGTTTTGAGATGTGTCACAAGCACAAACATTCATTATAGAATGAGACTGTCCTAATAGAATGCGATTCTCATTTTTTTGTGATGTATTTTCCGGTGTGCAATAAAGTTCATACAGGGTCAAATTTAGTTAGCTAGCGGAACTCTGCAGACGTGATAGATAGGTTTAGATATCTAAACATGATAAAACAAAACAATAAAATAAAAACTGGCCAAGTGCGAGTCGGACTCGCACACGAAGGGTTCCGTACCACAAGGCAAAAACGCCGAAAAAAACACGTTTGTTGTATGGGAGCCCCCCTTAAATATTTTTTTATTTTGTTTTTAGTATTTATTGTTATAGCGGCAACAGAAATACATAATTTGTGAAAATTTCAGCTGTCTAGCTATCGCGGTTCTTGAGATACAGCCTGGTGACAGACAGACGGACGGACGGACAGAGAGCGAAGTCTTAGTAATAGGGTCTCGTTTTTACCGTTTGGGTACGGAACCCTAATTTAATATGGTTTTTATTTGTGAGGCCATCGACCGTAAGTAGTGAAATATCAGTTTAAAAATTCAAACTTTTACTGTGAAAACTTCACAGACTTAATAGATATCAATGTCTTTTTTTTTTTTTTTCGGATTGGAAATCATCAATTGACCCCTGCCGCTCTGGGTGTATATCAATGTCTCACCCATCAAGTCTGCAGAGTTTTGCTAGCTAATTTAAATTGACCTTGAATAAATAAACAATTGGGACAACTATTCGACACCAGCAGTGCGATTCTGTAACCATCTCACCGTGAAAACTTAGGTGAAGTGAGCGTGGAGTGAGCTGTCAATAGTGACAATTCCCAGCAAAAACAAACTCACTTCCCCTAAGTTTTCACGGTGAGATTTTTACAGAATCGACCAGCAGTACATTTGATCACGAGTTCTTACTGAGTTCGCGTGAATTGTAATGGTCGCTTAGTTGCGTTCTCTTAGGACATCGCCTAACAATTATTTGTTAGATTTAGTCAATCAGGTAACATAAATGGGATTCTTCGAAAAAAATAAATATAGATTTCTTCCCATATCCTCCAAGCCCATAAAACAGGTCTATTCCACACCCAGAACAACAAAACCATGTATCTCCCTCCAAATGTGACGAGACCGACTTATATCAATTCTGATAGATTGCATCGCTTCTTTTATATTTCAAGATAAATAACCATCTTGTTTCGGATTGCTAACGCGTTATGCCGATGTTGTGAGGCCCTAGTGCCATTGCACTGTAGATTATAAATGTGGGGTGCAGACGAAAGATTTTTATGTGCGATTTGTCGCAATCGTGACATGAATGAGTTCTGGTTTACTGTTGTGTTAGGTTTTTGTTGATTTTGGTACGAAGGAAGCAGCAATGATTTGTGGAACGGTTCAGTTTATGCTTGTAGCAGCTATGTTAGTGCAAATTGTCGCTATCGTGTCTGAGTCACAAGTCGTTGGATATTGTGTTCTGTGTTGAAGATGCTTTCGTTGATTTCAGTGTAAAAGGAGTAAGCGAATCATTTCCCTAAGCTAATAATAATAAGTTTTATTCATGAAAAGTTAAGTTTAAGTTTTTTTTTGTTTTTGTGCTGACACCATAAATTATTAGGTATTATAAGTCTATACGTGAGGATTTGTATTTTTTTTTTTCGTTGGCTTTCGGGTGACTATGATTTTCATTTAAGTTTGTTTTTATTAGCTGTAAGTCCTTCATGTACTAAAATAAAATAAAAGTAATAAAAACTTTTTTACAAAAAAAACAACCAACTTCCAAAAAACACTATAAAGAGAAAAATAACTTTAATTTCGGAAGTCGGTGTCTTTAGATTTGTATTTTAGTTTTTTGCCACCGACTTCCGAAATTAAAGTTATTTTTCACTTTATAGTGTTTTTTGGAAGTCAGTTGTTTTTTTTGTAAAAAAAGTTTTTATTACCGACTTCAAAAAAAAGGAGGTTATCAATTCGATACGTATGTATGTAATATTATTGAAATTGCATTATATTCACATATGACAATCTATTAGGGCTTCCAAACAAATATACAAAATTTTATAGACGTATGTATGTATGTATGTATGTATGTTTGTCCACGCATATCTCCGTAACTATTAATCGGATCGTGACCATTCTTTTTTTATTGGCTTACATTTACTTCTACTTAGGGAACAGTGCAAGTTTCATCAAAATCGGTTCAGTAATTTTCAAGATATGGACTAAGACGTGAAAGTGTGACGGCCTGGCTTATTGATACGAGCTACGGGTGTAGTGTCAAAGCGAAAACATCTCAAAACCTTGGTCAAATTCTAGTGCAACAACTAAAAATTACCAAATAAAAAGTAATTTAAAAAAATTAAACCGACTTCAAAAAGAAATGAACTCAAAATTATGAAATAACTTTAATTTCGGAAGTCGGTGGCAAAAAACTAAAACAAAAATCCCAAGACACCGACTTCCGAAATTAAAGTTATTTCATAATTTTGAGTTCATTTCTTTTTGAAGTCGGTTTAATTTTTTTAAATTACTTTTTTTTTCACCTTTTAGTGGGTTAGTTTGTAATTTATCAAAGTTACAATAGCCTAATGTCAACTGCTCATCACCTTTTACAAAATACTGCTTTTCCCGATGCAGGGACGTTAATTGTTGAGGAGTTCTCCTGGTTCTTACCAACTCCTAAACAACCACTCAGCATACGCATTGTGACGAGGATAAATCGTATAGCAAACATATTAAAGTAATCGAATCGCAACCCGTGAAATATTTGTCATTGAGTAGTTCCTATGGCCATCTGTGGTCTTCATCATCAGCTCCATTTTACCAAATGATGATTTCCGAGAGCAATTGCTCAAGTTACTTTAAAAAATACCCAAATCGCTATAGCTTTGCCTATAAAATTTGAGGGTTTCCCTCAATTTCCATGGGATCCTCTCATCAGATTCCAACTTGATGATAATGAGACCACCTCGAGAGTGTACCCTTTCGAACAAAAAAAGAATTTTGAAAATCGGTCCTCAATTGGCGGAGTAATCGCGTAACAAACAAACAAAAAAAAAAAAAAACATACCGTCGAATTGAGAACCTCCTCCTTTTTTGAAGTCGGTTAATAAAAATACAATGTATCTTGTGGCTCTGGAGTGCAATTTTACAATGTTAATGTTTGTAGGAGCCTTTATCTCACTACAGAAAATAAACCTCCTTTCAAAGCCCATTACTACCCTTATTCAATCATCATCTGCCTAGTTTTCTCAACTATGTTGGGATCGGCTTCCAGTCTAACCTGATGTAGCTGAATACCAGTATTTTACATGGAGCGACTGTTTATCTGACCTCCACTGACAGACTGGGTATATATGATACCCCTTGTTACGACTGTTTGTCAGACTTTCGGGCTTCTGACTACCCGTAACGACTGTCAAAGATCTACGAATGCCAGCCGGGACCAACGGCTTAACGTATTTTTCGAGACACGGAGGGGTCTCGGTATGTAAAGATGATCACCCACAATTTGAATCATTTTGAAGCATATTGCTAATCCATTGCTCCATAATATGTTGGAAAACTGTCTGCTCAACAACGTATATCACGCAATGAATGTTGTTGAACTGTCAAAATGAAACCAATTGCTACTGATAGTGTGTTACGCAATTACGCTGCAGACACCTTTCTATATCAAACCAATTAATTGCAGTAGCTCGTGTACAGATCAGGATTCAATAACGATCGAGTTGATAAATGGGAAGGGGAAACCATTACAATTTATGGTTGGTCTGCTTTATCTACCGCCGAATGGGAGTGACGTTACTTGATAGATATAATAAAAGAGGTCAAGAGCGAGACGTGGGACGAAATTATTTCACACACCCCACGTGTGTGAAATAATTTCGTTCTTGTAGTAAAATAACACTGTTACAATAATGTAGGAGTGTTATTTTTTGTTCATACCTTTTACAGTTGTTAAGCAGTGGTGGCCCAGTGGTAACAGCCGCGATGAACGAGTAGTAGGTCTTAGATTCGAACCCAGACCTTCACCGCTGCCCCCAAAACGAAGAAGGAAAACATCGTGAGGAAACCGGCATGTCTTAGGACTGTAGGACCAAAAATTCGAAAACATGTGACATCTACCAACCCGCACTGGGCCCGAGTCGCGGCCACACCCTCTCACAGAGAGGAGGCTTGTGTCCAGCAGTGGGACATTATAGGCTGATTATGCTACCTTGTAGAGATGAATAAAATGAACGCATGATGATGAATTGTAACCCATTATGGATAACCAAATTCAAAAGTCATTTCATTTATTCAAACTACAAGTAGTTGTATGACGTACAAGTAGTTGTTCCGGGTCTGGCTGTTTGTGTACGTGAATTTAAATGTTTGTAAACGCACCCACAATCCTCCTCCTATGGTCGTGTTTTTGGCAGATATTAAAAATACAAAAATCTAACTTTGTTTTATTTTAAGATGAGATGATATGAGATTATAGAAATGCCTCACGATTTATACAGGTAACCTAAAATCAAATGAAAGTATAAAGAGACAAATATATAAAAAAAATTTGGTTAGAATTTACCTAATTCAATATTAATTTCTAACGCCTACACAGGGATTAGCTCCCGTTGTACTGTATGTACCATTGAATGTAAATTTTATGAAATGTGATAGACAGAAATTTAGTTTCTGCCTATTACATTTTATATAAAATTTTATCAAGGTATCATACAAGACGCTATTCTAAGTACTGCGTATAATGTTCTTCTCTGTGACACAAGTTTACAAATATTTTCATTCGCAACAATAATTAGCAAGTCCATTCACATCTACAACATGTCCAATCCCTTTTAGATCCTTACACAGATATCACAATAAAACCTATTTAGAAAAGAATATCAATAAAAACTTTCACGTACATACTCGCCCTCATATCATAGAAGGGGAGGACTAATACAAAACGACATCAAGGGTGGCAAGCCGATCATCTCCCTACAGGATTCGACTAACATATATCGCTACTTTCAGAGACAAGCATAACATGACCCTTAGTTATCAAAACAGATGCAAGAAAAGCAGGTCTAAAGTTTCTGGTCATCTACCCCATCTTAGATTCAGTGAATATTATATTACTTATTGGAATAAGTAAGAATCACGAATGTAGATTTTTGGCGAATACGTTTACGCTTACAATATGGTTTAAGGGGGACTTAGAGAATATGTGCGTAGTATTTTAGTAAAAAAAATAGTCAAGATTTCCGAGATATTTCTATTTACAATATTTGTATCTGGCGTAGGAATTTCTTTTTGAGTTGAGAACAATTTATTCTTCATAGTAAAAGGGATATATGTGTGGCTTCTCTCAGAAATCCACTTAGTTTCAAGAAAATATGAATAGCATTTACGATGTGTTTACAAATACCAATCGCAAGTCGGGACCGATACCGCTGGGCCACCACTGCTCCATGTAATAAACTTAGATGTATTAAATTTAAACGTGTGTTGTCATGAAGTGTATTCGTGTGTTGTGTGGGTGTGTGATGAATGAGTGAGTGACTTATCTCACCCAAGAAAATTCTATTACTTGGTATGTAGCACAGGCGTTAAGACCTCGTCAGATTCTACTGCTTACCCTCCAAAAATAACCCTTCTAACGACCACCACCGCTCCAAAAATCTGCCTATTTGTATTCGACCCAACAACAATACCTCTATTTATAGCCAACACGACACGGTCAAACCATCAAAAGTCCAATCTAAAATCTTTTAGCCCGCTATCTAGATTTTACCATCAAAAAGCCCGGGAGCCGTAGATTGTGGCATACAATCTATGTATAAAGCGAGTCGTGTCGAGTCATTCATCACTCAGATCGCAATATGACATGTATTCGGGCGTTGGGCACAAAAACTTGTGAACGTTTCTGTACGCTTTGCCAGACGTTGCGTTGGTTCTTCTATTCTTTTAACTGCTCTTGTATTGCTCTTGTTTGTGTTTTGTTAAAAGTTTACTTTGTCGTTTTCCTTGTATTTAAAAACATGCTTGTCCAGGTCTAGAATATAGGTTTCTTTAGCAAGAACTGCAAGGACAGCATTCAAATCTCCTTGTCCTACTTTACACGTAAATAACTCATTTAAGTTCGCTCCCATTTCTTTTTTACCAACTTTCATGAAAGGAAATTCCACAAAGACCTTAAATTTCTCCGGAAAACGAAATTCGCGCAAAATCTAAACATTCCCTTCAACGATAAGCAAAAACGCAAGCTAATAAAAAATAAACAGAAGGAAAACGCGAAACGAAAAGGAACCATTTTCTACAGGACTCTTAAAGTACGTACAATCCTGGGTTCCGGTTGTTTCGTAATAAATCCCTTTGCACATGTTGCCATGCGTATGATAGATCGACATAAAATGACGTTGAGAAAAAAACATTTGGTGGGCCAATGTTCCAGTGTTCCAACAACCAACATTGGAGACACATAAAATGCCATTTAAAAATTGATCAAGACATACTGATGTCTTGATCATTCTTTCGTGTAGGCTATCAAAACTAAATTAAAACATTATTATCTGGTGATTTGATCTATTGTAATCATACTCCAGACTTAATCAACATTAATATTTATATCTCCTGTGGAACAACTTTACAAACTGATTTTGATCATTTGTCACTAAGTATTGAGCAGTCCCTATTCACAAATGAAGCCTCTTCTTTTGATCCAGCCTTGACGTTAAAGTCATTAGGATTAATCCAAGTCGAGCCAACATCAAATAGTGGTGGCAAATGTTGGCCAGTGTTTGCCTCTCTTACTTTTTCATATGGTTCTAAAGATATTGGGTCGAGAAAATGTACTGTTTTGTTTGACGTTTACAGTCTGCTACACCCAGATAAATAGTAAGCTGAATTGTGAAATGCGTACCCTCTATGAGTTAAATGGCAGTATTGATACATTGATAGATTTTGTAATATTATGAAAACGTTTCTTATTTTTGTACATGAACGTTATTACCGACTTAAAAAAAAAGGAGGTTATCAATTCGATACGTATGTATGTAATATTATTGGAATTGCAATATATTCACATAATTGACAATCTATTAGGGCTTCCAAACAAATATACAAAATTTTATAGATGTGTGTATGTATGTATGTATGTATGTTCAGTAATTTTCAAGATATGGACTAAGACGTGAAAGTGTGACGGCCTGGCTATTGATACGAGCTACGGGTGTAGTGTCAAAGCGAAAACATCTCAAAACCTTGGTCAAATTCTAGTGCAACAACTAAAAATTACCAAATAAAAAGTAATTTAAAAAAATTAAACCGACTTCAAAAAGAAATGAACTCAAAATTATGAAATAACTTTAATTTCGGAAGTCGGTGGCAAAAAACTAAAACTAAAATACAGATCCCAAGACACCGACTTCCGAAATTAAAGTTATTTCATAATTTTGAGTTCATTTCTTTTTGAAGTCGGTTTAATTTTTTTAAATTACCTTTTTTCAAAATCGATTCTTGTTTTAAGGAGGACGCGGCATACCCACGCTATTCTAATTTTCTTACGTTTAGCAATTTGAAGACCAGTGTCATATTGAATGTTGATTAAATATGAATCGCGAGCGTAAAAAATATGACTTTACAGAATTTCTGTCGGGTTGCTGTTGCTGTCACAGGTAAAATAACTATGAAAGGAAACGACCAAATTTTGAGTCGGAAATCTATCAAGGACTAACTTCTGATCAGACCATGCCCCACACACACACAGGATACTCCGGCAGTATCCTAAGTGCCCGTTCACCCACCTTGAATGACCTAAAGAATGCCACTGATGCCAGAATCAACGTGGCAACCTAAAAACTAAACCTCGATTCTCAGCACCCTCCTCGTAAAAAACACGAATGTTTTGGAAAAGTCTAGCTAAAAACATAGATCTAATATCAAGAGAATTTGTTACACATTTTTTTTAATATGTCGAAGGCTTTCGACACGAATCGTTCATATCCCATTGTCCTAAACTGATGGACGATAGATATTGGCATAACAAAGTAAGTTAATGGAGCGATTTTTGTAACAAAGCCGTGTTTAGAATAGTGGACCGACGATAGAGTTGATGTTTCATGAAAAAGAAAAAAGACAATCGGATCAGTTCGCAGTTTTGAATGTTATTGGAGGCTGATACCAAAACACTCACAGTTTTATTTTATACCTCTGAATGGCACTCAACTGTGTGTGTGTGTTAGATTTTGAACTATATAGCCTACCTTTTTTGCCGTTGTTTTATGAAACAGGACTGATTTTGCAGTTTCCAGAAATTCATTTCATTTGATATAGATATGTTGCAGCCGGTTAAAGCCGTGATATAGTTATATCCCTAGGGATATTTTAAGCGTTCCATAACTGTCTTATTAAGAACATAACTATGATATGATGAATATAAGTATCTTAGGTACAAGACGCAGATGCAGAGTGCGGGGCGGTCATGTATATTTAGATTTCAAAGTACGTAACATTATTCTTTGAAATCCAAATATCTTATATCTACACCGGTGGTTGTCAGTTTAACCAAACTGTGTATAACGTGTCAAAAAGAAAGGTATATTGTAGTCCGCCCTATACTCTCAAAGTCATTTAACAACCGAGGTTAAATGGACTTAGGTATTGATCTGCAATCTACTCCAGATGGAGACAAATAGATTTTTCATTATCAAGAACACTCAACAAAGTTTTCAATACTTCGTCCTTTGACATCCACGCGTGCAGCAGAGGTAGTATTCCAATTAATAAAGATATTTTTGGATATTGGGTGCCCTGAGATACCTACTGCATAGTTACAACGGCCGCGACTTTACTAGCGGGTACAAAAGAGTTGGTTACGGAAAAACAGATGTTTTTATAATGTGAATTATTTTAAATAATACTTATAGCATTGTTTGTTTTGGTTCTGACGATTGAGTAATAAAAAAAACAGTGGCACTCCGGGAGTGCCGACAGAAGTGAAAACAAAACACAAACAGAGTACATCCCGAGGACAGCCGAACCCATCCGAAGCGGGTATTTATTTAATCGTCTTATAAACAAAACACGCGGGGTGTCGCATACGGTAACAGTGGCGCGAGTTCAATGGTTTTTTCCCCCATCTCAAAAATGCCCAACGCGCCTAAAGAAGTTTTCACTTCAAAAAGTCATCTAAGTAACCAGTTGTGCAAATCAAAGAAAATATATACTTATGTGTTAACTCTATATAACGACACTAAAGGGACTGTACAGTCAACAGCAAAAGTAGATGATCAAAATCAGAAATTCAGTACTAATAAACGGAGTTCGCGTCAGAACTGTGTGGCGTCGAAGTACTACTACTTAGAATACTTACTACGTATGATACTTTTGAATCACTTCGACGCCACACAGTTCTGACGCGAACTCCGTTCATTAGTATTGAATTTCTGATTTTGATCATCTACTTTTGCTGTTGACTGTACATTTTATGGCGTTATAGACAGTTGTCGTTAAATGGAAAGAAGAAGAAAATGATAACGTATTAACGTTTTTTAGCTTGGTTATAAGAATCACCGAGGCAGTCAGGTGAGTCCTTTAGTGGTAACTTCATTAAATCTGCCATTACTCAAACGAGTTGTGGTTTTGTGAAATTGTTTTTCACATGCTATTTCGTTGGGACTGAGAATCTTTCTTTTAGGGAGGCTCTCGAGTTCCCAGAATTTAGCTCCTACTTATTAGTCATGGTCAACAACAGTCTACACGTGCAATCCCAATTTGTAATTAAAAGAACGAATTTCATAGAAAGTTTGGTTTGCATGATGCCGACAGTCGAGTTTATTACGGGCTAGGATAATAAAGCGACAAAACCCGAAACCGAAACCATGAGGAATAGCGAAAAGTACTTAAATGAGTCGCGGGTGTATTGAGCATCATTTCGAACAAGGTACAGGTAATGTCGGTATGAATACTTTAAAATAAGAAGCAGTTTATTAAAATCCAACATTTTCCTTAAGTTTGCCGTTTCCCAGAATTCGATCCTTATCAGCGACACTATCGAATGTTGTAATAATACAGTGTGTTTTTTTTTTCTATCAAAATCAACGGGTTCAATCCCGGGCTAGAAATTTTTCAAAAATCCAATGATGTTTTAGTTTTAATCAAAATCGAGCCCGCGGCTTCTTTGAGTACTTTTCGCTAAGTATTCCTCATAGTTTCGGATTTCGCCATCCACGCCCACTTGGAAAATCCACCCAGTATATTATGTTTTTCAATGATCTATACAACAGCTGTGTCTGCCATCTAGATTGCAAGACAGTCCTAGTTTCCAGTCTTCTAAGATAACATACATCGACTGCTTTTTTCAGAGTTTTTCATGTATTATATACCTTTGTATCAATTCTTAGAAATACCTAACATACAGTAAGTACTATCTTGTTGCAATTATGAAGCTTTTTTTGATGAATTATGGACCGGCAGGGTAATTGCGTAACACACTATTAATAGCAATGGGTTTCATTTTGACAGTTCAAGAACATTCATTGCGTTATTTGCGTTGTTGAACAGACACATTTTTCGAACTTACGGAGCAATGGATTAGAAATATGCTTCAGAATTATTCAAATTGAGAGTAATAGTGTGTTACGCAATTAAGGTACGGGTGATTAAATTAATAATCCCAAGTCGTCTGTCACCTTAGCAAAATCTACAACAAAACCTGTCTTTCAAATACAAAGTACAGTCAACAGCAAAAGTAGATGATCAAAATCAGAAATTCAATAGGAGTCAAAACTGATCACGAATATATGGCAGCTGTACTAGTAGTAAAAGTTTGATATAATTTACAATCACATACTTTTGAATCACTTCGACGCCACACAGTTCTGAGGCGAACTCCGTTCATTAGTATTGAATTTCTGATTTTGATCATCTACTTTTGCTGTTGACTGTACAGTATAATCTATCCTAAATCAAAACAATTGTTAGATATAAATCGTGTTTAATGCTTCGCAATTGTCTTAGATCAAGACATATCGCTTTGTCGCCCAAATCTAGATTAACTATGTAGCGACATTGAGTCAGTGGGTTCGGTTTCATTATTCCGTCTCCATTGTTTTCTCAGAAAGCCTTTATGGCGTTAATTTTTCTAAGTTAAAAGACCCTTTAATTAGTGAGGAATAAAAGAGTTTTTGGAGAAGTTAATCAGCGATGAATGAAGTTGGAGTGAATGGTAATTATAAGGTAGGATAGTGAAGGATATTTTTACGCCATTATTGTGATATCTGGGGGCACGGCAGTGCCCCCGCCAAGTCGAGCAAAAAGCGGCACGGCTGTACCATCCTTTTCTCGAAGCAGTTCAGGCCATTTTCGGTATTTGTAACAAAAATAAAGATTTTCAAATTCTTAGCAATTTTTAATGCGTCAAGATCTGTATCAAAACCGAACAGTTAGTTAGTAGTGCACTATTAAAACTGATTGTCCTAAATGTTATACTTCAAAGGTTAATTTGTACTTTGATTTCAGTTAAAATTGCATACCTCAACGTCAGTAAAATAAATATGACATAGATAAACATAAATTTGTAACTTAAGTTTTTTCCGTCTGTACATTTTGTTTCATGCTTTCCAATTACGTCATATTTAAAAAATTATATAAATATACGTATATTTGTTACAACAATATTCTATGTGTTTTATTTTTCCTTTAGAGCCCATAGAGGATAAGTTATTATTGAGTTATAAATTATGTTATGTCTAGTCGCAAACTTTAGGTAAATATAGACGAAATACATTTTCCAAATAACATATTTTTTTAATATATTTAAAAGTGTTGTTCTAATTTTCGGGACAGATGTCCCGAAAAATTTAGCCCTAAGGAAGTCTCCGTTTCTTGTCTCTGTTCTTCGAAGTTTGGGCAAATAGGCACTACCTATTCCTATCACTGCCTACCCCTTCGTTGTGGATAAAACTAAAGGCCTGAATTTTCAGTAAAAAAGCAGGCATTGTACAAACACGGTATATTTCAAATTTAATTCAATTTGAACCAGTAGTTTAAGAATTATAACCAGTCAAAGTTTATTAATTTTGTCACCACTCACTCACTGACTGACCGAGATCATCAAAACTGTTATGATGTACCTACCTACTGGTACAGCAAATCTGGTACAGTGGCCTAATGGGCAATAGGCTATTTGACTTGTTTCTGATAAACATCTCAGATTATTTAATGGTGTCTAACGAGCCCACAAAAACCTATTACTTCAAATTGCATAATGTATTTCTTTTAGAAAATAGTAAATAAAAATGTACTGTTTAAATAAGCCGCCAAAACGCTATCTTTAACAATATGGCGTCGTGACGTCAAAATACACGTAAACAAACGTTGAAACGGTCGAGATACTAGACAAAAGTCATCCGTTCTGTCAACGATAGACAGAAATTTACTATATCATGACGTCATCATAAGTTCAGCCAATCCAGACCGTTTTCGATTACGTGGCGCCAGATTTAAAAAGATGAAGTTTTTTTGGGATTTTTTTAATAAATAATACATTGTTTTGTAGTAAAATTAATGCAAATCGATTTTAAAAGCGATAATCTATACGAGTGTCAATAAGTATGACCTTATTTTTTACATTGTCAAATAGCCTATTCTCGGAATTTTAAGAAGGTTCACAGTCTGATCTCAGTCCCAATCTGTCAAAAATACCTATGATTTCCCAACATTTTTGACAAGTTTTTGACATTGATTGTCGCTGAGATGAGATTGCGACTAGATTTTGAACGTTTTTAATTACTCGAATTGGGCTTATGGTCTAAGGAAACTCTCTTGAGTCCTTTATCGCTCCATTACTTTAACCCACAAATTAAACTGACTTATAATAGACATAATCTCCGACTTTTTATTGTTCCCCAAAGGTAGTTCCTTAATCTGTGAGGGCAGAATTCTGAAATGAACTTGAGAGGTCGACGGTCAAGGTCATGGATTTTAATTATGTTCGTACAGTTTAATAATTTAATGGTGTGAAAGGTGGAAGAGATATGTCTAGATATTTTTTGGAATTTTCTATTTTAAAATGAAATTGTTTATTCTGTACATAGATTTCGTAATCATTTTTAAACGTAATATTATTTAAAAAAATTAGCTAGATGTAGTCGGCGTTTCCTATGTTACTTCTCTCAGAAGAAAGGCCGAAATAAACTCCGAGGTCGCTGTGTCTGTTAAAGTCCAGACATAATCTTGGTCAGGTCATGTGAAGACCATGTGGTCTTCACATGACCATGTTCATGTCCATGTTCATGTGAACATGACCATGACCACGTGACCATGACGACATGTGATGACCATGTGTAAGAAAGTAGATTGATGTCTGAAACCACACAGATATGAGTGGACCAGTCCAGTCAGTGCAAGCATTTATGACCTTAGTTGTTTATTTATTTATTTAATTATCCTCCTACTGGTACGCGTTACAGCAATTACACCAGGGGGAGCGAAAAATTACTTCATGTGCTGCTTTAATATATATATAAGAATATATGTTTATGTTCGTGTTTTTTAAATAGATAGCATAACAGAAAAAGAAACTACGTTTTTCTGTTTCAAAAGGTTTTAAATGTTAAAGTAAAAGGTTTTTTTTTTGCTTTGAAGGCTGTCGGATTACACGTGGAAGGGAACACAGACGCGGGCAGAGGCCGTGCGCAAAAGAAATGTGGAGGAGAAGCGGTGAGTACGACTGGTCGGGATAACAACCAATTCGCAACGTTATTATATTGTATTTTCGTTCGAATTTATTTTACCGCTTTGTCGGCTTGATTAAGTATGCCAAATTATAGTTTTCAAGTACTAAGAATCTCTGAGCTAAGCTGCGGACGGACGGGCGGACGGACAGACGGCTATGGCGAACTACGGAACCCTAAAAATGAGAGCAGTGCTGGCCCAGTGGTAAAGGCCGCGAGTTGTAGCAGTAACGTATGTACAAATTGTGGCAGTTACGAAGTAAGTATTTAGTAATCTGTGGTTGTAGGTCGTAAGTTCCAGCCCAGACAGGCGTTTTACTTAGTGTAAATTATTTCACCACACTCTCAAAACGGTGAAGGAAAACATCGTGAGAAAACCGGCATATTCTAGATCCAACAATTCGAAGACATGCCGTGACATCTACAACATGCACTTGGCCCGGGTGGTGGATTACGGCCCACTCCCTCTTACAGAGAGGAGGCCTGTGTCCCAGCAGTGGGAACATTAATAATATGTCGTTAAAAGGTAGTCGCAATAATAACATACATTTTCTTATAAATTTCATATTTCCGCAAGCATTGCCGAAATCGCAGATATTTTAACAACTTTTCCTCTTATTTATGACACGCGTGACCGTATTTCAAGCGAAAAAAATACAGCTAAAAACATGAGAATTTATATTTCAATATTACCTCTCTCTTTGAGGCAATAAATTTCACCACAGATGGAATTATATTTTCGCGATTCAAATCTTTTGTGTTATTGCAATAAATACCAATTTGCAGATTTTGTGTAGGACGATATTACCTTGTAATAATTCCCCTTTATTCATGAACGTTGCTGAAAGTAAAGTAGTGATTAATGATTGTTTAACCAAAAGTTTTGACGTTTGAACGTCACTTAACTTTATTCGTAGTTTATAAATAAACCACAAACATGATTTGTGACCATTTGTGACTATTACATTTTTTTGTCAGCTGCGTGCATACCATGCTATTATTAGCATGCTACGGCTCAACACACACCAAAAGAGCGTCGAAGCGGATCGCAGTTTCAGTGTCATATGAATTTTAACTTTATTTTCATTACTATAATACTTATTATCGCATGAGAAATCGAACGAGTCGCGCGGATGCCAGCGGCGCCGCTGGAATTCCAGCGAATTAGCCGTGCGACTGCGCGAGAAGGCGCGGGAAGTCCCGAGAGTGCTCGAGCAGTCGCGAGCGGCCGCTGGCAATATCCCGCCCCTCGCGCCCGCTCCCCGCGCGCGCGCGCGCTTCATTCCTTGCAGTGCAACGAATACAAAAGTGATAGAAATGGATGAAGAAAAGTTTATTTATTTGGTGCAAATGTACGACTGCCTATACAATATCAAATCAAGGCATTACAGCGATAAACACATGAAAGAAGAAGAGAAGGTGCGCGGATTCCCGCGACTTCTCGTGCATTCCAGCGACTTCTCGGGCAGTCGCTGGAATCCGCGCGCCTTCTGTACAGGGCGCTTCGCCGCTCTTTTGGTGTGAGTTGAGCCTACGGGTACGGATTTTCTTTGACAGTGACAGTGCTTTTATTCCGAAGCAATAAAGACTGGTTTCGTGGTTCTAGCTGTGTTCTAGTATTAGTTAATATATTTTGACCTAACGAAAACGTTGATCATAATTATTATATCTCTCTGTGGAATGCCCTCCCCCAGGAAATCAGGATGGCAACCAACCGATTATCCTTTAAAGTTAAGGTTCGCGAGCAAATTCGCAAGAAGCTGGCAGTATCATCACAAAGGTAATATGTTCTCATTGTTTGTCTCATTTCTTTTAAGTATATTCATATATTTATATTTGTGCTTATATTTATATGTAATTAGGTATATATTATATTTTTATTAGGTTTATGCCTATTATAACAGCGTCCTGGCCTCACCATTGTCAGATGAGGCCAGAACATTATATCATATTATTATTATGGGTACAAGGTTGCGGGTAGGTTAGTCTGTTGTATTTATTGTATTCAATAATCGCGGGGTGACATATTCTTTATAGAAAAAACCCTGTAAATAAATAAAGATTAAAAAAAATATATGTTTATGCATATTTATAATATTTATTCCTCACATTTTATGATTGCACATACTGCTGTTTGTCTCTGCATCACCCAAAGGTTGACTAGTAGAAAATGCCTATGGCATTAAGTTCGCCTCTGTACATTTATGTGCTTGAAGTCACTACATAGTATAAAACAAAGTCGCTTCCCGCTGTCTGTCTGTCCCTATGTATGCTTAGATCTTTAAAACTACGCAACGGATTTTGATGCGGTTCTTTTAATAGATAAAGTGATTCAAGAGGAAGGTTTATATGTATAATACATGCATATTATAGTAGAGAAAGGCCGAGAAATTCAAAGATTTGTAATGTGATGTCGTAACAAACATATTTTTGTGCGCTTACATTGCAAACGCTGGCTAAACCTTACGAGATAAATCAAATTAATGTACTACGGAATTGTATATCTTAAAAATATCGATAAAAAAAGTCCGTGATGGTATGTTTATCCCCTAAGGATAACCCACAGTAACAATTTTTATCTTTTACATATAAATAAAAAAAATATGGGTTATTTACCAAGCTATTTTAAACAATACAGTATTATTCCTTATCCAATTAAATACATTAAATACGGAGGGTGGTCGCAAATCAGGCAGACGTTAGCCCTACCATCGCAAGGGAAGAACTGGCCAGTCAAATAAGGTGTTGGGTGTGACTGTCCAGGATGCGCCGGGCGCTCGGTTCAGTTGAGTAACTGGCGGAACAAACTGCGCTACGCGAGGAGGCTTCACCATGTATCTCAAAACATGGCACAAGCATGGTACAATTTCACAAGGTTCTGAGTAAAGTAAAGGTTTTCGTGAGTCTACCGTACGTGGGTGTGATTACAGATAGGTACAAACCTGCGCACAGACATAGCCTAAATAAATTAAAATTTTGGTCCCGCTGGAGAATTGAACCCGCGACCGATAGCGCTCAGGTCATTGCTACCTACTAACTACGTCATTTTGATACCTACAGTTATCTTATCAGCAATGAAGGATAAGACCATTCAGGTAATGGTATCTCTCTGGTAAACTACATTACCCTGTGTACTTTGTTTGGTGTTTCTGTATCAGCGCATGTGCATGTAATAAAGCGTGCACCCACGGATATCTATGCGTGCACCACACACAACAAAAAACTATTTTACAAAAAAAAAAAAAAACGACAAAAAAAAAAGAAAGCGGGCAAGAGTGAGTGAAGAGTGAGACAGTGTCACTTAAAGTTATTTTTTTCTTTTTAGTTTGCGTTATTCTTTCTTTTTTAGGTTACGCTTTATTTAAATAAAAGCTTTATTTTTTACTTTTTAGTCCTAAAGATTCATTATTAACATTAAAAAAAAATTATAATGAACGGTGGTCAGTTTGTTTTGTAAATTTTTTTTTAATCCGTCATCTTGGAGCGGCGGTCGTATTGAATTTAGTGTGATTAACGTTTTCTACTCTTCAAACCCTTTCATTTGATATCCATACTAAGGGGATTGAAAAAAAATAAAAAATATAATCTGCCATCTTGGAGCGGCAGCCATATTGAATTTAGTGTGATGTTATTTCCTTTATCATTTTCTACTCTTCAAGCCCTTTCATTATTTTGATACCCATATTATGGGATTGAAAAAAACATATAATCTGCCATCTTGGTGCGGCAGCCATATTGAATTTAGTGTGATTTATCGTTTTCTACTCTTCAAGCCCTTTCATTTGATACCCGTATTAAGGGGCTTGAGAAAAAATATATAATCCGCCATCTTGGAGCGGCGGCCATATTGAAATTATTACAATATTGAGTATTGCACATGTATTGTTACCAGAACTAAAGGTGTATGCAAAATTTCAGCTCAATCGGATACCACCAAATGGTCGAAAAAGGTTTGCAAATTTTGACGGACAACTTACATACATACTACATACATACGAACAGTGCAATCTAAATAAAAGCTTGTAAAAACACTTGCGGCGCATGCCTCGCTCTGTCTGGATGCACCAACCGTCCGCCGCGGACGGCTAAACATGAGTGCGCTGTTGCCACACCGCCACGCCGCGCCGCCCGCCGCCCCGCGCCGCATTCAATCCGACCGGGCGACCTGGCAACAGCGGAAGCCGCGCGCTGGCGCTGGCAAATAACGGAACCGCGTGCGAACGTCAGGGTCAGGCGGGCGTGAGGCGTCCAGTCCAGTCATCTGCGCACCGCGCCGCGCATCGCACGGACGCCCCGCGTGCCTCTCTCCTCCAACCGGTACAGTGACGGACTCCGTCGCGGTTTAAAGTCGCCATGCCTATTATGTTCTTATACCGAGCTATGGACACTGAAGTAGTGATAAATGAAGTAAGATTGCGTGAATGTTTATGGAATCCTCGAAATAAGCATTACAAAAACAAAATGGACAAATACAAGGCGTGGGAAGAAGTTTGTATAGCGGTTTTACCCACATACGTGACGTGTTCCGAAGATGATCAGACACGAATAGGTAAATTTTGTAATATAATATTGATTACATCTCTAAGTACTTATACAGGGTTAAATTAAGTTAGCTAGAGAAACTCTGCAGACGTGCAGTGAGACGTGTGTGAAAATCTGTTTTCTTTTGTATTATCGTGTTTAGGTATCGATTTACTTATCACAAATTTATACAAAAAAAACTGACTTTTTATACTGATCTTTAGAATGACTACAATAACTGCGGTCGGCAAAAAGGCATCAAATTAATAACTTTTTGTTTTATCACGTTTAGATTTCGAAACCCATCGCGTCCGCGGAGTTTTGCTAACTAATTTAATTTAACCTTGGTACAGTTCGCGTCAAATAACTTTGCCGCTCTGAAGTAGGCAACAAATCGCTGCGCAGTAGTTAATCCTAAAGCCGGCTCTACACTCGCGGCGTGAACGGCCGCGATAGCCCGCGACAACTGCGAATCACGAGTGTAGATGTTGTTCACGCGTTCGCGCTTCGCGCCTTTCCCCGATCAGTGTCGGTTTTTTGGTCCGCGACAAAGGGTTTGCGGCGATGCGACATCGATGTCGTCCATAGTCACGAACAAGACTGTAAAGATTTGCGAGTGTGGAGGGACACAGTTCACGCGTGGATCGCGGAATACATTCACGGCGTGTAATAACGGCGCGACTTCACGTGCGAATGTAGAGCCGGCTTATGGATAAAACAGCAGCGTGCATGGCTCGGATTGGCGCGGCTAGCGAAAAGCCTAGCTTCAAAGTTAAAAGTTATTTGACGCGAACTGTATATGTATAGAAACGTGTTACATGTATGTAACACCGCGTAATGTAATAATGATAACAGCAATACGCAGCCGATGAGCTTCGTACAAACGTACCAGCTTCGCACTTACATCCGCAAAGCATGTTGTTCTCTCGCTCGCACCCTGCTTCGTGCGAGAGAGAGATCAATATGCCATGCGCATTGTATTGTCTTCTACCTGTTTGTGGCGCGGCCGGGGTCTAACTACAGGTAATGTATTCTCTATGACACAATCGAAACCGCGCGAAATGAACGCGAAATTGACGTGATTAGCGTTCAGACTTTTTGGAAATGTCCGAATTTTTGTCAGGATTTTGCAAATTTTGAAATGACATACCTATTCAAACTCAAGACTCAAATCATTTATTTCAAACAGGCACTTTTGAATTGTCAAGGGGTCGGTCAGTCAGAAAAATGAATTGTAGTTGCCCATTCAAAAGCGTATTAGGTAGGTATCTATGGAAAAGAACGGGCAAGAAACTCCACGGACACTCTTTTTTACATCATAATAATATGGTTACAAATATATTGGTTACATTATTTCTCAGGCTACGCGTGCTAGGAATTTATTATTAATGGTTGGTTTACCTCATAATTAGTAGCAACTACATTAGCAAGCTGTGATAAAGCTACATACTTTGCCTGGTTCCTATATTTAACGAATCGTAGTGTTATACGAACTACTATCCGTTTTTTGAGTACCGACTACGAGTCGTAAATACCGTTCCACAATTTACTTTCTTTACCTGCTTTCGACGAACGTCTGTTGGTCATTGAAATACCAACCCCTTTTCACTCACAGATGTGAGACAGACGTGCGTTTCGTTATAAGCAAAATTGAAATTTAAAATAACACAAAATTCAAGATAAAATAAGTTAGACTTACATACAAATCTGCCAAGACGAGCCAAGCGAAGCGCAAGGGCACCACCTACCTTTTCTCGAAGCACTTTGTCGTATTTTTAAACCTTCTTAACTTGGGTTTGGATCATACCAGATAAACAAAATTTTCGGGATATGATATCAGCGGTTCACTTATTAAACCTATAAAGTTTCAATTGCATAGCTCTTAAACTTTAGATTTTATTGATATCTAAAATACCCCGATTTCGTCACTGATTCACTGATGATCATCCATATTCTTAAGGTTCTTGCTGAAGTCCTAGAAAGCTGAAATTTGGTATGTAAGCTAGTAATAGTACACAAACAACAAAAAAATTCTAAAACTTGGAACTTTTACCCTCCAACCCCTTAGATTAGGGGATGGAAGTTTGTACGAGACTTTCGCAAATTTTGATGCTAGAGTTCTGAAAATTGATATAAATAATAAAATACATATTTCAGGATTTTTAGTAAAGAACCCCAAAATTTTTTTTTTTAATTTCAACTTTCAAAAGGATGAGAAATCCCACTAAAAACATTTTCATGTAAAATGTTGCCAAGACGAGACCACCATATGGCTCGCACTGCCAAAAAGTTATCAGATCTCATGTAGAGCCAAGCTTCTAACTCTACACGCCCTAACTTCACAAACTCTACACATTAGTCAAAATATGTGGCTTGGCCGTTTCGCTACCATCACATGGGCGTAAGGTGAAAAATTTATTCACTGTTCATTACTTATCTGTTATAAAATAGTTTTTGTAGTAACGAAACGGCCAAGCAACCAACGGCAACCAACGGGCAAGCTTGTACTTTATTTACATATAATTAGGTTAATAAGTTGAAGTCAAATCAGGAATTATTAAAGAAAAGTAAAGGGGTTTGTAGGATACAAATTAGTAACTGTTACTAACAAATTAATGATTCGAAGCAATAGCTTGCAATAATTCCAAGTGGAATTTGTATCCGACAAACCCCTTTACTTTTCTTTAATAATTCCTGATTTGACTTCAACTTATTACTATGTAAATAAACTATGATTTAACAATTTTTTATGTTTTCTTAACTCCCTTATTTTTATTTTTTGTTCTCCCTTTTTTTATAAAAAAAAAAACACAAATTATCCTAAACAATTTTCCGCATAATTGCATTTGCAAAATCATTAATTAGCCAATAAAGTCTTCACAAATAATTGTAACGCAAACATAATATTTTTCTATAAAATTATTTATTTTCTATATAATCTAGTCGTTTCAGTTTTAACCTAACCTAACCTAACCATTTAAAAAATAAAATAACCTAATCTAACTAGATCGATTCCGGGTAGCCTACTAAAAATAATCTCTTTTTTTAGCGCAAGTCGTTTCTGGCTTATAAAGTGTAAAAGTATTTTTTTTATATAATCTAATCTAGTCGTCTACGGTTCCGGGTAGCCTACTAAAACGAATCTAAAAATAATGAAAAATAGCCTACTAAAAAAACCTAGGTTTTTGTTCAAAAACCAACAGTAGGTGAATCGACCGTTAGTTCAATCAACCTTAGGTTTATTAATTGTATCTGAATAAACCGCAGGTGAGTTAACCGTAGGTGAATTCTCCTGGTATTTCGTTGATTAGTTATTACAAAAATCGGTTAAACGATCTTTAGGTATTTTAAACTGTAGGTCTTTTGACCGTATTATCTCGAAAATAGTTAAAATAACTTTAGTTATTATAATACGTAACCGTTCAGTATGCCCATTTTCAATAACATTAGGCGCCACCCCAATGAATGCCTAAGTATTATTGCACTGTTGGAATTTCAACTCTCAAAGCTGAGCCAAGCGTTGAAATCCAAGTGTCGCCCAGTGTTATTGTGCCAAGTGTAGTCTACAAAAAAATAAGTAATACCTATCTATTCCATGTTTATTGATCTCAAATTATTGTTTCATTAACAGTGAGAGCCGTGCAATCAAGATGGAAGACAGCCCGCGACGCTTACATGAAATGCAGACAAACAGAATTAAAGAAACCGACATACAAATCAAAACAACACAGATACATTTATCAGGAGCAACTAAAATTCTTGGAACAAGTCAAATACATAGATGAAAAGGTCAATAACAAAGTAAGAGATGACGAAGAAGACTCCAACAGCTTTGTCGGTGATAACTCTGCAAGCCAATCCACTTTCGGAGTTTCTGAAGAAGACGTCGGCGAAGCGAGCGATGAAGTTATGGATTTCGACATCGATATCCATGACGATTTTGCAGTGGAGACTAAACACATAGTTATCACTACCGATGGCGTTAACGACATAGCCGTCAACGATGACAATGAGGATGAATGTCAAGCTGGAACATCATCACAGAATAATGATCAAAAGGAGCCATTGGCTTCTGCAGATGTCACTGGACCACCTAGAAGGAAACCTCGCAACCCTCGAACGAGAAAGTTAAAACGTAACATGACAGAATTTGAGACAAAACTTCTGAGACTTATACGTTTGAAGAAAAGTACAAGTGCAAACACTTCCGCACTTCAAACTGATGATCAATTCTTCTTTAACTCTTTAGCACCTTTAATTAATAATTTTGATATGAATCAGAAACTTAATTTTAGATCTAAGATATTGGAAGTACTTATGGAAGTAGGAGACATAGGTCCAGTAAGCATAAAACAGGAGAAAGAGACTTATATTTTTGAGGGGTTAGAGGATGCTTCGAATTAACTTATTTTTTAAACGCCACCTCATTAAGTTTTTGTACAATTTATTAATACATTTTTGATTAAATAAAGATTTTGTTTTATTTATTGAACACCAACAGCGAGAATTAAATTGTTCAACATTTACCTAAGAGATCAATAGTAAGAGGAAAAAAAAGTATAATACAAGTCTTGTCTTGATATTTTCCGGTAGTCTGTATTCAATGATCCAAGACGACTTGCCTAGCTTAGAAAATAAATATGTGACTAAGAAATTAAAAAGCCACATTAGTAATTTATTGGAAAAGAGAGGAAAGCCTTTGCCCTGCAGTGGTTCAAAATAGGCTAAAATAAATAATTGGTACTGGTCTGACTTAAAATCGCCACCTCACGTAATAAGATGTATCTCCCATTAGACTTCAAATTGTGATGTAAGAGTTCTTCTATACTTATAGGCAACACAAAATAGTAGATGAGAAAAATAGGTTTCCTCGCCCTCTCATGGGGGTTGTTAAAGACTGCTCAGGACTCATTTCAGGCAAATGGGAAGCTTAGCTGGTTATAGTTTATGACGTCAGAAGTATTGATTTTGTTTTGTAAACACTAGGTACTGGCAATTTGTGGTGTTGTTTAGTTAGTATTTCAGTTTTAGCCCCTTCAGCTAAAGGCAGATTTTACCAAGAGACCGTTCAAAAGCTGTCATTGTCATCATCATCATCATCAGCCTATAGCAGTCCACTGCTGGACATAGGCCTCCCCTAATGAGCGCCATAGCGCCCTGTCTTCAGCTTGACGCATCCAGCATCTGCCTGCAGTCTTTCGCAGATCGTTTTGATTCATTGTCATCAATGTTGTGGAATAAAGACACTGGTGCCGATTCCCTTGTTCACAAACTAAACTAAGTTCAGGCATATTTTACTTTCTAAAAGGACAGAAGATAAATTTTTGTTTAGTCCTGTCAAATTAATTAGCGCCTGACACTAATCCATACAAGTTTAGACCTGATTAAAAACTTGCTTACTAAAATTACGTCAATTTACGTAAGGCGTTGATTAATTGCCAGGTGCTTAAGGCGCAGGATGAAAGGTGGGACATTGTCTGTGGGGCGATGCCGCATACGCACTTACGATCTGCGCCGTCCGTGAACACCTATCCGTGGAGACTGTCTTTGCTCCAGCCGACTTATAACCACTACTAAGAAAGCAAGAACACCTTCACCGGACCAACTAAGACCCACGTTTCCAACTTCCCCCGTCATAATGAAGCAATTATCGATAATTTCCTATCAATAATCGAACCTCCACTTATTTTGTCAGTAATTACAGGCCACAAGTTATTCCACGTCATTAAAGATACTGTCATTTGTAAATACAACGTCCCTAGGGAGTGTTGTAATGACGGTATGCGCTAAACCCGTAATTTTGAAACCCCCCTTAGTTGCAAAGCCCCTTTACATGTGACGACTTGAAGGGATGCAGTTTCGTAGTTGGGATTTTGTAGGTAGGGTACGCAAAATAAGAGATAGGTACTTTTGATGTTGATGAAAGACCATTCACGATAAAAAAACTACAAAGCATATAGGTATCTAAGGATTTTCGGGGCCTGAATGTTTTTCACAAATAAATGTTATTCTTTCCTTTCTATAACCACCCATTCGCGTGATGTTATTGTAGGTAGGTATATCAAAACTTTGGAAGAGCAATGGTATATGTCATTCGATTCAGTATGAATGGGGTTATTTTTTAAGTAAATAAAAATAGGGTCATTGCTTTCGATTTTGAAATAATATCTTTTTAATTTTTAATGTTTAAATGTCGTAATGTAAACAAACATTAAAAATAAACAATAATTGAAAAAATTCAAAGACATTTAAAGTTACGAAACAAGCTTTGTAATGTACCCTGGTCTATCCACTTGAAGAAACAGCCATTAGTTTAATAGCGGTCCATAGATTTTTTTCTGTACAAGTCGTGTCTAATGGAACGAGGGCGCGCCGCGGCCCGTCGAAAAAAATGCACTGGAACATTCTAGATGACGTAACCGCGGAAAGTGCGCGATCGGGACGTTTGAATGGATAAGTATTTTTGATTTTATCAACTTAGTAAACTTCAACAATATCCGACGCTCCTGTATACTTAACTCCTTTGTTGACTGTACATTAGGTTGAGGTAAAAAATCCACACTCCCCGATCTCCCTCCCCGGAGGTCGGGGGCCTTTTGAAGGTTTCCCCCCGACAACAAAAAAAAAAAAAAAAAGGTATATCAGCAAGTTAGCAGTAAGGAGACCAGAAGCAGGACCAGCGGCTTAACGTGCTTTCCGAGACACGGAGGTATCACACTACCTACTTCCAAATTCCGGGCTGTTACTAAGAAATCCAATGGAGAAACCCAAAAATACTGCCCGACCCGGGAATCGAACCCAGGAGGCCAGGACCACACGCTCAGCAGTCGCGCTTGCGATCACGAGACCAACGGGGCAGTCAAAAATGAACGATCATCAATTCTGCCTAGCCTTTTCCCAACTATGTTGGGGTCGGCTTCCAGTCTAACCGGATGCAGCTGAATACCAGTATTTTACATGGAGCGACTGCCTATCTGACCTCCACAACCCAGTTACTGGGTAATACGATACCTACCCCTCAAAAATGAACAAAAATGAACGATGATGATGACTAATAATGTATCCAACAGCTGTTTCTTAGGGTAAGCAGGTGTCTTTACCAGGAACCCGTGTCTTTGTGTAAGCACACAAAGACACGGGTTCCCTCCTCGATGCTGACATCTCTTTGAGGCGCGCGTGGAATCCGTACGCGCCGTCCGGCACGGGCCTGGTCCTGATCGGACGGTGAGCTACCCATTACTCTCCGCCCGTATGTAAGCACCCTTAGAAGAAATTTGTCCTGATTACAAATAAATCTTAGGACAATTAAATAGTTTCATCTACGAACCATTTCACTGATGGAAAAAGTTTTTTGCTTTTATTTCTCAAACTTGATGTACAGACGCAGCACATCAAGCTGCTCGAAACTGTCAAATTTTCCCAATCAACTTTGAACCTTATGCTTTAGCGATAAAGTTGAAAATCTATTAAAGAAATTTGACAGATTGTAGTAGCTTGATGTGCTGGCGTCTGTACAGAAAGACAGGACCCAAATCATAACCGAAAAACATTATATTTATTTCCCAACAAAATTACTTATTTTATTTTCTAAGGGAAAATAAACAGTATAACAAAAATAAACTGAAATAACCTAACAAATATACTACCCACAACATTTTCCACATATTACAACTTAGACATTTACAAACATATTATGTACTATGGCAAACATAATTGTAGTCAGGGAAAAATTATTTATATGAACAAAAGAAACTAAATATAGCAAAACAGGGGGCCTAAAAAGGCCACTTTGACAGAATCAGAAAAGGATAAAATAATGGACAGTTAACTGTTATACTTATGTTAATCTTATCAAATCCCATTGGTGAAGCATTTTTCAGTTTTTTTTTGTCTGTGCTAAAATACCAATCAATCCAATCGCAATCTCTTTGATTATAACTACGTATACGTAGTGCAGCGAAAAAAAGGAAAACACGGACTGTCTGCGACATATTTTGATTCATAATATTATCCTTTTATGATTCTCCAAAGTGGCCTTTTTAGGCCTCCAGAACTCTTGTTTGAGTATTGTATCCTACCAAAATGACACTATCCCCAATCGTATATTATAAGCGTCTCCCCATCAAAATTGCCAGTAATTGGCCAAAACTACGCCATATCGCTATAGAATCACAAGTCACGCCGCGTGTTACATTATAACGCTCCCATATGTCTATGTTGGGGGCTGCCGTAATTAGAGGGCTCCTGCAAGGCGTAAATATGGTTAATTTTTAATACAACTGTCGGGAATTGTTGTGTAGTATCAGTAAATTGGTTTGCTGGCTTCTAATTTTCTTTTTAACCCCCGACAAAAAAGAGGGGTGTTATAAGTTTAACGTGTGAATCTGTATGTCTGTGTATCTGCGCCATCGTAGCTCCCAAACGGCTGAACCGATTTTGTAAAAAAAAAAATGTATTTGAAAGGTGACTTGTTAATTATACTTCAAACGGGAAAGTGAGGCTTTATGCCTTGCAGTGGTACATTATGTGTTATAATTTACTTATTCAACTTTTTCAGTATTGACAATTCCGTAGAACTGGGGGCCTAAAAAGGCCACTTTAACAGAATCATAAAAGGATAACATTATGAATCATAAATGGACAGTTAACTGTTAAGTTAATCATATCAAATCCCATTGGTGAAGGATTTTCAGTTATTTTTTTTGTCTGTGCTAAAATACCAATCAATTCATACCTACGTAGTGCAGAGAAAAAAAGAAAAACACGGACTGTCTTCGCCATATTATGATTAATAATGTTATCCTTTTATGATTCTGCCAAAGTATGAGGCAAGGCATAAGCCTTACTTTCCCGTTTGAAGGATACTACTAATACTAACTGAAATAAAATCATTTATTATTCATTATTTAATTTAAGACATTAAATGAAGCTAAAAGCTTTTTGATACACAGTTCAATTGGTTTAATCAATTTAATTGTTTACGTAAAACAAAAACATTTACAGACTGTCTAAATAAATTTAACACTACCAAAATTAATTGATATTTTATCTCCAAAGTGACATCTGCTCGCCCTGCTCTTTCGAACTTAGTCAAGTTGACAAAATAAGCAAACAAAACTCGCACAAAAGCGATCGAGTGGACGATGACATTTAAGTGCTAAAAGTCAGATAACAGCTGTTTTAATTGAAAATGTCAAGTGTCGAAGTAGCTGGAGATAAAGTTAAGACACAAAATACAGATAGTACAGAAGGCACAAAGTGCGCTCGAGTGACGCACACATAGACACCGCTCACGGACACGCGTTATCTCGGACGGGTTGGGAGTACTGCGAGCGCCAGGTGGCAACCGTTTGAGACACGCGTCTGTGAAGTGCAAAAATGGAGCAATAAAAAATGGCTATCTAAGCTCGATTTATATAATAGTTTCCTATATGAATCAGTATAAAAGAAGTAACTTTTTTGTAAGGTAAATTCACGCCACCAACTATTACGTAATTTGAAAATATGATTTTTTGTTTGTGTAGATATTATGTTGTTTTTTGTGTCATTTGATAGGTTAAAGGTTTAAATAAATTGTGTAAATAGGGTAATCCGTTTTGAAGTTTTTAATTAGGGATTTTCGATAGTGAAAATTGTCAAATGTAAAATTTTATGTTTTTGTTCTGTAAACTTTTTGTATTGTAATACTATGTTTATGGTTTTGTTTTAATATTGTAGTATATTAAGCTCAAAAATAAACCAAACAACTAGATACGAGTGCCACTACCACGATAGTTTTTTGTGCATAAGCCAAAGTTGACAACCATAGCGCGACCGCCGAGCGTAGGTATGAAAAGTGAAGTAAATACATGTGATTGCCTTCTGTACTATCTGTATTTCGTGGTTAAGAGCTCTTGATCTATACCTACATAGTTTGTTTATACAAAGGTGTGTAATATAGGTACTTCACGTAAAGGTAGGCCTTCTCTCCTATGAGCTACACGAATGACAAATGCGTGCGCAGACTGGGACAGGTCTGCTCAAATCTGTGTGTTTCTTTCCTAAAAAGACTAATCTACATGATCAGCATCCTCATTGCGTAACACGCTACCAATCACAATCTGTATGTATCTTTTGAAGGATATTTCTAATCCATTGCTTCTTATGTTCGAAAAATTTGTCTGCTCAACAACACAAATAACGCAATGAATGCTGTTGAACTGTCAAAATGAAAGCCATTCCTACTGTTAGTGTGTTACGTAATTACCCCGCTTACCAACTTTGATCTCTGAGTTTGTTTCGATCTTTTCTCTCAAGTATAGGAAACATCGAACTCATTGTTTTAAAACATAATTTATTTTTGACTAGCTGCGCCCCGCGGTTTCACCCGCGTAAATGTCATTCCCGTGGGAATATCGGGATAAAAAGTAGCCTATATGTTGATCCAGGGTGTCAGCTACCTCCATACAAAATTTTATTAAAATTGGTCCTGCCTTTTGAGCGTGAAGAAGTAACAAACATATACACACACAGTCACAAACTTTCGCCTTTATAATATTAATAATGTGATGTGATGTGTAAAATTGTTTTACTGCCTGCTTACTGGTCAAACAAGATGCAGTTTAATATGTATGTTAACAATACAAAAACCACTAAAGTAAAAATAGGAATGTCCTCCAAGGTTAGAAGAGGGCATCTCTTTCTAAATATATTTAGTTACTAGCAGCTATTTAATCAACTTAAAACAGAACATTAATTAATGACCAAACCGCATCTTTATTCTGAACAAAACCTCATTTCATTTCAAGCGTTACAAATCTCGAAAGCGAACTAAAATCTTGAAAGTTTGATAAATTACGAAGAACATAACTCACTTCAACTTAAAATACCAAGATTAATACATCACATGTTTTATTTATGATTAATCGTAGCATGTGCAACTGTTTTTACACAGAATACGTACAGAAGCCGACTCCATACAACGAGCGAGAACGCATGCACACATAGACATGCTTCACGTCGTAGACAGAGTAATCTATAGACTCGTGGTATCCGTGTCACTGAAAGGGATAAAAAAATCCGGCAATGTTCATCATACTATCATTTTTACAGTTGCACAAATGTACTATTATTGAATTATGCACGAAAAAGATCTTATTTTCCGTCTAATCGCGGTGTATTATTTTATTATTCCTTCATAAACGTCAAACTTGTTGTGCGCATTAATGTGCTTAGCCGACACGCAGTAAGGGACATAAATATTCTTACTCTGTCTATTTTTTTTTGCTAGTGACGTTATTATATTTCTCTTTTTCTTGTGCGAATGAAAAAGAAGATATGCAGCAGTCTATAGTTTACTCAGTCTACGCTTCACGTACAGCGAGTGCAAGCGCACCCGATTCGGCTAAGATATTATCAAGATCGCCGTATACAGGGTTATTGGTAAAACATTAACAACCTCTTAAGAGGTCATTGTACTCATCATGTCATCCCTGTATACAGTCTCATGTCAATCCCTCATGGGAAAACACTGGAAATTTTCTTGTTCGATTCATAACAAGGTGGTACAGTCAACAGCAAAAGTAGATGATCAAAATCAGAAATTCAATACTAATTAACGGAGTTCGCGTCAGAACTGTATGGCAGAGCTGTTGCTATTGTTGTTGTTGTAGAGCTGTGTGCAGAGACTGTGTGGCTGTGTGGCAGAGTTCTGACGCGAAATCCGTTCATTAGTATTGAATTTCTGATTTTAATCATCTACTTTTGCTGTTGACTGTACCAACCAATATTTTGCAATTCTAAGTATAAACTTTGACACAATTGATGAGACTGCGCCATCGCTGCGACGCTGCAGCGCAAGCTAGGCGAAGCGGCTTAATCCCTTAGTGAAATCTATATGTCTCTCAGTAATAATGTTGCAACAACGCGGTGCTACGCGCTGTGGCGACAGAAGCGCTTGACAGGCAAATTGGAATCTTCCCAAACATTTGCCATTTCTATGTAGATACTTTATGTACGTATAGCATGCAATGTTTGCTTATTCGGTGCAGAATGCGTTAAATATTGCGTTGTGTTGTTGCACTGTGTTGTGTGTTTATGGTTTGGGTGTACGTTGTTTGGGTAACAGAGAATTATTCGACCAAAAACGAACGGATAATGATGCAGACGAACTAGGGTTCAATCTGCCCAGCCTTTTCCCAACTATGTTGGGGCGACTTCCAGTGTAACCAAATGCCGCTGAATACCAGTATTGACTTCGCCCGCGTGTATTTCGTGCTTTCCTCTAAAAATTACGAAAATGTATGTTTATAATTTTATCAAAGGAATAAGATTTTTAATTTTTACTTGGAGCGACTATCTATTTCCATAACCCAGTTACTGAGTAACACCCCCACTCTTGGTGACTGGTTGTTTAACTTTTGAGCTTCTGGATACCCGTAACAACTGTCAAAGATCTACAAATGACAGCCGGGACCAACGGCTTAGCGTGCTTTCCGAGGCACGAAGGGGGGGGGGGGTCTCGATATGTAATGGATGGTCACCCATCCACGAGCCGACCGCGGCAAGCGAAGCTTAACCTTCTATCTACCCTTGCGGCAGGTATCATTTAGTCAAGAGCCCCAGACAGACACTATACTTTATGAAATTTATTTCATCACCAAATAACCACTGCTCTCAAAACCGCTTAGGAAAACATCGGCAGGAAACCGGCAGGTCATGAACCAAAAATTCGAAGACATGTGACATCCACCAACCCGCATTGGGCCCGCGTTGTTGATTACGGCCCAAACCCTCTCACAGAGAGGCCTGTATCCCTGCAGCAGGATCGTACTGATAAGCTAAATGCTTATTCCAAGACGATGTGATTGTAATTATTGTACGTCTTGCCCCCAAACTAATATTATTTCGGGTGTTTCTCGTAAATCATCTGGCGTGTATTTGCTTGTATATTCTAATGTTGGCAATAGGTACTTATAGGCATAGCAATATATCAAGTTGAGTCAATATATCAAATGGTATATATGTTTGGTATACAAACATGGCTGGTACGCATGACGACATACCAAAGCTATACATTTCCAGGATAAATTGACTTCTCACTGTACGAAAAGTTTAAACATTGCTAGGTCAGCTAAAACTGGAAATCTATTGCTTGATATTTTGTCGTCGTATCCTTATTTGTTTCCATAATAAGTGGTTTTAATGCCCTGTGAATGATGGCTGGTTTGTTTAATGAATGTTGCCTTGACAAACTATGAAAATACCTAAATATGGATGTCTGATTAAGTATAGTTCTTCAGTGTAAGCATCACGTTTGTATTCCCTGAAGAGGTGAGGTAGACCGAGGTGTACACCCACATTTCACCAGTATTATGTTTACATAAGTCCCATAAATATGTTATAGGGGGCGAGCCTACCGCCATCAATCGGGTACACCACCAGACTCTTGGCTACTGCTTAAAAATTCCCACTGGCAGAACCCAATAACGTTTTGCCTGACCACCGGATAAAACCCAGGACCAACATTTGCAATCTCTAGACCAACGATGCAGTCAGTCTTTCATTATCTACAAGTATGTTTATTTAAATTTTCAGTGTGCATGAGAGGCGCCTCACCGAGCAGCGTTAATCTAAATCCAGCTAATGCCAGGCGCACCCTGGAGAGTTAGCTCTCGGTAGCGCAGAATCTAGCTGACTAACCCTTTCACCACAACGATACACTCTAAGTGCGTTTGTCCATCACAGCCGTCACCAGGACATCACCGAGAACGAGCGCCGGAGTTGCGATATAGATATTTACTATGGCTGCGTGTCCACCACGCCGTCATCCCGGCATCCCGGCCCGACCGCTAGTACTTGACCCAAAAGCCCAGGTACGCACGTGCGCGTTTCTTCGCGGCGATTTTTTTTCGCGCACTTTATTTTCAAGGCTCTGCGTAGTGCTGAGAGTTAAAAATCCTACAGCGTGTTTTTTTGATGCACTGGAATGTGCTCTATTGGATTCTCAATGCTTGGTTTAACATCGAGAGTTGAAAATCCAGTGGGCGATAAAATCTCGCCGATATTTTTGGGACCATGCGAACGTGGACAAATTGTGATGGGCCGATGTGCTGCAATACAAAATATGTTTGACCTTGTCCTCACACTGCCGGCACAGTCGCCGTTCGCCCGATTTTTGTTTTCTCTATCATTAGATTACATACTGAAGCGCCGAGTTCGGTTGCGGTGGATACACGATCGCAGCAGTCACATTCGGTTCGAATAATCTCGTTCCTCGACTGCGGTGGACAAACGGCCCTTTTTGCGTCCAAACAACAAAAACGTATTTTCTAAGGGCACACCACAAGCTTTCCAAGCCTGACCTCAATGTCTCCTCAAGGGCACCTACCTATGACATTTTTGACAAAGTACATTGACACTACAAACACTATCCCCAGTTAATCAACAACTGTTACAAGCTTTATAAATTCATAAACTATGAAGTAGGGTTTGTCCCCAAATATTGACGCTCCCAAATGAAAGTAAGTTGTAAACTGCTAACTCAACAGTTTGTTTAGGTAGCGAGCTAATTGTGAGAGCTGCTACACGTTTTAGGGAGATGAGTTGCTTAGACTTTTCGTGAAATATTTTAATATGAAATGTTTTTGCTAATTCATGGCCTGGCCAGTGCATGTTGCCAGTGATGACCTATGGCACTGAAACGTGGTCGCTCATAATGGACCTTATAAGAGCGCTAAAAGTCACCCAAAGCTATGCTATGCTTTTAGTTTCCCTGCGTGATCGAATCAGGAATGAGAAGATCCGCAGGAAAACCAAGGTAACCGACGAATAGCCCGAAGAATTGCCAAATTTAAGTAGCAGTGGGCAGGGCACATTGCTCGCAGAACAGATGGCCGATGGGGCCGAAAGGTTCTGGAGTGGCGACCGCGTCCCGGAAGACGTAGCGTTGGAACGCCTCCCACAAGGTGGTCCGACGACCTTGTGAAGGCCGCAGGAACCCGTTGGATGCGAGAAGCACAGAACCGGTCGAAGTGGCGGTGCTGTGGGAAGAAATATGTCGTCTTTCGGCTGAAATAATGAATTCATGCGTCAGAGTGCCTCGTTGGTGTAATGGTAGCAAGCGATACAGTTGAGCATGCGCTCCTGGGTCCGGGTCGGGCGAAGTGTTATTGGGTTTTCCATCTGGTATTTCTCAGTAGCAGCCCTGAGTCTGGATTTGTGCCCGGTTGATGAGTAAAACAGTGCCATTACCGTTGTGCCAAAAGTTCGTAATCTCCCAAATTCATAATGGCGTGTCAGTGGTCCAATAAAATGTCAAAATAATAGGAGATTAGGTAGTTGACGAATTTTGTCACTTTATACGAGATTACCGAAGAATATTTCGTGAGCCAACCGGCTGCCCTAGAACTAAAAAATCGAAGACAGGTCACATCTACTAACCCGCACTGGCCCAGCGTGGTGGATTAAGGGCCTCTCCCTCTCACTGAGAGAAGGCCTGTGTCCCAGCAGTGGAAACATCATAGGCTGATTATGTAAATACTATTACTTATTTGAAGTAAACTTTTCGTACTAATAGCGTGCATCTGATCGTACATATTTTTTCAAATTTTCTATCTTTATTTTTGTATTACCTCTCTAGTAACAAGTAGCTGATAAAAGTCATCAAACCGAAGAGATAAGTAAGAATAGTTAAAGTATGAAATAAATAGGGTTTGGCCATGTTGGCCCCGCAAACATAATTGGATCGCAGCAACTCCTTCGCACGCAACAGTCTTAATTTTTTAAATAAATGATCCCAACGCCCAAAACAGCTGAAACCCTAAATAACCAACAAGACTAATGCATAACCAACCAAAGAATTCACTTCAGAAACTTAACGAGGCGAGCCAGATCATCAATTTAAGGGAATGACACTCGGAATGGAAATTATATGAATATTCGGATGATTCACCGGGGTTGTTGACATCACGTCCCGTCGTTAATCATATAGCATTGTCATATGGAGACTGGAACGTTCTCTGATTGTCTTGGGAGATCTCAGCTTTTTAATGGTTTGAAATATATCGGATGACTTTTTTTACGGAGTAGAAGCCTAAGGCAAAGAAATTGGTCAGCGGGATTGTCCGAAAGGGTTACCGCTGGCCCGAAACATAAAGGGCTAAGGAAGGAACACGGGTGGGTTTTAGTCAGTAAGAGTCTGACACTCCCTTCCGCTCCACCCAGAGCCGGAGGGTTCATTTGATGATTTCCAAACTCAAAAAAAAGGCAAAGAAATTTCTTTATATTATAACAAAAAAAAAACTTCATTTTTTTTTCTCTTTAAACCCATAATTAACACAAAAAAACCTACTTTAAAACATTGTTACATACATAAATAAAGTGACGCATTCTACCCATGGGTTCAGGCAGAAACTACATAACGCCACGTGATAAATCCGCATATTATAATAGTCCTTTTACTTCGATTACATTCATACATCTCATACACGGACGCCGATTGTGAGTAATACGACGCACCTGAACTTTCTCAAGAACGTCACCAATAATGTCACTATAAATGTCCTCCTTGGGCGTCCCTCCCGGCGTTTCCATTCACAACTGCCTTGCAAATACTTTCGTTAGTCGCCCTTCATTCAACCTCTCAACTGGCTAACTTTTACTCTACCAAATACTAGTAATCATAATCATCATCATTTCAGCCGAAAGGCTTCCACTGCTGGACATAGGCCTCCCCCAAGTACCTCCACTTCGACCGGTTCTGTGCTTCTCGCATCCAACGGGTTCCTGCGGCCTTCACAAGGTCGTCGGTCCACCTTGTGGGTGGCCTTCCCACGCTACATCTTCCGTCTACTACTAATAATAAAATGAAAATAATTTCATGAAAAATCTGTTGACCTTTCCTTCCGGAGTAAGTTTCTTATTTCCTAAAACGCGACAAACTTCTCGGTACTAACTTTCAGCGGTGTGACTTGGCTGGAAGCCAAAGTTATGGCTTTCATACATTTTAAACGCGTTTTGATAAGGTCGTGGCCAGACTAACTCTCGATTTGAGGTAATACGAGTAAGAAGGACTTTGAGCTCGCTTAAGCCTCTTGTACGAGGTCAGCGGGATTGTACGAAAGGGTTACCGCTGGCCCGGAACTTAAAGGGCTAAGGGAGGAACACGGGTGGGTTTTAGTCAGTAAGAGTCTGACACTCCCTTCCGCTCCACCCAGAGCGGGAGGGGTCATTTGATGATTTCCCATCCGAAAAAAAAGTCTCTTGTACGAAGGATTGCCAAAGGCCTTTTATAAGAACATGTTTCTAATACGCTGCACATTATTAGTACTTTTGCCATCCGATATTTTACAAATCAGGCCTGCACGTATTGCAATCAGGGTCTCGTGGCTATGTAATAACAGCCGCACGGGTCGATCGCAAGTTAAGCTACGCTTGCCAAGGTCAGTCCGTGGATGCGTGACTATCCTTTACATATCGAGACTTCTCCGTGATTTCGAAAGCACCTGTCCCGGTTGCCATTTGTAGGCTGAATACATTTCGTTTATTTTACAAGTGTTATTCTAGTGTGTTTAGTTTGTTATTTTCTCGTGTTTACATTTTTATTTAAATTACCTGACCTACCTAAGTACCTACAGTTACTGTATGTTTATATGTGGTTGTAATGGGAATCATATCACTATGTTTTATTAGGTTTTTATTTTTTATTTATCCTTTTGATAGGTTCTTATTTTGTAAATGTGAGGACTTTGTAGGCCTTGTAGACTTTAGATCTGTAGGCCATTTTTTATTTTATCAAGTTCCTGATACTTGTTGACAGGCCTACGCTATCCTCCCATTCCTACTGTAATTTGAAAATATTGTAAAAGCCAATTATTTTTAAAAAGAGTAACCGTGGAGTTTCTTGCCGGTTCTTCTCCATAGGAAACGACCAATTGGAACCGTGCACCTAGCTTCTGACGTTTCATAAGTGCCCATGGCTTATGTGAAATAAAATATTTTGATTTTGATATCATGTATCATATGTGTGTCACTTTTTTAGTTCGTAATGCCGTGCGATTATATTCTGTAATGTTGTGCATGTGATGTTAATCCATACTAATATTATAAGGAGTTCGTTTGTAGATATAATAAAGGGTAATCTCTGGAACTACCAGTCGGATTTGAAAAATTCTTTTTGCATTTGATAGCCTAATTCTTGAGAAATGCTATAGGACATTTAACATGACGCTATGACCCTTAGAAGCCGGGCAAAAAGATAAAAAGTCAGAAAGAACATTAAGCGAAAAGGAAGTGATAGTGCGGGTGCGGATGCGACAGGGTGGGTAGGGGGAACAAGAAATCTCAGTCTTAAATAAATAAAAAATAAAATTTAGGACACTGAACGAGACGGAATAGAAGTTTTATTGTTATTACCCCCCCCCCCCCTTGTTATTGTTTTGTTTGTTAGTAGTCTGAAAATAAAAGTTTTATTATTATTATTACGTCGAGGAGCGTTTAGTATACCGCAAAGTGTTAACTGTCATTGCGTGTATTCAGAATACAGAAAGTATGACAACCAGTCTTACCAATGGATGTCGTTTTACCCAGTAACTGGTTTATAAAGGTCATTTATAGGCAGTCCCTACGCAGCTCCGTGTAAAATCCGGTGTGTATTCAACTGAATCGGGTTAGACTGACAGCCAACCTCATCATTGATGGGAAAACGCTAGACAGATGGTAAATAATTATATTAGTCGTAACTATGGACCCTTAGTCTAATAAACGGGTTTCTATGAAAGTGCGCGCATGTAGCAACGCGACAGCTGGGAAATATTTTTGTCCGCGGGTTTGGACGCAACTGTTTGCACGTCTATTGGTTGCAATGCAAGTGCGCGCACGGCGACAAAAAAGTTGCCGGCTAGCCAGTTGCCGATTAACCGAAAATTGAACAAAAAATAAAAGTAGCGTTGCTGTTGCTCCCGTGTGCGCAATTTCCAAATCTCGGCGAGGAGACAGCGACAGAGACAAAAAAGGTGCTGGGTAACTAAGTTGCTCGTTCGTTGCCTTATCTTATACATTTCCTACCATAAAAATTACCATTTCGTAGCCGTCCCACTAAACGAACCTTACAATCGAATCCAACAGCAAATCGAATGTTTGTAAATAGCTTTGCTGGTCTCCATATCAATGAAAATAATATCAAACATAGGACATAAACATTTTGTGGCTAAACGAGAGCCATATGACCACAGCCTAAGCCCCCGCTTAGTGCAAACAGTTAATTTTACACCAAATAACCCTTAATTTAATTTAATGTGAATTCCGATCCGATTTGTTAAATAAATTGGTTTCATGTACTAAAATCGCATTTAGTTAATGCTCGTATGGTGAAAAGTAAATACCGTATTAAACACTGATTGGTTTAAATATTAATTGTGTTTATTATGACAAGTTATTGCCGTAAAATGTTTGTTAGTCGTTAAAATATGGTAGCGGTCTGCGTTCATTTACAGATACTGAAGCAAATAATTTTGTATATTGCGAAATGTTCGAGCATAATTTAATGTACAGGAAGATCATTATAACGTCGATTTAAATTTATCACAGCGGGGCCTATCAGAGTACCTATCAATTCTGCGGTATTTATTTTTAAAATATCGCAGTATTATACTGAGATAGAAGCCTTGTTGGCCTCGCGCAGGTCTGTTTGTTCTTGTTTTTTTTTTCTGGTGGTTCTAATGTTCTTTTATTTGTTCTAAATGCTCCTTTTTTACTGTTTGTATTTTCTGCGCGTGTCCCAAATAAAATATTTTTCTTTTTTCAAATTGGAATCGTATTTTCACACTTGTCGCACAACGCTTTAATTGCGTAATAAACACAGTTCCAATGACAATCCGAAATTTTTTTTAAGGAAATTTCTAATCCATTGCTTCTTATTAGGAATTCGTACATAATCATATACCTACATATATTGCAACCTAGTTCGGTAGCAAATGCTAATAAATAGACACAATTGTAACTGTTTTACTATTAATTATGCATAAGTATGCACAATTGTGTAAGTAAGAGTAGCGAATAGACAAGTTATAAAACATGTGGATTCTTTCTGGTCTAATAAATAAATATGTTTAAAAAAATTGTCTGCTCAACAACGTAAAAAACGCAATGCATGTTGTTGAACTGTCGAAATGAAAGACATTGCCATTATAATTGTGTTACACAATTACCCTGTAGCGGTACATCTACAACGCGTCATACTGACGTCACGCAAAATCCTGCATCGCGCAAGCAGAGTTAACCACGCAACTAGCATACATACAACGGCCCGACATGAATCATCGGGCAGTTGTCCGCCAGACACAACACCCGTCTGGCGTCTAGAGTATGAGTGAACTTTACACCCTGTCCCTCGTATCTTTATAGCCCTACAGATATAAATATAAATACTCTTATCGAAGTCAATCTAACTAAACTATTTTCAATCCTAAAAACAAATCCAAAAGAGCACCGCTTGCAAGAAATCTCCCTTTAGTTCTATGTACTGAAGCAACTTTGCCAGAAACAATACAAACATGCAGCTTCCCTGCTTAACAATGAAACAAAACAACACAACTGCACACTAACACAAAGTCCACTATCCTCTTTGCACTCAATTTTCCAATTAAGAGAATCTTAGCAGAAAGACTATTTAATTAAATTTGCTCACACAATGAAATCAACACAGAGCGTTAATGCTAAAATTCTGAAATGAATTACACATTTAAATCCTGTGAGAACAATGCACTATTTTGTTCCACTACATTGCAGGGGAATGAATCTCGAACGATTTAATACATCCACCCCTCATTTCTATACGAACTAGGTTGGCCATGAATCAATGTCAAATACAGGACGCGTTCCAACACGACTGTCAAATAAGTTATGCGTAATTTCATGTGAAATATAATTTGGTACAGATGTAATCTAGGGCTGGTGTAATTTTGCCAAAGAACTTTACTCGATGTACAGTTTGAAGGTAGCAGGTTTTGTAATGAAAATGTAATGTGGTTGAATATTATTTCAAAAGAAATGAAGGTCGGGTTGGGTATTGCGATAAAATGTTTGTGGCTCAAACCTTTTTTTTCGACTTTCGACGCATCACTCACGATTCTTTTTACATAATATTCATTCGTGTTAAAATTCATTTTTATCAAAGGTAGAAGAATGATAATACGGTAACAGTGGCGCGAGTTCAATGGTTTTTTCCCATCTATAAAAATGCCCAACGCGCATAAAGAAATTTTCAGTTCAAAAATAAATATACAACAGTAACTTCGCAGTCCCTATTCACTCGCAAATTCACTATCCGTAATTAATCCTACAGGGACATTCATTTGGATAATAGCTTTGTGGTCATCCTACAAATTTAATACCCCACTGTCCGTAACAGAATTGATTCAGAATACAAGGGTGACAATAATCTAACGTATAGCGACACGGCCATTATAAATTGATCCACCCATTCAGAACCGGAATTTCATGTTCAATGGATCACAGATGCAGCACAAAAGGGGCGGGGATCAGTTTGTGCTGGTTTGTATTATGATTTTGACGTTTGATAGACCACAAATTGTTAGTGCTTTTCATTAATTTATTATTTTGATGGAATTTATTACTAGTCATTATTTTATATTCATTGTTTGCTGTTTGGTTTCCATGATGAGTCAGCTACAATCCATTCGATAATCTGCGAAATTCATAACTGATTTAAAATTTTATTTATTTTAATTTTATCATTATATTGAAGTGCATAAGCTGTTTATTTTTATATTCAATATAGAAATAAACAGCTTATGCCCTAAAAGTCATATGAAATTTACCGGAAAAGAACTGAAGTTACCGACATAGCTTGCAAGAGTAAGCAAGCTGAAGTTGGTCGCAGACTGGCCATGTTTGTCGCAGGACCGATGGCTGATGGAGCAGACGCGCCCTGGAGTGAAGACCGCGCATCGGCAAGCGTAGTGTGGGACGACCCCTAGTTATCTAGCTGGGGGGCGTCCCACACAGTCCATCTGGACTGACGACCTTAATAATTTGACTGCCCCGTTGGTCTCGTGGTTGCAAGCGCGACTGCTGAGCGTGGGGTCCTGGGTTCGATTACCGGGTCGGACAAAGTGTTATTGGGTTTTCCATTAGGAATTTTTTAGTAACAGTCCGAAATTTGGAAGTTGGGGATTTAATACTCCCATGCCTCGGAAAGCACGTAAAGCCGTTGGTCCTGCGCCTGAACTCTCCCCGGTCGTGTCGGATTGCCGTCCCATCGGAATAAGAGAGTAAAGGAACAGAGAGTGCACCTGTGTTTGCGCACACACTTGTGCACTGTAATATCTCCTGCGTACCTGGCTAATCTCCTTTGAGATAGATAGATTATTAATTTGGGTGGGACAGACTGGATGCGGAAGGCCAGAGGACAGAGTTGTGGCGCAGAGTAGGAGAGGCCTATGTCCAGCAGTGGACTGCGATAGGCTGAGTTTATTGATTGAAGAGTCATATGGAAAACCTGTAGGTACCTATCAATTAGATTACTCGTGTCCAAGTAATAAATTAAGACACGAACCGACTAAACGATAAACAATATAGGTATCTTATTCCATGTTACAGTGAAAACGCCCTAAACGCGAAAAACGCAAGTTTTAGAAACAATAAAAGTATATGATCTACTACAGTAAACAAAATCAGAAAAATATATGATATTCTTCAGGATATATGCTTGGTAGACAGTGTGTTGAAAACATAATACAATTAATTTGATACGATAGAAAAAATCATGAAGATACCTTTCCAAAAACTTTCTTTTTACAATAAAAACCATACTAGTATACATACAATCATTCTGATTTTTTGTCGCAAGCAACTTACTAAAACACTAGTGTTTTAATTTTTTAGTCCAAACAATAGATTTTTTGTAATTAAATAATTGCTTCATATTTTGCAATAAATTACCAGCGTTGTGTCATCGCGCTTCTCTTTCTTTTCTATGCAGTCTGACAGTGACCGCGCTTTAGGTCATGTAAGCCCCTTAAACCATTGATTTGACTAATTAGAGCGATTAGAACGCCGCTGTTGGTAATGGTTATTTACAAAAAATGCATGTGCGTTAGCAAAGAACCAATCAGATAATCCTCCGAGGATTTGGACTTCACTATGGAAAATGTAAATTCGATGAAAAATGCTCAAATTATTCATGTAAATATGTATGTTAATTTTATACCATAAGAAAAAAGTGGCCAAGTGCAAGTTGGACTCGCACACGAAGGGTTCCGTACCACTGTACAATATTGAATGCCATTATTAAAATTGATCAATAAACGCCGAAAAAACACGTCTTTTGTACGGGGACCCTTTAATTTTGAACTGTATTTTATTTTTACCCGACTGTTGTTATAGCGGTCATAGTAGGTACACACTCTATTAAAATTTTAAGTATCTCCCTATTACGGTTCAAAAGATGCAGCCCTGTGACAGACGGACGGACAGACGAACGGACGAGTGGAGCCTAAGTAATAGGGTCCTGTTGACACCCTTTGGGTACGAAGCCCTAAAAACTAATACATTTTCTAAAAGTGCACGTCACTGGATTATACAGTTTTAAGAGCCATTTTATGCCTTTATGATCCCAACATGACAAGCTATAAAATTAATCCTTGATAAATTGTCCCTATTTATTCTTTGCACCTCACACCGTACCTTCCATTCAATTTGCTTCTTTATATTCTTTTCAATAGAGTCTTAAATTGCATCAGCTGTGTCGCGAATATATTAATGTATGTTGCCAGTATGAAGAATCCGAATTTAGGGTAGAATCTATATTAATATATTAATAGATGCACATGTTAGTCCCCGTATTGTTGCAAGATACGAGGGGTGCTTATTTTAATTTTAAATCAACCGTAAGTTATGCAAATGGTAAAAGGTATTTTGTGGGGATTTGGATACAACTGGTGTATCGGAAAATCTAATTTGTGTGCATTTAATTTCATGTACGAGGTTGTGTTTTGCGCTATTTAATGATAAGATTTTAGTGGTTGATAATAACATTGGAATATTAACAGCTTCACACGAACGACCCCTGCTCCACATTAGCACTATAGTCCGACTTTTAATTAGCTGCACTAAAATGACACTTCTTAATAACTCATTTCGGACTGAGTTTAGAGATATGCATGTCAAATAAGTTTCGTTTGTTACACTATTCTGTACTAGAAAAACAAGATTTGGTTGATGGCCGCGAAAAAACAAAAACACGCTAATTTCAGTCATTTAAGTAACACATAAGCCGTCATTTTACTGCAGCTAATTAAAAGTCCGACTATAGATCGCAAGCTCTGGAAGACACGGTGAGAGGCTTTGGCTCAGCAGTGGGATGATATAGACTAACAGTAAGGGTCTAAACAGATGGACTGCATTTGAACTGCATGTCAGCTGCAACTTCGCAGTTTGGGTGCAGTTGTCATAATTAGGTTTCGAAGCAGTTAAGTCAACTGCATCCAAACTGCGATGTTACATCTGAAATGCAGTCCATCTGTGTAGACCCTTAAGGTCTAAACAGACGGACTGCATTTGAATTGCATGCCAGCTGCAACTTCGCAGTTTCGTTGCAGTTGACATAACTAGGTTTCGAAGCAGTTAAGTCATTTGCATCCAAACTGCGATGTTACAGCTGAAATTTAGTCCGTCTGTATAGACTCTAACAGTCACAGTAACAGCTTCAATAAAATTGCCACACATTTATTTTACCTCCTCCTTACAGTAATTTATTTGGGGTTGGCGCAACATGTCTTTTTCTACAATGCTTCTCTATTAGTCATTATCTCGAGAGTCACCCTCTTTTTAACCATATCATCATTCACACAGTCGATCCATCGTTTCATTGGTCTTCCCCTACTCTTATAGCCATGGACATTCATACTCAAGTCTTTCCTCACGAGATTTTCCTCATTCCTCCGTATTACTTTTTTTAGCTACTTCTTAAAAAGAAAAGTCTGAAATGAAAACGGAAAATCTAGATGACGAAACCTTACGAATTACCATAGATTTTCGCAAAAGACCAAATTTTAGATGGCACCACCGATTCACAAGAAAAGTTATGACAGATGAGTGACGACGTTTAATCAACGATGACTAGTTAGTGTAGAATACTGACCAAGGTGGTGGCCTGAGAGCAGTGGTGGCCTAGTGGTAACAGCCGCGATTTACGAGTTGTAGGTCGTAGGTTCAAACCCAGACAGGGGCTTTACATTGTGTAAATTATTTCATCACCACTGCTTTCAAAAACGGTGAACGAAAACATCGTGATGAAACCGACATGTCCTAGAACCAAAAATTCGAAGACATGTGACATCTACCAACCCGCACTGGGCCCGCGTGGTGGATTACGGCCCACTCCCTCTCACAGAGAGGAGGCTTGTGTCCCAGCAGTGGGAACATTATAGGCTGATTATGACTGACCAAGGTTAGATTCAGATAGCACATAACCATACTGACTTAAATAATAAGTCAAACTTTTACCAACAATTTTCCGAATGACGGTTCTTCACATAAAGCCCAACTTTGTATCGACGCAGTTGGCGACGTAGTGTGTGAAGTGACAGAATAGATTAAGTACAGAAGGTCTGTTCCCAACGAGGGAGAAGGCGCACACATAGACACGCTTCACGCACAGCAAGTTTAAAGCTGAATTTAGTGCTCGACCGACGGTCAGCCCTGACATCGGTCAAATGCTATAAAAAATAAAAAGCTATAAAATGAAAACTTATGAACAACTACAGTGCAGCGCTGAGGAATCGCTACGCACGTTCAGCTACGTCGCACTGATGAGGACCGTCAGTCAGTCGGATGACGTGATGGCGCACTCACGTTCGAGACTGTCATTTATTTGTTTGGTCGAAACCACACAGTACTGTAGCTGTGTGGCTTCTTAGCTCTGATTTTGCATCACTGACCAAATCATAGTGATCTTTATTTTCTTTAAGTTAAGGTTACTGTTAGAATAATGCCACTGACAAGCCTGTCAAAATCACAGTGATCTTTATACCTAATCGTTACAATAAGGTTGCTGTTGAGCTGCTGCTGTCAGAGCTACAATTACTGTGAAAAGATTGTAGGAGTTTCATTTAGTGCCTTGCTTGGTGAGTAACGTTATAAATTAGTCGTGCAGCATCAAACGCCTCACTAGCCATTGCAATTGTAAAACTATGCGTTTATTTACCACAAGCATCACCTAGCACGCAGCCTAGTACTAACCGAAACAACTATCTGTGTGTCTTCGTGTTTGTACTCGCTATACGTCAAGCATATATTGGCCACGTTCACGTTCTAGCGATGCGACTTGCGTCACACGACACGCGCGCGTGTCATCTGTTTCTATTCGTCACTCCGCAAGTCCCTCGTGTGTAATGACTCGTGGTCTGAACAACTTCTTTCATTTGTTTTCTCTGCAGTCACTGTTGCAAGACGCCTGTCGTTTGAGCTTGCAGCTCGTGACCACCTGGATATGTGTGCGTGCGTTTCCGCTTATTGTATAGAGTCGACCTTCTGGATCTAACAGTTTTATGGTATAGTGACAACATCACAACTTTACTCGTTCGGAATTGGTTGAATACATCTCTAATGAATGTGCTTGTTTATCTTGTTTCACGGACGATTGCGGCTGAGGGTAGTAATTAAATTATGTTGGTAAACTGTGATGATTTAGTAGGAGTTGATTTTTATGATTATTATTATTAATATAATATTATTTATGTTTGACTTCAAGACACACACATTGGTGTAGCCCTGGCTCTTGTACTAGGAGGTCCAGTATCACAAGAGCCAGTTTTGTTATTAGACTGTGGTAGTTTGAAAAAACTGTGGCAGCCACGTAGCCATCGAAAGCGTAAAAATAGTTTGCGCTTAGTTTGGACTCCAGGATCTCCCACAAATTACAAAATTTTTCAACTTAATGTATTCTAACATAAGAATGTAATTTGTAGAGACAAAATGAACATTATGATTTTAAGAATTATCTATATTAGTACTGTATAACAAAACAATATTATATTCTAACCACAGCATAAAAAAGTCCAGTCTAAAATCTAAACCGCCAGCACCAAAACATTCGAAAACGTGCGAACACGTACCAACAATTAGCTAATCGAATTATTGGACAGCAAAGCTTTAATATTGGACCATTTGTGCATACTGCATACAATACGTGAACAACTGTTCGGTCACAGACACAAAAGAACAGTAGTTACAGTGTTGCCGGATTAGTTCCGCTAGGCATTGTTATACTGGCTTTGCATAATTGTCTGTAGGAATTCAAGTAGTTTAATTATGCTTTTATACTATAATTTTACACAGGGGAGGGGCCCGTGGCTAAATAATAACAGCCGCACAGGTCGATCGATCAGGTTAAGCTACGCTTGCCGTGGTTGGTCTGTAGATGGGAGACCATCTTTACATAACGTGACCCCTCCGTGCCTCGGAAAGCACGTTAAGCCGTTGGTCCTGGCTGTCATTCGTGCATCTCTGACAGTCGTTACGGGTAGTCCGTAGCCCGAAAGTCTGACAACCAGTCTTAACAAGGGGTATCGTATTACCCAGTAACTGGGTTGTGGAGGTCAGATAGGCAGCCGCTCCATGTAAAATACTGGTATTCAGCTGCATCCGGTTAGACTGGAAGCCGACCCCAGCATAGTTGGGAAAAGGCTAGGCAGATGACTATAATTTTACACAGGGACATCGACGCAGAAACTGTAACCATGAATTCAGCACATGTTTCTAGACACCCAAGCGTAGAAATTTTTCGTCTGTTATAAAAAAAAAATTGCCATTTCATAGAAAAGTTCAATACCTACGCGGTTTTTTTTTTGGTATCGGGGAGTACAATCAGCCGCTGTGTATGACATTTGTGGACTACGAGAAAGCCTTCGACTCCGTCGAAATATGGGCAGTTCTGGACTCTCTGCAACGATGTCGAATTGACTGGTGCTACATCGAAGTGTTGAAATGTTTATATGACGCTACCACGATGACTCTCCAGAACCAGGATCAGAAAACCAGCCTCATCCAACTGCTCAGGGGGGTGAGACAGGGGGATGTAATTAATATCCCTAAATTGTTTATCAATGCGTTGGAGGCTTGGAGGATGTCTTCAAGACGCTGGACTGGACTGGAGAGGGTCTCAACATGAACGGCGAGTACATATCACATTTTCGATTTGCCGACGACATCGTCATAATGGCAGAAACGCTGGAACAGCTAGACCAAATGCTGCATAGCGTAAATGTAGCGTCTCGGCGGGTTGGCCTCGGCATGAATTTGGACAAGACGACAATTATGTACAATTCGCGTGCTGTCTTGCCTAGTCCAATACATAGCGAAGGGTCGCTTCTCGAAGTTGTGAAGGATTATGTCTACCTAGGGCACGTAATCCAGCTCGGTAGACACAACATTGAGAAAGAAACCGGCAGAAGATCTAGTTGGGTTGGGCAGCATTTCAAAAACTCCGTCATGTGTTCTCATCGCCTATCCCGCACTGTTTGAAGACTTAGGTCTTCAACCAGTGCATCCAGCCCACACTGTACACTTTGGTCGGCGTGGTCCACAAATTCAATGTCGTTCAGCGCGCTATGGAGCAAGCTATGCTCGGAGTCTCTTTGAAGAATAAAATCAGGAATTTAATTATCTGGAAAAGAATCGGAGTTGCCGAAATAGCTTGCAGAGTAAGGAAACTGAAGTGACAGTGGGCTGGCCATGTTTGTCAAAGGACCGATGGCTGGTGGAGCGGACGATTCCTGGAGTGGAGACAGCGTATCGGCAAGCATAGTGTGGGACGCCCCCAGCTAGATGGACGGACGACCTAAAGAAGGTGGCTGGGACAGACTGAATGCGGAAAGCGGAGGACAGGTTGTTGTGGCGCAGCCTGGGAGAGGCCTATATCCAGCAGTAAACTGCAATAGGCTGCGTTGATTGATTGACTCTAAAAAACAATCACATAGCGCTTTCTCAGTAAATATCAGCGCTTTTCATCGGAATGGAAACGTTGTTTTCGTCAGGTCTTATGCAAATCCAGCTTAAATCGTTGCAAGCCGCTGCAAATCTTCATTGTTAGGAGTGCACAGTTGTGTTAACATTCGCGTTGTTTAACCGTGCACGTAATGTTACGAGGGTTTTAACACCATCTGGCAGATTGAAGTTGTGTTTAGATAGATTATGGGTAATGTAGAATTAATCCTTACAATATGTAACATAATTAACGCAACACCACATACACCCCAAAGAGTATTGATTTAAAAGCATAATACAATGATCAATCGACGTGGAGTACTCAATTATGAACAAACTACTTATAGAACTGGCGTTTATTCTGTTACACCTTGTATAACGAAAGGAAATCCAATTGGATTTCCTCATTATCAGAATGGTCGAACTCGATGGGTAACCGAAATAATAGTCAAAACGCAAAGTAACGACGTCTAATAATGCATATTATAATATACTAACTTCTAGTTGTCGGAGTTGAAGATGTTTTTGCATTTCATAGGACAGTCCAAAGGGGAAGGAAGGAACATGGGTGGGTTTTAGTCAGTAAGAGACTGACACTCCCTTCCGATCCACCCAGAGCGGGAGGGGTCATTTGATGATTTCCCATACGGAAAAAAAAAAGAGGAAGGTTTATAAGCTTATCATCACGCTAGGATCATTAAGAGCTAAGCAAAAAAAAACAGAAAGAACGCTACGATGTAATAGCACGGGCGGGGATGCGTTGCACAGGGTGGGTCGGGGAACATGTTTCACGCAGACGAAGTCGTGGATACAAGCTAATCAAATATAAAGATGGTGGATCAATGTTGACGCTGCGACATATATTTTCCCGTATCACACTAGCTGGTTAATAAGTGAGATAATAATAACTCTTTACCTGCGTCTGTATTTCCGAGCTCATACAACCCGAATCTCTTCAAAGTAAGAGTGAACAGGCTTATTCTGGGTGAGCTCACTCCATCGTCGACTTTGTCCCTGTCAACTCTGACCTAGACTAGAGTCAAGAGCAAACCCATTTCAAATAAAAAAATAAAAAAATTGTGACTTCGGACAGGCAAAACTACTGAACTCTTCTTCTACTTAGCCTTTCCCTATGTTGGGGTCGGCTGTCCAGTCAGATGAACCTAAATGCCAGCACTTTACAAGGATCGACTGTCTATCTGACCTCCACAATTGGTAGATTGGTTGCGAGACTTTTGGCCTAACCGTAACGACTGTCAAAGATCTATGAATAATACCCGGGACTATCGGCTTAATGTCCTTTCCGAGGCTCGGAGGGACCGCGCTATTCTAACAGACCAATCTACGGACAGACCTCGGTAAGCGTTGCTGAACCTTGAAAATCGACCAGTGTGGCTGACGAGCCCCTCGTGAGTAATGTAAGTTGGTATTTAAATGATAGATAAATAGTGATTGAGCGATTTTACGCTCGAAATAGTTCATATTATGTTGGTTTAGGGAGATTGCTTGAGCAGTATCTCCGAGTTTCATAATTGCATTTTTAATTGGAACGGGTTTTTAACATGGCGCGGTTTTAAGAATATTTTTTTTTAATATTTTTCCACGAGTTTTTTTGACTTACCTACAACATACTAGCATACCAAGGCGGGTAGCACAAACCAAGGTTATAATGCAACAAAAAGTTTTACTAATGAATGAATGAAATGAAATTGTTTTATCTGTAAATAGGATGTCGGAATCATTTTACAAGTTATATTAAAAGAAAAAAAACTAAGAAGAAAATAATGGTGAACAAAATCGGGAGTCGAAGTCTCTTATCAATACTACAGTACTACTAATAAATTTCATCTGGTCGTTATGAGGGACTATCATAAGTATCAAATCGATGACCCATTTAGTTCCCGCGCCAGCGTACCATTAAAAATACTCCCAAAAAAAAACAAAACAACACTATCGCAACCCCAAACCAACCAGACTATAAATAATCGAAAAACTGCGACACTTCTCCCGTTCAACAAACAATGGGACCAACCCTCAAACGCTTTGTGACAAATGTGGCACGTGACGAAAGTGTGACGACAAAACTGTGACCAAAGATAGTTAGTAATAAATTATGTTCAGCTTCCGTGTTCACATTGAGAAGCTCTGCCGATGGTTGACGATGGTATCCGATTTTACCCGAACTATTAATAAAGACGGTGCTGGGATTTTGTATATTCTACTTCATTATACATATACTATTAACATTTGACTGCCCCGTTGGTCTCGTGGATTCCCGGTTCGATTCCCGGGTCGGACAAAGTGTTATTGGTTTATTCCATTAGGAATTTCTTAGTAACAGTCCGGAGTTTGGAAGTTGGCGGTTTAATACCCCCGTGCCTCGAAAAGCACGTAAAGCCGTTGGTCCTGCGCTTGAACTCTCCCCGGTCGTGTCGGATTGCCGTCCCATCGGACTATGAGAGTAAAGGAACAGAGAGTGCACCTGTGTTTGCGCACACACTTGTGCACTATAATATCTCCTGCGTACCTGGCTAATCTCCATTGAGATTGACCACCGTGACCGAAAACGGTCGGGGAGGCTATTACTATTAACATTTGCCTTGGTTTTACCTTTAATTATTTTTGGGATTTCTATTTGTAATGCTGATTTTGCTTCCAAAGGTTTTTTTTTAATAAAGTTTTTTGCACGTTATATGCGAGATGTGATGAAAATCTCCAAGATGGAGAGTCGAGAGGCGTAAACTATTATTCGCACATGTTGGGGCATTGAAGGGCGATATCGAGCTTCTGAAGGATGCTTCAAAGACGATAAATATTTGTAATAACCACCCTCTTAGAAAAACGACACTCGAATTGCGTAACAGTCCTACAGACAAGGCAAGTAGTTACTCAGTTAGTCTATAATTTTATAATGTTTTTCTCTCTCGGGTCGGTGACGCTGAATCGGGTATACTCGGTTCCAGTCAGCCGGTGACGCTGAATCGTTTGTCCTCGAGTCATATGCCTAAGTTTTCACTAAAGTGTGATCATAAGCACAAACCCAATTTTTTTCCCAAAATTCATTAATAAACTGCTGATAAGCAATCGACTTTCACAAAACGAATCGATTTTATAGAAGTCAACGGTGGTTTTAGTGTAGGGAATAGGTAATACGGGCTGGTGTCCGCAACTCCACGTCAATGCGCGTATTTTGCGTACGGGTTTTAGTGTAGTAATAATAAATAATAATACCAGCTATAACTGTCCCACTGCAGGCCCTTTCTCATACAGAGAAGGTACGAGTATTGATCACTAGACACTTAGCTTGCTCAAGACGAGTTGGCGAGTTTAGAGTAATAAAATAGTTAAAAACTTATAGCGCGACCCCTATCAACTCCCCGCACTTCTAGGGTTCGTCGTGTGCCGGCCAGGTTACGTAACTAGTTACGGTTCAGCACAACCCTATATAATGTCGCCCCGCGCCGCCGCCGCGCCGCGCGCCACCGCCAGTGAGTCACATGCGCCCGGTAACTGCGCACGCGCTCGGCGTTCACAGTCTCGTGCGCCTCGCGAGCCGTCCATTGCAGATCTGTGTTAAATAAATTAAGTGTCACACTTTTTTCCTATACTTACATCGTTTTTACAAATATACAGTTTACATGCACAATAGTCGGAGTTTCTTTTGCGTAAAATACTCAGACTATAAACTGGCGATTTTATAAGTTTGTTAAACAGATGGAAAGAAGGTAATCGGCATATTATGCCTAAAAAAGGGTTCTTTTTTCGACTATTGAGCCGTAAGCCCGGGTGATTTTTTATCACGCACTGGATTCTCTACCCACTTCTCAGCGCCGAGAGTTGAATATCCAATAGTGTTTTTTGACGCGCTGGGATGCTCTCTGTTGGATTCTTAATGCTCGACTCAACATCGAGAGTTGAAAATTCAGAGCGCGATAAAAAATAGTCGTGTTAAAAAACCACCCGTGCGACCTGGAATAATAATCAGAAGAAAATGAAAACCAAGAAATCCCCTCAGCTACTGACCAAGTTCCCTCAAGAAAACTTATGTACGTGTCCGAGGCAATAAGTAGGTGTGACGGAATGTCCTGCTAGCAAATATTATCGAGTTTCATAGGGTATTTTATGTTAGTTTTAGTACTGGTCTGGCAGTTTGAGTAATTTATGCGGCCTACCCAAATGTCCTTTCTTTGGTATTGTTCGTCGAATCGTTGAGCTCCTTAAGAGGAGAAGCGGTCGGAGAGACTTGAAAAAACCTAAGTAAAAAGTCGTAATTTGAGGTTTGGCTCTCCCCTATTTCCTCCTCCAATATTGGACCAATTTAAAAGATATTTCATAAACTGAAGCCGCATGATTACTGGCAAATGCGTGCACTGACTGGACAGGTCCACTTAATCTGTGTGGTTCTTTCCTCAAAAGACCATTTTAGACCCCAGTCTACATGGTCTTCACATGATCTGAACTAGATTAAGTCTAGACTTTAAAAGACACTGGGACCTCTGAGTTTTTTCTCAGAGTAGCCAGATAGGAATTGACGTATAAAAGTGTTTGTACAAACCTACTTCATCATCATTCTGCCTAGCCTTTTCCCAAATATGTGGCCATCGGCTTCTAGCACCTTCTAGTCAAAATTATTTCCAGAAATAAAATCATGTATCATTTAAAACAAGAAATTTCACGCTAACGAAGTTGCGGGTAGAAGCTAGTTCGCAATATAAAGGCGCCGTTCCTCTAATCAGTCTTCAATCTTGCAACATTACTGTAAATCGATTTCCTTGAGTTTAACGGTGGTTTTGCGGTAACAAGGCAGTTAGAACGTTAGAGAATAAACGCAAGTAGGAAGTTCGTTCAGGGGTGGGGCTCGTTGCTAAAGAACAAAAGCCTCAAGGTTCTATCTTTTAGATTAACCTTTTGAGCGCCACACGTCAAAAAATCAAAAACGTGCCCTCGGCGTCAAAGTCTGTCATGTAGTCGAACTGTGGCGTGCTTGGCACATTTTGGTTTGTCATCTATACATGACTGTGACGGTCAAAAGGTTAAACAACGCTTGCTGACGTCGGTCCTTGGGTGGGTGACCATCCATAACATACCGAGACCCCTCCGTGCCTTGGAAAGCACATCAAGCCGTTGGTCCCGGTTATCATTTGTAGATTTTTTACTGTCGTTTTTGGGTGGTCAGATAGACAGTCGCCCCATTTCAAATGTAGCTCCATGCGGTGAGACTGCAAGCCGACTGGAGTTATTTATTTATTTTAAACTTTAAGCACACAAATGTTGCGGGAGTTGCAAAGATTAAAACAGAAGACGAACTAGCAGGGGATCGAGGAGGGGGGGGGAGGGGTTCAGGGGATCAGACCGGAATAAATCGGGAAAAGGCGAGGCAGTTAAGTTGTTAGTTTGTTCAGAGTCAACTTAGAAATTTATTTATTTAATTAATTTTGTGAACAAATTCGTGACTTTGCTCTTTTTGTTAGATTATTATCGAAAAGTGTACTGAAAAATAACAGAAGGCCAAATCTCGTAATTTAAAATGTTCAAAATCTAGTCGCAGTATCATCTCAGCGACAAATAAAAAAATAAAAAAAAACTTGTCAGTAAAAATGTTGGGACTTAGAGGTAATTTTGACAGATCAGACTTAAAGGTATTTTTGACAGATCAGATTTAAAGTTCTTATTTGCACTATTTGCAGTATCGACATCAATAGCAACTTTATAGTAAAAAAAACTCGTTGGATGCATAACCTCTTCCTTTTTTTGAGCCTGTTAAAAATACATTATGTTCTTGAATAATACAAATTGGTTTGACTTTACTTTGTTACGAGTATCAAACACGTGCATTCGTTCAAAGTCTTCCCTAATTCTCTGAAAGTTTTCAGCTCGTGGAAACCTATAAACATAGGAACATTTTCTTTGAATTCAACTTTTTGAAGGAACTTTTTTAGGTTTCCGGAAACTTCCTTCGTCAGTTTGCTGTTCATTTGTGTCATACAATTTTGCAAACCTCAGCCTGACAGTGACTACTAAACTAAAGTCCTCCAGACCGTATTTCGGCCACGGCGGCCAATCTCAACGGAGACTAGCCTTCGGCGCGGGAGATATTATAGTGCACAAGTGTGCGCGCAGACACAGGTGCACTCCGTCTTCCCTCACTCTCATAGTCCGATGGGACGGCAATCCGACACGACCGGAGAGAGATCAGGCGCAGGACCAACGGCTTAACGTGCTTTCCGAGGCACGGGGGTATCACACCGCCAACTTCCAAACTCCGGGCTGCTACTAAGAAATTCCTAATGGAAAAACTCAATAACACTTTGCCCGACCCGGGAATCGAACCCGGGACCCCACGCTCAGCAGTCGCGCTTGCGACCACGAGACCAATAATGCTTGGATAATTTTGTTTTGTATTTGTTGTAGTGAGTTTAGATTAGATTTAGGGGCTGATCCCCACACTTCGATTAGGTATTCAAGATTTGATTTTACTAGAGAGTTATAGATAATTAGACGAACTTTTTCCATACCGCTAGTGTTTTAGTTTTGTTGATACACACTAATTACTATTAGTGGCTAATTAGTTTGTATCGAAGAAATTAAAACACTAGCGGAATCAACTAGCGATAACCGCTAACGATTAGGAAGAAGAGTGGGGAGCGTCTTCGTGGGTGGTGATATCTGTAGATTGATGTCTGAAATGGTCTTTCGAGGAAAGAACCACACAGATTGAATGGACCTGTCCAGTCAGCGAAACTTACGAAGCTCAACGATTCAACGAACAATACCAAAGAAAGGACATTTTTACCCAAACTGTCAGATTAAATAGTTAAAAACTGGCCAAGTGCGAGTCGGACTCGCACACGAAGGGTTCCGTACCACAGGGCAAAAACGCCGAAAAAAACACGTTTGTTATATGGGAGCCCCCCTTAAATATTTATTTTATTTTGTTTTTAGTATTTGTTGTTACCCATAGCGGCAACAGAAATACATAATTTGTGAAAATTTCAACTGTCTAGCTATCGCGGTTCTTGAGATACAGCCTGGTGACAGACAGACGGACGGACGGATAGACGGACGGACAGTCAGCGAAGTCTTAGTAATAGGGTCCCGTTTTTACCGTTTGGGTACGGTACAGTCAACAGCAAAAGTAGAGGATCAAAATCAGAAATTCAATACTAATGAACGGAGTTCGCGTCAGAACTGTGTGGCAGAGCTGATGCTGTTGTTGTTGTTGAGCTGTGTGCAGAGACTGTATGGCTGTGTGGCAGAGTTCTGACGCGAACTCCGTTCATTAGTATTTAATTTCTGATTTTGATCATCTAGTTTTGCTGTTGACTGTACCCTTAAAACTAAGAAACAGAAAAAGATGAACCACGCACATTCACAGTACTTCTATTAATAATAATGTTATAATAAGTACTTCACAAAGTATTACATTACGTGTCAAAAGACATCATCATCATCATTCATTATCATTACTTAAAGTCTTACGAGGCAAAGTACATAAAATCATATTCAATTTAAAATTCCTTCAGCAAAATATCTGAAAACAAAAGATTTATTGTTCAAAACTTCATTGTTTTTCTTTGCTCCTAAAATATATCTTTTCATAAATAATGATCCGCTTGCAATCAATCAAAGCCTTGCGCTTTCATGGTATAATATACATTTATTACACGTTGAAAAGATTGGAGGATTCATAAATTTGATCTAATCACGCACACATCATTCTTAGAATATATTTTGTTAAAATGTTGGTAACATGGTGTGCATATAAAAAGCGATTAAGGTTTTCAATCAATCAACTTAGCATATAGCAGTCCACTGCTGGACATAAACCTCTCATATGCAGAGCCACAATACCCTGTTTTCCGCCTTCCGCATCCAGTCTATCCCAGTCACTTTTTTGAATCCAATCTACATCGAAGGGTTGCTTCTCGAAGTTGTTAAGGTGTATGTCTACCTAGGGCAAATCATCAACAACGGTAGACACAACTTTGAAGAAGAAGCAGACATAAGGGTCAAATTAGGTTGGACAGCGTTTGGAAAACTTCGTCAAATCTTCTCGTCGCAATGTTTGAAGACTAAGGTCTTCCTGTGCCAGACCAGTGCATCCTGCCCATCATAACACACGGTGCTGAATCGTGGACACTGGCAGTCGGGCTGGTCTATAAATTTAAAGTCGCAGCGCGCTATGGAGCGGAAGGATAAAATCAGAATAAAGTTTAAAGCTTCTGTAATGTTTTTGGAACATAGCACCACAAAAATTCCATGCAAGTTGAAGGCAGTGAGCATAAAAGTTTGTGAGGGGTAAGTGGCTAAGCAACGGCAACGGCGGCACGGGTGGATCGATCAGCTTAAGGTTTTCGGTCCGTGGATCCGATATACTTAGAGCCCTCCAAGCCTCAGAATGCACGTTAAGCCGGCTGCCATTTGTAAATCTATGACCGTCGTTACGGGTAGTCAGAAGCCTAAAAGTCTGACAATGATTCCGGTATCCAGCTGCATCTGGTTCGATTGGAAGCCGATCCGAACTTAGTTCCCCGGACAAAACAGATGAAGCTTAGAAGTTTGTCAATCGTCTATATTAAATCACACTTCGTTCTTCTTATCATCAGACAAGTTTATTTCTAAACTTATATTTCGTCAGTGTAATGTTAGTAGCTTTCTCTGTACTTACCGTACCCTCTTATTCTTAATCTTTCCATTAAACATGGCCTTAGATCTTTCCCAAAATCAATGTGAAAAGGAAAACACCGGACACCGTCCTAACTTTAATATACTTTTGTATGTATTTACGGATCCAGTTTAAAAGCTTTTCCAAGGGTCGCACTCTAAAAGGACCAGGGTAAGGCAAAGGCAAAAATAGATACAGTAGGCCATACATCAATGGTAAGGAAACCAGTATAAGCTGACCTCTGATTCTTTGTTCTCACATTCTCTTTTAATGATGGTCTGGCAGTATAAGTAATTCATGCGGCCTACCCAAATGCTCTTCTTATTCTTTTGTATTGTTCGTCGAACCGTTGAGCTCCTTATGTTTGAGTTGAACTGCACGATTAGTGACAAATACGTGCATTGACTGGACAGGTCCACTCATTTGTTTCATCCATTTCAGATACCAATCTACATGATCTACAAATAATCTGACCAAGATTATGTCTGGACTTTAAAAGAGACTGACCCCGGTTTTTGTTTCGGCCTTTCTTCTCCGGATAGGAAACGCCGACCTCATCTACTTTTTTTTAAATAATAAAATTATGATTGAAGTGTAAAAGTGTTTGTACAAACCTACTTCATCATCTGCCTAGCCTTTTCCCAACTATGTTGGGGTCGGCTTCCAGTCTAACCGGATGCAGCTGAATACCAGTATTTTACATGGAGCGACTGCCTATCTGACCTTCACAACCCAGTTATTGGGTATTACGCAACCCCTTAGAAAGACTGGTTGTCAGATTTTCGGGCCTCTGACGACCCGTAACGACTGTCAAAGATCCACGACTGACAGCCCGGACCAACGGCTTAACGTGCTTTCCGAGGCACGGGGTCTTGGTGTGTACAGATGGTCACCCATCCACAGACCAACCGCGGCAAGCGCAGCTTAACCTGATCGATCGACCTGTGCGGCTGTTATTACTTAGGCACAAGTCCCTCTTCAGCTTTATTATGAGTATATAGATTTAGAAGCTTATTCAACAACTGCCAAATTGTGTTCAATCATACCTAATGGTAGAGCAGTGGTGGCCAAGTGGTAACGGCCGCGACTTACGAGTTGTAGGTCGTAGGTTCGAACCCAGACAGGCGCTTTACTTTGTGTAAATTGTTTCATCACCACTGCTCTCAAAACGGTGAAGGAAAACATCGTGAGGAAACCGGCATGTCGTAGAACCAAAAATTCGAAGACATGTGACATCTGCCAACCCGCACTGGGCCCGCGTGGTGGATTACGGCCCACTTCCTCTCACCTAGAGGAGGCCTGTGTCCCAGCAGTGGGAACATTATAGGCTGATTATGTTATGTATACCTAATGTAATTAGGTACTAAAATTTAATTACCTACGGTCATTGGTCATTATTATCATTGAAACAGATACCTACGTATTGTTATCGAATTGCCAGTTTACAAGCGTAATATGTGGTTTATTGTTTAATAAAATGTTTATAGAGCCTAGAGAAATTATTAATATTTTTATTTCCATATAAATCTAATAAATACTTAAATAAACAGTCCTATGTTTAAACATTTTGAATTAAAAAAATTGCCAAATCTGTGCAGCTGTTCGCAACGAATAATATTTCATTTTTATTTATACAGATACTAATAAAGTAAGGAATCTGTAATCGGAATAGTTTATTAATTCCGAGGCCCAAGAATGTTAAGCAATCATAAAGTTCACTGTTCTGTAAATCTTATTATTGAGATATTTCAATATTGATAAAGTTTTCAAACCTCTATAGAATACTTTGAACAATAACATAACAATAGCTATCTTTTATAATGGTATATGTATTTAATCAAACCTCTATAATTCCCAGTTTGCGCTCCTACAAACATTATAGAACACTTTAATATAATTATTGCGTTTGTTTTTGTGTAACGTGGTAACGGCCGCGACTTACGAGTTGTAGGTCGTAGGTTCGAACCTAGACAGGCGCTTTACTTTTTGTAAATTATTTCATCACCACTGAAGCTCTCAAAACGGTGAAGGAAAACATCGTGAGGAAACCGGCATGTCCTAGAACCAAAAATTCGAAAACATGTGACATCTCCCTCTCACCGAGACGAGGCCTGTGTCCCAGCAGTGGGAACATTTTAGGCTGATTATGGTTTGTTTTTGTGAACCTCAACAAAGTCCTATCTTGGGGTCCTAAAAATAGTACATAGCCAAGATAAGTATCTTGGAAATAGAGCGGTTAGTCACAGTTCCAACCTAACCTAATCTGATTGGTCGTGGTACCCTTGCTTAGTTACTACGATCAACTGTGTGGAAATGCCAGAAAGTTATAAAGAGGCTGAATTATAAAAAAAAGTGTCCATCATTCGAAGTAAAATTTTTTTTTGACGCTTTTTTTTAATATTTCCCTTTTTTTAGTCCTTAATTATCTTCAGTTAGCTTTAGTTAGTTAGTTCTTCTATCTTCTGGGATCATACCTAGCATGTTTTGTTTGTTTGGAATCATATTTTTTTTTAACCAACTTCAAAAAGGAGATTCTCGATTCGACTGTATGTTTTTTTTTTTTTTTTGCATATTTGTTACGTTAAATCTCCGGCATTTGTAAATCGATTTCATAAATTATTTTTTAAATATATAGGCTATGCCTCAGGGGTGGTCCCAGATAAATTTTATTAACTTTGCTTCGGTACTTTTTGGGTTAACTTCAATAATACGTATTTTTGCCACTTTCATTTATATTGTTGATGTTATAATGACTTCCTGTCACTGATATTTACATAGCTAGTAGTGTTATATGAATTTTTGTGGTGTAAATACAACATAAAAGTGAAAAATAAAAACTTTTTTCCAAAGAAAAACATCTGAATTCCAAAAAAGACTACAAAATGAACAAATGAAGAATATCTTTCATTTCGGAAGTCGGTGTCAAAATACGAAAATGCGGTAACAAACGACACCGACTTCCGAAATTATTAAAATGGCTTCAATATAATGCTAGAAGTTTTGTTTTGGGAATAGGAACTTTGAATATTGAGTTTTGTTTTATCTGGTAGTAGGTTTATATTTTATACTCTGTATTTGTAACCTGAATGATGAAGACTGGATTTTAGTCGTAAACAACTTATGTAAAACTTCAATCATGTAAAATTATTGTTCCAAAATTACAGTTAGATTGTAAAATAGAATATAACAGATATTTTATTTTGTGAATATCGGTAGTTTGTAGGTTATAGGTGTTTTATAACATTAAAGTCCAACCATATTTCACCATTCGGCATGCAATATAATTATATTATTAACATATTTATTATTAAGTAAAAAAAAAACATAAAGATCCAATTTTTTTTCAAAACTAGTTTTGGCTGATTAAAAGTTATTTTATTATTTATGAACTCACAGTAAAATACATAAAGATACGACATAATTACAATTTTAAGTACAAAGGTAGTTGATTTTTAATTGAGGTTGTTTGCTCTGTAATTATAGTCGGCGCGGAACTAGTTGGCACTCACGATAATCTATTTCAATGAAACTGTGTTATAACTGTGTATAGTAGGCGTAATTATAAAACTTCCGCATTGTGTAATAGCTCTTCTAGATTGAGAGCTCTTAACTTTGACAGAACCGTCTCTAGACTGTTCTTTATACGTTTGAAAGTAGGTACTACAGCTTCAGTTAAACATTCTCTTTGTTCCAGTCTACGATTATAATTATTTGAATGGAATTCATTCATTGTTTCGTCTCCTTTTATCATTATCTTGGCTTCTAAAGCTATGAGGTAACCGCCACTTATACAGAGTGTGGCGTAAATAGTGGTCCACCGTTAAGGACTCGATATACCAGATAATTTAATATAACATACTAGCTATTGCTCGCGACTTCGTCTGCGATCCAGGATGAAAAGTAGCTTATGTCCTTCTCCAGGTCAAGGTCTACCCTCGTTTCAAATCCATTCAGCCGTTTAGCGTGAAAGCGTAACAAACAAACAAACTTACTTCCGCATTTATAATATTAATAAAAAATATATAATTAATATAGTTAAGATGAGGATTCCAATTTCAACCATTTTAGTAGTACCAAATTCTTTTTTTTACAAAAATCGCTATTGAAATTTCATGATTATGTTAAAAATTAAGATTAAAATAGAGAAGAACTAGCTTTTTCTTCAAAAGCCCTAAATTTACATAAAAAAACTATACATTAACACGATAGCTCTAGTATTTAGCAGTGATTAAAAGAAATCAAAATGAAAAAAATAATAGTTTTTGTTGAAACTACAACCTAACAAAAGGTAGATATTTGTACTAAGATACCCGAATGTAACTCCCAGGAAATTCCGTGTTTTTTTTTATAAAATGCACCAGGTGCCCTGGCGAAGCAAGCTTAGATACCTACTGGGCTATATATTAATTAAGATACCAGCTGCATTTTAATTAGAGGGAACTAAACTACGTTTTTTATTCAATACTTACTTCTGCCCGCTACTTCGTCGGCGTGAATTTTTTGTGTTTTAACATAAAATGTAGAAGAGATATTCTATGACAGTTGGCAATACTGTTGCTTTCCATTAAGGTGAATGGGTAGTTGAGATTACGAAATTAAAATTTTCTTACGTTTTTGCAATTTGCAGGTCAGTGTCAGGTTGTATCTTGATCAAAATATGATTCGCGACAATAACAGGTACACATTTAGAGAATTATAATCATTAATACATCTTTCTAAGTTAGATGTCTACCCTTAACACTTTTCCATAAGAAAATTTGTATTTCGCGGTCTACCACTATCCATTCACCGTAGTGAAAGAATTTTGGGAATCGGATCATTCGTTCCGAAAATTACCCCCTAAATACAAACCAGGGTTGTTGCTGATGCATATTTTTTTCACATCTGCGGATGCTGATGCTAATGTTTTATCATTGATAAAAGATTTTGTCTGGACTTTAAAAGAGACTGTGACTTCTGAGTTTGTTTCGGCCTTTCTTCTCAGAATAGTCAGTTAGGAAACGCCGACCTCATCTAGTTTTAAAAAAAATATGATTGACGTGTAAAAGTGTTTGTACAAACCTACTTACAGAAATAAAAATCATTTATCATTTATCATTGACATCAGCAGTAGCTGATGCTGATTTTAATTATTTTCTTCAAAAAGCAGTAACCATTATGAATTTATACCTTAAAGTTGCACAGTTTTCCTTCAATCAAGTTCAATAATTTTGTGACTTAATAAAAAATAGAATCAAAATAAGTACCTAGGTTAGTAAAAATTAGTTAGTAATTAAGTACCTAATGGTAGTACATAATACTATGTGGCACCACTACATAGTCTAGGTATTTCCAATATTAATTATACTAAATATAGATAGACCTATATTTCGTATAATTAATATTGGAATTTAACAACACGTGCTATAAGCCCCGGCACCTCTGCGGTCATGTCACGACACGAACTTCAACATTAATAATAATTATAATCAGCATCGATCAATGCGGATGCTGATGTTGAAAATGATGCTGAAGTTCTGCTGATGCTGATGTTCGCAACAACCCTGATACAAACTACAGTTATAACTCTTTATAGCTTCTGCCTGCGACTGCATCGGCATTAAATTTCTTGTTCCCCCGACCCACCCCGTCGCATCGCATCGCCTGCCCGCGCTATTGCTTAATTTTCGCTTAGCGCTTAACTGTCTTACTTTCTTCTTTTGCTCGGTTCTTAAGAGTCTTAGCGTGTTGTTCAATACATAGCTTATAGCCTTCCTCATGAATTGGGCTACCAAATGCAAAAAGAAATTCAAATCAAATCCGACCAGAGATTAGCACTTTCAAACAAACAAACTCTTCAGCTTTTTTATTACTCAATACTCAATTCTTTATTGCATTTCATTATGTATGTGTGTTTGTGTGTGTGTGGGGGTGAGTGCATGTGTGTATGTTGTGTGTGTGTGTATTAGTATATATATAGATGTAAATGGGTGATTCTTCAGGGACAAAATTTTCGATGTCTGTGGGTATATTTCTGTAACCAACTAAAAAAACGGCATGTAATATTTTTTTTTGTACAGTTTAGCTGTATCCCTTACTGGGACAAATGATTTTTTTTTAATAATTGCTGTCTAGGTACAAAATAAAAATATTTGAAGGTCGTTCTTCTGATTCATATAGCGCGTCCGTTTGCCATTTTCCGGAACAAAATGGTCGATGTCGCATTTTCCCTTTGATACATCAATATAAATTATAATTATATCGAAAGGAAATGAATTGTCCTCTTACAAAAAAAATGTGTATTAGTTATAACTACGTTAGTCTGTTTATAAATAAGTAAAAAAGAAGTGTCCGGCGTATAATACTGATTAATGTGGCGTAAGCTGCGCTTGACCGTACTTGGTCGGGTAATAATAATGAGAGTCTGGCTTCCAGCGCGGGGGGAAGCCAGTCGTGCAACGGATGACCTAGAAGGTGGACGTGCGGCTGGTTGGCTTAGATCCGGTGTTAAGAAGGAAAATACCTGATTCATCTGTGTTTGGTTCAGGTGGCATCCTGATTACAATGCCTACTTTATAAAATTTATTTTATTGTTTTAAAACTTCAATCTGTGTTTCGTGTGATGCTTTTGGGTTATAGATTCGTGTAGAAAAATGAAAATAATGAAGTCTGTATGTACGATGAGTTATGCATGATTGTAGGCAAAATCCTGATTCATCTGTGCCTGATTCGTATGGTCACAACCCCATATGAATAATAAAATAAATTAGTTTTCCCCTCTCCAGCACGATAGGAGCGCTTTTGTTGCATAATTCTCCTTGTCCAATTTTTGACCGTGTACAAGTCAGTAGTTTTAATCTTATTTATTATTATTTACTTAGCTATAACCTTTTGAATAATAAAAAATGACAGGAGTATAATCTTGTTCTAAATATGATACTCTTGATATGTCTTAGTCCTATTTAAGAATTAATAATTATTGTTTAGAATTTACATTCCTAACTAACGGTGTATTTATTACTTTTTATTTCTGTTTCTGATTAATATGTAACACATTCTGATTCATCTGGGCACAAAATTAATATCTTGAAAACTACTTTATAAAAACGAGTCCCTCATTAAAATATATGTTATTTGGTATACCTATTTTCATATGAACATGTGTTACAGAGCTGAAAGTGAAATTAAATTTTGGCCATATGGATCAGTCAAAGAATCAAATTTCGAAGAACTACCCAAATATAGCTTTTCTGTTTACTTTCTGTCTACATATTAACAAAATCATTCCCTCCGCCATTTTTTTCTGTAGTATTTATGGTGTACACAATGATATTATAAGTGTAAAAAGGTGGGTGTACATAGTAATGAATATTCTATTCTATAATTCCAGATTTTTTAGCCTTTCCTTTCTAAACGAAAAACTGAACAAAATATGACCCTGCCACATTCAGGCAACCTAATTCCACAGTCACATATCACATACCCCTAGGTATTGTCGGTTCATAAATATTATGAATCTCGCGATTCGATACAATCTCGACCGATGGGAGTATTATGCCGCGATCGTATCGGGCAGACCCTCTCTTGCATGAATGTTTTGTAAAGATTCTATAATTCAAGATATTTTTAGCCTTTCCTTTCTAAACGAAAATCCGAACAAAATATGACCCTGCCACATCCAGGCAACCTAATTCCACAGTCCCATATCACATACCCCTAGGTATTGTCGGTTCATAAATTATGAATCTCGCGACACGATACAATCTCGACCGATGGGAGTATTATGCCGCGATCGTATCGGCAGACCCTCTCTTGCATGAATGTTTTCTAAAGATTCTATAATTTAAAAATTTTTGACTTTCCTTTCTAAACGAAAAACCGAACAAAATATGACCCTGCCACATCCAGGCAACCTAATTCCACAGTCCCATATCACATACCCCTAGGTATTGTCGGTTCATAAATTATGAATCTCGCGACACGATACAATCTCAACCGATGGGAATATTATGCCGCGATCCTATCGGACAGACCCTCTCTTGCATGAATGTTTTTTAAAGATTCTATAATTCAAGATTTTTTTAGCCTTTCCTTTCTAAACGAAAATCCGAACAAAATATGACCCTGCCACATCCAGGCAACCTAATTCCACACTCCCATATCACATACCCCTAGGTATTGTCGGTTCATAAATTATGAATCTCGCGACACGATACAATCTCGACCGATGGGAGTATTATGCCGCGATCGTATTGGGCCGACCCTCTCTTGCATTGTTTTGTAAAGATTCTATAATTCAAGATATTTTTAGCCTTTCCTTTCTAAACGAAAATCCGAACAAAATATGACCCTGCCACATCCAGGCAACCTAATTCCACAGTCCCATATCACATACCCCTAGGTATTGTCGGTTCATAAATTATGAATCTCGCGACACGATACAATCTCGACCGATGGGAGTATTATGCCGCGATCATATCTCTTGCATGAATGTTTTTCAAATTTTCGCTTGCCACCACACGTTATGTTGCTAGCTGTCCGTATTTGATTTATTTTTGTGTGTGTTTTAATTATTTTTTTATGAGAGTTTTGGATTGGGACTGAATTTTGATAGGTAATCGGATTGGGTGAGGCCTTTGTTGAAAAATTTGTGAGTGTGTCTTTTATAATACAAGGTGAAATTTAATTGGCTAGCAAAATTCTACTGACGTGATGGTTATCTAGATCAGGGCAATAGAAAAAGAAAAGGACTACGGAAAGTATGTGTATATTCTCATAATACTTGATTAGTTTTAGTAAGTGAATTGTTTTTAGATTTTATGTATTATTTTTGGTCTCCTTTACTCTTTCACACGCTGTCTACATCTCTCTATCTATTGTCCTAATTCGCAGGTATGCTGGAAGAGATTTCTTAGGAAATAAGCATCACCTTTGTACCTATATTTTTGTTCTGTTTTTTTTTTCTTGTCTGTTTATTTAAGTGTGTACATAAATTGTAAAATAAAGAAATATAACTAAATTAGGTTTGCATACGAGAAACGGACGATACAATGTGTTCTGTATACACAAGAACCATTAGAGATCCGTTTGTCGCGTGATTCAAACCAACCTCATTAGTAATATTGAGTAATGCAGTCGTAAAATAAATGGCCTGAAGCATTAGTTGATGGAGGGCCATTGTAGAGTTAATGCTTCGAGTTGCACAGTCTCAAGGGTTTCTGAAAATAGTGGTAAGTATATTTTTGTGAGGACTTTTTCATTGCAATTACTGGGATAGGTACTGGTGTTCGGATTTTTGTGAATTGATATTACAATCCATATACCTACTTCAAAGAACGTTTCTTTTAACGTTGCATTAATAATCGCGTTTTGTTTCAATTTCAATATTGATAAATAGTACCTACTTACTTAATTAAGTAGATTCCACACGCCACACTTAACTTATGTAATTCGAAGACCCGAAAGGGAGGCAAGTGGATAATATTATGTATTATTATTTAGTGGAAAACGTGCATTATTTTAAGTATCTATAACTATTGTAATATTATTACATCTAAGTTAAAACCCGTCTATGTATTCGACTAAAAGACATGTATCTATGGTCATAAAATTTAAAAAAAAAAGTAATTCGAAGACATGTGACATCCACTTAGCCACACCGGGCCGGTGCGGTGTGGTGTGACAGAGTGGAGGCTTGTGCCCCAGTGGTAAGGTTGTTGTAGGCTGATTATGCTTCTACAATCTTACCAACCTTCTGAGGCACGGAAGAGCTTCTTTGTGTAAACAACAGTAGATTTACCTTTCCCGCAGATCGGTGCAGTTGAACGCTATCAAGGACGCCGGCCGGGCTCCGGAGTAATTAGCAATAAATTAATGCATGTCAAAGTTCATCAGCAACGATCCTTGTGCATAGTAATATTGTTGTTCGAGCAACATGCAAATCGATGCTAATGCAGTCTAGTTGAAAAAAGTGGGAGTTGAAAACATTTTTTACACGACTACGTCAGAAGGAGGATCGTGTTTTTATTTTTATTTTAACCGGCTTAAAATAGGTGTCACGAATTTGCCGTGAAAGAAAAATTAAAAGGGCATAGCCTCCCATGATCATGTTCGGGTCGGCTTCCATTAAAACCAGATGCAGCTGAATATATACCAGTTTGTCCATGTGAAACGTAAATAGTTTCAACCTTCAATCTAATTAAAGTTTCAGGTTCTTCTTCTTCAGAATTCTGCCACTTTGAAGACCTTTGCGAGGTCAACGCGAAGATCTTCAAAATGGCCGAATTCCTGGGAATTGTTGTCAAAATTTGTAAAGCAAAACGAGGTCGACTAAACCACTGACATCATTCATCATCATCATTTCAGCCGAAAGACGTCCACTGCTGGACAAAGGCCTACCCCAAGCACCTCCACTTCGACCGGTTCTGTGCTTCTCGCATCCAACTCCAACGGGTTCCTGCGGCCTTCACAAGGTCTAACATCATTATTTCTGCTAAAAATAAAATGTATCAGATTGTATCTCAAAAATATTAAATACTCATTTTTTGTTAGCCTAAGTACTAATATTTCATATTTATCTGAAGTCTCAACTTGCCTTTTATCAACCTATCACATTTTAGACTCAATTCTGTACAACACAAAACACAATTTTGTAAGGATACTGTAGCCTCAGTTAGAAATGACAATATTAATATAGCTTAAATCTCAAGGGAGACATAGATTTCAGGAATTCATTAAGCGGTGATTATAACTTGACTTAGGAACTGTTCCTATCTGATGTGTCGTGAGATAAGAGACAGATTTAGACAGTATTGTTAGCAGGCTTAGAAGGGCTTTTATGGGGCTCATGGCTAAATGATAACAGTCACACTGGGAGTTAAATAACAAACTCCTTGTTATTTTGATGGTAAGTGTTTAATGATTGACTGCCCCGTTGGTCTCATGGTTGCAAGTGCGACTGCTGAGCGTCCTGGGTTCGATTCCCGGGTCGAAAAAAGTGTTATTGGATTTCCATTAGGAATTTCTTAGTAACAGTCCGAAGATTGGAAGTTGGCAGTTTAATACCCCCGTGCCTCGGAAAGCACGTAAAGCCGTTGATCCTGTGCCTGAACTCTCCCCGGTCGTGTCGGATTGCCGTCCCATCGGATTAAGAGAGTAAAGGAACAGAGAGTGCACCTGTGTTTACGCACACACTTGTGCACTATAATATCTCCTGCGTACCTGGCTAATACCTGCGTGATTGGCCACCGTGACCGAAAACGGTCGGGGAGGCTATTATTATTAATTAACAACTTTTACAATGAGTAAAACTTAATGAGAAACGAATAAGAAGTACTGACACAGAAAACGCATGACATGTCATTTTCTTCAACGGAATGGCGCGGGAAAACGCCGGCCACTCGCAGGTCTTTTGACATCTCGATGATCTCACACGGGTCGATATTCACGGTTGCTGAGGTGAGTGTGACATTATAGAAGCCAGGAGAGGGTAGTGTATAATATTATGTTTTAAAGCACGCTAAACATAAGTGGCAGTGGGCAGAGCACGGCCGATGAGGCCGAAAAGGTGGCGACCGCGTACCGGAAGACGTAGCGTTGGAAGGTCGCAGGAATTACCTATAAAATTTCTTTCTACCTTGCAGTAGCGAAGGGTAAGTTTTTGTAAGAGGTAAGCCGGAGTAGATATCTTTAATATGATTATATTATTTGTCTATAGAATACTGGCTGTGCCATTTTTCAAAGGGAAGTCGGTAGGAATCGAGTTGTATGGAACCTTCACCACTGGTACCGGAGGACCGGAGCTGTTACCTTGCGTTAATAGTTGATAATGTGCGATCTTGCGCTCCTGCCTTTCCTTTATGAAATGTTATACCGATACGCTCGTTGATTTTTAAAATCAGATTCTAACAAAACATAGATTAGGTAAACATAGTGTTCGAATTGCGGTACGAAAAATTTTTCAAAATGGTGAATGCTCGATCTTCTGTTACAAGTACATGCTCATGCACACTCTTACTTTTAAATTTCCGGTATCCTGAATATCGTTCACTTCCCTAAATCCCAGTCATACATAGAAACGAACTAATCCCTTTGACCTGAAAATTTTCAACAGAATATCCAAATTCAAAACCAATGCAGAATTCGCATTAAAGCAGGGTTTACACAAACGACTTACTCAACGCGATTTGATGTAGACTATAGAGTAGCTGAAACCAAAAGCCGGGTATCAAACAATAAGCTGGACTTAATAACGGGTAATCCCAGCAGTTGTGTCCTAGACTTAGTCTTAAGAACTGATCTCCTTGTCACGACGTAGTCATAATAGTCTTGTGTTTCGTTTGCTTATTGTTTAGTACCTATCTTTGTGTAGATATCAGATCCTTTCACTAATGAATTTGAAATTTTCACGTTGAACAAACATTATAAGAGGATGTTTCTTCAAGTAGTTTTCCGCACGGGTAGCTACGCTTGCCGCGGTTGGTCCGTGGATGGGTGACGATCTTTATATACCAAGACCCCTCCGTGCTTCGGAAAGCACGTTGAGTCGTTGGTCCTGGTTGTCATTTGTGGATCTTTGACTGTCGTTACGGGTCGTCAGAAGCCCGAAAGTGTGACAACCAGTGTTACTAAGGGGTATTGTATTACCCATCAACTGGGTTATGGAGGTCAGATAGGCAGTTGCTCCGTGTAAAATACTGGTATTCAGCTGCATCCGGTTAGACTGGAAGCCGACCCCAACATAGTTGGGAAAAGAATATATAATATAGGTAGTTGGGAAAAGGCTAGGCAGATGATGACAGCTTAGTGGACAAATTCAACTTGCCGATAATGAATCACTACATGCAGGTGTTGGTTAGGCCGGAGAGATTGATTTCATCGTATAAATGTATGTAAAAATGTTGTTTTTCTTTGTGTCTGTGGTAATCGGTTCGACGGCTAATATGGCCGGCCCATTGCCACTCCAACTTGATACTATGACTTAATTTAATGTAATAGCAATTGTCAACCATAGTTACTTACCAAGTATTACTGTCATCAAAGAAAATAGGAACAAAGCTGATTCTGAGAATCGCCATAAAAAATAATATATTATTTGTTCCTCTTCATTCCTATGAAAAAGCATTTACGTAAACATCTACTGGTACTTTTATGCTCTTTGCTACCTTTTTGTGACCGCTTCCCAACCGTTTCTTTTCTGTTATACCCCATTTATTCTCAATGGAGACTTCAGAGCTGGTTTTCTCAGTTTTATGTTAGCATTTAAAGCATGAAATGTTCATAAAATGTAGTTTCAAGTTACGGGCTATTTTAGATAGAAGTTTCCGTAATGTGTATGAGTCTAGGGGATCGAGGAGGGGGAGTGGAGGGGGTTTCAGGGGATCATACCGGAATAAATCATATTTTGCACAAGCGACAAGCCCCACCTAGTTTTTTACGACTTAATAAAACATCTAGATTTTTTCATTAGGTATATTTATAGTTATAATGTTATATGAAGGGCTTGCGGCTAAGTAATACATTTTTGCGGCTAAGTAAAAAATTGCCGTGGTTGGTCCGTGGATGGGTAACCATCTTTACCCACTACGAAAAAAAAAAACACTACAGTACGTGATAAGTGAAGAAAAATAAAAAAGTACTTTATGCTTTATGGCTGTTATGTTTACGGGGGAAGCGCTAAGATAGCCCGCGAAATTCAAATTTTCTTACGTTTTTTGCAATTTGCTGGTCAGTATTAAGCTGTACATTATCATCTTCCTGCCCTTATCCCATGTTACTTGAGGTCGGCGCAACACGTTTTCTTCTTCCATTCTCCCCTGTCAACCGTCACGCTATCATTCACTCCCTTCTCTTTCATATCATTCCTCACACAATCCATCCATCTTTTCTTCGGCCTTCCTCTCCCTCTCCATCCATCAACATGTATATTCATCACTCTTTTAATTATAATTATTAGAATCAGTAATACAACTTGTTAAGTTAGTATAATCCTAAAATGCCAAGATTTCATGAAATAGTCATTCAGTAGGATTACTTGGTCTTAGAGAGTTGTGTTGATGACTTTAATGATTATAATTCTGTAAATACATATTTGTTATGTTCGCGAATCATATTTTAATCAACGTACGACTTAATACTGACCAGCAAATTGCAAAATACGTAAAAAAAATTGAATTTCGCGGGCTACCCTGGCGCTTTCGCCTTATGATGCCCAATAGCAATCAGGCTCAAATCTAGACTCCGGGCTGCTACTGATAAATTCTAGATGGTTAAACCCAATAACACTTTGCCCGACCCGGGAATCAAACTACAGACATAAATAAAGGACATACATATTTTACAAAGGGTGACACAATGGGCGGTCTTATCGTTATGAGCGACCTTTTAAAGACAACTTTTGGATGGATTAAACAGTGCCATCTAGTATAAGTTTTTAGAAGCTCTCAGAAAGTTTTCGCCATCTTGGATTTTCATTTTGTCCTCAATGTCGACTTTAACATCCTTAAAAACCTTGAAAACGACACACATGATAAAAAATTTAAAATTTTCGCAACCGCCAGCTAGAATTGTCATTTCACTATTGGCTTCAGCACCCTCTAAAACCATGAAAACTGTCTCTCTCTCTATCTTTTTCGAGAAAGTTTATTAAATTCCCTTTGTTCCCTTTAACGGGGACAGCGTACGGGGACAACGGGAAGTAATTTTAATTATTTTATTAAATTCCCTTTGTCCCCTTTAACGGGGACACAGATTACGGACGGGAATACACGGTCGCAACGAGGGGGCGGCGTAACGCTTTTTCACTACGTGACGATTTTATAACCAGTTCACTCATACCGCAAGCCGCGTTATAGAACTTCCTTCCAGAAATGTGCGAAAGTCTTCCAGTCATCCAAAAGCTACTGTATCTTCATCCGTTAACACCCTAAAAATTATAGCAGTAAATACGTCGAGGGACACGAGAACTAATCAATCATCATATAAGCGCCCACAGAGCGTGAAGTTTCGATTAATTATGATTTATGGACGTCCACACGTCAGTACTTCGTTCCTGTTGTGTTAGTATGTATACTCCCATACACCGGGGCCCCGGAGGTACGTGACAGAATTATTGCTTCTAATTTTATCTGTTTTGGCAATTTAGTGGTTGCATCAATTGGTCTGTTTTTGGGCTACTTTTACGGTTAGACTGTAGCGGCATCTAGAACGCCACATGCGAACAACGCGTCATACCGACGTCACGCAAAATCCTGCATCTCGCAAGCAGAGTTTACCGCGCAAGGCAGTTGCCCGCCAGACACAACACCCGTCTGGTTGGAGATCCTCCCTTTTCATAGAATATGAGTGAACTTTACACTCTGTTCTTCGTGCCTCTATAAGACAAATAGAATACTCTTTCATACATGCATAAAATTACGCCATCTTCTCATGGGTGAATGCTGAAACTGAGCTGAAACTACGGTATGCCACCTGCTACAATCCTTACATAATTATTTTGCTTCGTTCATCATTCATCATTTCAGCCAAAAGACGTCCACTGCTGGACATAGGCCTCCCCCAAGCACTTCCACTTCGACCGGTTCTGTGCTTCTCGCATCCAACGGGTTCCTGCGGCCTTCACAAGGTCGTTGGTCCACCTTGTGGGAGGCCTTCCAACTCTACGTCTTCCGGTGCGTGGTCGCCACTCCAGAACCTTTCGGCCCCATCGGCCATCTGTTCTGCGAGCAATGTGCCCTGCCCACTGCCACTTAAGTTTGGCAATTCTGCGGGCTATGTCGGTTACCTTGGTTCTCCTGCGGATCTCCTCATTCCTGATTCGATCACGCAGGGAAACTCCAAGCATAGCCCTCTCCATTGCCCTTTGGGTGACTTTTAGCCTTCTTATAAGGCCCATTGCTTCGTTACTAATAAGGAATACCAAATACTAATACCTTACCCCCTCGATCATACTATTTTATTGTCTAACATAATATATTTTAAACAAATTAACTTACTAACTGCTAACATTACAGTCGCAATAAAAACAAGTGCGAGTCGGACTCGTACACGAAGGGTTCCGTAACACAAGGCAAAAACGCCGAAAAAACGTTTGTTGTATGGGAGCCCCCCTTAAATATTTATTCTGTTTTTAGTATTTGTTGTTATAGCGGCAACTGAAATACATCATCTGTGAAAATTTCAACTGTCTAGCTATCACGGTTCATGAGATACAGCCTGGTGAGAGACAGACAGACAGACGGACAGTGGAGTATTTGGGTACGGAACCCTAAAAATGAAAAAGTAACCAGGCCATAAAAATAGAAACATTGCTGCATCCTTGTTAAGTGTAGTTGACACTATGTCACCACACAATATACATCATTACACTGCGGTTCCCTCTTATGTAACTCGCAGTGTACCGCATTTATTACGAGCATCTCTGTGCCTTCTATTTTTCCAGGGAGTGCAGCGAAACAAATGGCAACACAAGTGTCTGAAGTGTCCCGTAGTTCTATATTCTACATTAGACATTTGATGTGTGTATTTTATTATGATGTGTTTGATGTGTGTGGGGCATTGACATATATATTACTAGCGTAAGGACCGGGCTAAAGGCGCGACTAAATGGCACCAACGCGCTGGCCCTAAAATGACGGTTTTAGGGCCAACGCGACTCAGTTGACAGTGGTGCGCGCGAACTTCGAACTTCGAACGAAGAACTTCTATGTAAAATGTTCAGACGGGCGTATCCTTACTTTTGAAATCATTGGTGTGGGGGGATCAAGTACGTTTTTGGTGGTGACAAAAAAAATATGTTCCTTAATTACAATTTTTGTAACTTTTATAAATACTTTTTAATAAATTTCGTAATTGGAAAAGGAAATTTTGAATTTTGGTCAAAAGATGAAAATCTTCAGTCGGCTCAATGTACAGACGCCAGCACATCAAGCTACCAGAAACTGTCAAATATTCCCAATCAACTTTGAACCTTATCCTTTAGCGATAAAGTTGAAAATCTATTAAAGAAATTTGACAAATTGTATGTAGTAGCTTGATGTGCTGGCGTATGTACAGTCAACAAAGGAGTTAAGTATACAGGAGCGTCGGATATAGTTGAAGTTTACTAAGAAACTGATGGATGTTCTGGACTGAAATTTAATTTAATAAATGAGCTGTTTGTTTTCTATTAATAAACTAAAATTTTATTCGAGAATATCCATCGGTTTCTTAGAAAACTTCAACAACATCCGAAGCTCCTGTATACTTAACTCCTTTGTTGACTGTACATAGACATTTTTATTTAATTTCAACAGGGCAAAAATATATTTTTAAATATACCTTGATCCGTAGATACTTTTGATGTGTGTAGTAACAAAGCCAAAATAGTAAATTGAATATGTTTGAAAGAAAAGTCATTGCAACGAAGTGTGTGGAACGAGTCTGATGCCGAAATTAGAGTTGTTTTTATTTTTGTCCTTTTGTCTGGATGTATGTTTTGGATTAGCGCTAAAACGGCTGAACGGATTTGGATTAAATTTGGCACACAGACAGTTTATAACCTAGAGCAGGGGTGGCCAACTTGATTAGACCCAATATCTACTGTTCACTGACGACACCCTGTGCGATCTACCAATTACATACTTCTTGAAATCTTAAATGAAACAGCATAGTTCAGTACACAATTATGTAGTAATTTTTATTTTATTAAGACTAAAAATATAACTCGTAATACAAGATGATGCGTGCAGCAGTTAGTGATTAGGTACGTTGCGCAGTCTGTTCTACGTATTTATATTTTTTTCCTTGCCACGATCGACTGGACTAATAGTCGCGATCGACCAGTCGATAGCGATCGACCGGTTGGCCACCCCTGACCTAGAGTACTTTTAATCCCGGTAGTACGTTCTTGTGTGATAATTTCCGACATCCACGCGGTCGAAGCCGCGGGCTAAAGCTAGTAGCAATATAAGGCTGCCTTTCCACCAGAGATGAGCGAGGATGCGTAGCGAAGGATGTGTGTAAAACTAACCAATACCAAACCTAACTTAGTTCAAGCTATAAAAATGAAGCGATGTTATTGGTTGGTTTCACACACATCCCTCGCTACGCATCCTCGCTCATCTTTTGTGGAAAGGCAGCCTAAATGTAGAAACAGTTGAGATACATTTTCCGTGAGACATTTTCCGTGCATGTTTGATCATGAATCAATTAGTCTTACATTTCCTAGAACCAAAAATAGTTACTGAATCAAAGAGAGCAATATTTGCTTACATATCGCATACTCAAAGAGAAATGCTCGAACAGAAATAGACGATACATCCAAACATTCCTTCACGACACAGGAACACCGATGACAAATGCTGAAAATATTCATAACAGTTGTTAACATACCAAAATAATATTATACACTCAACGTCCCTAAATAAATTAATAAATAACAGAACATCAAAGCGAGGAACATCAAAAACCACTTTTATGTTTGTTAAACGCCCAAAAAGTAGCCATAAACAGCCACCGCTAATGGCTTCAAATAATACTTTAAATAGCTTAAGTGCCAAACGATTTTTTAAGTCATAAATTCGTTTGCTAATACGGGGAGTCAATGAATCGTTTTAATTTTCAGTAGCAATGTAAATTAAACTTTAGTGGCTTTTCTCTTAGGTCCACATTTGTAAGAAAGTTTCGTGTTTTGTATTTTTATTTAATGTGTCGGAACATGTTGACATTAAACGATCTAGTTTATAACGCATGGGGTTGCCAATTAGATGCCTATTTTAGTATATGCGGTGTACTATAATTCATCCTGTGAAACTTGCATACTTGACTTTGAAATACAGTGTCTTGAACGATGTTGAAATACAGGAAACAGAGTCGAAGAGACTAAATTTGTCTTCGTCTTCATACAGGGTATAAAAAGACTCATCACATATAGCCGTCAACTATTCATTCATCTGTCTAGCCTTTTCCCAACTATGTTGGGGTCGGCTTCCAGTCTAACCGGATGCAGCTGAACACCAGTATTTTACATGGAGCGACTGGCTGTCGGACCTCCACAACCCAGTTACTGGGTCGCACGATACCCATTAGTAAGACTGACTTTCGGGCGTCTGACTAGCCCATAGTGGACTAGCCCTAACGACTGTCAAAAATCTACAAATGACAGCTAGGACCCCTCCCGCTCTGGGTGGAGCGGAAGGTAGTGTCAGACTCTTACTGACTAAAACCCACCCATGTTCCTTCCTTAGCCCTTTATGTTCCGGGCCAGCGGTAACCCTTTCGGACAACCCCGCTGTCCCGGCAGCGGGATTGTTCAGAGGACCAACGGCTTTAACTTACTTTCCGAGGCACAGAGGGGTCTCGGTACGTAATAGAACTATGGATGAGCACCCATTCTCAGACCGACTCCGGCAAGCCTTTGCGTAATCTTGAATATTACCCTGTGCGTGCGAACCCCTGAATTCTACAAGTGCTATGTATGTTTGCTTCTGGTCAATTCTGGTAAAGAGACATCAGACACATACACACAAGAACACATAAAAAGAAATATTACATTCAAGTAAAGGAGTGGTATTTTATAGCTGTTCCTGATATTAACAAAAGTAATACTACATCACATGGATACTAAATCAACCGTTCTTGAAATACAGGATAATTTTTTATGCATTGCGCAAATTTTCACAGGATGTTCTACTCATGAATATGAACAACTTTCACTATGGGTTCAACTCTGAAATCACGAAAAAAAAATCAGCTGTTTCATACATTTTGGTCGAGTAGGTATTGAACTTTTGTATGAAACAGCTGATTTTTTTTTCGTGATTTCAGAGTTGAACCCATAGTGAAAGTTGTTCATATTCATGAGTAGAACATCCTGTGAAAATTTGCGCATTGCATAAAAAATTATCCTGTATAAAGACCATTAGCGACAGAGATGGATTGAACGCTCCTAACGTAGTAGAAATATATCGTCCAAATATAGTATTTTACCAGCTGTTCACAAAACTTTCAACCAGAGGCAAAGGGAAATATTAAACTGGTCTTCTAAAAACTGTCTGTGCTTCTAATGATGCACGCTTTTTTAAATAATTGAGCCTCTTTTTAGTTTTCAGGCCTTTTCTCACATTTGGTTGCAATAACTAAGCTAGGGTACGCCGACCAAACGGGTAAGTTAGGTAGGAACTGTGACTAACAGCTTCATTAAAGTTGGTCACAGTTACTTGGCTATTTCGTATTTTTATTAACCGACTTCAAAAAAATAGGAGGTTCTCAATTCGACGGTATGTTTTTTTTTTTTTTTTTTTTTAGTAAAAAAAAAAAAAAAACGATTTATCCTCGTCACAATGCGTATGGTGAGTGGTTGTTGAGGAGTTCTCCTGGTTCTTACTAGGAGAACTCCTCAACAATTAACGTCCCTGCATCGGGAATAGCAATATTTTGTAAAAGGTGATGAGCAGTTGACATTCGGCTATTGTAACTTAGATAAATTACAAACTATCCCACTAAAAAGTAAAAAATAAAAACTTTTTTACAAAAAAAACCACCGACTTCCAAAAAACACTATAAAATGAAAAATAACTTTAATTTCGGCAGTCGGTGGAAAAAAACTAAAATACAAATCCAAAGACACCGACTTCCGAAATTAAAGTAATTTTTCATTTTATAGTGTTTTTTGGAAGTCGGTTGTTTTTTTTTGTAAAAAAGTTTTTATTAGGACTTGTGGTCCTAATAAAATAGGAATCTTTTGATGTTCACAAAAAGAAGCGCAATCATTATTTTAGAGTGTTCAATCATTATTTCTGAAGCGCAAAATGAGAATGGTTAGAGGTTTGATTAAATACAATATAGGTACCGTTATAAAAGATACCTATTGTTGTTATTGATCAAAGTTTTCTATAGAGGTTCGAAAACTTTATCAATATTAAAATATCTCAGTAATAAGATACAGAACTGTGAACTTTATGATTGCTTAACATTCTTGGGCCTCGGAATTAATAAACTATTCCGATTACAGATTCCTTACTTTATTATTATCTATATACATATATAAAAGTGAAATGTTGTTGGTTGGTCTTATCAACTTGCGAACGGCTACACAGATATGGCTATTTTTTTTAATTTAAAATTTTCTAAAATTAAGACTGTTTATTTATATATTTATTAGGTGTTTATGGAAAGAATTTTAATTTTTATCATTGTTCTTCTCAACCAAAGCACCTGCCATCCAATCTCTTCACCACCCTTGGTTGACTGGTAGAGAATGCCTAAGGCATTAAGTCCGCCTTTGTACCTTTTTTTGTGCGAAAAGTTTAAATAAATAAATAAATAAAGAAAAATTTGGAAAGTTTCCCGGAAAATTGGAAAACTGAAAATGATTTTTCCACGGGATTTTTGATTTTGGGATTTTGATATTATGAAGGCGAAAATTTGTGGGGGTGTGTGTGTGTGTGTGTGTTTATATGTTTGTTACTTCTTCACGCTCAAACGGCTGGTCCAATTTTTATAAAATGTTGTATGGAAGTAGCTGACACCCTGGATAAATATATAGGCTACTTTTTAACCCGATATTCCCACGGGATCGACATTTAAGCGGGTGAAACCGCGGGGCGCAGCTAGTAACAATATAATTGTTTCCTGTTGGTTATTACAGGCTCACAAATATTATGTTCTAAATCGGTGACTCTGAGTATCTATCTTGGTTTTATGGTCGCCGAAGAGGATATCCTGCTTGAGATATCTTTTCTGGGCTTGTGCCAATATTGACGGCACGGTTGGCGCAGTGACTGCTCCGCTGCGTGTCGCAGGTTCGATTCCCGCTTGGAACAAATATTTGTTTGACCTACAAGTAGTTGTTCCGGGTCTGGCTGTTTGTGTATGTGAGAATAAATGTTTGTAAACGCACCCACAATGCAGGAGAAATTCCTAGTTTCTTTTAAAAAAAAAAGAAAAAAAAAATCACGTGACTATCTATTTAAATTTTTCGTTGTCTCGGGGCCTAATAAGGCCACTTTGGCAGAATCATAACATTATGAATCACACTAAGGCGAAGACAGTCCGTGTTTTTCTTTTTTTCGCTGCACTACGTAGGTATAATCAAAGAGATTGGGATTGGATTTGGATTGGATTGCTTGGTACATTAGCACAGACAAAAAAAAAATACTGAAAAATCCTTCACCAATTGGATTTGATACGATTAACCTAACAGTTAACTGTCCATTATAATTCATAATGTTATCCTTTTATGATTCTGCCAAAGTGGCTTTTTTAGGACCCTGGTCTTGAGAATTTTGTTAGTTCAATCAGTTCCAGTAAATTGTTAAAAGGGGCTAAAGGTGCGTACAGACTATATAACATAACATATTATACAACATTGCTATACATTGTTATTCATATGTACAACAATGTTATATAACTTAGTCACGTGTACTCAAACGCGCGACAATGGTTATATAACATTGTTATATTGCATTGTTATTCTAATATGTACAGTATTGTTTTATGTTGCAATGTTGATTAACAAGGTTAGGTACATAATGTGGACGTGTTATAAAACACAAGTTATATAATATGTTACATAGTATGTACGCACCTTAAGTCTGTTATCTTCGATGATTGATACTTCTTTGGTCTAGTGGTCGCAAAGTACTACTGGTGAGCATGAAGCCTTGGGTTCAATTCCCGGGTCGGGCAAAGTGTAATTGGATTATTCCTTCTGGAATTTCTCAGAAGCCCGGAGTTAGGATTAGTGCCCAGTTGATGGCACTTAAACATGGCTATGGCGACACTTAAACATGGGACTTCAACATAACTGGTGAAACGTGGGTAACTATAGGTGCACCTGCTTAACTCTTCGAGGAATACAGGCGTGATGTTATGGTCATTATGAGAACCATAATACGGGCGGGTTGTTTCGCGTCCACTTGACGCATGCGTACACGTTAAAAATGGCGCTAACTAACGTCAAACCAAAAAAAGCGTTGTTTCAAATTACAATTACAAAATTATGGCCTTGCCGTACGTCAAATAATAACGTGTACGTCATCATCATCATCCTTTAATGTTCCCACTACTGGGACACTGGCCTCCTCTCAATGAGAGGGAGTGGGCCGTAATCCACCACACGGGCCCAGTGCGGGTTGGTGGATGTCACAGGTCTTCGAATTTTTTTTTCTAGGACATGCCGGTTTCCTCACGATGTTTTCCTTCACCGTTTTGAGAGCAGTGGTGATGAAATAACTTACACAAAGTAAAGCGCCTGTCTGGGTTCGAACCTACTACCTACAACTCGTAAGTCGTGTCCGTGACCACTGGGCCACCACTGCTCTCACTGGGCCACCACTGCTCTCGTGTACGTGTACGTAATCGTTATTATTTAACGTACGTAGGTATGTTGCATTAACCAACCGTTTGAAACAACAGGCCCTAACACAATTCCATTACCATTGTGCCAAAAGTTCGTAATCTCCCAAATTCATAATATCGTTTCAAGGGGCCAAATGAAATGTCAAAATAATAGGAGATAAGATAGTTGACTTAATATTGTGCACGAGATTACCGAGAAAAACATTGTGAGCAAACCGGCATGTCCTAGAACTAAAAATTCGAAGACATGTCACATCTGACCCGCACTGGGCTCGCGTGGTGGATTACGGCCCACTCCCTCTCACAGTGGGGGGCCTGTGTCCCAGCAGTTGGTACATCATGGACTGAATACGATGTTCCGATGACGAGATTACCAGTATACGAACAACTTTACTGTGGAATGTCAGTGGTGCTATTATAGAGGTATGAGGAACAGGGTGTAAAGTTCATTCATCCTCCATATAAAAGTGAGGATCCTCCACGCCGACCAGATGGGTGTTGTGTCTGGCGGGCAACTGCCCTATGATTCATGTCGGGCCGTTGAATCTATGCTAGTTGCGCGGTAAACTCTGCTTGCGAGATGCAGGATTTTGCGTAACGTGCGTCAGTATGACGCGTTGTTCGCATGTGTCGTTGTAGATACCGCTACACTATATCGGAAAATCATAATGACGCCTTTCAATTTGGAGATTACCAAAACTCGTTGGTCTAGTGGTTGCAAGTGCTACAGCTGAGTATGAGGTCATGGGTTCGATTCCCAGGTCGGGTAAAGTGTTATTGGGTTTTTCCATCTGGAATATCTCAGTAGCAGCCCGTAGTCTGGATTTGGGCCCGATTGATGTCAATAGGCTCGCCCCCTATTACATGGGATTTAAACAAAACTGGCGAATTTTTTTACTAGTACACCTCTGCTTTACCCTTTGCGGTATAGAGGCGTGATGTTATTTAATGTTATGAAAGAAAGAAAAAAGGAAATGTTATGTTATTACCAAAACTGTCAAAAGCAGCCATTACGGTGCCAATGATCGGCCATCCTGACACATTAGGCTATTTGACTGGTTTCTGATAAACATCTCAGATTATTTAATGGTGTCTAACGAGCCCACAAAAACCTATTACTTCAAATTGCATAATGTATTTCTCTTAAAAAATAGTAAATAAAAATGTACTGTTTAAATAAGCCGCCAAAACGCTATCTTTAACAATATGGCGTCGTGACGTCACGATTCACGTAAACAAACGTTGAAACGGTCGAGATACTAGACAAAAGTCATCAGGCTGTCAACGATAGACAGAAATTTACTAAATCATGACGTCATCTTAAGTTCAGCCAATCCAGACCGTTTTCGATTATGTGGCGCCAGATTTAAAAAGATGAAGTTTTTTCGGGATTTTTTTTATAAATAATACATTGTTTTGTAGTAAAATTAATGCAAATCGATTTTAAAAGCGATAATCTATACGAGTGTCAATAATTATGACCTTATTTTTTACATTGTCAAATAGCCTATTGCGTTAGCATACCTACTTGGGCCCCTGAGTCTTAACTTTAAATCCAATATGGAAATGGTCTCTGTAAATCTATCGTTACTATGAGCATTGTTTTAGAGAAATATTTAACTAATCCTCTAATAACATTCTAATAATGGACACTTTTTAAAACTGATTGAATCTGCAAAAACTTATTGCGCTTCTAATGATGCATACTTTTTTGGATAATTGACCCTCTTTTTATCTATCCGGCCTTTTCTGAAAGTTGGTCGCAGTAACTAAGCTGGGGTACCCCGACTAAACGGGTAAGGTTAGCTTGTTGGCTATTCAGTGTTTTTAAAAGACTCAAATTATTCAAGACTCACAAAAAGAGTCGCAAAAATTTTATTAGAGTGGTCAATAATATTTTTAATAACAAAAGTAAAAGGGGAATTATTTGAGAGTCTATTAATTCCACTAAAATTGTAAACGCAAAGTAAAATTATTATACGCATCTGCAGTAAAATTTCAGATTAGAAAATTCCACACACTTCGTCATAATGACAAAATGACTCACAACCAAAGACTTTAATAAATATTCTCTTTGCTTTCAACCAGTCTTTCCCACAAAGACAATACACCAACATTAAAATCCGATTCAAGTTAATTGCTCTCATAAAAGCAAATGGCGTATTTTATTTTCAATTTTAATGGAAGCTCGTATAGTAAACACATTTATCTGTACTTAATATTTTAAATGGGAAAGTAACTCTGTATTATTTGTCTGTGTGTTACCTTTTCACGACGGGGCGGGTTGTATCACGTCCAGTTGACGCACGTCTATCAAAAAGTATGTGTGGCGCACGTGAATACGTCAAAAATGGCGCGAACAATCAAATCAAACCAAAAAAGCTTTGTTTCAAATTACAGTTACAAAAATAGATTGTCCGAAAGGGTTACCGCTGGCCCGGAACATAAAGGGCTAAGGAAGGAACACGGGTGGGTTTTAGTCAGTAAGAGTCTGACACTCCCTTCCGCTCCACCCAGAGCGGGAGGGGTCATTTCATGATTTCCCATCCGCAAAAAAAAAAAAAAAGGCCTTACCTTACGTCGAATAAACGAGTATGTAATAGTTATTATTTGACGTACGTATGTTACATTAACCAACCGTTTGAAACAACCGGGCATGATTGATGTTCGGTTCCTTGAAACAAAAACGATTCGTTTCGCTTACCAATGGAAGCATATTTTATTGCCAAACTGGGCATATAAATAGATGCGTAAGCTAATTTTATCTGTGATAGCTACTTCTATAGGGGAGGGCCTACTATGCAAAGCTAAGAGGTAGGTATTTGCTTCATTATTGGTAAAGATACAAATATAATTATATAAATAATTATGACATTATTATTTATATGGTGTACATAATAAAGAATATTCTATTCTATTCTATTCTATGACGTATTCCGGTTAGACTGGAAGCCGACCCCAACATATTTGGGAAAAGGCTATGTAGATGATGATGATTGGTAAAGATACAAAAGTTTTAATTTGAACCAATAACGGTCCGTAAATTATAGGTGTCGGCCATTTTGAAAAACAGATAGGTGGCCGGCGTCGCTTTCGAAGCGTTTCGTTTTTCTACAACGTTTTTCAACGGGATTGCCATAGGCTTTTCGCTAGCTTATGTCAGTCAGACATTTTTGATAGATAGTCTTTTTTTTTTTCTTTCATCGTTATTGCTGACAGAGTGTCAATTTATCTAGGCCCTTTGAAGAAGGTCTACTTTTCATCCCAGATATTTGTATTTTTTTTTTGCTTAATCGCTCGCTTCTTCTTAGCCGACTCACTTCTTCTTTTCTTTCTTTTGCCTTGTGTCGATGGCGATCTAAATGGACTCGACCCAGAATTCGGCTACGTATTTGGCGTCTGGAACTGGTGTCCACATTTACACCCAGCAAAACTGACCCACTACTGGGCAAAGACCTCCCCCTCTTCCAGGAACTCTTTTCACGTCAAACCAGCACCACGATACGCCTCCAGGTCATCTCGCCACCTCTTTCTGGGCGGGCCTCGGCAGATCTATAAATTTGTATTAAAAATGATGAAATACAAAATACAAATGGTCCACTGAAGGACTAAGTGCGGAAACCAAATCCCTAACATAGAACATAGATAGAACATAGAAGTCGCGGATCGTAGCTATAGTAAATAAATAATACAGAAAAGACAAAATGTCAACCAGCACATTCGAACTAATGTCTCCGACCATTTCATTTTCAATCGTCCACTTTAGTGGCTTGGACATCAAAAAGAAGTAGGTACAATAAAAAATAGACCTTGTATTAGTGGAATAGAGAAGCGAATGAATTGTAGTCCTACGAACGTTGAAACTTCCGCAGAAGTGCATCGAGCAACAAAACTTATTTAATTTTGAATATTGACAGCGAAATTCTTGACAGTCCTGTTTAGTCTGTTTCCAAGAATTGCAGCCTTTTTGGTTGAAACTGTTGCTACAACTTATCCTTGAAAAGTAAATTGAATCTGTAGGAGATGGAATTTTCATAAAACGAGTAGCATTTATGTTTTTGACGGGAGTTCCTGTATTTATAATGTTGTGGCAAGGTTGAGGCACCTGGTGACGAAGGGGTGTATTTTTAAAGGATGATCAAAGTTAAGTGACGTTTAAACGTCAAAAATGTACGGTTAAACAGTTGCTAATCACTACTTAACTTTAACCAAGGTTATGAATAAAGGAGTAACTGGTTGCATTTATGTAAGTACATGTACAGTCAACAAAGGAGTTAAGTATACAGGAGCGTCGGATATAGTTGAAGTTTACTAAGAAACCGATGGATGTTCTGGACTGAAATTTAATTAAATAAATGAGCTGTTTGTTTTCTATTAATAAACTAAAAATTTTTTCGAGAATATCCATCGGTTTCTTAGTAAACTTCAACAATATCCGACGCTCCTGTATACTTAACTCCTTTGTTGACTGTACATGTGGGAAAGGACGACCGAAATGAAATACATATTTAGAAACCTGAAATTAATGGTATTATTTTTAAAAGCTAACAGTTTTAAAATAATAGGAATAAGTATGTACAAGTTTAAAAAAAGGAGAGGAAATAATCAAAGGGCATCAAAAATTCATCCGTATCCAAAAGACTGGCAGCATTGCCACGTTGTATGGCAATGCTGATTCTTTGGCCAAAAAATAAGCCAGCCCTCTGGCCACGTGAAGAGTCGACTAACAAATTTAATTTTTTTAATAAAAAAAAATCTCATTTTTTTTACTCTTATATTAATTACGGGGTTTATTTATAAACTATGGTTAAACAGTCGCTAATCAACTTGGCTCTATGTAACGTTTATGGATAAAGGCGTCTTTACGTCGTTCATACAATCATGACACACTCTCTCATTCTGTTATACCTGCGTTCATAATGAACTTATTGTTGCGTTCGTTCAGAATTTAATCCAACATCCATTTATTTTTCACTACCTGCGCCCCGCGGTTTCACCCGCATAAGTTTTGATCACGTGGGAATATCGGGATAAAAAACCTTATTTATCCTATGTTCTTTCCCAGGACTCAAATTATCTCTATACCAAATTTCATCTAAATCGGTTCAGCGGTTTAAGCGTGAAGAGGTTACAGACACACAGACACACTTTCGCCTTTATAATATTAGTATGAATTTTGTTTTAACATTTAAATGCAAGCGACAAGCTAGTTCAAGAATATTACATGCAATATTACTCCAAGAAATACCCTTTAAATTATAAGCACGCCCCAACAAGTCATTGCGAGACCACATTATTATTAGACTCGTCAACAGGACTATATTGCTCGTTTCTAAGAATTCTACCATTAACTTGGTTTCAGAACATCTCCACCAAAAAGGACAAACAAGAATTTAACTATCTATCCACGCAATGCCAGCCCATTCCTAGCTCGAAATTTTAATATCATCATTCATCATTTGGGGACAACGCAACATATCTTTTTCTTCTATAGGTACTTCTTTATTACAGGGGCTTGTGGCTAAGTAATAACAGCCGCACGGGTCGATCGATCAGGTTAAGCTACGCTTGCCGCGGTTGGTCAGTGGTTGGGTGACCACCTTTTTTTTTTTGCGGATGGGAAATCATCAAATGACCCCTCCCGCTCTGGGTGGAGCTGAAGGGAGTGTCAGACTCTTACTGACTAAAACCCACCCGTGTTCCTTCCTTAGCCCTTTATGTTCCGGGCCAGCGGTAACCCTTTCGGACAATCCCGCTGACCCGGCAGGATTCGGCCCTATGGGGCCCCTCCTCGATGCTGACATCTCTTTGAGGCGCGCGTGGAACACGTACGCGCCGTCCGCCACGGGCCTGGTCCTGATAGGACAATGAGCTACCCATTACTCTCCGCCCGCAGGCCCGCGCCTACGGTGGCCGGGAGTCGTCCCGTCGCTCCCGACGCCCGGAGCGTCCCCCGCGGCGGCTGGGACGGGAGGCTCTCTCCCTCATCCGTCCCGCCACCTCCTTCGCTAGCATGACTGCTTCGTAGAAGGAGGTGACTGCCTCCTACTCCCTCACGCCCCGGCCCATGGCTTGCAGCAGGGCCGGACGCGAGAGGTCGCCGCCGCTGCCGATCGCCTCTACGAGGACATGGCGGTGCTCCGCCCAAGCGGGGCAGACCTCCAACGTGTGCTCTACCGTGTCCTCTGGGCGATCCTGGCAATGGTGACACCCGGGTGTTTCCTCCCGCCTGATGATGTGCAGGAACCTCCCAAAACTTCTGTTTCCGGTGAGGACCTGCGTCAGGCGGTAGGTGAGGGCGCCGTGGCGCCTCTCTAGCCACTCCTCAAAGAGGGGTCTAATCACCCAACCACACCACTCCACGCTGTCTACTGAGACGACAACTAATATAGAAGTACCTCATCATCTGCCTAGCCTTTTCCCAACTATGTTGGGGTCAGCTTCCAGTCTAACCAGATGCAGCTGAATACCAGTATTTTACATGGAGTGACTGCCTATCTGACCTCCACAACCCAGTTACTGGGTAATACGATACCCCTTGGTAAGACTGGTTGTCAGTCTTTCGGGCTTCTGACGAACCGTAACGTATTTTTTGTAAATAGATAATTGCTTTGTATTTTGCAATAAATTACCAGCGTTGTGTCATCGCGCTTCTCTTTCTTTTCTATGCAGTCCGACAGTGACCGCGTTTTAGGTCATGATTTCACGCGGACGAAGTCGCAGGCAGAAGTTAATAACAAATAATATTCTACTCAACAGAACTGTTGAGTCCCATAAATTAATAGGCACAGATGTGTACGATGCCGGTTCGGGGAATATCGCCGCAAACGCTCGAGTAAAGTAAAAAGTGAACTCCGTGCAGTTTTTATTGCTCTCCATATGTTCAGGTAAAACGCCGAGCTATAAATATCCCGGCGGTGGCGGCGCAAGAAAAGTGTTGAGATTCCAGTCGTTAATGCACGGTTTTTATCTGCAATGTAAACATGGGCCAATGAAGGAATGCGCCAAAAATGGTGTAAAATCAGGGATTAACCCCTTTATTCATAAACATTGCTTAAAGTTAAGCAGTGATTAGCGACCGTTACATACAGTTTGGCAAAAGGTAATAGGTAGGTAAAAATGTAAAAACATAATAATATGATGGTACGGGAACCTCGGTGCGCGAGTCCGACTTGCTCTTGCCCGGTTTTGTTTTCTTCAATTAGCTTCCCAATTAATTTTGCTGACTGTACCTAATACTGTAGGTGAACGGGCTTTATTAATGCGTTCTAAAAATAAAACCAATGTATTTGGAAGGGATGAAAGCGGTTTTATATTCAAAGTTTGTTTTTATGTGGGCGGGTTTCCATTCATAGGATTCTGTATCGTGGGATGGTGCAACGAAATTAGATACTCAGTATACATGAAGAAATTACTTTAGAAGGATGAAAGGAATTTCCTTGAGTGTACACATTGGGTTGTCAATATTTATTTTTCTAAATTAAGACTTTTTCTAAATTCTAATCAGTTTTCGAGCATCACGCTCTGGCAAAGCTCCGCTGGTGACTGTCTTTCTGTTGCCTCTTGACGCTTAAACCGCTGAACCGATTTGGACGAAATTTGGTATAGAGATAGTTTGAGTCTCAGGAAAGGACATAGGATAGTGTTTATCCCGATTTTCCCACGAGAAACTTATGCGGGTGAAACCGTCGGATGCTGCTAGTACATAGATAAAAGTTTCGATAACTCAACGGCTAGTGAACGGATTGGGATGAAATTTGGTAGGTAGATAGATTAGGACTTTTTATGCCGAAAAAAAGTAGCAGGCAACAACTAGTGTTTGATAAAATTAGTTTTTTCGAAAATTTTTTCTTTTCCGGAACGTGTAGTTCGAAAATGGGTAGAAATTCGAAAAAGTGTTTAAGATAAAAGTTGTAGAAAATTGTATTAGTTTTCATTACGTTGTAGATGTCTTTTCTCTACGACGCACCGTTTTAAAGATATTAGCGAAAAACTCAAAAGTGGGAACTTTTATGTCCCCACTCCGGCTCACCTCCTAGACGCGGGGACTTTTAGTATGTTTACTCCTTAAGCACCCTGAACAACTTTCTGAAGAAATCGCTTAGGGCCCAGCTCACGCACTCTACAACTGCTTTGTTTAATGGACTGGTAATAGGTTGCGCATGCACTGTCACCCTGTGGACACTATATAATATATATTTCTAAGTCCTCCTTAAAAGCCTGCTAACAATACTATCTAAATCTGTATCTTATCTCACGACACATCAAATAGGAACAGTTGCTAAGTCACGTTATAATCATCGCTTAATGAATTCCTGAAATCTATGTTTCCCTTGAGATTTAAGTAAGTGTATTAATATTGTCCTAACTGAGGCGACAACCACAGTATCCTTACAAAATTGTGCTTTAAAGAGTAGAATTGGGTTCAAAATGTGATAGATTTAGAACGGGTCTCCCTTGTTTTGCCGAAAAGATTTTGCCAAATTATCACTTCCCAAACAATTTTCCGCATAATTTCATTTGCCAAATTATTACTTCACAAATAATTGTAACCCAAACCTAATGTTTGGCAAGTGAACGTTTAAACAATAACTTGTTTACCAACTAGTACTTTTACCAATTTTTATTTAGTCAAATATTTCAGTTGGAAATTTTACGCAAAATTACATTTGCCAAATATTTAGAATCGTCAGTTTTCGCAGTTTTAAGGCAGCCATTTCAAGCATAAGATCTAACTTTGAAGACGTTTTATTACAAGGGTGTTTTTTCCACTTGGGACAAATTCTAAACAGGTAATAATAATATTAAGTATTGTGGTAGTATTTTTTAAAATAATTAATCTCGTCTAACTAGTTCAGTTTCGGGTAGACTTTTTTTCCATTTTTTTTTTCTATATAATCAAGTCGTATCTGGCACTCGCCGCCCGCTGCCGCGGCACCGCTCGCTTCGCTCGCTCGGCTCGTGCGTAGGAGGTCACAGTTTTAACCTAACCTAACCTAAGCATTTTTTTTTAATAATTAACCTCGTCTAACTTATTCGGTTCTCGATAGCCTGCTAAAGATAATCTCTTTTTTCCATATTTTTTTTTTTCTATATAATCTAGTCGTTTCTGGCACTCGCCGGCCGCTGCCGCGGCACCGCTCGCTTCGCTCGCTCAGCTCGTGCGTAGGAGGTCACAGTTTTAACCTAACCTAAGCATTTTTTTTTAAATAATTAACCTCGTAACTAATTCGGTTCTCGATAATGTCCATTGCAAAAAAATTAAAATAGTAAGTTACAAATATTTTGTATTAAATAAATGATTATTTTAAAATAAAATTGCATTTTTAATAATTTAATTCCCAAAAAAAAAATTCTCAAAAAATCTTATTTATGCCTTTATATTTTTTGTCAGAACAAATCGTTTGACCAAACGTTTATTGATTGTTTGCCGTAATAAATCATTTGATTAAAGACCAAATGCCTAAATGATATTATCCTTAATAATATTCTGCCAAGTAAAAATTTGACCAAATGAAAATGTGCATACTAAAATTATTCCAAACATTGCATTGGTATAATAAAAAGTTGCGAAAATTTGTTTGGGTAGTGAAATTTTGGCAAAATCTTTTCGGCAAAACGGCAGGATCCCATTTAGAACAGGTAAATCTATTTCATTAGTTTTTGTAAAGCCTATGCTTAAATTTTTACACAAAGTAGCCTCTATTGCAACAGATTATTATTCCACACGCAGCATCAGCCAAGATGACCAATATTTATATTTTACCAGATTTTACATCCAATTTATGGTAACCAATAACCTGTCCCTACCCGTGTTACATCAAATCCCCCTCATCTCCTCTGGGATTACACCATTGTTTACCATTGGGGCCAATATTTGAACAAAGTGACAGACTAAATTAGTATCACACGAGATGATTAGTCCTCTGCAGCGCGTGTGGTAGATTTTCAAAGGTAGATTGTAGGCTGTGGCGTTAATTAATTTGGTCTGTGAGCTGAGTAATTAATTATAATATATATAACACCTACACAATGTAGATCGAATATAAGATACGTGTCATAATGAGTAGGTACTCATTAGGACACGAGTATGTTATTTTAAATTTCATGATTAATAACACGTGTAGTTAAAGCTGGTTTGTGTAAATTATTTCATCACTACTGCTCTCAAAACGGTGAAGGAAAACATCGTGAGGAAACCGGCATGTCCTAGAACCAAAAATATCGAAGACATGATATCTAACTAAGCTGTTAGGCAGTTTAGGATTAGTTACACACTACAAAATACACATACTACACACTAATAAAATACACACACTAAATGCAACACACACACAAACAAAACACACACACACACACAGTGGTAAACTGCAAGATGTTTCTCAGTTTAAGCATTTGTTGTTGAAAAGTTTTTATACGGAAAATAATTGTTTGCATCTGAATAGTTTTTAGTTTTCGTGTTATTTTGTTTCCTAATTTCTGTTATAGGTATTTTTTACCGACCTTTTTTGTTGTCTTTTTTGTTTCAAGTGTTTATCAGTGGAAACTTGTAAATGTCCTTCAAATGCAATATGCATTACTTGGTCTGACCAGCGGTTAGGTGACCGTCCGCGAGATCTTTTCCCATCTACCTTGCCCATCACCACCAACTTTTCTAGATTATCTGGTTCTCGACGCACAATGCGACTAGAGTAACCGAGAATCCTTTAGTAACAGATCGTCGATAGTCTGTCTTTTAAACGTAGTTAATAAAGGATATTAAGGATTTGCGGGCACAGCTAGATTAAACTGTACTGTGTGTATGTAGCAATCAGCTTGCTTTGTTTGTTTTGTTTTTATTTGAAATAGGTTTGCTCTTGACTCTAGTCTAGGTCAGAGGTGACCGAGACAAAGTCGAAGATGGAGTGAGCTTACTCAGAAGAACCCTGGTCACTCTTACTTTGAAGAGATTCGGGTTGTTTGCGCTCGAAAACAGAGACGCAGGTAGAGAGTTCCGCTCTTTTGGTGTGCGCATTCATCATCATAATCATTCATAAGACACCATAATATCCGTGCAAGACACCGACTTCCGAAATTAAAGTTATTTCATAATTTTGAGTTCATTTCTTTTTGAAGTCGGTTTATTTTTTTTTTATTACTTTTTTTAATCCATACTAAAGTTGTCTTTTAAAGATCGCTCTTAACGATAAGACCGCTCATTGTATCACCATTTGTACTACATTTATATCTGTAATTTAAATGGTGGTGGTGGTGGAGTATTTTATTCGATTCCAAAACCACTTGCCCGTGATTTAGAGTTTATCCAATATGAATCTTAGTATTAGCTCAGTGTCTTGTTTGTGTTTTTATAATAGGAACAGGCTCGCCCCCAATTACACAAGATACACGACATTATAGACCCTATTATGTTTTAATACCGTTCACGACCAAGACCAAAAAGCTGAATCAGAATCAGAATCAGAAGTAATTTATTTGCAAAGAACGTAGGTAACAAAACATGGTTTTGGTGGTGTAAAAAAAAAACAAATGGATCCAGTACATTCTACCGTATGGCATGCAACATTAATCTATACATATAATAAATCTGTAGACGAGGCGTTTCTGTACATTGAAAATAAAAAAATAAAAAATAGTTGGGCTGTTATAGGATAACCAACAGATGCCATTTCTTCAATTTTTGGAATTTTTGTCTGTTTGTCTGTTTGGATGTGACAGATTTTGAACAGGCTCAACGTAAAAAGTACCAAACCAATATGGTTCATATTTATACTCAAATATAGTGTAGAACTCGGAGCAGTGATTAGTCTTTGTTTCATCGCAATCGCTTCAGTCTATCAAAAGATAAAAACAAATTTTTATTGCAATAAGTGGAAACATGTAACGACATCTATTGGCGCGATATAGTACTAACGAAATCATATTGTTATCTTTAAAACATTATTATGTGTTTAATCACGTCGTAAAGGCTTGCCTTTATGACGAAATAATTCTGATCCTTATGTCTGTGTTATTTAAAAAAAAAATAATGATAATGTTTAAATAAATAATATAAACATATATAATAAAATCGTATATAATAAAATCGTAGGAAAGGCAAAACTGTACATAGAATATATAAAAAAAAAATACTTGGGGCGTGATCTACAATCGATATCGAAGCCAAAAATATAGTTTTTAGAATTTTTGTCTGTTTGTCTGTATATATGTCCGGGCTAAACTCAAAAAGTACTGCATGGATTTACTTCAAATTTTGCATGAATATTATTAAGAGGTCGGGTCAACATATAGGCTACATATTATCACGCTATCACCTACGAGGAGGACCTGTGAATCTTTATTTTTCTTACGCATTCTGTGACAGCGTGTAATCTAACGACGCATATTTAAATGTTGTTTTTGAGTAAGTCATGCTATTATCTAGCTTTACACTATAAAAACTTTTACGCCATTTAAGTAACTTGGGCAGAGAAACATAGTTTAATTAATGTTAGTAGTATAAGACAATTTTGAAGCAGCGCCATCTATGAGATTTCATAAAAATCAAATCAAGTTACATGTCAACACTTTTTGGAAATTAATAATTTAAATTTGTTCATGTTGGTGAGGTTAGTAGTTAGTTATTCTTAAAATTCATAGATGGTAATGTGCATTTTCTTCATAAAAGTTGTATCGTATAGTTCGTTTTGACAAATTCAAGTTCCAACAAAACCCTCAAAATCTTGAGCCGAGTTGAGGAAGACAATTTAAAAAAAATGCGGTGTTAAGTATTACAAAAAAGTTATGTTCATTGATGATGATCATTTCTTCATCAATTTCATGTTGTTAGTACAAAATAAACATTGCCTGTTAATACTTTTGTTCGGTATTTATCTGTGTGATTATTGCTTGGTAATTAATATGTTTTCATGTCGTATACCTAATTATAAACTTAAATTATACCGTGCATCCGAATAATGGCGAATGCGATTTTCTGCGGTTGTTACTTCACACTGTCCGAGGCAAAGTCTTTCGCCTTTCTGAGGACATTTGATGGCGTGGAGTTTCCCACTTACCGCGCAGCCTGCGAAGCACGTCACCTTCTCGACGGTGACCAAAATTGGGCTGACACCCTCGCGGAGGCGAGCGTCAGTGACAGTCCCAGCCGCATGCGTCATCTGTTTGCCGTCATCTTGGTGTTTTGTGGAGTCGCGAACCCGGTAGCTTTGTGGGAGAAGTATCGCCATCATCTGTCTAAAGATTTTCTACGAGCTTTGAGGCGTGCTACTGGAGACGAAGTCGGAGACGGCGAAATGACCACCATACGAAATGACCATGTCGCTTTGTTCTCTTCAGAGCAAAAACAAATTTATGACACCGTCCTTGAAAGCGTTTGGTAAAACCAGGGTAAAATGTTTTTCTTGGATGCTCCTGGTGGTACAGGAAAAACATTTGTTACCACTGGCATACTTGCAGAGGTCAGGAGGCAAGGCAAAATTGCTATTGCTGTAGCGTCGTCGGGAATCGCTGCCACACTGCTTCCGGGACTGCAAGACAGCACATGCCATGTTTAAAATTCCCATCGATTTAGAGAGCGCCGAAACGCCTGTTTGTGGTGTGTCACGTAACAGCGATAAGGGACACGTGCTCAAGGATTGCTCTCTGATCGTATGGGATGAGTGTACGATGGCCGAGGATCGAGGGCTGACGAGGTGAATGCTTCGTTGAAACGATCTTCGTTGTGGTCACGAGTTCGTACGCTGCGCTTGACCATTAATATGAGAGCTCGGCTTGGCGGCAATGCACGCGCTCAAGAATTCTCCGATGTCCTTCTAAGTCTTGGCGAAGGCACTCTACCAGAAGAGAGAGGTAGACAGGTGGTGCTTCCAGAGTCTCTCGGTAGAGTGGTTTCCAGCTTAGAAGAACTCATTCGCTGTGTGTACGGGGACATTCAGTCGTATACCGCACCAGCAGAATTCTTGGGTGTGTGAGCGGGCCATTTTGACGCCCAAAAATGACCAGGCTGCAGCAATTAACGAATGCATTCTCTCGGAAATTGAAGGGAATGAAGTGGTCTACACCTCGATAAACACTGTTGTCAAGCAAGATGACGCCACACATTATCCCGTGGAATTTCTGAACTCCCTGTCAGCAAGTGGACTTCCAGCGCATTCAAGCTGAAGCGGTGTCCCGGTTATGCTTCTTCGGAACCTATCTCCTCCGAAGTTGTGTAACGGGACCCGCCTTAAAGTCATCTCGCTCCACAGACACACCATTGAGGCGGAAATTCTTACGGGTTATGGCGTCGGCGAGGCAGTATTTATACCACGCATTCCCCTCATACCTCATAACTTCCCGTTCCAGTTCAAGCGCGTACAGCTCCCCGTGAGTGTTTGCTTCGCGATGACCATCAATAAGTTGCAGGGGCAGACACTGAGGGCAGTGGGTGTCGACGTCAGGACGAGTTGCTTCTCACACGGGCAACTGTACGTCGTCGCTTGCTCCCGCGTCATCACACATTTTGGCTCCTGGCAGCATAACTACCAACGTAGTTTATAGGGAAGTGTTGTAAGGTATATATGATACCTTTGAACGTATTTTTACTCTTTTGTGTCCTAGAATGTATTCCTGCATTATTTTCTCTATTTCCTTCAGTCACCTCTTATGACTGAACTCAGCAGGATTCCCATATAACTCTTTTCACTTGCTTCGCTTGCAAAAAAAAACTTATATTTTAATTCTATTTTAAAAGTTGTTTACTTTATAATGCTATAGCGACACTGGCATCTTAGGTGTTTTTGGTGCTGTAGAGCCTTCACGCAGACGACGTCGCGGGCAGCAGCTAGTCAATAATAAATTGGAAGTTAATAACATAATTGTAAGGTAATGTTTTATGTCATCTTCAAAGTCAAATTCACCAGAAAAATAATAGTCATGCATGGATACAAAATAAGAAATATAGGTATTAAAAATAAATTAAAATATTAATTGAGCAATGTCAGAAATAAATTGAAATATTAATTGAGCAATGTCATAGGGTGTTATCATTTAAGCTCAAGTCTAAAAAGTCTGTTCTGCGTACATAACCAGTAACAATCGATTTCCGGCGCAGTTATTGGCGTCGAGATGCGCCGCTCGTTTGATTCCCTAACGTTATTTATTTCCGCGACTGTTACATTCGCTGTAGAATGTACTCGTAGATGAAGTATATGCGGTTATGGTAAAAGTGGCTTGAACGTTATGAAAATCCGCAAATCTTTGCTCAGCTTAGGCGTTATGGTTGGATAATTTTATATACGTTTATATGTTTATATTTAAATCTTCTTTTTCTTTGGCCTTGCCTTTCGTGTTATGCGGGATCGGCTTTCCCAATCATGCGACGTCATTTATTTCAGTCTTGTGCGACATCTTCTGTAAGTCCGATCTCCTTCATGTCCTTTTGGACAAAGAGATTTTAATGATTTAGGAAAATTTATTGTGCGAATTTTAGTCGTTTGGCAAAGTGGTTGCGAAGTGGTTGCGAAGAGCAACAAAGAGCGTGGGAAGACTGACAGCAAGATGATTCGATGACACGATAGGAGTTCCTCAAGGTAAGTTGACACAAGAGAGCGTGAAATGGCATATAAGGATCGGGACATCCGCAAAGTGGTTGGCAAAACATAGAAGGAACAACGTTCTCCTACAGACTACTTTGGAGACTGTGCGCAGGAACTCCACGACCTGCATGGTAATTGCCTAAGACACTATTAGTAGCAATAGGTTTTAATTTTGACAGTTCAACAACATTCATTGCAATATTTGCGTTGTTCAGCAGACTTTCTCGAACATATGGAGAAATGGATTAGAAATATGTTTCAAAATTATTCAAATTGAGAGTAATAGTGTGTTACGCAATTAGAGTGCTAGTCCTACCATCGCCCGTGATTTCACATGTAACCAGTCTGCCTTCGAAGCAAGTTCCATCATAGACCTCATCCATCGCTTTCAATCAGGCGTGTTCGAGGTGATTAAAAAAATATATATAAAAACGTGCCGCCGAAAATTGGGTACTAAAAACTGTTAAACTAAACTTTTATACTTACTATCTGGATTCATTTACGCTTGATGGTTTAGTTCATAATAAAAATCGTATATCAGAAGCCAGTGACACAATCTATACGCAATGTCATCATAAAGCATCGTTCGTGAACTGTTCGCGCAAATTGGATACATCCATTAATTGACTGTCATGTTTTCATGACGATGATGGACGTCATATGATGGGTTCTGTTGTTCGGGGGTCCGCAAAAATGGATGGTTGTTTAATCCGTTTGATAAGTGTCATGTGTCATTGATTAATTAGGTATTTAGTTGGCCCTTTTAAGGTTTTTGATGTCGATGGCGTCAAATAAGCAAAATTAAGTAAAAATATCTGCATAATTGTTTAAATTCAATCTAGTAGGGAATGCTTATATGATTATTTAAGTGTTTTATCATAAAAAAGGTCGTGTTTCGATTAGTAGATTGCGTCAAAATTTTCGCAAAAGCTTAACTTCCTCAAGATTAGGTACATAATTATAATCAAACCTGTAAGGGCTCTTTTTTCAAAATCCATTGAGTAGTTTTTGCGTGAAAGAGTAACAAACATCCATCCATCCATGTGTGTGTGGGGGTGTGTTTATATGTTTGTTACTTCTTCACGCTCAAACGGCTGGATCAATTTTTGTAAAATTTTGTATGGAGGTAGCTGACACCCTGATTTAACATATAGGCTACTTTTTATCCAGATATTCCCACGGGATCAAAACTTATTCGGGTGAAACCGCGGGGCGCAGCTAGTACAAGATAATAAAACAACAGTATATACCCTAAAACGCAGAAATACAAACATAGTTATATCAATAAAGAAGATATACGAAATAGAAAACACTTAAAGAATATAGGACCCGGAAAACCGCAGTTGTAATGAATCTGTAAGATATTGGATTTTTCTGAACGGGATGTTTTACTTATACATACGAACCAATTATTTATTATTCTTATAACCGCAGTACATTTTGGTATGTTATGTTTTTTCGCAATGTTTGGTAGAATTGTACGTTGAGTGAAATAGGATAGTGTAGTTTCATTTTAGGAAAATAATATCCCGAATATGCGGATAAAGTTTATCGAGTAAAGCCTTGTAGCGGTATCTACAACGCCACATGCGAACAACGCGTCATACTGACGTCACGCAAGATCCTGCACCTCGCAAGCAGAGTTTACCGCGCAACTAGCATATATACAACGGCCCGAGATGAATCATTAGGCAGTTGTCCGCAAGACACAACACTCGTCTGGTTGGAGGATCCTACCTTTTCTATGGAGGATGAGTGAACTTTACACCCTGTTCCTCATACCTCTATAGTCTCATTCACACGATGCGAATAGCCTGTGAAGAAGCGAGAGCGTATGTTTTCAAGGAACAATACAAGTTGCACCATCTAAACAGTTTTTAGTATGTTGTTGTTCCAAAGGCAAGAAACTTGTATTGTGTAAATGGGGCCTGAAAATGTCAAAAAATAAAAGGAGAAAAATATTGTGAACACAGTCTTTTAAGAAATCCCCAAAGAAAACCCAAGGGATTAGATACCAGTAATACCGGTAGTGGAAATATCATCTTCATAAAAAATATAACGAAGAAATATAAACGCTAGAACGTAGAAACAAACGCCAAAAACTTCCTGACAACTCACTTCACTAAGGAGGTGAAACAATAGCTTCTGAGTCTTGTCTCACACACCAAACTTTAAGGCTACGTCCAGAGTGATGACACGATGACTAGGGAGGTGCGGGCGAGATTATGTGGCCACGACATGGCATCGCCACTTGCTATAGCGGGCAATAGACAGTAGAGGCTAAACCTGCTTCTACAGGGTAAAACAAAAGACGACCACTTGCTAACTACAGTCCTTTCACAGATATTTTAGCTCTCACAGCAGTAACCTAACAGCAACGTTATTGTAAAGACTATAAAGACCATTGTGATTTTGACAGTGATGCAAAATCCCATTGCCCATTGCCATTTGCCCATTGTGTCACCCTTTGTACAGTTTCTATAATATGTCTGTAATTTATATGGTGTACATAATAAAGAGTATTCTATTCTATTCTATTCTATTCTATCAAAGATAAAATAACTATTAAAAGGACTCAAACGCAGAGTACAAAAAAAATACGTGTTTTACAAATTTGAACTTTATTCGTTTTCAATCGTATCCAACTGAGGTGACATCCTAAACTCTCTAAGTCCGTCAACGAACCTAGGGATCCGTCCGAAAGTACTTCGAGGCTTTGGAGTGATACCTACTCCCAATTAATTAACTTTCTCGACCGGGCAAAACACAAGTAGACCTCTAAGAATACATCCTATGTTGGGGTTGGCTTTCAGTCTAACCGGATGCAGCTGAATACCAGTATTTTACATGTAGCGACTGCCTATCTGACCTCCACAACCCAGTTACTGGGTAATGCGATACCCCTTCAGACCCCTTGGTAAAACTGGTTGTCAGACTTTCGGGCTTTTGTCGACCCGTAACCAATTTCAAAGATCCTCAGACCTCTAAGAACACATTTTCTTGATTTATTTATTGTATTTTATTTATTTACATAAGTTTCGATCCCGTGGGAATATCGGGATAAAAAGTAGCCTATATGTTAATCCAGCGTGTCAGCTACCTCCATACAAAATTTTATCATAATTGGCCCGGCCGTTTGAGCGTGAAGTATCAAACATATAAACACACACACACACACCCCCACACTCACAAACTTTCGCCTTTATAATATTAGTGTGATTTTATCCTCACACTGAAAGATATCCTCATCCTTTCCTAGCCACTTCACTATGGACGCAAACGGCGGTTTCATATCTATCTATGCTATACTATTAATAAAGCTGAATAGTTTATTTGTTTGTTTGAATGCGCTCATCTCTGGAACTACCATAGGATTGAAAAAAATATTTTTGCATTTGATATCACGCTATGGCCCATAGGAGCCGAGAAAAAAGATAAAAGTCAGAGGGAACGCGAAGCGAAAATGACGTAATAGTGCGGGCGGGCGATGGTATGCCACTCGAGAGCCTTTTCTGTCAAATTTCTTTAATAGATTTTCAACTTTATCGCTAAAGCATAAGTTTCAAAGTTGATTGGGAAATTTTGACAGTTTCGGGTAGCTGATTTGCTGGCGTCTGTGCAATGTCGTGGGCAGAAGCCAGTTTTTAATATTTCGCGCCCGCTTCAGCACCCGCGCAATCTCCTCACCATAGACGAGGACTAACTATCTTAGAGCTAGTTTCAAAAGTTATACAGGAATATCAAGAGGAAACTTATCTTTGAGAAGCAAATTGAATGATAACATCATGTATGGAGTTCGCTTGAAAAGTTAGAGCGAGACTCTACACTACTGACCTAGCTTTAGAAAATTTTAAAGTCTGTATAGAACAAATTGACATCACGCTTGAATTCCCCAAAGGCTTGGGTAGAGTGTTAGTAACAGTGGGTACTGTAACTAATACTGTACCCAACCCTTTGGGGGAAATCACACATCGAAATGTCATACACGTGCAATTTCGTGCAACAAGTATAACACGGCAAATTGACACACTGTGTCTATTCGACGAACAATTACTTCCTAAATGTACATTACATAACTGTTCCTCATCTGCCTAGCCTTTTCCCAACTATGTTGGGGTCGGCTTCCAGTCTAACCGGATGCAGCTGAATACCAGTATTTTACATGGAGCGACTGCCTATCTGACCTCCACAACCCAGTTACTGGGTAATACGATACCCCTTGGTAAGACTGGTTGTCAGACTTTCGGGCTTCTGACTACCCGTAACGACTGTCAAAGATCCACGAATGACAGCCGGGACCAACGGCTTAACGTGCTTACATTACATAACTGTTACAAACGTTTAATTGTCCAATTAACACGCCCTTTGTTCCACAATCCTCTTAACTAACAAAACGGCGAACGCATTAACAGCAATCAAAAGAAATTAATATAAACGAATTATGGCCCAAGTTACGTTTGAAAGCCTCAAAATTAATTGTACCAGACGGAACAATGGCACAAACATTGATAAAACGATTTGATACTTTAAATCACGCGAGTTTAATAAATAATGGGCCAATTATTACGTGTTACTGTAATTACTTTTGTCGACACAATTTGTTTACATGTCGGTACCCAGTGTAACTTGGTCTGCAGGTATATTCTGTCAAAATCTCACCGAGAAAACTCAGGTGAAGTGAGTGGCAATCTAGCATCGAATGACAGCTCTCGGAACAGTCCGACAGTTGTCTTGTAGCGACAACAAAGTCAAAGCGACGGCACGGACGGCGCTGCTGCTCTGTGAGTCGCGGGTTCGATTCCCGCACGGAACAAACATTTGTATGACCTACAAGTAGTTGTTCCGGGTCTAGCTGTTTGTGTATGTGAGTTTAAATGTTTGTAAACGCACCCACAATACAGGAGAAATTAAAAAAAAAAAAAAAGTCCTCCAGACCGTATTTCGGCCACGGCGGCCAATCTCAACGGAGACTAGCCTTCGGCGCGGGAGATATTATAGTGCACTAGTGTGCGCGCAGACACAGGTGCACTCCCTCTTCCCTCACTCTCATAGTCCGATGGGACGGCAATCCGACGACCGGAGAGAGGTCAGGCGCAGGAACAACGGCTTAACGTGCTTTCCCACAACAGTTACGGTACCTGCCCTCACTGCCCCATCTCAAAAATTTACCCTTTAAAGACGCGCTACTTATAGAATTGAATTATTGTTTCTCTTATAAATTGTTTCTCTTGTTCATAAACTTAAACTAGAGTACAGCCCTATTTTTTTTTTAATTTCCTACTGAATGAGTGTAGATTTTGAAGTCGAGTTCTATAAGTTGCCATGATCCAAGCTAAACTGGTTAACACGTACGCATTATGTTGATATGTTAACGTGACATGTTAATTAGTAACACGCTATGGCGTGAAGTGAGACCGTGAACTAACATGATAAACCGTTTTTAAATTTGCTTATTTTCCTTTTTTTAACGCAATGAAAAACGGAGAAGTACTTGTCGGGCCACGCACAGTGTACGGTTCAGTAGTTGGTCTAAATGCGGTCGGGGAGACGTGAAAAATCCTAAGTAAAATGTCGTAATTCGAGTTTTGGCTCTCGCCTAATCCTCCTCCAATATTGGACCATCATAAACTGATTAAAAGGATATACAGGGTTATTGGTAAAACTCTTAAGAGGTCATTGTACTCGTCGTTAAGAACAACTTTTACTATGGGACCATACCTGAAATCGCGAAAAAAAAATCAGCTGTTCCCTACATTTTGACGAGTTATACGAACATAAATGTAGGGAACAGCTGATTTTTTTTTCGCGATTTCAGGAAATAGTGATAGGTACATGGTGCTCACATAATATGTATTTACAAAATAATTACAAATATAGTATAGGTCTCTAAATTTTACGAAATTTCTAGGAAAATCAAATTTCCTACAATTTAAGATTTTTTGATTATTTGATTTTTAGATCATGTAAGAAACGTCACTGTGCTAATTAATATTCAATAGACTTTATACCGGACACTGGCATTTTATTTACAACCTTCTCCAACCACGATATAAAAGGTTCCAACAAATGTATCACACACATAAGCCTTCCGGAATAAATTCTCTAAATGATGGTGAAAGCCGCATCAACATTCATTGAGTCATCATAATCCACGGAATAGATAAATTATCTATTCCGTGTCATAATCAGCCTATAAAGTTCCCACTGCTGGGACACAGGCCTCCTCTCACGAGAGGAAGTGGACTGTAATCTACCACGCGGGCCCAGTGCGGGTTGGTAGATGTCACTTGTCTTCGAATTTGTGGTTCTAGGACATGCCGGTTTCCTCACGATGTTTTCCTTCACAGTTTTGAGAGCAGTGGTGATGAAATAATTTACACAAAGTAAAGCACCTGCCTGGACTCGAACCTACGACCTACAGGTCGTCGTGTGACTCGTAAGTCACGGCCATTACCACTGGGCTACCACTGCTCTCCGTATTCATTGAGTAGTTTAAGTCCTGTATTAACTCAAGCATTACTTAAAACTAGTTTCAACCAATCAAATGGCTTGAAATGCTTAAATATTGAGTGACATTCTATAATAGGAGCCTAAAAGAACTAATCGGTCAAACGGCTGGACCAATTTTGATAAATTTTTGTATGGAGGTAGCTGACACCCTGGATTAACATATAGGCTACTTTTTATCCCAATATTCCCACGGGATCGACATTTTAGCGGGTGAAACTGTGGGTCGCAGCTAGTACAGCATAATTATAGTGTGCCACTGCAGGGCAAAGGCATGCCTTCCTTCCTCTCTCTCATGGGATTTGAGACAGGGAGAACCACAGACGGAATGCCATTATTATGCAAGTGAATTGCTGATCCGTAGGATTCGATTAATGGTTGCTACAAAATAGAATCATCATCTGCCTAGCCTTTTTCCAACTATGTTGGTATCGGCTTTCAGTCTAACCGGATGCAGCTGAATACACGTATTTTACATGGAGCGACTGCCTATCTGACCTCTACAATCCAATTACTAGGTAATACGATACCCCTTGGTAAGACTGGTTGTCAGACTTTCGGGCTTCTGACGACCCGTAACGACTGTCAAAGATCCACGAATGACAGCCGGGACCAACGGCTTAACGTATTTTCCGAGGCACGGAGAGTTCTTGATATGTAAAGACGGTCACCTATCCACGGGTCAACCGCGGCAAGCGTAGCTTAACCTGATCAATCGACCCGAGCGGCAGTTATTACTTGGCCACAAGCCTACCTATACATTATTCTTCATATTATTATACAGGAAATCATGGACATCGGCTCATAATCATGGATTCAGTACTTATATGATTACGGAACCCTAAGCGTTGAAAGTAATTAATAAAAATAAAACGTAGGTTATTAAAAAAAACCGGTCAAGTGCAAGTCGGACTTGCGCACCGAGGGTTCCGTACCTACTGTAGATATGTAACTAAAAATTAACGGTTTTCGGATGTTTTCCTTTACTTTTGCTACATGACATTGCTTCTTGCCAAATTTCATGATTCTTGGTCAACGGGAAGTGCCCAATACATTTTGATTCCCTTGAGAGTGTCGAAATATACGTTTTTTGCTGCATAAACGGCTGTATCTTTTTTTTACGTTAATTTAGAAATTTGATTTTTTCACAGCTTCAAGGGACTGTAGACCTGAGTATATGGTTTTAATCTCAACTCGATACCTCCACGTGTTCCCGAGATACAGGGTCTTGACAGACAGACAGACGGACAACAAAGTTAGATAAGACCTATCCTATCCTATAAGAGTTCCGTTTTTTACTTTTGAGGTACGGAACCCTAAAAAAAATACTATTTCAACAAAAGTGCAATAGCTTTTTTGGGCGTTTAGCATCATGTATGTACTGAATGAATCCACGGTAACAGCTTGTGTGTCTATTTTCCAGCTACCCTGTATATTTTTAACCGACTTCCAAAAAGGAGGAGGTTATAATGTTCGACTTTATTTTATTTAAGGAGATACTTATCGAACAAAAAATAAATGAAAAAGGTTTTATTTCAGACAAAGACCATTTGGTTAGTTACTATAGGTACCTACACACAAAATGATAACAAAAATTCAAATGACATAACGAAAAAAAAATTATATCAAACGGTATAGGTTCAAAGTTGAGATAAAACCCAAAATATATAGGACAACAAATATGCTAAATCAAGTAATACACTTCCTCTCACAAAAACCAGACACAAGATCCGTAATTCTGTGAAGTTGTAAGCTCGATAACTTAATATAGATAAAAGCATAAACTAGATCAGGCCCCCAATCACTCACTCACTGACATTGGCAAAAAAATGGCCTACCCCGTGGTCACGACTACACGCTCAAGCGACACGCGTCTTGCGACAGCGACTGCGGAAAAAACAAATGAAAGAAGTTGTTTAGAGCATGCCACGAGTCACCGCAACGTGACTTAGGCGCGGGCCATACAGAAGAGACGTGAGATAAGGACGGGAAGCACACGCAGACGTAGCGTCCATTTCATTACTCGTCACACAAAATGTATTAACGCGATCTGGAACAAAACATACAGAAAGGGATGTAGCTTTTCCGTCTGCGTCCTATTGTTTTATAATATAAGTACTAAAATGTCGAGAAGCGAACACGACGCAGACGCAGTGGAGTGCGAAGAGGGTTAGAGTGTGTACGTGGGGGGTGATCGTCAAAATCAAACAAAATATAAATGTCATAGCTCACAACGCACGGCACCGCAGCTTCCCGGAAATAAAGTGTCAAAGACAGTACAATATGAAGCGTTTTTGTCCCGTCCCGCTTCTCGCCCGTGCCGCGTCTGCGTCCCGTCCTCGTCACACGTCCCTATTGTGTGAGAAAAGAGAAAAAAAACCAGTGACGCGCGCGTGTGTATGTCGCTTGATGCAAGTCGCATCGCGAATCGCATCGCTCGAGGCCGTGAAAAGGGCCTTAAGGCGGCAAGGCCACGGTCCACGGACGTAGCCTTGGCTTTAGTTGTAATCCGATTTTATGGTTATTCTTATTCGTGAATATTCTGTACTTGATTATTTATTTCATAAACGTTGTTGGGTCATCATTCATGAGTATCATATATATTATGAACAGAGACATTTTGCTGTGTGTACTAATAATATATTTTGCTAATGAGATTTACGATTTGACGTTTACTGTATATGTAACTACTTTAATAATAATGCGCTGGTTCTTGGCGGTACAACAAAAGTATATAAAGGTAAAATATCAAAAGGTACAAAAAGCATAAACAAAAAGGAAGAAAAGACGTGTTGTTACATACTTCGTAGCACGACCATGAACGCATTCATTATAACTTTTGATGGTAGGTAATAAAATCCTTTATACTATTTTATACCACTAATTATAAATTTTATACCTCTAAATTTATTATCCTAGATATACAGGTCATGCTGGGAAGATTCCTTCCTAGCACGACCACACTAAAATTCCAGGTGGCATAAAAGTGGATGAAACGGGAGCATGCCTAAAATTTTTTAAGGAATCTTCCTAGCACGACCTATCTAGGATAATTGAGAGGTATAAAATTTCTAATTAGTGGTATAAAACAGTTCAAATTAAAAGGATTTTATTACCATCTAAAGCTATAATGCCAGCTAGAATTTTAGCGTGGTCGTGCTGGGAAGATTCCTTCCCAGCACGACCTGTATATCTAGGATAATTGAGAGGTATAAAATTTCTAATTAGTGGTATAAAATAGTATAAATTAAAAGGATTTTATTACCTACCATCAAAAGTTATAATGAATGCGTTCATGGTCGTGCTACGAAGTACAACACGTTTCTTCACGTCGTATTATTACGTGCTACGTGTCTCATCTGCCTAGCCGTTTTCCAACTATGTTGGGGTTGTCTTACAGTTTAATCGGATGCAGCTGAATAACAGACCTCCATAACACAGTTACTTGGTAACACGATTCCCCGTGTTATAAGACTGCAGTCTTATAACACGGGGAATCGTGTTACTTTCGGCTTTTTAACTACACGTAACGACTGTCAAGGATCTACAAATGACGGTCGGGACCACCGGCATACCGTGCTTTCCGAAGCATGGGGTATCTCGATATGAATTAGATGGTCACCCATTCACAGATAGACCTCGACAAACGTTGCTTAACTTTGATCAATCTAACCACGTGGCTGTTACTTAGTAAGCCACAAAACCCAAGAGCGCTTAGTTATTAACTGAAAATGAATAAAACAAAAAAAAAATCACCAATTTCTTCGCACATTGCTCCGAGTTATCTTTCATAAACAAAGCAATTTTTTTCTGAAACACTAAAAAAAGCCTTAAAAGCATTTTCCACGATTCCACATTGAACATAAACGGTTGGGATAAAAGAAAAAATACTTCCTTTATAGGTCAAGAGCGATGTCACGCTAGAGTCCGCTTTGAGTTTCGTAAAAAAATGAAAAAACCGGTAATTGCGCGGTAGGTACGTCTCTATTTGCATGAAGTCTTTTTACGATTGGGTGAGCGTCTGTTGGTTCCCGGAAATATTTAACGTTTATTCGTTTAATTTGGCGGAAAATTATGTGGACGTTAGATGTTATCGGTTTTTATTGAGATAGTGTTGTGTTTTATATGAATGTGTGTTTTAGGCATCTTTATTATGCTTTTTAACTGACTACGGCATAACAGAGAATAATTATGGACCTACATATTTCTTTGCTAAAATTCAGACGGCACGGTTGGCGCAGTGGTTAAGCGATTGACTGCTGCGCTGCGTGTCGCGGGTTCGATTCTCGCACGGAACAAATATTTGTATGAACTACAAGTAGTTGTTCCGGGTCTGGCTGTTTGTGTATGTGAGATTAAATGTTTGTAAACGCACCCACAATACAGGAGAAGTTCCTAGTGAGGGGCAACTTTAAAAAAAAAAAAACACTAATATTATAAATTCGAAAGTAACTCTGTCTGTCTGTCTGCATGTTACCTTTTCACGCCTAAACCACTGAACGGATTTCGATAAAATTTGGCAGAGAGATAGATTGCATCCCGGGGAAGGACATAGGATAGTTTTTATCCCGATATTCCCACGGGATGGACACTTATGCGGGTGAATCCGCGGGGCGCCGCTAGTAATAAATAAAATTAAGGAGTGATGTTGACTTCCTAAGTACCTAATTAATAAGGGTTTTCATGAAAATTCACACCACTGCCACTTTGACAAGAGGTTTTCCATTTCGACAAAGAATGTAAAATAGGTATATGATGACGTTCATCATTTGTTTCACTCATTCGGTCATCATTCAGTAAATTAAACAATCCTAAATACCTATAATGTTGATAAGAATCCAATGGATTTATATTGCGGGTTTTGTACAGACGCAAGCACATCAAGCTTCTACAATCTGTCAAATTTCTTTAATAGATTTTCAACTTTATCGCGAAAGTTTAACGTTCAAAGTTGAATGAGAAAATTTGACAGTTTCGGGTAGCTTGATGTGCTGCCGTCTGTACATCGAAAATTAAACAAACAAATAAATATTGTATTTAATAATAATAAGGACAGACATAGAAACTGCACCATTTTTTATTCCATGGCATAAAATCCATAATCGATACTACATACAAAATAAAGTGCAAATAATCAAAATAATTACGTTGCTGCAATCACTAGTTCCATCTGTCAAAAAACGGTTAACCTAGTGTAGTGTAGAAAATCCTTATTAAGGGCTTTCATAACCTAAAGCGCGGTCACTGTCGGACTGCATAGAAAAGAAAGAGAAGCGCGATGACACAACCCTGGTAAAATATGAAGCAATTATTTAAGGCGAAAGCGCCAGGGTAGCCCGCGAAATTAATTTTTTTTTAGGTTTTTTGCAATTTGCTGGTCAGTATTAAGTTGTACGTAGATTAAAATATGATTCGCGGTCGTAACAAATATGTATTTACAGAATTATAATCATTAAAGTCATCAACACAACTCTCTAAAACCATGTAATCCCCAAGAATGACTATTTCATGAAATCATGACATTTGGGGATTACATGGTCTTAGAGAGTTGTGTTGATGACTTTAATGATTATAATTCTGTTAATACATATTTGTTACGCCCGCGAATCATATTTTAATCAACGTACAACTTTATACTGACCAGATAAATTGCAAAAAACGTAAAAAAAAATGAATTTCGTGGGCTACCCTGGCGCTTTCGCCTTAATTACAAAAAATCTATTGTTTGGACTAAAAAATTAAAACACTAGTATTTTAGTATGTTGCTTTTAGAATAATCTGATAAAAAATCAGAGTGATGGTATGTATATTAGTATGGTTTTTATTGTAAAAAGAAAGTTTTTAGAGGTATCTTCATTATTTTTTTTATCGTATCAAATTAGTTGTATTCTGTTTTCAACACACTATCTACCTAGCATTTATATCCTGAAGAATATCACATATTTTTGTAATTTTGTTTACTGTAGTCGATAAAAGTATATGACTTTTATTGTTTTTATAAATTGCGTTTTTTGCTGTTAGGTCCTGTAAGCCCCATAAAAAATCTTAGTGAAGAACAAGAGACTTGTAAATGAACCTAATTTTAATTTAAATATAAAATCCAACCGAACCTTTAGTAGGTACCTATCTTTATGAATATTCATCACAATTTATTAAATGTCTACTGATTGCCTATTCACGATAATATGCCGCCATTTTATTTCCTTTTCATTAATTCTAAACAATCTTGGTCGGCTTCCGAATATTTGGTCTTTTGACCGAAAATCAACTAACGAGAGGCAGTTGTTTAGAATTTGTACTGATAAAATAATTATGTCACTTTGTTTTCAAAGAGAAGGGAATTTAATATTTGTAAGATGTTCCGTTGTTATTTTGATTTATTTATTTATTAGCAGCGCTCCACGGTTTCACCTGTATAAGTATCGATCCCGTGGGAATATCGGGATAAAAAGTCACTCGCGAATTATATTTTAATGTACATACAACCTGACACTGACCTGCAAATTGCAAAAAAAGTAAAAATATTTGAAATTCGCGGGTTACGTTAGCTCATTCATCTTATGTCGAAGTCGCAGCCAACTGGTTAAATTAGCCTCGCCTTTGGAAGTAGTGCTCGCCTCGCTTCGCTCTCTCGGCTCGTACGCGGTTTATCACAGTTCTAACCTAACCTAACCTAACCCATTTGGTAGGGGTGCTCTGGCATAATTACTGTGACCAATTTGACTCGCGCGTGATTGGTTGGTTACAGTTTCACAACCTAAACTACAGTGTGTCTTCATAATGTGCACATAACGAAATGAGGGAAACATAGCTTAATTTTATCGACGAAAAAAATATTTGAAAAATTAAAAAAATATTTAAAAGGATATTTACCTGCTAAGTATGGCGATTGCAAGGCCTTTCTTTAACAGTTGATAGGAAATGTTGTGATTGAGTTATAAACATGGTATTTTTACGTTTAGAAAATAATCTGATACGATGGAGAATAATTTAAAGTAATAAAAAAGGGTAGGGTAATTGTAAAATTTTATGAAAAAATATCAGATTTTGGTTAAAAAAAAAACATAATTCTCAATTGAGGGCGATTGTTTACACAGAGGGGTCACAGCAGCGAACAAGAATTTTAAAAATGTAACAATTTTTATTTTTTTATTTTTTAATTTTTTTTTTCCGTCGATAAAATTAAGGTTAGTATCCCTAATTTCGATATGTGCACATTACGAAGACTCACACTGTATAATTGAATATCATTCAGGCCGTTACTTGAACGGCCGCCGTTTAGTTAAAAGGCTAGGCGGTTAACTAAACGGCTAATTAAACCAGTTAGCTGCGACATATATATAGGTACCTGCTCCTACCTACCTTCTTTGCATGTAGGTATGTATATCTATGCCGATTATTTGTGCCCGACAAATAAGTACAGACGCCAGCACATCATGCTACCCGAAACTGTCAAATTTTCCCAATCAACTTTGAACCTTATGGTTTAGCGATAAAGTTAAACATCTATTATTTAAAGTTTGACAGATTGTAGTAGCTTGATGTGCTCACCAGATGGTGAGCTTGCTTAGTCGATGTATAGATATACATCGACTACATCGGACACCATCATCTGCCTAGCCTTTTCCCAACTATGTTGGGGTCGGCTTCCAGTCTAACCGAATGCAGCTGAGTACCAGTATTTTACATGGAGCGACTGCCTATCTGACCTCCGCAACCCAGTTACTGGGTGTAATATGATACCACTTGGTAAGACTGGTTGTCAGACTTTCGGGCTTCCGACTACGTAACGACTGTCAAAGATCTACGAATGACAGCCGGGACCAACGGCTTAACATGCTTTCCGAGGCACGGAGGGGTCACGGTATGTAAAGATGGTCACCCATCCACAGACCAACCGCGGCAAGCGTAGCTTAACCTGATTGATCGACCTGTGCGGCTGTTATTATTTAGCCACGGGCCCCTCTACATCGGACACCGTTAGAGCCAATCGACACAATCTGTTTGCACAACCGGCATCCAATACTGTAGCCAGAACCGAATCCCCAGTCTGCCGTACCTTCTTTAAAAATGCTAAATGCCCTTCTGACTGCCAACTGTAAATGTGATGTGTTTGCGGATGAATGGAGTAAAATTATGCGTAATGTCTTGTGTTCTAGAGGGGCCCGTGCCTAAATAATAACAGCCGCACAGGTCGATCGATCAGGTTAAGCTACGCTTGCCGCGGTTGCTCTGTGGGTGGGTGACCATCTTTCCATACCGTGAGCCCTCCGTGCCTCGGAAAGCACGTTGAGCCGTTGGTCCCTGCTGTCATTCGTGGATCTTTGACAGTCGTTACGGGTAGTCAGTTGCCCGAAAGTCTGACAACCAGTCTTACCAAGGGGTATCGTATTATCCAGTAACTGGGTTGTGGGGGTCCGTTAGGCTGTCGCTCCATGTAAAATACTGGTATTCAGCTGCATCCAGTTAGACTGGAAGCCGATCCCAATATAGTTGGGAAAAGGCTAGGCAGATGATGATGATATGTCTAGTGTTCTGTGAGAGAAAGTATGCAAGGGAGTCCATGTAATATTAATGGTTTCTATAATAATTAAATAATGTAATTTTTTATTGTAGATACCGTTTTAATTAACTAATATATAAATCACCCACTCAACATTCTCATTTATTTTAAAAGCACTAGCGGTATGTCGCTTCTAACAATAAAAGTAGTAGCATTTGATTGCTGTTTCAATGTTATAAGTTTTTTACAGCTTGAGAATGTCACTCGATTAACATTTCTGAATGAATTACTCGTAAAACTTTGACTGTAGTTTCTACATTTTATTTCCGTTTATAGTTTTATTCCTGCGCTTTCTCAGACCATCCACAGACTGTTCAGCTATAAAATACTTTTCCCCTTTTGTACCTACCTAACTATCGTTAAGGGGGAAGCGCCAGGGTAGCCAGCAAAATTCAAAGAATTCAAGTGTCGAACATTTTATACCAAATTATAGTGCCGGCCAGAAAAAAATTTACTACTCGTATTTTCTTATTGGACATAACATTTTGAGCATTTTTTACTATTACAGCGAAAGTCTAAAAACCCCTCGGCTGCTATTTGAAATTGAAAATGCCAAAAAAAATTTTTTTTAACAAGCGTTACGCATAACATTAAAAAAATACCAACTTTTAATTGAATTTAACACCCTAAACAATTAATTAATTAATTACAAAATTAAAGTATGATTTTTGGCATTTTCAATCTCAAATAGCAGCCACGGGGTTAATTTTAGACTTTCGTTGTAATAGTAAAAAATGCTAAAGAGGTCATTTCCCATAAGACAGCAGTACTTTTTTTTCTGGCCGGCACTTAAATAGAAAGAACAATGTATTTATTGACATTACAGCAAAATAAATGTGTACTTATGTAAATGGAAATTTTTGGGAACGAATTGAATGATGTCCTTTCTTTCATTTTTTGTAATTTGCAGGTCAGAGTCAGGTTGTATACAGTATTGAACAAACTATGATTCGCGAGCGTAAATCTCTATCTCGCTTCTTACGAAATTATAATTATTATAATCATCAATACAACCCCCTTTATATAATCCTATTGAATGACTTTTTTATGAAATAACAGTCAATAGGATTATAATATGAACTTACAGGGTTGTATTGATGATTTTAATGATTTTAACTCTGTAAAGTCATATTTGTTACGGTCGCGAGTCATACTCGTATGTTAATCAACATACAACCTGTCACTGCCCAGCAAATTGCAAAAAACGTAAGAAAAATTGAATTTCGCCGGCTACCTACCGCATCCCCCTTAAACCAAAAGGCATAAGAATTTAGGCACCTACCTGTGTGAGTTTGATCGTATAATGCACCGGTTGACGTCATCACGTCAACGCCGGCAGTCGCCGAAACCAGCGCTGGGGCTCTGTCTGGCATAGGGTCGTAGTATTACCTACGCTGAGCGATGGCCGTTTTGCGTGGATGTGACGCATATTTTCCCCCAACTTGTTATTTTTTGTGTTCTTTCTCAGCGTAATTTTTACTGCGAATTTTTATGCGTCTTTTCATTCTTTCTTTAGATTGATTTCTGAGCAAATGGACACCATAAGTCAATTTGCCGTTTTATAGCCATTTCATACAAATTTTAAATAGCAAATAAAAGGTAAATGACTTATAAACTAATTAACAGCTCTTTGTGTAACTGTACTTGTATGCCTGTGTGAAACTATAATTATGTGCGTCTTATTTTTAAACAGTGTGTGTGATGTTGTCTGTGGGGGTGTGTGTGTGGGTGTATGTGTGTGTGTGTGATATTTATTCATTTCATTTTCATAATTACTTTTCTCAATCCTAAAATTATTGATCTATGTCAGTCAGCTTTGACTACATTACTCCCAAAGGAGATACCAGCGATGAACACTGTAATCAGTAGATAGGCTCCCAGGACTCCTGGGAATACCTGTATAAAATACCTTTGAATAATTCATTTTAGTACCAGCTTTCGTATTAACTTTTAGATTTTGTCGGTGATCACGGTAATTTTACTCGGATCGGAGTATGTTTTTTAGCGATAGTAAGTATTGAAAATTGAAATGATACGCGACGTCTGCTCAGTACGAATATTTCTATACTCGCAGTGCCCCGCGGTTTCACCCGCATAAGTTTCGATCCTGTGGGAATATCGGTATAAAAAGTATCCTATGTGTATTATACTATCTGCATGCTAAATTTCATCCAAATCCGTTTAGTAGTTTTTGCGTGATAGGATGACAAAAATCCATCCATCCACCCTCACAAACGTTCGCGTTTATAATAATGATGATGATGATGATGAAGTAGAATAGGATAGGATAATGAGTAGGTGGTTTTTTTTTTTTTTTTTTGTAAATATAATAGTAGCAATTTTTCACAAACTGATAACTTCTTGTAGACAAGCTTTTCAAAACAAAAGCTTGTCTTCTTTATGTTTTCTTGTCTTGTGTCAAAAGTGGGGACCACTACGGGCCGCGCGGACTCAAAGCTTTTGCTATTAGGTATTTGCAAAGCGTCCCCATTATAGGAACTCACGTGGCTCAGCCTGAAGGAGCCGCGCGGCCCTACTGGGGACGCGGCTTTAGAAACTAGACGACACCCCAAACATCATGTTTCCATTCCGAAAAAACCAGTACTTCGGCGGTAACTGTCAATTGAGATACTTTTAAACTTCATGACTACACTGATACAAAAATAATTTTAGTCAAATCAAATACTTTATTTTATTTTTTTTATTTATTTTATACTTCAAGCACATAAATGTACAGAGGCGGACTTAATGCCATAGGCATTTTCTACCAGTCAACCTTTGGGTGATGCAGAGACAAACAGTGGTAGGTACCTACCTACCTAATCAGCCTATAATGTTCCCACTACTGGGACAAAGGCTTCCTTTCTGTGAGAGGGAGTGGGCTGTAATCTACCACGCGGGCCCAGTGCAGGTTGGAAGATGTCACATGTCTTCGATTTTTTGGTTCTAGGACATGCCGGTTTTCTCACAATGTTTTCCGTCACCGTTTTTGAGAGCAGTTGTGATGAAATAAATTTAAAAACAATGTGTTATAATAAATTACACAAAGTAAAGCGTCAGCCTGGGTTCGAACCTGCGACGTACAACTCGTAAGTCGTTACAACTGGGTCACCGCTGCTCTCTCATTTAGTATAAGGTCATCAAATAATATTGTCAGATACTATTTACATAACAGTCGGGCCATTGTGGTTGTTTGCTCGACCTAATAGGTCACGAAGTTCGGATTTAAGGGCACTTGTGTTTGGTGTAAGTTACAGGAGGAAAACCTTTTTTCTACTAATAGCCTCCCGACCGATTTCGGTCACGGTGGCCAATCTCAACGGAGACTAGCCAGGTACGCAGGAGATAATATAGTGCACAAGTGTGTGCGCAAACACGGGTGCACTCTCTGTTCCTTTACTCTCTTATTCCGCTGGCACGGCAATCCGACACGACCGGGAAGAGATTAAGCGTAGGACCAACGGCTTTACGTGCTTTCCGAGGCACGGGGGTATTAAACTTCTAACTTCCAAACATCAGGCTATTACGAAATTCCTAATGGAAAACCCAATAACACTTTGCCCGACCTGGGAATCGAACCCGGGACCCCACGCTCAGCAGTCGCACTTGCAACCACGGGACCAACGGGGCAGTCAAGTTATTCTTTTTCTACAACGATCAGTGTAATACAGCGGTGTACCTACATAATAAAATGTGAGATTACAAAACAATAATTATCATCATCTGCCTAGCCTTTTCCCAAGTATGTTGGGGTCGGCTTCCAGTCTAACCGGATGCAGCTAAATACCAATATTTTACATGGAGCGACTGCCTATCTGACCTCCACAATCCAGTTGTTGGGTAATACGATACCCCTTGGTAAGACTGGTTGTCAGACTTTCGGACTTCTGACGACCCGTAGCGATTGTCAAAGATCCACGAGTGACAGCCGAGACGTTAGTCCTGGCTGTCATTCGTGGACCTCGCAACACGCGGCTTAACATACTTTCCGAGACACGGAGGGTTCCTGGTATATAAACATGCCATGGTCACCCCTCCACAAAGCCTCTACAAAGTAATAATAGTTAATAACAAATTAATTATTTTTTAGATTTTAAGACACCGAATTCTGGATAGAATCAAGAGGATTATTTGAAGGTGATAAAAATCAGCGAGAAATCTGTCAAGATGTGAAGAATGAACAACCTAACGTTATCACGAAGAAAGGGAATCCCTAAACCACAACTCTGGTAAGATCTGTATGAAAACCAAGCGTGCCATTTTTGACTACCTACTATGACGTCACAAGCGCTATTTAGTGATGGAAAATCAAATCGATTCAAAGACGCCGCGCCACGTGCGTCATCCGTCATGCCCCACCCCGGGGCCTAGCGCTAGCGCTCACGTTCACCCAGCCAGCAGTACACAGGACTGAGCAAAGTGGCATGTTACGATTTTTGTACGTAAGCTGGTGCGATTTTTGGCACGCGAAGTAATTGCCAGCACATCAAGCTACCCGAAAGTGATTACTGATTGAAACTGATTACATGAATTATTAAACGGGAAACAAATTGGAAAGCACGTACTAAGTACAGCACTGTCACTGTCAAATTTTCCTAATCAACTTTGAACCTTATGCTTTAATACTAAAGTTGAAATCTATTAAATAAATTTGACAGATTGTGGTAGCTTGATGTGCTGATGTCTGTAGGTACCATAGGTACACCTCTGCTTAACCCACAGATATAAGAAAGCCTACAAGCTTAATATTACGTTATTTTATTGTTTGTTTCAGACCATAACAAAATCAAGCACCTTTGAGATACAGAAGTAAAAATACCAATATATAGTACCACAAAGGTTTTGTTAGCGCGAGGAGCAATAAAAGAGTGGACTGTATTTTAGGGGCAAGCAATGGTTTATTGCCGACCGTACTAACAAATGTATAACTTCCCGGACAAACAATTAATGATTAAGCGTATCGCCCGTCGCGGTGGAGTCCCTAAAGGCCTGCGCAGACCGGGACGGCATGCCGTCCGCGGCATGACAAGGGATTTTGCCGTCAGTCAGCGCACACTAGCCGCTTAGATACCGCGGCATTCCAGCGGCTTCCCCGCTTCTCTACCCCCGCCGCCTCACCCCGCGGTATGTCACAACGAGCGCCGGAGTCCTTGGCATGCCGTTGCCTACCATAGGACGCCACAGCAGCGGCATCCCGCCGCGGGAGCCCGTGGCGCGTCTTTCAATGCCGTGCAATGAAATCCCTTTCGATGCCACGGCATCATTTTAAAGCATAGCAATAATTTTATGTCGTATTTCTATATTGATTCGTTTGAATGTCCATTAGTAAAAATTTAAATCAACGGTACGCCCGAGCCCGTAAACGCGCCTGTGAACGTGAATGCCGCGAACCGGGCGTGCTGACTGACACGACGGCGTGCGTGTGAACAGCTTGAATGTTCGCCGACCTGGGGCGGGCTGCATGACGCGCAGCCCGCCAGGCAGCCCGCCGGGCTGCACGGCGTGCATGTGAACATAGCATTACACGCTCGTGAATGTGAATGTGCACGTTGAATGTCGAGTTGAACGCGCGCGTGTGAACATAGCATTAAAAGTGAGTGTTCATCGGGCCGAGCCGTGTCGTCGCCGCGCCGCGCAAAAATCTGATGTGGCTCCTCAATCCTTACGGACATCATCAGCTTTCCGATGACGTGTGATGTCTTGTGTTAGGTTCGATTCCCAACAGTTTTATATAAATTAAATTAAACCCACAATTCGCCTCGTCTCCCAACTTGTAACACATAAGGAACAAATCTCCAGAGCTGCTATTGTAGGTATCTATAAACTAATTGCGTGAAAGCACCTTCGCCAGATTACAGGCAGATGATTAAGATCTTACTTACTTAAAGGAACGTGATTTTATTACGTGTTGAGTGACGGTCGATGTGATGTGAGATTTTTTGGCTTTTTAGCCGATTCGCACAAATTTACTCGCTTGATTATTGCGAATCGTCATTTTTAAAGATTTTTTTTTTCTAAAAAATGTGCCAATTAGTACGAGTCGCCTATTACAATGAAGTTAGGAAAAAAACGAAAGTAGACATTTTACAAAATTTTTTTTATTGTCGACTGATAAGCCATTTTTTGGACTTCATCTTTCGTGAATACAGTGCAATTATGAGAGCATGAGATATTCAAGGTTGGTTTCTAGAAAATAGGAAGAAAGAAAAATAGATATATTTTCACAGAAACATGTGCATACAAAAAGATAATTATCTCGAGTACTTAATAAGAAAAATGCAAACAAAATAGATCTACATTATAATCACGAGCACAAAACAGAAATAATCGGCAGCTGCACGTCGTGGCTGTGACAAGAAGGCTTCCACTTCTACGTTGTCAGCTGTACCTCTGGTATTGCAGATGTCCATACACGCCGATTACTATCACTTTCGTCAGGTTGCATGCTTTCTAAATTGCTACCAAATGTTGAAAAATGGCCAAACACTATCTTCTTTTACATATGGCCTAAGATTAACGTACGCAGTACGTACGTTTACAAAGACAACGCACCACAAAGCAGAACTTTTTCTAAAACCTCATGTAACAGACAGCCTCAATTCTTTTTACTGTCTACAAATTTATGTTCCATTTAATACAATATTCTGGAACAAAGACTGTAGACAACTAAATTAATTCTTGTCAATGTAAACATCTTTTTGAGGCTGACTGTAGCTACTGTACCGAAAAGGCTGATTTAAATAATTTGCATTTGTTATGTTAAGTAGGGAGTTAAGTCCTTGCTTACTTACGATCGTTTGAATAGAAACTTGACGTCTACGTGCGACGTGCCACTTCACAATGAAAAGCTGACACTTGTACTGATATTTGGCCACAACTTGCTACTTGAACTAAAGTCGCTACTTCAACTTAGCCTATTGCAGTTCACTGCTGGACATAGGCCTCTTCCAGGCCGCGGCACAAGATCTTGTCCACCGCGCCATCCAGTCAGCCCCAGCCGCCTTCTTAAGGTCGTCAGTCCATCTAGCTGTTTCTGCCCCAGCCTCCTTCTTTTAAGGTCGATCCATCGAGCTGAGAGACGTACCACGTTAGACCACACTACGCTTGCCGATTGGAGCGAGCTTTGCTCGGAGTCTCTTTGAAGGAAAATCAGGAATAAAATTATCCGGAAAAGAACCGGAGTTGCCGACATAGCTTGCAGAATAAGCAAACTGAAGTGGCAGTGGGCTGGCCATGTTTGTCGAAGGACCGATGGCCGGTGGAGCAGACGAGTCCTGGAGTGGAGACCGCGTATCGGCAAGCGTAGGGTGGGATGCCCCCCAGCTAGATGGACGGACGACCTAAAGAAGGTGGCTGAGGTAAACTGGATGCGGAAGGCGGAGGACAGGGTACTGTGGCGCAGTCTGGCAGAGGCCTATGTCCAGCAGTGGACTGCGACAGCTAAGTTGATTAACGCTTGCCGATACGCGGTCTCCACTCCAGCTGACCTCATCCATCTACCTAGCCTTTTCCCAACTATGTTGGGGTCGGCTTCCAGTCTAACCGGATGCAGCTGAATACCAGTATTTTACATGGAGCGACTGCCTATCTGACTTCCACAACCCAGTTACTTGGTAATACGATAACCCTTGGTAAGACTGGTTGTCAGACTTTCGGGCTTCCGTAACGACTGCCAAAGATGGGGAACAATGGCTTAACGTGCTTTCCGAGGCATGGGGGATCTTGGTATTGTGATGATGGCCACCCATCCACGGACCAACCGCGGCAAGCGTAGCTTAACCTGATCGATCGACCCGTGCGGCTGTTATTACTTAGCCACAAGCAGAGGGGCTTGTGGCTAAGTAATAACAGCCGACCTATTCTGTGACAATCGCAACGTTAAAACTTGGGTGAAGTGAGCTAACAATAGTGTCAATCCCTAATATCAGGTGGCGTGACAGCTCATTTCAAGCTCTCGTCACCTAAGTTTTCACGTGAGATTTTTACAGAATAGCACCGCTAGACTCGTTTGCTCCACAGGTCATCGCTGCTTCGACAAACTCGCTACTTAGCTAATGCAATTTCTGTATTTTTGTTGCCATAAATGTCGCTTACTTTGCTTCACGTCAGCAACAAAATCCTACATCAATTCCTTAAACTTTATCGACGAAACAATAAAAAATTAAATTAAAAATTTAAAAAACCCCCGACAAAAATAAAATTGAGGAATCCCTACAAAAAGCATGAAATAAAAAAATAAATTTAAAAAAATCTTATGGAAGTCGGGGGACCGTTCTGTGGAACACCTTCTATTCTAAGGTCCCCCGACTTCCATAAGATTTTTTTAAATTTATTTTTTTATTTCATGCTTTTTGTAGGGATTCCTCAATTTTATTTTTGTCGGGGGTTTTTTAAATTTTTAATTTAATTTTTTATTTCATTCTTTTTGTAGGGACTCCTTAATTTTTGTATTTCATTTCTTTTATTTTCTTCCGTTTTAAGATTCTGGTAATTTGGTGTTTAATCAGGTTTTTTATCCGTCAAAAAATATTGATTAATGCAATGTTGAAGAATAATTTTTAAGACCAAACAGATTTTTTGTTTTATTATATTTTTCAAATTTTTAGTTTTCATTTCGTTAGGTAGTTAATATTCCTCATTCCCTTTCAATATAGTGTAAATTATTCTACTTGTCAAGCCCTTGCATTTGATACCTATATTGAAGGAGTTGTGAAAAAAAATGTAATTCGCCATTTTGTGGTGGCGGCCATCTTGGATTTGAAATTTTTAATAGTGTATAGTATTCTACTAGTCAAGCCCTTTCATTTGATACCCATATTGAGGGAGTTGAGAAAAAAAAAATGTAATTCGCCACTTTGTTGTGGCGGCCATCTTGGATTTCAAATTTGTTATAGTGTATAGTATTCTACTATTGAAGCCCTTTCATTTGATACCCATATTGAGGGAATTGTGAAAAAATATGTTATCCGCCATTTTGTAGCGGCGGCCATCTTGGACCGATTTTCATCAAACATAGCTAAGAACACTCCCGACTAATACACCTTTCAAACAAAAAAACTAAATCAAAATCGGTTCATCCGTTCGGGAGCTACGATGCCACAGACAGACACACACACACACACACACACACACACACACACACACACACACACACACACACAGACACGTTAAACTTATAACACCCCGTCGTTTTTGCGTCGGGGGTTAAAAACACAACTCGACGTAACAAATTGAATACTACTTCACAGGCTAGCTAGAAATAAACCTAATACAAATCCAACTATCCGTCTGTCTGCAACGTAGCTCAGTTCAGTCTGAGTCGAAACAATCCAGGCAAAACAATACGTGTTTCTATTCTGCCGAACTGTACGGGACTGGTATTCATTTACGTGCACTTTTTAGGGTTCCGTATGACATGTGTAAGCTGGTGATTTTATTTGTGGGCGTTTGTTCTCCATGTCCCGCGATGCCAAAGGTCGTAGGTTCCCTTTATAAAACTTCGTCTGCTACAGAAAATAGGTTTGCGAAAAAGACATAGTTCAGTTACACGTTTGCTTATTGATTGGGGAATCCCCGCGGTACTTAAAAGAAAAGCTTGATGCTATTTTTTTTTTATAAATATATATGAAAATGTGAATGAAAAAGCTTTTGGAGGTGTCTGCCTTAACCTGCGAGTATTACTGGCGTTATGTTATATTATTTTGAACAAACTTTTTAAAACCTATTTCTAATGCACAGCCAGTGGTGCAAAATATTTTATTTACGCTTGTAACTTTGATTTCGAATATTGGCAACATTCCAGTTCAGTCTGTTCCTCTTCCGGTGTCATGCCGCGATAAAAACTTAAAAGGTTGCTTATTATTTACTCTTGGGTCATTGATATTGAGGAAACTTCGTAACTGAAATTGCTTTTAGTAAAATTTTCTTTAATATTTATGTGTTATAAATATTATTAAAGAATATTTGACTACAAGCAATTTAGCTTATTTATAAACTGAATAAGGTAGGTAGTTAAAAAAATGGAAAAGTTGCCCGGAATATTGGAAAAATCGGGATAAATTTACAGAGCTTTTTATGCGGGAATTGAATTTTGAGCAGGGCAACGCCTGTCGTGTCAGCTAGTTAGGTATAAAAGAGTGTCCATGGGGTTTCTTGCCCGGTTATTCGTATTCGCATTTACATTCGTTTTAAGAGGGTGCATCCTGACAGTTTGCAACGTCGCTTAGAGCTCTCAGATATTATGCTGTTTTGATTAATTTACCAGGTAGTATAAGGGGTTGGTACTTGGTGTCCAAACTCCACGTCCGAACTCGTATTGTGAGTATGGATTTTTTTGTATTACTAAATGAGATTATAAAATATTGAGAAGAATTACAATAATTAATATCGAGACACTGAATATGCATGGCATGCGGTGCAAGATGGGAGGTGAGCCATTGTCTGTGGAGAGACGCCGTATAGACACCGGAGGTCGAACCCCCCGTTGAGGAGGTTGTCCTTGCTGCGGCTGCGGCCTTGACCTAATCACTTTGCAGCTAACAGTATCCGCGTTGCTGAATTTTGGGCAAAACAAATTTTAAAAATTACTTTTGTGTTATTTTTTCCATCGACACGCTAAGGAGAAGACTGAATATCCAATTATCCATACTAATATTATAAATTCGAAAGTAACTCTGTCTGTCTCTCTGTCTGTCTGTATGTTACCTTTTCACGCCTAAACCACTGAACGGATTTCGATAAATTTGGCAGCGAAATAGATTGCATCCCGGGGAAGGATATAGGATAGTTTTTATCCCGATATTCCCACGGGATCGACACTTATGACAGAAAAAGATGACCTTAATTTATCGGAAAGTACGCGATTTAAAATAACATTTTTCCTATACGGAACCCCTTATTAAACCCAACGTGCACTCCCAGCGTTTTTCCAACATTTAGGGAAACAATTCCCATTTCGTATTTAAATTACGTAACGACGCATCCGTACCGGTGGCTGCGAAAATTTCGGTCAGAATTGTTACAACTTTCAGCTTAAATGGTCAGTTTTACAATGATTACATTGTACTTTATTGCTTTCTGTTTAATGTCTGTTTTGGCTTAAGGTGAATGCGCAGTGGTAAACCTCGAAATCCAAATTTTCTTACATTTTTTTTTGCAATTTGCAGGTAAGTGTCAGGTTCTATCTTGATCAAAATATGATTCGCGACTATAATAGATATCTATTTACAGAATTAAAGTCATTAATATATCTCTTTAATTTCATTTTGTCATCACATAATTGCAATGTCATGAATGACACAATGCTAAAATTAAATGCTTCTTTTAGAAACCTTTGTCGTAATATGAATCGAAATTAGATTAGGTTAGAAGATATTAATGTTGTTGATCTAAAATAAAGAGCATTAAAGGCTATTCTTGTTTGTCCATATTAATCATCATTAATAATGGACAGACTATAATATAGCCTAATTTGTGACGTTGCTAAATTACACAAGGAAGTCAACCAAAAAATAAACGGACCAAGAAAAGTTTGCAAGCAAAAATGTGCCTTAGAAACTGTACATCAGCGTATAAGAAAAATAACACCCCAGTTATGATGTAGGCAATAACTCCTGAACACTTTGTTGTGGGTGAAAAATGAACGAGTTTTAGCCTCCTCTAGTTTTATATTTTGAGGCTCACACGTTGTAGGAGTTTTCCTAGGAAAGATTTTTTTTTATTTATTTTTAGTGGCGGCAAGGGAGACGTTATGTGATGTAACGGAGTTAGGAACTTGAGTTTTTATGTTGACTTGTATATACAGCGAAGTGTGAATGTTTCAAGGAGTACCTGATATACAATGTGGAGACAAAAATACGACATTAAATGAAAACACTGGCATTAGAGAATTTTGGAACTATCAAAAATATTCTAGCATCGAAATAAGAATAGTAATTTTTTTCAAACAAAGTGACAGGCCGACTAATGGATTTTGCCAATCTTTGACTAGCTATTCATAGTGACTAAACTATTGGACATACAAATTTGATTAAATTTTCGTATGCAGACTGGGAACGGTATTAGACATTCGCAGTTTAATTTACTGTCGTATTTATCGTCTCCGCATTAAGAGCGCTTGCCGTACGGCATTTCATACAAACTTTCAAGCCCGTGTTTTTCGAAATGAATGAGCCGATTTTAATGATACTTCATACGCATAATAAGGTCTAAAAAGTTACTTACCAAGGGGTATCGTATTACCCAGTAACTGGGTTGCGGAGGTCAGATATGTAGTCGCTCCATATAAAATACTGGTATTCAGCTGCATCCGGTTACACTGGAAGCCGACCCCAACATAGTTGGCAAAAGGCGGCAGATGAGGACCCACGCTCAGCAGTCGCATTTGCCACCAGAAGACCAACGGGGCAGTTAGATAAAAATCAGAGGTAAAATAACTGTTGAAGGACTGACACACCACCACCACACCACCACCACATGACAAAAGACCACCTCAGACATCGATCTACATGGTCTTCATTTAACCTGACCAAGATTATGTCTGGACTTTAAAAGAGACTGTGACCTCTGAGTTTGTTTCGGCCTTTCTTCTCAGAGTAGTCAGATAGGAAACGCCGACTTCATCTAGTTTAAAAAAAAAAACATGATTGACGTGTAAAAGTGTTTGTTACAAACCTACTTACAAATAAATCATTTCATTTCACAGTGTACACACAGCTTCATTACCTAATACTGAGCCTACTATGGTCAGGTAATCGAACTAACCAGAAAATATCGATTATCGATATGTCAATATTGCCTTGAGGTCAGCTTGCACTCGCTGTGTATCAATATCAAAATTAGGCTCGAATTTGACTTGCAAGACCTCAAGAATTAACTAGGCAGATGATAATGAGCCTATACTAATTTTGTTATGCCTGACGAAAGGTGTCTGACTGACTCCGATTGCGCTGGGGTTGCTGAAGTGTCACTACATAACCAAATTCAAATTTATTTATTTTATTTTATTTCTTAAGAAAACTTACAGCTAGGATACAGATAGTTGACAGTTAGTGATAGAAGGCCAATTAAAAGTTTTCACTGACAATACTAGGGTAGCACAAGAAACAGTAGACAGGTAAGCGAAAGAAAGAATAGTAAGCACTCGGAGAGAATTAAGAAAAGACTAGGTGTTAATGATCTTCAAAGAAGTTTTTACAGAGTTTTTTTTTTTGTTTAGGAATTATTTGTACACATAGGTGAAATGTAGTGACATGATGGATAAAATAATAAGATATGTTGTGTCACTATGTGCTGCCTTGCAAGGCATAAAAATATTGCTTACACAGTAGGTAATGGATGTACAGGTAGGCCTATGTAATTATAGATTACTGCTAAATAACAGTATTAAATCTCCAGCAATACGATGACGGCAGCGATTGACTGCTGCGCTGCGTGTCGCGGGTTCGATTCCCGCACGGAACAAATATTTGTATGACCTACAAGTAGTTGTTCCGGGTCTGGCTGTTTGTGTATGTGAGTTTAAATGTTTGTAAACGCACCCACGATACAGGAGAAATTCCTAGTGTGGGGCAACGTTTTAAAAAAAAAAAATAAATAAAATATAAACAAAGAAAATAGTACAAAATTATGGTAACTAAGTAATAAACTAAACTTATTAACTAAAGTAAGAAAGTAGGTACTTAATTAATAAATATGAGAAAATGGTAGCACAGATTTTATATTTCTTCTAAATATTCATTTATGTTGTAATATGCTTTTTGTATCAGAAATTTATATATATATATATAATGTTCCCACTGCTGGGACACAGGCCTCCTCTCAGTGGGAAGCAGGGTATCGTCTTAATTCTTATTATTATTCCACTACTTCATCATCTGCGTAGCCTTTTCCCAACTATGTTGGGGTCGGCATCTAATCTAACCGGATGCAGCTGAATACCGGTGTTTTACATAGAGCGACTGCCTATCTGACCAAAACAACCCCGTTACTGGGTAATACGATACCCCTTGGTAAGACTGGTTGTCAGATTTTCGGGCTTCTGGCGGCCCTTAACGACTGTCAAAGATCCACAAATAACAGCTAGGACCAACGGCTGTAAAGATCAATCCAAGAACCCATCCAAGGACCAAGCGACTTGCGGTGCCTTTGTGTCGCGCAGGATTCGCGTCGCGTGTCGCGCCTATTTGTAGGAGCCTTAATTCCACAAAACCGAATAAAATAACTCATTAATCACGAACACAGGAGCGTATCACCACAAACTCAAGCAAACTCAATTGGAATAATCTTTTAGTAGTACCTACATAAATACAGAACCTCGTTTCGTCGAAAGGAATAGAGCCATGCAATGTAAGCTGTACTAACAAAGTTGGCGGACGAACAAGTTTCGACCATCACTAGTTAGTGGATCCTTAATTATATTAAAGGTAGCCTGAGGTGTGAATGTGAGCGGGAACAGCTGGTATCACTATAAGTGCATTACAGTCCAAGAAGCTTATAGATAAAAGTGGAGGTAACACTCTAAATACCTAAGTGAAGACTACTGTGGCCGGACCTCTCTTTCTGAATACATACATATGACAAAGGAAACATGTATCACTGTCTCGTTCTTATTATGTGTGTATTTAAAAAGAGAGTGTCCGACCACAGTCGTCTTACTTAGGTATTTAGAGTGTTGCCTCCACTTTTATCTATAGGGTTCTTGTCACAGACTGAGTGCGCTTATTCGGTTATGGTACGGTTTTCAGCCGGCACGTCACACTGATACGGTTTTCGGTTACGTTTGAAATCACCGTCTCCGGTTAGTTTTTCTGGTGCCGTTGGTGTTCCACATCGAATCTGTAGTGTTATCCATACTAATATTATAAATGCGAAAGTGTGTCTCAATTTAGATGAAATTTGTAATAAATAATTTGAGTTCCGGGAAAGGACAAAGGATATTTTTATCCCGAAATTTCCACGGGATCGACACGTATGCGGGTGAAACCGCGAAGCGCTGCTAATAAGCAATTTTAGTCTAATTTAAATTTTTTACGTGATAATTATTTTAAAACTTGAAATAGTGTTGATTGTATGTACAGACGCCAGCACATCAAGCTACCCGAAACTGTCAAATTTTCCCAATTAATTTTGAACCTTATGATTTAGCGATAAAGTTGAAAATCTATTAAAGAAATTTGACAGATTGTAGTAGCTTGTTGTGCTGGCATCTGTACTAATACACCGCTAAACGGGACCATATAAGATTGGGCTGAAGACCTTCAAACAGCGGAGGGTCCTGCTGGATAATAATTTAAGATTTCGCTGTAGCACTTTTTTTTTTTATATTAAGCACTTAAGGTACTATTTTTTAACCGACTTCAAAAAAGGAGGAGGTTTCTCAATTCGACCGTATATATTTTTTTTTTTACTTAAACGATTCGGTAGGTACTAAATACTACGCACGTTAAACTTTAGCTTTCAATCGGATTAAACGTAGGGTCCTGCTGCGTATACCGACATGGGGGGGTCTCGGTATGTAAAGATGGTTGGCCGCGGTTGGTCTGTAGATGGGTGCATCCACAGACCAACTGCGGCAAGCGTAGCTTAACCTGATCGATCGACCTGTGCGGCTGTTATTATTTAGCCACGGGCCCCGCCACACTAGACCCCATACATAAGTAAGCCAAATACAATAAAGTACTTACCTAATTAGTTCTACGTAAATCAAAATAATAAAACGAAGTTATTTGTAATCAAAAAGTATTTATTTACTTTGTTACCTAATTCAAACATTCTAAGTACACTGTTTTAAACATTTTAATCAAACGCTAATGCGTTTACCTACTAATTTCAGATGACAAAGACACGGTCCGATTTTAGTTGATCAACTGCTAAGTTGAAAGCGATTTGTACCACCTGAACAGACTTTCAATCAAACTGAATTAAAAATTCAAATTAATTTGACTAAAATCGAACCATGTGAACTCGGTATAACTTATTCAATATCAAATTCAATATTCCTTAATTATTATCTAACATAAATGCAACAAAACATAATCATCACCAAGTATTTGAAATAATTATAAATCTTAAACTATTTTACAGTCACGAGCAAAAGTATGTATACACTTGGTTTTATTCAAAGGCGATTTTCTCCTTTATTTTTGAATAAAATTTTGTACTATTAGGAACATAGTATATTTTCTAATCTAACCAATAGGTTTATGTAAAGTGTCGTATTTCAACGTTGCATTCGTTATTTCGTGAAAAAATCGCAATTGAAAGTTGCCAAGTGTTGATATATTAGTGCTCGTGACTGTACGGTAATCAACATGTTCCATCTTAACTTTTACTTTTTCGCTTCTAAAGTCTCGGGCGCAGGTTTATTTTTCAAATAAGGCGGGGTAATCCACGTCATTCTTGTCCTGAATCGGTAATTAAAGAACTCATTAAAAGGAATGCCAACGAATGGTTCTTTATTATACAATCTGGTAAACGGTTTTTCAGTAGTATTCAATTTGTATTGCACGATATGGCAACTCTGCTCCCAATAAGTGTCTTGCATCATAACCATCCAATTCTTTATCTCATTCAAAACCTCCTCCTTGTCTTGTTCAAAGACATTATTAAGATAGCTTACTTGTTCTACTGGCACATTCACTTCAGGAAAAATTGCGTAAACCATCTGGAAAATATTTTTATAAAAAGTTATCAGGTTTGGCACAAGTACTCTCTCCGGGTAACCAAATTCGGTAAATAGTTTCATTAAATCCAAACCTAGTTCTTCACAAGTCTCGAAGAGTGGTCTTAAAATAACGAAGTTTGTCGCATCTTCCTTAAGAATTAATAGAAAACTCACTCTACTAGAGTTTGAAAACAGAGACTTGTCTCTGATGATGTTCATCCGCCATACACCTCTGGTTGATATCACCTTTTCAACAATTTGTATCTCAGCTGGATTCTGGTTTTCAACTTTGACCGAATTACAGACGTTGCACGATTCGACCATCCAACTCGCACAAATTATTGGCACTGAGTATACCTTTGTGAAATTTTCATACGTGGCAGATGCGTTGCCATGGTTACAGGCAACGTGTGCCTCCAACAAAACATCGAAAGCATCTTCAACAGGAAGAACTTCTAAATATTGCACTCGTGGTGAGGTGGTCCCTGAAACGGCACGTAAGTTCCTTTTTACATACAGCTTGTATTCGCCATCCGCAATTTCAACAACAAAATTTTCTTCTTCACTAGGGTTCTTAGCAGTCAGTTTAATTTTCTCTTCTATTCCCTGCCTGCTGCTCAGAGGTTCTTTTAACAATAATTCTATATTTAGTTCTACTCGGTCGAAGTAATTTACTTTTACTTGGTCGTAGTTAACCGCCATTTTGTGATACGTAAGCACAGCGCGGAGACGGGAACAATAACAATTAGCAATCGCGGGCGACGCGGCAAACATGCGCAGCGGTCGCGAGGGCACTGAAGGTGGGGAAGTGCGCGCGCGGGGTACAGAACGCGACGCGCTGCGCGTGCGTGACAGAGATAAGAATGTTTGCTTGTCTGACGAGACTAGCCGACGCGACGGGTGACGCGACGGTGACGCCGAAGCACTGTGCCGAAGCTATGGCCATTGACCGCGGTAGGTAAGTATCATGGTAATAATTATTATTATCGCATAGCGAAAGTTGTCTTGTCGATTTATAAATAACTATACTTTTACTGCTGAAATATAAGTTCGCACGTAAGATTAAGACTAGTACTTAGTCATTTCATTTTCAAATATCTTTATTTACTAATGGAACAATAAACAAAATGCACTTATCCTAAGTTACATTAACTCATTATTTATGCACTTTATGAAGCTAGTGATTCATCTTTCAAAGCTTATGACAGATATTATGTAGTTTTAAGTTTAACTGCTTACAACATACACTTTACACACAATAACCATGGGTACATGATGACATTATACAAATTATTTAGTTAATATTTACTGATTGCAAGATATAACAACTGATCGCACGGTGTATTTAAATAAGCAACCGTGCGACCAGTCAATGATCAGCGGACGGAGCCTCCCTGCCGCCCGCGCTCCGGTGTATCTGCGGCCGGGGCCGGGGCGGTAGCGAGCCTCTCGGGGGTCATGCCACTGGTCGCTCGCGCCTCGGGTCACTTTGGTGGAGGGAACAAAAGGTAGTGATGCGGTAGACGGTAGGTAGGTGCCGTATCCATCGATATTGTTGTACTTAATCCTTTGAAATTAACGGGTTAGTAGTTTTAATTTTGTTTTTTTTTTTTATATAATCTTGATGATATTTTAATTACGTGATTGATTATTAAGGGAAGTTTAAGTAGTAAACCTAATAGTCTTGCTTATTATTCAAACTCTAGTTTAATCTAATTTAAGTACTTAATTGAGTAGGTACCTACTTCAATCGGAATTATAATTATTTAGGTAGTTAATGTACCTATGTTGAAGTTTTTATTTTCCTTGAAAATAGCTTAAACCTAGTACTTTCGTACTAACATAGATAATTAAAGAATAAAAATGAAACAATAAAATCATTAGACGCAAGTAATATGTGTAAGTTTGGGTAATAAGTATTTAGTAACTCACATTATTTATTATTTTAGGTCTACCAACAACTGCTTACACTATTAACATCTTCAAAAAAACATGCATTTAAAAATTAGTAAGTATAGTACAAAGTCAGTCACTTATACAATCAGCCTATAACGTTTCCACTGCTGGGACACAGGCCTCCTTTCAGTGAGAAGAAGTGGGCCGTAATCCACCACGCGGGCCCAGTGCGGGTTCGTAGATGTCTATGTATGTGATGTATTTCATTACCACTGCTCTCAAAACGGTGAAGGAAAACATAGTGAGGAAACCGGCATGTCCTAGAACCAAAAATTCGAAGAACTGTGACATCTACCAACCTGCACTGGGCACGCCTGGTGGATTAAAGCCCACTCCCTCTCAACGCGAGGAGGCCTGTGTAAACAATGGAAAATAAATAGTACCTATGTGCTAAATTACTTTAGATAAGTAGTAAGTGGACCTTACAAGGTGGACCGACGACCTTGTGAAGGCCGCAGGAACCCGTTGGATGCGAGAAGCAAAGAACCGGTCGAAGTGGAAGTGCTTGGGGGAGGCCTATGTCCAGCAGTGGACGTCTTTTGGCTGAAATGATGAAGTAGTAAGTAAACATTCCATACAATTACAATGTCTACTGACACCATGTAGACATTGTAATTGTATGGAATGTTTACAATTTTCATTTCAATAATTAATTAGGTAAGTGTGTCGACACCCTTGCGCCGTCCCATCTTCCAAGCACGGTGAGCTGTGCTGGGGCGGCTGCTGCAGGTGCGGAAACCTCAAGCGGCGCAAATACTCCAATTTTTTGGAACTTATATGTTTGATCCGGTTGGGGTAGAAACTCTAGGGCTATGGGGCCCGAGTGCCCACTTAGTATTTCGAGACATCGCCAAGCGGTTGGTCGACTCTTCACGTGACCAGAGGGCTGGCTTATTTTTTGGCCAAAGAATACTTGCCATACAACGTGGCAATGATGCCAGTCTTTTGGGCACGTTTCCTATTGACAGCGATGCGGATGAATTTTTTAATGATTTTTTCCCCTCCTTTTTATATACTTGAACATATTATTATTTTTATTACAACTTGTTCCTCAAAATGTAAAAGCACAGGGCTGTTTAGATTTTTTTTTTTTATTTAGGTAAGTAAATGATTTAGGTACCTACAATTTGTCAACAAACGTCACGGCCTCCAAAACGTAGGTAACACATTCAGACCACACCAAACAGAGTGTCCACACGTTCATCCTAAATGTTCCAAACTTGCTGAAACCGCAGTTCAATCAGTGAAGAAGTACTTGTCCCGGTTTTCACGTGGTCACCCGTATGCGGGAATAGGCGGGTGACATTTTGTCGTGTTGGACGTCGTGTTGGAGATAACATTGCTTCTTTTGTTAAGTTTTCCTAGGGACTTACAATAGGTACAGGGTGAAATGAAATTAGTTACCGAAACTCCGCGCTGACATGATGGGTAGGTTTGAGATAAGTATAAGACTTATAAGCACAATAATTCACTTACCTACATGATAATATTGAATCGATATTTAAGCATGATAATGATTGATTGTTTTCTTGAATTGATTTGATTGTATCGATTTGGAATCACATAAAAACACTTAAGCGCCTATATAATTTTTAATAGCAATTTAACGTCGTTATTAACATTGTTTCGAAGGAGACTTTTACAGGCAGTCATGATCACAGTGGCCAAAGCTAGCTGATTCTTTGAGTGGAATGATAACGGCGCCGATTCCTTTGTTCACAAACTAAACTAAATTTAAGTTCAGTGCCTCTTTTTCTTTGAAATTAAATGAAATGATTTTATTTTTTGTAAGTAGGTTTGTACAAACACTTTTACACGTCAATCATGTTTTTTTTTAACTAGATGAAGTCGGCGTTTCCTATCTGACTACTCTGAGAAGAAAGGCCGAAACAAACTCAGAGGTCACAGTCTCTTTTAAAGTCCAGACATAATCTTGGTCAGGTTATATGAAGAACATGTAGATCGATGTCTGAGGTAGTCTTTTGAGGAAAGAACCACACTTTCTATTTCATTAAGAAAAGGACACAAGATAAATATTAGTTTAGTCCTGTCAAATTAGTCAGCGCCTGACGTAAATTTACGTATTTTTAGTAGCCAATTTTTTAATCTCGTCTAAACTTGTCTATGCATGGAGTATCTTAATTTGACAGGACTAAACTAATATTTATCTTCTGTCCTTTTCTTAATGAAATAGAAAGAAAAAGATGAAGTTTGTGAACAAGCGAATCGACGCCAATATCTACTATTGGCGTCGATTCCCTTGTTCACAAACTAAACTAAATTTAAGTTCAATAGCCTAATAAATTACAATAAGAACGAATGTAATCGAAGCACGAGGAGGTAGGTAGGTGATATGAACGTAGCAGTTGGCGTGCTAGTTTCTGCCTACCCTCCATAAGAAAATAATATATTTAGTTTAAGTATACCTATTATGTGTACGTGGAAATATGGTTATGTTATTTTTAAATCTGTATAGATATCATGTCATGTTCATGGTTTAAACAGACTACACATGACACATGTGTAGTCGTTTTAGATCGAACATGTGACAAGTGACTTTAATATTCCCGCTTTAAGAGCCTATACTACCTCAGCTAAAATTCACTCTTTATCTCGCTCGCACGATACTGCTCGCGGACTGTGTGAAAGCGAGACAGAGTGCGGTGCTGGGCGGAAGGCAGCGCCAATAGTTTAGGTATTTGCTTTTTACGGTGAAAATAAAGGTAATTAAAAAAAAAACTAACTAACATAAGACCTGCTTTATAGTTAGTTCAGTTAGTATGCAAAGTTTCATGATCTAATTTGAAGTATTTTTTTAATACCAGCGGTTTATTGTTCGGTTTGGAGGTAACTTAGGATTTTTTTTCTATCGAGAAAATTTTATGGAATCGTGTTTTCTCTCTTAAGAGCCTATACTACCTCAAATGGCTTAGCATGATCCTCCGTTATGTCGAAAATTCCGCAGCATTAATTTTGAAATAAATATATGCTAAAGTTGAGGATTAATGTAAGGTCTTATGTTAGACGAAAACACGATTCCATAAAATTTTCTCGATAGAAAAAAATTCCAAAGTTACCTCCAAACCGAACAATAAACCGCTGGTATTCAAAAAATACTTCAAATTAGATCATGAAACTTTGCATACTAACTGAACTAACTATAAAGCAGGTCTTATGTTAGTTAGTTTTTTTGAATTACCTTTATTTTCACCGTAAAAAGCAAATACCTAAACTATTGGCGCTGCCTCCCGCCCAGCACCGCACTCTGTCTCGCTTTCACACAGTCCGCGAGCAGTATCGTGCGAGTGAGATAAAGAGTGAATTTTAGCTGAGGTAGTATAGGCTCTTAAGGTTTAAATTTAAATAAGGGACGTGCGCTCTTGAAATGCAACTACTTAATAAGCGCTCTCCGGGATCATTTGCCTGTAACGTAACAATCCAAGATTCGATTCAGCACCCTAATTGCGTAACATACTATTAATCAGAATCTGAATCAATCAAGCAAATTGCTAATACATTGCTTCATAAGTTCGAAAAATTGATCTGCTCAACACGTAAATAACGCAATGAATGTTGTTGAACTGTCAAAGTGAAACCGATTCCGATTGACAATGTGTTACGCAATTGCCCTGCAGAGCATTTACTATGTACAATTACCTCGATTCTCCTCACTGATGTATTAGTCGAATCTGAACGGTTACATTACAGGCGAATGCTCCCGGTGTCCGAGTGCCTTAATTAATGTGTCGTCTAACTTCCTCAACAGAAGTCATAATACTAGAATAAATCAGAACTTGTAACTGTTGTAATACCCTTCATGTAGTTAGTTACCTTGCTTCTAAAATAGGTACTCGGTAACTATGTACAGTCACGAGCATAAGTATGTATACACTTGGCTTTATTCAAAGGCGACTTTCTCCTTTATTTTTGAATGAAATTTTATATTATTAGGAACATAGTATTTTCGAACTCATAGGTTATGTAAAGTGTCGTATTTCAACGTTGCATTTGTTATTTCGTGAAAAAATGGCAATTGAAAGTTGCCAAGTGTTGACATATTAGTGCTCGTGACTGTACCTTCATGCCATCACACGGCGACATATCAAGCTATTATATTTCCAGTCTATGCTGACTTCTCATTGTATAAGAAACCTATACAATGCAAGGTCAGCTTAAACTGGAATTGTAATAGCTTGATATGTCGCGTGTGTACCAGTATGTGCCTTAGGCTCAATAGCAACGTTACACGGTGACATGGCCAAGTAACGGCTTGCAACGTTCAATAATAGTTCCTTGTTCGAAGTTGAATTGTTGCAGAAGCAAGCTTGTTGCATAGGCTTGATAATGACCAAGAAACAACAGTCGGTAGGCACGGTACCTACTACCTATGAGGCCATTATAAAACCAAATCAATTTAATCACACTTATATTATAAAGGCGAAAGTTTGTGGGGGTGTGTTCGTGTGTGTGTTTATATGTTTGTTACTTCTTCACGCTCAAACGGCTGGACCAGTTTTGATAAAATTTTGTAGGTAGCTGACACCCTGGATTAACATATAGGCTACTTTTTATCCCGATATTCCCACGGGATCGAAACTAATGCGGGTGAAACCGCGGGGCGCAGCTAGTACATTCATAAAATTCGCATGTTATTTATTATGGCAACCTAGAATGGTTACCGGCGCGCGGCGGGGCAATTGCGTAACACATTATCAGTCGGAATCTGTTTCATTTCGATAGTTCAACAACATTCATTGCGTTATTTACGTGTTGAGCAAAATTTTTTTTCCAACTTATCAAGTAATGGATTAGCAATTTGCTTCAAAATGATTAAGATTCCGATTGATAGTGTGTTACGCAATTAGGGTGCCGGCCGCTCGCCAGAGGGCGCCCGCGCAAGCTTTTGTGAATTTTCATTGTAATCTTTACCTTGTTAGTAAGCCTACCAGCGAACGAGTGCGCGCGCTGTAACTCTACTCTGAAAGATCTGTTGTATTGTAATTTACGTTTTTCTTCACCCGTTCCCCGGCTGCAGCTACTCGAGCATAAGAATGTAACTTTTACAAATACGTAATGACCTAAGTTCACTGGCATACGGTGAATGAAAACATCGTGATGAAACCTCGACTCAATAATTATAAGTCTGAGATCCCACCCAACTTGGCAACCGTGGTGATTATTGCTCATGCCTTCTTTATATGAGAAGAGGATTTTATTGTGCAGAAATATATTACAAGAACCTCTAACAAGACCGTTCCCATGTACAGACGCCAGCACATCAAGCTACTACAATCTGTCAGATTTCTTTAATAGATTTTCAACTTTATCGCTAAAGCATAAGGTTCAAAGTTGATTGAGAAAATTTTACAGTTTCGGGTAGCTTGGTGTGCGGGCGTCTGTACCTATCGCTTTCACCCCCCTGTAAGAAAAGAAACCTCTATTCATAGAGAAAAAGGCACAATGCATAAGTCCCTCACAAATAAAGATGGCCACCATTTTATCGTAGATTGCATTGGCTCTATAGCACCACGGGGTACATAAGGGACTCTTTAGGGGCTTTATTTGTACCCCTCTCTATTATCCTTAACAGTGGGGCGACCAACGTTTACGAATCTGTCTTTCTATTCCATAAAAATCTATTAAGGAAAGAAAGAAAGAAAATATATTTATTTGGCACAGAAACACTTGCATGCAAAAAGATATCAATCTGCCTAGCCTTTTCCCAACTATGTTGGGGTCGGCTTCCAGTCTAACCGGATGCAGCTGAATACCTGTATTTTACATGGAGCAACTGCCTATCTGACCTCTACAACCCAGTTACTGGGTAATACGATACCCCTTGGTAAGGCTGGTTGTCAGACTTTCGGGCTTCTGACGATCCGTAACGACTCTCAAAGATTTACGAATGACAGCCGGGACCAACAGCATAACGTGCTTTCCGCGGCACGGAGGGTCTTGGTATGTAAAGATGGTCACCCATCCATCGACCAACCGCGGCAAGCGTAGCTTAACCTGATCGATCGACCCGTGCGGCTGTTATTACTTAGCCACAAGCCCCTTATCCAATCTATTGGACTCGTCAAAACAAATCATATGCGCCCAAACTCGAGGGGTTTACTAGTAGCCACTGAAGAGTTCCACTCTCCACCTCCTGGCACCATCGTTAGATCAGCTCCACAATACCAAATTATAGTTTTGTCATCCGAATTACATATTTATACCAAGTTTCATTTCGATACGACAATTAAAATTAAGTTAAAATTTACTTCTAAGATTTGATTACATTGTTTGTTGGTTAGTTAGTTACAAGTAAAGCTATTAGAAGCGTGTTTAAAAATAAAAACATAACAGATCTACACGTGCACAGAATATAAATAGTCGGGAGCTACACGTCGTGACTTTGACAAGAAGGTTTCCACTCATGATGCACGATGAAGTAGTTAAACAGAAACCAGTCGTGTTGCCCAGTAGCTGGGTTGTTGAGTTACCTGACCTCATCTCTCTCATCAGGCAATCGCTCCATATAAAATACTGGTATTCAGCTGCTTCCGGATAGACTGGAAGCCGATCCCAACATAGGAAACGGTTGGGCAGATGATGATGATGAGTTAATCAGAAAAAAAAAATCCATTCAGACAGACTGAATTTCAGTTATATTATCGTCATTCAATACAAATATTGGATCCTCATGTTGGAAAGTTAAAATAAATAAAATATGTAACCCATTCCATTTATCATTTCGAACGAGAAGAAACGCTTGACACTCAAATTATCTTCGTCCACCCCTTATGGGAATACTATTATTATAAAGAATGTAATACACTAGGCGACTTCGCTGTTTCATTATATAAAAATATTCGTATTTAAATGGATTTAGACTTATTTAGAGGGGCTTGTGGCTAAGTACAGTTCCATTCAAACCTTTATTGTGGCTCTGAACATGAAGCGAGTTACTGCGCAGTGACAAATTGACGTGTTAGCGAGAGTAAGAGGTGAATATACTTAAAAGAAAAAATGAAATAAAACAAACAATGAGAAAACATTAGCGTTGTGATGATACTGCCAGCTTCGTCCATGTAAATTAGTCTATTGCTTCGACACACCCGAATTAATACAAACACAGAAAAAAACCCCAAAAGTTTTTTCAATAAACATTCCGGATAACTTTGTACTCCGGATCTGACAATACAACAACGTATGAATATGGGTCGAATTTGAATAATACATGGACACACGGGCCTGAGTTTATGGGCCTGTATCGGGAGCAAGGTTCTACGTCATTGCACGTAAATTTCTTATGTGTATACCGTACCTATATCGCCGTGTAGAGGTGTGTACGACCTTTAGGCATTCCCTTGTGTTTACAAGGAACGGATCATTATTTTGTTGTGTATTTTTTAAGGATTACTAGCAATGTTTGTTGCTTATAACTTAATCTACACTTTATAATATTACTAGCAGCGCCCCGCGGTTTCACCCGCATAAGTGTCGATCCTGTGGGAATATCGGGATAAAAACTATCCTATGTCCTTCCTCGGGATGCAATCTATCTCTCTGCCATCCGTTCGGTAGTGTAGGCGTGAAAAGGTAACATACAGACAGACAGAGTTACTTTCGAATTTATAATATTAGTATGGATTTACGCGAAAGTAACTCAATAAGTCAGTCTGTTAACTTTTCTCGCCTCATACCACAGAAAAAAATTGTTCTAAAATTCAAGTTTAAAGGTTCCGAAAGTTTTTCTATGATGCACCATCAGCTGGAGATGGTCTCAGATTTCAAAATAATATCAAAGTAGAGCTCTAAAGGCCATACATTTATGCTAATTCGTTGGTAGGTACTGCTGCTCCATTTAATCCTTGGAATGGGTTTTCAAAGATGTTACAGCAACTTGCATTCCTGCTCTCAGAGTTGGCAGCACGATGTGATCGTCATGGTGAGAGTTGAGAGTCACAGTTACCTTTCGTCCGGAACGCAGACGCAATCGTGGACAACAGCTAGTATTATTAAATTACCTAACTAATGCAGGCCACTCACGATCAAGTTCACCGTCAAGTTTGCAGCGGACTTGAAGCCGCGTCCAGTAAACTTGACCGTGTATGGGTGGGTGTGTATGGGTACTTACTCCCGAACTAAAAACTAAATACTACTAATAATACTTGTTCCCGAAGTTATAGATTCTTGAGTGTCGGTTGGGATTCGAACTTCAATATTCCAGTTTCCATACCATAACAGTTGGCAGGGCAGTTTTTGCACAGGGCAATCATTGTACAGACGCACATCAAGCTACCCGAAACTGTAAAATTTTCCCAATCAACTTTAAGCCTTATGCTTTAGCGATAAAGTTGAAAATCTATTAAAGAATTTTGACAGGTTGTAGTAGTTTGATGTACCAGTGACAGCTGCGCCAGGCATACTTCAACACCCAAATGTTTTACCTTTTTATCAAAAATAATTGACCCTTGAGTGCAAGGTAACCTTTATTTTGATGCGCTGTGGAAATCCTCATGGACTTCCTCCATCGTGGGGGTAGCAGAGGGGTATGCCGGACACTTACCGGCTAAAACCACCGCGATGTTCCACCTCTACCTATGGCCTATGGGGGTGCGGGATTCGCATAAGCATTCACCGCTCCAGTGCTAGGTAACCTGACTGCCTAGCATGAACGCACAACGTACCTAAATGTTAGTAACATAAATTCGAACAATTTCCAAATTGAAAAGTCTCGTCTCGCACATAAACCCTGACGACGATTATCCCTGTTCGCACTATGCAAGTGCACTCAAGGACAACCCCCGGTTGGTGTAGGACTATTGCATAACATGAAAATATTGGACTATGGGTTTTGGTGGCTAAATTTCACATGGAGCGACTGCCTATCTGACGCAGTCGCTCCATATACGAGTAAAATACTGGTATTCAGCTTCATCCAGTTAGACTGGAAGCCGCCCCAACATAGTTGGGAAAAGGTTAGGCAGATGACGATTACGTTAAAATTATGTACCTACCCGGCCCTTGTATATCCGGTCAACTTTCTAATATGCGCAATTTTTTAACCAAATTATATTCTTCTTGTTCTTCGTGTCGCTGGCACGACAGTTACTCAAATTTTGCTGGCCAAAACTGCGCCACTTCCACGGCGTTAACGGTGGCAGCGCAGAGGTCACTTTGGCTTCATGTTTTGGGGCACAGAGGGCAGGATAGGAGATGGAGTATAGTTTGTGACACAGCTCCACCTACGTCTACAAGACCTACGATTGTGCATTTAGTTTTTTTGCACGAAAGTCTTTCTGGTAAATTTTATTCGCACCTTAAGCAATTTCGCCACTTGGCCCTTAGGGAAATAAGGAAGGGGATACACGCGCAAGGTAATATAAAGTACGGTGTAGAAAGAAAGAAAATACATTTATTGACTAAAAACACCCACAATACACCAGATACATACATCACATAAAAACGAAAAATAAAGATCAAATAAAAAGTGTAAACTCCGATGTATCAAAATATTCTTAAGTAACTTTTTAGACCTTTGTATCCTGCTTATGCGTATGAAGTTTCGTTAAAATCGGTGCATTCATTTGGAATAATAAGGGCTTGAAAGTTTGTATGAAATGCCATACGGCGTATACGCTCCTAAGCGGGACCCACTGGGTTGTAACGGGCCCATTGATCGTCAGGCATGCGGCAGATGTGTCTAGCGCAATTCCATTTAAGCGTGGCGGCTTTCCGTGTGACATCAGTTATTTTAGTGATGGAACGGATTGTTGTATTCTTTACTCATAGCTCCATAGTTAGTTCCATAGCTTTCTGGCAAACCTCGAGCGTGGACCTCTGCTGAATTGTCAAAGACCATGTTTGAGAACCATACGCGAGGATAGGAAGAATACACTGTGATTGTTTTAACTAAAATAATAACTGTAGCCATTGACCCAGTCATACAATACCTACCTGTGTCATATGAGATGACATTAGATTAAAGTGAATCGGCTTTTTTAACTCACAAAACATTTAAAAATATGCCTAAGAATTTGTCTGTAACTAAACCTGATAGGTACAGCAAAAAAAGTAATTTAAAAAAATTAAATCGACTTCAAAAAGAAATTAACTCAAAATTATGAAATAACTTTAATTTCGGAAGTCGGTGTCTTGGGATCTGTATTTTAGTTCCACCGATTTCCGAAATTACTACTAATATGGAAATGGTCTCCATAATCTTCGAAACTGTGAACTCCTTAACCTACATTAATATTTGACAAGCTCTCAAACTGCCGAACACGGTGGCACCAAATCGATATCGCAGTCTCCGCCTAACAGGTGACTCAAGATACTAGCCTAATTGGAAAGTCACTTGAGAATACACAGACTCTCTGATTTTCTAAAATGATCTTCAAATAATTTGTGAAAAAAATTTAATACATGATGGTAAGCATTAAAGAATTGAGAATGTCGTATTACTGGGTTGTGCAGGTCAGATAGGCAGTCGCTCCATGTAAAATAGAGGTATTCAGCTGCATCCTGTTAGACTGGAACCCGACCCCAACATAGTTGAGAAAAGTCTAGGCAGATTTAAGTATATTCATTCAAACCATCAATAGTGATGAAATGAAATGAAATGATGAAATGATTTTATTTTTTGTAAGTAGGTTTGTACAAACACTTTTACACGTCAATCATGTTTTTTTTAAAACTAGATGAAGTCGGCGTTTCCTATCTGACTACTCTGAGAAGAAAGGCCGAAACAAACTCAGAGGTCACAGTCTCTTTTAAAGTCCAGACATAATCTTGGTCAGGTTATATGAAGACCATGTAGATCGATGTCTGAGGTGGTCTTTTGAGGAAAGAACCACACAGATTGAGAGGACCTGTCCAGTCAGTGCACGCATTTGTCAAAAATCGTGCAGCTCAACTCAAGACTTAAGGAGCTCAACGATTCGACAAACAATACCAAAGAAAGGACATTTGGGTAGTACAACTCGTTACGTATTTTGCGGGCTACCTAAGCGTATCCCCCTTAAAGTGATAGGTAATAAATACTATCGAACTAAATTATTCAATACTTTTGGTGACCACAGATTAACCTGGATAAGTGGGATGATCCCACTAATTCTACGTCCCTTGAGATCCCACTGGGATCTAAAGAGACGTAGGATTATTTATCACTTAAAGACACTTTACAATAACCCAGTTACCCAAATAGGCAAGTTTAAAATGACAGTTGTCTAATTTACAGAGGTCTCTGCTAAGACAGGTCTAAATGTATCATTTTTCATTTACACAGGTGAAAATGTTCATTAAAATGGTGTCGCAAAATATTGAAATTGATAAAGTATTATTAGTTGTCTTACTTAAACAGGCTATTGAATTAAAACTACTTAAAAATCTAACAAATGCATTCTCAGTAAAGGTTTAATTATTCTCAGTAACAGAGGTATTTAATTACAAAAGTGTCGTCACCTCATTGTAATTGTCAGAAGCAGAAAGAAAAAGAAAGAAAATACGTTTAATAGAGACGTTTACGTTTTTGTAGAGGTATGCACACATGTCCACGGCCCACTTTACTAGGTCACACTGTACTTACCTACCAGTAGTAGGTGCAGGGGCCTAAAAAGGCCACTTCGGCAGAATCAGAAAAGCATAACATAATGGACAGTTAACTGTTAAGTTAATCGCATCAAATCCCATTGGTGAAGCATTTTTCAGTTATATTTTTTGTCTATGCTAAAATACCAATCAATTAAATCCAAATCCAATCCCAATTTCTTTGATTGTACCTACGTAATGCAGTGAAAAAAAGAAAAACACGTACTGTCTTCGCCATATTATGATTCATAATGTTATCCTTTTATAATACTCCAAAGTGGCCTATTTAGGCCACCAAGTTTTTTTTTTAACCGGTGCGCCAACTGTAACCTTGACTTCAGCATGTGGTTCTAGAGACCCCCTAGAATAGAATTTTTTTGTTGGTTATCAAAATAATAAATTACCTAGTTGTTTCATAGAAAAGTGCAATACCTACGCGGTCAAAATGTACGGAACAGTTTTTTTTAAGTGAAAACTTCTTTAGTTGGAAGTTTTTTTGAGATGGGGAAAAAACCATTGAACCACTGTTAACGCCACTGTTACCGTAATAGACACCGCGCGTGTTTTGTTTATAAGACGATTAAAAAAATACCCGCTTCGGATGTGTTCGGCTGTCCTCGGAATGTATTCGGTTTTAATGTATATCCGATAATGTCAGTGAGTGATGGCAAAGTATTCTGTTTGTGTTTTGTTTTCACTCTGTCGGCACTCCTGGAGTGCCACTGTTTTTTTTATAACCTACAAAAAAATTATATTTGTCTAGAATCACAAATGCTGAATTTATAGGAACAATTCGCGCACTGATTATTTTTTTTTCCTCTATAGATAGTACTGTATTCAGATGCATATTTCAGACTGGTCTAGAAAGCCCAGCTTGTTTCTGACTGAGTCCCTTTTTCCGTACGGGAATTTTAACTACATAGTCTACGTGGTAGCCGCAAGCAAAACTTTTAATTAGGAATTCTGTGCTGAGGAACTACTTTTTTGGTAAATTCCCACTTCTTAGTGCAAGTATTTAAGTAGTTAGCTGAAAACGAACAAAGTAAGGACACATTAATTACTTTAAGAGGTTTCAGTACCAGAATCGAAGTTTCATTGTCTCAAATCGGTTTTTTGTTTTTTATTTCCAACTTGCATTTAGCTAGTGGCAATTATCCCACGGGAGCGTAGGCACTAATAATATCAAAAGTAACCTGTATTCTAACCCAGGTCAAACTAAATGATGTAGTCATTGACATATATATTACTAGCGTAAGGACCGGGCTAACGGCGTGACTAAATGGCACCAACGCGCTGGCCCTAAAATGACGGTTTTAGGGCCAACGCGACTCAGTTGACAGTGGTGCGCGCGAACTTCAAACTTCGAACGAAAAACTTCTATGTAAAATGTTCAGACGGGCGTATCCTTACTTTTGAAATCATTGGATGTAGTACTAAATGATGGCAGCGATTAAAACTGTGGCTGCTTAAACATCATCAGGCCACCAACTACCATGGACCCGGAAATCTCTTAACCGACTAAGAAGCCAGGTGGGTCGCTGCAGGTAGAACTTAGTCACCGATGTACTCCGATGAGCCATAGTGCGACTGTGGAACCACATCGCAAATGACTCCTCATCTCTTGTCATGCTCCTGTACAACAACACCTATACTATGAAAGACCTTTACGAGGCCAACGCTAACGCTGTGGCTGTCGCGGAGAACGGGAGGGGAAACAATATTTGCGCCCTCGCGCCCCTAGCCGCCGCAGGAGACGCCATGTCAGCACTAACTGACGGGGTCCGCTAGGGCAGATGCCTGACAGGGTTGCGGGTTGTTCGAAAGAGATACCGTGGCCCCTGGCACAGGCAACTGAAGGAACACGGGTGGGTTTTAGTCAGTAAGAGTCTGACACTCCCTTCCGCTCCGCCCAGAGCGGGAGGGGTCATTTGATGATTTCCCACGCAAAAAAACAAGAACTATTGTTACTAAATGATGGCAGCTCTAAGATAAACCGGTTAAAACTATGGCTGCTTAAACATCCTCTCCAGCTGAATATGTTGAGCCTGCAAAAAGCTCCCAGCGGGCCACCAACTACCATGGACCCAGAGATCTCTTAACCGACTAAGAAGCCAGGTGGGTCCCTGCAGGTTCAATTTAGTTACCGATGTACTCCGTGTACTCTGTTCTCTGTGTGCAACTGTGGAACCACATCGCAAATGATGCATCATCTCTTGTCGTGTTCGCTGTGCAAAAACACATGCACTATGAAAGACCTTTGCGAGGCCAACGCTAACGCTGTCAAAGTGGACGAATTTTGGTCAAAGTCTACATAAATAAAATTTATGAAAGAGAATTATCGATACGACGAAGAAAAATTGTGTACGGATTCGAAAAACACATTGAGCATTATCAGAATGTTTATTAGGTGTACAGGAAATACAAAAAGAAACCTTAACAAATCCCTAATGGTTTCGGCGTACCAACTTATCTAACCTACAAAAGTTATCTAAACCCATAGGTACTATTCTTTTACTGACATACTTACGGCTTCGATAAGGAAAATCAAACGCTTGTGTAACATTTCTATGTGTTTCTCTCCACACATTTAGCTTAATGTTTTGTGGAGATTTCATAAAACAATGTCTGTGAAATGGTATTGTAAGCACTGTGATTACCTGCCGAGTCAGCGGGATTGTCCGAAAGGGTTACCGCTGGCCCGGAACGTAAAGGGCTAAGGAAGGAACACGGGTGGGCTTTAGTCAGTAAAGTCTGACTCTCCCTTCCGCTCCACTCAGAGCGGGAGGGGTCATGTGATGATTTCCCGCCCCCAAAAATAAAGCACTGCGATTATAATTTGCAAGAAGTTAAAAATGGTTTTCTTTCGGTTTACGAGTTAAGTTTTTTTTAATTTAGTAAATCATTGTGTTGTGAGGCTTGTGGTTTAGTAATAACATCCGCACAAGTTTATGGATCAGGTTTAGCTACGCTTGCCGCGGTTGGTCTGTAGTCGGGTAACCATCTTTACATACCAAGACCCCACCGTGTCTCGGAAAGCACGTTAAGCCGTTGGTCCTGGCTGCCATTCGTAGATCTTTGACAGTCGTTACGGGTCCTCAGTAGCCCGAAAGTCTGTCAACCAATCTTACTAAGGGGTATCGTATTTATTTTTTTTTAATTTCCCCTGTATTGTGGGTGTGGTTTCTCCTGTTTTGTATTGGTTGTGTGGTATTACCCAGTAACCGGATTGTGGAGGTCAGATAAGCAGTCGCTCCATGTAAAATACTAGTATTCAGCTGCATCTGGTTAGACTGGAAGCCAACCCCAATGTAGTTGGGAAAAGTCTAGGCTGATGATGCTTATGTTTGCTGTTGAGAACTTGAGACCGAAATAACAAGAGGTAATCTAATCACTCGACATGAAATTGCCTTAGTAACCCAAAAACCTCACCCAGATGTGCTGATTGAGGAAAGACACCAAAAATCTCTTTATTGATAGAAAAACAACATCAAACTGAAATAAATCTCACTCAACGTTCGAAAAGTTACCTTCCGCACGTCCAAATAAGGTCCCTGAGGAGGAAATAAAAGTTATTTTCTCTTTTCACCTTTATCTGTCCTTAAAGCTTGGTATAAATTTTATATGTGACATGGTGACACGGAAGGTTTCCTGATACGGGCCCGTCGACAAGGGCCCTAAGTTTAATATGAATAGATGTCACTTTTTTTGACTTCCCTGTAATTTGGTGTCGTAGTTGCAAACCCGAGTTATGGATTGAATTCCCAAATCAAGTATATTGTTATTTGTTTTTCCGTTACAATTTTTTTCATTAACAACTTCGCCACTTCCACGGCGTTGTCGGTGGCAGTGCAAAGGTCACTTATGCTGCATGCTTTTGGGGCACTAAGGGCAAGATAGAAGATGGAGCATAGTTTGCATGTTTTGGCAAGGACACTACCAAGCCTTCCGCTTCTGCATCTCATGTGACATGGCTTCTAAGACCAGTCAAATGGACTAGCACGGCTTTACTCTGGTTAAGGGCAAGAAAGGTCGATCGCGTCGCAACCACAACAAACACGGTATCACTCCTGCAAGTGAGGATTTTTGAGCTGCAGTGCTCACCATCCTTCTATATATTTATTGGACCTCGATATATGTGTCGAGAGAGAAGGATCCAATGCCAAATCAGTATCGAGGAAGGACATTGTTGAAGCTGTCGCGGATTAAGTCGAGCAGTACTTCATCTTAGAGATGAATCTGGTATTTTGAGAATCTGATATTATGAGATCGACGCCTGCAATAGCCTATCGTCCCTAGCCCAAAATTTTGTCCGGCGGGACTTGCGTGTAGATGTTACAGGGAAGCATGCCAAACTCAAGTGTGGTGTGATAATAATTTATGATTTTGTGGTTTATACTTGAACTTACTGTGTTGACTGTACAATTTAATCCAAAAAACTTTTTAACAAAAAAAAACCGACTTCCAAAAAAAACTTTAATTTCGGAAGTCGGTGGCAAAAACTAAAATACTGATCCCTAAGACACCGACTTCCGAAATTAAAGTTATTTTTCAGTTTGTAGTGTTTTTTTTTGGAAGTCGGTTTTTTTTTGTTAAAAAGTTTTTATTTCTTTCTTTTTAGTGGGTCTATTTATAATTTATCTAAGTTACAATAGCCTAATGTCAACTTGCCCATCGCCTTTTTATAAAATATTCCTTTTCTCGATGCAGGGACGTTAATTGTTGAGGAGTTCTCCTTTTATTAGTTTTTAGATTAGATGCTGATAATCCTGGCTGCAGCATCAGCAGTTCAATGCAATGTTGACATATCAACATTGCATTGAACTTAAAATTTAATCCTGTTTAAAATGAGCCCAAACACGACTACGGTGCTGTAATTTCAAGGTTTGTACTTTTTCTGATGCTCCTGGCTTCAGCATCAACCATACACAAATATACAAGATACTTCATAAAATATGCGAAAAACAATAAGTGAGCCTATAAAATTTGAGGGTTGCCCTCGATTTCTCTAAGATCCCATCATCAGATCCTAACTTGGTGACAATGGGACCACCTCAGAACTATCTACTTTCGAACAAAAAAATAATTTTGAAAATCCGTCGACAATTGGCGGAGTATTCGATGAACAAACATAAAAAAAAAAAAAACATACTTAAGAATCAAACGAACTTACCTAGTGAAGTTTGATTCCAATTATGCGAGGGTCTCAACCGAAGACGATTACATATTTACTTGCAGCAGTACATGAGAAGGTGCTGTCTTTGCCACACTTTTAGATACTCATAGCTTAAAAAAAAAATAAACAACGAAGCTATGACGTAGTGTCCTGTCTCGCTCCCACCCCCGGGCACGCGGCGCTGTCGCTCCCGCTCTTTATTCATTAATTTTAGAGAAATGTAGCTTGTAGCTGTTTACATATTTTTGGCTTTTCCTTTTTTGTCTGTAGGGGTTCTCGTAGGGATGGGTGGGATTGTAATCGTCTTCGGTTGAGACCCTCGCATAATTGGAATCAAACTTCACTAGGTAAGTTCGTTTGATTCTTAATTATACTTCGGGTCTCAACCGAAGACGATTACATATTTACTTGCAGATGTTTAGAGTAAGTATCATGATAAAAAAGGGAAAGCAAACACTGCAACATTATAATTCCCTTTACTTATAATTCAGATTTTAACAATAATTCAATATCTAAAGAATCTACTCATTAATCAGACTTTTATTGTTTACTACATCTAGTTACATCTATCCTAATCTTAACAAAAATAGTCAATTTGATAGGTGTACATGATAATAGCTTAAACTTTAGTATTCTGATTCTGAACTATGGATTTATGTCCAGTTGAATGGTAATAGGCTTGCGCCCTAGTATATGAGACTTAAACGGAACTGATAAAATGTGAGTGCCTCTGCCAGTCCTTTTGGGGAAGCCCAGGTATGATAATAAGATAATATGTTGCATCTTAATATAATTAAAGATTATTAAATATAGCATTAGCAAAATCATTGTTAACAGGGTTAATGATATCCCTATTATAGTACTTTAAGAAGACATTAGAAGTATTACTCCAACCTGCGGCCTTCCGTACCACTTCCAGGTTTACACCCAGCCTATGGGCGGCTGACGTGGAGGCGTGACGAGTACTGTGGGCTCCGAATATCGATATGTCAATGCCGCTATCCTGTAAAACTTTTTTGACCCAATGAGCTAGTGTTTGCGAACATACTTTTTTATGTGGTTTTCGAAAGCTAATGAACATATTGTTGCGCGCCACAATTAAAGCCTGGTACATGGTGACATTAGTTACCACTAGCGCCATCTAGTATCGAGTAGCAGAACTAGTCGAGTCACGATCGTTCTAGAAAATTCGATACTAGAACTTTGTAGAACTTTCTCGAACTATCGACACCTACCTACCTACCTACCTACCTAGTCGGTCGGGGCCGGTATGTACTCGAACATTCTAGATGTTTCTACAATGGAAGGTTCTCGAACTATCTGCGGCACTATATAAGGCCGGGATACGCGACGACCGACACAGTTTGGATAAAGCGACAAGAGCGAAAACATCTAAGCGATCTTCAAGTGCGAATTAAGAGTGATCAGTAGTGTGATTGTGTTCTTTTAATTAGTGTTGAGTTGTAATTAGTGTTGTAAAATAAATTGTTATTTTTGGTTATCGGCAGTTTTTATTGTCACGAACCCGAAGCTCGTAACAATTGGTGTCAGAAGCAAGGATTATGCCGATTTTACCCAAAGACGACACGGAGGGTATCCGTACCCGGAGTCAACGGCAGCAGGAGACGGACCAGAGGCGATTTGGTGGAGCTACGCCACAGAGGTCGGAAGGCCAGCTACCTACCACGGAGGCCGGCCCGTCCACAGCTGCTACAGCATCATCAGCACCAGATTTGGCTGCTCTGATGATGATGCTGCAGGAGCAGGCCCGCCGACAGGAGGAACAGGCCCGCCGACAGGAGGAACAAGCTCGCCGACAGGAGGAACAGGCTCGTCGGTTGGAGGAACAGCTCCAGCGGGATAAGGAGGAACAGGCCCGTCGACAGGAGGAACAGGCTCGTCGACAGGAGGAACAGGCTCGTCGACAGGAGGAACAGTCCCGCCGACAGGAGGAACAGGCTCGTCGGCTGGAAGAACAGCTCCAGCGTGATAAGGAGGAACAGGTCCGACAACAGGAGGAGCAGGCGCGCCGCCAGGAAGAGCAGATGCTCCTTATGAAGGACCTTCACGCTACCTTCGGGAAAGACATGAAGGAGGTGAAGGATAAGGTTGCTCAATATGACAACCGCCTGTCGGAAGCTGAAACCCGTATCGACCAAGTAAATAATCGGGTTGACAACGTGATGGCTGACGTGAAGCTAACCGTGATGGCTGACGTGAAGAAAACGCTGGATTACCTCAAACTTGGTGATGGAATCGCAGCTCCCGTAGCTACAACACCATCGCTACGTGGATTCAAAGTGCCACCGTTCGACGGAACTTCTTCCTGGTCGGCCTACAAAATCCAGTTTGAGGCTGTCATGAAGGCGAACGGGTGGAATAAAAATCAGGCCATGACTGCCCTCACCCTAGGCCTGCGCGACCAGGCCTTAACTGTTCTGGAAGCTCTCGGTAAGGAAGTGACTTACGAGCAGCTTCTTGAGGCATTGGAGGCTCGGTATGGCGACGCTCACCTGGAACACGTGTTTCGTGCGCAGCTCAAGGATCGCGTGCAACGCAGTAACGAAAACCTGCAGCAGTGGGCCCTTGAAGTGGAGAAGCTGGTTCGTAAAGCTTACCAGTCCGTACCTGCGCTTATTGATGGAAACCTGGTGCAGGCATTCATCGACGGCATCCGCGACCTTGAAGTGAGAGTTGCTGTGAGGCTCGGTCACCACGGGACGCTTAAGGACGCCTTGGCCCATGCACTGGAGGTGGAAGCTGTGCGGCAGGATCATCGTTCCCATCGCGTCAGAGAGGTTGCAGCGGCTACAGTTCGCGACCGCAACAAAGGATACAGCCCTAGGTGTTACGGCTGTGGGGAAAGGGGCCACCTTCGATCCAGTTGCCCTAAGCGAACTGTAGAAAGAGAAGACGGCCGATCTCCAGAGGGCAGTGCGGCTAACAGCACCGCCCAGCACCAGCAGCAGGGAAACGAGTAATAGCCAGGACTGCGGGGCGGGTGCTGGCTGATGTTCAAAGAGCCCCAAGGGTTTCGATCACACAAACCCATGACGGGAACAGCCTAATCATCAAGGGCGAGGTCAACGGAACGCCGTGTAAGCTGACCATAGATACTGGAGCTTCTCGCACGGTTGTCAGTTCCCAACTTACAAGTCGGTCCCTTGGGGACTTCGCATACAATCGAGAACGCATTAATTTAGTAACAGCCACCGGTCAGCGCATACCCGTCCATGGAGAGAAGAAGATGGAGTTGAAGCTAGGCAACAGAATCTACCTGCATAATGTCATCGTGGCCGATATAATGGACGATTGTATCCTGGGCCTCGACTTTATGAGGAAGAATTGTTGCGAGATTGACGTCAAGCAAGGCGTTTTGAAATGTGGACAAGAGGAACTTTTCGTGGAAGGGGCGTTACCAGGGAATGTGTACAGCCTTAAGAAGATTGTTCTTCCGCCGAGATCGGAAACTATTGTGCCGGTTAGTCTTCCTCGGAATCCTGGGCAGACTCATCGTTGTGTACTCGTGGAAAGGGTAGACAATGACCTCCCATGGAAAGTGGCACGAACTTTGGTCAGAGCCACCGACATCTCAGGGGTACGTGTGCTGAACCTTTGTGATCAGGAACAGACTATAGAAAAAGGCACACTACTTGGTACTTGCGAGGAAGTGGATTGGTTGCGTCGATGCCAATATCTATCGACTGGGACCCTCAGCAAGGATGCACAAACGAAAGTGACCACACTTTTAGAAGACTGCCGCAGCGCTCTGTCCCAAAATGAAATGGTCAAGGCGAACAAGATGTTACTCAAGTACGCCAATGTTTTCTCGTCAAACGATGCTGACATCGGGAAGACTGGCTTAGTTCAACACAAAATAAACACAGGAGAAGAATTGCCTATCCGTCAGCGGCCAAGGAGATTGCCAGTAGCACGTGAAAAGGAAGTGGAAACCATGATTGAGGGAATGGTGAAGAATGGTGTCATTGAACCTTCATCTAGTCCATGGTGTTCACCTGTAGTGCTGGTAAGAAAGAAGGACGGCAGCATGCGGTTTTGTGTTGACTATCGTCGTCTGAACGACGTTACAAAGAAGGATAGCTATCCTTTGCCAAGAATTGATGACACGCTGGACATGCTTACTGGAGTAAAGTGGTTTAGCACGCTGGACCTGAAAAGTGGCTACTGGCAAGTCGAAATTGACCCTAAGGACAAGGAGAAAACTGCATTCTCGACAGGAAAGGGTCTGTGGCAATTTAAAGTTATGCCGTTTGGATTGTGCAATGCTCCGGCAACTTTTGAAAGGTTGATGGAACTTGTACTTACTGGACTAATTGGCGATGCCTGTTTGGTCTACTTGGATGACATCATCATCGTAGGCCGCACGTTTGAAGAACATCTTCAAAACCTGGAACGCGTGCTCATGAAGATCCAGAGTGCCAACCTCAAGTTAAGTCCGAAGAAGTGTTCACTATTCAAACGACAGGTTAGCTTTTTGGGATATGTAGTGTCTGAAGAAGGTATCCGCACGGATCCAGAGAAAATCGCCGCTGTCAAGGATTGGCCAGTTCCAAAGGACAAGACGCAGGTCAGAGCATTTTTGGGTTTGTGCTCCTATTATCGGCGATTTGTCAAGAACTTTGCAGACATAGCCATACCCCTGCATAAGCTAACCGAAGAGAAGCGACATTTCTGCTGGGATGAAAGTTGCGCCATCGCATTCCAGGAGCTAAAGGACCGTCTGTGCAAAACACCTATTCTGGGGTACCCTGATGCGGGCAAGGAATTTATAATTGACACAGACGCAAGTGACATAGGACTTGGCGGTGTGTTGTCTCAACGGAATGGTGATCAAGAGGTTGTGATAGCGTACTTCAGCAAGTCGCTGTCAAAGCCGGAAAAGAACTATTGTGTCACGAGACGGGAATTGCTTGCTGTGGTAAAGTCATTGCAGCATTTTAGCAAATATCTTCTGGGGCGGAAATTCCACGTACGAACTGACCATGCTGCACTGAAATGGCTATTGCAGTTCAAAAATCCAGAAGGACAAGTTGCGAGATGGATTGAGCTACTGCAGGAATACGACTTTGTGGTCGAACATCGCAGCGGGAAATCACATGGCAACGCAGATGCATTGTCAAGAAGACCTTGTCCTGAAGACTGCAAGCATTGTACTAGGCAAGAAAGTAAAGAAGTCGTACCTGTGAGGATGCTCAAGACAGACCTCAGCAACGAGTGGAAGGAAAGCCTACAACGTGCACAGCAGGAAGATTCGGACATCAAGCCGATTCTGGAGTGGATGAAGGCCAGAGCTCCTAAGCCCAGATGGAGTGACGTCTCAGCGATGAGTTCGATCACAAAAAGCTATTGGGCCCAATGGGACAGCTTGGTGATTCAGGATGGAGTCCTGTGCCGTAAATGGGAAAATGCTCGGGGAGACAGCTGTCATTTGCAAATGGTTGTCCCTAAAGCTCAAGTACCGGATGTTCTACAGCTGTACCATAATGGTTGTTCAGGAGGTCATCTGGGAGTAAAACGGACTCTACTGAAGATACGAGAACGGTTTTACTGGGTCCACTGTCGGGACGATGTCGAGGACTGGTGTCGCAAATGTACAAATTGTGCAGCTGTAAAGGGACCTCAGACTCGCAGTAGAGGTGCATTGAAATTGTACAATGTAGGTGCACCATGGGAGAGGATAGCCCTTGACGTTGCGGGGCCGTTTCCGGTAAGTGAAAGTGGCAACAAGTATTTCATGGTTGTGATGGATTACTTCACCAAGTGGCCGGAAGTCTTCGCCATTCCAAATCAAGAAGCTTCGACAGTTGCAGATAAATTAGTTCAGGAAGTCTTCTGTCGTTTTGGAGTACCTTTAGAGATTCACAGTGATCAAGGAAGGAATTTTGAGTCACAAATATTCCAGGAAACTTGTCGAGTTATGGGTACTCATAAAACCAGAACAACTTCTTACCACCCACAGTCGGATGGAATGGTGGAACGATTTAATCAGACATTGGAGAGGTACCTAGCCAAAGTTGTGGAAAATCGGCAACGAGATTGGGACAAGCACATACAGCCGTTTTTATTGTCATATCGAAGCGCTGTTCACGAAAGTATATCGGTGACACCAGCTTTCGCTAACTTTGGAAGAGAATTACGGCTGCCTGCAGACCTGATCACCGGAATACCACCTGATGCCCCACGCAGTATAACCGATTATGCGAATGACTTGCGGAACAAAATGAATGACATTTATGAGCACGTCAGACAATCGGGCCAGCAAATGTCTGAAAAGATGAAAACCCGTTATGACCGCAAAATGAACAATAAAGGGTTCGACGAAGGTTCACTAGTGTGGTTGCACAATCCAGTCCGCAGCAAAGGGAAATCTCCTAAGCTTCAAGCTAAATGGGACGGACCGTACCGGATTGTGACAAAGATCAATGACGTAACCTACCGGATACAGAAAGGTGCAAGAGGTACTCCTAAGATCGTCCATGTGGACCGACTGGCGCGTTATTATGGGGCCGATAATGCTCGGGACGAGCATGTCTTAGGAGGGGGCAGTGTTGCGCGCCACAATTAAAGCCTGGTACATGGTGACATTAGTTACCACTAGCGCCATCTAGTATCGAGTAGCAGAACTAGTCGAGTCACGATCGTTCTAGAAAATTCGATACTAGAACTTTGTAGAACTTTCTCGAACTATCGACACCTACCTACCTACCTACCTACCTAGTCGGTCGGGGCCGGTATGTACTCGAACATTCTAGATGTTTCTACAATGGAAGGTTCTCGAACTATCTGCGGCACTATATAAGGCCGGGATACGCGACGACCGACACAGTTTGGATAAAGCGACAAGAGCGAAAACATCTAAGCGATCTTCAAGTGCGAATTAAGAGTGATCAGTAGTGTGATTGTGTTCTTTTAATTAGTGTTGAGTTGTAATTAGTGTTGTAAAATAAATTGTTATTTTTGGTTATCGGCAGTTTTTATTGTCACGAACCCGAAGCTCGTAACAATATGGTCGTCTGATTGATTGTGACGTAAGGATGAAGTTTTATCAATATAAGCTAAAACAACAGTAGCTGGACATATGGATAAATTTTCGCGAATAAAAGGTAACCTGATTAGTGGTTGGAGGGTCCCAGGTCTCGAGGTTTTTATTAAGTCAGGTATTTTAATTACAACCATATCATTTTCTATTTGGATATTTTTTAATTTGATTAAACTTAGTGTCTGCATTCTTTGCGCAGAAGCTATTGCTAATAAAGAAATCGTTTTTCTTGACAAACATTCAAGTGTTATATCCGTATAAGGATACATATTAGACACATAGTTCAACACTTTATTAGTGTCCCAAGTGGCTGTGTATTTAGGATTGGGACGTCGTAATCTGTATACCCCCTTCAGGAACCTATTAACAGAACTATTTAATGTGATTTCTGTACCTAAAATAATTGACAGGGCAGATCTGTGTGTATTTAGGGTATTATAACTAGCCCCTTCATTAAATTTTACTGATAAAAAGGAAATCACTTGAGTACTAGTCGATTTAAAAATTTCATGATTATTATCTTGACAATAAGTTGCCCAAGATTTAAGGGTACAGTTATATTGGTTCAAAGTTTTTGGTGCAAATGAAGCCATTACGATACCCATGGAAGTCTCCGGAACACCTTGAGATATCATCGATTGCCTGATAATCTCGCTGCCACTAGGATAAGGTCTGCGTGTAGTGGATGGTGTGTTCTGAAAGGAGAATACAACAAATCTTGACCAGGTCCAAAGAATATTTTTTCCGATACAATTAATTTGGTCCATAGCGGATACCAAGGTTGTGAACGCCAATAAGGTACAATTAGTATACCCTCTGCCTTATCTCTAATTATTTTTTGCAAGACTTTGGTTATAATGCTGAACGGAGGAAAAGCATAGAAGGAAAGGTCTTTCCAGTTGAAGGTGAAGGCATCTACTATTTCGGAATGGGGATCTAGCTTCCATGAGGCGTATCTAGGACATTTGTAGTTTTGTGAACTAGCAAAAAGATCAAAGTTGGGTACACCCAATTTATTTGTGATTTCCGAGAATGCAAACTCAGCTAGCTCCCATTCCGTGTCCACATTAATTTTACGTGATTCCCGATCAGCAATAACATTATCCGAAGATTTTACATAGGAGGCAAATACATGAATGTTCCTAAGTTCACACCACTGCCAGATATTCCGGGCTATTTCATTTAAATGGGTATGTTGTATACCCCCCATCCTATTTATGTAGCTAATTGCCGTGGTGTTATCGATTCTCAACAGTATGTTGCAACTTCGAAGCTTAGAAGCGAATATTCTTAGACCATAAAACGCGGCCTTCAGTTCTAAAATATTAATGTGCATACTAAGTTCTGATTCTGTCCAATTTCCGTGTGAACTTTCATTGCCGCAAGCTATGCCCCAACCAGTGGTTGATGCATCGCTGTATATTTCGAGACAATAATCATTATTACGAATAGGACATAATGAGTTTTTAATATTATTTCTCCACCAATGGAGGTCCTGTTTCAATGAATTTGACAGTGTCATTATCCTGTTATAGTCGTAAGAGTTACCCAGAGCTAGAAATTTTTCCCTTTCAAATAATTTAGTATAAATCCATCCATAACTGACGGCAGGGCATGCAGAAGTCAGTAGGCCTATGAATTCTGCAAAGTACCTGATTGAACATTTATTTAAATGTAAAAATTCTTTAGTTTTGTCTAAGATACGATGTTTCTTCTCTTCAGGAAGATAAATAATCATATCTACGGTATTGAAAATAAATCCTAAAAATTTACATTCTGTCCTTGGCGTTATTTGACTTTTAATGAAGTTTATAACAAACCCTAAAGATTGTAAAAGATTCTGTGTCTTGTTAATATTGTAGACACATTCATCATATGACTGTCCAATACATAAAAAATCATCTAAGTAATTAACTGAAATCAATCCTCGACATCGTAGATACTGCAGAACAGGTTTTAACAGTTTGGTAAACACAAACGGTGCAGTACATAGTCCAAAGGGGAGAACGTTAAATTGGTATAGTTGTGATTTCCACTCAAAACGTAATTTTTTCCTATCATAAGTATTTATAGAGATTAGAAAGTAGGCGTCCTTTAAATCTAAAGTTGCCATAAAATTATTTACATCTAGCAACCTTAATGCTGTCCTGTAGTCTTCCATTTTAAAATGTTCAAGTTGAATAAACTTATTCAGATTTTTAAGATTCAAAATAAACCGGTGTTCGCCATTGGCTTTTGGTAATGTAAATATGGGTGATATAAATTGTCCCTCGCAGGGATCACAGGTTGTTATAAACTTTGATTTTAATAATCCTGTGATACAATTATCAATAATCTTGCATTCCGAGATCGATTTATGGGAATTTCGGGGAGGAATAGTTTGTACAGGTTCTTGCTTAAACGGTATACTATAGCCTCGTACCCAAGATAATACCATAGGGTCACTGGTTATACGACACCAGTTATGATAAAAATATTGCAATCTACCTGCGAGTGCTACCTTGGCTAATGATGTCAGCGCTTCCTGGTCCTCTGGCGCGCCGAGCTGGTCCGATTCTGGTGGAACGAGTCTGGGCGGCGATCCCGCGGCGCTGCTGCTGGCCTCCGTGGAGCGGGGTTCCGACGCGGCTGGCCGGCTGCTGCTCGCGGAACCCCCCTCGCGTTTAAAGCCCCTCTTGGGTATTGTGTTGTCGGAGGCTTATACGGAGCGCGCTGAGTAGTCTTCATCTCCAGACCGGATTGAGAAATTGCTTTTGCCGATTTGAGATGTTCAGAAAGTTTGAAACCGAATAAGTATTGATCGAGCTTTGTGTTCTTCACGATTTCTCGAGTCTCCTTGTTCAAATTGTTAATGACGGCATATCGCCTCGACTGTGACTCTCTGTAATGGCAGTCACACAGGAGTCGTCCAGCATCACTTAATGGTTTTATTATTTCCTGTGCTTGCGGTAAATTGTCTTTAGAAGCGGACAAAGCCCAATTAAGGACTGTACCTATAGCTGTTAAGCAGCTTGATATTTGATTCTGCTTGTGTTGGCTAAACAAATCTTTTTTAATATTAAGGGCTGACAAGGCCGCCTCAATCTCTAGGTTAAGTTTTGGTGCCTTCATACTACTACAGTTTTCTGCTGGTAAGTATTGTTTCATCAATTCCAATTTGTTTTCTTTAGGTAACCCATTCCTTAAAACATGTGCCCATCTAGCAGCAATATCTTTATGTAAATCCTCCCCATATTCCTTCTGGATAGATGGATCTTCACCTAGCATCATTAAAATTTCAGGGTCCAGTACCTCTTCAGTTTTCTCTGCCTCCATGGGCACTAAATTTATCGCTTCCTCAGCAATAGACGGCAAAATCGGTTCCGAGAGTGCCGGTATGTCTTGTACATCCGATTCCTTCAAATTAACTTCTTCGTTCGCGATTTCCTCACCTGTAAATGAGCATTGCCATAGGATTTTAATGTCTATGAAACTCAACGCGATTTACGCGGAGTACGTAAGACAATTAGGATCTCAACATGATTCACATGGAGGTTAGATAAATGTGTGTTACCTCTACACGATTTACGTGAAGGGATAAAAGTTATCACACACTATGGTAGGTACTCACTGGCCAAGCAGGTAGGTACCTACTTAAAATCTTCGACACGATTTACGTGGAGAATTGTATTGTCCTCTACACGATTTACGTGGAGGAAATATTCAAATTGATTCGCAACTGAAAACGAACTAAGGTCGTATCTGCAACACGATATACGTGGAGATGGGTTTATATTGATTACGATTTCTATCATCATGAATCATTACCTACTACACAGTTCTGCTTGCCCCATCGGGTAATACAGGCATAATATAACGTGCTAATAGATAATTAACTTTATCATTATACTTTTTCTCATAAGTTATTATATGAGGGTAGGTACACCGAAAAACTATTTTAAAATGTGTTGAGGGAAAATTCTTATCGTGTTAATAAGCTAACTCTGTAGGTACATACCTTGTTCATCCAGACATCCCACATCATTTGTAGTTGCGCGTTCATAACAAGATAAACTTTCAAAATAAGAACGCTCCGAAGATGACGAACTACTTCGTCGGTATCTTTGCAGTTTGCGCTCGAGTTTTTTAACCTTTTTCCGCATACTACGATAATAATCATCACTATCCTTTGATCGCGAACGCTTTCGTTTTCCCATTCTTAAACTTTGATGTTCCTATATAAACTAAATAACTAATAAAAAAGATAATAATTTTAGCAGTGTGACTCCGACAACACGAAAACACGTAATGAATAAAGAGCGGGAGCGACAGCGCCGCGTGCCCGGGGGTGGGAGCGAGACAGGACACTACGTCATAGCTTCGTTGTTTATTTTTTTTTTAAGCTATGAGTATCTAAAAGTGTGGCAAAGACAGCACCTTCTCATGTACTGCTGCAAGTAAATATGTAATCGTCTTCGGTTGAGACCCGAAGTATAATAACACCCGAACATAGTAAGTACCTCCTCCTTTTTGTGAAGTCGGTAAAAATAGGCTTGGTAGTCGACAAAACAAACGACACTACTGGTAGTTCGGCTGGTAGTTTCCTTGCCAAAACACGATAGTTTGTGAGACAGCCCGCACCCTGCTGCCGTTCCGACGCGGTTCGACTTACATCTTCCATCTTCCTTCCCCTTCCTTTTGGGTTCGGAGATGGTGGCAAAGTCTTAGGTCACTAAAATTTAAATAATTGTCGTGCCAGCGACACGAAGAAAAAGTAACAACTTGAAGATTGGATTTATTCCCGGTTGATGGTAATTAGCTCGCTACTTGGGAGTTGAACTAATATTAAGTATATTAAAGAGATTTTTCTTTTTGTGACGCTTTCACGCTAAAATAGATAAATGGATTTGGATGAAATTTGGCACTTGGGCGACCATGACATGGATTAGGACTTAAGATAGGTACTTTTATCCCGATATTCCGTCGGGATCGAGACTTATGCGGGTGAAACCGGTGAGCCGATGATATGTTGCTCCAAAACTCGTTCTTTCCACTGTTTTTACCCGACTGCGAAAAGCAAAAGACAGGATTATGTTTTTCACGCGTTTTTATGTATTTCTCGACTGCATGTCATTGTTTAAGTATGATTTATTTATTTTCTACAGAATCCATGTTTAGTTCGCTTTTTATACATTTGGATTATTTTAACTTTATATTTGCTTTTATTTATTTATTAGGTTTTAAAGGTGAACGTCCACTTATCCGCACCGGCCGCAACACACGGACGGCACGCACCGTAATGAACTGATTTGCAGATGGCATTCGTTCACTGTATCCGGATATTATCACTTCTTTGCTTTGAATAGGTATTGTCGTTATTTTAGATTATAAAAAGGGGTACCCAGTAACTGGGTTGTGGAGATCAGATTTTTCATGTAAAATATTGGTAGGTATGAAAAGTGAGTCATCCATTTTACCGATGTTTTTGGCGGTTCTTACCTCAATTATAAACAAAACAGCACGCAGTGATCTAATCCATGTGACGTCACACAACGCACTTTATGTTTATATATTGCGCTAGGTGCTGGTAGTGGACGCATTACTGTATCAAGTCATACAAAGCAAACTAAAATCCGTTGCGTACCGTGCGTGCGTTGCGGCCGGTGCGGACTAGTGGACATTCACTTATAAAATCATATTTTCTATGAAAATATTATATTCCGTTTGAAAATTAATATTTAGACGACTATGTTGGTAAACCGTATTTAGCCAGGACTAATCACATGCTAACATTGACTTTGGAAAGTAGATTTTTACAAATGAAATACCTACCTTATGTAGGTAACCAGATTATTTCAGAAGTTTGAAATGAAATGAAATGAAATTGTTTTGAAATGATTTTATTTTTTGTAAGTAGGTTTGTACAAACACTTTTACACGTCAATCATGTTTTTTTTTAAAACTAGATGAAGTCGGCGTTTCCTATCTGACTACTCTGAGAAGAAAGGCCGAAACAAACTCAGAGGTCACAGTCTCTTTTAAAGTCCAGAAATAATCTTGGTCAGGTTATATGAAGACCATGTAGATCGATGTCTGAGGTGGTCTTTTGAGGAAAGAACCACACAGATTGAGAGGACCTGTCCAGTCAGTGCACGCATTTGTCAAAAATCGTGCAGCTCAACTCAAGACTTAAGGAGCTCAACGATTCGACGAACAATACCAAAGAAAGGACATTTGGGTAGGCCACATAAATTACTCAAACTGCCAGACCATGAAAAAAAAAAAAAAACTAACAGAACAGAGAGAATAATAAAAAAATATATATAAGTATGTAAAATGACCTACATCGTCTTCACATTCACAATTAAAAAATAATATAATACTTCACAAAGTAAGCAAATGTCATTGTTTAAAAAAAAAAAATATTCATCAATGTCAATGTGTATATAAAAAAGAAAAAAAATCATTCAAAATGCAGAAATTGGAAGCAGCTCAATCCCAAGCCTTTTTGTCCTCAATATAATCTTTAACGGTATAAAAGGCTTTCTGGCACAACTTACGTTTAATGAAGGATTTGAATTTATTAAGGCTTAGATCTTGAACGTGGCTTGGTAGTTTATTGTAAAAGCGTATACATTGGCATCTGAACGAGCCACCTATTTTCTTGAGCCTGGTTGTAGGTACAACATATTTGTGTTTGTTTCTAGTATTTATATTATGGATATCACTGTATTTTTTAAACAATTTTATATTTTTATGGGCATATAAAAGATTTTCATAAATGTACTGAGAAGGCACAGTCATTACATTAATCTCTTTAAATTTGTCTCTGAGAGAGTGTCTCGGACTTAATTTATAAATTGATCGAACAGCTCGCTTCTGCAAAACAAAGATAGTCTGAATATCGGCGGCATTTCCCCACAATAGAATACCGTACGACATTACACTATGAAAATAGCTAAAGTACACTAAACGAGCAGTCTCTATATCAGTTAAATTTCGAATTTTTCTAACAGCGTATGCTGCAGAACTTAGCTTTTTTGACAATTTATCTATATGTGGACCCCACTGAAACTGTTTAAATTGGATTATAAAAACTTTTACACAAAGTTACACGAGCCTTTTATTTAAATAAACCTAAATCGAAATAAACCTAAATTAAGTTACCTTTGCTACAGTTTAAATAATTTGTTGAATAGTCAAAAATGTTTGACATTGCCCATTCGTTCATGTGTATAAAAAGTTATTAAACTTGCTATCGAATAAGAGAGAGGCTGTTTTAGGGTATGGTGCAATAAAAAGAGGTTCCATCTCGGACGGTTAGTCCAGCCCTCTAATCGTGTAACACACTTTCAATCATAAACTGAATAATTGTGATGGATTATATTGCTAACAGAAGAAAGAAGAACAGAAGAGTAGCCTCAACCTGGAAGAAGTTCTGGGCCCACAAAGAGATTTTAAAATCTCAGCTCCCAATGAATCTAAAGAAAATGGTTTTAGATTCAGCAATACTACCATGTCTAATCTACGGTTGCCAAACTTGGTCATTTGACAATGGTGGACCAGCCGTATCGTGAGTGTCCACGTTTCAGCCCCGTAGGTTATGACAGGCAGGACGCACTGATTGAAAACTTTCGTTTTCAAGCATTGCGGTATAGTCGGAAAGCACGCGTGTAGTCATTGTTTCTGCGGCCGTATTTTTTTATCATTGACAGTCTTCAGACACCAGTCTTGCCAAGGGGTACCTACCGTGTAACCGTGTACCAATAACTGACGGACGCAGTGTTCGCAATGACGTAAAATATTCGCGGCAGGATTTTATCGCGCATTGGATTTTCAACTCTGAATGTTGACCCAAGGATTGAGAATCCAACAGAGTTTTACGCGCGTGCTCGAGTGCGCGAATAAAAACCACATTATTAGATTTACAACTCTCAGCGCGTTGATAATCCAGTTCGCAAAAAAATCCTGCCCCGATATTTTTGCATCTGTGCGAACTTAGGCTTATAACAGGGTTGTCCACAACCTAACAATTACAATTCACAGTTAGCAGTCACTCCATGTAAATTACTGGTATTTAGCTGCATCTAGTTATGCTGGAAGCCAACCCCAACATAGTTGGAAAACTGCCAAGTAGATGATGATGTAGTAAAACATCATAAATTGTGTTTTTCAGAACTAATGTGAAGAAAAAGGTTGTATCTCACAGGGGAACAAGGCTGAGAAAAATCATTTACGCAGACCCCAAGTAACGCGGGACTATGGGTCAGACAGAAAGAAAGATTAATAGTAGGTAGGTAGGTATAGGTCAGATAGGCAGCAATGTAAATTACTGGTATTCTGCTGCATGTGGTTATAGACTGGAAGCCGACCCCAATATAGTAGGAAAAAAGCCAGGCAGATGATGAGTAGGTAGGAAGGCACAGTTGTAGAGTGAGTTTTAGAGTGTAGTTGTAATGCTCTAAATCAACTTGATACTGATAGGTACATACATAGTAGGTATGACACAAAAAAACTCGTCAAAAAGGTATCTATACTAATATTATAAAAAAGTAAAGTTTGTATTCTTCGGAACTACTGATTCGATGCCGAAAATTCTTTGACTAATAAGAAGCTACATTATCCCTGAGTGTCATAGGCTATGTTTTATGCACGAAGTCGCGGGCAGAAGCTAGTGTAAAATAAATCACGTTTAAATATTATAAAGGATTAAAGTATTAAATCAAAAATCGCGTTACGCTTGAAGCAGATAGAAATGAAATCCATTTACTCTAGGTACCAAAAAATAGTAAAGATTTATCTCCAGCTGTGATCGAGTATGTGTTCAGTTCAAGATATTATTGTTAAAGTTCCTCCGAGTAACAAGAATTCTCGGAACTACTCAAGACCACTTAATAAATAGGTACAGAAGCTTGGCTCCGTACAACGAGCGAAAACACGCCAACGCACACATAGACACGTATAGTTACGAGCATAAATATAATATGACTATGGTCAGATTGGCAAACATATCTAATTTCCGGAATCATCCATTCATAAGTATCTGTTCACAAGAAGACAGCAAATATATGTGATCACCTATGGAACGCATATACTATCATCACAAATATGTGATGTAGAAGAAACACCAAACTATCTGAAGAGCCTTGAAACGTCAAAATATAGCATGCCACATCGGCTTCCAAAAGATTTGCCACCTCTCTGAATGCATAAATATAAGTCATGTCTTGCGTTTTAAATATCTGCTTAATGAGTTTACAGTCCACAAGAATGTGATACCCTGTTACAGTGATCAAAAATATCTGATATCACTTTGGCGGCATTAAAAATTTGACAGAATAACGATATTGCCTTCCATACATATTTATGAATGAATCATTAATCAGATAATAACGTGGATTTGTCGTGTGCTCGTGACTGAACGTGCTGAGATCTGAAATCTCAAACGAATGTCAGTGCGCTTGCTCTCGCTATACGTGAAGCGTGTCTGTTATTGCGTGTTTTCGCTGGAGCCGACCTTCTGTACCTATCTGTTGTTATATCAAGATATTCTTTTCGCGAAATAATATTTTGTTCATACTACGAACTGTGGGTGTGTGAAGTTTATCGCTTGAGTGACGATTCTTACTACCTTTTCTGTTGTTTTTTTTTATAGGCGGATTTCTTCGGAAAATTTTAGTCTGGCCTTAGTAATAAAATAAAAATACTGCCTCATATTCGACAGCGTTACATGACACCTTGTCACATTCACACACACCACAGATACACACCACACACACACCCCAGTCACACTTACCCAGACTCTAAAAAGAACGCAGTGATAACTTAATTTAACTTAATTAAAAAAAAAATGTATACTCTTTAATTATTATTACTTTTTTGTTTTTTTTTTATCTTGTACATTTGTAAACTTACCTTCTAACGCATGCCATAACTATAACGAATCTCATTTTTGTCTATCGCACTTCTATATCATATTCTCGGTAAATTGAGAGGTCTGGCTCATGTGATACAGGACCTCCTAGTACAAGAGCCAGGGCCACACTGATGTTTGTGTCTTGAAGTGAAAATAAACAAATTATGAAATATTATTATTATATTCGGCCCATGGACATTTCCAAATGAAAATGTATTTTCCATTAAAGAATGCAAAGTCATAAGTAACGAAGCCAATACTCCCCGAAGATAGTTCATATTATTTTTTTTGTCTTGCCAAGGGGTATCGTGTAATCCAGTAACTGGATTGTGAAAGCCAGATAGGCAGTCGCTCCATGGAAAGTTCTGGTATTGAGCTGAATTCGGGTTGGAAAAAGGCTAGGCTGATCGTGATGATATTATGATATGATTTTTTATTATTGGTGATTTTAAATTAATTTATTTAGCTTACACATAGTTCCTAATTTTATATACAAGTAGGATGACATAAAATTCTCATTAACAGAAGATTTAGACAGACTAAATAGCGGGTCCTAGGCAGTTAGGCACAGCCTATTAGTGACCCAAAGACTACACAATGCTCTGCTAGCGCAAGATTGTTATTTATAAGGTCATTACAAAATGGCTTTGAAGGTCCGTGGAATACCTGCCTGTCCGCCATTTTTTTTTTTTTTAATGGCGGCCACCCCTCAGACCTATATAAATCGATAGCTGACATGACATCAATGCTAACAGAAAACATAATAAGACCACACCCCGTGATGTGTCACGTTTCCGAGATAATTATTAGCGTTCAGAGTTGATCACGTGACATCCATATTTTTGAATCTTTAAGCAAGTTTAAAAAATATCTGATGATTTTTTTTGGAAACATTCAGAGTGATTATTTCAAAAATCTTTGCATTAAAATGTACACAAGTTCAAAATGGCGCGACAGTAGTTACGGCTCATCTTCAATCCCCTTTACATTTCACTGCACCGAGGCTTAAACAAAAGAAAAACCCGCGCGATTTCTCTCTAGTTGCGTTTCGTAGTGATCACACAGCTAAAACCTCACCGCACCGACCTAATCAAACACAGCAATAAAAATAATAACCTCCACATACAAACGGGCACCAAGCATCCTAGCAACACCATTGGATAACCCTTCAGCTAGTTGATTCCCTAGCGTTTGCGGAAGCAATTATCAGCTGACGCTCTCGAAGTGTGCCTTTCATTCACAGATGGTTGGAGAAAAATGGAGGCGTTTGTACGTTCAGAATTGAAAAACTGTAGTGTTATGTATGTACGTGGTCGTGTTGGATGAGAAAGTGTTGTTATGTTACTTTTGAAGAATGACGCGATATTTTTTATGTTTCTGTGAATATTTTGCGGGAAAGTTACGATGTTAAAGTGTAAATAAATCCTGTTCAGGAAGTTCCAATGCAATCGCTTACCAAAGGAAATTAACAACACGTAACAAGAAGGTTTTAACTTTTTATCCCACTATTTTTTCTGCTTAATAATTATTGTTTGAATAAAATTATCAAATTGTTAAAAATTAACCTCAATTGTCAAATGACAAACATATTTAAGGAAATTTAAAATAAGAATTTTGGGTTTAAATATTCAAATAATCAAACCAAAGCACTAAATTTGTAAATAGCACTAAAACTTGCCATCGACATGTACATTTTCTGACCCATTTGCTTACAATTCCATGAGATAATTTTGGAACAGACCATAGTTTTCTTTGGAAACATCATAATAAAAGCACGCTAAGCCGTTGGTCCCGGCTGTCATTCGTGGATCTTTGACAGTCGTTAAGGGTAGTCAGAAGCCCGAAAGTCTGACAACCAGTCTTACCAAGGGGTATCGTATTACCCAATAACTGGGTTGTTGAAATAAGATAAGCAGTTGCTTCATGTAAAATACTGCTACGCAGCTGCTTCCGGTTAGACTGGAAGCCGACCCCAACATAGTTGGGAAAAGGCTAGGCAGATGATGATGATTATACTTTGATGGAATAGTTCCGTATACTACTTAGTTTTTGTTTCATTAAATTCAAATGAACCCTTTAAATTGTGTTTACGTTTCGTATTGAAGTTTTTAAATATATTATAACTTAGTTGTATTCAACATCAGAATAAAGGTCGGTCAACGCAAGTCCCAAGTGTTAAAGTTAACCTGCTTACGTCAAAGGAACTAACTTTAATATAATATACAAACTAAAATAAAATAAGATTTAAATTGCCATGAAGACATATAGGTCAACAACACTTAGACAAAATTCCAACTTTCTTTTTTTTTTTAACCGAGCATTGGAGTGCCTGCCTGCTGAAAAAAGCTAGTAGAGTAATTTGCAATAAAATAAATAAATTGACTGTAATGTTATGTCATGTGTGTGTATGTGTATGTCATGTGGGGTGTGTATGTGTGTGTTGTTGTTATTGTTTGACTCGAAAGGGGCGTTTGTATGAACGTAAATGTAGCAGGTGGCGCGGCGTTCTGTAATTCCTGCCTAACCTATTTAAAGCATAATCAGCCTATAATGTACCCACTGACGGGACACAGGCCTCCTTTCTGTGAGAGGGAGTGGATCTTAATCCAAGACGCGGGCTCAGTGCTGGTTGGTAGACTAAAATGTTAGGTTCTAGGACATGCCGGGTTCCTCACGATGTTTCCCTTCACCGTTTTAAGAGCAGTGGTGATAAAATAATTTACACAAAATAAAGCGCCTGTCTAGGTTCGAACCCACGACCTATAACTCATAAGTCGCGGCCCTTACCACGGGGTCACCACTGCTCACATGTATGTATGTTTAATAATATAATGTCAGTTTTTATACACAAAACAAAAACCAATTCAACTCCGCTCTCTTAAAGCCACTAAAAACCTTCACGCAAAACAATTTCATACATGAATGTTCAACATACACGGGACTTTTATAAGCAAACTCTTTCATTTATTCTCGCCTATTTACGAGTACCTCGTAGTACGAAACATCGCACGTAACCACAGTTTAAGGCTCGCTGCAAATGAGGGATGCCTGTATCAAAAGAATATTTAGCACTGGCATATGCCCACGGCAGCATTTGTGCTTGCTTTAAAGACTGCTTTTTCTTTTGCGTGATAATTAGGCATTTTGACGAAGGACAGTGGATTTTAAGACTTTTCAAGATTGCATGACAACAGCCTCAACTATTGGCGATTCCTTCAATGTGACTACGTCTAGCACATTCAGTCATCCCTATAACTATCTTAAATCAGCCTATAAAGATCCCTTTGCTGGGAAACAGGCCTCCTCTCTTCGAGAAGGAGTGGACTGTAATCTACCAGGCGGACCAGTGCGGATTAGTAGGTGTCGCAATAAGTCCTCGAATTTTTGGTTCTAGGACATGCTGGTCTCCTATCGATGTTTTACGTCATCCTTTCAAGAGTAGTGATGACAAAATAAATTATATAAAGTAAATGGCCTGCCTGAGTTCAGACCTACGTCTTACTTACTTAGATCGGGGCCATTACCAAATTGCTGACCGTAAAATATTTTTTACCGCATGAGTTGTTCTCCTGAAATTCGTGCTTCTACGAGAAAAGATGTACTTACAGGTTTTACTTGAGAAAAATGCCACTTCTGATGTAGGTTATACCTACAAGAAATAAAACGACTTGCCTGTCTCAACCATTTTGCAAAACGAGCAAGCCAAACCAAGTTAACTCACAAGAGGTAAAATTTCGAGACCAGACGTGAAGATTCCTACTTTATTTACATAATATTTTACTTCTAAACTAAATGCTTTCTCACATTTCAGCTTTAATTTAAAAGGTTCACAGAATACTTGCCTGTTTGACAAGATTAAACGTCTGCTTATTATTCTCATTTCAGTTTTATTTAACGCAATCTGGCTTAGTAGCTGACGACTTGGCTTATTCGCGACGAGATGCTGGGTCGATTCCCGTTTCCTACGTAAGAAATATTATGCGCTGCAGGCCCCTCTTAAAAACTAGCAAAAACTAGTAAATTTTTGCAGAAATTCATGAGGATTGAATCGCTAAAGTACCGGAGTTACCGACATAGCTTGCAGAGTAAGCAAACTGAAGTGGCAGTGGGCTCCCGGCCACCGCAGGCGCGGGCCTGCGGGCGGAGAGTAATGGGTAGCTCACCGTCCGATCAGGACCAGGCCCGTGCCGGACGGCGCGTACGTGTTCCACGCGCGCCTCAAAGAGATGTCAGCATCGAGGAGGGGCCCCATAGGGCCGAAGCCTGCCGGGTCAGCGGGATTGTCCGAAAGGGTTACCGCTGGCCCGGAACATAAAGGGCTAAGGAAGGAACACGGGTGGCTTTTAGTCAGTAAGAGTCTGACACTCCCTTCCGCTCTACCCAGAGCGGGAGGGATCATTTGATGATCATACAAAAAAAAAAAAAAAGTGGCAGTGGGCTGGCAATGTTAGTCACCTAAAGAAAGTGGTCGGGACGGACTGGATGCGGAAGGCGGAGGACAGGGTGTTGTGGCGCAGCCTGGGAGAGGCCTATGTTCAGCAGTGGACTGCAATAGGCTGAGTTGATTGATTGATTGAAAAACTTCACACCTGTATTCCCTGAAGTGTTAGGCAGAGGTGTACCTGTTTACCCATATTTCCATGTAATAGGGGGTGAGCATATTGCCATCAACCGGGCACAAATTTGGACTCCAGGCTGCTACTGAGAATGAACAGGTGAAAAAACCCAATACGATTTTGCCCAAACCGCCAATCGAATTTAGAAGTTCATGCTCAGCTGTAGCGCTTGCGTAGGTACACACCCACGAGAGAGGAACTTTAAAAGATACACAAGTTTTAACAATTAATGCCATAAAATACTAGGACCAAAACTATCGGGGCAAAAGTCAAAATAAAGATCACTTCAGAAAGTCTCATCAACGCATGGGAAAAAGATTGCTATTTTTTACAAATAAATAAAAAAAATACTAGTAATTTAATGTTATTATAGCATAAATGAATATTTAATTGACAAATCCATAGAACAGAAGACAGAAATGTAATGTAAATGTAAATTCTAATCTATGGAGATAATAATATAAATTAATAATAAAATTTTTGATTAAATTAATAATTAATAAAACGTTACCTTAAATTTTACTTACAATATAAGTTAGTTTGCATGTATAAATAAGTCCCCTTCCTACAAATTTTTCTTTTGCAGTGCCCGGCAGGGTCGACGATTGTTACAGCAAATGTTTACTTACCAAGCTGTCAAAATATTTTGTCTAATCTTGAAATAATTCTGGAGTAAGATTTCAATAAAATATTTCAGAAAAAAAATGCAAAATAATCATAGAATTTAACACTTTTATCCAGTTACAAAAAGAATCGGAAAGAGCACAAAGTTTCAGGTTTGATTTATCTTAGACATTCGAATCCTTTGATGTACGGGACGGACCAGCAATTATTCGGGTATCCAAGCAAACAATACGGAGTTTGTTTTAAATTTGACGTTTGGTATTCCAATCCTAAACAATTCTTATTGCTAAGAACGGGTTTTGCTGAGACAGTTCTTGTTGTTTTTGTAATTATAGTTATTATTAATAGTTGATATGTATTATTAATAGTCGATATGTTTATTCATAAGTTTGTAAAATATGTAGGGGGTTCCGGAATTGGTCTTTTAAGAGGAACCGGGACCACCCCTATGTGCTGATGGTGATCACCGGGGTGGTTTTAGTGAGGTAAAAATCCCACACTCCCCGACCTCCCTCCCCGGCGGCCGGGTGCCTTTTGACGGTTTCCCCCCGACAACAAGGTATTTTAGGTATGTAAACTGTTTGTACTTTCCGCCACTTGTCCCTAAGAGTTCATTAGAAAACCAGCATCAGTTTTTGGCGCAGTCGTGAGGCACACACTATTTAATTGTTGTTAAAATCTTTTTTATTTTTTTATATATTTTTTTGTATTTTGTGTTTCACGAACTGTGTCCAAATAAACGTTGTTATTTCTTTCTTTATTATTTCTAATTCATTATTTCGTTCTTTTTCACGTACAGTAAAATAACATTCATTGCGTTATTTAGGATTTGGTTGAGCATTTACAAACATATGAAGCAACGGATGAGGAATTTCTTTCAAAACCCTTCGGATTGAGATTGAAAGTGTTTCGCAATTGGGGTGCTGCCGTGATGGGTATATCTGAACAGGATAAAAGAAAAAAGAAAAAATATGCTCATCAATTTTGATATCCAATGATATTTTTTTATCACTCACTCACGACTAAATCCAGACACACTATACTTCAGTAACGCCTTACAAATGCTACAACCTTTAAGACACAGGAGCAATAAAACAAAATTCGTAGACAAGGACAGGAAATAAAGTTCCTTTCGAACCGAGAAAATATCGTACAGTTTATCAGGGACACAAGAAATATCACGTGCATCCCTCCCTCGAGATACTACAAAAAATGTGGACAGTTACAGGAAAAAGTCTTACGATGAATTTTTCAGAGAGCTTCGAGTGGAATCGTCAGTACTTTGTTATGACGTTCAGTTCGTTTGGTTTAATAACAAAAAAAAAAACCGACTTCCAAAAAAAACACTACTTACAAACTGAAAAATAAAAAACACTACAAACTGAAAAATAACTTTAATTTCGGAAGTCGGTGTCTTAGAGATCAGTATTTTAGTTTTTGCCACCGACTTCCGAAATTAAAGTTATTTTTCAGTTTGTAGTGTTTTTTATTTTTCAGTTTGTAAGTAGTGTTTTTTTTGGAAGTCGGTTTTTTTTTTTGTTAAAAAGTTTTTATTTCTCGCTTTTTAGTGGGTCTATTTATAATTTATCTAAGTTACAATAGCCTAATGTCAACTTGCCCATCGCCTTTTTTTTATTATAAAATATTCCTTTTCTCGATGCAGGGACGTTAATTGTTGAGGAGTTCTCCTTTTATTAGTTTTTAGATTAGATGCTGATAATCCTGGCTGCAGCATCAGGCCAGACTTATGTCAACATTGCATTGAACTTAAAATTAGTACTGTTTAAAATGAGCCCAAACACGACTACGGTGCTGTAATTTAAAGGTTTGTACTTTTTCTGATGCTCCTGGCTTCAGCATCAGGTCTTCGGTGTTCCTCATTAACAGTACGTTTATCCACACATCGAGCCCTTTTCAATGAGCCTAAACACGATATATCTGCTGTTAGTTTTCGAGGAGTTAGGTACTCTGCAGACTATCCTGACTGCAGCATCAGGTCATGACTTGATGATCATGAGACCAAATGTGGCAAATGCCCTATCAAACATCAAAACAATTTACTAAAACAGTCCTTGCCTGTTCGAGTAACTTCTTACTGGTAAGGAGTTGTACCTTCCATCATCAGCCCAGCTACCTGAGATGGTGACAACCATACACAAATACACAAGATACTTCATAAAATATGCGAAAAACAATAAGTGAGCCTATAAAATTTGAGGGTTGCCCTCGATTTCTCTAAGATCCCATCATCAGATCCTAACTTGGTGACAATGGGACCACCTCAGAACTATCTACTTTCGAACAAAAAAAGAATTTTGAAAATCCGTGGACAATTGACGGCGTATTCGATGAACAAAAATACAAAAAAAAAAAAAAAAAAAAAAAAAAAAAAAAAAAAAAAAAAAAAAAAAAAAAAAAAAAAAAAAAAAAAACATACAAACACCCGAACATAGTACCTCCTCCTTTTTGTAAAGTCGGTAAAAAAATGAAGACTGGCTTTGCGATTTCTGTTAGCAGTTTTGTTTATTTTTTTGTTGTAAAACGGTAAAGGATTTCGGTGGGTTCCGTGATTGAGCCACAACGGGACGTAGTAAATATTTACAGTATTAATATCTTGCATACAGATGTATTTAACAGAAACCTAATTTTGACTTGACACGAATCATTGATTGACATGAGGCGATCGGAATGCATGATTCGATGCATTCTTAACCACTGTAACAAAGCTGATCAATGAGTTTGAGTATTTGGATGTCACATGTTTTAGACCTTTATTATGTTGTGCATTAGAAATTCGTCCAAGAGTTACCATATGCCAAGCCATTTCCCAACTATGTTGGAGTCGGCTTCCGGTCTTACCAGGAGCAGCTGAATATCAATATTTTATATGGAGCGACTGCTTATTTGACCTCCACAACCCAATTCAAATTTATTTATTAATCACAATTTGTACATGATTAGAATAGACGCTGACTCCTACACTAGGCATTTGCCTTTATCTTGCAAGCATCAAGCAATGGACAAAATTTACAACATTTTATATGCTTGAGTACGAGGCTTTTGACTACGTTGTATATGTATATTTTGTCTTTTTTTTTGTATTAAGTATGCGTTTTGTTTGTGCAAAATAAACAATTTTTCTTTCTTTCTTTCTTGGGAGTCTGAGTTGCGATATTTTTAAAGTGTGATACATAATGATTATTGCAAGAAAGAAAAATAAATTACTGGGTAACAAGATACCTCTACCAAGAGGTTAAAGTACAGACAAGCTACCACAATCTGTCAAATTTCTTTAATAGATTTTCAACTTTATTGCTAAAGGATAAGGTCCAAAGTTGATTGGGAAAATTTTACAGTTTTAGGTAGCGATGGTGGTGATGTGCTGGTGTCTGTACCTGTACTAATAAGAAACTTCGATACGAAAAGCAAGTACATACATAGTTCGGGCCTTACGTCAAAATTCAACCTTTTCTTACGTTGACAATTCTGTCCTCGACAGTACAAGGAAAGATTGTCTGCCCGAGGCAGAAGACAGTCCGGTTTTTGTTCCCCTCGTGAGGTTCGCGACTCATTGGGAACTTACAAATTCATTATTTTCCTTTGAAAAAAGAACTTTATTCATCACGTAGCTTCTTTGACCTTTGAGGGCAGATAACTGATAATCGAGTGACGTCATCAGGAAACAAAGTTGTATTTGGTTTTTTTATGGTTTTTCTTGGTACATAAATGGTGCTTGCATGGTTTCTTTTGGGATTAAGAAGGTTATCGGAGTACAGGGATCGTACGACTATAACTTGTTTTCGTAAAAAACATGAAAAAAAAATTGGAACTTTGACCAGACCAGACCAGGTGTGAACTAGTAAAAAAAAAAGATAAAAATAACAGGAAGAACTAAATGACTCTCGGCTTCGATAAGGGTATTTCTACACGCGTTATTTATTTTGATATTTGGTACCTATCTTGTTCAGATGAACGAATAAGAATATTTATTATTATTTATTTAACAAAGACGTTTACAAAAGACGTACATTTGGCCAAGAGGAACAAATTTTCAATAATAGTGCCTAAAAATAAACTAAAATGAAAGAGAAAGAAGAAGAAACGAAATGAATGAAGTGAATCAATGAAGGAAATGATTGATTAGAGATGAATCATTTATTTAGCTTAGATGGGCTTGGCTCCTACCGTACGGGGCCGGCACTCGCAAAAGACAGAATTGTGTGGAAAAGGGAGAGGGAGGCCTTTGCCCCTTTGCCCTGCAGTGGGACAATACAGGCTAGTTAGACTTTATTAGTTAGATTTATTCACAAGAATGAAATTTATATTCATACTAGCAGCACCCCGCGGTTTCACCCGCATAAGTTTCGATCCCATGGGATTTTTTTTGTTAGCCTATTTTGTGTCCCACTGCTGGGCAAAGGCCTCCCCTTTTTCCTTCCAAACCTCCCTGTCTTGTGCGATCTCTGGCCATGTTGGCCCTGCGAATGATATTAGATCGTCACGCCACCTTCGCCTTGGTCTACCTCGACGGCGATGTCCTGCCTCAGGCGTCCAATGAGTGACGATCTTTGCCCACCTCTCCGGGTGGTGGTGGAAATCATCAAATGACCCCTCCCGCTCCCGCTGGGTGGAGCGGAAGGGATTGTCAGACTCTTACTGACTAAAACCCACCCGTATTCCTTCCTTAGCCCTTTATGTTCCGGGCCAGCGGTAACCCTTTCGGAAAATTCCGCTGACCAACGTCCGCTACTTGAGTTATAGAGCGCAGCGTGGTGTTTTATATAGGAAGACTACCTTTTATGTGTTTTTTAAGGGCCCAGTAGGTCTTCCAAGCATTTTGGACTCGTCTTTCGACTTCCTTATCTTGTCTGTTTTTTAAAGACACTATCTGGCCCAAGTATGTGTTTGTGTACTCATCGACATACTGCAACACATGTCCGTCTACCTCGACCCTACGTTTCGTGCTGTTGGTCATGACCTATGTCTTAGATCTGGGGTCTAAAAAGGCCACTTTGGAGAATCATAAAAGGATAACATTATGAATTGTAATATAGCGAAGACAGACCGTGTTTTTCTTTTTTTCACTGCACTACGTAGGTATAATCAAAGAGATTGGGATTGGTTTTGGATCGGATTGATTGGTATATTAGCACAGACAAAAAAAAAAACTGAAAAATGCTTCACCAATGGGATTTGATACGATTAACTTAACGTTTAACTGTCCATTATATTATCCTTTTATGATTCTGCCAAAGTGGCCATTTTAGGCCTTCCGTTCAATGCCCTATCTGTTAATTCTAGTTATAAACAATCTGTGTACCAAATTTCATCTAAATCCGTTCAATAGTTTTTGCGTGAAAGACTAACAAACACCCGTCCGTCGTCAGAAACTTTCTCGTTTCCATAGAGTACATACTTGAAAAGTTAACTAAACTTATAAGAATCTATGAATAGCTTATTGATAAACAAACCGGCCTCTGAAGGGATTAAACTTTCCTTTTCACTTCAGAGGGTTCGTTTTTGATGAAAAAGTTTCGTGTGAAGTTACGTTTATTATTTGGTAACTCTGACTCGAACTTGGGTTATTCGGAACCTTACAGAGATGGATGGACAGAGATGTCTGGCGACATGTTATAAAGACAGGAGAATGATGATGATGGTAAGTTAAAAAAATATCAACTTTATTTTAGTGAGATTTAAGTTGATTTCAGAGTGACTAGCACTATTTAAAAAGTTATAAATATGTTTAAACTTAATCGCTCAAACATAAGGTTCAAACTTGATTGGGAAAATTAACGGACAACCGCCATCACCATCGTCCTCCCGTCCTTATCCCAATTTATATGTATAGGGTCGGCGCAACATGTATTTTTCTTCCATACTTCTCTATTAGTCATCATCTCGGTACTCATCCCCTTTCTAACCATATCAAAGTCAAAGTCAAATCATTTATTTCAAATAGGCACATTAAAGGCACTTTTGAACGTCAAAAAAAACTAAATAGAAATGATTCTAGTCGCCCATTCCAAAAGGTAGTTTTCGTATGGAGAAGAATGGGCAAGAAACTCCACCGTTACTCTTTTAAAATGTTTTACAAGGTCTTGTATACATAATAAAAATTATATGTGAACACGATGCACCCATAATAAAATTAGTCTACCACAAAAGGTAAAAAGAATTAAAAATTAAGCAATGACAGGTAAATCAAATAAGTGATAGATACATGGTGCTCACATATTTACAAGTTATTAAAAAAAAAAAAAAAATGCAAAAGTAGTTGAACTTTAACAAGTGTGTGAGCCACTCTATCATCACTCACACAATCCATCCATCATTTCCTACTCTTATACACACAACCGTAATCAAAAGTACATCCCTACATGAGCTTATATTGCGTTTCGACATCAAATGGACCGTCTTACAATTTCAAATCAGCTATGTCTTTCTCCACAAACAAGCGAACACCTAAAATAAAATTACCTCCCGCCCACGCCGTACTGCTTGGATTCATTTATTTATCTAGTTTTTAGATCTATTTGTCTAGTCTAGCCACGTACTGTCTCGCTGAATCCACAGAACTCATTTGGCAAGGTTTTCAAAACAAATCACATGGTTTTCTAGACAAATTATATTAATGGAATTCTAGTAATCATGTTTTGTATCGTACAAAGTTCGTGACTAATATTGTTAGGAGACATCATAACGTTCCTACTACGTCCAATATTCCCAATACAATATTACTTTTACTGGTTCATCATCATCATCTGCCTAGACTTTTCCCAACTATGTTGGAGTCAGCTTCCAGTCTAAGCGAATGCAGCTGAATATCAGTATTTTACATGGAGCGACTGCCTATAGCCCTCCATAAACCCAATTACTGGATAGCACGATGCACTATAGTGAGACTGTTAGTCAAACTTTCGGGCTTCTGACTACCAAAGACGACTGTCAAAGATGTACAAATCACAACTGGGGCCAATGACTTCACATGCTTTCCGAGACGCGGAGGGGCCTCGGTGTGTAATGGATGGTCACCCATTTACAGACTGGCCTCGGCAAGCGTTGCTCAACCTTGAAGATCGACCCGTACGGCTGTTAGTATATAGCCACGAGCCCCTCTATGGTCATTTTGTAACAATTTTATGATTTAGGAGTTGACATAGAGCGACTGCCTATCTGACCTATTTAAACTATGGAATTACGCGAGAATGTACTCGTATCTACTTACATAACTATCACTACATATTATATTATGAAACAAGGTCCCCTCACCGCGTCTTGTCTGAACGTGATAAACTCAAAAACTACCAAACGGACTTTCATATAGTCACAAACCAAATGGCAGGAAACGAGGCGGTAGGCCCAGAAAGAGATGACGGGAAGAGTTGGACTTCTTCTTAAAGGATTGGCTTACAATCGCAGTAGACCGGGAAAAGTGGAAAGAGAGAAGGCCCCGCAGTGGAACAACACAGGCTTATAATAATAATTTCACCATGGATGGAGTGACCCATGAGGAAGTTTTAGATATATAATTCAATATGGTTTGGTGTAAAGTAGCTGAAAAAGAAAGATAAATGTTGAAGAATAACAGCCGCACGGGTCGATCGATCAGGTTAAGCTACGCTTGCCACGGTGACCATGACGGATGACCATCTTTACATTATCCAATGTTACTTGGGGTCGGCGCAACACGTTTTCTTCTTCCATTCTCCCCTGTCAACCGTCATGCTATCATTCACTCCCTTTTCTTTCATATCATTCCTCACACAATCCATCCATATTTTCTTCGGCCTTCCTCTCCCTCTCCATCCATCAACATAATATATTCATCACTCTTTTAGTCACATGCGTTTCGTCCATTCTCATCACATGCGCATACCAAGCCAAACGATTTCCTTTCAACTTTTGGCTTTTTTTCAACGTTTGGCACTTTAGCACTATTGCCACGGAAATTCAAGATGAAAAAACTCAAAAACATCTCGTACGACCAGGATATCGAACTCTGGACCTGATACTCAGTCCACTTGCGCCCACTAGAACAACATAATCAGCATACCTATAATGTCCCCACTGCTGGGACACAGGGCCGTAATCCACCACACGAGCCCCGTGCGGGTTGGTAGATGTCACATGTCTTGGTTTCCTCACGATGTTTTCCAAAGGAAAGCACTCGTCTTTCTGAAATAATATGTAATCCTGTCTAGAATTCAACAGAATTACATAATGATTGGTTGCACGTGTTTCCATCAAGAAATAAAAACTATGTGTAAGACTTAATAAAAATATTGCTACTAAAGCAGTCAAAACGCATTCGAATAAAAAAACAAATGTATCAGGTACGGAATCTATTTACAATCAATCCTAAAGAAATACTCAAGGAGAAACGTACCTACGTAATATAAAAATTTGAAATTCGTATTGGTTCGTTATAATATCCTCATTAAAATTAGCTTCTACTTTATTTGAATATTCCATTCTGCCAAGTCTTGAGGGTACCTGGGTACTTGATTTGGGAGTGTTCAATACATGAGTAACTCAAATCTCGTACTGGCGTGGGTGAGGCGCGGCGGTTCGTGTGATTTATGGTACGGTTTCACTGTGGCGACTTTGCGGTTATTTATCGAGCGAACGAGCTTAGGAGGGGTTTTGTTGAGAGCTGGGACATAGTGGATAGACATTCTCACTACATACATTGTCATACCCGTATAAATCTGTTGAGGCAGGCATAATAATCCAATCTATCTATATCTATAAATAGTAAAGAAGTCAAAACTGTACATTGAATATTAAAAAAAAGTAATCCCTACGAGGAACGAGTCTGATGCCGAAAATATAGTTTTTAGAATTTTTGTCCATTTATCTGGATGTATGTTCCTGGTTGGAGTGAAAACGGCTGAACGGATTTGAATGAAATTTGGCACACAGATAGTTAATAACCTGGATTAACACATAGAGTACTTTTCATTCCGTAAGTACTGTCCCGTGGGATCCTACATACACGCGGGCCATGCCGCAGGAGTATTGAAAACTTGCATTTGCTGCAGTCACGATGTTTCTCACACTGTAGTATATTGGCAACATACGAATAAACGCACTTTAAAAAAAAACTTTATCTTTGCTACATACAATTCGACTAAAGACTCCTACAAACAGGCGCGACACGCGATATAATCGCGCGCGACACAAAGGCACCGCTCGTTGCGCGACTGGCGGTGCCTTTGTGTCGTGCGCGATTTTATCGTCATATAAGCAACTTTATCAAGACAAAGTCTTTCTAGTGGAAACGCACCTCTACCAACGCAAAATGAATTCTAAATTTTCTCTGTGTCTCAATTTGATAACATTTCGTATTAGCATTTCACTGTGTCTGCGTTGATTTCATATGAAATTTAAATCGAAAACACGAGTAAAATACTAGCCTTTATTTCATACTAGCAGCGCCCTGTGGTTTTACCCGCGTAAGTTTCCATCCCGTGGGAATATCGGGATAAAAGTATTATATGTGTTAATCCAGGAAATGGTCTATCAACACTGACCTCTATAATACATTGTATTATAGAGGTCAGTGTCTATCAACCAGGCCACTCAAAAAGTATTGCGAAAAAAAGTTTTTATGTATGAGAGACTGGCCAGTTATTTTTTTCTCTGTTGTGAGCAACAAGCGACCAAACACAGGGCTCCGCGGGCACTGCTCCACCACGACAACGCGCCTTCGCACACCGCAGCACACCGCGCTCAAAACGAGGGACTTCCTGGACGGCACGCCGGTTAAACTCCTGGGTCACCCTCCTTACAGCCCTGACCTAACACTCTTTGACTTTTTTTTATTCCCGAAAATAAAAAATCAGCTCAAAGAGATACAATTTTCGTCGCCGGAAGATGCGCTGTCAGCGTTCGAGCAGGCTGTAAACGAGGTAGACACCTCGTCGGCGGCGGACTGGATAAAGTGTTTCGAAAACTGGTTCAGACGCATGAAACTTTGTATAGAGGCTAGTGGAGAGTACTTTGAAAATATTAAATAAAAAAAAATACCTATAGAACATTATTTTTTATTTTCGCAAGACTTTCTGAGTGTCCCACGTTTGTGGCAATTTGCATCCAAATCTGTTCAACGGTTTACGCGTGATTGAGTATCTATCAAACATCCAAACATCTTCACAAACAAATTAGTAGGATGTTGAACATAATGTGATTTTCCTGTGAACCCTTAAGTAAATTAACATTTTCCTTACATTTCATTACGATTCAAACATTTGCCCTTCAATAGTTACTTACGTTTCTAAAATAATATTTACGCTGCCTCGTTGCTCTAGTGAGGAGCGTTGACCCAGTTGTATCGGCTCCGACTTACGATTTGTAGGTCGTGGGTTCAGACCCAGGCAGGCACGTTATTATATATATTTTTTTATTTTACATATCTCGGGACCATGGGGTCCCGGTCCTTTGGAAGGCGTACGAGAAATTTTAATGAAATGCGGCACCAATAGACGCGGCGACGATTATCCCTGTATGCACTATGCAAGTGCACCCAAGGATAGCCCCCGGTTGGTGTAGGACTATTGCAGGATATGGAAAAATAAAAAGAGGGACTATGGGTTTGGGTGGCTAAAGTGGCCGGGTTACCAACTATCTGTCTGTCTGTCAGCCTGTATGTTACCTATTCACGCCTAAACCTCTGAACGGATTTCGATAAAATTTGGCAGAGAGATAGATTGCATCCCGATGTGAAGGACATAGGATAGTTTTTATCGACATACCTCGCGGGCGAAGCTGCGGGCGGAAGCTAGTATGGAATAAGGAAGTACGGATTACTCTACTTCTTCTTTATAGTTTCAGAACAAGGAGGCTGTTTAAAGTTCGATTCGTTGATATTTGGGGGCTATTTTTTTTGTCTATCTTCTTCAACCTATGCAATATTGAATGTGGATCTCCTTCTCCGTATACAATATTTTTTTGCTACCGTGGGAACGCTTGCTGATGTCAGGCCGTGGATGGGTGACCATACCGAGTCTCCCTTCGTGCCTCGGAAAGCACGTTACGCCGTTGGTCTCACCTGTCATTATTTTGTAGAACTTTCACTTTTTTCTTTGTGATTATTGTATGACTTTAACACCCAGTTGCAGAAACGAACATTATCTTTTAAAGCTGTCATTAAGTACTAATCTTCCATTAACTTGTTGCAGAAAGCAACATTATAGTCCATTTTAATGGTTCTTTAGTTTTATTTAATGGAAGTGTCAAATGAGGTAACATGTCATCTTTTTTGTTGCACAAAGCACCATTAGCGCCTAAAGGACCTTTAAATTGACATTTCGGGCGTCAAATTTTAATGTGTCAACAAACGTCCATTAGCCCAACATTAAAATTGCAGTTTTGTGTAATCTCGCGTGCGAATTTTCAGTTTTTATTTAAAAACCAGTAGTAGCCATTCCTAGATTATACAACATGTCTTTGTCGAGCCTGTCATCATTATCTGAAGCAGAAGAATATGTTCCCCATAGTCGCTCGCGTTATATCCCAAACAGAGACGAAATATTCTCAAAATACGATGGAGAATATTTTCGTCTCCGTTACAGTTTTCAAAAGAAGCAGTTATTCAAATATGTGACCAGCTTAATTTGGAGCCTGTTACCAATAGAAATAAGGCCATCGATGGAAAAACCCAAGTACTGATTTGCCTGAGATTTTTTGCCACAGGATCTTTTCAGCAGGTATTAGGTGATTTGACCAATGTTCACAAATCGACGATTTGTCGAATAGTACAGAATGTGACTCTGAAGCTAGCTAGTTTAGCACCTGTGTTTATTCGAATGCCAGATAGGGAAACATTCAGAAAGGTTGCTGAAGATTTCTATGAAATTGCAGGATTTCCACGTGTAGTTGGAGCCCTAGATTGCACACACGTCAAAATTATAAGTAGAGGCGGCTTCCTTGCAGAAATGTTCCGATGCAAAAAGGGATATTTTTCAATAAATGTCCAGGTGGTGTGTGATGCGAAGTTAAAAATTAGGGACATCATCGCACGCTGGCCGGGATCAGTGCAAAATTGTCAAACATGTTATTTTTTTCATCGAGAAATCCTAGATTATAAAAAATAAATGGAAACCTTCATTCATGTTCATTCTTTTCAGTCAATGCTACTAGCAACATTATTTAAAGACGACTTTAGGTAATGGAACATTAACATAAGCTAAAGTTGCTTTGTGCAACATCATTAAATTAATGATATCATTAGCGTTAATGATACATTATGTAATGGGGCATTAATGTTTGTCTTTGTGCAACTGGGTGTAAGACCTTTGAACATGCCAAAGTCTATCGTGTCAGCTACTGTCGAATAAAATGAGTCATGAGTTTTGCATAAAAAACTGCTGTTTGGCTAAAAGTCACCCAAAGGGCAATGGAGAGGGCTATGCTTGGAGTTTCCCTGCGTGATCGAATCAGGAATGAGGAGATCCGCAGGAGAACCAAGGTAACCGACATAGCCCGAAGAAATGCCAAACTTAAGTGGCAGTGGGCAGGGCACATTGCTCGCAGAACAAATGGCCGATGGGGCCGAAAGGATCTGGAGTGGCGACCGCGTACCGGAAGACGTAGCGTTGGAAGGCCTCCCACAAGGTGGTCCCACGACCTTGTGAAGGCCGTAGGAACCCGTTGGATGCGAGAAGCACAGAACCGGTCGAAGTGGAGGTGCTTGGGGAAGACCTATGTTCAGCAGTGGACGTCTTTCGGCTGAAATTATGATGACGATGAGTTTTGCAACGCTACCATTCGTACAGCGTGACCTACAAAATAATCAACTTCAAATTCTCTCTACTCTAGCTCGACATAAACTTCATTTTCTATGCTACTAACAGCCTGTATTTCCATAATATTCACGCAGTGTAATCTAAAACTGAATTAATTCATTCAAATTCGTGGCGGTTTCCTATCCAAAATAATTTGGTGGTATTATAAATGTACATAATTAGTGATACAAGATTTTCTGTAATATATCAAAGCTCAACAATGGCGTTATTTCAAACTGTTCTGCGAAGTGAAGTTAGTCATTTGATAATTTGTTTTGTCGGTGCAAATTAATTATTCAAGAAGTTTTGATTTCTCAAAAGGCTTCTAATAAACAGTCGTATTAGTTACTAGCTTCTGCCCGCGACTTCGTACGCGGATCCTGTTGCTTATGCCAGCGACAACGGGGTCGTCAAAATCGGAGATCTGAAACGTCTGATGTCGAATTCTAAGAGCCCAGGGACTGAAAAACAACGGGATGCGCGAGACGATTCGAGACGTCATTTTCAGGCAATAATGAACCAATAAGGTGGTAAACTTGGCCTTGCACTTTGAATGTTGGCATAAATGGGCCTTCTGAAATCTGTTCTGCACCAAAAGATGTCATTTGAAAGGCATTATTGTACGAACGTATGTTATCCAAGAAATGTTTTGACTGTGGATGGTCACCGATTAGCAGTGACCTTAATATTTCTGGAGGATTTTGTAATATTTTAATATGTACTTTCCCACCTGAGCAACACATACCGTTTGTTTCTTTTTGCCATTTAACAGCTTCACAAAAAGTACAATTTTGAACCATACCTCCGATGGCGGAATATGTGGCGTAGTCAATCATAGGAGTATACGTAAATGCACTCCGTTCCTTATCAACCCAAGGAAGGTCGCCATGCCCTACGGCTATATCTTGAGACACGTCCGATTCTTCAGATGATATCGACATTCTGTTCAGAGAATGTCGAAGTCGATCAGAATTCAAACGTTCGTTGCGCTCTTCTTAATCTGTCTCTTCATGCCGTACTCCAGCAATTCTTTCTTTCTCACTTTCTAACTGATTATGAGTATTTTGTTGTGTGCGTGTTCGGGACAATGTATGATAATCTCACGTTCATCACTTGTTTCAAAAGACCTGTTAGTAAATGTGCGAATACGCTGAGAACTCAAGCGTGATTCTGTATCGGTAAACGTTTCCGATTCGCGAGACAATGCATGTCGCTCACGATCAGCGGACAGTCGCGCATCACGTTCCCGACTTGTCTCTGGAGACCTAAAAGTCGATGCGTAGATACGCTTGGACCTCAAGCGCAATTCTCTATCCGTGAACGTATCCGACTCGCGAGACAATGCATGACGGTCACGATCAGCGGTCAGTCGCGCATCATATTCTTCACTGGTCTCTAGAGACATGGATGTAGATGCGTAAATACGCTGAGAACGCAGGCGTGCTTCGCGATCCGAAGAGGTTTCCACGGAGCGAGTTGCAGCCTGATGTTCTCGAACAGCATCAAGTCTCTCCTGACGCTCTTCGGTAGATTCTTGGGATCTTATGATCCGCAATCTTTTAGCTCCTTTGAAACATTGGAAAAGATTTGACCTTTTTCTAGGCATGGTTATAGTTTTATTGTGAAGAAGATACCTGATCAATTGAAATCTAAGTGACTGCTCCCCTACCAAGGGTGCCCAGACACGGGGTCGTCTGGCGCCCATGTGCTGGTTTGGTCCCTGGGGTGGTCACGGCGTCCTATGTGTTCTGGTGCGCCGGTGATGGGGAGTACTCCCCAGAGGAGGGTCTGGTGACGGACAGCTGCGGCGGGTTTACGGATGAGTGCTAACGCGTGCCCATATTCCCGCCGTAAGCAGCAGAGGAGGACACCGTGGAGTTTTAGTGGGTTAGAGTCCCACATAACTGTACTATCTCCCCGTGGTAGTGCAGTAACGCATGAGCATTTATTCACGTTAAAAAAAAATGGGAGTTTTGGCCAGTAGAGTCAAATTTTCAATGATATACCATCGTCATCGAAAATCAGTCCTAAACTGTTACCGCCTTCACCGCGTGGAGGTGAAATTAGTGATAGTTTTGATTTCCACATCAGATGTTTCTGATCTTCGATTTTTAGGGTTCCGTACCCAAAGGGTAAAAACGGAACCCTATTACTAAGACTTCGCTGTCCGTCCGTCCGTCTGTCTGTCACCAGGCTGTATCTCAAGAACCGCGGTAGCTAGACAGTTGAAATTTTCACAGATGGTGTATTTCTGTTGCCGCTATAACAACAAATACTAAAAACAAAATAAAATGAATATATAAGGGGGGCTCCCGTACAAAAAAAACGTGTTTTTTTCGGCGTTTTTGCCGTCTGTCTGTCGCCAGGCTGTATCTCAAGAACCGCGGTAGCTAGACAGTTGAAATTTGCACAGATGATGTATTTCTGTTGCCGCTATAACAACAAATACTAAAAACAAAATAAAATAAATATTTAAGGGGGGCTCCCATACAACAAACGTATTTTTCTGGGCGTTTTTGCCGTCTGTCTGTCACCAGGCTGTATCTCAAGAACCGCGGTAGCTAGACAGTTGAAATTTTCACAGATGATGTATTTCTGTTGCCGCTATAACAACAAACACTAAAAACAAAATAAAATAAATATTTAAGGGGGGCTCTCATACAACAAACGTGTTTTTTTCGGCGTTTTTGCCTTGTGGTACGGAACCCTTCGTGTGCGAGTTCGACGCGCACTTGGCCAGTTTTTATAAGTCAAGAGGAAATGCCCATCAGACCGAACAACTTTTGCTAAGACGTCATTCTTATATGTGTTATGGTGTAGCTGGGCTCTTGGAGTTCCACATCAGGTGTTCCAGATCTTCAAATTTATTCTCTCAGCAGAAAATGCTCATCACGTGGAACAATTTTTGCTATGGTACCGTTTTTGTATCTCTTATAGTTTAGCTGGTCTGTTGCGGTTCTGCATCAGGTGTTCAAGTTTCCAAGATAAATTATAGCCTATATGTTGCCCAGACATAATACCTATACAACAAAAAAAAAATCATTCAAATCCGTCCAGTAGTTCTGAAGATTAGCGTGTACAAACAAACAGACAAACAGACAAACAGACAACAATTTTTTTTTGGATTCGTGCTCTATTACTGTTTCTAAACCCCCCTCAGTTATTTTTTTTTAAATATATTCAATGTACAGACACAGTTTTTTTACTGTCTTATTATATGTATAGATGAGTAAACCTGGAATATTCGCACGCAATAGCATAATCAGTCTATACCGTTCCTAATGCAGGCTTCCACTCTGTGATGGGGCGTATTGCACCACGCGGGCCGAGTGCGGGTAAGTAGATGTCACATGTCTTAGAATTTTTGGTTCTAGGACATGCCGGTTTCCTCACGATGTTTTCCTTTATCGTCATTGAGAGCAGTGGTGATGAAATAAATTACACAAAGTAAGGCGCCTGCCTCACGCACAATGGTCCACTTGAAAGACTAAGTGCGGAAACCAAATCCGTTACATAGAAGGCGCCTGCCTGGGTTCGAATCCACGACGTACAGACGCCAGCACATCAAGCTGCTACAATCTGTCAAATTTCTAAGCATAAGGTTCAAAGTTGATTGGGAAAGTTTGACAGTTTTGGGTAGCTTGATGTGCTGGCGTCTATACAACTTGTAAGTCGGAGCTGTTACCTTACCACTGGGCCACCAGCGCACGATAACGTACGGCAACGCAATTGTACGCAAATTTCAGCCACAAATCTTCACACAATTTCTTACTGCGACCAGCAACCCGAACCCGGGACCTCATGATCCACAGACCCATAAGCTAGACATTAGACAGAAGAGGCAGTCTAATGCTTTGTAAGTTGTAACAACCAATTTAACCGCTGCACCATTCGTTATTAATCCAAACCTTGCCTATAATTAATCGCACCATCCGCATCACTAAAACAGTGGGTACACACAACTAAGACACCAACTCGATACCATAGTTATTATCGTGCATAGAATACAGTTGTGTAACTAAAGCCATTACATATTCAGACTATACCAACTCAAAATAGGAACTCAGAAGGTCAGTTTGGAATATAGCGCGTGTGGCGGCATCTACATTGCCACATGCAAACTACGCTTCATACTGACGTCACGCAAAATCCTGCATCGCGCAAGCAGTGTTTGCTGCGCAACTAGCATATACAATACAAAACGTACCGACATCGATCGATCCACACCAGACACAACACCGTACCGGTCTGGTCGGAGGATCCTCCCTTTTCTATGCAGGATGAGTGAACTTCACACCCTGTTCCTAATACCTCTATATTCACATACACATAAACGCAAGCACACGCGTTGACGTAATAATCGATCTGTTTTATCACCCTAAGGTTGAATGTCACTTGCTCGTCATAAAACGATAAGGTCTATTTGTCTATGTGACAGTTGGATAGTTTCAACCTTAATGAAGTTTAAAGGAGACTGGGCGATTTTGAATGGAAAGTGGTCTATGGACCAATAGCGATATGGTTTTGATATTTATGTAGGGATACCTCATCTGTATTCTTGTGCAAAGGAGCATCCAAATCTGACACGGCAATTTTGATTAGAATACACTTTGATTTTGATGAATACACTTTGTTTGCACAAGGGTAAAGATGTGAGGTGTCAAAACCTACACAAATATCCAAACCGTATCGCTTTAGTGGGAATTACTTACTGTCTAAAATGATAAAGCAATTACGAAGACGCATTAACATTTGTTTCACATTATTTAAGATTGCAGTACGGACGCGCCTATCTGTCAGTTATCAAAACATGACAAGGTTTTTTGCAAATCTAGCGAGCTTTTTTGAACTACGAACGCAACTGTGATTGAAATACAGTTCTTTATACAAAACTGAGAACTTAGTCCGGTACTAAGTTGTCAGTTTTATATTAAGAAAACTTTACCGTAGTCGGAATAAAGTTCGGAATAGGTACAAAAATAGTTCCGGTGTTTGAAAAACCTCGAAGTGTTAAACCTTATTTTGTAATAGTACTCGTGTTCAGGCGCCTCGTTCCGTTTTAAATTCATCAGTATTCATTGTCTTATTACAGACGTCAGCACATCAAGCTACCCGAAACTGTCAAATTTTCCCAATCAACTTTGAACCTTATGCTTTAAAGTTGAAAATCTATTAAAGAAATTTGACAGATTGTTTGCTTGCTTGATTGCTTGATGTGCTGGCGTCTGTACATTGTCAAGCAAACGATTTTCAATCATATGAAACAACTATCTTGTGATTTATAGATCGGAAACTAGCCCACGGAAACGTGCTACCGGGATAAAAAGTATTCCATGTCCTTCCCCGGGATTTATCCCCTTGCCATTTTTTTCGAAATCCATTTAGTAGTTTAGGCGTGAAAAGGTAACAATACATATAGAGTTACTTTCAAATTTATAATATTACTAACTTCTGCCCGCGTATTTACTTCGTCCGCATGAAATTTCTTATCCCCCAACCGTCGCATCGCATCACCTGCCCCCGGTTATTACTTAAATTTTTGCTTACCGTTATTTCAGACTTTTTTCTTTTTCCTGAGCTTCTAAGGGTACTAGCGTGATGTTAAATAGCCTATAGCCTTCCTCAAGAATTGGGCTATCAGTTGCTAAAACTTTTTATTGAAATCAGACTGGTTGTTTCAGAGATTAGCGCGTCCTAACAAACTCTTCAGCTTTATAATTAGTATATACATATGGATTAATATGGATGGATTACAAATTTCCTTTAAAATTCTTCGGATTGTGATATAAAAGTGTTTCGCAATTATTTTGGACTTCTGTACCTATTAACTTCGTGCTTACCTGACTGTTCTGTTTGATAACTGCCTGTAATTAACACTTAGTACTAAGCGCAGCATCTAATAACTGACGCAACTATTAACTTGAGCTCACGTCTGTTGTACGGAATAGTTGATTTTGTAGTGTTAAATTGCCATTGATTTAGATGGATTGATTGTTTATATCACGCCTTTGTTATCAGTGGTAAGGTAAGTAGGGGTTAGGTACTGGGTAGGTGTATTCATCTGCACTTCTATTGTGACAATTTGACTTTTACAGCGCCTATATCTCATAGGGGCTGCCTCCACGAGCGAGAGAATCGCGGCGATATTATCGTCGTGCCACGTATTTCTATACACTCTCTTAGAACGTGTCTCCACACGGCGATTTCATCGCCGCGGAAATTTGATGGCGCGGCGAGACTATCGCCGCGATTCTCTCGCTCGTGGAGGCAGCCCCTTAGGGTTGGCGGTTTTCGTTATTCAAGAATTACTGCTGACGTGGGAATGTGAGCGTATTTAGTATCCTCATTATTATACTAAATACACCTACATTGGCCAGTTTTAAGTGCCATGTGGAATTTTATCACCACTGCTCTGAAAACAGTGAAGGAAAACATTGTGAGGAAACCGGCATGTCCTAGAAACAAAATTAGAAGACATGTGACATCTACTAACCCGTACCTACTGGGCCCACGTGGTAGATTGCAGCCTACTTCCTTTTGAAGAGAGGAGGCCTGTGTTCCAGCAGGCTTATTATCCTAAGTGACATGTTATATGGGGCATGCAAGGGGCGGGTCTTTAACCATCAATGGTTAAAGACCCGCCATCAATGTTTGTGCTAGTAATAAGTCTGTGATAGACAAACCTTACCTCGCCTTCCTCCTTACAACTTTAAGGCCGCTTTCACATTAGGACGTTAGCAGCGGGATGGTAGTGCGGCAGAAGCAGATGCATTCACATTATAAGAACAGCCGCACGATAGCAGCGGGGCTGCCGCGCCACAGTTTAGGCGTAAACGTTCGGTGGCAACTCGCTCATTGTGCAGTCTATAATCACGTGCGCTTGCAGTACTGACTTATCAGCATCACCAACTTAACGCACTCGGCGGCCGTGCTTCTGTTTATAGTATGAAATTCTGACGGCGACAGTCGCGCGACTGTCTCGCTGCTAAAGTCGCCTAAGTGTGAAAGCGGTCTTATTAACAAGCTAAACCGTGACATAATTTTTTTTTGCTTTATAGTCCGACTTTTAATTAGCTGCAGTAAAATGACACTTCTTATTAACTCATTTCGGACTGAGTTTAGAGATATGCATGTCAAATAAGTTCTGTACTAGAAAAACAAGATTTGGTTGATGGCCGTGGAAAAACAAAAAGACGCCAATTTCAGTCATTTAAGTAACACATAAGCTGTCATTTTACTGCAGCTAATTAAAAGTCCGACTATAGTAATAATATAATGATACAAATAGTTCTGGTCCAAATTATGTTACGCTCATTGAAGTTTAATTAAACCAATAAAAATTTAATTGAATTAAACTTGTACTACAATTAAAACATATGGCAAAGGTACAGCGACTATATTGAAGAAATAAGTGGCGAATTATGTTCCAAATTAATGACGAACGTTTTTCATCCCAGTATGTATTCGTAGGTAATCATTTATCAATGTCCAAACTACGGGAGGTACGCGTTGAATCGGATTGATTGTCGTCTTGGACGTCCTTGATTTCAGTTTGCAGTTTCTCTTGTATGTCCTGTTGGTGGTGCCCTAGTGAATACTGTGAAACGAGCGTCTCCTAGAACCAAAAATTCAAATAATTGTGACATCGAGCAACCTGCACGAGGCCCGCGTGGTAGATTATAGCCCACTCCTTCTCTAAGCGAGGAGGCCTGTCTCCTAGCAGTGGGAAAATTATAGGTCTAGGTTTCACCCGCATAAGTGTCGATCTCGTGGGAATATCGGAATAAAAACTATCCTATGTCCTTCCATGATGGAATCGATTGATGATTCGGGATGCAATCTATGTATCTCTCTGCCAAATTGTATCAAAATCCGTTCAGTGGTTTAGGCGTGAAAAGGTAACATAAAGACAAACAGACAGACAGAGTTACTTACGAATTTATAATATTAGTATGGATTATGCTTATGCATGAATATCCAATTATAAATAAAAAAAAAGAAATAATAATAAAATAATAATAATTAAATTAATTATTTATCATTGTGAATATCTGTCATTTTAACCAGTATTTGACATTAAGGTGTCAAAAACGCTTTGTATTTGAACTTGAACAGCCGTTATTTTGTGACCGTTCACCACATCAAAGCTTTACACCATTGGGCTCGCGTGATGGATTACGGCACACTCTTCACCGACAGGAGGCCTGTCTCCCAGCAGTGAGAATATTATAAGCTGATTTTGCCGAATACTGCGATAGAATATGTACAGTTACAATTCTGGGAATAACGTTTTCTTTGTTGATTTAGCTGGCAAAGTAGACATCCTAAATCAATAGGTAGTGCTATTGTGAATTGTGTGCTAGATCGCAATTTGTCTTCTTGAAAAGACAGTTCCGAGAAATGCCCAAATTTCATGCTCGCGATATTGTCAGTTTACAAAAGACAATATTATCTGACAGATTTGATGTTTCATTTGCCTTTTTGGAAGTTCTCGGCTCTTTGAAGTTATAACTGCTCATATATTTTTTTAATCAAAGAGAAATATTATGGCTGTCTTGTTCGTGTAGCGATCGCAACTTCAAGTTTACTTATTTATTTTATTATTTATGCACACACAGTAAAATTTATACAGATATTTACAGGTATTGAGTAGGTACAGTGGTATTGCTTATTTCATAAGATTTTTTTTCCAGCAGACCTGCGAAAGGAGAAATGAAAAAGAAATATAGGCTATAGTGTGTGAGAACAAGAAGAGAAGAATTTGATTTTGTGACATCTTAAACTAAAATATTAACTACACCTACATATTAATAATGCAAAAAATAACATATAGGTACTTAAATAAATACTTTTTTTTAAAGAGTTGTTGGAGGTGAGTTCTACAATCTTACGGCATGAACAGAGAAGGCATAAGAATAGTAGCTTGTTTTATGAGGAGGGGATTTAAGGCCTTGGCCTTCAAAAGGCCTTTAAGGCCTTGGACTTCCTTGGCCACACAAATCTAGAGTCTTGACTCTAGATTTGTGTCTGGTTGGTGGTAAAAGACCCGCCCCTTGCTTGTTGCCGCTATAACAACAAATACTAAAAACAAAATAAAATAAATATTTAAGGGGGGCTCCCATTCAGCGGGATTGTCCGAAAGGGTTACCGCTGGCCCGGAACATAAAGGGCTAAGGAAAGAACACGGGTGGGTTTTAGTCAGTAAGAGTCTGACACTCCCTTCCGCTTCACCCAGAGCGGGAGGGGTCATTTGATGATTTCCCATCAGGAAAAAAAAAAAGGGGGGGCTCCCATACAACAAACGTGTGTTTTTTTCGGTGTTTTTGCCTTGTGTGCAAGTCCGACTCGCACTTGGCCCGTTTTTATTTTTAATTACGCTGCTTGGTCTAGGATCATGTAAGTACTGATTTTACATATTAACAGTTTGTGCGTCGACGACCCTTACACCCTGTATAAAAGGTCCCATTAAAATAGATGGACAAACTTTTAGAAATCATTCAGACCACCAAAATAAGGACGACGGTAAAAAAATATATACTTAAGAAAAATGCATAGATACTTACAAGAAAAATAATCAGCTAACGAAAATACACTAATGTCGCGGCGAATTGCCGCGACATTAGTGTATTTTCGTTAGCTAGGTCAATATAAAATCACTTTAATCAGTGTTTTTTTTTCCTTGGATATCTTTGGTTAGACGAACTGAGCGCTGTGTTAAAATTTGTTCATCTATTTTAATGGGACCCAGTTTAAACTGTCAACTTTCTGACAGACTTTTTCATAATTAAAAAATAGTAACTCTGAGTTTAAGAGTTGGTTAGGGAGTTCCAATACCAATACGCACTGGGCCCGCTCGTGTATGACTGCCGACTGCCTCTCACAGAGAGGAAGCCTGTGTTCCAGCAGTGGGAACTTTATAGGCTGATTATGTTTATAATGCTTATGCTAGGTCGTTGCAAAGAACGACGAGCCCTCCATGGACTGATTGGACCAAATCCTTTTAACTCTGTGCTGATCTGTCTGTAGATTTCCGCTGTTCCCATAATACCCACGAGGACAGAACAATCGGGTCAGCTAAGTACCTTAATCGTGATGTATGCAAATGTAGTTTCATGTAGTGCTGTGCCACTAATCGTAAATCAGGTGATTATTACGAAGGCACCATTAGGGAAAGCATGAATTCATGACGGGAATGTACTAGGTTATCTTAATAGAAAAGGTAATAGATAGACTTTATCCGATAGGTTATGGACTGTTTTCACCATCTAACAGAATGTATAGCAGTGGTGGCGCAGTGGCATCGGCCGCAACTTACGATTTGTAGGTCGTAGGTTCGAACCCAGACACGCACTTAACTCTGTGTAAATTATTTCATCACCACTGCTCTCAAAACGGTGAAGGAAAACATCGTGAGGAAACCGGCATGACTTAGAACCAAAAATTCAGAAGCCCGGAAGTCTGACAACCATTCTTACCAAGGGGTATCGTATTACCCAGTAACTGGGTTGTGGAGGTCAGATAGGCAGTCGCTCCTTGTAAAATACTAGTATTCAGCTGCATCCGGTAAGACTGGAAGCCGACCCCAACATAGTTGGGAAAAGGCTAGGCAGATGATGATGGAATTAGAAACACAAGAACCACTCAATTCAATATAACTTTACATAAATTTTCCAAAACATATTTCGAAATAAATTCTTCTAGAAATAATAATAATATGAAACAACTTCATAAAACTATTTATGTCATGTCGGAGTCATGTTGAGTTTATCGCTTCGTTGGTCCGAAGAATTGCTGTCGGATCCTGTCATTTTATTTATACCTGCATAAACTAAAGATATTCTTCTGATTAATTATTCTGTAAACAGAGCTTGGGACACAAAATACTTAGCTACAGAAGGTCTGCAACATACAACGAGCGCTAATTACTTTGTTGAGCCGAATTTTTTTAAACATATGAAGCAATGGCTGTTATCGTACACAACGGAGGTTTGGAAGGAAAAGAGGGAGGCCTTTAGCCGTCAGTGGGACAAAATATAGGCTAAAGAAAAAAACTGGCCAAGTGTCGGACTCGCACACGAAAGGTTTCGTACCACAAGGCAAAAACGTCGAAAAAAACACGTTTGTTGCATGGGAGCCCCCTTAAATATTTATTTTATTCTGTTTTTAACCGACTTCAAAAAGGAGGAGGTTCTCAATTCGTCGGGACCTTTTTTTTTATTTTATTTTTTTTTTTTTTATTTTTTTTTTTTATGTATGTAGGATGTAAATTCGGAACGCATCATAATTGAAGAAAATAAATTGAGTATGAACGCAGCGATGAGTGAATGAGAGAGTATGTGTGGGAAAGGGAAAGGAATAAGAAAGGAAGATGGCGAGCTAACTAAAGGTGAAGACGTTATGTTTTTCTGTAAGAAGTTAAATAAAAGAAGTTTAAAGAAGTTTCAAGAAGTTACGTTTATTTCGGTCATCCACACACCCCCCTACAGCCTCGTCCGGGATCGACCGTAATAATAAAGACGTTTAGCACGAAGAAAGTTGAAGACGAAAAAACACAAGCACAACGGCAACGGCCATTAGGGAAAAAACCGCGTGCTCGTGCCGGTGAAAAAAATAAAGTTGAATTTCACGAAGACATGGAGCAAGTCGATACCATGGAATCAAAAGTTCAATCGTTACAATACGGTATGGTGGACACCATTATTAAGTATAATGGTGAAGATATGACCTACTCGTCTGTGAAGTGGTCACAAGATATCGAAGACAATGCTGAAATCTTCGGTTGGACGGCTCAACAAAAACTCATCATTGCCAGAAGATCGCTTACCGGAACTGCTGAGTTGTGGTTACGTACGGAAAAACCATTCAAATCGTACGAAGAATTGAGGAATGCCCTGCTAAAAGAATTTCCAGATTCGGTAAATACCAAGCAAATGCATGAAATCATGGCGGCTCGTAAAAAGCGTAACAATGAGAGTTACTACCAATATATGCTTATCATGAAAGAGCTTGGAAAAAGGGCGAAATTCGCCGATTACGTTTCAATCCAATATATAATAGACGGGATTACCGATTATGAGCAAAATAAGATTGGTCTCTATGGGATTACAACGTATGCGGTACTTAAGGAAAGGTTGGTACAATATGAAGCTATGAAGCAGAAGATGTTGAAGCAAAGAGGAAATTCAAGCAGTGCGGGCAAGCAGCGTGAGTGTCGCGAATCCACAAAGCAAGCTAAAACGGACGACACTAACGCCAAGGAAAACGCTAGTGATAAAGTTCCTCGTTGTTTCAAATGCGGGGAAAGAGGTCATTTAGCGAGTTCATGCAAAAAGGGTACCAAGTGCTTCAAATGTAATGAATTCGGCCATATTGGTACGGTATGTCAAGCTGGTAGCAGTGGTAACAACATGTCAAACGGCGGAAGCGGAAAAGGTGACCCATCTACAAGTCGGGATGTTGCCAGTACGCGAAACGATGGCGGAAGCGGAGGAGGCGGAGCTAACTCGATGGCACGTTCGATGTTCGCTCACTACCAATCTGCAGACGACGGAACGAAGAATGAACAAGATAGCACTCTAGTGTCAAGCGGGAAAATAATCCATCAGTGTCATAGTTGTCAGTGTCAAAATCATAACCTCAATAGTAGCGTACTTAATGTAAACAATAATAATGCGGTAAACAAATCCGTTAAAAGTGTTAATATAGGCGGTATCACAGTGAAGTGTTTAATAGATACGGGTAGCGATCTGAATCTGATATCTTACGATGTGTTTACGATGTTGTCAGTCAAGTGTCAACCCGAAACTATGTTGTTAACCGGCCTTGGTTCAAGTAAGGTGTATTCAATGGGTAAGTTTAACATTAATTTGATAATAGATAGTCATTCTTATGAGGTTTGTTTCCATATAGTACCTAAAGGCGTCATTCCGTATGCAGTTATTCTCGGGCAAACTTTTCTAGTTAATACTATTACTATGATTAACAAAGGTATCATTGAGATAAGGCCTCAGTGTTATGATAGTTCTTATTTACAGTGTTTACTTTCCAGTTTCAATGATGAAAGTGAAATACCAATTCGAGTTCAAACTATAATAGATAATTATAAACCTTTAAAGATAAAAGAAGCTCCAATAAAATTAAAAATTATATTAAAAGATGACATACCAATAGCACAGCGTCCACGGCGTCTAGCTTTGCAAGAAGAAGAGATTGTGAAACATCAAATAGAAGATTGGTTGGCTAATGGCATCATACGTCCTAGCTATTCAGAATATGCCAGTCCTCTTGTTTTGGTGAAGAAGAAAGATGGAAGTATAAGAATCTGTGTGGATTATAGAAAGATAAACCAGAGGATGGTGAAGGATGAATATCCCTTGCCAGTAATCAATGATCACATAGATAAATTATGTACAGCTAGGGTGTTTAGCACTTTAGATTTAAAGAATGGATTTTTCCATTTACCAGTAGACGAGGACTCTATAAAGTATACTGCGTTTGTGACCAGCAACCCAGAAGGTCAGTATGAATTCCTGCGGGCACCGTTTGGTTTATCCATCTGTCCCAAATTCTTTACCAGATATATCAACATTATTTTCACGGACTTCGTAAGAAGGGGAGTTCTACTTATTTTCATCGACGACCTGATTATCTTGGCTGAGGACGAACATCAGGCAATTAAAAGACTACAAGAGGTATTGAAGGTAGCCGCGGAGTATGGTCTCGAGATAAACTGGAAGAAGACACAGTTATTACAAAGGTCAGTGGAATACCTAGGTCATGTGGTCTGCAATGGAACCGTGCAGCCATCAAAAGAGAAAACCGAAGCAGTGCATAAGTTCCCTGTGCCTAAAAATCTTAAAGAAGTTCAAAGTTTCATTGGATTAACCTCATACTTTCGAAAGTTTATTCCAAATTATGCTATGGTAGCGCAACCTCTAAGTGACCTATTGAAGAAGAAAGAATTTTATTTTGAAGGAGATCAAAGAAATGCATTTATGAAATTGAAAGAAATTCTATGTTGCGAACCTGTTTTGAAAATATTTGACCCACAGTTAAAGACTGAACTACATACAGATGCCTGTAAGTACGGATATGCTGCAATGCTGATGCAAAAGGATCCTGCAGATGATAGAATGCACCCAGTTCATTACATGAGCAGAAAGACTGGTGAAACTCAGCAAAGGTGGTGCAGCTATGAACTGGAAGCTCTGGCAGTTATAGAAGGCGTGAAAAAGTTTCGTAGATACCTAATAGGAATTCCTTTTACCATAGTCACCGATTGTGAAGCTTTCCAGAAGACTTTAACGAAAAAAGATGTCTCAGCTAAAGTAGCCCGATGGATTATGTACCTGCAAGATTTTAACTATACGATTGTACACAGACCTGGTGAGAAGATGCAACATGTCGATGCTTTAAGTCGAAATATATGCGTTATTCAAAGTGAACTCCATTTTCGTATACAGAAGGCTCAAGAAGAAGATGAAGGCTTGAAGGCAATAAAAGAAGTTCTTAAGGTCAATGAGTATGAAGACTATGTACTTGAAAATGACGTCATCTACAAAGGAGAAGATAAGAAATTGGTTGTTCCTGAATTAATGGACTTCGAGATTATTAGAAGAGCTCACGGTATTGGACATTTTGGAAAAAAGAAAATAAGAGACATATTAGAGCAAGATTATTATATTCCCAAGTTAGATAATAAAATTGAAAAAGTAATTTCTGCATGTGTGCCCTGTCTACTAACTAGCAGGAAGATAGGAAAGAAAGAAGGATTCTTAAACCCGATACCAAAAGGAGAAGTGCCATTAGATATACTTCATATTGATCATTTAGGACCATTAGATGCTACTAAGAAAATGTACAATTACATTTTGACAGTCATAGATGGATACACAAAGTTTGTTTGGATATACCCAGTTAAAACTGTTACAACAAAGGAAACGGTTGATAAATTAAAGTTACATCAAAAGGATTATGGAAATCCAAGACGGATAGTGACTGATAGAGGAACAGCATTTACAGGGAAAGAGTTTGAAGATTATTGCCAGGAAGAGGAAATAGAGCATATTACAATAGCAACAGGAATACCTCGTGGAAATGGTCAAGCTGAAAGAATGAATCAAATCATTATCTCTGTATTGACCAAAATGTGCATTGAAGAACCTGCACTTTGGTACAAGTATGTCAGTAAAGTTCAGAGGGTAATAAATAGCTCATATCAAAGATCCATCCAAACATCACCTTTTGAATTATTAACAGGGACTAAAATTAGGCTTAAAGAAGACATGAAGATTTTAGAATTTTTAGAAGAACAGAATAGAATAGAATTCATAGACAAAAGAGATGAATTAAGGAAAGAAGCAAAAGCGCAGATATTGAAAATTCAAGAAGAAAACAAAAGGAATTTTAATAGTAAAAGAAAGGAAGGACAGAAATATAAAATAGGGGACATCATAGCGATACAAAGAACTCAATTTGGAAATGCTTTAAAATTAAAACAAAAATTCTTTGGACCTTATAAAGTAGTAAAAGATTTAGGAAAAGACAGGTATGAAGTTAGAAAATTAGATAACAGTAAAGAGGGACCTAAACACACCACTACAGGAGTAGATTATATGAAAAGATGGCCTTAATTCAATCATGTCTTGTTAACATTTCAGTTTATCTTTATCTTTAAAATAAGAAAATCATAATTAAGATTTCATACTTACCATTGAACGCAGCTAACTTACCATTCTATTTTAGTTAATAAAGTGAGTAATGTTGACAGGTTGTTGTACCATAACTAGCAAACTATTTAAATAGTATCATTCATGTTATTATAATTTTAAGATGTAATTGAGTACTTATAAACTGCATAATGTCTGTAATTCTGTATAAAGTTAAAGAGTTTACATAGTATTTGTCAGTTAGTGATAATGAAATACAATACCTACCTAGTAACTAACCATGATAGTAATAATTCTGTGTAACAAATGTACCTAAACATTTAAGTAGTAAGTAAGACTGTACCTAGATAATACTTAGGTGTCAGAATATTGTTAAAGGAGTGAAAGTTGTGTGAGTGTATATTATAATAAGTAAGGAGAGATATATTGTTTAGTTTTTTTATTTTTTTTATTTAGTAATACCTGTTGTAATTTTAGTTGATAACTATTAAAATTGTTAAACTTTATTCAGCTTAGTTGTCTTATTGTATTAGAGTCAGTCTGAGGGCAGACTGAGAGCAGAATGGCCGAGTTGTAGGATGTAAATTCGGAACGCATCATAATTGAAGAAAATAAATTGAGTATGAACGCAGCGATGAGTGAATGAGAGAGTATGTGTGGGAAAGGGAAAGGAATAAGAAAGGAAGATGGCGAGCTAACTAAAGGTGAAGACGTTATGTTTTTCTGTAAGAAGTTAAATAAAAGAAGTTTAAAGAAGTTTCAAGAAGTTACGTTTATTTCGGTCATCCACACACCCCCCTACATGTATGTTCCCCGATTACTCGAAGATGGCTGGACCGATTTCAAAAAATATTTTTTTGTTTGAAAGGGTATACTTTCCAGGTGGTCCCATTGTCATCAGGTCAGGATCTGATGATGGGATCCTGGAGAAATCGAAGGAACTCTTCAAATATTATAGGCACACCTATAGCGATTTGGGTATTTTTTATAGTAACTCGTGCATTTGCTCTCGAAAAGCACTATTTGGTGAAGTGGAACTGATGATGAAGACCACAGATGGCCACCGGAACTACTCAATAATAAGTATTTCATGGGTTGCGATTCGATTACTTTATTATGGTTGCTAAGCAAGTTATGCTCGTCACAATGCGAATGGTGAAATGGAGCTGATGGTGAAATACCTACCAGGAGAACTCTCAACAATGAATTTCCCTGCATCGGGAAAAGCAATATTTTGGTAAAGGCGATGAGCAAGTTGACATTAGGCTATTGTAACTTAGATAAATTATAAACAGACCCACTAAAAAGCGGGAAATAAAAACTTTTTAACAAAAAAGAAAAACCGACTTCCAAAAAAAACACTACAAAGTGAAAAATAACTTTAATTTCGGAAGTCGGTGGCAAAAAACTAAAATACAGATCCAAAGACACCGACTTCCGAAATTAAAGTTATTTTTCACTTTGTAGTGTTTTTTTTGGAAGTCGGTTTTTCTTTTTTGTTAAAAAGTTTTTTTAGTATTTGTTATTATAGCGGCAACAGAAATACATCATCTGTGAAAATTTCAACTTTCTAGCTATCACGGTTCATGAGATACAGCCTGGTGACAGACAGAAAGACGGACAGTGGAGTCTTAGTAATAGGGTCCCGTTTTTACCCTTTGGGTACGGAACCCTATAAATTGCAGCAATGGATTAGCAATATCCTTCAAAATATTAAAGATTGCGATTGAAAATGTTTGTGTTACGCAATTAGGGTGCAGGTGCAAGCACAGATAAACAGGCACGACACGCGATAAAATCGCGCACGACACAAAGGCATCGCAAGTCGCGCCACGAGCGGTTCCTTTGTGTCGCGCGCGATTATATCGCGTGTCGCGCTGGTTTGTAAGAGCCTAAACGCGTAGGTGCGGCGATCTCAAAGGAATGCCAGTCGCAAGTGCACTTGCACTCGTTGTATGTGAAGCGTGTCTATGTGTGCGTGCGATCTCGCTCGCTGTATGAAGTCGGCCTTCTGTTTCTATACATTTTAAGATTGGAAGCTGTTAACTGCGGACGTTTCATCGCCTTCGGTTTTCCGGAGCGTTTTTAATCAGCTTCATGCCTTTGAGCAGCGCTGCCTAATTGCAGTGTTGGAGGGATTTTTTGTATATAATTGGCTCTGGTTTTTATTGTCCATTTGTGGATTGTAGTGTTTTAAGTAAACGCTTTCTTTTGCTTTTCCTTTTAATTTTATTTCTTAGTTTACGTTGAAAAATCTGACTCTATTTTTTAGTTCATTCTTTCTGTGTCGGTTGGTTTTAATAGTTTTGTTGTAGTTGTTTTAAAGATGCAGTCAGTTACTAATATAAACATTCTTTGTTTCTTATTATGTATGTTATGGTGTACTCGTCATCATCATAATTTCAGCCGAAAGACGTTTACTGCTAGACATAGGCCTTCCCCAAGCACCTCCACCTCGACCAGTTCTAAGCTCCCCGCATCCAGCGGATCCCTGCGCCCTTCACAAGGTCATCGATACACCTTGTGGGAGCTCTTCCAACAGTCGCCACTCTAGAACCTTTCGGCCCCATCTGCCATTTGTTCTGCGAGCAATGTGCCCTGACCACTGCTACTTGTTTGGCAATTCTTCGGGCTGTGTTAGTTACCGCAGTTCTCCTGCAGATCTCTTCATTTCTGATTCAATCATAGCCCTCTTCATTGCCCTTTGGTTGACTTTTAGCCTATAAACTTATAGTAAATTCTGTTCAGAGGCATAAACTCATTTCCTAAGAAGAAGGTAAATATGAAGCCATATAAATCAAACCTCGTAAAGTGAGGTTACCTCGACGGAATGGCAGCAGGGCGTGGATGTGGAGCCGTGTCACAAACTGTGCTCCACCTCCTAACCTGCACTTTTTTAACCAAAACATGCAGACAAAGAGACCTCTGCACTGCCACCGATAACGCCGTGGAAGTAGTAGAAAAGTTGGAGAGAGAAGCCCTGGTGCAAGCCATGGTCCGGGGCGAGAGGGAGTGGGAGGCAGTCACCTCCTTCTGCGAAGCAGTCATGCTAGCGAAGAAGGTGGCGGGACGGCTCAGGGAGAGAGCCTCCCGTCCCAGCCACCGCGGGAGACGCTCCGGGCGTCGGGAGCCGCGCGACGACTCCCGGCCACCGTAGGCGCGGGCCTGCGGGCGGAGAGTAATGGGTAGCTCACCGTCCGATCAGGACCAGGCCCGTGCCGGACGGCGCGTACGTGTTCCACGCGCGCCTCAAAGAGATGTCAGCATCGAGGAGGGGCCCCATAGGGCCGAAGCCTGCCGGGTCAGCGGGATTGTCCGAAAGGGTTACCGCTGGCCCGGAACATAAAGTGCTAAGGAAGGAACACGGGTGGGTTTTAGTCAGTAAGAGTCTGACACTCCCTTCCGCTCCACCCAGAGCGGGAGGGGTCATTTGATGATTTCCCATCCGCAAAAAAAAAAAAAAAAAAAAAAAAGCTTTGTACAGACGCCAGCACAACAAGCTACCTGAAACTGTCAAATTTTCCCAATCAACTTTGAACTTTATGGTTTAGCAATAAAGTTGAAAATCTATTAATGAAATTTGACAGATTGTAGTAGCTTGATGTGCTGGCATCTGTACCAAATTTTTTTTATAACTGTCGTGACAACGACACGAATAAAAAAAAGCCATAGATAGCTTCATTTCTTGCAAAGCGGTTTCTATAAATAAGCAACTATAATGTCCGTTTTTAGACTTCCCAAATATTATATATTAATATAAATATGAAGGAAAACATCGTGAGGAAACCGGCATGTTATAGAACCAAAAATTGAATTGAATTGAATACAGTCATGTGACATCTACCAACCCGACTGGGCCCGCGTGGTAGATTATAAACCACTCCCTATCACAGAGAGGAGGCCCATGTCCCAGCAGTGGGAACATTAATATAATATTATAATTATTATATTAATATCTATTTATTATCAAAATCTGTATAGCCGAACTCCGAGCATTGCTAGATTGCAATTTGACACGTGTCAAAACTGCTTACCTCTCGAATCAAAGCGAGCGTAAAAACCCGAAAAAAAGCAAACGAAATAAAAACGCAATCACAACGCACAGCGTTGAAAAAATAGCTTCCATCCAGTTCGGATCATACAATCTATTCCGAACTATTGCACTGCGAAATCAAACTCATCACACGGGAACAAAAACTGGTTGCAGCCGGCCCTCAATTTTCCTTTCATTAGCCTGCTCAGATATGAAAGTAGTTTTTTTAGTCACACTGTGACAAAAGTTGTTCAAAACAGAACTACCATAATCAGCCTATAATGTTCCCACTGCTGGGACACAGGCCTCCTCTCGGTGAGAGGGAGTGGGCCGTAATCCACCACGCCGGCCCAGTGCGGGTTGGTAGATGTCATATGTCTGTGAATTTTTTGGTTCTAGGACATGCCGGTTTCCTCACGATGTTTTCCTTCACCGTTTTGAGAGCAGTGGTCATGAAATAATTTACACAAAGTAATGCGCCTGTCTGGGTTCGAACCTACGACCTACAACTCGTAAGTCGCGGCCGTTACCACTTGGCCACCACTGCTCTCAGAAAACAGAACTAAAATGTTAGAATTAGGACCAATTAAATCACGACGTGAACAGTGGTGACCTAGTGGCAGCGGCCCCGACTTATGAGTCGTAGGTCGTGGGTTCGAACCTAGGCAGGCGCTTTACTTTGTGTAAATAGCTTCATCACCACTGCTCTCAAAACGGTGAAGGAAAACATCGTGAGGAAACCGGCATATCTTAGAACCAAAAATTTGAAGACATGTGACATCTACCAACCCGACCGGGCCAGCGTGGTAGATTATAGCCCACTCCCTCTTAAAAAGAGGAGGCCTATGTCACAGCAGTGGGAACATTATAGGCTGATTATGTGGTCACGACATTCTGGAATGCCACACTGGACCATACTTGACTCTTTTGACCAGGAACCGTACAACTATATTACTATTTCGAAATTTGAAAAGTTCTGACATAAGCCGGATATTTGTAACAAAGGCCGGAAATCCGGACATTTCCATTTTTATTATATTTATTTTTTCTATACGTACATGGGCTAAAGGTTAGCCGCATTCAGTTACCTTCATAGGTCATGTTTTTAATATATTTATGGCTTAACTCTATCAAACCACATGAAGCGAAAACCCAATTATAACGACAACACTTTGATTAGGTCAACCTCTTTATTATTCTAGTAACCGATTTAACGGTTAAACCACATCAATATCTGTCTAGCCTTTTTCCAACTATGTTGGGGTCGGCTTCCAGTATAATCGGATGCAGCTGAATACTAGTATTTTTCATGGAACAACGGCCAATCGGAGGTCCACAATCCAGTTACAAGGTAATACAATACTTTGTAAGACTGGTTGTCAGACTTTATGACCACCCGTAACGATTGTCAAAGACCCACGAATGACAGCCGGGACCAACAGCTTAACGGCTCACCCATTGAACTATAAAGGAAGTCTTGACACGACCGCTACAGTATACAGAATGAATTTTCCAAGTGGGCGTGGATGGCCAAATCCGAAACTATGAGGAATAGCGAAAAGTACCTAAAGGAGACGCGGGCTCGATTTTTATGAAAACTAAAACTGTATTATTGGATTTTTTTTAAAATCTATAGGTATTTCTAGCAAATAATCGAACCCTTTGGTTTGATAAAAAAACACACTGTAGTGTGTAGTCTGTGTGTGTAGTTTCCCGTAATGTCATTACTTCCCAGAATTCGATCCTTAGCAGCGACACTATCAAATGGTGTAATAATACAGTGTGTTTTTTTTTTTCAAAATCAACGGGTTCGATTCCTGGCTAGAAATATTGATTTTTCAAAAATCCAATGATGCAGTTTTATTTATCATCAAATTCGAGCCCGCGACTCCTTCGAGTACTTTTCGCTATTATGAGGAATAGCGAAAAGTACTCGAAGGAGTTTCGGATTTGGCCATCCACGCCCACTTGGAAAATTCTACAACCTAAGCCTAATCGTTTCCCGAGCCAACACTTCCCACGGCTGCAGGAAAAAAGCCGATTGCAAGTTCTGCAATATATTACTTTCACGCCACTCAGGCGTTCTAATCGTTTCGCTTGTTTATTCTTTTGTGATACGACTGTGCAAGGTTGGAGTTGACGGCGAATGATTTATATCCTTTCAGATTTCAAAACGTTTTGTTTTGTTTCTTGCAATTTGTCAGCGTCTATGTGAAGGCATTTAACGACTATGGTAAGTTTGAATTGCTGTTGGTTGGAGCACGTATTTTCACTCTCTGTTAGTTAAGATTATATTTTAAACTAGCTTCCGCCCGCGGCTTCACCCGCGAGGTATGTCGACAAAAACTATCCTATGTCCTTCCCCGGGATACAATCTATCTCTCTGCCAAGTTTTATCGAAATGCGTTCAGTGGTTTAGGCGTGAAAAGGTAACATACAGACAGACAGACGGACAAATAGAGTTACTTTCGAATTTATAATATTAATAAGGATTAGTTATTTAATTAAGTAACTAGTGTAAGTAGTTGTATAAAAAATACTATTGTATTACATACAAGCTTTACTTACCGGTCAAGTGCGAGTAGGACTCGCGCATCGAAGGCTGCGTACAAAGTAGGTACTTATGTAAATAGTTTGTTTTTTTTGTAATTTAACTACAAATTTACGGTTTTTGGATTAACTTTACTCTATTTCTTGTTATAGCGGAAATAGAAATACATCATCTGTGAAAATTTCAACTGTCTAGCTATCACGGTTCATGAGATACAGCCTGGTGACAGACTGAGGAACGGTGGAGTCTTAGCAATAGGGTCCCTTTTTTACCCTTTGGGTACGAAACCTTAGAAACGGGTTTTATAAAAGAGACTCCCACAGAGATAATGAAAAATCTAACTTCTTGTAAAACTCGGTCACCTACACTAACCAATCTTGATAAAATAAAATCTTGCTAAAGTTCCATGCAATTTGACCCGTACTTCAAGGTAACCCATCGTCGGTGAACAGCGTAGCATAGCATAACAAGCTTATAGTGTTCCCACTGCTGGGACACAGGCCTCCTATGTGAGACAGAGGGTGGCTGAACAGACGGGGAAAATAAAAATACAAAAGCCATTAACTTGCACCTCACATTGGTTGCCGACACTTTATTCTTTATCGCAGCGGACCCGGGATTAAGGTAAATTCCTTTAGAGGAATACTATGTCCAAGGTACTTTTGATTTAAATGCCGAAACGTGTATTTCGCTACCAAGTTTTTCCTCGTTATTTTTTTTTTACGGCAGCCATAAGAATGATAATATAATTAATTTGATTTGTGATAATTTTGCGTTTTGTTTTATTTTATAACAATTTTTTTTTTTTAAAGTAAGAGTTTTTGTACTGGCTTGAACGATAAAGAGTTTTAATTTTAGATTGTATTTGGTTTTTTGTAAAATAAACAATAGCATTATAGGAATTTTTCAGTAGCAGCCGAGAGTCTAGATCTATGACCAGTTTATACCAAAGGCTAACTCGCACTAACCCGAACTGGGCCCGCGTGATAGATTACATCCCACTCTTTCTCGAAAACGGGAGGCCTGTGTTCCGAGAGTGGGAATATTATAGGCTGCATGATAATGACAGACTTATCTTCTATTACTTGGGATTTAAAAACACAACTTTCGAAATATGGGTGCCCCTGTTGTACACTTCTGCTAACCAAACAAAACAATAATGTTAATTAATTTTAATTCGGAAAACACAGGTGTGAATAGTAGGTATTAGCCATTATTATGATATCCGTCTCTCAAATACGCCACACATTGCATTGCATACAATAAATCTGTAAATTCTCTGATTAAATTACATGCTAATTACATCGAATTAATATACCATTGAATGACAGCCATTTTAATTACGACATAAAACAAACTTCGACAATCACTGATTCCGAATACATTCGCAATAATACCATTTTGTTATTTTTGAATTTAATCTGTTAAAAATGTGCCTTTTGTTTTCTTTTTCGCGTTTTTTTTTCTAACGTACGACATACCTATCGTAATGACTTTTTATAATGGAGGAACACTGACTCCCAAGTCACAGATATAAACCTAGATTTGGAGCCAGGGGGACCTATGTTTATGATACTAAATCTGTATGTTGTAAATAATATCTGTAACAACGATGTCGCTTTTTAAAAATAATGAAATTATTATTATTATAATTCTACAGTCCACGGAGAAGCCTTTTAAATACATTTTATGAAACAAATTAACGTCGTCCCCAATTTTTCGCTTTTGAATAGTCTTGTTAATGTTTATTAAGCTTCTTTGTCTAAAGACAAAAGATTTTCCTCAAAACACTGAGGTGCTTTTTTACTTGGTGGACAAATTACTGCAGAGTTTTGGGCTTAGAGGTTGTATTCATTTAATTGTAGCGTTATGATCTAAAGCTTAGACGACTGCAGTTATATGAATGGTAGATGTAATTTGTAGTTTTTATTTAGTTGTATTATTGTTTGCTTCTTTCGTACTAATTTAAAAGGTTGGAGGACTTTCAACCCTCTTTTTGTCTGCATAAGTAAGTCTAATTTGATCTGATCTAATTATTATCTAGTTTTTTTTTCTGATTTCAAACAAGGCTGATGCGTGGCATTTACTACACTCCAGACAATTGAAGTAATCGATGAAGAGAGTAACTAGAATCATCACCTGCCTAGCCTTTTCCCAACTATGTTGGGGTCGGCTTCCAGTCTTACCGGATTCAGCTGAATACCAGTACCTATTTTACATGGAGCGACTGCCTATCTGACCTCCACAACCCAGTTACTGGGTAAAACGATACCCCTTGGTAAGACTGGCTGTCAGACTTTCGGGCTTCTAACTACCCGTAACGACTGTCAAAGATCCTCGAATGACAGCCGGGTCCAACGGCTTAACGTGCTTTCCAAGACACGGAGGGAGGGGTCACGGTATGTAAAGATTGTCACCCATCCGCAGACCAACCGCGGCAAGCGTAGCTTAACCTGATCGATCAACCTGTGCGGCTGTTATTATTTAGCCACGGGCCCCTCGGAAGAGAGTATCTAGAATTTAAAAAAAAAACATAAAAACCTTTTACCTAGCGACTAACACTGAATAGTTTCATGCCCCAATAGTTCCAAGTTTTAAAACTATTTCTGTGTCTTCCAATTCTCTTGGTATAAAAGCAATGGTCTATATTCAACAGGAACGAACATAGACCGCAAGGAGAATATTTAAGTAAAAGAAATTCCTAGAAATTGGTACTTCAGTAGTAGGGTTGGGTCGAATGTCAAAGAAAAGTCTCTTGTAAGGATATATAGTTGCTGAAAATTGTTGTCGACTGTAAAAACAGGGCTTGTTTTTAGTTCAATCTTTTTTTCTGTTTCTGGAGATCTCTGGTTTTTTTTTTGTCAGTTCCTACATTTTCATTAAGTGTATCAGGTGTGGGATGTCTCTCACCGGTCGTGTCGGATTGCCTTCCCATCGGACTATGAGAATGAGAGAAGAGAGAGTGCACCTGTGTCTGCGCGCACGCTTGAGCACTATAACAACTCCTGCGCCGAAGGCTGGTTTGCGCTGAGATTGGTCGCTATGGCCGAATTTCGGTCTGTAGGATTAATACCTATTATGATTATTATATCGTTTTGGAAGTGCTGATCCCGTTCACTCCCGTCACTTCCCCCGTCCGTCCGTCGTTCGTCCTTCCCGTTCACTTTCATTAGTGAAAGTCTCCATTCTGTACACTTTTCATATTCTTCTGCTAAATATATAGTAATAATAAAGCTGAAGAGTTTGTTTGTTTGTTTGAACGCTCTAATCTCTGGAACTACCAGTCGGATTTAAAAAAATATTTTTCATGCATTTGATAGCCCAATTCTTGAGAAAGGCGGTAGACTATTTAACATCACGCTATGACTCTTAGGAGCTGAGCAAAAAAATCGGAAAGAACGCTAAGCGAAACGAAATGATAGCACGGGCACCTGATGTGATGCGACCGGGTGGGTCGGGGGTACAAGAAATTTCATGTAGATGAAGTTACGGGCGAAAACTAGTACAAAACAATCGTTAAGATCTTAATATATACCGATATTAACTATTTTCATTACCATATAAAATAAGATATGTATAATATTATTTCTCCATTTAACATTCTAGTTAGAATGCAAGGTTAATAATTTTAGTAACTAGATCTGCACAATGTACGTGTAACTTATGTGTTTGTGTGTGTAATTTTGGTAAAGGTGCTGCCTCACTTGGAGCATTCGCCTGTAATGTAACGTTACAGAGCATTACATCAGTAGAGAGGAGAACCGAGCATTACAGTGCGCAATCTGTAATGTTACAGATTCAAACATTACATTGGTGAGGGAAGAGAAGGGAATTAATATTGCCGCGCTCAGCACAGCGACCGCTTCGTCTGACATTGTGGAATCAACTAAATGCTTAAAATCGAATCTAAAGTTACATTACAGGCGAATGCTCGTCAGCCAGGGAGGCAGTATTGTAAATTAATGCTCAAAATCGAATCTGAAATGTTACATTACAGGCGAACGTTTCATGTGAGGGAACACCTTTAGATGTATCATGACTCGCCCGCGGCTTCGCACGAAACAGATGGTATCATTATAACATGTAATTAAAATATGAAAATAACTTCGCTTTACAACCCTGGATGCTTTTATCTTACTAATATGTAGCGGTATCTACAACGCCACATGCGAACAACGCGTCATACTGACGTCACGCAAATCCTGCATCGCGCAAGCAGAGTTTACCGCGCAACTAGCATAGATACAACGGCCCGACATGAATCATAGGGCAGTTGCCCGCCAGACGTAATATCCGTCTGGTTGGAGGATCCTCCCGTTTCTATAGAGTATGAGTGAGCTTTACACCCTGTTCCTCATACCTCTATAAGTAAATTGCTGAACAGTACCGTTTACTAATAAAATGTCATATTATTTGGATTGTATGGTAATTTTTTGTAGCTAACATGCAGCTATGGCGTGTGGTGTTGGTACAAACGGTATGAGAAAACTTACAGCGAAACACTAAGGTACATTTAGAGATAGCGTGCTTTGTCACCAGTGCCATGTTTGTGTTACTGCAAGCACTTCAAACATACATTAGCTGCGGTGTTGGGACTGCAATCCACTGAAGTAGACTATAATACTGAAGCTATGAATACGACCATAGAAAAGAAATTGTCCTCCATCATCATGGAAAGTACCACATTAAAAAACAAGTAATTGGTTTCGGTGTGTGCTGGTAAAATGTTTATAATTATTTTGTTGTGGGGCTTTCCGTTGTTGCTGTTGGTTGATTTCTTAAAAAAAATTCTTGTATGGTTTGGCAAATGTTGAAAATGGATTTGTTTTTTCCAAATTGTTGGTTTCGGAGTTATAGACTTCAAAGTTGTTGGCTTCAGGGTTCGTTTGTATGTTGTTGTGGATGGTGCGATAACCGATCTTTTCACTAGTGTGTCGTGTTGATTATCGATTATTGCAGCGGCTAATAAAGGCGAGAAAGCTGAAAGATATTGAAACACACATAAGTTGGTGCAGTTCATTCATCACAACTGCTCTTAAAATAGTGAAGCAAAACATTTTGAGAAACCGGGCATGCTCTGGAATCATAATTTCGAAGACATGTGACGTCCACCAACCCAATTTATTACGGCCCACTCCCTCTCACAAAGAGGTCACAACAATGGGAAACATTGCAAACGGATTTTATCAAATTGTATTTCTTCGTCCAGATTAGAGTGTGTCTGAAATGTCTGCCAGACGAAATAATCTGAACTTTTCTAGAGTTGGTGAAACATTTGCATAATTTAATAAATGACTACAAAACAACGAGAAAGCTGACTTATTGTAAGAACATGTACAGAATAATTTAGTTTGTTGTTGTACAGACACGAGCACATCAAGTTACTACAATCTGTCAAAATTTAATAGATTCTCAACTTTATCGCTAAAGCATAAGGTTCAAAGTTGATTGCGAAATTTTGACAGTTTCGGGTAGCTTGGTGTGCTGGCGTCTGTACGTTGAGCAGTGGTGGCCCAGTGGCAACTTATGAGTCGGCCGACGAAGTCGTGGGTACGCACCCAACCAGGCGCTTCATTATCATCATTTCAGCCCATAGACGTCCAATGCTGGACATAGGCCTCCCCAAGCACCTCCACTTCGACCAGTTCTGCGCTTCTCGCATCCAACCGGTTCCTGCGGCCTTCACAAGGCCGTCGGTCCACCTTGTGGGAGGCGCTTTACTTTGTGTAAATTATTTCATCACTACTACTCTCAAAACGGTTAAGGAAAACATCGTGAGGAAACGAGCATGTTCTAGAACCAAAAATTCGAAGACATGATGTGACATCTACCAACCCGCACTGGGCCCGCGTGGCCTTCTTCCCCTCTCTGAGAGAAGTCCTGTGTCCCAGCAGTGGGAACATTATAGGCTGATTATGATTGTCCGTTAACTTTTATTGTATTCACGAGATTTGATGCTACTGAAGTCAAAAGCCACCTTTTACGACAAAAAAACTGTTTATACTTACTTTGGTTTCCATCCTGAAATATTTTCATCCATCTTCGATCCATGGCACTGTTTTGTGCCCTGGTTAATGCAATCACAAAAAGCAAAGACAACCGAATAATAAATCTCATGTTTCTTGTTTTATACGTGTGCACTACATAGGAAAAAAAAATGAAAAAAAAAATATGAATAATAAAAATAATATAAAAAATTAATAAAAATAATAAAATGATTAAATTAAATTATTATTATAGGTCACGGTTCGTAATTATGGTGTATGGCTAAATAATAACAACCGCACAGGTCGATCGATCAGGTTAAGCTACGCTTGCCGCGGTTGGTTTGTGGATGGGTGACCATCTTTACATACCGAGAACCCCTCCGTGCCTCGGAAAGCACTTTAAGCTGTTGGTCCCGGCTGTCATTCGTGGATCTTTGACAGTTGTTACGGGTAGTCAGAAGCCCGAAAGTCTGACAACCAGTCTTACCAAGGGGTAACGTATTACCCAGTAACTGGGTTGTAGAGGTCAGATAGGCAGTCGCTCCATGTAAAATACTGGTATTCAGCTGCATCTGGTTAGACTGGAAGCTGTCCCCAACAAATTTGGGAAAAGGCTAGGCAGATGATGATATCCCAAGAACAAATTCTTGCCAAACATGATCCTAAGTCAACGAGAAGTACCCAGGTTTTGGTTTATTTGCGAGTATCAAAATATATCGCATAAATGGCCGCAATTTTTTTGATTGTTCAATTTTTTAAAGCTCAAACGAACTGTAGATATACATATTTTATATTAATTTCAATTTAATAACTCCACGCGTTCCTGAATAAAAGGGGCTTGACAGACAGACAGACGGACAACGAGTGAATCCTGTAAGTGCTCCGTTTTTTTTCCTTTTGAGGTACCTACGGAACCCTAAAAACTATAATTGTTCTATAATTCAAAACAGTAGTAAAACGTAGGACAATATTGAAATTATAATTATGTATACCGGATTCTTATTGTTTTCATGCCGACAATAATGCAAGTCACAGCCTTTATTATAGAAATTGAAATATTGGAAGAGAATAAGAATATCATTATAATCGTATATGGAAGAAAACCGTTGTCATTTTCTACCTAGCCATTTCCTATGTTGAGGCTGGTCCAGTTTATTTTACATGGAGCGACTACCTATCTGACCTGCACAACTCAGAAACTGGATATCCTCTGGTAAGACTCTTCTCTAACATAATAGCAAACAGCATAATCAACCTACAATGTACCCTGCTGGGATACAGACATCGTCTCCTCGAGAATGGAGTGGGCTGTAATCTACCACGAGGCCCAGTGCGGATTGGTAGATGTCACATGTCTTAGAATTTTTTGCTCTAGGTACGACATGCCGGTTTCCTTAGGGTTCCCTTCACTGTTCTGAGAGCTCACCACTGCTCTGGTGATGGTGGAAATGATTTCCACAAACGACTGACTGGCGGAACCCACGATATACAACTCGTAAGTTACCACTGGGCCACCATTGCTCTTCTCCATACTAATATTATAAATGCAAAATGCTCTGTCTGTCTGTTCACGAATCTTAACAGCTGAACTGATATCGGTGAAACTTCGGCACACAGAGGTAGACCATGACCTGGTTTAAAATACATGTTTTTGTATCTCGGTAGTTCGTTCACGTGAGATAATTTCCCACCAAAATACGGGCAAAAGCTATATAGTCTAGTTCAAGGCTGGTAACAAAACAGCATTCGAAAATATGAAGAAATGAGGTAACAAAATTGGAACACCGAAAAACAAAGCCAAGAAGTTTTAATAAACCAATAACATTCAAACACAAGACGTAACATTTTATTCAATTACTACCATAAAACAACTGTATCATCTATATAATAGGTGTCCTAACTAGCAACGAAACGCCCAAGTTTCGAGGGCCTGACGAACTTTCCCAGTAATTTGACAAGTTTTAACAAATGTTAGGATCTTACCTGAACTCACCTTGCATTTGCATTTATATGAGCTATCGTTATAGCATCCCTCCCGAAATTAGGTAAATGTGCTTTTGAGTTGGAAAATAAAACCCGAAAAGTGGAATTTGGGAGATGTGAATGTACTTAGGTTAAATAAGACGTAAGTAAGTCAACCCGCACTGGGCCCGCGTGGTGGAATATGGCCCGCTCTCTCTCACAGAAGGAGGAGGCCTGTGTCCCAGTAGTTGGAACATTGTACGCTGATTATGCAATTCGACGATATCTTTTAAGTCGCAGGAGATACCTGTGACTACTCGTGCAAATTGCATTAATAAGCGAATCTTCGTAAAAATTAAATGAAGAGAATTTTCAAAATCGCTCCACAATTGACGTAAATATCGATGAACATGCATATAAAATTATATACAGGACTAACTTCTGCCCGCGACTCCGTCCGCGTGAAATTTCACCCTCCCCCCATTCACCCTCTTAGGGGTGGAATTTGGGAAAAACCCTTTCTTAGTGGATACCTACTCTTCACAAAGAACACACCCTCCAAATTTCATGTCTGTAGGACCAGCGGCTTAGGCTGTGCGTTGATAGATCATTCAGTTAGGACTTTGAATTTTATTTATATAGATTAAATTGAATAAGTGCGCCAAAGTAAAACATCTCGTGTTGTTATTAAGAAAATTTAGAAAGAGATACATACCTATACCTTTGCGTAGGCAAGCGATTTGGCAACGTTGTCGCGAGCCCTTTTTTTGTAGGAGCGGTCAAAATTACCCAAATCAACGCTAGTTTAACGCGTTGCCAACTTGCTTCATGTTGTGAACTCTACGACGAATGAATTGGTTATCGGGCGCGTGCTAAAATTTACATTAAATTTTCTTATTTCTTCTGATAGATCATGACCAGACCTGGCAATCAGGCTCACCAAAGGGTATCGTATTACCCAGTAACTTGGTTGTGGAGGTAAAATAGATAGGCAGTCGCTACATGTAAAATACTGGTATTCAGCTGCATCCGGTTAGACTGGGAGCCGACCCCAACATAGTTGGGAAAAAGGCGTGAAAGCTTAACAAACCAACATACATACAAAAATTCTAAACTTTCTCTTTATAAAAATATTAGTGTAGATTTAGGTACTAGCGCCCCGCATCTGCTTCATAAGGGTGTGATGGCGACAAGTCAAAACATTCAGATTTCTGTGCTATATCTTAGTTAAATACTAATGAATTATATACATTCTCCTTCCGGGATAAATGCTCAAAATGATGGTAAAAACCGTATCGATATTTATTAGTAGTTGAGAAGATCTCAAGCGGTCACATTGGGCCTTATTAGAAGGCTAAAAGTCACCCAAAGGGAAAGGGCAATGGAGAGGGCTATGCTTGGAGTTTCCCTACGAGATTGAATCAGAAATGAAGAGTTCTGCAGGATTTTATGCTTTAATAGTTTAATTCGTTTTTTTGCTGTAGACATATTTATTTATTATTGTTTGTTGAATTGACGTTAAATTAATGATATAGTATCGAAATTAAGTATAGCCATTTGGCCAATCATAATATTTGCACGCCCTTGTATGTCTGAAGCATGTATATCGATATCCGTGGACTGAAGCCTGATTTTTTCATGATAACCTATATGTATTTTATTCTTTACTTATTTATGTTAATATGTGGAAAATGTTGTGGTTATTACATGGATTTTGTTTTATTTATGTACCTTACTGATAATTATTTATTATAAATTTAATGTAATATCGTTTTTTTTCCAAATAAAATAAAATAAAATTTATGCGTACCTACACAATTATGTTCGAGCAAATAAATACACATTTATAGTTAAAGATCTAAATAATAGCATCCTTATTGTAGTTACAATCCACAAAAAACTATTAAAAAAAACACCAGATTCCAAAATCTCACAACACCACATTACCTAAAACAATTAACACACCATTCAACTTCAAATGAGCGTAAAAATGCAAATGTATCCTCCCATACATGGCAATAAACGTTAACAGCATCCTGTACATGAAAATAAACAACAAACTGTACCCTTAGCAACTTAATTACATGTAATGAGCGAACATTTTTAACTAAACGATACAGTGGGGGATAATTTTATGACTATACGAGTATTAGTCTACTTTTCTTACTAATAAATGTGTGTTTCTGCTAAAAGTGTGTGAACACGAATAGATGGAATAACTTAACTTTTTTAATTTTTTTATACTAAATTAAATGACTAACTACTTTTTATTGTATTTTGTTTGACATTTTAATTGTATTTTGACATTTGAATTGTATTTTGACATTTTAATCGTATTTTGACATTTTGATCTTATTTTGACTATTAAGTATTTATTAATTGTATTGAAATGTTAATTTTTATCCGATAATTGTGTTTAAATATTCTTATTTTTTTTTATTAGTCAATTCATTCATTTAAATTTTGCATGTCGAATCTTGGGCAGAATGTATGGCTCAACTTTAATTCTTCATGACCTTATTTGTATACTTACCTGCATTCTAGCAAATAAATAATTTGATTTGATTTGATTTGAAGTAAGAAATGATTACATAAGACGAAGTCTGAAAGTGGCACCGGTAACTGAAAAGTTGTGTAGAAATCGTTTGTCATGGTATGGGCATGTGATACTGAGAAATATGGAAAATGTCGTGAGGAAAGTTTTGATTAAGGCTACTCTTTCGAAAAAAGCTTAAAAACAGCGTACAGATGAAGCAGCTTTTCTCCGGAACTTACAGAGAAATTACATCTGAAAAAATTGTTGGTAATCTACATGATATGAATCGTAATTTGGTTTAGTCATAATTTTTCTATCGATATCACCTATTAAGAAAAAAAACCACCAAATCACCTCCAAATCTTTGAGATGAAACCATTTTACTCCTTCATTTTTTATCAAAAAAATATAAAAGAAATATCTAGTGCTTTGCAATATAAACGAAAATGATTTGGTTTTGTTACTTTTTAAAAACATGTATATTTTTTAATATAATAAATTAAAAATGCGATCGTTTAAAGTCCGTGTCTATATCATCCCCGCACTCGTCCACGAATTCAGTGCGGGGCGCCTCGTGTTGCTAGGCAACCCGTTGGCATGCGGGTGCATGCGGGTGGCGGAGTGGCGCGGAGAGGGGTAGTTAGCTCCGCCCAAATGCACAATGTCGTTGGCATGAATACAAGCCTTAAGAATGTCGATAGCTATAAGAGAAGGGGACGAACAAGGAAACGATGGATGGGCTGTGTGAATGATGATATGGTTAGAGAGGGGTTGACTACCGAGACGACGACTAATAGAGATGTATAGAAGACAAAGACGCACCGACCCCAAATAAATTGGGATAGGGATAGGAGAATGAAGATGAAATGTGACAGTTTGTATGTTTGTTACTTCATCACGCATAAACGGCTGAATGGATTTGGGTGAAACGTGCCACGTAGATGGATTGACATGTGGACATATAAATTTTATAATTTTGGTTATTGAATCTGGTTTGGACACATTCTTTTAAGTAAAACATGTTTGAGATGAGAGATAAAAACATTAAGTACTATCTTTTTATGCGAATGCTTGTTTGCTTATGCATTTGCATATTTAGGCATTTTTTTTTTTTTATGTACAGATGCCAGCACATCAAGCTACTACAATCTGTCCAATATCTTTTGCAGATTTCAACTTTATCGCATAACGTTCAAAGTTGATTGGGAAAATTTGACAGATTCGGGTAGCTTGATGTGCTGGCGTCTGTACCTATGCTGTTTAATACATTTAAATTTCACATTTCAAATATTAGCACTTTTTGGCGATTTCGTTGCATATTTCGAGCATTTATAATGCATATTTAATTTTTTTTTTCTTGCGTATAATCTGGTATTTGATTTTATTAACATCTACATAACAAAAATCTTAAATTCATTGACTGGAAAACTAGGCACATCTTAAATTGCTGTGTCTAGAAGTATTGAATTCTAGCATAAGAGTTCCTTTAAATAACGAAGTTGAGTACTGAGGAAGGATTGAACAAAAATCATACCATAAAAGGGATAAAAAAAAGAAAAGGAAAAGGGGGAAGGGAAAGGGATAGGAAATTAAAGTGCTGCTCAAATTTTGCCGATCGTAATGCCATCAGGCACATAGTTTGTGTGTGCCCAAAATAATAAATAAACTTATTGGTGTAGTGACGTTTTCAATTTCAAGTTCTAAAAGCATATGAAACACTTACTGAGTGCATATATCCTTATTTCAGTGTCAAAAATACATTTAAATGCGAAATATCGTGAAATTAACATGTGGACAAGTTTCCGTGCCGGTGAGTGTAATAAGATCAGCATAATTATGAAAATAATAACATCCTTAGCCCAAGAAATGAAACTCAAAATATTAACACAGCAAAATTATCTCTTACCCTACGAGATACCTTCATAATAATAGTCTCATCAAAAGCATTCTTAGTGTTTCTTGTACAATATCATGTCGCTAAAGAGGAAGTGCCTCATTACACGGTAATTAAGACTGCATCCACGAACATGCTGGGATTAGTATTAGTACCAGAGCCTCCTGTATAGAACACACTGTTCGATTGTGTGGCTAACTATTCTCAAAGGAAAAAAATTTGCTGATAATCTAAAAAAACTTAGGCGTTCAGTAGGCGATTCTTTCCTATCTCATCTACCAACTTAAGTCTTATAGTCCTTGGAGACTTTCTCTTTAGAGGTGTAAAGGTCATATTCGGTTGTGATGGCTGTATTGATCTTCTAATGATGCATACCTTTATTCATAAACGAGCCTCTTTTTCAATTTCTGGGTTTTTCTAACCGCACTAACTAAGCTAGGATACCCCGATCAAACGGATTACGTATTACGGTTAGAAGTGTGACCAATCACGCGCGACCCGAAATAGTCGCAGTAACTACACTTGGGCACCCCGACCAAATGGGTTAGGTTAGTTTCTTGTAAAGACGCCAGCACATCAAGCTACCCGAAACTGTCAAATTTTCCCAATCAACTTTGGACCTTAAGCTTTAGCGGTAAGATTGAAAATCTATTAAAGAAATTTGACGGATTGTGGTAGCGTGATGTGCTGTCGTCTGTACAATATCCTGTCGCTAAAGAAAAAGTGCCTCATCACACGGTAATAAGGCTGCATTCATTTTTTTTACTTTCATAATTAAAGCATAGAAATTTCGATGTTTAGACATGTCGCCATATCGTCTTGTGAAGCAGGGTAGGGTTGCTAGCATAAATGCTTGCCGTCCTCAAAGCCAGTATACGTACAAGAATGTGTAGTAAAACATAGTTGCATATAATTAGCCGAGTAGCTTTCAATAGAAGCCGTAATGATCTCATCCAACTAATGAACTTCCAACGCGTTTGCTTACCCGCGTTCATACGAATTTACTTGAAGGAAATTAGATTTCATCCTTGATTTGTATTAAGTTTAGATATCTAAGGGGCAATTCTTGTAATTTTAAGAACGTTCACAATCTGTCTCAATCTGTCAAAAATCCCTGTATGTATTCTCCCTACATTTTTGACAAGTTTTTGACATTGATTGTCGCTGAGATGAAATTGCGACTAGATTTTGAACGTTTTTAATTACGGGAATTGGTCTTCTGTTTTTTTTAGGGGTATGGGTTTAATTTTAGTATAATTGATGTCCTTGTTGGTGTAATGGTGGCAAGCGCTACAGGTGAGCATGAGGTCCTAGGTTCGATTCCCGGGTCAGGCAAAGGCAAAGTGCTATTAGGTTTTTCCATCTGGAATTTCTCATCAATCCATTTTTTTTTTTTTATTTATTTATTAATAACCAACTTATATTAAAACCACACAAACAAGTTATTAGTAATTACACATGTCATACAATCATAAAATTAGGTTAAATCACAAAATAAAAGATGAAATTAAATTAAATGAAACAAAACTGGTAAAAATTAGATAAAATAAGATAAAATTAGACTTATTAGATACAATAAGGATAAATTGGAATATAATTATTAATAATAATTATTAATAATAAGTAACTGTTAAAGACTCCGGGCTGCTACTCAGAATTTCTGGATGCAAAAATTCATAAACACTGCTCGACCCGAGGTTCGAATCCAGGACCTCCGATTTTAACATTTGTCTGCGAGGTACCTATTGAATAGCTTGAGGCACACTTTCCTGTTAATTTCTTACATCGGACTTTACACTTTTTATTTATTTTTATCTGATGTATGTCTCTGGTATATTGTGTCCTTTAGTCTGTGCTAAGTAAATGTATTTTCTTTCATTCTTTATTGTGCAACTGCAAAAACTGGAAGCCACTAATAAAGATGAAAAATGCAGATGATACTAAAGGGCGAAATACATAATTTTAAGGTAAGGGGGGACCCTTTATCAACGCACACACGTCCCCTATATAATACCAACACGTTAGCTGATAAACATGTATCCACCGAAAAGAAATACGAAAGATCTTGGGGGGATAATAATTCCTATTCGAGCAAACCCCACGTCTCTGCGCTAAGATAGTAGCCGGAACACCGTGGGGTTTTAATCGGTAAGCGTTTCATTACCCTTTCTGTTTATTTGGCGTGTGCACCCGCCACATGTAAACTACGCATCACACTGTCGTCAAACGAAAATTAAATATCACCAAATTGTCATGTTTGTGTACGATAGCGCAATAAATAAATATTGTATTCTACCATATAAAAGATAGTACTTTTATTCTGATAATTAAAGCAATTCGTGCAAAATTATTCCCATTCCAAAATATCCAAAACGCACAACGTTAATACTTAAGTTTTCACTTCTGCCGGCACTCCCGGAGTGCAACCCGTCGTTTTTTTTTTTTTTGTATGTGTCATGTTTGCCGCAAATAAACGTATTTTCTTTCTTTCTGTATTTTTACCTCCATGTCTCGTCCACTGAATATAAAATTACATCCCACCAACCAGGCTTTAATAGAAAATGTTCACTGCTAATTAAAACAGCTCGAACAAGCGAAGTGAGATCACAAAACGCTAAGACGCTAACAACTTTAGTTCGTATAGGCCCATTATCATGCAACGGTACGGCAATTACACGCCTTTTGAACTGCACGAAATTAGCCCCGACTTTGCGATACACATGGTTGATTAGTTTGGAGAACATGTGTTTTTGAAAGTTGTAATTTTGTGGCTAAGTTGACGAGCTGTATCCACTTAGCAGGGTTGATTGATTGTGTTTTAATGTGGATTTAGTTTTTGAAGTGAAAACTTCTTTAGCAGCGTTGTACACTTTTTTTGTAATGGGTGAAAAATGTTAAACTCGCGTCAGGACACGTGACCTGATCGAAAATTCTTAAGACGGATGGAGAGTGCTACGGCGGCGTAGGTCAAACTGTGCTAGTTCACCATACCAGCATACCAGCGAATATGGCTGTTTTTTGAATAAAATATTTCGTTTGACATTTTGAAGCTTTTTTTAGATTCTATAATTAGAGTCAAACTATTTTAAATAGATATTTAGTTAAGAGCGTTTACGCCGTGCGGCATTTTATACAAACTTTCAAGCCCTTATTTTTCGAAATGAATGAACCGATTTTAATGAAACTTCATACGCATAAGCAGGATACAAAGGTCTAAAAATACTAACTTTTTAGACTTTTGTATCGTGCCTAACTCGCGCCACTGTTACCGTAAGCGACAACACGCGTGTTTTGTTTATAAGACGATTAAAAAAAATACCCGCTTCGGATGTGTTCGGCTGTCCTCGGGATGTACTCGGTTTTAATGTATATCCGATATGTCAGTGAGTGATGGCAAAGTATTCTTTTTGTGTTTTGTTTTCACTTCTGTCGGCACTCCCGGAGTGCCACTGTTTTTTTTACCATATGATTTAAAGTACGTGAGTTTGTTATGTGTTCAAATTAACTTTAGTCAAGTACATTTTTGAAGGATGATTGAGTTATGTTGAAATTAAATGGAGCCCAGTCTACTGTCTCCTGATGAATAATATTTTGTTATAAAGTAAATTTTGAAGCGAGCCGTAAATACAGGCATAGCCACCACCACCATGCCACCATACCATTGCTGTATGGTTCACATACTGGGCAATTGAAGTATGTAATATGTTTAGCTATGGTCTTTTTTTTTCAATAGGTATTGTGTGTTTTTTATTTTATTTTATTTTCAAATTTTGTAATTTTTGTGCATATGATCCTGTGTTGGTCGAAATAAACGATTATTATTATTATTATAGCGCATCATCATCTGCCTAGCCTTTTCCCAACTATGTTGGGGTCGGCTTCCAGTCTAACCGGATGCAGCTGAATACCAGTATTTTACATGGAGCGACTGCCTATCTGACCTCCACAACCCAGTTACTGGGTAATACGATACCCCTTAGTAAGACTGGTTGTCAGACTTTCGGGCTTCTGACTACCCGTAACGACTGTCAAAGATCCACGAATGACAGCCGGGACCAACAGCTTAACGTGCTTTCCGAGGCACGGAGGGGTCACGGTATATAAAGATGGTCACCCATCCACAGACCAACCGCGGCAAGTGTAGCTTAACCTGATCGATCGACCTGTGCGGCTGTTATTATTTAGCCACGGGCCCTTCCGACACAGAACATTTGCAGTTATATTTCAATACTTAAGCTGTTGTTGACCTTTCGAGACCCCTGCATGTCCTTTTAGTCGAAGTTCACAATTAAACCACTTAAAAAAGAAAATCCTTTTGTTCTGAACAAAATTACAAATTTAACAACTACATTGTCATGTCTACAGGGATCGTTGCACGAACCTCAGTATTATCACGGAATAAATAGGTGCAGAAGGTCGGTTTCATACAACGAGCGAGAACTCACGCACACATAGACACGCTTCACGTACAACGAATGCGCACTCGACACGTCACGTCAATTATTATGTTTTTTGCACTTGTTTTATGATTGTCATTGTATATATTTATTTGTACGTTTTCGTGTGTGTATGTATTTATTGTATTACGTAAATGGTACACCACAGAATACCTGCAGTAATGTCTCTCCTTTCTCTCTAAATCCATCCAAAGATTGTCTTTAAAATATCGCTTTTAGCGATAAGACAGCCAATTGTGTTACACGAGGAGGCTTCTTCATGCATCCCAAAAACGTCTTTACCGGGAACCCGCGCCTTTAGGTAAACACCTTGAGGCGGTACGAAGTTTGCCGGGACAGCTAGTAAAGAATATTCTATTCTACTCGCGACTGGCATTTGTTTGCATCTAACATTCTACAATAAAGGCAAGGCAAGTAGACTGCGCAGGCCGTCAACTGCTAGGTATTATAGAGATATAATTGAAGGCAGCAGGATATGTTAATTCATATAATTAAAAAGGTACAAGTAACACCGCTAGATCGCAGGTAAAGGTGCATGCACACGAGCGGCACGCGTCAAAAGCAGAGGCAACTGCAGCTGACAAAGTGTCAGTCGTGTATTTGAGTACGGTGCTCAAAAACACGAGCGGCACGTTGTCCACGGCACTCGTAGTCGTGTCGACGGCTGCAGATGACTACACCACTACGGCGGAGGACATCGTGGAGTACGTGCGCCAGAAGACGAGGTACACGCCGAGGGTGCAGTTACTGGAGTCGCACCGCAACGTCAACTTCAAGGCGTTCGTGGTGCGCGTACCAACATGCTACCTGCACCTGGTGATGGATGAAAGCTTTTGGCCGCAGGATGTGGTATTCCGCCGCTTTCGCGGACAAGTGCCACCGGAAAGCACAAAGACTTAGTGCAACTAAGTGATACTAACATAGTTATTAAGTTATTTACTAACAAAATTGTTACTATATTATTATGTATACTTAGGTTAAGGTATGTATCTATGGGTCTTTGTTACCTATAACTGGTTTATTATTATTATTATTAGATGCCTTGACGTTGACACGTGCCGCTCGTGTGTATGCACACTTAACTTACAGGTGGTTGCTCCCGGTGAGGGAGCACCTTAAGATCGACGATCGTACGCGTATGTGTGCCTGCGCCTGTTTTCGCACGTCATATGAAGCGGGCCTTCTGTAGCTCTCTATTCTGTGGTAAATGATTGTGGTATGCATTTAGGTAAGTTTCGAACAAATTCTCGAATTAAAACTTTAATTAAACTATTTTGCGTACAGAACTTTAAAAGTTTTTAAACGACTTTTAATTATTTTAATTCTTTAATTGGATTGTGACCACAGTTTAAAAAGTTTCTTTTGTTCTCTGGGTGTTGATTCAATTTTAGGGTCAGTTAAATAATTGTATAAAGAAATACATGTTTCTCAGAAAACTGAGTTAACTCCGAAAGAAAATAAAAACGAATAGGGTGCTCAAAGTGGAATATTAAATGGCAGAACCATTTATTTTATTAACTGAAAATATATTCAACTTTTTCCGAACTACTCACGCTTATTCCACTACACGAGTTTTTGCGCAAAATGTGTAATGCGGGCTGTACACTTGCCCGCGAATGGCGGCTGCGAACTGTGGCCGTGATTCACGCGTGTACTCTGCGCGAAAAATACGCCCAGTACACTCGAAACGTTCATAGTTTCGTTCGCAGATACAACACGCGAGAGTTAACTTGAGACCCGAGCAGCCCCTCCCGACCCCCGCGCTGTTGTCGCTTTCGCCGTCGACGCCTCAGTACCGCGCGTTTATGCCATCCTATCGAAGTCTAGAGTAAAACTCTTGCGGGTTTCACGTTCTTGCGTTTGTCAGAAATGGACATCGAAGTTGCTAGTGTCGTGACTCTAATGGCATGTCCATAATGGTACTTATTCTCATCCAAATGTCATGCACCTTATTTTTGTGTTTAGGCTGCCAAAGCTCAGTCTCTGCTACCATACAAGGAGTGGTAGCTCACATACTATCAATATCAATCTGAATCATTTTGAAGGATATTCCTCTTATATTAATCCATTGCTTCATATGTTCGAAAAATGTGTCTGCTCAACAACGCAATTAATGTTGTTGAACTATCAAAATAAACCACATTGCTACTGATAGTGTGTTACGCAACTACCGAGCAGAAACACAATATTTTTAAACGTCGCGAAAGCGAGTGTACTGCCCCCTTTACGGAAATACTTTTGAGTGCCCAGTTCAGTTCACATTAAAATATAATACTTGCAAGGTACTTAGCGAAAATCGAATCACATAGGTCGTGTGAAAGTACCGTCAAGAGTATTATTTAATACTGAGCAGCCACTAATACATTTTGAACTTTATTTAGTTGAGGGTGAAGTTTTATTTTGAGTGGTGTTCGAAATTAAATGTGTCTGAAAAATATGGTGAAAAAGCAACTACTTTTTTCTGTTTGCGAACATTTTGTTTGGTAACGTATGTTAAATTGAAAAAGGTGATTTATTATGTATTGTTATAGTTTTACGTATTGTAAATGTTCGAACCAAATTGGCTTATGTTTGCTACGTGCAGATAAATGATAGATACTTACAAAGTTTGAGAGTTCTACAACCTCTAAAAATAAACAATGTTGACGATCGATTATCTTTTATGGGCCATAGGCGGATTTTAAACTGGTGAAAATAGTCGTCTAAATAGCAATTCGGCTAGGCAGCAGGTGACTAAAATCTCAAGTTACAAAGCAGAGTAGGTTTCGACTTTTGTCGTGTGGCGACAGGTCGCATACGGTGACTAAAATCGACCGTGAACATACTGAGCTCGCCGTAGGTGAGTATATTATAATTATTATGTTCCTTGATGCTGTCACGGGTGATCGCCCGCCGCATCAAGGTCGACATTTTGATGCAAAAAGAACTGGTCACCTGCGATTTTCAGTAAACTGTGTAAATGGGGTGGTGATTCGGCTTGTGAGGCGATATGATAAGCGACCAGCCGCACGGCGAAAATAGACCTAGTGTAACTCCCCCATTAGGTCAATATCGACTGGTCGACCTAAATCGACGTTTTATTTGGAGCTGATGATGGGACTCCCTTTTCCGCACTTAGACTCCTTTTATTTGGGGAATTCAACACCCATTATTTGAAGACTGTAATATAAATATTAATTATGTTTAGGGTCTATTGTGCACTGTGTAGCATACCATATCAGTCTATAATGTTCCCATTACTGGGACACGGGCCTCCTCTCTTTGAGAGGGATTGGGCTGTAATCCACCACGCGGGCCCAGTGCGGGTTGGTAGTTGTCACATGTTTTTTTATTTTTTGGTTCTAGGACATGCCGATTTCTTAAACGATGTTTCCTTTAACCGTTTTGAGAGCAGCGGTGGTGACATTACTTACACAAAGTAAGGCGCCTGTCGGGGTTCGAACCCATGACCTATATCTCGTAAGTCGGGGCCGTTACCTCTGAGCCACCACTGCTGACGCTGTGTAGCATAAATACAATTTTGGTACGTAGGCTTATCCGGAAATATGTTCCTCTAAATGTTATTTGTTTGAGTTCTGATTTGGCTATCCGCCACTTTGGATGTGGCCAGGAGGTTAGCGGGCATACGTTTGAACAAACAACGAGTTTGCCAATGATTTATCTGCCATTGAAAATATCTGAAGTATCATAGATTTGTTTATAAACTGTTAAAAACCTGGAACAGAGATCACCATTCTCCTGTCCTTATCCCAATTTATTTGGGGCCGCAACATGTTTTTATTCTTCCATACTCCTCTGAAATATATAGCAAACATATTCTTTTTATCAATAGTAACACCTTTTTTTCACAAAAACAAAACACTATCAATAGGTTTCCTTTTTATTACTTTCGAACATTTCAAAGCAACCAAAATGCTTTATATGTGTATATATGTGTATAATAGGTATTGCAATTCGCAGTGAACTCAAGGGCATATACGCAATTTAAGTAGAATAAATCGTATGTAGTTATTACAGCATACTTTCAAGCTATAATTTCTAAGTAGCCTGTCTAAGCTCCCATATCCAAGGGAAAATGGGCTTACCCTAGTTTTCGCTAAAACACTAAGTTGTTGTAAACCCCGGCAACTTTCATAATTCAGGCCAGAATTATTACACCGCATGCGCGAAATTGTATTCTAAATCCTCTTACCGTTACTTTTAAACCGCGCCGCCATTTTTGAAGCCACATATCGCGAATAGCTGCGAAAATGCAGATAGCGTTTGAGCCCTACAAAATATTTTTAGAACAAAAAATACAAAACCATGCGCGAGTGTATTTTTGTAATGCTTTCATTTTTGTAATTCCTTTTGTAGTTAGGTAGTCTGTTAAAGCCTTACATATGCAGTCCATTCACAGTTATTTTACCTCTGATTTTGCACAGTGATCTTTATTCTAATTCTAATAAGGTTGCTGTTGCGTTGCTGCCATTGACAAGTCTGTCAAAATCATTGTGATCTTTATTCTCGTTACAATAAGGTTGGTGTTAGGTTGCTGCTGTCAGAGTTAAAAAAAATAACTGAACGGACTGTATGTTTTTAGGCGTTTCTTTGATCTGAAGTAGAATAGTAGATTGATTGCCAAAGTGATCAAACAACTACAATTTTGAAGGCGAGAGTGTTTCTTTGATTCCTGAGTGCAAGAAGGGAAAGTACTTACGTCACTCGAGCTTAAAATAGTGTTGCTCCCGGGGTGGACACTCTACTTTTAATCACCCTCTATGAAAAAATAAGTAAGTGCAACTTATGAATAAGAATAGTACGTTTATTTATTTAAATACAATTTTGAGTAAAAAATTACGAACGAAAATGCTTTTCGCGCGTTTTTTATTTTTTCACTAACTTTTTTTTTTAATTTGGCTCTCGCGCGTTTTACTTTATCATACAGCCTGTTACTTGTTCATACAAGGTTCGTGATTGATCTCTTTGTTGATTGGAAGTTTTACTAACAATATTCACATTCCAAGTTCAAATCACTTTTAGTCCCTACGGAGTAAAGAGCTATTTTAGTCCCTGTTTACAAAGCTTTGTTTTTTGGGATAGATGTGATAAAAATTGTTTTTGACTGTGCTTTATAATAATAATAATAAATACTTTATTTTCAGACCGTGGTGTCGATTTTGTTAGTAACAATTTTCATATAGACTAGCTTCTTCTGCTTTATGCGGAGAAAAGGTGCCCAAATGGTAACCGCGAGATACGAATTGTAGGTCGTAGGTTCGAACCCAGACTGGTGTTTTACTTTGTATAAATTATTTCATCACCGCTGCTCTCAAAACTGGCGTGTCCTAAACCAAAAAAATCGAAGACATGGACATCTACCAACCTACCCTGGGTTCGCGTTGTTGATTGTTCGCCGTTGGCCTACTCCTCCCTCTCACAGAGAGGAGACCTGTGTCCCAACAGTGGGAACGTTATAGGCTGATTATGCTGTTGCTGATTTTTTTACAAAAATTATCTGAGAATCTAGCGCTAGACACAGAGTCCGCAATAACAGAATAACTTCTGTCTTTATAATTTCTTTTTTCTTCTAACTTTATCTTTTTAATTTTTTCTATCTTTATAAGATTTGACTTAACTTTTTTTTTTATTATCTTGGATTTTTATTTTACTGTGTTTAGTTTAGTTTGTGATCTTCCTGTACGAGTCGCAATAAACACTTTTTCTTTCTTTCTTTTCTTTCTAACTATGTCTTTATTTTTTGGCCAATGGAGCGAGAAGGAACATTCATAACAATGAGAGGCCGGTGAACCGCAGTGCTCACCGGGGTTGCGGCTCGCATTGCGACAGGCCTACCGCACCGTGAGTTGCGGAGTCAAGAGTAGCCTTACCACTACCCCACAGTGCCGAATAGCGGTCAACCACATACCTTAGATCCTGTGGCTTCTCTGATATTCTGCTGATTCAGTTTCTCTGTGGTGTGCTTTTCTAATCTGACCTCTACTGCACAGCTATTCACCACAGTTCGATACGCATTTTTTTTTTGTTTTTCGTCATTAGATATCCGTACCTGAAGAATGAATGGCATCACTATTTGACAGTTGTCTCTAATTCCGATATGATTTTGCCCGTCCGAAATACTGAATTTGTCACTTGTTTTGACTAAACAACTTATTTCGGACGGATTCTTTCCCGTATCTACGTTGATGGACTTATATAGTAGACACTGCCACATCTGCGAAGTTTTGAGCTGTAGTATCGCCAGCTAATTGACCTTGACCTTCTTTTATATTTCTTCCAAGTCATGAAGATTATGATGATAATGATGGTGATGATTTAACCAACCCTAAAGAATAACCCAAGAGAGCTAATAAATCACTAATTCACAATTTTAACACTACAACGTGTCAAATCCTTCCAAACTTGAAACCTATAAGTGACATACACGGTCTCGTTAAAACGCAAATAGATCTAATCATGATAAAAGAAAAAAAAAATTATGTTCTAAGCTCATTATTTCACGGAATACATAACCATGTTAAGCTTAATATTACTAAAAATTATGAGTTCATAAAACCTTTTTTTTTTTCGTCATCTATTTGCGTCAATATTATTTTCAAATGTTCGTAGTCTAACACATTGTAAGACAAAACTGTTAAATAAATATTTTCGTCACAGGATATTGATATCCACCTCATCTGTAAAGTTACGCGAGCTAATTTAATTTAACTCTTTAGCCAAGTCAAGAGGGCTAATAAATAACTTCACAATTTTAGCCCACCAACCGTGTCAAATCCTTTCAAACTTGAAACGTATAAGTGACACGGTCTCGTTAAAACGCAAACCGGGGTCGGCATGAACTCTGATTGTAGTTCCCGCTTTTAGAAATAGAAATGAAAAACGTTCACACGATTCGTAACGAGGAGCCAGTTGTCGGTACTATTGGTTTTAGTTTCTGCATTCAAGCTGGTTTTTGTCCGGACTTCGTGCTATTTTCTGTTTGAAGAGTTTTCTTTTATAATTATTGGGAATGACATTTACTACGCTGCATATCAATCTGCCGAGCCCTTTCCTAACTATGTTGGGGTCGGCTTCCAATCTTACCAGATGCAGCTGGATATCAGTGTTTTACATGGAGCGACTGCCTATCTGACCTCCGCAACCCAGTTACTGGCTGACACGATACCCATTGGTATGGCTAGTTGTCAGTCATTTGGGTTTCTAATTACCCGTAAAGACTGCCAAATATCTATGAATGACCTTAACGAGTTTTCCGAGGCACGGGGGGTCTCGATATGTAATGGATGGTCACCCATCCACGAACCGACCTCGGCAAGCGTAGCTTAACTTTAGATTGCCCCGTGCGCTGGTGGCCAAAGTTACGGGCGTTTTCAACTTCGTATCACCTATGGACGTAAGATTAGTTCGGGCCAAATACTAAGAATGAATGACAACACGATTTGACAGTTGTCCTTACTCTCGATGTGCTTTTACCCATCTAAAATAGTTATTTAATCGGTATTAGGGTTCATTCTGAAGTATCGAATTATTTTCGGACGGACCCGTATGTTCGTTGACGGACTTAGAGTGTAGGTGATTCCGTGCTCTGAGGAACGGACCAAGTGTTGGGCAATTTGAAATCTGTGGCAGAAGTGCCCTTGTAGCGGTATCTACAACGCCACATGCGAACTACGGGTCATATTGACGTCACGCAAAATCCTGCATCTCGCAAGCAGAGTTTACCGTGCAACTAGCATATATACAACGGCCCGAAACTAATCATTGGGCAGCTGCCCACCAGACACATAACCGTCTGGTCGGAGGATCCTTCCTTTTCTATACAAGATGAGTGAACTTTACACCCTGTTCCTCATACCTCGGCATCCTCAATATTTTCCAATTTGTACCTAAACAAGCCGTTTGGTAGATATGGAGTAACAAACGGGTCCTGGATACAATTTATTACCTCAGATAGTTGCTTACGTTTTGTATTTTGTTGGAGATTTGTCCTGGTTGGAAGTATAGGTTTGGTTTGGTGCTTGTGGCTAAGTAATAACAGCCACACGGGTCGATCGATCAGGTTAAGCTACGCTTGTCGCGGTTGGTCCGTGGATGGGTGACCATCTTTACATACCAAGACCTCTCCGTGCCACGGAAAGCACGTTACGCTCTTGGTCCCGGCTGTCATTCGTGGATCTTTGATGGTCGTTACGGGTCGTCAGAAGCCCGAAAGCCTGATAACCATTCTTACCAGTAGCTAGGTTGTGGAGGCCAGATAGGCAGACACTCCATGTAAAATACTGATACTCAGCTGCATCCGGTTAGACTGGAAGCCGACCCGAACATAGTTGGGAAAAGGCTAGGCAGATGATGATGATGGAAGTTTGTGTTTTAGCAGTTTTCGGGGATCTCTCCCCGAAAACTGTACAGTTTAGGATAGTGACATGACAGCCCATTCTCTCATTGACAAATTGTTTATCCTCGGAATCGAATCGTTTTTCAAATTAAACTGCGAGATGCCAGCCAGAAGGTTGGCTTTTTACTTAACCGAATCGAAAATATAATAATTATAAAGAGAAAAGATTTGATTTTTTGTATGTTTATTTGTTACGGTTTCACGCTAAAAAGGGATAAACGGATTTGGATGAAATTTGGCACATGGGTATATCATGACCTGTATTAGAAAATAGAATACTACTTATCCCGATATTTCCACAGGATCAAGACTTATTTGGGATAAACCACGGGGCGCGGCTAGTATTTATAATTATAGGTGGGGTTAATTGATTGCACTGTGAGTCAGACTCATTTATCATTACCTATTCATGGGGGCTAATGGGATAACATCATCATCTGCCTAGCAGTTTGTCTGTTGACTTCCAGTCTACCTGGACGCAGCTGAATACCAGTATTCTACATGGAGCGGCTGCCTATCTAAACCCCACAGCCCGGGAACCGGTTAGCACGATACTATTTGGTGAGATTGGTTGTCAGACTTTCAGGCTTCTGAATATCCATAACGACAATCAAAGGTCTATACTGGACTGGACAGGTCCTCTCAATCTGTGTGGTTCTTTCCTCAAAAGACCACCACAGACATCGATCTACATGGTCTTCATATAACCTGACCAAGATTATGTCTGGACTTTAAAAGAGACTGTGACCTCTGAGTTTGTTTCGGCCTTTCTTCTCAGAGTAGTCAGATAGGAAACGCCGACTTCATCTAGTTTTAAAAAAAAACATGATTGACGTGTAAAAGTGTTTGTACAAACCTACTTACAAAAAATAAAATCATTTCATATCATTTCATTTCATTATAAAGGACACAGCTGAGACCAACGACTGAGTCTTGATTGTAGTGGATGTCCACAATCCAATCGTTGAGACACTGGATAATACAATAGGAGAGGTTCACAAAATATGCTTCAAACCATTCTGTTTCTTATTACATCACAAAAAAGGGTCCAGAAATATGTAAATACCTGATATGGCAGCATACATACAAATCTCGAAACTTATACCAGTGGCTCATGTATCATGAAGCCGTCTAAACCCTAGTACCTACTTATCCACATAACATAAATCGAGCATGAACTGATTTTATGCTCCACTGGACGCGAATATTCCTCCCAGGGCTACTGGCTTAGTCCGACGTACTTATTTTGCATAGATATGTTCCCATAATATCTGAGATCCCAAGTATTTGTTATGCGTAAAGTTGTGTCCTCTGCCTATGAATGAAAAAAGGAGAATATGTAGATATTTAGTTCTGAAGACAGGCGGTTTTATTGACAAACTAGCTGCGCGCCGCGGTTTCACACGCGTAAGTGACGATCACGTAAGAATATCGGGATAAAAAGTAGCCTATCTGTTAATCCTGGTTATAAACTATCTGTGTGCCAAATTTCATCCAAATCCGATCAGCCGTTTGTGCGTGAAGAGGTAACAAACATATAAACACATACACTCACAAACTTTCGCCTTTATAATATTAGTTAGGATGTTTCGATTGAAATGTTGACCGGAAATAATATCTGTTACCGAATATTTCAAATAAAGGGATTTATTTACATACGTCGCTTAGTTAAGCGTCAAAAAATTTATAGTGAAACTGTCGCTTAATCTAATCTAACTGGCCTGTATTGCCCCACAGCAGGGCAAAGACCTCCCTCCCAATTCTGTCTTTTGCGAGTGCCAGGCCAGTCCTTACGTAGGAGTCAAGCTCGTCCCTCCATCTTAACTATAAGCAACGTTTATAAATAATACTATAATAATTTTATTATAGTATTATTAATGAATAGTATTATTATTAAATAAAGTATTTTTTTTTAAGTTTTGTTATGAACAATAACTCCATATCAATTTGGTACTAATATTATAAATAGGAAAAACAAATGCCAAAATTAATTAAATGTCACATTGGATACTTTTGCCAATGTCATAAAAACAATTAGGTGTCCAATAACCAACCTATCAGCTTCTTCTTGACCATAGAGATCGGAAGTTATTAATCTCTCGGTGTTCACTATGGGAGCAGTGGTGGCCAAGTGGTAACGGCCGCGACTTACGAGTTGTAGGTCGTAGGTTCGAACCCAGCCAGGCGCTTTACTTTGTGTAAATTATTTCATCACCACTGCTCTCAAAACGGTGAAGGAAAACATCGTGAGGAAACCGGCATGTCCTAGAACCAAAAAATTCGAAGACATGTGACATCTGCCAATCCGCACTGGGCCCGCGCGGTGGATTACGGCCCACTCCTTCTCACTGAGAGGAGGCCTGTGTCCCAGCAGTGGGAACATTATAGGCTGATTATGACTATGTTCACTTTGGAGCTGTTATATTGGCGCAATCAGCCAGCGCCCTCAGCCGTCATTGTATCAGCAATTCAGCACAATGACGTAAAAATCACTATTTCACGTGTTTTAATACCTACATTTTATATTTCAGCTGCAGTTACCAACACAGTAATTCTGTCAACATCCGCTTCACTGTTTTTGTTTGTGACCGGAACAAACTGACGAACTGGGGACGGAACGTCGCGTTTCTCGAATGTGACCATTTTTAGAGTAAATAATGTGTTAACTATTTTGTTATTTATTTATTTAATGCACAAAGTATACAACTATAGCTACACGCTAGGCTTAAACTAGTAATTACATGACCCTGTTAGGGCGCAGCCAATGATTTCAAAAGTAAGGATACGCCCGTCTGAACATTTTACATAGAAGTTCTTCGTTCGAAGTTCGCGCGCACCACTGTCAACTGAGTCGCGTTGGCCCTAAAGCCATCATTTTAGGGCCAGCGCGTTGGTGCCATTTAGTCGCGCCGTTAGCCCGGTCCTTACGCTAGTAATATATAAGTCAATGGGCGCAGCAAGATAACTTAAAACGTAAACGTTTGTAGGCACGTAAATCAGGAAATTTCACAATTAAAATATTATATTAATTAAACTTATATCTAGCTTTATACCATCGATATCCGTGCTTTATACATAAAAATATTATATACTAGCTGCGCCTCGCGGTTTCACTGTTCACTGTAGTCACAGATTGTAAAAATCAATGTCATAAAAAATTTAAAAATTTCCGCGATTTCACCCGAAAAATTGTCGATCCCGTGGGAATATCGGGATAATGTAGGCCATAATATGGCCTACATTATATAAGGTAGTTGACACCCTGAATTAACATATTATGTTAATTCAGGGTGTCAACTACCTCCAAACAAAATGTTATCAAAATTGGTCCAGCCGTTTGAGTGTAAAGAAGTAACAAACATATAAACACACACACTCACAAACTTTCGCCTTTATAATATTACAAGTATTAATTAGTGTGATTATAATTAACACACAGATATATATTTCAACTCTATTTTTATTTTCAAAGAGATTAGTGTTTGCGCCATTTGAGGTTTTCCGCATCTGCAGCAGCAGCCCCAGCACAACTCCCCGTGCGTTTTTTTTTTTCGATCTTATTGATTCTATGGTGGCACGAAATTCACCGGGTCAGCTAGTCCTTACTTCCTACTATCCTACTATATCCTACTTCCTACTAATCCTACTATCCTACTAATATTATAAATGCGAAAGTTTGTGAGGATGGATGGATGTTTGTTACTCTTTCACACAAAAACTACTGAACGGATTTTGATGAAACTTTACAGTAATATAACGTATACATTAGAATAATACATAGGATACTTTTTATCCCGATATTCCCCCGGGATCAACACTTATGCGGGTGAAACCGCGGGGCGCTGCTAGAATGATATAAACTTACACGTGTCATCATCATTATCATCCAAAGCCCGACTTTACCCACAGTTGAGCATATGCCTCTCTTCTCAAGTGCCAGCCCCATCCAGGTTCTACCCGCGTTGGTAAAGTCAAGGTTAAATCATTTATTTCAAATAGGCACATTAAAGGCACTTGTGAAAGTCAAAAATTACAGTAAAATAGAATTGATTCTAGTCGCCCCTTCCAAAAGGTAGTGTCCGTATGGAGAAGAATGGGCAAGAAACTCCACCGTTACTCTTTTAAAAAGTTTTACAAGGTTTTGTATACATAATATAATTATATGTGAAGACGATCAATATAATAATCTATTTAAAAATATTGACATCTTTGCTCTTCCAACCAATAAATTCAGAGGCCTTGTTCGTGACACTGTTTTGGATATTGTTCCATAATAGTGACTCTTAGACTGTTTTATAACTTTTTGTCTATCTCTTTTTTTTCTTTGCATGCCTGTTTAGTGTTTAGTTTTATCATTAGCACTGTAATTTTATTGTAACTATCTCATTGTAAGCGTACATCGCATTAGTTTTATAACTTTTCTTAGTTTTATAATTAACTAAAAATAACAAAATTAAATTCTAACTTAACTAAAACTATACAGAAACTAAAAAATTGCGTCGAAAAATTCATCCGCATCGCTGTCGACTGGTAATGTACCCAAGAGACTGGCGGCATTACCACGTTGTATGGCGACGCTTAGCCTCTGGCCAAGATAAAAGCCAGCCCTTGGGTCACGGGAAGTGTCAACCAGCCGTTTCGAAATTTCTTTAAAAAGACCATGAGCACTCGGACCCCACGGCCCGAGAGTTTCAACCCCAAACGGCTCGAAAATATAGTTTCCGATGAGATTATTATATTTTCGCCGCTTGAGGTTTTCCGCAGCCGCAGCAGCAGCGCCAGCACAGCATGCCGAGCCAGGAAGATGGGATGGCGCAAGAGTATCGACACACGTAGCGTCCCACACTAAAGGCCTACCCACCTTCCATGGAAATAAAGACATACCGTCCGGTCTCTTGCCATCGTCGCGTGCCAAGCCATTGGGTTCTAATACAGCTGGAACGCCGACGGTGACAAGAGCTCGTCGGATGATGTAATTAATGTTCGCGTGCCGCGCTAAGCGACCCGCACTTCGGCTGCAAGACAGGCCGTGGTGTCCGAGGCTGTTGACATCTTCGCCACAGTGACAGCGATGGGGAGAACAGCAAGGAGTGCCTAGACGTAGGGAAGCAGCGAGGCGAAAAGTAGTGTCGTCGAACAAAGTGCCTATGTTCGACGAAGGTAGTGCATGAAGCCAAAGACCCGACTCCCACCTACCCACAGCCAGCAGGCGCGCACGTTCCGCAGTAGTAGCAGACGAGTCAAGTAAATTGTTCTGTACTACTCTGCAGAGCGGCTCATCCCATCGTCTCTGGGAAGATGGATTGTCGGGTGGATCTGTATTCGGGCAAGCGAGACTCCAGGCATCCATAGCCTCGGTGAAACACGGCACATCATAATTAATCAGTGTGGAAGCTAGGATTTTCCTGATTAATTTATCAGTGCCGTGGACCGAAGATATAAAAGCCGGTAAACTAATACTAGAAATTTTGCGGACGCCGAGGCCCCCCATACGAATGGGAAGAGTAGCTTGTGCCCAAGCTCGGTCGTCCATGGCCACATTTAAAATGGAAGTTAATGTATGCCTGATAATTTGGTCCATTTTGTCTAAAAGGTGAGTGTGCTTCCATAAATGGGAAGCGCGAAGAAAATATGTTAATTTAGGGCCGAAACAGCAGTAGCGGATTAAAGTTATGGCCGAATGCATATTAATTTGGAACAATCTTTCCGAAACGTCATTGAAATTTTGGATTTTTTCGTCAATAAAAACGGGAAAGGAATTGTCAAAGATTGGGGACCCAAGGAGGCGAAGAGAGCTTTTTTCAATAATTTTGATTTCTGGAGCTATTGCGTTAAATTTGGGAAGTGTCAGATGTCTGTCAGTACTGTCCGATAAATATAGTTCACATTTCGAAAGATTGAGATCAAGGCCAATGGAATGAAGTTCATTTTTTAAAAATTGAAGGTCTTGTAATACAGTTTCTGCATCGCCTCCCAAGGTTCCATCATCGAGATACCAAACGTTAAATTTGGAATTTAGCTGTCGAATAATTATAAAACTAAGAAACAACACTAATAATTTATAAGTAATGTTAATATGTATTTTATTATATAGTACATGAAACTTTTCTTTATAATATGTGGAAAATGTCGTGGGTTATACATTTACTCACTCTGTAGCTCATATTTTATGTAATACAGTAAGTGTGTTATTTACTGTAGTCACAGATTGTAAAAATAAATGTCATAAATATTTTAAAAATATAAATTAAATTAGCAACCAGTTTGATTTTGTCTAGCTAGACTCTAGATTGTCCTATGGAGCAGGACCAGCATTCTTGTCTTGGATATAACCCTCTAATTTGTAATATCCTTGTTTACAAAGTGTACTTTTAATATGAGTTTTAAATTTTCTTTCATTTAATTGCATTATAATATGACACAAGACATTTTGTTATAGCATTTAATACAGTACCCCATAAAAGATGTATGAACTTTAGATAACCTGAAATAAGTTTGATCTAATTTATCTTTACTTCTAGTATTAAAATTATGTCTATCACTTATTTTATTAAATAGATGTTGATTTTTTCTTACATACATAATATTTTCATAAATGAATTAACAACAAATTAGAAAAAAAGATAGAAAGAAAGAAAAAAGTTTAATTAGGTAACAACTTGCAAGAAAAACTTGTAGGTGTAACTACGTCCAAAATATAAATAACAATATTGACGTAATAATAGTTTCCTCGTTCACACCAAACAATAGAGGTATATAGTAATAATACAATTAATCATTATTAGTTAGTCCTGTCTCTCATTATTGTTATAAATTGATCCACAGAACATTGTGTGGAGGTAACACGGAGCGACTAATTGGATTAGTGGCGCTACTTTTAGTCGATACGCGTTACAAGTATGAAGTTGTTTTCTTTTTGGTTCTTTGCTTAATTACTGCTGGAAGAGGTTCTTTGAAACCTAGACAAAAAATTTAAGTAGTGATTAGCGACTGTCTAACCATACATTTTTGATGTTTAAACATGACTTAACTTTAACCATCGTTTATAAATACACCCCTTAATATATTTTCGATGCGAAAGTGAGATTTTTTTGGCACACAGATAGACCAAGACCTAGGTAAGGACATAGGCTAATTTTTATGCTTTACCGCAGACAAAGTCGAGAGCAACAGCTAGTTATTTTTTTAAATTTATCTACCTACAGCACGTGTGGCGCGTGTGGCGAGTGGCGCGACTTTTAGTCGATACACGTTACAAGTATGAAACTTCATACTGTTATAGTGTTTTCTTTTTGTTTCTTTATCTTTATTTGCGGGCCATTTTTTACTCGCGTCTTCCCTCGCGTGGAAGTCGGAAGATATCCCACGGAAACGTACTAAAACCCCATTTTTCCGAAAAAACCCAGTCGGTAATATCTTTTTTCCTGTTATTTAAGGTGGTTGTACGATTGACAATTTGTATTATACTAGGCCAGCTTATGAGGAAATGCGGGTGGTCTTTTTTTCTGCATAGAAACGCTCTCGACTGTTTTCCTTTCTGGTTTTATTAATGTTTTTTTTTTTGCAATGTGCGTTTTGTTTGTGCAGAATAAACAGTTTTTCTTTCTTTTTTCTTTTCTTTCTTTACAGAATAATAAATATTAACTACTAGTATGTCCCTATGATTACCTTTTTAGGTGATACATTATTTCAATAAGCAGTAGAACCCTCAAAAAATGCTCAAAATTACCGCTGTCAACAGAGGCCTAGTGTACAAATTTGACAAGTATTAAGGAAAAAAGAACAACAGAGGGACACATTTTATATCCTTCTTAATCTGTTTATGAAATATCTTTTAAATTGGTCCAATATTGGAGGAGAAAATAGGCGAGAGCCTAACCTCGAATTATGACTCTTTACTTAGGCTTTATCAAAAGGTCTCTCCGACCGCATTTCCACTTAAGTACTTAGATGTTACTCAAGGAATCAATTACGAGAATCTTTAGATGTTATTCAAGGAAGAACGTTTACTACAAATACTGAAGCCTAGAAACACTTACTACTGCAATCAATAACGAAACTGCACATAAAACAAAATTACGTACTTGCACTTTACGACCAACGTTCACGGTAGTGCAATGTCGTCAGCTGTCACAATCGTGTAAACCCGTACGACACGAGTAGGTACACGACATAAATATAACCCACTAACTTTAGCCCGTGGCTGCGTGGAGTTCTGACTTATCCCACTGGAAATTATTACCGGTGAAGTGTTACGGGGTAGATTTAATAAAAGTGATTTTTACCAAAGACTTGTATTTCTGCCTACCTCGGCACTTCCTTAATTACAACACGAATTGAACGATAACAAGAACAAAGGACAACTAAAAAGAACCGAATTAAAAGAAGAAAGTAGGACAATATATGAATGTCTAGATTTGCGAGTTTTTATGTGACAGTGACAGTAATGCAACTTGTTAAGTTAGTATAATGGTAAAATGTGAAGATTTCATGAAATAGTCATTCAGTGGGATTACTTGAGAGAGTTGTGTTGATGACTTTAATGATTATAATTCTGTAATAGTATATTTCATTACAAGTGCGGAAAGGCTGTCATTGCAAAGAGTTCCGACAAATGTCTACCCGAGCCGATGCGCAGCCGAAGGCGAGGGTTGACAGTCGGAACAAGTTGCAATGATGGTTCCGCAGGTGTACTGAACGACTATTTTTAATACAGTTGTGAAAAAATTAAGCAATTTAATAAAATAATAAAAACACATAAACTCAACTAACTAATCATTTTTTCTGGAAAATGGCGCCAATCGTAGAATATAAGCAGAGTTTTGTCTTCTTCACCCATTTTGGTAGGCAAAGGGAACTATCCATACAGCTTAGTCTTCAGTATATTTTTTTTATTGATATGAAATGAAAATTAAATTTAATGAGATGAAATGAAATTAAACCTAACCTAACTCATTCAATTAAATCTGATATTGAAATAAATTAGTAGCTTCTTTTTAGAAATATACGTATTTGTATGAATCACAAAAACTCTTTAGTAAAAACTTCATGGTTGGTTTTTCTTTTTAATTGACATTATTTTGACAGTTGGGAAAGAGACACGCACGAGTTCGGGGAAGGTAAAAAAAAAGCACTTGTATGTAATAGCCCACTTCCCGAACGCTATACGTCCCTGCAATACACCACTTTTTGAGCAACTGTATTAAAAATACATATTCGTTATGGCCGCGAATCATATTTTAATCAACGTACAACTTAATACTGACCAGCAAATTTCAAAAAACGTAAAAAATATGAATTTCGCGGACTACCCTGGCGCTTTCGCCTTAAAGCAGATTTTTAATCTATCTATGCATTTGTGTACGTTTTTTATTTATCATCCAATAATTCTAATAGTTTTTTTATCATTGTTTGGCTCAAACAGAGCACCTGCCATCTCATCTCTTCACCACCCTTGGTTGACTGGTAGAGAATGCCGTCCGCCTTTGTACCTTTTTGTGTGCGAAAAGATTAATTAAATAAATAAAGTCATTATGGATAATACAACGAGTATTTTGTTTACGTTAACGTCGAAGTTTACGTTTAAATCGACTTTGTCGCGCGCATATTAGTCTAGACATCTGTGCTAGCCTTTATTTTGATTAATATAATTTTGCGTTGCTGAATAATTTTAATCATTGGGAGTGGTCATTATGAATTTGAATATAACGTTTTCGAATAGGGTGGTGAGACATTGACGCATGGATTCAGTAGGTACATGATTCTGATATTTTTCGTCGGTCATTAAAAACAAATTATCACTGCCATTTTAATTTTGACCTTTTCAATAAAATAGCTGTTTTTTTTTTGATAACCCACGAAAAATGCGACCACTCATAAGAGTGGTCACCCATCCATGAACTAACCGAGATAAGTGTAGCTCAACCCTACGAACGACCCGTGCGGCTGTTATCGGGTCTTTGTCGGACTGCATAGAAAAGAAAGAGAAGCGCGATGACAAACGCTGGTAATTTATTGCAAAATATGAAGCAATTATCTATTTACAAAAAATCTATTGTTTGGACTAAAAAAATAAAACACTAGTATTTTAGTATGTTGCTTATAGAATAATATGACAAAAAATCATAATGATTGTATGTATATTAGTATAGTTTTTATTGTAAAAAGAGAGTTTTTAGAGGTATTTTCATGATGTTTTTCTATAGTAAAAAAAAAAACACGGACTATCTTCGCCATATTATGATTCATAATGTTATCCTTTTATGATTCTGACAACTCGTATCAAATTAGTTATATTATGTTTTCAATACACTAACTACCTAGCATATATCCTGAAGAATATCATATATTTTTCTGATTTGGTTTACTGTCGATCATACACTTAATTTATTGTTTCTAAAACTTGCGTTTAGGTCCTGTAAGCCCCTTAAGCCATCAGCCCCTCACTTCTCTATGGTTATAGTTATGGGGAACCAAAACCTCCCATACATAGTCCCGAATTACCTAATAAAAGGCTTATCTATTTTATTTTCCAGAGTATCTTTGTATTCAAAAGGTGTTACAATAATTTTAGTACCTGTAATAAATGTTTTAAACGTCATAAAATAATTTTAATTGCTGATCTTACTTGTAGAGATTGTAGAATCTCGTCTCTTAATGTAATACTTACGTTTATTTGTTTCATATCTTAAAGATTAATTATTTGGTTTATTTATAGTTATCTTTTCTCACAAAAGCCATAACAGATACTTATTCACAATTCCGGATGATAACTCAAATAATGCCTTCAATAATTCATTAATTATTATTATTATCTTCGGAAAACTAAACTGGGACTGGTCGAAGAACATCCTAGCAATGCGGGCCGTGTCTATAAGTAACTGGGACTGGTCGAAGAACATCCTAGCAATGCGGGCCGTGTCTATAAGTACCGCTTTCTCCCAACGAGAGCCTCCTCAGGTGTTGGTCGAGGCTCTTGGCTATTAGTCCATTGGCTGTCACGACTATCGGCACAATGGTCGCCGAGTCCACATCCCACATGTCGACAATCTCGTGAGCCAAGTCAAGATATTTGTTTGGTTTATCTTTCTTGGTTTTCACGAGGTTCTCATCAGCTTATTAAATAGTTTGATTGTTTTGTTTGTTTCTATTTGATAAAATTTGGCAGAGAGATAGATTGCCGGCGAAGCCGCGGGCGGAAGCTAGTAATATTTCCACTGAACTGATCATCATGAAATTTTGCATATACGTTGTCAGGGGTATAGAAAAGGACATAGGATACCTTTCATCCAGAAAAAAATACTGTTCTCAACGAAAAGAACAATAACTTTCGACCGCCACAATTGCTTTAGGACGCTAGATGGCGCTACGTGTCTTTCGAATCATGATAGAAATATTATGACCCGACTTTCTGAGCAGTACTCTAATAAAATGCACAGCTTGCTTGAGTTCACATTTTACATTGATATGGATGAAATTTGGCATACAGATAGTTTATTATAACCGAGATTAAAACACAGGATACTTTTTATCCCGGTAATACGTTTCCGTGGGATAATTCCCGAACTCCACGCGGGCGAAGCCGCGGGCAAAAGCTAGTAATCTATAAATACGTATCTGTCTGTGTGATCACTTAGTTCTTCAAAACTAAATAATTGATTTTGATGCGGTTTTTATCATATTTTATAAGCCCTGGCTGGAGGCCTTAATTTATTGAGGCATCCACAGGCAAGCCTGGTTATGCAGACGGCAACCTCATAGGTTGAATTGCGAGATTCCATTCCCAAGAAAAAAAGTTTTCATAACTTAAAGAAGTAATTCCGGGAGGACACATAGTGTACCGATAATACGTTCATATAAAACTTAAATTTACAACGAAATAATAATAATAAAACTTTAATTAACAAAGAAATCTCGATCTTTTGTCAACTCGAAAAAACTATAAACCTAAACTAATACAAGACCGCCGAAACCCAAAAAATGCATTGGCCCAAGAACCGTCCCCTGTGGAACAATTTCAATGACAATAAAAACTGGATGATTCTTCATCTCCCCAGCAGCGACAGTAATAAAAATAAAACAAATTGGGAGCAGGTCACAAAAATATTTTTTATTAAGAGTATAAACACGAAACCATGTTAGTATGTCGTGTCAACGAAAACCCCTTTTAAGAGTACCATCTCATAAAACTTTACGTGGATGAATTATTGTGAGCATAAAATTGGGTTGGGCTCGTTTTTTACAGTTTTATTTTCGATTTTTATTTCATTTTAGGCGCTTTACTTTGTGTAAATTATTTCATCACCACTGCTCTCAAATTGGTTCGAGGACATGTGACATCTACCAACCCGCACTGAGCCCGCGTGGTGAATTACGGCCCACCCTCTCTCATCGCCTGTGCCCGACAGTGGGAAAATTATTAGCTGATTATGCTATGCTCACTAAAAATAAATGAAAGCAAACAAATATTTTTCATTCCATTGAGCCTTTCTTGTACAGACGCCAGCACATCAAGCTACTACAATCTGTCAAATTTCATTAATCGATTTTCAACTTTATCGCTAAAACATACGGTTCAAACTTGATTGGGAAAATGTGACAGTTTCGGGTAGCTTGGCGTCTGTACTTACAGATTTGGACACAGAACAGTTCCAGGATGTCTGTTAGAATGATTAACAGCTAAAAGAGTAAATAAAGTAGTACATTACCTAACCTTACAACCCGCAAGAGTGAACTTGAGAGCCCCCGAACGGCCCCCCTCCCGACCCCCGCGCTATTACCGCGCTCTTACCGCGCTCGCCATCGACGCAACGCCTCAGTACCCCCCGCGCTTACGTCATCCGAGCGAAGTCTCAAGTTAACTCTTGTGGGTTATACATCACAATAAGATGTGATTCTACTCTAAACCGCAATATTATTTCCATTAACAGCCTCATTCTTTCGTGTAGATACACGAATGAGTTGGAGTCCTGCCCAAACAACAAGAAAGCAACATTCTATCAGACCTAAACCCGTGGCCACGAGCTACACTCTCAAGCGACACGTGTCTTGCGACAGCGACTGCGGAGAAAACAAATGAAAGAAGTTGTTAGAGCATGCCACGCGTCACCGCGACGCGACTTGCGGAGCGATGGACGGAAACAGGAATGGCGCGCGTGTCTCTTAACCACAGTCGCGTCGCAAGTCGCAACGCTCGAAGCCGTGAACAGGACCTAAACCAACATTTATTGTCCGCCACAAACTTGGAAGCGCACATTTTATATTAATATCAAGAATCTCGTATAACAGGAGTAACGCTGAGCCAAAAATCGGTGGTAAATCTGAGACTTAACGTTGTGAATGAATCTAAATCACTAGAGCGCACGAACCGTCTTAGTAAGCTTGCTTTTATTACTACCATAAGTTATGCGATGTTTCATGGGCTTGGAGCAATTGTTTGTTTTATTTTGTCTAGGTTTTTTATTCCTATTTTAAGTGGAATAGCTTTTTTTTTGGCAAATGTCAATGTCACTTGTCTGTCAATGTAAATAAAAAATAACTATCAGCCAGCATCAGAATTTGATCGTTATAATAATTTAAATTTCTAAATTCAAAAAAGTGAATCATCATCATCATTGGCAGCCTTGTTCCATCCACTACTGAGTATTAATAGGCCTCCTATTGTACCATGTTTCCCTGGTATTTGCGAGTCTCATACCCTTTTTGGTAGGTCATCCACCCATCTTCTACCGTATCTCAGCAATCATTCAAGTTATGGCTCTGCTTTACAAAATGAATAGCCTATTATGTTCCCACTGCTGGGACACAGGCCTCCTCTCGCTGAGAGGAAGTGAGCCGTAATCCACCACGCGGCCCCAGTGTGGGTTGGTAGATGTGATGTCTTAATTTTTTTGGTTTTGGGTCATGCCAGTTCTCTTAAGATGTTTTCCTTCACCGCTTTGAGAGCAGTGTTGACGAAATAATTTACACAAAGTAAAGTGCCCGCTTGGGTTCGACCTAGGACCGCGACTCGTAAGTCGCGGCCGTTACCACTGGGCCACCATTGCAAAATGAATATCTCTGTAAATTATAACAAGTCCCGCGGTTTCACCCGCATAAGTGTCGATCCCGTTCGAAAGACACGTGGCGCCATCTATTAACATAATAACGTTATTGTTGTTTCCTCGGGAACAGCACTTTTTTTTCGGGATAAAATACCTTTCATCCCAAAAAAAAGTGCTGTTCCCTATGTCCGTTTCTGTACACCTGACAACGTATGTGCAAAAATTCAGGATGACCGGTTCGGTGGCGTGAAAAGGTAACAAACAAAGAAACTTACTGTTGTATTTATGATATTAGTTAGGATTCGTTACCTACTCCAGTTAATTTTATCTCACAAGAAGCTCCATCAATATTATAATTTTATTACCACATCAAAATTTTCCTCCACCCCGGAGACATTGCCAAACCATCCAGCAATAAATTGAACAACCCAAATGGCCAGGAGAATTAAAAATCGTTCCAATAATGCATTTCTTCGTTATTAAATACGACTTGGAAGAGGAGACGTACAGTTTTTATCACTTGGAAGGTCCATAAACGCATACCGCAGCTATAAAGATTTGATGTCACCATAAAAACTCATGAAAAGTATTATGATGTTCAGTAAAAATATTTTTTTTTATTTGAGACTGAAGTAGGCCGGTCATAATGTAAGATATAGATTACTTTACCAAGCACTTTAGGTCAGCATTTGTAGACTTATGGAGCGATATGAACGGTTTATCGAAAAGCCAAGTTTATTCGTCATAAAGATAGGGTATCATTTAAGCTATCACCAATTTAATTAGTTTTGTGTTTCTTAAATAATAGGGTTTGTCCTCCAAATAGTAGATCTGTCACCAAAATGTAGTCACCAAACAATGCAAAATCAGTTCCACAATAAATCACCTAAAATCCTGAGATATAAGGTCTAGTACCAAATAAATGTTTTTGTATGTATTATAATAGGTGTGTCCTAATAAGTATTTAAGCAAACTAATTTAAAGAGATCACCAATAAATCATATTATGTTACTAGAAAATTGCATTAAGTTCAAATATCCTTTTTCCATATCCTTCAAGTATCCTTTTTCCATATTTTTTTTCTTTAAAATTTAGTCGTTTCTGGCACTCGCCGGCCGCTGCCGCGGCACCGCTCGCTTCGCTCGCTCGGCTCGTGCGTAGGAGGTCACAGTTTTAACCTAACCTAACCTAAGCATTTTTTTTAAATAATTAACCTCGTAACTAATTCGGTTCTCGATAATGTCCGATCTCTTATTTTACACATATATTAACATTAATTTGATAATTCATACCTGGGAACAATTTTTGTTTATCTGAGAACGAAAATATTTCGTGGCGATAGATCTATTTATTAGGTGATACAACTTGATGACAAATATAAATTTTGGTGATAGAAAATATAGTTCCCATAAAGATACTGGGAATTCGATTTTTGAAGTGAAAACTTCTTTGGGCGCGTTAGGCGACACCGCGCGTGTTTTGTTTATAAGACGCTTTAAAAAATACGTGCTTCGGATGTCTTCGGCTGTCCTCGTGATGTACTCGGTTTTAATGTATATCCGATATGTCAGTGAGTGATGGCAAAGTATTCTGTTTGTGTTTTGTTTTCACTTCTGTCGGAACTCCCGGAGTGCCACTGTTTTTTTTTGCCGCTTGTGTATTTCAGCACCACACTCCTATGGGTATGCGTCACGCGTCAACGGTAGAGGCCACTGCCTTCACACAACCAACTGCTGAACGGTGGGCATTCTGAAATCTAAGTGTAGATTCTCATTGCGGATATAGAAGGGGGTTCCCGTGACCTTTCTTAGGAAATGGTTAAAAAACGGTGGAAAATCTATTTCAACAGAATTTATGTATGCCTAACTATGTATGTCAATCCTAACTCTAGCTATATAAAAATGCGAAAGTGTGTCCGTCTGTATGTTACCTCTTCACGCTTAAACCGCTGAACCGATTTAACTAAAATTTGGTATAGAGATAGTTTGAGTCCCGGGAAAGGACATAGGATAGGTTTTATCGCGATATTTCTACGGGATCGAAACTTAAAGGGGTAAACCGCGGGGGGCTGCTAGTAATATTATAAATGCGAAAGTAAGTTTGTTTGTTACGCTTTCACGCTAAAACGGCTTAACGGATTTGGATGAAATTTGGCACGTGGGTAGACCATGACCTGGAGAAGGACATAGGCTACTTTTCATCCTGAATCGCAGACGAAGTTGCGGGCAACAGCTAGTCTAATATATCTTTTACATTTCCATCACCGTTATTTTACCTTTGACAGCAGCAACCTTCTTGTAACGAGAGTAAAGATCATAATGATTTTGACAGAATTGTCAGTGGCAGCAACTCAACAGCAACCTTATCAGAATGAGAATAAAGATCACTGTAATTTGGACAGTGATGCAAAATGAGATGTATATGTGACAGGACTGTAGAATGTCACTTTGTCTAAGTCCTCAGAACTTGTTTTCCTTTAACATTCATAGCGGAAATCACACTAAAGTTATTTGTCAAAATAACCAAGACAGGTACTAACTTCTGTGTCCACTGATGAAGAATTCTCCTCATATTTCTGCTGAAGTTAGACGTCGCGTTGCAATGTAATAATAATACCACAACAATGCTGCAATGTAAGGCGCGCTAAGTCTGTGCGAAGAGCTATGTGAAGTGTGAACACCGATAACAGGACTGCAGAGATTCTATTTTAGGTTGCGTACACATAGGATGATATTATATTGTAGGAGCAATAGCTGGGTTGGTAGTGTTGCTATGGAGTAATAGTTAGATACCTAATAATGCATTTAGATTTTACGCGATGAAAAGACCAGACTTTAGAATTAGAATGTATTTATTTGTAAGAATATAGTTTAACATAGTATTGTGTGAATATTGTAGACTCTACCACAACATGTGTACAAATATTCAAATGCTATTCTTATAACTTAGTACAGCTAATTTTAAGATTTGTGTTTTACAATAAGTCTGATATGAATTAATATTATTATAATTAGGTAATCATTACTCTATAATCAATGTCAGAATAAAAAATGAGTTTAAAAACTAAAACGCGACCTACCTTCCCGTGTTCGGTGGTTCAACGTTATGTCTTAACGTCAGAAAACTCCGTATTGTAACGTATCGACATTTTTAACAAATTAACTGCAATAATGGCTTAAGAGTACCTATTGTTAAGCACCAAATTAAAACCAAGTAAGGTGCAAGAGGGTATAATAAAATTAAATAAAGATCACAAGAATAGCTTATAAAAGGTAAGAAACACGCAAGCCCCCGGTCGCTAGCCAACCAACAATAACAAGCCCCTAGCAACCGGGTTGCCAGATCTGTCGCCAACATCTATATTAACTAAACAATTTATCTATAATTTTATGTTTACGTAATTTGGAATTACGGTGATAATGTGTTTATTTTAAATTGACAAAGTAACAGTATCGTTAGAAAACATTTGTCGAAAACGGGACCAGACGTGTTCTTTGACGCGTATACAATAATTTACGTTTCAAATTATTTAGTTTAAAAACCTTGTTAACTCCCATTACGGTTTGAGCTTACTCAAAATAATTCAACAACAACGTGCTAGCGTTTACCAAAGAAGTGCACGAAATTCATTTACGCCAATAAGTCGGTAATAGCAACTTACCAAAATTAAATACTCAAAACACTTCGTTATTGAATACGTTTAAAATACTTTTCTCGTCATCATTTTGTTTATGAATTTCCCTACAATAAAAGTGTTTTATATGATATCTTCATAAATATCACTACGTACAATGTGAAATAAATTACTAAAATCTATCCCAACCCATAGGTGCTGAATTTGACATAACTATAAAAAGTCCATAATAGCAAGTTACCGACATATTGCTTGGAGGCGTCGACATGTAAACCGACTATAAGAGCTGTCAACGTCATCATTGACACTGACAGCTATTAGACGCTGGTTAGATTTGCTGATCCTGTTGTTTCATTAGTGACACTTCCTCTAAGGAACCACTTTTCCCGGTTTTACCGATTGATTTTGGTTATAGCAGAAAATAGCCGTTGTGATTGGAAAGTTATATTCGAATTTGATAGCTACTTAAGTAAACTTTTAAACCAAAAAGTGACAAACAAAAGTTTTAAAAGCTAAAACGTGTCAGCACTTACAATACTACTTTATTTTTTCTTTTCAAACTATACTTCGTTTTGTAGGTAAAAAAATTACTATAAAAAACAAATACTAGAACAAATACCTCTCTATTGAACACGTATGCAACACCCCTAACAAAGCGTAAGTAAATTTAGCGAAATGTGGCGTTAGTGAGCTGAAAACCACAACACACCGAGCTAATTGTGGTGGCTTGCAAACAAATGAGCCCATTCATTAATATTACGACAAACTAATTCATATACAGTACCCGCACGATACGACTAGCTTTCGAAAGTTGCTGTCACACTATGTGGTTTGAGTGAGAGAGAGACGAAGTGCGACGCTTTACAAAGCCGAACTTTTTCGACAACGTGTCGTTCAAGTCTTACCTACGCCCGCGTACCCCCATGTCCTAACCAAAGGGATTGAGCGCGCAAATACGCGATCATCGCACATGTTCGCGCGACGATCGCTTCGATTAGGACACGGCCCTATAGTTAAAACAGGTTGGTCTAATGTCCACAAGTGCATCTGCCAATTACATGATCTTGTAGCGGTATCTACACCGCCACATGCTAACTACGCATCTTACTGAAGTCACGCAAGATCCTGCATCGCGCAAGCAGAGTTTACCACGCGATTAGTGTGAATATATACGAGTACAACGGCCCGACATGCATCGACGGGCAGTAGCCAACTCTGGTTGGCAACCAAACCAACAAACTCTCTCTCTCGAAAGGAGATACTTCTTAAGTGGTCCCATTGTCACCAAGACAGGATCTGATGATTGGATCCTGGAGTAATCGAGGGCAACCCTCGAATTTTATGGGCACACCTATAGAGATTTGGGTATTTTTTAAAGTAACTCGTGCATTTGCTTACGAAAACCACCATTTGGTGAAGTGGAACTGATGAAGAAGACCACAGATGGCCACCGGAACTACTCTAATAAGTATTTCACGGGTTGCGATTCTATTACTTTCATATGGTTGCTAAGCAATTTATGCACATCACAATGCGAAAATGGTCAAATGGAGCTGATGGTGGAATACTAGGAGAACTCCTCAACAATGAACGTCCCTGCATCGGTAAAAGCAATATTTTGTTAATGACGACGGACAAGTTAACATTAGGCTATTGTAACTTAGATAGATACATTATAAACAGACCCACTAAAAAGCGAGAAATAAAAACTTTTTAACAAAAAAAAAACCGACTTCCAAAAAAAACACTACAAAGTGAAAAATAAGTTTAATTTTGGAAGTCGGTGGCAAAAACTAAAATACAGATCCAAAGACACCGACTTCCGAAATTAAAGTAATTTTTCACTTTGTAGTGTTTTTTTGGAACTCGGTTTTTTTTTTTTGTTAAAAAGCTTTCTATGGAAGATTTGAGTGAAATTTACACCCTGTTCCTCATACGTCTATAAGCGAAACGATTCGTTTTTATTTATAGGAACCGAGCATAAATGAACTTTTGTCGATGTACCTAATACATCTGTTTGAGGCTGAGTTTACTACGTATTGAACACGCCTCTACCTATCCCTAAAGGAATTTCAGGCGTGACGTTATGTTCACCGCGCAGGGTAGAATTCATCGTTAATCAGAGTAGGGCGACATTTTTCGCGACGTTGCAACGTGGGGACCTGAGTGGAATGTTCTGTTGGACGGCCGGTTCCGAAAGTCAATAAATCAAATGGTTTTCGCTCATGTATGCAATTTGACTTTAGTTTTCTTATGGAAGAAAATAAAAAAAAATACTACAGAAAAATAATAAATGTAAAGGCTTTTACTTCGAAAAAATGACATAGGTAATTTAAAAAGCTAGCAGTCTTAAAACAATATTAATATGTACAAGTAAGATAAAAAGGAGCTGTCAACAGGATACCTGCCCAAAAGGCTGGCAGCATTGCCACGTTGTATGGCAATGCTGAAAGGTGAAACACTGAACAGAAGAAATTATCGCTCCACTCTCGTGTTTTTAATCGATTCTCGACTTAATGCCTGCCTACAGCGGTAAAAGGATCTTTGGAACTAACGCGGCCGTCTTATTTCAACCCGGAATCACCCACCGCTGGGTATAGTCCTCCCCTTTCTTCTGCCATACTTCCCGATTCAGTGCGTCCCTCATCCAGGTGATTCCCACAATTTTGACGATATCATCAACCCACCTTGGCCATCATTCGGTCACAGCTTTATTCCATCGGCCATCTCCTAGTTTATCTAGGTGTCTTGCCCAATTCCACTTGAGGCGCATCGCCCTCTCCCCGACGTTGTAGACTTTGGACAGACGATGGATTTCGGTGTTGCGCACTCGGTCTTCCGTCTTGTTTATTCAGTACAATTTCTTTGACAATTTTATAAATATTTACTGACAACGACAATGTCCCCTGTTATTCTTTATACTCAAATCGCTCTACTTCGGAAATGATCGTGTCTGACGAATTTTGCCGAAGAAATCTTCAAGTTAAGTGTTGTTACTATACTTATTCACATAAGGGTCCAAGTAGCGACATTACCGTGTAACTACTTAGCATTTTCCTCCCCGCTAGGAACCGCAAGCAAGAGGACACGGAACCGCGACCCCCTATTATTAAACCCGGCCCAGATTTACACGAAGTAACGAACACATCTGTCGCCCCCTTGCACTGTCGCCCCCGGACTCGCCCCCTCACATTTGAATCACAAATTACAAACTATAGCTAATGTTGTGTGTAATTGTATGATTCTTTCTACTCGGGAAGCAGGGATTGCTCATGGGATTAACTATTTGGATAGAGGGGTTGTTAAATGGACAGGAGAAGTACCTTTTACGTTGGTTTATGGGTTGTATTTAATTAAATTAGATGCTGTTAAGATTGCTGATGATTGCTTCAGATTGAGATTAAAGGAATTTGTTGTGATACATAATAGCAATGATTTTGATAGGTATGATTTTGAGATGGTCAATTACTTACTTCAATTGAAGACACTAGACGATTTGAGTACAATTTTCGTCTTTTAATTAAGCTCTTAGCTCACGCTTAGCTTTTTTCGGATGGGAAATCATCAAATGACCGCTCCCGCACTGGGTGGAGCGGAAGGGAGTGTCAGACTCTTACTGACTAAAACCCACCCATGTTCCTTCCTTAGCCCTTTATGTTCCGGGCCAGCGGTAACCCTTTCGGACAATCCCGCTGACCCGGCAGAGTTACGATGGTTTAATATAAGATTTTTAATACTCACCGTGTTGGTATGTTTTGGTCTCACACGAGTGATAAAAAGATGTCATTGTCTTTGGGGTTAATTAGGATCGGTTTACTGGCTAGTGGGCAAATAGATACTTATTTATATGTAAGTAGAAAATTCTAGCGAAAACGTGACTGCAAATTGAATTTAATTGAGCATTTGGAACTTTACAAATCTTATTTATTATTGTTCGAATTAATTTACAATTTCCCCCATTCTATGCTAATCATTAAATAATTTTCTATAGACAAGCATTCCACACAATATTCATCGTCATCATCACCTGCCTAACCTCTTCCCAACTATGTTGGAGTCAGTTTCCAGTCTAACCGGATGCAGCTGAATACCAATATTTTACATGCAGCGACTGGCTGTCTGACCTACACAACCCAGTTACTGTTAGACTGGAAGCCGACCCCAACATAGTTGGGAAAACGCTGACACAAAAAAGGCGGAAGATAAAGTTAAGGACAATCATTTCAACTTCTTCTCAGATCCGACAAGTTTTCGTACGCCGGAAAAATATCCGAATCATCTCAATACCGTCAATCAAGACATTTTTGTCCGGAAATCCGAAACTAACTCCGTTCCCCACGTAGCTCCCAAACTGTTATTTGAATAATGATGCCCTTGAGTCGAGTTGTTTTTGAATAAAACTTTCTGGTTACCAGACTATCAAATTGTGGGTTCGAATGTTTCGATGTATATATAGGTTCAAAGATAACATTTCAACTAATTGTCGTCGATGACAATGAAGCTTTAGTGACAATCTAAGATTAAGCAACGCTTGCAGAGGCCGGTCCATGGATGGGTGGCCATCCATTACACATCGAAAGCATGCTACGTGTTCATACACACGAGTGGCTCGTCGTCGACAGATGCCTCTGACGTTGATGCGTGCGGCTCGTGTGTAAGCATATAGAGGTATGAGGAACAGGGTGTAAAGTTAATTCATACTCTATAGAAAAGGGAGGATCCTCCGACCAGACGGGTTTTGTGTCTGGCGGGCGACTATCCGATGATTCATGTCGGGCCGTTGTATCTATGCTAGTTACGCGGTAAACTCTGCTTGCGAGATGCAGGATTTTGCGTGACGTCAGTATGACGCGTTGTTTGCATGTGGCGTTATAGATACCGCTTCATAATATAAACACACACATATCTTTGCTATAATTTGCGTAATATCACACCACAAGTGCCTATAAAATCGGCCTTACTTCTCTTGGAAGCATCACCTGTATACAAATTTCTGCCATAAAAGTCCTCAGGTTTAGAAAGGCACATAGTCTCGGCGAAAAATCGGGTTTCAATTTGTTTTTGGAGAGCTCTTCCACAATTTCCGTATCTTTGGAAAATACATGGGTGGGTATTTTTGCAGACAACAGCTGCGCAACGGGGAATATTAATTAATTATGCGTAAAAGAAGTCGAATTCTAAGAATTTGACACGTAGCTGTCAAATTCTTGGACGTTGAATAGCAGCGATATCGGAGGGACAGTACCTACTCGTAACGTGTTTTTCACCGTTTAAATGGCGCGGCCATAGAGTTTTAGTCTCACAGCTCTTAAAATATAAACCTAGGACTTCTTTCTATATTTTTACAATTATTTTACAATTTTCATAAGTACAAATTCAATCTGTTATTTACCCAAATGTCAGGTCTCTGCACCGCTTAGTTTTAAAGATCTCCGTGGCCGCGCGGTTCTCCGCATTTCAATGGCGCGGCCACGTTCAAACCCTTCTAACTTTTGACCATAACTTTGACAAATTTATGGTTTTGGGAATCAACTTTTAAAATTTTTTACTAAATCTTGGCATAGTTTTTTTTTATAAATATCGCCGTGGCCGCGCCATTGAAACGCAGTTGTAACTGTCAAAAACATTCACAGTCTGATCTCCGTCTCAATTAACTCTAAATTCCCTACATTTTTTACAAGTTTTTGACATCTGTTTGTCGCCTAGATGAGACTGCGTCTTGATTTTAAACGTTTCAAATTACCAGAATTGCCCTTCTGATGTCAGCAAATGGCAGTTTTTATCCCCATTGCTTGATAACAAAATTCACAATAGCATACACTTTTGACCAATATCGAGTTGAGATCAAACTAAAACCTTTTTTATGTTCTAGCCATTTTTATGAAATATAAATCATTTTTGTTTTAAATTTAACTGCCAGTCTGTCACTGTCACATTTTTAATTCGATCTGACATGCAAAGAAGATGGCTGAATCTCATTTTGCGGTATTGACATTACGATGAGCAAATTCTATCGTGCAATGAGCAAGCAAAAACAGCCTTTAAAGTGACCAACATATTTTGGTCTAGCTTTTGCCCGCGGCTTTGCCCGCATGGATCTGAGAAACTAGTGTCTATGCGTTAATCCAGATTATAAACTATCTGGGTGTCAAATCCAAATCCGTTTAGCCGTTATTGCGCCAATCCGGAAAAAAATAACTATATTTTCGGCATCGGACTCGTTCCCACACCTCGTAGCAATTACTTTTTTTTTTAAATATTCAATAAACAGTTTTGACTTCTTCACTATTTTATAATGTAAAGATCTATAGTTATAGACGTGACTGTAAGTTAATAGTCGACGACAACTCTCGAAGACTTGACCAAAACAATCAACTTGAAATTCTCTGAAACGTGTTAACAAATACCGTTTCGCCCCTTAGCTGTAAACGGCTAATTGTCCGTGACCCAAATAAATGTACCTCGTTTCGGAAACTTTGGTCCATTGACCAATACAATTGGACTAATCTAATCCTCTAATCAATTAACAATCTCACTTTGGACCCGGTCCAAATAGAGTCGTTAAAATGACGGCTGATTTACTTGGCAGGTGAGTTGACAAGATTGCAGGTTTTGAGAAATCTGCCGGGTATTTGAAGTACGCTTTGATGATCAAGTTTACTAGATTTTGACTATACTTTTAACCATATATCGCTCACATATAAACACCCGGCTTTGAATAACTAAGCGTACTGTAGAATCCTATTGATACCTATTTATGTTGAATAATTATCACTACCATACCAAGCGCTATAGTGCAGAACCGTGATTCGCTTTGTCTATTTCCCGCCATTCCTCGTGACTGACAGATGATATTAGTGACAACAGCTTCCCCGCTTGTGTGAAGCTTGCGGGAGCGATGATGATGACGTCACGCTGAAGTATTTGCACGAAGGCTGCGCTGACGTTCATGTTCGGGGTCACCAGTATAGGAAACTGAAATTACACACTAAACTGAAATCGCGAGAAAAAAGATAGTTGTTCCCTACATTTATGTTCGTATAACTCAAAGTCAAAATGTAGGGAACAGCTGATATTTTTTTCGCGATTTCAGGTTTGGTTCAATAGCAAAAGTTGTTCATAATGATGAGTACAATGACCTCTTAAGAGGTTGTTATTGTTTTACCAATAACCCCGTATAGATTGGCTTCTACGTGAACACTGAACAGCATTCCAAAAATTTCAAATCCATTTTTTTATAGGTACTACAAGATTTTTATTCACTTGTTCTCTTCTTTCTCCATTTTCATAACTACTAACTTTAAAAATTAACAAAGAAAGATACAATCCTCCATTTCAGATTAACCCAACTCACTATAAGATAGTAGGTATATACCTACCATTGAATCCTTTCATTTGTCCGCAATACAGTCGCATGTTTGCCGGTCCCCTGGGCTGTCAGTCCAGTCCAACATGGTCTTTATTAACACGAACCTTATGAGAATTTCGTTTGTTTTGCTTTGCAGCTTTTGGTAATCAACTACTGTATAGTTATAGGTGTTAGTTAGTAGTGCAAAGTGGTATTTTTGGGCTTAATTAGAAACAGTTACAACAACAATTAAAACTTGATTTTTCAAAACATTTTCTGTACCAAAATCTAAGGTTTTTGTGAAGCAATCTGAAGGCTAATTCCCGTAATTGAAAACGTTCGAATTCTAGTCGCAATCTTATCTCAGGGACAATCAATGTCAAAAATGTAGGGAAATGAAAGGTACTTTTGAGCGATTGAGACTGAGATCAGACTGTAACCGTTCTTAAAATTACGAGAATTGCCCCTCAGTTCTAACGGAATATTCCTATTTTTTTTTAAATATGATCCTATGGCCATACATAATTTGTACGCAAAATACGCGCATTGACGTGGAGTTGCGGACACCGGCCCGTATTACCTATTACCTACATATAATTGGTTCCACATATTTTACTCAGTTACTTCGGCATGCATAAATTTACTTTAAATAAATTAAAAAAAACCATTAAAGTCATGACAGGAAATTACTTAGAACGAAAGCAACGTAAAAAGGCAAACAGAAAAATATGCCTCAAAATTATAGCGTGGTCATTCTGTTGTTGTTAAACCTATAACCGAGGGAAGCCTGCATTCTGGTTTCTAAAAAAGTTTTAATACAAAGCCAGAACAAAAATGTGCTTTCACAAAAAAACACCAGGGTCTCAGAAACAAACAAAAACAAATCCGAAATCCATCTATCTCTACAACTAATCAAATCCTAGTTCTGTACACATTCGAATAACAGGCGGACAGCGACATCTATCGAGGGTGACGTGCACACATCAGGTGCGCGTGTGTTCTTGTGCTTTCGACCGTTTCATGTGCTTCGACAGGCTGTCGGAAAGCTGCTCTGTGTTCAGTACATCACTATGTGTTTATGCGAGCCTGGTACTAATGTTAACGGTTCATCAGACTTGTGAGGCAGTGCTTTAGAAATGGTAATGAACTAATGATGTATTCCCGGTTGATGTTCATGGATTTGAATGATTTTAGGGTAAGGTTTCGCTACCTTGTTGGTCGTTATTGTTACTGTGAACATTTAATACTTTAACCCCCTTACTAATAAACGTATTATATCTGATGAATAGTTACACACCGATTCCTCTCTTTCATTCGTCAGTAATTTGACCTTCGAAAGAAGAAGACAAAGCGTTGTGTAACTATACAAACGCTATACCTACAACGTTTATAAGTAAGGGGTTTATTGTTTTACTTTACGGGGCCATTATCAGGAATAGTTGCATCGCACATAAATCGCTTAATTCCTCACTTTCTTGCCAAATATTAAACTTCTGTCAAATATAAAGTACCTAACCATAATGTAGCGAGAATGAAGATCACTGTGATTTTGACAGTTACACAAAATCAGGGGAAGAACCGCGCAGAACTGTGAAAGGACTGTAGGAGGGGGAGGGGGTTTGTCATTTTTGCTGAACTGGGCCTTTTTGGCGCAGCCGTGAGGCACGGGAGCCTGCCGTTTTGCCGAAAAGATTTTGCCAAAATTTCACTACCCAAACAAATTTTCGCAACCTTTTATTATACCAATGCAATGTTTGGAATAATTTTAGTATGCACATTTTCATTTGGTCGAATTTTTACTTGGCAGAATATTATTAAGGATAATGTCATTTAGGCATTTGGTCTTTAATCAAATGATTTATTACGGCAAACAATCTTTAGACAATAAACGTTTGGTCAAACGATTTGTTATAACAAAAAATATAAAGGCATAAATAAGATTTTTTGAGAATTTTTTTTTTGTTAATTAAATAATTAAAAAATGCAATTTTATTTTAAAATAATCATTTATTTAATACAAAATATTTGTAACTTACTATTTTAATTTTTTGCAATGGACATTATCGAGAACCGAATTAGTTACGAGGTTAATTATAAAAAAAAAAATGCTTAGGTTAGGTTAGGTTAAAACTGTGACCTCCTACGCACGAGCCGAGCGAGCGAAGCGAGCGGTGCCGCGGCAGCGGCCGGCGAGTGCCAGAAACGACTAGATTATATAGAAAAAAAAATATGGAAAAAAGAGATTATTTTTAGCAGGCTATCGAGAACCGAATAAGTTAGACGAGGTTAATTATTAAAAAAAAATGCTTAGGTTAGGTTAGGTTAAAACTGTGACCTCCTACGCACGAGCCGAGCGAGCGAAGCGAGCGGTGCCGCGGCAGCGGCCGGCGAGTGCCAGAAACGACTAGATTATATAGAAAAAAAAAATGGAAAAAAGTCTACCCGAAACTGAACTAGTTAGACGAGATTAATTATTTCAAAAAATACTACCAGAATACTTAATATTATTATTACCTGTTTAGAATTTGTCCCAAGTGGAAAAAACACCCTTGTAATAAAACGTCTTCAAAGTTAGATCTTATGCTTGAAATGGCTGCCTTAAAACTGCGAAAACTGACGATACTAAATATTTGGCAAATTTAATTTTGCGTAAAATGAGTTATTCCAACTGAAATATTTGACTAAATAAAAATTGGTAAAAGTACTAGTTGGTAAACAAGTTATTGTTTAAACGTTCACTTGCCAAACATTAGGTTTGGGTTACAATTATTTGTGAAGAGATTTTTTGCTTAGTAATAATTTGGCAAATGAAATTATGCGGAAAATTGTTTGGGAAGTGATAATTTGGCAAAATCTTTTCGGCAAAACAAGGGAGACCCGTGAGGCACACTTTCCTGCTAATTTCTTACATCGGACTTTGCACTCTTTATTTTTGTGTTTATTTGATGTACGACTACTATCTGACTATCAGGTGTATTGTGTGTCTTTTAGTCTGTGCTAAATAAATGTAATTTCTTTCTTTATTTCCTTTTAAAGTCATGAGGTAAACGAAGAACGGTTGGTCTGTTTCAAACCAACTTAAAGCATTCATGAATTACCAATACAGTTGTAATAACTGCCAACCCCACCGACTATTAGGCAGTGCCATTTACACGAGTCTCTCACTAAGTCAAATCCAAGTATTTACTTCAGCTAACTTACATCAACTCAAAGCAAACTACTTTGACAGTACTTAAAACTCACTTATGAGTCAAACTTGTGTTACGTAATACGGAACATAGGTATTTAATACAAGTTAAACAGTTCTCTGGAAACTCAATTATGACCTCTTTGGGTTGCTGTAAAGCGTTGCTCTGAAACTCTGAAATACCGTTTCTGAGAGCAACTAAATTATTTTTCTTGTTTTTCTTCAACTAGTTTATTTAATCTCCGACGCTGGTTGATGTTTGTAAGACTAAGTTGGTGTTCAAAATGAACGCAAACAAACAACCACTGGATTTTTAGTTGGTGGCACACTGTTTCTGTATCTTTTTTATGTAATTTATTTATTTATTTTATATTTTTAATAGGCCAGTAACAATGGAGAGGGGCCCGTGGCTAAATAATAACAGCCGCACAGGTCGATCGATCAGGTTAAGCTACGCTTGCCGAGGTTGGTCTGTGGATGGGTGACCAACTTTTCGTAACGAGACCACTCCGTGCCTCGGAAAGCACATTAAGCCGTTGGTCCCGGTTGTCATTCGTGGATCTTTGACAGTCGTTACCTACGGGTAGTCAGAAGTCCGAAAGTCTGACAACCAATCTTACTAAGGGGTATCGTATTACCCACTAACTGGGTTGTAGAGGTCAGATAGGCAGTCGCTCCATGTTAAATATTGGTATTCAGCTGCATCCGATTAGACTGGAAGCCGACCCCAATATAGTAGGAAAAAGGCTAGGCAGATGATGATACGAGTATGTCAGTAAACTTAACGTACACACTTAACCTAACACCATTATAGTTATGAGAATTCCTGCTAGAAGCTCAACAACAGTGATAAGCTTGCAGCAGCGATACATACAAAAGCACTCCAGTCTGCTCGCGATACACCGCAGTATAATCATCATTCTCCTGTTCTTATCCTAATTTATTTGCGGCGCAACGCAACGTATCTTTTTCGTTCATACTTCTAAGTACATATAATGAGGTAGATAGGTTATATGCGCTCCGCAAGTCGCACGTCAAAAGTTGACTAATCAGCCATGTTACTTATTGTCTCTTTTTCGTTCTCGAGAATTATGACGTGCCGTCCTGCTTCCACGTGTCGTCTAATATAGTGTGACATTGTACCGTTTTTGAAAATCGATCGTTGGGTAGGTACCTCTCTATAAAACTGATTTATATCCGTAACCTCACACATCAGGTCCTGTTGAAAACCAGCGTCACGCACTAGTTATCTGGCATTTTTGCTGAACTGGGCCTTTTTGGCGCAGCTGTGAGGCACACTTTCCTGCTAATTTCTCTTTTCTGGGAAATTGTATCCTATGTCCTTCCCCGGGATGCAATTTATCTCTCTGCGAAATTTTATCGAAATCCGTTCAGTGGTTTAGGCGTGAAAAGATAACATACCACTAGGACAGCAAAAAGAAAAAATTGGGGCCTGAGCGAGGCGTGACCTGTAGGTAATAAACAAGTAGATTTTGAGGTTGTTCGCATTGTCCCGTCTATCATAAGTAAATAATATAAACTCCATTCTCCAATACAAACACATTAAAACTTGTATTTCAATTCATGTCGTCCATTATTCAAAACTAAGACAAACCGACCAAAACTGTTCAACAATGAAACGAATAGTTATTAGTTGTTGAACATTTAATAGAAAACAATTCGTACATTAAACCTTCGCTTATTTACGAGCTGTGTACGTTTGCAGTTACATCTGTTAGGTATGGGGTACACTGGGTTTAGAGTATTAAAATTACAATATTGTAGGTATCTAGTAACAACATAATAATTTTTTTGTCTCCTTTACTCTGAATACATCTCTCAATTTATTGTCCTATCGCATATGCTGGAAGAGATTTCTTATGAAATAAGCATCACCTTTGTACCTATTTTTCTGTTCTGTTTTTTCTTGTCTGTTTATATAATTATGTGTATTTATTTTATAAATGGTAAAATAAAATAAATAATAAAATAAAATATCATGCCTGTAATCCCCAAGGGATAATGGAAGAGGTTTACAAAATTAATTACAAATAAATTAATTAATAAATTTACCTTTACAAAATCCAAAAAATCTAAGAAAATTTAGTTCGGTATATATAACTGCAGTGCGATTTTGTAACCACCTCACCGTGAAAACTTAGGTGAAGTGAGCGTGGAGTGAGCTGTCAGTAGTGTCAATTCCTAGCAAAAACAAACTCACATCACCTAAGTTTTCACGGTGAGATTTTTACAGAATCGACCGGCTGTTGTCACGTGTCTTCGAATTTTTGATTCTAGGACATGCCGGTTTCCTCACGTTGTTTTCCTTCACCGTTTTGAGAGCAGTGGTGACGTAATAAATTACAAAAATAAAGTGCCTGGGTTCGAACCCACGACCTACAACTAATAACTTGGCCACTTCTGTCATCATGGGAGATGAAGATTAATCATTTTCGCACATCTATGCACTTTGTTCGCAGAAAAATCTAATTCAAAAGTACCTAAATAAATACCGATTAAGTACACGCGTATTTAACTCAAACAATTTCCGTCACTTTGAATCCAAAACCCATACATTTCGTTCCAAACCCACTACATATCACATCGAATATATACTGTATACGCAGCTGTGGTGTGCCTCCATACTTCGGTCGGCGTCTGGCCGTCAAAGCTCTGCTCATTTCCTGCGCAAGGAAACGGGATGCGAGTCGCTTCCCCAAGGTCGACGCTTAGTGAATTTCGTTTGCATAGAGTAAGATTTATTTCGCAGATGTATTATTAATTTTTGGTTTAAAGGGACTACATGACCTAAAGCGCGGTCACTGTCGAACTGCATAGAAAAGAAAAGGAAGCGCGATAACACACCGCTGGTAATTTATTGCAAAATATGAAGCAATTATCTATTTATAAAAAATCTATTGTTTGGACTAAAGAATTAAAACACTAGTATTTTAGTATGTTGCTTGTAGAATAATCTGACAAAAAATCAGAATGATTGTATGTATATTAGTATGGTTTTTATTTTAAACAGAAAGTTTTTAGAGTTATCTTCATGATTTTTTTCTAATATATCAAATTAGTTGTATTATGTTTTCAACACACTAAGTAACTAGCATAATCCTGAAGAAAATCATATATTTTTTTGATTTTGTTTACTGCAGTCAATCATATACTTTTAGGCATTATAAAACTTGCGTTTTTTGCGTTTAGGTCCTGTTATCCCCTTAAATAAATGTTTGTTTCTGTTGAAACACTAAGTGTACGAACTGAGTGAAAATGCGTCCAGCGGAGCGTTCAGCGTTGCGTGCAAGCGGCGAAGGAAGGAGAAGGCCGCCACTCAGGACACCTACGTGTTAATGCATCTGTTTGACACAAACGCCCCACGCCCCGCCCCGCTGAACGCTCGATTTAAGCGGGCACTCAGGCCGTACACTAAAGAATAAAGATCGTACGACAAAGCGTCGTTCTTTTCCTTAGCGTGTCTATGCCAAAACGTACAAACATCTTTGGCCCAAAATTCAACTGCGCAAACTCCGCTCACTGACGCAGTCACAAGATCATCAAGTGCAGATCAAACCTGCATATTAGCCACGGGACGACTCCCAGCCACCGTAGGCGCGGGCCTGTGGGCGGAGAGTAATGGGTAGCTCACCGTCCGATCAGGACCAGGCCCGTGCCGAACGGCGCGTACGTGTTCCACGCGCGCCTCAAAGAGATGTCAGCATCGAGGAGGGGCCCCATAGGGCTGAAGCCTGCCGGGTCAGCGGGATTGTCCGAGAGGGTTACCGCTGGCCCGGAACATAAAGGGCTAAGGAAGGAACACGGGTGGGTTTTAGTCAGTAAGAGTCTGACACTCCCTTCCGCTCCACCCAGAGCGGGAGGGGTCACTTGATGATTTCCCATCCGAAAAAAAAAAATAATAAACCTGCATATTCGTCATCATTTCAGCCGAAAGAATTCCACTGCTGGACTTACCTAGGCCTACTCCAAGAGTCGGCACATCGACAGGTCCTGTGCTTCTCGCATCCAGCGGATTCCTTTGGCCTTTTCAAGGTCATCTTTCTTTTTTTTAAACCGCAATCTTTTTAAGAATCACTAAACTATTGAACTTAAAATTTATCATCACGCGTATTTCCCTAAAGATAAAGCAGAGGTGTTAAATAACACCCACATTTTGTCAATTATGTTTTAATCCGATGAAATGGGAGGCATTAACTGGGTACAGACGCCAGCATATAAAGCTAGAACAATGTCGAATTTTTTCAATAGATTTTCAACTTTATCGCTACAGTATAAGGTTCAAGGTTGATTGGGAAAATTTGACAGTTTGGGGTAGCTTGATGTGCTGGCATCTACATAATAGGTTACCAAGAAATCCAATATCACTTTGCCCGACTTGGAGATCGAACCCCATGCTCAACAGTCGCGCTTGCGTACCTACCCTGACCATACAAAGTTAGGTCAAAAAAAAAACCCAATTAATAACCGTTTTCTATAATTCTGAATATGCTGAGTTTTCATTAAACCGTCTGCATTTGCTGGTCTTTGCCGCTGTCTCATCTATGTGGATGAAATATTTTCTTGGCATCCTCAGTGCTTTAGCGGCCAGTTTGTTGAGCCAATTGGGGCTTGAAATTAATTCTCGCTTTGTAAATGGAATGCCAAATAAAGAAAAATAACGGGTTACTCCCTGAGTATTATATCCCCGAGGCCCCCGTCCTGGAGGACCCCGATTTATTTTTATCTTGTTAGACTCAATTAAACGTTAAAGGTCTATTACACCGCGCAGTATCCAGACAGTCTTATTAAGACTGTCTTAAAGTCTAATTAGACAAGCTCGCTATTACACCGCCCTGAATACCGCATGCTCATATTCATCAACTTCTTTTTTATTGTTTTAAAAAAAGCCTTTTCATCAAAGTTTTTTATAAATTTCTAATAACACCCGGAATCCTTCTGCACGAAGTGATTGGTTTGATGTGACTTTTCTGTCATAAATATGGCATGTCACAGTACACATCAATAAGATTAAAAATCACTTCCTTTTCTTTTGAACAAGCAATTTTGCATGCCACAGCAAACAAACACGTGACTTCTCTTTGTCGCCGCTGCCGTGCGCTGACTGAACGGTGTAAGCGTGCTAAGTCTTATTAGACCACGCGATATTCAGCAAGAAAGCAAGCACGGCCGAACCCACTCGGTCCCTCTAATTAGACAGACTAACTTGCTTACTCTAATTACACTACGCTAAATCTTAGTAAGACTGTCTTGATGTAGTGTAATAGGCCTTTTAGTTTAGCTTAAAAGTACCGTCAGCAGATGATATTGATTAGAAGTTCTCTGGATTTCCATGGCTTATTTATTTTTTCTTTTAAACTATTTTGATAGAAATAGTAGGTACAGTCGCCACGTACGTCAGTAGTAATATTTTGACCTTGACCTGAGCTTATACTGGTTTCATTACGTGGCCTACTGTACTTACTTATCCATTTTAAAAACATGACAGCTATTTAAATACCTGATAATGACAGCATCTTAGAACTCCGGTTCTTTTCCGCATAATTTCATTTCTGGTTTCTTCCTTCATAGCTCGCTCTATACCACAGAGCGACGCTGAATTTGTCGGCCAGCCCGACTGTCAGTGTCCACATTTCCGTACCAAATGTCAAAACTTAGTTGAAATCATCATCATAGTTTCAGTCGAAAGACGTCCACTGCTAGACATAGACCCTCAAGCATTGCCACTTCGACCGGTTCTGTGCTTCTTGCATGCAGTGGATTCCTGCGGCCTTCACAAGGTCGTCGGTCCACCTTGTGGGACGCCTTCCAACGCTACGTCTTCCGGTACGCGGTCGCCTCTCCAGAACCTTTCGGCCCCATCGGCCATCTGTTCCGCGAGCAATGCAACCTTCTTGAAACACATTATGTATATATTAATACAAATATGGCTACTACGGCATTACGACCGCTGACCGAGAAACAGGCCGCATCGATACTGCAACAAGAGAATTCAATTCGCGAGCAATATTCCGACACGGCTGCGTATTGCATGCACTTACATGAACATCTTGAACCAGCATTTCTGATGACGACATACATTATTAAGTTCTAGAATACCATGCTGATAAGCAGCCAGCTTGAGGTGCTTTCCGCCCTTAAGGGGCCCCTAAAGCGCGGCCACTGTCGGACTGCATAGAAAAGAAAGAGAAATCCGATGATTCTATGCAATTGAAACCTAATATTACGTGTTTTTAGCAACTATTATGTGTTAAAGTTCCTTTTTTATTTCGCTACATCTTGTATGGAATTTTCTTGTACTTTGGAATCTTCTTGTCCTATTTTCTGTAAAACATAATATTAAATTAGAACATAATTTCAGATATCAAAATTCTGCCATCACGATTGCAAGATAAAATAAAAAAAACCTTTGTCACTTTCAGCTTCGTGAACAGCTATGAAATATTGATTAGCTCTTGCGGGAACACAATGGGGTATTTCGACGTCAATTTTCCCGGTTCCTGATTCAATAATATCAAAATACGATTTTTCTCTTGATTCTGAAAAAAAATAACATCACACTTATATTATAAAGGCGAAAGTTCGTGAGTGTGTGTGTGTGTTCATATGTTTGTTACTTCTTCACGCTCAAATGGCTGGACCAATTTTGATAAAATTTGGTATGTAGGTAGCTACCTACATACCAAATTTTATCAAAAGTAGCCTATATGTTAATCCAGGGTGTCAGCTGACACCCTGGATTAACATATAGGCTACTTTTTATCCCGATATTTCCACGGCATCGAAACTTATGCGGGTGAAAACGCGGGCCGCAGCTAGTATATGATAAAATCCAGTTGTTTACATAAAGTTATTTAAATTATATCATTATTCATTTTAATAACTTAGGCTACTAACTTTATCTAATAGACCGAGTTCCAAACGTCGAGATACGAAGACGTACGAAGGTCTTCGATATCCGAAAGCGTCTCTGAAACGCAAACGGAGTTAGGCAGGACACATGGCAAGGCGCAGTGGTAACAGGTGGAATAAAGGTCGCAGCTCATTAGAGCCACCCGGCACCCACCCCGCACCGCCTCGCCTCCTGCGGCTAGTAGTTCTTTATATGGACTTGTATGGGTATGCGCTCACTACATCAACTCCGTAGCATCACAGGGACGCCTCTCGGTCGTAAGGCCTCCACGCGCGGACGGCGGGTGGACCACTCGGTGACGCTCGCAAGCTTGCCTTGCGTTGACTGCGCATTGCCAACGCGATAATGTTATACGCGACGCCAGGTCCACTGGTTGACCGCACGACGTTTATTGGTGATAACGCGGCGTCCACCCGTGGACCACCTGTGGACAACGAGTGGACGCCAATGGGTTCCTTCTCATACTGGCATAAGGGGTAATGAAGAGGCTGACACATTAGCAAAATTTGCAGCTACCTCTGGTAAACAAATAAATATTGTACCAGATTATTCAGAGTTTTTGCCTAAGTACAAACAAGTATGTTTTGAGAGTTGGAAGGAGTATTTCAATAAGCGCTCATTAGAAAAGGGAATATGGTACAAAACCATCCAGTGTCAGCCACTTCGTATCCCCTGGTGCGCAAATACTAGCTTAAATAGAAAACTGATTGTTACAGCTCACAGACTCAGATCCGCAGCCTAATTGCGTAAAACATTTTCTTTCTGATTACAATTCCGAAACTATGCCAACTACAGTTTGAATCGATATCAGTAAACGGAATTGTGTAAATCTATATCATCCCAATTGAGTATAATTGTATAGAGGTGTACCGACTGTCGGGCAGAATTTGTTTGGTGAAAGCGTTTTGTTTCTTCATATAAGAACTATTCGCTTCCAAATAATTTTGCTATAATTAAATTTTGTTTTGATTACAACTGATGGTCTACTACTGCATATAAATAAAAATGTACAATGATTGCCGAAAAATGAAAAACCAATTTATAATACACTTTCTACCAAAAACTACCATAATTGAAATACGTAAGGAAACGTTTTATTTTTCACGTTTTAGTTATCTGTGGCCAACGATAAAATCGTAAAAAAGCAGTGTTGTCAACTTAGTGGGAGTTCCACTAAACTTGGGGGTTTGGACACAGGGGTGGGGTGCTGGTGGACAAAATTTTGCTTTCAGTGGCTGGTGGTTAGACTAATTCAATTTGTAGAAAACAATACAATCAACTACTTTAACTTTACCTCGAGAAAATATTATATTAACACGATAATGGGCATGTTTTATATTTTGTTTAAACCTTGTGAAAGTGAGAAATAAATCATCAAACTACTGACGTTTTAAGATTTATTTCTTTCAAATGCGGAAACCACTGCCGATTTGAAAGTAAGTAATTTCGAAAAAAATCCCACGGCAACATACTACTAACTTCTTGAGTAATTCATTATTTTATAATATTGTAATAGGATGATGCTAAAAAAAAAGTACTGTGAATAAGTTATGTTTGTGTCCATTCTCAAATCTTAAAACGGACCTCCATAACGGCGATCGAACGTCGCTAATAAGAATAAACATAATATAAAAAAATTGCGCCTTCTAGTGGACTCGGGAGAAAAGTTGGCAACACTGACACTGAGGAATTAGTAAAAGTACTCTGTGGTAAAAGTACTCTACTACTCTGTGATAATAGAAGTAAATAATGAAAATAGGAATATTATACAAATAATCTTTGTTTGTTGAAACCTTGAATGTTGTTTAAATTAATACTTGTTTTATGTTTTTTAACATACTAAATTGTTGTTTTTGTTTTTGTTGTGGTTTCTTGTAGAAGGAATGCGTTTGTAAAGTTCTCTGATAGAATAGAGGACAAGGAGGTTTTAGCTGGCTGCACTAAGACTTAGGCTGTTTTGCTCGATAGCGAAAACAAAGACTACAATATGATGCTGAGCGAAAAGCACCTTAGTCTGTTATATGTCAATATAATCATAAAAGTAAGTAACCAAATATATCTAGGAAAAAGTTGTTCGTATCTCATTATTAGATTATTGTAGCTCGTGTAAGTACTTACCCTTGATACCGATGATCATCAAGGATAGAACTATATTAGCTTTCGACCTCCCTGGACATGGGTTTTCGTCGTAGACTGCCGGTACACTTAATCAACAACTCACATAACATACTCAATATTAAATGATACCTTCTCCCCTCTTAGGTACACATAATTGCTATAAGAACGAAACACAATCTTTGAGAATTCAATGAAGATTTCAATATGTTTTTAATTTTCAGTTATGACTTACAACAAATGGGACTGGTTGAGGATGATTTTGTATATAAAAGAGCATTTCAACTCGGACAGTGTCCTTACTGTCTCACTTTTAAAACTGCAGGAGAATTCTCGGGGTGTTTCACCTACGAAGACATGAATGAACGCAGCATATTACATACATTACTGTTCGCTTCGGCCACTGCTACTGCTGCTCAGCAACTACTTCAGTTTTCAAACTACTCAAGTACAAACTCAAGATTGTTCAAAAACTGTTGAATCTTCAGTCTTGCATGACAACATAAACATATGTACCTATTATGTAATTGATAACAGTGTAAGCTTTAATATAAAGTTGAATACTTACTAAGCCTTTTTTTAATAAAGACATCAAGTGATTATTATAGTGATACTAATTAGAAAATAGTGGTGTTTAGCTAAAATAACTGTCATTCATTAGGTACTTATAGGTAAATAGAAAGACAAAATATGGTAAACAAAAAAAAACTGGTTTTATTTATATTATTACAACCTATCTGACAATAGCATTTCTTCACATTTAGCATAGAATATTTGGTCATGAGGCAAGAATAAATTGGAACAAATATTTATATTCTATAGATTGGTGGAATTTGGCATCTAATGTCTTCCCATGTACTGCTGGCTAATGCTTCCTGTGAGAACAAGTTAGTTTTTCCTGAATAATAGCGGCAGGCCCAGACGGAGATGGCGGGATAAGCTGACTCCTTTAATAAAGATAGGTCCTTGGCAGCTCTCGACAGAGAGGGGTGGAAGGAGAGTAGGCCTTTGCCCAGCAGTGGCGCAAGATGTAGTTGAGCCTGACACCTGAAAGATAAAAAAAGAATTTAAGTAAGTAAATCCTCATTATGTTACAACCATCCACAAAGTATTTAAAAGGCTCAAATCTATGTACATATTAGAACAGTAATATACTGCTATAAACACAAATTAGATGCCTACAATTCTATTGATGGATGAAGCACACTTGACTAAAAAGTACCTACACAAAGATACAGCAAGTATTTTTACTTATTAGGTAATAGATAAAAAGGAGGATGGGCCTATGATACATATTACACACATTACTAATTGTGATACCAAACAAAACCAATACAATGCTAGAGTATTTTGAAGGGCTCCACATAATAATGTAACAATAAACACTATAAATAAATATTATGGTACTTCCATATTATTATAGTTGAATATTTAGAAAATAACCTTCAAGACTACCTACCATAGTGGTGCTAGGAGACTGATATTGATTTTGAGGATTTACACCGGACATCCTAAGGTTTATGACAGAATACATTTTTATTAATTGACTTAGATATTCTTACTAATAATATTTAACAATAATTGAAAACACATATTTTCAGTTGCCTACCTAACTTACCTACATACCTACTTTCTTTAATTTAGTTTGTTGTTATAATTGTTAATATTCATCCCCTCGTCTTTTATGAAGCTAAGCTATAGGTACTATGGTCAGTAACAATAGAAAAAGTAATTGTGTCTTGTCATTAGTAGTTGAAGTCATTATATTACCAATGTTTGATGGTGCCCTATGTATCTAGGTATATTATACAATGTAGGTATTCACCAGTAGATACCTGACAAACAATATACAGTTTGTAACATCTTTGAAGATGGTCAGTGGGTCGTCTTAGGAAGATACAACATTTAGGTTAGGTTAGGGTATACCTATAGTGGGCCCATTCAATGTTCAACACTTATAAAGAAAATAATACTGACATTACCTTGAACAATGATGTTTAAAACTAGGTCTATGTATGGTGTGTATTTTCGTCGAAGTCCTTGGATAGATTTAATCCATCGATTTATATTGCTTCATAGTGTGCTTTATATTTGTTCTTCCTCTTTAGTTATTCCTTTTCCAATGAAGTAAAACCTCGAATGGGTTGCGCTTCTGGCATAATAAGTTAACGTTTGTTATGGTAAGAGATACGAATTTGTCTTTCGTTAAAATGCCACCAATATAGGTACCTCGTTTCTGAAATATCATAATAAGCATAATTTAGGTTGTAAGCACTTATATCAGAAGAAAACTTTTACAATTATTTTACTAAATTCACCTCACTGCCTTAATTTTTAAAATACTATTAATATGGTTTTATCATTGAGGTTTTACACTAAATCACATTCACAATTTATCAGGAAGGCTACCACTTACATTTTTTCGAAATAATTATGGGGATTACGCGTTTAAATCCTAAAATATGTAGATCGGAAAATGATTACGACGAGAAGCCTGCCTTCTCTTTCAAACCAACTGCAGTTGGTTTTAATTTGACGTTTGAAGCCAAATCTAGCTTGTCAAAAAAGTTACACAATACGAAAAATTGACTTTTGCCCAGTTTTTCATGACGTATCGTTCACTCTAATAGCGATTCAAGCAGAGCCGTTGGCTTCCCCTTCAGACGAGTTTACGCAATACGAAAAGGTTAAAACGAAGCCAATTGGGATCAAAACGAAGCCCACTAGTCTACATCATTTCTCGATAATGCATTACGCAATTAGGTAGCTGGACACATACCATGCAATAAATTTAATTTTATGATGAGGAAGACTGACTCACCAAACTGCGAAGTTTGTGGCGTCTGTGAGGATCTATATCATTTATTGCTGGAATGTGTCCGATTTGAGTTTGGGAGGACATGTGTAGCAAATGCCTTTGAACTAAACAGACTGGATGTTGGTACATTCAATGTGATTCTGAGTCAACCCAATTCTAAGGTAGCAAAGTTTCTGTTTGAATTAATGGCATTGAAGTAAATTGTAATATTTATAATTTTAGTATAATTAGCTATTGGCAGTCAGATGTGGTTAGGGTATAATGGGACTGGTATGCACAATGTGTAAAAGTCCTTATAATAAATAAAAAAAAATACCAGAAAGAAAACAGGCGAGATCGTTTCTATGGAGAAATAAAAAGAAAGAAAGAAAGAGAGAAAAGAAGGAAAATAAAGAGAAGAAAGAAAAGAATCAAAGAAAGAAAATAATCAAAGAAAGAGTTGATATATAATAATATATAAATAATTTATAACCTGCGTCCAGTAAAATAATAAAAAATTTATTGGACGCAGGTTAAGTAAGGCACACAATATTCACACAAAAACAAAAAAAAAAAAAAATTGTATTGTGTGCCTCACGGCTGCGCCAAATAGGCCCAGTTCAACATTAATATCCGACAACTAATGCTATACGCTGGTTTTCAACTGGACCCTATGAAACGACCACCCATATTTCCTCTTTATCAGCTACACGCAGAATTGCGTCATTACGTTTCTTACGTTTCATTTCGACCCTAGAATCATAAATCATAATAATTGTGAAGACAAGGTTTGTGTATTTAATTTCATCATCACTTCTCTCCAAACGGTGAAGGAAAACATCGTGAGGAAACTCGAAGACATGTGACATCCCCCTAGCGGCACTGGGCCCGCGTGGTGAATTATGGCCCACTCCCTCTCACAGACAAGAGGCCCCCGTCCCAGCAGTGGGAATAATATACGCTGATTATGCTGTAAATAAATTTATGTCGATGTATAAATCTTTTTGTGCCTGTCCCTTCAGTATCTAATTCAATAAATCCGGTTTATTAAAAATAATTCACTTAGAAAATAGAAATTGAATCGTCTACATAAATATTTATCGACTTCGAACGTGTTAACTGAAAAACTCTGAAAGAAAACTTCTTCTAGAGCAATTTAATAATAAGCACCTCTTTCTAGCACCTTTAAGGATTTTCTGAGCTTAAACACTTGCGTTATTCTTGAAGTTCTTTTATTAAATACCGATCTGAAGATAGGAGAAAATCTCTTGGATCTAAGATAACTATAATAATAAATATTTATTTGGATCATTTTCTTGATAGAATATTGTGATAATAAATGTATCTGATGAAAGTGTAAATGAACCCTGTTGAGCTTAAATTCTTACACAAATGGGAAAAATTGGGATAAGGGTATAAGAATCATGATGACGAGGTCAGCTTAAACTGGTTTTATGTGTGAATACGAGGCTTTAAATACAGTTCAAAGAAGAATTCTTTGAATTTATCAACAATACGACTCAATTTACTTTCCCTTGATCCGTTTCCCTTAACCGTCCGCAATTATCAAACGATTAAAGAATCGTTGAATTGATCTGCTGCCGTCGGTTCGCGGAATGAATTCGATTGATCAATCAATTTTCTGCTGCACAATGTATTGTGTGGGGGTTAATGTGATGTGCTTGACGTGTCGGACTCACGGGTTTGGAGTTTGAAGAACCAGTTTTGAATTGATTAATTATTAACCCTAAGTCCAGGGGCGAATGGTTAATAATGAGTCCCGTTCACGGTATCAAGAGTTGCGACTTGCATGAAGCAACACGCGCGCTTCTCACCAGGGGGTTTACTCTCTACATCCGTTAAAGAAGTGAAAAAGAAGTGAAGAAATTAGCCAAAAGAAGTGAAAAATTAAAAAAATCGGATGGATAAAAACACGTCGCGATTAGGGACAATTACTGTCAAATCGTGTTGTCAATCATTCTTAGTTCGGGCCTCGAACTAGTCTTATAAATAATAAGCATAATCAGCCTTTATTATTCCCACTGCTGGGATACAGACCTCCTCTCTGTGAGAGGGAGTGTGCCGTCCACCACGCGGGCCCAGTGCGGGTTGGTAGATGTCACATGTCTTCAAATTTTTGGTTTTAAGACATGCCGGTTTTCTCACGATGTTTTCCTTCACCGTTTTGAGAGCAGTGGTGATAAAATAATTTACACGAAGTAAAGCGGCCATTTTTGTTCGAATCTACGACCTACAATTCGTAATTCGCGGCCGCTACCACTGGGCCACCACTAATCTTATGCCCGTAAGTAAATCGGAGTAGGACACGCCCGTAATTGTGATCGAAACTACGAAGTACTTATCTCTGCGACCATTAAAGTAAAAAACTTGTCAAAAATGTAGAGGTGTTTTTGACAAATTGAAACTGAGAATACAATGCAACGTAATTTGTCCCATAAATATTTCTCAGTAGTCGCCCGGAGTCTATTTGCGGAGGGTTGGTGAAATGTGGTTTTACAGTGCCCTGAGTTACCTGACCCTTCTTACAAAGTAGAACGAGGGGAAGAAGGGTGACGCAGGGCACTGTAAAACCACGTTAAAATTTCTTTGTAAGAAGGGTCAGGTTATCCAGGGTTCTATATTATCACAACCTCGACTACCCCTTATTCTATATTAGCTACGTTTGACCATATTGAATTTATAACTTTGTCCCAAGGACTCCTTGAAATATAATTACTTGACGCCTATTGCTATCCACTCTCCAAGGCAGTGTATCCCTGGCTTTACGATTTAATCCCAAATACGAAATTATGTGGATTAGGAGATAAGGTTAAGAGCACACTTAAAACTTATTGATGAGCCCCGAAAAGTGTTTATTGGCCAATCAAGGCATGAACCGATTTAAGGGCTATTGCGAATATTCTTACTGCAATAATGAGAGCAATCAATGTTATTTATATTATGAGGCTATTCAGTTAAGGACCTGTATAGAAAGTGGATAAATAAGAATGTTTTCGTTGATATTGCAATTCAAGCATTGTGTATTTTGGGTTACTTTTATCGTACTTACAATATTTCAGTTCGTATACCATTGTGAGAATTGATTAAGATTTAATGATCAATTGAATCAAATGACGTACAGTCACGAGCACTAATATGTCAACACTTGGCAACTTTAAATTGCGATTTTTTCGTGAAATAACGAATGCAACGTTGAAATACGACACTTTAACAAATGAGGTCATAATCAGGTCATAATCAAAATTCAAGATGGCGGCTTCTAAAATTTTCAAATTTCATCATGGGTGTCGTTTCCAAGGATTTCAAGGGTGCTGACAACGAATATGAAGTCATAATCAAAATTCAAGATGGCGGCTGCGAAAATTTAAAAATTTTTCATCATGGGTGTCGTTTCCAAGGATTTCGAGAGTGCTGACAACGAATATGAGGTCATAATCAAAATTCAAGATGGCGGCTGCGAAAAAATAGTTTATTCGTCATAAAGATACTGGGAATTCGATTTTTGAAGTGAAAACTTCTTTAAGCGCGTTAGGCGACACCGCGCGTGTTTTGTTTATAAGACGATATAAAAATACCCGCTTCGGATGTCTTCGGCTGTCCTCGAGATGTACTCGGTTTTAATGTATATCCAATATGTCAGTGAGTGATGGCAAAGTATTCTGTTTGTGTTTTGTTTTCACTTCTGTCGGCACTCCCGGAGTGCCACTGTTTTTTTTAATTTTATTATTTTATGAGGTCTGTGGTGACAAATCATGTATTTCTCTATTACAGTTAGGCCTGTGTGAACTCCCATAGTATCGCCAACCTCGGCATTATGTGACCTAGTGACAGGCCGGACTCGTCTAATACAACTAATACAAGGGAACTCACTTCAAGTAAGTGCATGTAGCAACATAACCATAATCAGCCTAGTATAATGTTCCCACTGCTGGGACACAGGCCTCCTCCTTCGAGAGCGAGTGGGCTGTAATTTATCACGCGGGCCCAATGTGGGTTGGTAGATGTCACATGTCTTCGATTTTTTTGTTCTAGGACATGCCGGTTTCCTCACGATGTTTTCCTTCACCGTTTAGTCTGTAGATATTCAAGTATTTTTTATCGTCATATGTGTTTTATTTCGTCATGATTGTGGTCTATGGTAACATATCATGTAATTCTCTATTACAGTACGTATGTCTGTGTGATCTCCCACAGTGTCACCAACCTCGTCATTACGTGACCTACTAACAGACCGCACGCGTCTAATACAAGGGAACTCACTTCAAGTGACATTAACACAATGTGCATAGTTGCATGTGTGACGTCACTTTACAGCTCACCAGATTACCTAGTCATGTAACAGTACGCGGCTGTTTATGATAACACTTTGAGATTTAAAAATAGAGGTGCTAGTACGAATATAACGTAAATACGAACGATATTTTTTTGAAAAATCAACGGACTTCGAAAAATAAAAAACTGCGAAGTGAAAAATAACTTTAATTTCGGTAGTAGTCTTTGGAGTTGTATTTAAGTTTTTGCCACTGAGTTCCGAAATTAAAGTTATTTTTCACTTAGTAGTGTTTTTTTTTGGAAGTCGGTTGTTTTTCTTTTGTAAAAAAGTTTTTTATTTTTAACATTTTAGTTATATTTACCCCACACTAATTCGTATACCACTAATGTACAGACGCCAGCACATCAAGTTACCCGAAACTGTAAAATTTTCCCAATAAACTTTGAACCTTATGTTTTACCAATAAAGTTGAAAATCTATTAAAGAAATTTGACATATTGTAGTAGCTTAATGTTCTGGCGTCTGTACCTACGTGTTTCCACTGACGTGCGGCCTCAATCAACTCAGCCTATCGCATTCCACTGCTGGACACAGGCCTCTCCATGCGGTACCACACCACCCTGTCATCCGCCTTTCTTTTTTTTTTATTGCGGATGGGAAATCATCAAATGACCCCTCCCTCTCTGGGTGGAGCGGAGGGAGTGTCAGACCCTTACTGACTAAAACCCACCCGTGTTCCTTCGGTAGCCCTTTATGTTCCGGGCCAGCGGTAACCCTTTCGGAAAATCCCGCTGACCCGGCAGGCTTCGGCCCTAAGGGGCCCCTCCTCGATGCTGACATCTCTTTGAGGCGCGCGTGGAACACGTACCTACGCGCCGTCCGGCACGGGCCTGGTCCTGATCGGACGGTGAGCTACCCATTACTCTCCGCCCGCAGACCCGTGCCTACGGTGGCCGGGAGTCGTCACGCGCTGTCATCCGCCTTCTGCGTCCAGTCTGTCCCAGCCACCTTTTGAGGTTGTCCCTCCATCTAGCAGGGCCACAACTCGCTGCACGTGCGGCATATTGTACCACTAGCTTCCGCCCGCGGCTTCGCCCGCAAGGTATGTCGATAAAAACTATCCTATATCCTCCCCCGGAATGCTATCTCTCTGCCAAATTTTATCGAAATCCGTTCAGTGGTTTAGGTATGAAAAGGTAACATACAGACAGACAGAGACCGAGTTACTTTCGAATTTATTATATTATTATGGATAATGAAAATAGTTTTACTCGAGAACTATCTCAGCGACAATCAATGTCAAAAACTTGCCAAAAATGTAGGGAAATTAGAGGGTTTTTTTTTAAAGGTTTCCCCACACTAAGTATTTCTCCTGCATTGTAGGTGCGTTTACAAACATTTAAACTCACATACATAAACAGCCAGACCCGAAACAACTACTTGGAGGTCATACAAATATTTGTTCCGTGCAGGAATCGAACCCGCGACACGCAGCGCAGCAGTCAATCGCTTAACCACTGCGCCAACCGTGCCGTCAAAAACAAAAAAAATTACAGACTGAGACAGATCAGACTGTGAACGTTTTTAAAATTACGAGAATTACTCTATAGATATAAATTGTGTGCCTTTAATTTTCTTTCTTTCTTTCTTTCAAACTATTCCATTACTCAAAGACTAAGTCAAGTCACCTTCGCTTATGAAAGCTAGCACTAAGACCTCCTGGGATGCTTATTCTATCTCACAAATGGAAAATAAAATGTAACATAACCGCAGCATTATTTGCTAGGACATGATTGCAATGTCTAAACATGACATGTAGACATTTAATTTTATTACATTTGTCTGGTTTGAAGTATAAATCATAGGTATAGAACTGTGGTCTATTCAAAAGTGTCCGATGAAAAGGTAAATTACACAATCATTCTCTAAAGGGAATAAGAAAAAGAAAAAAAAGAACATTGTTTATTCTGCACAAACAAAACGCACATTTAAAAAAAAAACATAAAATATATACCTACACATACAAAGAAGCCAAAAGCCTCGTACGCAAACAATAAAAGGTTGTTTGTTTTTTAGTAATACATTCATCTTGATTTAGAAGGTTTCAATTTGGGTAAATGTGGTGTTGACCCACAAACAATGGGGCACTTAGGTAATCTCGTGCCCTGTTGCCAGCTTACAGGAACTGATGGACGCTGTTGCCAGCTTACAGGAATTATTGGACGCTGTTGAATTCGTCAAACTCCAATGATATTTTAGTAAATATTTAATTATAATAGAACATACATAATCAGCCTATAATGTTCCCACTGCTGGGACACAGGCCTCCTCTCGGTGAGAGGGAGCGGGCCGTAATCCACCACGCGGGCCCAGTGCGGGTTGGCAGATGCCACATGTCTTCGAATTTTTGGTACTAGGACATGCCGGTTTCCTCACGATGTTTTCCTTCACCGTTTTGAGAGCAGTGGTGATGAAATAATTTACACAAAGTAAAGCGCCTGTCTGGGTTCGAACCTACGACCTACAACTCGTAAGTCGCGGCCGTTACCACTGGGCCACCACTGCTCTCCCTCCTATTATAATAGTATTATATATATATTATTTTAGTATAATAGTATTTATTAGAATATCATTGTCAAACTCGTATCCAAATTCTAGGCCGATTCTATTTAGAGTTCCATCGACAGGCTAAGAAGAAGAAGAAGGACTTTAAAGGCCACCACTTTTTGCAACAATTGTTGGTTGAATAACATTTTTAAATTGTAATTGAACATGAAATGAAACAACGAAAATTGAGGTTTCAAAATTAAGCTCAATTATTGTCAAGTGAAAAACATCTTCAAGGCAATTTAAATGAGAATTTTGAGTTCAAGTATTCAAATAATTAATTCGAAGCACTCTGTGTACGAGGCACTACAAATTGGCATCCACAGGTATATTTTCTGATCTTTACATAGGTTACTTCTTTGACATAATCTTTTTAGGGTTCCGTAGTTCTGACAAGGAACCCTTATAGTTTCGTCATGTCCGTCTGTCTGTCTGTCTGTCTGTCCGAAGTTTTGCTAAGAGACTGTTCGTATTAGAAAGCTTTAATTTTGTAGGAGAGTGTATATAAATTACGCCGACAAATTGTTTGTTTGTTACCTTTTTACGCCTAAACCACTAAACCGATCATCCAGAAATTTTGCATATACGTTTTCAGGTGTACAGAAACGGATATAGGGTACCTTTCATCCCGAAAAAAAGTGCTGTTCCCGAGGAAAACAACCATAACGTTATTATGATAATAGATGGCGCCACGTGTCTTTCGAACGGGATCGATACTTATGCGGGTGAAACTGCGGGGCGCTGCTAGTGTCTAAATAACAGCTTTTTACTAAATGCATACGTATACGAAAATATACGGTACTTACTGATATAATATATTTTTTTAAATTGTTGTCTGTCTGTTCCGGCTATTCTCCGAAACGGATAGACCGATTTTGACGGGACACTCACTTCACTGGCAGATGGCTGATGTTATAAGGAGTAACTTAGGCTTAAACATAAAAAACAATGTTTTCCTTTTTAATGGAGGTACCTATACCTACACTAAGCGATACATATTTGCTATCTGACATCCACGCGAACGAAGTTGCGGGCATAGCTAGTACCTACTCTTATACAAATTGAAAAGACGCAGTACCTTTATTGTGCGTGTAAACACTTGAATATAGGTTTATAATGAAAACCGTCTCTTAACAAACTTAATTAAAAGCAAATTACTAACGACTCGATAGTAAATCAAGTAATTATACAAATTAAACGTCAGACACGGAGAAATACATAATTAATCAGGTAATTACACAAATAAACACAAATTTAACTACACAAACATTTTAATGAAAATCTTGGAACGTTAGCAATCTGGACTTATTATTAGATTCGCACGAATTTACTCGCCCGAAACGGGCGAATCGTCACTTTTAAATATTTTATTTTTTCAATAGGCAACTCGCTCGAATTGACACATTTTGAATTTTATACAATGAAGTTATAAAGTAAGTAGGTACACGTTTTATAATATTTAACTCATATCACTTCTGTGCCCGTCTTTTTTTCTGTAGGTACCTACTTTATTGCATAAAATTCAAAATGTGCCAATTCGAGCGAGTCGCCTATTGAAAAAATAAAATATTTAAAGTGACGATTCGCCCGTTTCGGGCGAGTAAATTCGTGCGAAACGACAAATAAGCCGCAATCTGAATACCTAACTTTGTTAGTGAAAGCTTGTAGCTCTATCTTACATGAAAACATATAAATTAACTATGAGAGAATTCAAGATAGATTATTTTATTAGATGGGTGAATTTTAAATTTAAATTACTAGTTTGTATATGAAAATGATTTGATATTATATCATATTTATTGCTGTAAATTGGTTCAAAAAACACTTTTACACGTTAAAATAAATTGTGTTTTAAAACTAGATATTTTCGGTGTTTCCATACCGACTACTCTGAGGAGAAAAACTGAAACGAATTAGGTAGATGTCGCAGTCGCTTTTAAAGTCCAGACATAAGGTCAGTCCATATGAGGACCATACGTATTAGTGTCTGAGATGGTCTTTTGAGGAAAGAATCACACATATTTGGGTGGACCTGCCCAGTCACTGCACGCAATTGTGTATCAGTAATCGTGTAGCTCAACTCAACAACGAGTTGAGCTGCACGATAACTGATGATTGAGGAGCTCACCGACATGACAAACAATACCTGCCAAAGAGAGATCATTCGGGTAGGCCACATAAAGCTCAAACTGCCAAACAATGGTAATAAAAAACTTGACATGAAAAACTTAAGTTTAGATTGGTACCTACTGGTTGATACCTTCAAAATTCTAAATTGAATGCCATCAAAAACAAAAAAAACAAGTCTCGCAAAAAAAAGAATTTTTTTTTGAGAATGTGCAAACTGCGCTCTTTCATATGATACCCCACCACCTAGTAGCCCCACTTCGAATTTTTCAGACCCCCTTTCAGTCCCTGTTGCAAAAAATATACATATATTTTTATTTTTTTCTAATTTGCAAAATAGTTGGGCAAACGTCATCTAAAACTATTCTAAATTTCAAGTTGATAGCATTAGCAGTTCCTGAGACAAACAGACAGAGTCTCATCATAAGGGTTCCTTTTTACCATTTTGGTACGGAATCCTAAAAACCAAGACGCCTGTCCACCGTAAAGTGAAGCCGGTTTCGTAAACCTGTGTGCACGTAGTGAGGTGTAGTTTGATTGTAAATGGTTGTAAATGTGTGCGAGTGAGCGTGTGCAATGCACAGAGCGGAGGTGTAGTTTTTACATGCTTCACTGTATTGTTCGCAGCGCTATGTCTTGACTTTTTATTTGGTCTGTGGCCGTAGTATTGTCATTTTATACAAGTTTTACAGAATGACAGTTCAATATGCCTAGCCTTCTTCCAATTACACAAATCCCACACACATCCCCACCAGCCCACTGGGGGTTTGTTTACACACATCGACATGACGCATTCGGATACAGGTCATCAAATATGCCTGTTATCACACTCATGAGGCTCGCACGGCGGCGCCAAGGACCAGTAAGAAACTGGTCGTCAGCCACTCACACGCAACTTACGCATTCCTATGTTTTTTTTTTTTTGCGGATCGGAAATCATCAAATGACTCCTCCCGCTCTGGGTGGAGCGGAAGGGAGTGTCAGACTCTTACGGACTAAAACCCACCCGTGTTTCTTCCTTAGCCCTTTATGTTCCGGGTCAGCGGTAACCCTTTCGGACAATCCTGCTGACCAAGCAACCTATGTTGAGGTCGGCTTTCAGTCTGAGCGGATGCAGCTGAATACCAGTATTTTACAACCCAGTTGCTGGGTAACACGATACTTGACGATACCCTTTGGTAAGACTAGTTGTTAGACTTTGGACTTCAGACTATCCGTAATGACTGTCAAAGATCTACGAATGACAGGCGGGACCAACGGCTGAACGTGCTTTCCGAGACACGGAGATCCTTGAATTTATAGTCATTCATTCACGGACCAACTGCGGCAAGCGTAGCAAAAGAAACAAAACTACGCAAGCTAAATACCAAAACTTGCTTTAAAATACTCCCTGCAAGAGTAAACCATGAATATTTTTATCCTAGAATAAATAAATTTTAGAAGCATCTCCTCTCTACAGTAAATTACTTGGGCTGAGCAGTGTCGGTGTAATTTCTCCGCGTTATATTTCCGACGGGCGGGCGGACGTCAGAAAAAAATGTCCGCCGACCGGGATTGCGGGCGCGTACATTTATCAAAGCGTATCCGTACATTTTATACAAAAAAGAAATGTAAGTAGAAGTTACTGACGAAAGTGGAATTCATGAATACCGGGAATTTACCAGATTTATCGAATCTGCCCGACGTGTGTTAACACAATGACACAAATTGGAGCGACGTTGGTATATTGAATCTTAATTGAATTTAAATTGCAACTCATATTGTATCTGTCGTGTAATTTTTTATTTTGTTACCTTGGGTTAGGTACAACAAATTGGATTGCGGAGTTTATGTGACTACCGTACCATTTAGCGGCATCTGATTTAATTGGAAAAATAACACAGAATAATCTCGAGAGTCTGTACCGAGGGCTTATTACATATATTTTTTATAATGTCCTGAAACTAGCTTCAGTCTGTTCTATAATATCATATCATAGTCACTCAGCAATAGTGCAGCTTTTTCATCATCTGCCTAGCCTTTTCCCAACTATGTTGGGGTCGGGTTCCAGTCTGACCGGATGCAGCTGAATTCCAGTATTTTACATAGAGCGACTGCCTATCTGACCTCCACAACCCAATTTTTGTGTAAAACGATACCCCTTTGTAAAACTGGTTGTCAAACTTTCGGGCTTCTAACTTCCCGTAAGCACTGTCAAAGATCTAGAAATGACAGCCGGGACGTGCTTGACGTGCTTCGGATGATCCTACATCCACGGACCGACCTCGGCAAGCGTAGCCAACAAAATATTGAAGTGTAATAGATCTACTTACATTAATAAATAAACATTTCATAAACATTACCATGTAAGCCCGTGACACATGCTTCTCATTCCTTAGTCACATTTACTGAAACCTTATTCGTTCAACTATTTGCAGCATATGTGTCAGTTCCATTAGCAATAATGACGACATTTCCTTGTGACCCGTGGTGGACACTTTCTAACCCGCATCAATTATTTAAAGAGTGTACGTTGCCCACTGCAATGCAGCTTCCCGCAAGAACTGAGGAACTGAAAATAGATAATTTTTTGGGTTCCGTAACATAAGGGTGCGAACAGGCAGTGTCGTCGGCGTATGCGGAGATGCGGCAATTATTAACAGCAAGTGCACAGAGTTCATCTATGTAGCAGAGATAAAGAGTAGGACCAAATATACTGCCTTGCGGCACCTCAAATTCAACAAGAAGTTCGTTACTTTTAGTTGTTTTCACAGAGTATGTATTTCTATTGCCGCTATAATAACACATAATAAAAATAAAATAAATAAAAAAATTATAGGGAGACCATGCAAGAAACGTGTTTTTTTTAATGGTATAGAACCCTTTGTGTGGTGCGGTCTAGAAATGCGAAAGTAACTTTCTTATAGTTTGTTTGTCCGTTACCTTTCACGTATTAACGGCTGAAAGGATTTTGATGAAATTTGAAGCACAAATAGACCAACACGGATTTTTATCCCGGTAGTACGTTCCCGCGCGATAATTCCCGACCTCCACGCTAGCGAAGCCACGTCCGCCTCCAATACCTATTGGTCCTTCCATCATCGTTATCGCTGATAGATTGTAACTTTGTCTAGGCCATGTCATATCTTCCTCAGGTAGTACTTTAATTTTTACCGTCGATTTTCATCATCAAACCCCTCACAATGACCTACAAAAGGTTGATTTTATATCCCAATAGAACCCCCCTCAGGTAGAACGATAGTTTACTTCATGCTTACTTCACCAAAGTTTTAACGGTGAGATTTTAACAGAATAGATCAGCTGGATTGGAAGTCTGTCAGACTCCCAAAACCACATTCCACATACATTCATATTCGCTCCGTTTTGCAAATGTAATACATAAGGTTGTCAGATCAAATACGTCATCAGCACGTTTCGTGTGATGCTGTTCGACGTTTGCACATACTCTCATGATATTCTATGCATATGCAATGGGCGTATTTAGCGTAATATTATGGGATATTTGTTGGAAAGGTTGTTATGCTGTGAAATATATATAGTCAAGGTTATTTTTTCCCAATTTGTTATAGGTAGATTACGCAGGGTTATTTTAAATTGGCTAGGTAAACTCCATAGATACAATGGGTATCGATACACATGGGCATGGGCATGGACACGATAAATTAAAAAATTGGGAGATGTGATGGTGTTTGTTTGGGAGGTCAACGACCGTTTGTGTTGCGCCAGCAAAGTTTAGCTAGCTAATTTAAAATAACCCTGCTTAGATAGCAAAAAGATGGATAGCAGCTTGATTATCGATCAGGATTGCTTAGAGAATTGTTACATTGTATGTATGTTTGTTAAACAAGCCCATCTATAAATGCTTGCCTGGCTTTCATGCGGTTATACGGAAGAAAGTAGCCTCCTTGTTGCAGCGCGTACGAGGCAGTAGCAACAGGTATCCTGCAGATGGTTGTATATCGTGTGGATTGCCCTATTCAGAACAAATGGGTGTTGACTAACATAGTGCATACGATTTTGCTAACATACCTATATTGTAATAATTTATTTCTTTATGTTTTATTTATTTCTCTGTATTTATAATTTGTAATGGATTGATTTTATCTGAAATAAATTAATTAATATAATGACTAATTTACTAGTTTCGATTGCCACCTGAAAACAGAAGAATTATGTATTCCAGAGACAACATTGAAATTTTGAACAGAATCGGCTAATTGACAGTGTTTCAATCTGTACAATAATCAAGTTTCCTAACTGAACATTCAAAGGTCAAATAAGCTATAAGGAGCTCTATTTAATCTATACTAATATTATACAGATAATAAATCTCTTTATATGTCGAGAGAATGCGTTCCTAACGCCTGTCTGTGCGACAATTCTAGTCACACTAATATTATAAAGGCGAAAATTTGTGTGTGTGTGTGTTTATGTTTTATGTTTATGTTTGTTACTTCTTCTCGCTCAAACGTCTGGACCAAATTGCATACAATCTTGTATGGAGGTAGCTGACACCCTGGATTAACATATAGGCTATTTTTTTATCCCGATATTCCCACGGGATCGACATTTACGCGGGTGAAATCGCGGGGCGCAGCTAGTAGCTAATAAAAATCAAATTCGCAGCACACGTGTTCTGCGAACACGTTCGTTAGTATCAAACTGACATGTGTCAAGAACGCATTCTCTCGAAGGCCGGAGTGTACGACCCGATTCCGAAAATTCTTTCACTAATGGGAAGCTATTAGTATTGCCGAGTGTCATAGGATATATCTATTTTATGTTAAAACAGGGTTGGAAAGAGGTGGCTCTAGAAAAGGATGCCTTTGCCTTTGCTCAGCAGTGGCACAGTGAAGGCTAAGTAAAAAAAAAGTTATAAAACAAGAAATGCCACGAGGACGAAGCCCCGAGCAAATGCTGGTACAAAATATAACTAAGAAAATATTTCCTCATTCTTCTCAATAAGGTATTAAAAACATTTGTCGTCTTCCTAAGCTCTTCGCTTCTCCACAATTCTTTAGTAACAAATTACAAAATACCAGCGTTGTCACTCAAACGAAAATGATATATGAAATGTCGTGAAATGCAATCTGTGTGAATCAGTGGAAATATTGCGAGCAGGGCAACCGCATTGGGGGTTACTCCGGCTCTGAAGACTGCATTCAATGCTCTGGGATTATAGTTGTGGATGGGGGAAGTTTAATCTTGAGACTCGGTTGGTTTGATGTAGAATAGAATAGAATAGAATACTCTTTATTGTGTTTTTTTTTTTTCTCTTTTTTTCTTTTTTTTTTGATGTATTAGGGTTTTTGTGTTTTCGGTGTTCGTGGTATGTAGATTATGCATAAGTGTCGATCCCGTGGGAATATTGGGATAAAAAGTAGCCTATATGTTAATCCAGCTACCTCCATACAAAATTATATAAAAATTTATCATTTATACAGCAGAAAAAGACGACATCAATTGAAACAACCTCAACGCCAGTGACATCAGAGTGAGGCGAGGTGCAAGAGATATATCGCGCGCCGTTATTGCCGAACGAACAATGGAACGCGAGTAGTAACAGATGCACAATTATACTGTAACCTGCCAGTGTTAGCGTGAATATTGTGACGGGATACTATTTAGTATTTGACTGGTATTGACGTCGTTGTAAGGCACTTGACACTAAACATTAGCTGCGTACAGTTACAGCAGCTTTAAAGAAAGACGATATCAATTGAAGCAACCTCAACGCCAGTGACATCAGAGTAAGGCGAAGTGCAAGAGATATATCGCGCGCCGTTATTGCCGAACGAACAATGGAACGCGAGTAGTAACAGATGCACAATTATACTGTAACCTGCCAGTGTTAGCGTGAATATTGTGACGGGATACTATTTAGTATTTGACTGGTATTGACGTCGTTGTAAGGCACTTGACACTAAACATTAGCTGCGTACAGTTACAGCAGCTTTAAAAAAAGACGATATCAATTGAAGCAACCTCAACGCCAGTGACATCAGAGTGAGGCGAGGTGCAAGAGATATATCGCGCGCCGTTATTGCCGAACGAACAATGGAACGCGAGTAGTAGCAGATGCACAATTATACTGTAACTTGCCTGTGTTAGCGTGAACATGGTGACGGGATATTATTTAGTATTTGACTGGTATTGACGTCGAGTTGATTGTAAGGCACTTGACACTTAACATTAGCTGCGTACAGTTACAGCAGCTTTAAATGGCGACTGGTCATTTAATAAACACCTGTTTGTCATAGGAGCCACAGACGGGTTTACTGCTTGATTTCGAATGTCATATGCCCGATGGCTAACTCCCCGAAGTCATCAAATCGAACGTCCGAATTGCCGAAATTCGAAATAGCCATTAGGTGTAGGGCCTGCAAGGAGGACGAAGAGGATGCAGCTCATGTGCCTCTAAACTGCCCGGTGGATGCTACGTACAGGGCAAAGTACTTCGGTAACCCAGATATCTTCCGTGAGATTGACAGCAACACCAAGTCGTTGCTGGCCTTCCTTGAGGAGCTGGGGTGGATCGAATAATCGATTTTCCAACCCATACGCAAAATACGCGCTTTGACGTGGAGTTGCGGACACCTGTCCCGCGATTCTGTAACCATCTCACCGTGAAAACTTAGGTGAAGTGAGCGTGGAGTGAGCTGTCAATAGTGTCAATTCCTTGCAAAAACAAATTCACTTCACCTAAGTTTTCACGGTGAGATTTTTACAGAATTGACCGGCTGCCCGTGCTAAAAAAGGCACTTGACATTTATATACACTTAGCGGCAGTAAATGTGGCTCAATCCCAAAACGCGTATTTGTGAACAAATTAAACCCATTTTTTTAGTTTTGAGTTGAGCTGCATGATTACTGACAAATGCGTGCACTGACTGGACAGGTCCACTCAATTTGTGTGGTTCTTTCCTCAAAAGATGATGAACTAGTGTCGCCTAGGCCTTTATTCTCATTCGCTCGCTCTTGTATCCTATGCCGACGGAGCCCTATTTCTGTGTAAAGGGTTTAAAGTAACCTAACCAAACATAACCTCGGGGTGCCCTTCGCTCGCTCTTGCATTCTACGTCGCCTATCGACCGACCGTAACCATGCAACCCGTGTATGCAGAACTGGTTTGGCCTAGGCGAAACTAGTTCATCCTAAAATCGGGTTTGTCCGGTATCATATATACACATATACCTTTCATTCATGCCCAAACCATCCAAGCATTCCCTTAAAAGAAGAAGGAAAACAATACTGGGTTAAGAACCTAATACGTACTAACCCTTTTGCCAAAAACACACGATGTTATCTTATTAAAATCATTTAAAACCTTAATTGACGTTCCCTAAAACGATTACACAAGACATCTTCCAAGCAAAAGTCATAAAAACTTTTACACGCGTATTGTTACCAAGTTACAGACATAAAGACTACATACACGGCGTATTGCTCAAAATTGCTCAAGTTTGTGTGTAAGGCTGTATTTACACGAGAAACTTAAAAGGCGCATTGCAACAATTCTTGGCAATGACAGCATGGCACGTAAAAAAGGGACATACTTTAAGGGGGATCGCTGAAATTAAGATTTTTTAAACTGTTCGTCGTATTTTGACAAACGAGATTTCTTTGGAAGCGTCATATTTTCCTCGGTTTTAAGCTACGTATATGACGTACATGGCGGCTTCTAGCGGATACAAAAAGATACTTACCGAAAAAAAAAATTGTTGGCGTTTTAGTTGTAGCTGACATATAACTTTTAACTTTCTCTTTTATGAGTAGGTTTACTCCTATTGATTATAAAAAAAACGTCTTGATCTCTAGCAACAATTGCTTCGTATAATGTTAGCATCGCAGTTAATTGCTTGATGTTGTAGTGAGTGACGCCATATTGACCAGAATTAACCAATTTTAATTGCCCGCGTGTAAACGCAGCTTAAGAGAGAGAGATGAGAGTAAGCTCAAATTTAATAGGCCAGGATATTATTATGTGGAATATGAGAAACATTTCTAGTTAGGAAATGTTTTATGAACGCATTTCTGTACGTTTTCGTCGCATTTTGATTATTTTAGGAAGGAATTTAACAGCTGATCGAGTTATAGCAACAAAAACATTAGTCTACCGCCACATCTAACAAAAAATACACTGTGTGACGCTGCAACTACGGCTGTCGTATCTCTAAAATGTATAGGTAGGTACTCCCATAACATAATCAGCATATTATAATGTTCCCACAGCTGGGACACAGGCCTCCTCTCGGTGAGAGGGAGTGGGCCGTAATCAACCACGCGTGCCCAGTGCGGGTTGGTAAATGTCAGATGTCTACGATTTTTTGTTTCTAGAACATGCCTTTTACCTCACGTTTTCCTTCACCGTTTTAAGAATATAGAGCAGTGGTGATGAAATAATTTACACAAAGCAAAGGGCCTGTCTGGGTTCGAACCTACGTCCTAGAACTCGTAAGTCGCGGCCGGCACCACTTGGCCAACACGGCTCTACTCTCTGCAGTGATCTGCAATGTATACCTACTAACTTTTTCAAAAATTAATTGAATAAATATTATTTTTTTAAAGCGAAAGTGACTTTTAACGATAACATTAAAAAAAGTCAACTGCAACAAGTAAGTTCTAAGAAAACTTCAATTTTAAGGAATAAAGTAAGTAATACCATTTTTTTTTTTTTATCTGAAACGAATCTCTTAGTGATCGGAGATGCTACACTCGAAGTCGTGGACGAATATGTTTACCTAGGACAAACAGTCCAGTTAGGTAGGTCCAACTTCGAGAAAGAGGTCAATCGTAGAATCCGACTCGGCTGGGCAGCGTTCGGGAAGCTACGCAATATCTTCTCGTCCCACATACCGCAGTGTCAGTAGACGAAAATCTTTGACCATTGCATGTTGCCAGTGATGACATTATGGCACTGAAAAGTGGTCGCTCACTATGGGTCTTATTAGAAGGCTAAAAGTCACCCAAAAGGCAATGGAGAGGGCTATGCTTGGAGTTTCCCTACGTGATCGAATGAAAAATGAGGAGATGCGCAGGAGAACCAAGGTAACTAACCAACATAGCCCGAAGAATTGCCAAACTTAAGTGGCAGTGGGCAGGGATTGCTCGCAGAACAGATGGCCGATGGGGCCGAAAAGTTCTGCAGTGGCGACCGCGTACTGGAAAACATAGCGTTGGAAGGCCTCTCACAAGGTCGACCGATGACCTTGTGAAGGCCGCAGGAACCCGTTGGATGCGAGAAGCACAGAACCGGTCGAAGTGGAGGTGCTTAGGGGAGTCCTATCTCCAGCAGTGGACCTCTTTCAGCTGAAATGATGATGATGATGATTGTGCCATATCGGAAAAGCGAACGTTTTAATAATATTTTTAACTAAATTGTTTGGCCGTTGAAACTTTAGCCGTCTGTTCTTTATACAGTCAACCAACCATACATTACTGCAAAACCTGCACTGTGAAAATCGCCCTTACTGCTAGAACATAAAGGCGCCGTCAAATTGTTTTCACTGAGGGACAACAGTACAACACCCGTGTTTTAATGGGCTATCGCATCCAATTCTCAGTCTGAATCTATCAAAAATAAATTGTAATTGACTTACATTTTTACCGACTTAAAAAAAAGGAGGTTATCAATTCGATACGTATGTATGTAATATTATTGGAATTGCATTATATTTACATATGACAATCTACTAAGTCTTCCAAACAAATATACAAAATTTCTTAGACGTATGTATGTATGTATGTTTGTCCACGCATTTCTCAGCAACTATTAATCGGATCGTGACCATTTTTTTTGTATTAGCTTACATTTACTTCAACTTAGAGAACAGTTCAAGTTTCATCAAAATCGGTTCAGTAATTTTCAAGATATGGACTACTACGACTAATACGTGTAAGTGTGACGGCCTGGCGTATTGATCCGAGCTACGGGTGTAGTGTCAAAGAGAAAACATCTCAAAACCTTGGTCAAATTCTAGTGCAAAAACTAAAAATTACGAAATAAAAAGTAATTTAAAAAAATTAAACCGACTTCAAAAAGAAATCAACTCAAAATTATGAAATAACTTTAATTTCGGAAGTCGGTGGCAAAAAACTAAAATACAGATCCCAAGACACCGACTTCCGAAATTAAAGTTATTTCATAATTTTGAGTTGATTTCTTTTTGAAGTCGGTTTAATTTTTTTTGACAATTCATTGTCGCTAAGATGAGAGTGCTACTTAACACTCTCACCGCCATACGGTCCGCCGGCGGGGCATATCGTTTCGAGTAAGGTACCCCACCTACATGTTGCACTGAGCGAGATCAGCAGCAGCCCACGCACTACAAATTGAATATGAAATTGCGAGGTCGTGGCGGACCGCATGGCTTGCTAGTAACAACAAGCAGTGAGCCCGCCGGCGGCCCGTACGGCCTGCTTCACTCATTACAGATTTTTCACCGCACCCTGCACGGGTAAGCAAAGTTGCGGCCGCCGCCGGCAGACCGCATGGCCTGCTGCACTGAAAAATTCTATATATGGGCGGCGGTGAGAGTGTTAAATTAGTTTTTTTTTTAAACGAGAATTTTCGGCTGACACGCCATTTCACGTCCTTAATTTTAATTAAGAGAAAATTCACTTCATTACCTTTCAGCTAATCAAGTAGCTATAATGTTACATTGTTTCAATAATGAGCCGAAATTAGGTAACATCGTAACGTCTTGAACGGCCCACTGAACTGGAAGTAGGTCGCATCCGACCACAGACTACATAAAATGCAGAGGTGCCAGGCACTATCATAAAGTGATAACTGTGATGATAACTATAACCAGTCTATAATGCGTCCCCACTGTTGGGACACAAGCCTCCTCTCTGTGAAAGGGAGTGGGCCATAATCCACTGCTGATTGGGTGCTGGTTGGTAGTCGTCACATGTCTTCGAATTTTTGGTTCTAGGACATACTGGTTTCCTCACTCCACGTTGTTTTCCTTCACCATTTTGAGAGCAGTGGTGATTAAATTATTTACAAAAAGTAAATAGCCTGGGTGGGTTCGAACTTAATCACCTAGTAAGTCAGAGCCGTTACCACTGAGCCACTACTGGTCTGACAACTGAAGACCAAAAATTATTTTTGTAATTAAATAATGCTATTCTGTAAAAATCTCTCCGTGAAAACTTAGGTGATGTGAGTTTGTTTTTCCTAGGAATTGGCACTATTGACAGCTCACTCTACGCTCACTTCACCTAAGTTTTCACGGTGAGATTTTTACAGAATAACACTGCTGTGTGTGTCCCTCGACACTTCTCGTTTTTTTTTCAGTTTGTTTTTGGTAAACCTCATCATCTGCCTAGCCTTTCCCCAACTATGTTGGTGTCGGCTTCCAGTCCAACCAAATGCAACTGAATACCAATATTTTACATGGAGCGACTGCCTATCAGACCTCCACAACCCACTTACTGGGTAGCCAAGTCCAACCAGTCTTACCCTTTGGTAAGACTGGTTGTCAGACTTTCGGGCTTCTGACTACCCGTAACGACTGTCAAAGATGTGAATGACAGCCGGGACCAACGGCTTAACTTGCTTTCCGAGGCACGGAGGGGTCGTAAAGATGGTCACCCATCCACAGACCAATCGCGGCAAGCGTAGCTTAACCTGATCGATCGACCTGTGCGGCTGTTATTAGTATTAAGCCACGAACCCCTTTTTTTTGGTAAACCTATGTTTGGCATAGTCTGTATTGCGGCATATATGTCCGCCACAAAAAATTAAACATAGAACCTCTATTTTCACATTATCTGTGGCCCAGTAATTGTAAGACTGAGGCTACATAGTCTAAACTTATGTAAACTAGTTAAATAATCTCATTAAAACGTGCCGCGGGCAGTAGGGGTCTCACAAACGTGTCTCGTTTTTTAATTTCATTCATTACCTAGTTCATTTTGTCGTGTACTAAGGGGCAGTGTGTTCGCAGCTTATTACTATTTTGTATTATCTGTGTATAAACTATTTTCATACCGGTGGAAGAGAAGGGATGGGACGTGTGTTATTGACATCAAGAATTCTCAAATCGCAAATCAGCAGTGCAGCAGTGCGATTCTGTAACCATCTCACCGTGAAAACTTAGGTGAAGTGAGCGTGGAGTGAGCTGTCAATAGTGTCAATTCCTAGCAAAAATGAACTGACTTCACCTAAGTTTTCACGGTGAGATTTTTACAGAATCGACCGGCTGTTCTGTAGAAATCTCACCGTGAAAACTTAGGTGAAGTGAGTTTGTTTTTGCTAGGAATTGACACTATTGACAGCTCACTTCACCTAAGTTTTCACGGTGAGACTTATACAGAATCGCACCGCAGCATTCGAAACCGTTCAGTACGCTTACATATCGAACATCAATCTATGTTATCAAAAGAATCATTGCTGTTCACAAATCTAAAACCCCAAAATTTTGTATGTGAGTTCAAATCAAAGGGATGACCGCCATTCTTAAGACAACTATTTGAGTCGGAGGCAAGGCAAATTAGTGGGTAATTGAAAATATGACATTTTTGAGTCGGCGACCTATCGAACGGTTTTGAATAACTACGCAGAAGAGCTAGCCAATAAATAGTTGGGATAATTCTAAAATGTATGATGAAATGTGTATTCTAATGTTTGAAAATTTAAAAAAAAATAACCGAACCTTATCAGTCGTAGATTTGAGACCTCGGGCATAAAACTTCTTTTTAAAAACGTAAGTATTGAATGACAGGCTGAGGAACGATGGTACTGACAAAAATTTTAAAGAGTATGTTTAGATGGTTTGGTCGTGTTGAGAGTACGAATGAAAGGCGTCTAACAAAAGGTATTTACAAGATGTGAGTGGAAACGCCGGGAAAGGCGGCCATATTAATACATAGTATAGTATAGTGACCTTATTGGTAATGATCTTCAGAAAGGTCAGGTACTACGCACCTGACCTTTCGTACGCCAGGTACGTATATGACCGCGAACGAAGCAAAAGGAGTACCTATGTATGGATCTTAGCAGCTGGAGTTCTACAGTTTCTGCTTAACTTCATGGGAAGAAGGCGTGAGGTTATGTATGTATGTTTTCAGCCCCAAACATGCCCAAACTCCGAATAAATAGGTCATTCACATTAGACCCTGTATCATAAAGCTATTTAGTACCATATAATTTCATTACGTACTTCCGTGACGTATAATAATATATTATACGATCGCTGATAGCAGCCATCGTGTATCGCACGCGAAGACCTCTTTCTTTCTAAGTTATAAGAACTGTACGGGCCCGTTCAGCGATGTGACTTGCGTCAAACGACACGCGCGCTCGTCAGTTGTTTCCGTCCGTCGCTCCGCAGGTCGCGTCGCGGTGACTCGTGGCATGCTCTAAACATCATTCTTTTTTCATTCGTTTTCTCCGCAGTCGCACTTTAAAAGAGTATCTGTGGAGTTTCTTGCCCATCTTCTCCATATATACCAACTACGCTATGGAATGGGCAACTAGCTTCATATTTCAGACTGACCGACTAGCGACTCATTGACAATCCAAACGTGCCTGTAAATGGTTTAATTGAAATAAATGCTTTGAGTTTGCTGGCACAAGACGCATTTCGCTTGAGGGTGTAGCTCGTGGCCACGGGAGACGAACGGATGGCCGATGGGGCCGAAAAAATTTGGAGTGGCGACTGCGTACTGCATCAACTGCATGTGAGTTACAATGAGTTGGCCCAGTGAAGTTCACGGGAATCCAATAGATGCAAGCAACACAAGACCGTGTAGCCTCCACCCGTTCGATTCCCACCTGATAATTGGCGACTGAATAAAAAACGGGTGTGTACCTTTAAAAATATATTGACTAAAAAATACCAAGCTTGTAAAGCCGGAGGCACACAAAGATTTGTGGGTCGTGGGTTACGGATGTCTGTCGTCACTCCTGCGGGATAGGTACTCCCCTGTAGTTGCGGACGCGAACCTAACAAAGGATTTCGTCAATACCTTGCACCAAACACCAAGAAGCGTCGCCTGCTGGTAGTACCAGGTTCCCATTAATGCACGTCCCGTAATGGAGCAATAGAATTATGTAACGTTCTCAGCTCATCGAATTGCGGCAATTCGATCAGGAGTATATAGGGTGACTGGTAATTAGTGACCGATACTTAAACACGTGATTTTACTCGTCATTATGAACAACTTTTACTATGGGACAAAACCTGAAATCGCAAAAAAAATCAGCTGTTCCCTACATTTATGTTCGTCTAACTCGACAAAATGTAGAGAACAGCTGTTTTTTTTTTCACGATTTCAGGTTTGGTCCCATAGTAAAAGTTGTTCATAATGATGAGTAAAATCACGTGTTTAAGTATCGGTTACTAATTACCAGTCACCCTATATAAGGTGTTATTGCATTAACCCAAAACCTCTTAAGAGGTCATTGTACTCATCATTATGAACAACTTTTACTATGGGGCCAAACCTGAAATCGCGAAAAAAAATCTGCTGTTCCCTACATTTTGACGAGTTATGCGGACATAACATGGCAGATGATGATGATCTGTGTCATCATCTGTCTAGCCTTTTCCAAACTATGTTGGGGTCGGCTTTCAGTCTGACCGGATGCAGCTGAATACCGGTATTTTACATAGAGCGACTGCCTATTTGACCCCCACCTCCCACTTACTGGGTAATACAATACCCCTTGGTAAGACTGGTTGTCTGACTTTCGGGCTTCTGACTACCCGTAACGACTGTCAAAGATCCACGGATCACAGCCGGGACCAACGGCTTAACGTGCTTACCGACGCATGGAGGGGTCTCGGTATGTAAAGATGTTCACCCATCCACAGACCAACCGCGGCAAGCGTAACTTAACCTGATCGATCGACCTGTGCGGCTATTATTATTTAGCCACGGGCCCCTCAAGAAGGTTTATGTGTGTAAAACTCATTAATATTAAACTTACATAATCATGAAATCTCGATGTTTCAACAAGTCTTAAGAGTAAACTAGCCGCGAGCTCGAACTCACTGGTGGTCATGGCACGCTGTCTCACCTGGCTTCGTGTCCGATAGAGCTAGTATCAGTGATGAATATTATCTATTTTGTTTACTGTTAAGTCGATCATATACTTTTAGGCATTATAAAACTTGGGTTTTTTGCGTTTAGGTCCTGTAGTCCCCTCAAAGACCGCGCAAAGCAAGGGCGGGTGGCTAGTTGAACAATAAAAAGTTAATTGGTAATTAATTTCGTTTTCATTGCCCATGAAACTTAATTAGCCAAGCATTCATTAAATATCTGTAACGTAACATTTTCTTGTTTTCACTTTTCAAAATACACGTCGAAATGATGTTCATAATACGTAAGTATTTTTTAGTTTAAATTTAATTTTTACCTACTTCAAAAAAAGGAGGTTATCAATTGGACACGTATGTATGTAATATTATTGGAACTGCAATTTATATTATTCACATAACTATGACTATTAGGGCTTTCAAACAAATACACACAATTTTATAGATGTATGTATGTATGTTTGTCCACGCATTTCTCCGCAACTAGCAATCGGATCGTAACCATTTTTTTATTGGCTTACATTTACTTCAACTTAGGGAACCGTGCAAGTTTCATCAAAATCGATTCAGTAATTTTCAAGATAATTATGGACTAATACACGTACGTGTAAGTGTGACGGCCTGGCTTATTGATCGAGCTGCGGGTGTAGTGCCAAAGGGAAAACATTTCAAAACCTTGGTCAAATTCTAGTGCAATATTTACAACAAAACTGTTACCTATTAAAAACAAATATTCCAGTTTTTACTTAAAACTAAAAATTACGAAATAAAACAGTAATTTTAAAAAATTAACTTTGACTTAAAAAATAAATTATCTCAAAATTGTGAAATAACTTTAATTTCAGAAGTCGGTGGCAAAATTAAAGTTATTTCATAATTTTGAGTTAATTTCTTTTTGAAGTCGATTTTTTTTTTTTTATTACTTTTTTTTATACAAGGTTATTGGTAAAACATTAACAACCTCTTAAGAAGTCATTGTACTCATCATTATGAACAACTTTTACTATTGGACCAAACCTGATTTGATTTCAGGATTGGTCGTTTGACGAGTTAGACGAACATAAATGTAGGGAACAGCTGATTTTTATTCGCGATTTCAGGTTTGGTCCCATAGTAAAAGTTGTTCATAATGATGAGTACAATGACCTCTTAAGAGGTTATTAAAGTTTTAAAAATAACCCTGTATATTAGTAGAGTGTAGGAGCAGTGGTGGCCCAGTGGCAGGGGCCTCGACTCACGAGTTCGTAAGTCGTGGGTTCCAGCACAGGCAGGCGCTTTACTTTGTGTAATTAATTTCATCACCACTGCTCTCAAACCGGTGAAAGATAACATCGTGAGGAAACAGGCATGTCCTAGAACCAAACATTCGAATAAATGTGACAGCTGGCAACCCGCACTGGGCCTGCGTGGTGGATTACGGCCTATACTCCCATCACAGAGAGGAGGCCTGTGTCCCAGAAGTGGGAACGTTATAGGCTGATTATGATATTAGTATATTTGTTTTTTTTTAGATACTTCTTACACACACCACGGCTGTAACTCCCGAAGGGTTAGCCAAAGATGCTATAGTACGGTCAGCAACAAAAGTCGATTAACAATTCAGTTTTTTTTTCAATCTCAGTTATTCAGCAAAATATTTGTTCAAAATTGCAGCAAAACTACAATGCAATTTTGAACAAATATTTTGCTTAATAACTGACAAAAACTGCAGTGTTAATCGACTTTTGTTGCTGACTGTACATCCATATTTCACAATTTATGTTAACGTACCATGAAATAGGAGAGAGCCTTTTCCCATAAATCGGGCAAAAGGCTAAAAAACCAGACTTTTTTTCTTTTTTTTTTTAAACGTTGCCCCACTCTAAGAATTACTCCTGTATTGTGGGTGCGTTTACAAACATTTAAACTCACATACACAAACAGCCAGACCCGGAACAACTACTTGTAGGTCATACAAATATTTGTTCCGTGCGGGAATCGAACTCGCGACACGCAGTGCAGCAGTCAATCGCTTAACCACTGCATCAACCATGCCGTCAAACGACTTTAGGTTGCTAATGAGAAATTCCTGATGGAATATCCAATGAATTGTGATTATTTGACTTGATATCTGTTATCTATTTATTTAATTTATGTTTGGCAATGGGTGAAAATTACCTGAAATAAATGTACAAAATAATGAATAGATTGACTTAGTAATTTGAGGTTTTGGAATGCATGAAGAAGCCTTCTCGTATAGCGCAGTTTATTCCGCTAGTTACTCAACTGAACTGAGCACTCGGCGCATTCTGGACAGTCACACCCAACAACTTATTTGACTGGCCAATTCTTCCCTTCGGTGGTAGGGCTAACGCCTGCCTGGTTTGCGACCGACCTCCCACCGGAGTCCGGCGTCAAGCGGCCTGCTGTGTTTCGTCGATGCGTGGGAGTTCCAGTGCCTTGGGCATCTTCTGGGCACGCTCGTTCCATTATAGACCTCATCCATCGCTTTCCATCAGGCGTGATCGAGGTCAAGAGCGGGCCCATTCAGCAATAAAAAAAAAAAAATTCTTTAATTTGAAATTGTTTTTTTTTATTGGTGTACAATAGATATACTTCTGCCCAACCCTGTGCAGGAAACCGGCAAGATGTAATGTTTAACAATAAAGTTCTTTTTTATTTGCAGTACTAACAGTAATCTCCATAATTTATCACAACGTAACGCCAAAAACACTTGATAATTATCCGCCTTTTGAAAAGAACCTGAAGACCTGCAGGTCATGTTTGAGAATTTACGCTCCTATATGTGCTACCGACAACCAAACATATACGAACGAGTGTAAATTTAGATGTGTCCAACGCAGAAAGAAAGCTGAAAATCGAGCAAAAATTCTCAGGTATTTTTAGGGTTCCTGAAGAGGGGGCTTCATCATCATCATCATCATCATCATCATTTTAGCCGAAAGACGTCCACTGCTGGACAGGCCTCTTCTAAGCACCTCCACTTCGACTGGTTTTGTGCTTCTCGCATCCAACGGGTTCCTGTGACCGAAGAGGGGCTTACCCCGAGGGGGGTACCTCGGAAAGCACTTTAAGCCTTTGGTCCCGACTATCATTCGTGGATCTTTGACAGTCGTTACGGGTAGCAAGAAGCCAGAAAATCTGACAACCAGTCTTACCAAGAGGTATCGTATTACACAGTAACTGGGTTGTGGAGGGCAGATAGGCAGTCGCTCCATACAAAATACTGGTATTCAGCTGCATCCGGTTAGACTGGAAGCCGACTCCAACATTGTTGGAAAAAGGCTAGGCAAATGATGATGACTAAAGGTGCCTAAAGTTACGGTTACCTAGAACTAGCGTGGCTACCGGCCGGCAGTGACGGCTATCATGAAAATGATGCTAGGGGCAAAGATTTAACAAAGATTTAAATCGTTAGATTCGCATTACCACGTCAAGGGATAGTCGCGTTTCGGTTTCGTTTTGACACCTCTGACACACAATGACGCAGTAATTTGACTTGAATGTCATGAAAACGCTGTATAATAATGAAAGAAACAAAACACGTTTATTTGCCGTAAACATGAAGCATAAAAAGAACACAAACACAAAATAAAAGTAACAAGTTCGGGTAAACATGCGTCACATCCACGCAAAACGGCCATCGCTCAGCATAATGCTAAGACCCTGAACTAATGTCAGCTCACTCTTCTCTCTCAGTCAATCAATCTGCCTAGCCTTTTCCCAGCTACGTTGGGGTCGGTCAAATGTCCCATGACTAATCAGTTTTTTTCCCCTAAATTATTGTTAACTGGCTACCTGCCGGTTAGAATTTTCTCGATATGTGAAACTATAGCCTCTATCGTGGCAATATAAAAGTGCAATAACTTTGTTGATACGGAATCTGTCGTGTGTGGGTCTGACTCGCCATTGGCCAGCTAAGCTAAGGACACCTCTACCAAATATGACCAACCGCTATATCCAAATTGGTCGCAGTTACGTGGTATTTAGTATTTTTAAGACCCCAAAACAGGAATTATTTGATAAAGACGCGCAATAATCATATTAGAGTGTTCAATAATATTTTTAAGAGCACAAAATGGAGGATTACAGTTTCAATTAAATAGATGTCTGTTTTATTACAGATTCGGACCATGCGTTTTGGGACAAAGAAAGAAGAGATCTGCGACATATATAAATACCTTTTTCCCTGAACATTTCGGTTGAAAGTACCTTACGTATAATTATGTCGCAGCCAACTGGTTAAATAGGCGTGACGACAACAGCATCAAATAATCAAAGATTTAATGATGTTAGGGGAAAATACATTATTATTAAAAGGATTTAACACTGATTTAGTTTTATTTAAAAACTTGAGATTTAAACTTTTGATTTTCACTGAAATAAAAGATTAAAATACTGCAATCGGCCATTTTGACTGAAACACCAATCACAGCGCATGACGTCACGCCTATGTAAACTTCACTGTGTTTTGTTGTGACTACTACCCGATTACGCATTTGGTTAGATTTTTTATTAGTTTAAGTGTAATTTATCCACTCCACTCGACTCAACAACACAAATCTATAACTATGGAAGCAGGCTTAGTAAAATACATAGTCATTCATTTTTATTTTCAAATATCTTTATTTACCAATGGAAAAATTAACAAAATGCACTTACCACTAAGTTACATTAACTCATTAAAATTTTGGCACTTTATGAGACTAGTGATTCACCTTTCAACGCTTATGACAGATATGTAGTTGTAACTGCTTACAACATACACTTTACACACAATGACCATGGGTACATGAAGACAATATATATAATTTACTGATTGCAAGGTAACATAAAAATACATAGTAAAATATGGTTAAACGGTATATTTGTCTGTACTGCTTTGTTGCACAGACAAAATTCTATAGAAGTTGATGAAAGTCTGTATCTTGTGGACCCACCTTTATTTAGAAAATGTATTCCAAAAAGTTTATGCGTATAATACATTACATTAAACATATGTACATTTAATAGATCAATTTCGATGTTTTGTCAAGTCGTAAAAACTGGGCGAAGCAGGGGCGGGCCGCTATCTGTATAAAATACTGGTTTTGTCAATACCGTTAAATACATAGTAAATCGAGTTTCAGATTTATTCTCTGGTTCGTACCGAAGAAGAGTACAACATAAATCAAAATTGTATAAAGATCATAACGGATAACGGGCTATAAAAGCTAAAAAACCGGGCAAGAGCGAGTCGGACTCGCGCACCGAGGGTTCCTTACCATTTTAAATTTTCATCGGCGAGGCCTATATTCATCAGAGAATTTTAACACTGCACTGCGGTGTAGAATATTGCAGTTTTATGTCAGCGCCATCTCTTGACAGATAGTGGAACTAATGTAACCTTTGTTGATGATTTCTGAAAAAGTGTGCTATTTAGAGACTTCGTTTAATTTTTTCTGTAATCACTACATAAACTTTTATCACTTAGAATAATTTCAGATTTTTCTCTTTGCAAACTTCGGAGATAAGGGGGGGAGGGGGAACGGCGGCCGAATGTGCAAACTGCGCTATTTCATATGATATCCCACATGCCCTAGTAGCCCCACTTCGAATTTTTCAGACCCTCTTTCAGTCCCTGTTGCAAAAAATATACATATATTTTTATTTCTTTATTATTTGCAAAATAGTTGGGCAAATTTCATCAAAAACAGTTCTAAATTTCAAGTTGATAGCATTGGTAGTTCTTGAGATATCCAGCTGTGACAGACAGACAGACAGAAATACAAACAGACAGACTTAGTCTCACCATAAGGGTTCTGTTTTACCATTTTGGTACGGAACCCTAAAAAACCATTCTGTGAATGTGTCTAGACGAAACAGGCATAAAAAGCTATTTTGCCAATATCTCAAACATCGGCTGCATTAATAAACCTTACTGCAGGACTTAATATTGATAGAACGGGAGTAAGAATCTTTTTTAGGTGAGGTTGCGATATGGAAGCCCGCGAAATTCAATTTTCTTACGGTTTTTTGCAATTTGCAGGGCAGTGTCAAATTCATCATCTACATGATCTGCCTAGCCTTTTCCCATGTTAGGGTCGGCTTCCAGTCTAACCGGATGCAGCTGAATATATGGAGCAACTGCCTATCTAACCTCCACAACCCAGTTCTGGGTAATACGATACCCGGTAAGACTGGTTGTCAGACTTTCGGGCGTCTGACTACCCGTAACGACTGTCAAAGATCCACGAATCACAGCCGGGACCACCGGCTTAACGCGCTTTCCGAGGCACGGAGGGGTCTCGGTATGTAAAGATGGTCACCTATCCACAAACCAACCGCGGCAAGCGTAGCTTAACCTGATCGATCGACCGGTGCGGCTGTTATTATTTAGACACGGGCTCTTAGGGCAGTGCCAGGTTGTATATTGATTAAAATATTATTCGCGACCGTAACAAATAGGTATGACTTTACAGAATCATAATCAAAAGAATCAGCTACAAACTGGGCGTACATAGTCTTGCACGCGCACCGACGATTAATATCATGTAGTTCCAAAATTACTTTGCATTATTTTGCTCGAGCGATAAGCTATTTTTTACTCCTAAGAATAAATTACCTACAATTTACTCTACCTTTCATCATTGTAATTTTAGCCCTAAATTACTTTCGACACTATTAGTCACAAGGGTGAAGGTCACAACCTCTAACGTCTAGATTATGACTTGGCAAATGACAAAATTTTCACGCAAAAGAAAGGTGACCGGCGACTTTACTTCCTTTTAGCGGGTCACGGGTCACTTTAACTGATGTCATCCATTAGGTGAAATTGTCCAAAGGTTGTGTGTTAATTTATCGGTAAGTATGGGGTTAACGCCTGCTCAGTAATTTATTAGGGCAGTGGTGACCCAGTGGAAACGGCCGCGAGTTACGAGTTGTAGGTTCGAACCCAGACAGGCGCTATACTTTGCGTAAATTATTTCATCACCACTGCTCTTAAAAACGGTGAAGGAAAACATCGTGAGGAAACCGGCATGTGCAGTCAACAGCAAAAGTAGATGATGAAAATCAGATGATGAAAATCAGAAATTCAATACTAATGAACGGAGTTCGCGTCAGAACTGTGAGGCGTCGAAGTGATTCAAAAGTATTCTACGTAGTAAGTATTCTAAGTAGTAGTACTTCGACGCCACACAATTCTGACGCGAACTCCGTTCATTAGTATTGAATTTCTGATTTTGATCATCTACTTTTGCTGTTGACTGTACTAGTACCGAAAATTTGAAGACATGTGACATCTACCGGTCTTGGACCCGCGTGGCGGATTACAGCCCACTCACTCTCACAGTGAGGGGGCCTGTGTCCCAGCAGTAAAATCATTATAGGCTGAGTATGCAGTATTGAAAAAACATGCGCAATATTAAAGACTTGATTTGCATGAATAATACACAAAAAAATACTAGCAAAACAAGTTATACTCAATCAACTTAAGCTTATCGCAGTCCACTGCTGGACATATACCTCTCCCAGGCTGCGCCACTACACCCTGTCCTCCATCTTCTGCATCCAGTCTGTCCCAGCCACCTTCTTCTGTCCATCTAGCTAGGGGGTGTCCCAAATTTACAAATTACAATTAAATAATACTGCCACGCACAAAGCTCGTTTTTCGTCCATCATGTCACAGAATCTCAAACATGCACGTGTATAATTCTTAATTGTTTTTTTTAAGTGCAAATTAAAATGTAAGTAAAGTGCGAATAAAATCTATTTACAAAAATACAGACAACAACTACCAAAGCCAACTTAATAAAATTCGAAAAAATTATGAAAAACATTTGATGAAGATATCGATGAACATTTTTTTTTTAAACACAAACAGACGCTCATAGAACCTCCTCCTTTTTTAGAAGTATGTTAAAATAGCACACAAACAAAAATAATATACGAAACTAACAGTAACGACCTGCAGTAAAGGTAATCTTTAAAACCAAAACGCCCAAAATTACGTAAACTACAAAATAGAAAACAAAACACATGGAACAAATTCGAATTTCGGAGCGCTATCCCTGCAAAGTTTTTTTGCGTGAAAATCGAATAACCGCCGCGTGCCGTCAGCTCCTGGACTAACTTTTAGTATGCGAATGTACTCATTGTATGATCTACGAACGATGTTGCTCATTCCGCGGACGACTTGTCGCTGAAATAAAAAGTACTACACCGTACGCTTTTTATTTTACTGTAACCAGTTTCTATACCTTTAATTAATGTTTATTTTATAATTCACTTCTCTTCATATGACGACGCGTGTCTACCTAATCGTTTTAGAGTACTGTTATGGTTAGTGGATAGCGACGTTTTTAACTAAAAATGTAATAAAAAATTTAACAATAAAAATAACTAACCAATTTTGATAACCCATTTTCAAGAGGAGTCTGAACTTTTATCAAACAAGCCATGTGCCCGATGGGATTGCCCATCGGCAAAACTGACGAACTTCTAAATAAAGCCCCTCATTTAACCCCTTTAAGGGATGAATTTTCAAACATTCTTCTTTAGTGCTCATTTTCGTTAAATAAGGATTTTTTTTACAAAATTTCATGCTTCTATATCCAACGGTCTGTGCGTTGTTTGTCTATAAATGAATGAATTTATAATTTGTATAGCCTAAGCATAGTATCGGACCAATTTAGCCAGTTAACACCGTTCCACTTTTCAGACTTCCACCAGCTTCCACAGGCATCTGATAAAATCGAAGTTGTTAATGGGGTGTTTGTAGAGGGGCCCGCCAAGTTCGCGCCCGCTAAATAAAAACAGCGCAAGTTCCAACCAAATACAAGAAAAGTTTGAAGTTCGATGATTTGCAGCTGTGCTACTTATTTTTATTTAGGTCACAGAGTGAATAGAATTTTTTTTCGAGACATTTTATTAGGTACCTACGCTTTTTCACAACATTAGTGATTTATTGTAACGAAAAAAATAATTGTATGAATTGTATGGAGGAAAAATATTTAGTTCATAATTATATTATGTGTTTGAATTAAAGGAAAAAAAGAGTCAGTATCAGGTAGAGCCCGATTCAAATTTTATGAGAACATGAGGCGTGTCGCTGCGCAGTAACACATTTATGTGTCAGCAGGATTGAGGGGTACTGCGCAGCGAGTAACACACTTCAAACCGGTCCTAAAATTTGATTCGCACTATACAGCGCTCAACAATAATTATTACACACGAATTTTAGAAAATGTTTGTCGTTAATCTGTTTACGGTTACGAGTGATGCGACTTGCGTCGCGACAAGCGACAAGCGCGCGTGCGTGTCACTTGTTTCCATTCGCAAGTCACGTCGTGGTGACTCGTGGCATGCTCTCTTTCATTATTCACTCCACAGTCGCTGTCGAAAGACGCGTGTCGCTTAAGTGTATCGCTTGAGCATGTAGCTCGTGGCCACGGGGTAAGAGCGTCGCCTCTGTCATTCGTGGTTCCAAGGTAAAAGGTACTTTTTACAGAATCGACCGTCAGATACGGGCCTTTTTGGCCTCGCACGACAACAAACAACAACTTGTTGTTGTTTTAAATGTAAATGTTGTTTGTGTTAAATAGTCCTTTTTCACTGTCCGTGTCCCAAATTAAATATTTTTCTTTCTTTCTTATTATTTTCTTTTAATTAAGAACTTGGCTGGCCCCACACGGCCAGTATTACATTTTGAACTCAATTCGTATGCCACACTCGTCGGTTTGGAGTTCGACGCGGCCAATTTCCCACAGATTTCCACCAAGAGAAACTTTGCGACTTTTCTAATATGCCTTGGGTATAGCAACAACTTTGTTTCGTGAACCATCTATAATATATATATGTTAATAAAATGTATGGCTGTGACTCAGACATTATTGTGAAAACAGTTTTATTATGTGATACATAGCGACCCGATTTACGAGTTGCAGGGCGTGGGTTCGAACCCAGGGGAGCTTTACTTTTTGTAATATAAATAAATTAATTATTAAAGAGGTGAAAACAGAGGTGAAAATTCAATTCAATTTGTTTATTTTTTACTAACAAATGAGTTTTTTACTAACAAATGAGTCATGATACTTGTCATGACTCATTTGTTAGTAAAAAACTTATCAAGTTAGTAATTTAGATAACTTTTATAAAAGTACCTACATAGCTTTAATATACATCCTAAACAAAATCAAACACAAATTCCTACATAGGACACAAAGCGGCAGTACTGTCCGACACTTCACAGCGGCTGCATCTGTTAATGAAAACATCGTGAGGAAACCGGAATGCCCTAGAACCAAAAATCTTATCTTATAAGAAACTCCGTGACCCAAAGCTTTTTACTTATTAAATAGTTTCTGCCCGCGACTCCAACCGCGTGAAACTTTGTTTAACATAAAATATATTCTAAATAACACTCGGAAATATAGTAGCTTCCGATAAGTAAAGAATTTTAGGAATTGTATCAGCATTTTCTAAGATTACCCCCATACATACTTACAAATTTTACCTCTTTTATTAGTATACACTGTCCCAAAGCCGAAATAAAGTCTATTTTTTTATATACCTGTGACAATTCAATTCAATGCTTTCAATGGAATCATCGGACAAATATAAATTGATTTCGTTTCGACCACCTGCGAAACTTTTCAGCGTGCAAACTTTCGAATATCCATAAAACGAAGCAGCCTGAAGAGCCTAACAAAAATTGGCGAGTAATACCTAGTCCGAAAAAAGTTAGTTACTCTCAAACGTTGTTAACACTTTCCGGTGCGGTCCTTTATTAGGGAAAGACAGTAGAATTTTTCATACAAAATAACAATACTGTCAAAAACAGAACAAAATGGCTGTCAGAAGCCGTCATAAAAAAAAAATAACGAAGGAATAACTTTGAACCGACGCGACTGTCCAGTAATTTAAGCGATCTATGCTCGATTAGACAAAGGGTGCAAAGGTTAGGATAAATAATTTCCCGCGATACGCTGCCCTAATTGCCTTTTAATTATGATTTAAAGTTAACCGGCGATTAACTTTGCCTAAACTCTAGAATCATGGCCCGAACATCGTTAGCAGGTAAACAGTGATTAATCAAAACGTTGGTTTGTTTTAGCCCAAAAGGTTTTTGCTAATTGTCCGTTGAATTAACTTTTGATTTCGTTGTGTGAGAATTCTGCTTGTAATCGAAAGGTTTTCATTGATTGGGCCGTTTTGATGCGGTATTTTATCAAATAAACTGTCAACGTCAGCCCGAAAATCCTTACCTACCTACACCACACCAAGTAAGTCTTACCAAGGCTATTAACGGGATTACAGGACCTAAAGGCAAAAAACGCAAGTGTTAGAAACAATAAAAGTATATGATAGACCTTACCTACACCAAGTAAGTCTTACCAAGGCTATTAACGGGATTACAGGACCTAAAGGCAAAAAACGCAAGTGTTAAAAACAATAAAAGTATATGATAGGCCTTACCTACACCAAGTAAGTCTTACCAAGGCTATTAACGGGATTACAGGACCTAAAGGCAAAAAACGCAAGTGTTAAAAACAATAAAAGTATATGATAGGCCTTACCTACACCAAGTAAGTCCTTACCAAGGCTATTAACGGGATTACAGGACCTAAAGGCAAAAAATGCAAGTGTTAGAAACAATAAAAGTATATGATAGACCTTGCCTACACCAAGTAAGTCCTTACCAAAGCTATTAACGGGATTACAGGACCCAAACGCAAAAAATGCAAGTGTTAGAAACAATAAAAGTATAATTATGATAGACCTTACCTACACCAAGTAAGTCTTACCAAGGCTATTAACGGGATTACAGGACCTAAACGCAAAAACGCAAGTTTTAGAAACAATAAAAGTATATGATAGACTACAGTAAAAAAAATTAGAAAAATATATGATATTCTTCAGGATATTATATGCTAGCTAGATAGTAGTGTTGAATACATAAACAACTAATTTGATACGATAGAAAAAAATCATGAAGATACCTCTAAAAACTTTCTTTTCACAATAAAAATCATACGAATATACATACAATCATTCTGATTTTTTGTCAGGTTATTCTACAAGCAACATACTAAAACACTAGTGTTTTAATTTTTTTGTCCAAAAAATAGATTTTTTGTAATTAAATAATTGCTTCATATTTTGTAATAAATTACCAGCGTTGTGTCATCACGCTTCTCTTTCTTTTCTATGCAGTCCGACAGTGACCGCGCTTTAGAAATAAAATTCCTCGAGGCCAAATTTTGCCCATGGCGGCAAATCGCAGCGGACACCAGGCGCGGGAGATATCACAGCAAACGCAGATGCACTCTTTCTTCCCTCAGTCATATACTTAGTCTAATGTGAAGGCAATCCAATTCGACTAGAGAGAGATAGCAAGTAGCACATTAGCATTCCATCCAAGATTAACTGAGAAGACGGATGAAAGATATTAATTAGATAAGATACAAGGTTTTTTTTTTTATTACATTTTATTTTACAAGAGACAACCTCGACGACCTTGTGAAGGCCGCAGGAACCCGTTGGATGCGAGAAGCACAGAACCGGTCGAAGTGGAGGTGCTTGGGGGAGGCCAATGTCCAGCAGTGGACGTCTTTCGGCTGAAATGATGACAAGAGACACCCTTGCGGCATCCCATCTTCCTAGCACGTTGGGCTGTGCTGGGGCGGCTGCTGCAGGTGCAGAAAACCTTAAACGGCGAAAATATTCCAACCTGATTGGGAGTTATGTGTTCGAGCCGTTTGGGGTTGAAAAACTAGGGCCGTCCGAGTGCCCACTTGGTTTTTCGAGATATCGCCAAGCGGTTAGTGGACTCTTCACGTGACCAGAGGGCTGGCCTATTTCTTGGCCAAAGTATTAGCGTCGCCATACAACGTGGCAATGCTGCCAGCCTTTTGGGCACTGTTCCTGTTGACAGCGATGCAGACGAATTTTTTGATGCCCTATGATAATTTTGCTTATTTTTTCATATAAATGTACATACCTACCTATTAATATATTATTATTTTAAATGTTAGCATAGATTATATAAATATTATCATGTTATGGACTTAGAATTAAATTCCTATTTTACAAGTTTATCGTGTTTTGTTTTTTTCTTTATTACCTACTTTTTTTTTTTAATTATATTTTGCCTATAAACCTACTTTAATATGTGTGTGTGTCAATTTTTAGTTTGTTAATTGCTCTGTACAACGCCTTTTTTTTTGTGGATGGGTAATCATCAAATGACCCCTCGGGCTCTGGGTGGAGCGGAAGGGAATGTCAGACTCTTGCTGACTAAAACCCACCCGTGTTCCTTCCTTAGCCCTTTATGTTCCGGGCCAGCGGTAACCCTTTCGGACAATCCCGCTGACCTGGCAGGCTTCGGCCCTATGGGGCCCCTCCTCGATACTGACATCTCTTTGAGGCGCGCGTGGAACACGTACGCGCCGTCCGGCACGGGCCTGGTCCTGATCGGACGGTAAGCTGCCCATTACTCTCTGCCCGCCTTTACAACGCCTTGGAAATCTATTCTGTGATGTTATGTATGTAAACTTAAGTAAATAAATCGCAAAATCGCGTAATTATTTTACCCGTATGTGCACTGCTCATAAAAAGTTTCCAGGAACGGGGTGTTTCTGACGCACTCTTGAGACAGCTCTAGTGGGTCCCACTCCATACTTGGAACTCCACAGTTTCAAACTGCTTTTGTGAAACTGATGAATATTAAATATTCCGTTTTTGTGAAAGAAAATTCTTTTGAAATGTGGTTTACAAATTAAGAATTTAACTTACTAGTGATTGATGGTTGAAAGTTATTTGAAGTAATGAGTTTTCACTCATAAGAAGGTGCATTATGAAAGTTAGTTGGTGTGAATAAAACAGCAAAATATTTAACTGCTGCGTTGCCAATTTATATTACATAATAAGTTCTTTGGCCAAGAAATAGGTCAGCCCTCTGATCACGACGAGTCGACTAACCGCTTGGCGATATCTCGAAAAACCAAGTGGGTAGTTGGGTACTCGGACCTAGTGTAATGTCAAAAACTTGTCAAAAATGTTGGGAAATTAGAGGTATTTTTGACAGATTGAGACTGAGCTCAGACGTGAACGTTCTTAAAATTACGAAAATTGACCCTCAGATCAAACCATCATCTGGTGCTAATTTACTTTACCATTTTATTATTTAATAAATTGTAGTATTCAAATGTAGCTTTTAAACCATTTATGATTTAGTATCATTAAAACAGTGACCGTTTACTAACGACCAAACCATAACCACTAACTGTATTTTTATTTTAGAAAAAGATTTATGGTTTCGCGCAAAAATCCAATCCAAAATCCAATTTGTTTTCCGACATGCACGCGAAGTCGCCGTCACAGATATCAGATACTTTTAGAACATACCATAGTTACATAATCAGCCTATAATGTTCCCACTGCTGGGACACAGGCCTCCTCTCGGTGAGAGGGAGTAGGCCGTAATCCACCACGCGGGCACAGTGCGGGTTGGCAGATGTCGCATGTCTTCGAATTTTTGGTTCTAGGACATGCCTGTTTCCTCACGGTTTCCTTCACCGTTTTGAGAGCAGTGGTGATGAAATAATTTACACAAAGTAAAGCGCCTGTCTGGGTTCGAACCTACGTCGACCTACAACTCGTAAGTCGTGGCCGTTACCACTAGTCGCGGCCGTTACCACTTTACACTTTTTTTTTAGAACATACCATAGTTAACCCTTGAATATAATAACTTCACCGACCAACATGAAACTTAGATTTTCTAAATTCCTACTAAAAATCATGATAAGTGCAGATGGCCTGCTTTTGCTCGGAACCGACGGAAAATTGAACTGTCACAGACAGGAAGCACTCTTGGGCCAGTTCCAACTAGCCAGTGGTGATTAGATGTCCCCTTTTCATACATTATTTATAGATTTTTATATTCTATTATAACACCCCGTATAATTTGGTTATTATTATTTTCGAAATAGTGTTTAGGAGAGTGCATTCGGAAAGTTGGCAATGTTGCAAATAGCTGTCAAATATTTATTATTTCGCTGTTTTTTAAATGCACTAAAATATTGATTAAGAATTGCATTGATATCACTTAATTAGTTTGTAGAATATTAGATTGGTTATGGTTTGGTTGTTAGTTAACGATCACTGATTTCATCATCTGCCTAGCCTTTTCCCAACAATGTTGGGGTTGGCTTCCATTCTAACCTGATGCAGCAGCATACCAGTATTTTACATAGAGCGACTGCCTATTCAGATAGGCAGTCGCTCTATGTAAAATACTGGTATGCTGCTGCTGCTGGGTTGTGGAGCTCAGGCTCCACAACCCAGTTACTGAGTAATACGATACCCCTTGGTAAGACTAGTTGTTACTTTCGGGCTTCTGACTACCCGTAACAACTGTCAAAGAACCACGTGCTACGCCACGTGCACGTGCCACGGCTTAACGTGCTTTCCGAGGCACGGAGGGGTCACGGTATGTAAAGATGGTCACCCATCCACAGACCGACCTCGGCAAGCGTTGTTTAACCTTCTATGGACCCCCTACGGCTGTTATTTTTAAGCCCTGAGCCCCTATTCTCGCCACTGGACAATAATAAAAAAAAAATCGTTTCATACAATGAAAATTCACAACCTAGAAAGACAGACGGCTGAAGTTCAGTTCAGATTTACATGAAAGAGAAGCACCCTCCGTCTTGAAATACTCTTTATGCCCGACGCGTTTGTAGCAAGTTCCGTAATTTTCAACATCCTCGACTTAGCAGCTAGACACGTGCTTCAGAATGTTACCTTGCACGTAAGTCGCGAAAACGCTAAAGGTAGAAATTTTTCATAAATCTTTTGTAAGAGCTTTGTCATATCACTTAGTTTCACATAACATCTTATTTGTAATCTGTGCACTGAAAGAGTAGCTAGCTATAGCTAACATCCTACCACGTAACGGTAACATTTACCTATGTATGTACTTATCTCAAACCGAAGCGAGATAGTGCTTGCCTTGGCTTTTTATTTTGAGGTTTGGAAATTATCAAATGACCCCTCCCGCTCTGGGTGGAGCGGAAGGGAGTGTTAGACTCTTACTGACTAAACCCCACCCGTGAAATCTTTGAATAGACTTTGGACTTAGGTCAATGCAAGAAAACCTGCTCAGATGACTGCGCCCTGGAGTGTAAATGTGTTGCTCTCCTACAAACAATGGGACACGTGGTGAATTACAGCTCAATCCCTCTCAAAAAGAGGAGGCCAGTGTCCCAGCAGTGGGAACATTATAAGCTGATCATGTAACCGGTCACAAGGACTGACACGAATAACGACTTTGTTTTAAGCCGGGGATACACATGCCAGTAAATCGGGAAAGTAGCTGGCATGAAAGTTACTGGCATGTACGATTAACTGGCACACTGCGGATACATTTGCAAGTAATACTGGCGTGCAAGTTGTGCCCTTGTATGCCAGTATTACCATCGCGTCGCACAAAAGTGTGCTTTGGCAAGCCCCCGCGTCCCGCGACCCCTCCCTCAACGGGCATGCAAGTAAATCAATTGTTGTGGTAGCTACTCGTATGCCAGTTATAGGCATGCCAGTAATCGTATACACATGACAGTAGCTGGCATGTGCAAGGAGCTGGTATGCTAGTGTGCAACCTGGCATGTGTGGGATACACCCCCCGGCTTTATAATATTTAGAAATAAAAATATATATAGATGTTGATTTTCATTTGCGACGGAGTTTTTTTTTTAACATTAATTGAAGCGCCTCTTACTTTTAAATTAAAACGTAAATTGGTTAAGTACGTAAATAATGTTACGTACGAAGGAATAATTCGGTTACGTTTATAAATTGGCTATCTAAACGATACCTATATTTCCTGCCAAGTGGGTACTTTATTTTAACCAGGAGTGATTTAAATGAAGATTTTTGCTTAAACCGTTTTGAATCTAAAACCGTTTTAAGGTCATTGATTTAGTTACGAAATGAGATTTAGTCTTTAAATATGAGAATGGTGATAACATTTCAATATTTATGTATACACAACGTTTTATTTTACCGGTTCCAAATTTTTACAGGGTATTCTACCCATGAATATGAACAACTTTCACTATGGGACCAACTCTGAGATCACGAAAAAAAAACAGCTGTTTCATACAAAAGTTCAATACCTACTTGACCAAAATGTATGAAACAGCTGATGTTCCATCATCATTGCTTGATGTTGACGTCATTACCTCATCCGTGCAAGAACAGGCGGTTGCCTGTTCTTGCACAGATGCGACGCACGGCTTAATTGTTCTCATTTTGTTGTTTGTTTATTACAAATTTAGTTAATTTTCCACTCTGAAATCGGCATTTGTTTTGATTGTTGTTTGTTTATCATTTTCCAGTGTCGCAACACAGATTAATCTGTATTGTCTTTGGTACCCGGACCTGACATCAAGCAATAGACAAAATTGTCAACCTTTTATTGCTTGAGTGAGGTTTGGGTACTTTGTGTGTGTGTGTATTTTATGTCCGACCGTAAAAACTTAGGTGAAGCTCACTTCACCTAACTTTTTAACGTGACAGTTTTACAGAACAAGTCGTCTGCTGTAAGAATGTATGATGAGAGGAGAGTTGTTACAAAGTCCATTTCTCGGATTCTATAATCGTTATCGAGATAGCAACATCGCGATAAGTCTCTTTCTTGACGCGCTAGCTGATGCAGTTTGTCGCGGCCGGCGGCGCCGGCGCGGCGTACGGAGAGTGGATGTGACTGTGTGACGTCGATGGCGAAAAAATCACGAAAGTAAGTTTTTCACTAACATTTCAATAACCTATTCTTCGATACGTGTTATATTTGTTGGTATTTTTTAGTAACCCGTTTAATGGATTGGACATCTAAGTTTAAATTCATGATATTAACTTCTTAGCTTCGCTGCACATCTCAAGGTTATGTGCCATTATTCAAAACCAAACATGATTTTTTTGCGCCTAGGAGGATGTGACAAGCTGTAACAAGTCTCATACTTTAATAATTTGTAAGGTTGCTTTATTGTATAGAGGTATGAGGAACAGGGTGTAATATTCACTCATACTCCATAGAAAAGGCAGGTTCCTCCGACCAGACGGGTGTCATGTTTGGCGGGCAACTGCCCGATGATTCATATTCATGTCGGGCCATTGTATATATGCTAGTTGCGCGGTAAACTCTGCTTGCGAGATGCAGGATTTTGCGTAACGTCAGTATGACGCGTAGTTCGTATGTGGCGTTGTAGATACCGCTACCAGTGTTTTGTCTTGTCGCTGATTGGTCGCTTTTCATTCAAGACCACTTTTTCAGTCTATCAAAAAGCACTCTGTGACCACTTTTACAAGTGACAAACACTCTCGCGGCAAAGCTTCCAACAAACAGTCCCTAGAACAACAATGTCTCACAACGAAGTATTATTGCAACACGATCCCACAAAAGTAAAATAAACAAACACCCACAAAGTATTTTCACAACATCCAGTCCAGGGCTTAGAAAAGAAAATAAACAGAATAAAAAACAAATAAACATCGAACTGAATGAATACTTTGTAAAACACGCCGTTACTGTGGCCTCACAATTCCATTATTTCATAGCCACCGCCGCTTTCTAGTCTGTGCCAAAGAATAAAAATGCATAGATATGAAACTCCGCTTCGAATACATTCGAGCGAATATTTATAATTGTTTAGTAAGATCCACCTTCTGATCCATAGTTCGTCTAACTGAACAGACAACTGTGCTGCTGGGGAGTTTGTTGCGTCACTTCTTCCCAAATAACGCACTAGGAAGTCGCGAAGGGTGAACGTTTTGAGCGGCATTCTTAATGTAATTTTGGCATTCAAAAAGTGCTGATCCTCAGCCTAGTTTGAATAAAGAACTTATGATTTTGTTTTTAAATTGCCTCTGAAATGAACAAAATTCGGAAATTCAGGGGGTTTTTGAAGATGGTTTCTTTAGACTTTAAAGAGACCATCTTCAAAAACTCCCTCTAATCTCCCTCTAGTCACCACGCTCTAAACTGTTTAGAGCAGTTCAGATTAATGTTTTTTCATTTTTTATTTACTGCTTATTTACTGCTTATTTCTTTCAGTGTAGCAGTGGACTGTGATGCTGAGTTGATTGAATGTTACACAAACAATAATAGGCTATTTGACTGGTTTCTGATAAACATCTCAGATTATTTAATGGTGTCTAACGAGCCCACAAAAACCTATTACTTCAAATTGCATAATGTATTTCTTTTAGAAAATAGTAAATAAAAATGTACTGTTTAAATAAGCCGCCAAAACGCTATCTTTAACAATATGGCGTCGTGACGTCACAATACACGTAAACAAACGTTGAAACGGTCGAGATACTAGACAAAAGTCATCTGTTCTGTCAACGATAGACAGAAATTGACTATATCATGACGTCATCATAAGTTCAGCCAATCCAGACCGTTTTCGATTACGTGGCGCCAGATTTAAAAAGATGAAGTTTTTTCGGGATTTTTTTAATAAATAATACATTGTTTTGTAGTAAAATTAATGCAAATCGATTTTAAAAACGATAATCTATACGAGTGTCAATAATTATGACCTTATTTTTTACATTGTCAAATAGCCTATTGTTGAAGTTGAAAGTGGTAAGATATAAAGTTGAAACCTTCTCAATACAGATGACTGTATTACCAAATCCCTTTGATAAGTAATTACGTAAGCATTTAACCAGAACAGGGTTGTTTACACTTTGATCAGATAGTTTTGAAGAAACTCTATAATAAGTTTATATATTTATTTAATCTATGCTCGTAGCCGCACCAGTCCGTGAATACAATAAACTAACAGCAAAGTTATTAAGTTAATTAAAATGTGCGGCTTGATGTAATGAGGCTCCCGTTAAATAAGTTACCACTGTTTCGTGTTAATTAAGACATTATTACCTTTCTACGAATTTTAATTATACATAATTATATTAAGTTTACTTCTGTGCTTATACTGCCAGCCTTTTGGGCACTTATCCCATTGACAGCGATGCGGGCGAATTTTTTTATGGCCAATGAGCTCCTGCCTTTTTCTCTTTTTTATTATATACCTGTTTATAATATGTATATTATAGTATACTTATTATTACTGCATACCATTTGTGTTACAATTTGTAAGATAAGTATAAGCAAAGTACCACCCTATCGCTTTGGGATATCCTGGAATGATAGAAGTGTTGTGTTAAATAAATAAATAAATATTAAAAATGTGCTGCTTTAAAAAGAGTAAAGTCAAAGAATTTATTTCAAATAGGCTCAAATGCACTTTTGAACGTCAAAAATTACAATAAAATAGAATTGATTCTAGTCGCTCCTTCCAAAAGGTAGTTTTCGTATGGAGAAATGGGCAAGAAACTCCACCGTTACTTTTTTTCCTCCGCCTTCCGCATCCAGTCCGTCCCAGCCGCCTTCTTTAGGTCGTCCGTCCATTTATCTGGGGGCGTCCCACACTACGCTTGCCGATACGCGGTCTCCACTCCAGGACTCATGTGCTCCGTCGGCCATCGGTCCTTCGACAAATAATAAAATTATATACCACAATAGGTAAAAGAAATGAAAGTCGGTACGAGTATGTTTGCTACAATTTCGACGTAATTAAATAAATCAATGAATTTTAATCCTAACTGTTGATAGACCTACAAAATGCCAATCTCGGACTTCCTTAGATAATTAAGCCGCGTCAGCATTTTAGCCACCAATAAGCCCACTATTGCCTAAATTGGATTAGAGGAGGAAAATCTTCGGTAAATTACCCGTAGCAACCGCTATCTTTTAATGTATAAAAATCTCGTGTCACAGTGTTTGTTATCGAACTCCTCCGAAACAGCTTGACCGATTTTTATGAAATATTTTGAGTATAATTGGTAAGTCTGAGAATTTGAAATTTTTTTATACCCTTAGGTGATAAGGGTGGCCGTCTCCAGATTTTTTTTGGAATCGAAACTTACGCGGGGCGCTGCTAGTCGTTTTATAAATGCTAACTTAGAGCCAGTCCACACGGCGCGTTGCGTCAGCGTTGCGCCGACGCGAGCGCTGCCGTTGCGTTGTTTTACATACAAATAACCATAGTGTACACACGGTGCGCTGCCTCGTTTGGCCGGCAATGCAGTTAAAATTCATGCGTTGCGTCAACGCAACGCGCCGTGTGGACTGGCACTTAGGCCCGTTGTACATACACACACGTTTTTGCCGTATAATGCTACGGTTGATTCGCCGTGTGTAAATCCTAACTTGCTTGACAAGTTATTTGCTGTGTCGGAGCGGTGCAGTTATAATAAGTGAGAGTGAGATGACCTTTAAGAAGCTGGAAGATTATTATCATTCTCCTGGCCTTTTTTTTTTTTTACTAGCCTATGCTGACCCACTGCTGGGCAAAGGCCTCTCCCAAACCCTGCCCTTACCCCACTGTATTTGGGGTCGGCGCAACATGTCTTCTTCTTCCATACTTCTCTATTAAGAAAGAAAGAAAGAAACATGTTTATTATAGGACACAGTTTGTGAAACACAAAATTAACAAAATAAAAATTAGTATTAGTCGTCATCTCGGAAGTCACCCCCGTTCTAACCTTATATCATCATTCACACAGTCCATCCATCGTTCTTTGATCTTCCCCTACTCTTATAGCCATCGAAATTTAGATTAATCGTATACGAATAAAAATTAAATGCTGTTCATTCCGAACGTAAGCGCACCAACAATAAACGGAAAAAATCAGAAGAGATAAAAAACTTTTTGCAAAAAAAACAAGTAATTAAAAAAACTAAAAAACCCGACTGCGGTAAAAAAAAATAGTTTAGAAAAAACTGAAAAGCTAAAAACAAGGCCATTTTAAATTAAATAAAAGTTGGAAGCAGGCGGGACCCATACCATTTTTTTATTATATTTTCAAACTCAAATGGGTCCCGCCTGCTTCCAACTTTTATTTAATTTAAAATGGCCTTGTTTTTAGCTTTTCAGTTTTTTCTAAACTAATTTTTTTTACCGCAGTCGGGTTTTTTAGTTTTTTTAATTAAGTACTTGTTTTTTATTTCCAGCTTTTTAGTTTACAAATTTGAAAGATTTCGCAGACGATTTACTTATGTATTAATTAATAGCTGACCCGTAAAGTCACTCAACAGGGAACAAGAAATAATTATTTTATTTAACGTGTTTTTTACGATTTGTCACTTCGAATTACTTTTAACCATATAAGTTGTATATATTTTTGTAATCACCTTTTAAAACCCTTAATTTTGATATTTCACTCGATGGTATTAGAAGAAAAAAAAATTTCGAACTCCACAATATGGCACCCTAAATCCGCCATTTTACTTTGTTTTTGATTTTAATGTAGCCAGTGACACTCGCGCTACCAAGACAAATCTAAAGACGTATAATTTATTCAAATCCGTTCATTCGTTTAGAAGTTACGAGGGAACAAAGAATCGGACATACATACATACATACATACAAACAGGTCAAACACATAACCCTCCTTTTGGGCTTCGCCGCAGTCGGGTAAAAAAACACTACAAATTGAAAAATAACTTTAATTTCGGAAGTCGGTGTCAATAAACGAAAATGCGGAACCAAAGACACCGACTTCCGAAATTAAAGTTATTTTTCAATTTGTAGTGTTTTTTTTTGGAAGTCGGTTGTTTTTTTTTTGCAAAAGTTTTTATTTTTCACTTTTTAGTGGGTCAGTTTTTAATTTATCTAAGTTACAATAGCCTAATGTCAACTGCTCATCACATGTTACAAAATATTGCTTTTCCCGATGCTGGGACGTTAATTGTTGAAGAGTTCTCCTGGTAAGAACCAGGAGAACTCCTCAACAACCTCTCACCATACGCATTGTAACGAGCATAAATTGCTTAGCAACTATATTAAGGTAATCGAGTCGCAACCCGTGAAATATTTGTCATTGAGTAGTTCCGATGGCCATCTGTGGTCTTCATCATCAGCTCCACTTTACCAAATGATGATTTCCGAAAGAAAATGCTCAAGTTACTTTAAAAAATACCCAAATCTAAAAATTACTTTAAAAAATTTGAGGGTTTCCCTCGATTTCCATGAGATCCTCTGATCAGATTCCAACTTTACGATAATGGGACCACCTCGAGAGTATACCCTTTCAAACAAAAAAGGAATTTTTGGAATCGGTTCAGCCGTCTTCGAGTAATCGGTGAACATACATTAAAAAAAAAAAACATATGTAATGTCGAACATATAACCTCCTCCTTTTTGGAAGTCGGTTAAAAATCATTACCTACTCGTAATGCTGGTCACCCATCAACTATAAACATTCACCACTGTTACTACTTTATCAACATCGTTTTATACATTTTTATGGCTGCACATAAATGCTCCAAATATTAAACAACTTCATTCCCAGACACGTAGTTTAGTAACACAACCAAAGATTTAAATCACTAGATTCGCCCCACCGCGTCAAAAGATAGGTCTTGACGCCGAACGTCACTTTCGCAAAATGTCATCATGTCGTGTTGCTGAAAAAAGACAGTGACGTTTCAGTGACTTAATTTGATTGTCATGGAAACGCTATTATTAATGTGTGTGCTCACTCTTCTCAGTATGTTCACTTTTTCGCGTGACTAAGTACGGAGAGGGCAAATCTAGCCATTTAAATCTTTGGACACAACAAATGTTGTCTCTAAACAGCCCTATTTACTGAAACCTCGCTACGAAAGGTCGTACAAAAACCTAAATTAAGACTCTCAGGCATTCTTGTTTATCTCCAGTTCAGTCCCAAGCTACGAAAAAGTATAGGTCCCAAGTCATTAAAACCTTATCTAACCGATTCTCACCTAATATAAACCAGGCTTAGACAAACAAAAGTAAGGGCACAAAAGGTTGGCTCAAATAAATCTCCAGACGAGAAAAAAAGTTGCTTTAGCTTGAATGATAACTTCGTAAGACTGTATCCCTTACAAATACTAATACAACTGGCTTAGTATATGTTGGTGCAAGTAAGGAACTTATAGTAACTTCTAACCGCGAGCTACTTTTGGCTAGGTTGGTAACGAGACCCCACTGTGCTTCGGAAAGTAACTTAAGCCGTTGGTCCCACCCGTCATTTGTAGATCTTTGACAGTCGCCAGAAGCCCGAAAGTCTGACGAACAGTCTTACCAAGGGGTATCATATTACCCAGTTACTGGGTTGTAGAGGTCAGATATGGGCAGTCGCTCCATCTAAAATTCTGGTATTCAGCTGCATATGGTTAAACTTTCCAGTTTAACTGGATGCAGCTGAAAACTAGAATTTTTCCAACATAGTTGGGAAAAGGCTAGGCAAATTGACACTATTCCTAGTAATAACATCTTAACTAGGAATAGTGTCAATTTGCAAAACGGCCACCGCTCAGCATAATGCATAATTCATTTTATAATCAGTGCACAATATTAATAACGTACCTAATAATTTAACAAATGAGTGATAAAGCTTTGTAATACTTTCAGACCTCGTTTCCCGCTATCATTTCTGATGGGGGCAACACTTTAAGATTCCCACCACGTGCCTACCCCCATAACTAATGACCATACACATTAGTGAGCGTCATTTTTTGCTGTCATCTCATTATGGTCACGTGATCCGTATTCGAGTAATTAGTTGTGTGTTTAAGTTTTTTTTGCAGCGATAATGGCCCTATGGAAACAGCCGTGACTTAGAAGTGGCAGTGGGATCGGCACATTACTCGTAGAACGGATGGCCGTTGGCAACGAAAGGTTCTTTAGTGGCGAACGTGTATCGGAAGGCCCAGAGTTGGAAAGCCTCCCCTCCGAAGTAGACCGATGACCTTGTGAAGGCCGCAAGATCCTGCCAGGGTCCCGGATTGTTCGAGAGAGTTACCGTGGACTCTGGCACAGGCAACTGAAGGAATTCAGGTGGGTTTTAGGCAGTAATAGTATGACATGCCCCCCGCACCGCCCAGAACGGGTTATTTGATGATTTCCAATCCAAAACAAATATAACAAATAATTATAAGAACTGATCATACACCTGTAATAAGCAATAAATGAATTTGAATTTGAAAAAAAATAATTAAAAAAGCCCGCAAGATGCGAGAAGCACAAACTGTGACTTCTTTTTTTTTCTGTAGAAATACAAAGTTAAAGCCAAGGTAGCCCGCGAAATTTATTTTTTTAATGTTTTTTTACGATTTGCAACCTGACATTGGTCAGGTTGTAAGTTGCGCAAAATATGATTCGCGACCGTAACAAGTATGTGCTTACAGAATTATAATCTTTAAAATCATAAATGCATCCGTCTTGGCCCATATAACCCTATTGAATGACTGTTTCATAAAATATCAATCGAATTTCGCGGACTACCCTGACCCTTCCTTCTTAATAATAATTGGTTACAATCTAGCCTAAAAGATTAATAAGCAATTTAACTCTAACTTATTATTTTACGAGGGGCTAGTGGCTAAGTAATAACAGCCGCACGGGTCGATCTATCAGGTTAAGCTACGCTTACCGCGGTTGGTCCGTGGATGGGTGAACATCTTCACATACCAAGACCCCTCCGTGCCTCAGAAAGCACGTTAAGTCATTGGTCCCGACTGTTATTTGTGGATCTTTGACACTCGTTACTGGTCTTCAGAAGCTCAAAAGTCTGTCAACCAGTCTTATCAAGGGGTATCGTATTACCCAGTAACTGGGTTGCGGAGGTCAGATAGACAGTCGCTCCATGTAAAATACTTAGACTGGAAGCCGACCCCAACATAGTTGGGAGTTGGGAAAAGGCTAGGCAGATGATTTACATTAATTAGATACATTAATAGTTTTTTTTTACTTCTGAATAATCTTTTTTTTTGCAGTTTGTCGTGTGGCTTTTAGTCTGTGCTAATAAATGTATTTTGTTTCTTTACAAGACAAATAAGAAAGTCGGCGAAGCGTGAGCAAACCCTGCAAGATGGACCAATGACAGTACCTGCAGCCGTCGACACTCCTCGGCGTCAGCCGTGTCGACAACTGCAGTTGCCTCTACCGATGGCGTGTGGCGCTCGTGTGCATATAATATGAGCACTATGTGACGATGCTAGGGGAGTCCGAACCAGCCTGTCCCTTGTTACCCTCCCCCAGCGACGCCCTAACTCGGGGTCCGTACCCCACAGGGGGTGCCCTTAGCGTGTAGTCGCTTAGTTTTCAAGGTTTTTAAGTCCTGGCTGGAGGCCTTAATTTATTGAGGCACCCACAGACAAGCCCTAAGTTGCCGACTACCTCCTAGGTTGACCTGCGATATGCCATGTACCACCAGCACAACAAGCTACTACAATCTGTCAAATTTCTTTAATAGATTTTCAACTATATCGCTAACGCATTAGGTTCACTGTTTGACTGGGAAAATTTGACAGTTTCGGGTAGCTTGATGTGATAGCATCTGTACAAAAAAGTAATTTAAAAAAATTAAACCGACTTCAAAAAAAAGAAATTAACTCAAAATTATGAAATAACTTTAATTTCGGAAGTCGGTGTCTTGGGATCTGTATTTTAGTTTTATGCCACCGACTTCCGAAATTAAAGTTATTTCATAATTTATTTTTTTTGAAGTCGGTTTAATTTTTTAAAATTACTTTTTATTTCGTAATTTTTAGTTTTTGCACTAGTATTTGATCAAGGTTTTGAGATGTTTTACCCGTAGCTCTTATCAATAAGCAAGGCCGTCACACTTACACGTATTAGTCCATATCTTGAAAATTACTAAATCGATCTTGATGAAACTTGCACTGTTCCCTAAGTTGAAGAAAATGTAAGCCAATAAAAAAAATGGTCACGATCCGATTAATAGTTCCGGAGATATGCGTGGACAAACATACATACATACATAGATCAATGAAATTTTGTATATTTGTTTGGAAGCCCTAATAGATCATCATATGTGAATATAATGCAATTCCAATAATATTACATACATACGTGTCGAATTGATAACCTCCTTTTTTTTGAAGTCGGTAAAAATGGTGCTATAGGAAGTGTAATTTCAGAAGTGGCACAGTGGCCGTCTTTTGCTTAAATAATAATGAGTGTGCCTGTCATGATGTGTTAGACCATCTGCTATCTACAAAACAATAGGCTTGCCCGGCGCGCGGTGGTTCGGTAGTTCCAGATAACTAGTATTTACGGGTACGTCATTAATGCGTAATCACATTAACATGTCTAACAACTGTGACACACTGTTTGAAAGTTCTGCTTACTTCTGTATGATCAGGCTAAGGCAGGAAGCTCTTCTGACAAATCGGCACGAAAAAAAACAACTTCATATATTTTATGTATAAGACTAGCAGCGCCCCGCGGTTTCACCCGCATAAGTGTCGATCCCGTGGGAATATCGGGATAAAAACTATCCTATGTCCTTCCCCGGGATGCAATCTATCTCTCTGCCAAATTTTATCGAAGTCCGTTCACTGGTTTAGGCGTGAAAAGGTAACATACAGACAGACAGAGTTACTTTCGAATTTAAAATTAGTATGGATGATGATGTCCTTTCTTTGGTATTGTATGTCGAGTCGTTGAGCTCTTTAAGTTCATAGTTGAGCTATACGATTACTGACAAATGCTTGCACGTCAGTGAAAGCATTTGTCACCACACAGATTTGAGTAGACCTGTCCAGTCATGGACAGGCAGGTCCACTCAAATCTGTGTGGTTTAATGTGACCAAGATTATTTCTGCATTTTAATAGAGACTTTGACCCCTGAAATTGTTTCGCCATTTCTTCTCAGCACGCGTAGCATGACGACGTTTTGTCGACGGAAGAATAGACAAAATGACACATTGCCATGCTTAGACGCGTAGAATGCGTACAAATATTTCTACAATCTATCATTTTGTCTATTCTTCCGTCGAAAAACCCGTTTCTACGGCGGTCATACTACGCGTGCAGGGGTAGTCAGATAGGAAATGTCGAATGCATGCAGCTAATTTTTTATTTTTCCCGATATCCTATTGATAGAATAAGCATTTTCATTTGATGGGATGGATTTTTTTTCACGAATTTTGAGTGGTTACCATTGTAAACGTCATTCAAGCTAGTTAGGAGTACGTTTTTATTTGGTCGTTTCCTATGGAAAAGAGCCAGGAAGAAACTTTAAGGTTACTCTTTTAAAAATAACTGTTTTTTTTTACAATATTTTCAAATTACACTGTTAATAGGTATAGAAGGTCAGTGTAGGCCTTTCAATAAGTACTAGATACTTAACAAAATAGATAATAATCATATTACCTAAAACCCGATATATAGATGAAGGGTTTTTTAATAGGGAACGTTCCTCCCTTTCTCTTAAAACACCATCCCGATTTAGGAAAAAGGTCCCAGAATATCGCGTAGTGTACCTAATAGGGGTTATAACCATACGAGGTATGACCAAGCCATAAAAAAATCGTTCATCCGTTTTTCATACATTTAGTGTTCATTCGCCCAGACCGTGTGTACTTATATAAATCACAAAGAGATTCCTTGAGAGAGAACATGAATTATTCAAGACACTATCCACTTCAAAGGGCGATCGCTGGCACGATGCATCTTTTTAATATATAATTATCGTTATCCCTGTATAAGAATGGGAGACAGATGTTACAGTACATGTTTAATTTATGGAGCAGGTTCTTGTGGAGGATGGCTTTAAGGGCCCAACCACACGTACCACAACCACATTATAAAGACAAAACGTAGACAGGCGCTAATTTGTATGAAACTAAATAGTTTATTTACACGGACCACATTGGGCCATGAAAATGAACTGTGTGTGCGATATCGACCACATCAAGGCCACGTCGCAGCCACAACGCAACCATCAGTGAGACCGCGCACTAGTAGCCGGCCACATCACAAACAAAACGTTGAGTCAAGGCGTGCTTCCTCTACGAAAACCGGAGTTCATCTGTCTGTCTGCAAACACTGTCAAGAATGACAGCCAGGACCAACAGCTTAACTCTCGATTGTATATCCTACTAATATCATAAATGTGAAAGTTTGTATGATTGGATGTTTGTTACTCAATCACCTTATAGAAACGGCTGAACAGCACATGGCACGCAGATAGTTTGCAACCTGGATTAACAAATAGTATACGTTTTTATACCGGTAGTAAGTTCCCGTGGGATATTTCCGACAGTCAGTTTTCTTCTTCGGCAAAAAGATTTCTGAACTATGAAAAACTTTCGAAACTCGTATATTTTTTTAATTATTGAGCAAATCTTCGAGGATTTGTTTTGCTCGATAAAAAATCGTTTCAGGGATCACAGTGTACAAACGCCAGCACATCAAGCTACTACAATCTGTCAAATTTCTTTAATAGATTTTCAACTTTATCGCTACAGCATAAGGTTCAAGGTTGATTGGGAAAATTTGACAGTTTCTGGTAGCTTGATGTGCTGGAGTCTGTACATCATCATCAGTCTACAGCACTCCACTGCTGGACATTGGCCTCTCCAATGGCACGCCATTTAGCTCGATTATCAGCAACTGTCATCCAACTGCTACCAGCCACCCTGTAAAGATCGTCGCTCCACCTAGCCTGAGGGCGTCTTACCTTACGTTTGCTCATTCGCAGTCTGCACTCAAGAACACGTCTACCCCAACGGTCATCGGTTCTACGGCCAATATGGCCGGCCCGTTGCCACTACATCTTGCTTTTTCTGTGAGCTATGTCGACAACTTTGGTTCTCTGCCCGATCACCTCATTCTGAAGTCTATATAGTGTTGTACATAGAGAGAAATAAATCAAGACTAACCTATGTGAAACCTCCGCTTTTTGAAGTCAATTAATAAGAGCACAACTCTCGAGTAGAAGAAAACTATGTAGAAAATTAAATGATTGAAAATTATCAAAAGAAAATTCTCAATGATTAGCTTGTTATTTTAAAAGGAAGCGTAGGTATCTACAATAAATTGAGGACTTAATACATTCACTTGAACGAATGGAAATAAGGTTGCTAATGTATTTTTAAGTAACCTCCCGTAATTCGAGCTTTATCAATATTCCTAATCAAATGAAGTCCAATTTACATTTAAAAATCGGATCCATTTAAAAGCAATTCAGTTGAGTGCGCGAATAAGGCAGAGTATGCAGATACGACAGAGTAACGTGGATAAGGGATATTTAATGGTAAACACCAACCAATGCTTAAAATCAACTTTCTATCAACCATAAACATGGTTGATAGAAAGTTGATTTTAAGCATGATTCCTCCATAGAAAAGGAATCTTTCGACCAGATGGGTGTCATGTCTGGTGGACAACTGCCCGACAATTGATTTTTTTTTTTGAATGGCATCTCGCAGTTCAACCTATGAGGTTGTCGTCTGTTTAACCAGGCTTATCCCGACGACTGATGTCGGGGTGTTGTATATATTCTAGTTGCGACTAAATTCTGCTTGCGCGATGCAGGATTTTGGGTGACGTCAGTGTGATGCGTAGTTCGCATGTGGCGATGTAGATGGCGCCACAGATGCAATAAAAAAAACAGGTACCTATACTTTTAAGTTTGTGTATTTTTTATACGTGTATTCCCCGAAGGATTAGGCATAAGTGTACCTATCTAATAGTACACCCACATTTCGCCAGTTATGTTTAAATCCCGTATAATGGGGGACGAGCCTATTGCCATCAACCGAGCACAAATCTTGCTACTGAAAAATTTCAGATGGAAAATCCCAATAACACTTTTCTCGACCCGGGAATCTAACCCAGAACCTCATCCCCAGCAGTAACGCTTGCGAGCACTAGACCAACGAGACCACAGAGTACTTTGATTGAACGAGACAGAACGGCGCTAATTAATTTGACAGGACTAACCTAAACTTATCTTCTGTCCTTTTCTTAATGAAATAGAAAGAAAAAGATGCTCTGAACTTAAATTTGGTTTAGTTTGTGAACAACAGAATTGGCACCATTGCCTACTTTTGCTCACTCTCAGGCTCCGTTCCCTCAGGGATTTCTTCCGGCTGCAGTCAAATATACAATGATGATAATTAAAACAATTACAAAGTCACAAATCATTTTTTTATTACCAAAACATCAGCAATAACCAAGAAATCACAAACTTTTCCGACATTACACCAAAAACAAATTGTTCTTTTGAAAAATATATTTTAATTTAAGGAGATCTTCACTTTAGATATTTTAAGGTTTGAGAGTTTTACGTGTTTTAAAGTGCACTCTACATAAATATTTGTCTTTAATTATGCAATACAGTAAGAATGACAATATGACAAAACCGATTATAGCAAGCACATACTCGAGTGTAGAAAGAATAGGAATAAAAGACTTAATAAATCGAGGAAATCGAGCAAACCATTCACCAACTATGTTTATAACATCCTCATTGGTATACATGTTTATACAGAAAACATCAAACAACGGAAAATATTAAAATTGTATATTACTTCTTAATGATTTCCAATTCATTTTTAACATGAAAAATCGCACGAAACGTATTTTAAATTGCATTGTATTTTGGACAGAAACTTTTATTTTATGTTTTGACTTGTTGTGACAGTATTTAACCATAGATTATTGTAGAGTTTTCTTCCTCGGAAAAGGGATACAAGTAAGTGTTATCGCATGGAATAAGTAAGTAATATTTTATCACTATAGTCAGCGCGGGATTAGTTGGCCGCGCTTTGGGTGGGGATGGGGGTGAGGGCGGCGGGGTTGCCTATTGTTCGCAACCCACGTACTGAGTAACGACACAGCGCCACCGCCCCTCCGTCCCACCGCTCACATACCTAAGGCGCGGCCAACTAACTAGTTGGCCGCGCCTTAGGTATGTAACTGGGAACTCCCAGGGGGCAGGGGGATTGAAGCACAATCTGTTACTAGATTGCCATCAACACGCTTAGAAGAAGAGTTATTCAAATACCTACATACTCAGCGCTCGGGAAAGGGGACATAAAACACCAACACCGATTCCTCGCGCCCCCGAAAAGACCAAGCCGAGTGGTGTCAAGGCAGAAAAAATCCGCTGGATACGGGAAGCACCAACCCGTTGAAGTGGCGGTGCTTGGCGGAGGCTTATGTCCAGCAGTGGAACGTCTTTCGGCTGAAATGATGATGATGATAGTGGTAAATAAGTCTTAGAGCTTCATCATAATTCGCACGTAAACGGCCGTATTCATAGACTACCATTTCAAGTAAATACACATTACGGAGTGACGGTTCAGTGTCACGGAGTTCCGGTAAGCATTGTTAGTCCGACAGAGATTTATTGGCCGACCCCAGGCCGGGGCATTCGGAAATCATCCGACATTTAGTGCTAAATGCGTAGCAATATCTTAGCGTGGCGGGTTTTTTGTCAGCGTTGTTTTGTGTCGCGACAGCATTTACAGGGTTCTATTTTTCACGCGTAGGTATTACATATATCTTTTTATGTGGGATTCTTTATACAGTATTTTATCTTACGAAGCGATGCGTGCTTTACTTGTGGCAACCGAGACAGTGTACAAACACGCTTTGAATATGTATGTGATCTTTTTCTATTCACAGTCGGTTTTTTTATGTACTAATTTACAGTCTGGGTAACTATAGTTATCTGGTTCCATGAATAGGATTTTTTTTCACACGATAATGATGATGAATTTAAATCTTTTTCTTGATCTTGTGATCCGAAAAGCATTTTTGAAGTGAAAACTTCTTTAGGCGCGTTAGGTATTTGTTGAGATGGGAAAAACTATTGACGTCGCGCCACTGTCACCGTAACCGACACCGTTTCGGATGTGTTCGGCTAACCTCGGGATGTACTCGGTTTTAATGTATATCCGATATGTCAGTGAGTGGTGGCAAAGTATTCTGTTTGTTTTTTTTTCACTTCTGTCGGCACACCCGGAGTGCCACTTTTTTTTCCGGGGGAAACCTTGAAAAGGCGTCCGGGCTTTGGGGATATAATCAGGGAGTGTAGGATTTTAGCTCACTTAAATCCAGGTGTTCACCATCAGCACATAGAACAGCACCATTACCTCTCAAAAGATCGATCCGAAACCCCCTCTGTTCAACGCCTGTTAGAGGACATCACTGGGGAGACTGTAAAGACGTCTCCCAAATAACTAACTGTGCAAGTGTGCGACGCAGCACGTGACCACTATGCGCTGTCTTCCCTGAGGTCACTCAACGGGCGGACAAATCTTAGCGTTCGCACACACGCAGACTTTTTGTGCGTGTCTATTGATGTCTGCATTTCCTTAACAATAATTCTAGTGAACCATCTGGAAATTCCGTAAATTCAATTGTTCATCTTAAGCCCCCAGAAATCATTATTTGAACTGAAAAGTTTACATCTCCCAGACAGTCCCAGACTTCCTGCTATCGAAGAGTTTGTACAGATATATTTTGAGGTTCGAAATACTCGTGATTTCGTGCAATAAATCTCAGAAACGAACGAGTTTGAAAACTCATTACACGGTTTCGGCAACTCAAATGTTACGATCGGGAAGAAAATTTATTAACATTTGCCAAGAAACAATTCCTTTCACTGTGTTTTAAGCTATAATTTGTAGCAAATCGCTAATACTTGCCTGATATATATTGGAACATGATTGGAGCTAGAGGGGCCCGTGGCTAAATAATAACAGCCGCACAGGTCGATAGATCAGGTTAAACTACGCTTCCCGCGGTTGGTCTGTGGATGGGTGATCATCTTTACATACCGTGACCCCTCCGTGTCTCGGAAAGCACGTTAAGCCGTTGGTCCCGGCTGTCATTCATGGATCTTTGACAGTCGTTACGGGTAGTCAGAAGTAATTCAAAACCCCTTGGTAAGACTGGTTTTCAGACTTTCGGGCTTCTGATGACCCGTAACGACTGTCAAAGATCCACGAATGACAGCATCTGTATCAACAATGAGGGCAATTATTGTGCCGTGCATGCGGCAAAGCGGAGAAAATGATGCCCATCCGTTATTTCTAAAAACTTTTCTCACAAACAGCTATTTAAGGCAATAAACTTAGAATGTTTAAAGGTCAACAGATGTTAAATACAAACAAAACTTGACGTCTATTATTTAGTTAACAATACAGTATATTTTGTAGATAATGTTAATTTTATTAAAATATTATACAAAACATTCCTGGCGAACTAAAATGGAATATTATTATAAATACCACTATTTTGGTAACGTTCGATAAGTTTACGCAACTGGTTTTTTCACTTAACCAAAAAAAGCAAAATAATAATTATAACATCACCTTGTTTCGCGGAAGGGTTGTGCAGAAGTTTACCTATACTACACCCACATTTTGACATTTAGGTTGAAGTTCCATGCAATAGGGGGCGAGCAACTATTGACTCAACAATGAGTATCTTCGCAGAACTATTGACTCAACAATGAGTGTCCTTGAAGATTTATTTAGTCAACAATGAGTGTCTTTGCAGAACTATTGACTCAACAATGAGTGTCCTTGTCGAACTATTAAATCAACAATGAGTGTCTTCGCAGAACTATTGTCTCAACATTGAGTGTCCTTGTAGAACTATTGACTCAACAATGAGTGCATACTATTTCTTTCATAAAATTTGTCATATTATATTTTCGACAGTTCAACACCTGGAAGCTCAGCCTGGAAGTATAATTGATAGCGAATTTCTTGACCGTACTTCTCCATAGGTACCTACTACGCTTTGGAATGAGCAACTACATAGCTTCAGCTTTCTGACTGACCGACCCCTTGACAATTCAAAAGTGCCTATAATTGGTTTACGTGAAATAAATGTTTTCACTTTCAAGTCCTTGTTTTCCGAAATGAATGAACCGATGTTAATGAAACTTCATGTGATAAGTAGGATACAAAGCTCTAAAAAGTTACTTAAGAACATTTTCGAAAAATAGTGTTGCAGCCAAATTAGACAGATTTTAAATTTTCCATAGAAACTGAGATTTCCAGTTATCTTTTTTTAAATAAAACATTTCGAAAATGTTTTTATTAACTTTTTAGAACTTTGTATCCTGCTTATGCGTATGAAGTTTCATTAAACTCGGTACATTAATTTCGAAAAACAAGGGCTTGAAAGTTTGTATGAAATGCCGTACGGCGTAAACGCTCGCTCTTAAGTTAGAAATAATATTTATCGCACGATGTTAAGAATAACAACATTTTTACCTCTAAATACACCTCATCTTTTCATATGCAAATACTTCTATTATGAAGAGGATACCAGGGGTACGGAACTGAAGTAGAAAAGTTGGTCTCTTTGCGCGTTGGTACACAGAAAAGTTTATTTTATTGTCCCGCATAAAATAAGCTGCCAGTATTATAAAACAAAGGACTTGTCTGTCTGAAAACTTGATGTTTTCTTTGAAAAAGTTTTTGCTTTATTCGGTTTATGTGCATATATTATATTGTACCTGAGTTGGGTGTTTTATTAGGTAAGTGTTATCATGTCGTAGCCAGATCGTAGAATTTACTTAAGATTAACGCGGTCATGGCACACAGACAGACGAAAAGCGACTTTAACCCCTTACTTATAAACGTATTACATTAAATGAATAGTTACACACCGATTTCTCTTATTACGCCACGCCGCCAGTTATTCGTTTGATGATTCGGGACGCCAGCACCAGGTGGCGCTTGACAGAGTCTAGCCTGAGTTCGTGGGAGGCAACGAGAGCGCTACAGAGCGAGTGGAGCCTGGAGCAGCTTCTTGACCCTTGGACATCGTACGGACAACATGTGTTCAGATACTGTCTCGCGTTTCGTATCTATTTGTGTCGCGTAAAATTATAATCTGATTTGAACTGCAAACCGTTTTTCTATTGCGCAATAACCAACAGTACCCATAGTACGCCCACAGTAATTAAAATATACCTGATAATAACGAGAGAGACGTACCTTCTCCGTCATAATAGATGATGTAGTGTGCTGGGTAGTCGAATTATTTTACATGATTCTCTTAAATAAGCTCAGCTTTTGAGCTCTTAAGGGGGAAGCGCCAGAGCAGCCCGATAAATTCAAATTTTCTTACGTTTTTTGTAATTTGCAGGTCAGTTTGGATGTTTGTTGCCCTATCACGCAAAAACGACTGAGCGGATGTGAATGAAATTTTGCACACATATAGTTTATAGCCTGGATTAACACATAGGATACATTTTATCCCGTAGTACGTTTGCGTGGGATAATTTCCGACACACACGCGAGCGAAGCCACTGGTACAAGCTAATGTTTATGTATGTGCCAAAAAAGTTTTTTCTACTGTACGTTTCCAGTCTGAAACCATTACTGTAATGAAAATTGGAGATCGAAAACTCTTGCTTGCTTTTTTGTCCAAATGTATGTGTGTGTAAACTGATGACCAAACCCGCATCAAAATTCATTGTTTTAAAAAGAACTAAGCGCACACAGACAAATACGCATAGTAATTTTATTGTATACTATTTTATGTACTGGCCAAGTAGTTGAGGCCTCGCCTCTCATACACGAGTTGAGGGTTCAAGTCCGTGCAAGTACCAATGTAACTTTTTGTTCATATGTCAAATTTGTTCAATCAAATTAGAACCTTATAATTTAGCGATAAAGTTGAAAATCTGTTAAAGAAATTTGACAGATTGTAGTAGCTTGATTTGTTGGCATCTGTACTTTCTAAGTTTATCTTACATATAAATGACACGGCTGAAGCAAAAACACTTACTCCCTTTCTAATAAACGTTGTAAAGCGTCTGTTTAGTTACACAATGCTTGGTCTTCTTCTTTCGAAAGTCAAATTACTGACGACCGAAAGAGAGAAATCTGTGTGTAACTATTCATCTGATATAGTACGTTGGGTACGTATCAAAATCCCGAATTTTAAAAGACCGAATATTATAATACCGATGGACAAAATCCCGAAAATTGAAACGCCGAAAGTTTAAAAACCCGATGTTTAAAATCCCGAAGTTCAAAATCCCGAAATTGCCAACGTTTCCGAGAAAAACGATTTTTTATAAACCTAACCTCAAAACACTTAAAAGTTGCCTAAAAAGCGTAGTCGGAGGTTAGGTTCATCATAGGGATCAACTTTCTCAAGAAAGAGCGTCGACTCGGCTCCGTCGACATAGGATACGACGACATAGGACAAGTCGTGTGTGCACCGCGCTCTGAGGCGGACGTTTCGACACGGTTCATAATATTATTATTATCGAATAGCGCGGCGCAAGCCGACACTCGTAATTTTGTTGCCATGAGTGATAAACTTGTGGCAAATGAGCTGCTGGCGTTCCTGCAGCAGAAACTGGATGTGATGGACGAGGTGTCCGCTATCCAGATCTGTGTAACGAACTTCAGTGAGGACGACATTGCTGCTGCGAAGCTGCTGCTGTTCCGGTCGCTAAATAAAATCGACCAGATGGTGTCTCGTCGGCGCGACGGGACAAAGAAAAGTGTGCAAGACATCATCACGCTTCTGAAGGCTACCGACCCTGACGACGTGCCGACGTTTGTGGCGAGGGATCTGAACAAGTTACCTCCAGTCACATTCGACCACGTCGACGTTACGAGCCTGTTGAAAGACATTGTGCTTTTGAAGGCTAGTCTAGCTGATGTGCAGAGGAAGTTGGAGACATCCCAGAACACCGTCGCAGACCTGCGCACAGAACTCGATGAGTTGCGCAACTCTGTGTCGTTAATTGGGTCACCGGCGCGCGTAAGCAATGTAATTACGCGCCGAGGTGTCGGCTGCCCAGACACATCGGTCATGAGTTTGCGTCAGCAGTTTTGTCGCCGGCGCCGATTGCTGAGTCTGCGTTGCGCGCTGCAAGCGTGCCTCATAGCCCCGCTCCCGTCCCCGCTGCTCCTCCCCGCAGCGCTGCCCAATCGATGCGACCATCTGACCCGTTGGTCACTGTGAGCACCCCCACTGCTCCCCCCATAGAACCCGTGCCTATAAAGGAAACGGGCCGGGCTGATGATGACGGCTTCGTGACGGTGCTAAGGAGGAAGCGCCGACAGAGTAGCTGTAAGAACCGCTGCGGCAAGGCTCCTACGGAGCCCAACGATAAACTGCGTGCTGCGAAGCCGAATACTCCGGTGTATATTTTCCATCTCCACTACACCACTGACGCGGAAGACATCGTGACGTACGTGCGCCAAAGGTTGAAGTACGCGCCAAGGGTGCAGCTGCTGGAGTCGCATCGCAACGTCAACTTTAAGGCGTTTGTGGTGCGCATACCAACATGTTTCCTGCACCTGGTGATGGAACAAAGCTTTTGGCCGCAGGGTGTGGTATTCCGCCGCTTTCGCGGACAAGTGCCACCGGAACGCACAAAGACTTAGTGCAACTATAGTGATACTAACATAGTTATTAAGTTTTATTTACTAACAAAATTGTTACTATATTATTATGTATACTTAGGTTAAGGTTATCTATGGGTCTTTGTTACCTGAAAATAAATGATTTATTATTATTATTATAGGATGCAAGAGCGAAAATTCCGTCGCCGTCCAGCGGGGGGCTCCGCCGTCTATGTCGACGGAGCCCCGCCTGTGTAAAGGGTTTAAAGTAACCTAACAAAACCGAACCTCGGGGTGCCCTTCGCTCGCTCTTGCATCCTACGACGCCTATTGCGTTTTGGATTTCATCCATCGGTATTTCGTCTACTCGGGATTTCGTCCTTTCGGGCATTTTAACACCGGTATTTTGTCTTTCGATATAACGACTATCGGCATTTAAAACTTTCGGTATTTTTAATTTCAGTGTTTTGGATGTCGGTATTTCAATCATCGGTATTATGAACTTTCGGGATTTTGATACGTACCCAGTACGTTTATTATAGTCTGCCCGGAACTAGTTGGCCGCGCCTTAGGTATGTGAGTGGTGGGACGGAGGGGCGGGGGCGCTGTGTCATCATCATTACTCAGTACGTGCGTTGCGATTTTGCGAACTCTAGGCAACCCCGCCGCGCTCACCCCTGTCCCCACCTAAGGCGCGGCCAACTAGTTCCGCGCGGACTATAGTACCCTAGGGGATTACAGTTTATCTAAGTCTGAAATCGCCAACCCATCTTGAGCAAGCGTGGTGCTCAATGCTCGTACCTTCTCTATATACATATATGAGAAGAGTCTTTTGCCCTGCAGTTAATAATAGGCTGGTATTATTTTATATGCATACAGGAAAAAAAATAAGCACCCAAATTGTAGGTAACCATGAATACGTTACAGATAGTCTTTGTCGGTTATCGTCGCCTTAGAGTGAAAACCTCGGGAATGCAATAACTCGCCAGCATTTTGTGCATTTCGGACAATCCTATAGTATCGAACAGTTCTGGATATAAAAGCGGGTTAAATTTCCATATCTATACATATAATAAATCTGTAGACGAGGCGTTTCTGTACATTGAAAATAAAAAAATAAAAAATAGTTGGGCTGTTATAGGATAACCAACAGATGCCATTTCTTCAATTTTTGGAATTTTTGTCTGTTTGTCTGTTTGTCTGTTTGGATGTGACAGATTTTGAACAGGCTCAACGTAAAAAGTACCAAACCAATATGGTTCATATTTATACTCAAATATAGTGTAGAACTCGGAGCAGTGATTAGTCTTTGTTTCATCGCAATCGCTTCAGTCTATCAAAAGATATAATCAATTTAAAGCATTCTATAACAATTTTTATTGCAATAAGTGGAAACATGTAACGACATCTATTGGCGCGATATAGTACTAACGAAATCATATTGTTATCTTTAAAACATTATTATGTGTTTAATCACGTCGTAAAGGCTTGCCTTTATGACGAAATAATTCTGATCCTTATGTCTGTGTTATTTAAAAAAAAAAAATAATGATAATGTTTAAATAAATAATATAAACATATATAATAAAATCGTATATAATAAAATCGTAGGAAAGGCAAAACTGTACATAGAATATATAAAAAAAATACTTGGGGCGTGATCTACAATCGATATCGAAGCCAAAAATATAGTTTTTAGAATTTTTGTCTGTTTGTCTGTATATATGTCCGGGCTAAACTCAAAAAGTACTGCATGGATTTACTTCAAATTTTGCAAGAATATTACTAAGAGGTCGGGTCAACATATAGGCTACATATTATCACGCTATCACCTACGGGGGAGGAGTTGTGAATCTTTATTTTTCTTACGCATTCTGTGACAGCGTGTAATCTAACGACGCATATTTAAATGTTGTTTTTGAGTAAGTCATGCTATTATCTAGCTTTACACTATTAAAACTTTTACGCCATTTAAGTAACTTGGGCACAGAAACATAGTTTAATGAATGTTAGTAGTATAAGACAATTTTGAAGCAGCGCCATCTATGAGATTTCATAAAAATCAAATCAAGTTACATGTCAACACTTTTTGGAAATTAATAATTTAAATTTGATCATGTTGGTGAGGTTAGTAGTTAGTTATTCTTAAAATTCATAGATGGTAATGTGCATTTTCTTCAAGTTGTATCGTATAGTTCGTTTTGACAAATTCAAGTTCCAACAAAACCCTCAAAATCTTGAGCAGAGTTGAGGAAGACAATTTAAAAAAAATGCGGTGTTAAGTATTACAAAAAAGTTATGTTCATTGATGATGATCATTTCTTCATCAATTTCATGTTGTTAGTACAAAATAAACATTGACTGTTAATACTTTTGTTCAGTATTTATCTGTGTGATTATTGCTTGATTGCGTGATTATTGATTATTGCTTTCATGACGTATACCTAATTATAAACTTCAATTATACCGTGCATCCGAATAATGGCGAATGCGATTTTCTGCGGTTGTTACTTCACACTGTCCGAGGCAAAGTCTTTCGCCTTTCTGAGGACATTTGATGGCGTGGAGTTTCCCACTTACCGCGCAGCCTGCGTAGCACGTCACCTTCTCGACGGTGACCAAAATTGGGCTGACACCCTCGCGGAGGCGAGCGTCAGTGACAGTCCCAGCCGCATGCGTCATCTGTTTGCCGTCATCTTGGTGTTTTGTGGAGTCGCGAACCCGGTAGCTTTGTGGGAGAGGTATCGCCATCATCTGTCTGAAGATTTTCTACGAGCTTTGAGGCGTGCTACTGGAGACGAAGTCGGAGACGGCGAAATGACCACCATACGAAATGACCATGTCGCTTTGTTCTCTTCAGAGCAAAAACAAATTTATGACACCGTCCTTGAAAGCGTTTGGCAAAACCAGGGTAAAATGTTTTTCTTGGATGCTCCTGGTGGTACAGGAAAAACATTTGTTACCACTGGCATACTTGCAGAGGTCAGGAGGCAAGGCAAAATTGCTATTGCTGTAGCGTCGTCGGGAATCGCTGCCACACTGCTTCCGGGTCTGCAAGACAGCACATGCCATGTTTAAAATTCCCATCGATTTAGAGAGCGCCGAAACGCCTGTTTGTGGTGTGTCACGTAACAGCGATAAGGGACACGTGCTCAAGGATTGCTCTCTGATCGTATGGGATGAGTGTACGATGGCCGAGGATCGAGGGCTGACGAGGTGAATGCTTCGTTGAAACGATCTTCGTTGTGAGAGCTCGGCTTGGTGGCAATGCACGCGCTCAAGAATTCTCCGATGTCCTTCTAAGTCTTGGCGAAGGCACTCTACCAGAAGAGAGAGGTAGACAGGTGGTGCTTCCAGAGTCTCTCGGTAGAGTGGTTTCCAGCTTAGAAGAACTCATTCGCTGTGTGTACGGGGACATTCAGTCGTATACCGCACCAGCAGAATTCTTGGGTGTGTGAGCGGGCCATTTTGACGCCCAAAAATGATCAGGCTGCAGCAATTAACGAATGCATTCTCTCGGAAATTGAGGGGAATGAAGTGGTCTACACCTCGATAAACACTGTTGTCAAGCAAGATGACGCCACACATTATCCCGTGGAATTTCTGAACTCCCTGTCAGCAAGTGGACTTCCAGCGCATTCAAGCTGAAGCGGTGTCCCGGTTATGCTTCTTCGGAACCTATCTCCTCCGAAGTTGTGTAACGGGACCCGCCTTAAAGTCATCTCGCTCCACAGACACACCATTGAGGCGGAAATTCTTACGAGTTGTGGCGTCGGCGAGGCAGTATTTATACCACGCATTCCCCTCATACCTCATAACTTCCCGTTCCAGTTCAAGCGCGTACAGCTCCACGTGAGTGTTTGCTTCGCGATGACCATCAATAAGTCGCAGGGGCAGACACTGAGGGCAGTGGGTGTCGACGTCAGGACGAGTTGCTTCTCACACGGGCAACTGTACGTCGTCGCTTGCTCCCGCGTCATCACACATTTTGGCTCCTGGCAGCATAACTACCAACGTAGTTTATAGGGAAGTGTTGTAAGGTATATATGATACCTTTGAACGTATTTTTACTCTTTTGTGTCCTAGAATGTATTCCTGCATTATTTTCTCTATTTCCTTCAGTCACCTCTTATGACTGAACTCAGCAGGATTCCCATATATCTCTTTTCACTTGCTTCGCTTGCAAAAAAAAACTTAACTTTTAATGCTATTTTAAAAGTTGTTTACTTTATAATGCTATAGCGACACTGGCATCTTAGGTGTTTTTGGTGCTGTAGAGCCTTCACGCAGACGACGTCGCGGGCAGCAGCTAGTTAATTAATAAGAATACAGAACCTCCTTTTTTGAAGTCGATTAAAAAAACATAAAAGACACTACAATAATTTTACAGCACGCAGTTCTTTCTTCCTCCTAAAAAGTTACTTCTTTTACACTTACCTATATGGTTTTCACTCTAAGGCGTCGATTATAGATAAAATATTAGTTTTTCCTTAAAACATGAACGCGTAGGTATTGATTGCACTTTTATATGAAACAACTTTTCTTTTTGATATGGGAAAAAACCAGTCACCATGTTTATAAGACGATTAAAAAAATACCCGCTTCGAATGTGTTCGGCTGTCCTCGGGATGTACTCGGTTTTAATGTTTATCCGATATGTCAGTGAGTAATGGCAAAGTATTCCGTTTGTGTTTTGTTTTCACTTTTGTCGGTACTCCCGGAGTTTTTGTTTATAATATAATCGACGAACATTTTCTACGCTACGTCTAATGCTGAATTCATGGTTACAGCTTGCGCACTGATATTTTTTTTTTTCCTGTATAATATAAGATTCACTAGACACGTATAATAATAAAAAGCTTACACATAACAAGAGAACACAATTACAAGGCAGGTTGTGCCTCAAAAGACAACTCCAGGTACAAGTTACAACCGGGGCGGTAAATTATTCATTCTCGCCGTGTTATCCGGCGGACTCCCCGGTTATCCGGGCCGTGTCCGCTGTGAGGCCGGTTGACTGATGTTTTCCGGACCGTTCTACTTAATTGTGGCCTGTGAAATTTGTCCGTTCGAAATGCGGTGAACTTGTAATACAATTTTTTTAGGAATCTAATGATTTCTTTTTGTTTTGTTTTTATTAGTAACTGGACGTTGTCTGCGATCCAGGATGAAAAGTAGCCTATTAGTATTAAGTTCCACAGGTCATGGTCTACCTATCTGCGAAATTTTACCCAAATCCGTTCAGCCGTTTTAGCGTGAAAGCGTAACAAACAAATAAACTTTACTTTATCCATCGTTCATCGTATTTTTTTATCGTTCGTTTCATTACTTGTCGTTTTTTTTTCCAGGAGTACCGGCAGAAGTGAAAACAAAACGCAAACAGAATACTTTGCCATCACTCACTGACATATAGGATATACATCAAAACCGATTACCTATATCGCGAGGACAGCTGAACAAATCCGAAGCGGTGTCGGTAGCAGTAACAGTGGCGCGAGTTCAATAGTTTTTTCCCATCTCAAAAATTGCCCAACGCTCCTAAAGAGGTTTTCATTTCAAAATTAAAAAAACCCTGACTGCAACTAAAAAGTTCAACACACTTTCATGCAGCTGGTGGCAGTAATTTTAGTTCAATCTCAGATTATATGCTCAGACTGTCTGAAAAGTGCTCCTTTCACAAGTTTCACAGTTATTTTGATTTCCGAACTCTTTCCGGCGAATCCATAATTGAGCTCCGCGCCGCGTACATACAGTGTGAGTCTTCATAATGTGCACAAATCGAAATGCTTATTAAACTAAGCTTAATTTTATCGACGGAAAAAATATTTGAAAAAATAAAAAAATATAAGTACCACCGTTTTTCTATAACTTTTTTTTCTGATAACCTCTTCTATAGTAGATATCATAAATGTCTTTGATTGTCATCATCTGCCTAGCCTTTTCCAAACTATGTTGGGCTCGGCTTCCAGTCTCATCGAGTATTTTACATGAAGCGACTGGCTATCTGACCTCCACAACATAACCCAGTTACTGGGTAATACGATACTTACCTTACCTTGGTAAGACTTTCGGGCTTCTGACGGCCCGTATCGACTACCAAAGATCCACAAGTGGCAGCCAGGACCAACGGCTTAACGTTTTCCGAGACACGGAGGAGTTCTTGATATGTAAAGATGGTCACCCATCCACGAACCAACCGCGGCAAGCGTAGCTTAACCTGATCGATCAACCCGTGTAGCTATTATTACTTAACCACAAGCCCATATAAATCCTTAGCATTACCTAATCCTTTAAAGTGACCTCTCGCGTCCGACCCTGGTGCAAGCCATGGTCCGGGGCGAGAGGGAGTGGGAGGCAGTCACCTCCTTCTGCGAAGCAGTCATGCTAGCGAAGGAGGTGGCGGGACGGCTCAGGGAGAGAGCCTCCCGCCCCAGCCGCCGCGGGAGACGTTCCGGGTGTCGGGAGCCGCGCGACGACTCCCGGCCACCGTAGGCGCGGGCCTGCGGGCGGAGAGTAATGGGTAGCTCACCGTCCGATCAGGACCAGGCCCGTGACGGACGGCGCGTACGTGTTCCACGCGCACCTCATAGATGTCAGCATCGAGGGCCGAAGCCTGCCGGGTCAGCGGTATTGTTCGAAAGGGTTACCGCTGGCCCGGAACATAAAGGGCTAAGGAAGGAACACGGGTGGGTTTTAGTCAGTAAGAGTCTGACACTCCCTTCCGCTCCACCCAGAGCGGGAGGGGTCATTTGATGATTTCAAATCCGCAAAAAAAAAAAAAGCCCCTATAAATCTCATTGATCGTAATGCTATATGAGAACCTCCTCCTTTTTGAAGTCGGTTAAAAATGAAAATGAAAGACAAAAAATTATCTACACAAATCTTGTTGGTGATCGACTTTATAAAACTTAACATACATTTTCGCAAGTTCAATTACTCGTCCATGACAAGACCCAACAATTGTACGATTTTCAAAAATAAATCGACGAAAGAGGTGTACAGCATGTAAGCAGCCATCGCCCAGTCATCCTCACTCATTTCAACGGCTCTGCCGCCAAGTATCATCTGCAGTTGCATTACGAGCATCTAAAAAAAATATCGGGTATTAGAGCAAGACAACTAACTTACAAGTAGTTTTTGTTCCGTGTCTGGCTGTTTGTGTATGTGAGTTTAAATGTTTGTAAACGCACCCACAATACAGTAAAAATTCCTAGTGTCGGGCAATGTATAAAAAAAAACTGTCCTATTACTATGTAGGTCCAATGGAGAAAGTTTTTCAGCTTTGAAAGTTGTTGTGCTATGCATAGATTCTGCTTTCAATTATAGGCAGTATAAAAACAAGGAATTCCAAAAAGTACTCACAATAACATTGAGGATTGTTCCAACGATGAGTATACCCAAGTGCAGAGGTGTATACCTGATATCCGTGGTTAAATACATGATGCACACTAGGAGGACCAGCGCACTGAATGCTACGGAGATTGCAATGATATACAATAGGAACTTTGTGAAATCAAACTGTTGGAAAAAAAGAAAAAATAATGAGCACCAGTAAGCAAATGTACTTAAAGTGGAGGGTAGATTTCTAGGCAAAGTGGGAGAGTCAAGAAATAAAAACAATGTGGTCAGCGCCCTTTGCTCTACGCTGGCGTATGGGCAACTTTAGAATTGACAGAAACATGATCATATTTACGCAGATTGAAAACTAATCAAATGCAGCTATTGAGAAGATGGTCAAGTTCGTCAAGGAGATCTGCATTCAGGTCATAGGTCAATCGGTCCAGCCGTTCTCAACTTTTAACAGCATTTAATTTTTACCGACTTCAAAAAAGGAGGTTATCAATTCGACTCGGTATGTATGTAATATAATTGAAATGTAATTTTATTGCATTATATTCACATATGACAATGTAAAGGGCTTCCAAACAAATATACAAAATTTTATAGACGTATGTATGTATGTATGTTTGTCCACGCATTTCTCCGCAACTATTAATCGGATCGTGACTATTTTTGTATATTGGCTTACATTTACTTCAACTTAGGGAACAGTGCAAGTTTCATCAAAATCGATTCAGTAATTTTCAAGATATGGACTAATACGTGTAAGTGTGACGGCCCGGCTTAATTGATACGAGCTACGGGTGTAGTGTCAAAGGGAAAACATCTCAAAACCTTGGTCAAATTCTAGTGCAATATTTAAAACAAAACTTTTAAGTACCTACTTATCACAAGCAAATATTCCAGTTTTTACTTAAAACTAAAAATTACAAAATAAAAAAGTAATAAAAAAAAAATAAACCGACTTCAAAAAGAAATGAACTCAAAATTAAGAAATAACTTTAATTTCGGAAGTCGGTGGCAAAAAACTAAAACTAAAAAAATACATAATTATCCCAAGACACCGAAATTAAAATGATTTCTTAATTTTGAGTTCATTTCTTTTTGAAGTCGGTTTAATTTTTTTAAATTACTTTTTTTTATTATGAAGATTCTAAGCGAACGTTCTGACACGCGGTAGCTCGCGGTAACGTCTGAACGATTAACAAGTAACAAAGGCCTCAAAAAAAAAAAACAATATGAAGATACTCATGTAGCTTAATCGTCATCGACCGCCATTTATCATCATCATAATCATGCGCTGTCAATAGTGTTAATCCCTAGCGTAGACAGAGTAAACTATGGACTGCTGCATATAAATATGAAATAAAAGAAAGAAAGATGTGCACAACAAGTTTGAATGAAATAATAATAAAAACTACACCGCGATTAAACGGAAAATAAGATCTTTTTTGTGCATAATTCATTAATAGTACATTTGCACAACTGTGAAAATGGTAATGTGCAGTGTAATAAGCTGTAAAAATGATAGTATCATGAAGATTGCCGGAATTTTTTGTCCCTTTCGGTGACACGGATACCATGAGTCTATAGATTACTCCTACGATCCCCAGCATCACGTGGAATGACAGCTAACCTCACCCAAGTTTTCACGGTATTTTTTTTCTAGAAGCTAGCTCGGCAGGTTAAATGACAGTTCACTTCAAGCTCGCTTCACATACTTTTCTCAGTGAGATTTTTACAGAATAGATCTGGCGGTCTAGCGCACATTACAACTGTGAAATTCTGACGTTATTAAACTAATTTCCTAAACCTGAATTTTTCATAACTGGTATGCAGGGCTTATGCGTCCCAACTCTCTTTCCACTTCTCTCTGCTTAATGCTGCTAGGGACCAGTTCTTGTTGAAGGAGATTTATTATAAGTCGGTGGTTTTTAATTAATACGCTTTTATTAGGTCGACCTGTATGTAACTAACTATGTAATGGAATCTAAGGTAACTAATTTAACCATCTTCCAGGGGTCGTCGCGTAATGAAAATTGGCAACTGTATCTAGTTCTAATGACAATACAATAATATGGTACTGTCGAACTGATCTGATGATGGAGCCGGAAGATATGAACTGGAACTTCATGATGGAAAATCGTATCATAGCTGTTTTGGATTTCTTAGAAAAGTCTTGTAATGAACTTTGACCACGATTAGTTTTTTGTTTTTACGTGCAAAGCGTGTTTTTGTGTTTTTTAAACTATTAATTTATTTGTACTATACTTACACTAGTGAAGGCCAAAAGCAAGCACACTATAAGCGTGATCGACGTTGCGACCAATGCAAAAAAGATGATATCCGTTCTGTATGAAGCTGTTATGTACGCTGTAATCAGGGACATGAAAATTACCTAAAAACAAGAGAAGATTTATTAATGAGCATTAATATATCGACGCAAGAAAGCAATCTTGTCGAATCTCGAAAAGTTGAACTTTACACCAGAGCCAAAAAACTATTTCAAAAATTCATAACTCGTAAACTAGCTGAATCAGAGTGGTCATTTTTGGAACACTTATTTCTTATAATGAAATTGATCAGATGCTAATAATGATAGCATTCTAAAGTTAGTCTAACATGCATTTTATATTAGTTACAGCAATTGGTGTTTCGCGTTAAAGTCCCCCATGATAACGGTAAAGTGAGTTTTAGAGCCATGCATGGCTCTGGAAATATCCTCATACATGGTCATCGTCGGGGCGTGACGAGGTCGGGGCGTAAACCTTACGACCTTCAGTGAATACCTTTCGGATATTCTGAGTATAAGGTACGCCACCCTGGTCGACACACTCTCGATCTTCACCACGTTGCTTACAAGGGACTTATGGACGATAAACACTTATTTAGCGTAATTATAATTTTGTGCAAATTTAAACTCTATTGTTAATGATATATGGATAATATTTATTATAAAATGGGTAGCATAAAACGTAGTAAGTCTAAAGCACATTCAAAATCCGAGCGATAGAATTGCAGTATCTCTAGCTGGCATAAAATACTCAGGCGGTGAAATTGCTGTATCTCAGTAGAACATTATTTTGTGACAAATAATACTGCTCTACGTGTTTCGTAGCATACAAACGAGGACTGTGTATCTTGACTGTGAAAAAAAATACTTATAGCGTTTTTGTTGTATCTATGTATAAATTAAAAATAGTTGATTTTATGGTATTTACAGCATTTTGAAGTCTCTTTTGTAAAAAAAAGTTTAGAAAAGTCAACGTCGTATCATAAAAAAAACATCGTAGGTAAACGTTGATCAGACCGTCTGACGCAGTAATTTTTTCTATAAAAAAAATTGCAATTGCAATAAAAAAAAAAACCATTCTTCGAGATACGACAAAATCGATTTCCAGCGTCGATATACACTGTTTACATTTTGATCGTTTTAATCCTTATAAGGGGTAATTGTACTCATCATTATAAACAACTTTTACTATGGGACCAAGCTTGAAATAGTGAAAAAAAAATCAGCTGATCCATACATTTATGTTAGCATGACTAGACGTAAGAGTAAAACGATCAAAATGTAAGGGTGTATACATACAGTTATGGAGCAAAGCAATGGTCGCCCCAACTTACGAGTTTGTAGGTCGTGGTTTCGAACTCAGACAGGTGTTTCACTTTACGTAAATAATTTCACCACCACTACTCACAAAACGGTTAAGGAAATCATCGTGAGGAAACCGGTATAGCTTCGAATTGAAAATTCTAAGACATGGTGACATCTACCAAACACTGGGCCCGCGTGGTATATTTTTAGCCAACTCCCCTCGAAGAGAGGCAGCCTGCCTTTCACCAGTGGGAACATTATAGGCTGATTAAATGTGTTACAAGATATTTGAAAGGCTAATGAAAGCTTTCATCAGCAAAGATTACAACATCATTATCTGCTTAAGGGGCTTACATGACCTAAAACGCGGTCACTATCGGACTGCATAGAAAAGAAAGAGAAGCGCGATGACACAAAACTGGTAATTTATTGTAAAATATGAAGAAATTATCTATTTACAAAAACTATTTAATAATAAATAATCCATCACTGGATGCAGTATAAGATTAGCAATTTAAGGGCATATTTTTGATTATAATTAAAATTGTTAATGAAGGGATAAACTGCTTTTAAAGAAAATCAAGAGGTGTATTTGAAGATTTTTTTGATGCATTAATGTATGTTTAATTATGATTTGAGTTCCATCACTGTATAAAAATATGACTTGAAAATATCATAATTTTTTTTAGGGTCAAAATTATTTACGGTTTAAGAGATACACTGCTTTAAAAACCAACTTTTTGACCGTTTTCGAGGAATCTCCACCTTAACCTTTTCCCTACATTGTCGGAGTCGGCTTCCAGTCTAACCAGATCCAGCTGAATACCATATATTTTCAAATGGAGCATCTGCCTATCTGACCTCCTTAACGACTTGTTAAGACAGGTTGCCAGAATTTCGAGTTTTTTGACTAGTCAGTTAAAGATCTAGGAATAATCGACTGCTTAACGTGCTTTCCTAGGCACGGAGGGGTCTCGGCATGAAATGATTAGACATACAGAGATATTAAGCGAGGTACCTTATGTAAATGCAAAGGTGGAATGCAAAGAGCAAGTAACTAAACTGATCGAGCCTGATCCCAGCGCCCGGCCGATCGCCGGCAGTCTCTTCAGCGCGCCCTGGATAGCGATGCATCCCAGGCTTACAAAAATTTCATTTTTAGAAGACTCATTAATAAAACAAGCTCACGATGAATGAGTTAGGAGGGATAACAGAGAAAATAATTTCATCACCACTGCTCTCAAAACGGTGAAGGAAAACATCGTGAGGAAACCGGCATGTCCTAGAACCAAAAATTCGAAGACATGTGACAACCCGCACTGGGCTCGCGTGGTGGATTACAGCCCACTTCCTCTCGAAGAGAGGAGGCCTGTGTCCCAGCAGTGGGAACATTATAGGCTGATTGTACTACTACGGCGAGATATTCTCTCTTTGTCTCTATTCTTTTTCTTTTAATTTTATCTGCCCGCTGCCTCGGGTGATACGATATCCAGATTATTACTAAAATGTATAAAACTTGCGACCTTTAACTTACCGTTAACACTAATACTATGATATTGCAAGGTAGCACCCGCCCACATGTGCTACACATCATGATATAATTCATCATTAGCATTCCGCCTCTAAAATAAAAACGATATTATGTTATAACGATTCTGAAATTACTTGTTGGTACTTTTGTAGCGGTATCTACAACGCCACATGCGAACACTCAAAAGGCCAATTACACCAATTCTCCCTATCAGAGATGTTAACGGAAAGCGAGCCATAAGCAACAAGCAAAAAGCTCTAAGATTTGCTCATCACTTAAAAAATACCTTTCAGCCAAATGACAGGTCTATAGACAACCTGCAGTTCGCCAATATTCTGCAAGATCAAAGAATTAAGCTTATGACCCCAAAGGAAGTTGCAAGGGAAATTCAAAACATTGGCCTAAAAAAGTCACCAGGGTATGAACTTATTCCGGGAGAAGTCCTAAAACATCTCCCACGTAAAGCCATCGTTAAGCTTACTGGGCTCATCAATGCTGCATTTGTGTTAAAGCATGTTCCTGAGTCATGGAAAGTTGCTGAGGTGATTATGATTGCAAATCCCGGTAAACCACCTCACGAAGCATCATCATACAGGCCCATTTCCCTGTTGCTTATAATAGGTATAAAAACTGTTTGAAAATTTGTTTTTAAAACGCCTAAAAACGAGTGAAATCTGAACACAGACCAGCAGATCAGTTTGGTTTCAGAGAGAAACACTCAACAATAGACCAAGTACATAGAATTACCAACATCATTGAGAGAACGCTTGAAGATAAAAAAGTCTGCTCCCCGTATTTTTAGACGTGGCACAAGCTTTTGATAGAGTTTGGCATAAGGGTTTGATATACAAGCTAAGACTAATGCTGCCCAATGATTTTGCCGATATCCTGCAATCATACATTAGTACATTACAGATAGAAAGTTTCGAGTAAGGCACGAAGATGCCTTTTCCGAAATAAAGAAAGAGCACGTCAAAAAGAAAAGACAGGAACTAGAAATGCGATTTAAAAACATTTATTGGTTGATTGGACGGGATTCCTATCTATCGATACATAACGAAATTCTATTATATAAGCATGTCCTTATGCCAATATGGACATATGGCATCCAATTATGGGGCTGTACTAAGCCGACCAACATCAAAATTATACAAACATTCCAGAATAAGGTACCCAGGAGTATTGTTAATGCGCCCTGGTATATAAGAAATGACGACCTCCATCGTGACCTAAAAATGGAACCCGTCACCAAAATAATCCAAAAATTTGCTGAGGCCCATGAACACCGACTCCACCGACATGAACATTGAGGCAATTCAGCTGTTAGACCAAACAAATATAATGCGAAGACTAAAACGGACAAAACTTTTTGAGTTAGTTTAGTGTAGAAATAATAGTGCTAATGACACACATAATAACACATGAACAAAGTGTGTATATCATCATATCAGACTATATGAAAGTGGAACAGACTTGTGTAAAGTACAATAAACACTATTCTAAGTTTTATAATAATTATCACGTAAAAAATTAAGTTAGATTAAGATTGCTTATTAGTCTTGTAGGCTAGATTGGAATTAATTATTAAGAACCTGGTTCTTTTTAATAAAGGATTAAAAAAAATAAGAATAATTATAGCCTCGCCAATGAAAATTTAAAAACATATGATGTTACGGAACCCTCGGTGCGCGAGTCCTTGCCCGGTTTTTTTATACTTACATTCCAATAACCAAAAAAAACTTTGCGTCATCCATGAAATATTCCCGCAAATCATCTCTGTAAATAAAATCATTATTGTAGAAATGAGCATAAATTATGAGATCAATACTGCTATTAAGCTAAAAACAGATTCTTGATAATACAGAAAAAGAAGCTTTAACAAATTGTATGACTTCTCAAAACAGTTATTACTTACTAGCTTCTGCCCGCGGCTGCGTCCGCGTATTTTAACATAAAACATATTCTTTGGCAATCGGCAATAGTGTAGCTTTCGACCAGTAAAAGAATTTTCGGAATCGGATCAGTCGTTCCGAAGATTTAACCCTTACATACAAAATGTGAGCAGTGGTAGCCCAGTGGTTGGTAACGATCGCGACTTACGACTAGGTAGGTCGTAGGTCCGAACCCAGACAAACGCTTTACTTTGTGTAAATTATTTCATCACCACTGCTCTCACAACGGTGAAGGAAAACATCGTGAGGAAACCGGCATGTCCTAGTACCAAAAGTTCGAAGACATGTGACATCTAACAACACGCACTGGACCCGCGAAGTGGATTACTGCCCACTCCCTCTCACCAAGAGGAGGCCGGTGTTCCAGCAGTGGGAACACTAAAAGTTGATTATGCAATATAATATTAGTATAGATAAAAAAATCTTAAAGAAATTTCTCAGTAACAGCCTGCAATCTGGTTTTTCGTACCCGGTTGATATTAATAGACTGTTCTGACTGTTCTTCACGACCGACACCTTGGTGGTCTATCCCCGCCAGGTGAGACCCCCAGTTACCTGGGCAGCCCCTCGGGGGATGACCAGTGACATAGTTGCCGACTCGACGCTCCTACAAAGTATAGGTGAGTTGCCCCCGCCCGCCCCGCTTCCAGAGCTAGCCGGTCACGGTCCGGGCTAAAAAGCAGTCGTGTGTGTGTAAGTGGCACTGTGTTCTATAACACCGCTTAGTGTCTACGTGTATCGCGGCCCGCGTTACGCATGTATAGGTGAGCACGTTAACTTAGCACATGTTATAACGAATGTATGTAGATGGTGGAGTACAGTTGTTTTGAGTGGGCCGCGTGTAACCTGGATGCAGCTCACTCGAGGCGTCAGTCCGGTGTGGTGGGGTCATCATCCGCTACCAGGTCGCGGGGCAAGGGTCTCGCGTCAGGGCCGGCCTTGACATGCGGCCAAGCGGATGCGTCGGCACCCGCGAACATTTACCCTTCGCGAGGTGCCACGCAAACTCGTCCTGGCTCTGAATCCTGAGGCTCTAACTCGGCTATAACGTCGTACCTCACAAAACGAGGGGCGTCAACGATGGTCCGCAGCGTTAGGCTTTGTTGCGCGCGGAGCAGGTTTCGGCTCGGCTCGCACGTGAGGGCGAGCCATGCCGGGGCGGCGTACGTCAAAATCGGCCGTACGTACAGGTTGTACACACTCAACTTGACGCGCGCCGAGAGCACTGGTTTGAGCAGGTTGCGGGCGATCCTACCCCGTGCGGCGACCTTGCGGACGTGTGGCCCTATTGTGAGCCGACGAACGACAGTGACACCCAGGTATCAAATGAAGGGGAAGGAGAAACAGACTGCGTAGGCCTCATAATAGGTACCCGTTTACATCCTTGGCTACTCTAAAAAAGACTCAGTGATAATTTTGGTGTACTTACGAAAATAATATGGATCCAACAACGCTAGCCGTTACGACAATCATGACGAGCGTTATAGCAAAAACAAGTGCAACAAATAAGTTTCTATCTGAATCATAGGACAATGGTGTTGAGTCCTCGGGCATGCCGGCTGCAACTAAAAACTAAACGTTAAAACCAAAATGACATTACGAAATTAGTGATATGAAATGAAACAAAATTATAGAGCGACTTTATCGTTGGTGACAGTCTCGACATGACCGGAGACCTATGATGACGCAGGACCAATGGCTTAACGTGCTTTCTGAGGTACGGGGCAAACCGCCAACTTCCAACATCCGGGCTGCTACTAAGAAATTCCTAATGGAAAAACCCAATAACACTTTGCCCGACCTGGGAATTGAACCCAGGACCTCACTTTCAGCAATCGCGCTTGCGACCATGAGATCAACGGGTCAGTTTTGGTTTTGTGACCGTCGTCACTACATTCGTCATAATTATCATATCTGGAGGCCATACTATACTTTCTAGGCTATTGAGTCGTCGCTCACAAAGAAAAGAATTCAAACAGCTTGATACACCATTAAATCAAAACATTACTGTGATAATAGGGATGGTGGCTAATATTAGAAATGTTCGAACCAATAGTGTAATTTCAAAGAATGCAGAGTAAAATGAGATACTCGAATAAATCTGTAAAATCGATGGAAATATGGAGGAACTACGCGCTTTAAATTTTTGGAGGGGATTATGCTAGTCCTTGTCGCGCGGTACAGATAATGAATGGCACTTGTATGAAATTACATAGTCGTGTCATCACTTCTGTGATAGTACCGTCTTTGTCTAGCAGTTATTTTAAAACGTTTACAACTTAGCAATGTTTTAAGCTTTTAGACTTTTTGTTTGCACTATTTGCAAACAAATATTTTTTTGAATTTAAATTAATAAAAATGCCATCATCCCTAATATAATTAAATGTAACATCTTGCATGCCATGTGTGTATACTCATGTTTGGTCAAATAAACGATCTCATCTTATCTTACAGGCTTATATTTACAAGCGAGCTTACCATGCAATTGCACCCAGTAATGTTTTGGGTAAATTCCTCGTTTATTGCTTTTAGGATAACGATGAAACACTTTTCTGAAATTTGTTTCCCCTTTCTCCATTCTGTATATGTTTGTAACTGCAGCATTGATTCCATGTCCTTGCACATTCGAGACAGCTGTATCCACATTTTTAACGTTAACGACTTCAGCATTGCTTTCATGGTGCACTGGATTTTCCTGTTTAAGTATTTCACGAATTTTTACACAGGTTAAACTTTTATTGTCAGGTTTCTTAATTTCTGTGCTATTGATTTCATTTTGTAGTTCAATTGTGGTTAAATGGATTTCTGGATTTAGTGTATCAGGGATCATTTTATTTCTTCAATTTGTCATGTAGTATACTAGTATACGCATAAAGATTTGTTGTTTGTATTGTTTAAAAATATCTCTAAAACATCGATCTCACTTCATATGCACAGAGCATGTAACCTTTTATTTACAATTTACCTTGTATATGTTTGGGTCTCAACTTCAACATCTCCGCAATGACATAAATTGTCAACAACGTTGACACTATTGTCAAAAAAAAAGGGTTTGTGTCAATCAAAAAAGACAAAGATAAAATCATCAAGAAGATTTTATTATTTTATTCGACAGAGTATCTATACAAATTCCACATACAGCAGGTTGTAAAAATATCCATTACAAAATCGTCGTCTACCCTACGCATTCTGTACATCAAACTGAGTAACATTGTGTAAAAATGGTTGAATTTGGATGATGACTTTTGGAACAGAGCATAATTCAGTTGGTTTATGAACAGTTTCACACTATGCGAGAAGGAACTTCAATAGACAGTGCACAGTGTTCTTCCTTTCGAGACCATTCTTTACATACGTCCATTGGTAATACAAAAGAAACTTTATGTCCGACGTTTAAAATACGTTTTAATTTACAATTTGAATGATAAAAAGCACTTCGCTCGAGCTGTCAGTTAAAATTAAAATTTAAATATTTTATTTTACATAAACCAACATTGGCACTTATGAAACGTCAGAAGTTCGGCACGGTTCCAATTCCAAGAAACTCCACGGTTACTGTTTTAAAAATAATTGGCTTTTATATTTGTTTTCAAATTACAGTGTTAATAGGTATGGGACAGTGTAGGTCAACAAATACCAGGTATTTAAAAAATAGGAAATGACCAGTAAATCAAATCAAAATATCTATGAGTCAACAAGGCTTACAACGTTCTCACATTTACGAAATAGAAGAGAATCGGTAGAAAGGAAATGTAAAGTAAAAAAAATGAAACTATTTAAACCAAATCACATGATTGTCATTACAACTGTTACAAATCTGGATTGGATAGCATGTCCAAAAAAGACACTAATGAAGAGTTGTAGTTAGAATAACATACATAATTATACTCGTAATGTCAAAATTTTGTCACAGAAAATAAAAAAAATAAAAGATTTAAAAAATAATCATCGTAATTTAGGAGTAGTTAATAGAAATTTACATAACTATGCCATTAATGATGTACCAGGGAAGTCATGTGTACAGAGGGTATTATTGCTAAACATCCTTGTCTTCAACAGTCTTTAACTTTATAATACGCTTTTTCGATAGGGACACGTTTAATGTGAGTTTGAAACTTTCCCCTAATTCCTTTCCGTAACCGACTTTGGCAACTTGTTATAAAAGCGTATATTATTTATAAGAAATGTCATGCTTGTTTTAGTTAATTTAAATTTGTTAGTTTTGAAAGTTCCTAAGTACTTGCGAACATACAAAATGCTTTCTAAGATATATAGCGAAGGCAGAGTTAGTATATCGATTTCTTTGATTTTTACATGCGTGCATAAGCAGCCTCTTATTGATTTATTTCTAAGGGAATGATGATCACGCGGATTGCTCTCATTTGTAATGTAAAATTTGAATTTCCGTCAGCTGCCCTACCTACCTATTGAAACCTATTGAAATTTATGTTAATTTGTATGTAATATTGATTTTATATTCTGAAATTGCTAAATAGTGTATGCCCTAATGGGTAGTTTTTTGAGTTACCATATCCTAAATATAAGACCTATTGTATCACCAAAAAACACACCAATAAATACTTTGACTTTTGACTTTGACTTTTTCTGCCGATGCCCACAACAAAACGCCTTATGACATAATACTGTGGAAATATGCAAAGTATACTAACCTAGCTGTGGCTATATCAGTCAACGGCCTTATTCTTTACTACATTATGCAGCTGAACTGTTACTGATTTGTTAGTCCAATCAACTGCACCATTTTTATGAATAAATCGACTATAGATGTGTAGATCATAAATGCTGCTATGGCGTAGTCAGCTTCACTTATCTCTACTGCTCCACCGCCTAGTACCATTTGTAGTTCCATTGTGAGTAACTGAAAATAAATATGAGTCTTTAGTCCGCATTCAAACCGTGATTCTTTGTTTTGAAAGGGAACTATCACACCAAGATTACCAGATAGAGCTGGTAATCTTGGTGTGATCGTCGAAATTTTACGATAGACCAACTAACAATTAGCAAGTACCGAACCACCTAATTGGTCTCATCATCATTTTAGCCGAAAGAAGTCCACTGCTGGACATAGACCTCCCCCAAGCACCACCACTTCGACAAGTTCTATGCTTCTCGCATCCAGCCGATTCTGGCGGCCTCCACCAGGTCATCACTAGGCTATTGGTTCTATCTTACAACTAATTTTAAACAATTCTGTGGGTGTGCTGAGTAGTCAATTATTTTAGATAAATCACTCTCTTTAGTGCAGTGCCGAAACGTGGACGCTGACAGTCGGACTGGTCCAGAAATTCACGATCGATCAGCTTCTTTATTTACATCATATCATGTATTTGTGAATAATTGTAATGTATTGTTGTAATATTCCTTGGAATGTCATTTTCATCAATACGACCCAGTTCGAAAATGATAATTTTGGAAATACATGTGCATTTTCTTTACAAATTACAAAAAAGGGCTAACTTTGTTGTAAATTATTACACGAAATTTCGACTAAAACTATTATTCAAGTCGACAGTATAACTATTTACAGCCAAGATATGTTACATTAGTCACATCAGAGCACACACCTGTAATCTATAGTTGTCGCAAATAAGAACAGTCACCTTAGCCGAAATCGGCATGGGATGTTTATAAAATATGATTATTCTTTTTTTTTTTTTTTGTTGCGTATGGGAAATCATCAAATGACCCCTCCCGCTCTGGGTGGAGAGGAAGGGAGTGTCAGACTCTTACTGACTAAAACCTACCCGTGTTCCTTCCTTAGCCCTTTATGTTCCGGGCCAGCGGTAACCCTTTCAGACAATCCCGCTGATGATTATTGTCTCATTATGACTTTCCTTTTTGTGGAATCGGTATCTGGGAATCCCTGCATTCTCTAGATATTATGATTCTGGTGACAGAATTCAGAAAAATGGCCGCCATACTTAACAGACCATCCCGGAAATGTGCAATGCCTGTTAGAGCACATCCCTGGGATAAGTGTAAGAAAAAAGGTAAGAACACATTTCACGCCTTGCAAAATGTTCATAGCAAAATGTTTGTCTGGTACATATGTACGGTTGTTTATTTTATTAATAACAAATACTCTATTTATGAAAATACTAATGGAACTACACTATTTCAACAATAAGATACGTTGCGTATGAAAAGTAGGGTATAATCATTATCCTGCCATTGTCCCATGCTACTTGGGGTCGGCGCAACCTGTTTTTAACCGACTTCGAAAAAGGAGGAGGTTCTCAATTCGGATGATTTAGGGTTCTGTACCCAAAGGGTAAAAACGGGACCCTATGACTAAAATTCCACTGTCCTTCTGTCACCAGACTGTATCTCATGAACCGTGATAACTAGACAGTTGAAATTTTCACTTATCATCCCAAAGGGATTATATTATATTTAAATGTCATTGTATCATACCTTACACATTCCATCCATATTTTCTTAGGACTTCCTCTCCCTCTCCATCTATCAACATTTATTTTCATAACTCTTTTGGATACATGCGTTTCATCCCTTCTCATCACAGACCAACGATTCCATTTTAACTTTTCTATAGCTGGCGCCACATTCAGACTTCCTCTAATATACCTACTCATTTCTTACTTTATCCAGTTTTGTCACTCCACACATCCATCTCAACTTTTTCATCTCTGCTACATGCATCTTTTCTCATCAGTTTTCTTCACGGCCCAGCATTCGGACCCACACAGAAGGACAGGCTTTATCACGGACTTGTAGATTTTCAGCTTTAACTCCATCCGTGGGATGCAAGTTGTTCCTGTGACCATTGCATCTATCCTGAGTGGATCCGGTGCGTTACGTCATGGTCTATTACGTCATTCCCTTGAACAAGCGACCCAAGGTACCGGAAGTTGGAGCAGCTCGGTAAGAGTGTTCTGAGAGAGATTGGCACAGGACTGAAGAAACCACCGAAATCACACTCTGTTTTGGTTCTGCTCAAACCACATATCATTTCACCTTACACCACACTCCAGTCTGTCCCTCCCCTCCACACTTCAAATCTGCTCTGGACCACTAGGCCACTCTCGGCAACCAATGTCGTCGGTGAACAATATAGTTGACCGACGACGACCGATGTCTGCCGTAAGAGCGACCATTATCACCAGGTAAGGGCTGAGTTAGTCCACTAATTTACCTCATACCTCTTTTACCAAAATTGGAAAACAAGCATGTTTGGAGAGGAAAAAAACCAAAAACAATTTTAAGTAATACTCTTTAATTGAAACTGTAATTTAGGGTTAAAAATGTTCCTTTCACCATAATTTACAAATAACTTTTTATTTTAACTGCCACATTTCGGGTGCATTGATATTTCGTCGTGTCATAATATTAGTTTCGGAAAATATAAGGTCCGTTATGTTTGGATTTAACTGTGTTTATCCTTTTCAACATCTTTAATCGGAGTCAAGGTCAATATGTGCATGATAGTTGTTGACTATTTCAAACACACCAACGCTTTTGTGATCTCTGAGTTCCATCTGTATATAGCAATATAAGATTACTAAGTAAGTAACTGAAATTCGCATAAGAAACATGGAAAAAACACACATGGCCCCACGGATATCGAGGGATATGTCATGGAGGCGTAGCTCATGTCGCCTCTATCCGATCAAATTGACCAAAAATTTAATTGCGTACACACAATCAGTAGCAATGGGTTTTGTCAGTTCAACAACATTCATTGCGTTATTTACGTTGTTGAGTAGACATATTTTTCGAACATATGAAGCAATGGATTAGCAATATCTTTAAAAATGATTCAGATTGATAGTCTGTTATGCAGTGCAGAGTTGCATGTGTGATTCAGTGACTGTATATACTTTCTAGTGTTTGATTGTACACATGCATATATCCCAAGTATGTAGTATAAACTAGGGCAGGATGAAACAAATGTCAATTCTGCCCTCGAACAGACGGTAAGGACTCGTTCACAATGGTAGTACACCTACATACTTCTGGCAAGAGTTTAGTAGTTATATTAATAGTTTAGTTGGACTGTTCGACCAACCTAAACTGGGCCCGCATGGTGGATTATGGCCCACTCCCTTTCACAGAGAGGAGGCCAGTGTCCCAGCAGTGGGAAGATTACAGGCTAATTATAGACTGGTCGATTTAACATAAAGAATAAATTTAAAAAATTCTTTTACGTAAATAATAAACCAATTGAGTGCTTAAAATTGCAAATAAATTGTGATTGATCTACTTATTAAGGGTGTGCACGAAAGTTCGGTTCAAGTCAGATTCCACTTTTTCCGAAAAATGATGGAACCTTTGACCGTGGTCGTAATAAAGAAATTTAGGGGACGGACGGACGGTCGTTTCTTTTGATGGTAAAGAAACGTAAAGTGTTATTTAAAGTGGGCTAGCAAATGCAAAAATACTTTTTCAAGTCCGACTGGTAGTTCCAGAGATTAATGTGTTCAAATTAACAAACACTTCAGCTTTATTAGGTATATTAAATAAAAATGATAATATACAGTTTATATGTATATTATCTTATACCTAAACAGCTATGGCCTTATAGTAATTCAAAAATCTCCGTATCTGACTAAAAACTTACTCACGATACAGAAGTAATTTTAGTGACTTCGGACAACGTTTAATACGTTGCCTGAAGTCACGAAAGGGCTTTGAAGATCCATAGCATACCTACGTGTGCTCCATTGTTATATTTTTGCAATATGGCGAAACAAAAGAAATAAAAAAATGGATGTCACGTGATCAACTTTGAATGTTAATAACAAAACACAATGACGCGACAGTAGTTATGCTGGCGGCTCCCTAAAAAAATCTTCAAGCCCCTTAATTCTTTAAGGGGGAAGCTCTAAGGTGGCCCGCGAAATTCAAATTTTCTTACGTTTTTTGCAATTTGCTGGTCAGTATTAAGTTGTACGTTGATTAAAATATGATTCGCGGTCGTAACAAATATGTATTTATAGAATTATAATCATTAAAGTCATCAATACAACTCTCTAAGACCATGTAATCCCCAAATGTCAAGGTTTCATGAAATAGTCATTCTTGGGGATTACATGGGGATTACAAAAACCTAAAAAAAATTGAATTTCGCGGGTTATCCTGGCGCTTTCACCTTAATAAATAAAACAATAAAAGTTAAAACTTACCACAACTTGTATAATGGTTCCTACAATCAGAATACCGATAATCAGCGGCTTCATCATAGTTCCCGTGATCATACTAACGATAAAAATTATCAGAACGATCACACTAAACGCTGTAGCTATACCGACGATGTATAGCAAGTAACTTGTAAAATCGAACTGAAATGCAAAATGTAAATTGGTCAATGTAGAAACTACAGGTAACAATTATGCTAACAATGCGCATACCACAGATATAGATAGACCTAGATAACGCAAGTATCACGAACTGTATGAAAACCAAGCGTGCCATTTTTTGACTACCTACTATGACGTCAAAAGCTCGCGCTCTCGCTCACGCTTACCCAGCCAGCAGTACACAGGACTGAGCGCGAAAGTGGCGGCTTATGATTTTTTATCGTAAGCTGGTGCGATTTTTGGCACGCGAAGTAGTTGCTCTTGCGTTATCTAGGTGTATCTATATCTATGGCGCATACAGTTTAGCGACCAGTCGTCTTGCCCTTCCCCCCAGGGGTCCCCCAGGGATCCCCCAGGGGTCTCCCCAGAGACGTGCCCTAACAGGCGTTGCACTGAAGGGGTTCCGGATTGGTCTATTAAGAGTACACTAGTCGCGAGCTTGAACTCACTGGTGGTCTTGGCCAAAAAGCACGCTGTCTCAACTGACTTCATGTCTGACAGAGCTAGTATCAGTGATGAGCAGTTAGATGCTAGTTTACAGGCACAACGTCTAGTTCTCACGCACAGAAACACCGTTCCGAACTGATAGGCGCGTAAAAAAATTGAAAAGTACTTTGGAAAATCGAGTTTTATGAAAAACCCATGAAAACTGCATGAATCAATTATAAATAAAGTTTATTGAACTCTTCAATAACTGATCTTTGTCGGTACGGACTTGGATTTTAAGATTTTACAGTTCTTTTATTACTTATTTACACCCAAAGTTACGTTAAAAATAGCATCTTTGTGGGCTCATAACTTTTTAATGGTTTTTTATTTTACTATTCAGTTTCCGTACAGACACAATTAATAATAAGTTAAAACGATAACATGCTTAACTTTGGGTGCTCAATGTCAAACAGTGGAGTAACACTCTCCCGAAATTTGTATGGAAAAAATATCGACTAGTGGCACCTTAAGAGGCAACGGGACCCCCTCCATGTGCTGATGGTGATCACTAGGGTGGGTTTAGTGAGGTAAGAACCCCACACTACCTGGTCTTTTTCCCAAAGTCCAGGTTCATTTTGAAGGTATCCGTCCGAAAAAAGAAATGGAACTAACAGGTAACAATAATAATAACAATGCTTAATGCAATGTTCCCCGCGCATACTGTTTAGCGACCAGACGGCGACGTATTTTCTTTTCTTTCTTTTCTAACAGTCGTCTTCCCCACGCCGAAGCGTAACTGTGCACAACACAGTTACACTTCTTATATAATCTATAAAGAACACAAGTTATTGCTACGGCGCGGCGTGGGGAAGACGACTGGCCGCTAAGTGATTGGCCAGATTGCAAACGCGGGCGCGAGGCGGGCGCGGCGCGGGCTGCTTGGCGTGGGGACCGGAGTTCTCAAACTAGTTCGAGCTTTTTTCTAGTAAAAATAAGTCTTCTTCATCCATAATATATTTTGACAAACACTGGACACGACAACACTCAAAACGAAGCGGCGCTCGACTGCGGACAGACAGATCGCGCGCGTTCCCGCACCCGCGCCGCTCCCCGCTCCGCGCTGCCAGTTTGGCCAAGCCCTAAACTGTATGCGCGGGAAACATTGCATTAAGCATTGTTAGCATTATTGTTACCTGTAGTTCTTATAGACAGGTACTCATCTACCGGGAAACCAATAAGTCCTAGACCCAAAAGTTCAAAGACATGTGACATCCACCAACCCGCACTGGGCCCGCGTGGTGGTTCCCTTTCTCAGAAAGTGTAGGCCTGTTTCCCAGCAGTGAAGGGAAACATATATTTGCTGTTGCAACAAGAGCGGTGACAGCACACATAGCGTCCGTTATATACCGGTCACTAAAACGTTGTGTATTAAAATAAGCTGCGTGTGTTTTCTTAGAGAGCATTTTTGACACCGTAAAGTCAAATCCCACTGCCCAAAGATTTAAATCGCTAGATTTTCCCTCACCGTACTTAGTCACGCGAGAATGTGTCCATATTGAGAAGAGAGTCAGCCCACGCATGATTATATAGCGTTTCCATGACAATCAAGTCAAGTCGCAGTGACTTGACTTGATTGTCATGGAAACGTCATTGTGTGTCAGAGGTGTAAAAACGAAACAGTAACGCGACTATCTTTAGAAGCGTTTTAGGCGTATCTAACGATTTAAATCTTTGCCGCTGTCATCATTTTCATGACAGCTGTCACTGCGGCCGTTAAAGGCCTGCGCAGACGACGGACTTTTGTCCGCGGACTTTTTTGTCCGCTAAAATAGATCGCTTACAACTGTGTCGAGTAACGCAAACGAGGGATTAAAAGTACCAAGTACAATGTAAGCGATCTATTTTAAGTCCGGGGACAAAAGTCCGTCGTCTGCGCAGGCCTTAAGTGCGGTCACCGCTTTTCTCAGTAACCGTACGTAGCTTTAAGTTTATCAGCACCTTTAAAATACGAGGGTCAGTAGAAGCAATAGAAAGGTGTGACTTACTTTTGAAAAAGAAAGCGCAATGCAAACCATCACCACCGCCGTAGTAGCAATGAGTGCATACATTATAATTTCAGTTCTATAAAAAGCTGTAATTCTTGCAGCTATTAAACTCATTGCGGCCACCTGAAAAGTAGTCGAGTGTTAAGAAAAAAAAAATGAATGAAAAAAAAAAATAAAAAAAATTCTAAGAAGAATTGATTAAGGGCGCGTTCATTTGTCCACGAATTTCTAAAATTCTAAAAAGAATAAAAGAGATTTAGTGTGAGAGATAGAGAGTTATAAATATTTTTCTTCTCTCTCATGTAATGAAATGTGCCTAAACGTGACGCGCCCTTGAAATTTCACTTTCAATTCTCGTCCAATTATCGGACCACTGCCTAAGAAGTTTCACTGCAAAAACAAAAACATTGGTAAAAGTCTGTAGGTGCTGATCGAGGAGGGTGGGGTGTGGAGGAGGGGTTCAGAGGATCAGACCAGAATAAATCCTTTCAAGTAATAACGCACGAGTACCTTCCCATGCTTCGAAAACTAATGACGAAATTGACGTAGGGTATTCGTCGCGTGAATTATCACATCGTGTTGACTCGTGTCATGTTTGTCGTTAACGAAGCTTAACTTACCGCTAAAATTAAACAGGCATAATTGCCCGGAGGTACCCTAGCGCACTCAGAGGCCATCAAACAGCACTGTGCCCCAATCAAGAGTACTCTGCAAATTAAAATAGGGCCTTAGCAGACATCGTTCTTTTAGAATCGGTGGTCAGCGATTTAGTCGCTTTTCGAACTCTCACAGACTGACAGAATCGCCGTCCGGCGATGATAAAGGCGCAATTACACTTGGTCGTTAGCAAAATGACAAGTCGAATTCGGGCACATCATAAGCATTATCAGCCTATAACGTTCCCACTGCTGGGACACAGGCCTCGTCTCTGAGGGGGTATGGGCCGTAATCCATCACGCGGGCCCAGTGTGGGTTGGTAGATGTCACTTGTCTTCGATATTTTGGTTCTAGGACAGAACCAGTTTACTGCTTTTTCGGTTGTCGATGTTTTCCTTCACCGGTTTTGAGAGCAGTGGTGATGAAATAAATTACTCAAAGTAAAGCGCCTGACCCCCTACCTCGACCCCTGACTCGTAAGTTAGGACCGTTACCACTGTGCCACCATTGCTCTCATTTGGGCACCCGATGCATACAAAACACACAAATTAATACACTGGTCATCGCACTGGAATTCAAGCTAACAATTACGAGTAGTTTGAATGCGGTCGAGCAAAACTACTCTTTGTGACAACTGGCAAAGCATAGAAGTGAAAGGGATTCTGGCGTCGGGTATCCGTATTCGGGTAACCGAAATGATGAAGCTGGACTAGATTGTCCGAAGACGGGCGTACTCGACCCCGTTCATTCAGACAAGGTCGTTTGCCCGAATTACATAGGCAATCGAATTCTGGAGGATGACCAAGTGTTGTACCGTAAGCATAGCATTACTTCAAAATGAACTTACATTGCAGGTATCATAATCAGCCATCCAGATTCTATGAAAAATATTCTCAAACCGATACTGAAATAAATAGATTTATAAATAAAAATCATTATCCTTAAGAAGTGGTAACCTCTAGATTACTAATTGCAGATTTCACCAAAGAAACTGAACTCCATTATTTAGAACTTCTAAACCGCGTTCAAGTCGCGTGTCAATATCCCAGAACAATTTTGACTCTGACAGCTCTTGAACATTATCTGCCTAGACTTTTCCCAACCATGTCGGGGTCGGCTTTAGTCTTACCGGATGCAGTTGAATACCAATATTTCACATGGAGCGACTGCCTATCTGACCTCCACAAACCAGTTACTGGGTTATACGATATCCCTTGGTAAGACTGGTTGTCAGACTCACAGCTCTTGAACGCGGTTTAGATGTACAGAACGCGTTCAGTTTCAATTATGAAATTCACCCCTAGTGTTTAAATCAAGATAAGTTGTAAATGAAAAAGCCCGGGAAAAAAATCAAAATGGCCAAATAGACAAAGCGATAGAGTGTGTGTGTGTGTATGTGAGAGAGAGAGAGAGAGAGAGAGCGACTTTACTTACTTTGTATAAACAACAAATATGAAGAAAGCAGTGGCCATTAACATTATAAGTACTAAAGACATGACTAGTCTGACAAAAGAGTTTCGAGATTCTGGATTGTATTCTAACGGCGGTCCGTGCATTATTTGTTGCCCAGGATATCCTTGTCCTGGGTATGTATGTTGTTGAGGGTATCCCTGTTGTTGAGGGTATCCCTGTTGTTGAGGATACCCTCCTCCTTGACCATACCCTTGTTGTTGAGGATATCCTGGACTGGAAGGATATCCTTGTCCATATTGTGGGCTGGGAGGATACGTTGGGTTTTGAGGATAACCCTGGGCCTGAACAGGACCTTGAGGATACCCCTGGAGCTGAAGAGGGCCTTGACTTTGAGGACCTGAAACAAGACAAAACAACTGTTTACTTAGTTAGTTTAACAAACGAAACAACACACTTGTTTTTCCCAAAGGACTTTTACTCTTATATAAAACGGCCATAGGCTAACTAAATATTTAGTTAAAGACAATAATAATAGAAAAAAATATTGAACAAATTTTTTTTTGTCCAGTTACATGCTTCGTCTTACATTTTCGATTTGCAGAAATAAGACTGCAAAGCTAAAGCACAGGCCACACTGCGAACTGTGAACCGAAGTATGGAAAGACGCGGTAGCTACATGAGTGAAGCTAAACGAACTTAGCTTCATTCCCAGTTAAACCGTGGTACAGTCAGCAACAAAAGTCGATTAACACTTCAGTTTTTTTAATCTCAGTTATTGAGCAAAATATTAGCACTTAAATTTTTTTAATCTCAGTTATTGAACAAAATATTTGTTAAAAATTGCATTGTACTTCTAGTGCAATTTTGATCAAATATTTTACTCAATTTATAACAGAGATTAAAAAACTAAGTGTTAATCGACTTTTGTTGCTAACCGTTACCAGAGCCTATCCACAGGCGAGCAAATCGCGGCGATGGTCATGCGATGCCATCACATACGTATAACATGACACATACACGACATATAATCAGCCTATAATGTCCCCACTGCTGGGACACAGGCCTCCTCTCTTCGAGAGGGAGTGGGCTGTAATCTACCACGCGGGCCCAGAGTGGGTTGGTAGATTCAGTGCTTATCGGCGCGCGTTCATATATTTTCCTGCGCGGGTTACCAGGCGCTGTCAAGCGCCGGTAAGCACTTATAAGTTTCCAGCTTTCGTTCTGTATACAGCCTTAGTCGTTATGGTCTTGGTTTGTACATTATAAATGATGATTATGATTATACTGACTGTACTGCGCCACTATTGTTTGCTGTGGATGTCGAGCTAACTGATCTTGACATAAAATCTCTGGTGGCTTTCCAAAACGGACCATATTTTTGTAAATGCCCTTCAATGTAAACTTTGGCTTTGGAGAACCTATTATGTGCACTCTCAACTCTGTAATGTTCACTACACTTCCTGATTCTGTTTCATCTATTCTATCAGTGGGAGACTCTGTGCTATTTTTTTCTATCATATCAACGCACAGGTAATCTTTGCTTTTAGCTAAAGTTATTGCTCCTGGTGTAGCTGTTTCTTTTTCGACCAAATCCATATCAATGGCATAATCAGGGCTTTCTTGTTTAATAGCATTATTAGTGGCACTCTCATTTTGTGTTTTTGTGTGTTTACTGGGCTCTGAAATACTCATAGAGCAATAAATAATTTAAAAAATATGTAAATACTAATTATCAACGAATGTCCTACTGCAAAATAACTTTTTATTTTCTCAGATTGTCAAAACAATGGTTTGACAGTATTAATTAGAAAAGAGTTTTTAAGCAAAATAGTAGATATCTCAATTACCTATTTGTTTCCAACCTCACACATGATTTTTAACCGACTTCAAAAAGGAGGAGGTTCTCAATTCGTCGGAACCTTTTTTTTTTTTTTTTTTTTTTTTTTTTTTATGTATGTTCCCCGATTACTCGGAGACGGCTCGACCGATTTCAAAAATTATTTTTTTGTTTGAAAGGGTATACTTTCCAGGTGGTCCCATTGTCATCAGGTCAGGATCTGATGATGGGATCCTGGAGAAATCGAAGGAACTCTTCAAGTATTATAGGCACACCTATAGCGATTTGGGTATTTTTTGTAGTAACTCGTGCATTTGCTCTCGGAAAGCATCATTTGGTGAAGTGGAACTAATGATGAAGACCACAGATGGCCACCGGAACTACTCAATAATAAGTATTTCCCGGTTTGCGATTCGATTACTTACTTTAATATGGTTGCTAAGCAAGTTATGCTCGTCACAATGCGAATGGTGAAATGGAGCTGATGGTGGAATACCAGGAGAACTCCTCAACAATTAACGTCTCTGCATCAGGAAAAGCAATATTTTGTAAAAGGCGATGAGCAAGTTGACATTAGGCTATTGTAACTTAGATACATTATAAACAGACACACTAAAAAGCGAGAAATAAAAACTTTTTAACAAAAAAAAAACCGACTTCCAAAAAAAACACTACAAAGTGAAAAATAACTTTTATTTCGGAAGTCGGTGGCAAAAAACTAAAATACAGATCCAAAGACACCGACTTCCGAAATAAAAGTTATTTTTCACTTTGTAGTGTTTTTTTTGGAAGTCGGTTTTTTTTTGTAAAATTAAAATAGTGTCTCCGTTGATTTTAAATAAAGTTTCTCATGACACAGGAAATTGATCTGTAGGTACATTGTCTACCATTTGTCTAAGTTTTGGCATTCTTCGACCTAAGTTTGGAAAGCCAGACAACAACCCAAAATAGACACAAGCAAAAAAAGTTACTTCCAACTTTGTAGTACATAATGGCGATAAAAACTGCCACTTGCTCACTTCAGATGTCGCTACTATCCAGCTTCTAAGAATTTGACAGCTAGCTGTCACTATCCATACATTTTTTGTAAACAAACAATAAATAAAAACAACGGGGCATAAAATAAATTAATATGCCCCGTTGCGCAGCTGTTGACTGCAAAAATACGGGTACCCATGTATTTGCCAAAGATGTTAAAAGACAGAAAACTGTGGGTTTGTTGTGTTAATTTGTGATCAACAAAAACGTAAACATAAACAAAACAATGGCGGCTTGTAGACTGTGAACAGTGGTGCCACCTATGACGAACTCTCACTTTTTAACCCCATTGGATTCTTGTCTATTTTGATACAGCATCATATTGTAGTCTTTGCTATTTTGTTAGTCAACCCGCACTGGGCCCACGTGTGACGGTCCACTCCATCTCAAAAAAGAGGAAGCCTGCGCCCTAGCAGTGAGAACATTATAGGCTGATTATGATTATGTTATGTTTGCCCTCAGGGTCAGGAGGGGATATATTCATTTACTATACCATACTATATTGCCCTCAAGCAAATGAAAACGCAGACTGTTAGTAGCTCCAATGTTGCTCCAATGTCTAAGTAAAATATAAAGGAGGAAAATGAGCATCTCTCTGCAGGGTGTAGTCGGGTATAGTCGGTCTGATTTGCTACCATATGTGGCCCACTTGGAAGTCTCTGAACCGTGGGAAGATGTAATTCCACCCTGGTAAAATAGGCCTACCTCGACGGAACGGCATGTGGAGGTATGTCGCAAACTATGCTCTCCTGCCTCTGTGTCACAAATATGCAGTCAAAGTGACCTCTGCGCTGCCACCGAAGACACCGTGGAAGTGGATAAGTTTTGGGCCGTCACACGACCTACTTATGAAAGTTACCAATTACTTCTCAAATCTATCAATACTTTAAAGAGGTGAATAGGGGGTAATCTTCTGAACTACTCATCCGATTCCATAAATTCTTTCACTAATGGAAAGCTTCAGTATTGCCGAGTGTCTTTTTACATATTTTATGTTACAACAAGAAATTTCGCGCGGAAGAAGTATATACAAAACTTTTTAACAAAAAAAAAACCGACTTCCAAAAAAAACACTACAAAGTGAAAAATAACTTTTATTTCGGAAGTCGGTGTCTTTGGATCTGTATTTTAGTTTTTTGCCACCGACTTCCGAAATAAAAGTTATTTTTCACTTTGTAGTGTTTTTTTTGGAAGTCGGTTTTTTTTTTGTTAAAAAGTTTTTATTTCTCGCTTTTTAGTGTGTCTGTTTATAATGTATCTAAGTTACAATAGCCTAATGTCAACTTGCTCATCGCCTTTTACAAAATATTGCTTTTCCCGATGCAGAGACGTTAATTGTTGAGGAGTTCTCCTGGTATTCCACCATCAGCTCCATTTCACCATTCGCATTGTGACGAGCATAACTTGCTTAGCAACCATATTAAAGTAAGTAATCGAATCGCAAACCGGGAAATACTTATTATTGAGTAGTTCCGGTGGCCATCTGTGGTCTTCATCATTAGTTCCACTTCACCAAATGATGCTTTCCGAGAGCAAATGCACGAGTTACTACAAAAAATACCCAAATCGCTATAGGTGTGCCTATAATACTTGAAGAGTTCCTTCGATTTCTCCAGGATCCCATCATCAGATCCTGACCTGATGACAATGGGACCACCTGGAAAGTATACCCTTTCAAACAAAAAAATAATTTTTGAAATCGGTCGAGCCGTCTCCGAGTAATCGGGGAACATACATAAAAAAAAAAAATAAAAAAAAAAAAAAATGAAAAAAAAAAAGGTTCCGACGAATTGAGAACCTCCTCCTTTTTGAAGTCGGTTAAAAATAAGTCTAACATTAGGACACCAGCATTAGAGAACCGAATTACATTGGTATAAATAGGTACCTAATTGAAATAATACGGAATTGTAAACAGAATTAAGTAGGAAATTGGAAGGGACTGGAAATGTCTTCTAGCGATCGTTAGGGACAATCCTATTAATGCTATTGAAGCACAAATTGTGTTTTGCCCTACATTTTAGTCTGGAACGGAAAATGCCCAGTTTAGACAATAAAGTTTTATGTAAGTCTGCTGATGAAGAAATAACCTGAATAAGAATTGCGTTACATACTATCAACAACATTACCTACGCATCATTTTGAAGAATAATGCTAATCCATTGCTTCATAATTATGTTCGAAAAATTTGTCTGCTCAACAATGTAAATAACGCAATGAATGTTGTTGAACTGTCAAAATGAAAGCCAATTATTTTTTTAAGATAATGGAAATTAAAGTTATAAAAGTAGAGAAAGACTTAAGAAACGATGGAAGGACTGTGTGAAAGACTGTGGAGAAAGGTATGGATGGAAAAGAGATGTCGAACCGACTCCAAGAAATTCGGATGAAGGCAAGGAATGATAACGATGATAAGCGCCGAATGGAAGTTAAATGAAAGGCTGGCTATAGTCATCTGCAATACCAGAGGCATCACAGTTGCGTTACCATCCCACAAATGAATCAGAAATGTCTAATGTGCCTAATTCAAAGTCAAAGCATTCGGCTGAAGTTGACTATACCGTGACGCGTGTCCCTCGTGTGTAATTATCACATAACATACCACGAGTCACCGCGAGGCGCCTTGCGGAGCGACGGAGGGAAACAGGGGGACGCGTGTGCGTGACGCTTGACGCAAGTCCTGTCGCAAGTCGCATCGCTCGAAGTCGTAAACGCGGCCTTAGACTTACGACAAGCTGGAGTTACTGACACAGCTTGCAGACTTAGCAAACTGAAGTGGTACTGGACTGGCCATGTTTGTCGAAAGATCGATAGCCGTTGGAGCAGAAGAGTCCTCGAGTGCAGACCGAGTATCGGCAAGCGTAGGATGTGACACTTCCAGCTAAATGGAACGAGGAAGGAGGAAAGCTGGATTTTGTAGAAAGAGTATTGACATTTTTCGGAAGGATTATTTTTTAAACATCTTTTTGCTTTTATTTTGTATTCCCGCACTAGTACGGTAAAGTGTGCACAGATAACTTTTTTTTTACTATTTAATTTGTATTCTAACGAGCTGACCCACTGACCTCTATCATAGCCTACTTGTATAATACAGGTCAGTGAGCTGACCCGACAGACGTTGTTCTATTCAATAGTTTGTACAAAATTCCCATACAAAAAAGAAAGTTCACTTTTTCTCGAATTTGAATATTACCCGGGAAACATTGCCAATAAAAAAAAAACACCTAGATTTTGAGCTAGCCATCCACTACAAATCAACTCTTATCATAATTAACCGCTACTCTTGAGTTTCAATAAATCTAGCTGAGTTTAGCGTTAGTAAAAGTCTGTTTTTTTACATTTCTATGGGAAAAATACAGTTGGTCTGGCATTATACGACGCGACAAACGGATGGCGGGCCGAGCGGTGCGGCGGTGGGGTCGAAGATTTACTCGCGTGCGGCCTGCGATAGGGACCAAGGGGCAGAAGAATACGTGGATACAGCCTTACTACTTTGTTATCTTTGGATTTAAGGCTGGTGTTCACCAGGTTGTGGAGGTCAGATAGGCAATCGCTTCATGTGAAATACTGGTATCCAGCTGCATCCGGTTAGACTGGAAGCAGACCCGTACCCCCACAAAATCAAAAAAGCCGATCCATACAAAATGTATGAGAAATCTTTTTGTTTTCTTTGTGAATTTTCCTCGTGTTTTAACAGTTATTCTGCTATTCGGGGCGGAGACAAATCCAACAAACCAAAGATCATAAAAATTGATCTCGTGGTTCTTAATTTATAAATGGTGTAACTAACCCGACTGTGTTATACTATTTACACGTCAGTGTCGCCTACACATGAAGGCATGGTAAACGGTAACCCGACAAACAATACACCGAAATAGATCGCTGTTCCATTCCTTTTTCCACTTGCAATTGTCGGTTATTTCGAATAATCGCCCCGGTTGGTATTAGTGGTGAGGACATAGTGAATTATATATGTGTGTGTTTTTTTTTATATTATATTTTGTGGTTTGGGGGGCTCGTGGCTAAGTGGTAACAGACGTACGAGTCGATCGAAGGTACGAAAGGTAAGGTAAGGTACGCTTGCCGTGGTTGGTTCGCGGATGCGTGAACATCCATTACATATGGAGACCCTTCCGTGTCTCGAAAAACACGTTGAGCCATTGGACCCAGCTGTCATTTGTAAATCTTTGACAACCGTTGCGGGTAGTCTAACCAAGAATTATCGAATTAGTAACTTGTTAAAAAAAAATTCATGCTGAGCATGAAGTACAGGATTTGATTCCCGGGTCGGGCAAAATGTTATTGGGTTTTCCATTTGGAATTTCTCAGTAACAGCTCGGAGTCTGGATTTGTGCCCAGTTGATGGCTTATTACTTAGGAATTAAACATAATTGCATAATAGAAAAAAATATAATTGTTTTTTTTCGCGAGTAGAAGCTAGGTCTACATAACACTCAAAACGCTCAGCTTATCGCCCCGCTCATCACTATACACCTCTCTTATCGACTGTATGCCTTTCAAGCAATCTCAAAAAAGGTAACACTCACGTATTCGCGAAATCGCGAGTAGAAGCTGTTCTAAATATCACACAAAACGCTCAGTTTATCGCCCCGCTCATCACTATACGCCCTCTCTTATCGACTAGATGCCTTCCGAGCCATCTCAAAACTGGCAACACTCACGTATTCGCTTTCAGGATTTGTTTTAGGAGCCCATCGTATTTTTGTGAAACGAATGTGTCAAACATTTACTTAAGTGTTTCCAGTTTGTATACATTTACTGTTACGTCGAATCTTCGAGTCGAGACAAATGTCAAAGTAAATGTATTTTTAGAGAGAAAAATGTTTTCGAATAAATAATTTATGTGGGTTTTATTTTTGCTGTAGGGGCTCCTGGAGAAGTAGCAGCCAGACGGGTCATCAAAAGATTAAGCCACGCTGGCCACCGTCGGCTCGTGGTCCTCGTGGATGGGTGACCATCCATTACATATCGAGACCCCTCCGTGCTTCGGAAAGCACGTTAAGGCTAGGCGTATCCTGGAACGCAGGTGACGCAGCGCAGACCAGTACAAATTTAACAGCGCAGGGCAGGCGAGACAGACATAGTTCGCGAACGTATGCTGTGACGCAGTTATCATACGCACGCATTCGCGTTCTAGCTGGTACAAAGAATGGACGTGTTCGAATTGAAAATGAGTTCAGTCAGATTCCGATTCATCATCATCATCTTCCTGCCCTTATCACATGTTACTTGGGGTCGGCACAACACGTTTTCTTCTTCCATTCTCCCTTGTCAACCGTCACGCTATCATTCACTTGTGTGAGGAATGATATGAAAGAGGAGGGCTCTTTCATATCATTCCTCACACAATCCATCCATCTTTTCTTCGGCTCTCCCTCTCCATCCATCAACATGTATATTCATCACTCTTTTAGTCAGATTCCGATTATGAAATCAATGAGTTGTTGCTACTTTACAGTTTGTCAAAACGTAAAAAAAACATTTGGCAAAGTAATTATCTGAAAAAACGCTCTACTAATGGAGAATTTGTACTTTCTCCAGATTTATCTGACAAACAATTTAAAAACTCGTGGAGTACGTCATCGCGCAGAAATCTGTGAAGGCACTACAACATGGTGCAGAGCAGGGCAGACACATGTCTGCGTCGCACGTACCTGCGGCGCAACGTACGCAGCACTCGGTACTTTCATGCATTACAAAATCTGCTCTACCCTGCGTCGCCTGCGTCCCAGCATACGCCTAGCCTGAGCCGTTGGTCCCGGCTGTCATTCGTAAATCTTTGACAGTCGTTACGGGGAGTCAGAAGCCTAAAAATCTGGTAATCAGTCTAACACGATACCCCTTATGTGTGTTACCTGGTTACTGGGTTGTAGAGGTCGGCTAGGCTCGCTCCGTGTAAAATACTGGTATCCGGTTAGACTGGAAGCCGAACTCTACATATTTAAGAAAAGGCTAGGCAGATTCATTCTTAGGTTTTAGTTTTGGTTCGTATAGCAGGTTTATAATCTACTAGCTGACCCGACAGACGTTGTCCTGTTTTTGATTCGAAAGACACGTGGCGCCATCTGTTATCATAATAACGTTATTGTTGTTTTCCTCGGGAACAGCACTTTTTTTCGGGATGAAAGGCACCCTATGTCCGTTTCTGTATACCTGACACCGACGACAACCGATTTTAATGAAACTTCGTACGCATAAGCACGATACAAAGGTCTCAAAAGTTACTTAAGAACATTTTCGAAAAAAAGTGTTGCAGCCAATTTACATAACTGCAGAAACGTAGGTGTACTATTGATATAGCTCTGCTTAACCCATCGTGGAATATAGTCGTGATATTATGTTATGTGTTTATGAGACAAGTGGCTCAGAATAGCCCTCTTTTGTCTCAACACCTAGAGATAAAGGTGTGACGTCAGAGCGGATGCGGCGGACGGTCAGCGCCGCCGCGCTGCGCCGCGTCCTCGTGCGGTTTCCGCCTTTGTAGTCTGTGGTGCAAGTCATCGGCGTCCAGAGGTTCTGCGTTACTATAACTTTTGCCGACCTGGGAATCGAACCCAAAACCCACTGAGCAGTCGTGGTTGCGACCTGGCGACCAACGGGGCAGTTAGTGGTAAATGTTGTTGGGTTTTCCATTAGGAATTTCTCAGTTACAGTCCGGGGTTTGGAAGTTGGTGGTGTGATACCCCCGTGCCTCCGGTCATATCGTACCTATTGCCGTCTTATCGGACTATAAGACTGAGGGAAGAGACTAAAGAGAGATTGCACCTGTGTCTGCACACACACTTGTGCACTACAATATTTAATCATAATCTAATAGACTCCGCCGAGATTGACCGCCATTGCCGAAATTCGGTCTGTAGTTTATTTGTTTGCTTAGCTACACGTCGTTATCTCTAAAACTCCCATAAATTATTTAATAATACAAAAAGAAAACTTTTTACAGACACAAAATACCTATTACAGAAACATGCAACGTTCATCTCAAAACAATTACGTTTCGACGTAAAGATCTAGAATTCCATTACTTTAAGTGTAGCCACATCAGTGAATTACTTTACTTGCGTGTCCTCTCAAAGTGTATACGACACGCAAAGTTGTTGGTGGTGGGTCAGTGGACCGTCCTTCTCAAAGACAAAGACGGTCACAAACTCCATTGCACTGCATAATCATACAGAGAAGAGAAAATTGCAGAAATACCACTTTTAGCACCTGTTTTGAACTTCCGACGTAAACGGGGAACGACCGATAAAAAAAAAAGTATTTATTTTCATACATTATAGGGATGTGGAAGTCTACGATTTTGACATTTTCGGTGCCCGCATCTTACACTGCTGGGCAATGGCCTTAAATTTTCCTTTAGATACTATCGTTTTACAGAACTCGGAGACGCCACGGCGTCCGCTCGCTGCTAGAGGAGGCGTTGTCAACCTGGGAATCGAACCCAAGACCTCATCATCGGCAGCAGCGCTTGCGAATACTAGACCAACAAGGCAGTGCACTGAATATTATTGAATATTACTTAATAATATGGTTCTTCACCTTCTGACCCTCACAGGAGAACAACGCTACAACGCGTTACTTTAATCGTGTGTAAGACACAAGCAATAGGCTATTTGACAATGTAAAACATAAGGTCATAATTATTGACACTCGTATAGATTATCGCTTTTAAAATCTATTTGCATTAATTTTACTACAAAACAATGTATTATTTATTAAAAAAATCCCGAACAAACTTCATCTTTTTAAATCTGGCGCCACGTAATCGAAAACGGTCTGGATTGGCTGAACTTATGATGACGTCATGATATAGTAAATTTCTGTCTATCGTTGACAGAACAGATGACTTTTGTCTAGTATCTCGACCGTTTCAACGTTTGTTTACGTGTATTGTGACGTCACGACGCCATATTGTTAAAGATAGCGTTTTGGCGGCTTATTTAAACAGTACATTTTTATTTACTATTTTCTAAAAGAAATACATTATGCAATTTGAAGTAATAGGTTTTTGTGGGCTCGTTAGACACCATTAAATAATCTGAGATGTTTATCAGAAACCAGTCAAATAGCCTAATAGTTAAGATGCTGTAAATTGTAGTGTTTAGCTGATATTGCGCTTCGCTTCTTTACGAGTCGCAATGACCTACGGTGCCGAGACATGGACACTCATCACAAAGGAGACTGTCCACCGCATACGAGTAGCAAAGGGCCATGGAGCGAGCCATGCTTGCATAACCCTACTAGACCGAGTGCGTAACACCGAAATCCGTCGTCGACCGAAAGTCTACGACGGACGTCGGGGACAGAGCGATGCGCCTGAAGTGGAGTTGGGCAGGACCTAGACGAAGAGATGGCCGATGGAGTAAAGCTGTGATTGGGACCAAATGGTTGCCAAGGTTCGGCCAAAGAAACCAGGGCCGTCCAAAAGCTCGCTGGGTTGACGATATCGTCAAAGTCGCGGGAAACACCTGCATGAGAGACGCACAGAACCGGGAAGTGTGGCAGAAGAAAGCGGAGGCTACCCAGCCGTGATGATGATGATGATAATGATGATGATTATGATGATGATGATGAATGATGATTATGATGATAATGATGATTATAATGATGATGAATGATGATAATGATGATTATAATGATGGTGTTGATAATGATGATGATTATAATGATGATAATGATGATGATAATGACGATGATGATAATGATGATTATAATGATAATGATGATGATGATAATGAGAATGACGATGATGATGATAATGATGATGATGATATTGATGATCATAATGATGATGATGCTAATGATGATGATGATGATAATGATGATGATAATGATGATGATGATATTGATGATTATAATGATGATGATGCTAATGATGATAATGATGATGATAATGAAAAAGATGATGATGATGATAATGATGATGATGATAATGATGAGGATGATAGTGAGAATGGTGATATTGATGATTGTCATGATGATGATGATAATGATGATAATGATGATTATGATGATGATTATAATGATGGTGGTGTTAATGATGATGACAAATGATGATGATTATAATGATGATAATGATGATGATTATAATGATGATTGAATGATGATTATGATAATGATGATAATGAGAATGACGATGATGATGATGATAATGATGATGCTAATGATGATAATGATAATGACGATGATAATGAGAATGATGATGATGATGATAATGATGATGATGATAATGAGAATGACGATGATGATGATGATGATATTGATGATTATAATGATGATGATGATGATAATGATGATGATGCTAATGATGATGATAATGAGATTGATGATGAAGGTTAATGCAGTGTTTTTCATCTAAATCGGCACATGTGAACTCATCGTACAGACGTGGCGCAAGCAGAGTTTACCGCGCACCTCGCATCTATACAACGTCCCAACATCAATCGGCGGGCAGTTGCCCACCAGACACGACACCCATCTGGTCGGAGGATCTTCCCTTTTCTATGAAGGACGATTGAACTAAACACCCTGTTCCTCCTCTCATCGAGTGTTCTGCCAGCTAATTGAGCGTCGTCGCCGAGAGAATACTCTCTTTGATAGCTCTTGTCGCGTAAACAGTCAGCGATCAACTATTATACTCTTTTAAAAATCTTCAGCACATATCTAGAGCAAATAAATCGTTGATAGCTAGTCGCTTCCTCGTCGGCTATGAGACAGATGCTAAACCCTCAAAATTCAAAGTTTCAATACGCTCCTAATACAGTCAAACACGTCCTGAATTAATGGGACGTCATCAATACTCAAGCGTCCCGAACTTGCCGCTCCATAAACATGTGATCGGATATCAGTCAGTTCGAACGCTGAGAAATGTACACACATTTGCTTCTCGAGTGTAAACCTAAGTTTAAGTTTCGAACGCTGCGATTTGTGTTTGTAATCGGCTTTATATAAATTCGGTTTTGAAAACGGAGAATGTTAAAAATAGAATAGAATTGAACAGTTTGTGTGTTTGTTTGAACGCGGTAATCTCTTGAACTATCGTTAGGAATTGAAAAATATTTTTGCATTTGATAGCCCATTTTTTGAGGAAAGCTATAGGGTACTTAACATCAAGCTAGGAGCATCAAGTTAGGAGCCGGGCAAAAATAAAATGTCAAGATTTCTTGAAATAGTCATTCTTGGGGATTACTTGGTCTTAGAGAGTTGTGTTGATGACTTTAATGATTATAATTCTGTAAATACATATTTGTTACGGCCGTAAATCATATTTTAATCAACGTACAACTAAATACTGACCAGCAAATTGCAAAAAACGTAAACAAAAATGAATTTTGCGGGCTACCCTGGCGCTTTCGCCTTAAATAGCCGAATCTGATGAAAAAATTGTGGGCTTTCCCTAAATCCGACGACTATTAAAACTCAGATTTGGACAATTGTTAAAAGGATATTCAGGGCAAATAAAAGTTATTCTGTGCAGTAGTGTTACATGTCCTGATAGTGAATATATAGGTAAATATCTGATGGACTGATGGAGTCTTTTGGCAAATATGACGAAAATTCATTGATTCACAAAAGTTTCCAAAAATGGTTATAACTTTGCGTAATTAGTTAATTATATCTCTAAATCAATGAACCGAGTACCTTTGATTGCTATTTGAATTTAAAGATTTACCGGTATTCAGAAGTTTGAAAATAATGATGAAATGATTAAAAGTTAAGTGGCAAAATTAAAACTTCATCGGAGTACACCTTAACAAAGTAGAATATTTCAAAATTTTACTATTTTATTTTTAATTAAACCAATTATTTGAAAAACATCCTCATCTTATTGGCTGGGCTATCTAACCAGCTAGCAACATTTAAAAAAATATTGAGAGATGTCCGTCAATTGTTTGATAAAGCTGACAAAGGTGGGAAGTCATACTTACTACAATCATCATCATCATTAGACAACATTATCATTATTTATCTCATTTTTTTATCATAATATATACTAGTTTAAACACAATTTAATTGCAAAATGTACCTGTGTACACAATTGCTGCTAGTGAATGAATTGCTACAAATATTTCGTAGAACGTCTTCAATCTTACAAAATAATCCCGATTCCTTTCATCGCAATCCCCTTGAAGAATAAATCCGTAGCTAAATATCTTTTGTCCTTTTCTCCCCCATGTTATTAAACGTAAGCCTACGTTACACCGGCTCTTTTTAAACTAGATATTCGGCTTAGAGTTGAAAATTCAACAGTGCGTTTTTCTAACGCGCGAAGGATGCGGTCTGTTGGATTCTCAACGTTCAGTTCAACGGCGAGAGTTGAAAATCCAGAACGAAACGCCTGTACTTAGGATAATGAAATAAATTAGGATGGTTTTAGAGGACAATGCACTGCTGGCCAAGCGAATTGCAGCATTTATTTTAGCTGGAACATTAATTTTGTTTGAAATGGGTGCGGAATGCAATTGACTGTACTTTTCATTCGCTAAGCACGTAATCATCTGCCTAGCCTTTTCCCAACTATGTTGGGGTTGGCTTCCAGTCTAACAGGATGCAGCTGAATACCAGTATTTTATATGTAGCGACTGCCTATCTGACCTCCACAACCTAGTTACTGGGTAACACAATGCCTCTTGGTAAGACTTGTTGTCAGATTTTCGGGCTTCTGACGACCCGTAACGACTGTCAAAGAACCACGAACGACAGCCGGGACCAACGGATAAACTTGCTTTCCGAGACACGGAGGGGTCTACAAAATATGTAATGGATGGTCACCCATCCACAGACTAACCGCGGCAAGCGTAGCTTAACCTGATCGATTGACCCGTGCGGCTGTTATTACTTAGCCACAAGACTCGATCCGCTAAGAACGTAATGCATTTTATTTATTAAAGCTCTAGACACGATTTGCCAAAGTGATACCATCTAAGCGTGAGGAGAATACAAAAGTTTTCTTTTGTTCTTCTTTGACTATAGTTTTCTCTCAAAGATAATAAATTAAAAAACAATATTACGTGTTTGAAAAACACATTATTTTGCTCAATTACATTGTTCAATTATTTTGTTTAATAGGTAGGTAACAAAAAAGTATTTTCTCAATTACATACTTACATAAATATTTTTTAAAGTTACCTGATTAGATTGTTTCATAACATTTAAAGAGGAGTGTACTCTATAATAAGCCGAGGAAGAACTTTATCAAATGAAAAATAGAAAGTAAAACAAATTGCCAGTAGGAAATAATATTCACTTTGGTCCTACTTTCCCCTCCAGCCTCGGAAAGCACGTTAAACCATTGGTCCCGGGGCTGTCACTTGTAAAACTTTGACAGTCAGTACAAGTCCGAAGCCCGAAAATCTGACAACCAGTCTTACTAAGAGGTATCGTATTACCCAGTAACTGGGCTGTGGCGGTCTGATAGGCAGTCGCTCCATGTAAAATACTGGTATTCAGCTGAGACTGGAAGCCGAGACCAACATACTTGGGAAAGGGCTAGGCAGAATATGATGATGGTCCTTCTCCTTCGAAACTTGAATTATTTGTACCAGAAAAATAACGTAGGTAGACTGCCAACACAGTTTAGTTTTCCTTGATTAGCTAAATAGAAAAAAAACAGAATCAGTTGCACCCACTATTAGGACCCACTTACGCGTAGATCGGAGGGGCAATTCTCGTAATTTTAAGAACGTTCACAGTCTGATCTCAGTCTCAATCTATCAAAAATACCTCTAATTTCCATACATTACTGATAAGTTTTTGACATTGATTGTCGGCGAGATGAGATTGCGACTAGTTTTTTAAAGTTTTTAATTACGGAAATTGGCCTTCAGTTGACATCCTTCAATCTTGGACCTAAACTAACATCAGTCCATCTTTGACATTACTTACACAGGTCAGTAAAAAATAGAGAGCGTAGGTTTTGGCCAAAATTACTGAATTTTGGCCAAAACCTACGCTCTGTAAAAGTACCTGCTATAGTTGTTGCGTTTTAGCATGGTAATAGCGTTCATACCTCTCAGTAGGAACCTAAACGATAAACTATGTATGGGTTTTCGTTATTCAAACTCAAACTCAAAGCATATATTTCAATTAAACCATTTACAGGCACTTTTGAATTGTCAAGAAGTCGGTCAGTCAGAAAATATGAAGCTAGTTGCCCATTCCAAAGCGTAGGTACCTATGGAGAAGAACGAGCAAGAAACTCCATGGACACTCTTTTAAATTATATTTTTACAAAAATATTAGTTAAATCATTAATGTTGAATTTAAAATTATATGTGAGAACGATGTAAAAAAGACGTACACGTTAAAAGCGTCCAGAGTACAGCAAATAGCAAGAAAACAACAATCCAAAAATAAAAATAAGCCGAGGCAGCTAAGTGATGACCAGCCCCAACTGACGGCGCCCGTTCACGAACATGACGCATAGATCAGCACCATTCAGCTCAATGGAATTGCAACATGTTGAAGACAACGAAAACCTCAAACGGCGAAAATATTCCAACCTGATTGGGAGTTATATGTTCGAGCCGTTTGGGGTTGAAACACTAGGGCCATGGGGTCCGAGTGCCCACTTGGTTTTTCGAGATATCGCCAAGCGGTTAGTCGACTCTTCACGTGACCAGAGGGCTGGCCTATTTTTTGGCCAAAGAATTAGCATTGCCATACAACGTGGCAATGCTGCCAGCCTTTTGGGTACTGTTCCTGTTGACAGCGATGCGGACGAATTTTTTGATGCCCTATGATCATTTTGCTTATTTTTTTTCATATAAATGTACATATTATTATTATTTTAAATAGGTATTAGCATAAATTATGTAAATATTATAGTTACAAAATAAAAAATCTTACAGACAACGATAGATATTGATTCAGGAAACTGAGGGCAACAACTAAGCTTACATAAATATATCAAATGCCTTCAAAAAAGAATATTCTCAGAAATTTTAATGTTTTAATTTGAATAATTAACTTATGATTTTGAAAACAATTAATTTCCGTCACTGTATTTTTATTTAAAGCCCGTATACCTGACTCTTTTGTTCTTTGTACCTGATTACATATGTATGTAGGTATTCATTTGTAGTGTAGGTACAGACGCCAGCTGTCTAACCAGCTGTCTACTTCAATCTGTCAAATTTCTTTAATAGATTTTTAACTTTATCGTTAAAGCATAAGGTTCAAAGTTGATTGGGAAAATTTGACAGTGACAGTGCTGCACTTAGTAGGTACGTGTTTTTCAATTTGTTTCCCGTTTAATAATTCATGTAATCAGTTTATGAGTGCGTCGCCATGTTTATGCTTGATAAGCTAATTTATGTGTACATTGGAGCATTTGTGAAAACAAATGTTTAATTTTATGCAGGCTGGCAGGGACATCAACGCGCACCCCTTTACCATGGGTTCAGTAGGTACAGTCAACAAAAGAGATAAGTATGCAGGATCGTCGGATATAGTTGAAGTTTAGTAAGAAACCGATGCCACCAGGCTCTATCTCAAGAACCGCGATAGCTAGACAACAAATACTAAAAACAAAAAATAAAATAATATTTAAGGGGGGCTCCCATACAACAAACGTGTTTTTTTTCGGTGTTTTTGCCTTGTGGTACGGAACCCTTCGTGTGCGAGTCCGACTCGCCAGTTTTTCAAAACATCGCCAAGCGTTTGGTTGACTCAGCGGCGGCCCTAGAATTTTTTTTAGGTGGTGCAAAATCTTAACGTGGCGCCCCTCTATGTACCATGTTCCTATGATATATGCATATGCAGTTGCTTGCTTGCTTTTGCTTGCTTGTGAACTGTCCACCAAGCACCAGTCATTGATGATAGTAACTTACTAAAGCCGATCGTCGAGGCGCTGAAATCAACAGAAATCAGTTGATTCCAGCGCCTCTTCCATGGGGCGCCCGGGCCGTCGCACCGCTCGCACCGCCCTAGGGCCGCTACTGTTGATTCTTCAAATGGCTGGCTAATTTTATGGCCAAAGAATCAGCATTGCTATACAACGTGGCAATACCGCCAGCCGTTTGGGCATTTTTCCTGTTGACAGCGAAGCGGACGAATTTTATGACGCCCTATGATTTTTTTAAATTTGATTACATATCTCGGGACCATGGGGCCCTGGTCCTTTGGAGCCTAGGCGTACGAGGGGCCGAAGCCTACTCGCATAGGCCCCTTAGACAATTTTAAATGGAATGTGGCACCAACCGACGGTTATCCCTGTATGCACTACGCAGGTGCACCCAAAGACAACCCCCGGTTGATTATTATATTAAGACTGTTAGCATATATATATATATTATTTAAATATTATCTTTCACGGTACTCGAATAAATTATAAAATTTTCTTTTATATTTTCTAAGACCCGTGCAAACAGTAGGGGTGTCACTCAGGACGCGTTTCCAAACAAAAGGGGTGATCCCTTAAAAGAAAAAGGGGCGACTTATCTTGTACTACAATGTCGACAGGATAAGACAAGGGAATAATAGGTATAAACAGTCTTACAGGCAATGTGATAAATTGCGTAATTATGTTGAGATGTAGAAAAGGTATGTTTAACTGCGAGTAGTACCCGCTTTAATAGAAAAAAAAACAACCGACTTCAAAAATAGCAATCCCAAATTTAAAAAATATTTTGGTTTTGGAAGTCGCAGGCTTTGGTTATGGAAAAAGCGACCGACTTCCGAAACTACAAAATGAAATAAGAATCACGTAAATTAGTCCAGTAATCACCGAGAAATCGCCGTACATACATGAACAAAAAAAAACTCGTCGAATACGAAGTATACGAATACTCTTCACCTTTTTTGAAGTCGGTGTTGGAATCCCAACACCAAATAATTAAATAATACGAACATCACTAGCGTGCGCTCTCGGTAGGTAGTAATTTTTATTTGAACGTCTCGTTCACTTTCCTCACTGGTCGGGCCGCGACAGATCGAGAACGTGCTCCCGCCTCTCCTACTTGATTGATTATTGGTGATTGGAGAGAATATATCTCCTTATTTAGAAGAACTGACTGTTTTCCTGACCTACAAGTATAGCACACAACCCCAACTCCAATATGGACAACCCCACACTCGGACAAAAATAATACTGGAATCCCTGCTCTTGAGATATTTTTACATCTATATTACCTGGGTCTCCCTTGTTTTGCCGAAAAGATTTTGCCAAATTATCACTTCCCAAACAATTTCCCGCATAATTTCATTTGCCAAATTATTACTAAGCAAAAAATCTCTTCACAAATAATTGTAACCCAAACCTAATGTTTGGCAAGTGAACGTTTAAACAATAACTTGTTTACCAACTAGTACTTTTACCAATTTTTATTTAGTCAAATATTTCAGTTGGAATAACTCATTTTACGCAAAATTACATTTGCCAAATATTTAGTATCGTCAGTTTTCGCAGTTTTAAGGCAGCCATTTCAAGCATAAGATCTAACTTTGAAGACGTTTTATTACAAGGGTGTTTTTCCACTTGGGACAAATTCTAAACAGGTAATAATAATATTAAGTATTCTGGTAGTATTTTTTGAAATAATTAATCTCGTCTAACTAGTTCAGTTTCGGGTAGACTTTTTTTCCATTTTTTTTTTCTATATAATCTAGTCGTTTCTGGCACTCGCCGGCCGCTACCGCGGCACCGCTCGCTTCGCTCGCTCGGCTCGTGCGTAGGAGGTCACAGTTTTAACCTAACCTAACCTAAGCATTTTTTTTTAATAATTAACCTCGTCTAACTTATTCGGTTCTCGATAGCCTGCTAAAAATAATCTCTTTTTTTCCATATTTTTTTTTCTATATAATCTAGTCGTTTCTGGCACTCGCCGGCCGCTGCCGCGGCACCGCTCGCTTCGCTCGCTCGGCTCGTGCGTAGGAGGTCACAGTTTTAACCTAACCTAACCTAAGCATTTTTTTTTAATAATTAACCTAGTCTAACTAATTCGGTTCTCGATAGCCTGTTAAAAATAATCTCTTTTTTCCATATTTTTTTCTATATAATTTAGTCGTTTCTGGCACTCGCCGGCCGCTGCCGCGGCACCGCTCGCTTCGCTCGCTCGGCTCGTGCATAGGAGGTCACAGTTTTAACCTAACCTAACCTAAGCATTTTTTTTTTTATAATTAACCTCGTAACTAATTCGGTTCTCGATAATGTCCATTGCAAAAAATTAAAATAGTAAGTTACAAATATTTTGTATTAAATAAATGATTATTTTGAAATAAAATTGCATTTTTTAATTATTTAATTAACAAAAAAAAAAATCTCAAAAAATCTTATTTATGCCTTTATATTTTTTGTTATAACAAATCGTTTGACCAAACGTTTATTGTCTAAAGATTGTTTGCCGTAATAAATCATTTGATTAAAGACCAAATGCCTAAATGACATTATCCTTAATAATAATCTGCCAAGTAAAAATTCGACCAAATGAAAATGTGCATACTAAAATTATTCCAAACATTGCATTGGTATAATAAAAGGTTGCGAAAATTTGTTTGGGTAGTGAAATTTTGGCAAAATCTTTTCGGCAAAACGGCAGGCTCCCATATTACCTACGTGCCAACTAAATGATTTATTTTATTTTAGGCAATGTTGTGCCATCCACTTTCTATGAAAAGTTAGGCAAAATGAAAATAGTCCTGTCAAATAGACCTGAAAAAGAAAGAATTAATTGTTAGCTAAGTAAATTGAATACTAACTTTAATCATTTGTACGTATATTCATCACAGCTTTTATTTTTTGACAGTTGTATGAAATGGCTTTAACACGGCAAATATGTGTCAATTTGCTTGAAAAAATATTTTATCTGGCTATTCATTGAAATTGATAGCCGTTTTTAAAACAAACATAGTTTCAAAAGAAATACAACATCCCACATTTGTAATACTTGAATTCGAAACATAAAACAAATCATTCATACTTTCATAAAACTCAACAGTTCTATAAATCGGCCACATTTGTACTTGTAGAATTCTAATGCAATATCCCGTTTTCAATATGACAAGCAGTTTCTAGGATTCTATTCGTGGATTTAGATGAAAACGCTTTTCAGTTGCTGAGATTTTTTTACTTACACGCAGTCTTCGATATATACTGAGCTTACGTCAGTATAAGCTAGGTACGAATCAAGTTAAAAATCAATGACATACGATACTTTATCCATACATAATATAATTACGTCGCATTAAATATTCGGAACGCTAGCGCCATCTGGTGGCGCTTGACAGAGTCTAGCCTGAGTTCGTGGGGGGTCGACGACAGCGCGACAGAACGATGTGGAGCTTGGACATTGGACATCGTACGAACAACATTTGCTCAGAAACTGTCCCGCGTTCCGTATCTGATTGTGTTCGTCTACCTACAGTGTGTAATTTGCTAGTGTATTTAAATTGTTCGTGAAATTATAATCTAATTTGATCAGCAAACGCTTTTTCTATTGCGCAATAACCAACACATGCCCACAGTACGCCCACAGTAGTTAAAATAGACTGATGATAACGAGACACACATAATTATCTTCTCCATCATATACATAATCAGCCTATAATGTTCGCAATGCCCCTTGTCTTTCAGAGAGAGTGGACTGTAATCTACCAGGCGCGGGCCCAGTGCGGGTTGGTAGATGTCACATGTCTTCGAGTTTTTGGTTCTAGAAAACACCTACCCCGACAAACTAAAAAAAAAATTATTAAATTTTTCTCATAAATGGTTCAGTTTTGCTTAGAGACTTAATGGTCTAATTCATCGGTAATAATCTCCTCTAGAACCTCCTAGTAGGAATAGGTCGATTAAAGTCATAACACACCTATCAAATCGGAAAGGGATCGGCACCGTATCGCCTTTCGTCTCGCCATCAAACAGGCGTCAACCTAACGTAAGCACGTAACCAAAGCAGATTAGAAGCTCCGATACGTCGACTCGGCGACGACGCCGCGCTTAATGCTCACCGACCGCTTGTTGATGGTGCAGCAGGCAAGCCGAAAGGGTGAGAGGGGCAAGGGTGGCGTCGAAGAGACGTAAGCTCGGGTATGGAGAGACGTAAGCGCGGGGACGACGAGCCGTAACGCACCGCACCGCGGTTCGTGAGCTTGTCCCGAGGCGAGGCGATTACGTTACGATTCCGATTAGTGTGCGTTGCAGTACGGAGTTTCATACAAAGAATACTGCACTGAACTGAATTGCTAATTTTAAAAGCAATCACAATTATCGATCTTTTGGATAGACTAGAAAATACCTACATTACTACTAAGTCAAAAAGAACAAAAAAAAAATAAAAGCAACACGTAGAATAATAAGTTACCCTGTGTAGTGTGTGTGTGTGCTTCAAAGAGATGTCAGCATCAAGGAGGGGCCCCAGAGGGCCGAAGCCTGCCGGGTCAGCGGGATTGTCCGAAAGGGTTACCGCTGGCCCGGAACATAAAGGGCTAAGGAAGGAACATGGGTGGGTTTTAGTCAGTAAGAGTCTGACACTCCCTCCATGATTTCCCATCCGGAAAAAAAAAAAACCTGTGTAGTAGCACAGTCTATACATCATACAGTCGTTCGACGAAGCCGTCTAGACAGGGCAATCGTGCGGGGTGTGAGGGGCGAGACGCGGGAGGTGCGAGACCGAACTGCATACTGCCACCGTGTTAGTAGTTCGGGACATAACTTTCAGGGTTGATGATTTCCACTTTTCGGTATTGATTTTATTATTGGGATACTATTTTCAAAAATGTAATGGTACAAATTTTATTTAATTTTTAATTTATTAAGACAAATACAGAGATGCGACATGTAACATTTGAGTGCTTGCTTATTTGTTAAGTTTTTTTTTTCTAATTATTTTTCTTTTCAGTTTTTTTTTACTTGTCATTTCCATGGCTTTCGAGGACGCTAAAGCCGATAGTGCAGTCAAAACGAAAATCCAAAATGGCGGCTGCAAAAATTTTCAAATTTTTCATCATGGGTGTCGTTTTCAAGAATTTCAAGGGTGCTGACAACGAATATGAGGTCATAATCAAAATTCAAGATGGCGGCTGCGAAAATTTTAAAATTTTTCATCATGGGTGTCGTTTCCAAGGATTTCGAGGGTGCTGACAACGAATATGAGGTCATAATCAAAAATCAAGATGGCGGCTGCAAAAATTTTCAAATTTCATCATGGGTGTCGTTTCCAAGGATTTCAAGGGTGCTGACAACGAATATGAGGTCATAATCAACATTCAAGATGGCGGCTGCGAAAATTTTAAATTTTTTCATGATGGGTGTCGTTTCCAAGGATTTCGGGGGTGCTGACAGCGAATATGAGGTCATAATCAAAATTCAAGATGGCGGCTGCAAAAATTTTCAAATTTCGTCATGGGTGTCGTTTCCAAAGATTTCGAGGGTGCTGACAGCGAATATGAGGTCAAAATCAAAATTCAAGATGGCGGCTGCGAAATAATGTAATTTTTCATCATAGATGTCGTTTGGCCTGTTGTTTGAAAATGGGACTGCGACACTATCTGATGTAGAAAAACGTATGTTAAGTAGAATAATTCCATTCGTAAAAATGGTCAAACTCAGCGGTCGTAGGTACCAGTCATCACTCCGGTTTCCTCATCAATCTAGGAAAAAAATAATTTTCAAGTTTTACTTAATATTCCTCATTCCCTTTCAATATAGTGTACATTATTCTACTTGTCAAGCCCTTGCATTTGATACTTACCTATATTGAAGGAGTTGTGAAAAAAAAATGTAATTCGCCATTTTGTGGTGGGGGCCATCTTGAACCGATTTACATCAAACATAGCTAAGAACACTTCCGACTAATTCACCATCGGTTCAAAATCGGTTCATCCGTTCGGGAGCTACGATGCCACAGACAGACACACAACACACAGACACGTCAAACTTGTAACACCCCGTCGTTTTTGCGTGGCGGGTTAAAAAGACGATATTTTGATAATTGTTAATTATTATTGTTTATGATAATAGTAATGTCGATGACGATGTTGATCTCAAATAAATAAATTAATATTGTTTACTTGAGACAGGTGACAACCCTAGCTGTCACGATAATGTCTAGACGTTGTCGGCATTTACCACGAGATCAAAGGCGTCGACCTACTGTATGGTTTTTATACTGTGGTAGTAGTAACATTTCATAAAATCACGCCAGTATTTCTCAAAGGGTTATACAGAAGTTAAGCTATATGTTTCAAATCCCATGTAACAGAGAGCCGATTGCCAACAATCGGGTACAAATCCAGACTCCTGGCTGCTACCAAAAAAATCCTGTTGGAAGAATCCAATACGTCTTTGTCCGACCTAGAAATTCAACCCACGACCTCATGCTCAGCAGTACCTAGCGCTTCCAAACACTACAGCAAGACAAAAATGACGTGTAAATCTAATGAAAATATACATGGTATAACCCACGACAGTTTAATTCGCGACAAGCCTCATCGTGCTCAGCTTTTTATGAATTCTTAATCCATTGTTCCCGAAAATCCTTGTATAATGAGTTTTTTATTGTTATATACAAACATAATATACCAATGGACACGAAGATCGTAATATTTAAATGGACTCGCTATAATATATTGTTTATGTAGACTTTAAAGCGGCAGTTTGGAATGTTAAAATTTCATGTTCAATTTTATTCCATCGTTTAATATGTTTACTGCTGCCTGAAGTCTGAAAGTGGCATCGGTGACTGCAAAGTTGTGGATTTCGGTTGTCATGGTATAGGCACATGAGTAGATATTGTCTACTCATGTGGCATTGGCATGTGATGCGAAGGAATGAGGAAAACGTCGTGAGCAAAGTTTTGAGTTTGAATGTGGATAGCGATAAAAACAAGGGAAAGTCTACAGAAACGATGATATGAACTTACAATAATTATGATCTATATATGTTTAATTAACCTTACCAAATAATTATTATGTACCGCAACCATAGCATACTGATCTCAGTAAAATAAAATGTTATATTTATTTCTTAGCTTTAAGTCATTGTAACAAATCTACACCATTATGGAATGCAAATAAATTTATGAATATGAATTGTGTCCAAGATGATAAGGCTAGAAAGGGGGTGACTACTGAGATGACGACCAATAGAGAAGGGAAGAAGAAGAAAAGTTGTGCCGACCCCAAATAAATTTCGTTATGGGCAAGAGAATAATAATGATCTTTATTTACCGTTTCATTTTAGTGTGTGCTTTGTTGAACGGAGACCTTTTCACATTACGAAGTGATGTTGACTACAAAAAGCGTAAAACGTTATTGAGTATGATATTTTCATAGCATGTATGTCTATTTCCTTTTTTTTACATTTAAATTCAATTACATTATTTTTATTTAAGTACGCTGTACCGGTACAGCGTCCTAATAATTGTTTGCTGCACCGGACGACGTCATTACGTCAGCGCCGGCTGTCGCTGAAGACCTGCGCTGGGGCTCTGTCTTGCATAGGGTCGCAGCATAATGCTGAACGATAGCCATTTTTTGTGGATGTGACGCATGTTTCCCCCAACCTTTTCTTATTATTTTTTTTTGTGTTCATGTTCTTTTTTGCGTCGTGTTTACCGCAAATAAATGTATTTTCTTTCTTTCTTTTTCTTTTCCTTCTTTGATTTTCCTTGTGAGACTACAATGCAAGTTTTTTTTTTTTTTGCTAGCCTATGCTTTCCCACTGCTGGGCAAAGGCCTCCCCCAAATCCTTCCAGGAACTCTTTTCCCGCGCCACCTCGAACCATCCCTCGCGGTACGCGTCCAGGTCATCTCGCAATGCAAGTTTATGTTTGACAAAAAGTGAAGTATCTTTTGTAGTGCCAAGCGGTACCTGACACCTTGACTTGCCCTGCGCACCAACAGCTCTGTTTTATCTAAGTTTTTTTTTGTTGCTATCTAAGTTTTTTTTTTTAAACTAAGCTAGGCTGAGTAAGAACTCGGCCTATAAAATGTTCCCACTACTGGGACTCAGACCTCCTCTCAGTGAGAGGAAGTCGGTCGTAACCCACCAGTCACGAATTGGGTATAAGGAAAACATTTTGCGGAAACCGGCATGTACCAGACATGCCGGTTTCCGCAAAATGTTTTCCTTCTTCGTTTGGAGAGCAGTGGTAATGAAAAATTTACAGAAAGCAAAGTATCTGTCTGGGTTCGAACCTACGCTCTGCAACTCTAAAGCCGCAGCCGTTTTCACCGGGCTACCACACTGCTCCAGCAACAGTTAATAATTAAAGTAACAAAAAATGCCACATCCTAAAAAACCCGTTCCATGGACATTAGTGTCCGGAATTAGGAAGTGGGAGCGGTCAGTCGGATAACCGGACGGCCGGACAAGCGAAACAATCCGTGCGTTCTGTTTACAAATGAGTCCTTGAGCTCAAAAGATGTGGAATTGATGGAAGCGGGATGGGGGATGTCCTATTTTATTTTTGGCTGTAGGTACTGATGGTTGATATTATGGAAAAAGCGCCTTTATACCTGTTCTGAATACGTCTATGTTTACTGTGGTCTGTTTTTGCGTAGTTTTTGTGCTCTTTTCCGAGTCTCAATCTACATCGCATTTATAATATTAGTAAGTATTAGTATGGATCAGTTTACCCAAGAGTGCAGGGTCGCCCCCTTTTTTTTCTTTTTTCCGTGGGGAAATCCATATGGATGCCATCCGTCTGGGAAGAACAGTTATGTCGGACTCTTACCGACTAAAACCCCACGGTTCCCTCCAGTACCATAAGTATCACCATACAATACATTCGCCGCACCCCCGGCTGGTATCAGCCCGCCATGCCTAGCGGGCCACATCACCAAGTGCGGCCGAACCCACAGCCGCACGTGCTTCCATCCTACCATACATTCTTTTATTCTTTTAGCAGGACAATAATATGCGACAAATTCAAGTGCAATAATAAAATAGTTCAATTTATATATGCCATGCCCTAAAACGGGCGCTAATTAAACCACAATATGTTGGAACTATTCCCAATCAAATTAAAACTTTAAATTAAACCGCATCCATTAAACTAAACCATACTCAAATATTCTCAATGTTTATTCTAAGTACTCAAAGCACACAAACCCATACTAATACGATTAGTGCTAATAAAACTATATGTTACTAGGCTTTGGTCGCGGTTTTGCCCACGTGGAGGTCGGAAATTATCCCAAGAGAATATATTACCGGGACTAAAATTAACCTAGATGTCCTAAGTCCTTTTTAATAAGATTATGTGCGCTATTAACTTATTTTAGAGTTTGCTCACTTAAAGGTAAAGTTAAAGGATAAAAACCTACACGCAGACCTCCTCCATTTCAAACTTCCCCATGAGGTTGGAGGATCCTCTCTTCTCTATGACGGATAAGTGAACCCTGTTCCTCATACCTCTATAATATAAAATACACACACTAATGCAACAACAGGCAGACAAACAGACTTATTTTCGCATTTATAATATACTAGCTGTTCCCCGCGGTGTCACACGCTGCGCGGCTCCTAAGGGTCGTAGCGTGATGTTATATAGCCTATAGCCTTCCTCGATAAATGGACTACCCAACACTAAAAGAATCACTCAAATCGGACCAGTAGTTCCAGAGATTAGCGCGTTCAAACAAACAAACAAACAAACAAACTCTGCAGCTTTATAATATTAGTATAGATTAAGTAGTATGGATACATCTGATGGACATATCATAATTCGATCCATCTTTGTAAAGGCCTTTCACTGACCAATGTGGTAAGCTCGCTTTTGTTTTAAACAAACTACGCATAATCTGCTTTTAATAGGATGAATGTGTGATTCAAAGACGAGAGGTTGTTGCTCTCCTTAGATAGTTTAATGAAATTGGGTCTTAAACATACCCAATTTCATTAAACTCTGTTAGTTGACGCCCAATGAGCTGTGGGCCAAAATTACTACCACCTGGAGCCCTGACACAGATAGAAGGTGTCGCGGAGATCCCATAGAAGATGGCAGGACGAGCTGGACAAAGCAAACGACCAGTGGTCCACTTTAGCTCTGGATCGAAAGAGCTAGAAGTCATGGGGAGAGGACAGCAGCCCCAGTTGCCCAGCTGTGGGATGATGTAGTAACAGTAAGTAACAGTTGACGTACTGTCTCACTATGCAGGCAGAGCGTCCGTCAAAATGCTTAACATGGCATTGTATGTCTATAGGCCGACCGGTTATCTGAGACGTTGCCTGAGGTAGCAGCGTGGTGAGGGAGGGGTTTGGTGACGTGATGCGAGAGCTCAGTGATTCGACAACTATCACCCCTCCCGCACCGCGCAGCTACCTCAGGCAACATCTTAGTTAAGGCTACTCTTTCGAAAAAAGCTTAAAAACAGCGTGCAGATGAAGCAGCTTTTCTCCGGAACTTACAGAGAAATTACATCTGAAAAAATAGTTGGTAATCTACATGATATGAATCGTAATTTGGTTTAGCCATAATTTTTCTATCGATATCACCTATTAAGAAAAAAAACCACCAAATCACCTCCAAATCGTTGAGATGAAACAATTTTACTCCTTCATTTTTTATCAAAAGAATATAAAAAAAATATCTAGTGCTTTGCAATGCAAACGAAAATGATTTGGTTTTGTTACTTTTTAAAAACATGTATATTTTTTAATATAATAAATTTAAAATGCGATCGTTTAAAGTCCGTGTCTATATCATCCCCGCACTCGTCCACGAATTCAGTGCGGGGCGCCTCGTGTTGCTAGGCAACGCGTTGGCATGCGGGTGGCGGAGTGGCGCGGAGAGGGGTAGTTAGCTCCGCCCAAATGCACAAGGTCGTTGGCATGAATACAAGCCTTAAGCGGTCGGCCTATAACAGAGTTTGGTGAAATTAACAATATATTCTACTTAATATTAAATTCACTGACAGGCAACGTACATGCCTTTGTATACGGCACGGTGTCATTGCGGTACGGCGTATAAACGACGCCGTAGAAAAAACGTGTCCGTGTATAAGCTTCCATAGTGATCCATACAACACTGACGAACCGTGTCTACACTCGGCGAATAAACCGTACTTTTTCACGGCAAGAAAAACGTTTGTACTGTACAAAGAGCCTAAGCCGCTGAGTCGAGAAACTGGAAATGTTTGCACAAGATTTCCTTATTAGAGAAAGTTGGGCTATAAGGAAGGATTTTTGAAAACTCGCCTAATAGGGAATGAAAGTTTGTATGGAAGTTCGTAATTTTAGCTGATAAATCCTATTTAAGTATAATTTTAGCTTCTCGAAAATATGAAATGATGTCAATTGGGCTGACAGAACGCAGGATAGAATTTAAAAGAAAACGGTACCACAAGGCAAACCCTTCCCCTTTAACTTTTATTAACTTTGTTTTATTTTTATTATTTGCTGTTAAAGCGGCAATAGAAACACACACTGAAAATTTCAACTATCTACCTATTACGGTTCATGAGATACAGCCCGCTGGTAATAGGTAGGGTTCCGGCACCCTTTGGGTACCGGACCCTGAAAACCGCAAAACTTCTCAGACGTATAGTAAAACATTAACTCAAAACACCATAAAAGTAAATTCACGATAACTCTTACCCAAGATCACACGCCTGGCATAGTTAACAAAAACATGACACCGTCAGCCAATAACATCATGAAGAACAGAACCGTTCTGCGGTGTTAAACTATCAAAACTTACGTACTTTGACCACTCCTTGTTTGACTTGAACCACATTGAAACCTTCAAGAAGGGATTGTTTTTTGACAGGATTAAATGATCAAAGGTAAAGCGCTAGAAAATTACTATGGCACGTGGCCAAAATTGGAACTAACGTTGCTCTTGTTTTTTGTTTTTTACCCGACTACGGCGAAGCAAAAAGGAGGGTTATGATTTGACCGGTATGTATGTATGTTCATCTGTTCCCTCATAACTTCTAAACTCCTTGTCATAATTTGACAAATGAGGTATCGTTGGAAGCATCTTGATCGTCCGCTACACGCTGGTTATATTGTGACGTCACATTCAATGGAATATGACGCCCTCAAGCGGAAATTAAGTCATTGCTTAAAAAAAAAAATCATTCCCTATCAAATGAAAGGACTTAATTAGCACATTTCAAAAATATAAATATTACTGAAATAAGCCCTAAAACAATTAAATAAAAAATAAGTTTAAAAACTAAAACCCGAATACTGAAAAGGATGAAACAAGAAAGTACCTTCCCGTGGTCGCATGCTACCATAGCTTATAATATGTTAGTACAGGCGGCATGCGACCACGGAAAGGTACTTTCTTGTTTCATCGTGGTCGCATGCTACCATAGCTTATAATATGTTACTACAGGCGCGTAGGCGGCATGCGACCACGGAAAGGTACTTTCTTGTTTCATCGTGGTCGCATGCTACCATAGCTTATAATATGTTAGTACAGGCGCGTAGGCGGCATGCGACCACGGAAAGGTACTTTCTTGTTTCATCGTGGTCGCATGCTACCATAGCTTATAAGTATGTTAGTACAGCGGCATGCGACCACGGGAAGATACTTTCTTGTTTCATCCATTTCAGTTGTCGGGTTTTAGTTTTTATTCTGTACCTACACGAAACAATTCCACAAATGTCAACGGTTACGGTTGGACCACAGTTTATGGCTAATAACTGTGGTCAGAGAGCAGTGGTGGCCCAGTGGAGAAGGCCGTGACGTCCCCGACTCAAGTTGGAGGTCACTTTACTTTATGTAAATTATTTCCAACTAGCAGCGCCCCGCGGTTTCATCCGCGTAACTTTCGATCCCGTGGGAATATCGGGATAAAAAGTTTCCTATGTGTTCGTCCAGGAAATGGTATATATCTATGTACTTTTTATCCCGAAATTCCCTCGGGATCAAAACTTATGCAGGTGAAACCACGGGGCGCAGCTAGTTTATTATATTAGTAGGAAGTATGATAATACGATACCCCTTGGTAAGACTGGTTGCTAGACTTTCGGGCTTGTTAGGACCTGTAATGACTGTTAAAGATCCACGAATGACAGCTGGAACCAACAACCTAACATGATTTCCGACACACGGAGAGCTCTTGGTATACAAAGATGGACACCCAGCGGTCGACCCGTGCGGCTGTTATTACTTAGCCGAGCGTAATCCTCGTAAAAAGTATTTAAAATCAGAATTAATTCCTGTAGATACAAATTAGAGTTAACAGTTCCATAATTCCACAAAACCTTAACATGAATTAACTTTACGTTCTAATAACTCTTAATAAACTTACATAGTTAAACGCAGATTAACTAACTCCATGTTTTTAACCGAGTTTACTAACAAACTCAGTTAAAATATGTGTTACAAAATTATCTGTTCCTAGATTTATAACAGAGCAGATTATTCTGTAATTTTCTGCTAAATACTGCACTAGACGTGAAAGAAATACGGGTCATTATGCTTTGCGAGTTATTAGTTAAACTCATGAGAAATGATCTAGCAACTGTGCTTTCGCATAATTAAGAACTAAGCTGCTTTAGCGTTTATTATAAGAGAGTGTAAGCGTTAGAAGGGCTTTTTTTTGTGAAATTATCAAATAACTTCTCCCACTCTGGGCAGAGCCGGAGGATGTGTCAAACTTTTACTGACTAAAACCCACCCGTGTTCCTTCAGTTGCCTGTGCCAGGGGCCACGGTATCTCTTTCGAACAACCCGCGACCCTGGCGGGCATCGGCCCTAGCGGACCCCGTCAGTTAGTGCTGACATCTCTTTGAGTCGCGCGTGGAACACAACGCGCCGTCGACCCGGGCCTGGTCCTTACCGGACGGCGAGCTGCCCATTGCTCGCCGTCCGCAAGCCCACGCCTACGGTGGCCCGGAATCGGCTGTCTATTCCCGACACCCAGGACGTCTCCTGCGACGACTAAGGGCGTGAGAGCGCAAAGATTGCCTCTCCCTCCCGCGCTCTGCCTCCTCCTTTGCGAGCATTACTGCTTCACAGAAGGAGGCGACGCCTTCCCATGCGAAAAGGAAAATGAAGTCTGTTGAATAAATAAAGTCGAACATATAACCTCCTCCTTTTTGGAAGTCTAGACCAGGTTCCGTTTTTTTTTATTCAATAGTAGGTACTTTCCCCAACGTCCTTGTCCATGTCAGGTCAAAATATGATTTACGACCGTAACAATTTTTTATTATAGAATTATAATCATTGACATCATCAAACAACTCTCTGAGATCAAATTATTGTTCTATTGAATTTTACAATATTATTATCTTTTGGCTAACAATTACACTTGCGCCTCTCATGCCACTCTGAACTCTACTTTTCGTCTAGTACTGACCTGCGCACTTGGAAGTTGCCAAGTTAAAAGTGTCCCTAAACTTCGCCATTAATAATAACACTAACACTCCACCATCAAGTTTCTGTGATCGTCAAAACGAACCATCAACACATTAGGTCTGGTGTCCTAATGTGTTTGCGCCCTAATTGCTAGTTAAAGCTTTAAACAACGTTTAAACGTCCGTCTAATGCTTAGTTAAATGCTCACCTGAACGTTTTCAACAGCTGTCGCGTGCACGTTAATTTTAAATTAGTTCAAAATATGTTTGTTGTGGTTTTGAGTCGTGAGGAGTTTGTTGCGTCACTTCTTCTTTCCAGTTAAAGGACTAGGAAGTGGTGAAGGGCGGGTGTTTTTGGGGACTGACTAATGTAATTTTGACGTTCAAAAAGTGATGTATCTCAGCCTAGTTTGAACAATTACTTTAGATTATTTTTTGCAGGAGTTAAACGGAGTTTTAAAAGTTTTGGTAAACGGGACTCTTGACGAGTGTAAACGGATGGTCAACGGGCAAACGTGCAGACGCCAGCACATCAAGTTACCCAAAATTGTCAAATTTTCCCAATCAACATTTAACCTTATGCTTTATCGGATAAAGTTGAAAATCTATTAAAGAAATTTGACAGATTGTAGTAGCTTGATGTGCTGGCGTCTGTACATACATAACATCACGCCTGTATTTATCATATACCTACCTACCACCACAACCCAAATACTAGGTAACACAATACCTCTTGGTAAGACTGGTTGTCAGACTTTTGTGTTTCTGACTACCCGTAACGAATGTCAAAGATCAACGAAAGTATGTATTAAAAAAAAAATGGCAGCCGGGACCAACGGGTTAACGTGCTTTCCGAGGCACGGATATGTAATGGCTGGTCACCCATCCACAAACCGACCGCGGCAAGAGTAACCTACCATCAACCCGTGCGGCTATGATTACTTAGCCACGAGCCCCTTATATTTATTATATTAGTATGGATTAAATAATCGTCTTAGTACAAAAGTAATGCCTTTACTCCCTTTGTGCCGTGACTCAAAAGGAACAGAAATCGTACATGAGTTCGTTCGTGTATTAATGCAGCAGAAAATCCTGCAAAGCACGAACCATTTCTTCGACTTAGTTGAAGTCGTAGCAACGACGGAGCTCCTATATTATTTTCATGAGCCAACTTTATAGGGTTCCGCAGTGAGATAATAAATCCTTTTAATTTTAACATGTGAATGCCCACTTCAAGCTCAAAGTCAAAAGCAAATCATTTATTTCAAACTAGCAGCGCCCCGCGCTTTCACCCACCCGCATAAGTGTCGATCCCGTGGGAATATCGAAATAAAAACTATCCTATGTTCTTCCCCAGGATGCAATCTATCTCTCTGCCAAATTTTATCGAAATCCGTTCAGTGGTTTAGGCATGGAAAGGTAACATTCAGACAGACAGAGTTACTTTCGAATTTATAATCTCAGTATGGATAGGCACACTCTTCAATTGTCAAGAAATCTCCTAGGTCGGTATCGGTACAACAATAGAAAAAGTAGTTGTGTCTCATTAGTGACAGTTGAGCTACTACAAGGCCCTTTTGAACGTCAAAGTTTACAAAAAAAATGGACTGATTCTAGCCACCCCTTCCAAAAGGTAGTTTCGTATGGAAAAATAGGCAAGAAACTCCACCGTTACTCTTTTAAAAATGTTTTACAATTTTTTGTTTACATTAATTTTTTAATTATATGTGAATAGGATGCACCTAGAATAAAATTACTATACCACAGTAGGTAATAAAAATAAATAAAAATGACGGATAAATTAATAATGTTACATACTTCACCTAAGTTTTCACTGTGAGATTTTTGATGTGCCATATAAACGCCTGGTATTTACAGATCATAAATGCTTTTCAAATATGAAAACATTCAGGCAAAAAAAAAGTTTCCGTATAATTTTGTTTTCTCAGCAATCTGGGGCTGCAGCGTTCAATATCTGCAGGCTTGATGCAGTCATTTGGCGATTGAAGATTAATAATCTTTTGATTTGGATTTGAAGACCGCTGAATACGGAACCTTAATGCTTATGCCAACCCGCTCCATACATAAACCACTGAGTCTCCGAGGGAATCTTTGTTACGTGTATTTTATTTACTTAGCTCTGTTGATATTATTTTTAGAAGCTTGTCGTATACAACTCTTACGTCCGCTGTATCCTTTGGCTTTGAAACTCTACCATAAAGACTTGATTGTATAGTGTTATATACAGTGTCCTCCAAAAGTTAGTTGACATTTATCCACTTCAGCTGTGATGCTACCACATACAAAAGAAAGAGAAGCGCGATGATACAACGCTGGTAATTTATTGCAAAATATGAAGCAATTATCTATTTACAAAAAATATATTGTTTGGACTAAACAATTAAAACACTAGTGCTTTAATATGTTGCTTGTAGAATAATCTGACAAAAAATCAGAATGATTGTATGTTTAGTTTATTAGTTGGTTTTTATTGTAAAAAGAAAGTTTTTAGAAGTATCTTCATGATTTTTTTCTATCGTATCAAATTAGTTGTATTATGTTTTCAACACACTATCAACAAGCATATATCCTGAAGAATATCATATATTTTTCTGATTTTGTTTACTGTAGTCAATCAAATACTTTTATTGCTTCTAAAACTTGCGTTTCTTGCGTTTAGGTCCTGTTTAGATTTTATTTCAGTCAACTATCGACTAACGATCAACCATTTTCAAGGTTAACTTTTCGTAACATTAGGTACTTTATAAAAACCTCTCCTCGATACAAATAATTTGACGAATTAGGTTAATTTAGCAAGGAAGTCACAAGTGTTGGTTAAGAACAGGTGATTAGCAATTAAGGGCTCTACTGGCTCAATGAGTGGAGCCGACGGACCCTCTATCAATCATTTAGCCCTGGCGAAAGTAATTACCGCATTGATGTTTTTCATAAAATGGCTGCTCTGAAAAAGATGGTCGGGGATAATTTGTGTTATTATTTAGGGTATATAAGGCTATAGCAAATATGTAAATATTATGCAGATGATCTTTTTGAAAAAAAATCCTATGTAAATTAATCTATACTTCTAATTAGAGAGAGCAGAGGTGGCCCAGTTGTGGGAGGCCCCTTTACAGTCTCCCCAGGGATGTGTCTCACAGGCGTTGCACGGGGGGGTTCCGGAAGGAACCGGGATCACCCCTATGTGCTGATGGTGATCACCGGGGTGGTTTTAGTGAGGTAAAAATCCCAGACTCCCCGACCTCCCGACCCCCGAGGTCGGGTGCCTTTTGAAGTTTCCCCCGACAACAAAAAAAAAGATCGTAGGTTTGGACCCAGACAGGCACTTAACTTTGTGTAAATTATATCATCACCACTGCTCTCAAAACGGTGAAGGAAAACATCGTGAGGAAACCGGCATTTCCTAGTTCAAGCAAAAATTCGAAGACATGTGACATCTACCAACCCGCACTGGGCCCGCGTAGTGGATTACGGCCCACCCCCTCAAAAAGAGAGGAGGCCTGTGTCCCAGCAGTGGGAACATTATAAGCTGATTGATTATGATGATTTTTTATGGTGGGTAGGTACCTATACAGGCTATAAAGAGTATTTAAAAACTAAGCAAATGACCTTTTTGAAAAAAAAAATCCAAATATTACAAAGGGGTCATTTTTTTTTGTTTGTATGTACCGAGTAAATAGGCGACCATTAGACGCTCAATTTGACTGATGTTGGCCTGACTGACTATCGTCTGACGGTCGCTTGACTGAGGGTGTAAGTATGTGATCATACGTGCTTGACTTACTTACCGACTGTCTTCAATCATGCTGTCACAAAGTTATGACTGAACGTGTAATGGCTGGCTGTCACTCACGCATCTGGGGCCTTATTCTCTATGTCACAATGAACGAAACCGCGCGAAATTAACGAGGGATTGGCGGGATTTGCTAAGGAATTAACGTGGTTTCGAGTAAGGAATCGTTAAGTGGTCATAGTGAATCAGCACCCTAATTGCGTAACACACTATCAATCTGAATCTGAATCATTTTGAAGCAAATTGCTAATCCATTGCTTCACAAGTTGAACTGTCAAAATAAAACCGATTCCGATTGATAATGTGTTACGCAATTGCCCCGCAGGTCCCAGTTACGCGTGCGTCAGTCAGTCGTGATTTGAACAGTGATGGAAGCGCGCGTCGATCTGCACATCGACGCCATCCTCTTGAATAATTTAGAAGTCGAAAAGGAATTTATATTTATGTTGGAAACGTATCCCGATTTGTGGAATCTCAAAAATAATGGTTACACAATTATATATATGGTTAGAAGAAGAAGTTAATTAAAACTGCAAGAATTATACCAAAAAATTAAGCCGAGTGCAACAGTAGATTACGTCAGGAAGAAGATAAACACGTTTTATTTATTTATTGGATCACCAACAGAGGCTACACAGTTACTTCGTTTTTAACATGAATAGGGACCAGTACAGTGTGCGTTTCTAATTATAGGCGACCACATCATCCACTTAACATACAACAACAAGGTTGACATAAATCATTCTACTCTTTTTTGCAACCACAATTTCACCCAGCGTTTTCTTTGAAAGAAAGAAAGAAAGAAAAATATTTTATTTTTGACACACAGGAAATACAAAAAGTAAAAAATAAACATTTAAAACTAACAAAGTTACATTACAAACAACCAAAAAAAAAATATAAAAAATAAAAAAACTGTTGTGCGAGGCCAAAAAGGCTGTAATTTCAGCATAATGCTGCGATATTTAAAAAATAAATATCAGCGGTGGTTTTCGGATAGGGCCCGATCACGTTTCTTTAAAGATAATGCAAGGATACACGCAATGCATGCTTTATCTTTATTAATATCCATGTTCGTGACTGATCGTCTAGGCATCGCTTTACTCTTGCTTCAGTCCGTGATCAAAAATCAATCAAATGCTGTCTAGTCAGATTGAGCGTTTAATGGCCGCCTTAGGAACTACTGACCCGATACCGAAAATTCTTTCATGAATGGGATTTCAGTGTAGACTTTATTTAAAAAAAAGGGCTATATTTAACAATTTTATTTGAGAAAGACTGCTTTACACGCGGGCAAATTAAGTAATTAAAGGTACCTAATTTCATTGGATGTTAAACATGCAAATCCTATGCATTACATAGCTAAAAAAACATTGATAAACAAACATCTAGATACTTAACATACAAAGTATCTAACGAAATTTCCATGCAAAACGCGAATTATATCACGTATTCCCATTGAGTGACCTCAAACAAACTTATTGAACGATCTCCAAAACTAATCTACAGACGAAAATGAGTCTTCCCGCTTCACAATAAAAGTGATCGAAGTTAGACTTGGTGGTAAAGGAATTTTGGTGAATCGAAGGCCGCCGACACATACAGGTTTCGATTTCTCTTCCAAATTAAAAGGGGACTCATGATTCCCTGAAGGTCGGGTTCCGTAGTTATAATAGACACGTTTTTCGCAAACGGACCTCAGCGCTGTTAGACCTTCTTTTTCAGTTAAACCTTAGTACAGAAGTGTATTACCGAAATAGTGGCATGCGACCTTTTTCAGGTGGTTTCATTATTAAGGTATGGTTTGTTCCAAAAGTATCTGACAAAAGTGTAAAAATACCTACCCTGTTCTGCAGGGTTTTTGGGTAACACAATTACAATGACAATGCCTTTCATTTTGCCAATTCAAAAACATTAATTGCGTTATTTATGTTGATGACAAAACGAATTTATCAAACATTTATGAAGCAAGGGAGTAGCAATTTCCTTCAAAATCGCTCGGATTATGATTGAAAGTGTAGGCATTACGCCATTAGGGCGTAGGTTCTTACGTCGTCAATCGTCACTGACTAAAGGAAATTAGTAAAAGAATCATCTGTATTTAGAAGGTTAACACTCAATATCTCAATACATTTTCCAACAATCTTTGTTTGAATAAGTAACATTATTAAATTTAAATTGAAAAATCATCGACGAAAATTGAGATTACAAAATTAATCTCAATTGTCATATAAAAAGCGATATAAAATTATAATTTTGGGATTAACTACAAATTGACATCCACAGGAACCTTTTCTGATCCATTTGTTTACATTTTCATCATATAATTTTGGAACAAAGTACATGGCATTTCCGAGGGTGAATTCGAAAAGGAAAAATGTATAATGTCTTCCTTGCAAATTGGTTGGGTCGAGTTTAAGAAGCGGTTTGTTTTGGTTACCGTATAAAAGTAATATTTACTTTATAATACAGTTCCGGTTTTGTAACGTTTCCTTCCGTGCAACACAGTAATTTGTTTGCGGAGGTAAGAAGGTTACCAACTTACCATGTACATTCTCATAGCAGTGGGGTGACTGCGTAACAGACTAAAATTAGGAATGACTTTCATTTTGACAGTTCAACAATATTCATTGCGTTATTAACGTTATCGAGCAATGGATTAGCAATATCCTTCAAAAGGATTCAGATTGTTTTTGATAGTGTGTGTGTTACGTAATTAGGGAACATAACTTCACTCTTGTAAACCCTGAAAGGTTAGACAGAAGAGTAACTTAGTACACCAACATTTTGCCAGTTACAATGATCTTATATCTACTTCATTTGTAATAAGATTAAACATTTAAATAAACCTTTTTTTACAGTCCGTCCAACCGATTCTGAATTCTATTGCGTTGGTGGCATGACATATGGCAGCTGCAGCAAACAGTTGGTATCTATCGATCGACTAGAATCGGTTTTTTAAACTTCCAAGTTCAGTACGACAGTCTTTTCCTGGCGTGCACTTCACCAGCCCTGGGGGTCTACTCCGATGCGGTTAACCACTGTATCGGCCGAATGTTCGGTCATTTTCTGATTCGAATATTGTTGTCCTACTACGAATTTAAAAAAAAAAGGGTTAAGGGTTCTAAAAAGGTTCGGATTGGTACAGTTTGGTCGGGACCAATAGTCAATATAGGAAATGAATGGTAGTAGAAAATGACCGAACATTCGGCCGATACAGTGGTTAACCGCTTCGGAGTAGACCCCCTGGATTGCTTGTTGATTTTACATCTATCTTCTAGTCATAGCATAATCAGCCTATAATGTTCCCACTACACACACACAGACACAGGGGGACACAGGCCTCCTCTCGGTGAGAGGGAGTCGGCCGGAATCCACCACGTGGGCCCAGTGCTGGTTGGTAGATGTCACATGTCTTCAAAATTTTTGGTTCTAGGACATCTCGGTTTCCTCACGATGTTTCCCTTTACCGTTTTGAGAGCAGTGGTGATGAAATAATTTACAAACTAATAGCCCGATCGCTGAACTGAGACGTTGCCTGAGGTAGCTGCGAGGTGCGGGAGGGGTGATTGTTGTCACAAGTTGATGAACCACTGAGCTCTCGCATCACGTCATCACACCCCTCCCGTACCACGCTGCTACCTCAGGCAACGTCTCAGTTAAGCGGTCGGCCCATAATAAGTCGCGGCCGTTACCACTGTCCATCTCTGGTCTCTGGTTATAGACAGAACCATAAATTGTGATATGTACTCATAGCCTTACCACAAAAAAAAGCATGTCAACCTAAACGTCATTTTCACGCCAAGTACTTAAGAGATCTTACCCATGGACGTAATATATTACCTCGATCAAGGGTACTTCTCTTCTTAGTCTGTGCCTCGATCTTGCAGCGTCAAGCAATTTTGTTTACTGACACCTTGACTTGGCTGCACATCACCTGTCCTGGTACAGTACTTTCACAATTTGATTTTGCATCGCTGTCCAAATCACAGTGATCTTTATTCTCATTCTAATAAGTTTACTTTTGGGTTGCTGCCACAGCCAAGTCTGTCAAAATCATTGTGATCTTTATTATCGTTATAATAAGGTTGTTGTTAGCTTGCTGCTGTCAGAGGTAAAATAACTGTCAACGGACTATTATGCATGTTGATTGTAAATCTTCTGGTCATAGAGAAAACAATAAATTGTGATGTGTACTCATAGCCTTACCACAGAAAAAAGCATGTCAACCTAAACGTCATTTTCACGTCAAATACTTGAGCGATCTTGCCTCGATCTTGCAAATAATAAACTTAATTTAACACAGAGTTGTTACTTCATGTAAGCATGGGAAATATGTTCCTAGATTTAAATTTGAAATCCATGGACGTTTTTCTAATAATGGATAACAATATAATGATCGTCATGTATGTTTCTATAGCCCTAGCGTTTGTGCTGATCCTGCTGTTAATGTACTTATTTTACAGACTTACGGGTTCATTCCTGTTATTAATATAAGAGTTGCTGAATTATACTTGTTGGTTTTTCTTTCGCTTAAGATTTTCCTAGCAGTGTTGTATTTATTTGTAGGGTGAGGCTTGGAGGTAAGCGACTTGTGTTATTGATATCGGGTATTTAGAAACCTAGGCTGAGAGTCTGACAACCAGTCTTACCAAAGGGTTTCAATTGGGTTGTGGAGGTCAGGCAGGTTGTGAAGGCAGTCGCTTCGTGTAAAATACTGGTATTCAGGTTAAACTGGAAGCCGACCCTAACATAGTTGGGAAAAGCCTAGGCAGATGATGAGATATATGTGAAGCATAACATAATCAGCCTTTATTGTTCCCATTGAACACACACAGGCTTCATCTCTTCGAGAGGGAGTGGGCTGTAATCTACCACGCAAGCCCAGTGCGGGTTGGTAGATAACACACGTCTTAAAATTTTTGGTTTTAGGACATAGGTTTCCTTACATACTCCTTTTGCCTCGTTTACATTCATCATTTGGTTAAACACGCACCGGTTATTCCGTTTATCGACCCTAAGGTGGATACGCGAAAACGCATGTCCGAGAATCCACCCTAAGCCTTTAAATTCCGTTTATCCAACTAGGCCTAAGGTGGATACTCGGACCTGCGTTTCCGCGTATCCACCTCAGGGTGGGTTTTTTGGGTGGATAAACGGAATAACCCACAACCCCGCCACGCCACGCCCGCCACGCCCGTTGCGAGTACTACGCACATGACCTTTCTGAAGAACATCACCAATTAGGTCACTTTATGTCCTCCTAGAGCGTCCTTCGAATATCACCACTAAACATATCTCCACTCCTAAAGAAAAAATAGCTCCTCACATTCAACCCTAGTCTGCTGGCCCTACAAGTACTCCGGTAAACGCAGCAGACGTGTGAATGGCGCTATCTCAAATGAGTGTCTGAAGCACGCCGGTGGTGAACCGAAATAAATAAAAATGCAACCGGCTCGCACCTTCCTACATCTTGTAAGTATTTAAATCTTTGCGTTCGAATTTCATATGCATGCGCGAGTTGAAAATGGAAGAAGATTGCCTGCTATTTATTACCCGACTACGGCAAAGTGAATGGGTGATGTTATAAATTTTACTGGCAATGTATGAATGTGTATAAGTTTGTCCCGCTTATGGTCTCTAAACTACTGAACCAACTTCAGCAATTGAGATGTCCTTAGATTTGTCTTGATCCAGATAATGTTCTAAAGTATATATAATTATCATAATAATACTAGTTTTTTGTTTGCGTGTATTTTGAAATAAAATGAAATGAATTCGTATAACCTGTAAGTAGGATAAGTATCGGAATCACTATTACACGTCATATTTAAAAAAAATAAAAGTAAGCTAGATGTAGTCGAGATTTCCATTACTGAATTCGACTCGGAGGCCTGTCGGTTGTGAATAGTTATGGTGGTGCAACATAATAGCGTAACACACTTTCAAACACTATCTGAAGCATTTTGAAAAATATAACTAATCCATTGCTTCATATGTTCGAAAAATTTGTTGAACTGTGAAAATGAAAACCGTTGCTACTGATAGTGTGCTACGCAATAACCCCGCTGATCTGAAGCCGATTCCGTGTTGATAAGTGTGGTCACCCCCTTACAAAGAGCTCTACAAATTATTACTTTTTTCCCATAAAAGCAACAAAATATTCCATTTTCCTTACATTCCTAGACGATAAAAGAGTGTTAGTACATTAATCAATCCTCGGATAATCTTGGCTAAGTCTCGCTACTACCAACGAGGCGGTATTTATTGGGACGCGGATATTAAAGTGTCCGCGAAGAGGAATGTTTTCACAGGATTATGTGGGATATCCCAGTAAGACGGGATTTCCGCTTTGTGCCATATATTATTTTATCAATTTGAGTACTGTTTGCAGAGCAGTGGTGGCCCAGTGCTGGGCCACAATTTACGAGTTGTAGGTCGTAGGTTCGAACCCAGTCAGGCGCTTTACTTTGTGTATTTTTTTCATCACCACTGCTCTCAAAACGGCGAAGGAAACCATCATGAGGAAACCGGCATGTCCTAGAACCCAAAAATTCAAAGACATGTGACATCTACCAACCCGCACTGGGCGCGCGTGGGGGATTACGGCCCACTCCCTCTCACAGAGACGAGGCCTGCGTCCCAGCAGTGGGATCATGAAGGGCTGATTATTATGCACACACATAAATTCACGCCATCTTCCCATGGGGTTAGGCAGAAACTACAGAACGCCACCTGCCCCTCCTCCTCCTTAGTCGTTCACTCTTGACAGAGTGGTCGTGGTTGAAGATTCTGCATTTTCTTTTCTTTTCCTTCTATTCTCCTTTTGCCTCGTTTACCGGTTAATTATAGGTTTGAAGGTGGATTGGTGGTGCTTAGAGGAGGCCTAGGTCCAGCAGTGGACGTATTTCGGCTGAAATGATGGTGATGCTAGGTTTAAAAATTCAAAATATTTTTTTTTATGCTCTATAGAGGTATGACGAACAGGGTGTAAAGTTCACTCATACTCTATAGAAAAGGGAGGATCCTCCGACCAGGCGGTTGTTGTGTCTGGCGGGTAACTGCCCGATGATTCATGTCGGGCCGTTGTATCTATGCTAGTTGCGCGGTAAACTCTGCTTGCGCGATGCAGGATTTTGCGTGACGTCAGTATGATGCGTTGTTCGCATGTGGCGTTGTAGATACCACTACACTCCTTTCCCCGCTGATAAAACCCGGTACAGCTCAGAAATATAATAAATACATTTGCAGCTGTAAAGCGTCCGTAAATCTTCTGAGGAGCGAACGTTTGACCGACGCTATCTAAATAGAACGGCGAAGGGGGCCGCAAGCCGCCTGTCTGTTATATCATTACGCTTTTTAACTTTCTGGGGTAAACAGTAGTATAGGAAGGAGGTTTTGACTGCAAAATAAGGTTTAAGTGAGTGACGAAATAATAATAAATGAGCTGAACTTTTTTGTCACAAATTTTGTTAAATTACGTACTCTTCTAAGTTCTAAATAAAATGGCATATACAATATGAGTATCAGATACGTGTGGTTATATTTCGTCGCTCGCATGACTAAAAGTCCTAAATATCTCATTATTCTCGTTTTTTAGCTGATTTGAGTTAGAACAACTACATTTTTCTATTCGTGATTCTTTATATTTTTCACTAATCGTCGTACCTCTATGTTATTTGGATCTCAAAATATATAACCATTTTGAAAGACAACAAAATGTACACACACAGTGAGGGTTCCATTTGTTGGGATAAATATTTACATAGAATTTCTCGAAAAAACTAGGAAAAATAAATAATTACTACAGTTTTAACCGAAAAAATCCCTTATTTTTGTAATTAAATAGTTGCTTCATATTTTGCAATAAATTACCAGCGTTGTGTCATTGCGCTTCTCTTTCTATTCTATGCAGTCCGACAGTGACCGTGCTTTAGGTCATGTAAGCTTAACGCGTTCAGTTTCATTGGAGAAATTGGCACTTAAGCGTCGCACAGTTGTTGTATCGATGTGATCATTACGTACGCCTGCACTCACTCACGTAGGCATTTCGATTCAATTCCCAGCAAAACTGACTTGGAATTAGTACGGAATTAAGTTCCTCTCAAGTCAGATTGCCTGAGGACGTGTACCCCTGGATTAGATTTTATACTGCGTCTTAACGTAGCGGCTTAGAATGTAAGCTGACAGCGGTGAAAACAGTTTCGTGGAATAGTATCTGAAGGATTATTCTGTAAAAATTACACCGTGAAAACTTCGGTTTAAAGAACTTTATTTCTCACTAGCTTCTGCCCGCGACTTCGTACGCGGATCCTGTTGCTAATGCCAGCGACAACGGGGTCGTCAAAATCGAAGATCTGAAACGTCTGATGTCGAATTCTAAGAGCCCGGGGACGGGAAAACGGCGTGATGCGCGAGACGATTCGAGACGTTCTAGATCTTTCATTTTTGTAAGTCAATAGGAAATGCCCATCAGACTAAACAACTTTTGCTAAGACGTCATTCCTATAATTATGTTATAGTGTCGCTGGGCTTTGGAGTTCCACAACAGGTGTTCCAGATCTTCAAATTTATTCTCACAGCAGAAAATGCTCTTCACGTGGAATATTTTTTGCTATGGCACCATTTTTATATCTCTTATACTTAAGCTGGTCTGTTGCGGTTCTGCATCAGGTGTTCCATTTTCCAAAATAAATTATAGCCTATATGTTGCCCAGACTTAGTACCTATACAACAAAAAACTTTTCTTCCCGTAATTCCGCAGTGGATCCCAAGGGTACACTGAATTAACAATAATATTACAAATAACTTAAAAAAAAAATCTTTATAAACTAAAGCTGTACCCGTGGCTTTGCCCACGTATCGCATAAGTATTATTTTAATTTTAATAATAGTTAGTGATAGTTTGCTGATTTACAGAAACACTCAAAAGATGCGTCTCATACTGTACTATAGCTTAGATCCCTCAAAAACTATTTGGCTTAGTAAACTCAAAATAAGAAAGTTATGTAGTTAATTTACTGGTAAGAGACGTCAGGTTAATAAGAAAATTTAGGAGACGTCGAATAACAGAAGTGTTATAATTTACTGTAACACTTCTGTGTAAACAACGTTCGTTGTTTTTCCCTCGGTCTTATTCAATATGTAAGTACAGCGAATCAGGACTGGTGACGCGGGAGCAAGCGACGTACAGTTGTCCGTGTGAGATGCAGCTCGTCCTGAGGTCGACACCCGCAGCCTTCAGTGTCTGCCCCTGCGACTTATTTATTGTCATGGCGAAGCACACGCTCACAGGAAACTGCACGCGCTTGAATTGAAAGGAGTAATTGTGGCCGGGTGTCACCATTGCCAGGATCGCCCAGAGGACACGGTGGAGCACACGGTGAAGGTCTGCCCCGCTTGGGCGGAGTACCGCCGTGTCCTCGTAGAGGCGATCGGCAGCGGTGGCGACCTCTCGCGTCCGGCCCTGGTGCAAGCTATGGTCCGGGGCGAGAGGGAGTGGGAGGCAGTCACCTCCTTCTGCGAAGCAGTCATGCTAGTTTCTTATTAAGACAATCGTCACTTACATGAGAACAATAAATCTTATTACTAATTATGTTATATCAGTGCGGGTAGAAGAAAACAAACAAAAAAAAAAAAAACAAAATAAACGAGGTATCATTGACAACAAAATTGGAAGCGAGTTCACTGCATTCCTAAGACTTAGGTGAAGTTATCTGTCATTCCGCCAGCTTAAATCAGCATTACAAAGTTTTTACCATCCAAGATACTCGACCACTGATATTCTCTATTGTTTTTAGTCCACTTAACAAAGCAGTTGTAGAGTGCGTGCTGCCCGCGACGTCGTCTGCGTGAAGGCTCTACAGCACCAAAAATACCTAAGATGCCAGTGTCGCTATAGCATTATAAAGTAAACAACTTTTAAAATAGCATTAAAATATAAGTTTTTTTTTGCAAGCGAAGCAAGTGAAGAGAGTTATATGGGAATCCTGCTGAGTTCAGTCATAAGAGGTGACTGAAGGAAATAGAGGAAATAATGCAGGAATACATTCCAGGACACAAAAGAGTAAAAATACGTTCAAAGGTATCATATATACCTTACAACACTTCCCTATAAACTAAGTTGGTAGTTATGCTGCCAGGAGCCAAAATGTGTGATGACGCGGGAGCAAGCGACGACGTACAGTTGCCCGTGTGAGAAGCAACTCGTCCTGACGTCGACACCCACTGCCCTCAGTGTCTGCCCCTGCGACTTATTGATGGTCATCGCAAAGCAAATACTCACGGGGAGCTGTACGCGCTTGAACTGGAACGGGAAGTTATGAGGTATGAGGGGAATGCGTGGTATAAATACTGCCTCGCCGACGCCATAACCCGTAAGAATTTCCGCCTCAATGGTGTGTCTGTGGAGCGAGATGACTTTAAGGCGGGTCTCGTTACACAACTTCGGAGGAGATAGGTTCCGAAGAAGCATAACCGGGACACCGCTTCAGCTTGAATGCGCTGGAAGTCCACTTGCTGACAGGGAGTTCAGAAATTCCACGGGATAATGTGTGGCGTCATCTTGCTTGACAACAGTGTTTATCGAGGTGTAGACCACTTCATTCCCCTCAATTTCCGAGAGAATGCATTCGTTAATTGCTGCAGCCTGATCATTTTTGGGCGTCAAAATGGCCCGCTCACACACCCAAGAATTCTGCTGGTACGGTATACGACTGAATGTCCCCGTACACACAGCGAATGAGTTCTTCTAAGCTGGAAACCACTCTACCGAGAGACTCTGGAAGCACCACCTGTCTACCTCTCTCTTCTGGTAGAGTGCCTTCGCCAAGACTTAGAAGGACATCGGAGAATTCTTGAGCGCGTGCATTGCCGCCGAGCCGAGCTCTCATATTAATGGTCAAGCGCAGCGTACGAACTCGTGACCACAACGAAGATCGTTTCAACGAAGCATTCACCTCGTCAGCCCTCGATCCTCGGCCATCGTACAATCATCCCATACGATCAGAGAGCAATCCTTGAGCACGTGTCCCTTATCGCTGTTACGTGACACACCACAAACAGGTGTTTCGGCGCTCTCTAAATCGATGGGAATTTTAAACATGGCATGTGCTGTCTTGCAGTCCCGGAAGCAGTGTGGCAGCGATTCCCGACGACGCTACAGCAATAGCAATTTTGCCTTGCCTCCTGACCTCTGCAAGTATGCCAGTGGTAACAAATGTTTTTCCTGTACCACCAGGAGCATCCAAGAAAAACATTTTACCCTGGTTTTGCCAAACGCTTTCAAGGACGGTGTCATAAATTTGTTTTTGCTCTGTAGAGAACAAAGCGACATGGTCATTTCGTATGGTGGTCATTTCGCCGTCTCCGACTTCCAACTCGTAGAAAATCTTTAGACAGATGATGGCGATACTTCTCCCACAAAGCTACCGGGTTCGCGACTCCACAAAACACCAAGATGACGGCAAACAGATGACGCATGCGACTGGGACTGTCACTGACGCTCGCCTCCGCGAGGGTGTCAGCCCAATTTTGGTCACCGTCGAGAAGGTGACGTGCTACGCAGGCCGCGCGGTAAGTGGGAAACTCCACGCCATCAAATGTCCTCAGAAAGGCGAAAGACTTTGCCTCGGACAGTGTGAAGTAACAACCGCAGAAAATCGCATTCGCCATTATTCGGATGCACGGTATAATTTAAGTTTATAATTAGGTATACGACATGAAAATATATTAATTACCAAGCAATAATCACACAGATAAATACCGAACAAAAGTATTAACAGTCAATGTTTATTTTGTACTAACAACATGAAATTGATGAAGAAATGATCATCATCAATGAACATAACTTTTTTGTAATACTTAACACCGCATTTTTTTTAAATTGTCTTCCTCAACTCTGCTCAAGATTTTGAGGGTTTTGTTGGAACTTGAATTTGTCAAAACGAACTATACGATACAACTTTTATGAAGAAAATGCACATTACCATCTATGAATTTAAAGAATAACTAACTACTAACCTCACCAACATGATCAAATTTAAATTATTAATTTCCAAAAAGTGTTGACATGTAACTTGATTTGATTTTTATGAAATCTCATAGATGGCGCTGCTTCAAAATTGTCTTATACTACTAACATTCATTAAACTATGTTTCTCTGCCCAAGTTACTTTAATGGCGTAAAAGTTTTTATAGTGTAAAGCTAGATAATAGCATGACTTACTCAAAAACAACATTTAAATATGCGTCGTAAGATTACACGCTGTCACAGAATGCGTAAGAAAATTAAAGATTCACAGCTCCTCCTCGTAGGTGATAGCGTGATAATATGTAGCCTATATGTTGACCCGACCTCTTAGTAATATTCATGCAAAATTTGAAGTAAATCCATGCAGTACTTTTTGAGTTTAGCCCGGACATATATACAGACAAACAGACAAAAATTCTAAAAACTATATTTTTGGCTTCGATATCGATTGTAGATCACGCCCCAAGTATTTTTTTTATATATTCTATGTACAGTTTTGCCTTTCCTACGATTTTATTATATACGATTTTATTATATATGTGTTTATATTATTTATTTAAACATTATCATTATTTATTTTTTTAAATAACACAGACATAAGGATCAGAATTATTTCGTCATAAAAGTGATTAAACACATAATAATGTTTTAAAGATAACAATATGATTTCGTTAGTACTATATCGCGCCAATAGATGTCGTTACATGTTTCCACTTATTGCAATAAAAATTGTTATAGAATGCTTTAAATTGATTATATCTTTTGATAGACTGAAGCGATTGCGATGAAACAAAGACTAATCACTGCTCCGAGTTCTAGACTATATTTGAGTATAAATATGAACCATATTGGTTTGGTACTTTTTACGTTGAGCCTGTTCAAAATCTGTCACATCCAAACAGACAAACAGACAAAAATTCCAAAAATTGAAGAAATGGCATCTGTTGGTTATCCTATAACAGCCCAACTATTTTTTTTATTTTTATTTTCAATGTACAGAAACGCCTCGTCTACAGATTTATTATATGTATAGATAGATTCTTTTAGCGCCACTAATCAACCAACATTATGTAATCATTATCATTACTTTTTCAAATAACACAGGCAGAAGTGACTGTGATAGTCATCTTATAGGTAAGCCTGCATGACGTGATTATTCACATAATATAATGTTATAAACACAATAATTATGTTTTCGTTAGTACTATAAAGCGCCAATAGATGTCATTACGTGTATCCAACTTACGTAATGAAAGTTGTTGTAGAATACTTTAAATTGATTATTTCTTTTGATACAGTGAACCGATTGCGATGAAACAAAAACTAAACACTACTCCGAGTTCTACACTATATTTGAGTATAAAAATTAACCATATTGGTTTGGTACTTTTTACGTTGAACGTGTTCAAATCAAATTTTGTCACATCCAAACAGACAAACAGACAAACCGACAAACAGACAAACAGACAAAAATTCTAAAAATAGATGAAATGGCATCTGTTGGTTATCCTATAACACCCCAACTATTTTTTTTTTAAATATTTTCAATGTACAGAAACGCCTCGTCTACAGATTTATTATATGTATAGATTATGTTATATCAGTGCGGGTAGAAGAAAACAAACAAAAAAAAAAAAAACAAAATAAACGAGGTATCATTGACAACAAAATTGGAAGCGAGTTCACTGCATTCCTAAGACTTAGGTGAAGTTATCTGTCATTCCGCCAGCGTAAATCAGCATTACAAAGTTTTTACCATCCAAGATACTCGACCACTGATATTCTCTATTGTTTTTAGTCCACTTAACAAAGCAGTTGTAGAGTGCGTGAGCTAGGCCCTGAGCGATTTCTTCAGAAAGTTGTTTAGGGTGCTTAGTGAGTAAACATACTAAAAGTACCCGCGTCTAGGAGGTGAGTCGGAGTGGGGGGGGTGATAAAAGTTCCCAGTTTTGAATTTTTCGCTAATATCTTTAAAATCTGCTACGTAATGAAAGCTTATACAATTTTCTACAACTTTTATCATACACACTTTTTCGAATTCCTACCCATTTTCGAACTACTTAGCAGTAGTAATAACGCCGAAGTAGCCTTCGGCGTTATTTCGGGATACAAAGGTAGCCTATATGTTAATCCAGGTCCTAATCTATCTACCTACCAAATTTCATCCAAATCCGCTTACTAGCCGTTGAGTTATCGATATTTTTATCTATGTACTAGCAGCATCCCGTGGTTTCACCCGCATAAGTTTCCCGTGGGAATATCGGGATAACAACTATCCTATGTCCTTTCCCGAGACTCAAAATATCTCTGTACCAAATTTCATCTAAATCGGTTCAGCGGTTTAAGCGTGAAGAGGTAACAGACAGACAGATACCAGCGGAGCTTTGCAGAGCGTGATTCACTGATTAGAATTTAGAAAAACCCCGCCCTGCCTTCCTGTTACGCGACCGAGGTCAGCGTAACAGGAATTCAGGCCTAAATCGCTACAGCCTATGCCTTAGTCCAAATTGATTAAGCAGCGGTACACACACAGAGGCAAGGTGACACGAATATCCTGTGATGAAGAGCCCGGCTTTGAACTCGGCTGCAACTGCGGAGAGCATGTGGGAGTACTTAGTTGTTTTTGATCGGTCACTGGGAAATTAGGTTGTGTAAGTGAAGATTGAAATTATATCATACATAAACTAGCGTGAATCCTATCCTACTTTCTACTATAGTCAGACGTTGCTTGAGGTAGCTGCGTGGTGCGGGAGGGGTTATAGTTGTCACAAGGCAATCACTGAGCTCTCGCATCACGTCACCACACGACACAGGCCTCCTGCCTGTGAGAGGGAATGGGCCGTAATCCACCACACGGGCACAGTGCGGGTTGGTAGATGTTATATGTTTTCGAAATTTTTGGTTTTAGGACATGCCCGTTTCCTCACGATGTTTTCCTTCACCGTTTTGAGAGCAGTGATGAAATAAATACACAAAGTAGTAGTTTGTTTGAACACACGACGTGCCGTATCGCATGTTCATGCGAAATAAAATCGCGACGGTAATATAATTTTTCAAGCGATTATTTGCCGCAGTGCGCGGAATCAAGTATATTGTTATTGTTCACAGATTAGCGATTGTTTTCCGCAACGATTATATTTTATGGTGCGCTCTTAGCACATCAGGGTCAAATGGTTTTAGGGAGAAACAAAATATCTGGACAAACTTTTACTGAACACAGAATTCAAGAATCTGAACAAATAAAATAAGACCAAACATCTAGCGTTCCATATATCGTCGATTTTACAGCCTGCAGTCTTTCTTCCTCCTGAAAAGTTACTTCTTTTACACTTACGAGGTTTTCACTCTAAAGCGTCGATATATTAATTGTGTCAAAATTGCTCTTTTATTTGCCGACTTCAAAAGAAGGAAAAAGTTCTTAATTCGGTTGCTTTTTTTTTTTTTTTGTTATCTCATAACTCCTTTATTTATAAGCCAATTTGCAAAATTCTGTTTTAATTGATAAAATATGCCTCAGGGGCGGTTACATATAAATTTTATTAACGTTGTTTGAGTAGTTTTTGAGTTAGCTTCAATATTACGATTTATTTCCACTTAGTTTATATTGGTGATGTTTTAATAACTTCCTGTCACTGATAGCAAGTAGTGTTATATGAATTTGTGTGAGGTAGGTATAAAAATGTGAAAAATAAAAACTTTTTTACAAAAATCAAACGACCGACTTCCAAAAAAAAACACTACAAAGTGAAAAAGTCGATGTCGTTGGTTCCACATTCTCGTTTTTTTTGACACCGACTTCCGAAATTAAAGTTATTTTTCACTTAGTAGTGTTTTTTTTTTTGGAAGTATCTTGTTGTTTTTTTTTAAGTTTTTTATACTTTTTAATCGTGCTACAGGAGAAATTCCTAGGGGGCAATGTTTTTAAAAAAAAAAAGTGAACTACGCGACAAAATGACGTCACGCAAAATCCTGCATCGCGCAAACAGAGTTTACCGCGCGACTAGTACATTATATACGACATCCCAACGTCCAACGTCGTGCCGTCATTGGTTGTTGTAGGTTTATTTTTTAAATGTCGCAGCATCATGCTGAGATAGGAGCCTAGTGTCCTTGTACAGGAATTTCTGATTTTATTTTACTTTCTTTTATATAATTTTGTTTTTATTTTTGTTTATAATTGTGTTTAGTTTGTGATCTTCCCGTACGAGTCACAATAAATACTTTTTCTTTCTTTTCACCCGTCTTGTCGGAGGATCCTTCCTTTTGATGAGTGAACTTTACACCCTGTTCCTCATACCTCTATAAAGAAACCACCAACTACGTAGTAAACTCAAAGTTTCAGTAACATCTTGCCGCCACAGTCTAAACAAGGTCAGTAGGACAACCTTAGCCTGTAGACTCTGTGGTCAGCCTAACTAGTTTCTGAAACATAGAGCCTCCTACATACCTCTCAAGCTATCGCCACGATGCTAAGGCGGTTTCTAAATTGTCAAATGAATTGCTCAACGTATGCACATCTGTTGAAAACTGGATGTTGTGGAGCAAGTTGGGAGAAGATGAGTTTGTTAATGTATTTGTTATCGGTAATACTATCTAGCAAGCCATATTTTGCATAGATAATGTATCCAAAATACGTAGGGCTTGGATTAACCAGAAGAGTTATCTATACTTATAATAAATCTGTAGAAGTGAAAATTCTGTACATTGAAAATATCAAAAAAATAAATGGCAGGGGGGGTGTTACTAGACCGACACCGAACCCAAAAATGTGATTAAAAAAATTTTTGTCTGTCTGTCTGTCTGTTTGTTCAGGCATCACGCAAAAACTACCGGTTCGATTACGATGAAACTTGGTATAATTATTCTTTAATATCCTGGGCACCACACTGGGTACGTTTTATCCCGGAAAAGTATCTAGCTATATATAATTCAAAGTCCTGACTGACTGACTGACTGATATATCAACGCACAGCCTAAACCGCGGGTCCTAGAGACATGAAATTTGGAGGGTGTGTTATTTGTGAAGAGTAGGTATCCACTAAGAAAGGGTTTTTCGAAATTCCACCCCGAAGAGGGTGAATGAGGGGAGGGTGAAATTTCACGCAGACGAAGTCGCGGGCAGAAGCTAGTTTATTAATATTGCTTTGCTTATATAAGTAAGCTATTAATAGACTTAAAATAATATTATGTACCTATACAAAAAAGGTAAAGGAATCACAGGGTATTAAAAAATTCGTCCGCATCGCTGTCAACAGGAAAAGTGCAAAGAATTGTCACGTTATATGGCGATGCTGAATTTTTGACCAAAGTAGGCCAGCCCTCTGGTCACGTGAAGAGTCGACCAATCGCTTGGCTCGACAATGTCTTGCATTAACTAAATCATTACCAGAAGCCAAGAAATGGACACGAGCTTCACGCTCAATTGACACGCGTCTTGCGTTGTGAGAGTGACTGCGGAGAAAACTAAAGAAATAAATTGTTTAGAGTATGCCACGAATCACCGCGACGCGAGTGACGAGCGGCGACGGAGACAGCTTGACGCAAGACGCGACGCAAGTCACATCGCTCGAGGTCGTGAACGGGGCCTAAGCAAACAAACGATCGTACGGAAACAGTTGTCAAGAGCATTTTATTGGAATAGAATGATTATAAACAAATCTTACCAAGGAGTATTAACCAGTGACTGGGTTGTAGAGGTCAGATAGGCAATCGCTCCCTGTAAAATACTGATACTCAGCGGCATCCGGTTAGACTGGAAGTTGACCTTAACATATTTAGGAAAAGGATTTGCGTAGGAACCAGGGAGGCAGATGATGATGAATGATTATAAGCAAGCCGACAGCCCACGTGATGGCAAGTGGTCACATCTGAAAACATTTGCAATACCTGAAGCACCACAGATGCACCGCCATCCCAGAGACAAAGCTAATTTGACGCAAGTGCCTGTAATAGGCTATTTGACTGGTTTCTGATAAACATCTCAGATTATTTAATGGTGTCTAACGAGCCCACAAAAACTTCAAATTGCATAATGTATTTCTTTTAAAAAATAGTCAATAAAAATGTACTGTTTAAATAAGCCGCCAAAACGCTATCTTTAACAATATGGCGTCGTGACGTCACGATTCACGTAAATAAACGTTGAAACGGTCGAGATACTAGACAAAAGTCATCTGTTCTGTCAACGATAGACAGAAATTTACTAAATCATGACGTCATCTTAAGTTCAGCCAATCCAGACCGTTTTCGATTACGTGGCGCCAAATTTAAAAAGATGAAGTTTTTTCGGTATTATTTTTATAAATTTTAAATTTCATTGTTTTGTAGTAAAATTAATAATAATAATAATAATAAAATCTTTATTTCAGACTAAGTCCATAGCTATTACATATTATATATACAGAGAGTTATAAAATTAAAATAAAAATTATAAAATTTGCACACGAATAAATTCTTTCAGGATATTTGAGTCCTGTTTATGAGCAATGACCTTTAGGATGCTGTTAGTGCTACTCCGGACTCTGCTCAGTAACGACGCGAGCCGCTTGCGCACAATGGCATGGAAGCCATCTACCCTTGCCTCAGCAAACATACCAGAGGCACTACAAAAGCGATAATCTATACAATTAATGCAAATCGATTTTAAAAGCGATAATCTATACGACTGTCAATAATTATGACCTTATTTTTTACATTGTCAAATAGCCTATTATGCCGGATCCCACGCCCTTTAAATCGGAACACAACAACGCTAATCAGGGATCCCGTTTTCCTTTTCACAATGATTTCCTCGAACTACGTCAGTCACTTGTCAATTACCATTTTAACTTACCTTAAGAGCTATGTTGATAACTTCCTTTCGGATTTCCTCACTTCTACCAAGTCAATACCACCCCAAACGTTTGCTTCTTTTCGTGTCGCCGGTATTCAAAAGTTACTTTATTTATAGTATGTTATTTATATGTAGGTTAAGATTTAGGCTATAAGTAGTATGTAATTTTATAGGGTCTAGATTAAGGATTTAGCATGTAAGGCCACACTATCGCATTGGATCGCTGATCTGTAATGGTAGTTGTAGATAAGATTTACACATATAAATAAATAAATAAAAATTTTAGTTGAATCCTATCCTACTAATATTATAAGTGTGAAAGTTTGTGAAGATGTTTGGATGTTTCTTACTCACTTGTAAACCGTTGAACAGATTTCTAAATCTGTTCCATCATCTGTTGTGTGTGTTGTTCTGTTTGTTTCTGTTCTGTGCTTATTGTTCTGTTGTTTCTGTTCTGTGGTTGTCTGACATATGATAGTTTTTATCCCAATATTCTTACGGGATAGAAACTTACACGGGTGAAACCGCGGGGCGCTGCTAGTTGAGAAGTTGGTACTTAGGCAAATGAAAGGCCTGAGAAATAGCAAGCTTAAAATAAAAACTGACGTTCATACAAGTATGTCCTCTTATATACTACTCGATGATAAATAGGACAAATGTGGGTTACCGAATATATTACACTAGTATTATTATATTGTTTGATACCAGTAGGGATGAGAATGCCATTGATGCCGCATTCAACGTGGCCAACGTTGAATGCGGCATCAATGGCATTCTCATCAAAGGTACACTGAATGAACACTTAGCACACTCCAGCAAGTGGGACATGGTCTGTATTGGTCAGTAATTCCCCACCTCGTTGAATAGTATTTGCAGGAACCTACTTGGGTACGCAATCGATTTAGAGCTTTCCATATAAGCCACTGCAGATTACGCCTGGGAGGCAAATGTTCCCAGGATTTGACGCAGTCGGAAAATGGTGGATGCTTGTCTTCCCACGATTTGTCTATCCATCCTCCATGACCTGTGTAAACATGAAATATTTCAGTTCTCCTTTAAAGTGATAGAAAAGCAGAGAATAGCCATCTACGCAGGAGATACTCGTAATATAGTGCCCAAGTGTGTGCGCAGATATACTCATATACTCTCTCTTCACTCACTCTCATAGTCAGATGGGATGGCAATCCGACGCGACCGCAGAGAAATCAAGCGTAGGACCAACGGCTTAACGTGCATTCCGAGGCACGGGGGTATCACACCGCCAACTCCCAAACTCCGGGCTGTTACTGAGATATTCCTAATGGAAAAACCCACGGATATCGAATGGAAAAACCCAATAACAGTACCTACACTCACTAGTCACTCGACCTTTGTCTGTACTTAAATATCGATCTATTGGCAGATATAATCCTCGTTCACTTTAAAAGGAAAGCTTACTTAATACTTCCATCAAATATTATGGAATGTAATGAAAAAGTAGACACGTAATGTTAAAACAAACTGGAGAATTAATATTCGTCGGTGAAGACCACCCGCGGGGAACCGAAATATAGGGGGAACAATATATATTAGGAGCTAGACGAATATCTTAGGGGCTTAGAGCGGTTCTGCACTACATCCGATCCGGATCGGATCGATTCAGATCGATTCGGATCGGATGTAGTGCAGAACCGCTCTCCGGTTCCGAGATACGTCGGTCCGAAGTGACCATAGTCCTATTTGTATGAGGGGTTGCGCACTAGATCCGAACTCTATCCGTCCTAATTTAGAACATTCGCAATTCGGATTAAAGTCAGATCTTTAATTCGGATTCTGATCGGATGTAGTGCAGAACCGCTCTTACCACACCGTTTTAAGGATACTAAAAACGGTGTGGTAAGAACGGTTCTATAGCCAATAGGCTATCAGCGATTTTGCGTTACGTCGCGTTTTAACGACTGTCTGAAAAAGAAAGAAAATGCGTTTATCTGCGATAAACCTGACGCAGAGAAAGAACACTAACACAAAAATAAACAAGTTGGGGAAAATATGCGTCACATCCACGCAAAACAGCCATCACTCAGCATAATGCTAAGACCCTATACGAGACAGAGCCCCGGTGGTGGTTTTCACAGACAGCCCGCGTTGACGTGATGACGAATTTCTCAGTAGCAACCCATACCCTAGTTGCGTAACACACTATCTATCTTAATCTGTATCATTTTGAAGGATATTGCTGATCCATTGCTTCATATGTTCGAAAAATGTGTCTGCTCAACAACGTAAATAATGCAATGAAACTTGTTGAACTGTCAAAATGAAACCCATTGCTACTGATAGTGTGTTACGTAATTACCCCGCTGGTGTGTCCGGTTGATGGCAATACGTCAGCATAAAACTAACCTCCTTTGAGAATATGGCTTCAATCCATATATTACTAGCTGCGCCCCGCGGTTTCACCCGCATAAGTATCCATCCCGTGGGAATATCGGAATAAAAAGCCTATATGTTAATCCAGGGTGTCAGTTACCTACATACAAAATTTTATCAAAATTAGTCCCGCCGTTTGAGCGTGAAGAAGTAGCAAACATATAAACACACACACCCCCACGCACTCACAAACTTTCGCTTTTAAAATATTAGTGTGATGTGATTATACTCTGTGCTTCAATCATTATACAACGTATAAGGGACATGACGCGCAAATTACTATGAATTCAGTAAATATCTCAGAGATTTCGGCTCACTGCTTCACTTAATTACCACTCCTTTGCGTCGCGCAGTCGGGTAAAAAATACGAAGTTATTACTAGCGAAAACTGTTTCTTTCCATGCCATAAGTTCCTATAATAATTCAGAGCTGGCACGCGCTTCGCCAATTTTTCTTTTAGCCCCCATGTCAGCTAAGAAACATGGCTGGGAGTTTATCAAATAGATGTACTATGTTCATATAGGTACCTATGTAATTTATAATAGTGTTATATATCAGAGTTCTAATATGGTTTTCAACAAAGAGTTATGTGATGATTCAGTACGACTGAATCATCACATAACTCTTTACACACTGGAATCCAATTTAACGTCGGTTTATAAAATCAGCTGTTTCATACAAAAACTGCAATACTTCCTACACGGTCAAAACGTATAGAGTTTTTCTTTATATCTGACGAAAAGTTTCAACGCAAGCGGTTCAGAATCACGTGCATGAAAAATTCATGGGAACATGGGGCCTAAAAAGGCAACTTTCGCAGAATCATAAAATGATAACATTATGAATCATAATGGACAGTTAACTGTTAAGTTAATCGTATCAAATCCCATTGGTGAAGGATTTTCTGTATTTTTTTTTTGTCTGTGCTAAAATACCAATCAATCCAATCCAAATCTAATCCCAATCTCTTTGAATAAACCTACGTAGTGCAGCGAAAAAAAAAACACGGATTGTCTTCGCCATATTATGATTCATAATGTTATCACTTTATGATTCTGCCAAAGGGGCCTTTTTAGGCTCCCTGGTTGCGCTTCGATGGATGCTACCCCTTAGAGTAAAGAAATCTCTATGTTTTATCAAGTCGTATTAAAAACCTTGCGAAGTAGGTCACTAACTGTAACCCAAACATGAAAAAAAAACTGAGCAAGAGCGAGTCGGACTCGCGCAACGAGGGTTCCGTACCATCATATTATTATGTTTTTAAATTTTCGTCGCCGAGACCTATATTCAACAGAGAATTTTAACACTGCACTACGGTGTAGAATATTGTAGTTTTATGTTAGCGCCATCTCTTGACCGATAGTGGAACTAATGTAACTTTTGTTGATGATTTCTGAAAGTGTGCTATTTAGAGACTTCGTTTTATTTTTCCTGTAATCTTTACATAAACTTCTATCACATAGAATAATTTCAGATTTTTCTCTTTGCAAACTTCGGAGATAAGAACGGTATTTTTTCTTACATTTTTCATCAAAAGTCGAAAACTATGCCGAATAAAAAAAAATGTTTGAGAATGTTCAAACTGCGCTCTTTCATATACCCCACATGCCCTAGTAGCCCCACTTCGAATTTTTCAGACGCCCTTTCAGTCCCTGTTGCAAAAAATATACTTATATTTTTATTTCTTTCTTATTTGCAAAATAGTTGGGCAAACTTCATCTAAAACTGTTTCAAATTTCAAGTTGATAGCATTAGTAGTTCTTGAGATATCCAGCTGTGACAGACAGACAGACAGACAGACTTAGTCTAACCATAAGGGTTCCGTTTTTACCATTTTGGTACGGAACCCTAAAAACTTCAAAACTGCCTAGAACAACACAACCAGAGTATGTAACAGATATTTGTCTCCAGTGGTTTGCGTCGACCGCGGTAAATGTGTTCCTATTTGTCTTAAGAAGATGATGTACTCACATGTCGGTACTCGCTGTTAGAGTGTGTGTGCGACACAGGTGCACAATGTTAGTTGATGTTTGTTTTACTGCAATGGAAACAAATATTTCTTTTAAAGTTTCAAAGGGAAACAATAATATTGAAGTGAGCGGTAGATTATTCAGCGGGATTGTCCGAAAGGGTTACCGCTGGCCCGGAACATAAAGGGCTAAGGAAGGAACAAGGGTGGGTTTTAGTCAGTAAGAGTCTGACACTCCCTTCCGCTCCACCTAGAGCGGGAGGAGTCATTCGACGAATTCACACACCAAAAAAAAAAAAAAACCGGTAGATTATGTCTGTGCCCCCCGCACCATTGATTAGAGGGGTAATTCTCGTAATTTTAAGAACGTTCACAGTCTGATCTCAATCTCAATCTGACAAAAATACCCCTAATTTCCCTAAATTTTTGACATTGATTGTCGCTGAGATGAGATTGCGACTAGATTTTGAACGTTTTTAATTACGGGAATTAAGCAGCATTAACGATTCATTCACAAAACAAATCAACTCCTCGCTGAAAACGCGAACCTACGAATTGTCTTCTCAAAAAAATAAAGAAATCAATTAAAGACACCAATAAATTAAGATCGAGAGATAAATAAAATCGAGCTGGCTAACTTTGTAACTGAGTGCGATACGGTCTCGATCACGCAGCGATCACGCGGCGATCACGGCGCGACTACGGTGCGATCACGACGCGATAACGCAAAGTTTACGCGCTGCACTTGATCTAACTGCGGCTTGGCACGCGAACATGCTATTTCACTTATGTTAGTGGTCCTAGATTGTATTGTTATGTGCCATTTTAAAGCGGAGTGTATGTTTGTATCTTAGTAAATGTTTTCTTAAACAATAAGTTGTTACTTTAAGTGCGATTTCTTTTAAAAAAATTGTTGAGTTTGTAGCAATATGCTATGTTACGTGCACCGTTACTTGGCAAATGGATTGGTTATGTCAGTTTCTTCTTATAGCCCAGACTCACTGACCATGTTTTCATTTATCCATATAAGTACCTACTCCTGGGTAATAAGTAACAGCCGCACGGCATGGGCCGATCGTAGGTTGTGTTTTGTTGTTATAGAGCGTATAGAGGATCTATACATCCTCCGTGGGTCGGAAAGCACGTTAAGCCGTTGGTAGAGACTTTGTCCTCAGCCTGGACGTAGAACTTCTAGTTTGGGGCATTCAGTATCTTGAGGATCAAGGAATAGCTTCTGCTAGCTAAGCAAGCAGATGTTCAAATAGCCGAGATTTCTTAAAAAAAATAGTGTTGTTCCTAGAGCGGCCCCTACCGGCGTTTCCGCGCACATCTGCCTAGTAAACCTTTTGTTAGTCGCCTCTAATTATTCTTAGTAGACAATGCTATCCATAAAATAAATCCCATTTCTTAGGGCTGATTTTTCAACCGACAGATAATTTTTATTCGTGGAATAAAATTGACGTCTGACAGATTTCTTATGGAAGAACTGTCAAAAATTCAAAATTATTCCTCGGAGTAAATTATCTAGCGTTGCAAAAATCAGCCTTTAATCGTCTAAAACCCTAGAGAATCGTAATATTTCGAGGACAGCGCGGCCATAACCAGTAAAGGGCAATAAAACTAAAGTTATTAAATGCTTATCATAAATTCTGCTGAGCGTAATATAACTGGCATTACTCCTAGTTCTAGCCATCTCGTAGGACGAAACTCTTTTAATATGAAAAAAAGGAAACACCATTTTTAGGGTTGCGTACCAAAATGGTAAAAACGGAACCCTTATGGTGAGACTAAGTCTGTCTGTCTGTCTGTCTGTCACAGCTGGATATCTCAAGAACTACTAATGCTATCAACTTGAACTTTGGAATAGTACTAGAACTAGAAAAATTGGACAGATACGGTATAAGAGGTCTGGCTTCTCGGTGGTTCCAGTCGTATCTAAGCAATCGAAAACAGTTTACAAGGGTAACTAAATTCAACAAGAAGAATCTTTGCATAGAAAACTACGACTCACAGCATCGTACAAATCATTTTGGCGTGCCCCAAGGAAGTATCTTGGGGCCTTTGTTATTCCTTGTATACATAAATGATCTGCCCCTCGAGATATCACACAACTGTGTCTTATTTGCAGATGATACGACTGTCATAATTGAATGTAAAAATCTAAATTCTTATGAATCTGAAGTAAATCAAACTCTTTATTTAATAGTTGAATGGTTGAAACGTAACAAATTAAAAATAAATATTGACAAGACAAAACTTATATTCTTCAAAACGCCAAACCGAAAAGAGTTTCAGTTTAACATAAGCCTTGACCATAATAAAGTTGAACAAATACAAAGTACGAAATTTCTCGGTATCACTTTAGACGCACATCTCACATGGAAGGATCATATTGACAGTATTTGTAAGAAAATTAATAAATTCGTTTTTGCTCTTCGAAAAGTTAAAGATGTAACAACGAGAGAAACGTCTCTAATGGTGTATCATGCTTATGTTTGTTCCCTCATTCGTTATGGCATTGTAGTTTGGGGTAACTCTTCAGAGGTAAACCGGGTTTTTATAGCGCAGAAAAAATGTATTCGCGCAATTTATGGTATGAAGTGGTTTGATTCCTGTAAACCGATTTTCAAAGCAAAAAAGCTATTAACTGTACCTAGTCTTTATATATACGAAGTCGCCAAATTTGTTAAGGCCCATCCATTCCTTTTCGAATGCAATGATAATAAAAATAAGCGGTTGTTAACGCGATTACCCCTCAAAATGCCGGTCCCTAAATTAGAACGGTTTAGACGTAACTGTGCGTATATGGCACCACTCATCTACAACTCCCTACCCAAACACATTTCTGAATTACCATTTAATAAGTTCTGTCGTGTATTACGGGACTGGTTGATAGAGGAAAGCTTTTATTCTGTAAAAGATTTTTTGAAGAAAAGTTCATGTTGCTACAATTTTTTTAAGGATGCATAATTTTATTTCATGTTTAATTATAATCTATTTTAATATAATTAATAATGTGAACCTCAATTGTATTTATGTTTAATCAATATTCATTAATTCGTGTCTTTATTACTTATATTCTTTAATATTTGCATACCTGTAATTTAGGTGAAATATGTCTCGGTCTATAACTGTTACTATAACAACTCATGTACCATATTTATAGCAAATAAATGATTGATTGATTGATTGATAGTTTTAGATGACGTTTGCCCAACTATTTAGCAAATAAGAAAGAAATAAAAATATATGTACATATATTTTTTGCAACAGGGACTGAAAGGGGGGTCTGAAAAATTCGAAGTGGGGCTACTAGGGCATGTGGGGTATCATATGAAAGAGCGCAGTTTGCACATTCTCAAACATTTTTTTTTTGTTTTTTAGACTGCATAGTTTTCGACTTTTGATGGAAAATGTAAAAAAAAATAATCTCCGAAGTTTGCAGAGAGAAAAATCTGAAATTATTCTTTGTGATAGAAGTTTATGTAACGATTACAGGAAAAATAAAACGAAGTCTCTAAATAGCACCCCAGAAATCATTAACAAAAGTTACATTAGTTCCACTATCGGTCAAGAGATGGCGCTGACATAAAACTTCAATATTCTACACCGCAGTACACAGTGTTAAAATTCTCTGACGAATATCGGCCTCGCTGATGAAAATTTAGAAACATATGATGGTACGGAACCCTCGGTGCGCGAGTCCGACTCGCTCTTCTTGCCCGTTTTTTATTGTGATGTACGACTTCGTATAAATTGTCTCTGAACATTATTAGGTTAAACGCAATCAATAAAATAATGCCGAAAGTGTTTAAAATAAGTGGTATTTCTGCCGTTAGCTATTAAGGGAAAACATGACACTATTTTTCTCCAGTGTTTATCAATTTTCAGAAGTCTAAGACTAAGTACGCACTTAGCGAAGTGAAACGAACGCTCTAAATTTCCACAACCGGCCGCACTACGCGTTTGGCGCCTTTTTTTTTCGGATGGGAAATCATCAAATGACCCCTCCCGCTCTGGGTGGAGCGGAAGGGAGTGTCAGACTCTTACTCGATGTTCCTGCCTTAGTTAGCCCTTTATGTTCCGGGCCAGCGGTAACCCTTTCGGACAATCCCGCTGACCCAGCAGGCTTCGGTCCTAAGGGGCCGCTTCTCTGCTACTGACATCTCTTTAAGGCGCGCGTAGGCGTGTATAGAAGGATACTCTAGGCGCTAAGCAAGGCAGCTGTCTGTGCGTACGTAGCCCAAAACGAATCCGAGTGAAGTAGGTGTTAATTACTGCCATTCGAAGATATCCATACTAATATTATAAATTCAAAAGTAACTCTGTCTGTCTGTATGTTACCTTTTCACGCCTAAACCACTGAATGGATTTCGCTAAAATTTGGCAGAGATATAGATTGCATCCCGGGGAAGGACATAGGATAGTTTTTACCGACATACCTCGCGCGCGAAGCCGCGGGCGGAAGCTAGTATAATATAATATTTTCGTCCTTGCTGTCATCATCTTTGACAGTCGGTCGTTACGGGTAGTCAGAAGTCCAAAAGTCTGACAACCAGTCTCACACTCAAATCCATTTATTTGACAAAATGTAAGTTAAATTTGAATTAATTTCGTCTTTTTTTAAGTTTGATCTTACCACCCAGTTACCCAGTACCAAACTGGGTTGTGAAGGTCAGATAGGAAGTTACTCCATGTAAAATAACTTTAATTTAGGAAGTCGGTATCTTTGGATCTGTATTTTAGTTTTTTGCCACCGACTTCCGAAATTAAAGTTATTTTTCACTTTGTAGTGTTTTTTGGAAGTCGGATGTTTTTTTTTTTGTAAAAAAGTTTTTATTTTTCACTTTTTAACCGACGATTTTATTTGTAAAAAAGTTTTTATTTTTCACTTTTTAAGTCGAACATAATATAACCTCCTCCTTTTTGGAAGTCGGTTAATTATTATTATTTATTATTATTCATTTATTTTCAGATAAAACATCCATAAAATTGTTAGTAACACAGAAATACTTATGAGAAACTAATGTTAGTAATGACAGACATGAGACATTTAAAAAATAAATACAAAAATAAAATAAACATAACACACATAACCCATTGGATACTCCGATACTCGTGCGCGTGTTTACTTGACCGTATGTAGTCGTATCCAGCGCTCGAGCATTGGAGAATCCCACCGGTCCGACAATACGCACAGGATGCTGTTGGTACTAGCACGTATGCGTGTTAAGACAGAGGTGCAACGCTTGCGCATGACTGCAGCGAAACTGTCTAAGTGGGCCTCGGCAAACATGCCGGAGGCACTGCAATACCGCGGCAGCCCCATCAGCATCCTGAATGCATTGTTGTACTGCACTCTGAGGTCACTGTATGCTCTCTGCAAATAATCAACCCACAGGCTGCACGTGTAAAAGGACTGATAGTATGCTCTAAACAACGTAACTTTTACTTTTTTTGTACACCGTGCAAACCTGCGAGCTAACATATTAGGTACATCGTACAGACAATGACCTGCGCTCCCTCTCAATGTCAGTACTATCCTTCAAGTCATCGGTGATCCAGTGACCCAAATACTTAAATTTTGTAACTCTTTTTAAATAGTTACCTCCCAAGAAAACTTCAGGTACATTTTCATAACATTTAGTCCCCGACTTAAAAACCATCAGTTCAGACTTCTCTGAGTTATACTTAAGGCCATGGGCCTCCGCATAAGATTCACACTTATTTAAAAGTTCTCTCAATGCACAGACCGAAGGGCTCAGCAAAAACCAACGAGTTCGCTTTCAAATTGGGTGCAGGTACCCTGCAAATGATTATGGGCCCAGTGGAGTGCTATTCTGTAAATTTCAGTTGGAACCGCACTCAAGTGAGCGCACCCAATTTGAAAGCGAACTCGAGTAAATCATTGCGGATTCAGAACGAGACAACGTTCTTATTTCGAAGCGATGTAATAGACAATACAGGGTCAAATTAAATTAGCTAGCGAAACTTCACAAACGAGATAGGAATCGTGATTTGAAAACGATAAAACAAAAAACAAATTAATTTGGTTTTTTTTTGTGGGATTTAAAGACCGTACTAATTGTAGTCACTTGAAATATCCATTTTAAAAAAACAGAATTTGATGTGTAAACTGAAGTTTACATCATCAAATTCTGTTTTTTTTTTATTATGTTTTATCGTGTATAGAATATATAATCGATACCCATTTGTTTTTATTTTATCTTGATCACCCATCACGTGGCAGTGTTTCGCTAGCTATAATAATTTAACCCTGTAAATGTGATATTTAGATGAACAATAAAAGCAATCAATGCAACAACTCTCACAGGTAATAAAAGATATCACACAATCGAATGTACTAACAAAGCAATCCCGACAATGTCCAGTCCTCGATTACAATGTCTCTATGAGCCCCACAAGGGAATATGATTGTGTACGTAATTGTGCATTTGTAATGCGTCTAGAAGGACCAACTGGTAATGCTGCTATAATTTTGAAGTGGCTGTTACTTCGTGTTGATATGTCCATCAGTGGACGTCTTTCGGCTGAAATGATGATGGTGATGATGATCTTAGCGTATGCAGCATCGATTGACGTCATTACGTCAACGTCACCTGTCGCTGAAAACCAGCGTTGGGGCTTTCTCTCGCATAGGTTCGTAGCATTATGCTGAGCGATGGTCGTGGTGCGTGGATGTGACGCATATTCTCCCCCAACTTGTTTGTGTTCTTTCTATGCGTACTGTTAAACATATTTTTTCTTTCTGAACGTTCTTCATATTACGAGAATGGAGTAATTCTCGTAATGTGTGTGTACAAATACTGGCCGGTAAGAACACATGAGTAAACTCGACTTGTTACCCATGAAGTTTCATAATTACTGACGCCAATTTTCTCAGTGCTGAAATACGGTACTTCATAGACAGCTTGCATGAGATTGCGGATATGGACACGACAAGTTTGTTTGACAAGTTGTCAGCACCATAAAGGACGTAGTTGACTTAGTTGGTCAGTCAAACGTGATTAATCCAATCAAAGACGTACAGTCAGGGAAATTAATTGTTTTTCAAATTGACACACTATGTTAATTTGCCGTGTTTAGCAATTTCATGCAGCTGTCAAAGAATTACAGTTGTGATATACGGACAATTTTAGTTGATAGTCAATTTGATTAACGATTAATTTTCCTGAATTTGCAACTTATTGATGCTGCTTGGCCGACAAGAGGTAGATTATAATTTTTATTAAGTACGTTTTTTTTATTCAGAATCGAGGGTAAGACGTCAAGGACTTTATGGCAACTTTGAAAAGATCTACAAATATATCTCTTGGGATGGCAGTAAATTAGTCTTTCAGGTCACTCAAGGGACATCTAACTTTTTCACTTTACTCGTAGATTTATTTCATTCTCCTAAACATAAAACTTGACACTTGATCCAATAAAAACTAAAGACCCATCCTCGAGACTTTATAGCATTTAAATAGGTGCAGAATTGAGCCCCTAATTCGAAGTTCAAAAGCCATAAAGTCAAGTTTTCGAACATTTGGAGGAATCATCAAACATCTTCAGGTCAGCTGATTTAACTGCCGAAGTGCCCCGAGAAGTTCCGAAAGTCGTCAAAATGGCGGAACTACGTCACAAATGAGCGCTGTCGTTTGGGATTCAGCGAAACGATATCTAGGGAGTTAATTAATGTGGGCTGGACGTGCTTCGCTTTTGTTTGTTTTTGCAGGTGTTTAATGTTCTGGAGAAAAGTTTGGAATGATAATGGACTATTTTTGCCTGACTACAGCAGAAAGGAAGGGTTATTAACCTCACCGGCTATTACTCCGTATTATTTCGGTATGATTGTTTGATTACACAATGTGTAACTGAATGTATGCACATAATTCAAAGTAGTTTGTTCAGAATCGTTTACTGAATCGATTTCTGTAATTTTTAAGGTCTAAATTATAGGTCAATTTTATCCTAAAAAGAATGAGAAATACGTAAATTACAGTTACAGTAACACTACCGCTGTACAGTCAAAACAAACCAAAATGGACGAAATACTTACCACGCTAGACACTTAAACGTGCGTGCGTAAATTTGTAATTTGGTCACACACAATTTTTTCCCACAATCAGTATAACTAATTTAAATAATCACTGTTTTATGCTTATTAGTAAAAACTCAGTGTATGTATTATGATTATAAATAAAAAGAAAAGTCCTGACTGACTGACTGATTGACTGACTCATCAACGCCCAGCCCAAACCCTTGGACCTAGAGAACTGAAATTTTGCACAGAGGTTCCCTTTATAATGTAGACAAGGAATAAGGAAGGATTTTTCGAAATTCAACCCCTAAGGGGGTGAATGGGGAGAGGGTGAAATTTCACGCGGACGAAGTCGCGGGCAGAAGCTAGTAATTAATATTCTTATTGGGTTGTTTGGTGGTGTACTTTCATTCCGGAACATGTATAGCTTAAATTATTAAATCGATTTCAACAAACAAGCTGTCCTTGGATTGGCCTTGGTCTAAAAAGTGTCCTCAGAATTGGATTTCGTGTGGCGCTGTAGGCATACTCTTGGATAGGATTACAGGAAATCCATTTATTCTTATTACTAGCGGTTGCCGTAAATGCCGTAGCGTCTTCATTTTACCGAGTTTCTGAGATTACCTATATATTCGAATTATGTTGCTAGGGAGTTCTAGCAACAGCCGGTCGATTCTGTAAAAACTCTCCGTGAAAACTTAGGTGAAGTGAGTTTGTTTTTGCTAGGAATTGACACTTTTTTTTTGATCATGAAATGACCCCTCCCGCTCTGGGTGGAGCGGAAGGGAGTGTCAGACTCTTACTGACTAAAACCCACCCGTGTTCCTTCCTTAGCCCTTTATGTTCCGGGCCAGCGGTAACCCTTTCGGACAATTAAGCTGACCCGGCAGGCTTCGACCCTTAGGGCGTTTGTCATAGCTCATCTTACAGATAGTGCTAATTTATTTAGGAATTCATTAGGACGAAAGTATAATTAAATTATTGGTGTTATTGATGCAAATTCTGAAGGGTTCAGTAAATGAAATGAAATGATGTTTTTTTCTGTAAAAGCATCTCTTTTATTTTCAAATAAGATAATACGGATAACATCGGTATCACACGTTTGTAGAAAACAGCAGATTTTTTTTAACCGACGAAAAATATCAAGTCAAGGAGGTCTAGAATCATGTACCAACCCTGTATTTACATAATATACAAGCTAACAGACATAAAATAACAATATGTGTACGGTATATATATTTATCAATGATTTCGAAAGTAAGGATACGCCCGTCTGAACATTTTACATAGAAGTTCGAAGTTCGAAGTTCGCGCGCACCACTGTCAACTGAGTCGCGTTCGCCTAAAACCGTCATTTTAGGGCCAGCGCGTTGGTGCCATTTAGTCGCGCCGTTAGCCCGGTCCTTACGCTAGTAATATATATGTCAATGATATTTATATAAAAAATGATTTTCTAAGACTCTTTTACAAGTAAATTTTTGGGCAATATTCTAAAATTTTGATGGCGCCGCGCCGCCGCGACCGCATGATCCGTAGACGAAATTCCGAAATAAACGTAGACAATTAGCGCCATCTAATCCAATCCCATCTCTAAAAAAACATTGAGATTTAATCGATTCCCAAATCGAATAGTTATTTTGTCTTCGTAATTGAAGTTTTAACCTTTAGATAAATTTGACAGCGATAAAACATTTATTTGCAGACTGACATCAGACTGTGAACATTCATAAAATTACGAGAATTGCCCCTCTGATCTCAGTCCCAATCTGTCAAAAATACCTCTAATTTCCCAACATTTTTGACAAGTTTTTGACATTGATTGTTGCTGAGATGAGACTGCGACTAGATTTTTATTACGCGAATTGGCGTTCAGACTTTCTGAAACCAGTTGAAATGTATTGTTAATTGGATACTAGGAGTAGTCAACATGAACATCCATCAGTAATCAGTAATTCGATCCTCTAACCGCCGCCTGTCGCCACTTGTCACCGCATGCCGATAATTTGCGCAAGTCACGTAATTAATTAGATGAACATTCAATCAGTTATGTGCAAATATAACGGAAACAATACTATTAGTTAGGAGTGTGGGCTATAAATCTACCACGCGGGCCCATTGCAGCAGGGTTATTGCGTAACACACTATCAGTAGCAATGGGTTTCATTTTGACAGTTCAAAAACATTCATTGCGTTATTTACGTTGTTGAGCAGACACATTTTTCGAACATATGGAGCAATGGATTAGCAATAAACTTCAAAATGATTCAAATTGAGAGTAATAGTGTGTTACACAATTAGGGTGCGGGTTGGTAGATGTCAGTTGTCTTCGAATTTTTGGTTCTAGGACATACCGGTTTCCGGTTACCAGCGTTCTTTATGAACTCGCACTCGGCCGTCAAATACCGGCCGCCGTGGGGCCCGTGGCTTAATAATAACAGCCGCACAGGTCGATCGATCAGGTTAAGCTACGCTTGCCGCGGTTGGTCTGTGGATGGGTGACCATCTTTACATACCGTGACCCCTCCGTGCCTCGGAAAGCACGTTAAGCCGTTGGTCCCGGCTGTCATTCGTAGATCTTTGACAGTCGTTACGGGTAATCACAAGCCTAAAAGTCTGACAACCAGTCTTACCAAGGGGTATCGTATTACCCAGTAACTGGGTTGTGGAGGTCAGATAGGCAGTCGCTCCATGTAAAATACTGGTATTCAGCTGCATCCGGTTAGACTGAAAGCCGACCCCAACATAGTTGGGAAAAGGCTAGGCAGATGATGACTCGGCCGTCAAATACCGATATAACTTGAATGAGTTATCTACCAAACGGTAAGACGGTCTGAAAAGGCTCTTAAAATTTTAAGCATTTGACTATAACTATAAGGAATTTAATGTTCAGTTTAACGATGATCGTCAATGCCTCAAGATCATAGTTCTCAAGTTTGAATGACATTACGATGATATGGAAATCGTTGCTATAATAATTATTTCATACTAGCTTTTGCCAGCTACATTGTTCACAAAACAAAAAACAATACATGCCGGCAGTCTCTGGGACCATTACCAGTCGACAGTGATTTGAAAGAATTTTTCAACGGCATATTTTTAGAACATTCCCAATTCGGATTGAACTCGTATCTTGAATTCGGATTCGGATCGCTGAATCGCTCTTAAACAGTCGTCAAACAAATATATTTACTTCACGTCAACAACCATTAACCTAATAAAGTTACCAAACCACTAAACCGCTCCAATGTGTGCTTCTAGTAGCACTAAACACCATGTTTGTTCTTAAAGCGATGCATCGCTCAGTTTTCGTGAAGCAAGACAAATATTGCGGGAGTGAAACATGCTAGTTGTATGTGTTTGAAGACGGATAACGTAGAACTTACATAATCCATTCTCCATACTAATACACTGACAGCTTTACTCCCTTACCCTTATCCAAAATTATCTGTGGCCGGCACAGCATGTCTTCTTCCTCCATACTTCTTTATTAATTGTCATCTCAGTATTCATCTCCATTCCAGGCCATATGGCTAGAATGCCTCCATTCTAGCCATATGACTGTCAATCCATTCATCCATATGCTTTTCATCCATCATTTCTTTGGTCTTCCCCTGTTCTTAAAGCCATCCACATTTATACTCAAAACGTTCCTCTCGACATTTTCCTCTTTCCTCTTCATAACATACCCATACGATGACAACCAATTTTCGATGCTTCTTCTCCATCTTTAAAAAAGAACCAATTTAGTTAGCAAATTACATACAGACAGTCATAGTAATTTCCTCGGATGAATTTCACGCCACATACATACATTATCAGCCTATAATGTTCCCACTGCTGGGACACAGGCCTCCTCTCGGTGAGAGGGAGTGGGACGTAATCCACCACGCGGGCTCAGTGCGGGTTGGCAGATGTCACATGTCTTCGAATTTTTGGTTCTAGGACATGCCGGTTTCCTCACGATGTTTTCCTTCACCGTTTTGAGAGCAGTGGTGATGAAATAATTTACACAAAGTAAAGCGCCTGTCTGGGTTCGAACCTACGACCTCCAACTCGTAAGTCGCGGCCGCTACCACTTGGCCACCACTGCTATTATATATACTCAGTGCGAATCTCTCCGAGTATTTTTGTGTTACTAACAGTATATGGACTACGTCTGAAATAAATGTCTTATTATTATTATTATTATTATATGTGAAATCACCAAAAACTAGTCACACAAGACAATTCAGTTTTCCGACACGTTATAAAACGTTTACGAGCGTCCATAATATTAACGTTTCGATTCAATCAAGGAATTAATAACGTTTTTACATGAAAACCAACTCTGTGCCTCTGAAAATAAACAGTGTTTTAGCTTGATGAAGAGAGATTCAGCTACATAAGCGATAACTCAATGCCTACCAAAGATTGACGTCATAAACCAGCACATCTTAGTAAGTATCGGTCATCAGTCGACGAGGTATGGCCATAAGACGGGAGCAAAATATGGTGATAAGCTGACCCAATACCTCTTTTAGCTTGCTAGTTCTCTCTCATTTGTCACCTCACTTCGGATTCGAAAAAACTATAACGAAACATGTGCGTGTGGACTGAGTGCTCCTTTTTAAAAGTTTATTATATTTTTACGAAATCAAGTAAGAATTTAGGAAATACTTGTGAAAACTTCATAGTGAAGATAAAAAAATTGTGAAATCTATGGTGAGAAACTCGAGTTCAATTAACTAGAACACTCAATCTGAACATTAAACCCCTGACTTCTTAGCTTCACAAACGTACGAGTAACACACACGACATAAACTTGTGCCTACAAAGTCTCCATCATAAAATTGATCCGCCCCCGAATCAAGACCAACGTTCAAACACTATACCCTAAAATTGTTAGGTACAGAAGGTCAACTTCGTACATATACACGTCATTAACCACATCAACTCAGCCCATCGCAGGCCACTGCTGGGCCTCTCCCAGGCTGCGCCACAGCACCCTTTCCTTCGCCTTCCGCATCCACTCTATCTCAGCCAAATTATGGTCGTCGGTCCGTAGACACGTACGTACGGCGATCTCAAACTGATTATCTATATTGCCTTTTCACAGTTTAATTACGTTGAGGTCGGCTTCCAGTATAACCAGACCAGTATAACCATTGCAGCTGAATACTAGAATTTTACAAGGAGCGACTATCTGACCTCCACAACCCAGCTACATCAACTCAGACTCACGACTTAAGGGCTTCTGTCGACCCGTAATGGACGTATACACGAATGACAGCTGGAACCAACGTAAAAACGTGTTTTCCGAGGCACGGAGGGGTCTCGGTATGTAAAGATGTTCACCCATCTATGAACCGACCGCGGTAAGTGTAGCCTTGACTGATTGATTGATATGGTTGTCATCACTTAGCCACGAGCCGCTCTTTGGTTGGAATTATAGTATATCTAAAACCTACTGACTTGGACTGGGTTGGCAATTCATGTGCCAGCGGGGGTGAGGGGTGAGATACTGTGTAGCGAGTAGCGCACTTCAGGGGTCTACTGCATAAGTACGAAATTCGCAGTTTCGGCCACAGTAAGGGGTATCTTCTACTCTGAATGACCTACGAACATAAGATTTGTTTGGAGCCCGAACTAAGAATAAATGACAACACGATTTGATATTTGTAATCCCGATGTGTTATTGTCCGTCAGAAAAATTGAATTCGTCACTTGTTTTGACAGAAGGACTACTTTCGGACGGGCCCGTATCTTCGTTGAAGGACTTAGAGAGTAGACCCCCAAAGTCGCTTGTTAATCAGAGGGGCGATCCTCGCAATTTTAAGAACGTTCACAGTCTGATCTCAGTCTCAATCTGTCAAAAATACCTCTAATATCCCAACATTTTTGAAAAGTTTTTGACATTGATTGTCGATGAGATGAGATTTCGAACGTTTTCAATTACGAGAACTGGCCTACAGGCTGTAGCCGGCCTTCTGCTGTATCAATCTACTTTGTGCCTACACGCTCACCATCCCAGAAAACTATTACACGAAACGAGTAAATCACTAGTTTTATTCCTACGACACTCATATTGTTTTATGGGGCACGCAATCTGGTGTAATGGATAGTGTTGGGGTTCTCGATTTAGTCGATTATCGAGTACACGATTTATCGGCGTGAAGCGATTAGTGACGGGTAATCGTTATGGATTACGGGAAGATTGGATAGTGATGTTTAATGAAATTAACGGGAGACGGATGGGGTCTTTGTTTGAAGTCTGTAACGTGATAGTGGATATGTTACAGTCATAGTGATTAAATAGCTATTATACATACCTAATGACTGGTCATTATATTTAAAGCAACCTAACCAAACCGAACCTCGGGGTGCTCTTCGCTCGCTCTTGCATCCTATGTCGACGTAGACCCGCTTCGCGGGGCTCCTATTTCTGTGTAAAAGGTTTAAAGTAACCTAACCAAACCGAACCTCGGAGTGCCCTTCACTCGCTCAAGCATCCTATGTCGACGTAGCCCCGCTTCGCTAATATATTAATTCTGTGTCAATTATCACTTTATCTAAATTGATTAGACATTATGAATAATGGCTAGATAATATATACATAATATCCGGATTTATTACTTTGGCTGTAACAGATACACTTTTTAGGGAAAGGAGATATGTGGGTCTTGCTTAAGTATTATTCAAAAAGTTTCGAGTACATAAAATAAGTTTAAGTTTTTAGTTTTGAAGTATGATTTCCATCTTATTTAGTTGGAAGCTTTTAATAATAATAATATCAGTGTATTATTATCCCACTGCAAGGCAAAAGCCTTCTCATACAGAAAAGGAAGTATTTATTCGATTTTAATTCATATTTAAGCAGAAAGAGCTGTGGTGGCCCAGTGGTAACGGACCCGACTTACGAGTTGTAGGTCGTGGTTTCGGACCCAGGCAGGCACTTTACTTTGTGTTAATTTATTTCATCACCACTGCTCTCAAAAACGGTGAAGGAAAACATCGTGAGGAAACCGGCATGTCCTAGAACCAAAAATTCGAAGACATGTGACATCTACCAACCCGCACTGGGCCCGCACTCCCTCTCACAGAGGAGGCCCGTGTCCCAGCAGTGGGAACATTATAGGCTGATTAGGTAAATGCATATTCTTGCCCTCGACTCTACGAGACGATTACTGAGAGTGTTATTCGAGAGGTATGTTCAGTCACGAGCAATAATATGTCCTCACTTGGCAACTTTCAATTGCAATTTTTTCACGTAATAACGAATGCAACGTTAAAATACGACACTTTACATAAACCTATGGGTTCGAAAATACTGTGTTCGTAATAATATCAAATTTCATTCAAAAATAAAGGATAAAATCGCCTTTGAATAAAGCCAAGTGTATACATACTTATGCTCGTGACTGTTCATATCGATGTCGAGAAAACGACTATGAATCGTTTCCTTGACCGAATGTGCTACTCGGTGCAGTCATAAAATAAATGTCAATTGTTGTGTATTGAAGTGCTTCCCTGTGACTTATTAGTAGGTATGAAATTCAGTCATGTTAATAAAGTAAAGATCTTTAAAAACACTGAGAAATTCCCGGAGAATGATTACCTACCAATTTATTAAAACGGTTATCATTATAATATGTATCTACCTGTCCAAAGAATATTTAAGGAATGTTCACACATAACGTTAAGGAAGTTTTAAAATAATATGAACATATACTAGACACATATATGTTATATACCTAGATATATAAAAGGTCAAGTTATCTAGTTTAGCCGTGTTTATTTATTATTATTTTTTACCGATAAGCCGTTGGTCCCGGCTGTAATTTGTGGATCTTTGACAGTATTTGCGGGTCGTCAGTAGCCCGAAAGTCTGACAACCAGTCTTACCAAGGGGTATCGTATTACCCAGTAACTGGGATGTGGAGGTCAGATAGGCAGACGCTCCAAGTAAAAATACTGGTATCCAGCTACATCCGGTTAGACTGGAAGCCGACCCCAACAAAATTAGGAAAAGGCTAAGTAGATGATGACTTACAATTGTACAGACGCCAGCACATCAAGCTACTACAATCTGTCAAATTTCTTTAACAGATTTTCAACTTTATCGCTAAACCATGAGATTCAAAGTTGATTGGGAAAATTTGAGTTTCGGGTAGCTTGATTTGCTGGCGTCTGTACTGTGTATATTGAAATATACGATATTCTCGTTTATTTGTTTTCTTACTTATTAAATACATTTTTAAATATTTTTATGAATAACATTTTATAAATTATTTAGGAGTATAAGAAATAGTAGTTCGCTGGTATCGGGAGCAGGGTCCAAGCTACCGGTGGTTAGGGCTCCAGAGACAGGAACCTCCTCACGATGCAAGCCGTATCGAGGAGTACAGACTTCTGAATCAGGCCCTTGAACCAACCGGCTAATGAGAACCTCGAGAGATGTTGATCGAGGCTTTCGTCCGTCAGGCCATTGGCCAAATTATTTTTATAATATACTAGCAGCGCCGCACTCTTTCACCCGCACAAGTGTCGATCAGATGGTGGTTCAGTGGTTTCTTACATAGTAAGATATAATATTAACCTCCATAGTAAATTCCACATAAACAACACCATAGTTCTCAATATCAACGTCACGTTTTTCGTTTCGTATTCAAGGGTAGTTCTTCGAAATTTGATTCTTTGACTGATCCATATGGCCAAAATTTAATTTCACTTTCAGCTCTGTAACACATGTTCATATGAAAATAGGTATACTAAATAACATATATTTGAATGAGGGACTCGTTTTTATAAAGTAGTTTTCAAGATATTAATTTTGTGCCCAGATGAATCAGAATGTGTTACATATTAATCAGAAACAGAAATAAAAAGTAATAAATACACCGTTAGTTATCAATGTAAATTCTAAACAATAATTATTAATTCTTAAATAGGACTAAGACATATCAAAAGTATCATATTTAGAACAAGATTATACTCCTGTAATTTTTTATTATTCAAAAGGTTATAGCTAAGTAAATAATAATAAATAAGATTAAAACTACTGACTTGTACACGGTCAAAAATTGGACAAGGAGAATTACGCAACAAAAGCGCTCCTATCGTGCTGGAGAGGGGAAAAACTAATTTATTTTATTATTCATATGGGGTTTTGACCATACGAATCAGGCACAGATGAATCAGGATTTTGCCTACAATCATGCATAACTCATCGTACATACAGACTTCATTATTTTCATTTTTCTACAAGAATCTATAACCCAAAAGCATCACACGAAACACAGATTGAAGTTTTAAAACAATAAAATAAATTTTATAAAGTAGGCATTGTAATCAGGATGCCACCTGAACCAACCAAACACAGATGAATCAGGTATTTTCCTTCGTAACACCGGATCTAAGCCAACCAGCCGCACATCCACCTTCTAGGTCGTCCGTTGCACGACTGGCTTCCCCCCGCGCTGGAAGCCAGACTCTCATTATTATTACCCGACCAAGTACGGTCAAGTGCAGCTTACGCCACATTAATCAGTATTATACGCCGGACACTTCTTTTTTACTTATTTATAAACAGACTAACGTAGTTATAACTAATACACATTTTTTTTGTAAGAGGACAATTCATTTCCTTTCGATATAATTATAATTTATATTGATGTATCAAAGGGAAAATGCGACATCGACCATTTTGTTCCGGAAAATGGCAAACGGACGCGCTATATGAATCAGAAGAACGACCTTCAAATATTTTTATTTTGTACCTAGACAGCAATTATTAAAAAAAAATCATTTGTCCTAGTAAGGGATAAAGCTAAACTGTACAAAAAAAAATATTACATGCCGTTTTTTTAGTTGGTTACAGAAATATACCCACAGACATCGAAAATTTTGTCCCTGAAGAATTACCCTCAAATCGTTCCCGTATAAAGGCTGATATAGGAAATCAAATTCCTGCGCCTAAGGAAAGACACGAAATATATTTATTACTCCCATATTCAAGATCGTTCTCTGTATGTTATATTCGTAGAAGATTTTTTTGCTCTAAATTGGTTCATGTATAGATGTGTATTGCTTTGGCTTCAAATACAAATGTTTTTTGTAAGGAAAAGAGAAATTTTCTGTGAAGTTTTTTTCAGTCAAATAACTGTGTCTCGTTTTCGAAGTTCGGGAATTTCCCCAAATATGTTACTACGTTTTTGTAGTCATAAAAGTAGAGCGTGTTTTTTGTTTGTGTTTTTTTTATTTGACGTATCCATCCGGAAAGCATGTCTAGTTTTCAGAAAAGTTATTTGGCTAAGTGGGAACAAATTCCGGAGCTTTCTTCGTGGCTTTCACGTTATAAAGATGACGAGTACGCCGCCTTTTGCAAAGCATGCAGTGCGAAACTCCAAAGTAGATTAGCATATAAAACTACATGCAAATACTGAAAAGCTTAAATCGAACTTGAAAAAATATAAAGGACAGTCAAAGGTAAGCATAACTTGATGATGAAAAGAGTGATGATGAGATAGTCAAAACTGTCTAACAAATTTTTTATTTGTTTCCAGGTTGATACATTTTTCAAAAAGGTACCACTGAAAGACGAAGTCAAGAAAGCTGAGCTGCGTTTACCTATGCAGTTTTCTTTCAGAACACAACATCCCTTTTAACATTTACTGTGATGATGAATGAATAAGACCTGTTTTGAAAATCAGTATTTTTATCTATACATATAATAAATTTGTAGAAAAGTGGTGTCTGTACAATGGAAATATATAAAAAAAAAGTAGCAGGGGTTGTTATTATATCGATGCCGAACCCGAAATTGTAATTAATTTTTTTTTTGTCTGTTTGTCTGTTTGTCTGTTTGTTTGTGCACGCTAATATCAGAAACGGCTTATTCGATTTAGATGCGGTTTTCACTAATATATTGTAGTAGGCTTCACTTAACATTTAGTGTTTATTTCATGTCAATCGGTTCATAAATAAAAAAGTTATGTCAATTTAAAGAATCACGGCGAACATTTGTTAAGGTCAGAGTCCGTACACGCCTCGGGCCTGCGCGTCCGATCTTCGGAACTACTGGACGGATTTGAATGATTTTTTTTTGTTGTATAGTTATTATGGCTGGACAACATTCAGGCTATAATGTTTCTTGGAAACTTGAACACCTGATGCAGAACCGAAACAGACCAGCTTAACCATAAGAGATACAAAAATGGTACCATAGCAAAAATTGTTCCACGTGATGAGGATTTTCTGCTGAGAGAATAAATTTGAAGATCTGGAACACCTGATGGGGAACTCCAAGAGCCCAGCTACACCATAACACATATAAGAATGACGTCTTAGTAAAAGTTATTCGGTCTGATGGGCATTTCCTGTTGACTTATAAAAATCGAAGATCAGAAACATCTGATGTGGAAATCTAAGCTATCACTAATTTCACCTCCACGCGGTGAAGGCGGTAACAGTTTAGGACTGATTTTCGATGACGATGGTATATCATTGAAAATTTGACTCTACTGGCCAAAACTCCCATTTTTTTTTTTTTAACGTGAAGAAATGCTCATGCATTCTGCACTACCACGGGGAGATAGTGCAGTTATGTGGGACTCTAACCCACTAAAACTCCACTGTGTCCTCCTCTGCCGCTTACGGCGGGAACATGGGCACGCGTTAGCACTCATCCGTGAACCCGCCGCGGCTGTCCGTCACCGGACCCTCCGCTGGGGAGTACTCCCCATCACCGGCGCACCAGAACACATAGCACGCCGTGACCACCCCAGGGACCAAACCAGCACATGGGCCAGACGATCCCGTGTCTGGGCACCCTTGGTAGGGGAGCAGTCACTTACATTTTAATTGATCAGGTATCTTCATAATAAAACTATAACCATGCCTAGAAAGAGGTCAAATCTTTCCCAATGTTCCAAAGGAGCTAAAAGATTGAGGATCATAAGATCCCAAGAATCTACCGAAGAGCGTCAGGAGAGACTTGATGCTGTTTGAGAACATCAGGCTGCAACTTGCTCCGTGGAAACCTCTTCGGATCGCGAAGCACGCCTGCGTTCTCAGCATACGCTGAGAACGCGCAAGTCTACGCGTAAGTATTTACGCATCTACATCCAGATCTCTAGAGACCAGTGAAGAATATGATGCGCGACTGACCGCTGATACGGTGAGATTATCATACATTGTTCCGAACACGCGCACAATAAAATATTCATAATCAGAAAGTGAGAAAGAAAGAATTGCTGGAGTACGGCATGAAGAGACAGATTAAGAAGAGCGCAACGAACGTTTGAATTCTGATCGACTTCGACATTCTCTGAACAGAATGTCGATATCATCTGAAGAATCGGATGTGTCTCAAGATATAGCCGTAGGGCATGGCGACCTTCCTTGGGTTGATAAGGAACGGAGTGCATTTACGTATACTCCTATGATTGACTACGCCACATATTCCGCCATTGGAGGTATGGTTAAAAATTTTACTTTTTGTGAAGCTGTTAAATAGCAAAAAGAAACAAACGGTATGTGTTGCTCAGGTGGGAAAGTACATATTGAAATATTACAAAATCCTGCAGAAATATTAAGATCACTGCTAATCGGTGACCATCACAGTCAAAACATTTCTTGGACAACATACGTTCGTACAATAATGCCTTTCAAATGACATCTTTTGTTGCGAAACAGATTTCAGAAGGCCCATTTATGCCAACATTCAAAGTGCAAGGCCAAGTTTACCACCCTATTGGTTCATTATTGCCTGAAAATGACGTCTCGAATCGTCTCGCTCATCCCGTTGTTATCCAGTCCCCGGGTTCTTAGAATTCGACATCAGACGTTTCAGATCTTCGATTTTGACTACCCCGTTGTCGCTGGCATAACCAACAGGATCCGCGTACGAAGTCGCGGGCAGAAGCTAGTAGGTAACTATATTTTCCCTGTGCAAGTTGGTATACTTCAGTATTTTTTTATTTTTTTGAGGTGCTTCGGTTTTTTCGTAAAAATTCTGGTCACACTGCACAGGACACGACAACACGCAGAACACAGCCGCGCTCCAGTGCGGACAGGCAGCCCGCGCGCGTTCCCGCACCCGCGCCCGTCTCGCTCCCCAGTCTGGACGGACACTTAGGTGAAGTGAGCTGTCATTCTACCTGATCCCTAGCGGACACTACACACTATTGACAGCTAGCTTCTAGCTCACTTCATCTAGTTTTCACAGTGAAATTGTTACAGAACAGCACTGCTGTAGCGAATATAGACGGTTTGGTGCTTACACGCAACTCCACGAGTCCGTTAAAAGCTATTTGCAAGAAATAAGATACAAACATTAATCCTAACTTATAATATTATAAATGCGAAAGTAAGTTTGTTTGTTTGTTACCTTTTCACGCCTAAACCACTGAACCGATCATCATGAAATTTTGCATATACGTTGTCTGGTGTACACCAGACAACGTATATGCAAAATTTCATGATGATCGGTACATGATGATCGGCACTTTTTTTCAGGATGAAAGGTACCCTATGTCTGTTTCTGTACAGAAACAGACATAGGGTACCTTTCATCCTGAAAAAAAGTGCTGTTCCCGAGGAAAGCAACAATAACGCTATTATGATAATAGATGGCGCCACGTGTCTTTCGAATCAAAAACAGGACAACGCACTGACCTCTACAAAGGTATTAAACAAGTTGTATAATACAGGTCAGTGGGACAATGTCTGTCGGGTCAGCTAGTAGAATATAAAACAAGTAGGGGTCTGTCGTCTACACGGATATCTATGGTCGTCTATCAAAAAGTACTCTGTGGGTCCACAGAGTACTTTTTGATAGATCTGTCTAGCTGACAAGCGAGAAGACGTGAGATATAAAAATATATGGATGTAAAAACTTAAATCCCTTCTAGGAATAATAATGGATGTTAAACTGATGACTTTTGACGTTGTTGATGTCGATGTTGTTTGTTGTTTTAAACTGACTGTTTAATGTACTCATCGCGGTACGGAGATCTCGCAGTACTAACAACTACCTCATGACCAATGAGTAAACACTTATAATATTATTGCTCATGACGATAACACAGAGATAGTTTCTACGCAACGTTACACAGGTACTGCACAAGGACACAGCTGCAAAATAAAAGCTACTTCTATATATTCCTTTCCACACTCAACTTTTATATCCATGCTTCTGTACAATCTGTATTTTATACTAATATAATGCGAAAGTAACCGAGTCTGTCTGTTCGCGCGTCGGTCTGTTCGTCACCTTTGTTTACGCCGTACGGCATTTCATACAAACTTTCAAGTCCTTGTTTTTCGAAATGAATGAACCGATTTTAAGGAAACTTCATACGCATAAGCAAGATACAAAGGTCTAAAAAGATACTTAAGAACATTTCTGCCTTCCGCATCCAGTCCGGCCCAGCCACCTTCTTTAGGTCGTCCGAAACACGACGACGACAGTACGACGGACGTAGAAACACGTGCAATAAGTAATTTGTACAAAGATATAATTAAGTCGAGTTGGTAAACAGAAAAATAAAACAAAGTAGATATATAATCACGAGCACAATACAGAAATAGTCGACTGCTGCACGTCATGACTGTGACAAGAAGGCTTCCACTCAGCATAATGCTGTGCTATAAGGGACTCACAGCACAGCGCTGATTTTTAGTGGTTACCCGAAAAGGACGTACGGTAACCAAGTCAGCTTAATGATTAGTACCTACTCTCTCAAGATCCGCTAATGAGACACAATTAGCTTTCTATTGTATCGTATTACATAGGATACGCGTGGAGCTTGACGGGTAACGGACGGATGGGTAGTAACATAATAACACAAAATAACAGCATTATGCTGAGCGATGGCCCATTTGCGTGGATGTGATGCATATTTTCCCCCAACTTGTTCTTTTTGTGTTTTTCTTTGTATCATGTTTTACCGAAAATAATGTTTTTTTTTGTAAGTATTTCCTTTATTTTGTGTAGGAATAAAACAGTAAAATTTTTTCGAAGTTCGACGTAACCCCTCCATTCAGACAAGACAACGAAAAATAAAAGACATAAAACCATTTCACAAACGAATCCCCACAATACATCTACAAAAATAGGTACAACGTAATCAAACTACGAGGCTAAAGGGTTATCCTGTTATACCAACGTTATTGCGTTACAATGGTCCTTCAGCCCCTAATTAAGGCAAAGGGTTCCGTCTGCTACGAAACAAAAGTAAGAATGGGCTAACAATGGGCATTTTTTTGCTATTATTGCCGACAATATTTGGCAGTAATCTATTCTATTAATTTGCTTCATATCGGTTAATATGGCGGCATCTATTTGTTGGCATTGGAGTAAGTTAAGCTAAATCGAGCCAAGCTAAGTCGATCAGGTTAAGCTGCGCTTGCCACAGCCGGTCAGTGGATGAGGACCATCTTTACATACGAGTACCTACACCCCTCCCGTGTCTCGGAAGGCACGTTAAGCCGTCGGTCCCGGCTATGACAGCCGGGACTTACGGTTTAACGTGCCTTGGATCTTTGACAGTCGTTACGGGTCGTCAGAAGCCCGAAAGTCTGACAACCAGTCTTACCAAGGGGTATTACCCATTAAATGGGTTGTGGAGGTCAGATAGGCAGTCGCTCCATGTAAAATACTGGTATTCAGCTGTATCCGGTTAGACTGGAAGCCGACCCCAACATAATTGGGAAAAGGCTGGGCAGATTGTTTTTTTTTTAATAAGTTGATCCATGTGACGTATCTTTTTTATTAATGGCTGGAATGGAATTCGGTCTGGGAGACTATAATTATTCTAGTAATTGTTGCAAGAATGCTAGCGACATTCAGCAACTATACTTTATTATTTTGCTTCATTTCCACTGAAGCCGGCAATAATTGCTGGAAAATATGCTTCTGTATGCACAACGCCTGACATACACACACACACACCCACAAATGGAGATGGGCGGGCCACCTGGCGCGATCAGAAGATGACAGGTGGACCCTTAGAACAACCGCTTGGAAAGGCCCACACGGTAGGAGAAAAAGAGGCAGACCAGCAGAGCGTTGACACGACGAGATAGTGGAATTAGTTGGCAAATCATGGCTTGAGAAAGCAAAAACCAGAAAAGACTGGAAATTACTGGAGGAGGCCTATACCCGTCGAGGGGTCCTTAATTTGTAATTATTAAATTCTTAATTTATTTAACTTTATTTACTGTAATTAAGGAATATTAAAGGCTTTTTTATTTTATTTATATGCACAACGCCGTGGCTACACGCGTCCTGCGACAGCAAATGCGGAGAAAACAAATGAAAGACGTTGTTTAGAGCATGCCACGAGTCACCGCGAAGCGACGGACGGGAACAGGTGACGCGCACGTGTGTCGCTTGACCCAAGTCGCGTCGAAGTCGCATTGCTCGAGCCCGTGAACGGGGCCTTAGAGATGAGTATGTTGTTGCAAGCACACAGTTTACGTATGTTTTACAAAGTTATACTTTACCTGGAAGAGAAATATGCTGCGATGTTGTTTGTTGTTCTTGGTAAAAGGATGTAAACATGTGCAGTTTGTTTGTCTTTCGGGTTAGAGCTGCATATGTTTGTGTGTAGAGTAGAATCTACACTAATGTTCTAAATACTTAAGTCTCTGTGTCTATTCTCATAGTTTATTAGCGTAATGCCTTTAGTTAACTGTCTTGTTGGTCGAGTGGTTGCAAGTGCTACTGCTGAACATCAGGGCCTAGGTTTGATTCTCCGGTCGGGTAATGTGTTTATATTGGGTTTTCCCAGCAGGAATTTCTCAATTTTTTCTGGCTAATGACAAAAAGCTCGCCCCTTATTACTCACTTAAACAAAATTGGCGAAATGTGGGGCCTCTGCCAAAACGATCGCGGAAAATAGGCGTGATGTTATGTTTATGCTTTTGGTCATCATTTCATCGGCCTAGCTTATTCCTAACTATGTTAGGATCGGCTTCCAGTCTAACCGGATGTAGCTGAATACCAGTATTTTACATGGAGCGACCTGCCTATCTGACATCCACAACCCAGTTACTAGGTTCTCTCTCTCTCTGTCTATAGCTCGATCTGTCATATTATTTACGCTCCAATAGTATTTTACCTAAAGAGGGCAAAGCATTTCTACCAGCAAACTAAGGTCTAGAAATATTTCTAGACCTCAGTTAGGTCTAGAAATATTTCGGAACCAAAAATAAAAGCATAATCAGCCTATAATGTTCCCACTGCTGGGACACAGGCCTCTTCTCTTCGAGAGTGGAGTGGACTGTAATCTACCACGCAGGCGCAGTGCGGGTTCATGTCTTCGAATTTTTGGATCTAAGACCAGCCGGTTTCCTCACGAAGTTTTCCTTCACCGTTTTGAGACCAGTGGTGATAAAATCATTTATGCGCCTAACTCGTAAGTTGGAGCTGTTACCACAGGATCACCACTGCTCACTCAAATAAAGAAGTATAAAGAAAAAAAAAAGAAAAAAAAAAGAAAGAAAAAAAAAGAGAAGAAAGAGTATTCTATTCTATTCTATAATTACAAAAGTTAAGTACAGACGCCAGCCCATCAAGCTACCCGAAACTGTCAAATTCTCCCAATCAACTTTGAACCTTATGCTTCAGCGATAAAGTTGAAAATCTATTAAAGCAATTTGACAGCTTTATGTGATGGCGTCTGTACATAGCTCGATTTTTGAACTGTTGAACACCTCCTTCACTGCATTTAGGTAAAGCTCTTAAGTAATCTTGGACATCCACCACTGCTCCACACCAAAAAGAAAATCTTTGTCGCGTACTTCATTACTGAAGGTCGTGTCCCTGAAAGCTCCGCTTCATTCGGTTCTCAGTTTCTCTCAGGGCGTTCGTAACAGAGAGTCCAGTGAGGGCGGTTACTTGGTCTGACCAGCGGTTAGGTAACCGTCCGCGAGGTCTTCTCCCATCTACCTTGCCCATCACCACCAACTTTTCCAGATTATCTGGTTCCCGACGGGCAGTGACCAAAGTTACCGAGAACCCTTTGGTAACAGATCGTGGATAGTAAGTATATTATTATCTTTTTAACCGACTTCAAAAAGGAGGAGGTTCTCAATTCGTCGAAACCTTTTTTTTTTTTTTTTTTTTATGTATTTTCCCCGATTACTCGGAGACGGCTAGACCGATTTCAAAAATTATTTTTTTGTTTGAAAAGGTATACTTTCCAGGTGGTCCCATTGTCATCAGGTCAGGATCTGATGATGGGATCCTGGAGAAATCGAAGGAACTCTTCAAGTATTATAGGCACACCTATAGCGATTTGGGTATTTTTTATAGTAACTCGTGCATTTGCTCTCTGAAAGCATCATTTGGTGAAGTGGAACTGATGATGAAGACCACAAATGGCCACCGGAACTACTCAATAATAAGTATTTCCCGGTTTGCGATTCGATTACTTACTTTAATATGGTTGCTAAGCAAGTTATGCTCGTCACAATGCGAATGGTGAAATGGAGCTGATGGTGGAATACCAGGAGAACTCCTCAACAATGAACGTCCCTGCATCGGAAAAAGCAATATTTTGTAAAAGGCGATGAGCAAGTTGGCATCAGGCTATTGTAACTTAGATACATTATAAACAGACACACTAAAAAGCGAGAAATAAAAACTTTTTAACAAAAAAAAAACCGACTTCCAAAAAAAACACTACAAAGTGAAAAATAACTTTTATTTCGGAAGTCGGTGGCAAAAAACTAAAATACAGATCCAAAGACACCGACTTCCGAAATAAAAGTTATTTTTCACTTTGTAGTGTTTTTTTTGGAAGTCGGTTTTTTTTTTTGTTAAAAAGTTTTTATATCCATAGTTGATCAAGGATAGTATGTTGGTTCTCTTACCGTTCTCTTGGCAAAAAGAAAATACAGGACCAAAAAGAATACGAGAATATATAAGACTTCGAAAATACAGGACCAAAAAGAATCCGAGAATATATAACACTTTTGGCTCGTATGTTTTCTAAGACTTTTGATGTTCGGATCACGTACAAACAACTCGAGTAATTAAGGTTTTCAATATTGTGTCAATACCTGTTAATAACGATCCGTAACTACAAGAAATATATTTCACCTTGAACAAAGTTATTGAGGCAAAGAATAAGCTCGAACGAAGTTACGCGCGCAATGTGTTCAATAAATATTTTACGTCGATTACGAAAATTGGGAAAAGATTTGATGTGATTACGGTAACGAAATTATTTGCTTCGTTTTCTATCTGGAGGAACATCAATTGCGATGTAAGTTTATATGAAGTATTCATATGTAATAAACTTTTTAACGCTATAGGTTTTGGCTACTCAATAACTGTGTTGTGGAGGTCAGATAGGCAGACGCTCCATGTAAAATACTGGTATTCAGCTGCATCTGGTTAGACTGGAAGCCGAGCCTAACATGATTGGGAAAAGCCGGTCCTGGTAGCTGGTCCTGCTCCATAAAATAATCTAGAGCCTAGACAAAATCAAACTGGTTGCTAATTTAATTTTATATTTTTTAAATTTTTATGACATTGATTTTTACATTCTGTGACTACTGTAACCCACACGCTTGTTAAAACTTTAGGAAAATCACCTACTTTTACAATATTGTAAGTAGGTGAGCACCATGTATCTATCACATAATTGATTTACCTGTCATTGCTTTATTTTTAATTCTTTTTACCTTTTGTGGTAGAGTAAATTTTATTGTAGGTGCATCGTCTTCACATATAATTATGTAAGGAAAAACATATTTTCCAATGATTTCAAAAGTAATAAATAAGTCAATGATATTTTCCAATAACATGAAAAAAACCACTGACATTTTTACGTTGACATGACATGACATGTACCTAACCACACAGTACTTTTTGATAGACTGAAATACCTACTGAATCCATGTCCCTCCCCCCCCGGTAGACTCCGGAGGTAAACTCTGTTTACCTCCCCACTTACCTGCGCTTGACCCGCAGCGACCGCAGCGCGTGCGACTTTCATAGCTAAAACTCAAACTCTGCATACTAACATATCGTAAGTAAAACTTGTCGGAAGTTACGGAACTTTAGAATTCAGACAACTTAGTGCGAGTTAAAACTTTCAATTGCTATGAGGAAGACGTGAAATGTGGAAGGATGCAACTTGGATAAGTTTTTGAGCCATTGACATAACATCACGCTTTTTCATTCATTCCCCGAAGGGGTTAGCAGAGGTATAAAGTACACCTACATTTCAAATATGAATACTTGGGAATAGAGTGAACCTCACGACATAGGGAATCCTATCCTATTATGGGATTCAGGGACTCTGATAATAATTCTTTTATAACTTATTTACACCCAAAGTTACGTTAAAAATAGCAAGAAAAACGAATTGTTGTTGGCTCCTAACTTCTTAATAGCTTTTCATTTTACTATTCTGTTTCCGTACAGACCAAATTAATAATAAGTCAAAACGATATCATGTTTAACTTTGGATGCAGAATCTCAAACAGTGGAGTAATACTCTCCCGAAATTTGTATGTACAATATATCGACCAGTGGCACCTTAATAATTATTATTATTTCGCCAGTTATGTTTAAACCCTATGTTATAGGGTGCGAGCCTTTTGCCATCAACCGGGTACAAATTCTGTCTCCTGGTTGTTACTGAGAAATTCCTGATGGACAAACTCAATACCACATTGACCAACCTGAGGATAGAACGCAAGACCCCATGCTTACCTGTTGCGTTTACGACCAATAGCCTGCCTAACCAGCTTCCAGTCTAACCGGATGCAGCTGAATACCAGTATTTCACATGCAGCGACTGCCTGTCTCGCCTCCACAACCCAGTTAGTGAGTAACACGATACCCCTTGGCAGGACTGGTTGTCAGACTTTCGGGCTTCTGACAACCCGTAATGACTGTCAAAAATCTACAATATAAATGACAGCCGGAAAAAATTTGGATCAAGTTATGCAAACAATACACCATTGAGGACTCGAAACATGGCTAAATTAAATCTTCTCCATTGCAATGCAAGCACGCGTTAGACATATAGGTACAAGGAATACTAATGAATATAAATTCCACTTAATTATGTCTGCATCTTGCAGCTTAAATTAACTTCTATTCGATTCTCACCTTCTGTATGTACGGTCGAGGGTGAAAATTGAACACACTTTGCGAAATTCAAAAGCTCCTTTTTGCTGGCCACTATTTCTACTTCATCTTAGCGTAACGACGGCCAAAATAATCAAAAGAAAAGCAATTAATGATAAAATAGGCAACCGTTGTTTTTTTTTACAGTTTTATTTTCTTATAATACTGATATTGTTTGATAATAAAATATTATACACATAGTTTTGCACGTTACTGTACTTGTAATGTGGATTAGTTATATTCATGTTATCTCTGAACACCGAACTATGCGGTATTACATAGCCTTTATATTGTTGAATAGCACTCAAAGCGGATTTTAGTTAAGTCCCTTACATGTATGTGTGGGAGATGTGTTCAGAATGCAATAACATCAAAACATGTATTTCGATCGCATGTTGTTGTATCTACAATCTATCATCATCATTGCCGAGGGGTCGGTTGCCAGTCTAACCTGATGCAACTGAATACCAGTATTCTCTGACCTCCATAACCCAGTTACTGGATAATACGATACCCCTTGGTAAGACTAGTATCTATAATAGTATTAAACAAACTCGCTTTTCATGTCTTTCTGTGTGACCGCCGATCAAAATCCATTGCGTAGTTTAGAAGAACTACTTCTTATGATGTTATGATTATGTTAAAGCCGATTTTGAACATACTGAGATCACCACATCATAAATGATAAAAATTATGAGGTTAAACACTCGGTTACTACGCCGTAGCCAACGCAGCAGCTACTACGCCGTAACTGACGTATCTATTACTACGCGTAGCTGACGTAGCTATTATTAAGCGTAGCTGACGTAGCTATTACTACGCGTCGCTGACGTAGCTATTACTACGCCGTAGCTGACGCTGCCGTTACTACGCCGTAGTTGACGTAGCGATAGCTACGCCGTAGACACATAATAAAATCAACTGTAAGTAGGTCAACAACAATCTGATTCTCATCTTAATAAAAATCAAACACAATTATAGTAAACATCATTTCACAAAAACGAAGATTCCCAAACTTCTCAAGTATTGTTAATAAAACAACGTAATTAAAAAAACATGTTTATCTCAAAGCATAGAAGTAAAGGAACAATTCTTACTTCTTTTCTCTGGCCGCTGGGACTCAACTTGGTCATTGTTGCCACCTTAGCTTTATAAACTTTTCACAAAGACTTGCATTCAGAGGTTTACTCACTACGAGTGGTTTAGTACTAAACCAGGGATAATCAACCTATGGTAAGACAGAATATAGGTCTGGTATTGATTTTAGTTCACACGATTTCGAACAGATCTAACAATTACATCGCATCCGCATCATCCATATTTACTATTAATAATTCTTTTTTTTTTTTTTTTTGAGTCGGCGCAGCTTTCCTTTTCCATACACCCCATTAGCCCGTTAGCCGTCATATAAGTAATCACTTCTTTTCTTGCTACTTATTGTATAACTAACCAATCCACACCAATCACCAATCTACATGGTCCTTATATGATCTGACCAAGATTATGTATGGACTTTAAAAGACACTGTGGCCTTTCTTTATGCAGTGAAAACTTCTTTAGGCGCGTTGGGCAGTTTTTGAGACGGGCAAAAACCATGGAACTCGCGACACTGTTACCGTAACCGACACCGCGCGTGTTTTGTTTATAAGACTAAGGGCTGATTTTTCAATCTACAGATAATTCTTATTTGTGGAATAAAATTGACGTCTGACAGATTCTGTATGAAAGAACCGTCAAATATTTAAAATTATTCCTCGGATAAAATTATCTGACGTTGGAAAAATCAGCCCTAAGACGATTAAAAAAATACACACGTAATTGTTCAAGTTTTCACTTCTGTGAGCACTCCCGGAGTGCCACTGTTTTTTTTTTTTTAACTATGGCACACAATGTTAAAAGGTTCGTCACCCCTGCACTAAAGTATTTGCCGTCCACTGTGGGTACTTAGATTTTGGTACGAGGGCTTTTTAGTAAGTTTATACGACAAACACTTCAAATGTAGTGTTTATATTTTTTAATTTGCTTTTAGTTGCAGAAAACGGGTTTTAAGAGCCATGTACTTGTGTCACAGAGATTTTGTTGAAGTCTGATGTTAAAAACAGTTTTTTAGTGATTCTTGAGTGTTTGTATCGCAGACTTTATACAATCATACGAGTATGTTTTAGTAACTACTACCAACGGTCATTGACTCCGTATTCAGGTGTAGGTAGTCATTTTTATTAGAAGTTTAGAAAAAAAAGAGGATGCTGTGTGCTCATGACTATACGATAGAAGTGAAAACTTACGACTGGAGCCGAGTTTACTTTTTTTTTTTTTTTTTTACGTGGAGAAATGCTCATGCATTCTGCACTACCACGGGGAGATAGTGCAGTTATGTGGGACTCTAACCCACTAAAACTCCACGGTGTCCTCCTCTGCCGCTTATGGCGGGAACACGGGCACGCGTTAGCACTCATCCGTGAACCCGCCGCGGCTGTCCGTCACCGGACCCTCCTCCGGGGAGTACTCCCCATCACCGGCGCACCAGAACACATAGCACGCCGTGACCACCCCAGGGACCAAACCAGCACATGGGCGCCAGACGACCCCGTCTCTGTCACCCTTGGTCCCCCTGCGACGGGTCAGGTCATTGGCCCCGCCGCCTGCCAATTTTCGGCCGCAGAGGATAGGGAGAGTGGCCAACGTCATACCAACACTCCTCTTCCCCTGCGGCCCCACCGCGTCCGCCATCGGTGGCGGTGGCCGAACGGTGGCGACCCCGTCAAGGCCGCGGAAGGTAGGGAGAGCGGCGCACCGTAATACCGGCACTCCTCTCCCGCCGCGGCCTCCAACCCTCAGCCGCGATGCCTCCGGTACGACATCGCGGCCCGCCTCAGTTGCGATGTCGCCCAAGCGGCACCGCAACCTACATGTTGGCCGCTACGTCGTCGGCTTGTCGGCAAAAGCCCTGACGAGCGGCCCCTCCTCGGGTTCCTCTTCGCTTCACCGTGGGTGTCCAAGCCACGGCTACTGAGCCCCCCCGCCTCGACAATGCGGGAACCCACCGGGGGGGACCAGCCGAGTATACCTGATTCAGCGTCACCAACCCGAGAATGACGGTGCGGCTAAAGAAGTTTTCACTTAAAAAAATATATAATATCGATACTCATAAATATACGCTAGATAATTTAATTTGACCTTGTTTATTTTAGTGTAAGTATTTCTATACAGGGTCTACCGTAAAAACAGGACGATGAAGGACCTCAACACTCATTGATTTAACTGAACACATCGATTTAAATCCAATTTTGAACTAAACTCAGTAACTGTAGCTCGTCTGTTAAGTCTACAACAAAATTGTCGTTGATTTTGTGTGAGTAGTTCAACAGTGTGTCCTATATATTCACAATATCGCAATGAGTGAGTCGCAACATATAAAAGTGTGTATATTCTATAGTAGACCCACATTTCACCAGTTATCGACAACCAGACACAAATTCAGAATCCGCGCTCCTACTGAGAAATTTCTGGTGGAGAAACCCTATAACACTGACCAACCTGGGAATTGAACCAAGGACATGCTCAATAGCAGCGCTTTCGACCACTAGACCAAAGAGGCAATTACAAAATCTAAACAAAACAATTTTTTTTTTATGTAGCCATACCACGTAGGTCCAGTGCGGGTTGATATATGTCACATGTCTTCGATTTTTTAGGTCTCCTCACGATATTTTCCTTCACCGCTTTTGAGAGCAGTGGTGATGAAATAATTAACACAACGTAAAGCACTGGCTTCGAACCTACGATCTGGCAACTCGTAAGTCGCGGCTATTACCACTGCTCTCAATTTAGTTAGAACCCGTGCTGAAACTAGTTTTACCCACTTACTCCCTGGTGTAGGAACCGCAAACTTACCTACTATACCAGCGGCAGGGGAACGCTTGCCGAGGGCAACGCGAAACTCGATAAACATACACAAGAGGCGCTAACACAAACGCATGACGTAAACATAACGTAAACCCGAACGATATTATTTATTGAATCGAAAATACACCTATCCTATAGCATTATGGTTTCAGTATTAAGGGGACTACATGAGCTAAAGCGCTGTCACTGTCGGACTGCATAGAAAAGAAAGAGAAGCGCGATGACACAACCCTGGTAATTTATTGCAAAATATGAAGCTGTTATCTATTTACAAAAAATAATAATAATTAAAACACTTAAATTTAGATGATCGTGTTTTGGAATAAGACGGTAGAGCTTTAGTGTGTTGCTTGTAGAATAATCTGACAAAAAATCAGAATGATTTTAAGTATATTAGTATGGTTTTTATTGTGAAAAGAAAGTTTTTAGAGGTATCTTCATGATTTTTTTCTATCATATCAAATTAGTTGTATTTTGTTTTCAACACAGTATCTAACTAGCATATATCCTGAAAAATATCATACATTTTTCGGAATTGTTTACTGTAGTCGATAATATGCTTTTAGGCATTTAAAAAACTTGTATTTATTTAGTTTAGGTCCTGTAGTCCCTTTAAATACGAGACGCAAACTAAGCCCACGTTCGCACGATCGTAAAAATATCACTGCGGGATTTTATTGTGCACAGGAGGGAAGCCGCCATAAAGTTTGAATCGGGCTGTACCCGGACGATAATAGGCCACTTCAAGCTTTAGGAAGAAACTGTCACACAAGAATGAGTGAAAGAGACGACGTTAAATAGTTATTAACTTACTTTATGTATAACATTTTGTACGTGCCGGAATATTATTCATCATAGAGAAGGAGCCGTACGGTTCGACCGATAAGGTTAAGCTACGCTTGCCGCGGTTGGTCCGAGGATGGGTGACCATTTACGGGTCGTCAGAAGCCCGAAAGTCTGACAACCAGTCTTACCAAGGGGTATCGTATTACCCAATAACTGGGTTGTGGAGGTCAGATATGCAGTCGCTCCATGTAAAATACTGTTATTCAGCTGCATCCGGTTAGAGTGGAAGCCGACCCCAACATAGTTGGGAAAAGCCAAACGAATTAAATGAAATAGCAATCATTGGAATCCAAGCTAATATATTCCACTAAAATAGCCTCTTACTAATAGAGCATATGTTGTTATAACCTTATCTCATTCTATTGCCGGAATAAATTGAAACTAAAGAAGAATAATTACAGAAAGTTATGTAAGTACATAGCTCGATTTTCGAACTCTTGAACATCTCCTTCTCTGAATATAAAGTACTCGAGTAATCGCAGACGGAAGCAATGTGGCTTGAAATTAGCAGAACAAACTTTCCACCCCATTCGCCTCAATAATCGTTAAAAGAAAAGAAATTTAAAAATTAAACCGTTGCTGCATACTTAAAAACACTGGCTGAATTTTTAAATGAAAGGGAAGGGTCTCAACAAAAACAAAGTTTAAATGTCTGCCGTATTATAAAGGGCCCTCCCTAAGGGTTATTATTGTGTTAATTAGATAGAATAATTTATTGGGAGCATGTCCAATTCCCTTCGTGTTTTGTGGTAAATAATTATAATCTTAAACTTTAGAGCAAGAGGAAACGTTGAAGGATGTCATCTGTCGCTTTTGTGTTCAACAATGAGTGCAAGAACAGGGGGCCAAGTCCACTAATTTATATGAGTTGCAATGTTGTTGTAAGGATTTAAGTTTTGTTGTGTATATTTTTACTATAACTTAAAATGTAATTTATTTTAAAAATTATATTAGATCACGTACTTTTATGTATATTCTGTATGTCTTATTAAAATATTGTCCGTTTAGTAGTATTCATGTAATTTTTTTTTTTTGTTTCATCTATATTTTCTGCAAATAACTTATTTTTATTGTCTCTCCATTGCATTGTGAATTTTAGACATTTACTAAATCTGTAAAAAAACTCACACTGGACCATTGCTACGTTGGTAAATTAGTAGACTTAGGACCCTGGAGCTAACACAACCTTGACAACAGGTAACGGTTGGATCAAAATCGCTTGGTACTCTTCTTTTCGTCTAGGGTTGATCTGCCGATCTATTCTGTGAAAATTGCATGGTGCAGTCAGCTTGAAGTGAGCTGTCATACCACCAAATTCTAGGGAATGACACTATTCACAGGCTACAGCTCACTTCACCTAAGTTTCAACTCACAACACCACACACCTACGTGTGTGGTGCTGTGTGTTGAACCTCTACTGCTGCAAGATATATGCGGGTGTGATAAAAGGGCTGTCTTTATTTATTTGCATTTTCTTTTACTCTTCCGAATTAAAAAAGATCCTCTTCGAGAGATTCTTGAGGGGAAAACTTTCTTGAGCATTGCATTGTAAATTGTTTCGTCAATAGCGTAGTCCTCTATTATTGTATCTGCTATATCAAATGTGACAGTTTTGTGTGCAATGCCTGAATCTACGACTTAAAGACACAGGTCTCAGTAATTTAGTCTTTGCACACACCTTCATTATTCCTCTGATCAGAGGTTCAAAGCCCTCGATCGATCCTGCAGGCTCTATCCTACTGTTAATTGGAGCGCTTGTCTAAGCCGTTTAATAAAGCGATTCATAGTTCGTCAACAAGATTTGTTGGTGACGCCATCCTGGGAGGAATTACGCGGGACTTTACTTAACATACCTTGTTATCACAGGTATTGTTTGTAGCTCAGGCCGACGGATAAATTAATCTCTAACCTCAAGTTTGTTTTATTAACTTCGGAGACAACCTCACGTAATTTTGTTTAGGGCTCAAAATATTTATCATTCCGGAGACGCACATTTCTGAATATGGAACCTTAAGATAGTTAACAAACAACTCCTTTTTTGCTACTAACGCTTTGTTTACTTATTAATATTCATTTTTACCCTGCTTTGTTTTTTTGTAACTAAAATTAAAAAAAGCAAGTTCAAAAACTAAAACCCGACTACTGAAAAATCACGCGCTAAACATATGATACAAGAAAATATTCTAATCAGATTTTTTTATGTTCAGATGACAGCCTAGCCAGCGGACGCTTCCAACAATACCTCATTTGTCAAATTATGATAAGTAGTTTAGAAGTTATGAGGGAACAAATGACCATACATACATACCGGTCAAAATCATATTCCTCCTTTTTGTTTCGCCCTAGTCAGGTAAAAACGAAGGTAAACACAGGGTGTAAAAAGACCCTTTACGAACCCGTCGTCTACGCTATCTGTAGGTACATCAAACTAAGTAACTTTGCGCAAAAATAATTTCTGGTCTGTCTGTATGTTACCTTTTCACTAAACGGATTTGGATAAAATTTGGCAGAGAGATAGATTGCATCCCGGGGAAGGACATAGGATAGTTTTTATCCCCATATTTCTACGGGATCGATACGTATGCGGGTGAAACCGCAGGGCGCTTCCAGTAAGCCTATACAACCAAGCTAAGTAATGACCGCATTAGGGTCAGTTGAAGAAATTCCCAGAAAGACATACTATGTTTATTGAAGGAATAGGTACGTAGAAATGTAATATGGTAATGGCTTCTAATTATCCAGTAAGTATCAAGCTACGGCCAACATTTACTTGAATATTTTGAATATATTTTGAATTGTATTTGTTTTTTTTATTGTTTCATCTAAAGAAGCAACCCAGGATTTTGTAATATCATGATTTAAAAGAATGTCCTTAGAGTTTCTTGACGGTTCTTCCCCATAGAGATCTACGTTTTGGAATGGGCCACTAGCTTCAACTTTCTGACTAACTGAACGACTATTTGACAATTCAAAAGTGCCTTTACATGGTTTAATTGAAATAAATGCTTTGAGTTTGAATGATTCAGATTGAGATTGATAGTGTTAAGCAATTAGACTATTGAAACTCCGTACTACGCTGGGCCAGTTCAAGGTCAAAGCGATACCATTGACGTGCGACTGACTATACAACATCTTAGAAATACGACCAAAAACTTTTTCAACAAATAAAATGTTCTTTCATTTTATTTATAAGTTTCTTCAAATGCATTAAAGCTTTATCGTAAATGGTCTGACCATTACATCGTAATAAATGTAATTTAGAAATGACATTAATGTCCATGATAAAGAACTGCGATGTAAGCTAAAGTAAATCGATTGTTGAAGAAATGATTCTTGGTTTCAAAGAAATTCGCATTGGTAGGTAATTACTATGCCACACGCGTTATATTTCCTGTGAATTCTAAGGTCATAGTTTGTGCGTTGTTGTTCCTGCCACCCTGTAGGTATATGATAAGTACAGTCATCATTATTTACTAAATGCAAGCAAAGAAAATTAATGTGAGTTGTGACCTATTTCATGAGCCGCATTCGTTATTGTATCAAATTTATTGTACTTTAATGAGTTTAAATTGACAAACGTTCACTTTATCCGTTTGTTTACAGGCAGTACGAAGCATATTTCAATGTTGAATTCCCACTGTGCCCTACATCCTCTCTGAAATTCATGAAATGAATCTTTGTGTCCGAACCGAGGCTTTTTTGTCCGCAATCTAAATTGGAATGTTTTGAATAGCTGAAATCCGGCCACAGGTGCGTTCAAAGGGATTCCTTAATAAACCATTTCCGATAAAATGTAATACGTGTATGTAAATTGGTATATTTTGACGCATTAATAAAGTTTATTTTTATATAGGTAGGATGAGGGTGAAAATTAACTGGATAAAGGGCAAACGAGAGAATGAAAAAAAAATTGTAATCTGCATAAACAAAACGCACATTACAAATAAAAAAAAAACAAAATATACACATACAACGTAGTCAATAGCTTCCATACATACTAATAATAAATTATAAATTCGAAAGTAACTCTGTCTGTCTGTATGTTACCTTTTCACGCCTAAACAACTGAACGGATTTCGATAAAATTTGGCAGAGAGATAGACTGCATCCCGGGGAAGGACATAGGATAGTTTTTATCGACACACCTCGCGGCCGAAGCCACGGGCGGAAGCTAGTATTTAAATAAATAAAAGGAAAAAATCAGAAAACCGTAAATTTGTAGTCACATTAAAAAAAATCCCGTGATAAACTATACCTACAAAGTACGGAACCCTCGGTGCGCGAGTCCGACATGCACTTGGCCGGTTTTTTTACTTAATAACCAACATTGACCTTATCCATCGCTTTCCATCAGGCGTGATCGAGACCAAGAGCAGGCCCATGCAGTAATAAAAAACAAACCATATTTTTAAGATCAAAAATATAACCCAGTAATCTCTACATGTTTTGTGAAAACAAGCAACAAAATCTAAAAAATGGGTTGCATAAAATATTTTCACACAAATGGAATATTTTATATCAAACCAAACTCATTAAAATTGAAATAGGTAAAGGTGGGTCCCACAAAAGCTCGGCTCGCTACATTGTTTGTCTAGATTTGTGTAAAACTACATTATTTTACAAGCAACAGTCGTATCTCTTAGAATTTTTCTGAGGGGCTCGTGGCTAAGTAATAACAGCCGCACGGGTCGATCGATCAGGTAAAGCTATGCTTGCCGTAGCTGATCCTTGGATGGGTGACCATTTTTTCATACCGAGAACCCTCCGTGCCCTGGAAAGCAAGTTAAGCTTTTGGTACCGGCTGTCAAGTGTTACCCAGTAGCTGGGTTCTGGAAGTCATTTAGGCAGTCGCTCCACGTAAAATATTATACCTACTGGTATTCAGCTGCAACCATCTGCATCATCATAACAAATTTACAAGGTAGATGTGAGTGGAAACTGTGGCTAGAAGGACATGTAGTGACCTATAAGGTGGTGTTCTTCGGAAACGTCAGGTGTCCAGTAGTCGCAACCAGAGGCGTCTCTAGCCCATGTAGCGCCCGTGTGCAAACATTACCCAAGCGCCCCATAGTAAAAAAAAAAAAAAACAGTGGCACTCCGGAAGTGCCGACAGAAGTGAAAACAAAACACAAAAAGAATACTTTGCCATCACTCACTGACGGCGGTGACTATCGGATATACATTAAAACCGAGGACAGCCGAACACATCCGAAGCGGGTATTTTTTTAATCGTCTTATAAACAAAACACGCGTGGTGTCGCTTACGGTAACAGTGGCGCGAGTTAGGCAGGATACAAAAGTCTAAAAAGTTAGTATTTTTAGACCTTTGTATCCTGCTTATGCGTATGAAGTTTCATTAAAATCGGTTCATTCATTTCGAAAAATAAGAGCTTGAAAGTTTGTATAAAATGCCGCACGGCGTAAACGCTCTTAACTAAATATCTATTTAAAATAGTTTGAGTCTAATTATAGAATCTAAAAAAAGCTTCAAAATGTCAAACAAAATATTTTATTCAAAAAACAGCCATATTCGCTGGTATGCTGGTATGGTGAACTACGCCGTAGCATAGTGTGAGTTACGCCGTAGCACAGTTTGACCTACGCCGTAGCACTCTCCATCCGTCTTACGAATTTTCGATCAGGTCACGTGTCCTGACGCGAGTTTAACATTTTTTACCCATTACAAAAAAAGTGTACAACGCCGCTAAAGAAGTTTTCACTTCAAAAAGCGCCCCCTAGTAAGCGCGCGGTCAAAATGGAATGGGTACAAAGTTCAAGTAGTAACAGCACATCAAGTTACCACAAATTGTCAAATTTCCCCAATGGATAATAAACTATTGTTTGGAGATGACGAAGAAATTCGTCGGTTTTGGATACCATGCAGGTGTGCTGTTGACTGTATTTAGAATTATACAGGGTGTTCTGGTGTTTACCCTAACAAGCCAAAACGTACCCATGTTAACATGTCTATATATGTTATGTTACATCATATCAATGTCCAAATTTTGAAATTTCTTCATTCTAATTACGACTTCATATCAAACAAAGTTCAATTGGGAACATTTGACTTTGGGAAGCTCATTGCAAGCGAGGGCCACTGTACACGGGTAAAAAGTATTTTTAGGAAAGAAAAAGTGACAATAAAAACAAAGCACAAGTTTATGGTTTTTTTTTCAAAAAATGTTTTCTTTTTTCAGTTTTCAGACTGAAATTTGGTAGCGTAGCTAAATAATTTTTGACAAGAGCTCCGACCCCGTCGAAATTCTCAACAGTTGTGGCAGACTAATTCAGCTAATATCAAAATTAAATCTTACTTATTAGGTAAATTTCAATCAAAAGAAAAGCCACAAATATGAAGTAAATTTCATATTTACATGTTTACTCAAATATAAAGCTTAATCCATTGCGCCAAGGCTTATTTCGCAAAATTACGTGTAGCTAACGGTAGAACAGTGCGGCACGCGCCACGCGTACTCACGCTTTTCAGATGCCGCGCGCTTGACGTTCGTCTATGGCATGGCAATTTGTACTTTATTGTCTATCCCAAACAGTTGAATTCGCATTATTCGCAATATGATTGTCAGCGTGTTTTCAAAAGAATCACTGAAACAGGTGCCGCCGAGCGATGCGACACTCACTACTACACTAAAAATATAATCTTTAATAATGTGTAATAAGGTTGGTTTATTTCATGTTGAAAAAGAAGTTAATATTGTAAAAGCCGCTCGCGCGCTCGTGGCGCGGCTTGCTTTGGTGTAATTCGACAAATATAAGAAGAGCTCCACATGCAATACAAAATGTATGGAAAGCGGAGCTCTTTTTACGTTGGTCATTGAAAGTGCCGCGGCCGGCCATCGCGCGCGCCAAGTGGGGCTCCGAAGCGAGCGGCGCTCGGCGCCCCCTAGGACCGCTGCGCCCGTGTGCAACGCACACCCTGCACAATAGGTAAAGACGGCCCTGGTCGCAACCGACGTGCGTGTATGACCAAATGTATGAACATAATCGAAGCAAAAGCCAAAAGGAGTAAGTATGTAAATTCTTTTTAGGGTTCCGTACCCAAAGGGTAAAAACGGGACCCTATTACTATGACTCCACTGACCGTCTGTCACCAGGCTGTATCTCATGAACCGTGACAGCTAGACAGTTGAAATTTTCAGAGATGATGTATTTCTGCTGCCGCTATAACAACAAATACTAAAAACAGAATAAAATAAATATTTAGGGGACTCCCATACAACAAACGTGTTTTTTTTGGCGTTTTTGCATTCGTGTGTGAGTCCGACTCGCACTTGGCCAGTTTTTTTCTCGGATAGTGTTAATCGTGGTCTGGCAGTTTGTGCAATTTATGTGGCCTACCCAAATGTCCATCTGTGTACCTAAAATAAAGTAATAATAATACCATTTAATACCATTTAGTAATACCTAAAAGATCCACTGAGGGGATAGTTTCCTAGTAAAAACTTATATCTATGGTAAGGATCGTATTTATATCTAGGTGGCGTTCTGTTGTTTCTGCGTAGGTACACCTCTGGGAAGAAGGCCGTAATTCATGTATGTATAGGTAGCTCTGAAATACCTACATTTTACAATGAGTCTTCTAAGAAAATAACAACTGGAAGCATAGTACCCAGGGGTCAAATTCACCCCTCCAGAGTGTTAAACGAGGCCGCAAAAGATGTTTATTCGCTTACATTCGCACCCTTTTCACCTCCTACAGGTCATTAGGCGTTGTCGCAAAAACACATTAACGGGGAAATTTAAGTGTTTTTCAACCCCACTAATTACTTATTTGGCCCTAACGGCCTTCCCAGATTAGGTTGTATAAATCGTTGCCAAGTGAAGGGTTATTTTTTAGAGGGCGTTTATTTCTCGCTTTCGCAAAAAAGAAGTGTTAAAAGTTTCAAGTTTATTTTTGTCCGTCTGTCTGTCTACCTGTGAAAGTCATAGAGCTGGAAATTGGTTTTTTTAATTGTAGAGCCGCTGAGTTTAAACTCGTTGGATTGGTCTAAAGTATAGACGCGGTGAAGACGACCTACGACCTTATTATTGCGAACAACAATTTTAATAATCACAATCCGACGGATTTTGAAAGAAATTCATAATCCTTTGCTGTTGAAAAATTCGTCTGCTCGACAACGCAATGAATGTTGTTGACTGGTAAAATGGAAAGGATGCCATTTTAAGTAAGTTACGAAATAGGCTATTTGACAATGTAAAAAATAAGGTCATAATTATTGACACTCGTATAGATTATCGCTTTTAAAATCGATTTGCATTAATTTTACTACAAAACAATGTATTATTTATTAAAAAAATCCCGAAAAAACTTCATCTTTTTAAATCTGGCGCCACGTAATCGAAAACGGTCTGGATTGGCTGAACTTATGATGACGTCATGGTATAGTCAATTTCTGTCTATCGTTGACAGAACAGATGACTTTTGTCTAGTATCTCGACCGTTTCAACGTTTGTTTATGTGTATTGTGACGTCACGACGCCATATTGTTAAAGATAGCGTTTTGGCGGCTTATTTAAACAGTACATTTTTATTTACTATTTTCTAAAAGAAATACATTATGCAATTTGAAGTAATAGGTTTTTGTGGGCTCGTTAGACACCATTAAATAATCTGAGATGTTTATCAGAAACCAGTCAAATAGCCTATTGTAAGTAAGTAGGTAGTTCCTAAACATCGAAAGCGATTCACTGATTTGTATGCAAAATTGTTAACTTTGTTTTAGGATAGGTATATTTTATGTAATTTAGCGTGGATAGATCTTGTCATTTAATTTTAATGAAATTTAATTCTGTTACAATAATTTATGCGTAATTTTAGATACAATACCACCGACGTAACTCGGCGGGCCTGAGTATAGTGTTTGCGAACTTTCGCGCATGTTCTCTCACTCACACTCGCTGACTCGCCTCATGCCACCATTTGGTTCCTAAAAAACGTTCGTGCGCAGCCTTCTGCGCGAAGTTCAGGCCCGCCAAGTTACGTCGGTCGTATTGTACCTACCTACTTTATTGATATTTGTATGCCGTCAACGGCAAAACATAATATAAGTACTGTAGAGGCTGGATCGGTAATCCGACCTTAAAGTAATACAGGCTGGTAATATTTGTTGATGGTTTACATTCGAAAGTTGAGACGTACGTCATATAATTGAAGATGGGTTTTGTCGTAAGATAAGATAAGATTGATATTTACCGTGAAGCTGTAATGTTCGCTATATAACAATATATTAGTTAAAAGTAATAAGGACTTTTAGTTAAAACTGTGGAGATCCCGGCTGGATCTTCACAGTACCTACCTCACCTGTTGTTACACTCTTTGACTTTGATTCGGACAGCCGTTGAAGAGAGAGTACGTCTAAAACTGTTTGGACCTGTATTCCCGGGCCACCTAGCATTTTCTTTCCAGTCAAAGTTACAATTTCGGCTGACATTAATCTCGTCTCGTGTCGTATTGGGATTTGAAATTGAGACGTGGGTGACGTCAGTAGTAGCTTCTAACGTAACACTTGCAAAACAAAAATCACCTTTATTACTACGAAATAAAACAACTGTCAATGTCTAATTGTGATCAAGGAAGTTTGTTAATGTTACTGGTGCTTACTTGGGTACTTCCCGTTAACCTAGAATCAAGAACTTTTTCCTTTACGTGTGACTTTCTCATAGCCAAATTATGGAAAATTTCCGAATGTTGTTAATTTGTAATTTTATCACATCATTTTTGAAATGAAAACTTCTTTTGGTGCGTTGGGCATTTTTGAGATGGGAAAAAACCATTGAACCAACGCCACTGTTACCGAAAGCGACACCGCACGTGTTTTGTTTATAAAACGATTAAAAAAATACCCGCTTCGGATGTGTTCGGCTATCATCGGGATGTAGTCGGTTTTAATGTATATCCGATATGTCAATGAGTGATAGCAAAGTATTGTTTGTGTTTTGTTTTCACTTCTGTCGGCACTCCCGGAGTGCCACTGTTTTTTTTTCGATCACATACAGTTGCAGTTGGAGAATTGTCTGTGACGAATGTCGATGTAAGGGAGAACATTTTTTTCAAATACAAAATTAAGTTTGTTCTTGGGATAAATTCACCCCAACTACGGATACGATACCCCTCATTGTGCGTGGTCAGACACGCATTGGCAGGTTTTTTTTGTATTTACCTACCTACTTTGGTACAAACTTGAACCAGGTGCAGCACTCATTTAATGCAGGTCTATACAAAATGTAGGCACCGGTAGCAATTGTGTTGTTTTTGTACTTCGCTACACTCACGGGCTCACGGCATGCATTTTTCACTGTTTGTGCCGCCTGTTACACCCAAGCGTAAGGTTTGACGTCGGGGCAACATGTCGTTTTCTTCCATAGGCACTTCTCTTTTAGTCGTCATCTCGGTAGTCACCCTTTTTCTAGCGAAATCGTATTATCTTTCATGTCGTTTCATGGGCCCCGGAACACGCCACTATCGGGATCGCAACTAACGGTGGGGTTCACATCGGCGTCGAAACAAGCGGCTCTTGCCCAACCTGAGGGGGCCAAACGCCTCCTGCCTGAGGCTTTACGCGGGGGTCGTGCGGTCCATGGCCCTATACGGGGCCCCGGTGTGGGCGCGTTCACTGCGGCGGCGAGCCGCCCACTACCTGAACGCGTCCAAGAAGGTGGTAGCCGTAAGGATCATCCGGGGCTACCGCACGATCTCGGGCGAGGCGGAAGTTTCGGAAGGTTCCTGCACATCATCAGGCGGAAGGAAACGCCCGGGTGTCACCATTGCCAGGATCGCCCAGAGGACACGGTGGAGCACACGGTGGAGGTCTGCCCGGAGGCGATCGGCAGCGGCAGCGACCTCTCGCGTGGGCGTGACCGGGGCGAGAGCAACGTAGACGCGGGCCTGCGGGCGGAGAGTAATGGGTAGCTCACCGTCCGATCAGGACCAGGCCTGTGCCGGACGGCGCGTACGTGTTCCACGCGCGCCTCAAAGAGATGTCAGCATCGAGGAGGGGCCCCATAGGGCCGAAGCCGGGTCAGCGGGATTGTCCGAAAGGGTTACCGCTGGCCTAGAACATAAAGGGCTAAGGAAGGAACACGGGTGGGTTTTAGTCAGTAAGAGTCTGACGAGTGTCAGACTCTTACTGACTAAAACCCACCTAGCACCCAACCCACCTACCACACACCTTCCGCCCCACCCAGAGCGGGAGGGGTCATAATTTGATGATTTTCCAACGGAAAAAAAAAGGGGTTTCGTTTTTCCATTTTGGTACGGAACCGTAAAAAGCGCGGCTCAGCTTGCCTGTAAATTGCACACATGCTGGCAACACCGCGTTTTTTGAACTTTTGGGTCATATAAATTGAACGAAAGTGATGTAGAAGGATTGCTTGATCCCAATACAGTGAAGTCCGCCCGAAATGTGTGTCAGCCTTTACACTACAGTGTAAAAGCGTCCATCGTTTTCAATCGTCAATGGAAATGGATGCAACGATTCGACGTCGCGCCGCTACGTTCCGCTCTTTATTTATTTAAACTACAAAAGCTCCCATGCAATCGTTTGTGCCTAACGACAGCACTATTGACTAGTGCTCCGCTAAAAGCTCGCTCTTTTACAAAGCTGAACAAAACTTGGGTGTTGATTTGGACGAAAGGTTCTGCCATAATCCGGTTCCGTCATTCGACTGTTGGGCAAGTGGGCTTAGGTCTTCTCTTTATCACGCATTCCAGCCTAATCTTACGCTTATCACGTAACACACTATCAACCACAATCTGAATCATTTTAAAAGATACCTATTGCTAATCCATTGCTTCATAATTATGTTCGAAAAATTTGTCTGTTCAATAATGTAAATAACGCAATCAATGTTGTTGAGCTGTCAAAATGAAAGCCATGCTACTGACAGTTTGTTACGGAATTACCCTGCCGACTAGTCTACCCTGCCTACTAACTGCAGATCCTTTCACATGAGTGGGCCAAAGGCAAAATTGCCAATCGTAAATTTGATTTGGTAATTGGCAAAAAGGGATAAAATAAAAATAATATGAGTAGGTAACTACGTAAGTACAGACTCTAGCACATCAAGCTACCCGAAACTGTCAAATTTTCCCAATCAACTTTGAACCTTATGCTTTAGCGATAAAGTTTAAAATCTATTAAATAAATTTGACCGATTGTAGTAACTTGATGTGCTGGGTCTCTACATGACATTTTCAAGTATTTCGTGGAACAGAAAATTAAATAAGTACAAAATGTCGAAGTAACCTCTAATTTAATTTAACTTGTTCCTACTTGACGGGTGTCTAGTTTGTTAGAATTAATGTCAGTGTTTCATTAGGTACAGAAACTGTTTTCTTGCGAAAGGACCCTTTTTTATTCCATTTATAATCAGATTGGAGACATTAAACATCAAGAGGATGAGGATCTAAGAAGGATGACATAGATGCTGGTTGATGATTCGAAGTATCTGAAACAGAGAAAGCACATAAAAACGAAACGAAACAAGTGTCCAGTGACAACAGACACCCATAAAAAATATGGGCCATCCTTCAACACCTAAACCGCCCGAAACCATGTAGAACCTACGAAACAAAAGAAAACAGGTCAAAAAGGTCTAGTTTGAAGCTCTTAAAAGCGGAACAATTGAAGGTAGACGTGAAACAGTAGTCAAACAACTGAAAGTAGCTAGGTAACAAGCAAACACCGCCTTTAGACAGTTGCACTCCTAACTACATAACTCTATCTTAGCAAACTAAGGAGAAGTGAATTAGCCTTAGGAGCGAAACTCACGTCTTAGCTGAAATTGGAATATTTTCACAAAGGAACTACGTACCTATGCCATGCGCGGAGTAATTATTTCGAGGCTCCAGGACTCGCGATTGGGGATATCTTAATTGTTATGTGAGGCGTTTCGAAATTATTATGGTAGGCGGGAAGTATTCATGTGGCTGTGAGTAATGGTGCTTGGAATTAATTCATGCGCAAATCCACGGATATCGAATCGGTAGTGCGAACTACATACCTATATTAATGAAAGACAACTTTATTCATGAGCTAATCTTCGCAGCAATGCTTTTAACAAGGGCCTATTCCGAACGTACGCATTCTAAACCCAGTTTCAATCTATAAAAAAAACTTTCTAATTTAGGTAGGCACCAGATGCAGAGGGGTAATTCTCGTAATTTTAAGAACGTTCAGTCTGATCTCAGTATCAATCTGTCAAAAATACCTCTAATTTCCCTACATTTTTGACGTTTTTGACATTTTTTGACGTTTTACTCGTAAATTACGAGAATTGGCCTTCTGTATCTATGACAAGTTTTTGACATTGTAGCTGAGAGATATTTAATTATTTTTACCTATTCTTTTGTGGTAGTCTAATTTTATTCTAATGCATCGTATTCACATAATATATAATTATATTATGTATACAAAACCTTGTCAAACATTTTAAAAGAGTAACGGTGGAGTTTCTTGCCTATTCTTCTTCATACGAAAACTACCTTTTGGAATGAACGACTAGAATCAATTCTATTTTGTTGTAATTTTTAACCCCCGACGCAAAAACGACGGGGTGTTATAAGTTTGACGTGTCTGTGTGTGTGTGTGTGTGTGTGTGTGTGTGTGTGTGTGTGTGTGTGTGTGTGTGTCTGTCTGTGGCATCGTAGCTCCCGAACGGATGAACCAATTTTGATTTAGTTTTTTTTGTTTGAAAGGTGTATTAGTCGGGAGTGTTCTTAGCTATGTTTGATGAAAATCGGTCCAAGATGGCCGCCGCTACAAAATGGCGGATAACATATTTTTTCACAATTCCCTCAATATGGGTATCAAATGAAAGGGCTTCAATAGTAGAATACTGTACACTATAACAAATTTGAAATCCAAGATGGCCGCCACAACAAAGGTTCGAATTACATTTTTTTTTCTCAACTCCCTCAATATGGATATCAAATGAAAGGGCTTGACTAGTAGAATACTATACACTATTAAAAATTTCAAATCCAAGATGGCCGCCACCACAAAATGGCGAATTACATTTTTTTTAACAACTCCTTCAATATAGGTATCAAATGCAAGGGCTTGACAAGTAGAATAATGTACACTATATTGAAAGGGAATGAGGAATATTAAATACCTAACGAAATGAAAACTAAAAACTTGAAAAATATAATAAAACAAAAAATCTGTTTAGTCCTAAAAATTATTCTTCAACTATAAATTAATCAATATTTTTTGACGTATAAAAAACCTGATTAAACACCAAATTACCAGAATCTTATAAAACGGAAGAAAATAAAAGAAATGAAATACAAAAAATTAAGGAGTCCCTACAAAAAGCATGAAATAAAAAATTAAATTAAAAATTTAAAAAACCCCCGACAAAAATAAAATTAAGGAATCCCTACAAAAAGCATGAAATAAAAAATAAATTTAAAAAAATCTTATGGAAGTCGGGGGACCTCAGAATAGAAGGTTTTCCACAGAACGGTCCCCCGACTTCCATAAGATTTTTTTAAATTTATTTTTTATTTCATGCTTTTTGTAGGGATTCCTTAATTTTATTTTTGTCGGGGGTTTTTTAAATTTTTTGACGTTCAAAAATGTCTTTAATGTGCCTATTGAAATAAATGATTTGACTTTGAGAGGCGACTTGAATTTGAACGTCCTTTCCCCCCTCCCCCCTTCTTACTAGGGGGGCGAGGGTCATGTGGTCCGCTCGGCATTAAGTACGAAAACAACCGACTGATTGCCCTTACCTTATTGTGGGTGATTGCCTCGTTAATTAATACTATCCGTACCGTACCTACCTACATTAGGATAGTGTAGCGTGTTTGTATGTACGATTGCTATTACACTATTACTAGGTAAGAAAATGTTCGTGTATTAAATTTTTGCAAAAAAAAAAAACGAATCATCTAGCTAGGGCTGAGTCTCAACGGATCGTAGCAGTACTACTCTGCCGAGCACAACACCCTGCCAGGAACGTAAGTCGTCTACAGACTATTCCGAGCCCCGACATCGAACTGAGGTGAATTCGGACCTGCGGAGCCGTGACGCTCGCGTTACACGGACAGCATCGATCTCCGCGATCCAAATGGGCTTCGACGACGCACCTCACGTGGTGAAGCGCGACTAG